>CM060904.1:248093048-253093048 GCA_030737815.1 Allium fistulosum
AGTTTATTTCGCGCGTAAATTTACTTCAATTTAATCATTTAAAAGCGATGAAAATAAAATGTTTCCGAAACCTAAATATTTTTACATAGAAAAATTCTAAACCATTTTCTGAGCAAGATGTCAGTTTGTCGTTTTTCCAAATTCGGACATCTTTGGCTCCGTCGATCTTATTTTTCAGTGTTTTTCTCGCATTTTCCGCTATTAGAAAATTCAAATTTTGATAATTCAATCGTAACACTGATATTTGCCTACCGATTTGATCGTCTCGTCGTGCTGGTCTCCATAGTATACTTGTTTGTGTGTTTCGAACTTCGATACTCAATGAAATCGATAAAACGATTAATCGTTCCGGTATCCAAATTTTTAACTTTTGTTTTCCTACGCCTCTTTCATATCCCACCGTTTAATTATCAATAGCATGCAGCCTTTTCAATTCTCAAAAATTTACTTTATGACTGGCTTTGATATTTTCAATATTAAACTCATACGTTGTCATGCCCTTTCATTTCTCTGTTCTTTCATTTTGACGTTGCTTTTGGGATAATACACCAAACAATAGAGCAGTTACTTTTGAAGAAAAACATCATTTCATTTCATTTCGTTCAAAATTGCTCTACCATTTGAGAATCTCCCTGCTCAAAAAAAAAACCAAATACCCCTTCCTCCCTCCGCCAGGCAGCTCACGCCGTACACCCTCCCTGACAACCCACGGCATGCTGACCGCTCCCCACCACCACGTGAAGCCTCGCCAACCTCCACCTTCCCCTTTCCCTTCGGCCCACCTTCTCTCCTTCCCATGAAACCATCTGCCTTGCAACCACCGCCTAGCGCCGCCACTGCCTCCACCTGAAGCCAGATAGCGCGTCACCCCGCACGAAACTTCTCACCTAGCCCACGTCCCGCGTCAGCCACCTGTCTCCCTGACTTCCACCTGCTCCTCCACGTCGCATGAACCCAGCACCTCTTCACCGACCACACACGCAAGCTCGGCCGTAACCCACCAAGCCCGCATACACCTTCCACCTACTGCTCGGCCTTCCACCCCTCCGTCTGCAGCCATGAACCACCCAGATCTGCTTTCCTCCGCCACTACTTTGGCCGCCGACCACGATCACCCCATCCTCCTCTCTGTCGAATGGATGTAAGTCGTTATACGTATATTTGGTTGGGAAATATTTATATAAATATTCTACTTACAACTTATATATTCTGTTACATGTATATATTAGTTCTTATATATATTTTAGCTGTTGGTTTTAAATCTATTTGTACATTCAGTTCAAAGATGCATTTTATTAGATAGTTGAAATAAATATGGTTTGATTTGAAGAAAGTATGTATCTACACGTGTGGAAGCTTTGGTAGATATTTTAGTTCACATGTGTTAGTTATAATATTATTGACAGCCTATATTTTTCAATCTTTATATATATAATATATTGTGTACAAAGTGTGTATATATATATTACAGTATTCTAGATTTTTGATAAAGTAGTGTATGTCAAATTTTAAATAGTATAATTGTGTATAAGTTTTGAGATACATATGTATGTTATTAAGTTTTAAGCAGTATGTATGCATAGGGTATTACTTGTTTCGTATATAATGTTTTCATGAGTTCTATGAAGTTTTCTTTTATTTTGGTTATATACAGTATATTAAGTTATATATATACATATGTTAGTAGCTTATATGTTACAGTATTTCATGCATTGGTTGTACAACTTTATTTATAAAAGGTTTGAAAGCCTATGTATACACTCTGTTATAGGCTCATTTATATGTATTATAAGATCTGTATATAATATACATCTTAACTATGACAATATTTTTATAAAGGGTATGTTGTATTTATAGTTTTAGTTATAGTTTATATGTTATTTTGTATGTTCGTATATATAAGTTAAGTCGATTTTATAAATACTGATTTTATATTAAATATTGTTTTAAAAATAACATATAGCATTTATATACATCGGTTTTAAAATTTTGGTTTGTTGGTTGATTTCATAAGTTACATAAATATATATGTAAAACTGTTAAAGTTTTAAAGATATTAATTAAAAATTTATTTTTAGATATATGTTTGACTTTAATATTTAAGTATTAGTTTAAAACAATGGATTTTGAAATATTTATATGTATATTTTGTATGCGTTTGAGAATTTAGAATATGACTTTATATATAGATATAGTTATATATCAGTTTTCTTACACCAACTTATATTCATCGATCCAGTTCTTATTTGATTTCGTCAATTTCAAGCTTTCAGCTTTGCTCGTCAAATTCGCATCAAATCTTGCTTTGCTTTGGAATTTGTAGCTTGTTCTGTTGTCAACTCCTCTAGCCTCGAAAGGTGAGCACTCACTCACGATTAACGTTCTTTTATTTATTAAATCTGATTTCAATTGAAACGACAATTGAAATATGCTACTGTTAGTTAATTACACTGTTATATATGCTATTATCTGTATCAGTTCACCTGTGACATTTGACACCATTATCTGTTAATTATGTATGCGATGATAATACAGTTGGGCTGATAATTTATTGATTGTTGATGTTTATATTGGACGTTAAATTGTTAATGTTAAAATGATAAATAGTATGCAATTGAAATTGATATAGGATAGTTAAATGTTAAATTTGATTAAATGACATTTGTATAATATGACCCATTTAACTGTCAAAATTTATTGACACGTAGGATTTGTTTAATTACATCTCGAATCACTGAAAGTATGATGTTAAATTGATGATGGATGAAATTGTAATTGAATGACAAGTGAAACCGAAATGTAATAATCTTTAATCTACATGGAATGATAGTGTAGATTCTAGAAATAATTATATTAATTCGTACAAATGACATTACGAATTAATACGGTTATTTCGGGATTATTTGAATTGATTATTGGATTGTTATTGGTTGTTGTTATTGCTTGTTTATTTACTTTGACACCATCCCAGTTATCACACTGCAAGTTCCCTTTGTTATGTTTTAATTTTTGAATTGAATTGGAATCGGGTTGAAATGATAAATACCCAAATTGAACTTTGACCTAGGATAGAGAATTAAATAAAAACCCGATTGGTCAATAATTTGATTTAAAAATAAACGAAGATTTTATTTGAATAAATAATATGATTTTGAAATGAAGTTGGAAATTGAATTTTAATGAAATTAAAATGTGAATATTTAATATTCTGAAATGAAATATTAACAATGTAATTGATGGAAGAATGTTGTTTAATTGGAGAAATGATTGAATTAAGTTTGAAATGATTTAATAATCAAGTTTGAAATTTAATTAAGTTGAAATTATTAAACTTCGAAATTATTTAATAATAAGTTTTGAATTATTTAATAATTAAATAAGATTGAATTATTTAATGATTAAATTGAATTGAATTCTTTAATAAGTAAAATTGAACTTTTTAATAAGTGAATTTTTCTTCGTAAATAATTGAAATTGAGCTTTCTTTATTAATTAAGTTTTGGAAAATTATTTAAGTAAGTAAATAAGTGAAATTGGATTTCTTTAACAAGAAATAAAATGTGATTTATTGAAATTAATGTAAGACTTGAAATTTAAAGAATTTGGTTTGACGAATTTAATTTAATAAAATTTGTGAGTTTGATATAATAGTGTTGAACTTAAGAAATTGATTTAATGAATTGGAAATTTAATAGAAATTGTTTTGAATGATAAAGTAACTTAACGAATATTGAATGAAATCGATTAATGAGTTTAAATTGATTTGAATGATAAATTAAATTAATTTAAATGTTTTCGAAATGAAACTTATTTACGAACTTGAATCAATATTTGAATTGGTTTAAGAAGAAATTGAAAATTGAATTATAAGATTTTGAAATGGAAATTTGGAAGTTTTGAAACGAAAATTTTGGAAATTGATTTCGAAAGACAAATGAAACGTTGATTTACAAATTCTAATTGAAATTGAATTTGATTTGGTTTTGAAATAAATATACGACCAATCGGTGAAATAATTTTGGAAGTTATTAAAGAGACCGGAATCGGTTATGGATATACTCTCTATCTAAACCGGAAACCACTTTAATAACTATACGCGGAGTGATGATCCAGAATGAAGTGGTTGGAATGATGTACGTGATGACTGAAGAAAGTGAACGATAATGGATAGCCTTGACACTTGTGTCAAATTGGAAATAACTAAAACAGGAGCTGTGTCGGGCCAATGGAGGATTAGCTAGCTCAAGTGGACACACTTCTTCGAACTACTTATACTTGTTGTCGATTGGTGCACCTGTAACGACCCAGCTTTCCAGTCCCGGAAAATCGAACCATTTGTGTTAAAGAAGAAGAGGTAGAAGAAGAAGAAACAGAAAATCAACAATAGAATCTCACATCGCAGCGGAATAAAATATAATATATACAAAACAGATCTTTACTCAAACAGAAAAATATATCTGTTTATACAATATATTTACAGAATACATCATCAGAGTTCATCACATCAATGACATACATCCAAATACACAGCGGAACAATAAACAAATACGGAAGTACGTATCGCCATCCAGCTCGTCTCCTGAGCTCCACAGCTACAATCTGAACCTGTTTATCTCGGTCTGACCCGAGCATCATATAAAACAATACCCGAGTCAGTCTGGAAAACCAGCGTGAGAAAATCACACTCAAATTGATTATTAAAGTTTCAAAATCCTTTGAAAACAAAAGCATCTCGTAAGACCACGCCACAAATAAACATGTCGGGTTTTTACCTTACGATAGCTAAAACACTTTTTATAAAAATCCTCTGATATTATAATAGTTTCTATTCACAAATACTTATTAAAATAGCCGAAATTGTTACATCTATTAAATTCCGGCATACTAGCCACAAAGTGGGTAATACAAACAAAACTCGTACAAGGCACGTAGGGAGAATGGATTTCCAACGAATGACTAGGCACTGGGGTACCACCTGTCACAGTACGTGGCCTAGATCACAGTACCGAGGAGTACGCCCGCTCCCCTGCAACACAAGGCCGGAATCATCCCTTACTGGATAATTCCAAATAAAATCACCCCACGGTTGGGATCAGCAACCGCACCACTAAGCCGAAATAAAGGGACATCTAGACAGGGATGACTTTACTCTCAAGTGGGTGCTACCCACGAAGCCTTGCTGCATAACCCCTGATTTTCAGTCATTCCCGGTTGATGAGGTTCGAGGCTAAACGATACCTTTTTCAGAACATATCCCTTAGAATGCCCATCGTCCACCTGACGATGTCACGAAAGCATTCGTCCATACAAGTCCGTCCCGGGTTCGAACGGAATCGAAGGCACTATTCCTACTACATCCATTTTGGAAATATCCTCAGGATTAGTAGCGACTAGCCCTTGCACTTCACAGCTCCATCTTCGACTCCGAACACGTTACACGAAACGTACAAACCGGATCGAAGTGGTATTCGAGTCTCCAGACCTAGAATCCCGGTATACGGAAACTCGATCCCGGTCTCTTCGAAACGATCAGCGCATTTGGCCAATATTGATAGTCGGTTATTTAACTATCAATTAACATCCACAAGCAACCATCACACAATAAATAATTTCCCACATTATTTACTTGCCCAAATATCTTTCCAAGATATATTTCTATTTTCAAACTCCTTTTGAAAACAATTTCAAACAGTTTCCGCTTACGGAATACATTTCCAAATATTTATTTCCACTGAATCACCAAGTACAAAATACTTTTAATTTTAAAATAATTTAAAAACACTTTATTTTAAATATATCTTATAACATTGAAATTAAACTACTTTAATACTTTATTAAATATATATACTTTAAAATAAACCACTTTATAAATATAAACTAAATTTCTCCTTTTAAAACATAATAGCAAATCACTTTTATATAATTACTACAATAATAGATTTTTGAAAATACTACTTTAAAAATTTAACATTTAAAAATAATAAATTTTCTAAAACATGCTTTTTAAAACATATTAAAACTTTTAACTTATATTTAAAACTACCTTGAAAAACGTACTTGGCTATCCAGAGAAATACACTTCTCATTTTCATCCTTTAAAAATAAATCAACATTTATTTTTAAACCAATTCATATCCCTTTATAAATTCCCACCTTGAATTTATATTTTCTAATATCCACTGATATTTTATTTTACTTTATAAACCCAGTTTATAAATTCCAAAATCTCATTTCTCTTCTAAAATTCCAATTTTAAACAACTAAATCAATTTCCAATTGATTTCCCAATTTACTCTACTTACTTTGAAATAAATTTCCTTTGCTACTTCATTTATTCCAAAATACATTAACCTTTAGATTTTATTCCTTATTACGAGTTAAACCCCTTTTTTACCAATATCGATTACAGATTTCCAAAACTCCTTATTTATTCTTTAATTAACTTTAATCCTTAATTTCAAAAATAACTTCTTTTATTTTTCAAATAATATCACTTAAGTATAAAATTTATTACCCCTTGTGAATTCAAAATCCCCTTATTTCATATTTGTTAAAAATTCCAAATCACCTTATTTTTATTTCAATTCGTTATAAATTTTATCCCAATTCCTCGAATTATTTTACTTAAACTTTTACTCCTTGATTTCTTTCCAAAAAAATTCAATTCCATAGATTTTATAATTTATTATACTGGACAATCCAAATCAACCACATCATCCAATATAAAATCATCACATGATATCAAATATTCAGAACACAGAATATTAAATAATCTAATCTTTTGAGGAATCCAGTTGGATCCCTCCAACCTGTTTCCCTGCATCCACAGACGTTAGCACAATATAAAATACCAATTCCACTTCAAGGTGGAATATCGCGGTATATGGGTTTTATAAAATATCATCCGCTATTATGCGGCGCATAGGGTCTCATCCGCTATATAATGCGGAAATATCAACAAGTCCAATATATACATATGCCAATATGTATATATTGTTATATACTACTATATATACTATCACATCCAATCAATTCAAACAATCATTCAATTAATATTTAAATTTAACTATTTAAATTAAAATTAAAATTCAGCTGAGTGAGATTAACTCACCTTTTATTTTGTTTGCAATTCACTTCAATATCGCCTGGGTTTTCCCGATATTGACCTTGAGTAAGCAATTTATAAAATTTTATTAATATTCGAGCAAATCGAACAATTAATTGCCATTTTATAATTTAATTAACTAATAATTTATTTTAAATTGAAACAGTGAGTCGGAATATATATATAAGTATTTATTCTTTCCTTTTCTTTTGAAATCACCTATATATATATATATATAGTTAAGGTAGATTCAAAAATCCAACTTGAACAAACTTTACAATATTGTTAAAATCCCTGTATGGCTATATATATATTTTTAAAATCTTACCTTTAAAGCTATATAAATATTTACATATATATTTTTTCAGCAATGTGTATATACATATTTGAATTAATTTTAATTGGAAAAAAACGAGAATACCTCAACCAAGCAGCAACTACACAAAGTCGAAACAGCAACCTCATTTCGAATCAAGGATTCCAGATCCTATTTCTTCCTCGCGTGATTCCTTACGCCATCGAAATTGTAACGACCCAGAATTTTTGATAATTAAAATTCGAATATTTAATTGATTTTAAATATTAATAAATGGAATTTAGAAGTCGAATGATTTATTTTTCGAATATTGGATTTAATTGGATAATTAAATCAATAGTTAAATAGTGAAATTCCAGAAATAATTGAAAATCGAGTTAATATGATTGAAAATGATTTGGAAAATTTTATTTAATCATACTGGAGTTATAGAAGGGTTATAGAACTTTTAGAATCGAATTTGGAGTTAAATTGTGAAAATCGAATATTTTAATATTTAATTATCGACTGGAAAATAGTCAATTTTCGAACAGTCTCAGAATTGAACGAAACCAGTTCCATTGGATCCGTAATAGTTAGTTATTATCGGATTTCAATTTTCGTATCAATCGGAGTTGTCATTTGACCGTGGCAACTCGAAACGCATCGACATCGTTTTAATTTTAAATCGTCGAGTTAAAAATAGTCGTTTTTCAGACGGTCTCGGATTTCGACGAAACTAGTTTCATCGGATCCGTAATGTGGTATTATTGTAAGATTTCAAATTTTGTAATTTTTGGATTTATCGTTTGTCCGGAACGAATTAAAACGCCTCGAAATCGATTTAAATCGGTTTAATTTAAATTGATCGTTTTTTGTCATATCTCACACAGACGATCGAATTAGCTTCCGAAACACGTCCCATTGCGTTCGGAACGCGGGGTAAACCTTACGAACGTCAGCCGGCACGCTCAATTTCGAGTTCGAAAAATCCGGATGAATAGTAAATTGGAAATTTTTCTATAAAAACCCCTACATCTTTTCATTTGCAAAAAGAAAACTAAACCCTAGGGTTAGCTTCAGCAGCCGCCACTTATTCGATTGATGGCCGATATCGTTCAATTCTTATCTCCTTAATCTCTTCTAATCTATCAACTAATTCAAGGAATCTTCAACACGAAAGTTGTAGATCTAAGTGAGAGCATTAGATCCATACGGTGATGATGATAAACGAAGCATCGGGGAGGCCAAAATCGACTGTCGAAGCGGCCACGTTCGTGTTCGATTTTTGGGTGGAATAGGCGATCGAGTGGGGCCAACTTCTGGTCGTTGGTGGTGCTAGGCTAGGCGCGCAAAACGGAGGTGCCTGATCATGGTCTCGATCAATGAGGAGGTCGCGAGAATTTCGTGATGAGGGCGGCAATGGGTTTCACGATCTGGGTGTTTTCGCGTGGGAGGGAAGAGCGTCACATGCGGCCAGATCTCAACAAATCAAAACGTGCGGCAGAGATTTAATCTGGGTAGAAAAATAAAATTTAAATTGAAATAAATTTGTATTTAAAATCGTATAATGTTTAAAACTCTGTAAATCTTTCATACGTGATCAGAATTCGATGAAACCAGTTGCGTTGTCTTCGTTTCGTCGAGCACTTCGCTGTGCAACTGAATTGGAGCCAATTGGAGCTAGTGTAAATTTTGGATGAAATCAAACGTCCGTTTATTTTATTCGAAAATAAACGCTGAAAACGGAATTGAAATCGAGGTGAGATTTTCTCACTCAAATTGAAAAGTGGAATTTTCAGTTATTATTTGATTGTCTGTTTGGATTGTTGATATTAGATATTTTAGGATATATCTATATATAGCAATATATACATATTGGCATATGTATATATTGGATTGATTGATTTCCCGCCTCGTATAGCGGATGAGACCCTATTACGCCGTTAGTAAGCGGATTTATAAAAAAAACCTATATACCGCGATAATTCCGTACTGGAGCGGAATTGGTATTGTGCTGACGTTTTTGGATGCAGGGAAACAGGTTGGAGGGATCCAACTGGATTCCTCACCAGTATTTATTTATTTACAGATATTGATGAATATTCTGTTATCATATTGATATATGATATTGACTGTTGTGATGGACTGATTGATGCTGTTGCATCATCGGATTCAGTTTTGAAATGTAAAAAAAATAACGACTTTTATTTTAAAAAGGATTTTTAAGTGATTTTTGAAAAATAGGCGTTTATCGATTTTTTTTGAATTGATTTATTTCAGAAAGAGAAACGTCTAGAATTTTGAAGTTATAAAAGTTAAGATTTTTGTGAATTATGACCGTAAGGTGATTTTTGAAATAAAAGTTGATTTATTTATAAAATGGTTTAAACTGGGATTTTTGAATAACTATAAACGATTTGTATAGGAAGATTTATAAAATGGATATTTTATTAATAAAAATATTGGACTTATAAAACGAATTTTTATAAGTGTTGAAAAGAAGTATAAAAGGATTTCATAAGTGAATGAAATTAATAGATTTATAACGTAAAGTTATAAAGGGAATAAATGTGGTAGAATAAACGATTTATAAGTAATTTACCTATAAATTAGATTTTTGCACTTAATTGGGATATAAATAGAAATTGCTAAATGAAAAGATTTCATAAGTCGAAATGGTTATGAAGTATAAATGTGATTTATAAACGTTGTTTATAAATCTGGAATCACTTATTTTGATAAGTAATTTTAGAAGTTAATAAGAGGAGAATTTTATAAATCGAAGTTGTTATAAAATATAAAGGTGAATTTATAAACGTTGTTTTATGAATTCGAAATCAATCAAATTTGATGAATGTAATATAGAAGTTATTAAGGGAATTTTATCCACGATTTTGGATAGCGGATAATTCTTGGAATAAAACGTGTAGAAAAGATTGAAATGTAATTATTGAAGTATATTCACGATTTTGGATAGTGAATATATCGCTAAGTAAAATGGATAGTTTTGGAAAAGGGATATTAAAAATGAAGTTAAACATTTTAGAGATGTTTTTAAAATGTATTATGATATCGAATACATAGATTTCAACATTTTTATTGTTGAAATAGACGTTTTCGAAAAATAAGGAAATGGTGGACTATAACACTGTTGTTATAGTAAATGGTTTCCGAAAGGAAGTGTTTGATGTAGTATTGGGATTCACATATCTATCTAAATTCCGAATCCCTATACTAGTGATTTTGAGTCGTCGTAACGATGTTTTACGCAACATTCGTTTTGACTCAAATAGATGTAAAATTTATGATTTCCTTAAAGAATGAATGTATACTTAATATTGGTTTAAGTATATCGAATATTTTCAAATGTTGAAAATAAATGATTTGTGAAATACTTATTTTTAAATAAGTAAGGAAATGCTTTTCCAATGTGAAATGAACTGTTTTGAGATTTTATCTCCAAGGATAAAATGAAATGTGGAAATTGAATATTTGAAATTGTTTTCAAATGGTTAAGTGTGGAAAATTTTATATCTAGTAAAAGATATTTTTGAAGATGAAATAATTTGGAAAATTATTTGGAATCTGATGATGTTGCGCATCTTTATTGATAGTTAAATAACCGACTATCAATAATTACCTTTAGATAGGTATTTGTTGTGAATTGGATGAATTTGAATGCCACACTTATTTTTAAATAAACGCTCACTATTCGGGTTAACCGGGAAAGGACCATGGGGTCGTATAACCCATTCCGAATATGTGATACGTCGTTGTGGATCGCATTTGAAGACCGGTGTTGAAGACCGGATATTTTTGAAAACGAAAGGATTACCGTCGAGTTACTCTACATCGACTGATCTTCGATTTAGAGGTTTTATCACCCTTAGTGACGGGAAGTCCTGACGTGATTGAAAACTATCCGGAAATGCAAGGGCTTCGTGAGAAGTGCCTTCGGTTCTGTTCGATCCCGGAACAGACTTGTATGGATTGTGTGTCTGACGTTACAATTTGAGATATTGAGCTGATTTCTTTCAAATACATCTCTATTGGTGGCGGAGAATTTATTCTCTTAGCTTAACACCCTTCTCTGAGACGTACGAGCTCAGAGGTTATGTAGTTGAAATTTATCAGCGATATATCCCAATTTGGTAACGTGGCATACTGAGTGTTGCTGTGAAATGATCGGTGTTTGATCATTTGTGATATGATCATTTGTTTGATCTTATATCTTTGTGATCATAGGTTGATCATTTTGTTTGACCCGAAGCAGGGCTTTTTGAGAAAGCGTAGCTTTGTGGACGAGACTTCGTCGAGCCTCACACCCCGGAAATGGTCGAAACAGGAAGGATGCGGCAAGGTTCTAGGGAGTAGCGCCCCTTAGTGTATGTCATTCCTTCTGGATAAAGGTGGTATCATGGTATGGAGCCCAGATACTTAACCTCTGTGGTTACTGCATTATTATTTTCTATGTGGTTTGTTGCGAATCGGGGATCCTCGGGAAGATCGGTGACGATCGGGGGATGGCATACGCGTGTCAGTAGTTACCTATTTTTGCAGAGGTAACCCGGCCTTGTGTTGGCAGAGATCCGGTTAGGTTCTCGGGTCGTCTATTCCAGGGACGTACCCATCGTGGATAGGAAGTTCCTTAGCCTGACCATTTGTTGGAAATCCAAAGAAACAATACGTGACTTGTACGGTTTTAGTTGTAGAACCTACCATTCACTTATGGTGGCGCCCCACCGTTTGGATGGTAGATATAGTAGGCATAGTTCGGAATGTCTATGCTGGCTAAGATTTATATTATACTTTCGAAATGTTTTCTACACTATGCACTAATAATAATATCAAAAAGAATTTGATTTTGCGTAGTAAGCATCTTTGACTATCATAAGAAGAAATCTCCTCCAATTCTGCGTTTGCATTGTGTGTGTGGTGGGAGGTCTTATGGTAGTTTCATTTTCCAAAAGCATTTCGAATTGACTTTAAAATTATCCTGTTGTTTATTTTAAAGAATAACTGTTTTACGATCTCACACCAGTCACCATGACTGACTCGGAGTTTATTGTTCCCTTCTAAACTCTGGGTGCCCACTATTTTCCACACGGGCAGCCTAGAGTTAGATTATCAGGATATTCTGGATATTCTGGAGCTTTGGAGATAAGCTGGATGGCGAGACGTAGTATTTGTATCTGATAGTATTTATTCCGCTGTGTATTCTGTATGAGGACAAGTTTATATAACTGTCCATTGTTGTATATTGACTCTGATGATTGATGTATGTAATAACAGATATAATTCTTTTGTTTTTAAATGATATTCATTTATCTATTATATATTGTTCCGCTGCGATGTGTAAGATTCTGATATTGTATTCTGTTCTGCTGTTGTTCTGTTGTTCTTCTTTCTTTCTTCTCTTTTTCTTCTATCTTCTTCTTCTTCTACTTTTTCTTCTTTCTTAAAACCATAACTTTTCGGGTTTCCGGCATTCGATGGCTCAGCAGTCGATAAAGTGAGTATCGATGTTGAATTTTCGAAAGTCGAAAATTTGCGGATGTTACAAGTGGTATCAGAGCATATGGTTAAGCGACAACCCTGCTCTGTTGGGTGTTACTCATTAGAGATAGAGTCAGTAGTACTCTAGAATGAGTTGAGTGTAATAATAGATACGAGTGCGTATTTGTTAGTGAATATAAAATTGTTTTATATTGTGATGATTGGTTTGTTGAGTGGTATATGGATTCTGGTCGGTATTGTCCGTACAACTCTATCGATAGGGATCTCTAAACACTTATATAGAACAATTCGGCACAGTATTGTTTTAAATAGGGTGAATGAGATAATTTTTCCCAAAACTATTTTTGGTATAGAAAATAAATGTTTTCTATAAAGTACTATAGTATATGGTTGCATGGTTGTTAGAAGTGATAATATTAATCTATTATCATTGAAATTGAATAAGAAATTCAAATCGTAACTCCAAGGTTAAGAAATAAATCCATATACTAATGAAACTTAAAGAATGTAAATTATAAATGTGACTTATAATTTGAAACGGAATTCTAGAGAAGTTTTTGGAAATGTTTTGAAAAGAATTTGAAAATTTTGGTGATTTGGAAAGTTTAAATCTTTTTGATTTGAAAATGAATTTCAAGGGTTTTGAAAAGTATTTTGGAGAGTTGAAAGCTCTAAACTCTTTTCGGTCGCTGGAAAATAACTTCGATGATGACCGCGGCATCGTTGGTGTTCATTTTCGGGTTTCCAAAAGAGGGAATTGCTGCTAAATTGTTTTAAAAGGAAGTTGTTTGAAAATTTTGAGTTTTGTTTTGAAAATTCAAAAGATAAATTTGAATTGTTTTCAAAAATGGTTTTGAAAAAGATTGAAAAGACTCTGGAATGCTATATTAAGATATTTATGAAATATAACTAAGTTGATAACTTATACAATTTGAATTTTGGTAGGATAAATTTAACTTAAAGAGTGGAGTTAAATTAAAGGAAGTATAAGTGCATAAATTTGAATAAATGAAAGTGAAATTTCAAAGAAGATAATTGGAATTAAAATTTATTAAAGGAATGTGAACTTGAGTTATATAAATGAAATTCAACTTTATTTGTTAAATGAATTAGCAATTGAATTGAATAAATGGATTGGATGTTAATCAATCTAAGGTGAAATATTGATATGAAATAATGAATATAAGTGTTAATTCATTAAAAGCTAATGAAGTTGAGAAATTAAATAAATTGAATGGAAGTCAATTTAATTTAAAAGTGTTGAACCAAATCGAATGTAAAATTTATAATTTGGTTGTGTTGAATATACATTGGTTGTTATTTGATTGTTAGTTGGTTGTGTATAAATTCATTAAGTATTAATGAAATTGAATTAGCAAATTGGAAAGCTATGTGATTTAATTCAAATTGGAAGTGAACGAATGTGAATTAGATAAATTGAGACTTGAATTGTGAATTAAATTCAAATGAAATTGATATGGAAAAATGAATATGGATTGAATCCAAATTAGATTGGAATTGTGAATTGAATTCAGATGAATGTGAACTGTAAATATTGAACGAAACTGAATGATGTAACTTCGATAGTGAATTTAAAAATAATATAAGAAGTAAGTATCAAAATTTTGTAATACAATTTGCAAAATGGTTTGAATATATGTAACTAGATATAATGGCTAGTAGGATATACAGGTATAAAGGAATTGGAATTTAATTTCGAAGATAAATTTGAATGGCTCGACAAAAGGTAAGTATTTGAATTCGAATATGAGATTTGATGACTTATTTCTCTAGCCGCTTGGCTTTTTCTTTTTCTTTTTGAAATCTGAGAGTCCGTAGGGACGTTTTGTAGTCATGCCATGTTAACCGCGCAAAGGAGACGCTGGCGAAATTTTCGGAAATTTAAGGCGTTAGAAATTTTTGAGAAAATTTTGAAGTTTAAAATTTGAATTTAAACTCGAATTTGAATTTAGAAGTTAAACAATGTTGTTTGAAACTTAAAATTTAAGTTGGAAAGTTAGTTGAGATGATAACGAATCTTTAGTAGGAAGATCCGTTTGAAAAGTGATAAAACTATTTGAATTTGAGAAAATAGTAGACGAGTTAAGGACCTTTCTTCCTGACTTGTAATTTCGAGGACGAAATTCTTTTAAGGGGGGAAGTTTGTAACGACCCAGAATTTTTGATAATTAAAATTCGAATATTTAATTGATTTTAAATATTAATAAATGGAATTTAGAAGTCGAATGATTTATTTTTCGAATATTGGATTTAATTGGATAATTAAATCAATAGTTAAATAGTGAAATTCCAGAAATAATTGAAAATCGAGTTAATATGATTGAAAATGATTTGGAAAATTTTATTTAATCATACTGGAGTTATAGAAGGGTTATAGAACTTTTAGAATCGAATTTGGAGTTAAATTGTGAAAATCGAATATTTTAATATTTAATTATCGACTGGAAAATAGTCAATTTTCGAACAGTCTCAGAATTGAACGAAACCAGTTCCATTGGATCCGTAATAGTTAGTTATTATCGGATTTCAATTTTCGTATCAATCGGAGTTGTCATTTGACCGTGGCAACTCGAAACGCATCGACATCGTTTTAATTTTAAATCGTCGAGTTAAAAATAGTCGTTTTTCAGACGGTCTCGGATTTCGACGAAACTAGTTTCATCGGATCCGTAATGTGGTATTATTGTAAGATTTCAAATTTTGTAATTTTTGGATTTATCGTTTGTCCGGAACGAATTAAAACGCCTCGAAATCGATTTAAATCGGTTTAATTTAAATTGATCGTTTTTTGTCATATCTCACACAGACGATCGAATTAGCTTCCGAAACACGTCCCATTGCGTTCGGAACGCGGGGTAAACCTTACGAACGTCAGCCGGCACGCTCAATTTCGAGTTCGAAAAATCCGGATGAATAGTAAATTGGAAATTTTTCTATAAAAACCCCTACATCTTTTCATTTGCAAAAAGAAAACTAAACCCTAGGGTTAGCTTCAGCAGCCGCCACTTATTCGATTGATGGCCGATATCGTTCAATTCTTATCTCCTTAATCTCTTCTAATCTATCAACTAATTCAAGGAATCTTCAACACGAAAGTTGTAGATCTAAGTGAGAGCATTAGATCCATACGGTGATGATGATAAACGAAGCATCGGGGAGGCCAAAATCGACTGTCGAAGCGGCCACGTTCGTGTTCGATTTTTGGGTGGAATAGGCGATCGAGTGGGGCCAACTTCTGGTCGTTGGTGGTGCTAGGCTAGGCGCGCAAAACGGAGGTGCCTGATCATGGTCTCGATCAATGAGGAGGTCGCGAGAATTTCGTGATGAGGGCGGCAATGGGTTTCACGATCTGGGTGTTTTCGCGTGGGAGGGAAGAGCGTCACATGCGGCCAGATCTCAACAAATCAAAACGTGCGGCAGAGATTTAATCTGGGTAGAAAAATAAAATTTAAATTGAAATAAATTTGTATTTAAAATCGTATAATGTTTAAAACTCTGTAAATCTTTCATACGTGATCAGAATTCGATGAAACCAGTTGCGTTGTCTTCGTTTCGTCGAGCACTTCGCTGTGCAACTGAATTGGAGCCAATTGGAGCTAGTGTAAATTTTGGATGAAATCAAACGTCCGTTTATTTTATTCGAAAATAAACGCTGAAAACGGAATTGAAATCGAGGTGAGATTTTCTCACTCAAATTGAAAAGTGGAATTTTCAGTTATTATTTGATTGTCTGTTTGGATTGTTGATATTAGATATTTTAGGATATATCTATATATAGCAATATATACATATTGGCATATGTATATATTGGATTGATTGATTTCCCGCCTCGTATAGCGGATGAGACCCTATTACGCCGTTAGTAAGCGGATTTATAAAAAAAACCTATATACCGCGATAATTCCGTACTGGAGCGGAATTGGTATTGTGCTGACGTTTTTGGATGCAGGGAAACAGGTTGGAGGGATCCAACTGGATTCCTCACCAGTATTTATTTATTTACAGATATTGATGAATATTCTGTTATCATATTGATATATGATATTGACTGTTGTGATGGACTGATTGATGCTGTTGCATCATCGGATTCAGTTTTGAAATGTAAAAAAAATAACGACTTTTATTTTAAAAAGGATTTTTAAGTGATTTTTGAAAAATAGGCGTTTATCGATTTTTTTTGAATTGATTTATTTCAGAAAGAGAAACGTCTAGAATTTTGAAGTTATAAAAGTTAAGATTTTTGTGAATTATGACCGTAAGGTGATTTTTGAAATAAAAGTTGATTTATTTATAAAATGGTTTAAACTGGGATTTTTGAATAACTATAAACGATTTGTATAGGAAGATTTATAAAATGGATATTTTATTAATAAAAATATTGGACTTATAAAACGAATTTTTATAAGTGTTGAAAAGAAGTATAAAAGGATTTCATAAGTGAATGAAATTAATAGATTTATAACGTAAAGTTATAAAGGGAATAAATGTGGTAGAATAAACGATTTATAAGTAATTTACCTATAAATTAGATTTTTGCACTTAATTGGGATATAAATAGAAATTGCTAAATGAAAAGATTTCATAAGTCGAAATGGTTATGAAGTATAAATGTGATTTATAAACGTTGTTTATAAATCTGGAATCACTTATTTTGATAAGTAATTTTAGAAGTTAATAAGAGGAGAATTTTATAAATCGAAGTTGTTATAAAATATAAAGGTGAATTTATAAACGTTGTTTTATGAATTCGAAATCAATCAAATTTGATGAATGTAATATAGAAGTTATTAAGGGAATTTTATCCACGATTTTGGATAGCGGATAATTCTTGGAATAAAACGTGTAGAAAAGATTGAAATGTAATTATTGAAGTATATTCACGATTTTGGATAGTGAATATATCGCTAAGTAAAATGGATAGTTTTGGAAAAGGGATATTAAAAATGAAGTTAAACATTTTAGAGATGTTTTTAAAATGTATTATGATATCGAATACATAGATTTCAACATTTTTATTGTTGAAATAGACGTTTTCGAAAAATAAGGAAATGGTGGACTATAACACTGTTGTTATAGTAAATGGTTTCCGAAAGGAAGTGTTTGATGTAGTATTGGGATTCACATATCTATCTAAATTCCGAATCCCTATACTAGTGATTTTGAGTCGTCGTAACGATGTTTTACGCAACATTCGTTTTGACTCAAATAGATGTAAAATTTATGATTTCCTTAAAGAATGAATGTATACTTAATATTGGTTTAAGTATATCGAATATTTTCAAATGTTGAAAATAAATGATTTGTGAAATACTTATTTTTAAATAAGTAAGGAAATGCTTTTCCAATGTGAAATGAACTGTTTTGAGATTTTATCTCCAAGGATAAAATGAAATGTGGAAATTGAATATTTGAAATTGTTTTCAAATGGTTAAGTGTGGAAAATTTTATATCTAGTAAAAGATATTTTTGAAGATGAAATAATTTGGAAAATTATTTGGAATCTGATGATGTTGCGCATCTTTATTGATAGTTAAATAACCGACTATCAATAATTACCTTTAGATAGGTATTTGTTGTGAATTGGATGAATTTGAATGCCACACTTATTTTTAAATAAACGCTCACTATTCGGGTTAACCGGGAAAGGACCATGGGGTCGTATAACCCATTCCGAATATGTGATACGTCGTTGTGGATCGCATTTGAAGACCGGTGTTGAAGACCGGATATTTTTGAAAACGAAAGGATTACCGTCGAGTTACTCTACATCGACTGATCTTCGATTTAGAGGTTTTATCACCCTTAGTGACGGGAAGTCCTGACGTGATTGAAAACTATCCGGAAATGCAAGGGCTTCGTGAGAAGTGCCTTCGGTTCTGTTCGATCCCGGAACAGACTTGTATGGATTGTGTGTCTGACGTTACAATTTGAGATATTGAGCTGATTTCTTTCAAATACATCTCTGTTGGTGGCGGAGAATTTATTCTCTTAGCTTAACACCCTTCTCTGAGACGTACGAGCTCAGAGGTTATGTAGTTGAAATTTATCAGCGATATATCCCAATTTGGTAACGTGGCATACTGAGTGTTGCTGTGAAATGATCGGTGTTTGATCATTTGTGATATGATCATTTGTTTGATCTTATATCTTTGTGATCATAGGTTGATCATTTTGTTTGACCCGAAGCAGGGCTTTTTGAGAAAGCGTAGCTTTGTGGACGAGACTTCGTCGAGCCTCACACCCCGGAAATGGTCGAAACAGGAAGGATGCGGCAAGGTTCTAGGGAGTAGCGCCCCTTAGTGTATGTCATTCCTTCTGGATAAAGGTGGTATCATGGTATGGAGCCCAGATACTTAACCTCTGTGGTTACTGCATTATTATTTTCTATGTGGTTTGTTGCGAATCGGGGATCCTCGGGAAGATCGGTGACGATCGGGGGATGGCATACGCGTGTCAGTAGTTACCTATTTTTGCAGAGGTAACCCGGCCTTGTGTTGGCAGAGATCCGGTTAGGTTCTCGGGTCGTCTATTCCAGGGACGTACCCATCGTGGATAGGAAGTTCCTTAGCCTGACCATTTGTTGGAAATCCAAAGAAACAATACGTGACTTGTACGGTTTTAGTTGTAGAACCTACCATTCACTTATGGTGGCGCCCCACCGTTTGGATGGTAGCTATAGTAGGCATAGTTCGGAATGTCTATGCTGGCTAAGATTTATATTATACTTTCGAAATGTTTTCTACACTATGCACTAATAATAATATCAAAAAGAATTTGATTTTGCATAGTAAGCATCTTTGACTATCATAAGAAGAAATCTCCTCCAATTCTGCGTTTGCATTGTGTGTGTGGTGGGAGGTCTTATGGTAGTTTCATTTTCCAAAAGCATTTCGAATTGACTTTAAAATTATCCTGTTGTTTATTTTAAAGAATAACTGTTTTACGATCTCACACCAGTCACCATGACTGACTCAGAGTTTATTGTTCCCTTCTAAACTCTGGGTGCCCACTATTTTCCACACGGGCAGCCTAGAGTTAGATTATCAGGATATTCTGGATATTCTGGAGCTTTGGAGATAAGCTGGATGGCGAGACGTAGTATTTGTATCTGATAGTATTTATTCCGCTGTGTATTCTGTATGAGGACAAGTTTATATAACTGTCCATTGTTGTATATTGACTCTGATGATTGATGTATGTAATAACAGATATAATTCTTTTGTTTTTAAATGATATTCATTTATCTATTATATATTGTTCCGCTGCGATGTGTAAGATTCTGATATTGTATTCTGTTCTGCTGTTGTTCTGTTGTTCTTCTTTCTTTCTTCTCTTTTTCTTCTATCTTCTTCTTCTTCTACTTTTTCTTCTTTCTTAAAACCATAACTTTTCGGGTTTCCGGCATTCGATGGCTCAGCAGTCGATAAAGTGAGTATCGATGTTGAATTTTCGAAAGTCGAAAATTTGCGGATGTTACAGAAATTGAGACTCATCCCAGCTCTCAAGATTCACTTGACGATAAACTCGCAACTTCCATCATCACCGTGCCGCCTCTGGCCACGTTGAAACCCCAGTTGCTCGAATGCCCCATCCCAGTATCGTTTCCTGCGAGCGTGATCCTACCCCGAACGAATTTGCCTCCCTCTCGATCTACTCAAGAACGCGGCCAAAATTTCGTTTCCCGCCCAATCGATAGAAATTTGAACGAGGATGAAATTTCTCTGTTTTTTTTCCTTTGAAATGAACGGTTTTGTTTTCGAGTGAAAAAGATTTGAGGAAGATAGGGGAAACAGCTTTGTTAATTTATTATGCTTTGTTCGATTTCATCTCCTTTAGTTTTCTGAGGGGGAGGCTTCTGTTTATTATTAAAAGGAGAGAATGGAATGAGTTGAAGAGAAGCGTGCTTGAGAAGGGAATGAGTAGGTCTGCGTAATTTAGAAGGTAGGGTGGCTGTAGGTCTACGATGTGAAGGAAGATATTTTTAAACGCTGATGGGAGATGAATTTGATCAGTCCAATTATTGTATTTAAATTCTAAATCAGTCATTACCAATTTAATCCCCAACGCCTTTGTCTATCGTATACTCACTCAACAATCCCAATCACTACGAAATTCGAAACCCGATAATAATACAATACTATGGGTCCAATAGAACTGGTTTCATCGAATTCCGAGACTGTCCCTTGGAAGGCTATTTTTAAACGCCAATTTAAACGTTATAAATTTAAAACTGAACAAATCACTTCCAAATTCAATTTTAAAAGTTTCATCACCTTTAATATTAACAATATAGATTTTCCGAATCTTTAACAGGCTCAAAACTCCAGATCCCACATTTTACCAAATTTTTAATTGTTTAATTTAATAATTAATCATCCAATGAATACTGTATATTTGAAAATAAGGTTAAAATTTAATCTTCGAATATTTAAAATAAATTAAATATTCTCATTTCAAATATACAAAAATTTTGGGTCGTCACATTCCTCCCCCCTTAAAAGAATTTCGTCCCCGAAATTACTAGTTAGGAAGAATGATTCAATCCCCATTAACTATTTCCTTAACCCAAATAGTTTTAACCACCTCCCAAAACAAATCTTTTATCATAGACCCCACTAACCCTTTTCTTAACTTCCCAAACTTATTCATAAGTTCAACCCATACTACCTACTTATCCATTCCAATTTAAATTTAAATTCAAATTTTGAATTATCAAAATTTTCCAACTCCCTAAATTTACGAAAAATTTTGTCAGCGTCTCCTTTGCGCAGCTAGCTCGGTACTACTACAAAATGGCTCTACGGCCTCCCAATCTCAAAAGAAAACAAAAAGCCAAGTGGCTGAATCAAAAACCCAATCAAATTTCATATAGAAATTCAAATACATACCTTTTGTCGGGCCATTAAATTTTATCTTCTAAAATCAAAAATCCCAATTTATCCATTGCTTTTATACACCTGTATATCCTACTAAGCAATAATATTCAATCACAATTCCAAAGTCATTTTATACTTTCCTTTACAAATTTCCAATATTTGTTTTACTTAAGCCCGTACGATGCACATATATTATCCGTACGCAATATCACATTCGATCGCTCAATCGATCACACAATTTCACTTCCGAACTAGTATTTTCCACCCGACTTCCTAGTGCGGACTCAGATTTGGTTTCTTGATCAGAAACCGTCATTCTCCTTGCATAGCCACAAACTATGATAGAGAATATCCAGAATCAATCAACAATCCATATCTAGGTTCGCCGTCGAAAATCGAGTGAAAAATCCTAATTCGGATCAATAAAACTATCTCGAAATTCTGTGTTCGGCATCTGGATCAAATAGCTATGCGAATAAAATAATATACGTACACCTTACGTAATTAGCCCAATTGAATTATCAATTTTATCAATTTCCTTTTTATTCACATTCATCTTGATTGTTATTCACTTTCCACAATTTATCCCATTTCACAACTTCCACCTTTAAACCTTTATTCAATTATTCACCTAGAATAATTTTTTTCAATACCAAATTTACTTAAGAATTCCTTATTCGTTTCTTAAGTTCAATAAAAATATTTTACGTACTTCCTACATTAATTTCACTTCACCATTGAAGTTTTATATTCATTACTATTCACTTTGCTTTTACCATTCTACTTGAATTAAATTTTGCTTCCATCTTGAACATTGAATTAGTTGCACTTACTACTTAATTTAAATCTCTATTAAAATTTATTTACAAACTTTACTTTCCTTAGTTCCCTCGATTTCACTTACTTTACTTTCACATTTTAAATAGATTTCAATACTCAGTTTCAACCTTATTTGTTTAACAAATTTTAAATCATTTGTTGTTAGCGAAAATTTTCAAAAATTTTCCAACTCCCAAAATTTACGGAAAATTTTGGCAGAGTCTCCCTTGTACGAAGGGACTTCTGCGATATCGCAGGATGCACAAATATATATACATCGGCCTCAGGCCGGAAATCACAATATATATTAATATATGCAGTTCATATCTCCTATTTTGAATTTTTGCGTAAGCGTACCTTATTTTAGCATTTTTAAAGCAAAGCGGTTATTTATTTTAGCATGTTGTGCCATCAGATTCAGCCAACCGACTGCCCTAAACCTGTACTAACTCAATTACAACATGTAAGTGCCAAATATACAAAGTTTATTTACATTTCACTAAAATTTAAATTGCTAAAACATGGATTCTACAAACAATGCATGTTATATACTTCCATAAGCACATATGAAATGTTTCGACCCTTATTCCCATTTTTTTTCCCAACAATACTCAACCCATTCCATTTAATTTATTCACATCCATTTATTTAGCTCGAAAACAATCCAGGCTATTTCATTCAATAATTAATTCTCAATTGATTTCAACAACCTCGAATTGAGTACAGTCTTCATCCAACATTTACTTAAGTTAACAACTTAAGTTCATTTTCATTGCAGTTTGCACCAATTCATTCAATTTGTCCCTTTTTAATTCTAAATTCAATATTCCATTCATTGAATAATATCCAAGGCCATTTTCATTCATACCCACTTGAACTTTCGTTTGCAATACAAGCCATCACTATTTTAATTCAAATTTTCATTTTTGTTTAACACATTTCCACTTATATTTAATGTGTTGATACTCCAAGTCGAATTTTAATTAATAACTCAAATTCTGATTCTACTATTCATTTTTAATTCACTACCCGATTTTATTAATTCACACTTCAATTTCTATTTAACCAATTTAAATTCCATAACCCAAACTCATTTGGATAATATTTCAAGGTCATATTCCATTTATTTATACTTGAGTTCATTTACACTTAAGTTAATTTTGTTCCAATTTATTTCACTTAACAGCATCCAAAATATATGTGTCGAGCTTTATTTATATCATCCACATTCGATTTGTTAGTATTTTATCTCGGATTGCAATTAATAATTTCTACTTAATCTAAGTTCATTTCCCATTTCATATTCAAATTACAAAATCAACTTTCTTTCAGCCAATTAAGGTTCTATTTCCATAATCCATTACTCCATTAAGTAATTTATTCCAATTTATACCTAATATTTGGTTTATTTCATCACTTCAATCCATTAAAAGCAATCTCATTCACATTTTACTCTTTATTCCGGATTATACATTAAATTTAGCTAAGTATATTTATTTCTTTTTATTTGTTTTTCTATAAACAATTAAAATAAGATTCCAGAGTTTTTAACAATTTCCCAAAATTTCAAAATCACTTTTGAAATCAATCACATCCAAACTCCTTTTGTATATTCAGCTATCTCTTTGAAATTTCAAAACCAAATCCAGTTTTGCAAACAATCCCAATTTAACACGGTTTGGTAGCAATTTCTCTTTGGAAACTCGAAAATGAACATCGATGATGCTGCAGTCATCACCGAAATTATTTCCCAGCGACCGGAAGAGAATTAAATGCTTTTATCTCTTTAAACCATTTCAAATATTTTTAAATTTCAAATCTTTCCAGATTCCAAACTCAACTCAAAATATTCCTGAAATAATACCACTTATTATTTCCTCAAACTCTTTGAAAACTATCTCCAAATCTCAAGGAATTTCAAACCTTTCCCAAAATTCCAAACTTAAAATCCATTCCGATTTATTTTCCACATTTCTCTGGAATTCTATTTTAAAGTACAAATCTCATTTGTATATGAAGTTTATTTCAATTTTATAAATTACATTTGTAATCTATATCTCAAATTTTATTTTATTATAAAATTTTATTCTTTGCTTTGGTTATAAATTTCAATTTCTAGTTAAGTTTCCATATATTAATGATAATAATTCCATATTATCACTTCTAACATCCAAACAACCATATATATTAACTAGAATAGTTTACAAAACGTTTCTTTTTATACAAAAATAATTTGGGTAAAATTATTTCATTTACCCTACTTTAAAACAATACTGTGTCGAATTGTTCTATACAAGTGTTTAGAGATCCCTATCAATGTTGTGGCATCCCACACATCGACCAGAATCCATAAACTACTCAATAAACCAATCAACACAATATAAAACAATTTTATATTCACTAACAAATACGCGCTCATATCTATTAATACTCTCAAAATTCCCACCAGAGCCAAGGTTGTCGCCAGCCTAAGCTCTGATACCACTGTAACGACCCAGCTTTCCAGTCCCGGAAAATCGAACCATTTGTGTTAAAGAAGAAGAGGTAGAAGAAGAAGAAACAGAAAATCAACAATAGAATCTCACATCGCAGCGGAATAAAATATAATATATACAAAACAGATCTTTACTCAAACAGAAAAATATATCTGTTTATACAATATATTTACAGAATACATCATCAGAGTTCATCACATCAATGACATACATCCAAATACACAGCGGAACAATAAACAAATACGGAAGTACGTATCGCCATCCAGCTCGTCTCCTGAGCTCCACAGCTACAATCTGAACCTGTTTATCTAGGTCTGACCCGAGCATCATATAAAACAATACCTGAGTCAGTCTGGAAAACCAGCGTGAGAAAATCACACTCAAATTGATTATTAAAGTTTCAAAATCCTTTGAAAACAAAAGCATCTCGTAAGACCACGCCACAAATAAACATGTCGGGTTTTTACCTTACGATAGCTAAAACACTTTTTATAAAAATCCTCTGATATTATAATAGTTTCTATTCACAAATACTTATTAAAATAGCCGAAATTGTTACATCTATTAAATTCCGGCATACTAGCCACAAAGTGGGTAATACAAACAAAACTCGTACAAGGCACGTAGGGAGAATGGATTTCCAACGAATGACTAGGCACTGGGGTACCACCTGTCAGAGTACGTGGCCTAGATCACAGTACCGAGGAGTACGCCCGCTCCCCTGCAACACAAGGCCGGAATCATCCCTTACTGGATAATTCCAAATAAAATCACCCCACGGTTGGGATCAGCAACCGCACCACTAAGCCGAAATAAAGGGACATCTAGACAGGGATGACTTTACTCTCAAGTGGGTGCTACCCACGAAGCCTTGCTGCATAACCCCTGATTTTCAGTCATTCCCGGTTGATGAGGTTCGAGGCTAAACGATACCTTTTTCAGAACATATCCCTTAGAATGCCCATCGTCCACCTGACGATGTCACGAAAGCATTCGTCCATACAAGTCCGTCCCGGGTTCGAACGGAACCGAAGGCACTATTCCTACTACATCCATTTTGGAAATATCCTCAGGATTAGTAGCGACTAGCCCTTGCACTTCACAGCTCCATCTTCGACTCCGAACACGTTACACGAAACGTACAAACCGGATCGAAGTGGTATTCGAGTCTCCAGACCTAGAATCCCGGTATACGGAAACTCGATCCCGGTCTCTTCGAAACGATCAGCGCATTTGGCCAATATTGATAGTCGGTTATTTAACTATCAATTAACATCCACAAGCAACCATCACACAATAAATAATTTCCCACATTATTTACTTGCCCAAATATCTTTCCAAGATATATTTCTATTTTCAAACTCCTTTTGAAAACAATTTCAAACAGTTTCCGCTTACGGAATACATTTCCAAATATTTATTTCCACTGAATCACCAAGTACAAAATACTTTTAATTTTAAAATAATTTAAAAACACTTTATTTTAAATATATCTTATAACATTGAAATTAAACTACTTTAATACTTTATTAAATATATATACTTTAAAATAAACCACTTTATAAATATAAACTAAATTTCTCCTTTTAAAACATAATAGCAAATCACTTTTATATAATTACTACAATAATAGATTTTTGAAAATACTACTTTAAAAATTTAACATTTAAAAATAATAAATTTTCTAAAACATGCTTTTTAAAACATATTAAAACTTTTAACTTATATTTAAAACTACCTTGAAAAACGTACTTGGCTATCCAGAGAAATACACTTCTCATTTTCATCCTTTAAAAATAAATCAACATTTATTTTTAAACCAATTCATATCCCTTTATAAATTCCCACCTTGAATTTATATTTTCTAATATCCACTGATATTTTATTTTACTTTATAAACCCAGTTTATAAATTCCAAAATCTCATTTCTCTTCTAAAATTCCAATTTTAAACAACTAAATCAATTTCCAATTGATTTCCCAATTTACTCTACTTACTTTGAAATAAATTTCCTTTGCTACTTCATTTATTCCAAAATACATTAACCTTTAGATTTTATTCCTTATTACGAGTTAAACCCCTTTTTTACCAATATCGATTACAGATTTCCAAAACTCCTTATTTATTCTTTAATTAACTTTAATCCTTAATTTCAAAAATAACTTCTTTTATTTTTCAAATAATATCACTTAAGTATAAAATTTATTACCCCTTGTGAATTCAAAATCCCCTTATTTCATATTTGTTAAAAATTCCAAATCACCTTATTTTTATTTCAATTCGTTATAAATTTTATCCCAATTCCTCGAATTATTTTACTTAAACTTTTACTCCTTGATTTCTTTCCAAAAAAATTCAATTCCATAGATTTTATAATTTATTATACTGGACAATCCAAATCAACCACATCATCCAATATAAAATCATCACATGATATCAAATATTCAGAACACAGAATATTAAATAATCTAATCTTTTGAGGAATCCAGTTGGATCCCTCCAACCTGTTTCCCTGCATCCACAGACGTTAGCACAATATAAAATACCAATTCCACTTCAAGGTGGAATATCGCGGTATATGGGTTTTATAAAATATCATCCGCTATTATGCGGCGCATAGGGTCTCATCCGCTATATAATGCGGAAATATCAACAAGTCCAATATATACATATGCCAATATGTATATATTGTTATATACTACTATATATACTATCACATCCAATCAATTCAAACAATCATTCAATTAATATTTAAATTTAACTATTTAAATTAAAATTAAAATTCAGCTGAGTGAGATTAACTCACCTTTTATTTTGTTTGCAATTCACTTCAATATCGCTTGGGTTTTCCCGATATTGACCTTGAGTAAGCAATTTATAAAATTTTATTAATATTCGAGCAAATCGAACAATTAATTGCCATTTTATAATTTAATTAACTAATAATTTATTTTAAATTGAAACAGTGAGTCGGAATATATATATAAGTATTTATTCTTTCCTTTTCTTTTGAAATCACCTATATATATATATATATAGTTAAGGTAGATTCAAAAATCCAACTTGAACAAACTTTACAATATTGTTAAAATCCCTGTATGGCTATATATATATTTTTAAAATCTTACCTTTAAAGCTATATAAATATTTACATATATATTTTTTCAGCAATGTGTATATACATATTTGAATTAATTTTAATTGGAAAAAAACGAGAATACCTCAACCAAGCAGCAACTACACAAAGTCGAAACAGCAACCTCATTTCGAATCAAGGATTCCAGATCCTATTTCTTCCTCGCGTGATTCCTTACGCCATCGAAATTGAGACTCATCCCAGCTCTCAAGATTCACTTGACGATAAACTCGCAACTTCCATCATCACCGTGCCGCCTCTGGCCACGTTGAAACCCCAGTTGCTCGAATGCCCCATCCCAGTATCGTTTCCTGCGAGCGTGATCCTACCCCGAACGAATTTGCCTCCCTCTCGATCTACTCAAGAACGCGGCCAAAATTTCGTTTCCCGCCCAATCGATAGAAATTTGAACGAGGATGAAATTTCTCTGTTTTTTTTCCTTTGAAATGAACGGTTTTGTTTTCGAGTGAAAAAGATTTGAGGAAGATAGGGGAAACAGCTTTGTTAATTTATTATGCTTTGTTCGATTTCATCTCCTTTAGTTTTCTGAGGGGGAGGCTTCTGTTTATTATTAAAAGGAGAGAATGGAATGAGTTGAAGAGAAGCGTGCTTGAGAAGGGAATGAGTAGGTCTGCGTAATTTAGAAGGTAGGGTGGCTGTAGGTCTACGATGTGAAGGAAGATATTTTTAAATGCTGATGGGAGATGAATTTGATCAGTCCAATTATTGTATTTAAATTCTAAATCAGTCATTACCAATTTAATCCCCAACGCCTTTGTCTATCGTATACTCACTCAACAATCCCAATCACTACGAAATTCGAAACCCGATAATAATACAATACTATGGGTCCAATAGAACTGGTTTCATCGAATTCCGAGACTGTCCCTTGGAAGGCTATTTTTAAACGCCAATTTAAACGTTATAAATTTAAAACTGAACAAATCACTTCCAAATTCAATTTTAAAAGTTTCATCACCTTTAATATTAACAATATAGATTTTCCGAATCTTTAACAGGCTCAAAACTCCAGATCCCACATTTTACCAAATTTTTAATTGTTTAATTTAATAATTAATCATCCAATGAATACTGTATATTTGAAAATAAGGTTAAAATTTAATCTTCGAATATTTAAAATAAATTAAATATTCTCATTTCAAATATACAAAAATTTCGGGTCGTCACATCACCCTTGATTTTGGGAGTGTTGTTTCACGGTGTTGCGAGCGCTGCGGCGTTGCGTTCTCACCAGTCCGGATCAGGCGAACGGTAGTATCACTACCTTGGGTATTGCCTCATGTGCCTTGTCATACTTGTATTCCATTTATACGTGACCACTACGATTTTGATTTGTACCTTTAGTATATGGATTGTCCTCTGGTGACTTCCGGTTTTGGGGAAACTACGGTCTTGTATATGCTTTTGGGAATAAAAATGTGTTAAGGGTGGAATGGGCCATGACTTAACGCTATTTTGATATCTTATTATTACTGATAGACATTATCTACTTATCGTACACTACTACATAGTAGATAGTTTAATGGATCCTTAAAGGATGGTTATTCCAAACATCCTTTGAGTTACTTGTATTTCAATTGCTATTTCACTTGAGTTGGATTTATTAATATAAGAATGTTAATCCTGACTCGAGTGTCTTGTGTTTTTGCTTTACGCTCGGGTCAGACTGAGTGTACCAGTATTCGAGACTCACCTTTGGAGTTGGAGCTTTGCTTGAAGATCCAGCCATCTATTCTGCTTTCAGTATTCGATGATTCCAGTGATGTATTCTGATTTGTATCTGATGTATCGTGTTACTCTTCCGTTGTATCTGGTTTAACTCTGATGTGTCGTATTACTCTTCTGTTGTAAACTCTAATGTATCTTATACATTTATATAGTAGCTTCATGAACTACTATCTCTTTTATTTCCTTCCTTCGAGAAATTCCGGTCCTTTCCCGAACCTTCCTTCGAGTTTCTTCCCTTATTACTGATTCTTGAATTCCCTTCTTGTTTGTTATCACTGTTATCAATTTCTTCTATTTTAAAGTGTGCCGTATCTCTGTGTACACGTACACACATTAACCTGTCTCCATCTTCCTGAATTCATCTCCCATTCCAATTCCAAACATCAATAACCATGGCTAACAGCTTGAACTCACCAGGTCCTACCAACAAAAAAACCCATCTCTTCCATAATCAATCTAATTTTTGGTAATTGGTTTTTGACTAAATGATCGCGAATGAGAAAGCTTTGGGCCTTTGACCACTTGAGCATAAGAAAGACTGACATAAGCCTCTCGATTCAGATACGAGAAAGGATTAGGAGAATTTGGCAAGAAAGAATTAGGAGGGTAAAGAGGAGAAGAAAAATATTCACGAGCAGAAGATGCCATTATTCACGAGAAGTAGGTTCTTTGATGTTTTGTTTCTTTTTTCAATAACTTAATCTTTAATTGAAAACCATTTCGTCATTTTATACAATATAAGTTAATTATTTAAATTTTCCTTGAAAATCATTGTGTGATGTTATATGATTGATGTCTTGAATATAATTGTTTTGGTTATTGTTTTCATAAGAACAAAAAAAATCAATATATAATACATGTGTGGACTTTTGTGTAAAACCAAAATTTTCTATTTCCGTTTTAATTTAAAGTTTTGTGTAAAATTTTATATCTTTTATTTGCTTTCAAATTAAAATTATGATTTAGGTTTTTAACTTTAAATTCAAACATATCTATACATACATCATAAATTACAACATTTATACATATAAGTTGTTTTAAAATCTAAAACATTACTCGCCATAATTATATATGTGAAAAAAAATATGTGTTACCTTAGTTCAAATTCATAAGATAGATTTTATGTAGTAATGTTATTTTAATCTCAATATTTTCCCTTATTGAAAATAAATTCATTATGGTTAATTATATATTTCAAATCATATGATATTATCATATATAATTTCAATATATATATATATATATTTACACAATATTGTATACCTTTTATTATGTATGTATTTTTAATTCAAAACCTTGGATAACAAATGCATATGTAAAGGGGAAATAAGTTCATTGCAGTATAAATCCCAGCACCTACATACAATTATATTAATTATGTACTCTCCTTATCTGTAGCACATGCACTTCACACAAAGAAATGTATTTGATACACTTGTAAAATAAAAAAAACAAATTTAACTAAAAACCCTTTCAAACATATTAAATAAAATGAAGATTTTATTTAAAAGATTTTAGATTGGATCTAAAATCTATTTAGGCATCATAAGCTCAACAAAGGTCAAAATTGAACTTTTTAGAAATTCATTAATTTAACCCTCTCCCGATTGGCATGGTTCCTTTAATGGTATCAGAGCCTAATACTCTATGCGGTCTAAATTAGCATTGTTAGGGCTAACTGATTAAAGCCTACCCATTTAGTAGATCGTTGGAAAGATAGTGTTAGGAAATCAAATTCATAGTTTTAATGACAACAACTATACAATGAAAATCAAATGTACATATATATGTATACAAGAACTTGCTAGAGCAACATCACTAGAAAGACAAGAACAAGTGTAACGACCCGATATTTTGGACCATTCGCATCCATTATAAGTGTATAGGTAGACACTTATGCCGGAATTGAATTGCTCAAAATACCGCGTTGTTAATTTAAATTTGGAAAAACTGAACATATACAGTAAATAAATAATCACAGAGTAATAATTGCAGCGGAAATAAAAGAGATAGTAGTTCATGAAGCTACTATATGAATATATAAAATACATCAGAGTTTACAACAGGAGAGTAATACGATACATCAGAGTTAAACCAGATACAACGGAAGAGTAATAGGATACATCAGATACAAATTAGAATACATCACTGGAATCATCGAATACTGAAAGCAGAATAGATGGCTGGATCTTTTAGCAAAGCTCCAACTCCAAAGGTGAGTCTCGAATACTGGTACACTCAGTCTGACCCGAGCGTAAAGCAAAAACACAAGACACTCGAGTCAGGATTAACATTCTTATATTAATAAATCCAACTCAAGTGAAATAGCAATTGAAATACAAGTAACTCAAAGGATGTTGGAATAACCATCCTTTAAGGATCCGTTAAACTATCTACTATGTAGTAGTGTATGATAAGTAGATAATGTCTATCAGTAATATAAAATATCAAAATAGTGTTAAGTCATGGCCCATTCCACCCTTAACACATTTTTATTCCCAAGAGCATATACAAGACCATAGTTTCCCCAAAACCGGAAGTCACCAGAGGGTAATCCATATACTAAAGGTACAAAACAAATTCGTAGTGGTCGCGAATAGGGAATACAAGTATGACAAGGCACATGAGGCAATACCCAAAGTAGTGACACTACCGTTCGCCTGATCCGGACTGGTGAGAACGCATCGCCGCAGCGACCGCAACACCGTGAAACAACACTCCCAAAATCAAGGGTGCACCAATCGACAACAAGTAATTAGTAGTTCGAAGAAGTGTGTTCACTTGAGGTAGCTGACCTCCATTGGCCCGGCACGGCTCCTGTTTTAGTCATTTCCAATTTGACACAAGTGTCAAGGCTATCCATTATCGTTCTCTTTCTTCAGTCATCACGAACATCATTCCAACCACTTCATTTTGGATCACCACTCCGCGTATAGTTATTAAAGTGGTTTTCAGTTTAGACAGAGAGTATGTCCATAACCGATTCCGGCCTCTTTAATAACTTTCGTAATTATTACACCGATTGGTCGTTTGTTTATTTCAAAACCAAATCAATTTCAATTTCAAATAGAATTCGTAAATCAACATTTCATTTGTCTTTCAAAACCAATTTCCAATAATTTACGTTTCAAAACTTCCAAATTATCATTTCAAAATCTTATAATTCAATTTCAATCTTTATTTAAAACCATTCAAATAATGATTCAAATATTTACAATTTCAGACGTCTGGGTGCACTAGCCAGATGTCTGAAGAAATCCTCTGGAATACAAAACAGACAAGTCCAGACGTCTGGTAGATACACCCAGACGTCTGGAAATCTACCCTGTATAAAAATTATATAATACCAGACGTCTGATACAAATACCAGACGTCTGATTTCAAACTTGGATTTCAAAGAAGAACTTCAACTGTCACATTCGAATAGACATCTCCGCTTCTCTTCGCTGCAACTCTTCATCATCAACAGAAGCAATTATAGAGCACTCATTAATGGATGCAACTACTCAACATACCTATCTACAACTATATATAGCATCAGGAATCAAGAGAAAGGATATCTGACTACCTTACAACTCGACTCTCTATCTTGATCATCTCTTGTTCTAATCATCCACTTGCTATACAATCTGGAAATCTGAGATCATACACTTCTATATTCTCTCGAACAATATTGTATTCAATCATTCAAGAGATATAAGAAGTTCAATTGTACTATATAGTCAAAATCCGTGTAATAGAGAACACACAGTTGACAAAGAAACTCTGCTATTGTAAACATGTTCCTCCGGGTGAAGTGAGGGTTATTTGGTGAAAGGAAATTCCGAAGAGGAGCTTCGGGACTGGACGTAGGACGGGAGGTCCGAACCAGTATAAAATCCCTGGTATGATTATTCTTATTTACTTAGATTAATATTGTTTTGGTTGCATCATATATTTTGCCACATATACTTGCATATACACTGCACGATCCACCCCGTATAGACTTTCAATTGGTATCAGAGCCTGGGATTCTAGAGATCGTAACAACATCCTAGAATAAATGGCTATAAAGAGATCTAGTCAAGGCAATAGGAAGAGCAATAAAGAAGAATCAAAGGAGAAAACAAACAAATGCTTCGTGGCTAAACTCAGATCACAATCGGTATGTTTAGATTCTTTATATAAAGATCTTCTGTCAGCACATGATGAATTATTAAAAGATTGTAAAACCTTGAATAAAGTTAATAGAATTGCTTTAGAAAAGTTAAAATATTATGAGCAAGAAAATTCCAGTTTAAAAGAGGAAAATAAATTTTTGATAAAACGAACTAAATGTTTTGAAAATACCGTAAAAGAACTTATTTCACAAAAAGAAAATGAGCAGTTAGAAGATAAAAACAATGATCTTTTAGAGGAAATCAACGTTTTGCAAAATAAAAATACTATCTTTGATAAAGAAAAGGAAACTTTTTCAAAAGAAATTACGGATTTGAAAAGACAAAATGATTTATTACAATCATCTTTAGATAATTCAGAATCTCGAATTTTTCTTCTCGAAAAAGAGAACTGTACGATAAAAAGGGAGAATTCTGAATAAATAAGCAAATTGATATTTTGAAAGACAGTAATATTTCTTTTGAAAATAATTTTAACTTCAAAGCTAAATTTGATAAACTTAACACTGAAGTCATAAAATTTAATAAAGGTCAAAACGATTTAAACATGATTTTATCTAGTTCTAGACCTTTACATGACAAAAGTGGTTTAGGATATAATAAAAATGATCGTAGAAATAGCACTAGATACGCTTTCATGTATAGTAAAAATGTTAGTGCTAGTACTAAATTTCGAGTAAAGTCTAGATCAAATTCTTATAGAAATTCAAATACTGCCATGGTCAATAATATTTATAATTTCTCTAGAAGTACAAAATCATTGAACGAAAATATGAATAAAAATTATCTAAGTATTTGGGTTCCTGTTAATTGGAAAAATAGAGAAAAATACATTGATGATTATTTTGATATGATAGTTAATAATGAAAATTATATTTGTAAAGGTTCAACCACACCCAAATGGGTATGGTTTCCAAAGATCTAACCCCCCGGACCCTAACATAGTAAGTGGGTACCAAAAAATGATTTTTATTGCAGGTACTCAGAGAAACAAAAGGAAAGATTTTGGAATTTACAAATATGATTCCCACATTCTTTTTTGATAATGACAAAGGGGGAGAGATAATGGAAAGCACATTCTTTTTTGATAATGACAAAGGGGGAGAGATAATGGAAAGCACATATTCAGGGGGAGATTTATAAAAATTACACATAAGTACATTGTATAGTTGTCATCATCAAAAAGGGGGAGATTGTAAGGAAATCAAATTCATAGTTTTAATGACAACAACTATACAATGAAAATCAAATGTACATATATATGTATACAAGAACTTGCTAGAGCAACATCACTAGAAAGACAAGAACAAGGCTCAAAGAAAGTTACAAAAGACTACAAGTCGATAGGATTAATGGAGCAATGACACAGATGCACAGATTCAACATGCACATGTTTCAGACGTCTGGGTGCACTAGCCAGACGTCTGAAGAAATCCTCTGGAATACAAAACAGACAAGACCAGACGTCTGGTAGATACACCCAGACGTCTGGAAATCTAACCTGTATAAAAATTATATAATACCAAACGTCTGATACAAATACCAGACGTCTGATTTCAAACTCGGATTTCAAAGAAGAACTTCAACTGTCACATTCGAATAGACATCTCCGCTTCTCTTCGCTGCAACTCTTCATCATCAACAGAAGCAACTATAGAGCACTCATTAATGGATGCAACTACTCAACATATCTATCTACAACTATATATAACATCAGGAATCAAGAGAAAGGATATCTGACTACCTTACAACTCGACTCTCTATCTTGATCATCTCTTGTTATAATCATCCACTTGCTATACAATCTGGAAATCTGAGATCATACACTTCTATATTCTCTCGAACAATATTGTATTCAATCATCCAAGAGATATAAGAAGTTCAATTGTACTATATAGTCAAAATCCGTGTAATAGAGAACACACAGTTGACAAAGAAACTCTGCTATTGTAAACCTGTTCCTCCGGGTGAAGTGAGGGTTATTTGGTGAAAGGAAATTCCGAAGAGGAGCTTCGGGACTGGACATAGGAAGGGAGATCCGAACCAGTATAAAATCCCTGGTGTGATTATTCTTATTTACTTAGATTAATATTGTTTTGGTTGCATCATATATTTTGCCACATATACTTGCATATACACTGCACGATCCACCCGTATAGACTTTCAGATAGTGTCGAAGGTTGGGATTAAGTAATCAAGTACTTTGCCCTATTTGGCTATTAGCCTAGCCCAAAGGATGAAGTAAGCCGAAAGGTTATCCCCAATAAGAAGGCCCAAATTGATTTTGGACATTGGGCTAATTTTTCAAAACATCTTTTGAAAATTAAGGTATTATATTTCAAATTTAAAAATTGAGTTTAAAATATAACATGTTATAAATGTTATAAACTTTCCAAATTGGTTTTGAAAGTTAAAATATTAATTTCAAAATTTTTATCTTGATATTTAATCAATTGGATTAATTAAATAAATGAATAAATAATTAATAAAAAGTTGATTAATTAAATTAAAAAATTTACAATGATATGTGTATATTTATCATAAAATGCTTGAGGTAGATGAAGATAACATTTTGAATTTAATTGGTATTATTTTAATTAAAAATTATTTTTAATTAACCAAATTAATTAAAGTTATTTAATGAATAATATATATGTACAATGATATGTGTACACAATTACTAAATGTTCTAGCCTATATTCATCTTTAAACTATTAAGGATGAATGAAGTAAAATTCAATTGTTGAAATTTAAATTAAAAAAATTAAATGTTAATTAAAACAATTCATGAAATTAAATAGTTATGATTTATCTAATAAAATTAAAATTAAATTAAATATGATACAATTTAATTAAGTGGAACTATAAGAAACCTAAATTAGATTTAAGGAATAAAGACAGACGTACTATATGTATATCATGAGTTCGGAAATGTCCGAAACTTGAATCACAAGGGTGTTTCATATGAAATGCATTGCTCCTAAAATAGATATCACACTTTTGGGTGTGTGTGCGCGCGCATTAAAGCTTATGAATTCTAAATATATAATTTGTCCTCTACCATTTATATACTAATAGATTACATATATATAACTTAGCTGTTGATCTTTCTTAAGCTAGGGATGGTTATGTGTAGTAGTATTAATACATTGACTAGAACAGGTAAGATACAATGCACATATTTGTTGATTTTCCTTAAGGTACATGCTTATACTTAGGCCATCGCGAAATGGTAAGTATGAGTGAATATTCTCTCGATTTGTTGATCTTCCTCAAGTTCAAGATGAGATTAGGATAAAGACCATGGTTAGGAATTGCACATGATGCAATTGATAAAATGTTATACATCACTTGTGGGGCTATGGTTTGTTGATCTTCCTCAAGGTCCGAATCCCAAGACAAGCGGGTCCTAACACCCACTAGAGAAATTGAATGATTTCTCATTTTTTATATTAAAATTTTGGGAAACATGAATATCTCGTGGAAGCTTTATTAAAAAATGAAATGATAATATTTAACCTTTCTAATATTATACAAATATATGCTATATAAGTTAAAATCATCTACTTGGATAAATTTGTGTAACCATTAACATTGATAGAATGTTTATTAGTTAAGATACATGAATGAAACTAAATTAAATATCGATAAGGAAATATTAAATATACTTACCTTTAAATTCTTAGGCTTGTTATTCTTTCAAGACCCATGCGTGTACCTATTTTACAAACATTAAAACATGCATACCTAGGTCACTTAATTGTTTATTTGTACAAGACTATGTATAGACTTCTATGAGTGTCGAACTTTAATAGCTCTATGAGAATGTGGATATTTTTACCATATTTAATCACATATAAATGTTATATGATTAACGGTTGTGGTTCATAGTGCACAAAACTTCATGAAATCAATTCATTAAAAATAAGCAAATAAACCATAATGCAAGTTCATGTACTCAATATGATTGATTACAATAATTAAGGATCTCCTTTAAATGGTTAAATCATTTTGGAAAGGAGAACAAATGTACGAGAGTGGTTGTAACTTAGGCACAGTGGGATAAAAAGGGTGAATGGTCATCTTTACTACATAAATGGACATGGAAATGAGAATTGTATAAAGTACTAAAAGATACTTGATATGGAATGAGAAATGTGATTACTATTCCATTTGTCTTATAATATAGAAAATTGTTTTCTATAAATGTTCTTTCTATGATTTTAAAATATTTGATCAAAAACTCTCAGCTGTGAACTAGTTACATTAAAATAAATATATCACCCATAATAAGTAGTAAAATGAAGCTTTATATTTTATACACTATTATAGTGATGGAGAAAATAGTTGGTGCATGTCATATAATACTTTTCAGTGGATGCATCAAGATACAAAAAATAATATATGTAAATATAACAAATATTATCTATGAAATAATAACTACTTTCATATTGACTGAAAATAAATATAGTTTTATTTTGTTATGAATATTTTCAATAATAATAATGGTATTTTTTGCGTTAGTTACATAACACAAAAGTATATAATATTTTACAAATACTTTTTGGATTATGGATTAAGCCATATCTTAGAAGAATAATTCTTTAAATCATAAGATTATGAATCATATGGTACTGATGAATTATATCTCAGAAGATTAAGGGTGAAACTCCCATTTAAAGGAAGCGACATAAGTGTTAGGTGAACCTTTCGGATTGATACATGAAGATGTATGTAGTAAAAATTCGAATGATACCAAAATGGATCCACCTACTTTGTTTAATTCACGCATGAATTATCATAGGAATGAACATCCATATTTGATACATAAGAAATTTATTTATGATAAATTGAATATAGAACAGAAGAGTAAAATATAACATGCAAAGAAAATAAAATAATTTGATTTGATTGAATTGGTGAATATATTGGAAAGAGTTTCCAATGTACCTAAAAAGAATAAGATTCTATCTCTAAACTCACTCCTACTAATGATACATAACATTCTATCGACAAGGAGTAATCATTTGTTGGACAAAGAATGATTGATGATAAGTGAAGTTGAGTTAACTTCTCTCTGTTAGGTTGTGTACTTAAGAGTAAGTACATGAGGTTAAAATTAATTTCATCTAAAGTATAGTTTACGAGATCATACAATATAAGAGTCTATAATAAACCTCTACATACCCAAGGTCAAGGAATTGATGGGTTGTGTGAGTTGAGAGACATCATGTAATATTTGTTTGTAAGGGATCTTGTGTGGACCGCCCTAAATGAGTTTGTGATTAATCAATATTGATTATCCAATATATGTGACGAACATAAGTTCTGTGAGCTTAAAAATAAATCTATTTTATACTATTATAAAGGTAACCCATTAAAATGTTTATGAGTACCCATATCATTGCACTAAGAAACAATTGTTGTTTCAAGAATTGCTAACTTTATAACGAAAGGATTTCTTTTAGAAATTATTGGTAGTAAAATGGATTTGGATACGATCCAAAGAAAAAATAGATTACAAAGGATGAATGAAATTGACCAAGCCTAAATTGACACAAATAAGTAGAATGTTTAATAAGAACTCTCGCACATTAAAGAGAAACTATGATTTTCTTAGCGATGTCGAGAAATGAATTTCCTCAGTTGTCAATAAGCCATTAAGAGCATTGACTCTACCAAATAGCATGATGCACAAATCTGGAATGAATTCTAAGTACATTATCAAAATATTATTTTGATAGCAATACCCGAAAGGATATGATCCATCGACCGTAGAAGTGACTTTGACAAAAAGATTAATGCAGTTGAAGTATGGTAAGCTATGTTGGTAGAATAACATCGTAAATTTCAATTGTTGAAATTAATGTAACATATTCATCATTCAACATACTTATGTTTATTCAAATTTTTCTCACAAAGCTATCGACCGACATGGCTTTGGGTTTTTTGTACATGTATGTTGAAACAAAAAATATTAAATAATGATTTAGAATATGTTGTTTGCATTCAAAAACCAAAATGTCTTGAAGTCAAAGGGACTGATAATTGAGTTTCTGAGTATAGGTATATTCCAAGAACTGATATGAAAGTATCGTTCGATAAGCATCAAAGTTAACCTAGTATTTTGATGGAAAAATCAGAAAGTCTGATTTTCAATCAAATTATAGAGAAAGCATGTGTTTGTAAGAATGAATATTAATAAGTGCTAAGCTATTTCTAAAACTACAAGTAAACAACAAAGTTATGATTTTTAACGATGTATTCCGGCTAAAATCATTTTAAATCGGTTGTTTAATTCTTGATATTTGATTTGAAATTAACATCTCTTATAATCAGCATAAAAGGATGTTGAGATTATCCCAAAACCACATACTCAGACACCATATTAAAATGTTAAATCTGGAGCACGTATAATGGATTTCTTATGCATTGGCAATATGAATTACCTACATGCTATATTGTTTACAACATCGCATTTCACTTTTGTAGTTGATACAAAATGCAAGTATCAAATCCGAATTAAAATCACTATATGATAGTTAGAAGTGTTCTCCAAGATTTGCGAAATACTAAAAACTGTTATAAAAAAATGAACTCCTTATGAAGGAGTGCATAGACTTGAACTTCAAAAGTGATACCTAGTATATTATGTTAGCCTTAAATCCAAGCTATATTTTTAATTAAGAACTTAAAATTGAAAGTTTTCCAAACAATAACTAGTGGCTAGTTCAACCAAAGGCTTAGTACATCGCCTTGAATAGAATTGCAATAATAGGAGTGTAAATAAATGTACAAATTTATAACTGAACTGAGGGTGATTGCGAATGTTGATAATTCCATGGAATTATTATAATATGACAATGCTACAATATAGTTTGAAAGAAACCTAAAGCTCGCTAGAAGCTTAAAAACATACTCCGAAAGGTCCCACATGATAAAGGCCATTTATCAGCGTCAGAAAGAGTGATAGAGTTACAGGTATACCCGATGGGTAGTTAGGTAATTTGTTACATATATCTAACTCGATTACCTATCTTGTTCATAGTTAAAGGAGTTTTCTTTCTGTTATATACTTATTATATTATGATATAATTAATCAGGCAATTATTTAAAGTATATTAAATAGAAAATCCTTAAATGATATGTTATGTGATATAAATTACAATGTGTTGTAATCAAGAAAAATTAACTACAATAAAAATAACATATTAATTTAAATATTCCTAGTCAAAATGTTTTGAGATGGGATATCTATACATCCATTGAGATTAGAGTGCATGCCACTCTCCAAATATTGGGCAATGTTTTACTCATAGCCGTTAGGGAACCGAAAGGGTTATATACTGATAATTATTAGATAACTATTGACTAACTCACTCGAGAGTTTTCTGTTGGTCAGTAAAACTTAGGTTAAATAGACAATCTAGAAGTGACTATTTTATATAGCTTCCTCGACTTGAGAATACTACGGAACTTCAATGTGGATGCTCTCCTTTGATTAAAGTTAAATTGTGGCATGGCGTCCATCGAATGACTATAGTTAGATCTTAGTTGAAGCATTGGAAGTGAAACACTATTTAATAGAAAATTCATCTCCTCAGTTACACGAGGTTAGTCTCACGATCAACTATAGTCACTCAAAGTCAAAGTCTCTGGCAAGAGCAGTACGGTTAATAATAATTACTATTGAACCAAGGATTTTCTGTTTGGACTTATAAAGTTGAATGTGGATGATGTTGGAATTTTGACCAAAACCAAATTCCATAAGTACTGATGTAATATAGTTTTGATGAAGAAAATTGGTGTAAATAACCATTATTACTAGATGCCGCGTATATTAAGCAAAATTGGATTTTACAAAAAATGTGTAATCCATAAATTCGGTTAAAATGACACACTACCAGCTAAAGTGATATGTAAACATTAATATTTGGATTATTTGATGTTAATCGCTGACTGAATTTATAACTTTAAGTCACACAATCGAAATGATGAATGCACTAAATGAACCATAAGATGTAATTAATTTATAACCATTATAAATTTATTAACTTATTTAATATTAGTTATTAAAGTTTATTTAATTTGTTTGAATTCCATTAGTATTTAGTAAAGTGCATACATATAAGTTATAAATGCGCACAGTGATAAATGATATCGCTTGAACATTTAAATTGAATTTAAATTAGATTAAAGCAAATAGTATTTTGGATATTTTAAGGGCCTATGTGGAACCATCGATGGTCGTCCATGCATGTAGAAGAGGGAGAGAATTTTATTGAAATTTAATAAAGAATTAAAGAGGGAGTGTTTTAGGGAAGGAATATGAAATGTTTCTATCATTCTTTAAAAAAATATTCTTTTATTTCTTTCAAAATAATTCTTTCCTAACAAAAACTTTTTCTCCCTTCTCTCTCATATCATGGTAAAAAATTCATGGGGTTCTAAGGGCTAAAAATTCTAAGGTCAAATAAAAATTAAATAAATTTATAATTGGCGTTTATACCTCTTGATCTTTGCAAAATTGGGAGAATCTAGGAGCCTCTGATTCATCCTTCAAGTTGTGATTTATAGGTAACATCCAAAGGTAATTCTCTAATTAACTTATTATTATGTTTATTATTTGTATAGCTTGAATCATCCACCTCCTACTTCTCTTTTATCTGCATGATCTTTTACAATATAATTTAGATTCATCACCCCTTTTGTTCATTTGTTAATTTTTATGTTTAGTTTAGATTTGAATCCTATCATCATGAATTTATATGTGCCCAAGTTGTCTAATTCTTTTCTATCTTAGAAATTATTGTTTGAATAATGTTTTTTAAAAACTATTTTGATTAATTGATTTAAGTTGTATGTTACAAGTTTGGAAATTAAATACATATGTTACATGTTGTTTTTAATTTGAAACACTCAGTTATTGCATATATGTGTATGTATATGTACATATAAATACACATATATGCAATAACTGAGTGTTTCAAATTAAAAACAACATGTAACATATGTATTTAATTCCCAAACTTGAAATTGATTTATATGGATATTTTTAAATGTTTAAAAATATGAAATAAATTCCATAAATATATTAAAATAGTTTAAAACAGATTTGAGATATAAAAATTAACATTTATGAAATAAAATTGGTGTTTGGTTCAATATATCCTTAAAACACTATTCGTAGCATTTTCAGCAGTAGTTTTCTACAACTTCTACAAATCATGTTTTAACTCAACTGTTCTTCCCCAAACATTTTACAAATATTTTTAAATAAATAATTAAGTGTTTTAAAGATGATTTTGGAGTATTACTAAAAAGTTAAAAGAAATTTTGTTTATATAACTGATTTTAAATAAATGATCTAATCTTGGCTTGAAAAGCCAATGAGTAGACCTGATTTATTTCGTGAGATCCGAATGTGAGGTGCTTAAACAAAGGAGATGTTCAGGAGCAACTAGTATCCTATCTCACCTAGCTTCTTCCCTGAGCGAGGGGTAGATAAGGTCGAAATGTCAAAAATGAGAAAAGTATAAAAGATTTAATTACCATCGTTATATAATTCAACTTAGGTTGAATAGAGATAATCTTCTTATACTTGGTATTAAATTCTAAGTATGGAACTCATCCTATTCATGTGAATATAAAAGGTCATTTCACTGTTATTCGATGAATAGCACAAGTTGAATACATAAATGAGTACTAAGTATAATCAGTATAAATTCTATGGTCCTTTCTTTTCCAAAATTAGAGAGAGGTTTAGTGATCCCGTATATACTGAAAAAGAAATGGTTTTGAAAATATATACCTCTAGGTGATATTTTGGATAAAAAAAAGGTACCAAAAATGGAATAATATTCACCCACCAATTTAACATCTTTTTATCGATAATTGATTCGGAGAAACCGAGATCAGATTTGAGTGATTCTTATCTAAGAACCACTTCGAACCAATTTACGAGTTCGAAAATGAAGACATGATTAAAGACAATGAAGTTTAAGGCGGGGATCTTCATAATGGAAGGACTGCTTGTTGATAATTTCAGAGTAGCTCCTGAGATAATAAATAGCAGTGGTCCCTTTGTTCTAGGATGTTCATATGCAAGGACTACTCACTACTAATTCAATGGGTGATGCCGACAAAATGTAGTAGGAGAATGCCTTTAGTTTTTCTTGTTCCTGGACAACTTGTATAGTTGAATGTCTGATATTGCATTTCTAAGAACACAGTGTATTGATCTCTACAAACGTACCTTTGTTTGGTGGTGTAGGTGGTAACTCCTTTTATACTTAACTCCCTTCTTCGAAACGTACAAGCTCAAAGGTTGTACTTTTGTTGAAATCAATAGTGTGTTGCTGGAAATGACAAATGTCACATTTTATGTGAAAATGTTCTAAGAACGGTAAATGTTACCTCAAGCCTCACACCCGGGGAACTGTGAAACAGGGGTTTCTATAAGGCTAAGTGGCTCGTGACTGTCAGGGTATTAATTCACAGAGCTTTCGAAGATGTCGATCCTATTAGTAACTTAGGTATTAGTTTTAATGATAACAACTATAGGAAATTATGTAAAACATAGATAGTGATGTTTTATCAATATATATAGTATATAGTGTAGGATATTAGACAAGTATTGATTAAGAAGATAGTACAGTATCAAAATGCTAATATCAAGAGTAGATTTAAGATGCTGATATAAAGTCTCAAGAGTTCAAGAATGAAGACTCATGAGTATTGAAGTGTTCAAGATTTCAACATATTCCAAATAAAAATGTTAAGACTTTGACCCATATTTCTTCTACCTTCTCTATTTTTTTTTGAAATTGTTTTCTAAATTTTCTGTTTTTAAAATAATCTTTAAAAATATTTTAAAAATGATTTTCAAATCTCTTATACTTATAAGGATATTATTTTAGTGTTTTTAAGTTGATATATATATATATATATATTGAATTATTGTTTATACTTTAATAATTTATAACTATATTGACTTTATATATATTATTTACATTATATTACATATTCTTATTAAATCTTTAAAATTATTTTATAAAGTTTCATTAAGTTTTAATATGATTAAAATATGTTTAAATATGTTTAAATGTTTGTACAAAGTTTCATAATATTTTACAAAACTTAATATTTTCAAAACAATTTTTATTAAGTATTTTTTCAAAATACAAAGGGATATGTCAACATATCCTCTGCAAGTATGTCGACATACTAGCCATATTTTTCATTATTCAAATTTGAATGGAAGTGTCTTTTCATCGTATCTCTTCACGAATGGACATGACCGTTGTTTCCATATATATGCTAGTCTTCCAAACAAATTTTCATTAACCAGTTTCTTATTTTTCTCTCCTCTTTTCACTCTCTTGAATTATAAAGCAATTTCTATCAAAACTCTACCGAATTCAACCAGAATCCAATTCAATCATTACTAGTTTGATTCTCTTTCATACACTCTCCGATTTCTCTTATCTCTCTTAAGACCAAAGTTCTATTCAATAGATATAGGATCAATTGTAATCAAGATCGAAGATCTGAGTCTATAAACTCTATCAAATCATACTCTTATACTCTGTGGTATGCTTGGTATCCCAAAAATCGAAGTAAGTGTGATTGTAGCTTAATTAAATCAACTGGGTATGCTTAGTAGCCCGTAATTCTAGTGGGTGTGCTTATGGCCCGGAAATAAAGTGGCTCTACGCAGAGGCCAGAATTCTATAGGGTGTGTCTCGTAGCCTTAAAATCGAGATCATATTTACATTTTTTGTATTTGAAAAGAAATCCGTACAAGGAATTGTACAGGACTGGATGCAAGGTAACATCGAACCAATATAAAATACTGGTGTGTTCTTTCTTTTTACTTTTACTACATTGACTTTTATATGTATTTTGATTCTGCGATTATTTTTATGATCGTTAATTCCTTCATTCCAAGTAAAATTTAAAAGAATTTGAATAATATTCGTAAGCCCATTAAACACTATTCATCCCCCCTCCAGTGTTAATTTAGCCTTAAGATCCCCATTCCGCTGACTCACATTTGGTATTATTATAAGGACCCGGAATTTCACTACTTTGATTTGCGAATATTTAATTAATTTGAAATATTCAAATAATAGATTTTATAATTAATATAAAACTCTTTTTAATAGTAGATAATGATGGTAATATATTTTTAAAATTTATTTACAAATATAATTAGTTCGATGAAAAATAAAAAATGTGACCGGAATATGTTTTCCGAATTTTCGACTTTTTGTTGACTAAAAATTGTCAGAAGTGTTATAAACCCTAGAATATAATGTACATACTCACATTTACAATTAGTTAAGGTATGCATATATATGTTTGTGCATATAGTTAAGTTAACAAAATAAAGTTAAAATAAATTCCATGAAGATGCCTTAGAAAACATGTTTAGGCATAAGTTCACATGCATTAACTTCATGTTGGCTAAGCAAAGGGAAGGGAGGACAAGCTTGTGGGCTGAAGTATATGGGGAAAGAGGAGCTTGGTGAGGTGGCAAAAGGGTGTGGAGGGTAAAGGACCAAGGGTGTGTAGGTAATTTGATTTGTTTCTTGCTTATAAATACCCCTTTCATTTCTTCATTTTTTCAATCTCTTCCTTCTGCCATATCTTTCTCATTCTTTAATCAAATGGAGGTTTTCTTTTTTCAAACTATGTAAAATTTCAGTGGATATAACTTCTATTTATATCACTTCTTCAAATTTTGAGCTTAACCATGCCCAAAACCCATTTCTTTTCAAAGTATTTTTGGACTTGGAAATTCCAGTCCGAAAATAGCTCCTTTTATATCGACTATATCTTCCTCAATAATAACTAAAATTGAGTGTTCTATTTTTTCATATTATAGAGGAAATATTTACTAAAACTTCCCTTTTGACCACTTTACCAAAATCCGAGTGTAACATGTCCAAAAACCAAGGAGAAGATGACCCTTTTCGAGTTGATTTTTGGTGGTTTCCAAGCTTTACAAGTTTAAAGTTTATTTCAAGTTTCTAAAAAGATTTGGTGAGTGAACCCTCTTATATTTTGGAAATATTTTAACTTTATATTTTTTTATGTTTGTTATGCAATATTTTGGTTGTTTGGTTAGATTATCATGTTGTTGGATATATGCATGTTGTTTGTATGTGATTAAATATGTGGTATGATTAATTTTTAGCTTAGAATTGTTAGCGAAGCCTAATAAGTGTTGTTATGGCTATAAAGTTAGATCTTTTGCTTCCATTGGAATTGTGAGATGTTTATGGATATATTGTAACAACCCGCATATTTTACGATTTTATATTTAAATATTTTATTTAAATATAGCGTCGTTAGTCGGATTTAAGTCCGAAATGCCACTTTTTGCAACGGTCGAATTAGGACTCGGGACCACTTCCATTGAGTCCAAAATGGCGTTTGCGATTTTTTGGGTATAAGCATCGATATGTTTGGAGTAAGTTGAATTTTGCTAATTTCTAAGTGGGCTTTTGGGTTTGGGTTTAACCCAACTCATCCTATACCCTAACTCAGCCCCTTCTCCTCTCCATTCACTCATTTCATTTCTTTTTCTAAAGCTCAACTGAAAATGGGGGAAGAGAATGGGAAATAGAAATTCCAAGCCCTAGTTTCCTCTTGCAAACTCAAATTCTTGCTCCAAAATCAAAGAGAAGCTTAGGTAAGCCTCCTCTTCATTTCTCCATCTCATTTCCTCTTCCATTTCAGAAATTTCCTAAACCCTAATTTAGGAAATACTTGTTTGATCTTAGATTGGAGCTTGTAGAGTAGAAGTGAAGAGTGGTTGATCTTTTCTTTGTGTTTGTGCTTCTCATCTTTGTTTTTGAGCTAAAAAGGTGAGTTTTGAACTCACATCTACTTCTCTTGATATCATTGATGTTAGGTATGAATTCCTAACACTCATTTATGTTCATTTTCTTTTGATTTGAATTGATTTGGTGAACATTTCAATTTTTGGGGTTTTGAAGTCAAAAACTCTAAAAATCATAGCTTTGATGTTTGAACATGCTTTTGGTGTTGTATTGAAGAGCCAATAGGGATGGGTTGTCGATTGGCATAAACCCCTAGCGACCATTGCTCGTCCGATCGCAAATTGGAAGAGTTTGATCTTCATTTGGATAGGCTGAAAAACAGTCCCAGCACCAGTCAGTCGACTGGCCCCTGCAGTCAATCGACTGGCTGTAGAAACCGAGAGTTTCTGGGACTTTCTGTAGAAACTGGAAGTCTTTGTTTTCTGTAGTCAGTCGACTGGCCTCTGCAGTCAGTTGACTGACTGTAGGAACTGAAACTTTTGGGTTTTTGGATCAGTCGACTGGCCTCTGTAGTCAGTCGACTGACCTGCTTGTTTCAGCCCATATTTGCCTATTTTGCTTGGTTTCCAATTTTAATCGATTCGTGTCGATTCCAATTAGCTATTATTGCATATTAGACTTTGATGATTCCTTTTTGATTTCATACATGGGTTTTTATAAAATGATCTTTTCAAATTATATTAAAAGCTCGTTTCTCCAATTTATAATTTCTATTTAAAACACACACACAATTTTGCACTTCGAGCGAAGAGGGAGGAGAATTAAATGATTAAATAAAACGCGTGCTATGAACACGTGGGTTTATCTTTTCAGTTAATTCCTAATCTATTCGTTTGACCGTTTTGACCTTTGGGTCTGGTTTACCGATGAGATGATGTGAACTTTGTACTGCTTTGAGTGTGAAATTGACTAACGGTTAGTAAACCGTTTAGTGCGAACGTGAGGTATGGGACTCACGTTAACATTTTTCGGGTTCCTTTCTGAGAGTTGCGACACATTCCGCCAGTTAGTGGTGTCCAGTACTGGGTCGCCGGACCTTCGCCACTATGGTTCGTTGCCTTCGGGCGTTGCCTTCGGGTGTTGCCTTCGGGCGTTGCCTTCGGGATTGTTGCCCGATAGTATCACTTTTGGAGTTGGTCCATTGTCACCGCTCAAGTGATATTGAGGTTTGTTGCCTTCGGGCGTGTGGATCCTTGTTATACAGTACTGTGCTCGAGCATCTTTTGTTTCTTTGACAATTATATTTCTCTAGTGTATCGCCCTTCGATGTAGGTTCTTTGAACCACACGATATATAGCGATTACCTTGTGGAAACTTGTGTTACCTTTGTTGGTATTTGTTATTTGCCTTCTTGGCTTGTTTTGGGATATGATATCCTTGGTTTATTTGAGTTGCCTATGATATGAGGTGTGATAACCCTGATTTTTGTGAGTAATTTCATGATTAAATTTAGTTTGTATTTGTTTGAAATTGCATTGGGAAAAAAAAATTGTAATAGGAAATTAATTTGCAGATACAAAGTATAAAACATGTACATGTGCACAAGACAGTGTACACGTGCACACAGATTTCTGTGTAACAAAATTTGGCAGAAATTAATAGATAAAAATAAAATAACTGATTTAGAAATACATATGCATAAAGATAGAATTTTGTCTTTAAATAAAATAGAGTACAAAGAAAATAGGAAAAGATAGGCTGAAATAAACTTAAAATTGTTTAAAGAAAGAAAAAAATAAAAGGCTTAGGTATACATAAGTTATACATGTATACAGTCAATCAATCTTTGGAAAGAAACAGAAATTACATGAAAATGGCATGAGTCCCTAAACAAGCACTTTATCTATTCTCAGTAATTTCTTTTATTAAGAAAATAATAACAATAACAATAGGAAGTCATGCATATGACATGACCGGGGAAAATTAAAAGAGAGAAACTAATTTCTGGAAAAGAAGACAAGGACCACATACCCTTTTATTTTCTTGAATCAAACCAGAGGCAGGCTATGTTTGGGATGGGGTAGAACTGACATTGGGTAAGTCCATAAACCCTAGCAACAACCAAGATTTATATAAAAGGCCTAGTATAGTAAGACCATATGTTTTTGTTCTTCATTAACCTAAAGAAAAATATACAAGGCATAAACCAGAGAAAATAGGAGAAGGCAGAAGACTAAAAGGGGGTTCATAAGGCATAGGAAGAAGAAGGATTAAGGTGAGTAATCTCACTGAAAACTTTGGCATTAAGACCTGAAGATTGAGGCAGCCAGTTTGAACTAACTTTCTTTTACAAGTTATGTTTTATGTTTGGATGACTTTGGTTTGTTAATGATTTGTTTAAGGGTAAAACCTCTATCTGATTTACCCAGAAAAATAAGAGTCATGGACACATGAACTAAAATGTTTGTTTGAGATATGGATTAGCTTTGAGATTGAGTGTTTTCTTTTATGAGTTTTCTTTATGAGTTGTTTATAAAAATCCCCGGATTCAAATAGTGGGTATATGGTCTGAAGGTAGAAAAAAATATGGGCTGTAACATTGTGTTGTTGCTTATGTCTCATACTAATTAAAACAAAAGAAAATGTAGAAGTGCAATGTTGTACATGTGCTGAGCTTCTATGTTTTATGAAATACCCAAGTCAAATAAACTTGTGGTTTAGCCAGATCATGAATCTGATTGAACCAGAGGTAAGGGAAAATATATATATAGTAAATTACTCAGGACCATATGCTTACATCTTGATCCAGTGAAACTCACAGGCAAAATAATGTGCTAAGAAGTCACCTCCCTCTTTCATGATAAAACGTTTGCTTATGAGAATATAACTTGCCAAACTCTGGATGAATACATATTGCTTGCATTATTTATATTTCTCTGATTAAGAAGTGAGATGCAGAAGGGATTAGCACTGCTATGAAAAATAAAAATAGCACTTAGTAATTTAACTAAGGACTGGGGATCTTAGGGCTACCAAAGTATAGCTTGGCAATGGGAATATTGCAAGTTCACACATGGTATATTTATACCCAGGGGCCTGAGTGTGCTGGGTTAACAGAGAAATGTCCCAGGCAGTGTGTGTTTAAAAAGAAGAAAGTAGCTAAAGACCCTGTTATATTTGACAATGAATTCTAGGAATAAATTCAGGAGAGGTCTGGGCAAAATCCCTGATGGCCAGTAAAGTTAAAAGGGGATGATAACTGAATTGATGTTTGTATTTGGTTGTTTTGGTGCTTTTTATGGATGAATCCTATGATTGTTTTCTATGAATCAAGTCATTGAGAATTTGTTTAACACTGATATGAATGCACATGCCTCACAAAAACATGCACACAGAAGATACTGAGTTTCTTATTCTTGCAAGTACTGGAATACAAATAGAATTGAATAAGATCATGTTTTCAGTTAGATTATTCACACCAGACAAATAGTCTAACCCTTTTGTGTTTATGCACCATTGGGTGTCTCATATTCATATGGGGCAGTTCATGGTGGTTTTGCAGGGAAATAGGAATTGCTTTGATCAGGATTGGATGTTAAACTGCTTAAGATTGGATGCTATGTTTTTAAAAGACTTTGCTGAAGTAAACTACACCTTCATGATGAACTAGATTAAGACCTATTGCTTAAAATTACTTTGAGAAACCAATGTATGGTTAATTACTGTTTTATAGTTGTTGAACTTATATGTCTCAGCTGAACTATGTGCTTTGTTTTGTTAAATGCTTTGCTATGAAAAATGGATTTTAAGCTTCAAGAACAGTTAGGCTATAATGGTAGAAAATCAGAGATTGAAAGAATTTGTGGTTTGTAAGTATATCTATAGAACTGGCATAGGAAAATCCATGTTCAAGTCAAAAAAAAAATCTGATAGAAAGAGTTTGAATTGCTTTAAAAAGAAAATAATATAGCATGTATTATGTAACTGAGTAGTGCAAACCAGAACAAGGCTAACATAGCCCTTTTCTTGAGCCTGGGTCAAGCCAACAACTAAGGATTTAAATTAAAAGTTTGGAGCTGTTTCATAGCCAAAGTATATATTAGGTTTAGACAATCTTGTTCACAGGAGAAAAAGAAAAAAAAACAAAAATTGGGTTTGAACCGACCAGCATAGTACTCGAACTCGTGACCTCTCATGTGTTAGTTAGGCGCGTTTCCATTACGCCTAGATGTTGCTTGTGTTCACTTAGGATCCACTCTCTTTTAACCTGAGTCTGGCACTATACAGACTTGAACATAATCATTCATATAAAAAGCTTGCTTTCCACTGATTATTACTTAATCATTTCTCAATTATAATAACAAACTAAAGTAAATGTTTCCAGTGGATTCTATGGTCAAAATCAGATTACAATAATTAATCTTTTTAAGGAATTATCACATTTTAATAGATTTAACAGGAATTCTACTTACATATTAACATGCTCTGATTATAGTAGAATGTAACATAGATATCTTCATATATGTATGTTAGGGTTGATTTAGATTTAAAACAATATTTTTATATTGTGAAAGATCCTGGATATATTTTGTTTGTTGGGGAAAGAAAATGACTCTGGGAAATATATTTATAAAGAATGATATATCTATATATCTTTTCTTAAAATAAAAAATCCTTATGAAATTAGGGTGGAAATTAGGAGGGTCATTTCAGTTGGTATCAGAGCCATGTTGTTAAATAACATAGCAAAAATTTTGTATGAATTTGTTTGCATTGGATGTATATGAGTGTTTACTGTTTTGGATGTTTTGTTTTTTTATTTTACTATTGATATCTATTATGACAGAATAAGTGATAAATTAAAATGAATTAATCTATAGAGAATTAGGCAAAACAGTCTAACCTAAGTGTTATATCCATAGAGCTATGGTAGGACCCAGACATCAAAATGTAGGAACAAGTGAACCACCCATGGTGAATGTGCAAGAATTCATGAGGGCCATAAGAGATGGAGTAGGCAACAGGCAGGAAAATCCACATGAGGAACTTTCCAAACTACTCAAGACTTTTACCAATCTTGGAGGCAAAACCTTTGATGGCACAGAAGGAGTTATGGGGGTCCAAAATTGGCTTAGAATTTTGGAAAGGATCTTTGCGGACATGCAAGTTGAAGTCCAAAGGAAGAGGCAAATTGCATCCAGGCAATTGAGAGGAGCAGCTTTGGATTGGTGGGAGGTTATCATAGCTGGAAGACCTGAAGGAGAAGTAACATGGGATCAGTTTAAAGCAATGTTGGAAGGCAGATTTATCCCTGCATCAGCTAAGGAATCTTTACTGGAGGAATTCATCAAATTGAGGCAAGGGACTATGAGTGTCACTGAGTACACTCAGAAGTTTGAATCATTGGCAAAGTATGGTGCAGTGCTCATCACTACTGAGGAAGCTAAGAATGGCAGATATATCCAAGGGTTGAACTCTAGCCTTAGTAGAGCCATGCTACCATATAAGGATAAAACTTTTGATCAAGTTTTGGATTTGACTCTGAGCATTGAACAACATGATAAAGCTAGAGAGAATTTCAGGGCATTCAAAAATAATCAAAACAAGAAGGGAAAGGGTAAGTTTCACCCTTATGATAAAAAGAAAACAGACATAACTTCCACCAAGAAACCAGAAGAAGCCAGAACTGCTGAAGTTAAGAAGAGGATCACTTGTTACAACTGTGGACAAGAGGGGCACATGAAAAATAGGTGCACCAATCCTAGACCAGCATCCTTCAATTGTCACCATTGTGGGAAGGAAGGTCACATAAAGAGGAACTGCCCAGATTTTAAGCAAGGAAAATTAGGGGCTTTGGAAGGGAAAGGCAAGGCAGCTGAGGGATCAAATGTTGAAAAGCATGGTCAAGTTGAAGGTACTTTGCTTATCCATTCAATACCTTTAACAGTAGTATATGATACTGGGGCTACACACTCATTAATCTCTCATGATATTGCACAACAATTAAAATTGAACTGTATGATTGTTGATAAACCACTGCTAATTAGAAGCCCTATAGGTAGTTCATGTGTCATGGGTATGATGTGCATGCAACTGGGATTAAATATAGGAGGACATGTGTTTGAGTCAAACCTATATGTGTTGCAATATCCAGACATAGGAATCATATTAGGAGTTGACTGGTTGAGTAGATATAAGGCTATCATAAATATGGAGACATCCACCATATCATTGAAGGTTTCTGATGGACAAAGAATAATTGTTCTTTGTGAGGAAAACAAAAATAGAAGTATAGCCAACCTTTCTGCATTGTCAAATGAAAAACCCATGCCTGCATTAGAAGAGATCCCCATAGTTAATCAATATGATGATGTGTTTGGGGAAGTAAGAGGAGTTCCTAATCACAGGCCAGTTGAATTTTCAATTAGAATAATTCCAGGAGCTAGCCCAGTGGTTAAAAGACCAACCAGAATGGGGCCTAAGGAATTGATGGAGTTGAAAAATCAAGTAGTTGAACTAGAAGAAAAAGGTTTTATTAGACCCAGTAGCTCATCATGGGGAGCACCAGTAGTCTTTGTTAAGAAACATGATGGATCCCTGAGATTATGTATTGACTATAGGGAATTAAATAAAGTCACAATTAAAAATAAATACCCCTTACCAAGAATTGATGATCTCTTTGATCAATTGAGTGGTGCAAAAATATTCTCCAGGCTTGATTTAGCTTCAGGCTTTCATCAAATGAAAGTAGAAGAGGAAAGCATTAAGTATACAGCCTTTAACACCAGATATGGACTTTATGAATTTTTGGTGATGCCATTTGGCTTAACAAATGCTCCTTCCTATTTTGTTGATTTGATGAATAGGATTTTTAGAGAATACTTGGATAAGTTTGTATTAATATTTATTGATGATATACTAATTTATTCTAAGTCAGTTAGAGAGCATGAGAACCATTTGCATATAGTATTTGAGAAATTGAGACAGGAAGACTTGAAAGCAAAGTTTTCAAAATGCACTTTTTGGCAGAATGAAGTGAACTTTCTAGGCCATATTATATCAGAAAAAGGAATAGCTGTGGACTCCAATAAAGTCATTGCAGTGCAAGCTTGGAAAAGGCCAACTAATGTCACTGAAGTCAGATCATTCATGGGAATGGCTGGTTACTATAGAAGATTTATAAAAGATTTTGCAAAAATCTCAATTCCATTAACCAGATTGACTAGGAAAAATCAAGTGTTCACTTGGACTGAGAAATGTGAAAATGCCTTTGGGAAATTAAAAGAAGCACTGGTACAAGCTCCAATTCTTAAAGTACCTGAGGGAAATGAAAACTTGGTGGTGTATACTGATGCAAGTGGACAAGGGCTTGGAGCAGTGTTGATGCAACAACATCAGGTAATAGCTTATGCTTCTAGGCAGTTGAAATCAAGTGAAGTAAGGTATGCTACTCATGACCTTGAATTGGCTGCTGTAGTGTATGCCCTTAAGTTATGGAGACACTACTTGTTAGGGGCAAAATTTGAAGTATATACAGACCATAAATCACTCAAATATTTGTTTTCACAAAAAGAATTAAATATGAGGCAGCAAAGATGGATTGAACTCTTAGCTTCATATGATTTTGAAATATTATACACACCAGGTAAGGCTAATAAAGTAGCAGATGCCCTAAGTAGACAACATGCTAAAGTGGCTAGATTAATGATAGAAGAGTTTAACACTTTATCATTATTAATTGATTCAGAGATAAAAAGTGATAACATAGAAAACATGAGCTTATGCAGTGGGAAGGTAGAAATGGGAAAATTAAGTTTTATTACTCTGGGATCAGAATTGAAAAATAAAGTTGCAATGCTACAAAACCAAGATCCATTTTTATTTGGAAAGAAGACACAAATATTAAATGGTGAGACAGTAGAAGGTTTTCAGTTGGATGACCAGGGCCATCTGAAGAAAGGAGAAAGAATATGTGTTCCAGCAATGGATGAGTTGAAGCAAGAAATTTTGGATGCTTACCACAAAAGCAAATATACTATACACCCAGGAAGCACAAGAATGTATCACAACCTCAAGAGAGATTATTGGTGGAGTGGTATGAAGAGTGCAGTGGCAACCTATGTATCAAAATGTATGGTTTGCCAGCAGGTGAAGGCTGAGTATCAAAAACCCTCAGGAATGCTTCAACCTTTACAAATACCACAGTGGAAATGGGAAGACATGTCAATGGATTTTATTGATGGTTTTCCTAGAACTAGGAGGGGAAATGATAGTATTTGGGTAATGGTTGATAGGTTAACCAAGTCCGCCCACTTTATACCAGTGAAATCAGAAAGAAATGCTAATACCCTAGCCCAGTTGTTTATTAAAGAAGTAGTCAGACTGCATGGTATACCAAAGACTATAGTGAGTGATAGAGATACCATCTTCACTTCAAAATTTTGGCAGAGTTTTCACAAGGCAATGGGGACTGATTTATGTTTGAGTACAGCATACCATCCTCAATCTGATGGTCAAACAGAAATTGTGAACAAATTGCTTGAAGACATGTTGAGAGCATGTGTATTGGATTGGGGAGGAAGCTGGGAAGATTACATATACCTAGCTGAATTTGCATACAATAACACCCATCACAGTAGCATAGGCATGGCCCCCTTTGAAGCTCTCTATGGAAGACCATGTTTATCACCTTCAAGTTGGCATGAGTCTGGAGAAAAAGTGGTCTTAGGACCAGAAAATATGAAGGAGACTTCTGAAAAGGTAGCCTTGATCAGAAAAAGAATTGCCTCTGCCCAAGATAGGCAAAAGAAATATGCAGATCAAAGAAGGAAGGCAGTGCAATATGATGTTGGGGATTATGTGTTCATCAAGATATCACCCATGAAAAAGGTTCTAAGGTTTGGGAAACAAGGAAAGTTGATTCCTAGATATATAGGACCATATAAAATTCTAGAAAGAATAGGGACAGTAGCCTATAAATTAGAATTGCCAGAAGAAATGAGAGCAATGCATGATGTCTTTCATGTGTCTCAACTAAGGAGATGGGTTCATGATAAGGAAGCAATACTAGAATCCTCTAAGGATGTGCAGATTGATCCTAGAATGATCTATGAAAAGGAACCAGTGGGCATAGTTTCTAGAGAAACCAAGAAATTGAGAAACAAAGAAATTAAATTAGTAAAAGTACAATGGAGTCTAGACCCAAATGATTGCACATGGGAAGTGGAGGATAAAATCAGAAATGATTATCCCCAGCTGTTTGATTGAAGAAAAGGTAAATCTCTATATATATATACATACTAATGAATGTGTTGGTTGAATATGCATTGTGATTTTTATCTTGTGTTGATATGCATAGTACTTAATAGATGATTGGTTTGAAAATGGTTTTGAAGTCAGAAAAATTCATTTTTTTTCTGAAGAGATGATACTTAAGTTAAGTATGAGAGAATTGTGGGACACAATTCCTAAAAGGAGGGGTATATGTGATAACCCTGATTTTTGTGAGTAATTTCATGATTTAATTTAGTTTGTATTTGTTTGAAATTGCATTGGGAAAAAAAAATTGGAATAGGAAATTAATTTGCAGATACAAAGTATAAAACATGTACATGTGCACAAGACAGTGTACACGTGCACACAGATTTCTGTGTAACAAAATTTGGCAGAAATTAATAGATAAAAATAAAATAACTGATTTAGAAATACATATGCATAAAGATAGAATTTTGTCTTTAAATAAAATAGAGTACAAAGAAAATAGGAAAAGCTAGGCTGAAATAAACTTAAAATTGTTTAAAGAAAGAAAAAAATAAAAGGCTTAGGTATACATAAGTTATACATGTATACAGTCAATCAATCTCTGGAAAGAAACAGAAATTGCATGAAAATGGCATGAGTCCCTAAACAAGCACTTTATCTATTCTCAGTAATTTCTTTTATTAAGAAAATAATAACAATAACAATAGGAAGTCATGCATATGACATGACCAGGGAAAATTAAAAGAGAGAAACTAATTTCTGGAAAAGAAGACAAGGACCACATACCCTTTTATTTTCTTGAATCAAACCAGAGGCAGGCTATGTTTGGGATGGGGTAGAACTGACATTGGGTAAGTCCATAAACCCTAGCAACAACCAAGATTTATATAAAAGGCCTAGTATAGTAAGACCATATGTTTTTGTTCTTCATTAACCTAAAGAAAAATATACAAGGCATAAACCAGAGAAAATAGGAGAAGGCAGAAGACTAAAAGGGGGTTCATAAGGCATAGGAAGAAGAAGGATTAAGGTGAGTAATCTCACTGAAAACTTTGGCATTAAGACCTGAAGATTGAGGCAGCCAGTTTGAACTAACTTTCTTTTACAAGTTATGTTTTATGTTTGGATGACTTTGGTTTGTTAATGATTTGTTTAAGGGTAAAACCTCTATCTGATTTACCCAGAAAAATAAGAGTCATGGACACATGAACTAAAATGTTTGTTTGAGATATGGATTAGCTTTGAGATTGAGTGTTTTCTTTTATGAGTTTTCTTTATGAGTTGTTTATAAAAATCCCCGGATTCAAATAGTGGGTATATGGTCTGAAGGTAGAAAAAAATATGGGCTGTAACATTGTGTTGTTGCTTATGTCTCATACTAATTAAAACAAAAGAAAATGTAGAAGTGCAATGTTGTACATGTGCTGAGCTTCTATGTTTTATGAAATACCCAAGTCAAATAAACTTGTGGTTTAGCCAGATCATGAATCTGATTGAACCAGAGGTAAGGGAAAATATATATATAGTAAATTACTCAGGACCATATGCTTACATCTTGATCCAGTGAAACTCACAGGCAAAATAATGTGCTAAGAAGTCACCTCCCTCTTTCATGATAAAACGTTTGCTTATGAGAATATAACTTGCCAAACTCTGGATGAATACATATTGCTTGCATTATTTATATTTCTCTGATTAAGAAGTGAGATGCAGAAGGGATTAGCACTGCTATGAAAAATAAAAATAGCACTTAGTAATTTAACTAAGGACTGGGGATCTTAGGGCTACCAAAGTATAGCTTGGCAATGGGAATATTGCAAGTTCACACATGGTATATTTATACCCAGGGGCCTGAGTGTGCTGGGTTAACAGAGAAATGTCCCAGGCAGTGTGTGTTTAAAAAGAAGAAAGTAGCTAAAGACCCTGTTATATTTGACAATGAATTCTAGGAATAAATTCAGGAGAGGTCTGGGCAAAATCCCTGATGGCCAGTAAAGTTAAAAGGGGATGATAACTGAATTGATGTTTGTATTTGGTTGTTTTGGTGCTTTTTATGGATGAATCCTATGATTGTTTTCTATGAATCAAGTCATTGAGAATTTGTTTAACACTGATATGAATGCACATGCCTCACAAAAACATGCACACAGAAGATACTGAGTTTCTTATTCTTGCAAGTACTGGAATACAAATAGAATTGAATAAGATCATGTTTTCAGTTAGATTATTCACACCAGACAAATAGTCTGACCCTTTTGTGTTTATGCACCATTGGGTGTCTCATATTCATATGGGGCAGTTCATGGTGGTTTTGCAGGGAAATAGGAATTGCTTTGATCAGGATTGGATGTTAAACTGCTTAAGATTGGATGCTATGTTTTTAAAAGACTTTGCTGAAGTAAACTACACCTTCATGATGAACTAGATTAAGACCTATTGTTTAAAATTACTTTGAGAAACCAATGTATGGTTAATTACTGTTTTATAGTTGTTGAACTTATATGTCTCAGTTGAACTATGTGCTTTGTTTTGTTAAATGCTTTGCTATGAAAAATGGATTTTAAGCTTCAAGAACAGTTAGGCTATAATGGTAGAAAATCAGAGATTGAAAGAATTTGTGGTTTGTAAGTATATCTATAGAACTGGCATAGGAAAATCCATGTTCAAGTCAAAAAAAAAAATCTGATAGAAAGAGTTTGAATTGCTTTAAAAAGAAAATAATATAGCATGTATTATGTAACTGAGTAGTGCAAACCAGAACAAGGCTAACATAGCCCTTTTCTTGAGCCTGGGTCAAGCCAACAACTAAGGATTTAAATTAAAAGTTTGGAGCTGTTTCATAGCCAAAGTATATATTAGGTTCAGACAATCTTGTTCACAGGAGAAAAAGAAAAAAAAAACAAAAATTGGGTTTGAACCGACCAGCAAAGTACTCGAACTCGTGACCTCTCATGTGTTAGTTAGGCGCGTTTCCATTACGCCTAGATGTTGCTTGTGTTCACTTAGGATCCACTTTCTTTTAACCTGAGTCTGGCACTATACAGACTTGAACATAATCATTCATATAAAAAGCTTGCTTTCCACTGATTATTACTTAATCATTTCTCAATTATAATAACAAACTAAAGTAAATGTTTCCAGTGGATTCTATGGTCAAAATCAGATTACAATAATTAATCTTTTTAAGGAATTATCACATTTTAATAGATTTAACAGGAATTCTACTTACATATTAACATGCTCTGATTATAGTAGAATGTAACATAGATATCTTCATATATGTATGTTAGGGTTGATTTAGATTTAAAACAATATTTTTATATTGTGAAAGATCCTGGATATATTTTGTTTGTTGGGGAAAGAAAATGACTCTGGGAAATATATTTGTAAAGAATGATATATCTATATATCTTTTCTTAAAAAAAAAATCCTTATGAAATTAGGGTGGAAATTAGGAGGGTCATTTCATGAGGCTTATTATGATTCATCTTCTGTTAGATGATCTGGTTATCTCTTTTGGGAGATATTTGTGGTACTTTATGACCTTGTATGTTCATTATCAATTAGTTTATCTAACTGATTTGTTTAGCTAGACTTTCCCGTGTATTTTATACTCGGGTCAGACCGAGATGTTTCAGGTTAGGTACATTGGACTTAGCCTATTTTGCTTCCGCATGGACTATTATGCTAGTTCCTTTTTGTTATAGCTTTTTGTGTAGTCCCTTTTGGGCTGTAACTCTGATATGTATTCTTTTGACTCACCTGTATATTGTGGTTTGCTTACCACTTGACATGTATCATTTTGTAAACTCTGTTGTTTGCACAAAAAATGGGCAAACACCTCCAAGTCGTATGATTTAGTCGATTTTATGTTGTTTTTAGTGATTTGGGTGGTTTTTGCAAATATGTAAAAAATAGGGACTAAACTGTAAAAGACACACAGATTTATAGTGGTTTGGCCAGAACGTGCCTACGTCCACTCTATATGTTATTCTCCTTTACTGTTCAGATTACAAGTACAAAGCTTTGATTACAAGTGTATGAAAGTTGTTTGAAAGTTATGTCCGTGCTTGAGCTCTCAAACTTGTCCGCCATTGTTGTACCCCTACCCCTCTATTTATAGAGTGAGGCAGGGGGTAGGGGTCTTGGATGTATATAGCTACTGGTGGGCTTGGACTGATGTAATCTGGCCTGGCCAGGTTGGTTCGGCAACGCCTTGGTTCAGAGATGGCTGGAGTGGCTTTGGTTCGGTGGTGGTTTGGTTCGGTGGTGGTAGCATTCTTCTGGTTCGGTGGAAACACGTCCAACATTTGCCCCCCAAAGTGGGGCATATGCCTGCATATGTCGCGCTTTGTTTATTTGGACACCCTTATTCGGCCCGAGTGCCGAACCGGTTGGTCCGTCTACCCTTCTCTTTTCTATAAGTATGGGCTCCACGCCTCCGTTATTCCTTACCGTCTGAACCAAGCTGCCGAATCGATCGTAGTGCCGAACCAGAGTTGATTGCCGGACCAGGTGAGGCCTTCTTTCACCGAACCAACTTTTTGCCTGAACCACCGAATGAGATCGGAGAATATGGGTGCCGAATGGTATTTGAGCCTTGGACTACCGAACGGACTGGGGAATATAGTGCCGAATGACCTTTTGCCTTGCTTTACCGAATGAATTCGGGAGTTTGAGTGCCGAATGACCTTTCGGCCTTGAACTACCGAATGCACTTCTATGTTTTGAATTACGAGTGAAATTCCATACTGCATACACTTGCTTGTTTATATCTCTACATCCCTTGTTCTAACAATGTGTTTTCTCATGTTGCAGATAATGTCTCATAAAGTAGAAACTCGTTCTGACAAAAAGAAGTCTAAGGACCAAGGAGAGTCCTCCATAGTGCCCCCAGTTCAGGCAGCACCAGAACGACATGGACCAACCCCGAGATCGCTAGTAGACGGGTACAGTCCTCAAGAGCTCCTGAACTCACCGCCTGATTGCTTTCCTAGCTCCCTCAAAGATGAGCAGCTTGATGTTATTTCTCGCTCTTTTGGGATCGACAGAGCGCATATGTTGTTGCCGGGGGAAGGAGTGATGCCGTATAACCTCCCTGAAGGATATTTTGCTTATAGCAGGTATCATTGCATGTGTGGTGCCATCCTACCTATCAATGCTTGGATAGTCAGCTTCATCAGATACTTGAAGGTGGCTCCTTTCCAGCTTCGGCCCAACTCCTATGCCTTCTTGGCGAGCCTGTTCGTCATCTTCCAGAGGAGATACGGGGGTCCTCCTTCCAATCGGGAAATCCGGTATCTATACAACTTAAGAGGCTACAAGAAGGGGTCTCCGTATATTAGCTTGGAGTCGGCCGTGTCCTTCAAGCCAGTCTTGGATTTATACTCGAAGTTCAGCATGTTCAAGAAGGAATGGTTTTTTGTCAGAGATGACTCCGTTTCTTTCCGCCGCTTCACCTCTGGCTGTAAGTTGAATCTTATTTATAATTTTTTTTTGTTCTGACCGCAATACTCTCCCTTATGTGCCTTATTTCTTGCTAGCGACAAGTGGCTTTGCGGTTGTAGAGAACGATCGTTTGGTTCGGATGGCTGGGGAAATAGAAGCCATTCCGGGAAGGGAGAGGTCGGCTTCTTATTTGATCAGGAATGCTACTCTTCTGGGGCACAACCTGATTCTGCCACATCAGTCTGTGGTCAAGCAGAGAGACACGGCTGAGGAGAGGGCCGCCAAGGATAAAGGAGGGGCTACGGTGAAGAGCGGTAAAAGGACACCTTTCCCGAAACATCCAATTGCCGGGGGGAAGAAACTTAAGAAGTCCGACGGTCCCTCCCCTAGCACATGTCCAGACATCCCGGAGGAGGGAGATGTGGAGGAGAAAAAAGGTGAGGATGAAGGAGGTGAGGGGGAGAGCGGAAGTGATGGAGAAGGTGATGGTGGTGGTGATGGACAGAGTGGCGATGGTGCTGGGGCTTTGTCTTCTAAGCAGGCAGGTGTGATCCAGGAGTGGACAGACGATGCTTTCCGCCTAGCTTTCGAAGGGCTGGAGGGAGAACCGGCTCTGGTAGAGGAGCCTAAGAAATCTGACAAGGCCAGAACCGGCGCCGACTCATCTTCCCAGAGTGTTCTAGTTGAGGCAGCCCCCATGACTCAAGGTGAATTTTTGACTTCTGCAGACTCCATTTGTGATAAGGACTTAGGAATATTTTATGGTCAGCTCCTATCCTGGAATGAGATCCAGGACTTATTGCAGTATCCCACTTCTCCCCAGGGTTTGTATAACATGAGTGTCTCTTTGCTCTTCCTAACTTGATATATTTCTTGAATTATAGTTCAATGTCAGCTTGTAACACTTGGTTTTTTATCCCAGGAACGGGTAAAGCAGTCAAGACATCAGATGTTCGGCACCGTCTTGAACAATATAAACTTCTCAGGGCTTCTACTAAACCAAAGCCTCCGACTAACCGCTCTGGAGACGTAGTTGACTACCGTCCTCTTCTTGGATTTATCGAAGAGGATATCCGAAAGAAGAAGAGGAGTCGCTCCTTGTTTGAATCTCCACCTGGCCCTCAGCCTCCGACTCGGCCTCTTCAGGATACCATGGAGGAGAATACCGAGCTTATACCTTCCCCGCATCCGTCCGAAAATCCTACCGTTACCCCGATAGATCATCCTGGCTTGGCTCGTAACCCGTTTGCGGGTCATCCGGATCTGGATCCGGGTTCTCATGATATTTCCTTTGATGAGTCTATTGGTGAGCACCTTCTCCCTCGTAATCCCATGGTAAGGGTGCTTGACGAGGCCAAGTCCCTGGACCTTGATTTGCTTACCACTCGGGTTGTAACCTTGGGGGATGAAGCTAAGGCAAACATTGACCGGGTTGCTGAGGAAACCAGGAAGCTGATGGGGCATCATGCTCGACTGGTCAAGGTTGGAGAAGAAATCGGCAGTGCAAACATTTGACTGCGGTTAATGGTTTCCGACCAGGCCAAACAACTCGCTGATCAAGCCCTCCAGATCTTCCAGCATGAGGTAGCATCTAGGCAATTAAAGAAGACTATGGAAGAGGCCAGCAGAGCAGAGTTACGGAAAATGGAGGCCGCCTGTAAGGAACGGATTGACATGGCTATTGCAACGGTGGATGAGGTTCGACAAGCGGATCTCAAGCGGGTACAGGAATTATCCGGGAAACTTGAGGCCGCGGAGCTTGCTCACACCAAGCTGAAGGAGGAGATGGAGGTGATGAGGAAATCCTTTCAGGTCGACTGCTTGCGATACCAATCGGAGAGGGGTGCTGCCACTACAAAGCTATTGGCTTCTGAGGGCCGAATACAAGAGTTTGAGGAGAATGAGGGGATAATGGACGAGATGCTTCAGGATATGTACTTTCGCACTTGGAGACAGGGCAACTTATCTTGGATGGATGATTACCCTGAGTCATGGCCGGGATTTATCTTAGGGCCCTGGAGGAAGCTAAGGTCGAAGAAGATAAGGAGGGTGGCGTGGCCTTTAGAATGGATGTGGTTACGGCTCAATTCACCAAGGAGGAGAAGGTGGCGGTGAAAGAGGGTATGCGGCTGCTTGCTGCTGAGGAGGTCGGTGTGCAGTTAGAGGATGATGATCAAGGAGCAGATGCTGGTAAGTTTTTCCTTTTAGCTTTCTGTAACTTGGTTTCTTATTATTAATGAATTCTTTCCTTGACGGACAGGCGGGACCTCCGGAGCACCAACTTCCTCTGGTCAACATGCTGAGAGCTCCCACTCCATAGTTAAAGAGATCCCGGAGGGCCAGCAGGACAAGGGTACAGCTCCGATGCAGCCGACTCCATGACTTGACCTGGATATTTTTTGTTTACTTGACATTGCTGTCTATGTTAGTCTCAAATCAGCAACGTAACTTTTAGGCTGTAATTATGTTACTTGTAACAAACGACTTTATTCATGGCGTGTAATTTTTAACTTAGGCTAATTCTGTCGTATTTGAATGCTTTCATTATTTTGATGTGTTGCATAAGAAGTATAGCTGTATATATGCCTGTGATTCGATCGTGTTTGATGTCAAGTTCTGGCTTAACATGTAATTTCATACCTTGCAATGTTTAATGTGATGTGCGAATAAATTATAGCTACGTATTTATACACAAAAGAAGAAAGTACCGCCCTTCATGTTTTAGTTGTAGACGGTTGCTTTGAATGTCTTATATGACTGAGTATGGAATGCAGTTGATTGACTCGTCATCCAATTGTGAGTTCTTAGTGGGCGTCTCCTATCTTGTGTCCTGTACTTTAGGGATTGTTATAGAGGATAGGAGGAAAGTTTTTAAATAAAATAGAAATATAAGAAATAGTAAAACTTCCAATCACGGAAGGCCTTCGATGTGCTTAAGTTCGTGGCAAACGGGTTTTGCAGTCACTTTCCCTAGCTGTGGGTCTTGGAGACATTTGTCACCCATCTTACACCTCCGCGGGGAGTTTATCTTTTTTTACCACAGCCTTACTTAAGACACATCGGAGCCGAGATCGCGCACAGTAACTACCCGGGCCATTATGGCCCATAATCGTGGGTATTATTCGATTTACTGTGGCCGGCTAGCGTGGGTGCCGATCGTCAACCGTGAACTACCCCTGGCTGGCCACACCTTATGTTGGGGCTTAAAGTAGGTTCACGGCTACCGGCGAGCCGAACGCCGTAATGAGCTGCCTCGGCTATAGTCGGCCTTCTCGGTGGCTTATAATCGGCTCATTATAGTTGGCTTTTTAAGGGCCGTCGCGAGCAATGAGTTAACCCGCAGCAGAGGGATGCCGGAGCAAAAGTGTCTCATTGGCGAGGGCATAGATTCACATAGTACCTGTTAGGTCTTGTCCAGGTGAAGTTGCGCTGTGGAGTGCCTTGAATGGAAATGATATATGCACATGATTTTGTTCAACAGAAAAGGATAAAGTTAACAAGTAGCCAAGACACAAAGGAACAAGTTAAAAAAGAGACAAGTTTTTAAAGTGGTTCGGCACGAAAATGCCTACGTCCACTGATTCTCTTTGTTAATTCACTTCATATGGGCGGTACAAGTTAAGAAAAGTATTGACGAAGGTGTTGGATGTTCCATGCCCTCTGGAACACCTCTCCGTCCACTGTTGACAAAATATAAGCTCCGTTGTGGAGATCTTTATGAATTACATATGGTCCATCCCAGATTGGATCTAGTGCTCCGGGGCGCAGGAAGATTCGCTTGAGGACAAGATCCCCCTCTTGTAAGATACGATGCTTGACTTTGGAGTTGTATTGCGCTGCCAATTTTTGCTTGTGAGCTGCTGCTTTGAGGGCTGCATCATTTCTTCTTTCCTCAATTAGATCCAAAGACATGTGAAGGAGTTCCTCGTTCTCTTCTAGGTTATAGTGGATCCTACGGTGGGAAGGTACTATAGTTTCAACTGGGAGCATAGCCTCCGATCCGTATGCCAAAGAGAAAGGAGTATGCCCCGTTGATGTTCTGAAAGATGTGCGATAGGCCCAAAGTGCCGTCGGAAGTTCATCCACCCAAGCGCCTTTTGACTTTTCAAGTTTCTTTTTTATTAGAGTTTTGAGAATTTTGTTGACAGCTTCGACTTGTCCATTTGCCTGGGGATAAGCTACAGATGAGAAGCTTTTGTGAATTCCGTGCTCTTGGCACCAGTTGGTGAACTCCTCGCTGTCAAATTGAAGTTCGTTGTCCGATATGATTTTAAGTGGGACCCCGTACCTGCATAGAACATTTTTGATCAAGAAGTTAATAACTTTTGCTGAAGATACTTTATTTAGGGGTTCTGCTTCCACCCATTTGGTGAAATAGTCGACTGCCACTATAGCATATTTGGCTCCGCCTCGGCCCATTGGTAGTTCGCCAATCAGGTCAATTCCCCATACTGCAAAGGGCCAAGGGCTGGTCATTTGGGTAATCTCAGTTGTGGGTAGCCGCGGAATCTTCGCAAATTTCTGACATCTGTCACATTTTTTGACGAAATCTAAGGCGTCTTTGTTTAAGGTGGGCCAGAAGTATCCATATCAGAGTATTTTCTTTGCTAGAGCCTACCCTCCAGTGTGATCTCCGCAGCTTCCTTGATGGATGCTGGATAAGATTTCCTTTGCTTCCCTTTCAGCGACACACCTTAATAAGGGGTTAGAGAAGTCGCGCCGATAAAGGGTGCCTTCTTGTATTATGTAGCGGGAAGCTCTCCTCAAGATTTTCTTGACTTCATTACGCTTGTCGGGCAGTGTGCCGTCTTGTAAGTATTTTTGGATGGGAGTCATCCAAGTTTCCTCTTTGATTGTAGCTATCAGATTCACCTGCTCGAAACTTGGGGTCAGTTGCTTTGAGATGGTCACTGCTCCGGAAATAGTGCCGTCTCTCATGCTAGCTTGCTTCGCCAAATCGTCGGCCTCTTGGTTCTCTTCCCGAGGGATGTGTTTGATTAAATAGCGATCCAATTGATCGAGAAGCAACTTGGTCTTCTTTAGATATGCTATGAGTCGTTCTTCTCGAGCCTGAAATTCTCCTAGTATTTGATTTACAATAAGTTGAGAATCACTATGAAGACACAAAGAATTGGCTCCGATTTCTAAGGCAAGTTCTAATTCAGCTATCACTGCTTCATACTCTGCATCGTTGTTGGTGGCAGCGAATTCCAACCTTAGAGCATAGTGTAGCTTATTTCCCCTGGAAGTGATTATTACCACACCTGCCCTCGAGCCTTGTTCGTTTGACGCACCATCCACAAAGAGATTCCACTTGATGTCTTCTGCTATTTCCGATTGCTCCTTACCTTCGTTGGTAGTGAATTCGGCAATGAAATCGGCCATGGCTTGTCCCTTGATGGCGGTGCGAGTATGGTAGGTGATATCATATTGACTTAGTTCAATGCACCATTTAAGTAGTCACCCAGAAGTGTCGGGACGATGGAGTACCTGCCTTAGCGGTTGATCGGTCAGAACTCTGATGGAATGAGATTGGAAATAGTGACGCAGTTTCCGTGACGTGATTAGTAAACAGTACGCTAGTTTCTCAAGTTTAGGATATCTGGCTTCCGCCCCTGTAAACCTCTTGCTCACAAAGTATACTGGCCACTGCGTGCGTTTGTCTTCTCTCACCAAGGCGGCGCTCAGAGCATGAGATGACACAGCAAGGTATAGGTATAGCTATAGCTCTTCGCCTTTGTTCGGAGTTGAGAGTACTGGTGGTCTTTGGAGGTGTTCGATTAATTTAAGGAAAGCTGTTAAGCACTCGTCAGTCCATTCGAACTTTCCTTTGTCTTTCTTTAGAGCTTCGAAGAAGGGGATGCATTTGTCATATGCTTTAGAGATGAATCTGCCCAGGGCGGCCACCTTCCCATTCAGGCTTTGCATTTCTTTTCGGGTAGAAGGTATCCTGATATCTTTCAGAGCTCGGACTTGTTCAGTGTTTGCTTCAATTCCTCTGGTATGGACATTGAATCCCAGGAACTTCCCTGATGATACTCCGAAGGAGCACTTTAGAGGATTCAGCTTCATTCCATATTGGCGAAGTACTTGAAACATCTCGCCCAGGTGGCTTACGTGATCGTCAGCTTTTCTTGACTTTACCAGCATGTCATCCACATAAACTTCCATAGTTTGTCCTATTAGCCCCGCAAACATCTTGTTGACGAGGCGCTGATAGGTGGCTCCTGCGTTTTTAAGTCCAAAAGGCATTACTTTGTAGCAGTACAATCCCCGGTCAGTGATGAAACTAGTGTGGTCTTGATCAGGAGCATGCATAGGAATTTGGTTATATCCTGAATATGCATCCATAAAAGATAAGAATTCGTGCCTGGCCGTGCTGTCCACGAGCTGATCGATTCGGGGAAGTGGGAAGCAATCCTTCGGGCAGGCGTCATTTAAGTTGGAGAAGTCAATACACGTTCGCCACTTCCCATTAGCCTTCTTTACCAGTACCGGATTAGCGATCCACTCTGGGTAGATGGCTTCTCGTATGAAGTCATTGGCAAGTAGGTTTTTTACTTCTTCATCAAGGGCTGCTGATCGTTCTGCCCCCATACTTCTCTTTTTCTGTTTTACTGGCGCCTTGGTAGGATCGATGTTTAGTATGCGACATGCTATGTCTGGGGAGATTCCAGTCATGTCAGCGTGTGACCATGCAAATACATCCAAGTTGTGGCGGAGAAAATCAATGAGTTGTTCCTTCAATTCTGCTTTTAGTTGGGACCCAACTTTCAATAGTCTACTCGAGTCGTGTTTGTCCACAGATACAAATTCCATAGCCTCTGCAGGCTCGATGGTGGCCTCCTCCTCTTTGTCCTTGGGGTCTAATTCATTGAAAGGGTCACTGATATATCGACGAGGAGGGGCTTTCTTTAGCTGCCATGCTTCCAAACTTTTCGTGCAGAGGGCAGTCTCTGCACTCTTCCCTATATCCTTCCTGCGGTTATTGTGAAGTTCAGTTACATAGCAATCTCGAGCGATGTCCTGGTCTCCCTCTACTTCCCCTATTCCATTGTTCGTTGGAAATTTCAGCTTCAGGCACCATGGGGCCAGGACAATTTGGAAGTCAGACAAGGCGGGTCTTCCTAAGAAGGCGTTGTAGGCCGAGTGGTTTTCTATCAACACAAATGTTTGTTTCTGCACAACGGAGCAGGGATGACTTCCAATTTCAACAAAGAGGTCCAGTCGCCCAAGGGGCATCTTCGCATTTCCAGTGAAACCGTGTAGTGGTTTATTGCAGGGGAAAACATCCTTTAATGACAGCTTCATTTTGTCGAATGCATGCTTGAATAGGATATTCACCGAGCTTCCAGTGTCTACTAGAATTCGGAAAATTTCGGCTGGACCGAGTCGGGCAGAGATAACCATGGGATCCGCGTGAGGGTACTGCCTTCCCTCCAGGTCACGCCTACTGAATGTGATGTCATCATTCTCTATTCGCTTCGGGTGGCGTTCTTCTATAATAGAGTTAACGCATTCTTCATCGTTCCTAAGTGACTTTCCGTACCTTTCCATCTCTGCCCAGCTTCCGTCGGTGATGTGTGGCCCTCCCGAGATGGTATGGACCACTATCTTCCCTTGATTGGAACCGCTGGTGTTGCGATTTCCTCTGCCTATTTCTAGGGAGGGTAACCTTGGGTTCTCATTGGCAGGAGCTGGAGTCCTGTTCTGACCTTTTACATAGCGTTCTAGTCTCCTTCTTCTGATGTGTTCTTCAATCAAGTCCCGGAGATGATGGCATTCATTGGTATCATGCCTATGGGATTCGTGGAAGCGGCAGAATTTTCCAAACTTAATTACGTTATATGATTCCTTCTTATGCGGGGGGCGTTTGTATTTAACTTCGTCTTGAGTGGCGAGGAAGATATTTTTGATCGTTTCATTCAAAGGGGTGTATGTGTCAAATCTCGGTCCCGGCCGATATAGACGCTTTTCTCCCTTCTTGCCCCCAGCATTTTCTCTAGAATCATTTCTTCGAACGTCTTTTGCTACAACGGGCGTGTTGCCATGAGCTGCCTTATTTTGTTGCCCTGACCGCCCCTCAGTGGCAGCGTCTTCAAGTCTCATATATTTCCCGGCTTCATGGAAGAAATCGGGTAAAGTAGCTGGTTTTTCTTTTGTCAATCTTCTAGCAAATTTAGTATCCGGATGCACACCACTACAGAGGGCCATTAAGATAAGCTTCTCATCGGCATCTTGGACTGCGGCCGCTGCGGCATTGAATCGGGTTAGATATTGCTGCACCTTCTCTCCAGGTTTCTGTTTGATACTGGATAAGGAATAAGCGTCCTTGGGTTGCTCCACATGAATGCGGAACTGGCTGATGAACTTTTCTTTCAACATCTCCCATGAGCTGATGGATCCTTGGGGTAGATGGCAGAACCCGGAGGTAGCTAGATCTGATAAGAATAGTGGAAAGCATTTGCACAGCACTCCTTCTGTTGCTCCGCTCATGAGCATATGCTGTGTGTATCTCTGTAAGTGTACAATGGGGTTAGAGGTTCCCTTGTAAGGTTCCATTGTAGGCATTTTCCATTCTCGTGGGGTGATGGCAATTTCGATATTGCGGGCGAAAGGGCTGGTTACCCTAGTGCCTATCCCTCGATCTCTTTGATCTCGTTGGACGCACTCTCTGAACAAGCGTGCCATCCTTTCATCAGAATTTGGAGTAGATAGAAATGAGTTTGGTTCTGCTCTGTAGGATTGATTCCGTCCAGATGACCTGTAGGGATGGTATCGTCCATCATTCCTAATATTTTCCAGTGGCTGTCTTTGGTCTTCTGGGAGCATGCTAGAGTCATCTACAGTTGGCCCTTGCCTTGATCTTCCCCTGCTGGGTTCTGTTCTAAGCACTTCCTCGGGTCCACCTTCGGGCTGGACTCTAGCTCGGCCCCTTTCATTGGTGTTTCTGTGGTTAGGCAGCATGACAGGCTCAGCTATAGTTGACCTCCGCTCGGTACCTCCCCCGTTTGGTTCGGTTCCAAGCGTTTCCTCAGGTCAACTTCGAGCTGAGCTCGGTCTCGGCTCCTACCATGGCCGCTTCTGCCGTTGGCTTCTTCGAAGAAGGAAGATCTTTGTCGCCTCTGAGATCCTCCAGACTGGGACTCACCCCATGATTCAGTGTTGCGGTTGGACTCTTCAGTCCCTTAAGCGTGACATGAGTTGGTTCGCCAAGGCTTCCTGTTGGGATGTGAAGCGGTTAGTCACTTCAGCCACAACCTTGTCTAGATCTGTAACGACCACGACTTTCTCTCCACAGAAAGTCGCATAGTTATGAAGAAAGAAAGGGGTAGAAAATAGAAAAGAAGAGAAGAAAGAAAGAAACAACAACAACGATCTCACAGCGGAACGAATAAATTATATTAATAACATAAACTATTACATAGTATACAACAATTTACAGAGTTACACAGCATATACATCACTTACTAGACAGTTATAAACATCTGTCTAGACATTACGACTCAAATACAAGACAAGACACTATCACAGATATCAACACAGCGGAATACTATATCTACGAACGCCGAAGCCTCCTGCTCCATTGCTCCTCCAGAATATTCGTCAAAGCTAAACCTGAATCCCTTGGCTACTCGTAAAAATTTGAGTACCCAAGAGTTTATAAAACAGAAATAAACACTTGGGTCAGACATGGGTCTGGTGTGAGTAACAGGTTAAACTTGCTTAACTTCAAAACCTTTAGAAAGAAAAGGTATCACGTAAGACTCCCCACAAATGAACATGGGTAAGTTTTTACCTTACGCTAACCAAAACATTTGATAGGAAATCTGATTTTATTATAATAGGGTCTAGGGTTTTCAAGTAAAATATAGAAATAGCTGAAATGCTTACATCTCACATTCCAACATAGTTGGGCACAACTAATACGTACGGCACTTATTGGAGTTTGGATTCCATACAATGGCAGGGCTACTGGGGTACCGCCCGTCACAGTACGTGGCCTAGATCACCGTACCGAGGAGTACGCCCGCTCCCCTGCAACACAAAGCCGGAACCATCCCTTACTGGATAATCCCGAACAAGACAATCCCGTAGTTGGCGCGACCAACCACACACTAAGCCGAATAAAAGAAAAGGGACCTCTAGACAGGGATCTATCTTGCTCTCAGTGGGTGCTATCCACGAAGCCTTGCTGCACCTCCCCTGTTTTAGCCATTCCCGGTTGATGAGGCTTGAGGTTACGATTACCTTTAATCAGAACATATCACTTAGAATGCTCATCGTCCGCCTGACGATGTGCTGAAAGCATTCAATCCATACAAGTTCGTTCCGGGTTCGAACGAAACCGAAGGCATTATCTCGTTACACTCGTTTTGGAATCACCCTCAGAGTTAACGACAATAACCCTTGCACTCTGAATCTTCATCTTCATTTAATTCATGACCTATCGTTAATTTGGATCGATGTGGTATTCGGGTCTCCAGACCTGGAAATCCGGTATACGGAAACCCGATCCCGGTCTCATCGAAATCCAAAGCGTATCTTTTAAGGCCAAGTTGTTTTAAAGGTTAAAACAATTCAATTCATTATCTTTATACACAAAGAAAGATAATTCACAATAGATAATCAACATTATCAGATAATCCATATTATCATCACAATTCAACTAACATCCATAACATACAGCATATATCTCATCAGAGATATCAATCAATGCAAAGCATTCAGTATTATCATCCATCCATAAGTAATGATTTATATCATCTCTAATTAATTTAAATTGAATTAAATTAAAATCCTGCTTACTTAACCATTAATTAATTACAAATTAATTAATTATCCTCTAATTACCTTTTTCAATTAATCATCTTTGATTAATTATCTTTTAATTACCTTCAAGTTATTTATCTTTAATTAATTACTCAAATTAATTAACCTTAACCACTTATAATAATTCACCTTTAATTACTTCATTAATTAATTAACTATAATTAATTAAATTAATCACTATAATTAATTATATTAAACCTTAATTAATTACATTAATTAATCACTTCATTTATTAATTATACTTAATTAATCAATCTTAATTACATCATTAATTATATTAATTAATGATCCTTAATTACAAATTAATTATTAATTACTTAATTAAATTAATTACATTAAGTAATTAACTTTATATTAAACAACATTTATTAATCACCTTGATTAATCTTCAATCAGTAATTAACTACCCTTAATTACTTTCATTTACTAAATTAATTCTCCTTAATTAATTCCTTAATTAATCCCTTGATTAATTATTCAGAGTAATTAAACTCAAATTACTTTCCTTAATACATAACCATCAATTAATTACTTCTAGTAATTATCTTATTAGTTACTTCCCTAAATAATCTTACCTTAATAATTACATTAAGTAATTATTATCAAATCATCTCTTGATTATTATAAATTAATTAAACTTAATTAATTAACTTAAATAAATCAAATCAACTTAAATTAATTACTATAAGTAATTAATTCTTAATTACTTCCAACAAGTAATTACATTTAAACAAATTCTATAATTGATTATCTTTAAATTAATTAATCTAATTAACTATCAAAATTAATCCTATTAATTCATTATTTAATAACCCATAGTTAATGACCTCATTAACTATTATTTAATTACTTTCCTTAAGTAATTAACTTATATTAATTATTATTAATTCTAAAGTAATAAATCTTAATAACCAATTTATTAATCTCTAATTACTAAATTAATTAAGTGTTAACCATAACTTAATTAATATTTAATTACTTTATTAATTAATTCTTAATCATTAATTAAAAATCACATCCTATTTAATAAATGAATCTTATTTATAAGTTAATTATTCTAAAAATAATTAATCTTAAACCTTTAAGATTAAACCTTTAATTACTTTTAAGTAATTATTTATTTTATTAATTTATTAGATAAAAATTAATTGTCCATTTAATTTCCCTAGTAATTAAATGCATACAAATCATTAACTTATAATTTAACTTCAACAAGTTTTAAAATCAATTTAAAACCTTTAAGTAATAAATAATATTTTTCTTATAAAAGAAATTTTACAAGATTTAAACAATTTAAGTTATTAAAACAATTCCATTTAAAACTTCCTTTTTATTTCAATTCTGAAATACAGATTTACATTTGATTCCAGTTTTAAGTTTAGATTTAAACTTACTTCCAATTTAAAACTTTATTTTTAAATTTAGCTATTTAAACATTTTAAGGTTGTTCAAATATTTAAATGTTAAAAACTTATTTTATTTTGAACTGAGATTCAAATTTAACTTAAATCAATTTAAACTTAAATTTAAAACATGTTTAAATATTTCTTTACAAATTTAATTTTAGTTTAAACTTTTTTAAACATACAGGTTTTAAACCTGTCAACACCAACATACTCGAGACCCCTGATTACTTCGAGTCGTACTCTTAAATCCTTCGAGTCTCACCCGAGTTTCCCCTGTCAAAAACCTACAGCTAAACGAAGAAACTCACCAATCTCTACTTCGAGTCAAACAATAAAAACCCCGAGTCTCCTACGAAATACACCCGAGAGCTCGAATTACCTTCCAGTAAACCAGACTTCACCAGATATTCCAAACGTGTGCACGTGTACAATCACCTGCGGCGTCTCCGACCATCACCGAACATCCCCACACATCGACGATCAACCCTACACCAGATTACGATCCTCCAACCTTCGAACAACACTCGAAATCAAAAACGAGAATTTCGAGCCTAAAAATCGAAACCTGGAACAGTTTTCAATTCCTGGAAACTACCTCGTACTCGAGATTCCGATCACCAGAGAGTCTACTTTTCTGGCCATGTCCTCGCCTATATCCCATCTTCCTCTTCCCAAAATGTGGTAGCACTCGGTCCACCATAGATATCACCCTGACCATCAATTTCCAGCTTATTCAAACTAGGTTAAAAATCTTAAATACTAAATCCTATCTTCCTCGATGTATTAATTAAACTTCCAACAATTTTCCCTACATCTTTGATCATCCCTCTATCCTTACTGCAGATTTCAACATATAAAACCATCTAGATCAAACGAATTACCCAAAACTTCATATTTAGTTCATCACAGAACTGCTCCTTTAATACTAAGCTAAAAATTATGATTTAAATGCTAAAAATCATATTATAGTTTAGGTATTCAATATATAATCCTGGATCTCCGAATTACCCAGTTTGAATTTTCATATTTATATACATGCATTTCAGTTTTTGGTTTACAGAGACACTCAGATTCAAATTTGACTTAATTTAAATTTTAAACTTTAGTTTATGATAAAACAAACTTATTTTGTTTTAAAACTTAAGTTTATCAAAGATCAGATAAGGAGATAGAGATTTATATCAAGAATCTGAGCTTAAAGAAAATATAAAACCAGGGATATCATACAAAACAGACATGTACCTATATATCAATACATCCACATATATATATTTATAGAAACTCACATATAGATACACACAAGAATATACTTCTTTCAGAGCTAACAAGCAAACAGATTCTTATATTTTAAGTTCTAAGAATGTTACTCACCTGATTGAAAAAAATGAAACAGAGCTTCCAGATTTTAGCTTTTGAAAACTGTGGACTTGCATGCTTCTTGAATTTGATTTAAAACTCGAATTGTTGCCTTTAAGTTGCTTTTCATTAACATGCAAGCTTGATTTCCATTTTGAAGAGATGAGTGCAGACAGGCCTTAAAATGATTCCAGATTTGAAAGAAATGAAGGTAGGCTGGTTCTTTGAATATGATGCAGAGATGAAGAAAAATGTTGCAGTCCCTTGTCTTTGATTTCAGATTGTAACTTGGTTACAGATTGAAGGATTTGGCTTAAGGAAGATTTGTTTACAGACTTTGGTTTGCTTTTTGAAAATAAATGAATTACAGGCTTTGATTTGGTTTGAGAAGTTTGATTCTCTGATTTGAGTTTAGAGGATTATCTTGAAAAGTAATATTGATTTGTTTCAGATTTCGATTAGAGAAACTGAGTTTATCTTGTTTTGAAAAATAAGAATAGAAAGAAAATGAAGTAAAGAGAATGCATATGTTTATATAAGTGAAGTTGAAATTTATAAAAATAAAAGAAAATTAAAAAAAATAATAAAGACACTTGTCAATATAGTTCATCTTTTAATTACACTTGTTAAAACAATAACTTAAGATAATGACATATGTCTCTTAAGTAGTTTTTACATATTTATTTATTTTAGAAGTATATAAAATGGCTTTTCTTATTTATAAAATACTTATCTATATATATACAAATTACTTTTTAAAGAAAGAAAACTAAATTTATTTATAACTAAAAGTTTATACAATTTTCTAAACTCCAAAACAATTTAAATATTTATTCTCTTGAATTTCAAAGCTTAAATTCAAATTCAATTAAATTAAATCTAAATTCCCAATTTACCCAAAGCTTCTATTTACAATATATAAATAAATATATATATTCAAATAGAAAATATATTATTAACTTTTAAAAGATAAAATCACCAATTAATACTAATTTAATCAGATTATTAAATTAAATTCAAATCTTATTATCAAAGATCATCAATATCAATTTAATTATTTAACAGATTATTAAATTGATATTGTTAAAATTTCCGGGATATTACAAGATCTGCCCTAGTAATTGCTGCCGACTGTTCCGTGGCAGGGGTTGTCGGATTTGCTTGACCTTCATTTGGTACTGCTGTTGGAATGGGACGATTTACTTGGTCTGTGACCACTGGATCTGGAATACTGCTGGTTGTGATGTTTTTTCCTTTGTTAACATCTTTCTTCTGCTTGGGAGGCATGTCTTCCAAGCAATGAGCGATGTTGTTAGGAAGAAGGCTAAGTGGGAGAAGCTGAAGTCCGGAGTTCACCCTCTCAGTGAAAGCACCAAAAATGTTTGCACAAAAAATGGGCAAACACCTCCAAGTCGTATGATTTAGTCGATTTTATGTTGTTTTTAGTGATTTGGATGGTTTTTGCAATATGTAAAAAACAGGGACTAAACTGTAAAAGACACACAGATTTATAGTGGTTCGGCCAGAACGTGCCTACGTCCACTCTATATGTTATTCTCCTTTACTGTTCAGATTACAAGTACAAAGCTTTGATTACAAGTGTATGAAAGTTGTTTGAAAGTTCTATCCGTGCTTGAGCTCTCAAACTTGTCCGCCATTGTTGTACCCCTACCCCTCTATTTATAGACAGAGGCAGGGGGTAGGGGTCTTGGATGTATATAGCTGCTGGTGGGCTTGGGCTGATGTAATCTTGCCTGGCCAGGTTGGTTCGGCAACGCCTTGGTTCAGAGATGGCTGGAGTGGCTTTGGTTCGGTGGTGGTTTGGTTCAGTGGTGGTAGCATTCTTCTAGTTTGGTGGAAACACGTCCAACATCTGTAACGTATCTGTATATGTGTAAATGCATGTGATGATCCACTGTTCTATGATGTGTATTACATTTGAGTTGTTATATTTCGTTCTGATAGATCCTTCAGCCACCTATGGCTTTGTATAAAGTATTTATTGGAGATGTCGATCCACTTGAGAAAGAAGTGGCAATTGTCGGCGTATTCAATAGATAATTAAGACAAGGCAATAGATGGTCGCTCCTATCCAGCTCTATTCTCCGTATTAGCAGACGGTGTTACTTTGTAATTCTCTTTGCTAATGTGGGTCTCGGAGTGGGGTGTCACATATATCAACTTTTGAATGCTATGAAATATTAGCATTTGAACTTGTCGAGGTGACATGGAGATCCCTTGAGTTAAGTGGTTTACTTAATTTGTTTTCTAATAAAATGTTCTAACCTTTACATTTGTTTTCAAAACCTTTTACTAAGTTAGTTAAGTAAGTTAAAGTAAAGGATAAGAGTTTTAAAGGTTATTGTATATGCAAAATAAGTTTTCAAGTTATGGCATCCGTAGCGATAGTCGCTATTGATGCAGTTTCGCTTTAAAAATCCGAATTTTTCTAATTTAAGTTTCATACTTAAAAATTGTTTTATAAATGTTTTACAAGCCTAATAATAATGTTTTTAAAAGTTAATTAAGGATTTAATAATTAATTAATTAAGTTTTAATACTTATTAATTAATTAAGTGTTAATAAGATTTATTAACTTTAAATAAGTGGGGATTAGTTACTAATTAATTACCTTTTTAAGGATAAGATTAATTTTAATTAACTAATTATTAAGTATGATTAATTCTTAATTAATTATAAGTTAAGTATATGATTTACTTATAAGTAATTTCTAATTAAATATAGGGTTAATTATTAAGTAATTATTCACCATGTGTTTAATTTAAAATTGATTAAGGTTTTGATTTATAAATTATTCATTAAAGGTTTAATTTATTATTTAAGATTTAATTAAAGATTATTTAAATGAGATTAATTAACATTAAATTATTAATTAAGGTTTAAATGATTATTTAATAATTAATAAAGGATTAAATAATGTTTAATTATTTATTTAATAATTAATTATTGTTTAATTATTTATTTAAAAGTTTAATTATTTCTTAATTTATTCATTTAATTAAATTAAGATTTAATAAAGATAAATTGTGATTTATAAGAGTTTAACTTATAATTAATTATTTTAAAGGGGAGTTTAAGTTTTGAATCCTTTAATTTTCCAAGAATCAATTTATTTAAGAGCGGAATTCTTTTACAAAGGATAGCTTTAAGCACAAGGGATTCGAATGTCGATACATTAAGTAGAAAAATAACTATAAATGAGTTATAATGTTGATTGATTGAATTGCTTGGACATCTAGTAGCGGAATAAATCCCCGTTCTACTATAGTGTAATTGTTTGGTTGTTGTGGACACAGGATAACATAATAAATTTCTGTTCTGTTATAAATTGATTGTTGATTATGTGGACGTATGTTAGTAGAATAAATCACTAATCTACAATATGAAATGAATTGTTTTGTTGACCCAAAAAATGGACCAACGCCCTAGTTTGAGTTTGAAAGCACCAGCCCTGTTCTAAGAGAGCAATATCACAGATAACAGATAAAGAAAAAGAATAGTAAAAGAAAGAAGACAGAGAATTTTTATAGTGGTTCGGCTGTTAATGAAGCCTACGTCCACTTGATAGCTTTACTATAGACTGATTGCTATTACAAGAGTTTTTTGATTACAAGGCTATGATTGTTTCCTAGCTAGATTGAATCTCCAAAGCAGGAATCCACTAGAGAATCACGGCGTATTCCTTTGGAGATTGTTGTGGGGGTGATAGAGAGTGAAGAAAAATTCCAGCAGAGCTCTCGCCATCAGTCCGGAGAAGATCCTCTTTATGTTGCAGGTAGATTGGTATTTATATGGATTGGAGAGCTTATAGGCCAGGCCTATTTATCAACTGCTTGCAGGTAGGTAAGAAACGACCCAATGAGAGTTTGGCTCACAAAAAGAGATAGAGCCATGGGTCGTTGGTGACCCATGGCCTATGGGTCGCAACCGAATAGCAACCCACGGTCTATAGGTCACTAGCGACCCATAGGCTTGGCTCGTTTGCAAGCCAATGCCTTGGCCTCTTTTCGTAGTGTTCTTCAGCTAACTTGTTTGAAGGTTTGAGGAGAGGCATGGGTCGTCGATGATCCAAGCACTTAGGATTTTCTGGAGTTTGGAATTGGAGATGCTTTGATAGTCTTTTATCATAGTTGTTTCCTTTTGATGGCAATTCACTAACTGTTTGTGCTCAGATGCTGATTGGGCTAAAAGAATGCTGGTTCCTTGGTTTAGTTGATCCTAGTCATTGCCTTAGTAACATTGCTTGGGTCTCGTTCATTCCTTGCCTTAGTCTTTCTGGTTGAGTTCTAAGCCATCCTGATTTCACGAGATTGTCCTGCTTTCTAGTGGGTCCTGCTGGGTAAAAAACCCGGATAACATTTTCCCCCTAAAGTATGCCTTCTTTGAAAACAAAGCGTGCTCTGGAAGTAACTTCTTTTGAGTTTTCATTTTGTGAAATCAAGTTTATCATGTCGAGGCTACTATGAAAATTTGGCTTTAACTATTCAGCCGTCTATTGAATTTTCAATGTGGATCGTCGGAGTCTACCTCAAGATGTTGATCTCAATTGACCGACTTCTGATAGCCGTTCATTTTTTAATTTCAATCTGAATTTCAATTCCTGGTATTGGTGATGTAATCCTTGCTCTGTATTTTACACAAGGGTTTAGGTCAGTAAGTGGGTGCATGATGTAGGTTTGGAGTTGTCTTATATAGTTTTAATTCGACCAGCGGTGAAGCTATGTTTTGTCTCGAAAGATAATACGCCGTTCTGGAGTGAAGTCTTCCTCTGGGTCTTTAACTTCTTCTGTTCGAGAATTTGGTTAAGATCTCGTCGATGTTTTTGAATTTCAATGCAACGATTTATTCCAAAATATGATATATTGGATGATTCAATCGTATCGCTCTTCCTATTTCTGTATTCTAGGGATCCTAAAAGGAAAAGCTTTCTGCGTCGCTTTGGACAGCGGCTCCATTACCGATTGTCGATCGATAATAGGTAAGTGTGGAAGAGATAATTTCAAAGGATGATATGGATTGTTTTTCAAATGTAAGCAAGCTGTATACACCAGATTTTTTGTTCGCAGTATTCAGGATACTGGACTCTTCTCATGTAGATAACACACTGCATCTGCCCCAATCAACGCTCAGGACCCGATTAGTCAACATACGTCGTCTTCTCTTGGATTCCAAGCGATAATTATACGACGATATTATTTAAAGTAAAACATACCTGACAGGGTTGAATGCAAAGTTTTGTTGTTGAAAATGACTTTTCATTCTTCCAATCTTTAGTCTGGCGGAGGGACTTCCACTCCTCCAGAAGCTAGGTCCTTCGCAACTTAGGCTTCGTTTATTATTCCTATCATATTGGGATGATTGATTACCGTTAAATAACAAGGCACAGTTGCTCTTATAGAGTTGTAGTTGGAGTTCGATCAGGCATAGTTTCAGCCTTTGGAAACTAGCGCATGAGTTGTCCGAGTGCGGTTGTCATTTCTTTGCGTTTTTCTGAATTCAGTGCACACCAGCCTCTATCTCCAGGGACTATTGGCTCAACTGCTCGACTCTGAGCATTGCTTTTTCTTGCTGTTGTGCTTCTTGTGCTTATGTGTAGCATACTCGTTAACTGTAATTCTATACATGTAAGTAATACGTTTGTGGTCATTTTGGCATATTCTATTTCATAGCTTTGTTTAGATCTATGAAGTAGCTTGGTCTAGCCAGTTCTGTAGCTAATTCATTCTTACACTCGATTGAGTTCGTTTCAACAAAGTGTTGGTGTAAATGCCTAAGTCCGTAGGGCTGATTTCTTTGACTACCGAACCAACATGTTTTGCGAGATTAGGTCTCCTAAGCGATACATTCAATTGCCCCAGTTTAATTGACACGGTAGCTCCAATCTTCGGGAATTAGGGGCTTTGTGCTTAATCTCAAGATCTGAGTTTTATAATGATGTCGGTATGTATTAGAAAGATGCGTTTCTGGCATCTTTTTCAAAAGTAAATTCTTCTAAGTCCGGCGTTAAGATCCTAATAATATGTTGGTTTCTATCTTCGGAAACTCATATACGGATGACTCAACGCTATGAATTTTTCCTTGATGTTGTGAATTTTCGGATAGCATGAGATGCCAGAAGGTGGGGCTGAAGATTCAATCAATCTCTTGCTTCTATTTCTAAGAGCCTATGTATAGATAGTTTCATTTTGGGCTTTCTTCCTAGCATCACCAAACTTCGGGTAATGGCATATTCCTGCCAGTTGGAACCAAATGATCTAGTCAGACCGTAAGTAGGTCATCGATCCTTCTCGTCATCGCCAAACTATAAGCGGCGGTGGATTTCTAGAAATTAAACCCTTCATTTCCTTGGTTGGTGATTTTGTTGCCAGAATGCTCTGTTTTGTGATACAGAACTGCTACCTAACCAACCTCACGGTTATTCGTGTTTGGACTTCTGAAACATTTCTTTCAATCAAATATCTATGCTTATATCCCTTCTTGGAGGACTAGCTATTTTGAATGCTGTATTCGGGCAATTATGAGAGATGGAAATCTGTGGGGTGAATTGCTCAATTACCCCCAGTCTAGCTCTTAATCTCATTTTGGAATTAAGGAAGTTGGGGGATTTTATTTCCGACCTTCCATGATTGCTCCTCTTGTCCCTGGCCGTGCATTCTCTTCTCGGTTGCTGACGTTGTCATGGAATTTTTGTTCATATGTCAACTTCTGTCTTTGAGAATTGATAACCTAGCTACTTGGTTCTAAGCAACATTTCCTCTAAGCCACCTATCTTTTGGCTGCGCCTAAATTCTTTCTAAGTTGAATTCAGGAAATTTGGTTGTGCACCAGCTTTCATCCCTAGAAATTAGTACATGGGCAATTCAATCATGGGATTTCCTTTCGACGCTGCTTTATTCCTGTGAAGTGGCTGATTTCTCTGATTATAGGTCAAACCGTCCGGCTGACTTATGAAAGGATATGTCTTCTGGTCATTGTCTGTCAGTGAGCAACAGTAGTTTTCTGAAAGGAAGGTAGAAACTCAGTTGAGGTCCAACATCTATCTCCGAAAGCCAATGCATCGATAGGTCACTATGATGAGTGCTTCTCATCAGCCTTGTAGAATAAAGTTTTCTTGAAAGATAAAAGAAGGCCTTGGCATTGCCAAGGCAACACCGACAGCTAGGAGTTCGGGTTCGAATTTCCACGTCGATTCGGTGGTACTTCTAGTCTAATTGGATACTAATTTCGATCTTCGAAAAATAGCACTTCGATGATTGCATTATAGAAGTATTTTCTTAGAGCTGTCTGTCCTCGAGCAGTGTTAAAGTGACGTTGGTGAGGGTTGAATCATTCATCTGATCCTGTAGAGCTAAGTAGATTCCTTCTAACTCGATGTGGTTGTTTTTTTAGCGTTGTTTACCTCCAGGATACGCCATTTTATGAAAGGATGAGAGGTCTCAGGCATCTCCGTTACTTCGTTTTGTTTATAACCGTCAAATGTTCCCTTTGGTGGTACCGAGTCATTGTTTAACCAATTCTATGGTTACTCTTATGTAGAATCAAATTCCCATCGGTCTATTTTTGTTGCAAACTGACTTTTGTTTGCGGAACCCATTATTTCCAAATGCTAAATTCCGAGCACTTATAGAAGATTAGATGATGTGGGGCGAGTTGTTATATTACCCCCGGTACGACCGCGTTCATTCCTATACTGATCATGGATTGGTAGAGTTTGGCAGTATCCGTCTTGAATCCGTGACACTGATCCTTTCTTGTTTCAGGCCATATGCATTATGCTGGACTAATAACATTGTTGTAGATATTAACCTTATTCGTTGGTTCCAACCTTCGAGAAACAATGGTTTAGCTGCTCGATTTTGAGCATTCTCTCCTTGCCGTTGTCTATCTTCGGATAACAGATGGTTTTCTGCAAGTTATGGTTTAAGACCTCATTCAAGCACCTACTTCTATCTTTGGAAGCTGGTGCGTTGATGATTTGATTTTGGAAATGCTTTCCGTCGTCATCTATCTCTGTATGACGGTAAGTTCCTCCTTTATTGCAAGTTGGAGCGATCTTTTATCCAAACCAAGTGTTAAGGTGTTATGTGCCTCTCAGTCCATGAGGCTGGTTATTCTGAACAATTGATGTGAGACTTGATGTTTTGGATGGCTCCCTGGACGCCCCCAGTCAAAGGTACATCGCAGCTCCTATATCTGGGAACTCATTACTTGGGTGTCTTGAATTTTGATATTTTGTACATTAACTTTGGTCAAAGATGAGAATTCTTTACTGACTTCTTGGTTTGTGAGCTTTGCAGCACTATCAAAGCAATGTCGGTTCTTTCGGGTAGTGGGAGTCGATCCCTATTAATCGAAGTTCGATGCTTTTGAGAGTGCATGGTTTACGAAATGCATGACTTTTGAGAGTACGCGGCTCATGGGATCAATACGACTCGTCGACCTGGGATGGTTTGGAACTTCTTGACACTAAGGAGTTTGTTGATATTACTGGCAGTGACACCACTCTCGAAATGAGGCAGAAACTACAAACAAAAGGCGGAAAGGGGAGCGGTGAAAGGAAGCGCTGAGGAGCTTGTGTGGAGACCGATTCGACTTTTGTTCTTTTTGAGTCATTTTGTTCAAGTGTAGAGTCCGCACTTAGTGTTTTTTTCATGGAGTCTGTATTTTCTTTTTGTTAACCGATGTTGTGTTGGTACGACCCCCACATTTTAACCCGGTGTATGCCCCCAGTTCACATGGCTGTTTACTTCGAATAATTTTTAAATAACCAGAAACATAAGGTCTAAAAACCTCTTATATTCAAACTTGAAATTTGGCTAGGTTACAACTTGATCCCCCTTTCTTTGGAAGTTTTGCAAATTTAGCATGTAATTCTTGTTTCTAGCGATATTCCAATAAGCATGCAATTTACGCATAGGCCAGTGTTGTCAGTCTCTGAGTGCCTTCCTTCGAGCAAGGAATGTATGTTCAGATGCGCTGCTTACGAGACACGTGGCTTTTTGTGTTCCTTGGTATTGCCTATCTCCGGGCAACGTGAGCAGCGAGAAGTTAGTCTTTTAGTGCCCCTCGGCGTTGCCTATCTCTAGGCAACGTGAGGAGTTAGTTTTTGATGCGTGGCTTTTGGTGCTCCTTGGCATTGCCTATCTCCGGGCAACGCAAGGAGTTTAAGTTTGAGTGCGTGGCTTACGAGATGCGCGGCTTTTGGAGCTCCTTTGTTTTGCCTATCTCTGGGCAATGCGAGGAGTTTAAGTTTGAGTTCATGGCTTATGAGATGCATGGCTTTTGGACCTCCTTGGCATTGCCTATCTCTGGGCAACGCGAGGAGTTTGAGTTTGAGTGTGCGGCTTACAAAATGCGTGGCTTTTGGAGCTCCTTGGCGTTGCCTATATCTAGACAACCCAAGGAGTTTTAAGTTTGAGTGCGCGGCTTACGAGATGCGCGACTTTTCGAGCCCCTTGGCGTTTCCTATCTCCAAGCAAGCGAGGAGTTTGAGTTTGAGTGTGCGGCTTACGAGATGCATGGCTTTTGATGCTCCTTGGCGTTTCCTATCTCCGGGCAACGCATGGAGTTTATTTTTATTTTTTAATGCTCCTCGGCATTGCCTATCTCCGGGAAACGCGAGGAGTTAGATTTTTGATGCTTCTCGGCATTGCCTATCTCAAGGCAATGCGAGGAGTTCGATTTTTTATGCTCCTTAGCATTGCCTATCTCCGGGCAACGTGAGAAGTTAGATTTTTGATGTTCCTCGGCGTTGCCTATCTCCGGGCAATGCGAGGAGTTAGTTTTTGATGCTCCTTGGTGTTTCCTATCTTCGGGCAAGGTGAGGAGTTAGTTTTTGATGTTCTCGGCATTGCCTATCTCCGGGCAACGTGAGGAGTTAGTTTTTGATGCTCCTCGACATTGCCTTTCTCCGGGAGTTAGTTTTTTGATGCTCCTCGACATTGCCTATCTCCGAGCAACACAAGGAGTTAGTTTTTTAATGTTCCTCGACATTGCCTCTCTCCGGGCAACGTGAGGAGTTAGTTTTTGATGCTCCTCGTCGTTGCCTATCTCTGGGCAATGCGAGGAGTTATTTTTTGATGTTCCTCGGCGTTGACTATCTCCGGGCAACGCGAGGAGTTAGTTTTTCTGATGCTTCTCGACGTTGCATATCTCCGGGCGACGTGAGGAGTTAGTTTTTGATGCTCCTTGGCGTTGTCTATCTCCGGGAAATGCGAGGAGTTAGTTTTTTGATGCTCCTCGACGTTGCCTATCTCTGGGCAAGGCGAGGAGTTATTTTTTTGATGGTCTTCTGCGTTGCCTATCTCAAGGCAATGCAAGGAGTTAGTTTTTTGATGCTCCTCGACGTTGCCTATCTCCAAGCAATGCGAGGAGTTAGTTTTTTGATGTTCCTCTGCATTTCCTATCTACGAGCAATGTGAAGAGTTTGTTTTTGATGCTCCTCGGTGTTGCCTATCTTCGGGCAATGCGAGGAGTTAGTTTTTGATGTTCTTTGGCATTGCCTATCTGTGGGCAACGTGAGGAGTTAGTATTTTGATGCTCCTCGATGTTGCCTATCTCTGGACGATGCGAGGAGTTAGTTTTTTGGTACTTCCCAATGTTGTCGGGGCAATACCAGTTTTTAGAAGGCAAGAATCGGGTTCCGCCGATCCATCGGTTTGAGTCGATTTGCTTCCGTCGAGCCGGCGGGTAGTTATTGTGAACACAGTTTTGTGGTTCGAATCGATAATTGGGTTTTAGATTGAGTAACCGTGGCTTGGGCGACCCTACCGCATTTTGGGAAGATTTGTACGGTCAAATAGATAAGGTTGCCATGGTGGAGAGATCTACAGCTGACCGCATGAAGATGAATTGAAGAAAGAGCCTTTGGGAGTTTAGGGCATGACTCTTAGCTCTTGGTCCAAACTGCCTTTAGAGAATGGGTCTTTGACTGGCATACGGTCTAAGAGGAAGATGAATTGGTTAGAAAGAGTGGTAAAATAGTAGTCAGAAAGAAGTGGATAGGTATTATGCTAGTATTTCGTTTGTTGCACTAGCTAGGTCATTAAGTCTGCGGTTGTCAGAATGCCAAGATTTTTGATCGGGCATAACAGAACTGTGGTATGATTAGTCTCGGCCTTTCTTATGGCTATTCAAGTGTATGTAGTGCCCCCGATGCCATAGGGCTTTTACCGCGCTTTAATTGGATCCATGGTCTCTCCACAACTCGTTTGGTTGCCCCCGGTCCAGTGGGTGTGATTTTCTGTAACATCCTGAAATTTTCAACCATTCGCATCCATACATGTCGGTCATGAATTGCTTAAAATATCAGATTGTTAATTTAAATTTGGCAAAACTCAGTATATACAGTAAATAAAATAATCACAGAATCACATACACATAGTAATATAACAATAAGCAGCGGAAACAAAAGAATAGTAGTTCATGAAGCTACTATATATATATATATAACAGAGTTAAACAAGATACAATAGAAGTCTCGAATACATAGAAGTCTCAATACAAAAATCAAATACAAGATCATAATATATCTTTGGAGTCAACTGAATAACAGAAAACTGGATAGATAGCTGGATCTCCAAGCGAAGCTCCAACTCCAAAGGCGAGTCTCAAATGCTATATCACTCAATCTGACCCGAGCGTAAAGCAAAACACAAAACACTCGAGTCAGGATTAACATTCTTATATCAATAAATCCAACTCAAGTGAAATATCAACTGAAATACAAGTAACTCAAAGGATGTTTGGGATAACCATCCTCTAAGGACCTGTTAAACTATCTACTATGTAGTAATATACGCTATTATAATATGTCTAAAGTAAAATAAACTATTTTTATAGCGTTAAGGCTTTACATTTTCCACCTTAACACATTTTATAGTGCCAATAGTCTATACAGTACCATAATACCCCGTAAACTAGAGCTACTAGAGGATACTCCATAGGTACGACACAAAACAAACTCGTAGAAGGCACGCTAGGGTAGGTGACATGGCACAACAAGGCAATGCCAGGGTAGATATACCAATTACGCATCCGGACTGTTGGTAACACAAAGCCACAGAAATCGCCCAACTCGAGCCACACTCCTGAATCAAAGGTACGCACCAAATTAATCACAAAGTAATAGAATGGCATATGATGGAGTGTGTCCGATAAGAGAAGCTACCTCATTGGCCCAGAATCGCTCCTGTTTTAGCCACCTTATGCCAACTCACGGGAGTTGGGTCCACGTAAATATACCTTTAGGATCGTCGCCACCATCCTACTTCATTCTGGAATCTCCACTGCGTACATAGTTGTTAAAGTGGTTTTCGGTATCGACAAAGAGTATGCCCATATCCGATCTCGATCTCTTTAACAACCAAACGTTATTATAACACCGCGGTCATTTCAAAATAGTTTATACTTCAAAACCAAAATATCATTTTCATTTCAAAAACCAAATCAATACGATATCATTTTCACTTCAAATATATCCATTTCCAAAAATCATATCACTTTCCAAAGTTAGAACGCTTTCGAAATCATAAGTCTCTTAAAATCAAAACACTTTAGAAATCAAAACCTTGAAATTATAACACGTTGAAATCATAGCTTTGAAATCATAGCATTTTGGAATCCGTAACACTTTCCTCTTAAACAATTTAGATATTAAAATTAGTATATATAATAAAATAGTTTATAAAATAAAAATAGTTTATATAAAATAGTTATAAGTTAAAATAGTTTATAATAAAATAATTTATATTGAAAATGATTTATATTAAGATAGTTTATTTTAAAATAATTTATAAAGTAAAATATAAATAGTTTTAGATATAGTTTAAATATACTTTATATAATAAAATAGCTTCCTCAAAATTTCACAAATCGATTCAAATCAACTCGAATTCCAAAATTCAATTTTTTATTCAATTTCAATTCATAAATTTCAACTCAATTCAGTTTCTTAATAAACCATTTCAAATTATCGATTTCAAATACATATTTGAACCACAAAATAAACCATTTCAATTTCAATATATTTCAAAGCTTTAAATATTCAACATTTTCAAACTAAATTCGATAATTTCATATATATATCAAATTCACTTTACTATTATTTAGTTTTGAAATATTTACTTAATCATTTCAATAACATCTAAATACAACTTCAATTTACAAATTTAAATAAACAAAATATCCCCTTTAAATTTATATAAATTTGAAATATTCATTTAAGTCACTTTTAATCAAATCCAAGTTATAAAAACATATCTTTAAAAATTTCAAATTTAATAAATTTCAAATCAAACTTATTTAAGTATAGTTCTTAAATAAATATAATTTCAACCTAATTTCTATTCCTCTTTCCAACCTGAATTTATTAAAATCATTATAAACTCTATATTTGAAAATATAAATTTTCAATAAATACTTAAACAATATTAAACATTAATCTATTTATATATATAAAAATAGAAAAATGATAAATAAATTATTTAAATTTATAATTTCAAAATTTACTTATAGCTATACAATTTTCAAAACATATGATTTTAGAAACTCTAAATTTTAAACTTTATAAATACATTTATATATAAAATCTTAAAAATCAATATTTAATAAACCATATACTTCTTTCCAAAACCATAGAAATCATTTCCAAAATATTTATATATATACCAACGGTGTCTGTATATAATTTTCTATCCTATGGTCAAGTGATACGGATATTTATCATTTCAATCTGCAATTTAAATATATACGGGTATATATCTTTTCAACCCACAATCCCAAATTCAATTCAAATGAAAATCGCTTGGGTTTATCATTTCAACCCATAACGATTTTTCTCCTATTCTACAGATCGTTCGGGTATGTATCATTTCAACCCATAGTGAATTCTATAATAACAGGGAGCTTCTAGAGTGATAACAGATATGGTAATAATATAACAGGCATATATCATCAATATAAATAACAGATAATGGTGTCAGATGTCACAGGTGAACAGATACAGATAATGGCATATATAGCAATGTAAATAACTAACATCAGCATATTTCAATTGTCGTTTCAATTGGAATAAAATTTAATAGATATAAGAACATTAATCATAAGTGATTACTCACCTTCCGAGACTAGAGAGAATAAGAGATGACACAGATACGCACACTGATGCGGACACTGAAATTGAATTTCGAATCCAAGCACGAACTCGATGATCAAAGCTGATAACAAGGAATAGACGAAATCAAATCAGAATTGGGTCGATGAAGATAATTGATATAAGTGAACTTATATATAACTTATATAACTATATATGTATATAAAATCATATTCTAAATTTAAGCATATATATACTGACTAATCACTATATATAACTTATACCATACGAAGCTGGTATATAAACTATAGCTGGAGCAATACATATATATATATATATATATATATATATATGTATATACTATGAAAGAAATCATTAAACCAAAACTTATATAGATTTAAGTATCATACATATATATACTCGGCATATAAATATATATATATATACTGTAACTAGATTATATACAACTAATATATATATAAATAGTATGACTAAATCAAAACACATATCTTAGATCCATATTTATATATATAGATATATCCTGTAAACCAAAAAATATACATATAAAACTAATATAACATAATATATACTACATAAAAGAACAACCACACTTAAATATATATACCTTAGTAGAGTTTTCAGAATCAGAACATATTAAAACACTAACATACAAGTTTGCAAAAGTTTTATATAACTGTACCTATCATATAATATATATATATATATACTTATAGATATAAACTAATGCATAAACATGAATATAACTATGATATATATATACATATATTTTAATATTCAATATAACTTATATGTAGATATTCTATGACTTATACATAATACAGGTCAAAAAGATAACAAAAAAAACGTAAACATCCAATATAAAGTGACAGCCATTGATTGTATACATCATATAAAATATAATACTACCAGATTACAAAATTTATATAAGTTAACATATTACATAATTCATACATGCTAACGTACGAAACTAACACACATACCTATCCATGTATATTATATACAAATATTATTATATAAAATATACAGCAACATGTAAAATATATACAACAAGCTCTGCACTATATACTTATGCGGATGAACTGACCAAATACATAAAAAAAAAGGTTGCGAACCAAAAAAAAACCTATTTCGAAATATATGAATATATACATAACAACATATTACATTACTAATATATGTATATATATATATATATATTAATATTTATAAACTCACCTACAAATTCAACAAAGGAGGAGGAGAGGGGAGGAAGATCTGGTGATGGAGTGGATGACGTGGGGATGGGAAGTGGTAGTGAGTTGCAGGTGGTCATGGGAGATGAGTGGATATTGGGCTCGGTTTTCGGGAGGAAAGGTGGAAGCCGGTGGGCAGATCGATGGTGGCTGATGGATAGTGGAGGGGCACATCAGGTGGGGTGGCTACGGGGCAGGCGTGGGTAGGCGAACGTCTGCTGGTTGTGAAGGCGTATTGGAGGGGAAGGTGATGGGTTAAATGGATAGAGGAGCAGGCAAATGTAAATCATGGGTAGGGAGGCAGATCCAGGGGAAGATGAAATAGAGTTTGTTTTAGCATGAAATTTGAAGGAAACATGGTGAGCAAATGAAGACAAAGAAAACACTTCGGATATAATATTATTATATTCTGTTTAAACAATTGAACAGAAGAAAGGAAATAGAACAACGAATAGATATAATTTAGCATTGGTAAATGTAAAAGTCAGCCGTTTGAATTTTGAGAATTGAAAAGGCTACCGGCTATTGAAAATTAAACGGTGGAATATGAAAGAGACGTTGGAAACCAAAAGTTAAAATTCGGTACTGGTACGATCACCGTTTCCGTGGGTTCTGCTACGTAACGGGCTTCAAAACACAAAATTGAATATACCGCAGAGATCAGCATGACGAGACGATCAAAACGATATACAGATATTAGTGGTACGATCATCATATCAAATGTCGATAATCGGTACCGAAAATACTGCTATTTTGTCGAAAATAAGATAAACGGAGCAACAGCAGTTCAAATTTGATGAAATGAAATACGACGTCTCACTCAGAAGATGATTTACAAATTTTCTATACAAAAATATTCAGGTTTGGAAAATATTTTATTATCATCAATATTAACTGATTTAAATTGAAATAGAATGTCACAATAATGTAAACTTTCATATTATCAAATGAAAATTTACCAGTTGTTATGTTAAAATAGACACATTTCAAATATCAAAATTTTATTTTAAAATTTTATTGTTTAAAATTTCACAAATTTTCAATTAATTAAATAAATAAAACACTAAAATTTACAGGTTGTTACATTTTCCCAAGTGCCAAATTTTGGCTTGATTCGAGTTGGCCTCTGATTGACCACAAGGTCAGTTCAGTTTTGGCTTAGTTTCTTTGAGCGACTTTGAAGCTCTAGGATTTAGTACTGTTTGCCTCATTAGCCATTGGAAGTGATTCCGTTAAGTTTGTGAAGTGACTAGTATGATTGTTGATTTGTGGCCCCAGAGCATGACTTCGTTGACTTCAGGGGGCTTTGGAGTCGATGACTACTGATCTTCGAGTTCACCTTCACGGATATCAGTCATACATAAATTTGTTTGATCTACCGGTTCGCCCTCATGACACTTTAGTTCATGAAAGAACTTTACGTCCGCAAAGGGTTTTTTGGATCAAATGACCGCTGATCTATTAGTTTACCTTCACAATGCTTTAGTTCGAAAGACCATCACATTCACGTAGGGTTTTTTGGATCAGATGACCGCTAATCTACCGGTTTACCTTCACGATGCTTTTAGTTTGTGAAAGACCTTCATGTTCGCTAAGGGTTTTATGGTCGGATGTCCAACGACCAGACAGCCTGGAAATGATAATTTATCGATTCCGAGAGGAGTTTTGGGTCGTGTGTCTAATGGCCCGGCTGTCTTAAAGCAATGATTCATTGACTCCAAGAGGAATTTTATTGATTCATCTCAAGGGAATGCAATTTTATCGATTACTGTAGGCTAAGGTGTTAGACATGTTGGTTGGACGATCCTTTGGATAAGACTTCTCGACACCACCAGCAACGCCAGTTCTCAAAAGGGGGATTGACATGACTCGTCGAGGGCATAAAAGCATTTCTTTCGCCATGCTGTCTATAATATCCCTAGTGTCCCGGTAAGGCTTATTTGGAAAAAGGAGAGTTGACAAGGATGGATGAGAAGGCATCGCTTTAGTTTGCTATCTCATTCCCTAGTTGCCAGCTAGCCAGAGTGTTATTTGATAATCATCCTTTCATCTGATTTTGTCAGTTAGTTGGGGCGCTTTTCTACCGGGTCTTAGTAGCCTAGCTTAGGCAAAAGGTCCCTGAGGTGCTGTAGCTCCTTCACTGTTTGGTATGTTCTTTGGCACACTGCCGGGTTTGCCTTCTTCTAATTGCACTACTTCAAGTCTTTAGAACCGGTTTGTACTTCTTTTTCCGATCTTAGGTTGGAATTACTGGAATAGAGAATGGTTGAAACCCACTCATCGGTTCATGGAGTTTGTATTCTAGTCCACATTTTGAGAATTTAGAGTCATTCTATGAGCGGTTGACTCATGCTCAATTTGTGTTCATACATCGGTCCGTACTCCGGGGACTTAGAGATTTTTATTGTGAGCAGTTGTATTTCCACTCATTTGATTTGTACTTCATTTACCGTGTTCGAGGCAAAAGTTGTCGAATGAACGGTCGAACCACGTTTGTTCATGGAATGGGATTCTTCCTCCAGCATTTAGGATGAAACTTAGCAATCAGATGGTCGATTGACGTCCACTTGATAGTTGCGACTCTTCCCATTAAGTCGGGAAAAAAGCAGGTGATGAATGACTTGATCATATCCATGCTAGGGTCGGATGATCGAGTCTTGCACAATTTGCTTTGTATTCTTTCTAGCAAGCGGAGATAATGAGTTATTAAGCAGGCAATTAAGTTGTGTCCGTTTCAGGCTGCAATCATGTCAATTTGTTGAAATCTATGGTCGATCAGTAGGCAGCTAGTCGCGACTACTTCGAGTCTAATGTGAAGGTTGTTGAGTGAACAGTCAATCATGTCTACTTTCCATTGGATTCTGAACTTGTCGGGTTCTTTATTCTATGCCTCGGCGTCCCAAATCAGGGGTATATGGTAGCTGATGAACGATCGAATCACGTTCGTCTTGATTAAACTCCATAGGTTCAATCATGGTCTGTGGAGATTGGTTAGCGGCCAACTCTAAGTACTTGGTCACCTACATCGTTTTGGAAGTAGTTTAGTTTAACCTGTTCGTAGTTCACAACATAATTGAAATTGAAATTAAAATAAAATAATTCAAAGAAGATCAGAATAAATCTCATTGGTAAGCGAAGCAGCATCGTGTGCTCGCTATTCCTCTTTGCCCTAGCTCCTTTTGGCGGGATGTCGACCTTCAATGGTCCAATTGATAATCAGAGTTCTTTATTGATAGGCATCTGATGTTACCTGCTCGCCATTCTGTAGGGATTGCAAATACTGCTGAAGCTTTCTTTTCCGAATCAGCTTTCTGATCACATCTCGGAGGTGTTTGTAATTTCCAGTGTTAGGACCGTGTGAATCTTGGAATATACAACATTCCCTGGATTTTCTCTAGACTCCGGTGGACTCTCTCGAGGCTGGTTTTCAGTGTTACTCTGTGTCATGAGTATCCAAGTAGAGGCTATCAAATGAATCGTTCAAAGGAGCATATGAGTCGAATTTTGAGATCCTGGGTCGTCTCCTGGAATCTGAGTCCTTAGCCAACGGGCCTGTATTTTTATTTCTCCTAGTCTGCTCTATCTCCTCCTTGCTTAGCTTTTGAATCACTTTGTAAAAAAGACAATCCAAGGTCGTAGGAGGCTCTCAAGCTAACTAGCTACCAAAATCTGTCTAGGGGTTCATTCCGCTTACCAACGCCATCAGTATGATATCCTCACTGTGATTGCTCACTTTAGTGATGATGACGACCATTCGTGATTCGACGATGGGAGCTCCATGATAGGATCAGAAGCTGGTCAGTCAGGAGTTGTCAAAATATACCATAGGTGCTTGGCATAATAATTGATCTCGATTTGTACCATATATTATTGGTCCTCCTACCTCTAAGAATACCATTTGAGTAGCAGTTCCTCATCCATTGCTTGGCACTGTGCTACGGCACGGGTTTCAGAGCTTCTTCTAGTGTTTTGCAAGTTGGCATTTTCATCCAATTGTCTTCCTCTAATTTTTTTATCTTTAGAGTAGGAGAGAGCCATCCTTATATCCTCTCGTGGGTTTTCACCCATAGATCGGATTTGTAGCCGGTGTTTTTGCAGTAGATAGAGTGTTAACGTTTTCTTTCGTCATGATTCTTAGAACTTTGCTCATTGCTTCCTTTCAACTATATCCCTTTCGAACAACCTAGACGGTGGTCTCGCTAGCGTTCCATAGGCTATGGGTCGCCCGCGACCCATAAGCCATGGGTCGCTAGCAAACCATAGTTTCTAGCGACCCATAGCTTCTAGAGACCTATAGTTTCTAATGGACCATAGCTTCTAGCGACCCATAGTTCCTAGCGACCCATAGTATGGATCGCTGGCGATCCATAGTACATGGATCGCTGGCGATCCATGTACTTAACTGTAACGACCCGCTATTTTGGACCATTCGCTTCCGCACATGTCGGACTTGAATAATTCAAAATACCGAATTGTTAATTTAAATTTGGCAAAACTGAGCATATACAGTAAATAAAGTAATCACAGATCATAGACATAGAGTAATAAATGCAGCGGAAACAAAAGATAGTAGTTCATGAAGCTACTATATACATATCAGAGTTAAATAAGGTACAACAGATGTCTCGAATAAAATAGTCAAATACAAGAATCAGAATACAATCACTGGAATCAACTGGATATCTGAAAGCTGGATAGATAGCTGGATCTCCAAGCGAAGCTCCAACTCCAAAGGTGAGTCTCGAATACTGGTACACTCAGTCTGACCTGAGCGCAAAGCAAAACACAAAACACTCGAGTCAGGATTAATATTCTTATATCAATAAATCTAACTCAAGTGAAATAGCAACTGAAATACAAGTAACTCAAAGGATGTTTGGAATAACCATCCTTTAAGGATCCATTAAACTATCTATTATGTAGTAGTGTACGGTAAATAGATAATGCCTAGCGGTAATATAAAGTATCAAGATGGTGTTAAGGCGTTACCAATATCCCCCTTAACACATTTTATATAAGCGTTATATTCTATACAGCACTGTAAACTCCACTGTAAACTGGTGGGATATCAGGGAGTACTCCATAGGTATAACACAAAACAAATCGTAGTAGTCGTGTATATAGGGATACAAGTATGACAAGGCACATGAGGCAATACCCAAGGTAGTGAAACTACCGTTTGCCTGATCCGGACTGGTGAGAACGCATCGCCGCAGCGATTGCAACGCCGTGAAACAACACTCCCAAAATCAGGGTGCACCAATCGATAACAAGTAATGAGTAGTTTTCGAAGAAGTGTGTTCGCTCGAGGCAGCTAACCCCATTTGGCCCGGCACGGCTCCTATTTTAGTCATTTCCAATTTGACACAAGTGTCAAGGCTATCCATTATCGTTCTCTTTCTTTAGTCATCACGTACATCATTCCAACCACTTCATTCTGGATCACACTTCGCGTATAGTTATTAAAGTGGTTTCGGTTTAGACAGTGAGTATGTCCCTAACCGATTCCGGTCTCTTTAATAACTTTCGTGATTATTACACCGATTGGTCGTTTAATAAATTTCAAAACCAAATCAATTACAATTTCAATTAGAATTTGTAAATCAACATTTCATTTGTCCTTCTAAATCTATTTCCAAAATTTACGTTTCAAAACTTCAACATTCGTAATTTCAAAACCTGATAATTCAATTTCAATTTTTATGTAAAACAATTCAAATATTGATTCAAGTTCGTATATAGGTTTCATTCCGAAATCATTTAAATCAATTTAATTTAACATTCAAATCAATTTAAATTCATTTATCGATTTCATTCAATATTCGTTAAGTTAATTTATCATTCAAAACAATTTCTATTTAATTTCCAATTCAATAAATCAATTACTTAAGTTCAACTCCAATATATCAAAACTTACAAATTTGATTAAATTAGATCCGTCAAATCAAATTCTTTAAATCACAGGTCTTACATAAATTTCAATAAATCTCATTTTTATTTCTTGTCAAAGAAATTCAATTTCACATTTTTTTACTTAGTTACAAATTTCAAAACTCAATTAATAAAGAACTTAATTCACTTATTCAGGATGTTCAATCTCACTTATTATATAAAGAATTCAATCTTATTTAATTATTAAATAATTCAATCATATTTAATTATTAATTAACTTCAAACTTAATTATTAAATAATTTCAAACTTAATTATTAAATAATTTCAAAAACTTAATTCAATTGTTTCTCAAATTAAACAACGTTCTTTCATCAATTACATTGTTAATATTTTGTTTCATATTATTAAACATTAACATTTCCTTTCATAAAATTCAAATTCCAACTTCATTTCAAAACCTTATCATTTATTCAAATAAAATCCTAATTTTATTTTTAAATCAAATTATTGTCCAATCGGGTTTTATTTAATTTTCTATCCTAAGTCAAAGTTTTATTTGGGTATATATCATTTCAACCCAATTCCATTTCATTTCAAAAAAACCAAAGCATAGCAAAGGGAACTTGTAGTGTGATAACTGGGATGGTGTCAAAGTAAATAAACAAGCAATAACAACAATCAATATCAATCCAATAATCAATTCAAATAATCCCGAAATAATCGTATTAATTCACATTATTGTTTGTGCGAATTAATATAATTATTTCTAGAATCTACACTATCATTTCATGTAGATTAAAGATTATTACACTTATTATTCTATGCAATTCTACACTTGACATCAATTATTCAATTTCATACTTCATCGATTAATACAACATAAATTCAAATGGTTCAAGGGTAATTAACTATTTTTCTACGTGTCTATTAATTTTAACATTTAAAGGGGTCATATTATACAAATTTGTCTAATTAAATTCAACATATATATCAATTTCAAGTCACTAACTATCCTACGTCAAATTCAATTTCATATCTTTATCACTTCCTACATTAATTTTTTTTTAACGTCCAATATCAATATCAATCAATCAATCATCTATCAACCAAACTTGATTATCATCATATAAGTAACAGGTAATGGTGTCGGATGTCACAGGTGAACTGATACAGGTAATAACATATATAACAGTGTAAACAACTAACAACAGCATATTTCAATTGTCGTTTCAATTGAAATCAAATTTAATAAATAAAAGAACAGTAATCGTGAGTGATTTGCTCACCTTTCGAGGATAGAGCGGATAGACGATGAATTTGAGTTACGAATTGCAAACGCGACTCCCAAAGAAAACAAGATTGGCACAAATTCGATAGACAACTGATAAGAGAAATCGATGAGAACAAACAGATTAGCTTGATATAAGCTGAATAATATATATATATATATAAATATATATATGTTATAAAAAATTTTTCTTTTAAAACAAAATTTTAAAACAAATATATATTTCCTTGATACAAATGTTAAAATAAACTATATATATAACAAAATCAATGCTTAGGTATATACACTTATTAAAATGCAAGACACTTATATATATAAGATAGAATATGACATATTATATACATAGTAACCCAATATGTGAAATATGACTAATATAGACACACGCATGTTACTACACATGCGGAGAATATCTATTTGCTCTACTATTCATATGCATAATATATGAGTAAACCATTTTATGTAGACTAGTATATAAATTTATACTTTACAATACTTAAACAATGCCAGAACAGTCACGTATAAATCATGTCTCACATATACAAATTTATAAATCAACTTTTATACTTTACAACATCATATATTTAAATATGTACGCACCTATATCATAGCTTATATAATATATATATATATAAATAACACATGCATATACTCTAACATAAATATATATATATACTAGTAGAGTATGAACAGTTAACATATAAATGATGTATGAACTCCCATCGGTAATGTATATATATATACCGTAACAGAGAGTTCAAACTTTTTATATAAATAAACTTATACAGTTATATACGTAACGAAACACAAACATGTATATATTATTTTCGAAATTCCCTAAACATATATATATATAGATGCATATCTAACCAAATATATACTATATATATATATAGCAATTATTTACAGTATGTATAAGCTTTTGCCTAAAACTAACAGCACATACCACTCAAAGCTTGTATACAAACTAAACAAAAGAGAATAGAAGGCTGACCCTAGGAGATGGTTAGAAACAGAGATGGATGAACTAGAGTGTAGCGGCCGTTGTCGTTTGTTCCAGGGAGTACTCGACTGCAGTTGATGGAGGATGGACGGGCTTGGCTGAGGGGATCAGAGGTTAGCAAGGGCCAGACACGTGGATCTGGAGGACGGCGGGTTCGGATCTGTGGTGTGATGGTGCAGATGTTGGCCGAGAAGAGGATGAGCAGTTGGAGACCGTGACTGCATGGAAGGCCGGGAAAGATGAGCGTGGTTGGTGGAAGTTGATTGAGGGGCGGCTCGGCCTGCACTGTGTCGGTGGTGGTGATCGGCGAGGGGATGAGGATGGAGGCCGGTGGGAGGATGGTTTGCATTGTTTGGCGAAGAGGCTGAAGCGTTGGAGTGGCCGAGGCTCAGGTGGGTAAGGAGGCTGCAAGTGAGGGGTTGAGGCGAACTGGGCTGGAGTTTGTTGAGGCCGAGCATAGGGATGCGGTGGTGGTTGTAGCTGCTAGTGGTGCGGCGGCTGATATGGTGGCTCGGTGAAGAAGCGGATGGGTTGCAGAAGAAAAGGAGAGGAAGGTGATGGGTTTGCAGAGAGAAAGGAGAGTGAGCTTTGGAATATTTAAATTTCTCAAATGAAAACCAAACAGAGGGTATGAACGAACAAAATAATATTGAAATTAGTTGAAAAACCAAAAGGCAACTGCAAAAAAAATAAAGTTCGAGTGAGAATATTAAGAGTCCCGAAGTTTAATTTAGGGAATAGTAATAACAGTGGCTACTGATATTTCGAGGCAAATGAAAAGACACGGGATACAAAAAGCTCGAATACAGAACTGATATGGTACATCATTATGCAGATTTCACCGTGCACTGGACGTCAAAATTCAAAAATGAATATACTACGGAGATCAGCACGACGGGATGATCAAAACGGTATAAAGATATCTGTGGTATGATTGAATTATAAAATTTCGAATTTTCTACTAGCGGAAAATGCAGTAAAAACGCAGGAAAATAAGATCGATGGAGATAAAGAAGTCCGAATTTGGAAAAACGAAAAATGACGTCTTAGTCAGAAGATGGATTAGAATTTTTCTATGTAAAAATATTCAGGTTTGGAAAACATTTTATTATCATCAATTTTAACTGATATAAATTGGAACAAAATTACACTAGAAAATAAACTTCCAAATTATCTGATGAAAATTTACCAGTTGCTATGATTAATTAGACGCATTCCAAATATCAAATTTTTATTTGAAAATTTTATCATCCGATCAAAAATCGGTATCGGTATGTAAATGCTGCTATTTCGCCGAAATTAAGATCGACGGAGCAATAAGAGTCAAAATTTGGAGAAACAAACTATGACGTCTTGCTCAGAAGATGATTTATAATTTTTCTATAGAAAAATATTCAGGTTTCGGAAATATTTTATTTTCATCAATTCCTAACTGATTAAATTGAAATAAAATTACACACGAACCGACCGTGCCGGGCCGGGTTTCGGGTTTCGGGTCCAAACGATATAATTTTTTTTGTTTTTGTTTTGAGGGGCGGAGTGGATCACGGATCTGAAGGAGATGGGTTGGGTTTTGGAGAGGAGATTGGTTTTGAAGAGGTCGGCTACAGGAAAAATATAAAGGAAGAAAGGTAGCAGTTGACAGAGCAAAGTATATTAAAAGGGATGGCAACGTGACTCCCTAGATTCAGCTGAAAAGTTATGAAAATTTATTGCTTGCGTGGGTTACACGTTTTATATTTGAAGAGACAAGAAATAAAGGGTCATAGATTTTGGTACGGTACGACGTACAGTTTTCTGTTTCCGTCGCATACCGGACCTCAAAAATACAGAAATGAATATATCACGGTGATCAGCGCGATGAGACGGACAAGAGGAAACAGAAATACCAGTGTTAGGACCTTCCTATCAAAAGTCCATACGGACCCTGATATACGTTGCTATTTCGTATGGAAAAATCCAAACGGAGCTAGAAACGTTCGAATTTTGCGAAACGAATTTCACAGTCCGATTCAGAATGCTCTGAATAAATTTTCTCCTGTTGACATATTTTGGTTTCGGAAAATTTTTAAATTCACTGCTATTAACCGGTTTGATTTGAAATAAAATTTCACAGGAAAATAAACTTCAATATTATCATATGAAAATTTACCAGTTGCTATATTAAAATATACGTATTCCAAATAATAAATTTTTAATTTCAAATTTTATTGTTTAAAATTTCACAAATTTCCAGTTAAATATACTTTTAAAACCATTAAATTTTGCGGGTCGTTACAATATTTTTGGATGAAAATTTGCAGTTTGCTATGTTTAAATAGACGCATTTCAAATATTAAATTTTTATTTCAAAATTTTATCGTTTAAAATTTCACAAAATTTCAACTAATTACGTTATTAAAACAGTTAAAATTTACGGGTCGTTACACTCTCCCCCACTCAAACCTTTTCGTCCCCGAAAAGGAAGGAGGTAGGAGGATAGAAACTACCAGAAAGAAAATAGATTGGAATACAAGTAAAATAATTAATTTAAACCATAAAATTTCAATTTCAATTAATTAATATTTAACAATTTGGTTAAATCCCTTTGAGTTCACTTAAGTTAAATTAATCTGTCTATTTCTAAATTCATTATCTTATTATCTAGTCATCATAAATTAACAATTTCTAAATCATCCATTTGTATAATCATTTATTGTACTCATATTTTATTCAACAAAGTTAATTCTTTTATTCCAAATTATTATTAAGTTTATTCCACGTAATATATCTTATTACGTATATTTAAACCATATAAATTAATTTATCCATATAAATTTCAATTCAAATTGATTTATATTCAGTAATTGGTTTAAATTTAAAGTATTTCCATAAGTTGATCTAATTTCAATTTGTTAATTCTTTCAGAACAAAATTATTATATTCATCTCATTCAATTAACTTATTATTCTATTATCTTTATTAGCATTTTTTTATAATTAAAATCTAAGTGTATAATATTTATTATAAACACTCAAATTTTTATTTATAAAATCATTTTTATATTGTATATTATCCAATTATATTTTAACTTCTGAATAATTTAGGTAAGTTATATTGAAATGCAATTTAGACTATACAAATAATATTTTCAAATTCAATTATTTCAAGTTTAAATATTTATCCAAATTTAGCTTTATTTATAATTGAAAACATCCTTTAACATAATTTTAAGAATTAAATTTCCGTTTAATTTCAAAACCCTTTAGAGATAATTATGTATATACTATATATATTAAATCAAATTGAATTTAAAATAATATTCCCATATATATATATAAATAAATCAAGTCATACTTAAGAAATTCAAATTAAAATATTTCCCAAACAAAACCGTAGCAAGGCTACAGAATGGTTTCTCCACTTCGAAACTCGAAAATGAATGTCGATGATGCGGCCGCCATCACCGAAATTATTTTCCAGCGACAAAGAGAAGAGCACTGATTTCAATATTTAAAATTCTTTGAAAACGGTTTCTATTTGAAAATACGTTCAATAATATACATTTTAAAATTTTAAAAACCAAAGCTTGAAATTTTAGGAAATTAAATTCTCAAATTCTTACTTTAAATTCATTTAAATTTCTAAATAAATATATAAACCAACTTTTATAATTCCATTTATTTTTATGTTGGAATAATCAATGATTTACAAAACAAATAGTGAAAATCAAATATTACCTTCTGACAACCAATTCAGTTAACAATTCAATTTCAGAAAATTTATACTCATATATAATATAATCATACAAGATTATTTTATTTACCAAATTTTGAAAACACTATTGTGTCAGTTTGCTCTGTTCAAGTGTTTTGGAAATCCTATCGATAGCGTTGATCAGACGAATCGATCGAAAATCCAAATCAACATCAACAACTCAAACAAAACTATAAAACATTTTATATTAATTACAAATTCACTTCCTTTCTCGACGATACAAGAATGGATTTCAAAGCAAGGATAGAGATTCAAATTTTGATGGACTCGAATCAAAAAGAATTCTGATTTGAAGATAAGTTCGAAACAAAGACGAGATAATTAAATAACAAAATAGGAAGATAGATAAGTTTATATAAATCACGGGCAACCTTAACCGGGTCGACCGTGACTTCAAGAATAAGATCGATGCAGAATTTCAAGGCAAATCTACATCAAATCTCAAGGAATAGAATTTAGGCATAGCAGGAGATAGATAGCATCGTAAACCGAGGATACAGAAATCTTCGGTAAATCAATGCCTATTGTAAAGGAGTTTCACCCCTTTACAAATCCTTCGAAGTTTGGCGAGACCGCCGATTTATTATAAGGATCATTCAAAATGGAGTTATGGGATACTCCGGAATTAGAAGACGAATAATGAGGGACACGAATGGATTTTTGGAACTTCAGGGAACGTTCCAAAAATTCAAAGGAATCGAGTCAAAAGTAAGAGATTGAAACTCGAATGAGAGTGATTCTGTAAATACATTTACCATATATGCTAAATTTTGCCTAGAGCTACCAAAGCTCTAATACCAACTGTAACGACCCGCTATTTTGGACCATTCGCTTCCGCACATGTCGGACTTGAATAATTCAAAATACCGAATTGTTAATTTAAATTTGGAAAAACTGAGCATATACAGTAAATAAAGTAATCACAGATCACAGACATAGAGTAATAAATGCAGCGGAAACAAAAGATAGTAGTTCATGAAGCTACTATATACATATCAGAGTTAAATAAGGTACAATAGATGTCTCGAATAAAATAGTCAAATACAAGAATCAGAATACAATCACTGGAATCAACTGGATATCTGAAAGCTGGATAGATAGCTGGATCTCCAAGCGAAGCTCCAACTCCAAATGTGAGTCTCGAATACTGGTACACTCAGTCTGACCCGAGCGTAAAGCAAAACACAAAACACTCGAGTCAAGATTAATATTCTTATATCAATAAATCTAACTCAAGTGAAATAGCAACTGAAATACAAGTAACTCAAAGGATGTTTGGAATAACCATCCTTTAAGGATCCGTTAAACTATCTATTATGTAGTAGTGTACGGTAAATAGATAATGCCTAGCAGTAATATAAAGTATCAAGATAGTGTTAAGGCGTTACCAATATCCCCCTTAACACATTTTATATAAGCGTTATATTCTATACAACACTGTAAACTCCACCGTAAACTGGTGAGATATCAGGGAGTACTCCATAGGTATAACACAAAACAAATCGTAGTGGTCGCGTATATAGGGATACAAGTATGACAAGGCACATGAGGCAATACCCAAGGTAGTGAAACTACCGTTTGCTTGATCCGGACTGGTGAGAACGCATCGCCGCAGCGATCGCAACACCGCGAAACAACACTCCCAAAATCAGGGTGCACCAATCGATAACAAGTAATGAGTAGTTTTCGAAGAAGTGTGTTCGCTCGAGGCAGCTAACCCCATTTGGCCCGGCACGGCTCCTGTTTTAGTCATTTCCAATTTGACACAAGTGTCAAGGCTATCCATTATCGTTCTCTTTCTTCAGTCATCACATACATCATTCCAACCACTTCATTCTGGATCACACTCCGCGTATAGTTATTAAAGTGGTTTCGGTTTAGACAGTGAGTATGTCCCTAACCGATTCCGGTCTCTTTAATAACTTTCGTGATTATTACACCGATTGGTCGTTTAATAAATTTCAAAACCAAATCAATTACAATTTCAATTAGAATTTGTAAATCAACATTTCATTTGTCCTTCTAAATCAATTTCCATAATTTACGTTTCAAAACTTCAACATTCGTAATTTCAAAACCTGATAATTCAATTTCAATTTTTATGTAAAACAATTCAAATATTGATTCAAGTTCGTATATAGGTTTCATTCTGAAATCATTTAAATCAATTTAATTTAACATTCAAATCAATTTAAATTCATTTATCGATTTCATTCAATATTCGTTAAGTTAATTTATCATTCAAAACAATTTCTATTTAATTTCCAATTCAATAAATCAATTACTTAAGTTCAACTCCAATATATCAAAACTTACAAATTTGATTAAATTAGATCCGTCAAATCAAATTCTTTAAATCACAGGTCTTACATAAATTTCAATAAATCTCATTTTTATTTCTTGTTAAAGAAATTCAATTTCACATTTTTTTTACTTAGTTACAAGTTTCAAAACTCAATTAATAAAGAACTTAATTCACTTATTCAGGATGTTCAATCTCACTTATTATATAAAGAATTCAATCTTATTTAATTATTAAATAATTCAATCTGATGTAAATTATTAAATAATTTCAAACTTAATTATTAAATAATTTTAAAAACTTAATTCAATCGTTTCTCAAATTAAACAACGTTCTTTCATCAATTACATAGTTAATATTTTGTTTCATATTATTAAACATTAACATTTCCTTTCATAAAATTCAAATTCCAACTTCATTTCAAAACCTTATCATTTATTCAAATAAAATCCTAATTTTATTTTTAAATCAAATTATTGACCAATCGGGTTTTATTTACTTTTCTATCCTAAGTCAAAGTTTGATTTGGGTATATATCATTTCAACCCGATTCCATTTCATTTCAAAAAAACCAAAGCATAACAAAGGGAACTTGCAGTGTGATAACTGGGATGGTGTCAAAGTAAATAAACAAGCAATAACAACAATCAATATCAATCCAATAATCAATTCAAATAATCCCGAAATAATCGTATTAATTCACATTATTGTTTGTGCGAATTAATATAATTATTTCTAGAATCTACACTATCATTTCATGTAGATTAAAGATTATTACACTTTTTATTCTATGCAATTCTACACTTGACATCAATTATTCAATTTCATACTTCATCGATTAATACAACATAAATTCAAATGGTTCAAGGGTAATTAACTATTTTTCTACGTGTCAATTAATTTTAACATTTAAAGAGGTCATATTATACAAATTTGTCTAATTAAATTCAACATATATATCAATTTCAAGTCGCTAACTATCCTACATCAAATTCAATTTCATATCTTTATCACTTCCTACATTAACAATTTTTTTAATGTCCAATATCAATATCAATCAATCATCTATCAACCAAACTTGATTATCATCATATAAGTAACAGGTAATGGTGTCGGATGTCATAGGTGAACTGATACAGGTAATAACATATATAACAGTGTAAACAACTAACAGCAGCATATTTCAATTGTCGTTTCAATTGAAATCAAATTTAATAAATAAAAGAACAGTAATCGTGAGTGATTTGCTCACCTTTTGTGGATAGAGCGGATAGACGATGAATTTGAGTTACGAATTGCAAACGCGACTCCCAAAGAAAACAAGATTGGAACAAATTCGATAGACAACTGATAAGAGAAATCGATGAGAACAAACAGATTAGCTTGATATAAGCTGAATAATATATATATATATATATATAAATATATATATGTTATAAATTTTTTTTCTTTTAAAACAAAATTTTAAAACAAATATATATTTCCTTGATACAAATGTTAAAATAAACTATATATATAACAAAATCAATGCTTAGGTATATACACTTATTAAAATGCAAGACACTTATATATATAAGATAGAATATGACATATTATATACATAGTAACCCAATATGTGAAATATGACTGATATAGACACACGCATGTTACTACACATGCGGAGAATATCTATTTGCTCTACTATTCATATGCATAATATATGAGTAAACCATTTTATGTAGACTAGTATATAAATTTATACTTTACAATACTTAAACAATGCCAGAACAGTCACGTATAAATCATGTCTCACATATACAAATTTATAAATCAACTTTTATACTTTACAACATCATATATTTAAATATGTACGCACCTATATCATAGCTTTTATATAATATATATATAAATAACACATGCGTATACTCTAACATATATATATATATATATACTAGTAGAGTATGAACAGTTAACATATAAATGATGTATGAACTCCAACCGGTAATGTATATATATATACTGTAACAGAGAGTTCAAACTTTTTATATAAATAAACTTATACAGTTATATACGTAACAAAACACAAACATGTATATATTATTTTCGAAATTCCCTAAACATATATATATATATATATATGCATATCTAACCAAATATATACTATATATATACAACAATTATTTACAGTATGTATAAGCTTTTGCCTAAAACTAACAGCACATACCACTCAAAGCTTGTATACAAACTAAACAAAAGAGAATAGAAGGCTGACCCTAGGAGATGGTTAGAAACAGAGATGGATGAACTAGAGTGTAGCGGCCGTTGTCGTTTGTTCTAGGGAGTACTCGGCTGCAGTTGATGGAGGATGGACGGGCTTGGCTGAGGGGATCGGAGGTTAGCAAGGGCCAGACACGTGGATCTGGAGGACGGCGGGTTCGGATCTGTGGTGTGATGGTGCAGATGTTGGCCGAGAAGAGGATGAGCAGTTGGAGACCGTGACTGCATGGAAGGCCGGGAAAGATGAGCGTGGTTGGTGGAAGTTGATTGAGGGGCGGCTCGGCCTGCATTGTGTCGGAGGTAGTGATCGGCGAGGGGATGAGGATGGAGGCCGGTAGGAGGATGGTTTGCATTGTTTGGCGAAGAGGCTGAAGCTTTGGAGTGGCCGAGGCTCAGTTGGGTAAGGCGGCTGCAAGTGAGGGGTTGAGGCAAACTGGGCTGGAGTTTGTTGAGGCCGAGCATAGGGATGCGGTGGTGGTTGTAGCTGCTAGTGGTGCGGCGGCTGATATGGTGGCTCGGTGAAGAGGCGGATGGGTTGCAGAAGAAAAGGAGAGGAAGGTGATGGGTTTGCAGAGAGAAAGGAGAGTGAGCTTTGGAATATTTAAATTTCTCAAATGAAAACTAAACAGAGGGTATGAACGAACAAAATAATATTGAAATTAGTTGAAAAACCAAAAGGCAACTGCAAAAAAAATAAAGTTCGAGTGAGAATATTAAGAGTCCCGAAGTTTAATTTAGGGAATAGTAATAACAGTGGCTACTGATATTTCGAGGCAAATGAAAAGACACGGGATACAAAAAGCTCGAATACAGAACTGATATGGTACATCATTATGCAGATTTCACCGCGCACTGGACGTCAAAATTCAAAAATGAATATACTACGGAGATCAGCACGACGGGATGATCAAAACGGTATAAAGATATCTGTGGTATGATTGAATTTTAAAATTTCGAATTTTCTACTAGCGGAAAATGCAGTAAAAACGCAGGAAAATAAGATCGACGGAGCTACAGAAGTCCGAATTTGGAAAAACGAAAAATGACGTCTTAGTCAGAAGATGGATTAGAATTTTTCTATGTAAAAATATTCAGGTTTGGAAAACATTTTATTATCATCAATTTTAACTGATATAAATTGGAATAAAATTACACTAGAAAATAAACTTCCAAATTATCTGATGAAAATTTACCAGTTGCTATGATTAATTAGACGCATTCCAAATATCAAATTTTTATTTCAAAATTTTATCATTCGATCAAAAATCGGTATCGGTATGTAAATGCTGCTATTTCACCAAAATTAAGATCGACGGAGCAATAAGAGTCAAAATTTGGAGAAACAAACTATGACGTCTTGCTCAGAAGATGATTTATAATTTTTCTATAGAAAAATATTCAAGTTTCGGAAACATTTTATTTTCATCAATTCCTAACTGATTAAATTGAAATAAAATTACACACGAAAATAAACTTCCATATTTTTGGATGAAAATTTGCAGTTTGCTATGTTTAACTAGACGCCTTTCAAATATTAAATTTTTATTTCAAAATTTTATCGTTTAAAATTTCACAAAATTTCAACTAATTACGTTATTAAAACAGTTAAAATTTACGGGTCATTACATTAACTAATTTTAGTACTTCGTTTTCTGGGGTGCTAATTGGATCATGATGCGAGAGAGTTGATTGACCCACGAGTGAACATCATGGATCTCTAACGATCCATAGGAGATAGATCGCTAGCGACCCATCACCTTAGCATGTGTTTGCTTGCTCTTTCTCCGATCCTTCTTGGTTGGTTCTTCTGTTCTCAACAGCAAACCTTCTAAGCAGAGATTGAGGATCTAACTTCTGAACCTATCCGATCCAAAGTAGATAGCTAGTTCTAAGCCTGAGTTGGGTTCTCCGTGAAAGCACCAAAATGTTGACCCAAAAAATGGACCAACACCCTAGTTTGAGTTTGAAAGCACCAGCCCTATTCTAACAGAGTAATATGACAGATAACAGGTAAAGAAAAAGAACAGTAAAAGAAAGAAGACAGAGAATTTTTATAGTGGTTCGGCTGTTAATGAAGCCTACGTCCACTTGATAGCTTTACTATAGACTGATTGCTATTACAAGAGTTTTTTATTACAAGGCTTTGATTGTTTCCTCGCTAGATTGAATCTCCAAAGCAGGAATCCACTAGAGAATCACGGCGTATTCCTTTGGAGATTGTTGTGGGGGTGATAGAGAGTGAAGAAAAATTCTAGCAGAGCTCTCTCCATCAGTCCGGAGAAGATCCTCTTTCTGTTGCAGATAGGTTGGTATTTATACGGATTGGAGAGCTTATGGGCAAGGCCTGTTTACCAACTGCTCCCAGGTAGGTTGGAAATGACCCAAAAAGAGTTCGGCTTGCAAAACGAGATAGAGCCATGGGTCGCTGGCGACCCATGGTCTATGGGTCGCGAGTGACCCATAGACTTGGCTCGTCTGCGAGCCAATGCCTTGGCCTCTTTTCGCAGTGTTTTTCAGCTAACTTGTTTGAAGGTTTGAGAAGAGGCATGGGTCGCCGATGATCCAAGTGCTTAGGATTTTCTAGAGTTCGAAATTGGAGATGCTTTGATAGTCTTTTATCATAGTTGTTTCGTTTCGATGGCAATTCACTAACTATTGGTGCTCAGCTGCTGATTGGGCTAAAAGAATGTTGGTCCCTTGGTTTAGTCGATCCCAATCATTGCCTTAGTAACATTGCTTGGCTCTCGTTCACTCCTTGTCTTAGCCTTTCCGGTTGAGTTCTAAGCTATCCTGATATCATGAGATTGTCCTGCTTTCTAGTGGGTCCTACTGGGTCAAAAACCCGGATAACATGTTTGGACAACTATTTAGCAGGAAAAATCACCACCCTTCTATTATGTTATTTGGACATGTATATGCCAGTTAGTTATATTGACATGTTGTTTCTTGATTTGGAAATGAGTTGTATTTACATACATGTTGACCTATGTAAATAACTGTTAAGTGAATTGGATTTAAAATTTAATGATAACTTAAATTAGTACCATTAGGATTGCTAAGTCTTTTTTTCTGAATTTATAAAGTGTATTTTTGAATCAACTTACATTCTTTAATCAATTTGGGGTTTTAAAGTTTATAAATGACTTTAAAATTATGTTATTATTTTACAAAGATATTAAATAATAATTTGTTTATAAAACGGTTTTACTAAACAAAGGGGTTTACCTAAAGTGTTTTACAAATGATATTTGGTAAATGATATTTTACAAATAAATTTTATAAAGGATTTATAAGGGAGATTTATAAATGGTTTTAAAAATAGAAAAATATTTTATAAATCATTTTAGATAATTTAAAAGGTGTTCAAATCTAGTTCAAATTTAATAAGAGGTTAGAAATATGAAGTAAACTTATAAAAAAAGAATTTTCATAAGGAATATTTAAATATATTTTATATCAAGTGATGTTTTAAAAAGGGAATTGCTGGGCCATTTAATATGGAATGTGAGAAGATATAGTTTTCCAAAATATTTTTGGTAAATGCTTATATTATTTTCCAAGTATGTAAAGGGTTTAAGATAAGTGTTTTAGAAAAGATCTTTTGATCAAGTTTTATAAAGAGGATTTTATTAATTAAAGGTTATTTAATAAAGGCTTAGTGGATCCCATGTGGAATTAAATTGATGTTTGATGTTTGTTTATTTGATAGTTAAATAACCGACTATCAAATCTGGACCAAAACGTAACCTTTTTATTGGAAATATATAGGAGAAACATGAGAATTATATGGTACAGTTACCATCGGTGTTGTTATACTGTACGTATAAACTTGTTTCATTCTTCTAGGATAAATGATAAGGAAATCCTCCACAAATGGTTAGGAAGTGAACTCCGCACTTATATTTCATCTGCTTATTACTTAAAACACTGGGGTTGAGTTTACCGGAACTACCGAATGTTGTTTCGAAGAGATCGGGATCAGATAAGTACAAATTATTTGAAAACCACTTCGATCCAACTTGTAACGACCCACTATTTTGGACCATTCAAATCGACAATAAATCCACACATGCCGGACTTGAATAATTCAAAACAATGGATTGTAAATAAAATTTGGCAAAACTCAGCATATACAGTAAATAAATAATCACAGACACAGAGTAATATAACAATAGTGCCGTGGAAATAAAAGAATAGTAGTTGAAGCTACTACATATATATAACAAAGTTAAACAAGATACAATAGAAGTCTCGAAGACAATAGTCAAATACAAGATCATAATACATCACTGGAATCAACTGAAGATCTGAAAGCTGGATAGATAGCTGGATCTCCAAGCGAAGCTCCAATCCAAAGGCGAGTCTCGAATATAGGTACACTCAGTCTGACCCGAGCGTAAAGCAAAACCCAAAACACTCAAGTCAGGATTAACATTCTTATATCAATAAATCCAACACAAGTGAAATATCAACTGAAATACAAGTAACTCAAAGGATGTTTGGGATAACCATTGTTAACGTCAAAATGTGAACGCCAACACCCGGTGTGTGTAGTAAGATCGTGAAAGCACCACCCGTGTAACGGGAACAGAAATCAAGCAGAAAAATAGCAGAAATGTAGTAAAAGACAGCAATTTATAGTGGTTCGGCTTGAGATTTAGCCTACGTCCACTCTGAATCTCTTTATTATTGAATATGGTTACAAATTGATACAAATCTTCTATGAAAACAATACAACTCGATCACAAGGAGCAATCTTGACTACTAGCTCAATCTTCGGCGATGAAACTCGATGAATCCATGTCGGATGTTAAGAATTTCTCTCGAAGTTTGTTGTAGTGTCTTGAATGCTTGAAGGATCCTTGTTTTCTGAATGATTGGAGAGTTCGACAGAGTAACGGCGCTTTAGAAATGAATTGCCAAAAGTCCCCTCAATGTTGGAAGTGATGGGGTATTTATAGGAGCAGATTTCTGAGCTTTCAATTTGGCCAAGTCATGAGTCGTGACCGACTCATGGTAAGTCGTGACTCGTATTCGACTTATGATGTCTCGTGGGTGCCTTATGGTCAATCTTGCGGCTCAGTTGGAAGAGAAGTGCTAAGTCGTAGACGACTCATCAGATCAAAGTAGCATAGGCCAGGGCCTTGGATTCCAGTTTGATAGCCCTTAAGTCATAAACTTGATGAGTCGTGAGACCTCCTGAGTCGTCAGTTCTCATGAGTCGCAGATCCTCATGAGTCGTAAGAGTGATGAGTCGTAGGACCTCATGAGTCGCCAGTTCTCATGAGTCGTAAATCTCCATAACTCGTTGAACCTCGTAAGACCATGAGTCGTAGAAAGCTTGTCTGATGAGTCGTAAAGACCATGAGTCGTAGAAAACTTGTCTGATGAGTCGTAAAGACCATGAGTCGTACAAAACTTGTCTGATGAGTCGTAAAGACCATGAGTCGTTTACTCCATGACTCGTAAGACCATGAGTCGTATACTTCATGACTCGTAAGACCATGAGTCGTATACTTCATGACTCGTAAGACCATGAGTCGTAAGAAAGGTTGTCTCGTTGAGTCGTAGAAGAGTTAACTTTATGAGTCGTAGCATGCTAAGTCGTAAGTCGTTAAACTTCTTAACTCGGCGTGTTTCTTAACTCGGCAACCTGTTAAGTCGGCACACTTTATAAGTCGAATGCTCCTTAACCCGGTAGGTCATAAGTCCACATAGGTCGCAGCCATCCTTAACTCGCAAACCGTTAAGTCGTAGCTCTCTTAGGTCGACAAGCATCTTGACTCGGCACCTCCTTAACTCGGAGTGTTTCTTAAGTCGGCAAACTCCTTAAGTCGTGACATTCCTGTAGCCTTAGGTCGCTGGGCAAGCTAAGTCATTGAGTCCTAGGTCGTAGACATCTTAGGTCGCAGACTCCTTAACTCGCAGGTACTTTAACTCGTACATTGTTAGGTCGTGAGGCTGATGAGTCGTACAGACCTGATGAGTCGTAAGCCTGATGAGTCGTAAGACCATGAGTCGCATACTCCATGACTCGTTGAACCTGATGAGTCGTAAGACCATGAGTCGTATACTCCATGACTCGTTGAACCTGATGAGTCGTAAGACCATGAGTCGTATACTCCATGACTCGTTGAACCTGATGAGTCGTAGAAGAGTTAACTTTATGAGTCGTAGCATGCTAAGTCGTAAGTCGTTAAACTTCTTAACTCGTAGGTTGTTGAGTCGGACCATTCCTTGGGTCGGAGCCTGTTGAGTCGGAGCCTGTTGAGTCGTAGGTCATCTAAGTCTTAACTCGTTAAGTAGTGCAATTCCTTAACTCGTTAAGTCTTGAGTCGCGTACTCCTTAAGTCATGGAGAATTAAGGGTTAACATTTGCCCCTCGAAATATACGACTAAGTCATAGGTCGTGTGTTTCGACTTATCTTGACTCGTGTGGGCCGATTCCAATTCCTTCAACCTGGGGTATAAAATGCTTAGGTCGTTCCTCTTTTCTCCGTCTTCCTATTACTCGTTCTTTAAGCCGTATCTGCCATTAACGCAATTTCAAGCTTCCAAAGGCGATTTCGACCTGATTTATTTCCAGCTATTCCCATTTACACCGCGTAAGCATCTTTTCCCTTTTCCCAATCGCCGATCATTGCCGTCGACCTTCATCCATGATTTTTCCCTTTGGGCCTTGCGAATACTGTTATACAGGATATCCATGAACTTAAGGTGGCTCGGCATGACTTGCAACGATTTGCGATTTTCGGTCATTTAGAAATAGGGTTGATGGAGAGGCTAACTGGTTAATGGATTAACGGGTTGGAAAGTTAACGGGTTAGGAGGTAAATGGGTTAGGAATTGGATGGATAGATGGTTAACGAGTTAAGGATTTAGCGAGTCAGGAGTTAGATGGATTGGTAATTTCGCGTGATCCAGCAGTTTTGATGTTATGACTTACGACTTACGACTTGAAGTCTCTTTTTATTCCTCACGACTTACGACTCAGAGAATAGTTGACCCTAGGTCGCAGGAGCCATTTGAGTCGTTCGCGACTTAGCACTTGTTCAGATTTTGCTTGAATGTGTGGTACGATTGGAGAGTTACGACTCAACTTGACTCATGGCATATTATTTAGACCGTGAACGAGTTAGGACTTAGGAAAATCTGCCCCGTGCTAAGTCGTGACCGAGTTAGAACTTGAGCAAATTTCCCACTGCCTTGAATGCTAAGACTTGAGTTGTTTGAACTTTGGACTCTTGAATTTTGTTGCACTCTTTTATAGATTGTTAATAACTCTGACTGCCTGTTATAACATGTACAAAAACTGGGACGAATATACTGCCACCGACTGCCCATATCGGATGACAGATTAGTTGATAAAGATTACAATTAAATGAACTGTATGAGTGAAATGCTACACAATAACCAACTCAAATGAAGTATTAAAGCAGAATCGTAATGATTAACTAGAACTGATTTGTCTGCATTAACACTGCACTTTGAGTATTAACAAGTTTTGAAATCTCGTAATCGACTGATTGTCAGTTAGTTTAATTCCAGTTATACTTGCTTTTTCTTATTTTCATTAGTTTTGCACAGCACTTTACACTTTTAGGAAACGTGCACCTTCACTTTTGAACATTCGGCTGATTGTGTAGAATGACATCCCATCAAGAAGATTTGGAATCAGCTGGAGAAGCTTTTCCAATCGCTACTCCGTTGAATGATCCCCCAGAAAGGACTCCTACCACCCTGAGTCATAAAGTCTTCCGCCAACTATGCACCCAGTTTGGCATCGCTGAATCTGACGCTTTGCTTCCTGGAGTAAATGACACTGCTGATAGGCCACCGCACGGCTTCATCGCAGTGAACCGCCAAATGTGCTTGAGTGGAGCGATTCCCCCGTTTAATGACTGTCTCCGAGAACTTCTTCTTCGATTATCTATCTCCCCTTTTCAACTTCATCCTAATGGCTACGCCATCCTGCTGGGACTGTGTGTGCTTTTTAGGAGAATACTGGACCGTTTCCCCAGTTTTGGAGAAATTTGCTTTCTATGCTCATTCACAAGGACCAAGGACCATCCCTCTATCACAGTTGTAAGGAGTGCCAGGAATCGCAAACTGATTATTGGTCTTCCTGAAAGCGTTCCTGGGTTTCTGAGCCAGTTTTTCTTTGTTCGTTGTCCCCCGGGATTTTACGCCATTTGGAGAGTGGGAAGTACGATTATCTACCTTTTCCCTGTGCTTGTTCTAAATTCTTTGAAGTTCAAATTGTCAAGTGTTAACTTCTTTTTCTACTGTTTCAGCACTCCCTTCCCCCTCTAGGGAATCTCGTCACAAGACTACCTTTGAGAGGCTTATGGCCGTGCTGGTTGAGGAGAGGAGCGTTCAATTTCTATTGAGAGATGAGTGCCTCCACGAATTCGGACTCTTACATCCTTCCCGTTCCACTCAGCCACATGAAGTCCCTGATTCTTCGGCTGAGGAATCAGATGCCCCTGCTTCTGCTAAAGAACCTTCACCGAAAGAATTTACCGTTGAGACTTCATTGGTGAAGTGTTCTACTCTTACCGACATTGCGGGGTCGTCTTGTAAGTTAGCACTTGCCCCGGTTATTGAAGAGGAGGAAAATCTTCATACTCTTGAAAAGACGGCTGAGGTGGAAGTTGAAAAGGATAATTCTCCCATGCACCATGGCGATGATACTTTCGACAGCCTGAGCGACATCATGATAACCTCTCAGGAGCTCTTTAAAGATGATGTTTCTAAAGTGGTTCCTCCTGTTATCGAAGCAACTTCTTTCTTGCAACAAACCACAACGCCTTCCACACAACTTACTACCATTTCTACACCCGAAAGTGGTTTGTAGTCTGACGCGCGTAGTTTGCACATCACACACACTTAGAACCTTGGCACTTTTTATGCACTTAGCTTCTTCAACTTGAGGATTTCTAAAACTGGTCTTTTTCTTCAATTTCAGGTTCTCTGATGGGGCGAAGCGGCTCTTACTACAATAAATTCCAGCGTTACGGAAGCCGTGAGGCTTATGACTTTAGGAGTTATATTAGTGCCGTGAAAGAAACTGACGAGGAGAGAGCTGCTCGAAAGGCTCATGAGAGGCGAGCTCATGAAGAGCGTCGCCGGAGAGAAGATGAGGAATACTACGGGAGAAGGGACGAGCAACGTGACTCTTCTCGCAGAAGCGACGATCCTTATAAAAGGAAATCTTACGACGATAAGGGAAAGAGTCACACTTCTGATGATTCCAGTAAACGTGCCAGACTTGGTGAGAAAGACAAATCTAACACCTCGGAAAAGACAACTGCTTCTGTTCCTCCTAATACATCTTCCGGTTCTCCTGCCCTTAAGGAATCTGACATCCAGACCATCATTAATAGGCCACAGTACCAAGCTGGAGATGGTCCTCCCACACTCCAAAGCCGATTTCCGAATTGGTGTCTGAAAGGAGTGCGTTTTGATTTGGACTTGGTCCCCATTGATAAGCAGGCGATGCTGAAAAATGTCGATGCTGTAAAGCTTGACATCGAAAGAATGTCTGGGTGGCAGAAGCTGGTTGATGAACTTCAAAGGGTCAACCATCTGAACCTTGAAGCGATGATGACTATGGAAAATGATAAAACAGAATGGGACAAATGGCGTAAGCAGCATGACGCAAAGATGAAAAGCATTAGCGATGGTTATGGGAAGCTCGAAGCTGAAGTTGAAAAACTTAAAAATGAGCTTGCTACTTCCACCACTTCTTATTCTCAGAAAGAAGAAATGCTTCAAAAACAAGTTCGAGACGCCCATGCTGCTCAGCGGAATACTGAAGTCAAACTTGAAGCAGAACAACATGTTGTTAGAAAATATCGTGATGACGCTGCTCGTCTTCAGGAGAAACTCAGCTCTCGAGACTTAGAAATTGCTAGGTTACAATCCCAGTTACTGAAGGCTGAAAGAGAACGTGATGAAGTTCTTTCTGGTAAAGCTGCAGCCGAAGAATCCCATAAGGCGACCATAGCCACCGTTGACGCGACTCTGTTTGACTTTTATATGCATTGTGTCCTGGGGCGTGGGAGCCTTTCATTTTTGGGACCAGAGTATGAAGTCACCTTAGCGGAGGTATGGGAGGCAATCATTGACTTATTTGGTGGTGCCGGATACTCTGAAACAGATCTTCAAGCTACTTACTTAAGTGAGAGCGATCGCGCTGCCCTTGCCAAAGGAAAAGAGCAGCTCATCCGAGTGCGGGCCGAAGCGACGGGAGAGAAGCTTCCTGAGAAAGAAACACCCCCTGTTGCTCCTGCTTATACTTCGGTTTTAGCTCATGCGGATATTGCTGGCTCTAGTTCTCACTCCACGCCTCCCGCTAAGGTTGACGCAGAAACTGTAACCACCCCTACAGAGGAAGAGGCAATGAAAGACTTCCAAGCTCGGGAATTTGAGATTGATCTCGCTAAACCGGCTTCTCCAGGTAACTTTGACGATTCACGGTCTTCTTTTTTTCTCGGAGAATACTGATTTTGATATCTTTTATTATGCAGCAGACACCCCAGAAACTGCCCCAACTCTTCCTTCTTCAGCTGCCGTTCCTCCTCCTTCTCAAGTTATACCTCTTCCAGCTTCCCAGCCTGGTTCACAGGAAGAACCAATAGCAGCCCTTCAAGGTTTAGACGAACCACTTGCTTCCGAAGAACAGAAGGCAGAAGGTCTGGAGGATAGCGAGAAGACCCCGGAGCAATCTTTTGATTATGACACAAAGCTTTCTACATTTCTTGCACCGGGGAGTGAGTCTTCTTCCAAGAAGAAGGGGAAACGTGTGGTTTCGAAGAAAGGAAAAAAGAGTTCTTCTGCTGCTGGGGATGAGGCAGAGATTGATCCGGCTGAGTCTCTTTCTCCTTCTTCTCCGACACGGCCTACGAAGCTAATTACCAGGCCGGGTAAGAACTCCAAGGGTGGGAAGAAGGGGAAATGAGTTTGATTTTTGCATTTTCTGCTTTTTGTTTTGACCGGGGATTGTGCGGATACCGGTCTCCGCTTCTTTTTGTAACCTGTACAATGTAAAAAATTTCTCATAGTGTTGAAATAAATAGATATTTTTCTTGTACAAATCCTTGTGTATGTAGGAATACATCTGTTTTTCATTTGAAGTGTAGAGTAAACGATTCTTTCTATTTGTACAAACTTTTTGTCTGTATTTCAAGAACGCATTTACTCCACATCTTTATTACATGATATTGCAATGAACTTGTGGTATGTTGCTTGTATATTACTTTTATTAATGTAACTGAATTGTATAATGTTGCCCCCATGCCACAAGTATATTGTAATATTTCTCGATTTCACAAGAACGATACTCTTATTTTAGAGAATAACTTTCCACTTTTTCAGGGAAGGATTGTTCTGCTTTTAATAGAGTATTTCTTGTCTTTGGAGGAATCTTTATTTTCTTTTTCTTCCTGAAGAACACTTCGACTTTTGGGAATGATCACTTTTATTTGTTTGAAAGTGAATTTTCCTGCACAGTGAAATGAACTTCTGAAGAAGGTTTTGATTTTTGTGCCCCAGTAAAGGGTTTATTTTTGGTACTTCAAGCAAGATGAAGTACGCCTCTGAAGAGGTCTTCTGGTCTCCGAAGAGAAGCGATTTTGGTCTCCGAAGAGAAGCAGTTTTGGTCTCCGAAGAGAAGCAGTTTTGGCATTTCATCTCTGGTGAAGTGGGTCTCCGAAGAGAAGCATTTTGCACTTCTACACGGGTGAAATGTGCCTCCGAAAAGGGCTTTTGCCTCCGAAGAGGGCTTGTGCCTCCGAAGAGGGCTTGTGATTGCCTGGAAATTACTTTCTCATGGTTGGAAGGGTCCACGAGACAAGCGCAAGTTGCTTGATTGGATGTTTGTTTATACAAACGATCGCAACCAATTAACGAGGTGCCCCTTGGGTGAACCTACCAATCTTTTTGATTGAGTAAAGCACTCCCATTTATTAGCGTGCCTCGTTAGAGGGCTTTGCAGTATTTCATCTCTGGTGAAGTGGGTCTCCGAAGAGAAGCATTTTGCACTTCTACACGGGTGAAATGTGCCTCCGAAAAGGGCTTTTGCCTCCGAAGAGGGCTTGTGATTGCCTGGAAGTTACTTTCTCATGGTCGGAGGGGTCCACGGGTCAAGCGTAAGTCGTTCAATTGGATGTTTGTTTGTACAAACGATCGCAATCGATTAACAAGGTGCCCCTTTTTGGTAGTCCCACCGATCTTTTTGATTGAGGAAAGCTCTCCATTTATTGGCGTGCCTCGTTAGAGGGCTTTGTTGATCCTTGGGAAGGATTATCAGTTGGTTGGTGTGCCAGGAAGGTTGCGTCTTAGGGGCAAGTAGATCCATGGGATGGACACAAGCTGCCTGATCGGATGCATCACAATCAGCCAGCGAGGGTCTTATTCCTTCTGCTTGGGAAGTTATCCTTTTAGTGGATCTACCTGCTTTCCTGTTGAGAGGCATACCTTCCTTTGGCTGCTTCCATGTTTGCCTGCTCATGTTGTATCATCATCCACCAATCTGCGATCCTTTATCATCGTTTCCAAGCGCATTTTTCTTTCTCTTGCAAGTAAATTGCTTTATTCGAAGAAGTAGACTTCACTGTTGAATGACTCCACAGCGTAAACGCAAGTTATTTGGTTGGATGCCTTTTTTACATCAGCGATCACAACCAGTTAACGAGGGCTTGACCTAGTGGAGCCGTCAACTTTTTATGTGAAGTTCCTCTTGTATGGGATTCGAGTTTGAAATTTTTGTTGCTTGAAATCTGCTAAATGATTTGTAAGGCTCGCTTAGCTTTGCGATGGGTGAGCTTTGCTTTAATGACCTGCAGTATTAGATCGATATTTTAGCAATACATTTAGAGTATTTACACATCGAAATATAACAGGCATTTTATAATAGAAAACACAATGCATAGTTTTTTCATTATTGAGTCACGCTGATTTCTCAGCGGTTTACAATGCAGAAAATACACATCCATCATTATCTTTACAAATTCAAGCAATGCAGTTAAGTAAAATGAATGCTAGTTATTGTTGTTCCAGAATCTCCAAGCTGGATTTCCATTTGTGCTTGATTCATAGCTTTTGGATTTTTCATGTCAGAGAAAGCGAGAGATGCCCCAGTCGCAGTTTTGTGAGTGATTAGTAGTCATCCCAACTTCTGCTTGCTGGGTATGGTCCCCCTGTGATAGCATTAATGACAAGCTTTTCTGAATCTTGCACTGCAGTGTTGCTGAGAGAATCGGATTGATGGGTAGGACGTTGTTGATCCCGAGCGGATGGGGTTGGATCGACTCCGGTTCTTTTAACGTATTGTTGGAGTTTACCCTGCTCTAGCAATTCTTCAATCACCTTCTTTAATTCGCGACACTGGTCAGTGTCATGACCAGGTTGATTGTGAAATTGGCAGAACTTTCCATTACGCTTTGCCCCTCTCGTCATCTCAGGTGGCTTAGGATACCTGACAACGTCCTTTGTTGCAAAAAAGATATTTCTTGGTGTATCAGTTAAAGGAGTAAAGTCCGAAGGATTAAAGCGGCGAGGTTTCTTTTCATTTCTTTGGCTTTTTCCTCCTTCATTCTCCCTTTTCTGACTTTCAGATTCTCTTTTCTTAGGTGGGACATTGTCATTATCAGTCTGGGCAATATCCACTTTCGATGTTGCAGAAAGGCTTTCAAGGCGAATGAACTCATCGGCCTTTTTATAAAATTTATCAAGTGAATTCGGTTCCTTCATCTTTAGCCATATCCCGAATTTACTCGATTTATCAATGGCTCGCATCAGATAAGTCAGGATCATGCGTGGTTCTGCATTTTCTACTTCGGCTAAAGCTATATTGAAACGGCTCAAGAAAGATTTGATTGATTCTCCGGGCGCTTGTTCAAGGTTAGACAGTGACATTATATCCTTAGCTTTTGAAGCATAAAATCTAAACTGTTCTTTAAACTTTTGCGTTAAGTCGGAGAATTTATCTACAGACCGAACTGGAAGCTTTGTGAACCAAAGTAAAGCCACACCTTCTAGGTATACCGGAAAGTATCGGCACTTGATCTCGTCTGATGCTCTTGCACCAGTCATATGCCAATCGTACTTGTAGAGGAAATGATTAGGGTCACTGGTTCCCCTATAGGCTTGGATAGTAGGAGGTGCAAATTTCCTTGGAAACTCCGCTCTTAGGATCCTTTCAGTAAACGGAGTTCTGCTTGGCGCAAAACCCCAGTCAGCCTCATCCTCTTCCCTTTGCATGCTTTCTTTCATGATGCGGCCAACCATTTCAGACAGGTACTCTTTATTGTTCAAAGACACCTCCGGGCAAGCACCAGTTCTTCCCTCGGAAGTTTGCCCGGGCATATGTTCATGACAAGTTGGTTGCGGCCTAGAACCATCAGCTTGGAAAGGTGGCGTTTCAGGAAGGGTGGTTTGATGGTTTTCTGGCTGACGATTTGCCCCAAGTAGGGCAGTTATTCTATCCATCATCAAAGCGTTTTGAGTCTCAATTTGCTGGTATAATCCAGAAACTGCGTTATCCAATTCAGCTCTGGTAACTCCAACGGTTGGAGTTGCTTGGTCTGTTATTAGGGAAGCGGAAGTTCCTTCGTGAGCATTTCCGGATTTGATAGGTCTACCTCTTCTTCCAGGAGCCATTATTTCAGATCTGGTTTTTAAGAGAGGTTCTTTTTATGAATCTTTGCGAAGCAACGGTGGATGATCGCCTGAGTTCAACTCTCAATGAAAGCACCAAAATGTTAACGTCAAAATGTGAACGCCAACACCCGGTGTGTGTAGTAAGATCGTGAAAGCACCACCCGTGTAACGGGAACAGAAATCAAGCAGAAAAATAGCAGAAATGCAGTAAAAGACAGCAATTTATAGTGGTTCGGCTTGAGATTTAGCCTACGTCCACTCTGAATCTCTTTATTATTGAATCTGGTTACAAATTGATACAAATCTTCTATGAAAACAATACAACTCGATCACAAGGAGCAATCTTGACTACTAGCTCAATCTTCGGCGATGAAACTCGATGAATCCATGTCGGATGTTAAGAATTTCTCTCGAAGTTTGTTGTAGTGTCTTGAATGCTTGAAGGATCCTTGTTTTCTGAATGATTGGAGAGTTCGACAGAGTAACGGCGCTTTAGAAATGAATTGCCAAAAGTCCCCTCAATGTTGGAAGTGATGGGGTATTTATAGGAGCAGATTTCTGAGCTTTCAATTTGGCCAAGTCATGAGTCGTGACCGACTCATGGTAAGTCGTGACTCGTATTCGACTTATGATGTCTCGTGGGTGCCTTATGGTCAATCTTGCGGCTCAGTTGGAAGAGAAGTGCTAAGTCGTAGACGACTCATCAGATCAAAGTAGCATAGGCCAGGGCCTTGGATTCCAGTTTGATAGCCCTTAAGTCATAAACTTGATGAGTCGTGAGACCTCCTGAGTCGTCAGTTCTCATGAGTCGCAGATCCTCATGAGTCGTAAGAGTGATGAGTCGTAGGACCTCATGAGTCGCCAGTTCTCATGAGTCGTAAATCTCCATAACTCGTTGAACCTCGTAAGACCATGAGTCGTAGAAAGCTTGTCTGATGAGTCGTAAAGACCATGAGTCGTAGAAAACATGTCTGATGAGTCGTAAAGACCATGAGTCGTAGAAAACTTGTCTGATGAGTCGTAAAGACCATGAGTCGTTTACTCCATGACTCGTAAGACCATGAGTCGTATACTTCATGACTCGTAAGACCATGAGTCGTATACTTCATGACTCGTAAGACCATGAGTCGTAAGAAAGGTTGTCTCATTGAGTCGTAGAAGAGTTAACTTTATGAGTCGTAGCATGCTAAGTCGTAAGTCGTTAAACTTCTTAACTCGGCGTGTTTCTTAACTCGGCAACCTGTTAAGTCGGCACACTTTATAAGTCGAATGCTCCTTAACCCGGTAGGTCATAAGTCCACATAGGTCGCAGCCATCCTTAACTCGCAAACCGTTAAGTCGTAGCTCTCTTAGGTCGACAAGCATCTTGACTCGGCACCTCCTTAACTCGGAGTGTTTCTTAAGTCGGCAAACTCCTTAAGTCGTGACATTCCTGTAGCCTTAGGTCGCTGGGCAAGCTAAGTCATTGAGTCCTAGGTCGTAGACATCTTAGGTCGCAGACTCCTTAACTCGCAGGTACTTTAACTCGTACATTGTTAGGTCGTGAGGCTGATGAGTCGTACAGACCTGATGAGTCGTAAGCCTGATGAGTCGTAAGACCATGAGTCGCATACTCCATGACTCGTTGAACCTGATGAGTCGTAAGACCATGAGTCGTATACTCCATGACTCGTTGAACCTGATGAGTCGTAAGACCATGAGTCGTATACTCCATGACTCGTTGAACCTGATGAGTCGTAGAAGAGTTAACTTTATGAGTCGTAGCATGCTAAGTCGTAAGTCGTTAAACTTCTTAACTCGTAGGTTGTTGAGTCGGACCATTCCTTGGGTCGGAATCTGTTGAGTCGGAGCCTGTTGAGTCGTAGGTCATCTAAGTCTTAACTCGTTAAGTAGTGCAATTCTTTAACTCGTTAAGTCTTGAGTCGCGTACTCCTTAAGTCATGGAGAATTAAGGGTTAACAACCATCCTCTAAGGATCCATTAAACTATCTACTATGTAGTATTGTACGCTAAGTAGATAATGCCTATCAGTAATATAAAGTATCAAAATAGTGTTAAGGCGTTACCATTATCCCCCTTAACACATTTTATATAAGCATCATAGTCTATACAGCACTGTAAACTCCACCGTAAACTGGTGGGCTATCAGGGAGTACTCCATAGGTATAACACAAAACAAATCGTATTTGTCGCGTATAGGGATACAAGTATGACAAGGCACATGAGGCAATACCCAAGGTAGTGAAACTACCGTTTACCTGATCCGGACTGGTGAGAACGCATCGCCGCAACGATCGCAACACCGCGAAACAACACTCCCTAATCAAGGGTGCGCACCAATCAAAAACAAGTAATTAGTAGTTTACGAAGAAGTGTGTTCGCTAGAAGTAGCTAACCTCACTGGCCCGGCACGGCTCCTGTTTAAGTCATTTCCAATTTGACACAAGTGTCAAGGTCATCCATTATCGTTCTCTTTCTTCAAATCCAGCAACGTCATCATTCCAACCACTTCATTCTGGATCACACTCCGCATATAATAGTTATTAAAGTGGTTTTCGGTTTGGACAGAGAGTATGTCCCTAACCGATCCCGGACTCTTCCATAACTGCGCAATTATTACACCGATTGGTCATTAATAAACTTTCAAAATAGTTTATATTTCAAAACCAAAATATCATTGCCATTTCAAAACCATATCCATACGATATCATTTTCACTTCAAATAAATCCATTTCCAAAATCATATCACTTTCCAAAGTTATATCACTTTCGAAATCGTAAGTCTTTTAAAAATCAAAACACTTTGGAAATCAAAACCTTTAAATTCATAACACTTTGAAACTATAGTTTGAAATCATAACCTTTTGGAATTCATAACACTTTCCTCTTAAACAGTTTAGATATTAAAATTAGTGTATATAATAAAATAGTTTATAAAATAAAGATAGTTTATAAAAATAAAATAGTTATAAGTTAAATAGTTTATAATAAATAATTTATATTGAAAATGATTTATATAAAATAGTTTATATTAAAATAATTTATAAAGTAAAATATAAATAGTTTTGGATATAGTTTAAAAATACTTTATATAAAAATAGCTTCCTCAAATTTCACAAATCGATTCAAATTAACTCGACTTCCAAATTCAACTTAATTCAATCCCAATTCATAAATTTCAACTCAATTCAATTTCTCAATAAATCATTTCGAATTATAACGATTTCAAATACAGATTTGAAACACAAAATAAACCATTCCAATTTTAATATATTTGTGACGACCCGGAATTTTTGTATATTTGAAATTGGAATATTTAATTAATTTTAAATATTCAAAGGTTAAATTTTAACTTAAATTTCAAATATCACTATTTATTGGGTAATTTAATTATTAAATTAAATGATTTAGAGTTGGGTAAAATGTTGAATCTGGAGTTTTAGGCCTGTTAAATTTTTTTTTTAAAGGGCTTAGAAAATTCATATTAATGATGCTGAAGATGATAGAACTTTTAAAATTGAATGTGAAAGTGGTTTGTTCAGTTTTAAATTTATAACGTTTAAATTGAATTTAAAAATAGCCTTCCGAGGCACAGTCTCAGAATTCGACGAAACCAGTTCCATTGGGTCCGTAATATTGTATTATTACCGGACTTCAAATTTCGTAGCTTTCGGAGCTATCGTGTAATCGTACGAGATAAAAACGCTAGAAATAATTAACCGATTTAAATATATATATATATACACGTATATCTGATCAAAAATCAAATCAAAGCCGTATTATTCCTTTTAGCTTCTCCTACACGCCTCTTCTTTTTCTTTTCTTCCTAGTTCATTCGTTAAAGGAAGCAGATTTTCAAACAAAGTTCAGAAGCAAATAAAAAAAATCAAATTTAATGGCGGAACCGAGCCTCCTACCTTATCTCAAAATCGAAGCCATCGAAAATAGATAGCAATCGCAGCCTCCAAAAAAATTATAAACGCAAACCTCTTCCTAAAATCATTCAAACGAAATTGCAATCTCCTTCAGTAATCAAAGCAGCCGAACCTTTCTAACATCTTATCCCTTTCTTCCCCTCTCAGTTAAATCGAATCAAACTCGAGGCGCGTGGTCGAGGCGCGTGGGCGAGCGACTCGTGAAGATTTGGGGGTTTCACGTTGGCGATTCACGATGGAGCTCTCGACCCCAGCATGAAGTCGACGACTTCGACTACAGGATTGGGGGATAATGTCTCGATTTAAGTATGGGATCGAGTGGCAGCGCGCGTTCTGCGGGTTCGAGCCACTTAGGCGGTGACCAGGGGATGTGGGGACCGGCATGGCTGCAAGTTCGAAGTCGCGATGGAGGTGTGCACGTTCATGCGATGGAAAAATCGAATTTGAGGTGTCAACATGGTTGAAGACGAAGTGGAAGGAGGGCGTCTCTGTCGCGATGAGGGCAGGGGCGATCTTGATCTGAGGGTTTGGCGAGTTCGTCGAAGCAGTGAGGTATACTTACTGTTTATTCTATTCGATTTAGGGATTTATGTGTAATTGTGTAGATATACAAAATTGGGATAAAAATATATAAAGTTAAAAACAGTAAAGCAAAACCTGTTTTAGTTAATAAAGAAAAATTTATATGTAGTTTAAAGTTGAAACTTTTCCTGGGTTGAGAAGTTTTGTTGAATAAAGTGTATACTGTTAGGTAATCATGTATAATAAAGAAAGCGAAAACAATATATATAAATGAAATTTTCAAGGCAGAAATAAATATGCGTATTTACAATTTTAATTTACCAAACTGTTAGATATTAAGGAAATAATCTATTTACCTGGGTAACCAATTATTTTAGTTACTAAAAGAGTTTTAAAGGAACAACTCAGTTTAAACTTAATTATTTGTTCAAGTTAAATCCTTAGTTAAAATAAATAATTAGTTAATCAAATTAAATTCATCAAATGGAAATCAATTATTCAAAATTTTCAAATATTAATAAACTATATAAATATTTATGCAAGGTTTAAATACCGTGAGAACAAGCTGGAATGGAAGGGGACGACAATCAAAAATCAAAGGTGAGTTAATCTCACTCATCTGGTTGCTAATTTATAATTTAAATAGTTAAATTTAAATAATTGATTGAATGATTGGATTGTTTTGATGTGCTATAGTATATATAGTAGTATATAGCAATATATACATATTGGCATATGTATATATTGGAGTTGTTGATATTCCCGCATTATATAGCGGATGAGACCCTATGCGCCGCATAATAGCGGATGATATTTTATAAACCCATATACCGCGATATTCTACCTCGAAGTGGAATTGGTATTGTGCTAACATCTGTGGATGCACGGAAACAGGTTGGAGGGATCCAACTGGATTCCTCAAAATATTTAATTTTGTTTAAATATTCTGTGATATGATTGTTGATATCCTGTGATGATTTATATTGGATAATCTGGTTGGATTGAATTTCCCAGTATAACGAGTTATCAAAAGCAATTGAATTGGATTTTTGGAAAGAAATAAAAGAGTAAAATTCAAGTTAAATAATTCTAGTGAATTCAAATAAATTAAATAAGGAATTGTAAAAGAAATAAAGAAATTTCTAAATTCGAACAAATATGGGAAAAGAGGATTTTGAATTTAACAGGGAAGAAATAAATCTTTAACTAAAGTGATATTATTTAAAAATATAAAAGAATTGATTTTATTGAAATTTAAAGATTTAATTTAATTAAAATATTAATTGAAGAAGTTTGGAAATCTGAAATTGGTATTTTAGTTAAAAAGGTTTCAACTCATAATAAAGAAATAAAAGATGAAAGTTAATGTATTTGTAATAATTGAAGTAAATAGGGAAATTTATTTCAAAGTAAAGTAAAATGGAAATCAATTGGAAATTGATTTAAGTGTTTAAAAACTTGGATTTTTAAAAGAGAATGAGATTTTAAAAATTTATAAACTGGGTTTATGAAGTGAAATGAAATATCAGTGGATATTTTAAATATAAATTCAAGGTGGGAATTTATTGTTGAATGTAAATGTGTTTAAAAATAAATGGTGATTTATTTTTAAAAGATGTGGAAGAAAGTGTTTTCCCTAGATAGCCAAGTACGATTTCAAAGAAAATTCTTAAATATAAGTTAAAAGTTTTCATGTTGTTTAAAAAGGCATGTTTAGAAAATTTATTATTTCTAATATTTAAATTCTAAAGTAAATATTTTCCAAATCTATTATCGTAATAATTATTTAAAGGGTGACTAGTATTTTATTTAAAAAGTGAAAACTTAGTTTTATATTTTATAAAGTAACCTTATTTTAAATATTCTTAAAAGTATTATTTTTAATTAAGTATTAAAGTAGTTTTCCAAATTTAAATGTTAAAGTATATTTATAATAAAGTGTTTTAAAATTATTTTAAAATCTATAGGTATTTTGTACTTGGTGATTCAGTGGAAATAATTATTTGGGAAATGTATTCCGTAAGCGGAAATTGTTTTCAAATGAGCTTTGATAATTTGGAAATATATCTTGCGAAGATATCTGGGGCAAATAAATAATGTGGAAAATTATTTATTGTGTGATGGATGTTAATTGATAGTTAAATAACCGACTATCAATATTGGCCAAATGCGCTGATCGTTTCGAAGAGACCGGGATCGGGATTTATTTCTCGAAAACCACTTCGATCCGGTTTGTACGTTTCGTGTAACGTGTTCGGAGTCGAAGATGGAGCAGTGAAGTGCAAGGGCTAGTCGCTACTAATCCTGAGGATATTTCCAAAATGGATGTAGTAGGAGTAGTGCCTTCGGTTCCGTTCGGACCCGGGACGGACTTGTATGGATGAATGCTTTCGGAACATCGTCAGCGGACGATGGGCATTCTAAGGGATATGTTCTATAAAGGTAACGCTTAGCCTCGAGCCTCATCAACCGGGAATGACTGAAAATCAGGGGTTATGCAGCAAGGCTTCGTGGGTAGCTCCCACTTAAGAGTAAGGTCATCCCTGTCTAGATGTCCCTTTATATTTCGGCTTAGTGTGGCGGTTGCTGATTCCAACCGTGGGGTGATTTTATTTGGAACTGTTCAGTAAGGAATGGTTCCGGCCTTGTGTTGCAGGGGACTTAGGGTGGGTCCTCGGTACTGTGATCTAGGCCACGTACTGTGACAGGTGGTACCCCAGTGCCTAGTCATTCGTTGGAAATCCATTCTCCCTACGTGCCTTGTATGAGTTTTGTTTGTATTACCCACTTTGTGGCTAGTATGCCGGAATTTAATGAATGTAACAATTTCGGCTATTTTATAAGTATTTGTATATAGACACTATTATAATATCAGAGGATTTTGATATAAAATGTTTTAGCTATCGTAAGGTAAAAACCCGACATGTTTATTTGTGGCGAGGTCTTACGAGATGCTTTTGTTTTCAAAGGATTTTTGAAACTTTAATAATAAATTGAGTGTGATTTTCTCATGCTGGTATTCCAGACTGACTCGGGTATTGTTTTATATGATGCTCGGGTCAGACCGAGATAAACAGGTTCAGGATATGATGCTGTGGAGCTCAGGAGACGAGCTGAATGCTGATACGTACTCCCGTACTTGCTATATATTTTTCCGCTGTGTATTCAGTTGTATGTTATGGATGTTGATGTACTCTGATTATGTATTCTGATGATGTATTGTATAAACAGATATAGTTTTTGATTTGTGTAAAGATCTTTTGATATATATTATATTTTATTCCGCTGCGATGGTTAGATTCTGATATTGTTTTCTCTTTTCTTCTTCTACCTCTTTCTTTCTTTTTACCCAAATGGTCCGGTTTTTCGTGTTTGAAAAACTCGGGCTGTTATAGTGGTATCAGAGCTTAGGCTGGCGATAACCTTGGCTCTGGTGGGAATTTTGAGAGTAATAATAGATATGAGTGCGTATTTGTTAGTGAATATAAAATTTGTTTTTATATTGTGTTGATTTATCGGTTGAGTGTTTATGAATTCTGATCGATATGTGGGACGCCACAATATTGATAGGGGTTTCTAAACTCTTAAATAGGATAAACCGACACGGTATTGTTTTTAAATAGGGTAAATGAAATAATTTTGCCCAAATTATTTTGTGTATAAAAGAAATAATTTTTCGTAAATTATTATAGTATATTTGGTTGCTTGGTTGTTAGGAAATGATAATTATCATTTCAGTTAAGGAATTAGAGTGAAATTGGAATTTAATCAAAAGTCAAGAAATAAATTCATATAACCAAATGGGATTTGTAAATGTGAATTATAAATGTGATTTATAATTGAAATTGAAATAAAGAAAAATATCAGAGTAATGTTTGAATAAGATTGGATGGATTTGAAATTTGGAATTTTGGGAAAGTTTAAATTCCTGGAATTTTAAAATGGTTTTCAAAAGGTTCGGAGGAATAAAAGTGTTATTTCGGAAATATTTTGGGTTGGACTTGAAATCTGGTGAGATTTAGAAATTAAAAATATTTGGAGGGATTTGAAAGAGATAAAAGCATTTAACTCTCTTTGTGGTCGCTGGAAAATAATTTCGGTGATGACTGCAGCATCATCGATGTTCATTTTCGAGTTTCCAACAGAGAAATTGCTACCTGGATGTTTTGGGCTGGTGTTTGTTTGCAAAACTGAGTTTGGTTTTGAAATTTAAAGGGATTTTGGATATAGTCGATTTCAAAAATGATTTTGAAATTTTGGAAATTGTTTAAACTCCAGAATCTTAACTAAGAATGTTTATAGCATATAAAAAGTTTGATAACTTGTAAATTTGGAATTTGTTGAAATAAAAATTCAACTTTGTAAGTAAGTAAAGTGAAACCGAGTACTGGAATTTAAAATTGAATTGTGTGGAGTTATGTGGAATGGGAAAATTAGTCAGGATGGACTAAAAATAATTAATGTTTGGAAATAAAATTCATTGGTTAAATAAAGAATTGGTGAATGAATAAATGGATCAACTATTGTACTTATAAAGTGAAGTTGATATTAATAAGAAGAAATTGTAAAATTTTAATCCCGGAATTAAAATTTAACTTAAGTGAATGAAAGTGAAGGAAATATATTTGAATTTAACTTGAAATAAGTTATATAAATTTTGGATTAAAATGAATATGGTGTGAAATATAAACAAGTCCAATTCAAGCATAAATTGAATGGCCTTATTATTAATGAATTCAACAATGAATTGTTGATGTAAATTAAAATTTAAAATGGATAAAAGAATAAACTAATTGAATAAAAAAAAACTTAAGTTATTGAGTGGAATTGTGGGAAGAAAATAAATAACTTAAGTAAATTATGTGATGGTTATTTGATATATTGGTTGCTGAGTTTAATAAAATGGTTTGGAATCTAACTCTTTGGATATGGAAGAAATGCAATGAAAGTTGTGAATAAATTTAAAATGGAATGGGTCAAATATAAATTGAGTTGGATTTAATTCGAATGGTCCTAAAGCTGAAGTAATCATTTATTCACATTAATATTGTCAAATTGCATTAGAAATGGATCGTTTGATGTAAACAAGAGTATATAAAATTCTATGAATTAGTAAGGGTAAATAAAATTGATTTTTGGAATCATTTGAGATAAATGTGAGATGTTTGGGTTATATATAAATTGAATGCAAGCAATTAAGTTGCAAATCACTTAAACTGAATGAAGTGTATATGAATTGATTGTAAACAATTAAAATTAACATTGAAAACCTTATAAGTGGCTTGTAACTATTGTTTAACCAGCATTGCTTATATAAACTTGTAAATTTGCTAGTCGAATATGTTAAATGTTGTTACATTGCATGATTTGGCACTTATATGTTTGAACTGAGTAAGTACAGGTTCAGGGAAGCTGTTGGCTAGGTTGGGTTATGCAAAATGCTAAAATAAATAACCGCTATGCTTAAAATGCTAAATAAGGTACGCTTACGCAAAAAAAAATTCAAAATAGGAGATATGAACTGCATATATTGATATATATTGTGATTTCCGGCCTGAGGCCGATGTATATATATATTTGTGCATCCTGCGATATCGCAGAAGTCCCTCCGTACAAGGGAGACTCTGCCAAAATTTTCCGTAAATTTTGGGAGTTAGAAAATTTTTGAAACTTTTGAAAATTTTCATTAACGATAAATGATTTAAATTTGTTAAGCAAATGAAATTGAAACTGGATATTGAAATTGTGACGACCCGGAATTTTTGTATATTTGAAATATGAATATTTAATTTATTTTAAATATCCGAAGGTTAAATTTTAACTCTAATTTCAAATATACAGTATTTCTTTGGATAATTAATTATTAAATTTAATTATCGGGATTGGGTAAAATATTGAATCTTGATTTTAAAGCCTGTTAAAAATAGTTCAAAGGTTCAGAAAATTTATATTGTTAATACTGAAGATGATAGAACTTTTAAAATGGAATTTTAAAGAGTTTTGTTCAGTTTTGAAAATATATCGTTGAAATTGAATTTAAAAAAAATAGCCGTCCGAGGCACAGTCTCGAAATTCAGCGAAACCAGTTTCATTGGATCCGTAATATTGTATTATTATCGGATTTTAAATTTCGGAGCGTTTGAAGTTGTTGTGTAAGCATACGGTATATAAACGCATAGAAATTCAGAGCATGTGTCCTTCCTGGCAACGTTCTCTTCTTGCCTAAGTAATTAGATGTAGATACGTATATTAATTTAAACACGTGTTCACCTTGGTATCACACGTGTCCTCTCTCAAGAAATAAAAGACAGATGGAAAAGAACCCCGTGCCTCCTATACTCCTTCCAATTGAAATCAAAAACGAAATCATCTTCTAAAACCAAATCATTTTCGTTCAAAAGGGAAAATCAAGCTTCGTTCCTCCTTTTTATCATGAAAACAGAAAGGTTATAAATCGAGATAAAGGAAACTGGAAACAAATCCAAGGTCGCTCGTTTCTCTCGAAATCGAAACCTTGGCCAGTTAAGAAGGCGCGACCGTTCTAGGATCTCGAAACTAGGAAAGAGAGAGAAGGGGGAGCTCTTGGTGGTGGCGTTGCAGTTCGCATCGGTGATACTCGGCATACGATGGCGATGGGATGTATGATTTCGAGATAATGTGGCATCGCGATTTCTGGGAGGTGGCCTTCGATTCTCATGGGATTTCGTTTAGGGATTGTCAGCATTCGATCGACATCATGCGAGGTGGGAACTCGAGTTCGTGGGGCGGCATCGATGAAGTCGCGAGTTCGAGCTGATGTTGGCCTCGCGGAGGCGAAGTGACGATAGCTTCGTGGTGGTCGGCAAGGGGTATCCGCATGCGAATCAGGTCGCGGTGGGGTGGCATGTCGTCACCGGTAGCTAGGCTTCTCGGTTGCGATTGAGGGTAGTAGACCGATGAACAGTAGAGGCTGTGAGGTATTCTTTTGTTTTTGAAATTTAATTTTGAATTTAATAAATTCCTGTTGCAATTTAAATTATATACAGAGAGATATCTACAATAGAATATATATAGAAACCCATTTTGTTAAATCATTCATTAAATTTATTTCAGTCATCAAATTATTTATAAAAGGAAAATGAATATATACATACCTGTTTTAATTTGCTAGTTATTTTAATAATGGATTTGGTAGAAAATAGTTTAACTAACCTATTTAAATTAGTTACTAAGAGATATGAAAGGGAAAATTAGTTTAAAAGTTTAAATCATTTGTTTAAATTGAATCATGAGTTAAAATTAAAACTGTTAAACAATAATTAGTTGTTCGACTTGTTCGAATATTAATAAAATCATCTAATATTTATTCAAGGTCAAAAATCCGGGAAGAATCAAGCCGGGTTGGATGGATTGCAAAAACAAAACCAAAGGTGAGTTAATCTCACTCAGTTGAATTTAAATTTAAATGGTTAAATTTAAATAATTGATTGGATTGATTGATGTGCTATATATATATAGTAGTATATAGCAATATATACATATTGGCATATGTATATATTGGAGTTGATATTCCCGCATTTATATAGCGGATGAGACCCTATGCGCCGCATAATAGCGGATGATATTTTATAAACCCATATACCGCGATATTCCACCTCGAAGTGGAATTGGTATTGTGCTAACGTCTGTGGATGCAGGGAAACAAGTTGGAGGGATCCAACTGGATTCCTCAAAATATTTAAATTTTGTTTAAATATTCTGTGATATGATTGTTGTTATCCTGTGATAATTTATATTGGATAATCTGGTTGGATTGAATTTCCCAGTATAATGAGTTATCAAAAGCAATTGAATTGGATTTTTGGAAAAATATAAAAGAGTAAAATTAAGTTAAGTAATTCTAGTGAATTCAAATAAATTAAATATGGAAAAGAGGAATTTTGAATAAATAGAGAAATGTTGAATTTAAAGAAGACTTATGTGATGTTATTTAAAGGGATAAAAATTTATTTTAATTCAATGTTTAAATGTAATTAAAAAGAGAAGGAATTTGGGAAATCTGAAACTTGTGTTTCGGTTTAAAGATTTTAAATCATAATGAAAAATAAAATCTGGAAGTTAATGAATTTGGAAATAAATGGATTAAGTAAGAAAATTATTTCAAAGTAAAATAAATTGGGAAATCAATTATAAATTGATTTAAATACTTTGGAATTTGAATTTTAAAGAGAAATGAGATTTGGGAAAGAGATAAACTGGGTTTGTAAAGTAAAATAAAATATCAGAGGATATTTGAAAATATAATTTCAAAGTGGGAATTTATAAAAGGATATGGTTTGGTTTAAAAATAAATGTTATTTTATTTTTAAAAGATGGGAGTGAGAAGGGTATTTCTCTGTATAGCCAAGTACGTTTTCAAAGCAATTTTAATATAAGTTAAAAGTTCTAATTGTATTTTTTAAAAGCATATTTTAGAAAATTTATTATTTCTAAATGTTAATTTCCTAAGTAAGTATGTTTTAGGAAACCTATTCTTTTTAAATATTTAAACTTTAAAGTAAGTATTTTCAAAGATCTATTATTGTAGTAATTATATAAAAGTGATTTGGTATTATATTTTAAAAAGAGAAATTTAGTTTATATTTGTAAAGTGGTTTCATTTTAAATATTTCTTAAGTACATATTTTGTTAAGGTATTAAAGTAGTTTTTTTTTAATTTCAATATTATTAAGTATATTTATAGTAAAGTGTTTTAAGATTATTTTAAAATCTAAGTGTTTTGTACTTGGTGTTTCAGAGAAATAATTATTTGGGAAATGTATTCCGTAAGCGGAAACTGTTTGAAATTGTTTTCAAAAGGAGTTTGAAAATAGAAATATATCTTGGAAAGATATTTGGGCAAATAAATAATGTGGGAAATTATTTATTGTGTGATGGTTGCTATGGATGTGAATTGATAGTTAAATAACCGACTATCAATATTGGCCAATGCGCTGATCGTTTCGAAGAGACCGGGATCGGGTTTGCTACATTACAGCATGATAGGGGGTTCTCGCTTTGCGTTAGGTGGCGAACGGGAGACTCTTACCCCTACATGTCCCCGGGGGTAGTATAAGGCCTTTTGGGGTTGGTTGCGACTCGAGAGGGTGGCCGTAAAAGCAAACCCGAGGTATCACTGTGAGCCACAGCGGGGCTGGGATGGTTGAAAAGCCTACCGGTCGTGAACCGTTGCTGAAGGTTGAAAAGCCTAGGACGTCACACTTGGTATCAGAGCTTAGGCTGGCGATAACCTTGGCTCTGGTGGGAATTTTGAGAGTATTAATAGATATGAGCGCGTATTTGTTAGTGAATATAAAATGGTTTTATATTGTGTTGGTTGATTTATTGAGTGGCATATGAACCTTCGTCGGCACAGTCCGCGCAACTGTATCGAAGGGGTTTCTAAACACTTGAATAGAACAGTTCGACACAATATTGTTTTAAATAGGGTGAATGAAATAATTTTGCCCAAATTATTTTTATATATAAAAGGATAACTTTTGTAAATTATATATTTGGTTGCTTGGTTGTTAGAAAGCGATGATATTAGATTATTATCATCATTGTGTAAAAAAAAAAATTTGAATCAGAAATTGAAAACTTATAACCTAAGTTGAAGAATAATTTATATAACAAATGGAATTTGAGAATGTAGATCATAAATGAAATTTATAAATTGAGATAACCTTTATATACAAATGTGAATTACAAATGTGATTTATAATCAAAGGAGATAAATTCATAAACAAATGAAATTTGTAAATGTAAATGGTAAAAGTGACTTATAACTTGAAATAAAATGTGATAGAATTCCAGAGTAATGTTTGGATATAAAAATTGGATGGATTTTGAATTTGAAGTTTTGGGAAAGATTTAAATTCCTTTGGATTTAAAAATAGTTTTTAAAGGTTTTGGGGAAATAATAGTGATATTATTTCATGAATATTTTTGAAATTGAATTGAAATCTGGTGGGATTTGGGATTTAAAAATGTTTGAAATATTCCAAAGTGATAAAAGCATTAAATTCTCTTTTGGTCGCTGGAAAATAATTTCGGTGATGACTGCAGCATCATCGATGTCTATTTTCGAGTTTCCAAAGAGAAATTGCTACCAAACTGTTTTAAATTGAAAATGATTGTGAACTGGGTTGGTTTTGAAATTCAAAGGGAAAATTGTTTGATAAAAGCAGATTGTTTTGGAAATTGGGATTTGAGGTGATATACCAGATGTGTATGAGTTATTTATGGATTCAAAATGGTTTTGAAATAAAACCGGGCAATTGGATTCTGGAAATTCTATTTAAAATTTAAATGTGGAAATTTAAATGAATCAACAATATAAAGTATAGAATGAAGTTGATTGAAATAAGAAAGGAATGAAAGTTAAATTCTGGGATTATAATTATGAGATGAAATTAACTCAATGAGTAATATAAGCTGGTAGATAAAAGAATTAGAGAACTTGAAGGTGAATGAATTGTAAAACTTGTATAAAATTTGTATCCTGGAATTAAAATTTAATTCGAGTATATGAAGGTGAATAAGATATATTTGAATTTAACTTAAGATGAGTTAAATAAAAATTGAGAATTGGAATTGAATGAAATGTAAATAAGTTGAAGTCGAATTGAATTGGATATAAAGGTAATGTAAAATGCTTATAATTGTGTAAAGAAATTCATATTCTTAAGTTCTTAAGTGTAATAATTTGAAATTGATTATAAAGATGAAAATGGACTTAGATGAATAGCCCCAGATCTTAGGTAAGTAAGTTAAACTTATGAATAGAAATGAAATTGTAAGTCATAAATGGGAATCCATTACTTTGAACCATTAAGAGTTATAATTTGAAATTGTAATTATCAAATGGAAACGACTAAGATGAGCAATCTTAATTTTTAAATAAATCCAAACTTGAATTATAAAATAAATTGAACTTAAGAAAATTAAGTGAAGTGATATTTGGAATTAAAAAGCAAGTATTTAATTTTAACCAGCGGAGGAACTAATTAGATAATAAATTAGTTAATGAAATTGAATTGTGAGTTAATGAAATTGGATTAACATAGTGATGGTTTGAATTGCGAATGAAATCCAAATAAGTGAAAATAAATTGGAAATGACCTGGTTATTAATAAAATAATTCCAGATGAATTGAGTATGGAAAATAAAATTCATAATGATTGAGTGAATGAACCAATTATATTAAATAAATAAATGGATGGAATTTGATTAAATAAGAATCAAATGAAAGATGGAAATAAAACTTTAAAGGGTTGGTTGAATGGAAAGTAAACTTAAGTAATTGACTTAAGTAAATGTTGAATGGAAACTGAACTCAAACAGAGGAGTGGTATAAATAAGTTGAGAAATAGTTATTGAATGAATTAACTTGGATTGTTTTCGAGCTAAATAAAATTCAATTTTTGGAAGTGGAAGATGAATTGAATTTAAGGAAAAAATTGGAAATGAAGTAGTAAATTGAAGTAAGTTGGAATTCATATGAAATGGGAGTTCAATTTGAATATATACACTTCAGTGGTGAAGTAGTAAATAAAATATAAGAAAAATTGTATTGGACTTAAGAATTGAAGAATGAAATTCTTAAGAAAATTGGTATTGGAAATATACTTAGTAATTTTGGAATGAAAAAAAAATACTAAGTGAATAGTTGAATGAAGACTAAAACTGAAGTTGTGAAATGGGATAGTTGTGAATAAGGGGATGACAATCAAAATGAATGTGAATAAAAGAGAATTGATATAACTGATAATCAATTGGAATTTATACGTAAGATGTACGTATATTATTTTATTCGCATAGTTATTTGGTCCAGATGTCGAACACAGAATTTCGAGATAGTTTTATCGATCCGAATCAGGATTTTTCACTCGATTTTCAACGGCGAACCTGGATATGGATTGTTGATTGATTCTGGATATTCTCTATCATAGTTTACGGCTATGCAAGGAGAATGACGGTTTCCGATCAAGAAACCAGATCTGAGTCCGCACTAGGAAGTCGGGTGGACAATACTAGTTCGGAAGTGGAATTGTGTGATCGATTGAGCGATCGAATGTGATATTGCGTACGGATGATATATGTGCATCGTACGGGCTTAAGTAAAACAAATATTGGAAATTTGTAAAGAAGTCGATAAAATGACTTTGGAATTGTGAGTGGATATTATTGCTTAGTAGGATATACAGGTGTATAAAAGCAATGGATAAATTGGGATTTTTGATTTTAGAAGATAAATTTAATGGCCCGACAAAAAGGTATGTATTTGAAATTCTATATGAAATTTGATTGGGTTTTTGATCCAGCCACTTGGCTTTTTGTTTTCTTTTTGAGATTGGGAGGCCGTAGAGCCATTTTGTAGTTATACCGAGCTAGCCGCGCAAAGGAGACGCTGGCGAAATTTTTCGGGAATTTAGGGAGTTAGAAAAATTTTGAGAAATTTTGATAAGTTAAAATTTGAATTCAAATTTAAAATTTGAATTGTTAAGTAAGTGATATGGTTTGGGGCTTATGAATAAGTTTGGGAAGTTAAAAGATGATTAGAGTATCATTAATAAAAGATTGTTTGGGTATTGTTAAAACTGTTTGAATTTGGGAAATAGTTAACGGGGATTGAATCATTCTTCCTAACTAGTAATTTCGGGGACGAAATTCTTTTAAGGGGGGAGGAATGTGACGACCCGGAATTTTTGTATATTTGAAATATGAATATTTAATTTATTTTAAATATCCGAAGGTTAAATTTTAACTCTAATTTCAAATATACAGTATTTCTTTGGATAATTAATTATTAAATTTAATTATCGGGATTGGGTAAAATATTGAATCTTGATTTTAAAGCCTGTTAAAAATAGTTCAAAGGTTCAGAAAATTTATATTGTTAATACTGAAGATGATAGAACTTTTAAAATGGAATTTTAAAGAGTTTTGTTCAGTTTTGAAAATATATCGTTGAAATGGAATTTAAAAAAAATAGCCGTCCGAGGCACAGTCTCGAAATTCAGCGAAACCAGTTTCATTGGATCCGTAATATTGTATTATTATCGGATTTTAAATTTCGGAGCGTTTGAAGTTGTTGTGTAAGCATACGGTATATAAACGCATAGAAATTCAGAGCATGTGTCCTTCCTGGCAACGTTCTCTTCTTGCCTAAGTAATTAGATGTAGATACGTATATTAATTTAAACACGTGTTCACCTTGGTATCACACGTGTCCTCTCTCAAGAAATAAAAGACAGATGGAAAAGAACCCCGTGCCTCCTATACTCCTTCCAATTGAAATCAAAAACGAAATCATCTTCTAAAACCAAATCATTTTCGTTCAAAAGGGAAAATCAAGCTTCGTTCCTCCTTTTTATCATGAAAACAGAAAGGTTATAAATCGAGATAAAGGAAACTGGAAACAAATCCAAGGTTGCTCGTTTCTCTCGAAATCGAAACCTTGGCCAGTTAAGAAGGCGCGACCGTTCTAGGATCTCGAAACTAGGAAAGAGAGAGAAGGGGGAGCTCTTGGTGGTGGCGCTGCAGTTCGCATCGGTGATACTCGGCATATGATGGCGATGGGATGTACGATTTCGAGATGATGTGGCATCGCGATTTCTGGGAGGTGGCCTTCGATTCTCATGGGATTTCGCTTAGGGATTGTCAGCATTCGATCGACATCATGCGAGGTGGGAACTCGAGTTCGTGGGGCGGCATCGATGAAGTCGCGAGTTCGAGCTGATGTTGGCCTCGCGGAGGCGAAGTGACGATAGCGTCGTGGTGGTCGGCAAGGGGTATCCGCATGCGAATCAGGTCGCGGTGGGGTGGCATGTCATCGCCGGTAGCTAGGCTTCTCGGTTGCGATTGAGGGTAGTAGACCGATGAACAGTAGAGGCTGTGAGGTATTCTTTTGTTTTTGAAATTTAATTTTGAATTTAATAAATTCCTGTTGCAATTTAAATTATATACAGAGAGATATCTACAATAGAATATATATAGAAACCCATTTTGTTAAATCATTCATTAAATTTATTTCAGTCATCAAATTATTTATAAAAGGAAAATGAATATATACATACCTGTTTTAATTTGCTAGTTATTTTAATAATGGATTTGGTAGAAAATAGTTTAACTAACCTATTTAAATTAGTTACTAAGAGATATGAAAGGGAAAATTAGTTTAAAAGTTTAAATCATTTGTTTAAATTGAATCATGAGTTAAAATTAAAACTGTTAAACAGTAATTAGTTGTTCGACTTGTTCGAATATTAATAAAATCATCTAATATTTATTCAAGGTCAAAAATCCGGGAAGAATCAAGCCGGGTTGGATGGATTGCAAAAACAAAACCAAAGGTGAGTTAATCTCACTCAGTTGAATTTAAATTTAAATGGTTAAATTTAAATAATTGATTGGATGATTGCATTGATTGATGTGCTATATATATATAGTAGTATATAGCAATATATACATATTGGCATATGTATATATTGGAGTTGATATTCCCGCATTTATATAGCGGATGAGACCCTATGCGCCGCATAATAGCGGATGATATTTTATAAACCCATATACCGCGATATTCCACCTCGAAGTGGAATTGGTATTGTGCTAACGTCTGTGGATGCAGGGAAACAGGTTGGAGGGATCCAACTGGATTCCTCAAAATATTTAAATTTTGTTTAAATATTCTGTGATATGATTGTTGTTATCCTGTGATAATTTATATTGGATAATCTGGTTGGATTGAATTTCCCAGTATAATGAGTTATCAAAAGCAATTGAATTGGATTTTTGGAAAAATATAAAAGAGTAAAATTAAGTTAAGTAATTCTAGTGAATTCAAATAAATTAAATATGGAAAAGAGGAATTTTGAATAAATAGAGAAATGTTGAATTTAAAGAAGACTTATGTGATGTTATTTAAAGGGATAAAAATTTATTTTAATTCAATGTTTAAATGTAATTAAAAAGAGAAGGAATTTGGGAAATCTGAAACTTGTGTTTCGGTTTAAAGATTTTAAATCATAATGAAAAATAAAATCTGGAAGTTAATGAATTTGGAAATAAATGGATTAAGTAAGAAAATTATTTCAAAGTAAAATAAATTGGGAAATCAATTATAAATTGATTTAAATACTTTGGAATTTGAATTTTAAAGAGAAATGAGATTTGGGAGAGAGATAAACTGGGTTTGTAAAGTAAAATAAAATATCAGAGGATATTTGAAAATATAATTTCAAAGTGGGAATTTATAAAAGGATATGGTTTGGTTTAAAAATAAATGTTATTTTATTTTTAAAAGATGGGAGTGAGAAGGGTATTTCTCTGTATAGCCAAGTACGTTTTCAAAGCAATTTTAATATAAGTTAAAAGTTCTAATTGTATTTTTTAAAAGCATATTTTAGAAAATTTATTATTTCTAAATGTTAATTTCCTAAGTAAGTATGTTTTAGGAAACCTATTCTTTTTAAATATTTAAACTTTAAAGTAAGTATTTTCAAAGATCTATTATTGTAGTAATTATATAAAAGTGATTTGGTATTATATTTTAAAAAGAGAAATTTAGTTTATATTTGTAAAGTGGTTTCATTTTAAATATTTCTTAAGTACATATTTTGTTAAGGTATTAAAGTAGTTTTTTTTTTAATTTCAATATTATTAAGTATATTTATAGTAAAGTGTTTTAAGATTATTTTAAAATCTAAGTGTTTTGTACTTGGTGTTTCAGAGAAATAATTATTTGGGAAATGTATTCCGTAAGCGGAAACTGTTTGAAATTGTTTTCAAAAGGAGTTTGAAAATAGAAATATATCTTGGAAAGATATTTGGGCAAATAAATAATGTGGGAAATTATTTATTGTGTGATGGTTGCTATGGATGTGAATTGATAGTTAAATAACCGACTATCAATATTGGCCAATGCGCTGATCGTTTCGAAGAGACCGGGATCGGGTTTCCGTATACCGGGATTCTAGGTCTGGAGACCTGAATACCACTTCGATCCGGTTTGTACGTTTCGTGTAACGTGTTCGGAGTAGAAGATGGAGCAGTGAAGTGCAAGGGCTAGTCGCTACTAATCCTGAGGATATTTCCAAAAATGGATGTAGTAGGAGTAGTGCTTTCGGTTCCGTTCAAACCCAGGACGGACTTGTATGGACGAATGCTTGCGAAACATCGTCAGCGGACGATGGGCATTCTAAGGGATATGTTCTCTAAAAGGTATCGTTTAGCCTCGAACCTCATCAACCGGGAATGACTGAAAATCAGGGGTTATGCAGCAAGGCTTCGTGGGTAGCTCCCACTGGAGGGTAAGGTCATCCCTGTCTAGATGTCCCTTTTTATTTCGGCTTAGTGGTGCGGTTGCTGATCCCAACCGTGGGGTGATTTTATTCGGGATCATCCAGTAAGGGATGGTTCCGGCCTTGTGTTGCAGGGGAGCGGGCGTACTCCTCGGTACGGTGATCTAGGCCACGTACTGTGATAGGTGGTACCCCAGTGCCTAGTCATTCGTTGGAAATCCATTCTCCCTACGTGCCTGTACGGTTTTGATTGTGCCCAACTATTGTTGAAATGTGAGATGCAAGCATTTCAGCTAGATTCTATTTTACTTTCTGTAGACACTATTATAATATCAGAGGATTTTGATATAAAGTGTTTTAGCTATCGTAAGGTAAAAACCCGACATGTTTATTTGTGCCGTGGTCTTACGAGATGCTTTTATTTTCAAAAGGATTTTTGAAACTTTAATAATCAATTGAGTGTGATTTTCTCACGCTGGTTTTCCAGACTGACTCGGGTATTGTTTTATATGATGCTCGGGTCAGACCGAGTATTATAAATTACAGGAAATGATGCTGTGGAGCTGGATGGCGATACGTACTTTCGTATTTGAGTTATATATTCCGCTGTGTATTCAGATTGTGAGGACAAGTTATGATTACTGTCCAGTTGTATGATATTGATGTGATGTACTCTGATGATGTATTGGGATGATGTATATATAAACAGATATAGATTTCTTTTTGTGTAAAGATCTGTTATTACCTATTATAGTTTATTCCGCTGCGTATGAGAGATTCTGTTGTTGTTTTCTATTTTTCTTCTTCTTCTACCTCTTCTTCTTAACTCAAATGGTCCTGTTTTTCGTGTATGAAAAACCCGGGTTGTTACAGAAATCTAATTCAAATGTGAATGTAAGGTGAAGTGAAATTGAAGGAACTAAAGAAGTGAAGTTTGCGAATAAACTGTTAATCAAAATTTAAATTAATTAGTAAGTGGAACTAATTCAATAGTCAAAACAGAAGCCAATTTGAATTTAAAAGGAATTGTAAGGGCAAAGTGAACAGTAATGAATATAAAACTTCAATGGTGAAGTGAAAATTTATGTAAGGAGTGTACAAAATATTTATATTAAATTTAAGAAATGAAAAGTGAAATTCTTAAGTAAATTTGGTATTGAGAAAATTATTCCTAGTGAATAATTGAATAGAAAATTTAACTGAAATTGTGAAATGGGAAAGTTGTGAATAGATGGATAACAATCAAAATGAATGTGAATAAAAAGGAAATTGATAAAATTGATAATTCAATTGGGCTAATTACGTAAGGTGTATGTATATTATTTTATTCGCATAGCTATTTGATCCAGAATTCGAGCACAGAATTTTGAGGTAATTATACCGATCCGAGTTAGGATTTTTCACTCGATTTTCGACGGCGAACCCTGGATATGGATTGTTGATTGATTCTGGAAATTCTCTATCATAGTTTGTGGCTATGCAAGGAGAATAACGATTTCTGATCAAGAAACCAGATCTGAGTCCGCACTAGGAAGTCGGGTGGACAATACTAGTTCGGAAGTGAAATTGTGTGATCGAGTGAGCGATCGAATTTGGTATTGCGTACGGATGATATATATATATATATATCGTACGGGCTTAAATAAAGCAAATATTGAAATTTGTAAAAGGAATGCAAAATGACTTTGAATGTCGTAATTGGACATTCTTGCTTAACAGGATATACAGGTATATAAAAGCAATAGATAAATTGGAATTTCTGATTTTAGAAGATAAAATTTAATGGCTCGACAAAAAGGTATGTATTTGAATTTCTATATGAAATTTGATTGGGTTTTTGATCCAGCCACTTGGCTTTTGTTTTTCTTTTTGGATTTGGGGCCGTGGAGCCATTTTGTAGTTGTACCGAGCTAGCCGCGCAAAAGAGACGCTGGCGAAATTTTTCAAAATTTTGAGGAGTTAGAAAATTTTTGTGAAAATTTGATATTTTAAAAATAAAAGTGATTTCAAATTTAAATTTGAATCGATAAGTAAATGATATGGGTTAAGCTTATGAATAAATTTGGAAAGTTAGAAGAAGATTAGTGAATCTTTAATAAAGGTTTGCTTGGAAAAATCGTTAAAACCATTTGGGTTTGGGAGAAAGATTGATGGGCTATATGGATCATTCCTCTTAACAAGTAATTTCGGGAACGAAATTCTTTTAAGGGGGGAGGAATGTGACGACCCGGAATTTTTGTATATTTGAAATTGGAATATTTAATTAATTTTAAATATTCAAAGATTAAATTTTAACTTAAATTTCAAATATCACTATTTATTGGGTAATTTAATTATTAAATTAAATGATTTAGAGTTGGGTAAAATGTTGAATCTGGAGTTTTAGGCCTGTTAAATTTTTTTTTTAAAGGGCTTAGAAAATTCATATTAATGATGCTAAAGATGATAGAACTTTTAAAATTAAATGTGAAAGTGGTTTGTTCAGTTTTAAATTTATAACGTTTAAATTGAATTTAAAAATAGCCTTCCGAGGCACAGTCTCAGAATTCGACGAAACCAGTTCCATTGGGTCCGTAATATTGTATTATTACCGGACTTCAAATTTCGTAGCTTTCGGAGCTATCGTGTAATCGTACGAGATAAAAATGCTAGAAATAATTAACCGATTTAAATATATATATACACGTATATCTGATCAAAAATCAAATCAAAGCCGTATTATTCCTTTTAGCTTCTCCTACATGCCTCTTCTTTTTCTTTTCTTCCTAGTTCATTCGTTAAAGGAAGCAGATTTTCAAACAAAGTTCAGAAGCAAATAAAAAAAAATCAAATTTAATGGCGGAACCGAGCCTCCTACCTTATCTCAAAATCGAAGCCATCGAAAATAGATAGCAATCGCAGCCTCCAAAAAAATTATAAACGCAAACCTCTTCCTAAAATCATTCAAACGAAATTGCAATCTCCTTCAGTAATCAAAGCAGCCGAACCTTTCTAACATCTTATCCCTTTCTTCCCCTCTCAGTTAAATCGAATCAAACTCGAAGCGCGTGGTCGAGGCGCGTGGGCGAGCGACTCGTGAAGATTTGGGGGTTTCACGTTGGCGATTCACGATGGAGCTCTCGACCCCAGCAGGAAGTTGACGACTTCGACTACAGGATTGGGGGATAAATGTCTCGATTTAAGTATGGGATCGAGTGGCAGCGCGCGTTCTGCGGGTTCGAGCCACTTAGGCGGTGACCAGGAGATGTGGGGACCGGCATGGCTGCAAGTTCGAAGTCGCGATGGAGGTGTGCACGTTCACGCGATGGAAAAATCGAATTTGAGGCGTCAACATGGTTGAAGACGAAGTGGAAGGAGGGCGTCTCTATCGCGATGAGGGCAGGGGCGATCTTGATCTGAGGGTTTGGCGAGTTCGTCGAAGCAGTGAGGTATACTTACTGTTTATTCTATTCGATTTAGGGATTTATGTGTAATTGTGTAGATATACAAAATTGGGATAAAAATATATAAAGTTAAAAACAGTAAAGCAAAACCTGTTTTAGTTAATAAAGAAAAATTTATATGTAGTTTAAAGTTGAAACTTTTCCTGGGTTGAGAAGTTTTGTTGAATAAAGTGTATACTGTTAGGTAATCATGTATAATAAAGAAAGCGAAAACAATATATATAAATGAAATTTTCAAGGCAGAAATAAATATGCGTATTTACAATTTTAATTTACCAAACTGTTAGATATTAAGGAAATAATCTATTTACCTGGGTAACCAATTATTTTAGTTACTAAAAGAGTTTTAAAGGAACAACTCAGTTTAAACTTAATTATTTGTTCAAGTTAAATCCTTAGTTAAAATAAATAATTAGTTAATCAAATTAAATTCATCAAATGGAAATCAATTATTCAAAATTTTCAAATATTAATAAACTATATAAATATTTATGCAAGGTTTAAATACCGTGAGAACAAGCTGGAATGGAAGGGGACAACAATCAAAAATCAAAGGTGAGTTAATCTCACTCATCTGGTTGCTAATTTATAATTTAAATAGTTAAATTTAAATAATTGATTGAATGATTGGATTGTTTTGATGTGCTATAGTATATATAGTAGTATATAGCAATATATACATATTGGCATATGTATATATTGGAGTTGTTGATATTCCCGCATTATATAGCGGATGAGACCCTATGCGCCGCATAATAGCGGATGATATTTTATAAACCCATATACCGCGATATTCTACCTCGAAGTGGAATTGGTATTGTGCTAACATCTGTGGATGCACGGAAACAGGTTGGAGGGATCCAACTGGATTCCTCAAAATATTTAATTTTGTTTAAATATTCTGTGATATGATTGTTGATATCCTGTGATGATTTATATTGGATAATCTGGTTGGATTGAATTTCCCAGTATAACGAGTTATCAAAAGCAATTGAATTGGATTTTTGGAAAGAAATAAAAGAGTAAAATTCAAGTTAAATAATTCTAGTGAATTCGAATAAATTAAATAAGGAATTGTAAAAGAAATAAAGAAATTTCTAAATTCGAACAAATATGGGAAAAGAGGATTTTGAATTTAACAGGGAAGAAATAAAACTTTAACTAAAGTGATATTATTTAAAAATATAAAAGAATTGATTTTATTGAAATTTAAAGATTTAATTTAATTAAAATATTAATTGAAGAAGTTTGGAAATCTGAAATTGGTATTTTAGTTAAAAAGGTTTCAACTCATAATAAAGAAATAAAAGATGAAAGTTAATGTATTTGTAATAATTGAAGTAAATAGGGAAATTTATTTCAAAGTAAAGTAAAATGGAAATCAATTGGAAATTGATTTAAGTGTTTAAAAACTTGGATTTTTAAAAGAGAATGAGATTTTAAAAATTTATAAACTGGGTTTATGAAGTGAAATGAAATATCAGTGGATATTTTAAATATAAATTCAAGGTGGGAATTTATTGAGGAATGTAAATGTGTTTAAAAATAAATGGTGATTTATTTTTAAAAGATGTGGAAGAAAGTGTATTCCCTGGATAGCCAAGTACGATTTCAAAGAAAATTCTTAAATATAAGTTAAAAGTTTTCATGTTGTTTAAAAAGGCATGTTTAGAAAATTTATTATTTCTAATATTTAAATTCTAAAGTAAATATTTTCCAAATCTATTATCGTAATAATTATTTAAAGGGTGACTAGTATTTTATTTAAAAAGTGAAAACTTAGTTTTATATTTTATAAAGTAACCTTATTTTAAATATTCTTAAAAGTATTATTTTTAATTAAGTATTAAAGTAGTTTTCGAAATTTAAATGTTAAAGTATATTTATAATAAAGTGTTTTAAAATTATTTTAAAATCTATAGGTATTTTGTACTTGGTGATTCAGTGGAAATAATTATTTGGGAAATGTATTCCGTAAGCGGAAATTGTTTTCAAATGAGCTTTGATTATTTGGAAATATATCTTGCGAAGATATCTGAGGCAAATAAATAATGTGGAAAATTATTTATTGTGTGATGGATGTTAATTGATAGTTAAATAACCGACTATCAATATTGGCCAAATGCGCTGATCGTTTCGAAGAGACCGGGATCGGGATTTATTTCTCGAAACCACTTCGATCTGGTTTGTACGTTTCGTGTAACGTGTTCGGAGTCGAAGATGGAGCAGTGAAGTGCAAGGGCTAGTCGCTACTAATCCTGAGGATATTTCCAAAATGGATGTAGTAGGAGTAGTGCCTTCGGTTCCGTTCGGACCCGGGACGGACTTGTATGGATGAATGCTTTCGGAACATCGTTAGCGGACGATGGGCATTCTAAGGGATATGTTCTATAAAGGTAACGCTTAGCCTCGAGCCTCATCAACCGGGAATGACTGAAAATCAGGGGTTATGCAGCAAGGCTTCGTGGGTAGCTTCCACTTGAGAGTAAGGTCATCCCTGTCTAGATGTCCCTTTATATTTCGACTTAGTGTGGCGGTTGCTGATTCCAACCGTGGGGTGATTTTATTTGGAACTGTTCAGTAAGGAATGGTTCCGGCCTTGTGTTGCAGGGGACTTAGGGTGGGTCCTCGGTACTGTGATCTAGGCCACGTACTGTGACAGGTGGTACCCCAGTGCCTAGTCATTCGTTGGAAATCCATTCTCCCTACGTGCCTTGTACGAGTTTTGTTTGTATTACCCACTTTGTGGCTAGTATGCCGGAATTTAATGAATGTAACAATTTCGGCTATTTTATAAGTATTTGTATATAGACACTATTATAATATCAGAGGATTTTGATATAAAATGTTTTAGCTATCGTAAGGTAAAAACCCGACATGTTTATTTGTGGCGTGGTCTTACGAGATGCTTTTGTTTTCAAAGGATTTTTGAAACTTTAATAATAAATTGAGTGTGATTTTCTCATGCTGGTATTCCAGACCGACTCGGGTATTGTTTTATATGATGCTCGAGTCAGACCGAGATAAACAGGTTCAGGATATGATGCTGTGGAGCTCAGGGAACGAGCTGAATGCTGATACGTACTCCCGTACTTGCTATATATTTTTCCGCTGTGTATTCAGTTGTATGTTATGGATGTTGATGTACTCTGATTATGTATTCTGATGATGTATTGTATAAACAGATATAGTTTTTGATTTGTGTAAAGATCTTTTGATATATATTATATTTTATTCCGCTGCGATGGTTAGATTCTGATATTGTTTTCTCTTTTCTTCTTCTACCTCTTTCTTTCTTTTTACCCAAATGGTCCGGTTTTTCGTGTTTGAAAAACTCGGGCTGTTACAATATTTCAAAATCAATATATTCAACATTTCAAAACTTACATTCAATAATTTCATATATATATCAAATTCACTTTACTATTGTTTAGTTTTGAATTATTTACTTAATCATTTCAATATCATTTCAAATAAAACTTCAATTTACAAATTTTAAATAAACAAAATATCTCATTTCAAGTTATGTAAATTTGAAATATTCATCTAAGTCACTTTTAATCAAATCCAAGTTAAAAATCATATTTTTAAATTTCAAATTTAATAATTTCCAATCAAACTTATTAAGGAAAATTCTTAAATAATTAAAATTCCAAATAAACTTTAAATTTATCTTTCAACCTGAAACATTATATGCTCTATATTTGAAAATATAAATTTTACATAAATACTTAAACATTATTTTATATTGATTCAAATCAACTTTAATAAATCTTTAAAATCAATATTTGTTAAAACCATATATTTCTTTTCGAAACCATAGAAATCATTTTTTTTCAAAATATATATAGACCAATTCACTTATATAACCAATATAATAACTAATATAATATTATGCACTTAAGTTAAATAGTGTCAATAGAACCCATAAAGTAAATATACATACAAACTGTATGTATGTTAAGATCAAAATAATATTATACATACGTAAACTACATATATCTATTTAAAACCAGATTCTAGTATATATATACACAAAATCATATATATATATAACACTTATGCAATAGACTTTGAAAGACACATCTTAATAAAAGATATAGACAACATAACCTGGTATACCAATATATTATATAAAATACTAACATAATTTATACAACAGATATAGCAATATAAACAAATAGATGTAAGCTGGCATAATATTTATATTATAAAAAAAATCAAACTAGGTAACTTGTAATGCTAACTACATACCAGTATGAATTAACAAAGTAAGCTATCTGATTATAAAAGCTTGTATAAATTAACATATATAAAATAAAATAAAAATCAATATACACACGGCAAATATACTGTAATACGTATATTTTAAAGTAAACTATATCAGACATACTTACTGTAACAGACAAGTAAAGCTAAGATATATAACATACACTGATATTATAACATACATCGGTATATACTAACTTAAAAAAACTACAAGGCTTTGTAAACTCATATATACTAATATATATATATATATATATATATATATAACTAGCCTTTATGCATTTATATAAACTGCAAACTATTGTTTTACAACTATATATATAATTTCTTCTCTAGCATAGTATACGGCAACATATATACTTCTTACTATAACATCTATGTAAAAACGTATAGATCAAATTATATGTATATATGTTTCGAAATGAATATACACCAAACTAATAATATATATAACATATAATTTTTATTATAAGATTTTATATGTACTTACAAAATAAAGAGGAGAGGGGAGTTGGCTTGTGGTCGAAACTGACAGAGGCTTGGCATGGGGTGACTGGGCTCAGGCAGAGCTCGGCATGGGGTTGCTTCTTGGTTGTTGGAGGAGGAGGAGATCTGGTGGAGAGAAGGACCATGGGTGAACTGCTGTAGACGAGGGAAGAAGGTTGCTTGGAGTTTGGTTGTGGCGGAGAATGTGGCGGAATGAGAAAAATGGTGGAAAGTGGGTTCGGCGATGCGAGGTAAAAATATATACACAAAATTTTTCAAAAATAATAGCAAGGTAAAGTGAATAGGTTAAAGGTATGGTGATGGAGCTTGAGAGTTTGAGTGGAAAGGTTTATATAGAAAGTGAACAGGCTTATAGAATATAATCTTAAATTATTATTTCCAATTGAAACTAGAGAGCGCAAGAAACGAACCAAAATTTAAAATGAACCAGTATGAAAATAACTTGAACAGGGAAGAAGAAAACCCTGAACAGTTATATTTGGGAAATAGTAAAAGTATGCTATTAATATTTGGGAATATGGAAAAACAAGTGGCTGTTTTGAATTCAACGGGTAGGTATATGAAAGGTGGATAGAAACCAAAAGTTTAAAACATGTACCAGTACGATTAACCGTTCCACAGATTTCATCGCGTACCGAATTTTCGAAATACACAAATGAATACACTGTTGAGATCAGCACGACGAGGCGATTAAAACGGTATACAGATATCAGTGGTACGATCATCCGATCAAAAGTCGATATCGGTACTAGAATGCTGCTATTTTGTCGAAAATAAGATCGACGGAGCAATAATAGTCCAAATTTAGAAAAACGAAATATGGCATCTCACTCAGAAGATGATTTACAATTTTTCTGTATAAAAATATTCAAGTTTGGAAAACATTTTATTATCGTCAATTTTAACTGATATAAATTGGAATAAAATTACACTAGAAAATAAACTTTCAAATTATCTGATGAAAATTTACCAGTTGCTATGATTAATTAGACGCATTCCAAATATCAAATTTTTATTTCAAAATTTTATCGTTTAAAATTTCACAAAATTTCAACTAATTACATTATTAAAACAGTTAAAATTTACGGGTCGTTACACAACTCAAGTATTTTGAATGAAGACATCTTGAAGATGATTGAAGACAGAGCTTTTAAAATGCAAGAGCTACTTGCTACTAATCCTAAGGGTGATTCCAAAATGGATGTAGTAGAGGTAGTGCATTCGGTTTCATTTAGACCTAGAACGAACTTATATGGATGAATGCTGGCACTGCATTGGTGCTTGGAGGGAAGTGTTAGCATTCCAAGATGGTCTGCTAAGGGAAAAGGTAAAAGCGTTGCCTCAAGCCTTACAACTCTAGAAATGGCTAAAACATGGTAGATGTAGTAGTGCTATGTGGGTCGCTCCAATTAGGGTATGTCATCACCTTTCTAGATTATCATATTGCAACGGCCCACAAATTTATTACTTTGATAAGTTATATTTATTTTTAAAATTTTGCAAATAAAAGATTTATAATACAAATAATATTGTTTTGAGTGATAATAAGTAATAGTAATTTTATTTTGAATAAATATTTACAAAAATATTTTCCTCGAAATCTAAATCAATAAAATGGCCTAAAACGGTTTTATCAATAACCACCTTTATAATTGTAAAACGTCATGCACAGAGCTACATACATACACTTATTTTTATAATTGAACAAGAATATGAAATAAAATCAATTTATATGTTTTTGAAAATAAAATGTGTTTTTGACATTGTTAATAATGCCCTTAAATAGGATAATTGATTTATTTAATTCAAATTGAGATTTAATGATTAAATAATTATTTTAATTATTCAAATAATTATTTTAAACGATGATAACTCATTTTGAATATGTATAAAGTGATAATAAATCATTCATAATAGTTTTATAAAGATATATATTTGATTTGAAAATAGAAGGAAAAATCGATATCGCTTTATCTGTATAATAGCGATTTTTGTAAATAATGGTTAATATTAATTTATTTGGTTTTACTAATGAAATGTGATCATTTTAATTCATCTAATATGATAAGAAAATATTTTTCAAATTTTGTTTACAAATATATGTAAGTTAAGGTATAAGTGAAAATGTGACTGGGAATCGGTTCTCCGATCGGCAATGGTTTATCGAACGAAAGTTGTTCGGAACCAATGCAACGTTGTTTATATGTCATGTACACATATGTAACATACAAATGCATCCACTATCATGGACATGAACATATGTATACATACATATATACTTATACACTTACAAATACATACATATTACAAAATCTAAGATATTTTATAAGTAAGCTTCCTCCTTAAGCTTTCATAAGTCAACATATGCATACATGAAGTGAATGAAGTGATGGAGCACATAGAGGGGGAGTAATTAACGTGTGGAACTAGTGGAAGAAAAGTGGAGATGTGATGGATAATGAAATATATATATATTTATTTATTAGAAGTTGCTTAGCTCTTAAGGCTTCCAAGGCTATAAATACATGCATACCTTCATTCACATTTTCACACAACTTTCATCTTCTTCTCCCTTCTTCATAAGCTTCCTAAGAAATTCTTTAATGGCTTCCATGCCTTAGGAAAATATTTGCAAAGCTATGGCAAAATATTATCTAAATTATATACATTTGTGACGACCGCCCATGACCCCTGCACCGAATCTAGAGATAGAGCGCTGTAAAGTGTGCCAGGCGACCATGGACGATTGTCAAGGTAAGAATTTAAACAACAGAATCTATCGTATTACTCACAGCGCATGGACAAAATACAATAGAACATAAGTATAGTGAAGCTTTACAGAACAAAGTGACATCATATAAAACTCCATAATAGTTGAATACAAGCATCCACATAGTCAATACATCCAGCCTCACTACATATCTCTCAGAGAATACAAAACAGCGGAATATCCAGTACATATAAGAAGATAATATGCAACCCTCTAGCTCGTCTTCGGTATCAGCATCGTGAGAAGAGAACAGCACCTGTCACCTGCTACCTAGTCTGCCCGTCCCAAAATGGACGAACAGCCCAAGGCAATAAGAATTAAAACATAAAGCCTTGAGTCAGACAACAGTCTTAGTGAGCAGTAAATTAACTAACAACATACCAAAAGAGCATAAAGGAAAAGGAATAGGAATACAACCCTCCCACTCCAACCTCATTCTACAGTGATAGCCCCCAGACACACACTAAGCAGAAGCAAACATAGCAGAGCATACAATTTAAAGTAAAGCTACTATCACTCGAGTCAAGGGCGATGTTTTCCAAGTACCAAGGCCTAAATCAGATAAGCACCCAGAAAATACCGCTCTTGAGTCCGAATGACGATACAACCAAACATCCATGACTCTGGCTATCACTGTTATCATTGCTTCGATATCACCGTTAATTGAATGACCGGCACATTCTTTCAGCCGTCCGTCAAGGGCTAATGGAAACCCCGGTTCTAGACATAACTCCCGCACGTCGTCGCAGCCCGTGCCTAGGACTATCGAATCTGCCCAGAGTACTCGACCATCAACAGTTGGCCGTTGGGACTATCGAATCTGCCCAAACGTACCCTTGCTTAGAGCATGCTAGAACCTTCAACAACGATGCTATCCAAGCCTCCTAGTCATCCTCCTCGACGACTATTCTCATATCCATTCATTATCTTCAACTCGAATCATATCACCGAGTTATCAACATGCTTGGAATGATCCCGTCTGGATTAGACCAAGTCTTCACCACATGATTGCCTCGCTTCATTATATCCTTGCAAAGCCTCATCTCATCATTACATCATCAAATCTATGCATAAGAGCTTCATCATCCCGCTACATATGCCACGAGCAGCTTTTCCATTTCAAGAGCCTTTCCCTTAGCTTTTGAATCATCTTCGATCTAAATCTAATCATCAATCATCTAGTTCATAACAAGTAATCAAATCAAACATCAATCCAAGCAATCAAGCATTCAAATATGATCTAAGTAGACAATTATAACAATAATGGCATTTTCGTAATTAAAGAGTTGAAAGTCCAATAAGCATGAAAACATGGATTATATCTCTACAAACTTGATGAATGAACTTGCATAGGTTAACATATGATAAAATGGATGCAACATCATCATGAACAATGGATCTATATGGATCTACACATAGGATGAAGAAAATGCATGGAAATCTCTATTTTAACACCAAAACGAGCCAACAATCCGATATACTCCTTTGGATCCGTGTGAGAGATAATCACCACTCACCAAATCACCTAAACAATCTAAAAGATATCAACTTCAGATCAGGACAGCGAAGAACTAAGCTAGATCCGACAAGATCTCACTTCAAACGATGAAATCTCTCTTGAAAAGATGAAGATCTTCAATCTAAGCTCTTGAATCTTCAATCTTGATCTTCGATTTGGATAGATGGAAGTACTAGATTGGAGTGGAGAAAAGAAGTGAAGAAGTGTAGAAGTCGAGCTCTCAAAATGGCAGCACTTCGTCGCTTCAAAATCCGGATCCCAAAAATGAAGAGAAGCTCTCCTATTTATAGCTGAAAACTGCCCCTAAGTCGTAACTCGGCTATCTCCTTAAGTCGCTGCCGACTTAACACTGCCGACCTACGACCTAAAAACCCCCACGACTTAACAGAGCCTCCGACCTAACCCTTCCGACCTAACAGACCAAGCCTACGACTTAACATGCGCGCGACCTAACTTATGCGCGCTTCACTCCTAAGTCGCCTGGACGACTTAACAACTTAGCACCATTCGACTTAACACTGCGCGACTTAACTATGCACGACTTAACACTTATACGACTTACGACCTAACACTTAGACGAAACCCAGCGACCTAACACAGACTGCCTCTCTACGACCTACGACTTATAAAACCTTGCGACCTAACAACTTTAACAACCCACGCGACCTAACAGTGTTACGACCTAACACTTAATACTTAACCCCTTAGGTCGGTCAATCCCATAGGTCGCTCACTTTACTAAGTCGGTAACTTGCTACCCCAGCTCCCCTAGGTCGTTGCCGACCTAACCATGCTAACCCGGTAACCACTAGGTTGCTAACTCCACTAGGTCTGCCTACCCTTAAGTCGCCATCCTTAAGTCGGTCAGTTCTTTAGGTCGTTAACTCGCCCTGCCGACCTAACACTTAACTCACCAACTCGATAACTCGGTCTCTACGACCTAACTCTAACCTTAACTCGCCAATCACCTGGGTAGCTCCAATCCCCTAAGTCGTATACGACTTACGACTTAGCCATATTTCTGCCTAAAACTCATATGCCACCATCTTAACCCAGTTAACTTCTTAAGTCGGCAACTCAACCCAGACTTCTCTTAACTCGTCCAAACTCCTAAGTCGGCTACGACTTAGGACTTAAGCAAAATTCAAGCAAAATTCTGCCAAACCAGAAATGACTTAACAACCATACAACCAAAGGTCAATCATTTTAGAATGTTTTGATCCGTAAAAATACGGGTCGTTACATTCTCTTCCCCTTAGGAATTTCGCCCCCGAAATTCCAAACAAACAAGGCAATCAAAGCTATTCTGTACGCCTATCATCCATAACGATCAACAAACCATGCATACAATTCTAGCTTAGCGTACAGAATTCTAAGACTTAGGACAAGTTACAATTTCGTTAGACGACACGACACCTTAGGGCCATACCTTGAAGAGTTCAGGATGAGCTGCCTTCATCCTCTCTTCCACCTCCCACGTACAGTCGTTATCATCATCACTCCATTGTATCTTGAGTAACTTAACTACCTTCCTCCTAAGCTGTTTCGTGTCGGTTTCAACAACACGAAGCGGCTTACGAGGTCTTCTATCAACTGGATCAACTTCTAAGTCTTCACAGCTATCAGCAGAAACCACTGTATTCGAGTCGTGCACATACTTCCGTAGATAAGATACATGAAAAACATTGTGCACACCCGACATCTTCTCAGGTAACTCCAACCTATAGGCGAGCTTTCCAATTCGCTCGATAATCGGGAATGGTCCAACAAATCTCGGAGTCAATTTACCTTTCTTCCCGAATCGGATAACATTCTTCAGTGGAGAAATCTTCACAAAAACCATATCTCCTACGTCGAATTCCAAATCCTTCCGACGCTTATCAGCATAACTCTTCTGACGGTCTTGGGCTGCCTTCATTCGTTGCCGAATGATCTCTATGCAATCTGAAGTCTGACGAATCATCTCTGGCCCAAGCATCAGCTTTTCTCCAGTTTCCAACCAACATGTTGGAGAGTTACACGGTCTTCCATACAATGCCTCATACGGTGCCATACCAATGCTTGACTGGTAACTATTGTTGTACGCAAACTCTACCAAATGAAGGTGATCTTCCCATGATCCTCCGAAATCCAAAACACAAGCTCTAAGAAGATCTTCCAAAACTCGGTTGACTCTCTCGGTCTGACCATCTGTTTGGGGATGATAAGCTGTACTCAAACACAACTCGGTTCCCAAAACTTCCTGGAAGCTCTTCCAAAATCCACTAGTGAACAATGGATCTCGATCGCTCACTATACTCCTCGGAATACCATGGAAACGAACTATCCACTTAACATACAACTCAGCCAACTTTGATGCGGTCCTAGTCGATCGAACAGGAATGAATCGTGCACTCTTTGTCAGACGATCCACAATGACCCAAATTCCTTCATTTCCCGTTCTGGTTCTAGGCAATCCATCAATAAAATCCATCGACACTTGTTCCCACTTCCATGTAGGAACTTCTAAGGGCTGAAGCAATCCACTTGGCTTCTTCTGTTCGGCTTTAACCAACTGGCAATTCATACACTTGGAAATGAAATCTCCAACATCCTTCTTCATGCCTTCCCAATAGTAGGTTCTCTTCATATCCCGATACATCTTATTTCCACCTGGATGAATTGTCAACCTCGAGTGATGACTTTCCTTCAGAACTTCACTCCTCAACTCATCTATATCGGGAACAACTAGTCGTCCTTGCTTCCGAAGCCAACCCTCTCGATCGACCTCGAATCCTTTATCCTTTTCTGGATCCAATCCAGATTCCAACTCACGGATAATCTTGACAAGCTTATCATCTCGTTTTTGGCTCTCACCAATCCTTTCCACAAGAGTGGGTCTTATTGATAAGTTTGCCAGCATCTCAGGTTCCAATTCACATCTAGGCCTGAAGTCAAATCCAGCCAAATACTCGAGATTCTTCCATTCTGAAAACATGGTTCCCAATCCTGCATGTCTTCGACTTAACGCATCAGCCACTGCGTTACCCTTTCCCGGAGTATAAGCTATACCAAAGTCATATGATGCCAAAAACTCTAGCCAACGTTGCTGCCGAAGATTCAAATCCTTTTGGGAGAAAAGATACTTCAACGACTTGTGGTCCGTAAACAACTCGAATCGAACTCCCAACAGATAATGTCTCCACATCTTCAGAGCAAATACAATCGCCGCTAACTCCAAATCATGAGTTGGGTAATTCCTTTCATGCGGCTTCAGTTGTCGACTGGCATACGCAACAACTTTATCCCTCTGCATCAGCACTGCTCCGAGTCCAGTACCACATGCGTCGGTGTAAACCACCATCTCATCATTCCCACTTGGAATAGTTAAAACAGGAGCACTCGTCAGTCGCTCTTTCAGGATTCCGAAAGCTTGCTCACACTTAGCATCCCAACTGAACACTTGGTTCTTCTTCGTCAATCCTGTCAATGGAGCAGCTACTTTGGAGAAGTCTTTGATAAACCGTCGATAATATCCTGCTAATCCAAGAAAACTTCTCACATCAGATGCATTCTTAGGTCTAACCCAATCCTGGATTGCTGCCACCTTAGCGGGATCAACCGCTATTCCATTTCCAGAAATCACATGGCCTAAGAACCTCACTTCACTCTTCCAGAAGTGACACTTCGAAAACTTAGCCTTCAGCTGATGTTTCCGTAAGATCTCCAAAACAATACGCAAGTGCGTCTTGTGCTCTTCCTCCGTTCTGGAATAAATCAGAATATCATCCACGAACACAAGTACGAACTTGTTCAACTGATCTCTGAACACCCTATTCATAAGATCCACAAAATATGCTGGCGCGTTAGTCAATCCAAACGGCATTACCAGCCACTCAAAGAACCCGGATGGTGTCCTAAAAGCAGTCTTCGGCACACTATCCTTAGCCACTCTCAACTGGTGAAATCCCGTTGCCAAATCCATCTGAGAAAACACCTTAGCTTCGTGAAGCTGATCAAACAAGTCATCTATTCTCGGCAATGGATACTTGTTCTTCTTAGTCACCTTATTCAGCTCACGATAATCGACGCACAATCTCAACGACCCATCTGCCTTGGTTGCAAACACAACTGGTGCACCCCATTCGGACACACTACGCCGAATGAATCCTTTCTGTAAAAGGTCATCAACTTGCACCCTCAACTCCTGCTGTTCCCTAGGCGCCATCCGCCTAAGAGGCATCACAACAGGTCTGGCTCCTTCAACTAGATCTATTCGAAACTCGATCTCTCTATGCGGCGGCAACCCTTTGACTTCGTCGAAGACATCCTCGAATCCATTAGCGATCGGCACTGATGACAGTCCATCCCGTGGAACAACTAGCGAATACATGAAGCTCATGAAGACGCCTTCTTCATGCTTACATCGTATCACAATCTTTCGCCCCTCCACATTCTCGACTGTCACTTCCAACCTTTCGCAATCAACCTTAGCCGCATACTTCCTAAGCCAGTCCATACCCAAAATAATTCCGAACCCCGCAAAGTTCAGAACAAAGCAATCACAAACAAAAGAGCAACCATGACTCGACACAACTAGACCACGGCATAACATACACAAACAAGACGAACCCCCAACTGGATTAGTCACAACCAATGGCCTATCAACAATATCCGGTGTCAAACCTAACCGGCCAACGAGTTCATTACAAACAAACGAATGCGACGCTCCAGTATCAAACAGAACTCTAACTGGAACACCACATAGGAAAAGAGTACCTTGAACAACCACACTCTTTCCCTTCTCTTCAGCAGTAGGAGCTTTCGAAGACGACGGAACAGCCCCCAAAGCATAGGCTTGCACAATCTGCCTGTCCTTCCTTGGTTCTGGACAATTCTTCCTGAAATGCCCCGGCTTGTCACAGTTGTGACACTTCATCGGTGCCTTCGGATTCTTACAATCCTTAGAGAAATGGCCCTTCTGCTGACAATTGTAGCAAGTCACCTCGCCTTTCGGCTTCTTCTGGCCATCCTTACCCTTCTGCTGCTGCTGCTTCCTCTTCTGGTTTCCACCCTGCTGTGGTTTAGATTCTCCCTTGGTAACAGCAACAACAGGTCCTTCCTTAGGAAACAGACTCTCATGCCTAAGAGCTTTTCCACAAGCTTCTCAAATGAATCGTCCAAATGATCCACCAACTGTCTCCCAAGATAACTATCCAAGCCGGTCACAAACTTCTCGTTCTTCTGATAAGCAGACTCAATATATGACCGGGCATACTTGGACAAAGCTTCAAACTCAGAAACATACTCAAGAATAGATCTTCCACCCTGCTTGAGCTCCACAAACTTCTTGAACAGAACAGACTTCTGAGCTGTAGAAATGAACTTAGCTTCAAATCTGACTTGGAATTGCTCCCAAGTAATCTCTTCTTCCGGAGTAGTGATGGTAATAGAGTTCCACCAATCAGAGGCTCTCCCTTGAAGCTGCCTTGATGCCAACTTCCTCTTAGTTGCATCATCAATTCCCAAATCACCAAAGATCCTTCTACAAGCATCTATCCACCTCTGGACCTCAATGGTAGATTCTGTTCCCAAGAAAACCTTCCCTCCAAGAGCAGTATAATCCTTGCACAGCTTAGCAAAATCTACTGGTTTTAGAACTTGAGCTTGAACTCCAACATCTACTGCTACCCCCGGAACTGGTATCCTTCTCATGATCGAAGTCATCATAGCTTCGAACATGGCTGCATAATCAGCAGTCTCTTCAGTGGCACGGCCTTCCCTAGCAGCTGGTCTCCCTCTTCGACTCATTCTCAATATCTATAAAAAGGAATGATTAGAACATCTAGAGAAACAACTGCATAAAGGACTCAAACCTACTAAGCTACTATATTATATATAGTAATCATCCATCAAAATACAATTACGTCTCTCATACGTAGTTACTTCAGCGAGCGTTGGGTAAAATCGATTAACCAAGGCTCTGATACCAAATGTGACGACCGCCCATGACCCCTGCACCGAATCTAGAGATAGAGCGCTGTAAAGTGTGCCAGGCGACCATGGACGATTGTCAAGGTAAGAATTTAAACAACAGAATCTATCGTATTACTCACAGCGCATGGACAAAATACAATAGAACATAAGTATAGTGAAGCTTTACAGAACAAAGTGACATCATATAAAACTCCATAATAGTTGAATACAAGCATCCACATAGTCAATACATCCAGCCTCACTACATATCTCTCAGAGAATACAAAACAGCGGAATATCCAGTACATATAAGAAGATAATATGCAACCCTCTAGCTCGTCTTCGGTATCAGCATCGTGAGAAGAGAACAGCACCTGTCACCTGCTACCTAGTCTGCCCGTCCCAAAATGGACGAACAGCCCAAGGCAATAAGAATTAAAACATAAAGCCTTGAGTCAGACAACAGTCTTAGTGAGCAGTAAATTAACTAACAACATACCAAAAGAGCATAAAGGAAAAGGAATAGGAATACAACCCTCCCACTCCAACCTCATTCTACAGTGATAGCCCCCAGACACACACTAAGCAGAAGCAAACATAGCAGAGCATACAATTTAAAGTAAAGCTACTATCACTCGAGTCAAGGGTGATGTTTTCCAAGTACCAAGGCCTAAATCAGATAAGCACCCAGAAAATACCGCTCTTGAGTCCGAATGACGATACAACCAAACATCCATGACTCTGGCTATCACTGTTATCATTGCTTCGATATCACCGTTAATTGAATGACCGGCACATTCTTTCAGCCGTCCGTCAAGGGCTAATGGAAACCCCGGTTCTAGACATAACTCCCGCACGTCGTCGCAGCCCGTGCCTAGGACTATCGAATCTGCCCAGAGTACTCGACCATCAACAGTTGGCCGTTGGGACTATCGAATCTGCCCAAACGTACCCTTGCTTAGAGCATGCTAGAACCTTCAACAACGATGCTATCCAAGCCTCCTAGTCATCCTCCTCGACGACTATTCTCATATCCATTCATTATCTTCAACTCGAATCATATCACCGAGTTATCAACATGCTTGGAATGATCCCGTCTGGATTAGACCAAGTCTTCACCACATGATTGCCTCGCTTCATTATATCCTTGCAAAGCCTCATCTCATCATTACATCATCAAATCTATGCATAAGAGCTTCATCATCCCGCTACATATGCCACGAGCAGCTTTTCCATTTCAAGAGCCTTTCCCTTAGCTTTTGAATCATCTTCGATCTAAATCTAATCATCAATCATCTAGTTCATAACAAGTAATCAAATCAAACATCAATCCAAGCAATCAAGCATTCAAATATGATCTAAGTAGACAATTATAACAATAATGGCATTTTCGTAATTAAAGAGTTGAAAGTCCAATAAGCATGAAAACATGGATTATATCTCTACAAACTTGATGAATGAACTTGCATAGGTTAACATATGATAAAATGGATGCAACATCATCATGAACAATGGATCTATATGGATCTACACATAGGATGAAGAAAATGCATGGAAATCTCTATTTTAACACCAAAACGAGCCAACAATCCGATATACTCCTTTGGATCCGTGTGAGAGATAATCACCACTCACCAAATCACCTAAACAATCCAAAAGATATCAACTTCAGATCAGGACAGCGAAGAACTAAGCTAGATCCGACAAGATCTCACTTCAAACGATGAAATCTCTCTTGAAAAGATGAAGATCTTCAATCTAAGCTCTTGAATCTTCAATCTTGATCTTCGATTTGGATAGATGGAAGTACTAGATTGGAGTGGAGAAAAGAAGTGAAGAAGTGTAGAAGTCGAGCTCTCAAAATGGCAGCACTTCGTCGCTTCAAAATCCGGATCCCAAAAATGAAGAGAAGCTCTCCTATTTATAGCTGAAAACTGCCCCTAAGTCGTAACTCGGCTATCTCCTTAAGTCGCTGCCGACTTAACACTGCCGACCTACGACCTAAAAACCCCCACGACTTAACAGAGCCTCCGACCTAACCCTTCCGACCTAACAGACCAAGCCTACGACTTAACATGCGCGCGACCTAACTTATGCGCGCTTCACTCCTAAGTCGCCTGGACGACTTAACAACTTAGCACCATTCGACTTAACACTGCGCGACTTAACTATGCACGACTTAACACTTATACGACTTACGACCTAACACTTAGACGAAACCCAGCGACCTAACACAGACTGCCTCTCTACGACCTACGACTTATAAAACCTTGCGACCTAACAACTTTAACAACCCACGCGACCTAACAGTGTTACGACCTAACACTTAATACTTAACCCCTTAGGTCGGTCAATCCCATAGGTCGCTCACTTTACTAAGTCGGTAACTTGCTACCCCAGCTCCCCTAGGTCGTTGCCGACCTAACCATGCTAACCCGGTAACCACTAGGTCGCTAACTCCACTAGGTCTGCCTACCCTTAAGTCGCCATCCTTAAGTCGGTCAGTTCTTTAGGTCATTAACTCGCCCTGCCGACCTAACACTTAACTCACCAACTCGATAACTCGGTCTCTACGACCTAACTCTAACCTTAACTCGCCAATCACCTGGGTAGCTCCAATCCCCTAAGTCGTATACGACTTACGACTTAGCCATATTTCTGCCTAAAACTCATATGCCACCATCTTAACCCAGTTAACTTCTTAAGTCGGCAACTCAACCCAGACTTCTCTTAACTCGTCCAAACTCCTAAGTCGGCTACGACTTAGGACTTAAGCAAAATTCAAGCAAAATTCTGCCAAACCAGAAATGACTTAACAACCATACAACCAAAGGTCAATCATTTTAGAATGTTTTGATCCGTAAAAATACGGGTCGTTACAACATTAGTTTGCAATGTCAATCTACTTCAACAAAAACAAGTCAAAACACCTCCTTTCCACCACTCAAACTCACATCCACCACTTTCCAAAGCAAAGCCAAGCCTTCCCTCCCTACACTTATGGCCGTGAGCCTCTAGCCAAGGCTGAGCCCTTCAAAGTCAATAGTGCTAGTGATCGTGAGCACAGATTTCGAAATAGCAGAGGTATAGCCCATTTTATATTAGCTCGAAGGGAAAATGATGCTGAGAACTCCTAAACTAGTATATTTTATATTAATGATGATATGATGTTTGCAAATGAATGTTTAATATGCTTTGATCATCAAGTTTGGTTGATCTCATATGAATGTTGAATATATATGCAAGTCACGAATATACACGTCGATAAGCACAATGGAAATCACTTTCCTTGAATTAAGGAAATGATGTATATGGAAGTGTTAAACCTCTTAAAAATGGTTTAAAAATGAGTTTGAAATGGATTATAAATATTTAAAAGTGTTTTGGTGATGTTTTAAAAGAAATAGAAGATTTAGTTAAAAGTAAGCGTGTAATAACCCGACTTTTTCTCCACAGAAAGTCGGATCATTATGAAGAAAGAAAGGGGTAGAAAATAGAAAAGAAGAGAAGAAAGAAAGAAACAACAACAACGATCTCACAGCGGAACGAATAAATTATATTAATAACATAAACTATTACATAGTATACAACAATTTACAGAGTTACACAGCATATACATCACTTACTAGACAGTTATAAACATCTGTCTAGACATTACAACTCAAATACAAGACAAGACACTATCACAAATATCAACACAGCGGAATACTATATCTACGAACGCCGAAGCCTCCTGCTCCATTGCTCCTCCAGAATATTCGTCAAAGCTAAACCTGAATCCCTTGGCTACTCGTAAAAATTTGAGTACCCAAGAGTTTATATGAAACAGAAATAAACACTTGGGTCAGACATGGGTCTGGTGTGAGTAACAGGTTAAACTTGCTTAACTTCAAAACCTTTTGAAAGAAAAGGTATCACGTAAGACCTCCCACACATAAACATGGGTAAGTTTTTACCTTACGCTAACCAAAACATTTGATAGGAAATTCGATTGTATTATAATAGGGTCTAGGGTTTTCAAATAAATATGAAATAGCTGAAATTGTTACATTATTAAATTCCAGCATACTAGCCACAAAGTGGGTTATACAATCAAGTCCGTTGGCACTTATTGGATTTTGGATTCCATACAATGGCAGGGCTACCGGGGTACCGCCCGTCACAGTACGTGGCCTAGATCACCGTACCGAGGATCACTCCCAATCCCCTGCAACACAAGGCCGGAACATCCCTTACTGGATAATTCCCGCACAAGATACCTCACGGTTGGGATCAGCAACCGCACACACTAAGCCGAAATAAGAAGGGACTTCTAGACAGAGGTAATCTTGTCCTACTTGGGTGCTACCCACTAACCTTGCTGCACCTCCCCTGTTTTAGCCATTCCCGGTTTGTGAGGCTTGAGGCTACGATTACCTTTAATCAGAACACATCACTTAGAATGCTCATCGTCCACCTGACGATGTGCTGAAAGCATTCAATCCATACAAGTTCGTTCCGGGTTCGAACGAAACCGAAGGCATTATCTCGTTACACTTGTTTTGGAATCACCCTCAGAGTTAACGACAATAACCCTTGCACTCTGAATCTTCATCTTCACTTGATTCACGACCTATCGTTAATTTGGATCGATGTGGTATTCGGGTCTCCAGACCTGGAAATCCGGTATACGGAAACCCGATCCCGGTCTCATCGAAATCCAAGGCGTATCTTTTAAGGCCAAGTTGTTTTAAAGGTTAAAACAATTTAATTCAATTATCTTTATACACTTAGAAAGATAATTCACAATAGATAATCAACATTATCAATATCATCAGATAATCCATATTATCACAATTCAACTAAACATCCATATCACATAGCATATATCTTATCAGAGATATCAATCAAATGCAAAGCATTCAGTATTATCATCCATCCATAAGTAATGATCTATATCATCTCTAATTAATTTAAAGTTAATTAAATTAATTACTTTTATTTTATAAATCCTTCTTACTTAAACATTAATTAATTACAAATTAATTAATTATCCTCTAATTACCTTTTTCAATTAATCATCTTTGATTAATTATCTTTTAATTACCTTCAAGTTATTTATCTTTAATTAATTACTCAAATTAATTAACCTTAACCACTTATAGTAATTAACCTTTAATTACTTCATTAATTAATTAACTATAATTAATTAAATTAATCACTATAATTAATTATATGAAACCTTAATTAATTACATTAATTAATCACTTCATTTATTAATTATACTTAATTAATCAATCTTAATTACATCATTAATTATATTAATTAATGATCCTTAATTACAACTTAATTATTAATTACTTTAATTAAATTAATTACATTAAGTAATTAACTTTAAATTAAACAACATTTATTAATCACCTTGATTAATCTTCAATCAGTAATTAACTACCCTTAATTACTTTCATTTACTAAATTAATTCTCCTTAATTAATTTCTTAATTAATCCCTTGATTAATTATTCAAAGTAATTAAACTCAAATTACTTTCCTTAATACATAACCATCAATTAATTACTTCTAGTAATTATCTTATTAGTTACTTCCCTAAATAATCTTACCTTAATAATTACATTAAGTAATTATTATCAAATCATCTTTTGATTATTATAAATTAATTAAACTTAATTAATTAACTTAACTAATCAAATTAACTTCAATTAATTACAATAAGTAATTAATTCTTAATTACTTCCATTAAGTAATTCCATTTAAAACAAATTCTATAATTGGTTATCTTAAATTAATTAAACTAATTAATTATCAAAATTAATCCTATTAATTAATTATTTAATAATCCATAGTTAATGACCTCCATTAACTATTAACAACTCTTTAATTACTTTCTTAAGTAATTAAATTGGATTTATTATTATTAATTCCAAATTGATAAATCTTAATAACAAATTAATTTATCTCTAATTATTAAATTAATTAAGTGTTATCCATAACTTAATTAATCTTTAATTACTTTATTAATTAATTTCTAAACATTAATTAATATTCTAATTTATAATTCTTAATTATAAATTTATTTATTCTAATTAATTAATCTTAATCATTAATTAATTAGTTTAAACCTTTAATTACCTATTTAATTAATCCAAATGATTAATTAATCAATTAAACCAATTATCCATATTAATTTACCTTATTAATTTAATCCATCACAATCATTAAGTCTTAAGAAAACATTTCCTTATTAATGATATTTATTATTCAAAACATATTTGAAAACATTTAACTTTCAAATTTACCTTTAAAATCCATTTTTAAATATGAGATTTAAAATGAATAAGAATTTAATTTTAACAAGTTTAAAAATCCATTTTATATACAATTTAAACCTTTAAAGTTATTAAACAATTTAATTTAAAAACTTTCTTTTACTTCAAATCTAAGATACAGATATAAATTTGGTTCCACATTTAAATTTAGATTCAAACTTACTTACAAATTTAAAACTCCATTTTAAATTCAACTATCTAAACAATTTAAGGTTGCTAAAATATTTTAAATTTCAAAAAACTTTATTTATCTTTAAACTGAGATTTAAATTTAAACTTGAATCAGATTTAAATTTAAATTTTATACTTGATTTACCTTTACTTAATCAATTTAAACTCAGTTTTAAAATTTTAAAACAGTTTAGTTTTTAAATCTGGAAACCAGACTTTTACCCGAGCGCATACTAAAACACTTCGAATCGCCTGCCTAAATTCTCCGAGTCTCACCCGATCAAAACTAGAGAAAATCTCGAGTAGCCTCCCCTGTTAATAACCAGACTTCACCAGAATTTCACAATCTCGTGCACGTGCACGATCAACTCCATCAATTCCGACCATCGACGACATCTTCACCACATCGGCGATCAACCATCAACCAATCTACGATCATCACCTCTTCGATCTATTCGCGAAATCGAAATCGAGCATAAATCCAAAACCAGGAACCAGACAACATTTCCAAAGCCTGTCAACATAGTTCGTACTCGCGATTCCGACCATCAGAGAAGCTAATTCTCTGGCCATACCTTCGCCTATACCTAAACTTCCATTTCCCAAAATCTTAGAACACTCGATCCATCAACGAAAACAAACGAATCGAATTCATGGCCTTACTTAAAACTAGGTTTAAAAATTTAAAACCTAAATCATTTCTGCCTTACTTCATTAAAAATTCTCCTGACAATTTTCCTATCATCCATGATCATTCCACTATCATTATTGAAGAATTCAACATCCCAGTTCCATTGAGATAATCAAAATCACTAAAATTTCATTTCTGACTTAAACCAGAACTGCTCTTTCAATTCGAAACTAAAAATTATGATATTATTGCTAAAAATCATATTATAACCTATCTATTAAATTTATAAACCTGAAGTTATAAATTTACAAGTTTAAATTTTTACCTTTATATAACATTTCTCTGTTGTTTTTGTTTACAGAGACACTCAGGTGTGAATTTGACTTAACTAGGCTTTTTAAACCTTAGTATATGATAATTAAACAATACTTACTTATAAGTTAAGTCCAAATAAAAACTAAATCAAGTGGTTAAAGATAAAAAGACATTTTGGGTCTGGCAACAGAACAAAACAGAATTCATATACATCCATACACCACATCCATATACACAAACAGGAGAATGCACTTATTCATACATCAATACTTATATATGTCACAGAGATTCAACATGCAATCCTATTTTATTTTAAGTTTAAAAGTTACTCACCAGATTTTAAAAGAAGCAGAGCCTCCAGATTTTTGAAACTGAGACAACAGGCTTTTGATTTTGATAAATCTTTGGTTTTTAAAACTGCATGCTTTTGATTTTCTTTTTTAATTCCAGATTTGCTTGCTTCTGTTTTTGAATAATACATGCAGGCTTGATTTCAAAACAGAGAAGTTTGATCTCTGCTTTGATTCCAGGTTGAAGAATACATGCTGGCTTTAATTACTACTTCAGATTGCATTATGAAGAGATTACAGGCTTTGATTCTAGATCTTTATTTAGAAAGTTGATTACAGGTTATTGAGTTGCATTTCAAATTGGAGGTGGATGTTGATTTCATGTTTTGTTTTTGAGGAGGTATTGATTTAAGGTTTGTACAGGCTGAAAATTTTCTCAAGTTTTTGAAAAGAGGAAATGGAAAAAAAGAATGAAGGTAAGATAATATATGTATAAAGGCTGAAATAAATAAATAAAATAAAAGAAAAATTAAATTAAATGTGACACTTGTCATATACCTTAACTATTTACATTACACATGTTTTATTAAACCTTAATATGGTGACATTTGTCTTTTAAGTATTTAATACATATTTTTATTTATTTTTAAATGTTAATAAAACTTTTATACTAGTTTACTATTTATAAATACTTACCTAAATGTATATATGTATATAAATTACTTTAAAGAAAATGTAAATAAAACCAATTATATAAAATTAAAAGCTTTTTACTTAATTTATAAATTTACAAATACTTATTTATATATATAGATAACTTTTAAAGAATAAAACCAATCATATTTATATATATAAACAATACATATATCTATTATTTGAAAATAACACATTTGACCATTTTAAATAGTTTATAAAAGAGATTATAAATTACTTATTACTTAAATGAATTAATGCCATATGTAAATTGTATTTAAACTTCTATTTTTAAATCATATATATCAAGTAATATTTAAAAAGAAATAAAACAAACCTTTTATTTAAATTTAAACTTAAACATTTATTTTATGTATTTTAAAACCATATAGTTATTTGTTAAATAACTTTGAAAAGCTTAATATTAAATTAATCATGATTTCCAAATTACCAAAATATATATTAGAAAACAAGATTTATTTATTTCAAACCAAAGCTCATCTATTTACAATATATACAGTTATATATATATATATATCATAAATAGAAAATATTTTATTAATTTTTAAAAGATAAAATTCACCAGTTAAATATTTATTAAATTAGATTATTAAATTAAACTCAAATTTTATTATCAAAGATCATAAATATCAATTTAATTATTTAACAAATTATTAAATTGATATTGCTCAAATTTCCGGGATATTACATTCCTCCCCCCTTAAAATAATTTCGTCCCCGAAATTTAAACAAAGGTAATTTAATAATCTATTTAAGATTTTAATTTTAATTCACAAGCATATACTATCATCCATATACTAGCAACCATAGCAGCCAATCCATCCAGTCAAACAATTCTAACTATCTAGACTAAATTCTAGATAAAATTCCTCGAGTTTCCCCAAGTATATATATATACCGGAATACTCGCTCTACAAACAATCTAAACTACTAAGCTATAGATCTCCTACACATCTAGATCTACAGAACTAAACAGACTATCAGACTACAGACGAGTCTGACTCAACTACCAAACTTTCCAAAACTGCAGATTCTAAAACCAGAGATAGATCAAATACGTACTCCCTCAGAGATACGTAAAACTCAATGAATTCCAGTTATCCAAACTGACAATTCAACCAAGTAGACCAATTACTTATCCAAATCAGAACACAGACGAGATCCAAACATAACTCTACTTCACAACTATCAGTAGATTCCAAACTTACTTCTCCTATCCAGAGATACACTCCAAACTACTTTCGCTGTTCAACTCTGATCTGAGGTAGAACACAAGCACAGACTGGACAACTCATTTCTAGAAATAAGGTTCACTGATCCATAAAGAAAACTCAGATACTCCATCAAAACTTGAGCTGTTTCACCAACTCCATCTCTAGGAAACATCCTTCCACTAGACTGAACCACCGATATCACTCATGGAATCCAGTCGATAAGAAAACTCAATCTTCAGATGCGGACAAACTTCTGACTTCTCTGAAGACATCCAGAAAAATTCTGACAACCCAAGAGAACACTCAGACAATCGCAAGTCACTTTTGCGATCAACCCATTCTAATTCCAAAGAAAAACTGTTCTTCTTTACCAATCAGAACAGCTCAACTTAACTATCCAATCCATCGAAGAAATGGATCCTCTTACTGCTTCTGAACTTCACTTCCAGAAAAACTGCTCATCCAGAAAACTTCCTGCCAACACACAGAACACTCTGAGCTGCACTGCTGCCACAGATGCCAAAGATTTCCTAACCAAAGCCCTTCGAGAAACTCGATCCTCAAACCAAACAGAATCACCATGCTGAACTCAGCCACAATACCAAAACATACACACTTCCTTAATCTTGTTCCAAAGAAAACATCTTCAGGAACATCCATCGTCACTGTATCTCATCATACAGCTACTATTACCTGAGGTATCAAGATACCATCACATACTTCTGTTCAACCGACAGATCCAACTCTACTCATCCAAACTACAAAGATAAACTCCGAACCTTAACAGGTTTCCTTCAGAGATCGATGAAATCCTCACAATTGCAAAGTTCACTTGAGACGGTATTAGGTCTACAGTCTCGACAGATACACTTCCAACCTCAACACTCAGACTCCTAATCCTAGATGATAAATTATTATCATCTCAACCAATCATTACAAATACCATATACATTTAAAATGATACGTTTTATATAGAAATTATTTCTGGGTAAAATTATTTCATTTACCTCTTTAAAATAATATTGTGTCCGTTGGCCTGGTTCAAGTGTTTAGAGATCCCTATCAATAACGTTAGCTACTCGTATTGACCAGAATCCATATACCACTCAACCGATCAATTAACACAATATAAAACCATTTTATATAACTAACAAATACGCGCTCTCGTATATATATATACTCAGACTCAAATAGGTTGCTACAGATCCTATCTCTAATGAACAATCCTTCTGAACCTAGGTATTCACTCAACCTAGTGCTCTGATGTTCAATTAACCAAAAGCTTAGGCATTCGCTCAACCTATGCTCTGATACCACTGTAATAACCCGACTTTTTCTCCACAGAAAGTCGGATCATTATGAAGAAAGAAAGGGGTAGAAAATAGAAAAGAAGAGAAGAAAGAAAGAAACAACAACAACGATCTCACAGCGGAACGAATAAATTATATTAATAACATAAACTATTACATAGTATACAACAATTTACAGAGTTACACAGCATATACATCACTTACTAGACAGTTATAAACATCTGTCTAGACATTACAACTCAAATACAAGACAAGACACTATCACAAATATCAACACAGCGGAATACTATATCTACGAACGCCGAAGCCTCCTGCTCCATTGCTCCTCCAGAATATTCGTCAAAGCTAAACCTGAATCCCTTGGCTACTCGTAAAAATTTGAGTACCCAAGAGTTTATATGAAACAGAAATAAACACTTGGGTCAGACATGGGTCTGGTGTGAGTAACAGGTTAAACTTGCTTAACTTCAAAACCTTTTGAAAGAAAAGGTATCACGTAAGACCTCCCACACATAAACATGGGTAAGTTTTTACCTTACGCTAACCAAAACATTTGATAGGAAATTCGATTGTATTATAATAGGGTCTAGGGTTTTCAAATAAATATGAAATAGCTGAAATTGTTACATTATTAAATTCCAGCATACTAGCCACAAAGTGGGTTATACAATCAAGTCCGTTGGCACTTATTGGATTTTGGATTCCATACAATGGCAGGGCTACCGGGGTACCGCCCGTCACAGTACGTGGCCTAGATCACCGTACCGAGGATCACTCCCAATCCCCTGCAACACAAGGCCGGAACATCCCTTACTGGATAATTCCCGCACAAGATACCTCACGGTTGGGATCAGCAACCGCACACACTAAGCCGAAATAAGAAGGGACTTCTAGACAGAGGTAATCTTGTCCTACTTGGGTGCTACCCACTAACCTTGCTGCACCTCCCCTGTTTTAGCCATTCCCGGTTTGTGAGGCTTGAGGCTACGATTACCTTTAATCAGAACACATCACTTAGAATGCTCATCGTCCACCTGACGATGTGCTGAAAGCATTCAATCCATACAAGTTCGTTCCGGGTTCGAACGAAACCGAAGGCATTATCTCGTTACACTTGTTTTGGAATCACCCTCAGAGTTAACGACAATAACCCTTGCACTCTGAATCTTCATCTTCACTTGATTCACGACCTATCGTTAATTTGGATCGATGTGGTATTCGGGTCTCCAGACCTGGAAATCCGGTATACGGAAACCCGATCCCGGTCTCATCGAAATCCAAGGCGTATCTTTTAAGGCCAAGTTGTTTTAAAGGTTAAAACAATTTAATTCAATTATCTTTATACACTTAGAAAGATAATTCACAATAGATAATCAACATTATCAATATCATCAGATAATCCATATTATCACAATTCAACTAAACATCCATATCACATAGCATATATCTTATCAGAGATATCAATCAAATGCAAAGCATTCAGTATTATCATCCATCCATAAGTAATGATCTATATCATCTCTAATTAATTTAAAGTTAATTAAATTAATTACTTTTATTTTATAAATCCTTCTTACTTAAACATTAATTAATTACAAATTAATTAATTATCCTCTAATTACCTTTTTCAATTAATCATCTTTGATTAATTATCTTTTAATTACCTTCAAGTTATTTATCTTTAATTAATTACTCAAATTAATTAACCTTAACCACTTATAGTAATTAACCTTTAATTACTTCATTAATTAATTAACTATAATTAATTAAATTAATCACTATAATTAATTATATGAAACCTTAATTAATTACATTAATTAATCACTTCATTTATTAATTATACTTAATTAATCAATCTTAATTACATCATTAATTATATTAATTAATGATCCTTAATTACAACTTAATTATTAATTACTTTAATTAAATTAATTACATTAAGTAATTAACTTTAAATTAAACAACATTTATTAATCACCTTGATTAATCTTCAATCAGTAATTAACTACCCTTAATTACTTTCATTTACTAAATTAATTCTCCTTAATTAATTTCTTAATTAATCCCTTGATTAATTATTCAAAGTAATTAAACTCAAATTACTTTCCTTAATACATAACCATCAATTAATTACTTCTAGTAATTATCTTATTAGTTACTTCCCTAAATAATCTTACCTTAATAATTACATTAAGTAATTATTATCAAATCATCTTTTGATTATTATAAATTAATTAAACTTAATTAATTAACTTAACTAATCAAATTAACTTCAATTAATTACAATAAGTAATTAATTCTTAATTACTTCCATTAAGTAATTCCATTTAAAACAAATTCTATAATTGGTTATCTTAAATTAATTAAACTAATTAATTATCAAAATTAATCCTATTAATTAATTATTTAATAATCCATAGTTAATGACCTCCATTAACTATTAACAACTCTTTAATTACTTTCTTAAGTAATTAAATTGGATTTATTATTATTAATTCCAAATTGATAAATCTTAATAACAAATTAATTTATCTCTAATTATTAAATTAATTAAGTGTTATCCATAACTTAATTAATCTTTAATTACTTTATTAATTAATTTCTAAACATTAATTAATATTCTAATTTATAATTCTTAATTATAAATTTATTTATTCTAATTAATTAATCTTAATCATTAATTAATTAGTTTAAACCTTTAATTACCTATTTAATTAATCCAAATGATTAATTAATCAATTAAACCAATTATCCATATTAATTTACCTTATTAATTTAATCCATCACAATCATTAAGTCTTAAGAAAACATTTCCTTATTAATGATATTTATTATTCAAAACATATTTGAAAACATTTAACTTTCAAATTTACCTTTAAAATCCATTTTTAAATATGAGATTTAAAATGAATAAGAATTTAATTTTAACAAGTTTAAAAATCCATTTTATATACAATTTAAACCTTTAAAGTTATTAAACAATTTAATTTAAAAACTTTCTTTTACTTCAAATCTAAGATACAGATATAAATTTGGTTCCACATTTAAATTTAGATTCAAACTTACTTACAAATTTAAAACTCCATTTTAAATTCAACTATCTAAACAATTTAAGGTTGCTAAAATATTTTAAATTTCAAAAAACTTTATTTATCTTTAAACTGAGATTTAAATTTAAACTTGAATCAGATTTAAATTTAAATTTTATACTTGATTTACCTTTACTTAATCAATTTAAACTCAGTTTTAAATTTTTAAAACAGTTTAGTTTTTAAATCTGGAAACCAGACTTTTACCCGAGCGCATACTAAAACACTTCGAATCGCCTGCCTAAATTCTCCGAGTCTCACCCGATCAAAACTAGAGAAAATCTCGAGTAGCCTCCCCTGTTAATAACCAGACTTCACCAGAATTTCACAATCTCGTGCACGTGCACGATCAACTCCATCAATTCCGACCATCGACGACATCTTCACCACATCGGCGATCAACCATCAACCAATCTACGATCATCACCTCTTCGATCTATTCGCGAAATCGAAATCGAGCATAAATCCAAAACCAGGAACCAGACAACATTTCCAAAGCCTGTCAACATAGTTCGTACTCGCGATTCCGACCATCAGAGAAGCTAATTCTCTGGCCATACCTTCGCCTATACCTAAACTTCCATTTCCCAAAATCTTAGAACACTCGATCCATCAACGAAAACAAACGAATCGAATTCATGGCCTTACTTAAAACTAGGTTTAAAAATTTAAAACCTAAATCATTTCTGCCTTACTTCATTAAAAATTCTCCTGACAATTTTCCTATCATCCATGATCATTCCACTATCATTATTGAAGAATTCAACATCCCAGTTCCATTGAGATAATCAAAATCACTAAAATTTCATTTCTGACTTAAACCAGAACTGCTCTTTCAATTCGAAACTAAAAATTATGATATTATTGCTAAAAATCATATTATAACCTATCTATTAAATTTATAAACCTGAAGTTATAAATTTACAAGTTTAAATTTTTACCTTTATATAACATTTCTCTGTTGTTTTTGTTTACAGAGACACTCAGGTGTGAATTTGACTTAACTAGGCTTTTTAAACCTTAGTATATGATAATTAAACAATACTTACTTATAAGTTAAGTCCAAATAAAAACTAAATCAAGTGGTTAAAGATAAAAAGACATTTTGGGTCTGGCAACAGAACAAAACAGAATTCATATACATCCATACACCACATCCATATACACAAACAGGAGAATGCACTTATTCATACATCAATACTTATATATGTCACAGAGATTCAACATGCAATCCTATTTTATTTTAAGTTTAAAAGTTACTCACCAGATTTTAAAAGAAGCAGAGCCTCCAGATTTTTGAAACTGAGACAACAGGCTTTTGATTTTGATAAATCTTTGGTTTTTAAAACTGCATGCTTTTGATTTTCTTTTTTAATTCCAGATTTGCTTGCTTCTGTTTTTGAATAATACATGCAGGCTTGATTTCAAAACAGAGAAGTTTGATCTCTGCTTTGATTCCAGGTTGAAGAATACATGCTGGCTTTAATTACTACTTCAGATTGCATTATGAAGAGATTACAGGCTTTGATTCTAGATCTTTATTTAGAAAGTTGATTACAGGTTATTGAGTTGCATTTCAAATTGGAGGTGGATGTTGATTTCATGTTTTGTTTTTGAGGAGGTATTGATTTAAGGTTTGTACAGGCTGAAAATTTTCTCAAGTTTTTGAAAAGAGGAAATGGAAAAAAAGAATGAAGGTAAGATAATATATGTATAAAGGCTGAAATAAATAAATAAAATAAAAGAAAAATTAAATTAAATGTGACACTTGTCATATACCTTAACTATTTACATTACACATGTTTTATTAAACCTTAATATGGTGACATTTGTCTTTTAAGTATTTAATACATATTTTTATTTATTTTTAAATGTTAATAAAACTTTTATACTAGTTTACTATTTATAAATACTTACCTAAATGTATATATGTATATAAATTACTTTAAAGAAAATGTAAATAAAACCAATTATATAAAATTAAAAGCTTTTTACTTAATTTATAAATTTACAAATACTTATTTATATATATAGATAACTTTTAAAGAATAAAACCAATCATATTTATATATATAAACAATACATATATCTATTATTTGAAAATAACACATTTGACCATTTTAAATAATTTATAAAAGAGATTATAAATTACTTATTACTTAAATGAATTAATGCCATATGTAAATTGTATTTAAACTTCTATTTTTAAATCATATATATCAAGTAATATTTAAAAAGAAATAAAACAAACCTTTTATTTAAATTTAAACTTAAACATTTATTTTATGTATTTTAAAACCATATAGTTATTTGTTAAATAACTTTGAAAAGCTTAATATTAAATTAATCATGATTTCCAAATTACCAAAATATATATTAGAAAACAAGATTTATTTATTTCAAACCAAAGCTCATCTATTTACAATATATACAGTTATATATATATATATCATAAATAGAAAATATTTTATTAATTTTTAAAAGATAAAATTCACCAGTTAAATATTTATTAAATTAGATTATTAAATTAAACTCAAATTTTATTATCAAAGATCATAAATATCAATTTAATTATTTAACAAATTATTAAATTGATATTGCTCAAATTTCCGGGATATTACAAAGCGCATTACGTAACGGTAGTTCGCGATTTCGCGCTATAAAAGTCAAACAAGTGTAAAAGTCGGTATATAGCTCGGAATTATTCGACATAAGAATTTTCCGAACTATCCATAGTTTTCCAATGAAGAAAGAAAATTGAGATTTTGATAAGTGGATTTTGAAATATGAGCAAAACAAGTTTTAGAAAAATCCCGATTTTACACTTCAGAATCCAAAACTGGATTTCTTTGAAAATGATGTTTTAATTTGTTTAAAAATATGGAATAAATCTTATAAATGTTTTAAAATATTTTAAAAGCGATTTGAATAATAAAAATGGATTTTCAAATAATAAAATGTCATTTTGACCAATAGAGCTTAAAAAGCACTTTCCGCAGCACTTTTCCGCAGCACTTTTTTATAACTTTGAAATATAGTTTTAAACTTAACGATTCTTATCCAAATATTTTATAAATGTTTTTCAATGGACAATTAAGAGTTTAATAATGATTTGGAAGTTTTCTAGCTTATTGATGAAAGTTCAAATTTATGATTCAAAGAAAAAGCAATTATAAGTAAATGGTTTAACCTTGGCTCTAAAAGCCGACGAGTAGACTGGACTTTTCTATTCATGAGATCTGAATGTGAGGTGCTTAATCTAAGGAGATGTTCAGGAGAAACCAGTGCCTTGGCTCACCTGGCCTCTTCCTCAGGCGAGGGATATATAAGGTCGAAATGTCGGAAACGAATTAAGTATAAAAGGATTTAATTTTCCAAATTTAATTACAACTTGAATTTTATGGAGATGATCTTCTTGTACTCGGTTATAAAGCCCGAAGAGGAAACTCATACTATTCATGGAATTTAAAAGGTGATTTCACCGTTATTCCGCCCATAGTATTTGTTGAATGCGAGGATTGATATTGAGTAGAATTAGACGATTTCTATGGATTTTGCTCACTTAATATTTACCAGTTTTGGATTAACATCCTAGATAACACGGTTTCAACTAAATCAAAAGTATGAGTTTTGAACTAAGAAATCTTTCTTAAGATTTAAATGAAATGATTTGGAATAAATTTAAATTCCTATACTTAAAATTTATTGGTTGGATTTATAGTAAACGTTGTCTTGAATAACATTGTTTTTGATCCGTGTTAAAAGTTATGATTTGGAAATCTTTGTTAAAATTTAAATAAATTATTTGGAATATTTTTCTAAGAAAAGATGAAATGATTTGGAAATTAAAAAGGGTTTTATGTAATCAAAGGATTTATAAGAGAGGTCTAATGATTCCGTATATATCGGAAAGAATGTTTTAGAAATATATATCTCTAAAAGAGATTTTGATAAAAAGAACATAATCAATTAAAGAATGATTCCTTATTCAAAGAACCTCTTTTTATCGATGATTGGTTCGAAAGAACCGGGATCATATCTTATCTGGCACTTGCACCTCGTGTTAGGGTATGCTCCATCAGTTGGAGTGTGCAGCATGATAGGGGTTCTCGCTTTCTATTTGGTGGCGAGCAAGAGACTATTACCCCTACATGTCCCTAGATGGAAAAGGGTTGGTTGTTAGTCGCAAGGCTGACTATAAATCAGATTCGAGGTACCAATATATGCCACGGTGGAGATGGGATGGTTGAAAAGCCAACCGGTCGTCGCTGTTGATGGTTGAAAAGCCTAGATCGTTACATTTGGTATTAGAACTTAGATTGAGCAAACACCAGAGCCTGATATGGGTAAAAGACTCACAAAGATAGGGTTAGTAATGCCCTAGGATGAGTAACTCATTAGAGATAGGGTCAATAACACCCTAGAATGAGTTTTGAGAGTATTATATTTGAGCATGTATTTGTTAATATTATATACAAATAATTTTGGTTTTGAAAATTGGTAAATGAAATAATTTTACCTAAGATTATATTTTGGATATAAAGAATATTTTTCAAAAAATATAGTTATTTGAGTTAAGGATAATACTAAGTTATTATCATTGATTGATCGGTTGTTTAATTTAAAAGTTTAAGTGCGAACACCTCATGAATTTAGTTTCACAATTTGGCTATGGGGAATTCAATAAATAATAATCTTGGTTTAAGAATAAAGGAATTTATTTAAGATTATTAAATTTTATGAATATATCTTATGTAAGTGATTTTATAAACAGGATTTATAAAACATGCTTTTTAAAGGAATTTTTGAGAATTTAAATTTTTTGTATTTTTGAAAAGAATTTCAAATGATTTTTGGAAAAGGAATAATAATAGTATTATTTCTAGAAATGGGATTTTGAAAACGAAAAACAATCTTGTGATTGATTAATTCGAGTGGCTTAAAAGTAACTAAAAATGGGTAAAGGGTGTGTTCTGATGGTAAACGCTTCTCTTAAGTATTCCCCTTCTTGTTAAGAAAATATGTGATACTATTGGCAGTACCCAGTTCCTTGGTATCATTTTTGAGTTACTCGATTAATATACTTATCTAAAGTAAAAAGAATAATGTGAATCACCAATTGGTGAATTAATTGATGATTGTCAATTTTTATAAAAATATATTATCTTAATTAATAAGCATGGGTAAGCTTTGATCTTTAAAAGTAAACATTTAAAGTTAATAATGAATGGCTTTGGGTTTGTTTTAAACTATATTTTAGCAACATTTTTTTTAAACCCTTGAACGACACTTTAGAAGAAATCTTATAGGTGTATTTGGATCTTTAAAAATGAGATTTTAAATATAATAACAAATACTAGAATCTTTTAAATAAAGATAGAAATGTTACAAGTTTAAGTTATAAAAGAAAAGATCGTTATAACGATGTTTTGGTAAAATTTGATTTAATCACTTTTGATTGTATTCTGAAGTAAGAAAAACTTGTTAAATATACTTAAAAAATTTGAATAAGTATATAAATACTTTTTAAGTATTAAAATTGGTATAAGTAAAGAGAACACATATATATATATATATAAAGGAAGTTTCAATTAATAAAGGAGTATTAATTGGTAAAGTAAGTTTTAATTGAATAAAGAATGTTTTCACATTTGATATTAGTTAAAGGAAGTGTATGGTGACTTATATATTTAATGAATTGTTTTGAAAATAAGATTTCAAAAACCAATAGATATGTTTAGAAATGTATTATAATAAAAAGATATTTACCTTTTGAAAAGAAATGTGTTTTTAAGTATAAATATTTGGAAATAAAAAAAATGTAAAATGTTAGTATAAAGTAAAGAATGAAAGTTTTATGAAATGTTTTCATAAATTTTTTTTGAAACGTTAATAAATACATATGTGGTATTTGGATTGCTTCGTTGCATGATTTAATCTAAGATTCGAGTGTAGAACTTTGATGTGTTTGACACTTATTTGAAAGAAGATTTATCACTCGATTCTTGACGATGAACATTGATGAGGGTTGTGGTTGGATACTTGAGTTTTCTATCATAGTTGAGAGCTATGCAAGGAGAACTAAAGTTTTGGTCAGAAAGCCTGGTCAGAGTCCGCACTAAAGGATTGGGGGATCAATGCTAATTCGAAAGTAGAGTTATGAATTCGAATAGATGATCGAATCATATATTGTGTACAGATGATCTATATACATCATACAGATGTAAGTTTTAAAAAAAATATTTTGGGAAAAACCTTTGGGTTTTTGTTTTGGGTAATTTTGGGGATGAAATTCTTTTAAAGGGGAAGTCTGTAACGACCTACAAATTTATCACTTTGATATATTATATTTATTTTTAAATTTCTGCAAATAAAAGATTTATAATTTAAATAATATTGTTTTGAGTGATAATAAGTAATAGTAATTTTATTTTGAATAAATATTTACAAAAATATTTTCCTCGAAATCTAAATCGATAAAATGGCCTAAAACGGTTTTATCAATAACCGGCTTTATAATCATAAAACATCGTGCACAGAGCTCGATACATACACTTATTTTTATAATTGAACAAGAATATGAAATAATAACAATTGATCTGTTTTTGAAAATAAAATGTGTTTTTGACATTGTTAATAATGCCCTTAAATAGGATAATTGATTTATTTAATTTAAATTGAGATTTAATGATTAAATAATTATTTTAATTATTCAAATAATTATTTTAAATGATGATAACTCATTTTTAGTATTTATAAAGTGATAATAAATCATTCATAATAGTTTATAAAGATGTATATTTGATTCGAAAATATGAGGAAAAATCGAAATTGCTTTATGGGTATAATAGCGATTTTTGTAAATAATAGTTAATATTAATTTATATAGTTTTACAAATGAAATGTGATCATTTTAATTCATCTAAAATGATAAGAAAAGGATTTTCAATTTTTTTTTACAAATATATGTACGTTAAAGTATAAGTGAAAATGTGACCGGGAATCGGTTCTTTGATTGGCGACGGTTTATCGAACGAAAGTTGTTCAGAACCAATGCAACGTTTTTTATATGTCATGTACACATATGTAAGATAAAAATGCGTCCACTATCATGCACATGAACATATGTATACATACATATACACTTACAAATACATACATATTACAAAGTCTAAGATATTTTATAAGTAAGCTTCCTCCTTAAGCTTTCATAAGTCAACATATGCATACATGAAGTGAATGAAGTGATGGAGAAAATGGAGGGAGAGTAATTAACGTGTGGAATGAGTGGAAGAAAAGTGGAGATGTATGGATAAAGAAATATATATATTTATTAGAAGTTGCTTAGCCCTTAAGGCTTCCAAGGCCATAAATACATGCGTACCTTCATTCACATTTTCACACAACTTTCCATCTTCTTCTTCCTTCTTCTTAAGCTTCCTAAGAGCTTCTTTAATGGCTTCCATGCCTTTGGAAAATATTTGCAAAGCTATGGCAAAATATTAGCTAAAATATATACATTAGTTTGTAGTGTCAATCCACTTCAAAAAAAACAAGTTAAAACACCTCCTTTCCACCACTCAAACTCACGGCCACCACTTTCCAAAGCAAGGCCATGTCTTCCCTCCCCTACATTCATGGCCATGAGCCCCCAAGCCAAGGCCGAGCCCTTCAAAGTCAATACTGCTAGTGATCGTGAGCGTAGATTTCGTGATAGCGGAGCTATAACCGATTTTATATTAGCTCAAAGGGAAAATGTTGGTGGGAACTCCTAAACTGGTATATTTTATTTTGAATGATGATATGATGTTTTCAAATGGATGTTTAATATGCTTTAATCATCAAGTTTGGTTGATCTCATATGAATGTTGAATATATATGCAAGTCACGAATATACACGTTGATAAGCACAATGGAAATCACTTTCCTTGAATTAAGGAAATGGTGTATATGGAAGTGTTAAACCTCTTAAAAATGGTTTTAAAATGAGTTTGAAATGGTTTATAAATATTTAAATGTTTTTTGGTGAAGTTTGAAAAGAAATAAAAAATTTAGATAAAAGTAAGCGCGTCGCGTAACGGTAGTTCGCGATTTCGCGCTATAAAAGTCAAACAAGTGTAAAATTGGTACATGGCTTGGAATTCTTCGAGATAAGAATTTTTCAAACTATAGTATCCATAGTTTTCAAACAAAGAAAGAAAATTGATATTTTGATAAGTGGATTTTGAAATATGAGCAAAACAAGTTTTGGAAAAATCCGGTTTTATAGTTCGGAATCCAAAATTGGATTTCTTCGAAAATGATGTTTTAAATTGTTTAAAAATATGGAATAAATCTTATAAATTTTTTAAAATGTTTTAAAAGTAATTTGAGCAACAAAAATGGATTTTCAAATAATAAAAAGTCGTTTTGATCAATATAGCTTAAAAAGCACTTTCCGCGTCACTTTTCCCCAGCATTTTTCTATAACTTTTGAAATATAGTTTTAAACTTAGCGATTCTTATCCAAATATTTTATAAATGTTATCAAATGGATAATTAATAGTTTTAATAATGATTTGAAATTTTTCTAGCTTATTGATGAAAGTTCAAATTTATGATTTAAAGAAAAAGCTATTATAAGTAAATGTTTTAACCTTGGCTCTAAAAGCCGACGAGTAGGCTGAATTTTTCTATTCATGAGATCCAGATGTGAGGTGCTTAAAATAAGGAGATGTTCAGGAGCAAGCAGTGCCCTGAATCACCTGGCCTCTTCCTTGGGCAAGGGATAGATAAGGTCGAAATGTCAGAAACGAGTTAAGTATAAAAGGATTTAATTTTCTAAATTTAATTACAACTTGGATTTTATGGAGATGATCTTCTTGTACTCAGTGTTAAAGCCAGAAGATGGAACTCATACTATTCATGGAATTTAAAAGGTGATTTCTCCATTATTCAGCCCATAGTATTTGTTGAATGTGAGGATTGATATTGAGTAGAATTAGACGATTTCTATGGATTTTGCTCACTTAATATTTACTAGTTTTGGATTAACATCCTAGATAACATGGTTTCAACTAAATCAAAAGTATGAGTTTTGAACTAAGAAACCTTTCTTAAGATTTAAAATGAAATGATTTGGAATTAATTTAAATTCCTATACTTAAAATTTATTGGTTTGGATTTATAGTAAACGATGTCTTGAATAACATTGTTTTTTATCAGTGTTAAAAGTTATGATTTGGAAACCTTTATTAATATTTAAATAAATGATTTGGACTATTTTCCTAAGAAAAGATGAAATGATTTGGAAATTAAAAAGGGTTTTATGTAATCAAAGGATTTAATAAGAGAGGTCTAATGATTCGGTATATACCGGAAGGAATTTTTTAGAAATATATATGTACAAAAGAGATTTTGATAAAAGAACGTAATCAATTAAAAAATGATTCCCTATTCATAGAACATCTTTTTATCGATGATTGGTTCGAAGTAACCGGGGTCGGATCTGGGTAATTTCTATCTGAAAACCACTTTGAACCAATGTACGCGTTCAAAAGATGAAATCTAGTAGAGAGAATAAAGAAAGAAGACCAGGGACTTTAGGGACGAAAGGACTGCTCGTTAATAATTCTGGTTAGCTCCCAATTACTAAAGTAGCGACGGCCCCTTCATTTCTGAAACTTTTTGTGTTGCAAGGTCTTTTCGCTACTAATCCTGGAGATAATTCCTGATAGGATGTGGTAGGAGGGTGCCTTCGGTTTCATTCAGTCCCAGAATGAACTTTTATGGATGGATGTCTGACATTGCATCCTTGAGATTTCATCATTGACTTTTATAAACATACATCTGCTTGGTGGCGGAGAAGGTAACTTCTCTTAGCTTAACACCCTTCTTTGAGACATATGAGCTCAGAGGTTGTATGTTTGTCGAAGTCAATAGTGATCGATGGAATGGCAGTGTGGCATTCAAAGGAAGATGAAGTGCTATGTGAAAGGTAATCGTTACCTCAAGCCTCACACCCGAAAATGACCAAACCATGGTAGATGCAGCAAGGCTATGTGGTTCGCAACCACTAGGGTATGATCATCCCCTTCTAGATATAGTTCTTCCCGCTATGATGTTCGAGATGTAAATTAATGTGGATGTATGCTACGAGGGCCCTCGGATAGGTTGGTAACGACTGGGGTGATGACATATTCGGTACTATCTAGGAAGAGGTAGGCCGGTCTTGTGTTGGTAGAGAACCATCTGTTGGGCCACGATACATTTCTCTAGAGATGTACTGCCGTAAGGTAATCCCTTCACTTGGTTATTTGTATGGAGACACATTCTCCAATAAGAGCCCGTAAGATTTTAGATGTAGAAAGCCTTGTATTACAAGGTGGTATGCTGGAATTTAATAATGTAACAATTTCGGCTAAGATTAATAAATTTACTTATGAATTTTTTTAAAGATATGTCATTAAAAATAATATCAAGTATTTTGACGTAGAATGTTTTGGTTATCATAAGGTAAAAACCCATTCCATGTTTATGTGCGGCGTGGTCTTATGAGTTACCTTTTTGTTTTCAAAATGCGTATTTTGAGTTCTCACACCAGTCCTATGACTGACCCGGAGTTTATTTTTCTCTTTCCTTAAACTCTAGGTGTCCTAATTTTTTCCAACAGCCTAGTAGTCAGGTTTTGTTTAGAAGAAATCTGGATGGAGGTCGAAGCATGTTAGAAGATTTACTAAATATTTGTTGTCTATTTCCACCACACTCTTGTACTATAATATTTCGCAAATTTGTAAGGACAAGAATTTATGACTGTCCATGTTTTTAACTTTGATAAATGTATTTTAATTTCCGCTGTAAAGATTTTATGTTGAAATAACATATGTGGGATTCTGTTCTGTCTTTATTTTTCTTTCTTACCTTAATGATTCGCTTCTTCGGCACTTGGATATATGGCACGTGAACACCAAGGATGTATTAGTGTCGATTTCTGGGTGTCGAAGAATTGGGCCATAACACATATTATGGATTTGGCTGCGCGTGAGAGACCTCGATAAAGGTTGGGAACAACCGGTTGATGACATATTTGGTATTATCCAAGTTCAGGGCTGGGCCAGTTCTGTGTTGGCAGGAGTGGACCAAGTTCAGGGTCTTACTAGAGGTACATTTTATCTAGAGGTGTACTATACGGAAGATAGTCCCTTATCTTGCCATTGTTAGAATTCATTCTCCAATAAGCACCGTGCGGACTTGATTGTATACGTATTACGCTAGAATTTAATAATGTAACAATTTCGGCTATTTTCATATATTTATTTTGAACGCTTAGCAATTATCATAATATAACTGGATTTTCTATAAAAATGCTTTGGTTATCGTAAGGTAAAAACTCATCCATGTTTATGTACAGCGCGGTCTTACAAAATTCCTTTGATTTTAAAAGTGTGTTACAGGTGATAATAAAGTTCCTTGTGATTCGTCTTTGTAATGACCCGCTATTTTGGACCATTCGCATCCGCACATGTCGGACTTGAATAATTCAAAATACCGAATTGTTAATTTAAATTGGCAAAACTGAACATATACAGTAAATAAATAAATAATCACAGATCACAGACACAGAGTAAAAAATGCAGCAGAAATAAAAGATAGTAGTTCATGAAGCTACTATATACATATCATAGTTAAATAAGGTACAGCAGATGTCTCGAATATAATAGTCAAATACAAGAATCAGAATACAATCACTGGAATCAACTGGATATCTGAAAGCTGGATAGATGGCTGGATCTCCAAGCGAAGCTCCAACTCCAAAGGTGAGTCCCGAATACTGGTACACTCAGTCTGACCCGAGCGTAAAGCAAAACACAAAACACTCGAGTCAGGATTTACATTCTTATATCAATAAATCCAACTCAAGTGAAATAGCAACTGGAATACAAGTAACTCAAAGGATGTTTGGAATAACCATCCTTTAAGGATCCGTTAAACTATCTACTATGTAGTAGTGTACGATAAGTAGATAATGCCTATCAGTAATATAAAATATCAAAATAGTGTTAAGGCGTTACCATTATCCCCCTTAACATATTTTATATAAGCGTTATAGTCTATACAACACTGTAAACTCCACCGTAAACTAGTGGGATATCAGGGAGTACTCCATAGGTATAACACAAAACAAATCGTAGTGGTCGCGTATATAGGGATACAAGTATGATAAGGCACATGAGGCAATACCCAAGGTAGTGAAACTACCGGTTGCCTGATCCGGACTGGTGAGAACGCAAAGCCGCAGCGATCGCAACACCGCAAAACAACTCTCCCAAAATTTCGAGGGTGCACCAATCGATAACAAGTAATGAGTAGTTTTCGAAGAAGTGTGTTCGCTCGAGGCAGCTAACCCCATTTGGCCCGGCACGGCTCCTGTTTTAGTCATTTCCAATTTGATACAAGTGTCAAGGCTATCCATTATCGTTCTCTTTCTTCAGTCATCACGTACATCATTCCAACCACTTCATTCAGGATCACACTCCGCGTATAGTTATTAAAGTGGTATTCGGTTTAGACAGTGAGTATGTCCCTAACCGATTCCGGTCTCTTTAATAACCTTCGTAATTATTTCACCGATTGGTCGTTTAATAAATTTTAAAAAAACAAATCAAATTCAATTTCAATAAGAATTTGTAAATCAACATTTCATTTGTCTTTCCAAACAATTTCCAAAATTTTACGTTTCATAACTTCAAAATTTCCATTTCAAAACTCTATAATTCAATTTCAAAATTTGTTTTAAAAACCATTCAATATTCATTTAAATTCGTATATAAGTTTCATTCCGAAATCATTTAAATTAATTTAATTTAACATTCAAATCAATTTAAATTTATTTATCTATTTCATTCAATAATTGTTGAGTCAATTTGTCATTCAAAACAATTTCTATTAAATTTCCAATTCGTTAAATCAATTACTTAAGTTCAAATTCATTATATCAAAACTTCAAATTGTATTACATTAGATTTGTCAAATCAATTCTTTACATTACAAGTCTTACATTAATTTCAATAAATCACATTTTATTTCTTGTTAAAGAAATTCGATTTCACTTATTTATTTACTTAGTTACAAATTTCAAAACTTAATTATTTCATAACTCAACTTTACTTATTAAAGAAGTTCAATTTCACTTATTATGAAGTTCAATTTCACATATCAAGAATTCAATTTCATTTAATTATTAAATAATTTCAAAACTTAATTGATAATTTCAAAAATTTAATTATCAAATAAGTTCCGAAGCCTTATTATTAAATAATTCCAATCTTAATTATTAAATAATTCCAAACTTAATTATTAAATAATTTCATAACTTAATTCAATCATTTCTTAAATTAAACAACGTTCTTTCATCAATTACTTTGTTAATATTTTGTTTCAGATTTAAATATTAACATTTTCCTTTCATAAAATTTCAAATTCCAACTTCATTTCAAAACCTTATCATTTATTCAAATAAAATCTTTATTATATTTTAAATCAAATTATTGACCAATCGGGTTTTATTTAATTTTCTATCTTAGGTCAAAGTTCAATTTGGGTATTTATCATTTCAACCCGATTCCAATTCAATTCAAAATCAAAGCATAGAAAAGGGAACTTGCAGTGTGATAACTGGGATGGTGTCAAAGTAAATAAACAAGCAATAACAACAACCAATATCAATCCAATAATCAATTCAAATAATCCCGAAATAATCGTCTTAATTCACATTGTTGTTTGTGCAAATTAATATAATTATTTCTAGAATCTACACTATCATTTAATGTAGATTAAAGATTATTACACTAATAATTATACGGTTCTTCACTTGATATCCATTGTTCAATTTCAAACTACATCAATTTTACAACATACATTCAATGGTTCAAGGTGTACATAACCAAATTTCTACGTGTCAATTAATCTAACATTTAAATAAGGTCATATTATGCAAATGTCATCTAATCAAATTTAGCATATATCAAATCTAACTATCCTACGTCAATTTCAATTTCAAATTATTTATCACTTACACATTAACAATTTAACGTCCAATGTCAACATCAAACAATCAATATCAACCAAACTGAATTATCATTGTATAAATAATAGATAGTGGTGTCAGATGTCACAGGTGAACTGATACAGGTAATAACAGTGTAATTAATTAAATGCTGCATATTTCAATTGTCGTTTCAATTGAAATCAAATTTAATAAATAAAAGAACATTAATCGTGAGTGATTGCTCACCTTCCGAGGCTAGAGAGAACAGAAGATGACATGGATACGCACAGAAGAACTGACACTGAAATTGAGTTACGAATCCAAGCACGAATGTCGAAGCAAAGCACGATGGTCCGAATTCGACGAATAAAGCTGATATGAGAATGGATGAAGAAATTAGAATCATTTGATATAAATTGAACTAAATATATATATATATATATTATCTTTATTAGTTCTTTCCAAAAATAAATGTTTAGATCAAAACACATATTTTTATAAAATCATTAGACAACATATATGTAAAACAGAGCTTGTACAAACTAATATATAGATTTAAACATATTCTGCTAAGTTATTCGCATCCCTTAACATATACAAGACATATATGCGAAACAAACCATACCCTTAAAATACCATATATATGCGATACTGGAAGTATTGTGAAACAAAGGTTTAGGACAGAAATTTATACTTAAAACACATGCATATATTATATATATAAACAAGACAAAACTTATGTATCTGCGTAAAATCAATAAGTAAAACTTAATGTTTAAAATAAAATAACTCCCACTTCCATGTGTTAATATATCAGTACTAATTAATTTAGTCATTTCTTTCACGTACATATTCATACTTTTTTTTAACAAACTATATATTTGTTGTACACACGCAACATCATATATATGAATTCTCTTCACTTTATATTTTGTACCCACACAACAGTACTGATTGTTGTAATCTTTATAAACAAAGTTCATAATAAACAAAATGAATGTAAACAAAATTTTGCAACCACGCATATATAGATATAAATAAACCCGTGAACCATAACACTGAAAATATAAGTATGCAAACAAAATCTCAACAGAACTGTAGGTAAAAATAAACTTTAATAAAATATTTATACATAGCTGATGTGTGTAAATTTACCAAAATTTCAGCTGTTTTTACAACTCTTCCAGCACTTGTATATTTAACCTATACTAACCTATGTATATAATAATGTACAAAACCTTTTCTTATAAAAAAAAATCAATACTGATTATAAAAGAATCAATTTTATAAGCAAACTAAACTTACAAATAACAACATAATATAACCCTATACTACTACCAGATGTATATACTTTATAAACACTAATCATAAACGAGTATATAGTTATTATTTTACAGGCTATTGAATATAACTTTTTATACGAAAAAAAAACGAACAGAATATGGCTCACCTATATGTATCGCAGCACATATATACTGTCCCATATCACTCGCTCAACACGCATACACAGTCAAGCTTCATAAATCACAGTACAAGAGAGGCCGATGGTGGAAGGTGGAGTAAAGGGGATTTCAGCCGAGCCTTGGTAGCTACGGTTGATGTGGCAGCCAAGAGACGCGTGGTGGGTGGTCGGCCTGGCGTTGGAGGCAAGGCGAGTTGGTGGAGAAAGGAGTGGGGAGTCCGAGGCTGCGCGTTGCATTTGGTTCGGCGACAAGGCCAGCGTGGCACAGGTGGCTTCGGCCATTGGGTGAGATGGTGAGGAACGGGAGCAGGCGGATGTGCTTGCTTTGGTGGTGTACGGCTGTGGAGTGGAGGCGTTGCCTCGAGGTAGGTTGTGGTGGTGGGTTGCTAGCTTGGCCGAGCTAGTGGTTGTGCACATGGTTGAGGAGAATGATGGCTGTACGATGCGGGTGACGCTGCTACTCGAGAGGATGGATCAGTTTTGGGTAGCAGGTGGGAGTAGGGTGGTAGGTCGAGACAAAACTAAAAAGAAAAGAAAATACAGAACGAAGGGAAGAAGAAGGAGCATACTTCTTTTGTCTGTAGATAGAAGTGGCCTTTCAGAGTATGAATTCTTATTATATATTAATCTAAATTGAATGGTTCATAAAAACGTGAAGAGGTTGGAAAAATAAAAGTCATGAGTGCACATATTTATGGGATATAAATGCCAAAGGCTATTTGAATTCAACTAGTGGACAAACAGAAAGACAAGAAAACAAAACGCTCAGATACGAAGCCGATATGACAGAACGTTACGCAGATTTCTTCGTGTTCCGGACTTCGAAACATATGAACAAATATACCGTGAAGATCAACACGGCGAGACGATCAGAACGGCATACGGATATCAGTGGTACGATTGAATTTATAAAATTCGAATTTTTCTACGGGCGGAAAATGCAAGAAAAATGTAGAAAAATAAGATCGACGGAGCCAAAGAATTCCGAATTTGGAAAAACGAAAAATGTCGTTTGCTTAGAAGATGGTTTAGAATTTTTCTATGTAAAAATATTTAGGTTCTGAAAACATTTTATTTTCATCGCTTTTTAACTGATTAAAATGAAGTAAATTGACGCGCGAAATAAACTTTCATATTTTCGGACGAAAATTTACCAGTTGCTACGTTTAACTAGACGCATTCCAAATATCAAATTTATATTTCAAAATTTTATCGTTTAAAATTTCGCAAAATTTCAATTAATAACGTTATTAAAACCAGTTAAATTTACGGGTCGTTACAGTCTTTCTCACACTGGTTTTACTAGACTGACCCGGGCATTGTTTTCCTATAATGCTCAGGTCAGCCCGAGCATATTTTCCAGATTTAGCTGGATTCTTTGGAGAATTCAGGTGACGAGCTGGATTCTTCTAGGCGTTATCACGTATCTTATATTCATCCACTATTCCGTTTTGTTTTGTTCTTGTCTGTATCTGTCAGCAATTGTAAGGACGGGTTGTTATAACAGTCCAAGCTAATAATAGGTTGGTGTACTCTGATGTTGTGTATAATAAAGATGATTTCTTTTTGTAAACACTTGTTCATATTATATATTACTCGTATCATTTTGTGAGATTATGTTTTGGCTTTTTTTTCTTCACCCTAAATGACATGTCTTTCGGGCACTTAAATGATCGGCACATGAGTACCAAAGATGTATTTAGTTTCGTCTTTAGGCATTAGAAAGGCAGATCAATACAATTAGAGCATTGGTTTTCAAATTTTTCGTCATCTGATTTTTGAAAAAGTTTAAATGGCTACCAACACTGGTAATATTACTGTCGGTAACATGGTTAATACACTTTTTAATAACTCATTTGTTAAAGGATAATCTACTACTAGACCTCTACTTTTTAATGGAAGCAATTACATATGGTCATGTAGAATGAAAATTTATTTAAAGTCAATTGGTTTAGACTCTTGGAATATCACTCAAACTGAGTACGCTAAACCCGAGACTGATTTTGCACAGTGGACTGCTGATCAAAAATTAGTTGCACAAAGTAACTCTATGGCTATGAATATATTATTTTGTTTACTAAATAGAAATGAATTTAATAGAGTATCTATATGTAAATCTGCATTTGAAATTTAGAGAACTTTGCAAGTTACACTTTAAGGGACAAGTAAGGTCAAATAGGCCAAAATTTCCATGTTAACAAACCAGTTTCAATTATTCAAAATGAGTCCATATCTGATATGTATAGTAGATTTCAAGATATAGTATACTAACTTATTACACTGAGTAAAAGTTTTTCTAAATAGGAACAAGTTAGAAAAATTCTTAATTCACTTACTCCTGAATGGGATCAAAACTCTTACAACAGAAGAGGCTAATGACATCAGCACTCTAAATTTGAAGAGTTAATTGGTAATTTAATGTCTTTTGAAGCACAAATGTAGGACATGAGAGAAAGCAAAGCAATAAAAAAGAAATCTATAGTTTTTAATGCAATGATGGATAATCTTGATTCAGAGAGCGATGAAGATGAAGAAATTGCTTTCATGACAAGGAATTTCAGAAAATTTCTAAAATATAGGAAGATGAACAATTTCAAAAGAAATGACAACAAAAATCCAGAAAGCAGAAGAAGAAAAGGAAATGACATTAGATGTTATAACTGTAATGACCCTGGTCATTTAAAATGAGACTATCAACATCCCGGAAAACTGAAAAATACACCAAACATTGATTCATCCAGAAACTGAAGAAGAGCCTACACTACAACATTAGATGATTCAGATACATCCTCAAATGATAATGAATTAGATACAGAAATTGCTAACAAGTGCTTTATAGCAATACATAATTCAGAACAAAATGGTGAAATGGATCAGGAAAAGGTATGTTTTTAATATATCATAATTTTTAATTTCTTGAGTGATTTTTTTTGTTACTTTATTACTTGTTAGGAATATCCTATAGATTAATAATAATATTGGTTGAATATTATGTGATTATATTTTAAATTTAAATATTATATATTTTAATAATATAATAGTAATATAAAATATTTAAAATAATTATTTTAAAATTATTTTTCTGAAAATAGAATAGATATAAATAGATTTATATAATAAAATAGGATATAGATAAAAAAATCATTTCTGAAAATTTCGACTTATATGTCGACATACCCCATGAGTATATGTCGACATATGCAGATAGAATTTCAATTTCAATTTCAATTTCAAAATTTGAATTTCCCTCCACTTTTTCACCAACTCTTATATTCTGAACAGTTGCCTTTTGATCAGAGAACATATCCTTTGATTCTCTATTTACCTCTCTATCTCCATCCATTAATTTCTCACTTTCATTTTCAAATTCAAAAATCATAAACTCTCTTATCTCTTCAAATTATTCTTCAATGACATCCTCAAGCAATACTAAGGTAACCATAAGGCTTTCTAAGAAAATAAAAGAATATCTTTTCAAATGATCAAGAAGCCATTTAAGCCTATATTGAGTATTTATCTTTCGGAAATGTAACATCCCGTATTTTTAAGCCATTGAATTTGAACATTTAATTCGTTTTAAATGTTCAATGTGGGTCCTTAATTGATTTTGAAATGGTTGGATTCGGGTTCAACCAATAAAATAAGTTATAATTTCAAATAAGAAATTCAATTGAAATAGAATAATAATTAAATATTCGGGATTAGGATAAAAAGGTGAATCTGGATGTAAATAGCTGTAAAATGATGTTTAAATGTATTTTTAGGTTCGATTGGTTATAAACAATAATGTTGGATTTTTAGATGAATTTAAAAGTGAATAAATTAATATTTGGAATTTTATATTAATTTAAAAATGAATTTAATATTATTAAAATGCAAATAATCAGATTTGAGTCTGGGATGAGCCAGAATGATTTCTAATGTGTTTATAAATTTTATATGATTTGTGGTTAAGTTATTAAATTTTTAAAGGTGAAAATTTTAAGCGTTTTTGATAATTTCAGAAAATCGCTAGATTTAATAGACGAGTTAAAATAGCCTTCCGGGGCACAGTCTCGGAATTCGACGAAACCAGTTCCATTGGATCCGAAATAGTTAGTTATTATCGGATTTCAATTTTCGTAGCAATCGGAGTTGTCGTTTGACGGTGGCAGCTCGAAACGCATCGAAATCGATTTAACCGATTCAATTTTAAATTGATCGTTTAATTCCGTAACTCGCACATACGATCAAATTAGCTTACGAAACCTGTTCCATTGTGTCCGGAACGCGGAAAAACCCCAGGATAGCCTGTCGGAACGTGTAAATTGGAGTTCGGTTGCTTGGACGATAAAATTGAGAATTTTTTTGAATTAAATAATATAAAAATCTATTATATATGTTAATATCTCCAAACCCTAGTTTATACTCACGGCCGCCACAAATTTCATTCAATGGCCGGTAATCAATTCGTTTCCCCTCCAAAAATCTCTCGATCTATGCTTTAATTTGGGAAACTTTCTAAACGAAAGTTGTAGATTGTTGAAGGATCTATAGATCCAACGGGTGATTTCGAGTGAAGTGGTCGTTTGGTGGCGAAAATCGATTCCGTTCGATGAACGTTCGATCGCAATTTCTTGGGGCTGTGGGGGTTCGAGTTCGCCTACCTCCTAGACGTGAGTGGAGATCGGGCTAGGCTTCGTAGAGGTGGTACTTGATCGATCTCCGGTCAAGCTTTGAAGGTGCGGCAATTCGATTTGGAGGCGGCTGATGGGTTCGAGTAACCCTAGCGTACGTGATATAGGAAGAAGATGTTGGCGGCTTTGATTTCTTCTGGGTAGTGTACGGTTAAGATGGTATAAAGAAAAAATTATATATTTGTTTTAAAATTCAATTCAAAACTTTATAAAACCGTAACTCCTTCATACGTATTCAGAATTCGATGATTCTGGTAGCGTTGGAATCGCAGAAACGAGTGCTTTGAGATGGTGCAGATCTGGAGTCATTCTGGGCAAGTAGAAATTTGGGTTAAATCGGACGTCGTCCGGTTTAATTTAAATTTCGAACGCTCGCCGAACTCAAGGTGAGTTATTCTCACTCACATCTGGATGCTAGGCATTATAAATAGTTGATATTTAAATATCTGTGTGGATGGCTGAATATAATTGTTATTATCAGTCTGGATTGATATTTATATTGTGATGTGCTAACATTTGTGGATGCAGGGAAAAACAGGTTGGAGGAATCCAACTGGATTCCTCACGATGTAGCAATTATTTTATAATTGATAGTGATACCTGTTTATATGTTGTGATTGATAAATCTGGAATTTTAAATTGTTCTGTGAAATTGTGGTATAAATTATAATTCCAGAATTAAATTATAAATGAAGAAATTGGGGATTTAAAAGAAATTAAAGAAATTGTTAAATAAGGAATTTAAAGGAATATAAAAATTGGATTCTATTTTGAAATGGAAAATGTAAATTGGTAAAATTGGGATTTTAAATATTGTGGGAAATTTATCAATCGTTGAATGTGAAATATAAGTTTTCTGGAAATGAATTCTATGAAGTTATAAATCGAGTAAAATAACAGTGGTTTATTTAATGATGAATAGTGATATCCGGAAAAGTAAAAATATGTTAAAATGAAGCTTCCGAATATAAATGTACAATTTTAAGTGTTAATGGAATATTTTTAAAATTCCGTTTTCTCCATTGGAAGTTTATTTAAGTAAATTGAAAATATGGTTTCCATTGAAAATTCACCAAAATGTTTATTTAAAAACGTTTAAACTATATTTAAAAATGAATTTCCGGAAATGAAAAATTGTGATTTAACTTCGGAGGAAGTTATAGTTAAGTATGGAATTGGAAATTTATGTTGAAATCATAAATTGACTTGAAATAAATCAGTGGATTTATATGAAAGAGTACTTTGGAATGTTTAGAAACGGGAAAGTGTTTCCCTGGGAAAACCAAGTAAATGTTTATAAAAAGATTTTTATTTAACTAAGGTTAAGTTTTAAATCGTTTTAAAAGTATTTTTAAGAAATCGTTATTTTTAAAGAAATAAATTAATAATTTTTAATACCCTAATAATTTGGGAGTATATTAGCAATTATTTTTACAAATGGATTTATTTAAAAGTTGGTTTTAGCTTAAGCTGTTAAAATTAGTATTTTTCTTCTTATAATGCTATTTTGAATTTAGTTAAACTAAACCCTTATCTTTAAATCAAAGTTTATGTGTTAATGACTAGTTTTCTTCACATATTTTAAATTTATATTTTGAGTAAATAAATAGAAGTAATTTTCATATTTTAAAGTATATTTCAGTATAAAGTATTTTAACTGTTTTAAATGCAAATTGTTTTATACTTGGTTATTCCCGATGGGAAAAAAAAGGGTAAAAGATTTACCTTGTAAAGGAAGAGTTTGGAAAATTGTTTTCAAACGAGTTTTAGAAAATGTGAAAATATATCTTTGAAAGATATTAGAGGCAAATAAATAATATGGAGATTATTTATTGTGTGATGGATGTGTATGGATGTTTGTGAACATTAATTGATAGTTAAATCACCGACTATCAATATTGGCCAAATGCGCTGATCGTTTCGAAGAGACCGGGATCGAGTTTCCGTATACCGGGATTCTAGGTCTGGAGACTCGAAAACCACTTCGATCCGGTTTGTACGTTTCGCGAAAACGATTTCGGAGTCGAAGATGGAGTAGTGAAGTGCAAGGGCTAGTCGCTACTAATCCTGAGGATATTTCCAAAATGGATGTAGTAGGAATAGTGCCTTCGGTTCCGTTCGGACCCGGGACGGACTTGTATGGACGAATGCTTTCGTGACATCGTCAGGTGGACGATGGGCATTCTAAGGGATATGTGCTATAAAGGTATCGTTTAGCCTCAAGCCTCATCAACCGGGAATGACTGAAAATCAGGGGTTATGCAGCAAGGCTTCGTGGGTAGCCCCCACTTGAGAGTAAGGTCATCCCTGTCTAGATGTCCCTTTTATTTCGGCTTAGTGGTGCGGTTGCTGATCCCAACCGTGGGGTGATTTTACTTGGAATTATCCAGTAAGGGATGATTCCGGCCTTGTGTTGCAGGGGAGCGGGCGTACTCCTCGGTACTGTGATCTAGGCCACGTACTGTGACAGGTGGTACCCCAGTGCCTAGTCATTCATTGGAAATCCATTCTCCCTACGTGCCTTGTACGAGTTTTGTTTGTATTACCCACTTTGTGGCTAGTATGCCGGAATTTAATAGATGTAACAATTTCGGCTATTTTAATAAGTATTTGTAAATAGACACTATTATAATATCAGAGGATTTCTATAAAAAGTGTTTTAGCTATCGTAAGGTAAAAACCCGACATGTTTATTTGTGGCGTGGTCTTACGAGATGCTTTTGTTTCAAAGGATTTTTGAAACTTTAATAATCAGTTTGGATGTATTTATGATGCGCTGGTATTCCAGACTGACTCGGGTGTTATTTTATTATAATGCTCGGGTCAGACCGAGTATATTACAGGATAGGATGCTATGGAGCTCAGGTGTAACGATACGGATTTTCGCGCTCGAAAATCGACATCCATACTTTACATCGTACTCGAATGTCGTAGATTCGAGCGTTCAAATCCGAGTCGCCGGAGCTTATAACAACATTAAGTAAATAACACAGCGGAATAAAAAGAATATAGATATACAACATCTGATACAATATCCAGATACAATGATGATACAATGAATATCTATATACATCAGAGATGATACAACAAATATAGCAGCGGAAAAGAAAACGATAACATCAGCAGCGGATAATCTCCATCTTCAAAGCACTAAGCCAGATATAGCTCGAACTCCAAATAACGATGCACAAAGATAAGCAAGTGCAGTCCGATCCAAAGACTGAACTAGCTCCAGATAATCTACTAACCCTGAATATCTGAAAAACCCAACTCTAGACTGCTCGTGTAGGAAATTATGAGCACCCAGAGTTTAGGAAATGAACAATAAACTCCGGATCAGTCATGGGACTGGTGTGAGCAACAAAACAGTTTATCTTTAAAAACAAATAGCAGAGAATTTTAAAGTTAATTCGCAATGCTTTTGGAAAATGAAACTACCATAAGACCTCCCGCCACACACACAATGCAAACGCAGAATTGGAGGAGATTTCTTCTTATGATAGTCAAAGATGCTTACTACGTAAAATCAAATCATTTTTGATATTATTACTAGTGCATAGTGCAGAAAACATTTCGAAAGTAGAATATAAATCTTAGCCAGCATAGACATTCCGAACTATGCCTACTATAGCTACCATCTAAACAGTGGTGACCACCATAAGTAAATGGCAGGTTCTACAACTAATACCGTACAAAGTTCGTATTGGAAGATGGATTTCCAACAAATGATCAGGCTAAGGAACTTCCTATCCACGATGGGTACGTCCCTGGAATAGACGACCCGAGAACCTAACCGGATCTCTGCCAACACAAGGCCGGGTTACCTCTGCAAAAATAGGTAACTACTGACACGCGTATGCCATCCCCCGATCGTCACCGATCTTCCCGAGGATCCCCGATTTCCAACAAACCACAAAGAAATAAATTTTTTGCAGCAACCACAGAGGTTAAGTATCTGGGCTCCATACCATGATACCACCTTTATCCAGAAGGAATGACATACACTAAGGGGCGCTACTCCCTAGAACCTTGCCGCATTCTTCCTGTTTCGACCATTTCCGGGGTGTGAGGCTCGACGAAGTCTCGTCCACAAAGCTACGCTTTGTCACAAAGCCATGCTTCGGGTCAAACAAATGATCAACCTATGATCACAAAGATATAAGATCAAATAAATGATCATATCGCAAATGATCAAACACTGATCATTTCACAGCAACACTCAGCATGCCACATTACCAAATTGGGATATATCGCTGATAAATTTCAACTACATAACCTCTGAGCTCGTACGTCTCAGAGAAGGGTGTTAAGCTAAGAGAATAAATTCTCCGCCACCAACAGAAATGTATTTGAAAGAAATCGGCTTTATATCTCAAAGTGTAATGTCAGACATGTATCCATATAAGTCTGTTCCGGGTTCGAACAGAACCGAAGGCACTTCTCACGAAGCCCTTGCAAATCCGGATAATTTCCAATCACGTCCGGACTTCCCATCACAAAAGAGTGATATAAATCTCTATACCGGGAGCTACCCAGTGCAGAGACATTCGACAGGTTGTCCTTTCATTTTCGAAAATATCCGGTCTTCAACACCGATCTTCAAATGCTATCCATATACGACGTATCACTATTCGGAATGGGTTATATGACCCAAAGGTCTTTTCCCGGCTAACCCGAATAGTGAGCGCAATATTCAAAACATATGGATATTGGGATTTCAATTAAGTCACAACTTAAACCCAAACTTTCTCTTTCAAATGGTTAAACAAATTTCCATTTTAATCTTTTTAAACAAAAAGATTCAATTCACAAAGTTCACTTAATTTCACAAAGATTCATTCACAGATTTTCCAAATCGATTTCCATTTCAATTTAATTAATTCGTTGAATCTTTAAATCAAAGATTTAACTAATAGCTTTCAAAACAATTCCATTTCAATTGGTTTAAACAAACATCATTTTAAACCTGTTAAAAATAGACAGATTCAATTCATAGCTTTCAAAACAATTTCATTTATAACTTGGAAAAACATTCTTCAATTCATTCTTGAAATTCCTTTAATTAAACTGGAATTTCATTTCTTATCTGGAAGCTTTTATCATTTGAAAACAAACAGTTTTCATTTCGGAAATCTGATTCATTTATACAAGTTAAAATCTTTGGTTTAAATTCAAATTCCCCCAACTTATACTTTTAAAATGGTTTAATTTATACAAACACATTTATATCATCTTTACTCCCTAGTTTCCAAATCATAGCTTAATTTCAACTTGAATCCAAATTTAAATCTAACTATTTAAATTTTCAAAAAACTCGGTTAAGTTATTTTGAAATAACTTTTATCTTTGAAATTCCATTTCAAAAGCTTTTTACTTTAAACTCGAATTTCCAATTTCAAAATCAATTGAAATTAAAATTTCAATTTCAAAAATATTAATTTTAAATTATCTGTGACTTAACCAATTTCCTCGTGAAATCCATATTTGTGTGTGTAACAGTGTGGTCCAGGGGTTCAACACAATAGTGCAACATCAATCATCACAGATATATCGATAAGCGGTATAATCGATAACGCTTATCTTCATTCACAGATTCATAGATAAAATAAATTTATCAGTCACAAAGATTCACTATTACAATTCGATGTGGGTTTCGGATAACCAACTGGAATCCGACTCCCTGTCGCATCGAAACTCAAATGTCGTTCTATGGGTCAAGGGTTTCATATTCACATAGTAACATATCACAGAAATAGAAATTACATCTCAGATCACAACATAAATCAGGATATATCACAAAGCATCATAATAAGGGATATCAACCAAATCAACATTCAATAGAATTCAAGCATCCGTAGGTAGGGTCAAATTTATTATCTGATTAATTCAAATCAGATTAATTTAAATTTCTAATTCTGGTTAATCAATTATTAATAAATTACAAATTATTTTGATTAATTATTCTTTAATCATTGACTTGATCAATTTTAATCATTTAATTACCTTTTATCAAGTAGTTATTTTCAAGTAATTGATTACCTTTAAGTTACTTATTTAAAATTTATTACCCCTTAATTGATTATCCTTTATTTAAATTTCATTGAGAATTTATCCATTAACTACTTTCATTAATTGGTTTTCCCTTAATTGCTTATATTAGGAAATTAACTTTAAATAAATTACATAAATTTATCATCTTTAAATTTATCACATTTATTAAATAAATCATATTTATTAATCAGTCTTTCCTAACAAATGTTTTGATTCTCATCACAAAGTAAATTTACACAATTTAAATATTAAAATTTCTTTGATTTTAGAACTAGGATTCAAATTATTTTTAATTCAGATTTAACTTAAGAACCTATCTACAATTTAAAACTTTATTTTCAAATCCAAACCATTTAAAATCTCCCTTTATTTCAAAAACTAAGATTCGAATTTAAATATGAACCCAGATTTAAATTTAACACTCACAGGCCTTTAATCCTGTAACATGCAATCTACCCGAGCCAAAACGCATCTTCCCCGAGGTTGACTTCGAGTCTCACCCCATCTTCTTTTCCCCGAGACTATCCACCATTTGCTTCGAGCCAAATAACGTTTTTCTCGTGCTCGACTCGAGCTCCCTCTTTCTTCTCCAACCACTATATTTTCAAATGCACAGAGACACACGCGTGCATATGCACAGTTCATCGGAACGAATCTGATCATCGCGACAATCTCCGGCACATCACAACTCAACAATGCAACTCAATCCAAAAATCAAAACCCCATCACTTGCCTCGAATCGAAATCGAGCTATCGCCCTCGAACTGGAAACCAACCCAGTTCACGAATTCACTTCGCGTGGCCACCACTGGCCACCGGAGGTCTTGCGATCACCTCCTACAGCTGCTCCACCGTCCCACTTGTCTTCCCTCAAAGTCCGGTCCAACTAAACGCCTCGACGAGTGTGCACGAGCCAAAAACCCATACGCCATTTTCACAGTGCTTAAACCCTACAAACGCTTTGTCCTCTCAATCCACACCATCGAAATTTCCTTTAACATTTTTCCTGACTTCCATGAGGATCAAGCAAGCTTCAATTCAAGTTTCATCATTTATCACTGATTTAATTTCGAGAAATCGATAAAAATTCAAATTTTATCCAAATGCGAACTGCTCTTGAAATCTCACACTAAAAATCCTCGTTGTAGTTTTAAAAATCATAAATTCCAGTAGGCATTCAAGTTATGTAATTGAATCCAGATTTTATTCAATTCGAAAATTTCAAATTTTAAAGTACCTTTTGTAAAACATTCATTTTTCAGTTGGTATGAATCTATACTTCGTGCAATTATTTTTAGATCGTAGATCTTACTCAAATATACATCTTTACTTAAGACATCGACGCATGAAAATGATTAGAATAGAGGAAATCGAATTGTGTTCCAGAGTTAGTTCATCCTGAACTAAAAACAGAGGAGAAACTGTCTCTGTATTGTCAAACAAATTTCATATGTACAGAGTTTAAGAAGATAACTAACACTATATTAACAAAATCATTCACAGATCATATAAATTTTGAGATTTTATTTACTCACAGATAAAAGAACAAAGAGGTCTAAAAGAAAAATTAAAGTTGCTCACATGTTTTTGTTGAAGCAGAGAAGAACTTGAAATGATGTTGAACTGGAAATGTTGAATTTGATCTGATTTGCTCTAAGTTGTTGTTTTAGTTTAAATGATATTTACTTTCGTTTCTCAGCTAGAATGGAATGAAGCCGATATGAGAAGGATGTTGATATAAAGAAATGAAGTTACCAGGTTGATAAATTATCTTGTACAAGTGATATTATTTGGTTTGTACAATTATCTTTATTTAGGAGGCTGAGATGATCTTCAAAACAAATCGAATTGACTTGTTTACTGCTAGGTATGGAAGCATTAAATGCTAATGTACTTAATGTCTACAACCTTACCTTATTTTTATATATAGATATTATTGCTTTTGCATTCTTTTCTTGCCTGCATCTTATTTTTACTCGGCTGTTCAAATGAAGAGAGTTGTGTGGCTACATAAATTAGCTTGTACAAAGATGAATATGGTATGGTGTTTTCAGTGATTTTGTTATGGTGGCTGGGGACATTGCATTTATGACTTATACATTTTGTTACTCTAAAGTCTACAGCCTACATACTTATGAATATAAGTGAAGTCCTATTGTTTGTTTATATATATGAATGTAGTTGTATTGTTTGTAGATATTTAGTTCACTTATTTTCTTACTTTGTTTTTATTACTTTATATTGTATTTGTATTTTCATTTTTATCCATACTTATCTTTGTTTTCTTTTATAAGTGTTCATATGTGAATGTATTTTATTTATTTTGTTTATTTGCAAACTTGTCTTTATATTTTGAGTGTATATTTTCTATTTTACAAAATTTATAATTTATCTCGTATACATTTCTATTTCAATCTCTAACTCAAATATTTATAATTTTGTATGTTTCTATATATATATATATATATTTCTTATTTATTTTATAAGTGCATTTGTTTATATCATTTTATAAACTCGAACCATTATTATTATCAATCATTATTATTATTATTTATTATTAAATCATTTATTTACAAATTTAAAATTCAAGTCAAATATATTTACAATATTTTAAATTGAACTGATTCATACAGAATATACTTGAATCCGGGGAAACTCGCTCCATTTTATCGATTTAATTTTACAAATTTTATCCAAAAATTTATTTAATTACTCAATTTAGTTCAAAAATTCATTTAATTATTAATTTAAATACTTATGAAATTTGGGGTCGTTACAAATTTCCCCCCTTAAAAGAATTTCGTCCTCGAAATTCGCAGGCACGAAAATAACACAGAGATAGACAGATCTGATCTCCTATAATTCCTCAAACTTACGATATGGATTCCGAATTCAAGTCGGAATATCTCAGAATACATACCAATTTGTCCCTCTTCGGACTTCGGTATTCAAAAGAAATTTCAATAGAATTTCAAATTTTGGTTTTCAAACGAAATCATTTTATCGATACTATTCAAATTTAGCTTCATATTCTATTAATCAGTTTAACTCAAATTAAAATTTCCAATTTTAAATTCATTAAGGTTTAAATCAAAAAGCTGATAAGAACTGATAAAGATACGAAGTAAGGATCTTCTACAACGATTCGTAGAGCCATCATTACACCGAAACTTCTTTTTGAAGCTGATACGAAGAAATCAAAAGAATTTTGAAACGAATCAAAGAAAATTGATAAGAAAGTTGTTTTCCACTGTTGCGGGATATTGACCATTTATAGTCGTACTCCCTGTCCCCTATCTCGTCTTCTTCTTGCACTCATACTCACTATCAGTGGATAGCAAGAGAATTTACTGAGACGTTCGAACGGATATCTGAGAAATACTCATTCTAGAGTTTACTTCACTCTATCTCTAATGAGCTACTTAACGTGTTATACTCCTGAGCTAAAGTTCAACCTTAGCTCTGATACCAAATGTAACGATACGGATTTTCGCGCTCGAAAATCGACATCCATACTTTACATCGTACTCGAATGTCGTAGATTCGAGCGTTCAAATCCGAGTCGCCGGAGCTTATAACAACATTAAGTAAATAACACAGCGGAATAAAAAGAATATAGATATACAACATCTGATACAATATCCAGATACAATGATGATACAATGAATATCTATATACATCAGAGATGATACAACAAATATAGCAGCGGAAAAGAAAACGATAACATCAGCAGCGGATAATCTCCATCTTCAAAGCACTAAGCCAGATATAGCTCGAACTCCAAATAACGATGCACAAAGATAAGCAAGTGCAGTCCGATCCAAAGACTGAACTAGCTCCAGATAATCTACTAACCCTGAATATCTGAAAAACCCAACTCTAGACTGCTCGTGTAGGAAATTATGAGCACCCAGAGTTTAGGAAAGGAACAATAAACTCCGGATCAGTCATGGGACTGGTGTGAGCAACAAAACAGTTTATCTTTAAAAACAAATAGCAGAGAATTTTAAAGTTAATTCGCAATGCTTTTGGAAAATGAAACTACCATAAGACCTCCCGCCACACACACAATGCAAACGCAGAATTGGAGGAGATTTCTTCTTATGATAGTCAAAGATGCTTACTACGTAAAATCAAATCATTTTTGATATTATTACTAGTGCATAGTGCAGAAAACATTTCGAAAGTAGAATATAAATCTTAGCCAGCATAGACATTCCGAACTATGCCTACTATAGCTACCATCTAAACAGTGGTGACCACCATAAGTAAATGGCAGGTTCTACAACTAATACCGTACAAAGTTCGTATTGGAAGATGGATTTCCAACAAATGATCAGGCTAAGGAACTTCCTATCCACGATGGGTACGTCCCTGGAATAGACGACCCGAGAACCTAACCGGATCTCTGCCAACACAAGGCCGGGTTACCTCTGCAAAAATAGGTAACTACTGACACGCGTATGCCATCCCCCGATCGTCACCGATCTTCCCGAGGATCCCCGATTTCCAACAAACCACAAAGAAATAAATTTTTTGCAGCAACCACAGAGGTTAAGTATCTGGGCTCCATACCATGATACCACCTTTATCCAGAAGGAATGACATACACTAAGGGGCGCTACTCCCTAGAACCTTGCCGCATTCTTCCTGTTTCGACCATTTCCGGGGTGTGAGGCTCGACGAAGTCTCGTCCACAAAGCTACGCTTTGTCACAAAGCCATGCTTCGGGTCAAACAAATGATCAACCTATGATCACAAAGATATAAGATCAAATAAATGATCATATCGCAAATGATCAAACACTGATCATTTCACAGCAACACTCAGCATGCCACATTACCAAATTGGGATATATCGCTGATAAATTTCAACTACATAACCTCTGAGCTCGTACGTCTCAGAGAAGGGTGTTAAGCTAAGAGAATAAATTCTCCGCCACCAACAGAAATGTATTTGAAAGAAATCGGCTTTATATCTCAAAGTGTAATGTCAGACATGTATCCATATAAGTCTGTTCCGGGTTCGAACAGAACCGAAGGCACTTCTCACGAAGCCCTTGCAAATCCGGATAATTTCCAATCACGTCCGGACTTCCCATCACAAAAGAGTGATATAAATCTCTATACCGGGAGCTACCCAGTGCAGAGACATTCGACAGGTTGTCCTTTCATTTTCGAAAATATCCGGTCTTCAACACCGATCTTCAAATGCTATCCATATACGACGTATCACTATTCGGAATGGGTTATATGACCCAAAGGTCTTTTCCCGGCTAACCCGAATAGTGAGCGCAATATTCAAAACATATGGATATTGGGATTTCAATTAAGTCACAACTTAAACCCAAACTTTCTCTTTCAAATGGTTAAACAAATTTCCATTTTAATCTTTTTAAACAAAAAGATTCAATTCACAAAGTTCACTTAATTTCACAAAGATTCATTCACAGATTTTCCAAATCGATTTCTATTTCAATTTAATTAATTCGTTGAATCTTTAAATCAAAGATTTAACTAATAGCTTTCAAAACAATTCCATTTCAATTGGTTTAAACAAACATCATTTTAAACCTGTTAAAAATAGACAGATTCAATTCATAGCTTTCAAAACAATTTCATTTATAACTTGGAAAAACATTCTTCAATTCATTCTTGAAATTCCTTTAATTAAACTGGAATTTCATTTCTTATCTGGAAGCTTTTATCATTTGAAAACAAACAGTTTTCATTTCGGAAATCTGATTCATTTATACAAGTTAAAATCTTTGGTTTAAATTCAAATTCCCCCAACTTATACTTTTAAAATGGTTTAATTTATACAAACACATTTATATCATCTTTACTCCCTAGTTTCCAAATCATAGCTTAATTTCAACTTGAATCCAAATTTAAATCTAACTATTTAAATTTTCAAAAAACTCGGTTAAGTTATTCGAAATAACTTTTATCTTTGAAATTCCATTTCAAAAGCTTTTCACTTTAAACCCGAATTTCCAATTTCAAAATCAATTGAAATTAAAATTTCAATTTCAAAAATATTAATTTTAAATTATCTGTGACTTAACCAATTTCCTCGTGAAATCCATATTTGTGTGTGTAACAGTGTGGTCCAGGGGTTCAACACAATAGTGCAACATCAATCATCACAGATATATCGATAAGCGGTATAATCGATAACGCTTATCTTCATTCACAGATTCATAGATAAAATAAATTTATCAGTCACAAAGATTCACTATTACAATTCGATGTGGGTTTCGGATAACCAACTGGAATCCGACTCCCTGTCGCATCGAAACTCAAATGTCGTTCTATGGGTCAAGGGTTTCATATTCACATAGTAACATATCACAGAAATAGAAATTACATCTCAGATCACAACATAAATCAGGATATATCACAAAGCATCATAATAAGGGATATCAACCAAATCAACATTCAATAGAATTCAAGCATCCGTAGGTAGGGTCAAATTTATTATCTGATTAATTCAAATCAGATTAATTTAAATTTCTAATTCTGGTTAATCAATTATTAATAAATTACAAATTATTTTGATTAATTATTCTTTAATCATTGACTTGATCAATTTTAATCATTTAATTACCTTTTATCAAGTAGTTATTTTCAAGTAATTGATTACCTTTAAGTTACTTATTTAAAATTTATTACCCCTTAATTGATTATCCTTTATTTAAATTTCATTGAGAATTTATCCATTAACTACTTTCATTAATTGGTTTTCCCTTAATTGCTTATATTAGGAAATTAACTTTAAATAAATTACATAAATTTATCATCTTTAAATTTATCACATTTATTAAATAAATCATATTTATTAATCAGTCTTTCCTAACAAATGTTTTGATTCTCATCACAAAGTAAATTTACACAATTTAAATATTAAAATTTCTTTGATTTTAGAACTAGGATTCAAATTATTTTTAATTCAGATTTAACTTAAGAACCTATCTACAATTTAAAACTTTATTTTCAAATCCAAACCATTTAAAATCTCCCTTTATTTCAAAAACTAAGATTCGAATTTAAATATGAACCCAGATTTAAATTTAACACTCACAGGCCTTTAATCCTGTAACATGCAATCTACCCGAGCCAAAACGCATCTTCCCCGAGGTTGACTTCGAGTCTCACCCCATCTTCTTTTCCCCGAGACTATCCACCATTTGCTTCGAGCCAAATAACGTTTTTCTCGTGCTCGACTCGAGCTCCCTCTTTCTTCTCCAACCACTATATTTTCAAATGCACAGAGACACACGCGTGCATATGCACAGTTCATCGGAACGATTCTGATCATCGCGACAATCTCCGGCACATCACAACTCAACAATGCAACTCAATCCAAAAATCAAAACCCCATCACTTGCCTCGAATCGAAATCGAGCTATCGCCCTCGAACTGGAAACCAACCCAGTTCACGAATTCACTTCGCGTGGCCACCACTGGCCACCGGAGGTCTTGCGATCACCTCCTACAGCTGCTCCACCGTCCCACTTGTCTTCCCTCAAAGTCCGGTCCAACTAAACGCCTCGACGAGTGTGCACGAGCCAAAAACCCATACGCCATTTTCACAGTGCTTAAACCCTACAAACGCTTCGTCCTCTCAATCCACACCATCGAAATTTCCTTTAACATTTTTCCTGACTTCCATGAGGATCAAGCAAGCTTCAATTCAAGTTTCATCATTTATCACTGATTTAATTTCGAGAAATCGATAAAAATTCAAATTTTATCCAAATGCGAACTGCTCTTGAAATCTCACACTAAAAATCCTCGTTGTAGTTTTAAAAATCATAAATTCCAGTAGGCATTCAAGTTATGTAATTGAATCCAGATTTTATTCAATTCGAAAATTTCAAATTTTAAAGTACCTTTTGTAAAACATTCATTTTTCAGTTGGTATGAATCTATACTTCGTGCAATTATTTTTAGATCGTAGATCTTACTCAAATATACATCTTTACTTAAGACATCGACGCATGAAAATGATTAGAATAGAGGAAATCGAATTGTGTTCCAGAGTTAGTTCATCCTGAACTAAAAACAGAGGAGAAACTGTCTCTGTATTGTCAAACAAATTTCATATGTACAGAGTTTAAGAAGATAACTAACACTATATTAACAAAATCATTCACAGATCATATAAATTTTGAGATTTTATTTACTCACAGATAAAAGAACAAAGAGGTCTAAAAGAAAAATTAAAGTTGCTCACATGTTTTTGTTGAAGCAGAGAAGAACTTGAAATGATGTTGAACTGGAAATGTTGAATTTGATCTGATTTGCTCTAAGTTGTTGTTTTAGTTTAAATGATATTTACTTTCGTTTCTCAGCTAGAATGGAATGAAGCCGATATGAGAAGGATGTTGATATAAAGAAATGAAGTTACCAGGTTGATAAATTATCTTGTACAAGTGATATTATTTGGTTTGTACAATTATCTTTATTTAGGAGGCTGAGATGATCTTCAAAACAAATCGAATTGACTTGTTTACTGCTAGGTATGGAAGCATTAAATGCTAATGTACTTAATGTCTACAACCTTACCTTATTTTTATATATAGATATTATTGCTTTTGCATTCTTTTCTTGCCTGCATCTTATTTTTACTCGGCTGTTCAAATGAAGAGAGTTGTGTGGCTACATAAATTAGCTTGTACAAAGATGAATATGGTATGGTGTTTTCAGTGATTTTGTTATGGTGGCTGGGGACATTGCATTTATGACTTATACATTTTGTTACTCTAAAGTCTACAGCCTACATACTTATGAATATAAGTGAAGTCCTATTGTTTGTTTATATATATGAATGTAGTTGTATTGTTTGTAGATATTTAGTTCACTTATTTTCTTACTTTGTTTTTATTACTTTATATTGTATTTGTATTTTCATTTTTATCCATACTTATCTTTGTTTTCTTTTATAAGTGTTCATATGTGAATGTATTTTATTTATTTTGTTTATTTGCAAACTTGTCTTTATATTTTGAGTGTATATTTTCTATTTTACAAAATTTATAATTTATCTCGTATACATTTCTATTTCAATCTCTAACTCAAATATTTATAATTTTGTATGTTTCTATATATATATATATATTTCTTATTTATTTTATAAGTGCATTTGTTTATATCATTTTATAAACTCGAACCATTATTATTATCAATCATTATCATTATTATTTATTATTAAATCATTTATTTACAAATTTAAAATTCAAGTCAAATATATTTACAATATTTTAAATTGAACTGATTCATACAGAATATACTTGAATCCGGGGAAACTCGCTCCATTTTATCGATTTAATTTTACAAATTTTATCCAAAAATTTATTTAATTACTCAATTTAGTTCAAAAATTCATTTAATTATTAATTTAAATACTTATGAAATTTGGGGTCGTTACATCAGGAGAGGAGCTGGAGTTCGAGACGTATTTCTCGTACTTGTATTATTCCGCTGCTGTGATTGTTGTATTGATTGATTGACTGGATTTGATGATTGTAATTATGACATACTCTGATGATGATGTATTGTATATAAACATATATAGTTTTCATTTTGTGTAAAGATCTGTTCTATATATTATATTTTATTCCGCTGCGACTGTGAGGTTCTGATTTTGTTTAGTTCTTTCTTCTTCTATCTACTTTCTTATTCTCCTACAATCTGTCTTTCCGGCATTCGATCGTCGGCATATTATACTGTTGAGTATTTTGTGTCGATTTTCGAGGGTCGTGAAGGGCGGGTCGTCACATTTGGTATCAGAGCTTAGATTGGCGACAACCTAGGCTTTGGTGGGTAAATTACTCATTTTAAATAGAGTCAATAGTACTCTATGATGAGTTGAGTGTAATAATAGCTATGAGAGCGTACTTGTTAGTGGGTATAAAATTTTTTTATATACTGTGTTGACTTATCGGTTGGGTGTTTATGAATTCTGGTCGGTGCGGGAAGTACAACCGTATCGATAGGGGTTTCTAAACTCTTAAACAAGATAAACCGACATAGTATTATTTTTAAAGTGGGTAAATGAAATAATTTTACCCAAAATTATATTTTGATATAAAGAAATAGTTTTCTAAATTATATATATTGGATGCTTGTTTGGTTGTTTCTTCTATAATCGAATAAGAAATTAAAATATGATCTAAAATTCGAAGTGATATATATAAGAAAATAAGAAGTTAAAATATTAAAATGGTTTATAACCAAATAGAATTGACTGAATATGTTTTAAATAGGAAGAAGTGAAATTAAAATTTGATTTAAACCAGAATTTTGACCCCGGAAATTTTGAAAGGGATTTCAAATGGAATTAAACAAAGTTTTGGGAGTTTGACTTTGTGAAAATGTTGAAATGTTTTCCAAAGGTTTTGAAGTCAAGAATGGAGTATATTTTGGGGAAATATTTTTGAATAGAAATTGTTTTGAGGTGGATTTTGGAAGTGGAAAGCACTGAACTCACTTCAGTCGCTGGAAAATAATCCTGATGATGCTGGCCACATCATTAGAATTCATTTTCGAGTTTCTAAAGTGATGGATTGCTACCAAAATAGTTGGTTATGGTATTTGTTTGGACTTGTTGGGAAACAAGTAATTTTGGAATTTTCAAAGGAAAATTGTTTGGTAAAAGCAGTTTGTTTTGGAATTTGGTATTTGATTTGAATATCAAAGAGAAATGTGTTGATTTTTATTTCGAATTGGTTTTGAAATAAATCCGGGAAAATTGAATTCTGGGAATTCTATTTTAAAATAAAAATGTGAAAGTTGAAATGATTCAACTATATAGCTTATAAAGGAAAGTTGGTTTAAAAAAAAAAAAAAAAGAATTGAGTATATATGGAATGTAAATTTACTTTGAATAAATGAAGGTGAATGGAATATATCTGGATTTAACTTATGATAAGTTAAATAAAATTAAGAATTTGAAATTGAATTAAATCTAAATAAATTGGAATTAAATGGAAGTGGAGATAACGGTGAAATGTAAATGCTTATGATTGTGCAAATAAAATTCATATTCTTAAGCTATTAAGTGTTAAAATTTGACATGGTGATTATAAAAATGTGGATTGGTTTGAAATGAGCAATATAAACTTACAAGTAAATAAGTTGGAGAACTTGAGAATGGAAGATTTTATTTTAACTCAAGTAAAGTGGAATTATAATCACAAATGGAAATAATAAATGGAATGGTGAATTCGAACTTAGTTTTAAATGGAATGCAAGGTAAGGTGAAACAATTATAAAATATAAAAGAGGTAAGTGAACTGAAGTTAGTAAATAAGTTGAACTTGGATATGGAGAATTAAGATTAAATTGAATTTGGTTTAACTTCGACCAAGATGGAATTAAGCTGAATACTAAAAATTCTGTTGTGTTATGAATAAGAATGAATGTAATTAAATTCTTATTGAAAGTAGTAAAGGAAATGGTTTAAATTCAGGTGGGCTAAATAAAATTTAGATGAACTTGAATAAATTCTGGAAAAGAATTAAATTGAAAATGCATATATAATCTAGTTAACCTTGAATTAAATTTGGATAAGAATTTAATTAAATGGAAATTTAAATTTAGATGAAGTGATGTTGAATGAAGTAAATGCTTACTCAATTAAATCCAAAATGATTGTTTGGAAATAAATCTTGTGTAAGCTAAATTAAATGGAATTTGTATTGCAATAAATAAAATTTTGATAGTTTGGTCAAAATTTAGAAAGTAAGGAAAAAAAAAATCCAGTTGTTGAATGAAATTTAAGTTGGTAATAAATGTTGGAAGTGAGAATGTATAATGGGATTAGATTATAATAGTGATGGTTTGAATTGTAAGTAAATTCAAATGAGAGAAATAATTTAAATGGTCTCTTTGTTGATAAAATAAATCTAAAATGGATTGGATAAATAAACAAAGAGCATTTAGATTTATAAATGAATTGAAATTTGATTGGATGAGAATCAAATGGAAATAAAATTAAATTGATTCAAGAAGATGATGGAAATTGTGTGGAAGAACTTAAGCATCTTGGAAGAAAAACAAATGATTGTGAGTGGGCTTATTTAAGTAATTCCGAATGAAATTTGTTAGGAAATAAACTGAAATGCAAGTGAAATGAGTTTTAAATTAATTAATGTGATGAGTTAAAAGTATAAGAGTTGTAAATAACTCAAGAATGAATGATATCAAGGTAAACTTGAGTTGGTTAATGACATAAAATGTAAGGAAGGTTTAATTTAATTAACAAATTACATTGGAATAAAAATACTTGGATTGTGAACCATGAAATGGAATAAAATTTATATGAATCTAAGTTGGAATCAATTTTAAATGGTTATAAGCTTAAGTGGAAATTGTTTTACTTGGATGACATAAAAATTGGCTTGTATTCGGAATGGAGTTGTTTAACAAGCTATTGAAACTGATTTTGAATAAATAGAAATGGAAGGGAATCTAATTCAAAGAGTTTGTGTATAAGTGTAAGTGAATTAGACTAAAATAGCTAATGGAATTGATTTTGAATCAATTGGAATAAATTGATATTTAATGAGTAATGTTTGCATATGAATGGAAATGGATCATAACTGAAATGCAAATGTTTCAAGTTAAAATGAAATTTGATTGTAAATCAAATTTGGAATGTAAGTAAAATTAAAAAGGTAAGAAAGGCATATGTAATCATATTGAAGTGGAAATGAATTGGTTGGGATAAATATGAATTGTATAGGGTGAACTTGAATTTAAAGCATTCAAGTGGAATAAAATGAAGTCGAACTTGAATAAGAAATTAAAAGATGATTGAAATCTTTGAATTGTAAATAAAATATGGAAACATTATTAAACTATGAAGTTTGAGTTTGTAAAGAGGATTTGAAATGTTGTCGAAATTTGTGAAATTGTTTATAAAGATGGTCAACATAGTTAAATTATGAACTATGCTTGGTTTGGTTATGAAATGGATATGTTTGGCTTGCATTTATATTGGAAAGGTTATGAAAATGCTCATATCTTTGAAAACTGATGAGTTTGTTGAGTAAGTACAGGTACGGGAGGCGTTCGAGAGAGTTGGAGCGCGAATATGCGTTATATTAGCCGCTCGCTATTAAAATTTGCTTAAAAGGTACGCCTACGCTAATATAATTGGGAAATGATATATATATTGTGATATATTTTGGTTTCCGGCCATGTGAGCCGATGTATATATATTTGTGTATCCTGCGATATCGCAGAAGCTCCTCCGTACAAAGGAGACTCCGCCAAAATTTTCCAGAAATTTTGGGAGTTAGAAAATTTTTGAGAGTTTTTGGGAAAAATTATTAATAAGTAAAGTTATTTTGAAAGCGAGTGTTAAGATAAAGGCTTTAGAGTAAATAAAGCAAATGGTTTTGAATTGGAGCTGAAACTTTTTGGGAAGTGGATATAGCTTTTAACTAAGCAAATGGGATAAGTGAGTTGAGTTGAAGTATATTTTTACCTTAGCAAATTTCGGGGACGAAATTTTTATAAGGGGGGAGGAATGTAACATCCCGTATTTTTAAGCCATTGAATTTGAACATTTAATTCGTTTTAAATGTTCAATGTGGGTCGTTAATTGATTTTGAAATGGTTGGATTCGGGTTCAACCAATAAAATAAGTTATAATTTCAAATAAGAAATTCAATTGAAATAGAATAATAATTAAATATTCGGGATTAGGATAAAAAGGTGAATCTGGATGTAAATAGCTGTAAAATGATGTTTAAATGTATTTTTAGGTTCGATTGGTTATAAACAATAATGTTGGATTTTTAGATGAATTTAAAAGTGAATAAATTAATATTTGGAATTTTATATTAATTTAAAAATGAATTTAATATTATTAAAATGCAAATAATCAGATTTGAGTCTGGGATGAGCCAGAATGATTTCTAATGTGTTTATAAATTTTATATGATTTGTGGTTAAGTTATTAAATTTTTAAAGGTGAAAATTTTAAGCGTTTTTGATAATTTCAGAAAATCGCTAGATTTAATAGACGAGTTAAAATAGCCTTCCGGGGCACAGTCTCGGAATTCGACGAAACCAATTCCATTGGATCCGAAATAGTTAGTTATTATCGGATTTCAATTTTCGTAGCAATCGGAGTTGTCGTTTGACGGTGGCAGCTCGAAACGCATCGAAATCGATTTAACCGATTCAATTTTAAATTGATCGTTTAATTCCGTAACTCGCACATACGATCAAATTAGCTTACGAAACCTGTTCCATTGTGTCCGAAACGCGGAAAAACCCCAGGATAGCCTGTCGGAACGTGTAAATTGGAGTTCGGTTGCTTGGACGATAAAATTGAGAATTTTTTTGAATTAAATAATATAAAAATCTATTATATATGTTAATATCTCCAAACCCTAGTTTATACTCACGGCCGCCACAAATTTCATTCAATGGCCGGTAATCAATTCGTTTCCCCTCCAAAAATCTCTCGATCTATGCTTTAATTTGGGAAACTTTCTAAACGAAAGTTGTAGATTGTTGAAGGATCTATAGATCCAACGGGTGATTTCGAGTGAAGTGGTCGTTTGGTGGCGAAAATCGATTCCGTTCGATGAACGTTCGATCGCAATTTCTTGGGGCTGTGGGGGTTCGAGTTCGCCTACCTCCTAGACGTGAGTGGAGATCGGGCTAGGCTTCGTAGAGGTGGTACTTGATCGATCTCCGGTCAAGCTTTGAAGGTGCGGCAATTCGATTTGGAGGCGGCTGATGGGTTCGAGTAACCCTAGCGTACGTGATATAGGAAGAAGATGTTGGCGGCTTTGATTTCTTCTGGGTAGTGTACGGTTAAGATGGTATAAAGAAAAAATTATATATTTGTTTTAAAATTCAATTCAAAACTTTATAAAACCGTAACTCCTTCATACGTATTCAGAATTCGATGATTCTGGTAGCGTTGGAATCGCAGAAACGAGTGCTTTGAGATGGTGCAGATCTGGAGTCATTCTGGGCAAGTAGAAATTTGGGTTAAATCGGACGTCGTCCGGTTTAATTTAAATTTCGAACGCTCGCCGAACTCAAGGTGAGTTATTCTCACTCACATCTGGATGCTAGGCATTATAAATAGTTGATATTTAAATATCTGTGTGGATGGCTGAATATAATTGTTATTATCAGTCTGGATTGATATTTATATTGTGATGTGCTAACATTTGTGGATGCAGGGAAAAACAGGTTGGAGGAATCCAACTGGATTCCTCACGATGTAGCAATTATTTTATAATTGATAGTGATACCTGTTTATATGTTGTGATTGATAAATCTGGAATTTTAAATTGTTCTGTGAAATTGTGGTATAAATTATAATTCCAGAATTAAATTATAAATGAAGAAATTGGGGATTTAAAAGAAATTAAAGAAATTGTTAAATAAGGAATTTAAAGGAATATAAAAATTGGATTCTATTTTGAAATGGAAAATGTAAATTGGTAAAATTGGGATTTTAAATATTGTGGGAAATTTATCAATCGTTGAATGTGAAATATAAGTTTTCTGGAAATGAATTCTATGAAGTTATAAATCGAGTAAAATAACAGTGGTTTATTTAATGATGAATAGTGATATCCGGAAAAGTAAAAATATGTTAAAATGAAGCTTCCGAATATAAATGTACAATTTTAAGTGTTAATGGAATATTTTTAAAATTCCGTTTTCTCCATTGGAAGTTTATTTAAGTAAATTGAAAATATGGTTTCCATTGAAAATTCACCAAAATGTTTATTTAAAAACGTTTAAACTATATTTAAAAATGAATTTCCGGAAATGAAAAATTGTGATTTAACTTCGGAGGAAGTTATAGTTAAGTATGGAATTGGAAATTTATGTTGAAATCATAAATTGACTTGAAATAAATCAGTGGATTTATATGAAAGAGTACTTTGGAATGTTTAGAAACGGGAAAGTGTTTCCCTGGGAAAACCAAGTAAATGTTTATAAAAAGATTTTTATTTAACTAAGGTTAAGTTTTAAATCGTTTTAAAAGTATTTTTAAGAAATCGTTATTTTTAAAGAAATAAATTAATAATTTTTAATACCCTAATAATTTGGGAGTATATTAGCAATTATTTTTACAAATGGATTTATTTAAAAGTTGGTTTTAGCTTAAGCTGTTAAAATTAGTATTTTTCTTCTTATAATGCTATTTTGAATTTAGTTAAACTAAACCCTTATCTTTAAATCAAAGTTTATGTGTTAATGACTAGTTTTCTTCACATATTTTAAATTTATATTTTGAGTAAATAAATAGAAGTAATTTTCATATTTTAAAGTATATTTCAGTATAAAGTATTTTAACTGTTTTAAATGCAAATTGTTTTATACTTGGTTATTCCCGATGGGAAAAAAAAGGGTAAAAGATTTACCTTGTAAAGGAAGAGTTTGGAAAATTGTTTTCAAACGAGTTTTGGAAAATGTGAAAATATATCTTTGAAAGATATTAGAGGCAAATAAATAATATGGAGATTATTTATTGTGTGATGGATGTGTATGGATGTTTGTGAACATTAATTGATAGTTAAATCACCGACTATCAATATTGGCCAAATGCGCTGATCGTTTCGAAGAGACCGGGATCGAGTTTCCGTATACCGGGATTCTAGGTCTGGAGACTCGAAAACCACTTCGATCCGGTTTGTACGTTTCGCGAAAACGATTTCGGAGTCGAAGATGGAGTAGTGAAGTGCAAGGGCTAGTCGCTACTAATCCTGAGGATATTTCCAAAATGGATGTAGTAGGAATAGTGCCTTCGGTTCCGTTCGGACCCGGGACGGACTTGTATGGACGAATGCTTTCGTGACATCGTCAGGTGGACGATGGGCATTCTAAGGGATATGTGCTATAAAGGTATCGTTTAGCCTCAAGCCTCATCAACCGGGAATGACTGAAAATCAGGGGTTATGCAGCAAGGCTTCGTGGGTAGCCCCCACTTGAGAGTAAGGTCATCCCTGTCTAGATGTCCCTTTTATTTCGGCTTAGTGGTGCGGTTGCTGATCCCAACCGTGGGGTGATTTTACTTGGAATTATCCAGTAAGGGATGATTCCGGCCTTGTGTTGCAGGGGAGCGGGCGTACTCCTCGGTACTGTGATCTAGGCCACGTACTGTGACAGGTGGTACCCCAGTGCCTAGTCATTCATTGGAAATCCATTCTCCCTACGTGCCTTGTACGAGTTTTGTTTGTATTACCCACTTTGTGGCTAGTATGCCGGAATTTAATAGATGTAACAATTTCGGCTATTTTAATAAGTATTTGTAAATAGACACTATTATAATATCAGAGGATTTCTATAAAAAGTGTTTTAGCTATCGTAAGGTAAAAACCCGACATGTTTATTTGTGGCGTGGTCTTACGAGATGCTTTTGTTTCAAAGGATTTTTGAAACTTTAATAATCAGTTTGGATGTATTTATGATGCGCTGGTATTCCAGACTGACTCGGGTGTTATTTTATTATAATGCTCGGGTCAGACCGAGTATATTACAGGATAGGATGCTATGGAGCTCAGGAGAGGAGCTGGAGTTCGAGACGTATTTCTCGTACTTGTATTATTCCGCTGCTGTGATTGTTGTATTGATTGATTGACTGGATTTGATGATTGTAATTATGACATACTCTGATGATGATGTATTGTATATAAACATATATAGTTTTCATTTTGTGTAAAGATCTGTTCTATATATTATATTTTATTCCGCTGCGACTGTGAGGTTCTGATTTTGTTTAGTTCTTTCTTCTTCTATCTACTTTCTTATTCTCCTACAATCTGTCTTTCCGGCATTCGATCGTCGGCATATTATACTGTTGAGTATTTTGTGTCGATTTTCGAGGGTCGTGAAGGGCGGGTCGTCACAGGAAAAGTCTTTCTCGAAAGATTTGCTATTTTTGAAGATTTTTGTACTTACGATCTTTTCAATCTTTGTTTGCAAAATGAAATTCTTGGTTTAATCGATGCTTCTCAAAATGATTTTCTTTGTTATCCAAAATTAGTAAAGATGTTTTATGCAAATTTAAAAGGAAAGTTTTATGATGGTCGAGAAGGAGAAGTTTGGAATAGTGTCAAAGAGAAACAAATTGTTTTAAATTGTGGAACTTTGGGTCACATTCTTGGATGCAAATATAGTGGAATGGACCTTTCATCTTTTCAAATTGATTTTCAGAATCATGAAGTAATTCATGATATTTTTGAAAGTGATGATGATTTTGAATTCAAAAACAAAAATTTACGTCCAAAAGCAAGAAATTTAGTCCTTCTTTTGCAACAAAGTATCACTTCTAGAACGGGTAATTATAATAACCCAACTTAAAAAGTTTTTAAAGTTCTTCTTGCAATTTATGGTCAATACAACATAAATTGCTCTTAAGTCATTTCGGATGAAATTTTTCCTAAGCATCTTTCTAAACATGAAAACATACTATTTCATGGTGTATATTTTACTCGTATTTTCAATTTTTTTAGTGTTGACCTTAAAGGGCAGGAAAAAATTCCTCGAAAAATATTTGAGAATGCCAACTTTTCACTTATGTATGTTTCACCCTTTTTCATTATGAAACTCTTCCAGAAAAGAAATAAAGGTTGGATTGGGAATAGGAGCATGAAATAATAAAAGAAGAAGAAGAGGAAGAGGAAGGAGATGAAATGGAAGTCGAGGAGGAAGAATAAGAAGAGGAGAAGTATACTTATTTGGAAAGTATCAATATGCCACCAAATCCTTCCAATAAAGTTCTTCTCAAAAATCAAGAGAAGATCATCCATAACCAAAGGAAGCTTAAGAATTCATTTTCAAAGAAATTTACTTCAATTTCCAACAAAATGGATAAATTATTTGGAAAGATCATCTACAAGCTTGGTTGTTTTCCTACATCTTCATCTGCATCTATTTAGTTGTTTGTTTAAATTATCCTTGTATTTGGATTTTATAGTTTTAGCTTATGTTGAATCTTATGTATCTTTTCATTTCTTTGTGTTTTATGTAATCTCTGTCTAAGTATTAATGAAAAATCTATTTCCTTACTGTTATACATTGTTTATCATCTTTGAAAAACATAACAGTATAATAGTATAAGCTAAATACATTAGAATACCAAAACAAAGTTGGTTTGGAAATTTCTGTATATACGTCGAAATACCCTAGGTATGTATGTCGGTATATAACGGTAACGTTTCAATATTTTTAATTTTGAAAATTGAATAGACTGCAAATGTCTATTCATTTTCAATGAATTTCCACCCCTTTAAATATCTGTTGAGACTAGAGAGTCATTATTTTCTACTATCTTTATTCTTCCTTTGCATTTCTAAACTCTAATACTAAAATAATGGCTTCTCCTATCCAAAAACCAACCAAAAACCTCGAACAAACTCTTGAATCATTCAAGAACATTGTTATTTTCATCCTAAGAAAACAAAAGTACTCAGAATTGAGTCAAATGTAGATGATTAAGGAGTGATAAAGGCATTTCGACATAATACGGTGGATGATTTCTACCTTGAACAAAGAAGAACCAACCACCAATCCAGATTATACCATCAACAAAGATGATGAAGATTGGGATGCTATCAAAGGGGATCCAATCTTTGGCGTTGATGGATGGGTTGAAGTTCCTCGAAATGTTCTCGTTTAAATAGATTTGATTGTATATAAATAATAATACATAGTTCGGTTTGGATTTGATTGGTTTTAATTTGTGCGGAATTTTTTGAATGCTGTGTGACATAAAAATTTTTCGATTGGATGAATGTTTGGATTAATTATTTCATTTTACATATCACTTATTGTTTGTATATAATCTTTCTCATAATCATTATTTAGATTTACATAATTCTTATGTAGATTGATTAGAATTTTATTTAGAAAAGTTAGAGTTAGGATTATAGTAAGAGTTAGTGTTAGAGTTATAGTCTTTTAGTTAGTTAATTTTTTTAATGACAAAGAGGGAGAAATATATAAAATTTAGACAAAGATTAAGGAGAAGTTTTGTAACTCGGGGGGAGTTATAATATATTTTATATGCGGAGTTGTCTTCATAAAAAATGGAGAGATTGTTAGTACCTTAGGTATTGGTTTTGATGATAACAACTATATGACATTATATAAAATATAGATACTAATTTTTTATCAAGATATATATAGTACATAGTGCAGGATATTAAACAGGTATTGATGAAGAAGATTGTACAATATCAAGATGCTGGTATCAAGAGTAGATTCAAGGTGCTGATATAAAGTCTCAAGAGTTCATGAATGAAGAGTCATGAGTATTGAAGAGTTCAAGATTTCAATATATTCCAAATAAGTTATAGAGCCATAGAATTTATGTTCAAATCTTGATAGCACTTTCCCGATCTCTTTTACCTTCTCAAATTTTGTTTTATATTATTTTTCAAATATTCTATTTTTAAAATAATCTTTTCAAAATGTTTCCAGAATGATTTTCAAATCTCTTATACTTATAAAGATATTATTTTAGTGTTTTAAAGTTTATATATATTGAATTATCGTTTATACTTTAATAATTTATAACTATATTGATTTTATATAAATTACTTTATATTAGATATTCTTATTAAATCTTTCAAAATTATTTCATAAAATTTTATTAAGTTTTAATATGATTAAAATATGTATAAACTATGTTTAAATGTTTGTACAAAGTTTCAAAATATTTTACAAAACTTAATATTTTCAAGACAATTTTTATTAAGTAATTTCAAAATACAAAGGGATATGTTGACATATCCTATGCAAGTATGTTGACATACTAGCCATATTTTTCCAAATTCATATTTGAATGGAAGTGTCTTTTCATTGTATCTCTTTTACGAATGGACATGACCATTGTTTTCCTATATATACCAGTCTTCCAAATGAATTTTCATTAACTACTTCCCTATTTTTCTCTCCTCTTTTCACTCTATTGAATTTTAAAGCAATTTCTATCGAAACTCTACCGAAATTCAATTAGAATCAAATTCAATCATTAGTAGTTTGATTCTCTTTCATATACTCTCTGATTTCTCTCATCTCTCTCAAGATCAAAGTATTATACAAGAGTTATAGGATCAATTGTAATCAAGATCGAATATCTGAGTCTGTAAACTCTATCAAATCATACTCTTATACTCTATGATGTGCTTGATATTCCTGAAATCCAAGTAGGTGTAATTGTACCCTGATTAAATCAATTGGGTGCTTAGTAGCTCGTAAATCTAGTAGGTGTGCATATGGCTTGGAAATCAAGTGGCTCTATCTGGAGCTGGGATTCTAGAGGGTGTGTATCATAGCCTTGAAATCGAGACTGTATTTGCATTTACTAGTTGAAAAGACATCCATACAAGGTATTGTGCAGGACTGGATGCAGGGTAACTTCGAACCAGTATAAAATCTTGGTGTGTTCTTTCCTTTTTACTTTTACTGCATTCACTTTTATATGTAATTTGATTCTATGATTGTTTCTATGATTGTAAATTCCTTCATTTCAAGTAAAATCTTAAAGAATTTGAATAATATTCATATAACCCATTAACACTACCCACCTCCCATTTTAGTGTTAATTTAGCCTTAAGATACCTATTCCACTGACCCATAGATCCTCGGTATATTCCTCTAGAAATGTATTGTATGGGAGGCAGTTCCTCACCTCACTATTCATTGGAAATCCAAATCTCCAATAAGTGCCTTCGGTTTTAGTTATAAACCTGTTATGCCATCATATTTAACCAATGTAACTATCAACTATTTGAATATGTTTATTTGAAAGGTTTTCAAAAAATGTTGTTAAAAATAATATCACTAGATTTTATGTAGAAATGATTTGGTTATCATAAGTTAAAAACCCATTCCGTGTTTATGTGCGGCGTGGTTTTATGAGATACCCTTTTGTTTTCCAAATACTTGTATTTTGAGTTTCTCACACCCGTCCCATAACTGACCTGAAGTTTATTTTCCTTTTCCTTTAAACTCTGGGTGCCCTGTTTTTTCGAGCAGCCAAGTAGTCAGGTAGCTTGGAGCATTTTGGAAGGAGCATGGAGCATGAAGACTGGAGGGTCCTTTTGTCAATAGTGATCTATTTCAAATTTCCGCTATATCTTTTAGTATGTATTTAGTATCTACCAGCCTCTGTAAGGATAGGCAGCTATAACTGTCCTTGGCTGGGTTAGTACTTATCATAATTCTGATGAATCACTTGGAGTGATTGAATGTAATTTCCATATGAATAATAAATGCAAATGTGAGTTTCCTTTGTTAGTCTATCTTCTACCTTCATTTCATTTAAAATCCCCTGATTATCTGCCTCTTTGACACTTGAATTTGCGGTATGTGAATACCGAGGATGTAATAGTGTCGATCTTCGAGGTTCAAAAAGGCGGGTCATCACAATTTGGTATCAGAGCTTAGGTTGAGCGAACAACTAAGCCTTGATGGGGTCAACTCATTAGAGATAGGGTTAGTAATACCCTAGAATGAGTTTAGTCAATAAGAGAGCATATTTGTAATTTTATCCAAATAAATCCGTCCATGTCATTTTATGCTTAATACCCTTTCCCTAAGATAATCTCGTCTATGTATTCTAAATTGATATCTTACTATATTCAGGTAGTAAGAGATGAGTACAAGAAGAGGAGGAGAAAGCGGAGGCAGAAGCACGACAACCACTAATGGTCGAAATGCTGTATTTGTGGGAGTATTGATTTTTGAGCAACCTCAAATTAAATTTGCAACTCTTTGCAAGAAGTACACTAGCTTGGAAGGTAAACCATTCCAAGGAATCTAGTCTATAAGTGCAAGCATGGCTCTACTCATGTGAAAGAATACTCAAATGATTGAATGTAGATGATGATCAAAAGAGGTTTTTAGCTTCCTGGCAATTGCAGGAAGGAGCTCTAGCATGGTAGGAATATATCACTTTGAAAAATTCTCAAGACAATTGCTCATGGACCAGATTTAAAAAAGCATTCGAAGAGCAGTATATACCCGTAGTCGGAAAATCCCGTCTTTATAGAAATTTTATGGACTTGAAACAAGAAGATATGTCTGTGGAGGAATACTCAAATAAGTTTACTGAGTTATCTTAATTTGGATTGGGACTAATAGACAAGCCCTTAAAGAAGAATAAGAAGTTTATTGCGAGAATGAAAGAGAAATATCAGGACCGAATGACCGCACACGTGAAGTGAACTTTTATGGATCTATTAGATATGGGTTCCGATATGAAGTATCGTGTAAAAGGTATTCGGTGGTAGCCCAAGGAAATAGCAACAATCAGAACAGGAGAAAGAAGCCATGGTAGGGAAAGAATGGTGGAGGATCTCAAGAGAACCGCTATAAGGATGTTGTTTGTTATAATTTCCATAAGAAAGGCTATCTTGCAACAAACTATAGGAGTCCCAAGGTGCAAAAGCAATACCAAGGAACTGTCTGTCATATAGTTCAGAAGAGTAGTTGTTACAATTTTCATTAGCCAGGACACTAGAAGAACAAGTGCCTGTTAATAAAGAAGGGAGAACAGATCATGGTTTATGCTATAAAGAATGAGCCTTCAACCTATGAAGATGTGAAGGGCAAGGGAGTCCTAGAAGGTAATTTATTTGTTAATGATATTTCAATTAGAGTATTATTTGATAATGAGGCTTCCCATAGTTTTACTACTACGAAATTGGTTGATAGGTTAAACCTTGCCCCAGAATAGTAGAAACCCCTATCCGCGTCTCAAATCCCATAGACGGTAGGACCAATCTTTGTATGATCTGTGTAAATGTACAAGTTACCTATCAAACCCACCAATTCTTATGAGACCTATTTGTAATTGATTTCATTGGGTATGATATTTTACTCGGAATGGATTGGCTATCCAAGTATAGAGCTATTCTAGACTGCAACAATTGAATGATTATATTAAAAGCCGCGATCGAAAGAGTGTTAGACCGAATAATATCTAAAGGACCTGGCCCAATAAGAGACAGCTTTATGTATGCGTTAGATTGATCTCAAATGAACTTGGAAATATAATCAATTGTTAAAGAATTTTAAGATGTTTTCGAGGAAGTTAAAAGTTTGCCCTCGCATCGGGAAATTGAATTCCGTATTGATCCCTGGTGCCAGACCCGTTATTTACCCTATTCGTAGGATGGCTCCAAAATAAAAGATTGAGTTGGCAAAACAAACCGATGAAATATTAAAAATGGGCTAATTAGTGCAAGTCGCTCAAGTTGGGGCGCAGTTGTGGTTTTTGTGGCAAAGACTGATGGCACCTTTAGATTGTGTGTAGACTATGAAAACCTAAATAAGCAAACGATTAAAAACAAGTATCCTCTACCCTGCATAGACGACTTGTTTGATTAATTACATGGTGCTCGGGTATTCTCAAAAATGGATCTATTTACCAAATTCCATCAGTTGGGAATAGCATAAGACTACATCTCCTTGACTGCATTTCAAGGGCCAGATAGTTTCTATGAATGGTGGGTTATGCCATTCGGGCTAACTAATGCACCCACCTATTTCATGGACCTTATGAATAGAGTATTGAGAGACATAATCAACAAATTCGTGTTGGTTTTTATTGATGATATTCTCATATATTCAAAGACCGAAGAAGAGCACGAAAGACATTTGGAGATTGTGTTGGAGATATTGAGAAGGAATGTGCTGAAGGAAAAATTATCAAAATGCCATTCCTGCGAAAAGGAGGTAAGATTCCCGGGACATATTGTGTTAGGAAATGGAGTTTCAGTAGACCCAGGAAAAATCTCAGCTATACAAGATTAGAGACAACCACAGACTCCGAAGGACATTCGTAGCTTCTGGATTAGTCAGATATTACCAGAGGTTTATTCAAGACTTCTCCAAAATTTCTTCTCACTTAACAAAGCTAACAATGAAGGATGCTAAGTTTGAGTGGGATGTAGAAATGTGAAGAAGCATCTCAAGAACTCAAAAGGAGGTTAACTACTGCTTCCATATTAGCTATTGCTAATGAAAGCAGCGTTTTAACTGTGTATAGTGATGCTTGTGGGAAAGAACTAGGTTCAGTTCTAATGCAGCATTGAAAGTTCGTCACATATGCGAGCAGACAACTGAAGATCCATGAAAGAAATTATGCGATACACGACTTGGAGCTATTGGCCATATTGTTTACATTAAAAATGTGGAGACATTATTTGCTAGGTAAGAATTCTTTAGGATTTATTTTAATAAACTTTATTTTATCTTTTCAATAATATTTCTTCATTAAATAGGTGAAATGTGACAACCCGGAGTTTTATAACGATTTATTTTCGTCCAATGACGATTAAATTGGGAGCTAATTGATATTGGCATTTTAATTGGTAGAAATTCTTTTAAGAAGTTGGTTAGGAATTAAGTGGGCTTTACAAATTTGAACCTTGGCCCACGTTCAATTGTTTTGGGTTGTGATAATTATCTAGGGTTGATGACCATTCCTTCCTTCTTCATTTTCGAAAACCCTAAACTAAATAACGAAAAAAAATGGCGGCTCCATTCTTCTCCGTTCGCTCGTCTTCTCCAAATTTAGGGCATGCTCATCTCGTCTCGAATTGGGGCTTCCGTGAATTCGAAGATGGCTTGCTCGATTCTCTGCTCGCCCCGACTTTGTCTCGGAGCTGCTCGTCTCTGCTACGTAAATAAGGTGAGTGGATAACCGCTCACATCTAATTCCTACTTTGGGTTATTTAGAGCTCGAAGCTCTGTGATTTTCGTTGTTTCTATTTTATGGCTATCTTGACTTTGATTGTACTGGTTGATTTTCGTGACTTGGGTTTACTTGATTTCGGAAATGGTGTCTTGTTTATTTAAGGTTAGAATCCCTTGTTGTGAGTTCGTACATATATTGTGAAGTGGGCAATTATCCCTTGTTTTTGTTCATTTATAATTGTTCGAATTGAATTGAGTCGATCATGATTTTAGTCGGCAGCTCGATTTAGTTGATATTGATGATTTTTGGGTGTCGACTTTGGCCATTCTTCGGCCACTCGATTTTGTTGAACTTGTATCTTGATTTCATTTTTGACTTCGGTCTGGATACTTGTGGTCCTCGGGAAGTTTTGCATTTGTTTTGCTTTGAGTTTTGATATCAAAGTTGATATGATACTTTTTGCCACACTCCTGAGCTTATTTTACTGATACATTGAGCTCGGGTAGTCTTCATTTAGGGTAGTCTGCACTGCTTCATGTTGTTGCTTGACCTGTTCCACTATGGTTCCATGCCTTGTGGTTGCATTTCATTCGTGTTTGCTGTCACATTGGGCTTGTAGTTGGTGTAGCTCGCTGTCTTTGAACTTTGCTCGGTCATTTGAGGAGTTGGGTCTGCATTTTGTTGTATCTGTACCTGTAGTTGTCTTCGGCTGCACACTCGATTTTGTGATGTTGGCCTGGTTCGACTTTTGCCATGTTATCCACTGCCTCTAGTAGCACTTTGATATGGTGTAGCTTTTGAATTATCACTTACCTGTTACATTTGCATATCACTGTAATTCTATCACCACTGTTTATTTGCATATAAACGTGAGTTCTGACTTGTTTGGATTTCGTGACATCCGGGTTACTTGATATAGTTCGAACTTGGTTCTGGTTATCTTCGACATTGGTTTAGATATTGAACTGTACTTCATTTGATACTCGACTTGATCATGTAACATCATCTGACTTTGACATGCTTTCTGTCATTACCTCACTTTGACCTTATCTGACTATTGTTTGGTGATGATCACTATTTTGATCTGGTCGTTTGAACTGTAGCTTTTGTGTAGTTTGGTATCACCTGTGACTTTAGTTCTTTGCTATGTCTTTTGTGCATTAGTCACTTGAACTTGTTTCTCTGGCTTGTAGCCTCTGTACATTCATGTTGTATGGTTTCACATGCATACTGCCTATACATACTGGGTCCTTGATTTCTGGACTGATGTACATGTGTTCCCTTGATCATGGGTTCATTGGGATAGCTTCACTGTTGTATGTACTGCCATCACCTTGTAGTTTTCACCTATGATATTTTCATACAGTCTGTTCATGCTGACACTAGATTTTGCTGCAATCTTCACTTCGAGTTCATTTGCATTTGAAATACTCTCTGGAGTGGTCGTACACTTGTAGTTGAGTTGCAGTTTTGTTCACTGGTCGAGTTCTTTACTTGATGTCATTTGAGCTGTTTCACCTTTGTACCCCTAAATTCATTTGTCTTGTGTGGCCAATTTTGGTTGCACTGTTGGTTGTTAATGTAGCCTGATCATTTGGGTCATTTTGATGTATATGCAGTCTTCATTATTCTTGTATCTGCATTTCATATGCTTGTGCATTTTTGAACTGGTGCACTTGTGACCAGAGGCACTCGAATCTCTTTAGTCACTTGGTTGTACTGAGCCTTGGACAGTTTCATTTGCCATATGCAGTTTGCTATGCATCATCACTAATGTACATATTTCGTATTCTCTTAGTTGAAGCTTTATGCTGCTGCACTGCCTTTGTTCTCGAATCTGATACATTGCATTGATGCTTTGTATTCATTTGCATTTGGTCACTGTGCTTCACCGGTGACATTATTTTCAAGTGAGGCTGTTCTGCGTCTTTTTCTGTTGTGTGTTGAGGTGCCATATTCTTGGTGCTCTCACCTTCAGCTTGCTATTACCCGGTGCTTTGCTTTGTAACATGTTGAACTTGTTTCACTTGTTGCCTCTGATCTTGTTTGGTACTGATTTGGGTTGTGTTTCACTTGCATTAATATAGTGGCGAGGCAGTACACGCATGCGTGTACTGCAGCCCTAGCAGAATTGACAAATTTAATTGATATTTTGATTGTTGTATTGTTTCGTTGGTTCAATTCAATATTTTGAGTTGCATCTAATTCGGTTTAAGCTGATGATTTTGTTGACATCTAATTATCTTTTAGATAATTAGATTATATGTTTTCTAATTATCGTATCGATAATTAGATTTTTGTTGCTTACGCTGTTTTTTTGGCTTGGGTTTCACTTTGATCTCTGCAGTTTTGATTGCTGTTATTATTCACTGTTGTGATGATCTTTTCATTTATCTTTGTTGATGATTTAATTCTGCTGATTTGTTGTTTAACATTGTTAAGTGTTATATTTTACCGTTATCCGATTTCTTTATTAAAAGAGTCGGATAGACGAGAATTATTGTGACTGTCGTCTATTTGATTATTTGATTATTATTGCTTCTATGCACTAAATACTAAGTTTGAATTAGACTGACCCGTGTATTATTTTCTTTTGAATGTAATACTCGGGTCAGACCCGAGTATTTCAGGTTGTAGATTTACTGCTTTGAGTTGCTGTTGAGCTGTGAAGACTTTTCATATCATTTGAAGTGGTCTACGTCTTTTTGTAGTAGTCAGTGTGTCTGTTTTAAGTTGATATGTATTCATGTATATTAGTCGATAATGTACTTGTATATATAACTTCTTGGGTCGACAGTTGTAGTTGTATCATATGTATTGTGTCAACTGTATTGTAACTAACATCAGTTATATATATGAGACTTTTGTTTTTATCTGTGTTCCGCATTCTTTGTGTATCTGTGTTGTTTTTATATATATTGTCCTAAACCATTATGAACCATCGTAGCTCGTTTTATACTGGAACTGGGTATGTCGATGGGAGTGAATAAATAACAGATGAAAAATTTAAAATATATACCACTCCTATCGAGGTAACCAATACTAGTGTAAGGCCAACTACGGATGGCCGCTCCTATCCAGCCTTATTCTTCATAATAACAGACAGTGTTTCTTTTAATACTCTTTGTTATTGTGAGTATAGAGGTGGGGCGTTACAGTTGGTATCAGAGCTTGGGGTTTATGGACATAATATAAAACATAACTTGTATGGAACATATGTTACAACTATTGGTCGATGTTTTATTTGTGATTTGAGTCAAAATTAAAGTTTTGAATTTTTGATGAAATTTTTAAATATCTTTATTTAAAAATAAAAGTGAAACTGTGTTTTGTTGATTTGATTGAATTGTGTTCTGTTTATCAGAGTGCGCAGCGGAAACAGTGAAACTGTCTTCGCTGAGTACAACCGGTAATCTTTTTGATTTAAAAATCAAAATACGAAATTGATATGAATTTCATTTGTTGTTCACATAATTGTAATTATTTTGTTTCTTTGAGAATTTCGAATCCGAATTGAGGATTCGAAGAAATTGCAGATATGTGATTTTTGTTGAAATTTCCGCTGGCTTTCTTTTGTACTAATCATCTATTGATTAGATTTTTGCTGTTTTAAATTATCTTCATTGAAGATAATAGAGTGATTTCTTTGTTTATATTGTAGTGTGCATGCAAATATGAATTGCACGTTACTGCATTTATTTTATGTTGAACCGATGCTTGGTTATGAAACGTATTTTGTTGCCGTTATATTTATAGCAGGATTTTTACACCAATGCTAAATTTTTGAAGCACGGTGTTTTGTAGCATTTTGATGAATGAAAAATCACTGATATTACATTTTGATGTAAATTGTTTTGATGTGATTTTGACGTTTTAAAATTAGTGACGCTCTGGCTTCAGTAACCGTCAAATTTTAAAAGTGGATTTTCAAGCGGTTATACCGCAATGCTGATTTGTGACCCGTTTTTACGGTATTTTGAGAAGTACAATTTCCTTATCGAAATTGTTACTAATATTGCTGCTTTAATCATGTGATCGGAAATCGTTTTAAGAATGAAAATAGTTTTACAAAATTTTACAGTTTGCACTTTCAAAAGAAGAGGAAGGTGAGTGATAATCACTTATGAGATTTATGGCATTAAGACCCAAGTAAGGGCAGCCAATTATTTTATATGAAAATCATATTATGATTTCTGTTAATCTTTGTTTCTCTGAATAAATATATGATGATCGTGAATGGCATTTTGGTTTAATTTTTGGTTGCTGTTTTGATTTGTTTTTGGCATCGGCTAATTTTGTTTTGAAAATTGTTTAATCAATCATATAACCTGATTACAGAAATGAGTTTATGACTCAGTTTTTATAAGAAAATAATTTGATTAATTTACTGAGAAATATGGTATTGAATAATAATAATGGATTAGGCAGTATGAACAAAGAGGTTTATGCTCATGTCTAGTTCATTTAAAAATTGATATGAACAAAGCAATATTAAAAAAATGTGCGATCAAGCAGAAATGACTTTGAAATGGGTTGTAAAATTTGGCATGAATGTTGGTATGTTTAGATATGATTTTTAAGGAAATTAAATTCCCTACTTATGAAATGAAGAAAGGATTACAAGAGTATTTTTGGAGTTAAAAAGGAAAATTCCTTTAATGAATAAATATGTATGGTCTCTAAATTACCAAGTAATTTAGGAGAGGTGCCTTGATCTACTCATCATCAGGTGGATGATGGGTATGTGCATGACTTGTTCAAGTCCTGGAGGCCTCTGTGCAAAGGTTAACAGAATTGAGTCCTTTGCAATGCACACTTTGTGTTCAAAGGCAAGAGTTTAGACCATATAAAAATGTAAAATGGAACTGGAAAATAAGCTAGGCAGTGTGAACAAAGGAGGTTCATGCTTATGTCTAGATTGTTTTAAATTGGAGATGAACAATGCAATAAATTATTTATGTACTGATTTGTTCTGATCTAAAGCTAAAATGTTTTATGGGTTTTTCTCTAAAATTTTACCCTATGTTCACAATAGAATTAAGTATAAGAATTTTTATATGATTTACTGGATTTGTTTAAGAGATCATGATATTCTTGAATATAGGAGGTGCAAAGGATAAAACAAATTTTGAATGAGATAACTGAAAAAAAATGAAATAAAACATTATTTTCATGGATGAAGTCATGGTCAGTGGAATCCATGAGTGAGTTTAATTCTCTCTAATTGAGGGAAAAAGGGAAAGAAAGAATGCAAAAGCATTCCATGAGTTAATAAATCTTTCTGAAATAAGAGATGAGACTGGTCACTAGATTATAAAACTAATCTAGGAGAGAAGCCTTAATCTATTCATCATAAGGAGTATGATGGGTATGTGCATGACTTGTTTAAGTCCTATAGGCCTTTGTGTAGGGGTTAACAGAATTGAGTCCCTTACAATGCACACATGGTGTTCAATGGCAAAGAGATATGACCAAATTAAATTGATAAATCGAGATTTAGACCTGAACTATGGAATTAAAATGAGTTAATTCCATAAGAGTATGTGTACATGTATACTGTATTGAATAATTGTTGATTTGAGATTCAATTATCGTTTTTGATAATTGAATATTTGTTGATTTGAGATTCGATTATCGTTTTTTGATAATTGAATATTTGTTGATTTGAGATTCGATTATTGTTTTTGATAATTGAATATTTGTTGATTTGAGATTCGATTATCGTTTTTGATAATTGAATAATTGTTGATTTGGGATTTCTGATTATCGTTTTGATAATTAAAGATTATCGTTTTGATAATTAGGCAATTGCTAATTTTGCTGATTGTAAGACTTTCTAGTCTCTAATTGATTCTAGATTATGTTGATTATATTAAACTGCTGTTTTCTATCTATCTTTGTTGATAGTTATAGTTTGCTGATTATGAAGTTCGTGTTTTCTATTTATCGGTAGGATAACTAGATATTTGCAGTTTTGCGATTTGCGAATTTTGTTTTCTAATTATCTTTGTTGATAATTAAATATTGCTGATAATTGCATTTATTCAGTTTTGTTGTTTTCTGATTATCTATTTGATGATTAGATTTTGTGAGAATTTGTGAACTTATTTTATGGAATTAAAAGTTTTCTTCGATGTTGGTGTTCTCGATTTTTATTTTTCTAGCTTAACCAGTTTATGTTAGAAAAATAATTGTTATTGACAACCTTAATTATGAAAATTGTAGGGACGCAATTTCTATAAGGAGGGGAGTCTGTGATAACCCGGAGTTTTATAACGATTTATTTTCGTCCAATGACGATTAAATTGGGAGCTAATTGATATTGACATTTTAATTGGTAGAAATTCTTTTAAGAAGTTGGTTAGGAATTAAGTGGGCTTTACAAATTTGAACCTTGGCCCACGTTCAATTGTTTTGGGTTGTGATAATTATCTAGGGTTGATGACCATTCCTTCCTTCTTCATTTTCGAAAACCCTAAACTAAATAACGAAAAAAAATGGCGGCTCCATTCTTCTCCGTTCGCTCGTCTTCTCCAAATTTAGGGCATGCTCATCTCGTCTCGAATTGGGGCTTCCGTGAATTCGAAGATGGCTTGCTCGATTCTCCGCTCGCCCCGACTTTGTCTCGGAGCTGCTCGTCTCTGCTACGTAAATAAGGTGAGTGGATAACCGCTCACATCTAATTCCTACTTTGGGTTATTTAGAGCTCGAAGCTCTGTGATTTTCGTTGTTTCTATTTTATGGCTATCTTGACTTTGATTGTACTGGTTGATTTTCGTGACTTGGGTTTACTTGATTTCAGAAATGGTGTCTTGTTTATTTAGGGTTTGAATCCCTTGTTGTGAGTTCGTACATATATTGTGAAGTGGGCAATTATCCCTTGTTTTTGTTCATTTATAATTGTTCGAATTGAATTGAGTCAATCATGATTTTAGTCGGCAGCTCGATTTAGTTGATATTGATGATTTTTGGGTGTCGACTTTGGCCATTCTTCGGCCACTCGATTTTGTTGAACTTGTATCTTGATTTCATTTTTGACTTCGGTTTGGATACTTGTGGTCCTCGGGAAGTTTTGCATTTGTTTTGCTTTGAGTTTTGATATCAAAGTTGATATGATACTTTTTGCCACACTCCCGAGCTTATTTTACTGATACATTGAGCTCGGGTAGTCTTCATTTAGGGTAGTCTGCACTGCTTCATGTTGTTGCTTGACCTGTTCCACTATGGTTCCATGCCTTGTGGTTGCATTTCATTCGTGTTTGCTGTCACATTGGGCTTGTAGTTGGTGTAGCTCGCTGTCTTTGAACTTTGCTCGGTCATTTGAGGAGTTGGGTCTGCATTTTGTTGTATCTGTACCTGTAGTTGTCTTCGGCTGCACACTCGATTTTGTGATGTTGGCCTGGTTCGACTTTTGCCATGTTATCCACTGCCTCTAGTAGCACTTTGATATGGTGTAGCTTTTGAATTATCACTTACCTGTTACATTTGCATATCACTGTAATTCTATCACCACTGTTTATTTGCATATAAACGTGAGTTCTGACTTGTTTGGATTTCGTGACATCCGGGTTACTTGATATAGTTCGAACTTGGTTCTGGTTATCTTCGACATTTGTTTAGATATTGAACTGTACTTCATTTGATACTCGACTTGATCATGTAACATCACCTGACTTTGACATGCTTTCTGTCATTACCTCACTTTGACCTTATCTGACTATTGTTTGGTGATGATCACTATTTTGATCTGGTCGTTTGAACTGTAGCTTTTGTGTAGTTTGGTATCACCTGTGACTTGAGTTCTTAGCTATGTCTTTTGTGCATTAGTCACTTGAACTTGTTTCTCTGACTTGTAGCCTCTGTACATTCATGTAGTATGGTTTCACATGCATACTGCCTATACATACTGGGTCCTTGATTTCTGGACTGGTGTACATGTGTTCCCTTGATCATGGGTTCATTGGGATAGCTTCACTGTTGTATGTACTGTAATCACCTTGTAGTTTTCACCTATGATATTTTCATACAGTCTATTCATGCTGACACTAGATTTTGCTTCAATCTTCACTTCGAGTTCATTTGCATTTGAAATACTCTCTGGAGTGGTCGCACACTTGTAGTTGAGTTGCAGTTTTGTTCACTGGTCGAGTTCTTTACTTGATGTCATTTGAGCTGTTTCACCTTTGTACCCCTGAATTCATTTGTCTTGTGTGGCCAATTTTGGTTGCACTATTGGTTGTTAATGTAGCCTGATCATTTGGGTCATTTTGATGTATATGCAGTCTTCATTATTCTTGTATCTGCATTTCATATGCTTGTGCGTTTTTGAACTGGTGCACTTGTGACTAGAGGCACTCGAATCTCTTTAGTCACTTGGTTGTACTGAGCCTTGGACAGTTTCATTTGCCATATGCAGTTTGCTATGCATCATCACTAGTGTACATATTTCATATTCTCTTAGTTGAAGCTTTATGCTGCTGCACTGCCTTTGTTCTTGAATCTGATACATTGCATTGATGCTTTGTATTCATTTGCATTTGGTCACTGTGCTTCACCGGTGACATTATTTTCAAGTGAGGTTGTTCTACGTCTTTTTCTGTTGTGTGTTGAGGTGCCATATTCTTGGTGCTCTCACCTTCAGTTTACTATTACCCGATGCTTTGCTTTGTGACATGTTGAGCTTGTTTCACTTGTTGCCTCTGATCTTGTTTGGTACTGATTTGGGTTGTGTTTCACTTGCATTAATATAGTGGCGAGGCAGTACACGCGTGCGTGTACTGCAGCCCTAGCAGAATTGACAGATTTAATTGATATTTCGATTGTTGTATTGTTTCGTTGGTTCAATTCAATATTTTAAGTTGCATCTAATTTGGTTTAAGCTGATGATTTTGTTGACATCTAATTATCTTTTAGATAATTAGATTATATGTTTTCTAATTATCGTATCGATAATTAGATTTTTGTTGCTTACGTTGTTTTTTTGGCTTGGGTTTCACTTTGACCTCTGCAGTTTTGATTGCTGTTATTATTCACTGTTGTGATGATCTTTTCATTTATCTTTGTTGATGATTTAATTCTGCTGATTTGTTGTTTAACATTGTTAAGTGTTATATTTTACCGTTATCCGATTTCTTTATTAAAAGAGTCGGATAGACGAGAATTATTGTGACTGTCGTCTATTTGATTATTTGATTATTATTGCTTCTATGCACTAAATACTGAGTTTGAATTAGACTGACCCGTGTATTATTTTCTTTTGAATGTAATACTCGGGTCAGACCCGAGTATTTCAGGTTGTAGATTTACTGCTTTGAGTTGCTATTGAGCTGTGAAGACTTTTCATATCATTTGAAGTGGTCTACGTCTTTTTGTAGTAGTCAGTGTGTCTGTTTTAAGTTGATATGTATTCATGTATATTAGTCGATAATGTACTTGTATATATAACTTCTTGGGTCGACAGTTGTAGTTGTATCATATGTATTGTGTCAACTGTATTGTAACTAACATCAGTTATATATATGAGACTTTTGTTTTTATCTGTGTTCCGCATTCTTTATGTATCTGTGTTGTTTTTATATATATTGTCCTAAACCATTATGAACCATCGTAGCTCGTTTTATACTGGAATTGGGTATGTCGATGGGAGTGAATAAATAAGAGATGAAAAATTTAAAATATATACCACTCCTATCGAGGTAACCAATACTAGTGTAAGGCCAACTACGGATGGCCGCTCCTATCCAGCCTTATTCTTCATAATAACAGACAGTGTTTCTTTTAATACTCTTTGTTATTGTGAGTATAGAGGTGGGGCGTTACATGAAAAGTTTGATCTCTTCATGGACCTTAAATCTTTGAAATATCTTTTCACTCAGAAGGACTTAAATATGAGGCAGCAACATTGGTTAGAATTCCTTGCATCGTATGACTGGGATATTCTATATACACCAGGAAAAGCCAATGTTGTGGTAGGTGCGCTAAGCAGAAAGCATGCCACTATAGCTCATTTAGTGGCGCGACCATCATTGATTTGTCGTTTAAAGGAGAATCAGCTCAAGGATCCAATTATTGCAAGGATAACCAGGGAAGTAGAGAAGAATGTGATACCAGGAAGATGGATAGGATTCAAATTGAATAAGTAAGAATTTCAGAGAATGAATGGAAGGATATGTGTTCCTAATGTTAATGGTATTAGACAGGAAGCTTTAACCAAATGTCACAATTCTTCACTTACAATACATCCTGGAGTTACCAAGATGTATAGAGATATGAAAAGGACTTTCTGGTAGGGTGGTATAAAGTGAGACATTTCCATCCATGTGAGTAGATGCACAAATTGTCAGATCAACAGTGATCAGCAAAAGGTTGTCGGACTACTTCAACCACTCGAGATTCCAAAGTGGAAATGGGACCAAATATCCATGGATTTCATCGATGGCTTGCTTCATTCAAGGAAAGGGAATGAAGGCATATGGGTTATCATTGCTAGATTGATTAAAAGCGCACACTTCATCCCAGTAAAGCCTACAAAAACAGCCTTAAGCTTAGTTGAGATATATATATGGGAGATTGTTCGACTACATTGAGTTCCAACCAGCATCGTAAGCGATCGAGATCCAATCTTTACCAATTAGTTTTGGGAAGCCTTTCATACAGCTTTCGGAACGAAGCTGGATATAAGCATCACATATCACTCCAAGACTGATGGGCAAACCGAAAGAGTAAATAAGGTATTGGTGGATCTTCTGAGAGCATATGTATTAGACTTTGGAGGCTTGTGGGAAAGCCACTTTCATTTGGTAGATTTCTCTTATAATAACATCTATCAGGCCAGTATTGATATGGAACCTTATGAAGCCTTGTATGGTCACCCATGTAGATCCCTAGCATGGTGGATCAAAACCAAAGATCGGTTAGTATTTGGTCCTGATATGATCCAAGAAGCTTCAGAGAAAGTGGACATGATCAGAAAGAAATTGAAAGAAGCAAAAGCAAACATAAGAGTTACGCTGATCAAAGGCGTAGAAATTTAGAATTATCAGTTGGAGACAAGGTATTTCTAAAGATCTCTCCGATAAGGGGAGTAATGAGATTTGGAAGATCTGGCATGCTAGCTCCTCGATATATTGGACCTTTTACCATTCTAGAGTGGGTTGGCCCATTATCCTATTGAGTAGAACTACCAGAGAGTTTGTCGAGTGTAGGCAATGTGTTTCACATAACTTATTTACATAAGTGTGTGTATGATCCGGAATAAATCATAGAGACGGCTACCCAAGAGGATTTCGAAGTACAACCCAATTTAGCAGTTATCAAACAACCTAATAAAATCGGGATCGTATTGAGAAGCGATCAAGGAAAAAGGTTGTGCAATTAGTTAAAGTTCAATGGAGTGGTGATGCTAATGACTGTACATGGGAAACATAAGATAGGATGAAGAAGGCATATCCAAAGTTTAGGATGGATGTATAAATTGTATATATTGTATCAAGATAGTGTACTCACTGTCTATGGTGTAGTTACTTATGGTGGCTCATCATATATGATATATTCATTTTGAGTTATCTTCTTCTCATCTTTAATTTCGAGGATGAAATTCTTTTAAGAAGGAAAGTCTGTAACGACCCATAAATTCGTCATTTAGAAAAATGTGGTTTAATTTAAGATATATAACACAAACGTGATGTTCTAAACCAAAATAAATAATGGTAATCGTATTTTGAATAAGTATTTACAAACATATCTTCTTCGGACAAATATCGGTAAAATGATCGAAATCCGTTTTATTAGTAAAACTACTTTAAAAAAAGGGAATCGTGCACAACTCTGGATACAAATACTCATTTACATATATTAACAAGAATATGTGATGAAATGATTTATTTTATTTTTTTAAAATAAAATACCTTTGTGACATCATCAGTGATATCAACATTTTTGAATAATTAACTTTTGAATTTAAATTTAATTTAAATAATTTAACAATTGTTTTTAAATCAAATGAATCCCTTTTTGTTAATAAATAATAATGGAAATATTATTTTTAATCTTTTTTTATAAATATATGCATATTAACTAAGAAGTGAATATGTGACCGGGAATTAAAATCGAAAATCATAATGGTTTAACGTAGAAAAGTTATACAACGTTCTAGGATTTAAGTGACATACATATATACAATTATACATAGATACACATCAACATCCTTGCATATTAAAATACATATAAGAATTACCATATACATTTACAAGTTCACTTATGGTAAAAAGAAATAAATATCAAGATATTTCTCACCAAAAAGCAAATCAACTTACCATCCAAAGGAGGCACATGACCATGCACATGGAGGGGGTCATTTCAGCCAAACATGGTGTAGGGGTATGATGTGTGGTGGTGATGAAATGGTGATGTGTTTGTGTGGAAATATCATGATATTTGCATCCTTACATTTGCCTATAAATAGAACCAACTTCTCTTCACTTCTTTCGCACTTTTTCTTCATAAAATTCCTATGCTCTTTATCCTCTTCTTCTCTACATTAATGGCTTCCATAGCCTAAGAATGAAAATATTACAAAATCAAAACAATGTTATACCAAAATCAATTAAAATATATACCACTTCAAACCAAACTTCAAGCTAGTGATCTCTTCCTTCTCCTCCACCAAATCCTTGTGCAACCAAGCCCTCCACCACCACTTTCCAAGCAATGCCGACCCTTCTATGCCTCTAAGACCAAGGGCTAACCCCTAAAAGCATTTATGCTAGTAGTCGTGAGCTCTAATTTCAAGATAGCGGAGCTATAACTGTTTTAAAGTTAGTCCGATCGAAAATCAAGTGAGGATTTATACACACACACACACATAATGTGATGCAATATGGTTGTTATGGATGTTTACTATGCTTTGATCATCAAATATTGGTTGTTTTAATATGGTATATAATTGTGTAAACAAGTCAGGTTAAATACACGGCGATATTACACAAGGAAATCGCTTTTTGAATTAAGTTATAAAAGTGATATGGAACCATTAAACCCCTTTGAAATGATTTATAAATGTTTTATAAACATTGAAACTTGTCTTGACAAGATTTGAATAGAAAATAATTATTAAGTCAAATCTAGGCACGTCGCGTAATGGTAGTTCACGATTTCACGTCGTGAAAGTTAAATAAGTATAGAAAATGGAATATAGCTCGAAATTCTTCGTGATAAGAATTTTCCGAACTATTATATCCATAATTTTCAATTGAAGAAAGAAAATAAGATTTCATCTAGTAGATTTTCAAATAAGCCCAAAACAAAATTTTGTAACGACCCGATATTTTCAACCATTCTCATCCGCACATGCCGGACTTGAATTGCTCAAAATACCGAATTGTAAATATAAATTTGGCAAAACTCAGAATATACAGTAAATAAATCACAGACACAGAGTAATATAACAATGCAGCGGAAGCAAGAAATAATTGTTCATGAAGCTACTATATATATAACAGAGTTAAACAAGATACAGTAGAAATCACGAATACAAAGATGTCTTAATATGATAATCAAGTATAAATCAGAATACATCACTGGAATCAACTGGATAACTGAAAGCGAAATAGATAGCTGGATCTCCAAGAAAAGCTCCAACTCCAAAGGTGAGTCTCGAATGCTGTATCACTCAGTCTGACCCGAGCGTAATGCAAAACACAAAACACTCGAGTCAGGACATACATACTTATATAATGTAAACCAACTCAAGTGAACTGTAATATAAAGGTACAAGTAACTTAAAGAATGCTTGGGATCGCCCATTCTTTAAGGATCCGTTAAACTATCTACTATGTAGTAATATTCGCTATTATAATAATGTCTAATAGTAAAATAAACTTACTTTTAAATAGAGTTAAAGCTTTACATTTTCCACCTTAACACATATAGTGCCAATAGTCTATACAGTACCTGCATACCTCGAGAGGCTACGAGAAGATACTCCATAGGTACGACACAAATAGAAACTCGTAGTAAAGCTCGATATGGTAGGTGACACGGCACAACGAGGCAATGCCAGGGTAGATATACCAATTACGCACACGGGCTGGTGGAAACACATAGCAGCCACTACCTCCCACCTCGGAACACACTCCCAAATCAAAAATCGAAGGGTGGCCACCAAATCAATCACAAAGTAATAGAATAGTATCGAAGAAATGTGTCCGATCAGAGGTGCTACCTCACTGGCCCGAGATCGCTCCTGTTTTAGCCACCTTATGCCAACTCACGGGAGTCGGGTCCACGTATATACCTTAATAGGATCGTCGCCACCATCCTACTTCATTCTGGAATCTCCACCGGGTACACGGTTGTCAAAGTGGTTTTCGATATCGACAGAGAGTATGCCCATATCCGATCCCGGTCTCTTTGCCAACCAATCGTTATTATAACCAAATATTATTTCAAAATAATTTAGACTTCAAAACAAAATATCATATCCATTTCAAAACTAGTTTATACTTCAAAACCAAATATCATTTCCATTTCAAAACTAGTTTATACTTCAAAACCAAAATATCATATTCAAAACTAGTTTATACTCCAAAACCAAAATATCATTTGAACAAACCCAAATTTCCAATCACTGAATATTTCTTTCAATTTATTAAACTTGAAATATTCCTTTAAATCATCTTAAATCAAACCACTTTATAAAGTCATATTTTTAAATCTTCAATTCCAATAAGTTTCAAATTAATATATTTAAAGACCATTCTTAATTAACCACAATTTCAAATAATTTCATTTCCAAAACCATAGTACTTTCAAAGTTATAACAACTCTGAACCCAAACACTTTGACACCATAATACTTTGAAGTCATAATAATTTAGAAATGTTATCCTTTGAGAATCATAATATTTAGAAAATCATAACACCTTTAAAATAATATTTACTTAATTCGTTTAAATTCAATGTCAAATAATATTCATTTCAAAGTTGTAACATTTCTAAGTTCATTCATTCAATTATAAAGTTTCCAAAACATTGTAAATTTCAGCTACGATGGTATTTATAAAGTGTTACAGTAGTTATTAGTAATATTTCAAAACATTGTCAAATTCAGAACAGCAACATTTGAAAGTGCCGTGATAGGCATTTAGTTGTTTTCAAACAGCTTAGTTAAATTTCAGGAATGATAGCATTTAACAAATGCTATCTTAAAACCACAACATTTTGGAAATGCTACCTATAAAATTCCAGATTTTAATTATAACATTTCATAAACATTAAAACTTCAATTTTAGCCAATTTTAACTTATAAAACCATATTCTTCGCTTCAGAAAATGTTCATTTGGATATCATTTAACTTATGATTCAATAAAATAAACTTTTATAAATAAATATCCAAATTAAACTATAATTCATTTATTAAGTCAAAAGCGCATTATTTTACTTAACTTTTATTCCAACAAATAACTTGACACTTTATTTTAAAATCCTCATTTCACAAATAAAACTAAATTTCCATTTATTTACTTAACTTAAAAATTTCATTTAAAACCAAATTTCCAATTATCAAGTTAAGTCATAATTTAAGATACATTTTTCCAATTTAAAATCATAACTATTTATTTTACAAAATATAACATTTCACAAAAGAATATTTTATCATAGTTAATATAACAATCAAATTTCTTTATAACCTATTCATTTGGTCATCAAATAACTATGATTTCAAGTTAAATAAATTTTATTACAAATGATCCAATTAAAACTGTACTTCTTTTTTTTCAATTCAAAATACATTATTTATTATTCAAGACAGCCGAGCTTTGGTGGGAAGAGAAAGAATGCAGAGGAAAAGTGGAAGTAGGCTTCTCAGATCTCAAATTTGTACAGCGATTATATGAACGAATATGCACACGTTATATTTTAGTTATTATTTTAAAACCGTTCAAAGTAACCAGAGTGAACAGTCACCTGATATACAAAATGATATAGCAGCGATCAGATCCTTGGATTCAGCTGAAAAGCAATTTTGATGCGTGGCAGTCACGGTTAAAATTTGAAACGCAAAAGAAAACAAAAGGTCACGAATCCGGTACTGATACGGTTACCCTTTACTCGGATTCCGCTTCGTACCAAACTTCAAAACACAGAAGTGAATACACCGCAGAGATCCGAACGACGAGACGATCAAAACGGTATACAGATATTGGTGGTACGACCACCTTAACAAAAGTTGATACGGACACTGATATACGTTGCTATTCCGTACGGAAAAATCCAAACGGGGCTAGAAACGTCCGAAATTTGCAAAACGAATTACGCAGTTTTATTTAGAGTGTTCTAAATAAATTTTCTCATGTTGACATATTTAGGTTTCGGAACACTTTTAAATTCAACTGTTATTAACTGATTGAAATTGAAATAAAATTACACAAGGAAATAAACTTCCATATTATCTGATGAAAATCCACCAGTTGCTATGTTTAAATGGACGTATTTCAAATATCAAATTTTTATTACAAAATTCAATTATTTAATATTTCACAAAAATTCAATCAATTAAATAAATAAAACCACCAAAATTTATGGGTCTTTACAAGTTTTCAAAAATATCGCAGTTTGGTAGTTTAAAACCAAATTTTGAAATTGATTTATATGGATATTTTTAAATGTTTAAAAATATTAAATAAATTCCATAGATATACTAAAATGGTTTAAAAAGTATTTAAGATATAAAAATGGACATTTATGAAATAAAATTGTTTTTTGGTTCAATATATCCTTAGAACACTATTCGCATCATTTTCTACAGCAGTTTTCTATAAATTCTACAAATCATGTTATAACTCAACTATTCCTCCCTAATCTTTTTGCAAATATTTTTAAATAAATAAATAATTATTTTAAAGAGGATTTTGGAGTATTGATAAAAAATTAAAATAAATTTTGTTTATAAAATTGATTTTAAATGAATGAATTAATCTTGGCTCTAAAAGCCGATGAATAGACCTGATTTATTTTAGGAGATTCGGATGTGAGGTGCTTATACTATGGAGACGTTTAGGAGCAACCAGTACCCTGGCTCACCTGACCTCTTCCTTGGGCAAGGGATAGATATGGTTGAAATGTCAAAAATAAGACAAGTATAAAAGATTTAATTACCATCATTAATTTAGTTCAACTTAGGTTGAATAGAGATAATCTTTTTATACTTGGTATTAAATTCCAAGGAGGGAACTCGTCCTATTTATGTGAATTTAAAAAGTGATTTCAACGTTATTCGATGAATAGATCAAGTTGAATATGGAAATTAGTACTAAGTATAATTAGTATAATTTCTATGGACCTTTCTTTTCCAAAATTAGGGAGAGGTTTAATGATCCTGTATATACTGAAAAAGAAATGGTTTTGAAAATATATATCTCTAGGAGATATTTTGGATAAAGTAAAAGAAAACGATACCATAAATGGAATAATAATAACCCACCTACTTAACATCCTTTTATCAGTAATCGATTCAGAGAAACTAGGATCGGATTTAGGTGATTCCTATCCAAAAATCAATTTGAACCAATTTACGAGTTCGAAAGTGAAGACATGATTAAAGACAATGAAGTTGAAGGCGGGGATCTTCATAACAAAAGGACCGCTTGTTGATAATTTCGGAGTAGCTCCCAAGATAAATAAATAGCAGTGGTCCCTTTATTCTTGGATCTTTGTATGCAAGGACTACTCGCTACTAATCCAAGTGGTGATGCCGACAAGATGTTGTAGGAGAGTGCCCTCGGTTGTCCCTATTGTTGGACAACTTATATGGATGAATGTATGACATTGCATTTCTAAGAACATAGTACATTGATCTGTACAACGTACATCTGTTTGGTGGCATTAGAGGTGACTCTTCTTATACTTAGCTCCCTTTTCTGAGACGTACAAACTCAGAGGTGGTACTTTTGTTGAAATCAATAGTGTGTTGGTAGAAATGGCAAATGTGGCATTTTAAGTGAAAATATTCTAAGAAAGGTAAACGTTACCTCAAGACTCACACCCGAGGAATTGTGAAACAGGTATTGCTTTAAGTCTAAGTGTTTCGCAACCATTAGGGTATGATATCACCTTTTAGATGTATTTATTTCTACCCGCTATGATGTCAGGTTTAAATTATGTGGCGTATGCTTTGGGATCCCGGATAGATCGGTAACAACTGGGGTGATATCATATTCGATGATATCCTACCATATGTTGGCCTTGGGTAGGCCGGTGTTAATTCATAGACGTATTGAAGATGTCGATCCTCGGTGCATTCCTCTAGAAATGTATTGTACAAGAGGTAATCTCCTACCTCGCTATTTATTGGAAATCCAAATCTCTAATAAGTGCCTTCGGTTTTAGTTGTAAACATATTATCCTGTCAAATTTTACGTATGTAACAATTTTAGCTATTTGAATATGTTTATTTGAAAGGTTTCCAAAACTGTAATTAAAAATAATATCATCAGATTTTATGTAGAAATGATTTGCTTATCATAAGGTAAAAACATGTTCCATTTTTATGTGCGGCGTAGTCATATGGGAATCCTTTTGTTTTCTAAATAATCGTATTTTGAGTTATTCTATCTTTATTTCTTTTAAAAACCCCTGATTATCTGCCTCTTTAGCACTTGAATTTGCAGCATGTGAATACTGAGGATGTATCATTGTCGATCTTCGAGGGTCGAAAAGCGGGTCGTCTCACTTACAGCATGATAGTTTGGCTTTTGTTGGTGTTTGTCATGCTTCGTTTTCAATATGGAGGATGCGGCTTCGGGTTCGCTTGTACTTTGTTATCAGGTGGCTTTAGCTAGTAAATTTTTCCCTTATCTATTGTTATATGTGTCATTGTTTCTGGTTTTCGGTGTCTTTGTCTTCTTTTAGGAGATCTTTGTCATTGTATATCAGGTGAGTTTTTGCCGTGTATCATAGTCATAAGTCACATTTTCTGCCTTGTGTCGTAGAGTTGGTCAGAGAGTTGTTATAACTATACTGGTAATTTAGTTGGTCAAAGTGTTGGTTAGAGTGATGTCTTGTATAGTGATATTTTGAGTGATTGCCATTTGCAACTTTGTTTGAGTGATTTAAGTGGTCAGGCCACTATAAAAACCATCTATAGATGTTCTACGCATATGCAAAACACTCGCTGTAAATTTCGTTAATCAAAGTGAATGGCCCACTATAAAGCTAGCTAGCATTGCTAAAATAATAAGATTTCATTTAAAACTTTAATTAGATTTATAGACCTCATATGTCCAATAGATCCAAAGTAGGATTTTTTTTAAATCTACCTACTTCACCCACTTTTGACTAACCTGACTCCATCATAGAGTTGATTGAAAGAGTAGATAATTAAATCAATATTGCATACCCGTTCATATTCTTGGATAATCTTGGATGAGCGAAGTTTTTATATGCTACAAGGCCTATTATAGCTTCTTTGGACATCCTAATAGTTATTACCTTTTACTTCCTCTTGGGAACTAGACGAGGTCTTTCTCTCATCGTAGCCCTTTCTCTATTGCTACTTAAGCCTTTTGTGGCAACCGTTCTATTTTGTTTATTTCTTTCCATGCATATCAGATTTCTTCTAGGTTTTTTTGGAGAAAGTTTTTTCTACTTTCTTTGTATGGGTTCACGGTACAAGCTACCTATCAGGCTTGCTAGTAGCTCCTTTTTAAAGTGTGGAATAAAATTACATGAATACTCTCCTCCTCATAGAGGATCACTCAATTTTCTTAAAATATAGCATACCCATTCACTAAGGGACTAGCTCGGTCAGTTTTTGAGAAAACGGATCGAAGGAATTGGAATAAGATTACATAAATGACCTATCATGCAAGTGGGAGACTGATAGTGTAGGGGTATGCCCTAGGGGAAATTATGTAGTTTGTTACATATATCTGACTCAATAACTAGTCTTATTCAAAATAAAATGTGTTTTCTTTCTATTAAGTATTTGTTATATTATGATTTAGTTAAATAAGTAATTAATTTAAAGTATATTAAATAGAAAATCTTTAAATGATATGTTATATGGTGATAATTACAATGTGTTGTAATAATGAGAAATTTATAACATTAAAATAACATATTATTTAAATATTCCTAGTCAAGATGTTTGGAGATGGGATATTGATACATCCACAGAGAGTAGAGCGCGTAACGATCTCCAAATGTTGGATAGTGTATTACTCATGACTGTTGGTGGCACCAAAGGGTTATGTATTGTTACTATACTCAAAGTCAAAGTCTTTGACCAAAACAGTGCGGTTAATAATAATTGTTATTATTTAACTAAGGATTTTGTGTTCGGACTATTCAAGTTGAATTTGGAGAATGTTAGAGTTATAACCTAAACTAAATTCCATAAGTCCTACTGTGATATAGTGTTGACTGATAATTGGTGTAGATAATCGTTACTACCAAATACTACTTATAATAAGTAAACTTGGATTTACCGAAAATATATGCAAGTGATAGATTCAACCAAAATGCTACACCACTAGATAAGGTGAAATGTGAATCTTAATATTCAAATTATTCGATATTAATCGCTGATTGAATTTACACCCTTGAGTCGCACAACCATGATGAGTTATACTCCAAAAAACTACATGATTTAATTAATTTATAATCATTGTAAGTTAATTAAATTAATTAATATTTATGAAATATTAGTTACCAAATTTTATTTGATTTGTTTGAATATATTAATATTTAATAAAGTGCGTATATAACAGCTATAAACGGACGTATTGATATCTGATATCAATAGAATATTTAAATTAGATTTAAATAGAGCAATGGCTAAGTGGTTTTGGGAAATATTTTATGCCCACATGCCTCTTTTATGGTAAGCAATGCATGATGAAGGGGAGTGGTTTCAAACATGATTTGAAAATCCAAAGAAGCAATTAAGGGAAGGAAATAAATTTTTATCCTTTACTCATCTTTACGACTCACTTAAATTTCATTTATGAAACGATTTTTTCATTTTTCTCTTTATTTCTATTTTTTTCCAAAAATATAATGGGTGAAGATTAGATGAGATCTAATAATAAATTTGATAGAGTTATAGGTATGTCCTAGTTTCAATTATTTAATTTGTCACATTTACGTAACTCGGTAATCAATCTTGTTCAAAATAATAGGTGTTTTTTCTATTATATACTTGTTATATTATGATATAAATAATTAAGTAATTAATTAAAGTATATTTAATTGAAAATCCATAAATGATATGTTTTATGATAGTAGTTACAAAGTGTTGTAACCATGATTAATTTACCATAATGAAATTAAATATACCCTTTTAAATATTCCTAGTCAAGATGTATCCAGACTGGATACTAATGCATTCGTTGAGACTAGAGTACGTAACACACTCCAAACGTTACGCAGCATATCACTTATGGCTGTAGGGGACACCAAGGAGTTATGTGCTAATAGTTATTGGATAACTATAGAATTACTCGCTTGATAGTTTTCTATTGGTTAATATAACTATGGTCAAACAAAATATATCGATGTGATCATTTTAAACAATTCCCTCGACTTGATAATATCATCGAGCTTCAATGTGGATACTCTACTTTTTTAAATCATGACATGGCATCCATGTAATGACTATAGTTGGGTCAAGTGGAAGCGTTAAAAGTGAAACACTACTCAAGAGAGAATTTGTCTCCACAGTTATATGAGGTTAGTATCTTGGGGTTAACTTAAGTCAACTCAAAGTTAAAGTCTTTGGTTAGAGTGGTATGGTTAATAATAATTGTTATTATTGAACCAAATACTTTGTGTTTGAACTATAAAGTTGAGTATGGACGGTGTTATAATTTTGACCATTACCAAATTCCAAAAGTCCATAGTGATATAGTTTTGACGAAGAGAATTGGTGTAAATAACTGTCACTATTGGGTAACGCTCAAAATTGTAAATTGGATTCTACCAAAGATATGTAAGCGATAAATTTGGCTAAAACGTCACACCACTAGCTAAGGTAATATGTGAACATTAGTATTAAAATTGTTCAATATTAAGCACTGACTGAATTTACACCTAGAGAGTTAATACAACCACAGTATTAATCCTCTATCTACCACTTGATTTAATTAAATTACAAATGTTATTGTTAATTAATATTTATGAAATATTAATTGTAAATTTTTATTTGAATTGTGTAGATCGATATTAAAATAGTGCGTATATAAAAGTTGTATACACGTTTATCAAAATACGATATCAGTTTATGTTTAAATTTGATTTAAATGTAATTTATTCGATCTGGCTTGAAATGGAGGGAGGCCCATATAGGGGCTAGTGTTGATGGCCATTACTTGGGGAGGAAGGCTTGGAATTTAATTACAAAAGAGTGTTAAATCGCAAAGGAAAGAAAAGGTATGCTTCCATCTTTAAACACTTTCTTTTTTATGCTATTTAAACACATCTAGCCACTTTTTTCTTCAATTATATTCTAGGGTTTTAGCCTCGACTCCCTCTTTCTACCATAGCCGAAAATCCCTCCTCCTCCTCCCTCTAAATTAAAGAAAAAACCACAAAACAAATTCAATAAAAAGAAAAAGTAACAGTGTGCGGCTTTCTTAATAGGGTTGCACCTTTTAGGAAGTGTTGGATCAAGGCTTCAAGCGGAGAATTATAGATTCGTTCAAGGTATTCTCTTGGGCAATGGCAATGTATCTTATTTATTTATAAATTCTCATTATTGTTTATACTTGATTATTACATGCTTTTGTTTAATTCATTATTCATTATCACGATTCACTATACATATGCATTGTCGACATGAGATGTAAAATATGAACATATGTATGCATATATTTTTTATTAAAAATTTCATTATGTATCTATAGTTGGAGATGTGATTTTGTTGATGAAATTGTATTTTTCTTTTTCAATTTTCATTTTTGATAGTACTTGAAAATAAATTTTAATCTATACAAATATCACGTGTTTAATTGCATAACTATATGGTTTTATTAATTAACTAAATTAATTTATACGTATTATTTTGCAACAAAGAAGATTACAATTATATTTATATGTGGATGTTAATTTTTTTTATATATGGGTATGTTTGTAAAATATAATTTATTGTTGTGTGTGTGTATGTCAAATTAAATTCATACGCATATTTTCTTAGATAACTAATTACGAGTATACACACACATCATAAAAAAACTTAGTTATATATATATATATATATTTTGAATGGAAATGATATTTAATAAATATTGTTTTATTTCAATACCGAAAAAGAAAAGGAAGGTTTTGTTAAATTATTTTTTACAAGGTAAGCTTTGTTAAATTGTTTTGTAACCACATATGTGCTTATATATACAAACATAGGTATATATTATCATATACATATAAACATTTGTTTATTTATAGTTATTTTATGTAATGTTATATAATAAAGGTAATATAATTAATTACATGATGATATGTGTTTGTGCAAATGCATGTGCATATTTTTAGTTAAAACAAAACTTTTGTTTGTAGTCATATGTATATTAATATATGAGTATTTAATTATTGCCAATTATAAATTATTATATGATTTTTTCATTTGGAGTTTGAAATTTAAAATTAAATTTTTAACCTAAATTATAAGTATTATACTGGTAGTTAGAAACATTGATATTTAATACCATAAATATTTAAATTTCTATTATTTATGAACACCACTATATTTCAGACTCAAATATATACATGCATGCGAATAAAAAATTGGAAAACACTTATGTATACGAAGGGAATAACTTTCCGTTGCAGTGTAAACCACAACACTTATACGCGTGCAAATCAAACCATGTACACTGTGAGTGTTGCACGTGCATGTACACACACATCTATATATGATACGCATGTTCACTTAATTGATTCCACATATACATTAAATCAAAATATCATCTATAAATCATAAAATATTGATCTTATTTAAAAGAAAATTTGAAGAAGGTCTAAATATATTTAGACTTCATAAGCTTAATAAGATCCAAATTGTTAAAAAAATTGAAATTCACCCATATTATCCGTTGCGCCCTTAACCAGATCTTTCAATTATATTAGAGCTAAACTGTCTATGCGGTATAAATTAGTCATGTTAGGGCTAACCAATTAAGCTTGGAAATTTAGTAGGATGTCTAGAAAAGTAGCATCCAGGCTTGAGTTTGGGTAATCAAGTACCCTGCCCTCCCTAGCTACCGGCCTGACCCGAAAGATGAAGTGAACCCAAAGGTTTCCCTTAGTAGAAAAGCCCCAATTTGAATTGGGCCTCGGACTAATTTTTAAAATTGTGTTGATAATTAATAAAAATACTTTTGATAATTAAAAAATTAATTTCTATTATTATCTACTAGATCTAGGTCTCACATGTTTGAAAATATTAAGAAATTAATTTCAAAATTACTTTTACTAAAAAGATTAATAAAAATAATAAATGAGTTAATTAATTATAAATACATATGCATGTATAATATATATTGATATATGTTATGTTGTCTTGAAATGTTTAAGATAATATAAGTATGCATGTGTGTATAAAACGATTTTCAAAAATTATTGAACTTTAATTGAAATTGTTTAGTTAAATAGATAAATTAAAAGTTAACTAATTAAAATAAGTACATATATATAAGATATATATGTATTAATATAAAGGTAATAATATACATGTTCAACATAAATGTTATAATTGTATGATATATAATTAATTAGTGTTAATTAATTGAGTTAATTAAATAAGATTTAATTAGTAATATACATAAGGATATTATATAAGTTAATTAAGTTATAAACAGTTATACAGTAATTAAACTTATGTAATATGAATGTATAATAAAAGGTGGAACGGGTGAGAAACCGTAATTAGACTTAAGGAATAAATACATATGTAAAAGTATGTATACTATAATTTCCGATGTGTCCAACATTTGATTCATGGGTATTTCGTAAAATGTACATTTTTCCCATAAGTCGATATTGCTCAATTAAATATATTGAAGATTATGGATCTTTAATATAAATGTTGCCCTCTTTTATTTTACATATTAATAAGTTACTTGCATACTCTTTGGTTGTTGAGCAAACTCAAGCTAGAGAAGTTACGTTGTTGACGCCAAAAATGGATCAACACCCAAATATATGTTGTATGGAACATGTGATACCTAGATCTAGTAGATAATAATAGAAATAATAGAAAGTAGCAGAAATAAAGTAGAGAGACACAAGGTTTTATAGTGGTTTGACAATCTATGGCCTACATGCACTTTATAGCTTTGTTGCTTATAGATTTGATGTAGTTTGTTTGAGATTACAAAAGGTCTGAGAGAGAATAAGTCACTAGAACAGGTGTTGGATAGATTCTAAGTCCTAAAATTGCCTAGAGTAGCTGCCTTGGTGATTATTGTGTAGAAATAGAAGACGAAGAAGAGGTAGAGCTTCTGCGTAGTGATGGCAGAAACTAGATCCTGCTTTGGTTGCTCTATAGTTTGTATTTATAGGGGAAACAGTCGTATTGGGCCAGAAATTCAGTTGGAGCAGAGTCTAGATGTCAACTCGGGATAGCACAAGAAAATTCGACACCAATTGAGTTAAATAAACAACTCGATACTGAGTTATTTGACTCGACAGTGAGTCATTCCTTAAGCAGAAATGACTCCGCTCCTCTTGCACTTCCTTTCTATCTTCAAGTAAACGTGTTTCGTGCTTTTTCCCTCATCTTTTGGTTGACTTTGGTGATAGTTCCTTTAATACTTGGATTGCTTGGCTACTTGAGTTCTCTTCCATTCAAACTTGGTGATGGGTCGTCAAAACCTCATGAGAACACATAGGCATACTCTAGGGAAGTAGAAAATAGGTCGTAGGGAATTAAAAAATTGATGTGAGGCCAAAAAATGACTTGGCACCGAGTTGAATGACTCGGTGTCGAGTAGTCTCCTTAGAAATTTGGGGATGAAACTTTGCAGGACCTCTTTTTTCCCTCTACTAAGCCTACCTGCTAAGTTTCATGTCTTTTTGTCTTTGTTTTAATGTTCTAACTTCTTTTGATCTCTGCTTGGTTAAAAACTCATTTAAATTTGCCCTCCAGAGTATACTTTTCTTGAAAACAAAACAAGCTCTAGAACAAGACAAGTGATGAACCGCTACCTCGCAAATTCCAATTGGCCATTTGAATGCCTTATTGAGACGTTGCTTTCATTTGTTCGATTTTTCGGTAACCATTCATATTAGCTCCAGTCGAAATTTCATTCCTCTATGTTGGCGACGTAATTCATGCTCCAGAGACTACTTTTAGCTTTAGATTAGCTTAGAACTTTCTACGATGATTTTGTGTTGGAATAGGCAAAGAAAAATAACCTGGTACTGAGTTATCTATAACTCGGTACCGAGTTAAACTATTTTTCACCTATAAGTTCATTACTTAGAGAATTTTTAAGTCCTCACTTTTATTTATCTTCCATCCAAGCTTTTCACTACCAAGTCTTTCAAGTATTGCACCCAAATCATTCAACACTCCACCGAGTCGATCAATTTCCCCTTTAAGTTCCCATGCAAATCGGTCTCTGCCACCGTTCCCATCACCAAGCGTCGCTACTTATTTCTATTTGTCGCCACCACCGAGGTCTACTGCCGCATCTCAAGCTTCCTGAAACCATTCGAACCCAAGCTAAGTACAAATCCTAGCACTCGATCCGATTCAAGTTGAAGGTTGATGATGGCTTGATTGGGACAGCTAGGCGATTTTGGACTTAAATAATGGTGGTTTGAAGGGAGATGGTTGAATCAGGGCATGTTGGATTGGTGGTGGAAGTCAGAATTTTCCTTGGTCGAATACACGTGATCCTAGAGACAAATCATGTTCTCTAGTTTTAGCTGTCTTGTAACGTCCCAGATTTTCGCGTTCGAAAATCGACATCCATACTTTACATCGTACTCGAATGTCGTAGATTCGAGCGTTCAAATCCGAGTCGCCGGAGCTTATAACACAGTTAAGTAAATAACACAGCGGAAGAAATGAATAATACATTGATATACAATATCTGATACAACAGAATGATACAATGAATATCAATATACATCAGAGATATGATACAACAAATAGCAGCGGAAAAGAAAACGATAACATCAGCAGCGGATAATCTCCATCTTCAAAGCACTAATCCAGATATAGCATTGAACTCCCAATAACGATACACCAAGATAAGCAAGTGCAGTCCGATCCAAAGACTGAACTAGCTCCAGATAACCTACTAATCTGACTATCTGAAAAACCAAACTCTAGACTGCTCGTGTAGAAAATTATGAGCACCAAGAGTTTAGGAAAGAAACAATAAACTCCGGATCAGTCATGGGACTGGTGTGAGCAACAAAAACAGTTTATCTTTAAAACAAATAGCAGAGAATTTTAAAGTCAATTCGCAATGCTTTTGGAAAATAAAACTACCATAAGACCTCCCACCACACACACAATGCAAACGCAGAATTGGAGGAGATTTCTTCTTATGATAGTCAAAGATGCTTACTACGCAAAATCAAATCATTTGATATTATTACTAGTGCATAGTGTAGAAAACAATTTCGAAAGTAGAATATAAATCTTAGCCAGCATAGACATTTCGCACTTATGCCTACTATAGCTACCATGTTCAATAGCAGGTTACCACCACATTCCATGGCAGGTAATACAACTAAAACCGTAAGGGATCGTATTGTTTTGTTTGGATTTCCAACAAATGGTCAGGCTAAGGAACTTCCTATTCCACGAAAGAAACGCCTCTGGCGGGACGTTCCGAGAACTAACTGTTCTCTGCCAAACAAGGCCGGCAACCCCTTTTCCCAAGGGATAAAAGAAACCTCAGATATGCCACCCTCGGTCCTTTGGGACCTTTAACCGAGGCGCCTCGAATCCAACATCACACGTCATAAATAAAGTGTGTCCACATGAGTAAGTATCTGGGCTCCATACCATGATACTACCCTTTTCCAGAAGGAATGGTCATACCCTAGGGGAGCTACCCCTGAAAACCTTGCCGCACAATTCCTGTTTCGACCATTACCGGGTTGTGAGGCTCGACGAAGTCTCGTCCACAAAGCTACGCTTTTTCAAAAAGCCACGCTTTGGGTCAACAGATGATCAACCTATGATCACAAAGATAAATGATCAAACAAAAGATCATATCACAAATGATCAAACATTGATCATCATACAGCAACACTCAGCATGCCACATTACCAAATTGGGATATATCGCTGATAAATTTCAACTACATAACCTCTGAGCTCGTACGTCTCAGAGAAGGGTGTTAAGCTAAGAGAATAAATTCTCCGCCACCAAACAGATATGTATTTGAAAGAAATCGGCTTTATATCTCAAAGTGTAGTGTCAGACATGTATCCATACAAGTCTGTTCCGGGTTCGAACAGAACCGAAGGCACTTCTCACGAAGCCCTTGCAATTCCGGATAACTTTCAATCACGTCCGGACTTCCCGTCACAAAAAAGTGATATAAATCTCTATACCGGCGCGACTCAGTGCAGAGACATTTGACAGGTTGTCCTTTCATTTTAAAAAATATCCGGTCTTCAACACCGGTCTTCAAATGCTATCCATATACGATGTATCACTATTCGGAATGAGTTATACGACCCAAAGGTCCTTTCCCGGCTAACCCGAATAGTGAGCGAAATATTTAAAAACAAATGGATAATGGGATTTCAATTAAGTCACAATTTTAAACCCAAACTTCTCTTTTCAAATGGTTTAACAAATTACCATTTTAATCTTTTTAAACAAAAAGATTCAATTCACAAAGTTCACTTAATTTCACAAAGATTCATTCACAGATTTTCCAAAACAATTTTTCCATTTCAATTCGGTTAACTCGTTAAATCTTTAAAATAAAGATTCAACTTATAGCTTTCAAAACAATTTCATTTCGAATCATCATTTTAATTCTGTTGAAAATAACAGATTTAATTCATAGCTTTCAAAAAGATTTCATTCATAACTTGGAAAAATCATTTTTCAATTCAATCTTGAAATTCCTTTAATTAAACTGGAATTTCATTTCTTATCTGAAAGCTTTTATCATTTGAAAACAAACAATTTCATTTCAGAAAATCTGATTCATTTATACGAGTTGAAATCCTTGGTTTAAATTCAAATTCCCAACTTATACTTTTTAAAATGGTTTAATTCATACAAACACATTTATATCATCTTTTATCCCTAGTTTCCAAATCATAGATTTAAATTTCAAACTTGAATTCAAATTTAAATCTAATTATTTAAATTTTCAAAAACTCGGTTAAGTTATTCAAAATAACTTTTATCTTTGAAATTCTATTTCAAAAGCTTTTTATTTTAAACCCAAATTTCCAATTTCAAAATCAATTGAAATTAAAATTTCAATTTCAAAAACATCAAATTTAAATTATCTGTGACTTAACCGATTTCCACGTGAAATCCATATTTGTGTGTGTAAAAGTGTAGTCCAGAGGTTCACACAACAGTGCAACATCAATCATCACAGATATATCGATGAGCGGTATAATCGATAACGCTTATCTTCATTCACAGATTCATTGATAAAATAAATTTATCGGTCACAAAGATTCACTATTACAATTCGATGTGGGTTTCGGATAACCAACTGGAATCCGACTCCCTGTCGCATCGAAATTCAAGTGCCGTTTTACGGACCAAAGGCTTGCATATTCATATAACAATATATACATCACAGATAAGTAAATTACAGATCACAACATAAATCAGGATGTATCACAAAGCATCACAATCAGGGATATCAATCAATTCAAACATTCAATACGATTCCAGCATCCATCTTCATTAATTAATTATTTCCTTAATTAGTCCATTATAAATTTCATCATTTATTTTATCAATTTATGATCTCCAATTATATTTGAATTAAATTACTTTATTTAAATTTATTTAATTAAACACAATTATTAATCATCCTTGATTAATAACAAAAGTAATTACCCAATTTACTTCGTTTATAAATCATATTCACTAATTGCCTCCCAGTAATTTTCATTTATTACTTCCCTAAGTAATTATCTCCCTTAATTACACTAAGTAATTACACTTATCAATTATCAAATGATTTTCTTAAGTTAATTAAACTGAATTAATTAATTAACTTAAATTAATCGCATTACCAAAATTAATTACTATTTAAAACCATTTATAAAATACTTTATCATTCATACCTAATTATGACATTTAAATTTATAACTTTTATTTTCTTTTCAAACCTAAGATTCAATTTCAAATTTTGAATTCAGGTCTAACATTTAAACTTAAATTTAAAATCCTATTTAAGTCTCATTTTCATATTTTTTTTAAACAGTTTATAAAAATACTTTAACAATTTAAATTTAGAAATTTTTGTTTCCAAACTAAGCTTTAAACTAAACTTGAATTCAAATTTTTATCTTTTAACTTCAAACCCATTTTACTTTTGTTTTTATCATTTGAAACTTTCATTTTAAAAATTCAAACAGAAGCAGGTTTTGGTTAAAACCTGGAACAAATCTTTGACTCGAGCTTTGACAATACCTGCTTCGAGTCCCTCCGTTACATGCTTCGAGTATACTACTCGAATTACACGAGTCTTCCCCGAGGAAACAAAACCCAAATCAAAAACATCACCTGGCACAACCTAACGTCGTGCACGTGCACATCGCCCACGACCAATTCCAGTCGCCACCCCTTCATTGATCACGTCGAAGTCCATCCACTAATAAATCTCCGATCATCATAACTCGACCATCGTCTCGAATTCGAAATCGAGCCAAATTGTTGAAACCTGGAAACAGCGAGACCACATCAACCCAATACCTGGAAACGACCTCGAACTCGCCGCCTCGACCACCAGCGATGCCGTGACTCCGGCCATACCACGTCAACCCACCCAGCAACCTTCCACCAGACCCTCATGACGGTCGATCACGCGTAGGAGTCGCATTCATCACTTTACAGACGTGACTAAACTTGAAACCCAAACCCTACATCCATCTCGTATTCAAATCTTACGCAATGAAAAATTTCTTTGATAATTTTCTCGAAGTATCTGATGTTCAAGCTTGCTATAAACAAATCTTCAGCATTTCTAATTTGATTGATCACCAGAAATTCGAAATAAAATGATTTGTGTTCATGCTCGGACTGCTCTGTATATACCCAACTAAAAATCTTCGTTTTAGTTTTAAAAATCATGATTTGCAGTAAGAATATAGGCTATTAACTTGAATTAGCTTTTTACAATACTTGGGTTCATCACATTTTCCTTTGATTTCCTGTAAACAAACTTTAGTGATGATTTCTTACAACTTTGGGTTTTAAATCTGCTTTGAATAACCTAGTTCCATTATCTTGTTTTGATTTTAAAACTGAAGCTTTTACTATAACTCAGATGATAACTACTGGAGTTTGAATGAAAATCTACCCTGTAACCCATAACAGAGAAGAATAATATGCAGAGCAACTTGTATATCTATATATATTTACCAAACTATATTCAGAGATAAACATATACAATGCCATGAAACAAGAATCATTTTTACAGTTAACTTAAAGCCTTTAAGTTGATGTTTACTCACTTTACTATAATACCAATCACAACATCAAGTCATATAAACAAATCCAAGGTTAAAACAAAAGGTTGCTCACCTGGACAAGAAGAAAGAAACAGAGCACTTCATGTTGGAACAGGCTTTTGAAATTGAAAGCCAAAAACTTCTTTGATCTCTGGTTTTGTTGCTTTGTATTGTTGTGAGATGTTGAATTTCTTTTTTTTTTAAGTTGAAGATGATAATACCTTTAGTTTTTTTTTTCTTTACAGTTTTGAATAATCGAAACTGATGAGGTAGATGGATATAAATAAAAGAAAGCAAATAAGTATAGGGTATTGTTTGTTTATTCAATAAGCATGGCTGAGATGATCTTTAGCATACTTGCATTTATTATGTTATGGTGGCTGCATAACTTACTTTATACATAAACACTTGTTTATTCCTTTCCTTTCATCTCTTTGTCTTCGCTGAGACGTTTGCATTTATTACTTTGTTTCCTCTTATTACCTTTATTTTGTATGTACAATCTTGCCTTGCCTACTTATTTACAGGCTGCATACCTTGTTATATTTTCATTTTATACTTTGTCTTTTTTTTTAGCTTTGCATTTCTTTGGCTGAGAGGATAGCAGTAGGTACAAATGTTTACTTCTTTGTTTACATGCATCATTTCTTTTATGTACTTATATAGATATTTATTTTTATTTCCTTTGCTTGCCTGCTGATGTATATACTTTTGTTTCTTTAGTCTTGTTTATGTACTTATTCCTTTATGTACATGTATATTTAGTTTTGTTTGTTTGTACATTACTTAATTGCTTATATTTATATTTATAACTTCAAATTGACTCATATATGTTCAAACACATATATATTCACATATATACAATTCTTAAAGTTTAAATGATTTATACTGAATTTATTTAAATTTGGGGACACTCGAATTAATTAATCAATTAATTTTACAGATTTTATTCAAAAATCCAATAAATTTAAATATATATAAAATCCAGGGTCGTTACAAATTCCCCCCCTTAAAAGAATTTCGTCCTCGAAATTCGCAGGCACGAAAATAACGCAGAGATAGATAGATCCGATCTCCTATAATTCCTCAAACACAAGATACGGATTCCGAATTCAAGTCGGAATATTCCAAAGTATATATCAATTTGTTCCTCTTCGGACTTCAGTCTTTACAAGAAATTACTATAGAATTTCAAATTTGGTTTTAAACGATATCGTTTTATCGATACAATTCAAATTTAGCTCTGTATTCTATTAATCAATTTAACTCAATTCAAAATTTCCAATTTCAAATTCATTAAGGTTTAAATCAAAAAGCTGATAAGAAACCGATGAAAATACGAAGTAAGAATTTTCTACAACTTCTTCTTGTAGCTGGTACGAAGAAATCAAAAGAATCTGGAAAGACGAATCAAAGAAGATTGATAGGAAAGTTTGTTTCCACTGTTGCAGGGTATTGACCATTTATAGTCGTATTTCCTTGTCCCCTATCTCGTCTTCTTCTAGCACTCATATCTACTATCAGTGGATAGTAAGAGAATTTACTGAGACGTTCAGACGGATATCTGAGAATTACTCATTCTAGAGTTTACTTCACTCTATCTCTAATGAGTTACTTAACGTGTTATACTCCTGAGCTAAAGTTCAACCTTAGCTCTGATACCAAATGTGACGTCTCAGAAGAAGCGGCCACCGGTAGGCTTTGCAACCATCCCAGTCCCACCATGGCTTACATTGGCACCTCGCATTTACTTTTACGGCCAGCCTCTCGACTGTCACGGCATCTGCCTAACCAACCCATCCCTCTCAGGGACATGTAGGGGTAAGAGTCTCCCGTTCGCCACCTAACCGCGAAGCGAGAACCCCCTATCATGCTGTAATATAGCAAGACTGGTGTGAGCAACAAAAACAGTTTATCTTTAAAACAAATAGCAGAGAATTTTAAAGTCAATTCGCAATGCTTTTGGAAAATGAAACTACCATAAGACCTCCCACCACACACACAATGCAAACGCAGAATTGGAGGAGATTTCTTCTTATGATAGTCAAAGATGCTTACTACGCAAAATCAAATCATTTGATATTATTACTAGTGCATAGTGTAGAAAACAATTTCGAAAGTAGAATATAAATCTTAGCCAGCATAGACATTTCGCACTTATGCCTACTATAGCTACCATGTTCAATAGCAGGTTACCACCACATTCCATGGCAGGTAATACAACTAAAACCGTACAGGGCTCGTATTGTTTTGTTTGGATTTCCAACAAATGGTCAGGCTAAGGAACTTCCTATTCCACGAAAGAAACCCCTCTGGCGGGACGTTCCGAGAACTAACTGTTCTCTGCCAAACAAGGCCGGCAACCCCTTTTCCCAAGGGATAAAAGAAACCTCAGATATGCCACCCCCGGTCCTTTGGGACCTTTAACCGAGGCGCCTCGAATCCAACATCACACGTCATAAATAAAGTGTGTCCACATGAGTAAGTATCTGGGCTCCATACCATGATACTACCCTTTTCCAGAAGGAATGGTCATACCCTAGGGGAGCTACCCCTGAAAACCTTGCCGCACAATTCCTGTTTCGACCATTACCGGGTTGTGAGGCTCGACGAAGTCTCGTCCACAAAGCTACGCTTTTTCAAAAAGCCACGCTTTGGGTCAACAGATGATCAACCTATGATCACAAAGATAAATGATCAAACAAAAGATCATATCACAAATGATCAAACATTGATCATCATACAGCAACACTCAGCATGCCACATTACCAAATTGGGATATATCGCTGATAAATTTCAACTACATAACCTCTGAGCTCGTACGTCTCAGAGAAGGGTGTTAAGCTAAGAGAATAAATTCTCCGCCACCAAACAGATATGTATTTGAAAGAAATCGGCTTTATATCTCAAAGTGTAATGTCAGACATGTATCCATACAAGTCTGTTCCGGGTTCGAACAGAACCAAAGGCACTTCTCACGAAGCCCTTGCAATTCCGGATAACTTTCAATCACGTCCGGACTTCCCGTCACAAAAAAGTGATATAAATCTCTATACCGGCGCGACTCAGTGCAGAGACATTCGACAGGTTGTCCTTTCATTTTAAAAAATATCCGGTCTTCAACACCGGTCTTCAAATGCTATCCATATACGATGTATCACTATTCGGAATGAGTTATACGACCCAAAGGTCCTTTCCCGGCTAACCCGAATAGTGAGCGAAATATTTAAAAACAAATGGATAATGGGATTTCAATTAAGTCACAATTTTAAACCCAAACTTCTCTTTTCAAATGGTTTAACAAATTACCATTTTAATCTTTTTAAACAAAAAGATTCAATTCACAAAGTTCACTTAATTTCACAAAGATTCATTCACAGATTTTCCAAAACAATTTTTCCATTTCAATTCGGTTAACTCGTTAAATCTTTAAAATAAAGATTCAACTTATAGCTTTCAAAACAATTTCATTTCGAATCATCATTTTAAATCTGTTGAAAATAACAGATTTAATTCATAGCTTTCAAAAAGATTTCATTCATAACTTGGAAAAATCATTTTTCAATTCAATCTTGAAATTCCTTTAATTAAACTGGAATTTCATTTCTTATCTGAAAGCTTTTATCATTTGAAAACAAACAATTTCATTTCAGAAAATCTGATTCATTTATACGAGTTGAAATCCTTGGTTTAAATTCAAATTCCCAACTTATACTTTTTAAAATGGTTTAATTCATACAAACACATTTATATCATCTTTTATCCCTAGTTTCCAAATCATAGATTTAAATTTCAAACTTGAATTCAAATTTAAATCTAATTATTTAAATTTTCAAAAACTCGGTTAAGTTATTCAAAATAACTTTTATCTTTGAAATTCTATTTCAAAAGCTTTTTATTTTAAACCCAAATTTCCAATTTCAAAATCAATTGAAATTAAAATTTCAATTTCAAAAACATCAAATTTAAATTATCTGTGACTTAACCGATTTCCACGTGAAATCCATATTTGTGTGTGTAAAAGTGTAGTCCAGGGGTTCACACAACAGTGCAACATCAATCATCACAGATATATCGATGAGCGGTATAATCGATAACGCTTATCTTCATTCACAGATTCATTGATAAAATAAATTTATCGGTCACAAAGATTCACTATTACAATTCGATGTGGGTTTCGGATAACCAACTGGAATCCGACTCCCTGTCGCATCGAAATTCAAGTGCCGTTTTACGGACCAAAGGCTTGCATATTCATATAACAATATATACATCACAGATAAGTAAATTACAGATCACAACATAAATCAGGATGTATCACAAAGCATCACAATCAGGGATATCAATCAATTCAAACATTCAATACGATTCCAGCATCCATCTTCATTAATTAATTATTTCCTTAATTAGTCCATTATAAATTTCATCATTTATTTTATCAATTTATGATCTCCAATTATATTTGAATTAAATTACTTTATTTAAATTTATTTAATTAAACACAATTATTAATCATCCTTGATTAATAACAAAAGTAATTACCCAATTTACTTCGTTTATAAATCATATTCACTAATTGCCTCCCAGTAATTTTCATTTATTACTTCCCTAAGTAATTATCTCCCTTAATTACACTAAGTAATTACACTTATCAATTATCAAATGATTTTCTTAAGTTAATTAAACTGAATTAATTAATTAACTTAAATTAATCGCATTACCAAAATTAATTACTATTTAAAACCATTTATAAAATACTTTATCATTCATACCTAATTATGACATTTAAATTTATAACTTTTATTTTCTTTTCAAACCTAAGATTCAATTTCAAATTTTGAATTCAGGTCTAACATTTAAACTTAAATTTAAAATCCTATTTAAGTCTCATTTTCAGATTTTTTTTAAACAGTTTATAAAAATACTTTAACAATTTAAATTTAGAAATTTTTGTTTCCAAACTAAGCTTTAAACTAAACTTGAATTCAAATTTTTATCTTTTAACTTCAAACCCATTTTACTTTTGTTTTTATCATTTGAAACTTTCATTTTAAAAATTCAAACAGAAGCAGGTTTTGGTTAAAACCTGGAACAAATCTTTGACTCGAGCTTTGACAATACCTGCTTCGAGTCCCTCCGTTACATGCTTCGAGTATACTACTCGAATTACACGAGTCTTCCCCGAGGAAACAAAACCCAAATCAAAAACATCACCTGGCACAACCTAACGTCGTGCACGTGCACATCGCCCACGACCAATTCCAGTCGCCACCCCTTCATTGATCACGTCGAAGTCCATCCACTAATAAATCTCCGATCATCATAACTCGACCATCGTCTCGAATTCGAAATCGAGCCAAATTGTTGAAACCTGGAAACAGCGAGACCACATCAACCCAATACCTGGAAACGACCTCGAACTCGCCGCCTCGACCACCAGCGATGCCGTGACTCCGGCCATACCACGTCAACCCACCCAGCAACCTTCCACCAGACCCTCATGACGGTCGATCACGCGTAGGAGTCGCATTCATCACTTTACAGACGTGACTAAACTTGAAACCCAAACCCTACATCCATCTCGTATTCAAATCTTACGCAATGAAAAATTTCTTTGATAATTTTCTCGAAGTATCTGATGTTCAAGCTTGCTATAAACAAATCTTCGGCATTTCTAATTTGATTGATCACCAGAAATTCGAAATAAAATGATTTGTGTTCATGCTCGGACTGCTCTGTATATACCCAACTAAAAATCTTCGTTTTAGTTTTAAAAATCATGATTTGCAGTAAGAATATAGCCTATTAACTTGAATTAGCTTTTTACAATACTTGGGTTCATCACATTTTCCTTTGATTTCCTGTAAACAAACTTTAGTGATGATTTCTTACAACTTTGGGTTTTAAATCTGCTTTGAATAACCTAGTTCCATTATCTTGTTTTGATTTTAAAACTGAAGCTTTTACTATAACTCAGATGATAACTACTGGAGTTTGAATGAAAATCTACCCTGTAACCCATAACAGAGAAGAATAATATGTAGAGCAACTTGTATATCTATATATATTTACCAAACTATATTCAGAGATAAACATATACAATGCCATGAAACAAGAATCATTTTTACAGTTAACTTAAAGCCTTTAAGTTGATGGTTACTCACTTTACTATAATACCAATCACAACATCAAGTCATATAAACAAATCCAAGGTTAAAACAAAAGGTTGCTCCCCTGGACAAGAAGAAAGAAACAGAGCACTTCATGTTGGAACAGGCTTTTGAAATTGAAAGCCAAAAACTTCTTTGATCTCTGGTTTTGTTGCTTTGTATTGTTGTGAGATGTTGAATTTCTTTTTTTTTTTAAGTTGAAGATGATAATACCTTTAGTTTTTTTTTTCTTCACAGTTTTGAATAATCGAAACTGATGAGGTAGATGGATATAAATAAAAGAAAGCAAATAAGTACAGGGTGTTGTTTGTTTATTCAATAAGCATGGCTGAGATGATCTTTAGCATACTTGCATTTATTATGTTATGGTGGCTGCATAACTTACTTTATACATAAACACTTGTTTATTCCTTGCCTTTCATCTCTTTGTCTTCGCTGAGATGTTTGCATTTATTACTTTGTTTCCTCTTATTACCTTTATTTTGTATGTACAATCTTGCCTTGCCTACTTATTTACAGGCTGCATACCTTGTTATATTTTCATTTTATACTTTGTCTTTTTTTTTTTAGCTTTGCATTTCTATGGCTGAGAGGATAGCAGTAGGTACAAATGTTTACTTCTTTGTTTACATGCATCATTTCTTTTATGTACTTATATAGATATTTATTTTTATTTCCTTTGCTTGCCTGCTGATGTATATACTTTTGTTTCTTTAGTCTTGTTTATGTACTTATTCCTTTATTTACATGTATATTTAGTTTTGTTTGTTTGTACATTACTTAATTGCTTATATTTATATTTATAACTTCAAATTGACTCATATATGTTCAAACACATATATATTCACATATATACAATTCTTAAAGTTTAAATGATTTATACTGAATTTATTTAAATTTGGGAAAACTCGAATTAATTAATCAATTAATTTTACAGATTTTATTCAAAAATCCAATTAATTATAAATTTAAATATATATAAAATCCAGGGTCGTTACATGTCTTCTTTTGTGAAATTGGATAAGTCCCAATAGTTAAATGGATTTTGATATGACGATTTGTTTTGAACTCAGGCATATTGAATGATCCCATCGCATCGCATTCTATTTCTACACTTCTAGTGAGCTTGAAAAGAAAAAACTTTCTGCATCGCTTCGGACAACGGATCCATTATCAATTTTTAGTCGATAACGTGTAAGTTCCAAAAGAATATTTCTTTAAAATGTGATGAGACTTGTTTTTCTAGCACGAGCTAGCTATCTACACAAGATGGTCCGTTCGCGGTGTTTGGGAGAGTAGAATCACTGTGTATAGACAGCACACTGCATTTTCCTCGGTCAATGCTCAGATCCATTTGGCCAACAAACATTGAATTCCTTCGGATTCTGGGCGTTGGTCATATGGTAATTCATTCAAAATAAAACATACCTGACTGTGTTGAGTTCCGAGTTTTATTATCAAGAATGACATGCCAGTCACCCCGCGTTAAGCCAAGTGATGGAGCATCTCCACCTTTAGAGGCTAGATCCACAACTCTAGTGTCTCCTACTATTCTTGTTGGGCCAAGTCAGCCCATTACATCAAAATATTACGGCTTGCTAGTCCCCGTCGATCCTATTCTCGAATAGTTACCTCCTGGATTTATAATTCTGGATAACTCGCCAAAACAAGTGCCCTCAAATCTTACTACTATATTGCTTCAGAATATATGTTTGTAGTATGGCATCGCAAAAGATGATGTACTCCTGCTATCAAGGGCTGATCTTGCACACAACACTCTGCTAAACTTCACCAATTGCAATCGTTATATGTGTTTAGGTGGTACTGTGCCACCGTTCAATCGATTCTTGATGGTGGTGTTATAAGAACTCGGATTAGCTCCGTTTCAACTACATCTAAATGGCTATGCACTCCTATGTTTGCTATATATCATGTTCATGAATAGGCTAAATAAGCCACAAGATTTGTGGGGGTGACTCATCTTTTATAGTTTAAGTGGAGGCAAGACTGGCCGTCCTACACGATCATAGAAGCTTGGAAGGGGTGCAAGTTGATAGAGAATCTTCATAATAAGCTTTCAGCTTTCAAGAATGAATACTTTTTTGTTCAATGCCTGACGGGGTTTAATCATCTTTGGTTATCAGGACGTAAGTTTGTATTTCTCTGTTTCCCTCGAATCAGAGTTTGTTAGCCTCTAACTTGCTTTTTATTTTATCGTAGGCATTCTTGCTCAGGATAATAGCGACGAACATAAAAGGGCATGCGATATTTTGAAGGCAATAAGAGCTTCCCAGCGCTTCATGGATTTTCTTCTAACTAATGAAAATCTATGAATGTGTGGCCTGCTTTACCCGGGGAGATCTGTTGTGGCCGAGTCTCTAGCCCCGAGTGGTTCTAGGATGCAAACCCATTCCTCTTCCCCATCTCGTGGCACCGACATGAATTCTTAAGGAGATGTATTTGGTCTATCGAGTGAAGTGCAACCTAGAGAAGCTCCTTAGGTTGAGGCTAATTTGCCTATTGGAGAAGATATCTTGAGGGATATCGATGAAACAAGTAGGTTGCCCCAGATCCTGGAAGAGGACGAGCCGATCTAGAGGAGAGAGGGGAACAATTGATGATAGTAAATGAGGGAAAGAGGCTTTAAACGATAGTCTCCAATAAGGAAGGGGACGAGTCCTGCGATTACTCACAGGAGATGAGCCTCGATCACCCTAATTCGCTGCCTCCAGAGCAGCTAATTGTCGAAACAATGAGTCCAGAACTCCTATTTCACCCCCTCTTGAACAGTTAATCGCCGACAGTTCTCAATCAAGTGGAGGCCAAGTTACGAAAACCTCCGTAGGAGATATGACACATTCACGCCCTCTAAGAGACGTCTCAATTAATTTGAGCAAATTCGAGGATTTCACAGTCAGTTATATTATAGGCGAGATTGGTTCAAATATCACCCTATCTCCAAATGTTTTCATAAGTGAAGGTGGAGAGACTCTTACAAAGTTCGAACTCATAATCCAGCTCAGTGTCCTCACCATGAAACTGATATGGAAAAGGAAATATTGAGAGGCAGATGATGATGCCTGTCATGCGGAGGGAGACTGCGAGAGGGAGGAGAAGAGAATAAGAGATGGTGAAGATGACACCCTAGCGATATTCACAAATTCCATAGGGACCTCTATAATCACCATGGGCCTACAACATCCACCACTCCTCCTTGCACCGAGGTTCAAACTACTGCCACTCAAGTATTCTATCCTCTTGGGCCATTACTACTGTTGCTGCCCCTACTTCTTCAAAAAGAGGCGAGAAGTATACGCTTCCACGGGCCCCGTTTTCCTTCCGGCTGCTTATCCACACTTATTCTTGCATGGGGTCAAGTTCAATACCATAAAACCCACGAATAGAGCTACTTCTCATTGAAATCTCAAGACAGTCCGCAAGGACTTGGAAGCTGGATTTGAGTGGCACCATCTCGTCTGAGTTCTTTTTGATGTAAATCAAGCTAACTATCAACATATTCTTTCTTTTGAGGTAGAAAGGGATGACCATGACAGAATGATCAAGGAACACGATAATTAGATAGCTAAGCTGAAGGTAGATAAAGATACGGCCTTGAAGGGAAAGACTACAAGTGATAAATTGTTGAAAGAAGAAACTCGAGCACTTGAAATAATGCTCCTTCTAATTAAAGATCAGCTCAAAGCCGCTCTAGAGGAGTCATTCAAATTAAAGGAGCGAGTCACTGAGGAGAAAATGCCATCAAGGTCCGAGATTAGACCATCACAGAATAGGTCGCAAAACTCACTCGACTCCACGAGGAGAATGCGAAATTGGCCAAAGAGAAGAAAAATATCGAATCTGATAAGTTGACGATCGAGATCGATCACTTGGTCACTCGTTCAGAGCTTTCGGACTTTCAAAGAGCACATGAAAAAATGACAACTCGGATGGATGCTACCGTGCTACACTTTTATGGTTTCACCATCATAAACAAGGGAAGTTTGAAGTGGTTAGGAGATAATTACCCCAGAACTCTCTCCATCATTTGGGAAGAAGTATTGATCAGGTCAGAGCGAGCCGGGGACATGTGCTTCGAAGAAGAACTCAAGACCACCTATATCAGTTATGAAGACATTGACTTTCTTGCAGTTGGCAAAGAGATTCTAAAAGATGAAAGGGAGAACGCTGCTATTGATGCTGCTGGTGAGGCTCACGTCAGCCCAAGCTCTTCAGGTTAGGGCAAAACATATGCTTCCAAGTCTCAAGTGTTAGCAGCAAACATTCCTACATCTACAGGGGTTAGTTCCACAACTTCCTACACCCTTCCACTTTCCGAAGCCCCTGCATAAGTCGTATCTACCCCAGTCATTGAGTGACCCACCGAAACAGAAGCTGGTGAAGAGGGCTTTGAAGCAGAAGTCCATGATCAAACTTCTGGCTCAGCTATTTCTCTTGTGTCCTATGTACTTCAAAAGCCTCAGTTCGCTACGGAGTCCTTTACTAAACTATACAACTGTGTTTTCCAACTTGTAGGTTCATCGTCTCTTCCATCTCTTCCTCTGACTACTCCAGGCTCAGGAGCCGCTGCCATCTTTACCGCTTCCATCACTATCTTCGCGTCTGTCTCTGGCTCAATTCCTGTTTTGAGCATTGCCTTGGATCGGACTTTGAGCATATAGCGACATTGTAGTACTTGGAGGATCTTTCCATTTCACAAAAAGAAGATATAACAATCATAGGCGGGTCACATCCAACTAACAAAGAGACGATGGTGGAGAGACTTAAGAAAGAGAAAGAGGGGCAACAAGTAAAAAAAAAGGAGAAAGAAGAGGTCAAGCGAAAGACTCTGACTATGGTCAAGATTCAAAAGCCGAAGGATGGAGCAGCAGTTGCTAGAGGATCTAAGGGGTTTGGCCCTGCCTCAGGAGGAGATTCTATGTACTTGGAAGGTTGCACTACCGCCAGCAAGGAAATCAAGAGGCGATCGAAGTTGGACATTCGTTCAAGCGAGACTGGGAAAGGTGGTAAAAGTGGCAAGAAAGGTAGACTAGCTGAGTATTTTACATTTTGTGTCAATGTGTCTATCGAGTCTATACTTTGTTTCTTTTTGTTTTGTGACGTTGTTGTATTGGAAAAGTCTGTATTTTTGCCTTTTGACATCTGAAACAAGCCGCTATTGTGCGAGAACGGGCCTCGCTATTTGTAGTATACATAAAAAGATGTTAGTAATGAAAGATTAGTAATTCTATTGTAATCTCTCTTGTGTACTTTTCCTGCATTTCATATACTGTGTCTACTTATGTATAACTTCATTATATATCCCCGTTTATGTAAAGTGTGTTCATTTACCGCAACTCTATGCGTGTAAATAGTTTTTCTGCAGTTTTTATCATACTATATTACTTAGCTCTGTTGTAACTGGGAAAATACTCCATTTGGCATGACAGAACTACGGAGTGTCTCTTTTAGCCATCTCCGCGGTTGTTTTTTGTTCAAGCACAATCGAACTCGTCTCGATCATGTGTTAGTGTGTGCCCCCTCACTCCACAGGTATGGTTACTCCGAATGTTGGATTCAAGCATTCGATAAGAAACCAGGTACTCTGGGAAATAGTTGGTTGCCCATGGTCTAAATTGTGTGGTAACTGCCATCTCTGAGAACTTGTGGTTTTATCGCTCGATTTTGGGAGTTTAGTTCCTGAATGCGATCGACTACTTTCAGATTTAGTGTTGAGATCCCATTCGTGCATTAATTTCTATCTTTAGAAACTCATGCATGAGCAGCTTAAGTACTTGGTTCTCTCTCAACGTCGCGTATCTCCAAGCTCCAGTTTGCTCCTTTAGTTATCGCCTATCTAGTGGTTAAGTTCTTCCTAATATTTCTGGAGCAATGCTGATTCTTAGAAGGGGGTTGATTTTCCACCAATTCTGCAATTGACAACCTTCTCGATGTTGTTGGGGCAATGCTAGTACTTAGAAAATTTGATACTCTCACGATGTTGCTGGGGTAACACCGATAACTAGAATATGAAAAGGTGTCCAGTGTTATCGGGGCAACATGGGTACTTAGAAAGTTGGGATTGATTTTCCCATCAATCCAGTGGTTTGAGTCGATTTTCCCCGTCGACTCGACACTTTTAGGAGTCCATACTTCTTATCTGGAGATTAAGAAGTATTTTCTCAATCTTGTGGGTTATTGTGTGGCACACAAGAGTGTTGCTTACAAGAACGCAGTTCCGTTGGTTTAAGAAGCATCTTGTGGCTTATTGTATGGCGCATAGGGATGTAGGCCTTCCCTATATTATTGGAGCAACGCTGGTTCTCAGAAGGTGCGGATTGATTTTCCCCATTGATATGGCGGTTTGAGTCAATTTTTCCCATAGACTTGGGGGCTTTGAACCTTTCGTATTGTGGTGCCTTCTAAAAGAGTTTCTTTCATTCATTCCAGTCCCTAGGGAGTATTCCTCTAAGTAGGTAATCCTTGGTCGGCGTCATCCATGATTCTTCCTCTTCTATAGTCTCTAGAACACAATCAACATCCATTTGATCTTTGCTTGGAGCAGATAATACTTCAATTAGAACCCGTCGAACTAGCTAATTTGACTAAATAATCGACATTCATATTCTGTTCTTTTGGAATATGAGCTACCGTGTAGTGTTCAATGTCGTTGAGCAATTACCATGCTTTCGACAGGTAAGGGGCGAGATTTGCACCCACAACTTGATATTCCCTTTTTACCTGATAGACGAATAATTGAGAGTCATTGTAGATATGCAGAGCCTTTATTTCCGGTTCTTTCACAATCTTTAATTCTGCTATTAATGCCTCGTACTCCTCCTTGTTGTTAGTTGCAGGGAATTCCAGCCTTAGAGCACAAAAAATTGACCGTCCTTTGGAAGTTTCAAGCACCACTCCTACTCTTGAGCAGAATTAATTTAATGCACCATTGACAAATAGCTTTCATTGCAATAGTATGATCATAGTGTTCTACTCCTCATCATCCCGAATTGTGAACTCAACAAATGAAGTCAGCCAATACTTGTCTGTTAATTGCTCTTTGGGGATGATAAGTTACATCGTACTGGCTTAGCTCAATATTCCATTTTGGAAGTCATCCCGAAGTATCGGCTCGGTGGAGTACCTGCTTTAAGGGTTGATCCATCAATACCTTGATGGTGTAAGCTTGGAATTATGTCTATGATTTCCCTAAAGCTAACAACAAGCAGCATGCTAACTTCTCCAACTTTAGGTAATTTCGTTCATCTTCGGTGAACTGTTTGCTGATGTAATAAACTGGTTGCTAAATCCTAGCTTCCTCATGCGCAAGTGTCGCACTTAGCGCATGGGCAGACATTACCAAGTAAATGAGTAGATTTTCTCCATCCATCGGTTTGGATAGAACCGGCCATGTCTCCATGTATCGCAGTAACTACTCAAAAGCAGTCTGGCAGTCTTGATTCCATTTGAAGTTCTTCTTACCCTCGTTCAATGCATCGAAGATCGATATGCACTTATCTGTCGCACTGGATATAAAGCGTCTCAATGCTATGATCTTTCCATTCAAACTTTGCAACTCCTTTTTTGCTTTCAGGGATCTAACATTCTGTAAGGCAGCAATCTGTTCTGGATTGGCCACAATATCCCTTGTGTTCACTATGAATCCAAGAAATTTCCCTAATGCAACACCGTATGAACACTTCGTGGGGTTCAATTTCATTGCATATTTCTGAAGGATTTCAAACATCTCTGAGAGATCATCCGGATGATTTCCAGATACTCGTGATTTCACTATCATGTCACCCACACACACTTCCATTTTTCGTCCAATCTGGGTTTTGAACATCGCGTTTACCAATATCTGGTAAGTAGCTCTGGCGTTTTTCAAACCGAATGGCATTACACGATAGAAGTACAACCTGAAGTCTTTAATGAAGCTGGTATTCTCCCAATCAGGCTCATGCATCATAATTTGATTGTACCTTGAGTTCCATGAATGATAGCAACTCATGTCCAACATTTCCGTCAATGAGCTAGTTAATTCTAGGCAACAGAAAGTTATCCTTTGGGCAAGATTTTTCAAATCTACGTAGTCGATGCAAGTTTGCCACTTTTCGTTCGATTTTCAGACCAACACGGGATTTGACACCCACTCAGGATATGTTGCATCACGGATGAAGTAATTGGCCAACAACTTATCCACTTCTTCTTCAATGTAGTAGATTGCTCTGGACCCAGATTGTGTCTCTTCTGGCTCATCGGTGTGAACTTGGGATCGATATTAAGTGTGTGATACGCTATCTTCCATGATTTCCTGCACATATTGGATTGTGTCCAAGTGAACATATCCAGATTGGCATGAAGAAATTTTATCAATTTATATTGCATCTTGATTCCAAGCTACAAACCTACCTTCAAGACCCAAGTTGGGTCGTCCATTTTGACAAGGACAACTACCGTGAACTCCATAGGCGCTGCCCATACCTCCCTTGAACTCTTCTTCCTGGGGTCCATAGCCTTTTCGAAGCGATTATGGTCCCCAAACCAGAGGCGGTTCTATAATTGTTATACTTGCAGTTCATGAATGTGAAGAGTCCTCCCCATATTCTTCCCATTTTCACGGCACTTTGATTCACGTAATTCAGCAACATAGCATTTTCTTGCAACACTTTTATCTCCTCTTATTACTCCTATTCCATTCTCCATTGGGAATTTCATCATGAGACACCATGGATCTAAAGAGATTCTAAAGCAAACGAGGGTCGGTCGGCCCAAGAAGGCATTGTAATCAGAATACTCATCGACGATCACAAATGTCTGGATGAAAACCACCCTTCGTTCTCCTTCTCTAAGTTTTATAGATAGATCGATGGTTCCAACCGGTTGCTTTGATTTGCCTGTAAATCCCTGAATCTTTGTTTAGTATGCAGTTACATCCTTCATGCTTATTTTCATCTGGTCAAATATCTTTCGAAACAAAATATTGACCGAACTTCCATTATCAACCAATGCACAACTGCTAGACCGAGCCCAACCGTTATCACCATTGGGTCAAGAGTCGGCGCTTCTATGCCTTCATATCTTGATTTCGGAACATAATATCATCAGTTGTCATCCTTTGTTGCTTTGCCGAAGCTCTGTCCTTGATGGCATAACAACTCTCCTAAGGGGCATGCTTCAAAGAACTAGCATATCGTTCCATCTCGCCCAAACTATTCCATGCTGGATGAGGTCCTCCATTGATGGTGTTTATAATCAGCCTTTGATTTGTTCTGCTAAGCCCTTCTCCGCTGGGCCCGAACTAATTTCCTTAGGCATTCGGTGCTTGGGGTCCTGCCGATTGATAAGAGTTTTAGTTTCTTCACATACTGTTGGAGCCCGTTATTCTTTATCAGTTCCTCAATCAAGTCCTTAAGGTGTCGACACTCATTTGTGTAATTTATATGAGTCTCGTGGAAGTGGTAGAACTTTCCCGATCTCTTCTACTACTCGAATGCTTCCCACTTAGGCGGTTTGTTGTATCATTCAGCTCCATGAGTGGCAAGGTAGATGTTTTCCTATCTATCATTCAATGGCGTATAGTCCTCAAGCCTTAAATTCCTGGCCTTCCAAAGTTCTGATTTTTCTTCTTCTGATTTTATGTCTTTCCTGCATTTCCTACAGTAGTCCTGGAATTGTTGCCTTCTTGTTCGACCGCAACGTTGCTCTGAATCACTTCCTTTAATTGCTCACTGATAGTTTTTCCTTTAATCATACTTGCTTCTTCCAGCCTTCGTAACTGGTTTGCCTTTCGGTGGAATTCTTCCATGGAAGTTGGTTGTTTTATTTAATCCATCTACCAAAATCTGTATCTAGATGAATAGCTTGGACCAAAGTCATAAATATCATGTCTTCCTTTGGACTGCTCATCTCTTTAACTGCGATGTTAACCCAGTTAAAACAGTGACTCATTGGGCCCTTGAGAAAAGTCAGATAAAGACATCAGGTCCTTCGGTCGTGCAATATGGAGTCTAAACTATTCCAAAAACTTCCTCGCCAATTTGTCAAAAGTGGAAATAGACTTTTGTGCGAGTCTTTTAAACCACATAGTAGCGACCCCTTCGAAGAAAATGGGAAAATATCTTCAACGAACAACTTCCATAGCTCTAACTCCATCTATATGCCCTTCGTATTTGAACAAATGTTGTTTAGGATCCGTTGTTCCATTATATGTGGCATAGTCGGCATGGTGAATTTTCAGGGATATTCATTTCTTAGAACATTTGCGGTAAAGGGAGTGTGGCTTGGTGCGGAACCCCAGTCTTCATCCTTCCCGCCTTACTTCCTTCCAACAACCATTTGACCATATTAGGGATGTACTCTTCACTGTTGTGGTAATATACGGGTTAACTGTCAAGGGCTACACCAAGTGTTTGACGTTGCAAATGATCTTGGTTTTCTAACTAAAGCCTAGGTTCTCCATTCTCTGGGAGAACCACTACTATAGAGTTCCTTTGGTGTACAGTTGGTCTTGCCATGGCTGTTTGAGCTCCAGCTCCAGTGTTCTGTCTGTTAACACCAATATTCAATTCCAAGCCTCTACCATCAAGCTACATATCGTCTTCAAATTCAGAAACAAGCACTCATTTCCTTGCCGAAGACTGTTCACCCCAATGTTTGGGTCAACACCGTATTGTTTTGGCTCGGTACCAAGCTGTCCCCTTGTAGATGGAACACTCATACTTCCTCCTGCAACATCCCCTGCTACTATGGCAGTTGCCTCCTTCTGTTTTTGTTTTCCATCCTTTTAATTTAAGCTAGAAATGGAGGTATTTTCTTGTTCTATTGCAGGAGAAGTTTCTCGACTTCTTGTTGCTGGCGACAGCAAAGTTAGTAACTCATCCATCTTATCCATGAGAGCTTTTTGACTATCGATGAATTTCTGGATAAGGTCATTGATCATCTTATTAAGCTCTCCTCTATTGGCAACTTCTTATTGAGTAAAAGATCCATGTAGTGGATTTCCATTATTCACTTCTATTTGATAGGTGTTTGCTTCATCACAACAAACTGTTGCTCCTAAAAATCTTCCAAATGTAGATTTTCCTTTCCTAAGAGCCATTAGGATAGCAAAATCTCCAAATTCATCAAGTAGTTCGAATCTAACTACTAGATTAGTCCAATCCAAAGTTGAGAGCTGGATCTAAGCCTAGATTCAGTTTTCTCGGTTAAAAGCACCAAAATGTTAACGATAAAAATGGATTAACACCCAAAGATATGTTATATGGAACCTGTAAGACCTAGATCCATCATACAATAATAGAAATAATAGAAAATAACAGAAAAAAGTAGAGAGGCATAGGTTTTATACTAGTTCGACAATCTATGGCCTATGCCACTCTATAACTTTGTTGTTTATAGATTTGATGTAGTTTGTTTGAGATTACAAGAGGTTTGAGAGAGAATAAGTCACTAGAATAAGGTTTAGATATATTCTAAGTCCTAGTATTGTCTAGAGTAGCTGCCTTGGTGACTATTGTATGAAGATAGAAGATGAAGAAGAGGCAGAGCTTCGACATAGTGATGTAGAAACTAGGTCCTTCTTTGGTTGCTCTACGATTTGTGTTTATAAGGGAAACAGTCGTCTTTAGCTAGAAATTTAGTTGGAGCATAGTCTAGATGTCGGACCAGGATAGTACAAAAAACTTGGCACCATCCGAGTTAAATAAACAACTCGATACCGAGTCATTTCCTTAAGTGGAAACGACTCCACTCCTCTTGCACTTTCTTTCTATCTTCAAATAAATGTGTTTCATGCTTTTTTCTTTATCTTTTGGTTAACTTTAGTGATAGTTCCTTTAATACTTGATTGCTAGGCTACTTGAGTTCTCTTACATTCAAACTTGATGATGGGTCATCAAAACATCATGAGAACACTTAGGCATACTCTGGGGAAGTAGAAAATAGGTCGTAGAGAGTTGACAAATTGATATGGGGCTAAAAAATGACTCAGCACCGAGTTAAATGACTCGGTGTCTCCTTAGACAATTTGGGGGTGAAACTTTCCAGGACCTCTTCTTTCCCCCTTCTAAGCATGCCTGCCAAGTTTCAAATCGTTTTGTATTCATCTTGATATTCTAACTTCTTTTGATCTCTGCTTAGTTAAAAACCTAGTTAACATTAATGTAGTGTTATTAATATATTGACTAGATGAGCTAAGACAACTAAGAGCAACCTCAAGGTACATATATTATACTTGGGCCATCATGGTAGGTATGGGTGAATAATTTCTTTCGATTTGTTGAGCAAACTCAAGGTTAAAATGAACACAACAAGGAGCCATGGGTTAGGAGTTGTATATGATGCAACCGATAAGGAGTTATCTATCGTTTGTGGTGCTATGACTTGTTGAGCAAACTCAAGGACAAAGTCCCAATATAGATGAGCCCTAACACCCACTAGTGAAGTCGAAAGACTTCTATGTTTTGTCTTAGCTTTTGGTGAAACATAAAAGACTAGTAAGAGCATTATTAAAAGACTGAAATGGTAACATTTAACATTTCTAATATTGTAAGAACATCTGCTATGTAAATTTAAAATAATCTACATAGATAAATTTATGCAATTAACATAATTGATAAAATGTTTATCAACTAAAATATACAAATGAATTGAATTAACAAATAGAATTATAAAATATACTTACTAATAAATTTTTTCATGTTGACCCATGTAAGCACCTAATTATGTAATCACTAAATACGTTCATAGCTTGGTCACTTATGAGTTCACTTGCTTGAGACTGTGTACTGTCTTGAGTTACGAACTTAAAAAATAGTACAAGAATATAAATATTTGATACATATATGATCACATATAAATTTTATATGTTGAACGGTCACAATTCATAATTTATGAAACCTTGGTGAAATCAATTCATTGAAATAAGCAAGTAAACTGTAGTGTGATATCATGTATTCATTATAATTAATCACAATAATGGTCTTGTTGTGTTAAATGTAACACCGGGCCAAAGACTACAAAGTACATTTAAGAATTCGGTCACTGAAATGTTAGTTTGATATGTTTACATAAGGTGCAATTTATTTGATATCCTTAAATATTAAGGATGACCAAATGCACTTTTGTAAAGAATTCTTTATGATATTATAGCGAGGATTTCCTTTGAATGGTTCGATAGTTAGTAAGAAAATCAAACGTATAAGAGTGGATGCAACCTAAGGGATGAAGAGAGTGAATAGTGATTTCTACTTCATAAAGAAATTCTGATATAAGAATTGTAAATTATTAATGGATACTTAATGTTGGAATGAGAAATAAGATTTCTATTCTAAAAGAATTATCACATAGACAATTTTGTTCTATGATTTTTTTTTTGAATTTAAGATACTTGATCTGAAAATTCTTGTTTGTAAACCAATTATAATAAATAAAATAAACTGCCCATATTAAGTGGTTGAATAAAGCTTCATATTTCATACGCTATTTAGTAATGGTGGAAATAGTGGAAGCATGCCATAAACACTTATTGGTTATACCAAGTTACGAAAATTGTTTTCGTAAAATGTACCAAACATTATTTATGAATAATTATTTTTCATTATTGACTAAAAAATAAACAAAGTTTTATTTCAATATAAATATGATGAATATTTGTTATAAAATAAAACTATAGTACTAGTATTTATGATGCATTGGAAAGTACAGAAAAGTATCTTAATTTATTTGCAATTATTTTGGTATCATGGACTAAGCCACAGTTCTAAAAAATAATTTTTAATTATATGATTATGAAACATATGGTACTGGTAAATTATATCGTAGAAGATTATGGGTAAAGCACCCATCAGTAGGAGCATCATAAGAGTTGATGAGTTCTACGAATTGATACATATAGATTTATGCAATCGAAAGTATATTAATTACAAAATGGTTCAATTTACTTTGTTGCATTCACTGATGAGTTATCACCGACATGGACTTGTGTATTTGATACACATGTGGTATGTTAATGATGAGTTCATAGAATATAAAATAGAAGTAAGTAAATAACATACAATAGAAAATAAAATGAATTGATTTGATCGAATAGGTTAGTATATTGGAAAGAGTTCCAAATGTATCTAAAAATGAATAAAGATTCAATCTCAAAATCACTCTTCCTTATGATACATAATGATGTACCGATAAAGAGAAATCGAACTTTGTTGAATGAAGCACAGTCAATTGTAAGTGAAGTTGAGTTAAATTCTTTGTCTAAGGTTGTGTACTTAAGAGTAGTACACAAGACTAAAATTAATTTCATCTAAAGAGCTGTTTGCAAAATCATACAAGATAAGGATTTATAATAAATCCCAACATATCTTCGGCTAAGGAATTGGTAGGTTATGAAAGTCAAAAGACTACACATAATAATTGTTAATGAGGGATCTTGTATTAATCCCCCGAAAGGAGTTTGGAAATGATCGTCATTGGATGACCAATTCGTGTTTTGTGTATAAGTATCATAAACTAAAACCAAACCAGTTTTATATATAAGGCAATTCATAAAGTGTTTCTGAAGACCCATTCTTTTACACTAAGAAACAATTGATGTTTCAAGAATTACCAACTTCATCGAGAAGGAGCTTCTTTTAGAAATTATAGGTAATAAAATGGATTTGGATATGATCCAAAGATGAAACTGATTTTGTGGGGTGAAATGGAACTAATATAACCTAATTGAAAACAACGCATTGGAGTTCTAATAAGGATTCTCGCACATTGAAGAGAAACTATGAGTTTCTTATCAATATCAAGAATAGATAATCCTCGGTTATCAATTAAACCATTAAGAGTATTGACTCTACCAGATGATATGATGTACAAATCTGAAATGATTCCAAGTACATTATCATAAGGGATATGATCCATTAGCCACAATTATGTCTTTAAGAGAAAGACTAATGCGGTTGGAACATAGTGAGAAACTTTGATAAGAATAAAGTATTAAATTTCAATTGTTAAAATTATCGTAATAGATTCATCATTCAAATTGTCAAATTAAATAGAATTTACTCACAAACTTATCGCTTGGTATGACTTTTTGTTTTGGTACATATGTGTTGAAATGGAAAATACTAAATAATGATTTAGAATAGACTGTTTGCACATAAAAACCAAAGTGTCTCGAAGTTAGTGGCAGTGACATTAAGTTTGTCAGTTTTTTGGATATGATCCAAGGATTGAATAAGCATTAGAAATTACTAAGCATTTTGGTAGAAATATCGAATATTTTGACTTTCATTCAAAATATAGAGGAAGCGTGTATTCATAGGAAAGAGCTACCAATATGTATATAGATATTCCTAAATTATAAATAAACAACATAGTACTAATTGTTTATGATGTGCTTATGTTAAAATCAGTAACAGTTTGATTGTTTAGCATTCGATATTGGATTTATAAATAATGTCTTTTATAATGAGTATAAAGGATGTTAGGAATGTCTCAAACGATATGTAAAGACACCTTATTAAAATGTTTAATATGGAACATGTAAGATGGATTCCTTACCAATTGGCAATAGGAATTATCATACATGTTGTATGTCTACGATATCATAATTTTCGTATGTATACAAGTACATATGCATGCACAGGTGGGCCTGCATTTAATCACAACGTGCATGCATTTTTAGTTGTACCTGTGGAAGTAGATTTGATAGTAGCATCCCCATATTTGAACTCCCCTAGCCAGAAGCCGCTATTTTTTTGTTCAGACTGCAATAACTTCTTCGTACTAACTCGGAACCAGACAAGACTTTGACCGATGGACTCCCATCTAAATTACAGACAATAAACAACACTCGAATACTTCATCTAGTGAACGTATACCATAGTTCTACATGGTGACTAACAATTGTACTTAAAAAATAACAGGCTACATCCCCGTATTTGAACTTCGCCTAGGCAGAAGCCGTTGTTCATACTGCAATAACTTCTTCACACTAACCCGTAATCGGGATAAATCCCCGTATTTGAAATTCGTCTAGGCAGAAGCCGCTATTTTTTTGTTCATACTGCAAAAACTTCTTCATACTAACTCGGAATCGGGCAAAACTATGACCGATGGACTCCCACCTAAATTACGGACAATATAGAACACTCGGATACTTCAGCTTATGAACGTATACCGTAGTTCTCCATGGTGATTAACAGTTGTACTTAGAAAATAACAGGCTATATCCCCACTTCAACGCTCACTGTAGTTCTCCATGGTGACTAATAGTTGTACTTAGAAAATAACAGGCTACATCCTCATATTTGAACTCTGCCTAGGAAAAAGCCGCTTTTTTTTTCTTCAGACTGCAATAACTTCTTAATACTAACTCGGAATTAGACAAATCTTCGTCCGATGAACTCCCACCTAAATTACGGATAATATGGTACACTCGGATACTTCATCTTATGAACGCACACTTTAGTTCTCCATGGGGACTGGCAGTTAGAAAATAACATGCTACCATATCCCTATATTTGAACTCTGCCTAGTGCAGAAGCCGCTATTTTTTGTTCAGACTGCAAGAACTTCTACATACTAATTCGGAATCCAGCGAGACTTCGACTGATTAACTCCCACCTAAATTAGGAACAATATGGAACACTCGGATACTTCATCTTGTGAACGCATACCGTAGTTCTCCGTAGGGACTGACAATTGTACTTAGAAAACAACAGGTTACCACATCCTCATATTTGATCTCCGCCTAGTGCAGAAGCAGCTATTTTTTTTTGTTCAGACTGCAATAATTTCTTCGTACTAATTCGAAATCCGACGAGACTTCGACCGATTAACTCCCACCTTAATTACGGACAATATGGAACACTCGGATATTTCATCTTGTGAACGCGCATTGTAGTTCTCTTGGGGACCGACAGTTGTACTTAGAAAATAACAGGCTACCACATCTCCATATTTGTACTCCGCTTAGTGCAGAAGCCGCTATTTTTTTGTTCAGATTACAATGACTTCTTCATACTAATTCGAAATCCGGTGAGACTTCGACTGATTTACTCTCACCTAAATTATGGTCAATATGGAACACTCAGATACTTCATCTTGTGAACGCACAGTGTAGTTCTCCATAGGGACTGACAGTTGTACAAAAAAAAACAGGCTACCACATCCCCATATTTGAACTCCGTCTAGTGCAGAATCCGCTATTTTTTTTGTTCAGACTGCAATAACTTCTTCATACTAACTCGGATAATATGGTACACTCGGATATTTCATCTTGTGAACGCACACTATAATTCTCCCAAGGGACCGGTGGTTTACTTAGAAAATAACATGGTACCACATCCCCATATTTGAACTCCGCCTTGTGCAGAAGCGGTTATTTTTTTTGTTCAGACTGCAATAGTTTCTTCATACTAACTCGGAATCCGGCGAGACTTCGACCGATTAACTCCTACCTAAATTACGAACAATATGGAACACTCTGATACTTCATCTTGTGAACGCATACTGTAGTTCTCCAAGGGGACTGACAGTTGTACTTAGAAAATAACAGGCTACCACATCCCCATATTTGAACTCCGCCTAGTGTAGAAGCCGCTATTTTTTTGTTCAGACTGCAATAACTTCTTCATACTAACTCAGAATTAGGGGATACTTCGACCGATGAACTCCCACCTAAATTACGGACTATACGGAACAGTCGGATACTTCATCTTGTAAATGCACACAGTAGTTCTCCATGGTGATTAACAGTTGTACTTAGAAAATAACAGGCTATATCACCACTTCAATGCTCACTGTAGTTCGCTATGGTGACTAATAGTTGTACTTAGAAAATTACATGCTACATCCTCATATTTGAACTCCCCCTAGGCAGAAGCCGCTATTATTTTTGTTCGAACTGCAATTACTTCTTCATACTAACTCAGAATCGATCGATGAACTCCCACCAAAATTACGGACAATGTGGTACACTCGGGTACTTCATCTTGTGAACGCACATTGTTGTTCTCCATGGGGATTGACAATTTACTTAGAAAATAACAAGCTACCACATCCCCGTATTTGAACTCCGACTAGTGCAGAAGCCGCTTTTTTTTGTTCAGACTGCAATAACTTCTTCATACTAATTCGGAATCCGGTGAGACTTCGACCGATTAACTCCCACCTAAATTACGGACAATATGGAACACTCGGATACTTCATCTTGTGAACGCACACTGTACTTCTCCATGGGGACTGACAGTTGTACTTAGGAAATAACAGGCTACCACATCCCCATATTTGAACTCCGTCAAGTGCAGAAGCCACAATTTTTTTTGTTCAGACTGCAATAACTTCTTCATGCTAACTCGGAATTAGGCAAAGCATCGACCGATGAACTCCTACCTAAATTACGGACAATATGGTACACTCGGATACTTCATCTTATGAACGCATACCGTAGTTCTCCAAGGGGACTGGCAGTTCACTTAGAAAATAATATGGTACCACATCCCTATATTTGAACTCCGCCTAGTGCAGAATCTGCTATTTTTTTGTTCAGACTGCAATATTTTCTTCAAACTAACTCGGAATTCGGCGAGACTTCGACCGATGAACTCCCACCTAAATTACGGACAATATGGAACACTTGGATACTTCATCCTGTGAACGCACATTATAATTCCACACTGTAATTCTCCATGCGAACTAACAGTTGTACTTAGAAAATAACAGGCTACCACATCTCCATATTTGAACTCCGCCTAGTATAGAAGCCGCTAATTTTTTGTTCAACTGCAATAACTTCTTCATACTAACTCAGAATTAGGCGATACTTCGACCGTTGAACTCCCACCTAAATTACGGATAATACGGTATAGTCGGATACTTCATCTTGTGAACGCACACAGTAGTTCTCCATGGTGACTAACAGTTATACTTAGAAAATAATAGGCTATATCCCCACTTCAACGTTCATTGTAGTTCTCCATGTTGACTAATAGCTGTACTTAGAAAATAATAGGCTACATCCTCATATTTGAACTCCGCCTAGGCAGAAGAAGCTATTTTTTGTTCAGACTGTAATAACTTCTTCATACTAACTAGGAATAAGGAAAATCTTCAACCGATGAACTCCTACTTAAATTACGGACAATATGGTACACTCAGATACTTCAACTTGTGAACGCACACTGTAGTTCTCCATGGGGACTGAAAGTTTACATAGAAAATAACATGCTACCACATCCCCATATTTGAACTTCGACTAGTGCAGAAGCCACTATTTTTTTTGTTCAGAGTGCAATAACTTCTTAATAATAACTCGGAATCAGACGAGACTTCGACCGATTAACTCCCACCTAAATTAGGGACAATACGAAACACTTGGATACTTCATTTTGTGAACGCATACTAAAGTTCTCCATGGGGACTGACAGTTGTACTTAGAAAATAACAGGCTACCACATCCTCTTATTTGAACTCCGCCTAGTGCAGAAGCCGCTATTTTTTTTGTTCAGACTGCAATAACTTCTTCATACTAATTCGAAATCTGGCGAGACTTCGACCGCTTAACTCCCACCTAAATTACGAACAATATGGAACACTCGGATACTTCATCTCATGAACTCACACTGTAGTTTTCCATGAGAACTGATAGTTGTACTTAGAAACTAGCAGGCTACCACATTCCCATATTTGAACTTCGCCTAGTGCAGAAGCCTCTATTTTTTTTGTTTAGACTGCAATAACTTCTTCATACTAATTTAGAATTTGGCGAGACTTCGACCGATTAACTCCAACCTAAATTACAGACAATATGGAACACTCGGATACTTCATCTTGTGAACGCACACTGTAATTCTCCATGGTGACTGACAATTGTACTTAGAAAATAACAGGGTAACACATCCTTATATTTGAACTCTGCCTAGTGTAGAAGCCACTATTTTTTTGTTTAGACTGCAATAACTTCTTCATACTAACTTGGAATTAGGCGATACTTCGACCGATGAACTCCCACCTAAATTAAGGACAATATGGTACAATCGGATACTTCATCTTGTGAACACACAGCGTAGTTCTCCATGGGGACTGACAGTTTACTTAGAAAATAACATTATATCACATCCCCATATTTGAACTCCGCCTAGTGCAAAAGCCGTTATTTTTTTTGTTCGGATTGCAGTAACATCTTCATACTAATTCAGAATCCCGCGATACTTCGACCGATTAACTCCCACCTAAATTATGGACAATATGGAACATTCGGATACTTCATCTTGTGAATGCATACTGTAGTTCTCTATGGGGACTGACAGTTGTACTTCGAAAATAATAGGCCACCACATCTCCATATTTGAACTCCGCCTAGTGCAGAAGCCGCTAATTTTTTGTTCAGACTGCAATAACTTCTTCATACTAACTCGGAATTAGGCGATACTTCAACCGATGAACTCCGAACTAAATTGCGGACAATAAGGTACAGTCAGATACTTCGTCTTGTGAACGAACACTGTGGTTCTCCACAGTGACTAACAGTTGTACTTAGAAAATAACAGGCTATATCCCCACTTCAACGCTCAGTGTAGTTCTCCATGGTGACTAGTAGTTGTACTTAGAAAAATAACAGGCTACATCCACATATTTGAACTCCGCCTAGGCAGAAGCCGCTTTTTTTTCTTTAGACTGCAATAACTTCTTCATACTAACTCGGAATCAGGCAAAACTTAGACCGATGAACTCCCACCTAAATTACGGACAAAATGGTACACTCGGATACTTCATCTTGTGAACGCACACTGTAGTTCTCCATGGGGACTGACCGTTTACTTAGAAAATAACATGTAACCACATCTCCATATTTGAACTCCTCTTAGTGTAGAAGCCGCTATTTTTTTTGTTCAGACTACAATAACTTCTTCATACTAATTCGGAATCCGACGAGACTTCGACCGATTAACTCTCACCTAAATTACGGACAATATGGAACACACGGATACTGCATCTTGTGAACGCTCACTGTAGTTCTCCAGGAGAAGTGACAGTTGTATTTAGGAAATAACATGCCACCATATCCCCATATTTGAACTCCGCCTAGTGCAGAAGCCGCTTTTTTATTCAGACTGCAATAACATCTTCATAATTCGGAATCCGACGAGACTTCGACCGATTAACTGCCACCTAAATTACGGACAATATGGAACACTCAGATACTTCATCTTGTGAACGCACATTGTAGCTCTCCATAGGGACTGATAGTTGTACTTAGAAAATAACAAGCTACCACATCCCCATATTTGAACTCTGCCTAGTGCAGAAGCCGCTATTTTTTTTGTTCAGACTGCAATAACTTCTTCATACTAATTCGGAATCCCGTGAGACTTCGACGGATTAACTCCCACCTAATTTACGGACAATATGGAACACTCGGATACTTCATCTTGTGAACGCACACTATAGTTCTCCATGGGGACTGACAGTTGTCTTAGAAAATAACAGGCTACCACATCACAATATTTGAACTCCGCCTAGTGCAGAAGCCGCTATTTTTTTTGTTCAAACTACAATAACTTCTTCATACTAACTCGGAATCAGGCAAAACTTCGACCGATGAATTCTCACCTAAATTACGGACAATATGGTACACTCGGATACTTTATCTTGTGGACACACACTATAGTTCTCCAAGGAGACTGACAGTTTACTTAGAAGATAACATAGTACCACGTATATTTGAACTCCGCCTAGTGCAGGACAACCTATTTTTTTGTTCAGGCTGCAATATTTTCTTCATACTAACTCGGAATCCGACGAGACTTCGACCGATTTACTCCCACCTAAATTACGGATAATATGGAACACTCGGATAATTCATCTTGTGAACGCACACTGTAGTTCTCCATGGGAACTGATAGTTGTACTTAGAAAATAACAGGCTACCACATCCCAATATTTGAACTCCACCTAGTGCAGAAGTCGCTTTTTTTGTTCAGACTACAATAACTTCTTCAAACTAACTCGAAATTAGGCGATACTTCGATCGATGAACTCCCACCTAGACTACGGACAATATGGTACAGTCGGATACTTCGTCTTGTGAACGCACACTATATTTCTCCATGGTGACTAATAGTTGTACTTAGAAAATAGCAGGCTATGTCCTCATATTTGAACTCCGCCTAGGAAGAAGCCGCTTTTTTCTTCAAACTTCAATAACTTCTTCAAACCAACTCGGAATCAGACAAAACTTCGACCGATGAACTCCCACCTAAATTACGGACAAAATGGTACAATTAGACACTTCATCTTGTGAACGCACATTGTTGTTCTCCATGGGGATTGACAATTTACTTAGAAAATAACATGCTACCACATCCCCGTATTTGAACTCCGACTAGTGCAGAAGCCGCTTTTTTTTGTTCAGACTGCAATAACTTCTTCATACTAATTCGGAATCCGGTGAGACTTCGACCGATTAACTCCCACCTAAATTACGGACAATATGGAACACTCGGATAATTCATCTTGTGAATGCACACTGTACTTCTCCATGGGGACTGACAGTTGTACTTAGAAAATAACAGGCTACCACATCCCCATATTTGAACTCCGCCTAGTGCAGAAGCCGTTATTTTTTTGTCTACACTGCAATAACTTCTTCATACTGACTCGTAATCTGGTGAGACTTCGACCGATGAACTCCCACCTAAAATTACGGACAATATGGAACACTCAGATACTTCATCTTCTGAACGCACACTGTAGTTCTCTAAGGGGACTGGTAGTTTACTTAGAAAATAACATGGTACCACATCCTTATATTTGAACTCCGCCTAGTGTAGAAGCCGCTATTTTTTTGTTCAGATTGCAATATTTTCTTCATACTAACTCGGAATCCAGCGAGACTTCGACCGATTAACTCCCACCTAAATTATGGATAATATGGAACACTCGAATACTTCATCTTGTGAACGCACACTGTACTTCTCCATGGGGACTGACGATTGTACTTAGAAAATAACAGGCTACCACATCCCCATATTTGAACTCCGCCTAGTGCAGAAGCCGCTATTTTTTTGTTCAGACTGCAATAACTTCTTCATATTGAATCGAAATGCGGTAAGACTTCGACCGATGAACTCCCACCTAAAATTACGGACAATATGGAACACTCGGATACTTCATCTTGTAAATGCACACTGTAGTTCTCCAAGGGGACTAGTAGCTTACTTAGAAAATAACTTGGTGCCACATCCTCATATTTGAACTCCGTCTAGTGTAGAAGCCGCTATTTTTTTTATTCAGACTGCAATATTTTCTTCATACTAACTCGGAATCCGATGAGACTTCGACTGATTAACTCCCACCTAAATTATGGACAATATGGAACACTCAGATACTTTATCTTGTGAACGCACACTGTAGTTCCCATGGGAATTGACAGTTGTACTTAAAAAATAACAGGCTACCACATCCCCATATTTGAACTCCACCTAGTCCAGAAGCCTCTTTTTTTGTTCAGACTACAATAACTTCTTCATACTAACTCAGAATTAGGCGATACTTCGATCGATGAACTCCCACCTAAATTACGGAAAATATGGTACAGTCGGATACTTCGTCTTATGAACGCAGACTGTAGTTCTCCAAGGAGACTGATAGTTTACTTGGAAAATAACAAGCTATATCCCCATATTTGAATATTATTTCTCTATGAGATGTAAAAGGGTATATTTGGAATTTCAAAAAGATACCGAGTAAATCTATTCAATGAATTCTCTTTATTAGCAGTAAAGATATATTCATGTTTTGTATGGAAATTACATTTTAAAAAAGTGGAAATTAGGTCTCAGTGACAAAAACGACATTAGCTTACAGTACAATGATTTAAATAGTTGCGTTTGCGGAACATTTTTGGGTGCTTTCTTTTAATCAAGGTCGTATTTCCCAAGTTTGATTAGTTTTGAGGACAAATATTGTTTTTTCCGACATAATCAACTAGGGCTGTTATGGTAACGGTAAATTTACCATTACCATACCATTACCAGCCAATCGGTTACCATTTTACAGTAAAGTCGGTATACCAATATAATCGGTATGGTAACGGTAAATTTACCATTTTCTACGGTAAAACATCGGTAATATTTTTTCAAAACCAACGGTAACGGTAATTTACCAGTCTGTTCATAATACATTGATATTCATGAAAGATGTTGTATTACGAACATTTAGAAGCAAAAAAATATTTCAATTTATTCCAGTAATTCAACTAAAATGATGATAAATACACTTCTTTTCTATGTCCTTAATTAAGTGACCCGATGAGATATATAATGAAGCATCGTTCAGTGTAAAAATATATCAACTTATTTTTTTAGACAAACGGTAATTTACCATTACCAATGTAACGGTTATCGGTGTAACGGTTACCAGTTTATCGGTATACCAGTCAATCGGTAACGGTAACGGTGAACAATTTTAGTTTACTATTAAAAACGGTATGGTAACGGTATTCACAAAATGTTACCGGTACCATAACAACCAACCCTCGTTCTCTACTTTACTTTATTTCCTTTGCAACTCCTTCCTCCATCGTACTTCACTCATGTCGTTGCCTTCTTTGTGGTCACAGCTGCTATGTTGGCGCCGTCGTGGTTTTCATTGTCCTCTTCATCCTCTCCTTCGCCTCACGATACAAAACAACCCGAAAAGTCATGATCATAAACCCTAAAATCCCCATCACATTCACTGAATTCCTAAAAATCAAAATTGACACTACAACTGCCTTAGCATTCCTTTGTGCTTGCAAAGCCAACGTGTGCTCCTGTGTTTTGTAAGTAGAGAGTTTGTCAAATTCCCTCTTGGGAGACTAGTTCATACAGCTAGCTCAAACGGTTGTTTTTTGGGATTCCTAACACTGCACAAAACGCGTTTGATGGAATTCCAAGGTGCAGTTGTTAGATTTGTTTGATTCCTTTGCGCATGCCTTTGAAGTTTGCAAGTCTTCAGTTGGTGTCCTAAGGTACTTTCGTAACTCTTCAGTTGATCAGAGAATGTTATGTATCCATATTACAAGAGTATAATTTGATTCACAAAGATAAAATTATTTAGGCTGTTCATAGATAATGATAAAGACATATAGCCTTCCCATACATAAAGATAAATTTTTTTTCATTTTTTGTTTAAATGCTTAATTTACATATATTTTTTGTATAATAGTTTATTTATTTGTCTTTCCATTTAAAAGCTAAGTGGAGATAAAAGGAGAAATCCATTATCCCTTTTTTAGAAAATTAACTAAAATATTATTAACAAAAAACAAGTCTATTTTTAGACATTGGCAAGGGCTACAGAAATAGATTTGGAGATCCAGAGTTGTATTTCGGCAATTCGGAATCCTCTTCCACTATTCCAATCTCTTCCTCATTTTTGGTTGAAAATGGTTTTCAATTTGTTCTAAAGTTCTTGCTGTTGAAGGGTATTTTGCTGGATTATCTTTGGCAAAAAAGATCCGAGGGTATTAATTATCTAGAAGATTTGTTACATCACTTCAACATCGTCAATTCGCCGAACATTGGTATGGGATACAAAGAGAGATTTGGTAATCCAGAGCCCTTTTTTTGGTAAACTTGATCAAGTTCATAATTCCTCAAAGAAGAATTCTGTTCTGTTGAATGATAGTGAGTTTTCAGATATTGTTATAAGTGATAGATCTTTACGATTCAATTCTATTACTTTTGATCCTGACGTCGTATTTTGCAATAATGGTTCTTGTTCATCTGTAACTGAGATTACTGGAGAAGATTCGATCCCAATTAAAGGTTTTCTTCAAATAAAGAAAAAAGGTAAATCTTTCTTTAGAAGACAGGAAATTTTCGAGATTCAAACGTCAAACAAATTTGATTGTCTCAACTCTGAGACTATAACTAATTTTGATTCATTTGAGAATGGAGTTGATAGTGATATGGCTGATACTCTTTCGTCTAATAGCTTTGATGCAAAGCATAAGAGGGATGTGACTGTTTGTGATGAATTTTCTGTTGATAATATTAGTGAACAATCTAAGGTCAGTTATTTCTTAAATGAATTTTGGTTAGAATATGATCTTGACTGCCTGAATTCTATGTCTGATGAAAATAGTGATCCTGTTTCTCAATTCGAAGTTGATTAGTTATATATGTCAAACAATTGTTCTGATTTTTGGTTGAAAATATCAGAGACTGATATTTCATACTTAGTTGAATGCAATGATCTTAATGGTGTGTTGGAATCTAGCACATGGGATGGAGTGGTACTGGAAGAGTTTGGCAACTCTCTTGTCATTAATGATCAGGCTTGTTCTGATGGTGAACAATTGTTTGAGCTAGATTATCTTCGTGAATGGTTCTTGTCCTTTGAAAAACAGAATGATGATATAGCTGTTGATTTAGAGACTCACTATCTAATGTTTTTTCAAATTCATTCTCTGCTTCTCTAGATGATTTGCACGCTGCTACAGTTGTGCATGGTGCACAGGTCTTGCCTGATGTTGATGTGATGGCCAATGCGGAAGAAGAGTTTCTTTTTATTAAGGAGAAGTCTGTTTTCATTGATTTAAATAAGTCTTCACACCAAAATTCAAATGAAGGAGAGGGCTTTTATGCTGCTTCTGAATCAGATTTGGGGAATGATTGTGATTATGATATTTCATTTATGAGTGGCTCTACAGAAGTGAGGTCTTCAAATTGTGTGAAATCTGGGGAAGTTGTTTTAAATATTGATATAGTAGTGAAGTCTTTGGAGGAATCTTCAGATGAGTTAGTATAAGTTGCTTCGGGTCTTGTTCCAGGTGACAGTTTAGATTCTTTGAGCATTGGCGTGGTGACTATAGACGTAGATGCTTTGGAGTCTGATAGGATAGAGCGTGGTATTTGCTCAATTCCTAACTCCGCATCATTGAAGAGAGGAAAGCGCAAGAGATCAGTAGTTTCTAGTGGTTCAGTTCGTCGAAGTGCTAGAATCCGTAACAGCCAGTCTTCTTCTATAGGTGAGTTACCAAGATCGAGTGCCATGAGTGGTGCTACGAATCCAGGCTCAGGTATGAATTCTATTTTGGGTAGTACATTTTCTACTTATGCTCTAGGTAGTCTTTCATCTGCTGAGTTTAGTCAGCTAGCTCATGACACATCTTTTATTTTTACTGATATTGAGATGGATCGGGGGTATATTAGACGTAAGGAATTAGAGAGGGCAAGTACAGTTCATTTATGAGGATCATTAGTTGGGACATTAGAGGATTGAATGATTTGAAAAAATGTGATAAGGTTAGAGTGTTTTTTAAAGACTTCTCTATAGATATTGCTTTACTTCAGGAAATCAAAATTAACTGTCCTGATGTTCGTTTCTTTAGAAGATTAGGCGGTTATCACTTTAGAAAATGGGTTTTTTTACCTTCCGTTGGTTCTTCAGGGGGATTAATGATAGGCTGGCAAAATAATTATTTTAAATTACTTCAATGTATTGTTAAGCAACATTCTCTTCATGTTATACTTATTAATCTTTCTGATAACTCTTTTTTAAATATTTCTAATGTTTACGGGCCTAATTCTAAAATTAATCGGAGAATTTTATGGAATGAATGCATAGAATATAGATCCTTAGCCCCGGGTTCTTGGATTATGGGGGGTGATTTTAATGTTGTGCGTTTCATAGGTGAGCGATATCCTAGGGAAGGGGATTACTCTACTAAGGAGGAATTCGATCAATTTATTATTAATTCTAATTTGATTGAAATTCCCCTTTCTAGTAGAGAGTTTACTTGGAGTAACGCTAGAGAGTCTCCATCCATGGCTCTTCTCGATAGTTTTTTTGTTAGTGATGAAATTGAAGACAAGTTTCCAATCTGTAGAGTCACTGGTTTACCTTATACCTTCTCTGATCATTGTCCTATTATTCTTACTTGTGAGTATCATAGAGTTATTATAAACAATTTTAAATTTGAAAAGATGTGGCTTTTGGAATCTAACTTTGTGAACTTAGTTAAAGGCAAATGGATTTCTTTGAGTTTCCATAATATCATAAATAAGGAAAATTATGTAAAAGCTTTTGTTTCTAAACTTAGGGATCTTAGGATTTTTCTTAAAAATTGGAACAAAAATGTTTTTGGCAATATAAAAATCAAAAAAGATAATATTCTTAATGAAATGCTTAAAATTAATAAGATGGAAGAATATAGACCTCTAAATCTAGGTGAACGTAATGTTCTTGCTAATTTAAAAGATGAATTAAATTCTATTTTAGAAAAGAAAGAGGTTATGTGGAAGCAGCGATCCAGAATTCAATGGATCAACGAAGGTGATAATAATACTAAATTTTTTCATAATATTGCTAATGGTAGAAAATGTAGTAATACAATTAACTCTATATTTGTTAATAATATAGAGTTAGTTGATCAAAGAGATCTTAACAAGGCTTTTACAGACTATTATAAGGATATTTTTGGTTCTAAAATCAATCATAGAATCAATGTTAGATGGATAGATCTGTATCCATCTGATTCTATTATTGATTTATCAGAGTTAGATAATCCTTTTACTGAAGAGGAAATTAGAAAAGCAATTAATGACATGCCAAGTGATAAATCACCGAGACCTGATGGGTTTCCAATTTTATTTTATAAAACTTTTTGGGACGTTTTAAAATTTGACTTAGTTAATTTGTTTAATGATTTTTATAATGGTAATTTGCAATTAGGGAGATTTAATTTCGCAAATGTTATTTTGTTACATAAAAAAGTAGGAGCTAAAAACTTAAAAGATTTTAGACCTATTTCTTTGATTAACTGTTCAGTTAAAATCATTTCTAAAGTTCTAGCTAATAGACTTAGTACAAGAATGAATGATTTAATAAATTGTTCACAATCGGCTTTTATTAAAGGGAGAAATATCACTGATGGAGTGGCTGTTGTTCAAGAATATATTAATTACTGTTGTAAGAATAACATAACCTGTGCGATTTTAAAACTTGATTTTGCTAAAGCTTTTGATTCGGTGGATTGGGATTTTCTTGTAGATATTTTTCATGCAAGAGGATTTGGTCATAGATGGATTAGTTGGATTTTGACTTTGCTTAGAACTGGAAACTCTAGTATTATGGTTAGCGATATATTAGGTAATAGAATTCAATCCAAGAGAGGTTTAAGGCAAGGGGATCCCTTATCGCCTTTATTATTTAACTTAGCCGTTGATGTTTTTGCTAAAATTATTAAAAGAGCAGTAGATAATGGATCTCTAGGAGAATGTGTAGGCAATGACATATCGCGTAATGGTATATCGGTTCTTCAATTTGCCGATGATACCTTACTTTTTTCTTCCCATCTTCCTAGACACATTATTACCCTCAAGTTTATCCTTTACAGTTTTGAACTTTTATCTGGGTTAAAAATAAATTTTGATAAAATTTCCGTGTTAGTTTTAAATGATTTTGAAAATGTTGAAAACTTAGTTGTTAATACTCTAAATTACAAAACTATGAACTTTCCTTTTGACTACCTTGGCTTTGTGATTAGACCCACCAATCTCAAACATGAAGATTGGATTATTATCATTGATAAAATCAAAAATAAGATTTCTAATTGGAATGGAAGATTTTTATCTAGAGCAGGTAGACTAGTTTTAATAAATTCGGTTTTATCAGCCCTTCCGATTTATTGGATGTCCATGCATCTGTTTCCAGATTGGGTTATTGATAAAATTGATAAAATTAGAAGAGATTTCTTATGGAGTGGGGAAAATTCTAATAATAATATAAAATGCCTAGTAAATTGGGAAACCATTTGTAAGGCCAAAAAGGAAGGTGGTTTAGGAGTTATTAATTTGCATAATATGAATTTGTCCTTGCTAGGTAAATGGTTATGGAAGTTTAAGGATTTAAACGATAACGCTATTTGGAAAGAGATCATTTCTAAATATTACTATAATGGAAATAGCAATTTATATCAAATTTCTTCTCCAGCCACTCAAGATTTATCTACTTTTTGGAAAAACATTTTAAAATGTCATGAGATTTTTAACTTAGGAATAAATACAATAGTTCATTCTGGTAATTGTACTTCTTTTTGGCATGACCGTTGGATTTCGGTCTTATCTTTTAAATTGGAATTTAAAGAGCTATATGAAATCTGTAATTTTAAGTTTGCTTTAATTAATGAAGTTTATTCTCCTGAAAATGATCCTCCTTGGAATTTTAGTTTTAATAGAATCTTAGTAGGTGTAACTCTTAGGCAACTTTATTTTCTTTATGCAAGATTAAATCTTTATAATATTGATAATGATATTATTTTTTGGGAATGGGATAAGAGTAAGAAATATACATCTAATTCATTTTACAGATTTATTAATTTTTCGGGTACAATAAACAACTCATTTAAATTTATTTGGAAATCAAATGCTCCTCCTAAATCTAAAATTCACATGTGGTTAATACTGCATGGAAAACTTAATACAATAGAATTCTTAAAAAGAAAAAACATTCAAAATGATAATAAATGTTATTTTTGTAATCTCCATCTTGAAGATATAAAGCATATATACTATGATTGCACGGATTCTTATTACATTCTAAATAATATTCTTAAAATTTTTAATTTTAATATAACAACTAAAATTTTGGATTGTGACTTCTACTGGAATAATTTTAGATTTATGTTCAAAAAGAATATTAGATTTTTACTTGACACTTTATTCATTATTATTAGTTGGTATATATGGTTTGAAAGAAATCAAAGAATTTTTAATAATAATAATAGTCATTTTAACAATTTGATTTTTACAATTTCTTCATTCTGTTTAATTGGATTACTAATCCCAAATATAAATTAGCTAAAAATAATCTATTTAAAGGGTATCTTAATAAGGTTAGTTATAATATTAACTTATTTAATCATAACAATTATATATTTAACATTAACAGTATTAATATTAATATTTTTACAAATTTATATGATGATCTAAATGTTAATCAAAATTTACTTATCACGATTAAAGATTCATAAGAATCTTTTAAGTTTTATTTTAATTATTGTTCTTGTCTTTGGTGATATTAGTTTATATGTATTTTAATTCAATTGTTTTTGTCCTGTTTAGTCTTATTTAGGTTTTATTTCCTACCTCATATATACATATATATATGTATATTAATTATATAAATATACATATATATGTATAATTCTTACTTTTTCCTTAGTCATCCATCAGATACAGGTATGGGTGATAGGGTGTCAGGCTCTTATTGCAGGTTCTCATGTCTTCAGATTACAGGATTACAGATTGTAGAGAGGCCATCAGAGTAGGGTTTTCCACTCAGGATTACTTGCAGTTCCACCACTGTTGCAGGATACTTTCATCTCTATTGTGGCGTATTATCTTCAGGAGGATCCATTCTTTTGCTTGGCACTTCTTTCTTTGTATAGAGTCTCCAGAGCAGTTTTCCCATTCAGCATCATATTCAGTTCCACTTCGGAGTAGATGCTTCTTCTTTCCTTCCGATCCACATGCATGGAGCTTCCTTCTTAGTTTGTGATGCATAGAGCTCTTGATACAGATACATGGAGCATCATATTCTTTTGTTTTTTAGGTACTCCTAAAACCTTAGTATCGGGTGGTGGCCGTGTCGAAACTCGATATCGGGGTGTGATGGGTGGTGGCCTTGCCGGAACTCATCTTAGGGGTACCTGATTTTTCTTAGATTCTTGTATTTAGTTTTGTTACCTGCCAGGCATGTTGGCAGCGCCTTATTATTGTTATATATATAGTTGCATGTGTGCTCTCCTCTATTTACAGAGGATCACACATTTTTCTCAAAAAAAATGACAACAATGAAATTTGTTATTAAGTGACATTGTCTCAATAACCAAAATGTTTTGTCATTGCATTTAAATTAAACACCGTTGTTAGTTTTTATTAATTTTTTTTATTTGTATATAGCTATGGTTATATCTCCTTTTTAGTTATTTGTATGTGTGTGTGAAATATTTCTTGTTATACTGTTAAGTTGCAAAATAATTTATTAAGCGCATATTCATGTATGTAGCTGGATTTGCATCAAAAGTGCATGATTTCGAATTTGGAGCTTAATTTTATGTTGTACTTCATAAGCTTTTTGTACGAGTATTCAATGAAGCGCAAAGTTTACACAATTAGTATTGTTTATAAAATTTGACCAATTCTTTAAGCAGGTTATCTCATACAATTGATAGGAAATGCTTTAGTCTTCGATAATAATAAGAAATCTATAGCTTATAATAAAAGCGGATTCCTTCTCTTAGTACCAAACACATGTTGCTTTCCTTTCTTAATGAGCACCTTAATCACTTTATGGCATACTAAAGTTATATTTTAATTTAGTTTTTCTTTATTAAAATAGCAAAATTAGTGGATATAGGGTTCAACAATATAATTTTCATACTATGCTTCCTAAATTGGACCACTGAATCCTAATGGTCATTAGACTATTAAAACTAGTGTTTTATCATCTTGACTAGTTCAAGTAGTCTAGGCATGGTGATAAAGTCTCACCTATGGTGGTCCTGAAATCATTTTATCGAGGGAAATTTATCAAGTGGGTGTGGTTAAACTAGTTTATGTATGCATCAGCCATGCTTATACGCCGCTCTATGTTAGCACTTGATGATGCGAAGCATGAATTGTATGAGATCATTAGATATCACAGAGTAAAAAATTCCATCCATGCATAACTAAGTCACTACTAAGGCAACTGTTCAACTATATCAACAATCTTCATAACAATTAGATGTACACAAAGATCTTAAACCATCTTCATAGCAATTATAATGAATCTTGAAAGGGTTGTTGCCGTAAAAAGCTTGATGGAAGAGATGGATGTTGTTAAATAGAGTGTCATTCTTTTAGAGAAGGAAATAGATGAACTTGAACAGTAAACAGGAAAGGTTGACACCAAATATATGCAGAAGGTATGACCTATCTGCTTTGTTTGCTTTATTTCCTTGTAATCATGTTTAATGACTTGAAAGTATGAAAAGAAAAACTCCATTGTTCATTCTGCTTTGTTAACACTGCATTCATGTTACTTCCTTCTTTGATCACATGTATGGATGTACTGTTTCTTCAAAATCAATTCAACACATAAATTAAATTGCAACACCAAGGAGGAACACTACTTATCTAAGAAAAAAAAGTGTCATATTCTTTTAATAGGTAGAAATAGGTGGATTATACATTTGAATCAGGCTTGAAGTGCACAAGTTTGTAATATACATACAATGGTTGCAAAAGAATGAAATAACATTTAGCAAGTCATAAAATTTAGTGATTGCGACATAATTGAATCGAAGAAGAATTATTTTTTCATAATGAATATTGCAATAAAATTATATGATTTATTTTTATCGAACATGATATTTTTATCTTGAAGAAAACAAATAAGATAATTAATTTTGTGAAAAAGGATAAAAGAAAATTTCTTTTGACTATGAAAAAAGCATTGTATTCTTATTATTCAAATGAAAATTTTATCTACATGTGTGTTGAATAAAAACCACTTTCTTTGATCTTTTTCGTCCATTAAATTAAAAAAGCAAAGCATTTTGTTTAATATAAAATTATATTGCTATTCTATGCTATAAATACACCAACTTATTTTGTACAATCATTTACAAAAATCATCACATTAGATCCTGTAGATATACAAATTTATAAAATATTTACTTTTTTATACTATATTTATGAATCATTTATGGTAGAATTACACATTATTTTATGCTACAGATATGAGGTGATTTAACATTTTCAACAAAAAGGTTATATTGAACCAAAAGTAGACATTTTAACATGTTCAACATAACTAAAATTACAAAATAGGTTTTTGAGAAAAGATTACAGGTGATATTTTGTACATGAAGTTAACAGAATAAATCATTCTACATAAAAAGATAAATGATTAGTCATTTTGTTATATTTCATTTCAATTTGAGACTTTGTTTGAATAGATTCTGAAAGAAATATTGGCTCAGTTATGACTGTGAAATTACAGTGATATAGACTTAACAATTGAACAAGATCAATAGACTTAGTAAGTGAAATAAATAGAAAAAAATAGCAAGACCGGCCATTTTTCATAATTCGGTATTGCTTGAAATAACATTACATAACCTTATAACATAAAATTGCCAAGCATGATTTATAAACCTTACAACTACAATTGTTACTCAATGACAATTACAATTAGGTTGAATAGATTCTCTATCCAACCCAGATCTCAAAATACTATACTCATATATTACTACTTATACGTCGCTTCTATTTCTTCTTCTCTTTTACCATCTTAGTTGATTTTAGCCTGAGCCATACCCTATGCAGTAAGCTTTGAAATTTTGACTGTTTCACTCCCATTGTTGAATGTGATGAGTAGCATTTAACCAAGATGTTGGGTAAACTCTTGATGTGATGCATGTTCTTACTTTGTTTCCAAAGCTCTCCACTACTGAATGGTCAATCTGTTTCTGTACTCTGAAGTGTTAATATAGACTTAATATGTTGACGCCTTCAAATGTTGAGCTTACCAGGGTTCTTAGGGATATTTTACCATCACTCTTCATGTTCATGTCTACAAATCCTCCTGAACCTATTTTGTTTAGTTCTTCTCTTAAGAAGACCTGCCATTTTCACCCAAAAATGAGAATAAAATAAACTAAATCATGCACATGTGCTTAATTGTAGGTTATGAAGGTAATGTTACCAATTTATAATTTGTTTACCTTCTTTGATTAGTGCAAGAACCACAAAACCATTTTCACCCTTGAAAACATCAAAGAAGACAACAATATGCTCCTGTAAGTCATCTAAAGCAAGACCAAAAGGCCTCCTATTCCACCATCTCTACTACTAATAATGAGAATTTAATGAACATAAATTAACCGTGTCTTTTCAAGTTTCCCAAATTACCCTTTCTACGTTTTAACCTCCATTTCTCGCTTCAGGCTGCTTACCCATATCCTATATCAAACTTACTTGAAAAAGAGGTTGAGGAGATTCCAGATCCAAGGAAATTCCTCACCTAACTCTTCTCCGACGAACCGCATAGACTGGGATACTTCAAGGTGATTCCAAATCAATGGCTATTCCAGTCCCAACATCTTCTCCAACGAATCGAACAAATTAGGGTTACTTTGGCTCAATTCAGATCTAACACCTTCTCCAGCTTCATTGTGCAATTAACTCTTACGGATTGTTCGACAGTCTACTAAGGTTAGTTCATAGATCCATGGTTCTAGATTTAACGTCCATCGATTATATTTGTTTGCCATATGTTTATCATGCTTAATTTAATTCAGTATATTTTTAGTATGGGCTTCTGTTTATCCCTTATATTCACTCACTGCGCCATCAATGTACTATAAATTTAAGTAAAACAACATTCGATGGCCTTCACTGTACTATAAATCGTTAGGCACTGTCTGGTATACTGTTCTTCCCATTTTACTATTTTTTCTCCATGGTCCAATTTTACTAGGTGCATGTTAAAGCAAACATGAACAGGCCTGGGAAATTGAAATGAATGATAGTTAAAAAATGTTGTTTTTATTTTTATATATAGTTGGTTTTATGGAAGTGCAGTATTGTGTGTATTTTTTGATACTGTTGTTCAATGTGTGTTTCTTCATATATGTTGTTTTACTTCAATTTATTTGGTAATGGTACTATGCAGAGTGCGATATAGTAAGCGTATATTGTGTGTATATTCTGAGCACTTGTATGCATTTTCCGAACAAGATAATGTGCATTCTATGTATATTGTATTTTATTTGAATTTACTTCTAAAACTATTATACAGTATACATATATTGTACATAATACAATATCAATATGCATTTTCTAAAACTGCAATATAACGAGCATTTTCCATTTGCATGTTGTTTTACTTAAATTTATGCTATAAAACGTGTTTCTAAAAGTGTAAAGAAGTGTTCATTTTCTTTTTGTATATGGTATTTCACCTGAATATATATATATATATATGCAATACATGGTGCACCGATGTGCACTTCTAAGCGATACAGCGTGAATTTGATTTTCTAAAATGTAAAATGTAATAATGTAAAAAATATTATATGTCCTACTAGAGTATATTTTTGGAAATGTAATCCAGTGTGCAACTTCTATGCAGGTGTAAGGTTGTGCGCATTTTCTACATAATATACTATGCATTTTGTGTATAAGTTGTTTTATTTAAATTTATTTTTAAAAACATTATGCGGTATACAATCATTGTACAGAATCCAATAATGATATGCATTTTCTGAAAGTACGATATAATGAGCATATTAGTCGGTATTTGGATAATAGAATCCATTAAATATAAGTGTGTATTTTGTTGAATTATTTTATTTACAGTTTCATGCTTTTATTTTAGTGTGTTAGTTACAGAAAATAGCAAATATGAAGGGAAGCTTTAGTAAAATTGAGACCCATATTGATGATACACGGTAATTTTGATTATCAAATTGGCTCTCATAACTAAATACATCCAATGTGAGGGTGGTATATGATCAACTTGACTAACTTTTCTTTGTGTTTGCAGGCAGACAGAGGCAGTCCAAGGTATTGTATTTTCATCCTTTATTTCTATAATGTTGAGGTACCCTTTTACTTTATTTCTGCATTTGCATCCCTTATTGAAGTATAAGTATAACATATGTTTGCTTTTGCTGATAGTTAAGTTGCATATTTCTATTGAATTTGGATTAGTGGTTGCATATGTAACCCCACATTTTGCTCTGTTTCATCCAACTATGTCTACCACTTGCTATAGATAACTACCCATATTACCAGTAACTTCCATGTTTCTCCTCGCATAAGATAAATTGTCTATTCCTTAGTTATAAAATATAAATTTAGGACAGTAGGAAACCCAAAGAAACACAACAAATTCCATGGTGTTAAACTATCAATTTACGTTACAAAATTTCACCTCCTCTTTTTCTAAACATCACGTCTGAGATCTTACCTTCAATAGTTTAGAAAAACTAACTTAAGTTATTAAGACATTTCTTACTTTTATTTTTGATGACTTTGCATACTCTACATTAAGAGTTTTGAATATATGAAAAGTCCATGCTAATATTCATAATTTGATTTTTTTACCTAATTCCACGAAGAAGATTGTTTATCTTCATTTCATAAGGTGAGTTGTCGTGAATTGCATCATTTTACTGTTGAGGTTTGACATTCAGCGCATTAAATTTGTCTCTATGGTGTATTTTTTAGCGTAGTTCAAGTTTTGATTAGAAATTTTTTATGGATTGTTTGTGATGGTAGTTTAATTTTGATTATATCCAGAATTAAGTAATGCTTAGTCCATCTAATTTGGAGTATTAATGATGAAAGAAGAGAAGTTTTAATGAATGTTTATTATGCTGATTTTAAAATGTCAATTGTTTGTTTTCTTTGGTGTTAGATTTATCTGATTTCTATACTTGGATAGTCAAATATAGGTGTCTGAACTTTATTGTAATTGAATCATACATCCAAGCATTTGATATAGTACTATGCACCGTAAAGTTCAATATATCCTGTTCACTGCAAAAGTTTTTTTCTTTTCGTTTTGCATCTATTTGTTCTTCCTTTTTAGATCAAAGAACATTTTAACACATAAAGGTCAGACCTGTTATTTAAATTCCACATTTATCTTTAGTTGTGGAGGTATTTGCAAATTACATAAAGAAATGCATAAATATGCATCTTATGTTACACAATAGACTGCATTCTTACTTATCTCTACTGACAATGAAAATTGGCTGCTGTTTTTTTAGTATAATTAACCTAGTCTAAAGCAAAGAATTTAAATCATGTTTTTAGTGAACTGTGTTTAATAACCTTATAGTTATGTTTAAAAGTAGCTATCGTGGTAAGTTTTTTAATAACCTGATATTAACCCTATCTAAAGCAAAAAATTTAAATCACATTTTTAGTGAATTGTGTTTGATGACCTTATGCTATGTTTAAAAGTAGCTATCGTGATATATTTTTTAATAACCTGATAAATACCTTAGGATGCATAAGAATCATATTGTAAATTGGATATTTCTAATTACATCATACTTATATCTCGGAGTTCAACTTATTTGGTTTCTCTTTTGGTAAACATGTATGTTTTGAATACATGGTAGGATTCATTTGATTTTGTTTCTGATTTCAACAAACTTGGTCGTTGTCTAATGTTGATGCCATTCGCATAAAAGGTTATTTTGAAAAATTAATTGTTGAAGATTGTAATAAAAAATGATAAAGACGAAGAATAGCAAGAATGGCCTGAAAATGGTCAATCGAGCTATCGCTCTATGGTAAAAACATTAGGTGCCTGCTTTGTTTATCTGCATACCTTCATTAGTTATATGTTTACACATCAATATTATGTGAAAACAAAGTCTAAGATAATTTTATATCTCTGCAAAAGTTTTTCCTCTTTCTTTTCATTTTAAGCCAATGTGATATGTATACTAATACAAGAAGTGTTTGCGCCAAAAATGGTCACAAACCCCAAGTGTAGTGAAAGCACCAGCGTATGAATACAAATCAACAGTATTCACACACAAATCACAAATCTAAGCAAGTAACAAACAGCAATCCAGAAATAATGAACGAAAACACGAAATTTATAGTGGTTCGGCTATCTCCGGCCTACGTCCACTCCAAAGTTTTTATCTTTTATTGATCGATGCTTGAAGATTACAATTTCCTATCGCGTAGTACAACGGATTTTATGATTATAATCTGAATCTAAGGCAGCAATGGTGATCTGGAGTAAATCTGGCAGAGTCCGGGCGCTCTTTAGCTCTCAAAGTTGTCCGACCCCCTTTCTGAATGACCAGGGGCTCTATTTATAGGTGTAGGAGGCTGATACTTCGCCTAAAATGAGGGGAGACCAGTTCTGGTACGTCAGGGGGCCCACATGGCCGAAATCTGGAGATCTGGGCCCACTTTGGGATCGATTCGACCCTTGGTTCGAATCGATCAAGAAATCATCCAATCTAGCTGAAATTTGGCGTGAACATTCTTCATCATGTGCTTAAGCTTCTGTGAAAATTTCATGGCATTTGGACTTGTAGAACTCGAGATATGATCGATTCAATGTTGCATTTCTGGAGAACAGGGATACTTCGAATCGATCTTGGTTCGAATCGATTCGGTCGACTCGATGCTTGCTGCGACGTGGCGCGTGTCTCTCGCTTCGATCCGTTTTGTACTCCGGTTTGACTGGGTCGAATCCATGGCTTGGATTCGAGGTAATGGATTCGAAGGATTCTCAGTTGAAATGGATTCGAAGATGATGGAGTCGAAGCAAGGGAAGTTCGACGGAGTCGAGGCAAGGGAAGATGATGGAGTCGAGGCAAGGGAAGATGATGGAGTCGAGGCAAGGGAAGTTCGATGGAGTCGAGGCAAGGGAAGATGATGGAGTCGAGGCAAGGGAAATTCGATGGAGTCGAGGCAAGGGAAATTCGATGGAGTCGAGGCAAGGGAAGATGATGGAGTCGAGGCAAGGGAAGATGATGGAGTCGAGGCAAGGGAAGATGATGGATTCGAACAGTACCTTCTTCCTACCTTGTATCGATCGTATCTTCTCCGTACAAACTCCGATTAACCTGAAACTTGAAACGTAGCCTCTCCTAGTCCTCATCATCATTTCCAATCGATTCCGTCCTGATTGGAGCTCGACCAAATTTTGACGATATCCATTGCAGCCTGGTTTCCAATTGAACTCCAATCCTGATATCCAGCCGATTTGTTGATATTCCAGCTTTGACCAAAAAGCGGGATAACATTTGCCCCCCAAAACATGCCTTGTGATAAGAAGGCGTGTTTTGAATAATTCCGTATCTGATACCCAAAGTCCGTAGCCAATTCCATGTCCATCCGAACTCGAAGACCGAGCCTTTGATCCATTCTTATCCAACAGCCAATAGCCAAATCCAGGACCTCTCCGGGCCGATATCCAAATCTATAACCTCTCTGGGCTCTTGTCAAGCGCAATCCACACACGACGACCGTGGTCCAGTGTCCCTGGACGCTGATGTAACCTCTCCGGGTTCTTGCCAAGCGCTATCCACACCTGACGACCGTGGTCCAGTGTCCCTGGACGCTGAGCTAACCTCTCCGGGTTCTTGCCAAGCGCAATCCACACCTGACGACCGTGGTCCAGTGTCCCTGGACGCAAGTAATGCCGTGGCTTAAGTCCTAAGCCGAATCCTGGTCGCTCCGGACCCTTGCTGAGCATAGTCCATACTCAACGACCTGAAACAATAATTGATAATAGGAGGCCTAAGTCCTAGGTCGAATCGTGGTCACTCCGGACCCTTGCCGAGCATAGTCCATACTCGACGACCGTTTATCAAAAACAATAAAGAATCCAATCAAAATCCAATCCGAAAATCAGAAATCCAAACCGACATCCAAAACAGAAAACCCAAAACAAAAACCAGTCATCCGAACGAAAATCCAAAGCAGAAAGCAAACAAAAACCAGGAGTTCGATCCAAACTCCAAAACCAAACCAGAAAACTAAGTGTCCAATCCAAAAACAAAAGACAGATTTCGCAAAACATGGCTTTGCGGTTTATCATCATTCAGAGCATGCCTAGCGGCTATCTCCGTCCCCATACATGTGTAAATGACTCGGTTGCTCGCCAATGGTTTGCTACTTATTTCATATTATCCTGATCAATTGATTACCAATCGACCATTATTCCTGTACCTCATATCCTCATGGTTTGAGGTAGGCGGTGGTTGCTCCTGCTCCACCGCTGCATTCCGAGCCCCAACATACTACCTCAACTGCCCATTCCTCACATGCTCCTCAATTATATCCTTTAGGTGCCTGCAGCTGTTGGTATCATGCCCGTCCAAATCGTGGAAGAGACAATGCTTTCCAGATGCCCTCTCCCGCTCGGATGATTCTCTCCTAGCCGGCCTCCGGTAAGGAAGGCGATTCTGAGTTTCCATGAATATCCGCTCCTGCGTCTCGTTTAATTCTGTGTATGTGGAAAACTTTGGATCCTTCCATTGCTTCCTGGATTTTCCTGAATCGTCGCCCAACTTCCTTTTTCCTTTATCTTTGTCCGAGCTTCCGTTGGATGGTCCTCCACCCTCAGTCACATTCACCTCTTTTAACTTTAAGTCCATACATGCATCTTCTTGCCGAAGGAACCTTTCAGCTTCGTGGAAGAATTCCCCGAGATCCCGTGGCGGGTCTCGTACTAAAGATACTTTAAAATCTGAATCCTCTCTGACTCCCGACACTGCCGCCATCAAAACCATCGATGGATCCGGCCGATCCACCGAAGCAACCGCCGCATTAAATCGAGTCAAAAATGCTTTAAGTGATTCATCCGTCCTTTGCTTTACCGATGTTAACGTCATCACGTTCTTAGGTCTTTTGATATGAACCCGAAACTGTCCCAAAAACCTGTCCACCAATTCCCTCCAAGTCCTGATAGATCCTTCTTCCAGCTGCCTAAACCACATTGCCGCTAGGTCTGTTAAGTATAAAGGGAAACATCTGGCCATCACTTCCTCCGATGCCCCCAGCACTTCCATGTGTCTTGTGTACCTCATCAAGTGATCAGTCGGATCAGCCTTGCCATTATATGCTTCTACACTAGGTAACTTGAACTTAGGCGGATTCTGAGCTACCCTGATTTCTCGAGTGAACTGACTCCTGTTCACTCCTTCCAAATCTCTATTGGTCAAACCTCCACGCATAGTCTTCCTAATAATTTCCATTAATCCAGCGTTGCCTGTTAGGGGTTGCCCCCCATGCTCTCGTGGGAACTCCGGCACATATTCCTCATGTGGCTCATTAGCCGCAACGTTGGCTCTAGCTTGCTGTACTCCCTCCAAAGGTCCTTCTGCGTTAGATCCTGCGGGCCTGCCCCCAAGCCCTTGTTGATTGCCTTCCGGTTCTGTATTCTGTACTCCATTAGGTTCCGCAACCCTAGTTCCTTGTTCCACATTTGTAGTTGCTGTAGTTGGTCCAAGGTTCTGTGTTCCTGCAGCTCTTATCTGCTCGAAGAAAGTCTGCATCATATCCTGTTGGCTCTTCAGCAACCTCTCGTGTAATGAATTCGCCATAGCTTCCATTTCATCTCTGGTAATGTAAATCGAAGCTTGTCCTTCTCCAGCACCAGAGGATGCCTCTTGACTTCCTCCCTGTTGGCTTCTCTCAGCTCTTTGCCTTCTACTTGTTTGTCGAGTCATTGTCTTTCAAATCTGAACTTCAATCCGATGTAGCGGGTGCTAGTCGTTCTCAGTGAAAGCACCAAAGTGTTTGCGCCAAAAATGGTCACAAACCCCAAGTGTAGTGAAAGCACCAGCGTATGAATACAAATCAACAGTATTCACACACAAATCACAAATCTAAGCAAGTAACAAACAGCAATCCAGAAATAATGAACGAAAACACGAAATTTATAGTGGTTCGGCTATCTCCGGCCTACGTCCACTCCAAAGTTTTTATCTTTTATTGATCGATGCTTGAAGATTACAATTTCCTATCGCGTAGTACAACGGATTTTATGATTATAATCTGAATCTAAGGCAGCAATGGTGATCTGGAGTAAATCTGGCAGAGTCCGGGCGCTCTTTAGCTCTCAAAGTTGTCCGACCCCCTTTCTGAATGACCAGGGGCTCTATTTATAGGTGTAGGAGGCTGATACTTCGCCTAAAATGAGGGGAGACCAGTTCTGGTACGTCAGGGGGCCCACATGGCCGAAATCTGGAGATCTGGGCCCACTTTGGGATCGATTCGACCCTTGGTTCGAATCGATCAAGAAATCATCCAATCTAGCTGAAATTTGGCGTGAACATTCTTCATCATGTGCTTAAGCTTCTGTGAAAATTTCATGGCATTTGGACTTGTAGAACTCGAGATATGATCGATTCAATGTTGCATTTCTGGAGAACAGGGATACTTCGAATCGATCTTGGTTCGAATCGATTCGGTCGACTCGATGCTTGCTGCGACGTGGCGCGTGTCTCTCGCTTCGATCCGTTTTGTACTCCGGTTTGACTGGGTCGAATCCATGGCTTGGATTCGAGGTAATGGATTCGAAGGATTCTCAGTTGAAATGGATTCGAAGATGATGGAGTCGAAGCAAGGGAAGTTCGACGGAGTCGAGGCAAGGGAAGTTCGATGGAGTCGAGGCAAGGGAAGATGATGGAGTCGAGGCAAGGGAAGTTCGATGGAGTCGAGGCAAGGGAAGATGATGGAGTCGAGGCAAGGGAAATTCGATGGAGTCGAGGCAAGGGAAATTCGATGGAGTCGAGGCAAGGGAAGATGATGGAGTCGAGGCAAGGGAAGATGATGGAGTCGAGGCAAGGGAAGATGATGGATTCGAACAGTACCTTCTTCCTACCTTGTATCGATCGTATCTTCTCCGTACAAACTCCGATTAACCTGAAACTTGAAACGTAGCCTCTCCTAGTCCTCATCATCATTTCCAATCGATTCCGTCCTGATTGGAGCTCGACCAAATTTTGACGATATCCATTGCAGCCTGGTTTCCAATTGAACTCCAATCCTGATATCCAGCCGATTTGTTGATATTCCAGCTTTGACCAAAAAGCGGGATAACAAGAAGTATGTAAGCCAACTTTCAAACCAATTTGCATGGTCTATTGCCTTAAACTTACAATTTACCGATGTGCCGAAATAATAATAAAAATAGGGAAAAATATATATTGATAGAGTACTACAGGTAAAAGTAAGCAACTAAGAAAAAGTTAATTTTAACAATGAAATAGTGAACCAAGCAAGAAAAAGCAGTTGATATTTTAATCAATGGTAATAAGCAAAGTAATTACTAAAGTTTGGAATAAAGGGAAGAAAACAACATGATTACTAAATATGATAGTATAGATTTTATGATATAATAAGAAGTGTAAGTACCAAGTGACTAGATGCAAGTCCACGCACGGATGTGCATATACACTCAATAATATTCTATTTTAGAAGATTGTTTTGCCTATCGGATTATGTTTTTGGCTTGCTACCGCCTTTTGATATTGCTTTGAAATTTTTATTTGGTTTGAAAATATTGAACATTTTAGTTTGACAAAACTAATGTATTGATTTGTACTACTTAGTTCTAAGAGTTATGGTAATGTTCACCATAATGTATAATATGTTTGGATTTGTATAATGTTTTGAAGTCTCTTAGCCAACTCTATTATGAATTTTTTAATTTTGTTTCTCAGTGCCCTATAACAACATAACCTCAGTTTAAGGTGTGTTTTCTTCCATGTAGGAGCTTTAAGGCTAAATTTTCATTTTGTCCATGAAGCATAGCAAAAGACTTTAAATTACTATTTACCTCAACACATGTCAAGAAGTTCAGAAACTAGAATATGATGAAATTTTCTACAACTTGGAATCCATGTAATAATAATAAAGACCTATGATATTATCCCTTCACGTTTTCTTTTCGTGCATGTCATAAGAAATGTGATGTTACATGTAAATACAGTATTCACTTACTGTGTGCGACTTTGATTGCATATTATAGAATTACTATCTATGCTCTATATAACTTTAATGTTACATCAACCATCTATTATCTACTCTATGCTTCATACATGTCTTACTAACAATCTGCCTGCATTCATACAATGAATCTCGCTTAGAAATTTATAGGCGCTGTAACATGAATGGAAGAAATGTACTATACTTGTAAACAAAACATTATGCATGCTTTGAAACATGCTATACAACGAGAATTAATGTATGTACATTGTGATTAGATGCAAATCCATCTGGACGTGCTTATATACTTGTTTACATAAGATCCCTTTTCTCTATAAATCTTTTTAAATGAAATTTATATAAATTTCTTTGAAAATTTTCAGTTTAAAGATATTATATAAATAGACTGTATATATATAAAATTTTCTGTTTTATAATTTTATGGAACAAATGATTTGGGAAGTTCTATTTATAGTATAATATGTTTGAAAAAAAACAAACAAGTTGAATATTTATTTTGAAGAAAAGCTGTTAAATTTTATATACTCTTGATTTGAAAATTTATATAAAATCTAGGAGTTCTGCACTATTTAGATTTTATATAAACTTAAGCACATGTTTTGATGATTTGAACTTTTTTAAAATAAGTATCTTTTTAATTGATTATGAAGATATAAAATTTTATACTTTGATTTGAAGTAGACATTTAATGTAAAATGTAAGTATATTATTTATTTCAGTTTAATAATCTTTAAGTTTATACTTATTCTAAATAGTGTGTTTAGTAATAAAACTATTGGATTTAAGGAACCCTATTTTAAAGTTTGTTCAAATGATTTGATATGAATTTATAACAGTATTTCAAACTTTTGGAAAATCTTTGCATAATACTATAGGAATATTTAAATATATCTTATCTTTTACTAAGCAAATAAGTTTAAAATGTTATGGTTGAATTTTAAGATATATTAAAAATACTTCTTTCCGCTTCAAAGACAAACATCGAAGCTTAAAATTCTATTGTAAATTGACATAGTTATGAAATAATTAGATGAATATTGTTTGCTGAATAGTTTCCTTTGTTGCAAATCATTGTTATAACTGTTTTGGTTACATAAGATTATTATGTCGTGTATTAGTGTTTATGCATATGGTTTAGATTAAGAATTCATATTATATAGTTCATTCAAACTCGTGCATGGTTTTTATATCTTTCTATAGGCAACTAATATTCAAATTGAGTTGAGATAGGTATATTTGAAGCCCATTCGGACGTATATGCGTTTTGACTCGCTTTAATATGAACGAACTCGCTCATATTAATAATAATAATAAGGTACATATTTCGGATTACATACCGTACTTTTATATTTTTCCCTATGGAATGCCTCATCATTGAGATGAGATGTATATTTTTGATATATATACATATATATGTGTGGAAATTTTTTCCGATTGAGCCGCGCAAAGTAGACGCTGTCGAAATTTTCGGCAAATTAGGGTGTTAGAAAAATTTTAAGATTTTAAAATTTTATAACTTGTTGTTTTACAATAAGCCGATATCAGAGTGGCATAGGGGAAGCGTGGTAAAGGTTTTGTAAATAAGATTTTAATGTTTTGTAAATAAGATTTTAATGTTTTGCATGTTGATTATTTTGAGTAAATATATCTAATGTTAGATTCCTTAATCCCTTTTCGAGGACGAAAAGTTTTGAGTGGGGAAGATTGTAACAACCCATATTTTTAACTTTTTAAATTATTAAATTTAATATGATTATTGAATAAAAATGGTTGAAAATAAAAATTTATGTTTTATTTATATAGTTTATTTAATATGAACTTCAAAAATACATAAATGTTGAATTATTTTGTTGAAAATAAAATGATTAAGTTTCAATTAAGATTCATTTTAATCCAATGTTGAAGCTCATTCCAATTGGATTTTTTGAAGGCTTTATTTAAAGAAGTGAGTTTGTTATGAATTTAAATGTAAGAGCATTGGTTGTGTAAATGTTAAACAAACATTTTTATTTACAAAATGGTTTAAGATAAATTTTGAATTTGGAATATTTAATTGATAATATTGAAAAGTTAATTTCATAAGTTAAATAACTTATATTACAAATATAGTGATTTATTTGAATATTTAATTGTTATATTTAATATTGGAATTTTTTAAATAAATAAATCTTGAATTTAATGTGAATGAAAATGATTTCAAAAGTTGATTTAAATTCTATTTAAATAAGGAAGATGGTAAACCTTTTTAAATTTAAAAGTGGTTAAACTGATTTTTGGTAATTACTCGTTTTAATTAACATGTAAAATAGCTTTTTGGGGGCACTATCTCGGATTTCGACGCAACCAGTTTCATCGGATCCATAATAGTAAATTATTAAAGAATTTCAAGTTTCGTAGCGATCAAACTTATCGTTTGGTCGTGCGAGCTTGAAACGCATAGAATTTATTTTCAAAACTTTAATTAAAATAATTTGATTTTGAAAAGCTATCTTCTGAATAGGATGGAATTGGCTTCCGATATATGTTCCATTGTGTTCAAAATAGGGGTATAACATATATAACGCTAAGCGGCACGCTTCGTTTGGAGCTCGAAATTTTATCGTAGTGCCACGGAAAATTGTCTATATAAGGTCATCCTTCCTTTCATTTGCTACCTAAAAACCCTAAGAAGTTTAGGCCGCCTTTTTCATTTGGCCAAATCCAAAGACCACCACAGGCCGATTTCGGCGACGACTCCAACTATAAAAATGATCGGCTAAAGGAGATGAAGGTGTTGTACGGTTGGATCGAGTTGATTGGTGATGAGGCGGCAGCAAGGCTCGTCCAAATGTGCACAATTTTGGGTTCTCGATTTACACGTACGTGCGCGCACATGTTGTGAAGCAGGTGGCTTGTGGGGGGTGGCGGTGATGTCTGGTCAGCGACGTGTCTCGGTTGGGAGCGATCGTCGATATAAAAAAAAGGAAAATTACGTGCGAGCCTGGGCACTGTACGCGTGAACGAAGGGAGGGGTTGAAGCAGTGAAGATTTAGTTTTGATTTTAAATTTATTATATTAATTTTAATTATATCGTTAGGCTAATTACTAATAACTTTTTCATACGAGGTCGGATTCGAACGAAAGAAGTCGTGTTGGGTTCGTATCGACTCGTCTACGACATGGAGTTGAAATGGAATTTATTTGGCTCTGCAATATTTTCAGTTTCAAATAAAGGTTTATTGGTTAAACCCATTCACGAAGTACTAAATTCCTACTGTTAGTTAAACCAATTAGCAAAATGATAAATTTATGTTAATTGCTATTTGAAAATTTAATTTATTGAAAATTTAATTGACTGAAAATTTAATTTATTGAATTTGAATTGACTGAATTTAGATCTCCATTAAAATTTGACCGTTAAATTGATAATTAAATTTGTTTGTTAAATTTGACCGTAAAATTGACAATAGGAATTAATGGTGAATATGATAGTTAAATTTGTGGTATTAGATATGACATTTAAACTGATAGTTAAATTGATATTTAACTTGATATTCAATTCGATGTTGATAATTGAAATTTCATATCGCTTTAAACACCCGACATTGATAGTTATTGATTGTTGTGATATGGACGAATTGGTTGCTTTGGATGTTAGTTGATATTACAGTGGATAATATTTGTGATTGACTGTTATGTTGTTTAGTGATTTCTATAAATCTATATTATCTCATGTTATTATCACTATTGATATTATGATGATGATTGATCATCTGTACATTGAATTTGGATATGGAACTTTGGACATCCTATTTGATATGTGAATTATTGGATGCATTGTTGACTACTTTTGCAGAAATGTGATTGTTGTGATTTTATCGCCGTTTGGCGAAACTGGAGTTTTTGATAAATTGAATTTTAAACTCTGAAAAGTTTTAAAATTTAACTTTGGAAATTTATATATTATAAAGAAGTAAATTTGTAAATTGGATAAAATAAAATTTTTGAAACTAAATTTGAAATCCATTTATAAACTTTAAATTTCTAAATTTTATAATAACATATATATTTCTAAAATGGGGGTAAAGGGCATGTAATATTTTTTATAACTTTATAGAGTAAAAGAAAGTATTTCGTAAAGAAATCTAGGACTTGGAAATTTAACAAATTGATGATTTTGGTATTTTACACTGAATATGGAATTGCTGACACTTTCGAAATTTGTAAAGTAAGGTGAAACCTTCTGAAACTAAAATTAGCTATTTGAGTAATGATTGATAAAAACCTTGTATTGGTTTCAGCAATTTAAATAAAATCCGATTTAAACATTGAAGTTGTTTAAACTATGAAGTTTATTAAATTGATTTGAAGTTGATGAATTACCGAAACCCCTGAATTGAAGTTTTGAAAATGTAAAACGTTTTTATGTGAAATTTTGAAAAAAAAAATTGAAATTGTTTACAGCTATATTTCACCTGATTTTGATTTGTCTTACATAAGGATTTTTAGTCCTGACTCGAATGTTTTGTCTTTTCATTACGCTCGTGTCAGCCTGAGTTTTTCCAGTGTATCGAAGACAGTTATTTCTGGAGGATAAAGATGAATATTGGTAGATCACATCTATTATTACTATTCCACTTCATTATTCATTCTGTATATTGAAAATGTATAACTCTGATAATACTGTACATAACTCTAATGATGTTATAAATTGAAATCTAATGTATATTTGTTAAAAAGCTTCATGAACTGTTTATGTGGTCATTATATTTTGTCATTCCATTGTGAGATCTGTTGTGGATTTTCTTCTTTTCTTTTTATTTCTTTAAAATAAACTCATTGATAGTCTATCTTTTAAACGGTTTGAGTTGGACATGTGTGGTTTATTGTTGACTTGAACTGTTCAAAAAGGTGAGTCGTCACAGTTGGTATTAGAGCTTTGGCTTAGCGTATACCTAAACGTGTAGGATAAGCTCATTGAGTGTATATACATATATGAGAGAACGTATTTGTTAGTGATATAAAAATATTTTGAAATTAATAAATGAAATGATTTTATCCTGGATTATATTTAGAATATAAGAGAATGAATTCTATAAATTGATAAAATCATTCGTGACTGTTTGACAATGATTGGATGTTATCTCTTTGCTGGTTGATTGGTCGATTGATTGATATGGTTGTGCATATTATCATTTACCGATTAGTTAGTTGTGCTCGGCCAGTTTATAAGCATTTTTGTTGTTGACTTTCAAATAGTGCATAACCAGTTGTAAGTAATTTACCTTTTCACGCATGGTAAGGGTATAGTCTTATGGGAATGTTGAAACGAGCATCTTGTGAATTAAGTTTCATAATTTGACTATAAGGCGTTCGGTGACAATGTTGGGTTAAAATCGATAATTTAGATTAAACTTATTTATTTTAATCCAAACAAAGAATTATGATTTTTGAAATGAATATTATAAGATAATGACTCATACAAATATAATTTATGGCTAAAAAGAAATTCAAATTGAAAATTTGAGAGTTTGAAATTCGGGAGTTTTTGAAATTGGTTTTTAAGATTCTGGAAATATATAATAGCATAATTCGAAAGTATTTTTCGAATAGAAATGTTTATAAATGATTTCAAAATGATTTCAAAAGGGATTTTCAAAAGGTTTAAAAGAAATAAAAACCTGAAACTCACTTCTGTCACTGAAAAATAAATTTTGGTGATGACTGCAGCATCATCGACGTTCATTTTCGAGTTTCAAAGTGAGAGAGGCCACTTTAGTGGCTTTGCTACTCAATTGTTTAATGAAGCTGATTTGATTCAAATCCTTAAAGTATGATTTGATATTCAAAATAGATATGTATATATTTATTTCAAACGTTTTGAAATAAAACCCGGTGTTCAGTTCTCGAGTTTTCTATTGAATAATATTGTCAACATATGTATCATATGCATTAGGATTAGTTGATCGATTAATTGTGCATCTTGTTGAGATGATTGATTACTGATTTCTAATTTTGATTTGGAATTTGATTTTTTCAACTATTCTGAATAGTCGAACACTTCCAAATTAGGAATTAATTTTCAAAGCTAAGTATTTTGGAAAGTATATAAAGTTTGGTTTGAAAGTTTTAAAATAAAGACCAATAGAAGTTGAACAAGTTTTAAAATGTTAAATATTTTGATAAGTAAATTGTACAAGTTTATTTTGAATTATACAAGTATGAAAATTAGTTTTAAGATGTTTTAAATGAAAAGAGTTTTAAGAAATATTTTGAACATAGTAAATATTTATAAAAACTTATTATTGGGAAATTGATTTTTTTAAGCAGTTCTAACTTTGTATAAATACGAAAAATAGTTTTGAAAGGTTTATAATGGAATTTGTTTTAAGAAACATTTTGAACCTAGTAAATGTTTTATAAATGAAGATTTTGAAAAGTATTTGATTTGGAAAGAAAATTGATTTTATCTGAATTTGATATAAATATAAAACTGAAGTTGTGAAAAACTAGTGATTTGAAATTTGGAAATTTTTTGAATTTGAATGATATGTGATTTGAAAAAAAAATATTGTTGAAATCCTATATGAATTTGAAATGAACTGGTATTCAAAATTAATTGATTCTGAGAACCTTTGACTCTATAAAAATATTTGATTTGAAAGTTTTCAACTCTTATATGAAAATGTTTTGTATAAGTATGAGGTTATTTTCGAAAATTATTGATTCTGAAAGGTACTCGATTTGAAAAGCGATAATCTAATATATAACGGAATTTATATAAGAATGATATGATATATTAGAGACTATTGATTCTGAAAATTCTCTATTTGAAAATGAAATCTTATGTACGTATAATGGAATTTATATAAGAATGATATGATATATTCGAGACTATTGATTTTGGAAAGTGCTCGATTGGAAAATGAAATCTTATATATAAAAGAATTTATATAAGTGTGATATTTGAAGTTATGATTTGGAAAGGGTACTATATATAGTATGATATATTTCGAAGTAAAAGGTATGGAGAAGTACCCTCCTTAAAGAAGTATAGTATGATATGCATTGAACCCTAATGGACTTGGGTGAATCTAGGAGTGGATTCGACCGATAACCCTAATGGACTTGGGTGAATCCAGAAATGGATTCGAACCGATATAGGTTGTCTGCACATAAACTCATAAGTTCCTCGATTTTTTCCAGGGTAGATGGTTTTTTAGTTTACCCAATGGATACACTTTCAATCCTGGGATTTGTTGTTTATGGATCTTCCGGGAAGGAAGTGCAACTATTGTGTAAATCATTGAATCAGTAGCGTACCACTACAACAGGGGTCGATGATCCCTTGTTTTCCAAATGGCTACAATATTTTTTGTAATATCCCGGAAATTTGGGGCAATATCAATTTAATAATCTGTTTAAATAATTAAATTGATTTGATAATATTTGATAATAAAAATTTGAATTGGTTTAATAATCTGATTAAATAAATATTTACTGAGTGAAATTATCTTTTAAAAACCAATAAAATGATTTCTATTTATAATGTGTATATATATGTGTGTTATATATTGTAAATAGATAAGCTTTGGTTTGAAATACAATTTACATATGATATGTTAATTCATTTAATAAATAGTAGTAATTTATAATCTCCTTTATAAATTATTTTAAAATAGATAGATATGTTAATTTCAAACCATATTAATAGAGTATTGTTTTTATAATAAAAAGACCTTAATAAAATAAGATTGTTATTTTCAAATTGGATGTGTTGTTTTAAATTTACTTTAAATTGGATTTTAAGAATATAATTTGAATTTGAATTTGAAATTCAAAAGAGGTAATATTTAAATAGTTTTAGATTTTAAATATATATGTATAAGCTTTTATTTATAAGTATAATTGGTTAGTTCTTTAAAAAGTTATCTTTATATATATAAATAGATAAGTAATAAGTGTTTAAGAAAATAAAGAAAAAGCTTTTATCTATATTTAAAATAAATATAAACTAACTAAAAAGACATGTGTAAATTCCTAAGTCTTGAAAGTAACATGTGTAAGCTAAAGAGATTTATACATTGACATTTGTCTAATTAAGATAACAAGTGGCATTTTTAAAATTTATTTCTTTTATTTTTTTTCATTAAAATCAATTCAGCCTATATAAACATGTTTCCTCTCTTCATTCTTTTTCTGATGTTCCTTTTCAAAAGCTAAGAGAAAAAAAAAACAAACCTGTAAACCTTCTCAAATGCAAATTCTCTAAAAAAATCTGATATTCAGTAATCAATATTGCTCAAACCAAAAGTAACCGTAACCCAAATCAATAACCTGTAAACCAAGTTGCAAATCTGAAATCAAAAAGGGTTGCAACAAATTCTTTTCAAATCTAAAATCAAGTCTGTAGCCTGCCTGCATTCATTTGCAATCTGGAGGCAGCATTCAAAATTTAAAGATTTCAAATGCAACCTGGAAGCATGCAGCAGTGTTAAATCAAGCATAAGCAAACCTGCATGTATTCTTCAATTCTGAGATAAATCAAGACAAGCAACTCAAGTTTTAAAACAAGCATGCATGCAGTTTCAAAAGCAAAAGAAATTCATAGTTTCAGTTTTCAAAACCAAGCATTTCCAGTTCTCTGTTCAACAAAAACTGGTGAGTAAACTTTTGAATTTTAAAAACAGTTTTAAACCTATGTTTATATGTTGTTATGAATTTCTAAAAAATATGGATGCATGTGTTCATGGATATAGATGTATGTACATAGATATAAATAGTTCTATGAATATATATTCCTGCATGTATAAGTGATTCCTGTTGTTCAAAAACAAGAGCATCTCTGTTATTTAACCTCTGTTCAACATTCTATCCAGAGAAAAAAATTAACAAGTTTAAATTATTGTTTGATGGTCTGATGCTTGCTAAAATTCTTAAATCTATGATGTGATATAATGCTTGCATGTTTATTTTAAGTAGGATGGGATGTATATGTTGGGCATGTTTGGATATCACCTCTGTAAAGCTACAGAGTTAAAATTTGATCAAATTTCATAATCTCATCATCTAATCTCTAATAGGCCTAGGGATTCAAAAGAGTTATGTTTGTTTAAACTTGAATTAAGTCTAAAAATATAATTAAGTATAATAGTTTTGAAATTAATCTGGAATTTAGAAAATACAGTAAGAAACCAAAAACATTCAAATTTTAATTGTATTGATTTCTGAGTTCTTATACATCATCTGATTTAAATTCACAAGCCATGAATTTTAAAATGAGAATCCAGATTTTTAGTGTGGTTTTGAGGGAGGAAAACGAGGTTGATCGGGATTTGGGTTTTTAGGCTTTTCCGATGATCGGCATGGTGGATGGAGTCGATACCGTGGTCGAAGGTGGTTTGAAGGCTGACAATCATCAGAAAAATGAGTGAAGAATTTCCTGATGATTGTGGCGGCTCATCGGAGTCATTGTAGGGTTTAAGGGGTAGTTTTGATCATGTCGATGGTCGAGGTTACTGGGACGTCGGTGATGCTTCGTGTTCAATCGCAAGGGTAGGAATGGAAGCGTGGTGGCGTAGTGCTGCTCTGGACATGGTGGCAGGATTTCTGGTGGTGGGTTTCGTCATCGGCGAGATGTTTAGTCGATCGAGTTTTGGGTTCCTGTGTGTCGAAGTGTTCGATTTCGAATCGAAGGCGAGATCGTCGGAGCTAGGGTTTCGAGTGGGACGGCGAGGTCATCAGCAACTTGTCGAAGGCGGAAGGGTTGATCGGAGGAGCGGCGAGCTTGCGTGCACGTGCACGTGTGCACGTATAGGTCTGGTATCTGCTGTGGTGTTGGGGAAGATGGTTATTGCTCGGGAGGAGCTCGCGATTTCATGGTATCGACTCGAAGTAGCAGATGTTTGAGTGCCTCGGTGTTTTGGACTGGAATGCTCGGGTTGTTCTCGTGAAATTAGGTTGGAGACTCGAAGCAACTGAAGATAGGCTCGGGTTAAAATATATGTTATAGGTTTAAAGGGAAAACTGTAGTGTTTTGTTTAAAATTTAAATCTGAAGTTTTTAAATTGTTAAATAAAGATTTAAACAAAGTTTAAATCTAAAAATTAAAAATCAGGATTTAAGTTTAGTTTGAATTCTAGTTTTTGGAATAAAATAAAGTTTTGAATAAAAATGTTTAGACTACTTGAATGTTTAAAGTGTAATTTAAATTGATTTGAATGTAAAATAAAATTGGTTTTAAATTTTTTATTAAGTACATATTTCTTTAACATATGATTTAATAATTAAGGGTTTAAATTGATTAATTAAGATTTATTCAAATTAATTAAAGGTTAATTAATTTAAAAATTAAGGATCATTAATTAGATAAGTTAAGATTATTAATTAATGGTTAGGAAATTTAGTTAAGTAATTAAGGATGAATTAAGTTGTTGTTTGGTACTTAATTAATTGAGTAATTAGGGATTAATTTATTAGTAATTAGAATTAATTAATTTGAAATTACTAATGGTTAATTAATGTTTAATTATTTAAGAAAGATAATTAAATAATAGTTAATAGTTAATGTAGATCATTAAACTTGGAATTAAATAAGTAATTAATTAATGTGATTAATTTTGATAATTAAGTAGATTAATTAATTAAGGTTAATCATTTGTGAAATTGTTAATATAATTACTTAATGGGAAGTAATTAAGGAATTAATTACTCATTGTAATTAATTGAGTTTGATTTGATTAGTTTAAATTAATTAATTAAGTTTAATTAATTTAAGAAAATCACTTAATGATTTGTGAAGTATAATTACTTAATGTAATTTAATAAAGTATAATTACTTGGGAAAGTAATTAATGGATAATTACTGATGTAATTAATAGAGTAACTAAGGGTAGTTAATTATTAATGGAATTAATCAAGGGATTAATTAAGAAATTAATTAAGGAAGTAATTAATTTAGTTAGTGAAAGTAATTAAGGGTAGTTAATTACTGATTAAAGATTAATCAAGGTGATTAATAAATGTTGTTTAATTAAAGATTAATTACTTAATGTAATTAATTTAATTGAGTAATTAATAATTAAGTTGTAATTAAGGATCATAAATTAATATAATTAATGATGTAACTAAGATTGATTAATTAAGTAATAATTAATAATTGAAGTGATTAATTAATGTAATTAATTAAGGATTAATGTAATTAATTATAGTTGATTAATTTAATTATATTATAGTTAATTAATTAATGAAGTAATTAAAGGTTAATTACTATAAGTGGTTAAGGATAATTAATTTAAGTAATTAATTAAAGATAAATTACCTGAATGGAATTAAAGGGTAATTAAAGGATAATTAATTAATTTGTAATTAATTAATGATTAAGTAAGCAGGATTTATAGAATGAAGTAATTAATTTAATTCATTTTAAATTAATTAGAAATGGTATAAATCATTACTTATGAATGGGTGATAGTATTGAATACTTTGCATTGATTGATATCTCTGATGAGATATATGCTGTGTGATATGGATGTTTAGTTGAATTGTGATGATAATATGGATTATCTGTTATATTGATAATGTTGATTATCTATTGTAATGTTGTGAATTATCTTTCTTTGTGTATAAAGATAATGAATTGAATTGTTTTAACCTTTAAAACAACTTGGCCCTTAAAAGATACGTTTTGGATTTCGATGAGACCGGGATCGGGTTTCCGTATACCGGATTTCCAGGTCTGGAGACCCGAATACCACATCGATCCAAATTAACGATAGGTCGTGAATCAAGTGAAGATGAAGATTCAGAGTGCAAGGGTTATTGTCGTTAACTCTGAGGGTGATTCCAAAACGAGTGTAACGAGATAATGCCTTCGGTTTCGTTCGAACCCGGAACGAACTTGTATGGACTGAATGCTTTCAGAACATCGTCAGGTGGACGATGAGCATTCTAAGTGATGTGTTCTTTTCTAAGGTAATCGTGACCTCAAGCCTCACAAACCGGGAATGGCTAAAACAGGGGAGGTGCAGCAAGGTTAGTGGGTAGCACCCAAGTAGGACAAGGTTACCTCTGTCTAGATGTCCCTTTCTATTTTCGACTTAGTGGTGCGGTTGCTGATCCCAACCGTGAGGTATCTTGTGCGGGAATTATCCAGTAAGGGATGTTCCGACCTTGTGTTGCAGGGGATTGGGAGTGATCCTCGGTACGGTGATCTAGGCCACGTACTGTGACGGGCGGTACCCCGGTAGCCCTGCCATTGTATGGAATCCAAACTCCAATAAGTGCCGTACGTATTAGTTGTGCCCAACTATGTTGGAATGTGAGATGTAAGCATTTCAGCTATTTCTGTATTTTACTTGAAAACCCTAGACCCTATTATAATACAATCGGATTTCCTATCAAATGTTTTGGTTAGCGTAAGGTAAAAACTTTTCCATGTTTATGTGTGGGAAGTCTTACGTGATACCTTTGTTTTCAAAAGGGTTTTGAAGTTAAGCAAGTTTAACCCGTTTACTCACACCAGACCCATGTCTGACCCAAGTGTTTATTTTCTGTTTTATAAACTCTTGGGTACTCAAATTTTTACGAGTAGCCAAGGGATTCAGGTTAGCCTTGACGAATTATGGAGGAGCAATGGAGCAGGAGGCTTCGGCGTTTTAGATAGATAGTAGTTTCCGCTGTGTTGATTTTGTATTGATCTCTGTATTGGATTGAGATGTAATAACTAGACAGATGATTATAACTGTCTAGTATATGTAACTCTGATAAGTGTTGTATATGATACTATGTAATATTTATGTGATATAATATATTTTGTTTCGTTCCGCTGTGAGATTCTGATGTGTTGTTATTCTTTCTTTCTCTTCTTTTCTCTTTTCTATCCCTTTCTTTCTTATTAGCGATACGACTTTCTATGGAGAGAAAGTCGTGGTCGTTACAGTGGTATCAGAGCAGTAGGTTGAGTGAATACCTAGGCTCTGAAGTGGTGTCTATCTTGAGAGCGTGTAATTGTTAGTTATATAAAAAAATGGTTTTATATTGTGTTAATTGATCGGTTGAGTGGTATATGGATTCTGGTCAATACGAGTAGCTAACGTTATTGATAGGGATCTCTAAACACTTGAACCAGGCCAACAGACACAATATTGTTTTAAAGAGGTAGATGAAATAATTTTACCCAGAAATAATTTCTATAAAAAAAAATATATCATTTTAAATATATATATATTTATGTATTTCTACCTATTTATTGGGTTACCTGTTCGGGTTTTCCAATATAAGTTATAAAGGTAGATAAGGTGGTAGTGTGTGTAACACAATTACCAATAGTTGGAGTTTGAATGTTTGAGGTTGGAAGTATATATCGAGACTGTAAACCCAATACCGTCTCGAGTAAGCTTTGCTGTGGTGAAGGATTTCATAAATCTCCGAAGGAAACTGTTAAGGTTCGGAGTTTATCTTTGAAGTTGGATGGGCAGAAGCGAGTGATGGTATCTTGGTAACTTCTGGAAGAAGTAGCTGTATGATGAGATACAGTGACGATGGATGTTCCTGAAGATGTTTTCTTTGGAACAAGATTAAGGAAGTGTGTTTGTTTCGGTGTTGTCGCTGAGTTCAGCATGGTGTTTCTGCTTTGGTTTGGAGTTCGAGTTTCTCGAAGAGCTTTGGATAAGAGCATCAGTGTCAGCAGTGCAGCTCGGAGTATTCTGTGATGGCAGGAAGTTTTCTGGCTGAGCAGTTTTTCTGGAAGTGAAGATCAGAAGCAGCAGAGTGGATCCATTTCTTCGATAAATTGGATAAATAAGTGTAAGCTGTTCTGATTGGTAAAGAGAGAACAGTCTGTTTGGAATTAGGATGGGTTGATCGCAAAAGTGACTTGCGATTGTCTAAGTGTTCTCTTGGGTTGTCAGAATTTTTCTGGATGTCTTCAGAGAAGTTAGAGATTTGTCCGCATCTGGAAGTTGAGTTTTCTTATCGATTGGATTCCAGGAGTGATACCGGTGGTTCAGTCTAGTGGAAGGATGTTTCCTAGAGATGGATTTGGTGAAGCAGCTCAAGTTTTGCTGGAGTATCTGAGTTTTATTTATGGATCAGTGAACCTTATTTCTGGAATGAGTTGTCCAGTCTGTGCTTGTGTTCTACCTCAGATCAGAGTTGAGCAGCGAAAGCAGTTTGGAGTGTATCTCTGGATGGGAGAAGTAAGTTTGGAATCTACGGATAATTGTGAAGTAGAGTTGTGTTTGGATCTCGTCTGTGTTCTGATTTGGATAAGTATTTGGTCTTCTGAATTGAATTGTCAGTTTGGATAACTGGAATTCATTGAGTTTTACGTATCTATGAGGGAATACGTATTTGATCTATCTCTGGTTTTAGAATCTGCAGTTTGGGAAGTTTGGTAGTTGAGTCAGACTCGTCTGTAGTCTGATATTCTGTTTAGTTCTGTAGATCTAGATGAGTAGGAGATCTATAGCTTAGTAATTTAGATTGTTTGTAGAGCGAGTATCCCGGTATATATATATACTTGGGGAAACTCGAGGAATTTTATCTAGAATTTAGTCTAGATAGTTAGAATTGTTTGATTGGATGAATTGGTTGCTATGGTTGCTAGCATATGGATGATAGTATATGCTTGTGTTTTAAATTAAAATCTTTAATAAGATTATTAAATTACCTTTGTTTAAATTTCGGGGACGAAATTATTTTAAGGGGGGAGGAATGTAATATCCCGGAAATTTGGGGCAATATCAATTTAATAATCTGTTTAAATAATTAAATTGATTTGATAATATTTGATAATAAAAATTTGAATTGGTTTAATAATCTGATTAAATAAATATTTACTGAGTGAAATTATCTTTTAAAAACCAATAAAATGATTTCTATTTATAATGTGTATATATATGTGTGTTATATATTGTAAATAGATAAGCTTTGGTTTGAAATACAATTTACATATGATATGTTAATTCATTTAATAAATAGTAGTAATTTATAATCTCCTTTATAAATTATTTTAAAATAGATAGATATGTTAATTTCAAACCATATTAATAGAGTATTGTTTTTATAATAAAAAGACCTTAATAAAATAAGATTGTTATTTTCAAATTGGATGTGTTGTTTTAAATTTACTTTAAATTGGATTTTAAGAATATAATTTGAATTTGAATTTGAAATTCAAAAGAGGTAATATTTAAATAGTTTTAGATTTTAAATATATATGTATAAGCTTTTATTTATAAGTATAATTGGTTAGTTCTTTAAAAAGTTATCTTTATATATATAAATAGATAAGTAATAAGTGTTTAAGAAAATAAAGAAAAAGCTTTTATCTATATTTAAAATAAATATAAACTAACTAAAAAGACATGTGTAAATTCCTAAGTCTTGAAAGTAACATGTGTAAGCTAAAGAGATTTATACATTGACATTTGTCTAATTAAGATAACAAGTGGCATTTTTAAAATTTATTTCTTTTATTTTTTTTCATTAAAATCAATTCAGCCTATATAAACATGTTTCCTCTCTTCATTCTTTTTCTGATGTTCCTTTTCAAAAGCTAAGAGAAAAAAAAACAAACCTGTAAACCTTCTCAAATGCAAATTCTCTAAAAAAATCTGATATTCAGTAATCAATATTGCTCAAACCAAAAGTAACCGTAACCCAAATCAATAACCTGTAAACCAAGTTGCAAATCTGAAATCAAAAAGGGTTGCAACAAATTCTTTTCAAATCTAAAATCAAGTCTGTAGCCTGCCTGCATTCATTTGCAATCTGGAGGCAGCATTCAAAATTTAAAGATTTCAAATGCAACCTGGAAGCATGCAGCAGTGTTAAATCAAGCATAAGCAAACCTGCATGTATTCTTCAATTCTGAGATAAATCAAGACAAGCAACTCAAGTTTTAAAACAAGCATGCATGCAGTTTCAAAAGCAAAAGAAATTCATAGTTTCAGTTTTCAAAACCAAGCATTTCCAGTTCTCTGTTCAACAAAAACTGGTGAGTAAACTTTTGAATTTTAAAAACAGTTTTAAACCTATGTTTATATGTTGTTATGAATTTCTAAAAAATATGGATGCATGTGTTCATGGATATAGATGTATGTACATAGATATAAATAGTTCTATGAATATATATTCCTGCATGTATAAGTGATTCCTGTTGTTCAAAAACAAGAGCATCTCTGTTATTTAACCTCTGTTCAACATTCTATCCAGAGAAAAAAATTAACAAGTTTAAATTATTGTTTGATGGTCTGATGCTTGCTAAAATTCTTAAATCTATGATGTGATATAATGCTTGCATGTTTATTTTAAGTAGGATGGGATGTATATGTTGGGCATGTTTGGATATCACCTCTGTAAAGCTACAGAGTTAAAATTTGATCAAATTTCATAATCTCATCATCTAATCTCTAATAGGCCTAGGGATTCAAAAGAGTTATGTTTGTTTAAACTTGAATTAAGTCTAAAAATATAATTAAGTATAATAGTTTTGAAATTAATCTGGAATTTAGAAAATACAGTAAGAAACCAAAAACATTCAAATTTTAATTGTATTGATTTCTGAGTTCTTATACATCATCTGATTTAAATTCACAAGCCATGAATTTTAAAATGCGAATCCAGATTTTTAGTGTGGTTTTGAGGGAGGAAAACGAGGTTGATCGGGATTTGGGTTTTTAGGCTTTTCCGATGATCGGCATGGTGGATGGAGTCGATACCGTGGTCGAAGGTGGTTTGAAGGCTGACAATCATCAGAAAAATGAGTGAAGAATTTCCTGATGATTGTGGCGGCTCATCGGAGTCATTGTAGGGTTTAAGGGGTAGTTTTGATCATGTCGATGGTCGAGGTTACTGGGACGTCGGTGATGCTTCGTGTTCAATCGCAAGGGTAGGAATGGAAGCGTGGTGGCGTAGTGCTGCTCTGGACATGGTGGCAGGATTTCTGGTGGTGGGTTTCGTCATCGGCGAGATGTTTAGTCGATCGAGTTTTGGGTTCCTGTGTGTCGAAGTGTTCGATTTCGAATCGAAGGCGAGATCGTCGGAGCTAGGGTTTCGAGTGGGACGGCGAGGTCATCAGCAACTTGTCGAAGGCGGAAGGGTTGATCGGAGGAGCGGCGAGCTTGCGTGCACGTGCACGTGTGCACGTATAGGTCTGGTATCTGCTGTGGTGTTGGGGAAGATGGTTATTGCTCGGGAGGAGCTCGCGATTTCATGGTATCGACTCGAAGTAGCAGATGTTTGAGTGCCTCGGTGTTTTGGACTGGAATGCTCGGGTTGTTCTCGTGAAATTAGGTTGGAGACTCGAAGCAACTGAAGATAGGCTCGGGTTAAAATATATGTTATAGGTTTAAAGGGAAAACTGTAGTGTTTTGTTTAAAATTTAAATCTGAAGTTTTTAAATTGTTAAATAAAGATTTAAACAAAGTTTAAATCTAAAAATTAAAAATCAGGATTTAAGTTTAGTTTGAATTCTAGTTTTTGGAATAAAATAAAGTTTTGAATAAAAATGTTTAGACTACTTGAATGTTTAAAGTGTAATTTAAATTGATTTGAATGTAAAATAAAATTGGTTTTAAATTTTTTATTAAGTACATATTTCTTTAACATATGATTTAATAATTAAGGGTTTAAATTGATTAATTAAGATTTATTCAAATTAATTAAAGGTTAATTAATTTAAAAATTAAGGATCATTAATTAGATAAGTTAAGATTATTAATTAATGGTTAGGAAATTTAGTTAAGTAATTAAGGATGAATTAAGTTGTTGTTTGGTACTTAATTAATTGAGTAATTAGGGATTAATTTATTAGTAATTAGAATTAATTAATTTGAAATTACTAATGGTTAATTAATGTTTAATTATTTAAGAAAGATAATTAAATAATAGTTAATAGTTAATGTAGATCATTAAACTTGGAATTAAATAAGTAATTAATTAATGTGATTAATTTTGATAATTAAGTAGATTAATTAATTAAGGTTAATCATTTGTGAAATTGTTAATATAATTACTTAATGGGAAGTAATTAAGGAATTAATTACTCATTGTAATTAATTGAGTTTGATTTGATTAGTTTAAATTAATTAATTAAGTTTAATTAATTTAAGAAAATCACTTAATGATTTGTGAAGTATAATTACTTAATGTAATTTAATAAAGTATAATTACTTGGGAAAGTAATTAATGGATAATTACTGATGTAATTAATAGAGTAACTAAGGGTAGTTAATTATTAATGGAATTAATCAAGGGATTAATTAAGAAATTAATTAAGGAAGTAATTAATTTAGTTAGTGAAAGTAATTAAGGGTAGTTAATTACTGATTAAAGATTAATCAAGGTGATTAATAAATGTTGTTTAATTAAAGATTAATTACTTAATGTAATTAATTTAATTGAGTAATTAATAATTAAGTTGTAATTAAGGATCATAAATTAATATAATTAATGATGTAACTAAGATTGATTAATTAAGTAATAATTAATAATTGAAGTGATTAATTAATGTAATTAATTAAGGATTAATGTAATTAATTATAGTTGATTAATTTAATTATATTATAGTTAATTAATTAATGAAGTAATTAAAGGTTAATTACTATAAGTGGTTAAGGATAATTAATTTAAGTAATTAATTAAAGATAAATTACCTGAATGGAATTAAAGGGTAATTAAAGGATAATTAATTAATTTGTAATTAATTAATGATTAAGTAAGCAGGATTTATAGAATGAAGTAATTAATTTAATTCATTTTAAATTAATTAGAAATGGTATAAATCATTACTTATGAATGGGTGATAGTATTGAATACTTTGCATTGATTGATATCTCTGATGAGATATATGCTGTGTGATATGGATGTTTAGTTGAATTGTGATGATAATATGGATTATCTGTTATATTGATAATGTTGATTATCTATTGTAATGTTGTGAATTATCTTTCTTTGTGTATAAAGATAATGAATTGAATTGTTTTAACCTTTAAAACAACTTGGCCCTTAAAAGATACGTTTTGGATTTCGATGAGACCGGGATCGGGTTTCCGTATACCGGATTTCCAGGTCTGGAGACCCGAATACCACATCGATCCAAATTAACGATAGGTCGTGAATCAAGTGAAGATGAAGATTCAGAGTGCAAGGGTTATTGTCGTTAACTCTGAGGGTGATTCCAAAACGAGTGTAACGAGATAATGCCTTCGGTTTCGTTCGAACCCGGAACGAACTTGTATGGACTGAATGCTTTCAGAACATCGTCAGGTGGACGATGAGCATTCTAAGTGATGTGTTCTTTTCTAAGGTAATCGTGACCTCAAGCCTCACAAACCGGGAATGGCTAAAACAGGGGAGGTGCAGCAAGGTTAGTGGGTAGCACCCAAGTAGGACAAGGTTACCTCTGTCTAGATGTCCCTTTCTATTTTCGACTTAGTGGTGCGGTTGCTGATCCCAACCGTGAGGTATCTTGTGCGGGAATTATCCAGTAAGGGATGTTCCGACCTTGTGTTGCAGGGGATTGGGAGTGATCCTCGGTACGGTGATCTAGGCCACGTACTGTGACGGGCGGTACCCCGGTAGCCCTGCCATTGTATGGAATCCAAACTCCAATAAGTGCCGTACGTATTAGTTGTGCCCAACTATGTTGGAATGTGAGATGTAAGCATTTCAGCTATTTCTGTATTTTACTTGAAAACCCTAGACCCTATTATAATACAATCGGATTTCCTATCAAATGTTTTGGTTAGCGTAAGGTAAAAACTTTTCCATGTTTATGTGTGGGAAGTCTTACGTGATACCTTTGTTTTCAAAAGGGTTTTGAAGTTAAGCAAGTTTAACCCGTTTACTCACACCAGACCCATGTCTGACCCAAGTGTTTATTTTCTGTTTTATAAACTCTTGGGTACTCAAATTTTTACGAGTAGCCAAGGGATTCAGGTTAGCCTTGACGAATTATGGAGGAGCAATGGAGCAGGAGGCTTCGGCGTTTTAGATAGATAGTAGTTTCCGCTGTGTTGATTTTGTATTGATCTCTGTATTGGATTGAGATGTAATAACTAGACAGATGATTATAACTGTCTAGTATATGTAACTCTGATAAGTGTTGTATATGATACTATGTAATATTTATGTGATATAATATATTTTGTTTCGTTCCGCTGTGAGATTCTGATGTGTTGTTATTCTTTCTTTCTCTTCTTTTCTCTTTTCTATCCCTTTCTTTCTTATTAGCGATACGACTTTCTATGGAGAGAAAGTCGTGGTCGTTACATTTTTCTAGAATCCAAAAGGTAGATGGATCTTCTAAAAGGTTTTGTATCCATTGTGTAAACAATGGAATCAGCAGCAGGCCACTGCTAACTGATCATCATCATTTGACATTGGATTATTGAGTGGTACTTTCCCTATCTGTTTTAATGGTTTCCAAGTATTTTCACTGGATGTTGAAATAGATCTACTAAGTACTTAGAGATTTGTTTTCTTGCGCCTAATCAACATGTGGCTAAAATATGTAAGAATGAGGATAAGACAACGAGTTATAAAAGGTATTTTGATATAAAACTTATTAAATTTTCTAAATCATTTGTTCCGAAATTGTTTGGAAATGTTTTAAATGGGTTGTGTTAATTGGATTTTTAACCCAATAGAATTCAAAGGGAACTAGAACACCTACAACAAATCAAAATTCCTCAAGGATCAACCAAGAAGACCAGAATGAAAAGAAGAGAAAAACCAAAGAAGAAAAATGCCAAAACAAGCTAAGGCGATGGATTGCTAGTGATCCATCACCTATGGATCGCTAGCGATCCATCACCTATGGATCGCTAGCGATCCATAAAGCTTGTCCATGGATCCTCCAGTCCTTTTGCATCATGATCTAATATGTTCCCTACAGACACGTACCAAGTTTTATAGCATGCCAAACAATCTACCTCAAGAAGTGAAGACTCACCTGATTAAAGCTGTTTGACCAAAAGCAGCTAATTTAAAATGGACCTACAGAACTCATATAAAGTCGGATTGACTTAAATTTTGGAAGAACATTTATAAAACAAAGAATAAGGCTCACAAAAAATGAGATCATTTGGAGTTGATTTGATGGATCGCTAGTGACCTAACTAGATGGATCGCTAGATACCCATCTATATTGGGCCCCACTACCTCAATTTTTTATGGTGGGTCCCTAACACCTTCTAGAGTGTTCCTGCTAAGGTTCGTTCGATTTCATTAAGATTTGAGCGAGTTATTGATGATTCTTCTGGACTAGATGACCCATGAAGACGGATGATCAAACTAACTCCAAACGACTTGATATTTGGACAAGGCACTTAAATAGAAGATAGGAAGACAACATAATAAAGGTCACTAAAAAATATACTAAATGGATGGATAGCTAGCGATCTATCCCATATGAATAGCTTGCAATCCATCCCCTATGGAAAGCTAGCGATCCATCAAGAAAGGTCGGATCGCCCTCAAACTTTTCGAGCTCCTTCATTGCACTAACTAAATGCTTCTGATAGAAAAATATGCTAAGTTGATGGATAGCTAGCGATCCATCCCCTATGGATAGCTAGTGATCTATAGAAATGACTCAGATTGATTTGAGATTTTCGGTGATGACTTGGCATAAAAAATGGACTCTTCTACACTTGGACTTCTAGCCAAAACTTACTGAATTCCCCTATTAATACTCACATACCTGCAATTAGAGATGGATCTTTTCCAGGGAGTGAGCCATCATTACTCTACTGGAATTCCTTCACTTCTTCAACTTTCTTCTCGCTCACAATAGTCATCAAGGGGGTTGCTTAGATTCTCCAGTCAACCCATGTACTTATGACTTATTCTAACTCATTGTAACTTAGATCTAAAGACTAACTGTAACGACCCAGAATTTTGAACGAATTAAATTGAGAATATTTAATTAATTTTAAATATTTGAATGATAATTTAATTTGAAACCCCGATATAACTTTGAAATTTGCGATTAAACTTTAAAATTTAATCTATCGAACTGAATAAAATATTGAATCTTCAATTTTAAGCTGAAGAAAAATATTTCGAATGCTTGTAAAATTTATATTGATAACACTGAAGATAACAGCAGCTTCAGAATTGAAATTTAAACTGTTCTGTTCAGTTTTGAATCTAATTGTTCGAATCGATATTAAAAATAGCCGTCCGAGGCACAGTCTCGGAATTCGACGAAACCAGTTCCATTGGGTCTGGAATATTGTATTATTGCCGGGTTTCAAATTTCGTATTTTTCGGAGTTGATGTGTGAGCACACGGTGAGTAAACGCGTTGAAGTTAAACTGAATTCAATTTAAATTTAAACTTTAAATTAGTCAACCTCAGTACTTTACCTCTCCATCAACATGCTGTAGCGAAGTAAATCAAACACGATCTATTATCCTCAAATCGCGCCCAAAATCACGTAATCTATTTCTTTAAGGACCGAACCATACATCTTCTTTCTAGAGATCATTTCAAATGAACGCCTTTCCTCTTCAAATTCGTTCAGATAAACCAAATCAAAATAATGGCCGCATTTTTATTCCCTCAAACAAAATTTACAAATAAAAGAAATAGGGGCGGCCTCGTTCTGGTACTAGCTCGAGGGTCAGCGAGGTAGTGGGGTTTCACTGTCAAGCTAGGGAGTCGACTCGCGATTGAATCGAGTGAGGGGAAGCTAGGGTTTGGCGATGGCGTTCGTGTTCGAAGTCAAGGGGAGCGGCATCTTGAGCTCGCGAGCGACTAGGGTATCGGAGTGCGCGCGCGACTCTAGGCGGAGGCGAAGTCGACAGCTTCGAGACGAGTGGTTTCAGTGGTCACGTGCGTACAACAGCACGTTCGAGCAAGGGTTTCACGATGTCGATGAGCACAGTGAAGTCGAATAGCGTGGAGGCATAGGTAGCGATTCGATCTGGAGTTCTCGATGGCCGTGCACGTGGAAGTCTGGCGATTGACGAAGGCGTAGGGGGTAGTTATGCTCGATCGGGATATTGAAAATTTAGCAGCAGGTATAATTTTTTTTTTGTGATTTAAATTTAATAAAATGTTCTTTTTCTTTTTTACATATTTAAAGATAAATATGTAGCAGTTAAGTGTAACCATTTCTCTTTTGTTTATCCATATATGTATATATTGGATTTTTTTTTGAAAGAAAATAAATAAATAAAATAAGTGTACAAATAAATTGTAATCTACTAAATTTATTTTAAATAATAGATTGTGATGAATAATTAATTTGATTTATTCATTTGATTTTAGTTATCAAAGGGATTTAGTTTTGAAATTTATTAAAAGGGATTTTTAAATATTGGAGGAATCTATATAAGTAAAATGTTTGAAATATTTATGTAAAATGAGATTTTAGTTTAGATTTAAAAGGAAATTAGTTAAAATATAATTTTCGGTAAGAAAAAGAAATTTAATAATTAGTTGGATAAATATAAATTTAAGGGTAAGTTAATTAAATCTATCAAAGGAAGATTTGTTTCGAATTTAATTTTTGTTAAGACAAATCGTTAAAAAGAATTTGTTAGTTGAAATAAAATCCTTTGTGTAAATTAAATTGTTAGTAAATTTAATTTGCCAAATGGTTAGACAATTAGAATTATTAAAAGAAATCGGTTTGGAAACAAACAAATGAACAAGTTTTAATTTTGAAAATAAAACCAGTAATTAATGGTTCAATCAATTTAAATGGTAATAAATCTTGAATTGTTTATACAAGGTTAACATTGCAAAAGGATCAAGCTGTGAATGGAAATGGATTGCAAATTAAAGCTAAGGTGAGATTTTTCTCACTCAAAATGAAAGTGGAATTTTCAGTTATTTATTGATTTGATTGATTGCTGTTTGGTAGTAGGATATATCTATTATATATAGCAATATATACATATTGGCATATGTATATATTGGATTGATGATTTCCCGCCTCGTATAGCGGATGAGACCCTATTGCGCCGTTAGTAAGCGGATTATTTTTATAAAACCCATATACCACGATATTCCACCTCGAAGTGGAATTGGTATTGTGCTAACGTCTTTGGATGCAGGGAAACAGGTTGGAGGGATCCAACTGGATTCCTCACCAGTATTTATTTATTTACAGATATTGATGTATATTCTGTGATCATATTGATATATGATGTTTGTTGTTGTTGTGATTGACTAATTGGTGCTGTTGCATCATCGGATTCAGTTTTGAAGTTTTAAAATATACATCTTTTACTTTAAAAGGGTTTTTAAAGTGATTTTTTGAAAGTAGACGTTTTATTGAATTTTTGAATTGGTTTATTTCAAATAAATAAACGTCTAAAATTTTAAAGTTATAAAAGTTAAGATTTTTGTGAAATGAAATCAAAGTGTGATTTTTGAAATAAAGAGTTAAGAAATTTATAAAATGGTTTAATTGGAATTTTTAAGGTACTAAAAACAATGTATATAAAAGATGTACAAAAATGGATATTTATAAATTTAATTTATTGGGATTGTAAGTGTAACGACCCTGGATTTTAATTTATTTAAATTAATGGTTTAATGAATTTTTAAATAAAAATAGTAAAATAAATCGATTGAATGAAAGCGAGTTTCCCCGACTCGATTTCGAGTGAATTTGAAAATGATAAATATATATATATATATTTGAATTGATGGTTAAAGATGGTTTGAGTTTATAAAATAAATAATTGAGTTTATAAAGAAATACAAAATAGTTAGTGGTAAAGTAAAATAATTCAACAACAAAATAAAAATATGGAAATTCTAGAAATAAATGTTTAAGTTAAATTAGAATTTAATATATATGTAAAATGAACTACAAGACAAAGTATATTCAAACAAGTAGACAAAATATGATAAGTGTAGACTTGAAAAACATAAAGGACTTAAGCATTGAATGCTTACATCTCAACAAAAATATAACAAAATATTTTCTCCAGCCGAAATGAAGATAAAGTAAAAACAAAAGAAAATATAAACAAAGTACAAAAGGAAATATCAAACAAGCTCATAAATGCAGCCTCCCATTTGTATACAATATCCATGTACAACTCATTTCTATATCTCCAACTCCTTCATTTCAGTTTCGAAAATCCTTAGCAAAGAAAAACTGAGATATCACTTTGTAAACAAATAAACCAAAACAAAACTCCAACAAAACAAGGACCTGATCAATTCTAAACAACAAAAACAAAGCAAGAGAATTGCAGTTTCAAACAAGAAGTGTCCTCTGTTTAATTTCTTTTTCCAGGTGAGCAACTCTGTAACAACCCGGAATTTTCGACTCCGAAAATTCCGAATTGTTAAGGAAAAGAAGAAAGAGATAGAAGAAGAATAGAAAGAAGAAAGAAAACACAAAATGTAACGACCCAGAATTTTGACCAAATTAAATTGAGAATATTTAATTAATTTTAAATATTTGAACGATGATTTAATTTGAATCCCCGATATAACTTTGAAAATTGGCAATTAAATCTTAAAATTTAATCTATTGAATTGAATAAAAATTTATATCTTCAATTTTAAGTTGAAGAAAAATATTTCGAAAGTTTCTAAAATTCGTATTTATAATTCTGAAGATAACAGAAACTTCATAATTTAATTTCAGACTGTTTTGGTCAGTTCTGGAATTTATATCGTTCGAACCGATATTTAAAATTAGTCGTCCGAGGCACAGTCTCGGAATTCGATGAAACCAGTTCCATTGGGTCCGTAATATTGAATTATTACCGGATTTCAAATTTCATAACATTCTGAGTTATCGTGTGATCGTACGAGAGTAAAACGTCTAGAAAATAAATATCGTTTTAATGAAAATATCTTGTATCATTTCACCGGTCAAATTCCTTTCAACTCAGCCACCCTATTTCTGAGCAAGCAGACCTGCCCTCTGCTCAATCACGTTCTTCTGTCTCCCATACCTTCTCTGTTAAAATGCACGAGATAAAAGAATATAAACGAAAACTATTTCGTTCGAATCCTCTTCAGCAAAATTTCAAAATGGCAGAGCATCTTAAATGATAATCGCAGCCGAGTTTTACCCCTTCAATCTCCTCTAGTTCAAATTTGTTCGTCTCAAGAAAAAAAAAGGGGTTACTGTCTTTCGTTCAAAACAAATCCTTCTCCAGATTGAAGAGCTCATGTTCAATCGGGGTCATTGTAGCACGCGAAGCACCTCGCGTTCATCTCCGCTGGCAATCGAATTAAGAGAGAGGCGACGTCGATAAATTTGGGGTTACGCGAGCTAGGGCACGGCGTGGTGGCGGAAGCTTGGGAGCGGCATTTGCAGTGGCTCGTCGAGCAACAGTCGTGGAGGACTTCGCGATAGCAATGGTGGTGGGAGGCTCGCGCGTTAGAAGGTCAGAGGGGAAATCGCAGTGTCGCGTAGTCGACGAGGAGGCTCGGCTAAGCATGAAGGCAACCTCCATGAGTTCGAATCGGGTCTGGGATGTCGCAGTTCGAAGTCAAGGCGTGGAGGTGGCGTCTCTGAGTTCGAGCGAGTGGAAGTGTCAGATGTGAACTCGCGATGGCAGCACAGTCAATAATGTGGTCGTTTTGGTGGCTGCAAGTCCGATCGATGGTCGAGGGCTTGCTTGGGTTCGTTCGATTGTGTCAAGTGAGGTATACATTTCTGTTGTTAGATTTAACTGTAATTAAAATGCTTTTTATCAGAGAAATATTATACAGTTTTCACATTTTTGGTATATACATGTATAGAAAGATATAATTTTTGCAGTAAAAGAATTTCTGTACTTCCTTTTATAGAGAAGAAAATATAAATATAAAGGTATAATTTATTTTCAAATTTAAATTTATACGTGAAGATATACCGTGAGATATTTGCAGTTTTGAAAATATATATGTACAAAAGATTTACAGTTGAACAAAATAAAATATAAGTTAGAAATAATAACCGTAAAATATATTTCATTTTTCTGCAGTTCACATCAAGGAAAATTTGTTTAAAACTAAATTATTAGTTGAATTAAAATTTTAGTTTCAAATGGAAATTATTTATTTAAAAGGAGATTTGTCAGAAATTTAATTTATTGGATAATAAAAAAATTACCAAACGAAAATTGGTTATTCGATTATCTCGAATATTTACAAACTGTATAATTTATTTATACAAGGTATAAATGGAGAAAAACAAATTGGATTGGAAAATGGATGGCAAATTAAAAGCTAAGGTGAGATCTTCTCACTCAATTGAATGTGGAATTATTTGCAGTTATTGATTGATGATGGACTGTTTGAATGTGCTATTAGATATGATAGGATATATATCTATATATAGCAATATATACATATTGGCATATGTATATATTGGATTGATTGATTTCCCGCCTCGTATAGCGGATGAGACCCTATTGCGCCGTTAGTAAGCGGATTTATAAAAACCTATATACCGCGATAATTCCGTACTGGAGCGGAATTGGTATTGTGCTAACATCTTTGGATGCAGGGAAACAGGTTGGAGGGATCCAACTGGACCCCTCACATTGATTGAATTTATTTCTATTGTGATATGAATCTGTGAATGATTATAGTGATGCTATTAATCATATTGATATCTGGAAATTGTTTGAAAGCTAAAATTTAGCTGAATGGATGTTTGACATCATTGGATTCCAAAGATAAACGAAATTGAATTTTTGAGATTCAAGTAGAAAATTTCTAAGTGAATCAATTTTTGAAATTGAAGAAATTTTGAAGAAAAGAATTTAAAAGTATAAAAGTAAATTTTTATAATCGTATTTAATAAATTCCAGAATAAAGTGAAAATGTTAAATAAATGGATTTCGTAAAAACAGTGATTTTAAATTGAAGAATTTAATTTAAGAATTTGGATTTTTAAATAGATTGAAAGAAACGATTGAAATTTATTTTATTAAAAAAAGAATTTATTTAAAAGAAGATAAGTTGGAAATTCAGTTTGGAATTTAATTGGTAAATTGAAATAAGTTGTGAAATCAATGTAAAATGATTTCAATTTGAAGAATCCATTTCAAAACAGAATATTGAATAATTTGAGAAAAATAAGGAATTTATTTTAGTAGTGATAAATAAAATTTGAAATCAATCTGTAATTGATTTAATATTTAGAAATGAATTTTTGAGAAATCAATATGGAAATTTTATTCAAACGTTGAAAATAAAATTAGAAATCAATATTGAGATTGATTTGGTATTGAAGCTTTTATAAATAGAATTTAAAATTTATAAAAGTTGTTATAAACCCAAAGTCACTTATTTTGATAAGTTAAATATAGAAGTTGATAAAAGAAGGTTTATAAGTCGAAGTTGTTATTAAAAGAGAAATAGAATTTATAAACGTGCTTATAAATTCGAAAATAGATTGAATGTGATAAATTTAATATAGAAGATTATTTAAGAAGATATATTCACGATTTTGAATAGCGAATTTTTATTGAAATAAAAATGTGTAGGAATGATTGGAATGGGGTTAAGTAAATTTTATTCACGATTTTGGACAGTGAATATATTGTTAAGTAAAATGGATTCATTTTTGAAGAAGTAATATTTTAAAAATGAAGTTAAACATTTTAAAGGTGTTTTAAAATGTGTTATGAATCGAAAGCATAGATTTCAACATTTATTGTTGAAATAGACGTTTTCGAGAAATATAAGGAAATGGTGGACTATAACACTATTGTTATAGTAAATGATTTCCGAAATGAAACGTTTTTATCTAGTATTGGGATTTACATATCTATTTTAATTTCGAATCCCTATACTAGTGATTTTGAGTCGTCGTAACGATGTTTTTACGTAACATTCGTTTTAACTCAAATAGATGTTAGAATAAATGATTTCCTTAAAGAATGAATATATACTTAATTTGATTTAAGTATATCGAATATTTTCAAATGTTGAAAATAAATAGATTTGTGAAACACTTATTTTTAAATAAGTATGGAATTGCTTTTCCAAAATGAAATGAAATGTTTTTGAGAATTTATCTTCTTAAGGATAAATCGAAAGTGAATTTTTGAAATCAATTGGAAATCGAATATCAGTAGATATTCGAAAAATATAAATTCAATATGGAATTTATAAAAGAAATGGGAATTTGTTTAAAAATAAATATTGATTTATTTTGAAGTGTGGAAATTTTATATCTAGTAAAGATATTTTTGGAAGATGAAATAATTTGGAAAATTATTTGGAATCTGATGATGTTGCGCATCTTTATTGATAGTTAAATAACCGACTATCAATAATTACCTTGAGTAGGTATTTGTTGTGAATTGGATGAATTTGAATGCCACACTTATTTTTTAAATAAGCGCTCACTATTCGGGTTAGCCGGGAAAGGACCATGGGGTCGTATAACCCATTCCGAATATGTGATACGTCGTTATGAATTGCATTTGAAGACCGGTGTTGAAGACCGGATATTTTTGAAAACGGAAGGATTACCGTCGAGTTACTCTACATCGACTGATCTTCGATTTAGGGGTTTTATCACCCTTAGTGACGGGAAGTCCTGACGTGATTAGAAAATTATCCGGAAATGCAAGGGCTTCGTGAGAAGTGCCTTCGGTTCTGTTCGATCCCGGAACAGACTTGTATGGATTGTGTGTCTGACGTTACAATTTGAGATATAAAGCTGATTTCTTTCAAATACATTTCTGTTGGTGGCGGAGAATTTATTCTCTTAGCTTAACACCCTTCTCTGAGACGTACGAGCTCAGAGGTTATGTAGTTGAAATTTATCAGCGATATATCCCAATTTGGTAACGTGGCATACTGAGTGTTGCTGTAAAATGATCGATGTTTGATCATTTGTGATATGATCATTTGTTTGATCTTATATCTTTGTGATCATAGGTTGATCATTTTGTTTGACCCGAAGCAGGGCTTTTTGAGAAAGCGTAGCTTTGTGGACGAGACTTCGTCGAGCCTCACACCCCGGAAATGGTCGAAACAGGACGAATGCGGCAAGGTTCTAGGGAGTAGCGCCCCTTAGTGTATGTCATTCCTTCTGGATAAAGGTGGTATCATGGTATGGAGCCCAGATACTTAACCTCTGTGGTTACTGCATTATTTTTTTCTATGTGGTTTGTTGGAATCGGGGATCCTCGGGAAGATCGGTGACGATCGGGGGATGGCATACGCGTGTCAGTAGTTACCTATTTTTGCAGAGGTAACCCGGCCTTGTGTTGGCAGAGATCCGGTTAGGTTCTCGGGTCGTCTATTCCAGGGACGTACCCATCGTGGATAGGAAGTTCCTTAGCCTGACCATTTGTTGGAAATCCAAAGAAACAATACGATCCTTTACGATTTCAATTGTATAACCTGTCTCCTCAGGAGGCAGCTATAGCAGGCATAATATAATGGTACCTATGCTGGCTAAGATTTATATTCTACTTTCGAAATGTTTTCCACTATGCACTAATAATAATATCAAAAAGAATTTGATTTTTGCGTAGTAAGCATCTTTGACTAACATAAGAAGAAATCTCCTCCAAGTCTGCGTTTGCATTGTGTGTGTGGTGGGAGGTCTTATGGTAGTTTCATTTTCCAAAAGCATTGCGAATTGACTTTAAAATTATCCTGTTGTTTATTTTAAAGAATAACTGTTTTACGATCTCACACCAGTCACCATGACTGACTCGGAGTTTATTGTTTCCCTTCTAAACTCTGGGTGCCCACCAATTTCCACACGGGCAGTCTAGAGTTAGATTATCAGGATATTCTGGATATTCTGGAGCTTGGAGATAAGCTGGATGACGAGACGTAGTATTTGTATCTGATAGTATTTATTCCGCTGTGTATTCTGTATGAGGACAAGTTATATAACTGTCCATTGTTGTACTGAGTTGTATATTGAATCTGATGATTGATGTATGTAATAACAGATATAATTCTTTTGTTTTTAAATGATATTCATTTATCTATTATATATTGTTCCGCTGCGATATGTGAGATTCTGATATTGTCTCTGTTCTGTATCTGTTGTTGTTTTGTTGTTCTTCTTCTCTTTTTCTTCTATCTCCTTCTTCTTCTACTTTTTCTTTTTCTTAAAACCCTCACTATTGGAGTTTCCGGCACTCGATTGCTCGGCAGTCGATAAAGTGAGTATCGATGTCGAATTTTCGAAAGTCGAAAATTCCAGGATGTGACAAAGTGGTATCAGAGCATATGGTTAAGCGACAACCCTGCTCTGTTGGGTGTTACTCATTAGAGATAGAGTCAACAGTACTCTAGAATGAGTTGAGTGTAATAATAGATATGAGCGCGTATTTGTTATTTGAATATAAAAAAATTGTTTTATATTGTGATGATTGATTTGTTGAGTGGTATATGGATTCCGGTCAATACGAGTAATTAACGATCATTGATAGGGATCTCTAAACACTCGAATAGAACAATTCGGCACAGTATTGTTTTAAATAGGGTGAATGAAATAATTTTACCCAAAATTATTTTTGTGTATAAAAGAAATGATTTTCCATGAATTACCATAGTATATGGATGTTTGGTTGTTAGGAAAGTGATGATATTGAAATGTTATCATTACTATTGAAATTGTATAAGAAATTGAAATTGTAACTCCAAAGTTAAGAAATAAATTCACATACAAATGAAATTTGAGAATATAAATTATAAATGTGAATTGTAATTTGAAACGGAATTCCAGAAAAGTTTTTGGAAATGTTTTGAAAAGGATTTGAAAATTTTGGAGATTTGAAAGTTTAAATTCTTTTTGGAGTTGAAAATGAATTTCAAAGGGTTTTGAAAAATATTTTGGAGAGATGAAAGCTCTAAACTCTTTTAGGTCGCTGGAAAATAACTTCGATGATGACCGCGGCATCGTTGGTGTTCATTTTCGGGTTTCCAAAAGAGGAATTGCTACCAAATTGTCTTATATGGAAGTTGTTTGAAAATTTGGGTTTTTGTTTTGGAAATTCAAATGGAATTTGAATTGTTTTCAAAATGGCTTTGAAAGGTTGGTAATACTCTGGAACACCATAATTGTGAAATATTACTAAGTTGATAACTTATACCATTTGAATTTTGATAGAATAAATTTAACTTAAAGGATGAAGTTAAGTTAAAATAAGTATAAGTGAATCAACTTAATGAAAGTAAATTGAATGTTGAAAAAAATTTCATTTCGAATTTGTAGAGTAAAGTATTGAAATAAAATTAGTAACGGAAACTAATTGAAGAAACGAAAAATTAATATAGTTTGAGATGAACTAAAATTCATATGGAATTTGAAAATCCAGTTTAATATGAGTGGTTATAAACCAAAATGGAAAATTGAAAATAAATTTTGGGAATGAACGAAAGAATAAAACTGGAATTAAAACTGAATGTTGAAACCGAATTTGAATAAGTGAATTAGAATTTGAAATGGATTAGTAACTGAAACTAATTTAAAATGGTGCAGTATGAATGAAAGCTAATCAATAAAATTCAATATTCAGAAATTGAACTGAATCCAATTAAATGTTGGAATTGAATTCAAATGGAATTGAAATGTAAAGATTGAACGAAATTGAATATGCAACTTCAATAGTAAGCTAAAAAGGTATAAGTAGTTTATATTGAAAATTTTATAACAGAATTGGCAAATTGGTTTGAATGTGTAACTAGATATTATGGCTAGTAGGACATACAGGTGTTATAAACTGGATTTGATCTTCAAAGATAAATTTGAATTGCTCGACAAAAGGTAAGTATTTGAATTTCAATATGAGTTTTTGATAATTTTTCTCTAGCCGCTTGGCTTTTTCTTTTTTCTTTTTGAAATCTGAGAGTCCGTAGGGACGTTTTGTAGTTGTACCGTATTAGCCGCGCAAAGGAGACGCTGGCGAAATTTTTCGGGAATTTAGGGCGTTAGAAAATTTTTGAGAAAATTTTGAAAGTTTAAATTTGAATTTTGAATTCGAATTTGAATTTAGTAGTAAAACAATGATTGTTTGAAACTTAGAGTTGAAGTTGAAATGTTAGTTGAAATAATAAACGAATCTTTAGTAGAAAGATTTATTTTGATGAATTGATAAAACTATTGAATTGTGAAAGATAGTAGACGAGTTAAGGACCTTTCTTCCTAACTTGTAATTTCGAGGACGAAATTCTTTTAAGGGGGGAAGTCTGTAACGACCCAGAATTTTGACCAAATTAAATTGAGAATATTTAATTAATTTTAAATATTTGAACGATGATTTAATTTGAATCCCCGATATAACTTTGAAAATTGGCAATTAAATCTTAAAATTTAATCTATTGAATTGAATAAAAATTTATATCTTCAATTTTAAGTTGAAGAAAAATATTTCGAAAGTTTCTAAAATTCGTATTTATAATTCTGAAGATAACAGAAACTTCATAATTTAATTTCAGACTGTTTTGGTCAGTTCTGGAATTTATATCGTTCGAACCGATATTTAAAATTAGTCGTCCGAGGCGCAGTCTCGGAATTCGATGAAACCAGTTCCATTGGGTCCGTAATATTGAATTATTACCGGATTTCAAATTTCATAACATTCGGAGTTATCGTGTGATCGTACGAGAGTAAAACGTCTAGAAAATAAATATCGTTTTAATGAAAATATCTTGTATCATTTCACCGGTCAAATTCCTTTCAACTCAGCCACCCTATTTCTGAGCAAGCGGACCTGCCCTCTGCTCAATCACGTTCTTCTGTCTCCCATACCTTCTCTGTTAAAATGCACGAGATAAAAGAATATAAACGAAAACTATTTCGTTCGAATCCTCTTCAGCAAAATTTCAAAATGGCAGAGCATCTTAAATGATAATCGCAGCCGAGTTTTACCCCTTCAATCTCCTCTAGTTCAAATCTGTTCGTCTCAAGAAAAAAAAGGGGTTACTGTCTTTCGTTCAAAACAAATCCTTCTCCAGATTGAAGAGCTCATGTTCAATCGGGGTCATTGTAGCACGCGAAGCACCTCGCGTTCATCTCCGCTGGCAATCGAGTTAAGAGAGAGGCGACGTCGATAAATTTGGGGTTACGCGAGCTAGGGCACGGCGTGGTGGCGGAAGCTTGGGAGCGGCGTTTGCAGTGGCTCGTCGAGCAACAGTCGTGGAGGACTTCACGATAGCAATGGTGGTGGGAGGCTCACGCGTTAGAAGGTCAGAGGGGAAATCGCAGTGTCGCGTAGTCGACGAGGAGGCTCGGCTAAGCATGAAGGCAACCTCCATGAGTTCGAATCGGGTCTGGGATGTCGCAGTTCGAAGTCAAGGCGTGGAGGTGGCGTCTCTGAGTTCGAGCGAGTGGAAGTGTCAGATGTGAACTCGCGATGGCAGCACAGTCAATAATGTGGTCGTTTTGGTGGCTGCAAGTCCGATCGATGGTCGAGGGCTTGCTTGGGTTCGTTCGATTGTGTCAAGTGAGGTATACATTTCTGTTGTTAGATTTAACTGTAATTAAAATGCTTTTTATCAGAGAAATATTATACAGTTTTCACATTTTTGGTATATACATGTATAGAAAGATATAATTTTTGCAGTAAAAGAATTTCTGTACTTCCTTTTATAGAGAAGAAAATATAAATATAAAGGTATAATTTATTTTCAAATTTAAATTTATATGTGAAGATATACCGTGAGATATTTGCAGTTTTGAAAATATATATGTACAAAAGATTTACAGTTGAACAAAATAAAATATAAGTTAGAAATAATAACCGTAAAATATATTTCATTTTTCTGCAGTTCACATCAAGGAAAATTTGTTTAAAACTAAATTATTAGTTGAATTAAAATTTTAGTTTCAAATGGAAATTATTTATTTAAAAGGAGATTTGTCAGAAATTTAATTTATTGGATAATAAAAAAATTACCAAACGAAAATTGGTTATTCGATTATCTCGAATATTTACAAACTGTATAATTTATTTATACAAGGTATAAATGGAGAAAAACAAATTGGATTGGAAAATGGATGGCAAATTAAAAGCTAAGGTGAGATCTTCTCACTCAATTGAATGTGGAATTATTTGCAGTTATTGATTGATGATGGACTGTTTGAATGTGCTATTAGATATGATAGGATATATATCTATATATAGCAATATATACATATTGGCATATGTATATATTGGATTGATTGATTTCCCGCCTCGTATAGCGGATGAGACCCTATTGCGCCGTTAGTAAGCGGATTTATAAAAACCTATATACCGCGATAATTCCGTACTGGAGCGGAATTGGTATTGTGCTAACATCTTTGGATGCAGGGAAACAGGTTGGAGGGATCCAACTGGACCCCTCACATTGATTGAATTTATTTCTATTGTGATATGAATCTGTGAATGATTATAGTGATGCTATTAATCATATTGATATCTGGAAATTGTTTGAAAGCTAAAATTTAGCTGAATGGATGTTTGACATCATTGGATTCCAAAGATAAACGAAATTGAATTTTTGAGATTCAAGTAGAAAATTTCTAAGTGAATCAATTTTTGAAATTGAAGAAATTTTGAAGAAAAGAATTTAAAAGTATAAAAGTAAATTTTTATAATCGTATTTAATAAATTCCAGAATAAAGTGAAAATGTTAAATAAATGGATTTCGTAAAAACAGTGATTTTAAATTGAAGAATTTAATTTAAGAATTTGGATTTTTAAATAGATTGAAAGAAACGATTGAAATTTATTTTATTAAAAAAAGAATTTATTTAAAAGAAGATAAGTTGGAAATTCAGTTTGGAATTTAATTGGTAAATTGAAATAAGTTGTGAAATCAATGTAAAATGATTTCAATTTGAAGAATCCATTTCAAAACAGAATATTGAATAATTTGAGAAAAATAAGGAATTTATTTTAGTAGTGATAAATAAAATTTGAAATCAATCTGTAATTGATTTAATATTTAGAAATGAATTTTTGAGAAATCAATATGGAAATTTTATTCAAACGTTGAAAATAAAATTAGAAATCAATATTGAGATTGATTTGGTATTGAAGCTTTTATAAATAGAATTTAAAATTTATAAAAGTTGTTATAAACCCAAAGTCACTTATTTTGATAAGTTAAATATAGAAGTTGATAAAAGAAGGTTTATAAGTCGAAGTTGTTATTAAAAGAGAAATAGAATTTATAAACGTGCTTATAAATTCGAAAATAGATTGAATGTGATAAATTTAATATAGAAGATTATTTAAGAAGATATATTCACGATTTTGAATAGCGAATTTTTATTGAAATAAAAATGTGTAGGAATGATTGGAATGGGGTTAAGTAAATTTTATTCACGATTTTGGACAGTGAATATATTGTTAAGTAAAATGGATTCATTTTTGAAGAAGTAATATTTTAAAAATGAAGTTAAACATTTTAAAGGTGTTTTAAAATGTGTTATGAATCGAAAGCATAGATTTCAACATTTATTGTTGAAATAGACGTTTTCGAGAAATATAAGGAAATGGTGGACTATAACACTATTGTTATAGTAAATGATTTCCGAAATGAAACGTTTTTATCTAGTATTGGGATTTACATATCTATTTTAATTTCGAATCCCTATACTAGTGATTTTGAGTCGTCGTAACGATGTTTTTACGTAACATTCGTTTTAACTCAAATAGATGTTAGAATAAATGATTTCCTTAAAGAATGAATATATACTTAATTTGATTTAAGTATATCGAATATTTTCAAATGTTGAAAATAAATAGATTTGTGAAACACTTATTTTTAAATAAGTATGGAATTGCTTTTCCAAAATGAAATGAAATGTTTTTGAGAATTTATCTTCTTAAGGATAAATCGAAAGTGAATTTTTGAAATCAATTGGAAATCGAATATCAGTAGATATTCGAAAAATATAAATTCAATATGGAATTTATAAAAGAAATGGGAATTTGTTTAAAAATAAATATTGATTTATTTTGAAGTGTGGAAATTTTATATCTAGTAAAGATATTTTTGGAAGATGAAATAATTTGGAAAATTATTTGGAATCTGATGATGTTGCGCATCTTTATTGATAGTTAAATAACCGACTATCAATAATTACCTTGAGTAGGTATTTGTTGTGAATTGGATGAATTTGAATGCCACACTTATTTTTTAAATAAGCGCTCACTATTCGGGTTAGCCGGGAAAGGACCATGGGGTCGTATAACCCATTCCGAATATGTGATACGTCGTTATGAATTGCATTTGAAGACCGGTGTTGAAGACCGGATATTTTTGAAAATGGAAGGATTACCGTCGAGTTACTCTACATCGACTGATCTTCGATTTAGAGGTTTTATCACCCTTAGTGACGGGAAGTCCTGACGTGATTAGAAAATTATCCGGAAATGCAAGGGCTTCGTGAGAAGTGCCTTCGGTTCTGTTCGATCCCGGAACAGACTTGTATGGATTGTGTGTCTGACGTTACAATTTGAGATATAAAGCTGATTTCTTTCAAATACATTTCTGTTGGTGGCGGAGAATTTATTCTCTTAGCTTAACACCCTTCTCTGAGACGTACGAGCTCAGAGGTTATGTAGTTGAAATTTATCAGCGATATATCCCAATTTGGTAACGTGGCATACTGAGTGTTGCTGTGAAATGATCGGTGTTTGATCATTTGTGATATGATCATTTGTTTGATCTTATATCTTTGTGATCATAGGTTGATCATTTTGTTTGACCCGAAGCAGGGCTTTTTGAGAAAGCGTAGCTTTGTGGACGAGACTTCGTCGAGCCTCACACCCCAGAAATGGTCGAAACAGGACGAATGCGGCAAGGTTCTAGGGAGTAGCGCCCCTTAGTGTATGTCATTCCTTCTGGATAAAGGTGGTATCATGGTATGGAGCCCAGATACTTAACCTCTGTGGTTACTGCATTATTTTTTTCTATGTGGTTTGTTGGAATCGGGGATCCTCGGGAAGATCGGTGACGATCGGGGGATGGCATACGCGTGTCAGTAGTTACCTATTTTTGCAGAGGTAACCCGACCTTGTGTTGGCAGAGATCCGGTTAGGTTCTCGGGTCGTCTATTCCAGGGACGTACCCATCGTGGATAGGAAGTTCCTTAGCCTGACCATTTGTTGGAAATCCAAAGAAACAATACGATCCTTTACGATTTCAATTGTATAACCTGTCTCCTCAGGAGGCAGCTATAGCAGGCATAATATAATGGTACCTATGCTGGCTAAGATTTATATTCTACTTTCGAAATGTTTTCCACTATGCACTAATAATAATATCAAAAAGAATTTGATTTTTGCGTAGTAAGCATCTTTGACTAACATAAGAAGAAATCTCCTCCAAGTCTGCGTTTGCATTGTGTGTGTGGTGGGAGGTCTTATGGTAGTTTCATTTTCCAAAAGCATTGCGAATTGACTTTAAAATTATCCTGTTGTTTATTTTAAAGAATAACTGTTTTACGATCTCACACCAGTCACCATGACTGACTCGGAGTTTATTGTTTCCCTTCTAAACTCTGGGTGCCCACCAATTTCCACACGGGCAGTCTAGAGTTAGATTATCAGGATATTCTGGATATTCTGGAGCTTGGAGATAAGCTGGATGACGAGACGTAGTATTTGTATCTGATAGTATTTATTCCGCTGTGTATTCTGTATAAGGACAAGTTATATAACTGTCCATTGTTGTACTGAGTTGTATATTGACTCTGATGATTGATGTATGTAATAACAGATATAATTCTTTTGTTTTTAAATGATATTCATTTATCTATTATATATTGTTCCGCTGCGATATGTGAGATTCTGATATTGTCTCTGTTCTGTATCTGTTGTTGTTTTGTTGTTCTTCTTCTCTTTTTCTTCTATCTCCTTCTTCTTCTACTTTTTCTTTTTCTTAAAACCCTCACTATTGGAGTTTCCGGCACTCGATTGCTCGGCAGTCGATAAAGTGAGTATCGATGTCGAATTTTCGAAAGTCGAAAATTCCAGGATGTGACACAACATCTCACATTCGCAGCGGATTAAATATAATAACAAATAATAGCATTTATACAAAGAAAAGCTGTAATTGTTACTTTACATTCAATACATCAGAGTTACAACATATACACAAATAGACTAGACAGTTATCAACCTGTCCCAGACTACTATCAATAAGTTCTCAAATACACAACGGTAAACTCCATACGTTCCTGCCATCCAGCTCGCCTCCTGAGCTTCAGAACGTCCTTACCTGGAAATCTGTAATACTCGGTCTGACCCGAGCATTACATCAAAGTAACACCCGGGTCAGGCTGGAAACCAGCGTGAGTAAACTCATCTAACATGAAATTTCAATTCATAGAACTTATTTAAACCCGGGGTAACTCGTACTTTACTACAAGTAAACAACTTATATAATCAACACTTATTTTCACAAACAAAATCTAAGTACCATTACTTAGTTTAAATAATTATGTTACTTAATTATTCCATTCCAGCCTATTGATTTCCACCAATCAAATCTATATAGAATTATAGCAGAACACTAATCGAAGTGGTTTCGGGTATTTACTGATACCCGACCCCTGTCTCTTCGAATTCAATGTGATCCCTAATCCAAATTGTTAAGTTCAGACAATACAATTCATATTCAGGATATCATACAACAATCCAATTCAGATAGGTAACCTACATTATCACAGTTTAACCCATTCATATCATAGCACATCTCAATTGTCCATCAGAGATAAAATCAATCCAAGTCATCTAGTATTATTCAACCAATCCATAACAAGTTGATTCATTCTAAATTAATTTAATTAATCTCTAATTAAATTAATTACTAACCTTTAATCACTGGATTACCTTAATCCATCTTACTTAACATTAATTAATTACAAATTAATTAATCATTTCTTAATTATTTATCTTAAATAATCTTCCTTGATTAATTATTCCTAAATTACAATAAGTAATTTTAATTATCTCTTTTTATTAATCATTCTTGATTAATTACTTTTTAATTACATTAAGTAATTAAACCTTAATTATAGATTAATTATCCTCAACCATTCAATAATTATTTTTACTTACTTCCAATAATTAATTAATGATCTTCTAATTACTTCATTAATTAATTACTCTTTGAATTACAAATTAAATTAATTAACCCTTGTCAAAACAATCCTTAATTACTTACATTAAGAAATTATCATTTGAGTAATTAATTTCTAATTACTTACATTAATTAATCCTTAATAATTAATTAATCTCTGATTAATTTATAACCCTTAATTACTTAATTTATTTAATCCTTAATCATTAAACAATTAATTTAATTAATCCATAATTATCCATCAATTAATTAATTAAAAGTTAAATCATTTATCTTAATTAACTTATGAATTATCATTTAAAACTTTATTTAATAAACTCCAGGAATTTACTATCATTAATCTATTAACTTTAAGATTTTTAGTTAAATCTGAAAACAAGTAAACACTTACGTTCCCGAAGACAACCCCGAGCAAAACAGCTGAAACCCCGAGTTCCCTTCGAGCCAACCACTTCCCTTCTTTCTTCGAGTCAAACTCTCAACGACTACGATTCTGACCCGAGGAAACTTCATCTTCCCCGATTACCCAAACATTCAAACATCGTACATACACGCGTACACGTACACAGGTGTTCCGATCATCTCTGGCCCTCGCCGATCCTCTCAACAAGTCACTGACATCATCGTCGTTCATTCCGAGCACCCATATCTATCAATTCGACTGAGATTCAAAAATCGAGTAAATCGAAACACCAGGAACAAAACCCAAATACCCAAAACACTTCGCACCGCCAACTCCGACTACCAGAGAACTCGCAACTCCAGCCAGAGCTTCGTTGATTATCCACGCGTCGGTCCCCATTGGTACGATCACCTATATTCCACCATCGACGATGCAGCAATCCCTAAAGCTCAGCCAACCAAAACTATAAATCGAACCCTAGTTCGACGTGGTTCGACCTCCACGTCCATCTATAAAGCCTCCTTCCATTTTTCCTGTGACCACCAAGCTACCCACTACCTCCAGCCTTAATCACAATGACAAACATTTCGCCGATCATCGAAATTTGATGATAATAAGAATTCCGTTCAACTCTAAATTTCTCAACATCTACTTACTTAAAAATCAAGAAACCTTTATCTAAAATCATCATTTGCTAATTCGTATCTGGTTATGAAATCCAATCACGAATTTATGAACATCGAAATTTAACTTATACTTGATTTCTACTATAATTCATCATTTTTGAAGTAGTTGCATAATATAAATTCTTGAAACCATTTTTACAATTGATGTTATAATCTTAAAATCAGATTTTATTTAAAGATCAAAGCCTAATATTGATTCTTTGGGATGATATGAATTTTTGAACAGGTTTTAAGAACCTGTAAACAAGAACAGTGACACACATATATATATCCAGACATGCATACAATTAATTCCTCATACGTATATACATGCAAGCATATTTCATTCATGCAAACATACTTCAGGTTTTAATCACAACCATTCAGATTTGAAAGGTTAAAGATTTTATAAAGCTTGTTTTCTCACCTGGAATTGAAGAACAGAGAAAAAACTTGAGCCTGGAAATGATATTTAAAATCTGGAATTTGAAACTGCAGATTTGATCTTTGAACTTGATTAAAGTTGTTGCCTTGATTTCTTTTAACTGGAAAATACTTGTTGTTGTGATGATCAAGCTCTTTTAAAAACTGAATTGATGTAGCTTTAAAATTTGAGAAGATTGCTTGCTTGATAACCCAGGTTTTGAAAAATGTTTACAGATATGGGAATTGGAAAAGGATTTTGATTCTTTGTTTTAAATTTTAAGTTGAAAGAGTGGAAGTTGATACAAATTTCAGGTTTGCAAATTTTCTGGCTTATGTTTCTGACTTCTGAAAATGAGATAGAGGAAAGAAAAAAAAAAGAATGAGGAAGTAGATGTATGTTAATATAGATTTATTTTAATTTACTAAAATTAAAGAAAATAAAAATGAAAAATGTGACACTTGTTAAATTACTTAACATTTGTCCATTTCATCATTTAATTACATTACACATGTTACCATCATACTCTAATCTATTTACACTTGTAATTATGTATGAATTTATATATTATTTTTTTCATATTATGTTTATGTCCTTATTATTATTTTTTTCCTAATACCTTTATACATATACAACTTGTATATTTATTTAAAGAAACTATTAATCTTTGTTAAATCCTTTTTAAACTTAAGCTATGAACTTAATGTTACAATTAGTGTTTTATGTTTTTCATATATATATATATATATATATACATTATAAGTTTATATTTATACTTCTCCTTAATTTTGCACTTATATAACCTTTTAAGAAAATAATTTTGATACTAATTTATACATTAATAAATTATCACATTCTCAAGATATTATTTTGAATTTTTAAATCCAAGTTTCACTTATAAACCATAAATATATGTATGAAAATAAAATAGCTATCATATGATAAGTTTTGCATATATCTATTAATAAAAGATGAATTTTGCTTAAATAAATGATTACAAAAGAAAATCATTAAACAAATATCATCAAATTTCAATAATTATATTAGGAGACTATCAATGAATATTTATCCCGATATTTATAATTTATCATTTATTATAGCTCTAATTCATCTATATACATACCTTACAAATTTTATCAGATTTATTTGTTCAATTAATAAATCAGTGTTTTAATAAATCAAATCCTGTTAATTACAAATTAACCACTGTCCAAAAATCCGGGTTATCACATTCCTCCCCCCTTAGAATCTTTTCGTCCTCGAAAAGGAACAAAGCCAAAATTTATTATTTACTTATTATCAGATAAATTTATTCTTTGATTATTTTAAAACACTTTTAAAATCTACATGGTATTATCAAAATAGCTTTATATATAAAAATACTTTTTATAACTTGATGTCTCAACAGTCCATCCTTGTGCTCATAGAAATTCGGTCATACGTTGATCAGGCGTAAGACTAAAGATCTATAAGTACTTAGCAGACTCATTTTCAACATCTAGTGAAAATACTTGGAAAATAATTTTATTGAAAATATAGAAAATCATTTACTTTGAAAATAGAGGAAATATTTTTGGTGAGAATGCTCTGGAAATCATCACTCCCATCCATGGTCGCAGTTAACCCGATGGTTACGTTGCCGTCCCGGCAAAATCCACAGATAACTGTAGGTCTCCGCGCTCCTCGATTACGCCATGGAACCCGCTACAGATCGCAGTTATACCCGGGCCTTACGTTGCTAGCACAGCACAAACCCATATAACTGTAGGCATCAGCGCCACCGAATTTCGCTGCCAAATAATGGAACTTCTCCCACATAGGTTGCAGTCTACCGATATAAAATCAAACGCAGACTGTTGGCTCTCAACGGCACAAACGACTTTCGCTATGTTACCATAGTGTCACAGTCTACCGATATAAAATCAAACGTAGACAGTTGGCTCTCAGCGGCACACATGACTTTCGCTATGGTCTGCAGTAGATCGCAGAGACAACGAGTTAAACTGTCGTCACAGCATAACCCAAATGCCTCTGTGGGCACCAGCCCCTCGACTTTCGCTACACAAATAATCCTCAGGAACTAGTTTGTCCGGACTCCTCACAGGATCAACTTTAGAAACCCCCCTTGGAGCTCAAGGCAGTACCACCCAGTGGCACTCCTGAGAAGTTCATTTCAAGGAAGCGCCTTTTTCCCCAGAGCTATTCATAAAACATTTTATACTATACTCTTATAGTATCTTCAAATCATATCCTTTATGATTTATATCAAAATCTCCTTTACACAAAATCGATTCCCAAAATCGATAGTTCCAAACTTGGCTTTTCAAAATCCAAAACTGATTTCCCAAAAATCAAAAGCCATTTCCAAATTCATAGGTTCTCAAAGCCTTTTCCAAAATCATTCTCATAAGATCCTTTATATATATAGATATATATAACTTCGAAAATCTATGGATCATTTCAATCTTGTATAAAACCTCTTTTATACTTCAAATACTTCCAAAAACCCTTTTTATTCTGGCTAGATTCAATAAGAGGAGTTTATCATATTATAAAATATAACTTTATTTATTGCCAAATCAAATATTCAAGTTTGATTTCTTTATAAAGTTATTTACCATTTACTTATCTCCATAAAGTAAATTTCAACCAAAGAAATATCCAATTCCATTATATTTCACAAACATACTTTTCATTTCAAAGATCATTTTACAATCTTTATCCACAAACTTCAATATCAATTTCATTCAAACCCGTACGATGTACACATATCATCCGTACGCAATATCAATCTGATCGCTCACTCGATCACACAATTTCTCTTCCGAACTAGTATCGTCCACCCGACTTCCTAGTGCGGACTCAGATCTGGTTTCTTGATCAGAAACCGTCATTCTCCTTGCAAAGTCACAACTATGATAGAGAATATCCAGAACTAATCAAAAATCCATATCCAGGTTCGCCGTCGAAAATCGAGCGAAAATCCCAACTCGGATCGATAATACTATCTCGAAATTTTGTGTTCGAATCTGGATCAAATCACTATGCGAATAGAATAATATACGTATATCCTACGTATTTATCTTTATTGGTTATTAGCCAAATCAATTCTCTTTTCTATTCACATTTCTTTTTAATTCCATTCACTTATTATCAATTACTTCCATTTCCAATTGAGTTATTATTTCAATTACAAACAGTTTGAACTCTGGCCTTTTTAAATTTAAAAATAGCTTGAAAAAGTTTTTAAAGTAGATAAGTAGTTGAAAAATAGTTATTAGTTTGTAAAATAACTGTAAAATAGTTAAGTAGTTATAAAATAGTTAGATAATTGCAAAATAGTTTTTAAAATAGTGTTTAAATATAAGTAACTGAAAAACAGCAATGAGTTTATAAGACAGTTTCAAAATAATTGTAAAATAACTATAAGATAGTTTGGGGTTTAAGAAGAAAGATTGTATAGTAAATAGTTTGGAAAATATATTTGTATTAAAACAATTTATTTTGAAAATAATCCAGAGTCAAACTGTTAAATTTCCAAATTTTCATTTCCAATTGATTTCTCATCAATTTATTTTAAATTCCACTTCCATTTAAATTGATTCAATACTCCAATTTCCATTGAAATTGATTTAATCCCAATTCAAGTTGAATTAACCTTAATTCCTTTCCAATTTTCAAATCAAATTCCATTTGATTTTTAAACTTATACATCTTCAATCACAATTCTAATTAATTCAAACCAAATCCCATCTGAACAAATTTCAATTTAAAACTCAATTTTATGCTATCTCAAATTTATATAAATTCGAGTTAAATTTCTAAATGTTGATTTAATTTCTTAAATCAAATTAACCCTTATTTTTAAATCAAATCAACTTTTATTTTTAATTTAATAACTTAAATCTTTAAATTATTTAATTCTGAATCCAAATTCCAAAATTCCATTTTAAAATTATTTTTACTTAACTTGTTACAAAGTTCAAATAAGAATTCAAAAACAATTTAATCTTCAGATTCTAATTTATTATCCATTTTCAATTTCCAGATCTCAAATCCATTTTGAGATCACTCATAACTTCCATTAAAATTAACCATTTAACTACCCAAGTTAAATTTAAATTTCATCTTGAAATTTCCAATTCAAGTTGTTCAATCTAAACTCATTTAACTTCCTTAAGTTAAATTAAATTTACTTAATCCGGTCAACTTTACACAATTTGAATTCCCATTCAAATTTTAAACTTCAGATTAATAATCTTTCCCCTTTTAAGTTTAAAAACTTACTTTACTTTGGGTTTCACATCACATTCCAATTTAAAACTCAACACTAAGTGTTTATTTCAAATCATCATTGATATTATGTATATTCCTCATATATACATTTTCTTTACACACCAAGTTATACTTTAAATTTTAAACCATTCTTGGTTTAATTCAAAAACAAATTTCTTTAAATTTTCCCAACAACTCTTATTTTAAAATAAGATCATATTCAAAAACAACCTGAATAATATTTATTCTTTTTCTTTTAATATTATGAAAACAATTTCAAATGTTTTCAAACTTAGGATTCAAAACTTCACAATTTAAATCCAATTTAATTTACAAATTATAAGTCATATCCACCTAAAAGTTTACTTCCCTAAAATATTTCATTTTGCTAAATCATTAACAACATTCATTATTAAACACAACTACCATTTATGATAATAACCAAGATTATCATATCTGGAAAACAATTCATTATTATCTTTATTCTTGATAACACTTCTACAAATCCAAGATTTTAATTTCAGTTTGAATTCTATTTCAAACTTATCTTCATTCAATTTCAATTTGGTTGTATTTCTATTACCACTTAATTCTTATTATTTTATTTAATTCCAATGATTCAACACCAATTTCTTTAATATATATTAAAAGAAATATTGCTTTATATATCAAATATAATATTATATAAAAATCATTTGAAATCTTTATATATGAAAATAACAAATACGCTCTCATATATATATACACTCAACTCGTTCTAGGGTACCGTTGACCCTATCCTTAACGAGTAATCTTAACAGGGCCAAGGTTCTCGCTTAACCTTCTGCTCTGATACCAAATGTAACAACCCGGAATTTTCGACTCCGAAAATTCCGAATTGTTAAGGAAAAGAAGAAAGAGATAGAAGAAGAATAGAAAGAAGAAAGAAAACACAACATCTCACATTCGCAGCGGATTAAATATAATAACAAATAATAGCATTTATACAAAGAAAAGCTGTAATTGTTACTTTACATTCAATACATCAGAGTTACAACATATACACAAATAGACTAGACAGTTATCAACCTGTCCCAGACTACTATCAATAAGCTCTCAAATACACAGCGGTAAACTCCATACGTTCCTGCCATCCAGCTCGCCTCCTGAGCTTTAGAACGTCCTTACCTAGAAATCTGTAATACTCGGTCTGACCCGAGCATTACATCAAAGTAACACCCGGGTCAGGCTGGAAACCAGCGTGAGTAAACTCATCTAACATGAAATTTCAATTCATAGAACTTATTTAAACCCGGGGTAACTCGTACTTTACTACAAGTAAACAACTTATATAATCAACACTTATTTTCACAAACAAAATCTAAGTACCATTACTTAGTTTAAATAATTATGTTACTTAATTATTCCATTCCAGCCTATTGATTTCCACCAATCAAATCTATATAGAATTATAGCAGAACACTAATCGAAGTGGTTTCGGGTATTTACTGATACCCGACCCCTGTCTCTTCGAATTCAATGTGATCCCTAATCCAAATTGTTAAGTTCAGACAATACAATTCATATTCAGGATATCATACAACAATCCAATTCAGATAGGTAACCTACATTATCACAGTTTAACCCATTCATATCATAGCACATCTCAATTGTCCATCAGAGATAAAATCAATCCAAGTCATCTAGTATTATTCAACCAATCCATAACAAGTTGATTCATTCTAAATTAATTTAATTAATCTCTAATTAAATTAATTACTAACCTTTAATCACTGGATTACCTTAATCCATCTTACTTAACATTAATTAATTACAAATTAATTAATCATTTCTTAATTATTTATCTTAAATAATCTTCCTTGATTAATTATTCCTAAATTACAATAAGTAATTTTAATTATCTCTTTTTATTAATCATTCTTGATTAATTACTTTTTAATTACATTAAGTAATTAAACCTTAATTATAGATTAATTATCCTCAACCATTCAATAATTATTTTTACTTACTTCCAATAATTAATTAATGATCTTCTAATTACTTCATTAATTAATTACTCTTTGAATTACAAATTAAATTAATTAACCCTTGTCAAAACAATCCTTAATTACTTACATTAAGAAATTATCATTTGAGTAATTAATTTCTAATTACTTACATTAATTAATCCTTAATAATTAATTAATCTCTGATTAATTTATAACCCTTAATTACTTAATTTATTTAATCCTTAATCATTAAACAATTAATTTAATTAATCCATAATTATCCATCAATTAATTAATTAAAAGTTAAATCATTTATCTTAATTAACTTATGAATTATCATTTAAAACTTTATTTAATAAACTCCAGGAATTTACTATCATTAATCTATTAACTTTAAGATTTTTAGTTAAATCTGAAAACAAGTAAACACTTACGTTCCCGAAGACAACCCCGAGCAAAACAGCTGAAACCCCGAGTTCCCTTCGAGCCAACCACTTCCCTTCTTTCTTCGAGTCAAACTCTCAACGACTACGATTCTGACCCGAGGAAACTTCATCTTCCCCGATTACCCAAACATTCAAACATCGTACATACACGCGTACACGTACACAGGTGTTCCGATCATCTCTGGCCCTCGCCGATCCTCTCAACAAGTCACTGACATCATCGTCGTTCATTCCGAGCACCCATATCTATCAATTCGACTGAGATTCAAAAATCGAGTAAATCGAAACACCAGGAACAAAACCCAAATACCCAAAACACTTCGCACCGCCAACTCCGACTACCAGAGAACTCGCAACTCCAGCCAGAGCTTCATTGATCATCCACGCGTCGGTCCCCATTGGTGCGATCACCTATATTCCACCATCGACGATGCAGCAATCCCTAAAGCTCAGCCAACCAAAACTATAAATCGAACCCTAGTTCGACGTGGTTCGACCTCCACGTCCATCTATAAAGCCTCCTTCCATTTTTCCTGTGACCACCAAGCTACCCACTACCTCCAGCCTTAATCACAATGACAAACATTTCACCGATCATCGGAATTTGATGATAATAAGAATTCCGTTCAACTCTAAATTTCTCAACATCTACTTAATTAAAAATCAAGAAACCTTTATCTAAAATCATCATTTGCTAATTCGTATCTGGTTATGAAATCCAATCACCAATTTATGAACATCGAAATTTAACTTATACTTGATTTCTACTATAATTCATCATTTTTGAAGTAGTTGCATAATATAAATTCTTGAAACCATTTTTACAATTGATGTTATAATCTTAAAATCAGATTTTATTTAAAGATCAAAGCCTAATATTGATTCTTTGGGATGATATGAATTTTTGAACAGGTTTTAAGAACCTGTAAACAAGAACAGAGACACACATATATATCCAGACATGCATACAATTAATTCCTCATACGTATATACATGCAAGCATATTTCATTCATGCAAACATACTTCAGGTTTTAATCACAACCATTCAGATTTGAAAGGTTAAAGATTTTATAAAGCTTGTTTTCTCACCTGGAATTGAAGAACAGAGAAAAAACTTGAGCCTGGAAATGATATTTAAAATCTGGAATTTGAAACTGCAGATTTGATCTTTGAACTTGATTAAAGTTGTTGCCTCGATTTCTTTTAACTGGAAAATACTTGTTGTTGTGATGATCAAGCTCTTTTAAAAACTGAATTGATGTAGCTTTAAAATTTGAGAAGATTGCTTGCTTGATAACCTAGGTTTTGAAAAATGTTTACAGATATGGGAATTGGAAAAGGATTTTGATTCTTTGTTTTAAATTTTAAGTTGAAAGAGTGGAAGTTGATACAAATTTCAGGTTTGCAAATTTTCTGGCTTATGTTTCTGACTTCTGAAAATGAGATAGAGGAAAGAAAAAAAAAGAATGAGGAAGTAGATGTATGTTAATATAGATTTATTTTAATTTACTAAAATTAAAGAAAATAAAAATGAAAAATGTGACACTTGTTAAATTACTTAACATTTGTCCATTTCATCATTTAATTACATTACACATGTTACCATCATACTCTAATCTATTTACACTTGTAATTATGTATGAATTTATATATTATTTTTTTCATATTATGTTTATGTCCTTATCATTATTTTTTTCCTAATACCTTTATACATATACAACTTGTATATTTATTTAAAGAAACTATTAATCTTTGTTAAATCCTTTTTAAACTTAAGCTATGAACTTAATGTTACAATTAGTGTTTTATGTTTTTCATATATATATATATATATATATTATAAGTTTATATTTATACTTCTCCTTAATTTTGCACTTATATAACCTTTTAAGAAAATAATTTTGATACTAATTTATACATTAATAAATTATCACATTCTCAAGATATTATTTTGAATTTTTAAATCCAAGTTTCACTTATAAACCATAAATATATGTATGAAAATAAAATAGCTATCATATGATAAGTTTTGCATATATCTATTAATAAAAGATGAATTTTGCTTAAATAAATGATTACAAAAGAAAATCATTAAACAAATATCATCAAATTTCAATAATTATATTAGGAGACTATCAATGAATATTTATCCCGATATTTATAATTTATCATTTATTATAGCTCTAATTCATCTATATACATACCTTACAAATTTTATCAGATTTATTTGTTCAATTAATAAATCAGTGTTTTAATAAATCAAATCCTGTTAATTACAAATTAACCACTGTCCAAAAATCCGGGTTATCACAAACTCCCTCTTTAAAGTCTAATTTTATTGATTCATTGAAATGTTGGTGAGTAACTACACCTTTACATCTTTAAGTAGGATTTATGTGGATATAGATAAGCAAGTTGTATATTTATATGTGAAATATCTGTGAATGTTTGGATAAAAGTGTGCATGCCTGCTTCAAATAAGAAAAATATAAATAGAAGTATATATACCTCTGTTCTCTGTTTTTTTTGGAACCAGTTTACAAACAAAATCCTTATCTTTTGATCTAAGCTCTGTTAGAACTTAGAATATAAACAAATATTGTTTGTTTGATTATGAAGTAAGTTCTAAAATTTAATTCAAGTAAAATAACCTGTTAAAATTTCTAGGAACTTTGTTTACAGGCAACCAAGTACTAAATTGATAGATTCGAGTGTTACTAAAAGCTAATTCAAGTTTATATCGTGAATGCTTACTGTAATTTGTAATTTTTAAACCAAAAACGAATATTTTTAGTTTAGTATTCTCAGAGCAATTGGTATATGAACAAAAAATGCATTTTTACGAATTTTTGACGATCGAATCAATAATAAATGTTGAGATTTGTTTTGGAGCAAGCTTGATGATCTACGAAAATTGAAAAAATGTTAAAAGAATTTCCTACTGCGTGAATTAAAGGGACGAGTTAGATTTAGGGTTTTAGGTGCTGATGGGTTTATCTGTTTTCGCGAGTCCTGTGCGACATCGTTGGAGTTAGAGACTCGATCGGTCGTAGGGATTTGGGTTCGAGGTTTCATGGTGAAGCAGGGGCAGGAGTCTCGAGGCGTCAGTCGATCGGAGACGTAGGGACGAGGAAAATTTATAGATGATGGTTCCTGTGCAGCTTCATCCCTTGGGACGTGATCGTGTTCGAATTTGATGCCGTGGTCAATGGAGTTGTCGGAGTGGTCAGATGGATGGAGAAGGTTGAAAGCAACTTGCTCGATGGTGAGACGACGCCTGGAAGTGAATGACGGCGACGTGCACGTGCACCGTGCACGAGCCTGGTGGTCTGTACTCTCGTGAGTTAACTCGAAGCATTGCCGAGTATTCCTAGTGTTGGACTCGAAGTATATATAGGAATGGCTCGGGTAAAAGTTTGGGTTCAGATTTCTCAAATCTGTTTGTTTTCTGGAATTTTAAACTGGAAAAAAAGAAGAAGAGAAGAAACAGGGACGAGTAGAGGAGAGGAAGAAGAGAACACGGGGAAGAAGGGAGAGTGGCACGGGAAAGAACAGAGAAGGTCGCGAGTATTACTCGGGGAAATGAATGGAGAGGCTCGAGTTTAACTCAAGTAAACTGGGAATATTTCTCGGGTTGGTATTCAAAGTACTAGCTGAATAAAATCTATGTTATTTCATCTTAAACAAAGTTTAAGCACTAATGACCGAAATTTATGAATTCATTTAAGTTTTAATTAACTGACTGAATACTTAAGAATGTAGTAAATCTTAATTAACATTTTAATTAAGTAATTAATGTAAAATAAGTTTTAAATTTAATTAACATTAAAGCCTTTTAAGTTAGTAACTAGTTTATTTAAAGTAATTGAGGAAGATTTTAAAATGTTAATTAAAATAAATAATTATTATTAATTAATTGTTTAAAAAGAGTTAGGGATAATCGCTTATGGTAATTAATTAAGAATAATTAATTTAATGGTAATAAATTAAGGGTTGATTAATTTATAAATGAATTAATTAAGGGGGATTTATTTAAAGGATAATTGAAAAATTAAAGGTTAATTACTTAATAAAATAAGAGTTGATGAATTACCATTAAAGGTTTATTTATTTATTATAAATGGATAGTTAATAAATGATTAAAGAAAAAAAATTAATCAAAATAATTTATAAAGTATTGGAGTTAATTAACCAGGATTAGAAATTTATTCTTAAGAAATTAATCTGATTTGAATTAATCAGATATTAACTGACCTTACTTATGAATATTTGGATTCTATTGATTTGATTGTTTGATATCCCTGATTGTGATACTTTGTGATATATCCTGATTATGTTATGATCTGTAATTTACTTATCTGTGATGTATATATTGTTATATGAATATGCAAACCCATTGACCCGAAAAACGGCACTTGAATTTCGATGCGACAGGGAGTCGGATTCCAGTTGGTTATCCGAAACCCACATCGAATTATAATTGTGAATCTTTGTGATCGATAAGTTTATTATATCTGTGATCTGTGAATGAAGATAAGCGTTATCGATTATATCGCTTATCGATATATCTGTGATGATTGATGTTGCACTATTGTGTGTGAAACCCCTGGACTACACTTTTACACACACAAATATGGATTTCACGTGGAAATCGATTAAGTCACAGATAATTTAAAGTTAATATTTTTGAAATTAAAATTTTAATTTCAATTGATTTTGAAATTTGAAATTTGGGTTTAAAATAAAAAGTGAAAAGCTTTTGAAATGGAATTTCAAATATAAAAGTTATTTTGAATAACTTAATCGAGTTTTGAAATTTAAATAATTTGATTTAAATTTGAATTCAAGTTTGAAATTGAATCCTATGATTTGAAATTACGGTTAAAAATGTTATAAATGTGTTCATATGAATTTAAACCATTTTAAAAGTATTGTTTGAAAATTTGGATTTAACCCAAGAACTTTAACTCTTATAGATGAATCAAATTTACAAATAAAAACTGTTTATTTTAAAGGAATAAAAGCTTTCAGGTAAAAAGTGAAATTCCAATTTAGGTAAAGGAATTTCAAGATTAAATTGAAAAAAATAGATTTTCCAAGTTATGAATGAATTCTTTTTGGAAGCTATGAATTAAATCTGTCTATTTTTAACAGATTTAAAATGATGATTTGTTTAACCCATTCAAAATGAAATTGTTTTGAAAACTATAAGTTAAATCTTTGATTTAAAGATTTAACGAGTTAATTAAATTGAAATGGAAATCGATTTGGAAAATCTATGAATGAATCTTTGTGAAATTAAGTGAACTTTGTGAATTGAATCTTTTTTTGTTTAAAAAGATTAAAATGGTAATTTGTTAAACCATTTGAAAAGAAAGTTTGGGTTTAAGTTGTGACTTAATTGAAATCCCAATATCCGTATGTTTTTAAATATTTCGCTCACTATTCGGGTTAGCCGGGAAAGGACCTTTAGGTCGTATAACTCATTCCGAATAGTGATACGTCGTATATGGATAGCATTTGAAGACCGGTGTTGAAGACCGGATATTTTTCGAAAATGAAAGGACAACCTGTCGAATGTCTCTGCACTGAGTCGCGCCGGTATAGAGATTTATATCACTCTTTTGAGACGGGAAGTCCGGACGTGATTGAGAGTTATCCGGAATTGCAAGGGCTTCGTGAGAAGTGCCTTCGGTTCTGTTCGATCCCGGAACAGACTTGTATGGTTACATGTCTGACATTACACCTTGAGATATAAAGCTGATTTCTTTCAAATACATTTCTGTTGGTAGCGGAGAATTTATTCTCTTAGCTTAACACCCTTCTCTGAGACGTACGAGCTAAGAGGTTATGTAGTTGAAGTTATCAGCGATATATCCCAATTTGGTAATGTGGCATGCTGAGTGTTGCTGTGTGATGATCAGTGTTTGATCATTTGCGATATGATCATTTGTTTGATCTTATATCTTTGTGATCATAGGTTGATCATTTGTTTGACCCGAAGCATGGCTTTGTAGAAAGCGTAGCTTTGTGGACGAGACTTCGTCGAGCCTCACACCCCGGAAATGGTCAAAACAGGAAAGATGCGGCAAGGTTCTAGGGAGTAGCGCCCCTTAGTGTATGTCATTCTTTCTGGATAGAGGTGGTATCATGGTATGGAGCCCAGATACTTAACCTATGTGGTTGCTGCATTATTATTATGTGGTTTGTTGGAATCGGGGATCCTCGGGAAGATCGGTGACGATCGGGGGATGGCATACGCGTGTCAGTAGTTACCTATTTTTGCAGAGGTAACCCGGCCTTGTGTTGGCAGAGATCCGGTTAGGTTCTCGGGTCGTCTATTCCAGGGACGTACCCATCATGGAAAATGAAGTTCCTTAGCCTGACCATTTGTTGGAAATCCAAAGAAACAATACGAGCCTTTACGATTTCAATTGTATAACCTGTCTCCTCAGGAGGCAGCTATAGCAGGCATAATATAATGGTACCTATGCTGGCTAAGATTTATATTCTACTTTCGAAATGTTTTCCACTATGCACTAATAATAATATCAAAATGATTTGATTTTGCGTAGTAAGCATCTTTGACTAACATAAGAAGAAATCTCCTCCAAGTCTGCGTTTGCATTGTGTGTGTGGTGGGAGGTCTTATGGTAGTTTCATTTTCCAAAAGCATTGCGAATTGACTTTTAAAATCCTCTGCTATTTGTTTTTAAAGATAAACTGTTTTTGTTGCTCACACCAGTCCCATGACTGATCCGGAGTTTATTGTTTCTTTCCTAAACTCTGGATGCTCAAAATTTTTCTACACGAGCAGTCTAGAGTTTGGTCTTTCAGATATTCAGATTTAGTAGATTATCTGGAGTTAGTTCGGTCTTTGGATCAGATCGCACTTGCTTATCTTTGTGCCTCGTTATTTGGAGTTCAAGCTATTTCTGGATTTGTCTATGAAGATGAAGATTATCCGCTGCTGTTGTTATCGTTTTGTTTCCGCTGCTATTTGTTGTATCATATCTCTGATGTATATTGATATTCATTGTATCATTCTGTTGTATCAGATATTGTATCAGTGTTGTATATCAATGTATTATTCATTTATTCCGCTGTGTTATTTACTTAATGTTGTTATAAGCTCCGGCGACTCGGATTTGAACGGTCGAATCTACGGCATTCGAATACGATGTAAAGTATGAATGTCGATTTTCGAGCGGGCAAAATCCGTATCGTTACATTTGGTATCAGAGCTAAGGTTGAACTTTAGCTCAGGAGTATAACACGTTAAGTAGCTCGTTAGAGATAGAGTGAAGTAAACTCTAGAATGAGTATTCTCAGATATCCGTCTGAATGTCTCAGTAAATTCTCTTACTATCCACTGATAGTGAGTATGAGTGCAAGAAGAAGACGAGATAGGGGACAAAGGAATACGACTATAAATGGTCAATACCCTGCAACAGTGGAAACAATCTTTCTTATCAATTTTCTTGGATTCGTTTCCAAATTCTTTTCATTTCTTCGTATCAGCTACAAGAATAAGTTTCAGTGTGATGATGGCTCTACGAACCGTTGTAGGAGATTCTTATTTCGTATCTTCATCGACTTCTTATCAGCTTTTTGGATTTAAACCTTAATGACTTTGAAATTGGAATTTTAAATTGAATTAAATTGACTAATAAAATATGAGGGTAAATTGAATTGAATCAATAAAATGATATTGTTAAAACCAAATTTGAAATTCTATAGTAATTTCTTTTGAATACCGAAGTCCGAAGAGGGACAAATTGGTATGTGTTCTGAGATATTCCTACTTGAATTCGGAATCTGTATCTTGTGTTCGAGGAGTTATAGGAGATCGAATCTGTCTATCTTTGTGTTGTTTTCGTGCCTGCGAATTTCGAGGACGAAATTCTTTTAAGGGGGGAAATTTGTAACGACCCTGGATTTTAATTTATTTAAATTAATGGTTTAATGAATTTTTGAATAAAAATAGTAAAATAAATCGATTGAATGAAAGCGAGTTTCCCCGACTCGATTTCGAGTGAATTTGAAAATGATAAATATATATATATATATTTGAATTGATGGTTAAAGATGGTTTGAGTTTATAAAATAAATAATTGAGTTTATAAAGAAATACAAAATAGTTAGTGGTAAAGTAAAATAATTCAACAATAAAATAAAAATATGGAAATTCTAGAAATAAATGTTTAAGTTAAATTAGAATTTAATATATATGTAAAATGAACTACAAGACAAAGTATATTCAAACAAGTAGACAAAATATGATAAGTGTAGACTTGAAAAACATAAAGGACTTAAGCATTGAATGCTTACATCTCAACAAAAATATAACAAAATATTTTCTCCAGCCGAAATGAAGATAAAGTAAAAACAAAAGAAAATATAAACAAAGTACAAAAGGAAATATCAAACAAGCTCATAAATGCAGCCTCCCATTTGTATACAATATCCCTGTACAACTCATTTCTATATCTCCAACTCCTTCATTTCAGTTTCGAAAATCCTTAGCAAAGAAAAACTGAGATATCACTTTGTAAACAAATAAACCAAAACAAAACTCCAACAAAACAAGGACCTGATCAATTCTAAACAACAAAAACAAAGCAAGAGAATTGCAGTTTCAAACAAGAAGTGTCCTCTGTTTAATTTCTTTTTCCAGGTGAGCAACTCCCTCTTTAAAGTCTAATTTTATTGATTCATTGAAATGTTGGTGAGTAACTACACCTTTACATCTTTAAGTAGGATTTATGTGGATATAGATAAGCAAGTTGTATATTTATATGTGAAATATCTGTGAATGTTTGGATAAAAGTGTGCATGCCTGCTTCAAATAAGAAAAATATAAATAGAAGTATATATACCTCTGTTCTCTGTTTTTTTTGGAACCAGTTTACAAACAAAATCCTTATCTTTTGATCTAAGCTCTGTTAGAACTTAGAATATAAACAAATATTGTGTAACGACCCACTATTTTGGACCATTCGCATCCATTATAAGTGTATAGGTAGACACTCATGCCGGAATTGAATTGCTCAAAATACCGCGTTGTTAATTTAAATTTGGCAAAACTGAACATATACAGTAAATAAAAATCACAGATCACAGACACAGAGTAATAAGTGCAGCGGAAATAAAAGAGATAGTAGTTCATGAAGCTACTATATGAATATATAAAATACATCAGAGTTTACAACAAAAGAGTAATACGATACATCAGAGTTAACTAGATACAACAGAAGAGTAACAGATACAAATCAGAATACATCACTGGAATCATCGAATATCTGAAAGCTGGATAGATAGTTGGATCTCCAAGCGAAGCTCCAACTCCAAAGGTGAGTCTCGAAAGCTGAACTACTCAGTCTGACCCGAGCGTAAAGCAAAACACAAAACACTCGAGTCAGGATTAACATTCTCATATTAATAAATCCAACTCAAGTGAAATAGCAATTGAAATACAAGTAACTCAAAGGATGTTTGGAATAACCATCCTTTAAGGATCCGTTAAACTATCTACTATGTAGTAATGTACGCTAAGTAGATAATGTCTATTAGTAATATAAAAAGATATCAAAATAGCGTTAAGTCATGGCCCATTCCACCCTTAACACATTTTTATTCCCAAAAGCATATACAAGACCGTAGTTTCCCCAAAACCGGAAGTCACCAGAGGGCAATCCATATACTAAAGGTACAAATCAAAATCGTAGTGGTCGCGAATAGGATAATCAGTATGACAAGGTACATGAGGCGATACCAACTAGGATACTAGTAGTTGCGTGATCCGGACTGATGTTGGGCATAGCAGCTACTATCCCAACACCGCGAAACAACACTCCCATAATCGAGGGGTGCACCCAAATCGAATCACAAAAGTAATAGATATGGTATCGAAGAAGTGTGTCCGCTAGAGATGGCGATCCTCAATGGCCCGGCGCGGCTCCTGTTTTAGTCATGTCAAGGGTCATCCAAAATCGTTCTCTTTCTTCAGTCAACGCGTTCATCAAAACCATCCACTTCGTTCTGGATCAACACTCCGCGTATAGTTATTAAAGTGGTTTCGGTTCAGATAGAGAGTATATCCATTACCGATCCCGGTCTCTTTAATAACTTTCGTAATTATTACACCAATTGGTCGTTTATTTATTTCAAAACCAAATCAATTCAATTTCAAATAGAATTCGTAAACCAACAATTCATTTGTCTTTCCAAATCAATTTCCATAATTTACGTTTCAAAACTTCCAAATTACCATTTCAAAATCTAATAATTCAATTTCAAATTTTATTCAAAACAATTCAAATATTGATTCAAGTCCGTATATAAGTTTCATTCCAAATCATTTAAATTAATATAATTTAACATTCAAATCAATTTAAACTCATTTATCGATTTCATTCAATATTCGTTAAGTTACTTTATCATTCAAAACAATTTCTATTAAATTTCCAATTCATTAAATCAACTTCTTAAGTTCAACTTCATTAAATCAAAACTTACAATTTTGAATTAAATTAAATTCGTCAAACCAAATTCTTTAAATTTCAAGTCTTACATTAATTTCAATAAATCGCATTTTATTTCTTGTTAAAGAAATTCAATTTCACTTATTTACTTACTTAAATAATTTTCCAAAACTTACTTAAACAAGAAAACTCAATTTCAATTATTTACAAAGTAAAATTCACTTATTCAACAGTTCAATTTCTCTTATTAAATAATTCAATTCAATTTAATCATTAAATAATTCAATCTTATTTAAGTATTAACTAATTCAAAACTCAATTATTAAATAATTTCAAAGTTAATAATTTCAAACTTAATTATAATTTCAAACTTAATTATTAAATCATTTCAAAGTTAATGATTTCAAACTTAATTATCAAATCATTTCTTTCATTTCTCAAATTAAACAATATTCTTTCATCAATTACATCGTTAATATTTTGTTTCAGATTATTAAATATTAACATTTTCCTTTCATTAAAAATTAAAATTTCAACTTCATTTCAAAATCATATTATTGATTCAAATAAGATCTTCGTTTTATTTTTAAATCAAATTATTGATGTGACGACCCGGAATTTTGGACATTGGAAATGGGAATATTTAATTAATTTTAAATATTCAAAGTTAATTTTTAACTCTAATTTCAAATATCAATATTTATTGGATAATTAATTATTGAATTTAATTTATCGGAATTGGGTAAATTATTGAATTTGGAATTTAAAGCTGGTTAAAAATAAATCGGAAGCCTATAAAATTTATATCGATAATACTGAGGATAATAGAAGGGTTAAAATTGAATTTAACAGTGATTCGTTCAGCTTTGAAAATTTTATCGTTTTAATTGAAATTTAAAAATAGCTTTCCGAGGCAGTCTCGGAATTTGACGAAACCAGTTCCATTCGATCTGTAATATTGTATTATTATCGGATTTCAATTTTTGCAGTGTTTGGAATTACTGTTGAATCGTACGATTGGTTAATGCCCAGATATTTTAATTGAATTTAACATTAATAATTGAGCCTTCTCCTCTACGCCACTTTCCCCTTTTTATTTATTTCGTTCCATCCCATCTTCCCCCTCATGCCTTCCTCTTAACGAAAAAAAAAACGAGCGTTCTAATCTCAGTAAAAAGAAATAAAATAAATAGGGCCGCATCTTTTCTCTACTAATCGAAATCAATTTTCTATTCTCCCTCTGTTCGAATGGCGGAACGAATTGTTCCTACGTTCGTTCGAATCGAACTATATCAGGCCGCCTCTTCTCGAATTGATCCGCGAGCGCAAGGGATGGGGAAGGAACTCGTGAGTGTGCGCGTGTGTTTGACGCGCATAAGGGAGTTCATCGATGCGGCGACGGCTCAACTAGGGTTTCGCGATTGTAATCGGGGTTCGGCAGGCGAGTCGCCAATTAGCAGCTGGGCGTGGGTTTTGGGAGTCTTGTCTTTCGATTAGGGTTGGAGGTTGCCGCTGGTGCGTTCGTCGATGGGGGTCGCGTCGTGGCTTCTGGTGGCGATCAGCGTGACCTCCTGCTCGAATTCGTGTGGCCGAGGCTGGGTTGAGGAGCTGATGTCGGGAAATGATGCAGAGGGTTGGGTCGCGAAGTTCACCAGTGAGGTATTAAGCAAGTTTTTATTTTATTAAAAATTTGTCATATATATGAATATGTTGGCTTACTGGAAATGTTGAAGAGTTTATTCAAAATACAGATAAATAAATAATAAAATAAATATGGATATACTCATAGCTAAACCGTGAATATGTATATACTGGAAAGATTTCGAAAATAGAAATTTTTAGTTTAAACCCAAATTCTTAGTAAATTAAAATTATTAAATTGGAAATGCATTTGTTCGATCAATTCAAAATATTAATAAATTGTATAATGATTATACAAGGTTTAAAATCATGGAAACAAGCTGGTTTGGTTGGATTGCAAATCAGAAATTAAAGGTGAGTTAATCTCACTCAGTTGAATTTAAATTTAAATGGTTAAATTTAAATCATTGATTGGATGATTGCATTGATTGATGTGCTATATATATAGTAGTATATACCAATATATACATATTGGCATATGTATATATTTGAGTTGTTGATATTCCCGCATTTATATAGCGGATGAGACCCTATGCGCCGCATAATAGCGGATGATTTTATATAAAAACCCATATACCGCGATATTCCACCTTGAAGTGGAATTGGTATTGTGCTAACATCTGTGGATGCAGGGAAACAGGTTGGAGGGATCCAACTGGATTCCTCAAATATTTAATTTTGTTTAAATATTCTGTGATATGATTTTTGATATCCTGTGATGATTTATATTGGATAATCTGGTTGGATTGAATTTCCCAGTATAATGAGTTATCAAAAGCAATTGAATTGAATTTTGGAAAGAAATAAAAGAGTAAAATTTAAGTTAAATAATTCTAGTGAATTCGAATAAATTAAATAAGGAATTGTAAAAGAAATAAAGAAATTTCTTAATTCGAACAAATATGGGAAAAGAGGATTTTGAATTTAATAGTGAAGAAATAAATCTTTAACTAAAGTGATATTATTTAAAAATATAAAAGAATTGATTTTATTGAAATTTAAAGATTTAATTTAATTAAAATATTAATTGAAGAAGTTTGGAAATCCGGAATTGGTATTTTAGTTAAAAAGGGTTTTAACTCATAATAAGGAAATAAAAGATGGAAGTTAATGTATTTGAAATATTTGAAGTAAATAGGGAAATTTACTTCAAAGTAAAGTAAAATGGAAATCAATTGGAAATTGATTTAAGTGTTTAAAAACTTGGATTTTTAAAAGAGAAACGAGATTTTGGAGATATAAACTGGGTTTATAAAATAAAATAAAATATCAGTGGATATTTGAGAATATAAATTCAAGATGGGAATTTATAAAAGGATATGGATTGGTTTAAAAATAAATGTTGGTTTATTTTTAAAAGATGGAAATGAGAAGTGTATTTCTCTGGATAGCCAAGTACGTTTTCAAAGCAATTTTTAAAATAAGTTAAAAAGTTCTTATTGTGTTTTAAAAGCATGTTTTAGAAAATTGATTATTTCTAAATGTTAATTTCCTAAGTAAGTACTTTCAAAAAAAAAATCTATTATTGTAGTAATTATATAAAAGTGATTTGGTATTATGTTTTAAAGAGGAAGTTAGCTTATATTTATAAAGTGGTTTTATTTTAAATATTCTTAAAATATATATATTGATAAAGTAGTAAAGTAGTTTTAAAATTCAATGTTATAAAGTATATTTAAATAAAGTGTTTTTAAATTATTTTAAAATTAAAAGTATTTTGTACTTGGTGATTCAGTGGAAATAATTATTTGGGAAATGTATTCCGTAAGCGGAAACTGTTTGAAATTGTTTTCAAATGAGCTTTGAAAATTTGGAAATATATCTTGGAAAGATATTTGGGCAAATAAAATATGTGGGGAATTATTTATTGTGTGATGGTTGCTTGTGGATGTTAATTGATAGTTAAATAACCGACTATCAATATTGGCCAAATGCGTTGATCGTTTCGAAGAGACCGGGATCGAGTTTCCGTATACCGGGATTCTAGGTCTGGAGACTCGAATACCACTTCGATCCGGTTTGTACGTTTCGTGTAACGTGTTCGAAGTCGAAGATGGAGCTATGAAGTGCAAGGGCTAGTCGCTACTAATCCTGAGGATATTTCCAAAATGGATGTAGTAGGAATAGTGCCTTCGGTTCCGTTCGAACCCGGGACGGACTTGTATGGACGAATGCTTTCGTGACATCGTCAGGTGGACGATGGGCATTCAAAGGGATATGTGCTATAAAGGTATCGTTTAGCCTCGAACCTCATCAACCGGGAATGACTGAAAATCAGGGGTTATGCAGCAAGGCTTCGTGGGTAGCACCCACTTGAGAGTAAGGTCATCCCTGTCTAGATGTCCCTTTTATTTCGGCTTAGTGGTGCGGTTGCTGATCCCAACCGTGGGGTGATTTTATTTGGAATTATCCAGTAAGGGATGATTCCGGTCTTGTGTTGCAGGGGAGCGGGCGTACTCCTCGGTACTGTGATCTAGGCCACGTACTGTGACAGGTGGTACCCCAGTGCCTAGTCATTCGTTGGAAATCCATTCTCCCTACGTGCCTTGTACGAGTTTTGTTTGTATTACCCACTTTGTGGCTAGTATGCCGGAATTTAATAGATGTAACAATTTCGGCTATTTTAATAAGTATTTGTAAATAGACACTATTATAATATCAGAGGATTTTTATAAAAAGTGTTTTGGCTATCGTAAGGTAAAAACCCGACATGTTTATTTGTGGCGTGGTCTTACGAGATGCTTTTATTTTCAAAGGATTTTGAAACTTTAATAATAAATTTGAGTGTGATTTTCTCACGCTGGTATTCCAGACTGACTCGGGTATTGTTTTATATAATGCTCGGGTCAGACCGAGATAAACAGGTTCAGGATATGATGCTGTGGAGCTCAGGAGACGAGCTGGATGACGATACGTACTCACGTACTTGTTATTATTTTTCCGCTGTGTATTCAGTTGTATAATATTGATGTGATGTACTCTGATGATGTATTTGGATGATGTATATATAAACAGATATAGTTTTGTTTTGTGTAAAACTCTGTTATTACCTATTATAGTTTATTCCGCTGCGTATGTGAGATTCTGTTGTTGTTTTCTATTCTTCTTCTTCTTCTACCTCTTCTTCTTAACTCAAATGGTTCGATTTTTCGTGTATGAAAAACTCGGGCTGTTACAGTGGTATCAGAGCTTAGGCTAGCGATAACCTTGGCTCTGGTGGGAATTTTGAGTGTGTTAATAGATATGAGCGCGTATTTGTTAGTGAATATAAAATGGTTTTATATTGTGTTGGTTTATCGGTTGAGTGTTTATAGATTCTGGTCGATGTGTGGGACGCCACAACATCGATAGGGGTTTCTAAACTCTTAAACAAGATAAACCGACACAGTATTGTTTTAAAGAAGGGTAAATGAAATAATTTTACCCAAATTATTTTTGTATATGAAAGAGATAATTTTTATAAATTATCATAGTTATATTTGGATGTTTGGTTGTTAGATGATGATAATAAATTACTATCATTAGGAGGAAATTGAATAAGAAATTGAAAACTTATAACCAAAGTTAAGAAAATAAATTCAGATAATAAAGTGAAAGTTGTAACTGTGAATTATAAATATGATTTATAATTGGAAATGGGATTCCAGAGAAATATTTGGAAATGAATCGAAATGGATTTCGAATTTGGAATTTGGGAAGTTTGAATTCTTTTGGGTTTGGAAATGTTTTCAAGGTGTTGAAGAAATAATAGTGATATTATTTTGAAATATTTCAGAAGTTGATTTGAAATCTGGAGAGATTTGAGAATTGAAAATATTTGAAATGTTTTTAAAGAGATAAAAGCATTTAACTCTCTTTCGGTCGCTGGAAAATAATTCCGATGATGATCGCGACATCATCGGTGTTCATTTTCGAGTTTCCAAAAGAGGAATTGCTACCTGGATGTTTTGGGCTGGTGTTTGTTTGCAAAACTGAGTTTGGTTTTGAAATTGAAAAGGGTTTTGAGTATAGTTGATTTCAAAAATGATTTTGAAATTGTTGGGAAATTGTTTAAGCTCTAGAATCTTATTTTGGAATGTTTATAGAATAATAAAATATATATATACATATACTTGACTAAATTTAATGAATAATCCAAATGTGAATGGGACTGCTTTTAAATAGATGAAAGTGAAGAAAATATATTTGAATTGAATTTGAAATAAGTTAAATAAAATTTGAAATTGAACTAAATTGGATAAAATTGTAAGGGTAAAATGATTAAAGTTGTGAAATAAAGCTTTGTACCTTAAGTTAGTAAGTGTTATATATATAATTTGAATGTTGTTCAGTGAAATAAAATGAATTGACACAGGAGTAACGTAAGTTGTAAATGAATGCAAGTATAAATGAATGAAGTATGACCTCGAAAATATTATTCAGATGATTTTGGGATATGGAATTTAAAGTGGTTAAATTAAGATTAAACTGAGAGTTATTAATGAAGTTTGGAAATAAACTTGGGTTTCAAGTGAAATTCAACTCGAAGTATAAATAAATTAAATATGATTGAAGTGTTGCCAAATGGAATAGAGGGATTAGGATAGAAATGATCTGAATTGTAAATTAAATCCAAGGTGAGTAGAAATAAATTAAAATGGACTTGAAATTAATAAAATGAATTCAGAAATAAATCATTTAAATGTGGAAGTAAAATTTATATTGATTTAATGAGCATACTAATTAAATTTAAATGGATGAAGTTGGAAATGAACTCGAGTTAAATAAAATAGAGTTGGAGTGAAATAGAGATGGTTCGAGTTTGCAGATAAAATCCAAGTGAGAAGGAATAAATCACAATGGCATTGTTATAAATAGAATAAATGCAATAATAGATTGTGAATGAATTTAAAATAGAACTTGAATGTAATGGAAGATGAATATGTAAATTGGAATTAATATAATTTGAATTTGAATCAATTTGAATGGTTAAAGTGGAGTGATTGTTAAATTGAATGGAAATTGGTAAATTTGCATAGGAAATTAGTCGGTTGATGTAAACGAGATTTAATAAAATTCTATGAATGGATAGAAGTGAAATAAAATTGATTTTGGAATCAATTGAAGTAAATGTGCGTTGTTGGGTTAAATAAGAATCGAATGTAAACAGTTGAGTTGCAAACCCCTTTGATTAAATGAAGTATATACGAATTGATTGTAAACAATTAAAATTAATGTTGGAACCTTATAAGTGACTTATAAATATTGTTAACCTGCATTGATTTTACAAACTTGTAAATTTGCTAGTTATATATGTTAAATATTGTTAGCTTTCTATATTTATCACTTATACGTTTGAGTTGAGTAAGTACAGGTTTTGGAGGCCACTTTGCTGGTTTTGATTGAGCAAATTTGCTAAATAAAATAGCCGCTTGCTTTAAAAATGCTAAAAATAAAGGTACGCCTACGCCAAAAATTCGAAATAGGAAATATGAACTGTTTTGTTTCTTTTTCCGGCCTGAGGCCGATGTATATACATTTTTGTGCATCCTGCGATATCGCAGAAGTCCCTCCGTACAAAGGAGACTCTGCCAAAATTTTCCGTAAATTTTGGGAGTTAGAAAATTTTTGAAAATTTTCATTTACGATAAATGATTTAAATTTGTTAAGCAAATGAAATTAAAACTGGATATTGAAATCTAATTCAAATATGAATGTAAAGTAAGTGAAATCGAAGGAACTAATGAAAGAAAAGTTCACAAATAAATGTTTAATTGAGGGTTAAATTAATTAGTAAGTGCAACTAATTAAATATTCGAGTGGAAGCCAAATTGAAATCAAATGGAATTGTAAAGACAAAAGTAAATAGAAATGGATATAAACTTCAATAATGAAGTGAAAATTAATGTAAGAAGTGTATAAATATTTATATTAAACTTAAGGATTGGAAAAATGAAATTCTTTAAGTGAAGTGGGTATCGAGGAAATTATTCTAAGTGGATAATTGCATGAAGGGTTAAATTGGAAGTTGTGAAATGGGATAGTTGTGAATAAGTGGATAACAATCAAAATGAATGTGAATAAAAAGGAAATTGATAAAATGGATAATTCAATTGGGCTAATTACGTAAGGTGTACGTATATTATTTTATTCGCATAGCTATTTGATCCAGATGTCGAGCACAGAATTTCGAGGTAATTATGCCGAACCGAGTTAGGATTTTTCGCTCGATTTTCAACGGCGAACCTGGATATGGATTGTTGATTGATTCTGGTAATTGTCTATCATAGTTTATCATAGTTTGTGGCTATGCAAGGAGAATGACGGTTTCCGATCAAGAAACCAGATCTGAGTCCGCACTAGGAAGTCGGGTGGACAATACTAGTTCGGAAGTGAAATTGTGTGATCGAGTGAGCGATCGAATATGATATTGCGTACGAATGATATATGTGCATCGTACGGGCTTAAGTAAAACAAATATTGTAAATTTGTAAAGGAAAGTATAAAGTGACTTTGGAATTGTGAGTGAATATTATTGCTTAGTAGGATATACAGGTGTATAAAAGCAATGGATAATTGGGATTTTTGATTTTAGAGGATAAAATTTAATGGCCCGACAAAAAGGTATGTATTTGAATTTCTATATGAAATTTGATTGGGTTTTTGATCCAGCCACTTGGCTTTTTGTTTTCTTTTTGAGATTGGGAGGCCGTAGAGCCATTTTGTAGTTGTACCGAGTTAGCCGCGCAAAGGAGACGCTGGCGAAATTTTTCGAAAATTTAGAGAGTTAGAAATTTTTTTTGAAAAATTTATAATTTAAAACTTGAATTCAAATGTAAATTTGAATGTTGAGTAAATGATATTGATAGGGAACTGTGAATGAGTTCGGGAAGTTAGGGGAAGCGATAGTGACCTTAATACAAAGAGTATTTTGAGGAGTTGTTTAAAACTATTTGAATTGAGAAATAGCTACTGGATGGATCATTCTTCCTAACTAGTAATTTCGGGGACGAAATTCTTTTAAGGGGGAAGGAATGTGACGACCCGGAATTTTGGACATTGGAAATGGGAATATTTAATTAATTTTAAATATTCAAAGTTAATTTTTAACTCTAATTTCAAATATCAATATTTATTGGATAATTAATTATTGAATTTAATTTATCGGAATTGGGTAAATTATTGAATTTGGAATTTAAAGCTGGTTAAAAATAAATCGGAAGCCTATAAAATTTATATCGATAATACTGAGGATAATAGAAGGGTTAAAATTGAATTTAACAGTGATTCGTTCAGCTTTGAAAATTTTATCGTTTTAATTGAAATTTAAAAATAGCTTTCCGAGGCAGTCTCGGAATTTGACGAAACCAGTTCCATTCGATCTGTAATATTGTATTATTATCGGATTTCAATTTTTGCAGTGTTTGGAATTACTGTTGAATCGTACGATTGGTTAATGCCCAGATATTTTAATTGAATTTAACATTAATAATTGAGCCTTCTCCTCTACGCCACTTTCCCCTTTTTATTTATTTCGTTCCATCCCATCTTCCCCCTCATGCCTTCCTCTTAACGAAAAAAAAAACGAGCGTTCTAATCTCAGTAAAAAGAAATAAAATAAATAGGGCCGCATCTTTTCTCTACTAATCGAAATCAATTTTCTATTCTCCCTCTGTTCGAATGGCGGAACGAATTGTTCCTACGTTCGTTCGAATCGAACTATATCAGGCCGCCTCTTCTCGAATTGATCCGCGAGCGCAAGGGATGGGGAAGGAACTCGTGAGTGTGCGCGTGTGTTTGACGCGCATAAGGGAGTTCATCGATGCGGCGACGGCTCAACTAGGGTTTCGCGATTGTAATCGGGGTTCGGCAGGCGAGTCGCCAATTAGCAGCTGGGCGTGGGTTTTGGGAGTCTTGTCTTTCGATTAGGGTTGGAGGTTGCCGCTGGTGCGTTCGTCGATGGGGGTCGCGTCGTGGCTTCTGGTGGCGATCAGCGTGACCTCCTGCTCGAATTCGTGTGGCCGAGGCTGGGTTGAGGAGCTGATGTCGGGAAATGATGCAGAGGGTTGGGTCGCGAAGTTCACCAGTGAGGTATTAAGCAAGTTTTTATTTTATTAAAAATTTGTCATATATATGAATATGTTGGCTTACTGGAAATGTTGAAGAGTTTATTCAAAATACAGATAAATAAATAATAAAATAAATATGGATATACTCATAGCTAAACCGTGAATATGTATATACTGGAAAGATTTCGAAAATAGAAATTTTTAGTTTAAACCCAAATTCTTAGTAAATTAAAATTATTAAATTGGAAATGCATTTGTTCGATCAATTCAAAATATTAATAAATTGTATAATGATTATACAAGGTTTAAAATCATGGAAACAAGCTGGTTTGGTTGGATTGCAAATCAGAAATTAAAGGTGAGTTAATCTCACTCAGTTGAATTTAAATTTAAATGGTTAAATTTAAATCATTGATTGGATGATTGCATTGATTGATGTGCTATATATATAGTAGTATATACCAATATATACATATTGGCATATGTATATATTTGAGTTGTTGATATTCCCGCATTTATATAGCGGATGAGACCCTATGCGCCGCATAATAGCGGATGATTTTATATAAAAACCCATATACCGCGATATTCCACCTTGAAGTGGAATTGGTATTGTGCTAACATCTGTGGATGCAGGGAAACAGGTTGGAGGGATCCAACTGGATTCCTCAAATATTTAATTTTGTTTAAATATTCTGTGATATGATTTTTGATATCCTGTGATGATTTATATTGGATAATCTGGTTGGATTGAATTTCCCAGTATAATGAGTTATCAAAAGCAATTGAATTGAATTTTGGAAAGAAATAAAAGAGTAAAATTTAAGTTAAATAATTCTAGTGAATTCGAATAAATTAAATAAGGAATTGTAAAAGAAATAAAGAAATTTCTTAATTCGAACAAATATGGGAAAAGAGGATTTTGAATTTAATAGTGAAGAAATAAATCTTTAACTAAAGTGATATTATTTAAAAATATAAAAGAATTGATTTTATTGAAATTTAAAGATTTAATTTAATTAAAATATTAATTGAAGAAGTTTGGAAATCCGGAATTGGTATTTTAGTTAAAAAGGGTTTTAACTCATAATAAGGAAATAAAAGATGGAAGTTAATGTATTTGAAATATTTGAAGTAAATAGGGAAATTTACTTCAAAGTAAAGTAAAATGGAAATCAATTGGAAATTGATTTAAGTGTTTAAAAACTTGGATTTTTAAAAGAGAAACGAGATTTTGGAGATATAAACTGGGTTTATAAAATAAAATAAAATATCAGTGGATATTTGAGAATATAAATTCAAGATGGGAATTTATAAAAGGATATGGATTGGTTTAAAAATAAATGTTGGTTTATTTTTAAAAGATGGAAATGAGAAGTGTATTTCTCTGGATAGCCAAGTACGTTTTCAAAGCAATTTTTAAAATAAGTTAAAAAGTTCTTATTGTGTTTTAAAAGCATGTTTTAGAAAATTGATTATTTCTAAATGTTAATTTCCTAAGTAAGTACTTTCAAAAAAAAAATCTATTATTGTAGTAATTATATAAAAGTGATTTGGTATTATGTTTTAAAGAGGAAGTTAGCTTATATTTATAAAGTGGTTTTATTTTAAATATTCTTAAAATATATATATTGATAAAGTAGTAAAGTAGTTTTAAAATTCAATGTTATAAAGTATATTTAAATAAAGTGTTTTTAAATTATTTTAAAATTAAAAGTATTTTGTACTTGGTGATTCAGTGGAAATAATTATTTGGGAAATGTATTCCGTAAGCGGAAACTGTTTGAAATTGTTTTCAAATGAGCTTTGAAAATTTGGAAATATATCTTGGAAAGATATTTGGGCAAATAAAATATGTGGGGAATTATTTATTGTGTGATGGTTGCTTGTGGATGTTAATTGATAGTTAAATAACCGACTATCAATATTGGCCAAATGCGTTGATCGTTTCGAAGAGACCGGGATCGAGTTTCCGTATACCGGGATTCTAGGTCTGGAGACTCGAATACCACTTCGATCCGGTTTGTACGTTTCGTGTAACGTGTTCGAAGTCGAAGATGGAGCTATGAAGTGCAAGGGCTAGTCGCTACTAATCCTGAGGATATTTCCAAAATGGATGTAGTAGGAATAGTGCCTTCGGTTCCGTTCGAACCCGGGACGGACTTGTATGGACGAATGCTTTCGTGACATCGTCAGGTGGACGATGGGCATTCAAAGGGATATGTGCTATAAAGGTATCGTTTAGCCTCGAACCTCATCAACCGGGAATGACTGAAAATCAGGGGTTATGCAGCAAGGCTTCGTGGGTAGCACCCACTTGAGAGTAAGGTCATCCCTGTCTAGATGTCCCTTTTATTTCGGCTTAGTGGTGCGGTTGCTGATCCCAACCGTGGGGTGATTTTATTTGGAATTATCCAGTAAGGGATGATTCCGGTCTTGTGTTGCAGGGGAGCGGGCGTACTCCTCGGTACTGTGATCTAGGCCACGTACTGTGACAGGTGGTACCCCAGTGCCTAGTCATTCGTTGGAAATCCATTCTCCCTACGTGCCTTGTACGAGTTTTGTTTGTATTACCCACTTTGTGGCTAGTATGCCGGAATTTAATAGATGTAACAATTTCGGCTATTTTAATAAGTATTTGTAAATAGACACTATTATAATATCAGAGGATTTTTATAAAAAGTGTTTTGGCTATCGTAAGGTAAAAACCCGACATGTTTATTTGTGGCGTGGTCTTACGAGATGCTTTTATTTTCAAAGGATTTTGAAACTTTAATAATAAATTTGAGTGTGATTTTCTCACGCTGGTATTCCAGACTGACTCGGGTATTGTTTTATATAATGCTCGGGTCAGACCGAGATAAACAGGTTCAGGATATGATGCTGTGGAGCTCAGGAGACGAGCTGGATGACGATACGTACTCACGTACTTGTTATTATTTTTCCGCTGTGTATTCAGTTGTATAATATTGATGTGATGTACTCTGATGATGTATTTGGATGATGTATATATAAACAGATATAGTTTTGTTTTGTGTAAAACTCTGTTATTACCTATTATAGTTTATTCCGCTGCGTATGTGAGATTCTGTTGTTGTTTTCTATTCTTCTTCTTCTTCTACCTCTTCTTCTTAACTCAAATGGTTCGATTTTTCGTGTATGAAAAACTCGGGCTGTTACAATTGACCAATCGGGTTTTATTTAATTTTCTATCCTAGGTCAAAGTTTAATTTGGGTATTTATCATTTCAACCCGATTCCAATTCAATTAAAAATCAAAGCATAACAAAGGGAACTTGCAATGTGATAGCTGGGATGGTGTCAAAGTAAATAAACAAGCAATAACATCAATCAATAACAAATCCAATAATCAATTCAAATAATCCCGAAATAACCGTATTAATTCGCATTGTTATTTGTACGAATTAATATAATTATTTCTAGAATCTACACTATCATTTCATGTAGATTAAAGATTATTACATTACGGTTTTACTTGTCATTAAATTTAAATTTCATACATCATCAATTTAACAACATACATTCAGTGGTTCAAAATGTAATTAAACAAATCCTACGTGTTAATAAATTTAACAGTTAAAGGGGCCATATTATACAAATGTCAGTTAATCAAATTTAACATTTAATTATCCTATATCAAATTCAATTTCATACTGTTTATCATTTTAACATTAACAATTTAACGTCCAATATAAACATCAACAATCAATAAATTATCAACCAAACTGTATTATCATTGCATAAATAATTAACAGATAATGGTGTCAGATGTCACAGGTGAACTGATACAGGCAATAGCATATATAACAGTGTATTTAACTAACAGCAGCATATTTCAATTGCCGTTTCAATTGAAATCAAATTTAATAAATAACAGAACGTTAATCGTGAGTGAGTGCTCACCTTTCGAGGCTAGAGAGATTTGAAATGGGTACGAATCCAAGAACGAATTTCCAAAGCGAACAAGGTTGGCACGATTTGAACGAACAGAGCTGACAAAATAGAAATCGATGAACATAGATTAGAAACTACTCGATGTAGACCGAACTAAAATATATTATTTTCTTAACCAATATTAATTTTGAAACTCATTAAAATTATATACATATGTTTTCAAAAATATAAAATATTATGAATTCTCTTAATTAATATCCAACAAATCTCAATTTTAACATTCAAAAATCAATGTTTATAAAAAGAAAATAAATTTAAACTTACTTTGTAAAATAAATATTTTTTTGACTCAAACCGAATATATTATAACTTAGCAAACTGATATAAAATCAGATTATAAAACTATATATATAAAAATATATAAATTTCTCTAAACAAACACATGATGGAATATGATACTGTAACCTCACTATATACTTTTCCATGATACTAATATATATAAACTATAAAACTTATAATATGCTCTATAGCTTTGACACATAAAACTGTATAACTAATATACGCAACTCGCATACATAATAACTTATATTTATTATACAACAAAGCCGAGATGTACTTATACATAAATGAGCAATGGATGGCACATGATGGTTACTATGCGAACAGACCCTAAAATTCCCAAAATTTTAACAACCCATTATATTATTATAACGCATCAGGTTATATAAATATGTATCAGTAAAATAGTATAAACATATATAAACGATATAAACAACTACATATATATTTTTAACCACTCATATATCGGAATAGAAATCAAAGAACCCACAAATTTCAACTTACAACCCACATGCAACCCAGACCCACTATAATCTATATATATATAACGATATATAGTACATACCATTTTTCAAGAAGATATAAGGCTACAGGTCATGGAAACATAAGGCTTAATTGAAGGGTGACGTGAATGTTCGGGTGAGGAAGAATGTTCGGCGGAGGAGCTTGGCACGCGGCTGTGGGGTACCCTTTCCAAGCGAGGCCGAGAGGAAGACGTCAGGGGTTGTGGAGTTTCCGGGTGGTGCGGCAGGCTGCATGGGCGGAGCTGTGTTGGATTCATTGGCGAAGGGGAGTGAGGTTTCGTGGTGGAGGGGAGATCGGTTAAGATGAGTTACGGTGGTGGCGGAGCTGACGTGCGGCGGCGGAGATTGAGACGTGGCAGGGCCAGGTGCGGCACACGGTGAAGGCTTCGGTAGGTGGCTGTGGTGACTGGAAGGGGTAGGCTTGGAGATCTGCGAGTTCGCTGTGAGGAGGAGGAGCGAATGGAGGGTTGGTGGCTCGAGTTAAGGCGATGGGTGCTTCTCATGTAAGGTGGAAGGAAGAGGATTGGACTGCTGCAATGGATATCAGGGGAGGATGGTTCTCGGTTGCTGCGTGTGTGGGCGGAAGGGAATCAGATAGTGGTGAGTTGAGGCTTGGAGGGGACGCTGCGATGGGTGGGAGATGAACACGGTGATCTGAGCATGGGAAATGATAGCAGACATTACTACTAGTTTACTATATACTCTCATATTTCAATTCATAGAATAAGATAGAAGAAAAGGAATGGATGGAATAGAATACGTGTAGTAGGTAGGTGATAGGAAATAAATAGGGTACAGAGCACTATAAATTAAAGTTTCTTTCAAAAGCAACGTCAGAGCTGAAAATGATGGAAGTGAAAGGACGAGCGCACATTGAAACCGGGGAACAAATAAAAGGTAAAACTGTATTTCACGAATTATAAATGCAAATGTTTCTTTGGTTGACCCGGTGAACAACGAAAGGACATGAGGAAAATCAAAAGTTTTTAAACGGGTACCGTTACGGTTATCGATTTATTGATTTCACTCGGTACCGGACGTCGGAACACAGAAATGAATACACTATTGGGATCAGCACGACGGGACGAGTAAGACGGTATATAGATATCAGTGGTACAATCGAATTATAAAAATTCGAATTTTTTAATAGCGGAAAATGCAAGAAAAACACTGAAAAATAAGATCGACGGAGCCAAAGATGTCCGAATTTGGAAAAACGACCAACTGACATCTTGCTCAGAAGATGGTTTAGAATTTTTCTATGTAAAAATATTTAGGTTTCGAAAACATTTTATTTTCAACGCTTTTTAACTGATTGATTTGAAGTGAATTTACGCGCGAAATAAACTTTCATATTTTCGGACGAAAATTTACCAGTCGCTATGTTTAACTAGACGTATTCCAAATATTTAATTTTTATTTCAAAATTTTATCGTTTGAAATTTCGCAAAATTTCAACTAATTACGTTATTAAAACAGTTGAAATTTACGGGTCGTTACACTCTCCCCCACTCAAAACTTTTCGTCCTCGAAAAGGAACGAGGTAGGAGAATAGAAACAACCAGAAAGAAAACAGATTTGAAATATAAAATAACAATTAATTTAAACCATATAAATTCAATTTAAATTAATTGGTATTCAATAATTGATTTAATCCAATTGATTTCACTAGAATCAATCTCACTATTTCTAAATTCATTATCTTATTATCCAATTATCTTAAATTTACAATTTCTAAAACCATAAATTTGAATAGTCTTTTATTATAATCACATTTTTCTTCAACAGTTTTAAATTCTTCTTTATTCCAAATTATTGTTAAGTTTATTTCACTTAATATATCTTATTACATATATTTAACCCGTATAAATTAATTTAAACCATAAAAGTTTCGATTTAAATTAATTTACATCTATTAATTTCTTTTAAATTCAAGGTATTTTCATATGTTGATCAAATTTCAATTTATTAATTCTTTCAAAACAAATTTATTTCATTATTAACAGATTTTACTTATTATCCTATCTAACACTATTAACATCTTTATAGTCAAAATTTAGTGTATAACATTTATTATAAACACTCAAATTTTATTTATAAGTTCAATTTATCTCATATATTATCCAATTACATATTCAACTTCTGAATGATTTAGGTAAGTTATTTTGAAATGTAATTTAGTACTATACAAATAAAATTTTCAAATTCAACTATTTCAAGTTTTAAATATTTATCCAAAATTTGGCTTTATTTATAATTGAAAACATTCTTTAACATAATTTTAAGAATTAAATTTCCGTTTAACTTTAAACAATTTAGAGATATATATAATATATTTATACCAAATCAAATTAAATTTTAAACTAAGATACCTATATATATAAATCAAATTATACTGAAGAAATTCAAATCAAAATATTTTTGAAAACAAAACCGTAGCAAAGCTACAGAATAGTATCTCCACTTTGAAACTCGAAAATGAACGTCGATGATGCGGCCGCCATCACCGAAATTATTTTCCAGCGACAAAGAGAAGAGCACTGATTTCAATATTTAAAATTCTTTGAAAACGGTTTCTATTCGAAAATACTTCAATAATATATACTTTAAAATTTTAAAACCAAAGTTCGAAATCACCGAAAACTAAATTCTCAAGTTTCTGAATTAAATTCATTTCAGATTCCAAATCAATTTATAAACCGTATTTATAAATTTATTTAGAACAATAAATGATAATCAAATATTATCATTTCAAACAATTTAATTTACCTATTAAATTCCAGGAAATTTTACTTATATTTTCACAATATAATCAAACAAATTTATTTCATTTTCCAATTTTGAAAATAATATTGTGTCAGTTTGCTCTGTTCAAGTGTTTTGGAAATCCTATCGATAACGTTGATCAGACGAATCGATCGGAAACCCAAATCAACATCAACAACTCAAACGACACAATATAAAACATTTTTAAAATTAATTTACAAATACAATTCCTCACCTAACGATACAATAATGGATTTAAAAGCAAGGATAGAGATTCAAATTTTTGATAGACTCAAATCAAAGAGAATTTCGATTCGAAGATAGGTTTGAAACAAAGACGAGATAATTAAATAACAAAATAAGGCGATGGATAAGTTTATATAAATCGCGGGCAACCTTAACCGGGTCGACCGTGACTCTAAAATAAGATCGGTGTAGAATTCCGAGGTAAATCGATATTCGATCTCAAGGAATAGAATTCAGGTATAGCAGAAGATAAATAGCATCGTAAACCGAGGATACAGAAACCTCCGGTAAATCGACGCGACTGTGAAGGAGTTTCACTCCTTTACAAATAAATTTGAGATTGGCGAGATTGCCGACTCATTATAAAGATCATTCGAAGTGGAGTTATGGGATGCTCCAGAATCGAAAGAAGACGAATAGTGAGGGACACGAATGAATTCCGAAACCGAGGGAACGTTCCAAAATTCGAAAGAATCGAGTCAAAAGAAAGAGATTGAAACTCGAATGAGAGTGATTCTGTAAATACATTTACCCTATATGTTAAGTTTTGCCTAGAGCTACCAAAGCTCTGATACCAACTGTAACGACCCACTATTTTGGACCATTCGCATCCATTATAAGTGTATAGGTAGACACTCATGCCGGAATTGAATTGCTCAAAATACCGCGTTGTTAATTTAAATTTGGCAAAACTGAACATATACAGTAAATAAAAATCACAGATCACAGACACAGAGTAATAAGTGCAGCGGAAATAAAAGAGATAGTAGTTCATGAAGCTACTATATGAATATATAAAATACATCAGAGTTTACAACAAAAGAGTAATACGATACATCAGAGTTAACTAGATACAACAGAAGAGTAACAGATACAAATCAGAATACATCACTGGAATCATCGAATATCTGAAAGCTGGATAGATAGTTGGATCTCCAAGCGAAGCTCCAACTCCAAAGGTGAGTCTCGAAAGCTGAACTACTCAGTCTGACCCGAGCGTAAAGCAAAACACAAAACACTCGAGTCAGGATTAACATTCTCATATTAATAAATCCAACTCAAGTGAAATAGCAATTGAAATACAAGTAACTCAAAGGATGTTTGGAATAACCATCCTTTAAGGATCCGTTAAACTATCTACTATGTAGTAATGTACGCTAAGTAGATAATGTCTATTAGTAATATAAAAAGATATCAAAATAGCGTTAAGTCATGGCCCATTCCACCCTTAACACATTTTTATTCCCAAAAGCATATACAAGACCGTAGTTTCCCCAAAACCGGAAGTCACCAGAGGGCAATCCATATACTAAAGGTACAAATCAAAATCGTAGTGGTCGCGAATAGGATAATCAGTATGACAAGGTACATGAGGCGATACCAACTAGGATACTAGTAGTTGCGTGATCCGGACTGATGTTGGGCATAGCAGCTACTATCCCAACACCGCGAAACAACACTCCCATAATCGAGGGGTGCACCCAAATCGAATCACAAAAGTAATAGATATGGTATCGAAGAAGTGTGTCCGCTAGAGATGGCGATCCTCAATGGCCCGGCGCGGCTCCTGTTTTAGTCATGTCAAGGGTCATCCAAAATCGTTCTCTTTCTTCAGTCAACGCGTTCATCAAAACCATCCACTTCGTTCTGGATCAACACTCCGCGTATAGTTATTAAAGTGGTTTCGGTTCAGATAGAGAGTATATCCATTACCGATCCCGGTCTCTTTAATAACTTTCGTAATTATTACACCAATTGGTCGTTTATTTATTTCAAAACCAAATCAATTCAATTTCAAATAGAATTCGTAAACCAACAATTCATTTGTCTTTCCAAATCAATTTCCATAATTTACGTTTCAAAACTTCCAAATTACCATTTCAAAATCTAATAATTCAATTTCAAATTTTATTCAAAACAATTCAAATATTGATTCAAGTCCGTATATAAGTTTCATTCCAAATCATTTAAATTAATATAATTTAACATTCAAATCAATTTAAACTCATTTATCGATTTCATTCAATATTCGTTAAGTTACTTTATCATTCAAAACAATTTCTATTAAATTTCCAATTCATTAAATCAACTTCTTAAGTTCAACTTCATTAAATCAAAACTTACAATTTTGAATTAAATTAAATTCGTCAAACCAAATTCTTTAAATTTCAAGTCTTACATTAATTTCAATAAATCGCATTTTATTTCTTGTTAAAGAAATTCAATTTCACTTATTTACTTACTTAAATAATTTTCCAAAACTTACTTAAACAAGAAAACTCAATTTCAATTATTTACAAAGTAAAATTCACTTATTCAACAGTTCAATTTCTCTTATTAAATAATTCAATTCAATTTAATCATTAAATAATTCAATCTTATTTAAGTATTAACTAATTCAAAACTCAATTATTAAATAATTTCAAAGTTAATAATTTCAAACTTAATTATAATTTCAAACTTAATTATTAAATCATTTCAAAGTTAATGATTTCAAACTTAATTATCAAATCATTTCTTTCATTTCTCAAATTAAACAATATTCTTTCATCAATTACATCGTTAATATTTTGTTTCAGATTATTAAATATTAACATTTTCCTTTCATTAAAAATTAAAATTTCAACTTCATTTCAAAATCATATTATTGATTCAAATAAGATCTTCGTTTTATTTTTAAATCAAATTATTGACCAATCGGGTTTTATTTAATTTTCTATCCTAGGTCAAAGTTTAATTTGGGTATTTATCATTTCAACCCGATTCCAATTCAATTAAAAATCAAAGCATAACAAAGGGAACTTGCAATGTGATAGCTGGGATGGTGTCAAAGTAAATAAACAAGCAATAACATCAATCAATAACAAATCCAATAATCAATTCAAATAATCCCGAAATAACCGTATTAATTCGCATTGTTATTTGTACGAATTAATATAATTATTTCTAGAATCTACACTATCATTTCATGTAGATTAAAGATTATTACATTACGGTTTTACTTGTCATTAAATTTAAATTTCATACATCATCAATTTAACAACATACATTCAGTGGTTCAAAATGTAATTAAACAAATCCTACGTGTTAATAAATTTAACAGTTAAAGGGGCCATATTATACAAATGTCAGTTAATCAAATTTAACATTTAATTATCCTATATCAAATTCAATTTCATACTGTTTATCATTTTAACATTAACAATTTAACGTCCAATATAAACATCAACAATCAATAAATTATCAACCAAACTGTATTATCATTGCATAAATAATTAACAGATAATGGTGTCTGATGTCACAGGTGAACTGATACAGGCAATAGCATATATAACAGTGTATTTAACTAACAGCAGCATATTTCAATTGTCGTTTCAATTGAAATCAAATTTAATAAATAACAGAACGTTAATCGTGAGTGAGTGCTCACCTTTCGAGGCTAGAGAGATTTGAAATGGGTACGAATCCAAGAACGAATTTCCAAAGCGAACAAGGTTGGCACGATTTGAACGAACAGAGCTGACAAAATAGAAATCGATGAACATAGATTAGAAACTACTCGATGTAGACCGAACTAAAATATATTATTTTCTTAACCAATATTAATTTTGAAACTCATTAAAATTATATACATATGTTTTCAAAAATATAAAATATTATGAATTCTCTTAATTAATATCCAACAAATCTCAATTTTAACATTCAAAAATCAATGTTTATAAAAAGAAAATAAATTTAAACTTACTTTGTAAAATAAATATTTTTTTGACTCAAACCGAATATATTATAACTTAGCAAACTGATATAAAATCAGATTATAAAACTATATATATAAAAATATATAAATTTCTCTAAACAAACACATGATGGAATATGATACTGTAACCTCACTATATACTTTTCCATGATACTAATATATATAAACTATAAAACTTATAATATGCTCTATAGCTTTGACACATAAAACTGTATAACTAATATACGCAACTCGCATACATAATAACGTATATTTATTATACAACAAAGCCGAGATGTACTTATACATAAATGAGCAATGGATGGCACATGATGGTTACTATGCGAACAGACCCTAAAATTCCCAAAATTTTAACAACCCATTATATTATTATAACGCATCAGGTTATATAAATATGTATCAGTAAAATAGTATAAACATATATAAACGATATAAACAACTACATATATATTTTTAACCACTCATATATCGGAATAGAAATCAAAGAACCCACAAATTTCAACTTACAACCCACATGCAACCCAGACCCACTATAATCTATATATATATAACGATATATAGTACATACCATTTTTCAAGAAGATATAAGGCTACAGGTCATGGAAACATAAGGCTTAATTGAAGGGTGACGTGAATGTTCGGGTGAGGAAGAATGTTCGGCGGAGGAGCTTGGCACGCGGCTGTGGGGTACCCTTTCCAAGCGAGGCCGAGAGGAAGACGTCAGGGGTTGTGGAGTTTCCGGGTGGTGCGGCAGGCTGCATGGGCGGAGCTGTGTTGGATTCATTGGCGAAGGGGAGTGAGGTTTCGTGGTGGAGGGGAGATCGGTTAAGATGAGTTACGGTGGTGGCGGAGCTGACGTGCGGCGGCGGAGATTGAGACGTGGCAGGGCCAGGTGCGGCACACGGTGAAGGCTTCGGTAGGTGGCTGTGGTGACTGGAAGGGGTAGGCTTGGAGATCTGCGAGTTCGCTGTGAGGAGGAGGAGCGAATGGAGGGTTGGTGGCTCGAGTTAAGGCGATGGGTGCTTCTCATGTAAGGTGGAAGGAAGAGGATTGGACTGCTGCAATGGATATCAGGGGAGGATGGTTCTCGGTTGCTGCGTGTGTGGGCGGAAGGAAATCAGATAGTGGTGAGTTGAGGCTTGGAGGGGACGCTGCGATGGGTGGGAGATGAACACGGTGATCTGAGCATGGGAAATGATAGCAGACATTACTACTAGTTTACTATATACTCTCATATTTCAATTCATAGAATAAGATAGAAGAAAAGGAATGGATGGAATAGAATACGTGTAGTAGGTAGGTGATAGGAAATAAATAGGGTACAGAGCACTATAAATTAAAGTTTCTTTCAAAAGCAACGTCAGAGCTGAAAATGATGGAAGTGAAAGGACGAGCGCACATTGAAACCGGGGAACAAATAAAAGGTAAAACTGTATTTCACGAATTATAAATGCAAATGTTTCTTTGGTTGACCCGGTGAACAACGAAAGGACATGAGGAAAATCAAAAGTTTTTAAACGGGTACCGTTACGGTTATCGATTTATTGATTTCACTCGGTACCGGACGTCGGAACACAGAAATGAATACACTATTGGGATCAGCACGACGGGACGAGTAAGACGGTATATAGATATCAGTGGTACAATCGAATTATAAAAATTCGAATTTTTTAATAGCGGAAAATGCAAGAAAAACACTGAAAAATAAGATCGACGGAGCCAAAGATGTCCGAATTTGGAAAAACGACCAACTGACATCTTGCTCAGAAGATGGTTTAGAATTTTTCTATGTAAAAATATTTAGGTTTCGAAAACATTTTATTTTCAACGCTTTTTAACTGATTGATTTGAAGTGAATTTACGCGCGAAATAAACTTTCATATTTTCGGACGAAAATTTACCAGTCGCTATGTTTAACTAGACGTATTCCAAATATTTAATTTTTATTTCAAAATTTTATCGTTTGAAATTTCGCAAAATTTCAACTAATTACGTTATTAAAACAGTTGAAATTTACGGGTCGTTACATATTGTTTGTTTGATTATGAAGTAAGTTCTAAAATTTAATTCAAGTAAAATAACCTGTTAAAATTTCTAGGAACTTTGTTTACAGGCAACCAAGTATTAAATTGATAGATTCGAGTGTTACTAAAAGCTAATTCAAGTTTATATCGTGAATGCTTACTGTAATTTGTGATTTTTAAACCAAAAACGAATATTTTTAGTTTAGTATTCTCAGAGCAATTGGTATATGAACAAAAAATGCATTTTTACGAATTTTTGACGATCGAATCAATAATAAATGTTGAGATTTGTTTTGGAGCAAGCTTGATGATCTACGAAAATTGGAAAAATGTTAAATGAATTTCCTACTGCATGAATTAAAGGGACGAGTTAGATTTAGGGTTTTGGTGCTGATGGGTTTATCTGTTTTCGCGAGTCCTGTGCGACATCGTTGGAGTTAGAGACTCGATCGGTCGTGGGGATTTGGGTTCGAGGTTTCATGGTGAAGCAGGGGCAGGAGTCTCGAGGCGTCAGGCGATCGGAGACGTAGGGACGAGGAAAATTTGTAGATGATGGTTCCTGTGCAGCTTCATCCCTTGGGACGTGATCGTGTTCGAATTTGATGCCGTGGTCAATGGAGTTGTCGGAGTGGTCAGATGGATGGAGAAGGTTGAAAGCAACTTGCTCGATGGTGAGACGACGCCTGGAAGTGAATGACGGCGACGTGCACGTGCACCGTGCACGAGCCTGGTGGTCTGTACTCTCGTGAGTTAACTCGAAGCATTGCCGAGTATTCCTAGTGTTGGACTCAAAGTATATATAGGAATGGCTCGGGTAAAAGTTTGGGTTCAGATTTCTCAAATCTGTTTGTTTTCTGGAATTTTAAACTGGAAAAAAAGAAGAAGAGAAGAAACAGGGACAAGTAGAGGAGAGGAAGAAGAGAACACGGGGAAGAAGGGAGAGTGGCACGGGAAAGAACAGAGAAGGTCGCGAGTATTACTCGGGGAAATGAATGGAGAGGCTCGAGTTTAACTCAAGTAAACTGGGAATATTTCTCGGGTTGGTATTCAAAGTACTAGCTGAATAAAATCTATGTTATTTCATCTTAAACAAAGTTTAAGCACTAATGACCGAAATTTATGAATTCATTTAAGTTTTAATTAACTGACTGAATACTTAAGAATGTAGTAAATCTTAATTAACATTTTAATTAAGTAATTAATGTAAAATAAGTTTTAAATTTAATTAACATTAAAGCCTTTTAAGTTAGTAACTAGTTTATTTAAAGTAATTGAGGAAGATTTTAAAATGTTAATTAAAATAAATAATTATTATTAATTAATTGTTTAAAAAGAGTTAGGGATAATCGCTTATGGTAATTAATTAAGAATAATTAATTTAATGGTAATAAATTAAGGGTTGATTAATTTATAAATGAATTAATTAAGGGGGATTTATTTAAAGGATAATTGAAAAATTAAAGGTTAATTACTTAATAAAATAAGAGTTGATGAATTACCATTAAAGGTTTATTTATTTATTATAAATGGATAGTTAATAAATGATTAAAGAAAAAAAAATTAATCAAAATAATTTATAAAGTATTGGAGTTAATTAACCAGGATTAGAAATTTATTCTTAAGAAATTAATCTGATTTGAATTAATCAGATATTAACTGACCTTACTTATGAATATTTGGATTCTATTGATTTGATTGTTTGATATCCCTGATTGTGATACTTTGTGATATATCCTGATTATGTTATGATCTGTAATTTACTTATCTGTGATGTATATATTGTTATATGAATATGCAAACCCATTGACCCGAAAAACGGCACTTGAATTTCGATGCGACAGGGAGTCGGATTCCAGTTGGTTATCCGAAACCCACATCGAATTATAATTGTGAATCTTTGTGATCGATAAGTTTATTATATCTGTGATCTGTGAATGAAGATAAGCGTTATCGATTATATCGCTTATCGATATATCTGTGATGATTGATGTTGCACTATTGTGTGTGAAACCCCTGGACTACACTTTTACACACACAAATATGGATTTCACGTGGAAATCGATTAAGTCACAGATAATTTAAAGTTAATATTTTTGAAATTAAAATTTTAATTTCAATTGATTTTGAAATTTGAAATTTGGGTTTAAAATAAAAAGTGAAAAGCTTTTGAAATGGAATTTCAAATATAAAAGTTATTTTGAATAACTTAATCGAGTTTTGAAATTTAAATAATTTGATTTAAATTTGAATTCAAGTTTGAAATTGAATCCTATGATTTGAAATTACGGTTAAAAATGTTATAAATGTGTTCATATGAATTTAAACCATTTTAAAAGTATTGTTTGAAAATTTGGATTTAACCCAAGAACTTTAACTCTTATAGATGAATCAAATTTACAAATAAAAACTGTTTATTTTAAAGGAATAAAAGCTTTCAGGTAAAAAGTGAAATTCCAATTTAGGTAAAGGAATTTCAAGATTAAATTGAAAAAAATGGATTTTCCAAGTTATGAATGAATTCTTTTTGGAAGCTATGAATTAAATCTGTCTATTTTTAACAGATTTAAAATGATGATTTGTTTAACCCATTCAAAATGAAATTGTTTTTAAAACTATAAGTTAAATCTTTGATTTAAAGATTTAACGAGTTAATTAAATTGAAATGGAAATCGATTTGGAAAATCTATGAATGAATCTTTGTGAAATTAAGTGAACTTTGTGAATTGAATCTTTTTTTGTTTAAAAAGATTAAAATGGTAATTTGTTAAACCATTTGAAAAGAAAGTTTGGGTTTAAGTTGTGACTTAATTGAAATCCCAATATCCGTATGTTTTTAAATATTTCGCTCACTATTCGGGTTAGCCGGGAAAGGACCTTTGGGTCGTATAACTCATTCCGAATAGTGATATGTCGTATATGGATAGCATTTGAAGACCGGTGTTGAAGACCGGATATTTTTCGAAAATGAAAGGACAACCTGTCGAATGTCTCTGCACTGAGTCGCGCCGGTATAGAGATTTATATCACTCTTTTGAGACGGGAAGTCCGGACGTGATTGAGAGTTATCCGGAATTGCAAGGGCTTCGTGAGAAGTGCCTTCGGTTCTGTTCGATCCCGGAACAGACTTGTATGGTTACATGTCTGACATTACACCTTGAGATATAAAGCTGATTTCTTTCAAATACATTTCTGTTGGTGGCGGAGAATTTATTCTCTTAGCTTAACACCCTTCTCTGAGACGTACGAGCTCAGAGGTTATGTAGTTGAAGTTATCAGCGATATATCCCAATTTGGTAATGTGGCATGCTGAGTGTTGCTGTGTGATGATCAGTGTTTGATCATTTGCGATATGATCATTTGTTTGATCTTATATCTTTGTGATCATAGGTTGATCATTTGTTTGACCCGAAGCATGGCTTTGTAGAAAGCGTAGCTTTGTGGACGAGACTTCGTCGAGCCTCACACCCCGGAAATGGTCAAAACAGGAAAGATGCGGCAAGGTTCTAGGGAGTAGCGCCCCTTAGTGTATGTCATTCTTTCTGGATAGAGGTGGTATCATGGTATGGAGCCCAGATACTTAACCTATGTGGTTGCTGCATTATTATTATGTGGTTTGTTGGAAATCGGGGATCCTCGGGAAGATCGGTGACGATCGGGGGATGGCATACGCGTGTCAGTAGTTACCTATTTTTGCAGAGGTAACCCGGCCTTGTGTTGGCAGAGATCCGGTTAGGTTCTCGGGTCGTCTATTCCAGGGACGTACCCATCGTGGAAAATGAAGTTCCTTAGCCTGACCATTTGTTGGAAATCCAAAGAAACAATACGAGCCTTTACGATTTCAATTGTATAACCTGTCTCCTCAGGAGGCAGCTATAGCAGGCATAATATAATGGTACCTATGCTGGCTAAGATTTATATTCTACTTTCGAAATGTTTTCCACTATGCACTAATAATAATATCAAAATGATTTGATTTTGCGTAGTAAGCATCTTTGACTAACATAAGAAGAAATCTCCTCCAAGTCTGCGTTTGCATTGTGTGTGTGGTGGGAGGTCTTATGGTAGTTTCATTTTCCAAAAGCATTGCGAATTGACTTTTAAAATCCTCTGCTGTTTGTTTTTAAAGATAAACTGTTTTTGTTGCTCACACCAGTCCCATGACTGATCCGGAGTTTATTGTTTCTTTCCTAAACTCTGGATGCTCAAAATTTTTCTACACGAGCAGTCTAGAGTTTGGTCTTTCAGATATTCAGATTTAGTAGATTATCTGGAGTTAGTTCGGTCTTTGGATCAGATCGCACTTGCTTATCTTTGTGCCTCGTTATTTGGAGTTCAAGCTATTTCTGGATTTGTCTATGAAGATGAAGATTATCCGCTGCTGTTGTTATCGTTTTCTTTCCGCTGCTATTTGTTGTATCATATCTCTGATGTATATTGATATTCATTGTATCATTCTGTTGTATCAGATATTGTATCAGTGTTGTATATCAATGTATTATTCATTTATTCCGCTGTGTTATTTACTTAATGTTGTTATAAGCTCCGGCGACTCGGATTTGAACGGTCGAATCTACGGCATTCGAATACGATGTAAAGTATGAATGTCGATTTTCGAGCGGGCAAAATCCGTATCGTTACGGTAAGACAAGTTTCTATAAGTGTAAAATGAAGTAAAAATGGAATTTCCTAAGTTAATGAAATTTGAAAGTTTAAATTTTGTAAAGTTTAAAAGAACGATTTCTTTTAAAATAAATGAATGATAGGTTATTAACTAAAAATATGGACTTGTGATATTTATATCGAGTTATAAATGGAATTTGTTAATAAAAGGAATTTATAAATCGAAGTTGTTATTAAAAGAGAAATAGAATTTATAAGCGTTGTTTTATAAATTTGAAATCAATTGAATTTGATAAATTAAATATAGAAGGTTATTAAAGAAGATATATTCGCGATTTTGGATAGCGAATTATCTTTGGAATAAATGTGTAGAAAAGATTGAAATTTGGTTAAGTGAAGTATATTCACGATTTTGGACAGTGAATATATTATTGAATAAAATGGATTCATTTTTGAAGAAGTGATATTAAAAATGAAGTTAAACATTTTAAAGATGTTTTAAAATGTATTGTGAATTGAAAGCATAGATTTCAACATTCATTGTTGAAATAGACGTTTTCGAGAAATAAGGAAATGATGGACTATAACACTGTTGTTATAGTAAATGATTTTCGAAAGAAAATGTTTTATGTAGTATTGGGATTTATATATATCTATCTTAAAATCCGAATCCCTATACTAGTGATTTCGAGTCGTCATAACGATGTTTTACGCAACATTCGTTTTGACTCAAATATATGTTAAAATTAATGATTTCCTTAAAGAATGAAATGTATACTTAATATTGATTTAAGTATATTGAATATTTTCAAATGTTGAAAATAAATAGTTTTGTGAATTACTTATTTTAAATAAGTATGGAATTGCTTTTCCAATATGAAAAGAAGGGTTTGAAACTTTATCTTTTAAAAGATAAATTGAAAAGTGAATATTTGAAATTAGTTTTCAAATGGTTAAGTGTGGAAGTTTATATATCTAGTAAAGATATTTTGGAAGATAAAATAATTTGGGAAAATTATTTGGAATCTGATGATGTTGCGCATCTTTATTGATAGTTAAATAACCGACTATCAATAATTACCTTGAATGGTATTTGTTGTGAATTGGATGAATTTGAATGCCACACTTATTTTTGAATAAGCGCTCACTATTCGGGTTAGCCGGGAAAGGACCATGGGATCGTATAACCCATTTCGAATATGTGATACGTCGTTATGAATCGCATTTGAAGACCGATGTTGAAGACCGGATATTTTTGAAAACGGAAGGATTACCGTCGAGTTACTCTACATCGGCTGATCTCCGATTTTGAGGTTTTATCACCCTTAGTGACGGGAAGTCCGGACGTGATTAGAAAATTATCCGGATGTGCAAGGGCTTCGTGAGAAGTGCCTTCGGTTCTGTTCGATCCCGGAACAGACTTGTATGGATTGTGTGTCTAACGTTACAATTTGAGATATAAAGCTGATTTCTTTCAAATACATTTCTGTTGGTGGCGGAGAATTTATTCTCTTAGCTTAACACCCTTCTCTGAGACGTACGAGCTCAGAGGTTATGTGTAACGACCCTAGATTTTTATTTAATTTAAGTTAATAATTAAATAAATTTTTGGATAAAAATAGTAAAATAAATATAGAGTTAAATAATAATTAAATGTCTTTACAAATGAATTGATATTTTTAAATAGAAATTGTCATTTCAAATTACTTATAAATATATATACAAATATAATAGTATGGTTAAAACATAAGTATAATTACATAAGTCGAAAATTTATAACAGATAACTAAAACAACTTTTCTTTTAACAGAGTAAGATAACAAAAACTAAATCAAAGAAAAGTATGAATAAAAATGTAGACTTGAAAAACAAATAAACAAGTAAACAAAAGGAAATATACAAAGTACAAAAGCTTGCAAAAGAAACACAAGGTACATTAGTAATAAATGTTTGCATCTCTAAACTCACCATATTGTCATCTCAGCCGAAATCAAAAATTTAGCATAGTCAAAGAGAAAAAAAGTATGCAGCCCCCATAACATAATAGATGCCAGCACCTCTAGCATGGTCGAAATCATATCAGCCACAAGAAATAAAAAAAACAAGTAAATACATGAATGGCTTGCTAAAGAAGAAATGAAATAACCATCTATTTGTACAAAGATAATTAATGCTTGTACACCACCATATCATTTCAGCCGAGACCAATAATACCAAAACATATAAAAGGTAAGTATGTTGTACAAAGCAATTAATACAATATCTCTAGTACACAAGATTTCAGCCCCCAAGCAAGAAAAATCTCTGACTTGAAGATTTATAAACAATTTCTAAGTACAAACGAAACATAAACTTTTATCACCTGTAGATTTGCTTTCTCCTATATCATCATCTATCTCAGTTTCTTTCATTCATCCACCAAGCTAAGAAAATCTGAGTACATATCATAACTTAAATGATCATTCAACATAAAACATCAAAGCTACTCAATTCAAATCAGAGAATCAAAAGCAGATTAGGAAGAAAATCAGTAGCAGCTTCCAGGATTGTGCTTTGTTCTTCTTCTGGAAATCAACACTGTGAGTAACTAACCTTGAACTAGTTATAATATTTTGATGCTATTGTTTGTATGGATGTTGGGATGCTTGTATGTTTGTGTGTATGATTATGATCTGTATATATCTATATATATTGTATACAGATTGTTTACTGGTATCTGTACCTCTGTTAAATATTCATAAGTAAAGGACAGAAGAAGAAAAAATCTATACCTTCTTAAATAAACATTATCAGATTATGATTCTAAAAAAAAAATTAATGGGGTAATGTTGTTTTTAAAAATAAAAAAAAAGTAGTAATACTGAGTAATTCATCTGGAAATTCATGTCTGTTTCAAGATGGAAACAGCTCTGTTCATTTCCTCTAGAAAAATCACTGTGAGCAAACATAAATTTTAAACTAGTTCTTTTGATTTTGTGTCTATAATGATTGATAAGTGTTTGAGTATGCCTGTGGTATATATGATTCGTGGCAAAGATAGTGTGCATGTTTTTGTTACAGGTATATAGGTTTTGTTCTAGGTTTACAAAGTAAACCATTTAGTTTCAAATCTCAAAAACAAAAATAAAAGCAGTTTTGAGTTATACTCTGAAAAGGAAAATTGTTAGAGATACTCAGATTCAGGTTTTAAAAATAATCTCAACTATAAAATATTAGTAAATAATTTAAAATTGTGAAATTACAGATAAAATCCAAATATATGAAAAATTCGAGTGTCACGAATTATCAATTCATTAATATAACCTGAATCACTATTAGAAAATTTGATTTTTATGATAGAAATGATGATTTTTAATCGAGCGTACTTAGAATGGTTTATAAATGAACTGAAAATGGATTTGTACCAAACTCTGGCGATGGGTGGAGCATTGGGTGTTGGGTTTTCTTGTGGAGATGAAGGAGGCTACGGAGGTGCTTGGAAAAATGGTCGAAGGTGGTAATAACGGCGGTGGCAACGACGGCGACCAGTTCTTGGCAATAGACCTAGTTTTGATGGGGTTTAGAAGTTTGATCGCTGAAGCCTCCAGAGTTGATCGAGTGCCACCGGAGTGAGGGAGATTGAAGGCCGGGGTGTGACGTTGCTTTGGTTAGAGAGACGTGGTTCCTGGTTGCCTAGATCGTCGGCGATGGGGGGGGGGGTTTCCATTCGAGTCTGGAGTTCCAGTTTGGATAGAGGTACTCGATTTTGATTGAGGTCTTGATTGAGCTGGGGGAAGATCGAGAATTGTTGCGGAGGGGATGCTCGATGGGTCGAGAGCGTCGATGTCGGTCGGAGTTCACCGGCGAGATTGTGCACGTGCACCGTGCTTTGTCTGGTAACCTGGAAGTAAATGTGTAGTTGGGGATGAGCTGGGTTTGGTTGCGTGTTAACTCAAGATTGCTCGAAGTAATCATGGGGAAAAAAACGAAGGGTAGCTCGAGTGTTAACCCGAGTAAAGTGATTAAAGTACAGGTCAAAATTTCCAGATTTTTAAACACTTGGGAACCATGTTTTCAAATGATAATTTGATCAAAATTTTGAATTAAATTCAGTATTTAAAGTAAGATGGTTTTAAAGTAATTAAATTTTAATTTATTCAAATTTTGACACATCATTCTATAAAGTCATTTATATTTAATTTGAAATTAATTAAGATATTTACTAAGAAATAAATAATAAATAAAGATGATTAAGACTTAATCAATAGTAATTAATGAAAATTACTCATTGATTACAGATTTCTATTGAAAGTAATTATGTGATTAATTAAAGGATAATTAATTAAATAAATTAAGAGTAATTAATTAAGATGGATAATTAAAAATTAATTGATTAATTTCATTAATCAAATCAAATGATTTGTGATTAATCAGGATTGGGTAATGAATTCATATGTAATTAATTAGAAATTTAATTGGTTTAATTAGGGATTGAACAATTAATTAATCCTACTTATAAATGATTATTGAATATTTGGATTCTATTGAATGTTGAATTATTTGATATCTCTGATATATGATGCTTTGTGATACACCCTGATTTATGTTGTAAATTATCTGTGATGTAATTTATTATCTGTGATATTTATATATCTGTGATCTGTGCATGAACGATAAGCGTTATAGTTTATACCGCTTATCAACTATATCCTGTATTTTGATCTATGATGATTCATTGTGTTGCACTATTGTGTGTGAAACCCTTGGACTACACTTTTACACACACAAATATGGATTTCACGTGGAAATCGGTTAAGTCACAGATAATTTGATTTTGATATTTTTGAAATTTTAATTTTAATTTCAATTGATTTTGAAATTGGAAATTTGGGTTTAAAGTAAAAAAAACTTTTGAAATAGAATTTCAAAGATAAAAGTTATTTTGAATAACTTAATCGAGTTTTGAAATTTAAATAATTTGATTTAAATTTGAATTCAAGTTTGAAATTGAATTCTATGATTTGAAACTAGGGATTAAAGATGTTGTACAAGTTATATATGGGTTAAACTATTTTAAAGTATTGGTTTGGGAATTTGAAATTAATTCAAGGGTTTTGACTCGTGTAAATATAACTGGATTTTCCGAAATGGAACTATTTGTTTTCAAATAGTAAAAGCTTTCATATAAGAAAGGATTTCCAAATTGTGTTGAACGGTTTCAAGTTTGAAATAGAATTGAAATGTTTTGAAATTTATGAAATGAGTCTTTGATTCAAAGACCGAACGAGTTAATCTAACTTGAAATAAAATTGTTTTGAAAGGCTATGAATGAATCTTTGGGAACGAGTTTTGAGAGCTATAAGTTAAATCTTTGATTTAAAGATTTAACGAGTTAAATTGAAATGGAAATCGATTTGGAAAATCTATGAATGAATCTTTTGTTTAAAAGATAAAATGTGGAAAATTGTTAAACCATTTAAGGTTGTTAAAATGAATCTTTTTGGTTTAAAGATTTAAAAATGGTAATTTGTTTAAACCATTTGATGAAAAGTTTTGGGTTATAAGTTGTGACTTAATTGAAATCCCAATATCCATATGTTTTTAAATATCGCGCTCATTATTCGGTTTAGCCGGGAGAGGACCTTTGTGTCATATAACCCGTTCCGAATAATGATACGTCGTATATGGATAGCATTTGAAGACCGGTGGTGAAGACCGGATATTTTCGAAAACGAAAGGACAACTCGTCGAATGTCTCTGCATCGACTGGTCCCCGATATAGAGATCTTATCACCCTTTGTGATGGGAAGTCCGGACGTGATTGGAAATTATCCGGAATTGCAAGGGCTTCGTGAGAAGTGCCTTCGGTTCTGTTCGAACCCGGAACAGACTTATATGGATACATGTCTGACATTACACTTTGAGATATAAAGCCGATTTCTTTTAAATACATTTCTGTTTGGTGGCGGAGAATTTATTCTCTTAGCTTAACACCCTTCTCTGAGACGTACGAGCTCAGAGGTTATGTAGTTGAAATTTATCAGCGATATATCCCAATTTGGTAATGTGGCATGCTGAGTGTAGCTGTGTGATGATCATCGTTTGATCATTTGTGATATGATCATTTGTTTGATCATTTATCTTTGTGATCATAGGTTGATCATCTGTTGACCCAAAGTATGGCTTTGTGACAAAGCGTAGCTTTGTGGACGAGACTTCGTCAGGGCCTCACAACCCGGAAATGGTCGAAACAGGATCGTTGCGGCAAGGTTATGAGGGTCGCGCCCTTTAGGGTATGTCATTTCCTTCTGGAAAGGGGTGGTATCATGGTATGGAGCCCAGATACTTACTCATGTGGATACACTTTCTTTATGATGTGTGATGTTGGATACCGAGCTCGGATAAAGGTCCCAAAGGACCGGGAGGTGGCATATTCGTGAGTTACCTGTTACAGGGGTAACCCGGCTTTGTTGGCAGAGAGCAGTTTGTCTCTCGGGGCGTCCCGCCAGAGGCGTTCCCATGCGGCGGAAGGAAGTTCCTTAGCCTGACCATTTGTTGGAAATCCATTTCTCCAATACGAAACTTGTACGGTTTTAGTTGTAGAACCTGTCATTCACTTATGGTGGCGCCCCACTGTTTGGAGGGTAGCTATAGTAGGCATAGTTCGAAATGTCTATGCTGGCTAAGATTTATATTATACTTTCGAAATGTTTTTCTACACTATGCACTAATAATAATATCCAATTGATTTTGCGTAGTAAGCATGTTTAACTATCATAAGAAGAAATCTCCTCCAATTCTGCGTTTGCATTGTGTGTGTGGTGGGAGATCTTATGGTAGTTTCATTTTCCAAAAGCATTGCGGATTTCAATGTTTAAAACCTTTTGTTGTTGTTTAAAGATAAACTGTTTTTGTTGCTCACACCAGTCCCATGACTGATCCGGAGTTTATTGTTCCCTTCCTAAACTCTGGGTGCTCATAATTTTCCACACGAGCAGTCTAGAGTAGGGTTTCTTTTCAGATATTCAGGTTTAGTAGATTATCTGGAGCTAGTTCATTCATCGGGGTTGCTTATCTTGGAGTTGTGGATTCATTCTTGTCTGAAGATCATTTTGGAGTTATCAGTTCTATTGATATTGTTCCGCTGCTGTTGTTATCTATTTTCTTTTCCGCTGCTATTTGTTGTATCATATCTCTGATGTATATTGATATTCATTGTATCACTCTGTTGTATCAGATATTATATATCAATGTATTATTCTTTTCTTCCGTTGTGTTATTTACTTAATTGTGTTATAGCTCCGGCGAATCGGATTTGAACGGTCGAATCTGCGGCATTCTAGTACAATGTGAAGTACGGATGTTGATTTTCGAGCGGGCAAAACCCGATACGTTACATTATGTAGTTGAAATTTATCAGCGATATACTCCCAATTTGGTAACGTGGCATACTGAGTGTTGCTGTGAAATGATCAGTGTTTGATCATTTGTGATATGATCATTTGTTTGATCTTATATCTTTGTGATCATAGGTTGATCATTTGTTTGACCCAAAGCATGGCTTTTTGAGAAGCGTAGCTTTGTGGACGAGACTTCGTCGAGCCTCACACCCCGGAAATGGTCGAAACATGAAGGATGCAGCAAGGTTCTAGGGAGTAGCGCCCCTTAGTGTATGTCATTCCTTCTGGATAGAGGTGGTATCATGGTATGGAGCCTAGATACTTAACCTATGTGGTTGCTGCATTTTTACTATGTGGTTTGTTGGAAATCGGGGATCCTCGGGAAGATCGGTTACGATCGGTGGATGGCATACGCGTGTCAGTAGTTACCTATTTTTGCAGAGGTAACCCGGCCTTGTGTTGGCAGAGATCTAACCGTAATGTTAGGTTATTTCTCGGGTCGTCTATTCCAGGGACGTACCCATCGTGGAAAAGGAAGTTCCTTAGCCTGACCATTTGTTGGAAATCCAAACTCCAATACGTGACTTGCACGGTATTAGTTGTAGAACCTGCCATTTACGTACGGTGGTCACCACTGTTTAGATGGTAGCTATAGTAGGCATACGATACTGGTCGTATGTTGGCTAAGATTAATATTATACTTTCGAAATGTTTTCTACACTATGCACTAATAATAATATAAAAAAGAATTTGATTTTGCGTAGTAAGCATCTTTGACTATCATAAGAAGAAATCTCCTCCAATTCTGCGTTTGCATTGTGTGTGTGGTGGGAGGTCTTATGGTAGTTTCATTTTCCAAAAGCATTGCGAATTGACTTTAAAATCTTCCTGTTGTTTATTTTAAAGAATAACTGTTTTACGATCTCACACCAGTCACCATGACTGACTCGGAGTTTATTGTTCCCTTCTAAACTCTGGGTGCCCACCAATTTCTACACGGGCAGCCTAGAGTTATGTTATCAGGATATTCTGGATATTTTGGAGCTTTGGAAGCAAGCTGGATGGCGAAACGTATCACCTATATTTTTGTATTATTCCGCTGTGTATTCTGTATGAGGACAAGTTTATATAACTGTCCATTGTTGTATATTGACTCTGATTGATGTATGTATAAACTGATATAGTTCTTTGTTTTAAAAGACTAGTGTTTATCTATTATATATTGTTCCGCTACGATATGTGAGATTCTGATATTGTTTCTGTATCTGATGTTGTTCTGTTGTTCTTCTCTTCTTCTACTACTCTTTTCTTCTACTTCTACTTTTTCTCCTATTTAAAACCCTCACTATTGGAGTTTCCGGCACTCGATTGCTCGGCAGTCGATAAAGTGAGTATCGATGTCGAATTTTCGAAAGTCGAAAATTTCGGTACGTGACAGCGTGGTATCAGAGCATATGGTTAAGCGACAACCCTGCTCTGTTGGGTGTTACTCATTAGAGATAGAGTCAGTAGTACTCTAGAATGAGTTTGAGTGTAATAATAGATATGAGCGCGTATTTGTTAGTGAATATGAAATTGTTTTGTATTGTGTTGACTTATCGGTTGATTGTTTATAGATTCTGGTCGGTGCAGTCTAGCTAACTGTAATCGATAGGGGTTTCTAAACTCTTAAACAAGATAAACCGACACAGTATTGTTTTAAATGGGGTAAATGAAATAATTTTGCCCAAAACTATTTTTGTATATAAAAGAAATGATTTTCTGTAAGATATGGTTGCATGGTTGTTAGGAAAGTGATAATATTGAAATGTTATCATCATTATATGAAACTGAATAAGAAATTGAAATCTTAACTCCAAAGTTAAGAAATTAATCCATATACAAATGAAATTTAAGAATGTAAATTATAAATGTGATTTGTAATTTGAAATAGAATTCCAGAGAAGTTTTGGAAATGTTTTTGAAAGAATTTGAAAATTTTGGAGATTTGGAAATTTAAATTTCTTTTTGGTTTGAAAATGAATATCAAAGGTTTTGAAAAGTATTTTGGAGAGATGAAAGCTCTAAACTCTTTTCGGTCGCTGGAAAATAATTCCGATGATGATCGCGACATCACCGGTGTTCATTTTCGGGTTTCCAAAAGAGAAATTGCTGCCAAATTGTTTTTAAATGAAAGTTGTTTGGAAAATTTGGGTTTTGTTTTGGAAATTCAAAGGATGATTTGAATTGTTTTCAAAAATGGTTTTGAAAAGATTTAAAAGACTCTGGAATGCTATATAAAGATATTTATGAAATATTATTAAGTTGATAACTTATACAATTTGAATTTAGATAGAATAAATTTAACTTAAAGAATGAAGTTAAATTAAAGAAAGTATAAGTGAATAAATTTGAATAAATGAAAGTGAAATTGAAAGTTGAAATTCATTTCGAATTTGTAAGCAATGAATTGAATTGAATAATGTAAATTGAAAGATGGATTAAAATTCATATGTTATTTGAAATCCAGTTTAATATAAGTGGTTATAAACCAAAATAGTGAATTGTAAATAAATTTTGGGAGCGAACAAAAGTGAATAAAACTGGAATTGAAACTGAATACTGAAAACAAAACAAAAATTGAATTTGTAAGTGGATTAGTAATTGAAATGAATTAGTAATTGAAACTAATCTAAAAAGGGCAGTTATGAATGAAAGTTGTTTGGTTAATAAAATAAACTGAATGAAAATATGAAATGCAAATTAAATTGAATGGAATCAATTGCAATGAAGTGAACTAAAGATAATTGATAAATTCAATATTCAGAATAGAAGATAAAATTGAATTCAAATGAAATTGAAATGTAAAGATTGAACGAAAATGAATATGTAACTTCAACAGTGAAGTAAAAATGTATAAGCAGTTTATATTGAAAACTTTGTAATTGAATTTGCAAAATGATTTGAATGTTATAACTAGATATTATGGCTAGTAGGATACAGGTGTTATATAGGGATTGGATTTGATTTTCAAAGATGAATTTGAATTGCTCGAAAAAGGTATGTATTTTAAATTTCAATATGAGATTTTCTGATTTCTTCTCTAGCCGCTTGGCTTTTTCTTTTTCTTTTTGAAATCTAAGAGTCCGTAGGGACGTTTTGTAGTCGTGCCATATTAGCCGCACAAAGGAGACGCTGGCGAAATTTTTCGAAAATTTCGAGTGTTAGAAAATTTGGAGAAAATTTTGAAAGTTAAAATTTGAATTTGAATTTTTAAGGAAAACAATGAAGTTTGAAAACTATGAAAGGTTTAGAAATTTAGTTGAATGATAACGAATCTTTAGTAGAAAGATTTGATTTGAAAATTTTGATAAAACTACTGAACTGTGAAAAATAGTAGACGAGTTAAGGACATTTTTTCCTAACTTGTAATTTCGAGGACGAAATTCTTTTAAGGGGGGAAGTCTGTAACGACCCAGAATTTTGAACGAATTAAATTGAGAATATTTAATTAATTTTAAATATTTGAATGATAATTTAATTTGAAACCCCGATATAACTTTGAAATTTGCGATTAAACTTTAAAATTTAATCTATCGAACTGAATAAAAATTTGAATCTTCAATTTTAAGCTGAAGAAAAATATTTCGAATGCTTGTAAAATTTATATTGATAACACTGATGATAACAGCAGCTTCAGAATTGAAATTTAAACTGTTCTGTTCAGTTTTGAATCTAATTGTTCGAATCGATATTAAAAATAGTCGTCCGAGGCACAGTCTCGGAATTCGACGAAACCAGTTCCATTGGGTCTGGAATATTGTATTATTGCCGGGTTTCAAATTTCGTATTTTTCGGAGTTGATGTGTGAGCACACGGTGAGTAAACGCGTTGAAGTTAAACTGAATTCAATTTAAATTTAAACTTTAAATTAGTCAACCTCAGTACTTTACCTCTCCATCAACATGCTGTAGCGAAGTAAATCAAACACAATCTATTATCCTCAAATCGCGCCTAAAATCACGTAATCTATTTCTTTAAGGACCGAACCATACATCTTCTTTCTAGAGATCATTTCAAATGAACGCCTTTCCTATTCAAATTCGTTCAGATAAACCAAATCAAAATAATGGCCGCATTTTTATTCCCTCAAACAAAATTTACAAATAAAAGAAATAGGGGCGGCCTCGTTCTGGTACTAGCTCGAGGGTCAGTGAGGTAGTGGGGTTTCACTGTCAAGCTAGGGAGTTGACTCGCGATTGAATCGAGTGAGGGGAAGCTAGGGTTTGGCGATGGCGTTCGTGTTCGAAGTCAAGGGGAGCGGCATCTCGAGCTCACGAGCGACTAGGGTATCGGAGTGCGCGCGCGACTCTAGGCGGAGGCGAAGTCGACAGCTTCGAGACGAGTGGTTTCAGTGGTCACGTGCGTACAACAGCACGTTCGAGCAAGGGTTTCACGATGTCGATGAGCACAGTGAAGTCGAATAGCGTGGAGGCATAGGTAGCGATTCAATCTGGAGTTCTCGATGGCCGTGCACGTGGAAGTCTGGCGATTGACGAAGGCGTAGGGGGTAGTTATGCTCGATCGGGATATTGAAAATTTAGCAGCAGCCAGCAGGTATAATTTTTTTTTTGTGATTTAAATTTAATAAAATGTTCTTTTTCTTTTTTACATATTTAAAGATAAATATGTAGCAGTTAAGTGTAACCATTTCTATTTTGTTTATCCATATATGTATATATTGGATTGTTTTTTTTGAAAGAAAATAAATAAATAAAATAAGTGTACAAATAAATTGTAATCTACTAAATTTATTTTAAATAATAGATTGTGATGAATAATTAATTTGATTTATTCATTTGATTTTAGTTATCAAAGGGATTTAGTTTTGAAATTTATTAAAAGGGATTTTTAAATATTGGAAGAATCTATATAAGTAAAATGTTTGAAATATTTATGTAAAATGAGATTTTAGTTTAGATTTAAAAGGAAATTAGTTAAAATATAATTTTCGGTAAGAAAAAGAAATTTAATAATTAGTTGGATAAATATAAATTTAAGGGTAAGTTAATTAAATCTATCAAAGGAAGATTTGTTTCGAATTTAATTTTTGTTAAGACAAATCGTTAAAAAGAATTTGTTAGTTGAAATAAAATCCTTTGTGTAAATTAAATTGTTAGTAAATTTAATTTGCCAAATGGTTAGACAATTAGAATTATTAAAAGAAATCGGTTTGGAAACAAACAAATGAACAAGTTTTAATTTTGAAAATAAAACCAGTAATTAATGGTTCAATCAATTTAAATGGTAATAAATTTTGAATTGTTTATACAAGGTTAACATTGCAAAAGGATCAAGCTGTGAATGGAAATGGATTGCAAATTAAAGCTAAGGTGAGATTTTTCTCACTCAAAATGAAAGTGGAATTTTCAGTTATTTATTGATTTGATTGATTGCTGTTTGGTTGTGCTATTAGATATAGTAGGATATATCTATTATATATAGCAATATATACATATTGGCATATGTATATATTGGATTGATGATTTCCCGCCTCGTATAGCGGATGAGACCCTATTGCGCCGTTAGTAAGCAGATTATTTTTATAAAACCCATATACCGCGATATTCCACCTCGAAGTGGAATTGGTATTGTGCTAACGTCTTTGGATGCAGGGAAACAGGTTGGAGGGATCCAACTGGATTCCTCACCAGTATTTATTTATTTACAGATATTGATGTATATTCTATGATCATATTGATATATGATGTTTGTTGTTGTTGTGATTGACTAATTGGTGCTGTTGCATCATCGGATTCAGTTTTGAAGTTTTAAAATATACATCTTTTACTTTAAAAGGGTTTTTAAAGTGATTTTTTGAAAGTAGACGTTTTATTGAATTTTTGAATTGGTTTATTTCAAATAAATAAACGTCTAAAATTTTAAAGTTATAAAAGTTAAGATTTTTGTGAAATGAAATCAAAGTGTGATTTTTGAAATAAAGAGTTAAGAAATTTATAAAATGGTTTAATTGGAATTTTTAAGGTACTAAAAACAATGTATATAAAAGATGTACAAAAATGGATATTTATAAATTTAATTTATTGGGCTTGTAAGACAAGTTTCTATAAGTGTAAAATGAAGTAAAAATGGAATTTCATAAGTTAATGAAATTTGAAAGTTTAAATTTTGTAAAGTTTAAAAGAACGATTTCTTTTAAAATAAATGAATGATAGGTTATTAACTAAAAATATGGACTTGTGATATTTATATCGAGTTATAAATGGAATTAGTTAATAAAAGGAATTTATAAATCGAAGTTGTTATTAAAAGAGAAATAGAATTTATAAGCGTTGTTTTATAAATTTGAAATCAATTGAATTTGATAAATTAAATATAGAAGGTTATTAAAGAAGATATATTCGCGATTTTGGATAGCGAATTATCTTTGGAATAAATGTGTAGAAAAGATTGAAATTTGGTTAAGTGAAGTATATTCACGATTTTGGACAGTGAATATATTATTGAATAAAATGGATTCATTTTTGAAGAAGTGATATTAAAAATGAAGTTAAACATTTTAAAGATGTTTTAAAATGTATTGTGAATTGAAAGCATAGATTTCAACATTCATTGTTGAAATAGACGTTTTCGAGAAATAAGGAAATGATGGACTATAACACTGTTGTTATAGTAAATGATTTTCGAAAGAAAATGTTTTATGTAGTATTGGGATTTATATATATCTATCTTAAAATCTGAATCCCTATACTAGTGATTTCGAGTCGTCGTAACGATGTTTTACGCAACATTCGTTTTGACTCAAATAGATGTTAAAATTAATGATTTCCTTAAAGAATGAAATGTATACTTAATATTGATTTAAGTATATTGAATATTTTCAAATGTTGAAAATAAATAGTTTTGTGAATTACTTATTTTAAATAAGTATGGAATTGCTTTTCCAATATGAAACGAAGGGTTTGAAACTTTATCTTTTAAAAGATAAATTGAAAAGTGAATATTTGAAATTTGTTTTCAAATGGTTAAGTGTGGAAGTTTATATATCTAGTAAAGATATTTTGGAAGATAAAATAATTTGGGAAAATTATTTGGAATCTGATGATGTTGCGCATCTTTATTGATAGTTAAATAACCGACTATCAATAATTACCTTGAATGGTATTTGTTGTGAATTGGATGAATTTGAATGCCACACTTATTTTTGAATAAGCGCTCACTATTCGGGTTAGCCGGGAAAGGACCATGGGGTCGTATAACCCATTCCGAATATGTGATATGTCGTTATGAATCGCATTTTAAGACCGGTGTTGAAGACCGGATATTTTTGAAAACGGAAGGATTACCGTCGAGTTACTCTACATCGGCTGATCTCCGATTTAGAGGTTTTATCACCCTTAGTGACGGGAAGTCCGGACGTGATTAGAAAATTATCCGGATGTGCAAGGGCTTCGTGAGAAGTGCCTTCGGTTCTGTTCGATCCCGGAACAGACTTGTATGGATTGTGTGTCTGACGTTACAATTTGAGATATAAAGCTGATTTCTTTCAAATACATTTCTGTTGGTGGCGGAGAATTTATTCTCTTAGCTTAACACCCTTCTCTGAGACGTACGAGCTCAGAGGTTATGTAGTTGAAATTTATCAGCGATATACTCCCAATTTGGTAACGTGGCATACTGAGTGTTGCTGTGAAATGATCAGTGTTTGATCATTTGTGATATGATCATTTGTTTGATCTTATATCTTTGTGATCATAGGTTGATCATTTGTTTGACCCGAAGCATGGCTTTTTGAGAAGCGTAGCTTTGTGGACGAGACTTCGTCGAGCCTCACACCCCGGAAATGGTCGAAACAGGAAGGATGCAGCAAGGTTCTAGGGAGTAGCGCCCCTTAGTGTATGTCATTCCTTCTGGATAGAGGTGGTATCATGGTATGGAGCCCAGATACTTAACCTATGTGGTTGCTGCATTTTTACTATGTGGTTTGTTGGAAATCGGGGATCCTCGGGAAGATCGGTTACGATCGGGGGATGGCATACGCGTGTCAGTAGTTACCTATTTTTGCAGAGGTAACCCGGCCTTGTGTTGGCAGAGATCTAACCGTAATGTTAGGTTATTTCTCGGGTCGTCTATTCCAGGGACGTACCCATCGTGGAAAAGGAAGTTCCTTAGCCTGACCATTTGTTAGAAATCCAAACTCCAATACGTGACTTGTACGATATTAGTTGTAGAACCTGCCATTTACGTACGGTGGTCACCACTGTTTAGATGGTAGCTATAGTAGGCATACGATACTGGTCGTATGTTGGCTAAGATTAATATTATACTTTCGAAATGTTTTCTACACTATGCACTAATAATAATATCAAAAAGAATTTGATTTTGCGTAGTAAGCATCTTTGACTATCATAAGAAGAAATCTCCTCCAATTCTGCGTTTGCATTGTGTTTGTGGTGGGAGGTCTTATGGTAGTTTCATTTTCCAAAAGCATTGCGAATTGACTTTAAAATCTTCCTGTTGTTTATTTTAAAGAATAACTGTTTTACGATCTCACACCAGTCACCATGACTGACTCGGAGTTTATTGTTCCCTTCTAAACTCTGGGTGCCCACCAATTTCTACATGGGCAGCCTAGAGTTATGTTATCAGGATATTCTGGATATTCTGGAGCTTTGGAAGCAAGCTGGATGGCGAAACGTATCACCTATATTTTTGTATTATTTTGCTGTGTATTCTGTATGAGGACAAGTTTATGTAACTGTCCATTGTTGTATATTGACTCTGATTGATGTATGTATAAACTGATATAGTTCTTTGTTTTAAAAGACTAGTGTTTATCTATTATATATTGTTCCGCTGCGATATGTGAGATTCTGATATTGTTTCTGTATCTGATGTTGTTCTGTTGTTCTTCTCTTCTTCTTCTACTCTTTTCTTCTACTTCTACTTTTTCTCCTATTTAAAACCCTCACTATTGGAGTTTCCGGCACTCGATTGCTCGGCAGTCGATAAAGTGAGTATCGATGTCGAATTTTCGAAAGTCGAAAATTTCGGTACGTGACACTAACTAGTTGATACCCTGAGAATTCAACTAGTATAATCGCAATAAAGATTGATAAAAGTGGACGTAGGCCAGAGTCAGCCGAATCACTATAAAAATCATGTGCCTCTTTTTTTACTATTGCTGTTTATTTATTTTTTATCTGAGATTTTTGCTAATGATTATCTGCATTGCTGCTTTCACACTTAATCTATGTGTTGATTCATTTTTTGAGTTAACATTTTGGTGCTTTCACTGAGAACCTTGAACGAGATATGAAGAATTGAAGTTTAAATCTAAGATTTAGAGAAGATAAGTAGACCTAATACTAGATCTAGAGCTGTAGCAAGTCAATCGAAGCCTGGGAGGTCCATGAGGTGTTCTCAATTTATCATCAACCCATCTATGTGATTAGAGAAGAAATGGAAAGAATGATGAAGAGATGCAAGATGAGATCTTGTCTACGCAACAAGTGATGATGGATAGCTTCTTCCAAAGGATGGAGCAGCAAGGGATAGTTAGATCTACAGGGAATATGAATCAAAATCTGAGAAATAACAACAAGAGCCACTGGAGCTAGATTGGAACAAGCTGGAATACTTCCTCCACACCTAGAACAGCCGATACTCGGGGGCAATGCTGGAATCAACAATAAGACCCAATGCAGAAGCATGTTGTGTAAGAGCAAAACAAGCTGACACAATGCCCACATGACTTGGGGGCATGCTAGATTTGGATTTAGGATGAGCTTTAATGCCCAGAACAGGGTGATCTTGGAGCTAGATTAGTAAATCGAAGTACGAATACTTAACCGCATGAGCCAAAACTAAAAGCCTATAGATGGAACAGAGAGAAAGTTCGTCCGTTACTCTCTGCCTTCTGCTTTTTTGCCTTCAATAACCTTGGACCACTTACATGTGTATGAAACCCAAATAGGTCTCTAGACATGCTCGGAGTTGGATGTCTGGGATGAACATTAAATTGATTGCCTTAGAGTCCCGATCAAAGAGACAAGACTGGAGTGCAAGGTGCAAGTCCCCTTGCCGAAGAGCGAGTGGATGGACTTGCACGGTATCGAACGACATAGAGTCCCAACCAGAGAGACGAGACCAGAGTGTAAGAAGTAAGTCCCCTTACCGGAGAGTGAGCGGATGGGCTTACTTAACCTCCCTTAACTTAATAAGCAAATGATCTGGAGAGATCATCCCCCGTAACTTAACAAAAAAACGATCCGCAGAGATCGTCCCCTTAACTTAAAACATTAAACGGTCCGAAGAGGTCGTACATTAAACAAAACTTTAAATGATCCAGAGATATCGCACATTAAAACAAACATTAAACAATCCAGAGAGATCGCGTATTGAACTAACATTAAACTATCCTGAGAGATCATGGATTAAACTTAAACGATTTGGAGGGATCGAGCCTTAAAACAGATTTGATTTAATAAAAGGATTTGAATGCCTTACAAACAGAATAAAACTGATAAATCCTGGATGAACACATGACGACTTTGATATATAATGTATGATGTGGTTTTGATATATGATGTGACATGATGTGATGTGAATTGATATATGATATTATAACTCTGAATTAAATCTAAGCGGTATGATGTAAATCTCGGATGAACGGGGATGATTAGAGATGTGTAATGTAATGAGAGATATGTGATGTAATAACTTTGAATGAAATCGGAATGATTGTGATGTATAGGTCGCAGTTAGGTAGAGTTTAGGGTCTTAGGTTATAACAGGTTTGGAACGACTTGTAATTGACGAAAGAACCTAAAGGAACTGGACGGTTTGCTAAGGCTAAACCCACTGGAATGCTCAACAATCAAAAACACATTACTGGAACTTGTTCTGGAGCAAAGCATACCTTTCATTCAAAAGGCGTACTTTAGGGGGCAAGTGTTAACCGGGTTATTAACCCAATAGAATTCAAAGGGAACTAGAACACCTACAACAAGTCAAAATTTCTTAAGGATCGACCAAGAAGACCAAAAGAAAAGAAGAGAAAAACCAGAGAAGAAAAATGCCAAAACAAGCTAAGGTGATGGATCGCAAGCGATCCATAAAGCTTGTCCGTGGGTCCTCTAGTCCTCTTGCATCATGATCTAATATGTTCCCTACAGACACTTATCAAGTTTCATAGCATGCCAAACAATCTAGCTCGAGAAGTGAAGACTCACCTAATTCAAGTTGTTTGACCAAAAGTAGCTAAGTTAAAATGGACCTACATAACTCATACGAAGTCGGATTGACTTGAAATTTTGGGAGAATATTTATAAAACAAAGAAGAAGGCTCACAAAAATGTGATCATTTGGAGTTGATTTGTTGGATTGCTAGCGACCTAACTAGATGGATCGCTAGCTACCCATCTAGATTGGGCCCCACTACCTCAAATTTTTATGGTGGATCCCTGACACCCTCTAGAGTGTTCCTGCCAAGTTTCGTTCGATTTCTTAAGATTTGAGCGAGTTATGGATGATTCTTCTGGACTAGATGACCCATGAAGATGGATAATCAAACTAACGCCAAACGACTTGATATTTGGACAAGGCACTTTAATAGAAGATAGGAAGACAACATAAAAAAGATCACTAAAAATATACTAAATGGATGGAGAGCTAGTGATCCATCCCATACGAATAGCTAGCGATCCATCCCCTATGGATAGCTAGCGATCCATCAAGAAAGGTCGGATTGCCCTCAAACTTTCTGAGCTCCTTCACTGCACTAAGTAAAGGCTTCTGGTAGAAAATATGTTAAGTTGATGGATAGCTAGCGATCCGTCCCTTATGGATAGCTAGCGATCCATCCCCTATGGATAGCTAGCGATCCTTAGAAATGATCCAGATTGATTTAAGATTTTCGGTGATGACTTGACATAACAACTGGATTCTTCTACACTTGGACTTCTAGCCCAACACTTACTGAATTCCCCTATAAATACTCATCTATCTGCTACTAATGATGGATCTTTTTCGAGAAGAGAGCCGTCATTACTCTATTGGAATTCCTTCACTTCTTCTACTTTCTTCTCCCTCACAATAGTCATTAAAGGGTTATTGTGATTCTCCAGTCAACCTATGTGCTTATGACTTATTCTAACTCATTGTAACTTAGATCCAAGGAATAACTAGTTGATATCTAGAGAGATTCAACTAGTATAATCACAATAAAGATTGATTAAAGTGGACGTAGGCCAGAGTCGGTCGAATCACTATAAAAATCTCGTGCCTCTTTTCTTACTGCTGCTGTTTATTTGTTGTTTATCTAAGATTTTTGCTACTGATTATCTACACTGGTGCTTTCAAACTTGATCTAGGGTATTGATTCATATTTTGGGTTAACAGTTTGTTTATATATAATTTAATGTTTTATCCACAAATTAAAAATTTATAAATATTATTTAGCAAACATAGTAATTACTATTAGCAGTTTTCTATGTTATCTAATTTATATCCTAAATACTACTTAAAGTTAACAATTACTAAAATGTTTCAAAATTAATTATTATCATTTATTTAAAATATTTAGAAGTAAATTACTATGATTATAATAGTGTTTAGAGACGGATTATTAATGTTTATAAATAATGCATGAAATGTATTTCGATATTAAAACTAGAAATTTGTAAGCAATGGTTTTAAGAATTTAAATAGCTTCTTTCTAAATATATGTAGTGATGTTGATGATTATTTTCAAATAGTTTATACATTTTATAAGGATGTCTATTTTGAATTTTTAAATGAAGTTACATTATATAAAGTAAGAAATTTTACATTGAATTTTTGTAAAAGTATTGATATATCGAAGTTAGTGATTTTGCAAATGTATTACCAAATGAAATCTTTTGAATGAGATTTATATAAATTTCCTTGAAAATTTCAATTTAGAGGTATTATAAAAATAAACTGTATATATAAAATTTTCTGTTTTAAAATTTTACGGAACAAATGATTGGGAAGTTCTATTTATAGTATAATATGTTCGAAAAAAAACAAACAAGTTGAATATTTATTTTGAAAGAAAGGTATTAAATTTCATATACTCTTGATTTGAAAATTTATATGAAATCTAGAAGTTCTACATTATTTTGATTTATATAAACCTTAGCACATGTTTTCATGATTTGGAAAAAAAAATTAATTTTAAAATAAGTATTTTTTTAATTGATTATGGAGATATGAAATTTTATACTTTGATTTGAAGTAGAAATTTAATGTAAAATGTAAGTATATTGTTTATTTTAGTTTAATAATCTTTAAGTTTATACTTATTCTAAATAATGCGTTTAATAATAAAACTATTGGATTTAAGGAACCCTATTTTAAAGTTTGTTTAAATGATTTGATATGAATTTATAATAGTATTTCAAGCTTTTGGAAAATCTTTGCATAATACTATAGGAATATTTAAATATATCTTATCTTTTACTAAACAAATAAGTTTAAAATGTTTTAGTTGAATTTTAAGATATAGTAAAAATACTTCTTTCCACTTCAGAGATGAATACCGAAGCTTAAAATTCTATTGTAAATTGACATAGTTATGAAATAATTGGATGAATATTATTTGCTAAATGGTTTCCTTTAATTTAAATCATTGTTGTAAATTTTTTGGTTACATATGATTATTATGTCATGTATTAGTGTTTATGTTATGGTTTAGATTAAGAATTCATGTTATATAGTTCTATCAAACTCATCCATGCTTTCTATATCTTTCTATAAGCAACTAACATTCAAATTGAGTTGAGATATGTACATTTGAAGTCCATTCGGACGTATATGCTTTTTGGCTCGCATTTGCTCGCTTTAATATGAGCGAACTAGCTCATATTAATAATTATAGAGTACATATCTCGGATTACATACCTTACTATTATATTTTTCCCTACAAGATTCCTCATCACCGAGATGAGATGTATATTTGTGTGGAATTTTTTTCCAATTGAGCCGTGCTAAGGAGACATTGCTGAAATTTTCCGTAAATTCGGGTGTTAGAAAAATTTTAAGATTTTAAAATTTTATAACTTGTCTTATAATAAGCCGATATCAGAGTGGCATAGCGAAAGCATGGTAAAGGTTTTGTAAAGAAGATTTTAATGTTTTGTATGTTGATTATTTTGAGTAAATATATCTAATGTTAGATTCCTTACTTAATCCCTTTTCGAGGATGAAAAGTTTTGAGTGGGGAAGATTGTAACGACCCGTATTTTTATCTACTTTAAATTATTAAATTTAATATGATTATTGAATAAAAATGGATAAAAATAAAAATTTATATTTTATTTATGTGGTTTATTTAATATGGACTTGAAAAAATATAAATGTTGAATTATTTAGTTGAAAATAATATGATTAATTTTTAAGTAAGATTCATTTGAATCCATTGTTGAAGCTCATTGTAATTGGATTTTTGGAAGGCTTTATTTAAAGAAGTGAGTTTGTTTATAAATTTAAATGTAAGAGCATTGGTTGTATAAATGTTAAACAAACATTTTAATTTACAAAATGCTTTAAGATAAAATTAGAATTTAGAATATTTAATTGATTGCCTTCACTTCCATCTATTACACATAAACCTTTGAACCAAGCTATACCATACCCAACCTTTCCATATTCATGCAACGACCCGTATTTTTAACTATTTTAAATTATTAAATTTAATATGATTATTGAATAAAAATGGTTAAAAATAAAAATTTATGTTTTATTTATGTAGTTTATTTAATATGAACTTGAAAAAAATATAAATGTTGAATTATTTAGTTGAAAATAAAATGATTAATTTTTAACTAAGATTCATTTGAATCCAATGTTGAAGCTCATTGCAATTGGATTTTTGGAAGGCTTAATTCAAAGAAGTGAGTTTGTTTATGAATTTAAATGTAAGAGCATTGGTTGTATAAATGTTAAACAAACATTTTAATTTACAAAATGGTTTAAAATAAAATTTGAATTTGGATATTTAATTGATTTTAAATATTGAAAATTTAATTTCATAAGTTAAATAACTTATATTTAAAATAGAGTGATTTATTTGAATATTTAATTGTTATATTTAATATTCGAATTGTTTAAATAACCAAATCTTGAATTTAATATGAATGGAAATGATTTCAAAAGTTGATCTAAATTCTATTTAAATAAGAAGGAAGATAGTAAAATTTTAAATTTGAACTTAAAAGTGGTTAAACTGATTTTTGGAAATTACTCGTTTTAATTAACGTGTAAAATAGCTTTTTGGGGCACTGTCTCGGATTTCAACGAAACCAGTTTCATCGGATCCGTAATAGTGAATTATTATAGGATTTTACGTTTCGTAGTGATCGGACTTATCGTTTGGTCATGTGAGCTTGAAACGCGTAGAATTTATTTTCAGAACTTTAATTAAAATAGTTTGATTTTGAAAAGCTATCTTCTGAATAGGATGGAATTGGCTCCCAATATATGTCCCAATGTGTTTGGAATATGGGTGCAACATATGGAATGTTAGGCGAAACGCTAGGCGGCACGCTTCGTTTGGAGTACGAAATTTTATCAGATGAATAGTGCCACGGAAAATTGTTTGGCTGTCTTTCCTTTCATTTTCTAACTAAAAACCCTAGGAAGCTTAGGCTGCCATTTTCATATGGCCAAATCCAACGACCACCACAAATCGCGACCACCATAGGCCGATTTCGACGACAACTCCTACTACAAAGCTGATCGGCTAGGGGAGATGAAGGTGTTGTATGGTTGGATCGAGTTGATTGGTGACAAGGCAGCGGCGAGGCTCATCCATACGAGCACAGTTTTGGATTCTCGATTTGCGCATACGTGCACATGTGCTATGAAGGCGGCGGCGTGCCGGGAGGGGGTGCGGGGGGTGCGGCAGTGATGTCTGGTCGGCGGTGTGTCTCGGTTGGGAGCAATCATCGATATTAAAAAAAGGAAATAGCATGTGAGCTTGGGTACTATACGCGTGTATGAAGGGAGGGGATGAAGCCGTGAAGGTTTAGTTTGATTTCAAATTTATTTTATTAATTATAATTTTAATTATATCGTTACGCTAATTACTGAATAACTTTTTCATACGAGGTTGGATTCGAACAAAACAAGTCGCGTTGAGTTCGTATCGACATCGTCTACGACATGGAGCTAAAATGGAATTTATTTGACTCTAGAATATTTCAGTTTCAAATAAAGGTGCGTGGTTAAACCATTCACGAAGTACTAAATTCCTACTGTTTGTTAAACCAATTAGCAAAGCGATAAATTTATGTTGATTGCTATCTGAAAATTTAATTGACTGAAAATTTAATTTATTGAAGTTGAATTGACTAAATTTAGATCGACATTTAAAGTTGACCCTTAAATTGATAATTAAATATGTTACTTAAATTTGACTGTAAAATTGATAATAGGAATTGATAGTAAATCTGATAGTTAAATTTGTAACATTAGATGTAACATTTAAACCGATAGTTAAATTGGCATTTAACTTGATATTCAATTCGATGTTGATATTTGAAATTTCATATCACTTTTGAACACTCGACATTGATAGTTATTAATTATTGTGATATGGATGAATTTGTTGCTTTGGATGTTGGTTGATATTGCAATGGATGGTATTTGTAATTGGCTATTATGTTGTTTAGTGATTTCGATATATCCATATTATCACTCTGTTATTATCACTATTGATATGATTGATCATCTGTACATTGAATTTGGATATGGAACTTTAGACACTCTATTTGATATATGAATTATTGGATGCATTGTTGACTTCTTTTGCAGAAATGTGATTGTTGTGATTTTATCTCCGTTTGGCGAAATTCGAGATTTCGATAAATTGAGTTTTAAACTCTGAAAAGTTTTAAAATTTAACATTGGAAATATATATTATAAAGAAGTAATTTTGTAAATTGGGGTAAATCAAAATTTTGAAACTAAATTTGAAATCCATTTATAAACTTTAAATTTCTAAATTTTATAATAATATATATTTCTAAAATGGGGTAAAGGGCATGTAATATTTTCTATGACTTTATATAGTAAAAGAAAGTATTTCGTAAAGAAATCAAGGACTGAGAAATTAACAAATTGATGATTTTGGTATTTTATACTAAAAATGGAATTGTTGACACTTTGAAAATTTGTAAAGTAACGTGAAACCTACTAAAACTAAAATCAACTATTTGAGTAATGATTGATAAAAACCTTGTATTGGTTTCAACAATTTAAATAAAATATGATTAAACATTGAAGTTGTTTAAACTGTGAAGTTTGTTAAATTGATTTGAAGTTGATAAATTATTGAAACCCCTGAATTGAAGTTTTGAAAATGTAAAACTTTTTTATGTGAAAGTTTGAAAAAAAATTGAAGTTATTTACAGCTATATTTCACTTGATTTTGATTTGTCTTACATAAGGATTTTTAATCCGGATTCGAGTGTTCTGTCTTTTCATTACGCTCGGGTCAGTCTGCGTTTTTCCAGAGTATCGAAGATGGTTATTTCTGGAGGATGAATACGAAGATGGGTGGATCACATCTATTATTACTATTTCGCTGCATTATTCATTCTATATATTGAAAATGTATAACTCTGATAATACTGTATATAATCTAATGATGTTATAAATTGAAATCTAATGTATATTTGTTAAACAGCTTTATGAACTGTTTATGTGATTATTATATTTTATCATTCCGCTGCGTGATTATGTTATGGTTTTTCTTTTTTACATTTTATTTCTTTAAAATAAACCCATTGATAGTCTATCTTCTAAACGGTTTGCGTTGGATATGTGTTGTTTATTGTCGACTTGAACTATCCAAAATACTAAATTCCTACTGTTAGTTAAACCAATTAGCGAAGTGATAAATTTATGTTGATTGCTATCTGAAAATTTAATTAACTAAAAATTTTATTTATTGAATTTGAGTTGACTGAATTTGGATTGACATTTAAATTTGACCATCAAATTGATAATTAAATCTATTAGTTAAATTTGACCTTAAAATTGATACTAGGAATTGATAGTAAATCTTATATTTAAATTTGTAACATTAGATGTGACATTTAAACTGATAGTTAAATTGACAGTTAACTTGATATTCAATTCGATGTTGATAATTGAAATTTCATATCACTTTTGAACACTCAACAATTATAGTTATTAATTGTTGTGATATGGATGAATTGGTTGCTTTGAATGTTGGTTGATATTACAATGGATGATATTTGTGATTGGCTGTTATGTTGTTTAGTGATTTCAATATATCCATATTATCACCCTGTTATTACCACTATTGATATGATTGATCATTTGTACATTGAATTTGGATATGGAAATTTGGACATCCTATTTGCTATGTGAATTATTGGATGCATTGTCGACTCCTTTTGCAGAAATGTGATTGTTGTGATTTTATCGCCGTTTGGCGAAATTGGAGATTTTGATAAATTGAGTTTTGAACTCTGAAAAGTTTTAAAATTTAACTTTGGAAATTTACATATTATAAAGAAGTAATTTTGTAAATTGGGTTAAATCAAATTTTTGAAACATAATTTGAAATCCATTTATAAACTTTAAATTTCTAAATTTTATAATAATATACATTTATAAAATAGGGTAAAAGGCATGTAATATTTTCTATAACTTTATATAGTAAAAGAAGTATTTCGTAAAGTAATCTGGGACTTGGAAATTAACAAATTGATGATTTTGGTATTTTATACTGAAAAATGGATTGTTGACACTTTGAAAATTTGTAAAGTAACGTGAAACCTTCTGAAACTGAAATCAGCTATTTGAATAATGATTGATAAAAACCTTGTATTGGTTTCAGCAATTTAAATAAAATCCGATTTAAAGATTGAAGATTTTTAAACTTCAAAGTTTATTAAATTGATTTGAAGTTGATAAATTACCGAAAACCTAAATTGAAGTTTTGAAAATGTAAAACTTTTTTATGTGAAATTCCGAAAAAAATTGAAGTTATTTATAGTTATATTTCACCTGATTTTGATTTGTCTCACATGAGGATTTTTAGTCCTGACTCGAGTGTTTTGTCTTTTCATTATGCTCGTGTCAACTTGGGATTTTCCAGTGTATCAAAGACGGTTATTTCTGGAGGACGAAGACGAAGATGGGTAGATCACATCTATTATTACAATTCCGCTGCATTATTCATTCTATATATTGAAAATGTATAACTCTGATAATACTGTATATATAATCTAATGATGTTATAAATTGAAATCTAATGTATATTTGTTAAACAACTTCATGAACTGTTTATGTGATTATTATATTTTTTCATTCTGTTGCGAGATTCTGCTGTGGTTTTTCTTCTTTTCTTTTTATTTCTTTAAAATAAACCCATTGATAGTCTGTCTTTTAAATGGATTGAGTTGGACATATTTGGTTTATTGTCTACTTGAACTATCCAAAAAGGTAGGTCGTCACAGTTGAATGGGTTTAACCATCCACCTTTATTTCAAACTGAAAATATTCCAAAGTAAAATAAATTCCATTTTAGCTCCATGTCGTAGATGATGTCGATACGAATCCAACACGACTTGTTTCGTTTGAATCCGACCTCGTATGAAAAAGTTACTCAGTAATCAGCGTAACTATATAATTAAAATTAAAATTAATAAAATAAATTTAAAATCAAATCTCAACCTTCACGGCTTCATCCTCTCCCTTCATTCACGCGTACAGTACCCAGGCTGCATGCTATTTTCCTTTTTCTTTTTTATATCGACGATTGCTCCCAACCGAGACACGCCGCCAACCAAACATCATCGTCGCGCTCCATACATGTCGCCGCCTCCACAGCACTCACGCGCGTACGTGTAAATCGAGAACCTAAAACTGCGCTCGTTTGGACGAGCCTCGCCGCCGCCTCATCACCAATCAACTCGATCCAACCATACAACACCTTCATCTCCCCTGCCGATCATCTTTATAGTTAGAGTTGTAGCCGAAATCGGCATGTGGTGGTTGTGATTCGTGGTGGCCGTTGGATTTGGCCATATGAAAATGGCGGCCTAAGCTTCCTACGGTTTTTAGTTAGCAAATGAAAATAAGGATAGCCTTATATAGACAATTTTCCACCGCACTATTCATCCGATAAAATTTCGAACTCCAAATGAAGCGTACCGCCTGACGTTCTATATGTTATAACCCTATTCTGAACACAATGGAACATATATTGAGAGCTAATTCCATCATATCTAGAAGATAGCTTTTCAAAATCAAATTATTTTAATTGAAGTTCTAAAAATAAATTCTTTGCATTTCAAGCTCGCATGACCAAAGGATAAGTCCGATCGCTACGAAACTTAAAATCCTATAATAATTCACTATTACAGATCCGATGAAACTGGTTTCGTCGAAATCCGAGAAAGTGCCCCAAAATCCTATTTTACACGTTAATTAAAATGAGTAATTTCCAAAAAATCAGTTTAACCACTTTTAAATTCAAATTTAAAAGTTTAATATCTTCCGTCTTATTTAAATAGAATTTAAATCAACTTTTGAAATCATTTTCATTCACATTAAATTAAAGATTCGATTATTTAAACAATTCCAATATTAAATATAACAATTAAATATTCAAATAAATCACTATATTTGAAATATAAGTTATTTAACTTATGAAATTAAATTTTCAATATTTAAAATCAATTAAATATTCAAAATTCTAATTTTATCTTAAACGGTTTTGTGAATTAAAATGTTTGTTTAACATTTATACAACCAATGCTCTTACATTTAAATTGATAAACAAACTCACTTCTTTAAATAAAGCCTTCCAAAAATCCAATTGAAGTGAGCTTGAACATTGGATTCAAATGAATTTTAAATTAATCATTTTATTTTCAATTAAATAATTCAACATTTATATTTTTTTCAAGTTCGTATTAAATAAACTACATAAATAAGACATAAATTTTTATTTTTAACCATTTTTATTCAATAATCATATTAAATTTAAAATTGTTAAAAATATGGGTCGTTACACGAATATGGAAAGGTCGGGTATGCTATAGCTCTGTTCAAAGGTTTATGTGTAATAGATGGAAGTGAAGGCTTGCCTCTAGAAAAGAGCAGTATAAAAGATCAAGTTCATAGATTTCATGCATGGGTTCATGCTAGTTTTGGTGTTTCCCATAGTTATAAGCATAGATTCTGATATTGCTCTACAAACTTTAGCTGCAGCTACGCATTCTTCTTCCTTCTACATCCTACGCCTACTATTAACTTCCTCTCCTTCACACTCCATGAGTTGAATTATATCAAATGAATCTTCACTTTCTATTACTTCAGCTAATTCTTCGATGCATGGTACATAAAATGGTATGTTAAATGCATCTATCTTCTTTTCTTCAATTGCACCCTGTAATATCCAAACCAAGAATAAGAAATGAATTCCAAACATATATGTATGATTTGATAAAATAGAAAATAAATAGATAAATATATATATACCTCGGAAACTAACTCACCGAGAGCAAGTGCAAGATTATTCCAAACTAGATGACAATCTATGCAGATGGTTTGTGCATAGGCTAATAATGTTAGTACCATGCAACCAACGCTAACCATTTCTTTGGACTGCAGTCTAAGAAAATTCAAAAAATCTTTCTAGAACCGATCCAAATACGCTGCATGTACAATAGGTGGACTGTCATTCCAAGAGCTACATTTCCTTTGTTGATTTCCTTATTTCTCCTTGAAGTACCTCATACATACATAGTCAATTAATTTATACTTTATCCTCTGCACTTCATGTATTGTGGAAAAAAAACTGTTATAACTAGTGTAGTAGTAGGGGAATCAAAATAGCAACCAGCACTTGAAAACCCGAACAACAATGACAGTAAACAGTAGAACACAGTGAAAAGAAAGGTGGATTTTGGGGCTTGCCTTAGCAATTTTCTTAAAACTTTTATTCGCAAGTTTCCCAAGATACAACATAATCTTTCCGCTCGAGACTATGATCAGTATGATCTCTCTATGATATAAAGAAACTGCTTTAATTCGATGGCAGAAGGAGGAGGAAGAAGAGTATATGATTCGGATACAAAAGTGATCATGTTTTATTCCTTTATATAGCCTCCAACAGTCATTGGTCGTGCCTCTTCGAAAGGTCGCGTCCGTTTGTTTGAATCTGGCAGTCATTAGCAATAGTCACATCCGTTGGTAATTCGCAACGTCATTAGCAGCAGTCACATTCGTTGGTAATTCGAAACACTTTGTTTCTGTTTAAAAAATTTGCAACATCTATTTGCAGCGACTGCTTCTGTTTGAAAAGCTATGTTCCTTTAAACAGTCGCACTTTTTGATTTCAAACAAAAAAATGTTTGTTTTCGTTTCAGCGAAAATATAAACGGTTCACTCCCATTGGACCCGCACCCGCACCTGGCGCGGCCCGGTGCAGTTCGATACCGGCGGACGGCGGCGCGCGTGTTTCTTAGTTTATGGCTATATAGATTCTCTTCCTCGCACAAAATTACCTGACCCTAAGGGCCAATATGGGTTTGAGGAAAAGGCTATATAAGCATGAAAACTTACTTATTTTTGGCGATGTGGGACTTTAGGCATATATGTTCATTCACACTCTCTAGGATCTCTAACAATCCCCCACATGAATGACGATATATGTCTCCCCCACACAAAGTGTAATATCATAGAGTTTATATAGAAATAATGCTATATCGAGGATAAGTAGATATTTCACTTTGAACTTTTCCAAGCTAAAACTCATCGGATATACTTGGCTAATCAGTGAATTATTTCATCTTGAACTGTCGGCCGTTATTGTATAACCAGACAATAAGTTTTACAAAGCATTGTTTCCTTTCTCATCCAATCACTTGATTGTGTTCATTTTGGTCTTGAACAAATTTGGTTCTACGAGTGTTTATAGAGAATTTAAGCATTTAATATTCTTATAGAGCCGACCAACTCACATTAACATAAGTGATCACTTCCATTAAGAGTACCCTACATATACCCCACTTGTTATTTTCAAGATATGGTCATCATTAAAAAGCATAGCTTTATCCATTTAGTACTTCTGTAGGCATGCATTTGAATGTACATCATAGGAATGGTTTGTAATGGCTTAGTCCATAAATGCATTACTTCTAGAATTACTTAGAACTGGTTTGCCTATTGATCCTAGTCCATGGGATCTGTAGTCGCGAGGATAGGTTTTCGTATAAGGTAACTCTTTTTGGTTTTAGGCTTTTAAACCCATTCCCCTCGATGCGTAGTCGATTTTCTCTCTTGATAAACCTTTAGTAAATGGATCCGCTAGGTTATCTTTGGTTCTTACGTAATCAATGTAAATAGTTCCATTAGAGAGTAACTGGCTAACTGTTTTATGGCATCGACGAATGTGTCAGATTTGCCATTGTACACAAAGTTTTGCGCTCTACTTAACGCCGCTTGGTTATCGCAGTGAATACATATGGCCGTTAAAGGTTTGGGTCAAAATGGAATATCTTCTATGAATTGACGAAGCTATTCTATTTCTTCACCTACTTTATCTAATGCAATGAACTCAGATTCCATAGTGGATCGAGCTATGCATGTTTGTTTAGTAGATTTCCATGACACTGCTGCTCCTGCAAGGGTGAAGACATAACCACTTGTGGATTTTGATTCCTCTGAATCTGCAATCTAGTTTGCATCACTATATCCTTCTGAGACAGCAGGATATTTTCCATAGTGTAAGGAAAAATTAGTGGTATTCTTTAAATATCCCAACACTCTCATTAGTGCTTTCCAGTGTTCCTTCCGTGGGTTACTTATATACCTGCTTAGTCGAATTACTGCATAAGCGATATCTGGTCTAGTGCAGTTCATGAGATACATTAAGCATCCTATTACACGAGAGTATTCCAATTTCATTACACTCTCATCAGTGTTTTTATGCAGTACTTCTGATGGATTAAAAGGTGTTCTCACTCCTTTAATTCCATAGTTGAAATTTTTAAATCACTTTGTCTACATAATGTGACTGAGAAAATTCGATTCCATTAGGTGTTCTTATTATTTTGATTCCTAAAATAACGTCTGCATCTCCTAAGTCTTTCATATTGAAATTGTTGATTAACATCTTCTTTATGGTCTCTATTACTGTATTGTTAGGACCAAAGATTAGCCTATCGTCAACATATAGACTAATCATTACATATGATTGTCCAACTTGTTTGTAATAAACACATTTATCACATTCATTTATACAAAAACCATTTCTTATTATGACACTATCAAATTTTTCGTGCCATTGTTTTGGAGCTTGTTTGAGTCCATATAGTGATTTCACTAATCGACGTACTTTGTTTTCATTTCCTTTAGAAATAAAACCCTCAGGTTGCTTCAAGTAAATCTCTTCATCGAGATCTCCATTTACGAATGCTATCTTTCCATCCATCTGATGAATCCCTAGATTATAGATGGATGTAATTGCTATTAACATTCTTATAGAAGTTGTTCGTATAACCGATGAATAGGTATCAAAGAAGTCTACACCTTCCTTTTGACGATATCCTTTGGCTACTAATCTAGCTTTATATTTGTCGATAGTGTCATCTGGTTTCATTTTCTTCTTGAAAATCCATATACAGCCAACTGGTTTTATTCCAGGTGGAATATCAACTATTTCCCAAGTTTTATTACTTAGAATTGAATCAATCTCACTTTTGATTGCTTCTTTCCAACACGAAGATTCAGAAGAAGACATTGCCTCTGTATATGTTTGAGGTTCATGTTCTAGTACGTAAGTTAGGAATTCCGAGCCAAAAGACTTGGATATTCTAGCCCTTACGCTTCTTCTTGGTTCAACTTCATCTTTGTCTCAACGAGTTTCATCTTCATGAGGTTTATCTTTGTCGTCTCTTCTCCTTTTTGGAGCAAGATTTCCATCGTTTCTTTTATGTAGGAACACATCTTCAGAAAGAGGCATCTCTTGACCCAATTATATTATTTACATTAATGTCACTTAAATCAGACTTGAAAACTAAACATCTGTAGGCACTACTATTTTCGGCAGGGTCTAGAGAGTAGCAATCCACTGTTTTAGGTCCAAGTTTGACCTTTTTGGAGGGCGAAACTTGAACCATTGCCAAGCACCCCCACACTTTGAGGTATTTGAAACTAGGTAGGTGTCCTTTCCATAACTCATTTGGAATTGTTCCTGTTTTGCTGTGAGGAACCCTGTTTAATATATGATTAGACATATGTAGGGCTTCCCCCCACAAGTTCGTCTGTAAGCCTGAAGTTAAAAGCATAGCATTAATCATGTCTTTTGACGTTCTATTGTTTCACTGAGCAATCCCATTTTGTTGTGGTGAATATGGGGCTGTTCTTTGATGAATTATACCATTTTCGACACATACTTGTTCAAATGGTGATTTATATTCTCCACCTCGATCAGATCGCAATATCTTGATCTTTCTACTAAGTTGATTTTCTACTTCGGCTTTGTAGTTTATAAATGATGTAATTGCTTCATCTTTACCATTTAAAAGATATACATAGCAATATCGTGTATAGTCGTCAATAAATGTAACAAAATACTTTTTCCCCACCTCTTGTATGTAATGATTTAAAATCACATAAATCGGTATGAACCATCCCTAATAGTTATGTACTTCTATTAACAGTATGAAATGGTTTTTCGACCATTTTTGCTTCTACACATGTCTCACGTTTGTATTTTTTATCTACTTGAATTTTAGGAATCAATCCTAAGTTGACAAGTGATTTCATTTTACAGAAATTTATGTGTCTTAACCTATCATGCCATAATAAAGTTTCATGCTCAACCAAGTAAGAAATTTCAATTTTATTAATTGCACAATCAGAGTATATAGTGTTTTTGCCGACTATGGCTAAATTAGCCTTAAATAGGCCATTACATAAATAACCCCTACCTATGTACATTCTAGCCTTGGACAGAACCATCTTGTCTGACTCGAAGACCATTTTGAATCCTTTCTTCGACAGTACTGAACCATAAATGAGATTCTTGCGTATGTCTGGAACATGAAGCATGTCTTTCAACTTAACAGTTTTTTCAGAAGTAAACTTAAGGATTGTTGTTCCACTACCCTCGATCATTGAAACTGCAAAATTACCCATGTAGAGTTTTTTTTCCTGATCAAGCTTCTTATAAGTAGAAAACATGGACTTGTCGGAACAAACATGACGAGTAGCACCTGTGTCTACCCACCATTGTGTAGGGTTCTGAACTAAATTGCATTCAAACACAACTGCTGAAAAGTTGGACTCATCCACTTCCATGTTATCCACCATATTTGCCTCCGAATTGCGTTCCTTCTTGTGTCTGCAATCTCTAGTGGCGTGTCCTACTTTTCCTCAAACCCAACACTCACCATTAAACTTCTTGGTTTGTTTGTTGTCTCTAGGTTTGTTTTCAGGAGATTTTTTCTTCTATGAGAACTTCTTCTTTTTGTTTTTGTTGAAGCGTCCTTTGTTCTTCGACCCTTCTGCAATAAATTCCTCCTCGCTTTGTTTTGTAACTCCGCGGTTATCCGCTTCAATCTCTAGTCGAACGATGAGCTCCTGTAAAGAGATTTCCTTCTTTTTATGCTTCAGATAGTTGCGGTAGTCTTTCCATGATGGAGGCGACTTCCTTGTTAAGGCTTCAACCAGGAAAGATTCTCCAACTTTATGGCCTTTTAACTCAAGTTCATGAATGATAATTTGTAGTTCATGCAGTTGAGTAGTCACTGATTTGGAGTCTACCATCTTGTATCCCATGAATTTGTCTACAATTAATTTCTTCAAATTTACATTCTGCGTCTTGTACTTTATGGCAAGTGCATTCCAGAAGGCCTTTGCTATCTTTAGAGGCTGATATACTTTGTATAAGATCTTGTTTAGACAGTTCAGAATATAGTTTTTGCATAGGAAGTCGGAATGCTTCCATGTATCAACAGCAAGAAACGCATCTTTGTATGTTTCCCTGGTTTGGCCTGGTGCAAGCACAAGATCCTCCTCCTCGAGATACCTTTGCAGACCAAATGTGGTGAGATAGAATAGCATCTGACTCTCCCATGTATAAAAATCATCACCATCTCCTTTAAAAGGATCGGGTCTGTTGTGAGTAGCACTTTTGTTTGATAGTTCTACTGCTGCCATTTCCTGTTGCATGAAAAATATTTCAGGAAATGCAAAAGTAAAAATAAGATAAACCTGCCTACGAACAGATTAGGAACCGAAAGTTCGCAACTTTCTGTTTTCAAGAAAATTCCCCGAATGTTCAAAAGTTTTAAGATGTTGTAGCAGGGGAATAAAAATAGCAACTAACACTTGAAAACACGAACAACAGTGACAGTAAACAGTAGAACGCAGTGAAAAGAAAGGGGGATTCTGAGGCTTGCCTTAGCAATTTCCTTAAAAAAATTATTCGTAAGTTTCCCAAGATATAACATAATCTTTTTGCTCTAGACTGTGATCAGTATGATCTCTCTATGATATAAAGAAACTGCTTTGATTCGATGGCAGGAGGGGAAGGAAGAAGAGTATATGATTCGGATACAAAAGTGATCAGGTTTTGTTCCTTTTTATAGCCTCCAACAGTCATTGGTCGTGCCTCTTCGAAAGGTCGAGTCCGTTTGTTTGAATATGGCAGTCATTAGCAACAGTCACATCCATTGGTAATTCGCAACGTCATTAGCAACAGTCACATCCGTTGGTGATTCACAACACTTTGATTCTGTTTAAAAAATTCGCAACACCTATTTGCAGCGCCTGCTTCTGTTTGAAAAGATATGGCAGCAAAAATATAACACGGTTCACTCCTACCGCACCCTCACCCAGCCCAGTTCGGTACGGGCAGGCGGTGGCACGCGCGTATGTGTTAGTTCATGGCCATATAGGTCCTCCCCCTCACACAAAATTACCCGACCATAACTGCCAATATGGGTTTTAGGAAAAGGCTATATAAGCATGAAAACTTACTTATTTTTAGCGATGTGGGACTTTAGGCATATATGTTCATTCACACTCTCTAGGATCTCTAACAACTAGCACCCGAGAAAGTCAATGGACTAATCTTGCTTTCAATTCAACTTAAGCAAGATTATAGTATTATGAAACTGGGAAACATAAATTGTATTAGATACAAACATATGCAAAAATATATAAAAATAAAGTTAAAAGGCCAACTAAAGGTTTTAAGCTCATAATAATTTCACATTTGTGATCCAAAATCGAAGGGCTTTAAGTGCTAATATAATTGCAGCTAACCTCTTCTTAGTTATACCCACTTCCTTAGCTAATCTTTATTATCTGGATACTTCCCATTCAAGTTATACTGTTATTTTCTTGCTTCCTTAATGATGTCTACACCTACAACTTTGAAACTGAAAGAGGTAAGACTTATTGTACTAGTTGGTATGTTTCTAGTGCTTTGATGATTCCAACAATTAAATGTTTGGTAGTTAAATATCTTATCGGCAAGCAAATCATGAATCATCCGAGATTGCTCTAAAAGAGATCAACATAGAGCTTGTTTTATCCACTAATGTGAGTTTGTTGAAAAGATCATAACTAAATTTTGCAAAATTAACATGGGAGGAAAATATTAAAAATGATTTTAAAAAATTAAACTAAAATAAAACATGTTTCATAATAGAAATTTATGGAGAAAACGAATTCATGTGACTGGCCATATGCATTTGGGAAAAAATGGAAAGATGATGATGATGGTGATGAAGTGAAGCTTAGTGATATCCATTATCTACACCAAGTAAAATCAGCATTTGAGTTATAATTACTATAGGGACATAACTTTATACACAAGTCTCTCCCTATACTCAAATCAAATCAATTTTAAAATAAAGATAAATGGATATCATTTTACAAGAAATTTTATATAAAATGCAAATTCTTTTTTATAAAAAATGATAACTTATTTATCCTTTTATATGTACTAATAAAAGATCAAAGCGATCATCGCTGTCTTTTTGTACAAATTAATGATAATAAAAGATAGAAATGATAAGTTCTACTCTACACAATGATTAATCATATATTAATTAAAATAAGAGACATTTGAAAATTATTAAAAAAGTATTTTCATACATCATATCGACATTAATTCATACAGAAAACAATCCAAATCATAATTGTTTGAAATGATAAATTTTGGATTTACTTTTACAAAAATGATAAAGGTTAAAATTATTACTTCCATATTCATAAACAAAATTAATGTCAAACAAAAGATAAATGGCTTTTTGATTTATAATTAATTTTATATGAAATGATAATTCTTTTACTTATTTTATACAAAGCGATAAATTTATTTATCTTTTTGTAGGTAACGATAAAGATAAAAGGATTGCTCATTTTACTAATTAAATATCAAACATAATTGAAAAGGATCAGAGCATTTATCATTTTGTACATACTTTATATATAACTTAACTCGTATTATAATAATCTCAATCGTGGTTGGATGAAATGTTAAATTCATTTGTTTTTTATACTAGATGACAACAAACAAAATAATAATTTTTATCCTTTTGCCCATAATTATGATTAAAGAAGATATACATAAATAAATTCTTCTATACTCATAAAAGAATTAAATTCAATAGAAAGATACATAATTTATCATACTATATGTATTTTTATATAAAATGATTATTCTTTTATCTTTTTTTGTACAAAATGTTAAATTTATTTACCTTTTTATATGTAACGATAAAAGATAAAAGATAAATGTGTTCATCACTATCATTTTCCACATATCCATAATGTTGTATTTTTATATTTAAAATGGTAAAAGATAAAACATAAATAACTTAATAATAAATAAGAAAATAAATGATAGAAGCTAAAAGATAAATTACGTGATAGAATATGATAAAACATAAAATATAAAAGATACATAACTTGATAATTGTTTATTTTTAAATAAAAACATAAAAGCATAAAGCATAAAATATGAAAGATAATTTGCACACATACATACCTATCTTTACTGATGAATAAATAAAAAAATGTACATGTAACCTACTTGACATGCATCTAGTAACGAATGTCATGCTAATCTTAACAACCATGAAGGATAATATGAACAAAATCTAAGCATGGATGTAGGAGGCTAAATTGTAGTTAAAAACAACCCTTTTCTTTGTGAGCCGGCTTCTTAAATTGCAAATAACCAAGAAATTTTTTCATCCAATTTGTATCCTTCCGATTATATAAACCAACCAAAGTCAAGTAGATGAAGTCGCACTTGTTACCTTTTCAACTCATATTCCTTTCTATAGCTTTTTAAACAAAATGATAGATAAATTTAGCTTTTAAACAAAGACAAATAAATTAAGCTTCGCAATAGAAAGATAAACTGCCTTTTTTTTTAGTTAAAACTATATTTCTCATTTTTTTTACAGCATATGTATATGCACATTTTTCACATCTATCTTTTTGTTAGAAAAAATTATTTTATTTAACACAAAGTTAATGTAACATCATATTTACTTTGCATTTATCTAATAAAAGACCAAGTGTTGTAATTTTAATACAGAAAGCTAGTTTTATTAGAGATTTGTATTAAAACCATAATTCTATTCATCCAAAATTTAGTTTCTATGCAACTGATATACTTCAGATTAATCTTGCATGAGTTCAAATATTTGTTGCTCTACATTAAAGTAGCTTTCCGCAATTATTTTTCTCAAAATATAGCCGCATTTGTATCCCAAAAGGCTAAAGTGTTTTTCTATACATAAAAAGCAACTTTTCATACATTTTTAGTAGAAATAAAAACGTAACACATATTGATTTTTAAATTTCTAAATGCTTTTATCTCCATGTAAGAAAGCTATTCTAGAACATTTCAATCAAAGGATTTTCAACTATCACAACAATAAAAACTACTTACAGTAGTACTACGTCTATAGTTATACTTTGATAAAAGATAAATTACCTGAATAATAATTGAGCTTTTGTTATGAAATGAATTGTTATGTTTAAACTAAAAGATAACAAATAAATGTAAAAAAAACCCAAGAGGTAAACTAGAAGCTAATAGATAAAAGATAAAAAGATATACTATAAAAGAATAGAAAATACACTAAAAGAACTAAAGATAAAAGATTAAAAAGACAAAATATAAAATGATAAAAGATCAAGGATAAACAATTTTACAAGGTTATGTTTATATATGTGATATTTTTATATTTAAAATAATAAAGGACAAAAGATAAAAGTTAATTTGTTTTTTTATGTAATTACATAAGTTCTACTTACTTTAAATTTATTTTATTAGTAATTATATTTAAAACTAATGGACTTATAGCTTAATTACCTCATTTTAGAATAAAAATAAAATATTATATCAGAAATTATATTAGAATTTAAAAGATTAAAGATAAAGAACTTTGATATTATTTTATTTTAGCTTTATTTGTAACTGTATGCAAAATTAATGAACTTATAATTTAATTACTTCATTTTGAATTAAAAAATTAAATTATATTATAATTTAAAAGATTAACGATAAATTATTTTGATTTTATTCTGATTTATTATTTTTATGTTTAAACTAAACGATAACCTACCAAAGATAAAAAATAAAAAAGTAAAGATAAGCTAAAGATAAAAGATATACTAATAGCTAGAAAATTAGTTATATTGCATGGTTATATTTATATATGTGACATTTCTATATTTCAAATTATAAAAGATAGAAGATAAAAATAGAAACTGAAAAACTAAAGATAAATAATATTATTATTTTAAAAGCTTTCAAAAAATTATCCTTTTATTACTACTTTACAATTTTAAATATAACATGTTTATATTAAAAAACCGATATAAGTGATAAAAGTTAATGTAAGAATATAAACAAATTTTTTTGTTCCATTTTCATAATAGTAAAAAAAATATGTTTCAAATTATGTGATTTAATATCTACAATGTTAATATTATACGTAATATTTGGAAACCAATAGATAAAAAATAAAAGATCAAAGATATAAGTGATCTACAATTATTTTTATCTTTTATTCTTTATGTTTAAACTTAACAATTATAACGACCACTATTTTTGATAATTAAAAATATTAAATTTAAAAAGATTTTTGGAATTTAATATTGTGAGAAATTAAAATTTATGATTTATTAATGAAAAAGATTATTAGAATTTATAACTTGATCTTAAATGAATTCTAAAACAATAACTATAGTGAAGTGAAAGATAGTAATGCAAATTAGAATATAATTAATAATTTTTTTTGGAAATGGACACATTATTAACAAACCGAGAAAATCATATTTTAGACAAGTACCATTGTCCAAGTTGTTGAATATGCGAGCATATGATTTTTGTTTGATGATAATAAACATATATATATATATATATTCATTTAAATGTATTTGTTAATGTACTATTTTATTTTCACAGATTAAATAAATATTTGCTGAATAAAATATATAACACAGAATTTAAATTCAAACAGATATTTGTCCTCAATACATATTGCTCATTCACTCGTATTTTATCTTCAACTCTATTCCAGATTGAATCCAGCATCTGAGCTATCGGAAAAATATACACTGACGCAGTAAAATTGAAAATAAAATATTTTGCAGTGTAAAATAAAATGTTTTTGAAAATATTATTTGCCTCAGTTATTTGGGTTGTTCGTCGTCATTATTTTTGAATTCATCATACACAAATAGCTTGTGACATGCACAGTATATCACTGTACATGCCACAAGGCCGTGCACACCGATATACGCTTGATAAATCTATAGGGACAGGTGAGCACAAGGTCAAACCCAAATCAAAAGCCGGGTTCAACTCAAGTGAAATAAATATTAAGTCATGATATCAACACAAGGTCAAACCCGAGCTATAAGCTGGATTCAACGTAGGTGCAATCCGAATGTACAAATTCAAATGAAATGGTCAAGAAACAAAAATCAAGCCTCGACCAAAGTTCAAGTCGTTCACATGAAAACAGAGACTAGACAGTCCATGCATATATACATGTCGACCAGGCTACGAACAAAGTTAACAAGACTTCATCAAGAAACCAAAACCATGCTACACAATGAACCACATGTCCATACTAAACTACAAATGCACTTACAACTTACAACAGCAACCTGAACCAGACACAAGAATTTCAGACAAAACATACATGTGCACATATATAGGGAGTACACATGACCACTTCAACTCCAAACTCAAAACAACATGGCACAAAGACACAAACCAACAAACAAAGCAACCAAACTCAAGTGAATATGCAACATGCACATAAGAAGTGGTGCACTACAAATGTAACGACCCGTAAATTTTAATTGTTTTAATAACGTAATTAGTTGAAATTTTGTGAAATTTTAAACAATAAAATTTTGAAATAAAAATTTGATATTTGGAATGCGTCTAGTTAAACATAGCAACTGGTAAATTTTCGTCCGAAAATATGAAAGTTTATTTCGTGCGTAAATTTACTTCAATTTAATCAGTTAAAAAACGATGAAAATAAAATGTTTTCGGAACCTAGATATTTTTACATAGAAAAATTCTAAACCATCTTTTGAGCAAGACGTCATTTTTCGTTTTTCCAAATTCGGACTTCATTAGCTCCGTCGATCTTATTTTTCTGTGTTTTCTTGCATTTTCCATAGTAGAAAAATTCGAATTTTTAAATTTCAATCATACCACTGATATCTGTATACCGTTTTGATCGTCCCGCCGTGCTGATCTCTACAGTATATTCAATTCTGTGTTTTGAGATATGATACGCAGCGAAATCAGCGAAAAATGGATTTCGTACCGGTTTTAAACCTTTTGATTTTCTACTTTTTATATTCCACCGTTCCAAAATTTGAACGGTCATCAGCTTTAATTGTTGCCTTGAATTCAAGCAGAATTTTATACTCTCTAGTTTCAAAAAAATTTTATACATCCGTTCAAAAAAAATGCACTCTGCAACCAAATTAAATGTAGCCTTTCACAAACAAAGTAAATGTAGCTTTTCACGTTCTTCTGCCTTTCCTTTTAAAATTTCTCTGTCACTTTGTTTACTTCCATTCTGTCACTTGAAAAAATATATTTCGGCCAAGCTTTCTGCAACCTCCTTCTTTGGATCTGCCGCTCCCATCAGCCTGCCATCTTCCCCTCACCTTTCCCACTTTAGCTCGGCCTTCCTTTGCTTTGCCTCCTAGCTGTTCGCATATATTCAGGTTGTGGAATGTTTGTACATATATGTTCCACCTGGGCATTTTTCTGGAAAGTGTGTTAACATTTTATTAAGGTAATTCGAATCTGATTGTTAAAGCATTTATATATATATATAGTATAAGGATATACATATTGCTTTATTTATTGCTTTCAAATATGATACTGTTTAAGTTATATATATATCATATTAGATTTTATAAGTGAAATTTGCATACAAGCGGTCATAGATCTGTATATATTTATGTACATATCGAGTATTGTATATATATGATATTGTAAAAGGTAACATATTATTTGTTAAATACTGATTTTAGTTTGTTATATATATATATATAATATATGCATAAGTTATACGTATTCATTAAAGTATGAATTTCTTCTAGAGTTGTACATATGCTTTTAAATACAGGACCAGTCTTCAATTTAGCCGACATATATATATATATATTGTTTGCAGTTGTTTGTACAGTTTCCTCTATCACATGTTTATTTATATATATACTAATGTAATATGGAAGTTGTATACATCTGTTTCAAACGTTTGCAAATGGCTGTTGTGCTATATATATTATAGTAATATTGATTTTTAAAGTATGTCGACAATGACTTTTCTGATATATATATTGTTAAAAATAAAAAAATAAAAAAATATATAGTATGCAAAAATTGTAAAGGTTTACTTTATATGTATATGTTTGATCTAGGAAATGGTCGGACAAGGTTGCTTTCCTCCTTTGTAAATTTATGATATGTTTTAGTGTGAGTATAGCACATGTTAAAAAGTATCTATTTGAATGCATGTTTTATTTATAGTCTAGTTATATATATTTGATATAACTATGATCTGCATATTTCATTTATAGTCTGATTTTTTTTAATACTTGTTTAAGTATAATCTGCATGTTGTTATAGTCTGGGTATAAAATATACTTTGCATTTGTTTAAAATATAGTCTGCATATTGGTCCATCTGATTGTTTATAGGTATACAAGTTTATATAAGTGTATATGACTTGTTTGCGTTTATAGATATATTATAATAATGTAAGTTATTTTAATTTTATAAGAGATATTGATTTTAAAATATATATTAGGTATATATTCTAAATATATGGGTTTAGTGATCTTAGATCTATGTGTTAAAATCAGAATGGTTTGGAAATAATAATAATAATATTATTATATAATTTTTGTTCTATCAAAATAATTCTAATCGTTCTCGATGCCTTATCTATCAGCTTTGATCATCGAACTCGTGCTTGGATTCGTAACTCAATTTCAGTATCCGTATCAGTGTGCATATCTGTGTCATCTCCCGTTCTATCTAGCCTCAAAAGGTGAGTAATCACTCACGATTAATGTTCTTTTATTTATTAAATTTGATTTCAATTGAAACGACAATTGAAATATGCTGCTGTTAGTTATTTACATTGTTATATATGCTATTACCAGTATCAGTTCACCTGTGACATCTGACACCATTATCTGTTATTTATGAAATAATAATCCAGTTGGTTGATAAATTATTGATTGTTTGATGTTGACATTGGACGATAAATTGTTAATGTTGTAAGTGATAAATAATTTAAAATTGAAATTGACGTAGGATAGTTTGATTTGATATATGTGTTAAATTTGATTTAATGACATTTGTATAATATGACCCCTTTAACTGTTAAATTTATTGACACGTAGGATTTGATTAATTACACCTTGAACCACTGAATGTATGTTGTTAAATTGATGATGTATGAAATTGTAAATAGATGATAAGTGAAGAACCGTAATGTAATAATCTTTAATCTACATGAAATGATAGTGTAGATTCTAGAATTAATTATATTAATTCGCACAAACAACAATGTGAATTAATACGATTATTTCGGGATTATTGTATTTATTATTGGATTGTTATTGATGTTTGTTATTGTTTATTTACTTTGACACCATCCCAGTTATCACACTGCAAGTTCCCTTTGCTATGCTTTGATTTTTGAATTAAATTGGAATCGGGTTGAAATGATAAATACCCAAATTGAACTTGACCTAGGATAGAGAATTAAATAAAACCCGATTGGTCAATAATTTGATTTATAAATAAAATAAGGATTTTATTTGAATAAATAATAAGTTTTGAAAAGAAGTTGGAATTTGAATTTAATGAAAGGAAATGTTAAAAATTAAAAATCTAAAACGAAATATTAACATAGTAGTTATTGAAAGAACGTTGTTTTAAAATAAATTATTGACAATAAAATTTGGAATTATTCAATGAATTAAGTTTGAAATGATTTAATAATTAAGTTGAATTTATAATTTAGTTTGAAATTATTAATAATTAAGTTGAAATTATTTAATAATTGAATAAGATTGAATTATTTGATAATTGAATAAAAATTGAATTCTTTGATAAGAGAAATTGAACTTTTGAATAAGTGAATTTGAACTTCGATAATAAATGAAATTGGGTTTCTTTATTAATTAAGCTTTGAAAAATTTAAGTAAGTTAATAAGTGAAATTGTACTTCTTGAATATGTGAAATTTAGTTTCTTTATTAATTAAGTTCTGAAATTTGTAACTAAGTAAAGAAATAAGTGGAATTAAATTTCTTTAACAAGAAATAAATGTGATTTATTGAAATTAATGTAAGACTTGTAATTTAAAGAATTGATTTGACAAATCTAATTTAATTCAATTTGAAGTTTTGATATAATGAAGTTGAACTTAAGTAATTGATTTAATGAATTGGAAATTTAATAGAAATTGTTTTGAATGAAAAATTAACTTAACGAATATTGAATGAAATCGATAAATGAAGTTAAACTGATTTGAATGTTAGATTAAATAAATTTAAATGATTTCGGAATGAAACTTATATACAAACTTGAATCAATATTTGAATTGTTTAAAATAGAAATCGAAATTGTATTACGAGATTTTGAGATGGTAATTTGGAAGTTTGAAACGTAAATTTTGGAAATTGATTTAGAAAGACAAATGACATGTTGGTTTACGAATTTAAATTGAAATTGAAATTGATTTGGTTTTGAAATTTATTAAATGACCAATCGGTGTAATAATTACGGAAGTTATTAAAGAGACCGGCATCGGTTATGGACATACTCTCTGTCTAAACCGAAAACCACTTTAATAACTATACGCGGAGTTGTGATCCAGAATGAAGTGGTTGGAATGATGTACGTGATGACTGAAGAAAGAGAACGATAATGGATAGCCTTGACACTTGTGTCAAATTGGAAATGACTAAAACAGGAGCCGTGCCGGGCCAAATGGGGGTTAGCTGCCTCGAGCGAACACACTTCTTCGAAACTACTCATTACTTGTTGTCGATTGGTGCACCCCTGATTTTGGGAGTGTTGTTTCGCGGTGTTGCGATCGCTGCGGCGATGCGTTCTCACCAGTCCGGATCAGGCAAACGGTAGTTTCACTACCTTGGGTATTGCCTCATGTGCCTTGTCATACTTGTATCCCTATATACGCGACCACTATGATTTGTTTTGTGTTATACCTATGGAGTACTCCCTGATAGCCCACTAGTTTACGGTGGAGTTTACAGTGCTGTATAGACTATAACGCTTATGTAAAATGTGTTAAGGGGGATAATGGTAACGCCTTAACACTATTTTGATACTTTATATTACTGATAGGCATTATCTATTTACCGTACACTACTACATAGTAGATAGTTTAACGGATCCTTAAAGGATGGTTATTCCAAACATCCTTTGAGTTACTTGTATTTCAGTTGCTATTTCACTTGAGTTGGATTTATTGATATAAGAATGTTAATCCTAACTTGAGTGTTTTGTGTTTTGCTTTACGCTCGGGTTAGACTGAGTGTACCAGTATTCGAGACTCACCTTTGGAGTTGGAGCTTTGCTTGAAGATCCAGCCATCTATTCTGCTTTCAGTATTCGATGATTCCAGTGATGTATTCTGATTTGTATCTGATGTATCGTGTTACTCTTCCGTTGTATCTGGTTTAACTCTAATGTAACTTATATATTTATATAGTAGCTTCATGAACTACTATCTCTTTTATTTCCGCTGCAATTATTACTCTGTGATCTGTGATTATTTATTTACTGTATATGTTCAGTTTTGCCAAATTTAAATTAACAATTCGGTATTTTGAATCATTCAAGTTCGACATGTGTGGATGCGAATGGTCTAAAATAGTGGGTCGTTACAGTTGGTATCAGAGCTTTGGTAGCTCTAGGCAAAACTTAGCATATAGGGTAAATGTATTTACAGAATCACTCTCATTCGAGTTTCAATCTCTTCCTTTTGACTTGATTCCTTTGAATTTGAAACGTTCCCTACGGTTCCAAAATTCATTCGTGTCCCTCACTATTCATCTTCTCTTAATTCTGGAGTATCCAATAATTTCCACTTCGAATGACCTTTATAATGAATCGGCGATCTCGCCAAACTTCGAATGATTTTGTAAATGGGTGAAACTCCTTTACACTAGACATCGAATTACCGGAGATTTCTGTATCCTCGGTTTACGATGCTATCTATCTCCTGCTATACCTGAATTCTATTTCTTGAGATCGAATGTAGATTTGCCTCGAAATTCTACATCGATCTTATTCTTGAAGTCACGGTCGACCCGGTTAAGGTTGCCCGCGATTTATATAAACTTATCCATCTCCATATTTTGTTATTTAATCATCTTATCTTTGTTTCGAATTTGTCTTCGAATCAGAATTCTCTTTGATTTGAGTCCATCAAATTTGAATCCCTATACTTACTTCGAAGTCCATCCTTGTATCGTCGAGCGAGGTAGTGCATTTGTTATTAATATAAAAATGTTTTCTTTATTGTGTTGTTTGAGTTGTTGATGTTGATTTGGGTTTTCGATCGATTCGTCTGATCAACGCTATCGATAGGATTTCCAAAACACTTGAGCAGAGCAAACTGACACAATATTGTTTTCAAATTTGGTAAATGAAATAAAATTGTATGATTATACTATAAATATATAAGTAAAATTTTCTGGAATTTAATAAGTTAATTAAATTGGTTGTTTGAAATGAAAATATTTGATTATCAGTTATTGTTCTAAATGAATTTATAAATATGGTTTATAAATTGATTTGGAATTTGAAATGAATTTAAATTAGAAATTTAAGAATTTAATTTTCGATGATTTCAAACTTTGGTTTTAAAGTTTTAAATGTGTATAATTTAAAGTATTTCCGAATATAAATGATTTTCAAAGAATTTTAGATGTTTAATCAAGTGCTCTTCTCTTTGTTGCTGGAAAATAATTTCGGTGATGGCGGCCGCATCATCGACATTCATTTTCGAGTTTCGAAGTGGAGAAACCATTCTGTAGCTTTGCTACGGTTTGTTTGGAAAAATATTTTAATTTGAATTTCTTAAGTATGACTTAATTTACATATATATATATATATGGGTATATTATTTTAAATTTAATTTGATTTAATATATGGTATATACATAATTATTTCTAAAGGGTTTGAAATTAAACGGAAATTTAATTCTTAAAATTTTTGCTAAAGGATGATTTTAATTATAAATAAAACCAAAATTTGGAATAAATATTTAAACTTGAAAAATTGAATTGAGAAAAATTTTATTTGTATATTGTTCAACTGCATTCTAATACAACTTACCTAAATCATTCAGAGTTGAATATGTAATTGGATAATATATATAATATAAATTGAATTTATAAATAAAATTTGAGTGGTTATAACAAATGTTATACACTTAAATTTTAATTATAAAATGTTAATAGAGATAAATAGAATAATAAGATAATTGAAAATAAATTTTGTTTTGAAGGTTAATTAATAAATTGAAATTAGATCAACTTATGGAAATACCTTGAATTTGAAATCGATTATTAATATATATTAATTTAAATCGAAACTTATATGGTTTAAATTAATTTAGATGGTTTAAGTATATGAAATAAGATATATTAAGTGGAATAAACGTAATAATAATTTGGGATAAAAGAATTAAACTTGTTGAATAAAATGTGATTATAACAAATGATCATGCAAATTTATGATTTTAGAAATTGTTAATTTTGAGATAATTAATTAATAATATAACCAATTTAGAAATAGTTAAGATTGATTTAACTTAAGTAAAATCAAATGGATTAAAATCAATTATTGAATATTAATTAATTTAAATTGAATTTTTATATTGTTTTAATTTGGTTTTCCAATCTATTTTCTTTTTGGTTGGTTCTGTTCTCCTACCTCCTTCCTTTTCAAGGACGAAAAGTTTTGAGTGGGGGAGAGTGTAACTGTAACGACCCAGAATTTTGACCAGATTAAATTGAGAATATTTAATTAATTTTAAATATTTGAACGATGATTTAATTTGAATCCCCGATTTAAATTTGAATTTGGTGATTAAATTATAAAATTTAATCTGGTGAATGCTGAATAAAAATTTGTATCTTTGATTTTAAGCCAAAGAAAAATATTTCGGAAGCTTTTAAAATTCGTGTTGATATTACTGAAGATAATTAAAACTTCAGAATCGAATTTAAAATAAATGTGATCAGTTTGAAATTTATATCGTTCAGCCGATATTTAAAAGTAGCCGTTCGAGGCGCAGTCTCGGAATTCGACGAAACCTGTTCCATTGGGTCCGTAATATCGAATTATTATCGGATTCCAAATTTCGTATTTTTCGGAGTTCGTATGTGAGAATACGACACATAAACGCATTGAAGTTTTTAAAACGAATTCAATTTAAATTTAAATTTAAATTGGTCAACACGTCACCACGTTTTCTCCCCTAAAATCACGCCTATTATCACGCAGACAATCACGAAATCGTGCAACCCATCCCCTCTCTTTTTAAATTCCTCTCCCCTTTCCAGATTCGAAACAAAGAAAAATAGCCGATACTTAAAAATCTCGTTCCCTTCCCCTCCCATTTTTATTAAATCAGATTCAAAAAACAAAAAAAAATCAAGTAATGGCGGCACGAGTGATTAGGGGTTAGCGAGGCGATGTAGTCGTGAAGAGCAGGCACACGCGACGTCGCGATAGGGGAGGAGGTCTCGCGTGCGCGTGCGAGAAGGCGTCAGGGTTTGGAATCGCGAGGCCAACTGGAGGCAGCTTCGTCGAGGTCTGCGGCGTCGCTTGGGTTTGATGACGGGATTGGCGATGGTCGAAGGTGACGATGCAGCTAGGGTTTCGGCGACGAGTTCGAGTCGCACTCGAATCGAGTTCAAGGCAGAGGCGATGCCGTGAAGTTCGGCAGTAGATTGTCAACTGCGAGGAAATGAATCGAAGTCGAGTTATGGTGGCTCGAGCGCACGCGAATGTCGACTGAGCTTCGACAGGTTGGGTCTCGATCTGGGTTTGTAAACGAGGTATTCGAGCTAAATTTACTTCTATTTATTTTGACACCAGAAAGACAAGTTATTTAAATTTTAAAATCCAGGATCTTTTTACAAGTATATATATATATAGGTTAATGTTGATGATATTAAAGGAAATTGCTATTAGTTTATATACAGTAAAGAAAATTACATATATAAGATTTCTAAATGATAAATACCTATATCCAGTTTAAACTCACCAGTTTATTTTAAATAAAGTAGGACTGTGATAAATCTGTAAATAAACTTATTAAGTTATTTGAATCGATAAGAATATTTTATAAAATAAATGTTGGATTTAATTTAGTTTTAAACTTAATTTTTTGTTAAATGAATTTACTAGAAGAAATCAGTTTAAAATAAAATCACTGGTGAATTAAAATTTACCAAATGAAATTTATTATTCGATTTAATTCGAATATTAATAGATGTGTACAAATATTTATACAAGGTTAATAAAGTCAAGAAAAATCGAGTCAAGACGGGAATGGATGGTAAAGAAATATAAAATGCTAAGGTGAGATCTTCTCACTCAAATTGAAAGTGGATTTTACAGTTATTATTGATTGATTGATTGACTGTTTGGATGTGCTATTAGATATTTTAGGATATATCTATATATAGCAGTATATACATATTGGCATATGTATATACTGGATTGTTGATTTCCCGCCTCGTATAGCGGATGAGACCCTATTGCGCCGTTAGTAAGCGGATTTATAAAAACCTATATACCGCGATAATTCCGTACTGGAGCGGAATTGGTATTGTGCTAACATCTTTGGATGCAGGGAAACAGGTTGGAGGGATCCAACTGGACCCCTCACTTTGATTGAATTTATTTATACTGTGATATGAATCTGTGAATGATTATATTGATGTTATTGATCATATCGATGTCTGGAAAATTGTTGAAAGCTAAAATTTAGCTGAATGGATGTTTGATATCATTGGATTCCAAAAATAAACGAAATTGAATTTTTGGAAATCAAAATAGAAATTTCTAAGTGAATTGGATTTTAGAAATTTAATAAATTTGAAGAAAGGAATTTTAAAGTATAAAAAGTTAATTTTTATAATCTTATCGAATTTATTTCTAGAATAAAGTGAAAATGTTAAATAAATGAATTTCGTATAATAGTGATTTTAAATGGAGGAAATTAATTTAAAATCTGGATTTTTAAATAGACTGAAAGAAACAATTGAAATATATTTTCTTTGAAAGGAATTTATTTAAAAGGAGATAAGTTGGAAATCCAATTAGAAATTTAATTGGTAAGTTGAAATAAGTTGTGAAATCAATGTAAAATGATTTCAATTTGAAGAATCCATTTAAAAACAGGATATTGAATAATTTGAAAGAAAAATAAGGAATTTATTTTAGTAGTGATAAATAAAATTAGAAATCAATCTGTAATTGATTTAATATTGGAAATGAATTTTTGAGAAATTAGTATGGGATCTTTTATTTAACGTTGAAAATAAATTCAGAAATCAATAGTGAAATTGAATTGATATTGAAGTTTTTATAAATAGAATTGAAATTTATAAAAGTTGTTATAAACCCAAAGTCACTTATTTTAATAAGTTAAATATAGAAGTTGATAAAAGAAGGTTTATAAGCCGAAGTTGTTATTAAAAAGAGAAATAGAATTTATAAACGTGCTTATAAATTCGAAAATAGATTGAATGTGATAAATCTAATATAGAAGATTATTTAAGAAGATATATTCGCGATTTTTGATAGCGAATTTTTGTTGAAATAAAATGTGTAGAAAATAGTGAAATGAGGTTAGTGAAATATATTCACGATTTTGGACAGTGAATATATTATTAAATAAAATGGATATGTTTCGGGAAAGCGATATTTGAAATGAAGTGATTGTTTTAAAAGATGTTTTAAAACGTGTGAAATATCGAAATCATAGATTTCAACAGTTCTTGTTGAAATAGACGTTTTCGAGAAATTTAAGGAAATGATGGACTATAACACTGTTGTTATAGTAAATGATTTCCGAAAGGGAATGTTTTGATGTAGTATTGGGATTTATATATCTATTTAAATCCGAATCCCTATACTAGTGATTTCGAGTCGTCGTAACGATGTTTTACGCAACATTCGTTTTGACTCAAATAGATGTTGAAATTTATGATTTCCTTAAAGAATGAATATATACTTAATTTGATTTAAGTATATCGAATATTTTCAAGTGTTGAAAATGAATAGATTTGTGAAACACTTATTTTTAAATAAGTATGGAAATGCTTTTCCAAATGAAATGAACGTTTTGAGAATTTATCTTTGTAAAGATAAATTGAAATTGAATATTGAAAATCGATTTGAAAATCGTATATCAGAAGATATTTTGAAATATAAATTCAATATGGAATTTATAAAGAAATGGGAATTCGTTTTAAAAATAAACGTTGACTTATTTTTGAAGTGTGGAAAAGTATATATCTAGTAAGATATTTTTGAAGAATAAATAATTTGGGAAAATTATTTGGAATCTGATGATGTTGCGCATCTTTATTGATAGTTAAATAACCGACTATCAATAATTACCTTTAGATAGGTATTTGTTGTGAATTGGATGAATTTGAATGCCACACTTATTTTTGAATATACGCTCACTATTCGGGTTAGCCGGGAAAGGACCATGGGGTCGTATAACCCATTCCGAATATGTGATTCGTCGTTATGAATCGCATTTGAAGACCGGTGTTGAAGACCGGATATTTTTGAAAACGGAAGGATTACCGTCGAGTTACTCTACATCGACTGATCTTCGATTTAGAGGTTTTATCACCCTTAGTGACGGGAAGTCCTGACGTGATTGAAAATTATCCGGAAATGCAAGGGCTTCGTGAGAAGTGCCTTCGGTTCTGTTCGATCCCGGAACAGACTTGTATGGATTGTGTGTCTGACGTTACAATTTGAGATATAAAGCTGATTTCTTTCAAATACATTTCTGTTGGTGGCGGAGAATTTATTCTCTTAGCTTAACACCCTTCTCTGAGACGTACGAGCTCAGAGGTTATGTAGTTGAAATTTATCAGCGATATATCCCAATTTGGTAACGTGGCATACTGAGTGTTGCTGTGAAATGATCAGTGTTTGATCATTTGTGATATGATCATTTGTTTGATCTTATATCTTTGTGATCATAGGTTGATCATTTTGTTTGACCCGAAGCAGGGCTTTTTATAGAAAGCGTAGCTTTGTGGACGAGACTTCATCGAGCCTCACACCCCGGAAATGGTCGAAACAGGACGAATGCAGCAAGGTTCTAGGGAGTAGCGCCCCTTAGTGTATGTCATTCCTTCTGGATAAAGGTGGTATCATGGTATGGAGCCCAGATACTTAACCTCTGTGGTTGCTGCACAGTTATTATTACTTTGTGGTTTGATGGAAATCGGGGATCCTCGGGAAGATCGGTGACGATCGGGGGATGGCATACGCGTGTCAGTAGTTACCTATTTTTGCAGAGGTAACCCGGCCTTGTGTTGGCAGAGATCCGGTTAGGTTCTCGGGTCGTCTATTCCAGGGACGTACCCATCGTGGATAGGAAGTTCCTTAGCCTGACCATTGTTGGAAATCCAAAGAAACAATACGAGCCTTTACGATTTCAATTGTATAACCTGTCTCCTCAGGAGGCAGCTATAGCAGGCATAATATAATGGTACCTATGCTGGCTAGGATTTATATTCTACTTACGAAATGTTTTCTACACTATGCACTAATAATAATATCAAAAAGAATTTGATTTTTTTGCGTAGTAAGCATCTTTGACTATCATAAGAAGAAATCTCCTCCAAGTCTGCGTTTGCATTGTGTGTGTGGTGGGAGGTCTTATGGTAGTTTCATTTTCCAAAAGCATTTCGAATTGACTTTAAAAATTCTCTGCTGTTTATTTTTAAAGATTAACTGTTTTACGATCTCACACCAGTCACCATGACTGACTCGGAGTTTATTGTTTCCCTTCTAAACTCTGGGTGCCCACAAATTTCCACACGGGCAGTCTAGAGTTAGATTATCAGGATATTCTGGATATTCTGGAGCTTTGGAGATAAGCTGGATGGCGAGACGTAGTATTTGTATCTGATAGTATTTATTCCGCTGTGTATTCTGTATAAGGACAAGTTTATATAACTGTCCATTGTTGTTTATTGACTCTGATGATATGATGTGATGTAATGTAATAACAGATATAATTCTTTTGTTTTTAAATGATATTCATTTATCTATTATATATTGTTCCGCTGCGATGTGTAAGATTCTGATATTGTTTTCTATTCTGATGTTGATGTGTTGTTCTTCTTTTCTTTTTCTCTTCTTTTCTTCTATCTCCTTCTTCTTCTACTTTTTCTTTCTTAAAACCATAACTTTCCGGGTTTCCGGCATTCGATGTCTCGGCAGTCGATAAAGTGAGTATCGATGTTGAATTTTCGAAAGTCGAAAATTTAGGGATGTTACAAGTGGTATCAGAGCATATGGTTAAGCGACAACCCTGCTCTGTTGGGTGTTACTCATTAGAGATAGAGTCAGCAGTACTCTAGAATGAGTTGAGTGTAATAATAGATACGAGCGCGTATTTGTTATTTGAATATAAAAATTGTTTTATATTGTGATGATTGATTTGTTGGGTGGTATATGGATTCTGGTCAATACGAGTAATTAACGTTATTGATAGGGATCTCTAAACACTCGAATAGAACAATTCGGCACAGTATTGTTTTAAAATAGGGTGAATGAGATAATTTTGCCCAAAACTATTTTTGTATATAAAAGAAATAATTTTCTATGAATTATCATAGTATATGATTGCATGGATGTTAGGAAGTAATAATGGTAAATTATTATCATGGAAATTGAATAAGAAATTCAAATCGTAACTCCAAAGTTAAAATAAATTCACATACTAATGAAATTTGTGAATGTAAATTATAAATGTAATTTGTAATTTAAAATGAGATTCCAGAGAAGTTTTTGGAAATGTTTTGAAAGGAATTTGTAAATTTTGGAGATTTGAAAAGTTTAAATCTGTTGATTTGAAAATGAATTTCAAAGGTTTGAAAATTATTTTGGAAAGATAAGAGCTCTAAACTCTTTTCGGTCGCTGGAAAATAATTCCGATGATGATCGCGACATCACCGGTGTTCATTTTCGGGTTTCCAAAAGAGAAATTGCTGCCGATTATTTTAAAATGGAAGTTGTTTTGAAAATTTGGATTTTGTTTTAGAAATTCAAAGGATAAATTGAATTGATTTCAAAATGGTTTTTGAAAAAGTTGAAAAGACTCTGGAATATAAAGATATCTATGAAATATTATGAGATTGATAACTTATAAAATATTGAAATCTGATTGGAATAAAATTCAAATTGTAAATGAATTTATAACTTGGAATAGAATTCAAGAAGGTAATTGAAAATTTAAAATTCAATAATGAAATGAAATTGTGAATATGAATTTATAATAGAAAATAGAATTCTAATGGAATGAAATTAGTAAGGTGAATGTATCAATGATCTTATAAATCAAAATGTAAATAAGTCGAAGACTTATAAAATATTTGGAATTTGATAGAAATGAGATTCAAATTGAAAATGAAAGAATTTGTGAATGAGTAAATAAATTTGAATAAATGAAGGGAATAAGATTAAAACTGAATGTTGAAACCGAATTTGAATAAGTGAATTAGAAATTGAAATGGATTAGTAACTGAAACTAATTTAAAATGGTGCAGTATGAATGAAAGCTAATCAATAAAATTCAATATTCAGAAATTGAACTGAATCCAATTAAATGTTGGAATTGAATTCAAATGGAATTGAAATGTAAAGATTGAACGAAATTGAATATATAACTTCAATAGAGAATTAAAAATAATGTAAGAAGTATATATTGAAAACTTTGAAATTGAATGTGCAAAATAGTTGGATGTTATAACTAGATATTATGGCTAGTAGATATACAGGTATAAAGGGAATTGAATTTGATTTCACAGATAAATTTGAATTGCTCGAAAAAGGTATGTATTTAAATTTGAATATGAGTTTTTGATGATTTCTCTCTAGCCGCTTGGCTTTTTCTTTTTCTTTTTGAAATCTGAGAGTCCGTAGGGACGTTTTGTAGTAGTGCCGTATTAGCCGCGCAAAGGAGACGCTGGCGAAATTTTTCGAAAATTTAGGGCGTTAGAAAATTTTTGAGAAAATTTGAAAGTTTAAATTTGAATTTGAATTTGAATTTGAATTTTGAAGTAAACAATGTGGTTTGAAACTTAAAATTTAAGTTGGAAATTTACTTGAATTGATAACGAATCTTTAGTAGGAAGATTTGTTTTGATAAGTTGATAAAACTATTGGATTGTGAAAAATAGTAGACGAGTTAAGGACCTTTTTTCCTAACTTGTAATTTCGAGGACGAAATTCTTTTAAGGGGGGAAGTTTGTAACGACCCAGAATTTTGACCAGATTAAATTGAGAATATTTAATTAATTTTAAATATTTGAACGATGATTTAATTTGAATCCCCGATTTAAATTTGAATTTGCTGATTAAATTATAAAATTTAATCTGGTGAATGCTGAATAAAAATTTGTATCTTTGATTTTAAGCCAAAGAAAAATATTTCGGAAGCTTTTAAAATTCGTGTTGATATTACTGAAGATAATTAAAACTTCAGAATCGAATTTAAAATAAATGTGATCAGTTTGAAATTTATATCGTTCAGCCGATATTTAAAAGTAGCCGTCCGAGGCGCAGTCTCGGAATTCGACGAAACCTGTTCCATTGGGTCCGTAATATCGAATTATTATCGGATTCCAAATTTCGTATTTTTCGGAGTTCGTATGTGAGAATACGACACATAAACGCATTGAAGTTTTTAAAACGAATTCAATTTAAATTTAAATTTAAATTGGTCAACACGTCACCACGTTTTCTCCCCTAAAATCACGCCTATTATCACGCAGACAATCACGAAATCGTGCAACCCATCCCCTCTCTTTTTAAATTCCTCTCCCCTTTCCAGATTCGAAACAAAGAAAAATAGCCGATACTTAAAAATCTCGTTCCCTTCCCCTCCCATTTTTATTAAATCAGATTCAAAAAACAAAAAAAAATCAAGTAATGGCGGCACGAGTGATTAGGGGTTAGCGAGGCGATGTAGTCGTGAAGAGCAGGCACACGCGACGTCGCGATAGGGGAGGAGGTCTCGCGTGCGCGTGCGAGAAGGCGTCAGGGTTTGGAATCGCGAGGCCAACTGGAGGCAGCTTCGTCGAGGTCTGCGGCGTCGCTTGGGTTTGATGACGGGATTGGCGATGGTCGAAGGTGACGATGCAGCTAGGGTTTCGGCGACGAGTTCGAGTCGCACTCGAATCGAGTTCAAGGCAGAGGCGATGCCGTGAAGTTCGGCAGTAGATTGTCAACTGCGAGGAAATGAATCGAAGTCGAGTTATGGTGGCTCGAGCGCACGCGAATGTCGACTGAGCTTCGACAGGTTGGGTCTCGATCTGGGTTTGTAAACGAGGTATTCGAGCTAAATTTACTTCTATTTATTTTGACACCAGAAAGACAAGTTATTTAAATTTTAAAATCCAGGATCTTTTTACAAGTATATATATATATAGGTTAATGTTGATGATATTAAAGGAAATTGCTATTAGTTTATATACAGTAAAGAAAATTACATATATAAGATTTCTAAATGATAAATACCTATATCCAGTTTAAACTCACCAGTTTATTTTAAATAAAGTAGGACTGTGATAAATCTGTAAATAAACTTATTAAGTTATTTGAATCGATAAGAATATTTTATAAAATAAATGTTGGATTTAATTTAGTTTTAAACTTAATTTTTTGTTAAATGAATTTACTAGAAGAAATCAGTTTAAAATAAAATCACTGGTGAATTAAAATTTACCAAATGAAATTTATTATTCGATTTAATTCGAATATTAATAGATGTGTACAAATATTTATACAAGGTTAATAAAGTCAAGAAAAATCGAGTCAAGACGGGAATGGATGGTAAAGAAATATAAAATGCTAAGGTGAGATCTTCTCACTCAAATTGAAAGTGGATTTTACAGTTATTATTGATTGATTGATTGACTGTTTGGATGTGCTATTAGATATTTTAGGATATATCTATATATAGCAGTATATACATATTGGCATATGTATATACTGGATTGTTGATTTCCCGCCTCGTATAGCGGATGAGACCCTATTGCGCCGTTAGTAAGCGGATTTATAAAAACCTATATACCGCGATAATTCCGTACTGGAGCGGAATTGGTATTGTGCTAACATCTTTGGATGCAGGGAAACAGGTTGGAGGGATCCAACTGGACCCCTCACTTTGATTGAATTTATTTATACTGTGATATGAATCTGTGAATGATTATATTGATGTTATTGATCATATCGATGTCTGGAAAATTGTTGAAAGCTAAAATTTAGCTGAATGGATGTTTGATATCATTGGATTCCAAAAATAAACGAAATTGAATTTTTGGAAATCAAAATAGAAATTTCTAAGTGAATTTGATTTTAGAAATTTAATAAATTTGAAGAAAGGAATTTTAAAGTATAAAAAGTTAATTTTTATAATCTTATCGAATTTATTTCTAGAATAAAGTGAAAATGTTAAATAAATGAATTTCGTATAATAGTGATTTTAAATGGAGGAAATTAATTTAAAATCTGGATTTTTAAATAGATTGAAAGAAACAATTGAAATATATTTTCTTTGAAAGGAATTTATTTAAAAGGAGATAAGTTGGAAATCCAATTAGAAATTTAATTGGTAAGTTGAAATAAGTTGTGAAATCAATGTAAAATGATTTCAATTTGAAGAATCCATTTAAAAACAGGATATTGAATAATTTGAAAGAAAAATAAGGAATTTATTTTAGTAGTGATAAATAAAATTAGAAATCAATCTGTAATTGATTTAATATTGGAAATGAATTTTTGAGAAATTAGTATGGGATCTTTTATTTAACGTTGAAAATAAATTCAGAAATCAATAGTGAAATTGAATTGATATTGAAGTTTTTATAAATAGAATTGAAATTTATAAAAGTTGTTATAAACCCAAAGTCACTTATTTTAATAAGTTAAATATAGAAGTTGATAAAAGAAGGTTTATAAGCCGAAGTTGTTATTAAAAAGAGAAATAGAATTTATAAACGTGCTTATAAATTCGAAAATAGATTGAATGTGATAAATCTAATATAGAAGATTATTTAAGAAGATATATTCGCGATTTTTGATAGCGAATTTTTGTTGAAATAAAATGTGTAGAAAATAGTGAAATGAGGTTAGTGAAATATATTCACGATTTTGGACAGTGAATATATTATTAAATAAAATGGATATGTTTCGGGAAAGCGATATTTGAAATGAAGTGATTGTTTTAAAAGATGTTTTAAAACGTGTGAAATATCGAAATCATAGATTTCAACAGTTCTTGTTGAAATAGACGTTTTCGAGAAATTTAAGGAAATGATGGACTATAACACTGTTGTTATAGTAAATGATTTCCGAAAGGGAATGTTTTGATGTAGTATTGGGATTTATATATCTATTTAAATCCGAATCCCTATACTAGTGATTTCGAGTCGTCGTAACGATGTTTTACGCAACATTCGTTTTGACTCAAATAGATGTTGAAATTTATGATTTCCTTAAAGAATGAATATATACTTAATTTGATTTAAGTATATCGAATATTTTCAAGTGTTGAAAATGAATAGATTTGTGAAACACTTATTTTTAAATAAGTATGGAAATGCTTTTCCAAATGAAATGAACGTTTTGAGAATTTATCTTTGTAAAAGATAAATTGAAATTGAATATTGAAAATCGATTTGAAAATCGTATATCAGAAGATATTTTGAAATATAAATTCAATATGGAATTTATAAAGAAATGGGAATTCGTTTTAAAAATAAACGTTGACTTATTTTTGAAGTGTGGAAAAGTATATATCTAGTAAGATATTTTTGAAGAATAAATAATTTGGGAAAATTATTTGGAATCTGATGATGTTGCGCATCTTTATTGATAGTTAAATAACCGACTATCAATAATTACCTTTAGATAGGTATTTGTTGTGAATTGGATGAATTTGAATGCCACACTTATTTTTGAATATACGCTCACTATTCGGGTTAGCCGGGAAAGGACCATGGGGTCGTATAACCCATTCCGAATATGTGATTCGTCGTTATGAATCGCATTTGAAGACCGGTGTTGAAGACCGGATATTTTTGAAAACGGAAGGATTACCGTCGAGTTACTCTACATCGACTGATCTTCGATTTAGAGGTTTTATCACCCTTAGTGACGGGAAGTCCTGACGTGATTGAAAATTATCCGGAAATGCAAGGGCTTCGTGAGAAGTGCCTTCGGTTCTGTTCGATCCCGGAACAGACTTGTATGGATTGTGTGTCTGACGTTACAATTTGAGATATAAAGCTGATTTCTTTCAAATACATTTCTGTTGGTGGCGGAGAATTTATTCTCTTAGCTTAACACCCTTCTCTGAGACGTACGAGCTCAGAGGTTATGTAGTTGAAATTTATCAGCGATATATCCCAATTTGGTAACGTGGCATACTGAGTGTTGCTGTGAAATGATCAGTGTTTGATCATTTGTGATATGATCATTTGTTTGATCTTATATCTTTGTGATCATAGGTTGATCATTTTGTTTGACCCGAAGCAGGGCTTTTTATAGAAAGCGTAGCTTTGTGGACGAGACTTCATCGAGCCTCACACCCCGGAAATGGTCGAAACAGGACGAATGCAGCAAGGTTCTAGGGAGTAGCGCCCCTTAGTGTATGTCATTCCTTCTGGATAAAGGTGGTATCATGGTATGGAGCCCAGATACTTAACCTCTGTGGTTGCTGCACAGTTATTATTACTTTGTGGTTTGTTGGAAATCGGGGATCCTCGGGAAGATCGGTGACGATCGGGGGATGGCATACGCGTGTCAGTAGTTACCTATTTTTGCAGAGGTAACCCGGCCTTGTGTTGGCAGAGATCCGGTTAGGTTCTCGGGTCGTCTATTCCAGGGACGTACCCATCGTGGATAGGAAGTTCCTTAGCCTGACCATTGTTGGAAATCCAAAGAAACAATACGAGCCTTTACGATTTCAATTGTATAACCTGTCTCCTCAGGAGGCAGCTATAGCAGGCATAATATAATGGTACCTATGCTGGCTAGGATTTATATTCTACTTACGAAATGTTTTCTACACTATGCACTAATAATAATATCAAAAAGAATTTGATTTTTTTGCGTAGTAAGCATCTTTGACTATCATAAGAAGAAATCTCCTCCAAGTCTGCGTTTGCATTGTGTGTGTGGTGGGAGGTCTTATGGTAGTTTCATTTTCCAAAAGCATTTCGAATTGACTTTAAAAATTCTCTGCTGTTTATTTTTAAAGATTAACTGTTTTACGATCTCACACCAGTCACCATGACTGACTCGGAGTTTATTGTTTCCCTTCTAAACTCTGGGTGCCCACAAATTTCCACACGGGCAGTCTAGAGTTAGATTATCAGGATATTCTGGATATTCTGGAGCTTTGGAGATAAGCTGGATGGCGAGACGTAGTATTTGTATCTGATAGTATTTATTCCGCTGTGTATTCTGTATAAGGACAAGTTTATATAACTGTCCATTGTTGTTTATTGACTCTGATGATATGATGTGATGTAATGTAATAACAGATATAATTCTTTTGTTTTTAAATGATATTCATTTATCTATTATATATTGTTCCGCTGCGATGTGTAAGATTCTGATATTGTTTTCTATTCTGATGTTGATGTGTTGTTCTTCTTTTCTTTTTCTCTTCTTTTCTTCTATCTCCTTCTTCTTCTACTTTTTCTTTCTTAAAACCATAACTTTCCGGGTTTCCGGCATTCGATGTCTCGGCAGTCGATAAAGTGAGTATCGATGTTGAATTTTCGAAAGTCGAAAATTTAGGGATGTTACAGTAACGACCCGTAAATTTTAATTGTTTTAATAACGTAATTAGTTGAAATTTTGTGAAATTTTAAACGATAAAATTTTGAAATAAAAATTTGATATTTGGAATGCGTCTAGTTAAACATAGCAACTGGTAAATTTTCGTCCGAAAATATGAAAGTTTATTTCATGCGTAAATTTACTTCAATTTAATCAGTTAAAAAACGATGAAAATAAAATGTTTTCGGAACCTAGATATTTTTACATAGAAAAATTCTAAACCATCTTTTGAGCTAGTCGCCATTTTTCATTATTCCAAATTCGGACTTCTTTAGCTCCGTCGATCTTATTTTTCTGTATTTTTCTTGCATTTTCCGTAGTAGAAAAATTCGAATTTTTAAAATTCAATCATACCACTGATATCTGTATACCGTTTTGATCGTCCCGACATGCTGATCTCTACGGTATATTCAATTCTGTGTTTCGAGATATGATACGCAGCGAAATCAGCGAAAAATGGATTTCGTACCGGTTTTAAACCTTTTGATTTTCTACTTTTTATATTCCACCGTTCCAAAATTTGAACGGTCATCAGCTTTAATTGTTGCCTTGAATTCAAGCAGAATTTTATACTCTCTAGTTTCAAAAAAATTTTATACATCCATTCAAAAAAAATGCACTCTGCAAACAAAGTAAATGTAGCCTTTCACGAACAAAGTAAATGTAGCTTTTCACGTTCTTCAGCCTTTCCTTTTAAAATTTCTCTGTCACTTTGTTTACTTCCATTCTGTCACTTGAAAAAAAATATTTCGGCCAAGCTTTCTGCAACCTCCTTCCTTGGATCTGCCGCTCCCATCAACCTGCCACCTTCCCCTCACCTTTCCCACTTTAGCTCGGCCTTCCTTTGCTTTGCCTCCTAGCTGTTCGCATATATTCAGGTTGTGGAATGTTTGTACATATATGTTCCACCTGGGCATTTTTCTGGAAAGTGTGTTAACATTTTATTAAGGTAATTCGAATCTGATTGTTAAGGCATTTATATATATATATATATATAGTATAAGGATATACATATTGCTTTATTTATTGCTTTCAAATATGATATTGTTTAAGTTTTATATATATATCATATTAGCTTTTATAAGTGAAATTTGCATACAAGCGGTCATAGATCTGTATATATTTGTGTACATATCGAGTATTGTATATATATGATATTGTAAAAGGTAACATATTATTTATTAAATACTAACTTTAGTTTGTTATATATATATATAATATATGCATAAGTTATACTTATTCATTAAAGTATGAATTTCCTGTAGAGTTGTACACATGCTTTTAAATACAGGACCAGTCTTCAATTTAGCCGACATATATATATTGTTTGCAGTTGTTTGTACAGTTTCCTCTATCACATGTTTATTTATATATATACTAGTAGTAATATGGAAGTTGTATACATCTGTTTCAAACGTTTGCAAATGGATGTTGTGCTATATATATTATAGTAATATTGATTTTTAAAGTATGTCGACAATGACTTTTCTGATATATATATTGTTAAAAATAAAGAAATAAAAAAATATATAGTATGCAAAAATTGTAAAGGTTTACTTTATATGTATATGTTTGATCTGGGAAATGGTCGGACAAGGTTGCTTTCCTCCTTTGTAAATTTATGATATGTTTCAGTGTGAGTATAGCACATGTTAAAAAGTATCTATTTGAATGCATGTTTTATTTATAGTCTAGTTATATATATTTGATATAACTATGGTCTGCATATTTCATTTATAGTCTGATTTTTTTTAATACTTGTTTAAGTATAATCTGCATGTTGTTATAGTCTGGGTATAAAATATACTTTGCATTTGTTTAAAATATAGTCTGCATATTGGTCCATCTGATTGTTTATAGGTATGAAAGTTTATATAAGTGTATATGACTTGTTTGCGTTTATAGATATATTATAATAATGTAAGTTATTTTAATTTTATAAGAGATATTGATTTTAAAATATATATTAGGTATATATTCTAAATATATGGGTTTAGTGATCTTAGATCTATGTGTTAAAATCAGAATGGTTTGGAAATAATAATAATAATATTATTATAAAATTTTGGTTCTATCAAAATAATTCTTATCGTTCTCGATGCCTTATCTATCAGCTTTGATCATCGAACTCGTGCTTGGATTCGTAACTCAATTTCAGTATCCGTATCAGTGTGCGTATCCGTGTCATCTCCCGTTCTATCTAGCCTCAAAAGGTGAGTAATCACTCACGATTAATGTTCTTTTATTTATTAAATTTGATTTCAATTGAAACGACAATTGAAATATGCTGCTGTTAGTTATTTACATTGTTATATATGCTATTACCAGTATCAGTTCACCTGTGACATCTGACACCATTATCTGTTATTTATGAAATAATAATCCAGTTGGTTGATAAATTATTGATTATTTGATGTTGACATTGGACGATAAATTGTTAATGTTGTAAGTGATAAATAATTTAAAATTGAAATTGACGTAGGATAGTTTGATTTGATATATGTGTTAAATTTGATTTAATGACATTTGTATAATATGACCCCTTTAATTGTTAAATTTATTGACACGTAGGATTTGATTAATTACACCTTGAACCACTGAATGTATGTTGTTAAATTGATGATGTATGAAATTGTAAATAGATGATAAGTGAAGAACCGTAATGTAATAATCTTTAATCTACATGAAATGATAGTGTAGATTCTAGAATTAATTATATTAATTCGCACAAACAACAATGTGAATTAATACGATTATTTCGGGATTATTGTATTTATTATTGGATTGTTATTGATGTTTGTTATTGTTTATTTACTTTGACACCATCCCAGTTATCACACTGCAAGTTCCCTGTAACGACCCGAAATTTTCGATCCCGGAAATTCCGGATAGTTAGGAAAAGAAGAAAAAGATAGAAGAAGAAGAAATAGAAACACATCACATATTCTCACATTCGCAGCGGATCAAAATATAATATCAAATAAATAACAGTTTACAAAAGAATATTGTATCTGTCAATTACATTTTTATACAATAGAGTTACAACATTTACACAAACACGGGACAGTTGAATATAACATGTCCCAGAGAAATAACAATATCTCACAGCGGAAACACTCCATACGTTCCTGCCATCCAGCTCGCCTCCTGAGCTCCAGAACGCCTTACCTGGAAATCTGTAATACTCGGTCTGACCCGAGCATTACATCAAAGTAACACCCGGGTCAGGCTGGAAACCAGCGTGAGTAAACCCATCTAACATGAATTACAAAAGCATACAACTTATATATAACCCGGGGTAACTCGTGCCAATTTACAAATTCACAATTTGTTATAGACATCACTTATTTCACACATCAATTTCTAATTACCAAACTTAGATTAAATGGTCCCATCCCCTTAACTCATTCCTTTTCAGTCTATTGATTTCACATATCCGTTTATAAAAGATCGAAGTGGTTTCGGGTATTTACTGATACCCAATTCCGGTCTCTTCGAATCCAATATTATCCTAAAACAAGGCTGTTTAAGTTTTAAACAATTCCTATTATAGACAGAATACATAGTTTGATAGCCATTCATCATAGATAAACAAGCCTTATTATTACAGTTCAACTCGAACATATCATATCACATAGCATCACATATCTGCTATCATCATTTAAGGCACACAACATCATCCAATTATTCATAAGCGAGACTTACTTGTCATACCCTTCCTAATTAATTTAAATTAATTACTTTAGTCACTTTTAATCTTGCTTCCTTAACAAATTTAATTACAATCCATTAATTAATCATTCTCTAATTATCCTTTCTAATCACATTCAGTAATTATTCTTAATTACTAGCATTAATTAATTAACCCATTGATTAATAAATGAATCCTTTAATTATTCACCTCGAGTAATCATCCTTGATAAATCACCCTTTTATTACCATTAAGCAACTTCTTTGATTAATAACACAAAGCAATCAATTCTTAATTATTTTATTAAGTAATTTCATTAAATAAATCACATTTAATAATTACCCTTAAATTTTCCCACTTAATGAATGTCATTAAGAAATTATACCTTAATTATTATAAATTAATCTCATTAAGTGATCAATCTTAATTAATTACTTTAATTAATTAATTACATAAATAAATCAATCCTCTAAATTGATTACACCAATTACTTAAGTAATTAATTTTTAATCATTAATTAATAATCTCTAATTACAATTTAATCTAACACCGATTAATTACTTATAACCTTAAATTACAATTTAATTAATCCTTAATCATAAATTAACAAATTAAATAAATTACTCTCCATTAATTTATCAAAAACTTTAATTAGAAATCATTCCCTTTATTAAATACCAATCACAAATTTAGTTTAAACGTTAATCAATGGCTAAATTTATTTCTAAATTTCGAAACTTCGATTTCCGGAATGTCACAATATATTTTTGAAACATTACTAACCAATTTTGCGTTTGCTTTTACTTTTCATTCTGGTTTTCTTTTAAACATTTTAAAACTGGAAACTTATCAACCAACCCGGGCCAAATGATCAAAAACCCGAACATCTACCCGAGCTTCACTCAGATCATTTTTTCTTCGAGTCAACCCTTCATCTGCACGTGTTCATTCTCGAGAAAATACATCGTCTTCCAAACCCAGACATCATCGATGACAAATCGTGCACGCGTGCACGTGCACGTTTACTTCGATCGCCTCCGATCAGCTTCGGCAATCATCCCACATCGACCAACTTCCAAACCCCTCATCACGATCATCAGATCACTACAACAATATCGAAATCAAATTTGAGCTTGAAACCAGACCAGGAACAAAACCTGGAACGACCACTGGAACACCACATCGAAGCCTGTAAACACCTCGCCTCCGATCCTCCCACCCTCAGCGAGTCTACACCTCCGGCTACTCCATCGCCAGAGCCTCTTCCACCATCCCCTTAAATCTCATGGCGCTCGATCAACCCGAGGTGACGAACCACCTTGATTCCAACCATGTCAAAAACTTGAGTGTTAAACCCTAATCTTGCCTCGTTCCATCATCTCTTGAAATAGAAAAATTATTTAACATTTTTCCCGAGATCATCGATTGCCCAGCTAGCCTCGATCGAAATTCCAACATCCAACATTTCTTTGATCGCTGGAAATTAGTTAAAACCCATTTCCGGTTCATCTATGAACTGCTCTTAGCGCCCTCAACTAAGAATTACCATTTTCGTTTTAAAAATCCTATTTTAAAGAGTGGATTCAAGTTATATAATTGAATTAACAATTCGTAACCCTCGAATTTAACATAAATTTAATTTTGCTCTGTAAAACTAAATATTCATCTGTAATATTCCACCCACATGCTTAATACAAATTTTTAGACCATAATTTAAGTTCAAACAACTTATTTTGTTTTAAACTGTACGCCTATAAATGGTTGGATGAAGATGTTTGAATTTTGATTAACTATTAACTCTGTAACTAAAATCAGAGAAGGACAGGAAAAAATATATTTACACAGAACAACTCATGTAGCTATACAGAGTTACACTCAAAAATACACATGCAAACACAATATTCTTTAAGGATCAAATGCACAGATTTATGGTTTAAAATGATGTGTTTACTCACCTGAAAAAAATTTGAACAGAGAATGAAGCCTTTGGGTTTTGAGGAGTATCAGCTTTGATCTTGCTTATTCCAGACTTCAAATTGTTGATGATAACTGATTGTGATAAATGTTATTAAGTTCAGGTTGTAGTTTTCTTTGCTTCACCTTTTTTTTTTTATAATGCTCAGCTTGAATAAATCGAAATAGAGATGGTATATAAAAGGTAATTGTGTACAGGGTTTGACAAAACTGGTACATAGATTTTTATTTGTACTAAAATATTTGTTTATGTGATGAGCAGAGATTTTTGTTTCAAATTGGAGGCTGAAATGCTTTTAGTTGTGCTAACATTATAAATTTGTCTTGTTTTAGAAGCTTCTTCATATATTTTTTCCTTTTTTTTATCTGGTATGCTTCCATGTGTCTTATGTGCTTTACTTTATATTTTACATTCCTTTGATCAGATTTTTTTTTTCTAGCTTTCTAGACAAGATAAAACTGAAATGATTTTGAACCTTTCGAAATGACTCTCTTGTGGGCTTTGAACTGATAGCATTAATTGCATGTGTACTTACATGTTTGCTTGTTTATCCTTAGCCGTAGTATGTACATAGATATATTATTTCTTGCCTTGCATACTTGCATCACTACAGTTTATATATTTCTAGAATTACCTAATGTATTTACATGCATAGCCCATAATGATTTACTCTTACACACTTACATGTACATTAGTTTATGTAGATATATATATGTATTCTTATATGCATTTGTCATCATATTTATATATTTACACCTACTTATACACATGCTTATTTACATATTCTTATTTAATATGAACACACACACATACTTGTACCTAATTTCAAACTTTCACACATTTATTTACTTGCATACGTTTCCTACCCATATACATTTGCTTAAGTATGGTTTGATATTACATATATATTTATTTATGTTTATATTCAAACTTCCTCGTATTTTACTTTATCTTGGTATATACACATATATATGCATTTACACATTTAATATAATACTCCTCATATATTTTACTTGTGCGTTTTTGATATTATATATATTCAGATATTTTAAATTATCAAAAACTTATTTGTTAGACTAATTAATATTAGTACCTCAATAATAAATCAGTTAACCACCCAATTAACACACTTCAAAAATCCGGGTCGTCACATTCCTCCCCCCTTTGAATCTTTTCGTCCTCGAAAAGGAACGAAATCAGGATTTATGAAATTGCTTAAAATCAGATAAATTTTCTTTGATCATTTTTAAACTACTTTAAAAATCTATATAATATTTCCAAAATAGTTTTTATAAAAATACCTTATAACTCGATGTTTCGACAAGTCCATCCTTGTTCTCACAGAAATTCGGTCATACGTTGATCAGGCGTACGACTGAAAATCTATAGGTGCTTGGCAGACCCGTTTCAACACCCAGTGAAAATACTTGGGAAAATAATTTTATTGAAAATATAGAAATCAATTTTGAAAATAGAGGAAATATCTTTGGTGAGAATGCTCTGGAAATCATCACACCCATCCATGGTCGCAGTTACATCCTGGGTTACGTTGCCGTCGCAGCAAAAGTCCATGTAACTGATTACACCATGGAACCCACAACAGATCACAGTTACATCCAGGGTTACGTTGCCGTCACAGCAAAAGTCCATGTAACTGCAGGCTCTCTGCGGCCTCTCGATTACGCTGTCAAAATGAAACTTCTCCACTTCCACATAGGTCGCAGTCTACCGATGTAAAATCAAACATAGACTGTTGGCTCTCAGCGGCTCACACGACTTTCGCTATGTCACCATAGTGTCGCAGTCTACCGATATAAAATCAAACGTAGACTATTGGCTCTCAGCGGCACACACGACTTTCGCTATGGTCTGCAGTAGATCGCAGTGACATCGAGTTACACTGTCGTCACAGCATAACCCAAATGCCTCTGTAGGCACCAGCCCCTCGACTTTCGCTACACAATAATCCTCAGGAACTAGTTTTGTCCGGACTCCTCACAGGATCAACTTTAGAACCTCTCCCTTAGAGGCTCAAGGCAGTGCCACCCTGTGGCACTCCTGAGAAGTTCATTTCAAGGGAGCGCCTTTTTCCCCAGAGTCATTCCAAAACACTTTATACTATACACATATAGTATTTTCCAAATCATACACCTAGTATGAATTTCAAATATATGCCTTTACACAAAATCGATTCTCAAAATCGATAATTCTCAAAGTAGGCTTTTCCAAACTTCCAAATTTGATTTTCCTCAAAAATCAAAAGCCCTTTTCAAATCCAAAGGTTCCCAAAACCTTTTCTCAAAACCATTTCCATAAAATCTTTTTTTTATATATATATATACATACATATATATAATTTTCTTGGGAATTCTTTAAATCACTTTATACTTATACAAGTTCCCTTTGTATACGTCAAAACTTTCAAAAACCCCTTTTCTCTGGGTAGATTCAACAAGGGAAGTTTTATCTTATATAACAAAGATATATAGAACTTTGTTTATTCCAAATCATATATTCAAATTTGATTTACTCTTCTATAAAGTCATTTACCATATTACTTAATTCCATAAAGTAATTTTTTTATTATAGAAATATCTAATTTCCATTTTACTTTATCATATATTTCATAAAACATACCCTTCCCTTCAAAAACCATTTCACAATTATTATCCACAAATTCCCGGTAACCATTTTATTCAAACCCTTACGATGTCCACATATCATTCGTACGCAATACCAATCTGATCGCTCACTCGATCACACAATTTCACTACCGAACTAGTATCGTTCACCCGACTTCCTAGTGCGGATTCAGATCTGGTTTCTTGATCAGAAACTGTCATTCTCCTTGCATAGTCACAACTATGATAGAGAATATCCAGAACCAATCAAAAATCCATATCCAGGTTCGCCGTCGAAAATCGAGTGAAAAATCCCAACTCGGATCGATAATACTATCTCGAAATTCTGTGCTTGAATCTGGATCAAATTTCTATGCGAATAGAATAATATACGTACATCTCACGTATTTACCCCTATTGATTATTAACCAAATCAATTTCCTTTTCTATTCACATTCATTCACGATTCTATTCACTTATTCACATTTTCTTAATCCCATTTGAATTAGCACTTCAATTCTTATCTCAAATTGGGTATTTAATCAATAACAGTTTGAACTCCGACCAGTTTAAATTAAGAAAATAGCTTAAATAATTTAAAATAGATAAGTAGTTGAAAAATAATTCTTAGTTTGTAAAATAGCTGTAAAATAGTTAAGTAATTGTAAAATAGTTGGAAAATAGACAAATAGTTATAGAAATTTCAAATAATTGCAAAATAGTTGTAAAATAGTAATTAGTTATAAAGTAGTTGAAAAACAGTAATTAGTTTATAAAACAGTTGAAAAATTGTTAAATGTACACAAAAATATTTATACAATAAGTATAAGATGGTTTGGGCTTTTAAAAAAGAAAGGTTGTATATATATAATAAATAGCTTGAAAAAAATAGACTCGTACTGAAACAATTTATTTTGAGAATATTCCAGAGTCAAACTGTTCAATTCTCAACTTCCAATCCCAATTTAAATAATTTCAGTTTCCACTGAAATTGGTTTAATCCCAATCCAAGTTGAATCAACCTCAATTTCTTCCCAAATTCAAATCAAATTCCATTTGATTTAAAACATATTCACTTTTATTACAATCCCAAATTATTCAAATTAATTAGACAAATTCCAAATTGAACCCACTTCAATTTCAAATCATTTCCATTCCCTTATGAATTAATCCCAATTCCCATTTGAATTTGAACTCATCCAATCTTCAATTTTATTTCAAATTAATCCAATTCAAAATTTCCATTTGAAATTTTAAACCTATCCATTTTCAATCATAATTCCAATTAATTCAAATCGAATTCCATTTGGACCAATTCAATTTAAATCTCAAATTTAAACCATCTCTATTATATAAATTCGAGTTAAATTTTAAATGTTGATTTAATTCTTTAAATCAAATTAACTATTATCTTTAATTTAACAAACTAAATCTTTAACAATTTTCAATTCTGAATCCAAATTTCAAATGTTCATTTTAAATTGCCTTTACTCAACTTATTTCACGGTTCAAATAAGAGTCCAAAACTTTTTAAACAATTAAATCTTCAGAATTTCATTTATCTCCAAATTTTAACTTCTAACTTTGAAACCACTCCTTAAACAATTTTAGTTTGCAAATTTAATTCTTAAGTTCAAAGTGATTCCATTAAATTTCTACAATGGATGTATATTACCTCAATCCATTTCTTAATTTAATTAGAATAATCAAATTCACAGTTTCATGGATTATTAATAACAAAAGAATGATATCGGGATAAGCCAAAGTAAATAAACATCCAGATTATTTAAAACAGCATCCATCAATAACACACATTTCCCATTTCCAGATCTCAAATCCGTTTGAGATCACACATAACTCCCATTTCAAAACAACCTATTTAACTTCACTAAGTAAAATTTTAATTTCATCTTGAAATTTCCAATTTAGGTTGTTCTTATTTAACTTTCCTAAAGTTAAATTCCATTTCAAATTTTAACTTCACATTAAAAATCCTTCCATTCAAGTTAAAAACTTACTTCACTTTGGGTTTCACATTACATCTCAAGGAAAAATCCAAAACTCAACCTTAGAGTTTTGTTTCCAAATATACATATTTATTTCCTCTACACATCAAGCTATCCTTAAATTTTAAACCACCTTTGGTTTTCAAAACAAATTCTTTACAATTTTAAACACTTTTGTTTGAAACAGGATCCTTTATGAGAATACATTAAACATCATTATTTATTATTTCTTCATCACTTTGAACAAATTTTCAAATTCTGGACCCAAATTTAAAACTTCACAATTTAAATCCGTTCTAATTTACAGGTTATACTCATCTAAATTTATATCCTTAGCACATTTTATTTTGCTCACTCATTAATACACATCTTATTATTAAACACAACAACCATTTATGATAATAACCAAGATTATCATATTTGGAAACCAATTTATTATTATCTTTATTCTGAAAACTTTTCTATAAATTCAGGATTTTAATTTCAGTTTGGATCCATCTCAAATTTACCTTCATTCAATTTCAATTTGGTTGTATTACTATTACCACTTAATTCTTATTACTTTATTTAATTCCAATAACTTTTAACAACCAATAACTTTAACATTTATTAGTAAGAAATATTGCTTTATATATATCAAAATATATTCTTATATGAAATCATTTAAAATCTTTTATATAAGAAAATAACAAGTACGCCCTCTCGTATATATATACGATCAACTCATTCTAGGGTACTATTGACCCTATCCTTATGATTATACCCACCAGAGCCAAGGTTCTCGCTTAACCTTCGCTCTGATACCAACTGTAACGACCCGAAATTTTCGATCCCGGAAATTCCGGATAGTTAGGAAAAGAAGAAAAAGATAGAAGAAGAAGAAATAGAAACACATCACATATTCTCACATTCGCAGCGGATCAAAATATAATATCAAATAAATAACAGTTTACAAAAGAATATTGTATCTGTCAATTACATTTTTATACAATAGAGTTACAACATTTACACAAACACGGGACAGTTGAATATAACATGTCCCAGAGAAATAACAATATCTCACAGCGGAAACACTCCATACGTTCCTGCCATCCAGCTCGCCTCCTGAGCTCCAGAACGCCTTACCTGGAAATCTGTAATACTCGGTCTGACCCGAGCATTACATCAAAGTAACACCCGGGTCAGGCTGGAAACCAGCGTGAGTAAACCCATCTAACATGAATTACAAAAGCATACAACTTATATATAACCCGGGGTAACTCGTGCCAATTTACAAATTCACAATTTGTTATAGACATCACTTATTTCACACATCAATTTCTAATTACCAAACTTAGATTAAATGGTCCCATCCCCTTAACTCATTCCTTTTCAGTCTATTGATTTCACATATCCGTTTATAAAAGATCGAAGTGGTTTCGGGTATTTACTGATACCCAATTCCGGTCTCTTCGAATCCAATATTATCCTAAAACAAGGCTGTTTAAGTTTTAAACAATTCCTATTATAGACAGAATACATAGTTTGATAGCCATTCATCATAGATAAACAAGCCTTATTATTACAGTTCAACTCGAACATATCATATCACATAGCATCACATATCTGCTATCATCATTTAAGGCACACAACATCATCCAATTATTCATAAGCGAGACTTACTTGTCATACCCTTCCTAATTAATTTAAATTAATTACTTTAGTCACTTTTAATCTTGCTTCCTTAACAAATTTAATTACAATCCATTAATTAATCATTCTCTAATTATCCTTTCTAATCACATTCAGTAATTATTCTTAATTACTAGCATTAATTAATTAACCCATTGATTAATAAATGAATCCTTTAATTATTCACCTCGAGTAATCATCCTTGATAAATCACCCTTTTATTACCATTAAGCAACTTCTTTGATTAATAACACAAAGCAATCAATTCTTAATTATTTTATTAAGTAATTTCATTAAATAAATCACATTTAATAATTACCCTTAAATTTTCCCACTTAATGAATGTCATTAAGAAATTATACCTTAATTATTATAAATTAATCTCATTAAGTGATCAATCTTAATTAATTACTTTAATTAATTAATTACATAAATAAATCAATCCTCTAAATTGATTACACCAATTACTTAAGTAATTAATTTTTAATCATTAATTAATAATCTCTAATTACAATTTAATCTAACACCGATTAATTACTTATAACCTTAAATTACAATTTAATTAATCCTTAATCATAAATTAACAAATTAAATAAATTACTCTCCATTAATTTATCAAAAACTTTAATTAGAAATCATTCCCTTTATTAAATACCAATCACAAATTTAGTTTAAACGTTAATCAATGGCTAAATTTATTTCTAAATTTCGAAACTTCGATTTCCGGAATGTCACAATATATTTTTGAAACATTACTAACCAATTTTGCTTTTGCTTTTACTTTTCATTCTGGTTTTCTTTTAAACATTTTAAAACTGGAAACTTATCAACCAACCCGGGCCAAATGATCAAAAACCCGAACATCTACCCGAGCTTCACTCAGATCATTTTTTCTTCGAGTCAACCCTTCATCTGCACGTGTTCATTCTCGAGAAAATACATCGTCTTCCAAACCCAGACATCATCGATGACAAATCGTGCACGCGTGCACGTGCACGTTTACTTCGATCGCCTCCGATCAGCTTCGGCAATCATCCCACATCGACCAACTTCCAAACCCCTCATCACGATCATCAGATCACTACAACAATATCGAAATCAAATTTGAGCTTGAAACCAGACCAGGAACAAAACCTGGAACGACCACTGGAACACCACATCGAAGCCTGTAAACACCTCGCCTCCGATCCTCCCACCCTCAGCGAGTCTACACCTCCGGCTACTCCATCGCCAGAGCCTCTTCCACCATCCCCTTAAATCTCATGGCGCTCGATCAACCCGAGGTGACGAACCACCTTGATTCCAACCATGTCAAAAACTTGAGTGTTAAACCCTAATCTTGCCTCGTTCCATCATCTCTTGAAATAGAAAAATTATTTAACATTTTTCCCGAGATCATCGATTGCCCAGCTAGCCTCGATCGAAATTCCAACATCCAACATTTCTTTGATCGCTGGAAATTAGTTAAAACCCATTTCCGGTTCATCTATGAACTGCTCTTAGCGCCCTCAACTAAAAATTACCATTTTCGTTTTAAAAATCCTATTTTAAAGAGTGGATTCAAGTTATATAATTGAATTAACAATTCGTAACCCTCGAATTTAACATAAATTTAATTTTGCTCTGTAAAACTAAATATTCATCTGTAATATTCCACCCACATGCTTAATACAAATTTTTAGACCATAATTTAAGTTCAAACAACTTATTTTGTTTTAAACTGTACGCCTATAAATGGTTGGATGAAGATGTTTGAATTTTGATTAACTATTAACTCTGTAACTAAAATCAGAGAAGGACAGGAAAAAATATATTTACACAGAACAACTCATGTAGCTATACAGAGTTACACTCAAAAATACACATGCAAACACAATATTCTTTAAGGATCAAATGCACAGATTTATGGTTTAAAATGATGTGTTTACTCACCTGAAAAAAATTTGAACAGAGAATGAAGCCTTTGGGTTTTGAGGAGTATCAGCTTTGATCTTGCTTATTCCAGACTTCAAATTGTTGATGATAACTGATTGTGATAAATGTTATTAAGTTCAGGTTGTAGTTTTCTTTGCTTCACCTTTTTTTTTTATAATGCTCAGCTTGAATAAATCGAAATAGAGATGGTATATAAAAGGTAATTGTGTACAGGGTTTGACAAAACTGGTACATAGATTTTTATTTGTACTAAAATATTTGTTTATGTGATGAGCAGAGATTTTTGTTTCAAATTGGAGGCTGAAATGCTTTTAGTTGTGCTAACATTATAAATTTGTCTTGTTTTAGAAGCTTCTTCATATATTTTTTCCTTTTTTTTATCTGGTATGCTTCCATGTGTCTTATGTGCTTTACTTTATATTTTACATTCCTTTGATCAGATTTTTTTTTTCTAGCTTTCTAGACAAGATAAAACTGAAATGATTTTGAACCTTTCGAAATGACTCTCTTGTGGGCTTTGAACTGATAGCATTAATTGCATGTGTACTTACATGTTTGCTTGTTTATCCTTAGCCGTAGTATGTACATAGATATATTATTTCTTGCCTTGCATACTTGCATCACTACAGTTTATATATTTCTAGAATTACCTAATGTATTTACATGCATAGCCCATAATGATTTACTCTTACACACTTACATGTACATTAGTTTATGTAGATATATATATGTATTCTTATATGCATTTGTCATCATATTTATATATTTACACCTACTTATACACATGCTTATTTACATATTCTTATTTAATATGAACACACACACATACTTGTACCTAATTTCAAACTTTCACACATTTATTTACTTGCATACGTTTCCTACCCATATACATTTGCTTAGGTATGGTTTGATATTACATATATATTTATTTATGTTTATATTCAAACTTCCTCGTATTTTACTTTATCTTGGTATATACACATATATATGCATTTACACATTTAATATAATACTCCTCATATATTTTACTTGTGCGTTTTTGATATTATATATATTCAGATATTTTAAATTATCAAAAACTTATTTGTTAGACTAATTAATATTAGTACCTCAATAATAAATCAGTTAACCACCCAATTAACACACTTCAAAAATCCGGGTCGTCACATTCCCTTTGCTATGCTTTGATTTTTGAATTAAAATGGAATCGGGTTGAAATGATAAATACCCAAATTGAACTTGACCTAGGATAGAGAATTAAATAAAACCCGATTGGTCAATAATTTGATTTATAAATAAAATAAGGATTTTATTTGAATAAATAATTAGTTTTGAAAAGAAGTTGGAATTTGAATTTAATGAAAGGAAATGTTAAAAATTAAAAATCTAAAACGAAATATTAACATAGTAGTTATTGAAAGAACGTTGTTTTAAAATAAATTATTGACAATAAAATTTGGAATTATTCAATGAATTAAGTTTGAAATGATTTAATAATTAAGTTGAATTTATAATTTAGTTTGAAATTATTAATAATTAAGTTGAAATTATTTAATAATTGAATAAGATTGAATTATTTGATAATTGAATAAAAATTGAATTCTTTGATAAGAGAAATTGAACTTTTGAATAAGTGAATTTGAACTTCGATAATAAATGAAATTGGGTTTCTTTATTAATTAAGCTTTGAAAAATTTAAGTAAGTTAATAAGTGAAATTGTACTTCTTGAATATGTGAAATTTAGTTTCTTTATTAATTAAGTTCTGAAATTTGTAACTAAGTAAAGAAATAAGTGGAATTAAATTTCTTTAACAAGAAATAAATGTGATTTATTAAAATTAATGTAAGACTTGTAATTTAAAGAATTGATTTGACAAATCTAATTTAATTCAATTTGAAGTTTTGATATAATGAAGTTGAACTTAAGTAATTGATTTAATGAATTGGAAATTTAATAGAAATTGTTTTGAATGAAAAATTAACTTGACGAATATTGAATGAAATCGATAAATGAAGTTAAATTGATTTGAATGTTAAATTAAATTAATTTAAATGATTTCGAAATGAAACTTATATACGAACTTGAATCAATATTTGAATTGTTTAAAATAGAAATCGAAATTGTATTACGAGATTTTGAGATGGTAATTTGGAAGTTTGAAACGTAAATTTTGGAAATTGATTTAGAAAGACAAATGACATGTTGGTTTACGAATTTAAATTGAAATTGAAATTGATTTGGTTTTGAAATTTATTAAATGACCAATCGGTGTAATAATTACGGAAGTTATTAAAGAGACCGGAATCGGTTATGGACATACTCTCTGTCTAAACCGAAAACCACTTTAATAACTATACGCGGAGTTGTGATCCAAAATGAAGTGGTTGGAATGATGTACGTGATGACTGAAGAAAGAGAACGATAATGGATAGCCTTGACACTTGTGTCAAATTGGAAATGACTAAAACAGGAGCCGTGCCGGGCCAAATGGGGGTTAGCTGCCTCGAGCGAACACACTTCTTCGAAACTACTCATTACTTGTTGTCGATTGGTGCACCCCTGATTTTGGGAGTGTTGTTTCGCGGTGTTGCGATCGCTACGGCGATGCGTTCTCACCAGTCCGGATCAGGCAAACGGTAGTTTCACTACCTTGGGTATTGCCTCATGTGCCTTGTCATACTTGTATCCCTATATACGCGACCACTATGATTTGTTTTGTGTTATACCTATGGAGTACTCCCTGATAGCCCACTAGTTTACGGTGGAGTTTACAGTGCTGTATAGACTATAACGCTTATGTAAAATGTGTTAAGGGGGATAATGGTAACGCCTTAACACTATTTTGATACTTTATATTACTGATAGGCATTATCTATTTACCGTACACTACTACATAGTAGATAGTTTAACGGATCCTTAAAGGATGGTTATTCCAAACATCCTTTGAGTTACTTGTATTTCAGTTGCTATTTCACTTGAGTTGGATTTATTGATATAAGAATGTTAATCCTGACTCGAGTGTTTTGTGTTTTGCTTTACGCTGGGGTCAGACTGAGTGTACCAGTATTCGAGACTCACCTTTGGAGTTGGAGCTTTGTTTGAAGATCCAGCCATCTATTCTGCTTTCAGTATTTGATGATTCCAGTGATATATTCTGATTTGTATCTGATGTATCGTGTTACTCTTCCGTTGTTTCTGGTTTAACTCTGATGTAACTTATATATTTATATAGTAGCTTCATGAACTACTATGTCACATACCGAAATTTTCGACTTTCGAAAATTCGACATCGATACTCACTTTATCGACTGCCGAGAAATCGAACGCCGAAAACTCCAATAGTGAGGGTTTTTAGAAAGAAGAAATAGAAGAAAAGATAGAAGAGAAAGAAAGAAGAACAACAGAACAACATCACAACAGAAATAGAAACAATATCAGAATCTCACATATCGCAGCGGAACAATATATAATAGATAACACTAGTCTTTTAAAACAAAGAACTATATCAGTTTATACATACATCAATCATCAGAGTTAATATACAACAATGGACAGTTATATAACTTGTCCTCATACAGAATACACAGCGGAATAAATACTATCAGATACAAATACTACGTCTCGTCCTCCAGCTTATCTCCAAAGCTCCAGAATATCCAGAATATCCTGATAACATAACTCTAGGCTGCCCGTGTGGAAATTGGTGGGCACCCAGAGTTTAGAAGGGAACAATAAACTCCGAGTCAGTCATGGTGACTGGTGTGAGATCGTAAAACAGTTATTCTTTAAAATAAACAACAGGATAATTTTAAAGTCAATTCGAAATGCTTTTGGAAAATGAAACTACCATAAAACCTCCCGCCACACACACAATGCAAACGCAGACTTGGAGGAGATTTCTTCTTATGATAGTCAAAGATGCTTACTACGCGAAAATCAAATTCTTTTTGATATTATTATTAGTGCATAGTGTAGAAAACATTTCGAAAGTAGAATATAAATCTTAGCCAGCATAGGTACCATTATAGTATGCTTGCTATAGCTACCATATTAAATGGCAGGTTCTACAACTAAAACCGTACCAAGTCACGTATTGTTTCTTTGGATTTCCAACAAATGGTCAGGCTAAGGAACTTCCTATCCACGATGGGTACGTCCCTGGAATAGACGACCCGAGAACCTAACCGGATCTCTGCCAACACAAGGCCGGGTTACCTCTGCAAAAATAGGTAACTACTGACACGCGTATGCCATCCCCCGATCGTCACCGATCTTCCCGAGGATCCCCGATTCCAACAAACCACATAGATAATAATAATGCAGTAACCACAGAGGTTAAGTATCTGGGCTCCATACCATGATACCACCTTTATCCAGAAGGAATGACATACACTAAGGGGCGCTACTCCCTAGAACCTTGCCGCATTCGTCCTGTTTCGACCATTTCCGGGGTGTGAGGCTCGACGAAGTCTCGTCCACAAAGCTACGCTTTCTCAAAAAGCCCTGCTTCGGGTCAAACAAAATGATCAACCTATGATCACAAAGATATAAGATCAAACAAATGATCATATCACAAATGATCAAACACTGATCATTTCACAGCAACACTCAGTATGCCACGTTACCAAATTGGGACATATCGCGGATAAATTTCAACTACATAACCTCTGAGCTCGTACGTCTCAGAGAAGGGTGTTAAGCTAAGAGAATAAATTCTCCGCCACCAACAGAAATGTATTTGAAAGAAATCAGCTTTATATCTCAAATTGTAACGTCAGACACACAATCCATACAAGTCTGTTCCGGGATCGAACAGAACCGAAGGCACTTCTCACGAAGCCCTTGCATTTCCGGATAATTTTCAATCACGTCAGGACTTCCCGTCACTAAGGGTGATAAAACCTCTAAACCGGAGATCAGCCGATGTAGAGTAACTCGAAGGTAATCCTTCCGTTTTCAAAAATATCCGGTCTTCAACACCGGTCTTCAAATGCAATTCATAACGACGTATCACATATTCGGAATGGGTTATACGACCCCATGGTCCTTTCCCGATTAACCCGAATAGTGAGCGCTTATTCAAAAATAAGTGTGGCATTCAAATTCATCCAATTCACAACAAATACCTACTCAAGGTAATTATTGATATTCGGTTATTTAACTATCAATAAAGATGCGCAACATCATCAGATTCCAAATAATTTTCCAAATTATTTTATCTTCAAAAATATCTTTACTAGATATATATATAATTTCCACACTTAACCGTTTGAAAACAATTTCAAATCAATTTCTACATTTCAATTTGTTTTTGAAGATAAAATCTCAAACAGTTCATTTCATATTGGAAAAGCATTTCCATACTTATTTAAAAATAAGTAATTCACAAATCATTTATTTTCGACACTTAGAAAATATTCGATATACTTAAATCAAATTAAGTATATATTCATTCTTTAAGGAAATCATAAATTTCAACATCTATTTGAGTCAAAACGAATGTTGCGTAAAACATCGTTACGACGACTCGAAATCACTAGTATAGGGATTCGGATTTAGATAGATATATAAATCCCAATACTACATCAAAACGTTTCCTTTCGGAAATCATTTACTATAACAACAGTGTTATAGTCCACCATTTCCTTAAATTTCTCGAAAACGTCTATTTCAACAAGAACTGCGGAAATCTCTGCTTTCGATTTATAATACATTTTAAAAACATCTCTAAAATGTTTAACTTCATTTTTAAAATATTACTTCTTCAAAAATGAATCCATTTTACTTAACAATATGTTCACTATCCAAAATCGTGAATAAAATTTACTTAACCCCATTTCAATCATTTCTACACATTTTTATTTCAATAAAAATTCGCTATTCAAAATCGTGAATATATCTTCTTAAATAATCTTCTATATTAGAGTTATCACATTCAATCTATTTCGAATTTATAAGCACGTTTATAAATTCTGTTTCTCTTTTTAATAACAACTTCGGCTTATAAACCTTCTTTTATCAACTTCTATATTTAACTTATTAAAATAAGTGACTTTGGGTTTATAACAACTTTTATAAATTTTAATTCTATTTATAAAAACTTCAATATCAATTCAATTTCAATATTGATTTCTGAATTTATTTTCAACATTAAATAAAAGATCCCATACTAATTTCTCAAAAATTCATTTCCAATATTAAATCAATTACAGATTGATTTCTAATTTTATTTATCACTACTAAATAAATTCCTTATTTTTCTCAAATTATTCAATATTCTGTTTTTAAAATGGATTCTTCAAATTGAAATCATTTTACATTGATTTCACAACTTATTTCAATTTACCAATTAAATTTTAAACTGAATTTCCAACTTATCTTCTTTTAAATAAATTCCTTTTTAAGAAAATAAATTTCAATCGATTTCTTTCAATCTATTTTAAAAATCCAAATTTTAAATTAAATTCTTCAATTTATAATCATTACTTTACGAAATCCATTTATTTAACATTTTCACTTGATTCTGGAATTAATTCAATACGATTATAAAAATTCACTTTTTATACTTCAAAATTCCTTTCTTAAAAATTTCTTCAATTTCACAAATTGATTCACTTAGAAATTTTCTGCTTGAATTTCAAAAATTCAATTTCGTTTATCTTTGGAATCCAATGATGTCAAAACATCCATTCAGCTAAATTTTAGCTTTCAAACAATTTCCAGATATCAATATGATTAATAGCATCACTATAATCATTCACAGATTTATATCACAATAGAAATAAATTCAATCAATGTGAGGGGTCCAGTTGGATCCCTCCAACCTGTTTCCCTGCATCCAAAGACATCAGCACAATACCAATTCCGCTCCAGTACGGAATTATCGCGGTATATAGGTTTTTATAAATCCGCTTACTAACGGCGCAATAGGGTCTCATCCGCTATACGAGGCGGGAAATCATCAATCCAATATATACATATGCCAATATGTATATATTGCTATATATAGATATATCCTAAAATATCTAATATCAACAATCCAAACAGACAATCAAACAATAACTGAAAATTCCACTTTTAAATTTGAGTGAGAAAATAATCTCACCTTTGCTTTTATTTTGCAATCCATTTCCAATTCGACTTGTTTTCTCGATTTTTAAACCTTGTATAAAACAATTTATACAATTTATTAATATTTGAATAAATCGAATAACCAATTTCCATTTTGATAGTTTTTTAATTATCCAATGATTTTAAACCAATTAATTAAACAAATTAATTTCCAAATATACACTATTTTTAAAATAACCTAGTAAATTAAAAATGCGTACAGGTAAATTCATTTCCTTTTGAACTGCATAACACCAAAAATCCATATAGATTTCGAAACTAACTTTTATATACATATATTATTTTCTCTGCTTAAAATCTGGTATGTATCTCATTCATTTTTTTTCTTCTTGTTTTCAGCATCTATAAAATTATATAAACAAATTTGAAAAGAAAATACCTCACTGTTAAATTTGTTCGCTTGCTTCGCAACCATCTGCCCTGATTACTTGCCGATCTTGTTGCCGTCGACGTTCGAACTTTACTACTTGCCTCGCCATCACCACTCACTCGCGAGACAACCCAACAGCCTTTTCCAGATCTGACGCGAAACCCCAATTCGCCTCGACGTCGTCTCGTTCACGAACGCCATCACCCACCTCGCGAACGAACGCCCCCAACGTTCCTAGATTGTCGTTCGTGAATTCCAGACTTCGATCGCCTGCCCTAGCCAACTCCGAGCCCTAGCTCCCATCGCGACTTCGTCGCTTCCAGAAACGACTCGCCTGATCCCCCTTCCACACTGCGACATCTCCACAGACGAAACCACCCATCAACAAAGACCAGATCTCGAGCTCGAATCCCCTCCCAACCTTGTTCGCTGCCTCGATCAACCCTAATCCCCAAAAATCGAGCCTCCTACGACCCTCTCGCGAAACCCACATCGATCGCGTGCACTGCTTCCCCTCGCGAGTGACGAACGAACTCGATTCGTTATCCCAGCGCGTGCCCTAGCTACACGCGCCATCACCTAAATTTTGAAATCTGCTTTAAGAAGATAACAAGACTCGGTTTTGTTTTATTTTTATTCTGTTTAGGAGACTTTTATTTTTGAGGGGAAGAAAATGAGTTTTTCAGAAAGAAGAAATGAATTGAAGAATGGGGCATTGGAATATAGTTCGGCCATATTTTGTATTTGAAGAATTGATTTTTTTTTCCTGATCGAACTGAGACTTGAGAGGATGGGAAGGAAAAGGGAGATGGGTACGAAGGAGGCAAATAGACGGCAGGTTGTACGAGTTGTTGGAGGAAGTGAAATAATATATTCTTAAATTTTTCGATATAGATTCCAACGCGTTTATATGTCGTTTGCTCACATATCAATTCCGAAAAATACGAAAATTGAAATCCGATAAAAATTCAATATTACGGATCCAATGGAACTGATTTCGTCGAATTCCGAGACTGTGCCTCGGACGGCTATTTTTAAATGTCGATTCAAACGATGTAATTTCAAAACTGAACGAATCACTTCTAAATTCGATTCTGAGAGTTCCATTATCTTCAGTTTTATAAATATGAATTTTAAAAGCTTTTGGAATATTTTTCTTCAGCTTAAAATTGAAGATTCAAATTTTTATTTAACTTCAATCGATTAAATTTTATAATTTAATTGCGGATTTCAGAATTATATCGGGGACACAAATTAAATCATCGATCAAACATTTAAAATAAATTAAATATTCTCAATTTAATTTGGTCAAAATTCTGGGTCGTTACAACTATCTCTTTTATTTCCGCTGCAATTATTACTCTGTGATCTATGATTATTTATTTACTGTATATGTTCAGTTTTGCCAAATTTAAATTAACAATTCGGTATTTTGAATCATTCAAGTTCGACATGTGTGGATGCGAATGGTCTAAAATAGCGGGTCGTTACAACAAATACAAGCACGACTTGTACAAAGTCAATGCAACAGTGGACAGTACAAACTCAGCTACAACCATACATATATACAGAGCCGAACATGTACATAACGACGACCAGAGCAGTAAATAAAATATGCAACGCAAGCAAAGCAATACTTCAATCCAAATGCATCAAGCTCATATGGTCAAGAGAAACATAAATAGTTCGATCCATATAATGACGCAGGGAATTTGAACTAAACATATCAAGGTACAATATCAAGTGACCGAAGTCAACAAAGTACCAGCAAAATCAACGCCGTGATGACCAAAGCAAAAAAAGTAAACCAAGTCAAAGACAACTATGCCGAAGTCATCAGAATTGACGGAACCAAAATATGCCAGCAAAATCAAAACAAGCCGTGGTGAGCAAGAAATAATTCCCAAAGCAATTCGAAGCCGTGATGAGCAAGCCATCGTCAAATTATACGAAATTGAAGAAGTCAGTAATCATCTCAAGCATTCAAGCAACATCGAACGGCTAAGTCAAATTAAAAGACAAATTCAAATGAACGAAATTATAGGGGATTAATCCCTATATAAACCCAATCATCATCGGCGCTAAAGAGCATTCAAGTTCAAGCATCAATAGATAAGAATAATCATTCAACTCGAATCAAAGTCAAGTATAGTATAAATCGAAAATGGATCGAACGTACCTATTCACACAATATTCGAACTCGACTTGGTTGAAGCTGCCATGAACATATAATCGATCGAAGAAAGGAATCGAAGCATCAGCAATCAATTCGACAAAGCGACGACTTCATCCAGAAGCCCTAGTTTCGCACAGAGGAACGAACGACCGAAGGAAAAGGATACAAGGACGGGCCGAAGAAATAAACGAAAAAGGGAATTCATATTTAACTTTTATTTGGGTCGGCCTTGTTTTTGGTTTATAATTATATAAGGCACTAGTTTATAAATTAGGGTTTCTTAGTTTTTTAAATTGTTTTAAAGTTGTAGTTTTCTTTTTAAACTTGTGTATTTTCTAGTCGTGTGACTAGGGGACGAACTACGGTGGTGTAGTTCGAGAATTCGCAACTCAGCGGCTGAGTTGTGGCAGGGTTTTGAGTGTAGAGTTAGGTTAGTTGGTAGCGGGTGTCATGAGTTTACGTGTGTAAGCGTCTGACTGCTTAATTTCTAGTAGAAACCTTGGGGGCAGCACGTAGGCAAGGTTTTGCCGAAGCTGGGTAAATCTGTGTGTTCTATTTTCTGCTTTTTATATTCTGATATATCTATGCTGCTATTATTCTGCTGTGATCTGTGTTCAAATTATTTTATATACTTCCGCAATAAATTTTTATAATTAATAGTATCACCCTATTCACCCTCCTCTAGGGTGAAATCGATCCTACAAGTGGTATCGGAGCTAGGAACAGAAGTCAATTTTTGTTTTAAAATTTTAATATTTCAAAATCCAATATTTTTTTACAAATTTGAATTTTTAAAATGGCTTTTTTTAATAATGCTTTTGCTAAGGGTCAGTCCATAGTTAGACCACCAATGTTCAATCGTGAATATGCTTACTGGAAAAATATAATGAAATTTTTTCTGAAAACCATTGATGCTTGGAATACTGTTGAGATAGGTTATAGAGTGCCAACGATAGTTGTAGATAATCAGGAAATAGAACAACCGATGGATCAATGGATGGATCTAGAAAATAAACTACAGAATACTAATGTTAAAGGTATGAATTCTATTATCTGTTCATTGGATCAAATTGAATTTAATCGTGTTTCACATTGTCTAATTGCGCAAGAAATATGGCACACACTCGAAGTGACTCACGAAGGAACGTCTCAATTCAAAGAATCTTGCCTTGCCATGCTAAGCAGCGAATACAAGAACTTCACAATGGCCAAGGATGAAAATGTCAAAGAGATGTACGGACGACTTTCCAATGTCGTATAGAAATCAAAAGCTCTTGGAAAATCATACACAGAGTTGGAAATAGTTCGAAAAATCCTCAGAGTCCTTCCACGGAGTTTTGAGGCAAAAGTCACAGCTATTCAAGAATCAAAAGATTTGAAACAGATTAAAGTTGAAGAACTCATCGGAAATCTCACCACTTATGAGCTAGAAATGAAATTCAAGGAAGAGCGTGAAGGAGGAGATACTCGAAAGAAATCGATAGCTCTCAAAGGAACAACAGAAAGCGATGATGATGACGATGATGATGGAGCAGCTGAGTTGGCATTATTAATAAAGAAATTCAAAAGATGGAATCACAAGTACGGAAATCCAGCTCTAAATCAAAAATAGAAAAGCAGAATAGCCAAAGCACTAGACAACCCAGAAGAGCAAGAGATTATTTGTCACAAGTGCAACAAACCCGGTCATATCAAGCCCAATTGTACACAGAATCGATTCAGCCATGGAAAGAAACAAAAAATGGGAAGTTTTCCAGCCACTTGGGATGAAACGGATGAGGATGATAAAAGCACTGGCAGTGAGAGCGAAAATGCAGTTCTGTGCTTTCAAGGTGATATAACTGACAATGACAATGACGACGAGCCAAGCGAGGTATCAAAACTTACTCATTCAGAGTTGCTTATATATTTTCATGAAGTAAATGGCTGTTTTGAACAACTTAGGGAGAGATATGCTAAACTTGAATCACAAAGAGATACTTTGATAGATTTAAATAAACAGCTTGATCAATTAGTCAAAAACTATCAAAGCAAGAGCCCTAAGTGTGATAAGTGTCCAATATTCGAAGAAGAGATTAAAAAATCAGATATTAAAATTAAATCGCTTGAAAATGAAATTCTGATTTCGAAAGAAAGTGAAAACACTAGAAGAGAAAATTCTATTAAAAGGTGCACTCAATTATTGAACGAAAACGAATCACTCAAAACACAATTCCAACAACTGTCAATGACTATAGGAAAATTTTCCTAAAGCGAAAGATCGTTGAATATGCTATTAGGGAAACAAACTATTAATACAGTTAGACAAGGACTTGGATATAATCAATCTGAACCTGTTAAAAGTAAAATTAATAAAGTCAAATCCGAGTGCACAATTTGTAGAAAAATTGGACACAATCAAAATATTTGTTGGTATAGACCCAAACATGTGAAAACCATTCCAATTTCGGTTCCAAAAGGCACAATATAAAATTCCTCAAAGTCAAACAAATCAGGGTGTCGAAAGGGACATATATAAATAGTTTTGGGTCTCCACAAACTTATCTTTCAAAATCATTTGCAACTAACAATCATGGACCTATAAAAACAAATAGGTCACAAAATTTTTTTCTCATGTAGGTGTGGTGGTAGGCTAAGGAACAACAACTGTGTTATCTGGATTCTAGCAGTTCCAGACACACAATGGACGACAAATCAAAGTTCCTTAGCCTAATATAAAGGTGGCAGAATCACAATGGAAAACAATGAAAAATTATCGGCAAAGGTAAAATAGGTAATGGTATATTTATCTTAAACGGTTTATTAAATGTGATAATCTTCACCATACTTTGATTTAAATCAGCCAGTTATGTGATGAAGAAATAAATGTTGATTTTGATTCTGACTTATTCTTATTTGATATGTTCTTATTTGACTTGTTCTTATTTTTGATTCTGATTTGTGCAAAAATGTTGACAAATCATCGTTTCATTCTTGAACCAGTTCATATAGTTTTTCTTTTGGACTAATGATGGTGTTTACTCTTGATACAAGTGGATATATTTGACACTATGTTCACTGCTTGTTTATTTGCACGGGTTCAATTCAAATTCAAAAGAATTTCATTTAAATGCTGTAAAAATGATCTTAAGGAATTCTGTTGCACACTCCATGATCTGGTCTATAACAACCAACTAATGATAATCTCGAGTGAAAGAAAAATTCAGATGCAGATTACACTGGTAATCAAGTTGATAGAAATATTACTAGTGGAGCGTGATTTATATTGAGATATTCCATAGTTGCATCGTTTTCAAAGAAAATATATGCATATTTTTCATTTTAAATAATTTCCAAATAGCAGACATTTTTCTTATAAAACCTCTTCTCGAAAATCATTTTTGTTGACCGTGTTTCAGATTAGTCATTTTGGAAAATTTGATGTTATAATTATTTTTGAATTTGATTTTAAATGACTACATTAACTAATCTGACTCCCTATTGATTATCAAAAAGAAAAATAGTGATTGAAAAAAGTAATGAGTGTTGATATTGATCATATATTATAACTTGAGACTGTATAATTAGTAAATTTCTTTAGAAATTTAAACAAGAGTTATAAAAAAAATTTGTTGGTAAAAATTCCATGACCATTTCTAATTCTATCATATTTCTATCGACCATCACTCATCAAAATCCAATATAGTATGTCAATATGTGGTATTTGAAACGGGAAATCATTCGTTTTTCATTTCATTATATTTTTAACAAATAAAAACATCCAAAGTATTCACTCTCATTTAAAAGTCCTCACGGTTATGCATGGGTGAATTACTTGGAATTTTTGATTATGTGCTTCCATGCTCATTTAAAAGTCCTCACGGTTATGCATGTATGGAACGCATATCAAAATTTATTGATTAAATAGACAAGTTGATTCTAATCTCATTTAAAAGTCCTCACGGTTATGCGTGGTTAGAAGATACTTGAATTCATTTTTTAATAAAAATTTGAAATACTACTAATCTCATTTAAAAGTCCTAACGGTTATGCATGGTTAGTAGATATTCAAATTCCTGAAATAAATATACCACAAATAGACACAACTGTATGGTTTTATATGATGACATCATCCCTATCATTCTAAAGTGGAATATGTTTCAAATAGAGTATTTATGATTTTTATTTGATTTTTTATTGAAATTTAATATTTATACTCGATTGAGTATTAATGTTGTATTAATGTCTATCACTTTATCTCTATTTTTTCTAACAATATTACTCTTTTGCTGATAACAAAAGGGGGAGAGAAAAGTTAATATTTTGTCAAATAAAAGCAAATAAAGGTCAAATATTTTATTTTGTATTTTCTATTTGCATCTAGGTTCATTTATTTTCATGCATATATGAAGGGGGAGCTTGTGTAGAGAGGGAGCATTCAAATAGGGGGAGCAAATATAGTCCATCAATGATCAAATACATTTAATAAATTCAAAATCTTAAATATATGTTTGTTATCACCAAAAGGGGGAGATTGTTGAATATCCGAGCATATGATTTTTGTTTGACGATAATAAACATATATATATATATATTCATTTAAATGTATTTGTTAATGTACTATTTTTTTTTCATAGATTAAATAAATATTTGCTGAATAAAATAAATAACACAGAATTTAAATTCAAACAGATATTTTATTCAAACAAATATTTATTACAATTTTGAATAGTACAAATTTGAGCTCTCACTATATATATACAATTTGCAATTACAATACATTTCAATTTACATAACTGTCCTCACTACATATTGCTCATTCACTCGTATTTTATCTTCAACTATATTCCAGATTGAATCCAGCATCTGAGCTATCTGAAAAATATACACCGACGCAACAAAATTGAAAATAAAATATTTTGCAGTGTAAAATAAAATGATTTTTGAAAATATTATTTGCCTCAGTTATTTGGGTTGTTCGTCATCATTATTTTTGAATTCATCATACACGAACAGCTTGTGACATGCACAGTATATCACTGTACATGCCACAAGGTCGTGCACACATATATACACTTGATAAATCTACAGGGACAGGTGAGCACAAGGTCAAACCCGAGCTATAAGCTGGATTCAACGCAGGTGCAATCCGAATGTACAAATTTAAATGAAATGGTCAAGACACAAAAATCAAGCCTCAACCAAAGTTCAAGTCGTTCACATGAAAACAGAGACTAGACAGTCCATGCATATATACATGTCGACCAGGTAGCGAACCAAGTTAACAATACTGCATCAAGAAACCAAAAACAGGCTACACAATGAACCACATGTCTAGACTAAACTACAAATGCACTTACAACTTACAACAGCAACCTGAACCAGACACAAGAATTTCAGACAAAACACACATGTGCACATATATAGGTAGTACACATGACCACTTCAACTCCAAACTCAAAACAGCATGGCACAAAGACACAAACCAACAAACAAAGCAACCAAACTCAAGTGAATATGCAACATGCACATAAGAAGTGGTGCATTGCAAATACAAGCACGACATGTACAAAGTCAATGCAACAGTGGACAGTACAAACTCAACTACAACCATACATATATACAGAGCTGAACATGTACACAACGACGACCAGAGCAGTAAATAAAATATGCAATGCAAGTAAAGCAATACTTCAATCCAAATGCATCAAGCTCATATGGTCAAGAGAAACAAAAACAGTTCGATCCAGATAATGACGTAGGGAATTTGAACTAAACATATACAGGTACAATATCAAGTGACCGAAGTCAACAAAGTAACAGCAAAATCAACGCCGTGATGACCAAAGTAAAAAGAGCAAACCAAGTCAAAGACAACTATGCCGAAGTCATCAGAATTCACGGAACCAAAGTATGCTAGCAAAATCAAAACAAGCCATGGTGACCAAGAAAAAATTCACAAAGCAATTCGAAGCCGTGATGAGCAAGCCATCGTCAAATTATACGAAATTGAAGAAGTCGTTAATCATCTCAAGCATTCAAGCAACATCGAACGACCAAGTCAAATTAAAAGACAAATTCAAATGAATGAAATTATATGGGATTAAACCCTATATAAACCCAATCATCATCGGCGCTAAAGAGCATTCGAGTTCAAGCAACAACAGATAAGAATAATCATTTAACTCGAATCAAAGTCGAGTATAGTATAAATCGAAAAAGGATCAAACGTACCAATTCACACAACATTCAAACTCGACTTGGTTGAAGCTGCCATGAACATATAATCGATCGAAGAAAGGAATCGAAGCGTCAGCAATCAATTCGACAAAGCGACGACTTCATCCAGAAGCCCTAGTTTCGCACAGAGGAACGAACGACCAAAGGAAAAGGAAACAAGGACGAGTCGAAGAAATAAACGAAAAAGGGAATTCATATTTAACTTTTATTTGGGCCGGCCTTGTTTTGGGTTTATAATTATATAAGACATTAGTTTATAAATTAGGGTTTCTTAGTTTTTTAAATTGTTTTAAAGTTGTAGTTTTCTTTTTAAACTTGTGTATTTTCTAGTTGTGTAATTAGGGGAAGAACTACGGTGGTGTAGTTCGAGAATTCGCAACTCAGCTGCTGAGTTGTGGTAGGGTTTTGAGCTTAGAGTTAGGTTAGTCAGAAGCGGGTGTCGCAAGTTTACGTGTGTAAGCGTCTGACTGCTTAATTTCTAGTAGAAACCTTGGGGGCAGCACGTAGGCAGGGTTTTGCCGAAGCTGGTTAAATCTGTGTGTTCTATTTTCTGCTTTTTATATTCTGATATATCTGTGCTGCTATTATTCTGATGTGATCTATGTTGAAATTATTTTATATACTTCCACAATAAATTTTTATAATTAATAGTATCACCCTATTCATCCCCCCTCTAGGGTGAAATCGATCCTACACAAGTGGTTAAGTGATTCGGATTTGGTGCGAGAGGTCACAAGTTCGAAACTTGCATAGCGTGATTCGAATGTTTATTGATATGTTATCCCAATGACATGTTGTATATAAAGTACCATTTTCAAAAAAAAATCTAGAATATAATAAATAATATTGGTTGAGTGTAATTAAAAACTATGTTAACGTAAATTCAATCAATTGTAATTTTAAACGTTAATGTTATAAGAATAAAATGAATGTTATTTCTAATTGAAATATAATTATAGACCTTAATTTGGATATAATTTTAAGTTAATAAGGAATACAATAATTGTTGGAATCAATTGTTGGAATTAATGTAATTAAATATTGCAGTTAATTTGAGTTATGACGATAACTGTGGAATATGAAAATAGTAGGATGAAACTTATGTTAATTAAAGTCATAAGGTAATAGTTGATTTAATATAAGAAATTGTAAATCAAATAAAAGAATTTGATTGAAATTTAAATTATAATAAACTATGTTTTATTTCTATTGTAATTTAATGTTGAAATCAATGTAATATTGAAATCTTGGATTTAATATGAAAAATTATATTTCGAAAGATTATTAAATTCTGTTAATTTAGAATGATGATAGAAAACTTTTAATTTTGAATTTAAAAGTGATTAAATTGATTTTTAAAATAGATTGTTTTAATTAGCATGTAAAATTAGTCTTTTTGGCCATTGTCTCGGATTTTGACGAAACTGGTTTCATCAGATCCATAATAGTGAGTTATTGTAAGATTTCAAGTTTCGTAGCGATCGGACTTATCGTTTGATCGTGTGAGCTCGAAACGCATAGAAATTAATTAATGGAATTTAAATGAACATAATTTGATTTCAAATGCTAACTTATATATACAATGGAATTAGAGTTTGAAATTAGTTCCATTGAGTTTAAAAATATTGAAAACCTATATTTTGATATATGGGATGACATACTTTCATTTCGGGAACGAATCGGGCTTTTCTGGTCTTTATTATCACTTTGATCCATTCGATCTACTCCATCCATTCTTATCCATCTATGTCTATATAAATAGATAGTTCCTGAAACAATAGCAGCTTCTATTCTGATTTCTGTACGTACTTGTTATTCTCATCCATTCCTTCTTAATGGCTAACATCTCAAACCGTAATTACAATTCTAAATCAAATCAAAAATTCAAACTCCTCAAACCCTATCGAATTATATATTATCGTAAAGCTCTCAACGAACGTAATCTGCACCTATAATTCATTTTTCGATTAGAGGTTCGGTTTGGCCATAAATCAGTGAAACAGTCGTAGCCGTTCATTCTAGGGTTGTCGATTCGACGGTGGATCGTCGACTATACGACGATCAGAAAGTACAAGATTGTAGAGGAGGAGGAGAAGTCATGATCTATGGTGGTCATTCATCAAAAGGTGGCTCGAAATCGCCAGAAATCGATGATCAAGGTAGCGTTGGCATCTCGAGGCAATCAGAGGAGGATGCACGGCCATGGAAGGGGCGGGCAGAGGTGGGCGTCGCAGTGGTGATGCTCGATCGGTTTGAAGGTTTGCCTAGTGGCGGTGTGTGGTGCTTGAATGTAGGCGGCTGATGGGTTCATCGGTCACGATAGGGTAGGGTTTGAACGATGGTAAGCAAATTCACGTTTCTGCCCTTGTTCTTTTTTCTATATTAAAAATTTAACACACATAACTTTTTCATACGAGCTCGGATTTGGACGCGGTTTCTTCTGTTGGGATTGTATCAAAATTCCAGACAACAAGGAACTAGTTTAGTTGGTTTTGGAGACTGTTGGATTTTTGGGCATTTATTGGATTTTAAATCGGCTATAAATCAAAGGTGAGTGATTTAACCTACTTAAGCCATACTAAACCTTCTTTTGTCAGTTGAATTAAATTTATGATGTGATAAGAATTTTATTGATTACCGTTTGGTAATTTAAATTGTCATTTGAATTTAATTTGAATTTTTTTGAAATAAATTACCATTTAAATTAATATTGAAATTAAATTGCTAATTAAATACCTAATATTGATAATCGGTTGATTGTTGTGATTTATTGATTGATTTGGATGTTAATTGTGATGGATGCCTGTCTGTTGACATGTTAGATTATTAGATGTTTATTTATTCTTATATATCCTTGTTATCACTCTATTACTAAGTGACAGCATATAAACTGTTATTTGAATTATTTCGAATAAATTAAGAAATAGGTTGAAATGATATATACCAATGACACTTTGATTTGGATTGAAATGATATATCCATCTTTGAAATTAAAATAGAAATAATTGATCACTTGGCCATAAGGTAGAAATTTATATACGGACATCGGATTGGCTAAATTAAATGGTTTTAAAATATGAAATTTGGATTTTGGTTAATGATATTGTTTTAAAGGAAATAAATTATGGATTTTTATGAATTGAATTATTTCCGAATTAAGCTTTGAAATGTTGTAATTGAAATTGGTTAAAAGAAATTGTTTTAAAGAACTGAATTGGAAATGTGAGGCTATAAATCGATATATGTCTTTAATTTTGAAAATTTAATTATTTTAAAGTTTGAACCTTAAATTGAACGATGAAGTTTAATTTGTTTAAGTGTTTTAAATCAGTAAATTAAAAGTGGACTTGAAATTGATGTAAATCGAAGTAGTTTAAAATAAAAAATGAATTGGAATTTTAAATCATTGAATTGAATTGTTGAATCGAATTTGAAGTTAAAAATGAACATTTCAGAAATTGAAGTTAATTTGAATTGAAATTGAAATCCAGTTGATTTGAAACTAAATCAAAAGTGGGTCAATTGAATTGAAAGATTTGAAATTTAGTTTTGGACATGGGTCCAGATTTGTTGAAATGAAGAGAAATAGTTTGATTTGATATTATTTTCAAAATAAATTATTTTAATATAAACTATTAAAAATCTATCTTTTTATACTCAAATTATTCTGATTTTCCAAACCACTTTACTATATAAACCATTTTCAATACTCAAACCATTTTATATTAAACTGTTTTAACTGTTGTAAAATCCTTAAACTATTTAAACTATTTAAACTATTTTAAACGATTTGTAAATTATTTATAACTATTTAAAACTATTTTCTAAAATTTCAAACTGTACAAAGTTGGAATGTTTATATTGAAATCGTTGATTTAAATGCGAATGTGGTTAAATGAGGTTATAACCTAAGTTGGAATTTGAAAAGATATTTTCAAGTAAAAATGACATATTTTGAGTAAATATGATGGTTTTGAAATGAAGGATATTTGAATTGAATATGATATTCTGATATCAAAAATGAATCGGTTTCGAAATGAAAAAGAACCAACCGGTGCGAAAAATTACGTTTGCTTGTTAAAGAGACCGGGACCTCTTATTGGCATACTCTCTGTCAATATTGGAACCACTTTAACAATTTTGTACGCGGTGGATGTTACTAGAATGTAGATGTTGAATTGGAGGCGTTTGCTGGATTTGAAAAAAGAGAACGATGATGGGTAGCCTTGACTTTTAAGTCATAATTAAAATGACTAAAACAGGAGCCATAACAAGGCCAAGTGAGGTCACTCCTCCGAGCGGACATACTTCTTTGATACAATATCTCTTACTTTCTAATTGATTGGTGGCCACCCTTGATTACGGGAGTGTTGTTCGAGGTGGGAGGTAGTTGCAACTATGCGTTACCATTAGCCTGGTTCTGCAATCCGGTAGAATCCTACTGCGAGTATAGCCTTGTGTGCCTTGTCGTATTTATCCTGATCGAGCCCACTACGACTTTTGTTTGTGTTGTACCTATGGAGTGCTCCTTGATAGCCCACCAGTTTACAGTGGAGTTTATAGTACTATATAGACTACGATGCTTATATAAAAATGTGTTAAGGGGGATAATGGTAATGCCTTAACACTATTTTAATACTTTACTTTACTGATGGACACTACATATGTTGCTTATCTTACTACATATAGATAGTTTAACGGATCCTTAGGAGATGGAAAATCCCGTAACATCTCTTAAGTTATTGCACGCACGTTATACACTGATAGAAGATGTAAAATCCCATAAACATCTTTGAAGCTATTACACTCATATTTACTTGTTGTTGATTTAACTTACATAAAAACCTTTAGTTCTGGCTCGAGTGTTTTGTCTTTCATTACTCTCAGGTCAGCCTGAGCTTTTTAGTGTTGAAGACATTATTTCTAAAGGACATAGACGGAGTTTGGTATTATATTATTAGTATTATTCCGCTACATCATTATCGGTATGTCGTTGTTTGTACTCTGATTTTGGGTAAAATTTGTGTAATCAAATGTATATTGTAAAATAGCTTCATGAACTGTTTATTTGGTTATTATATTTTGTCAATTCCGTTGTGAGATTCTGTGTTTTGTTTTGCCTTCTTTTCTCTTATTTTCTTATTTACCCCATTGACAGTCCTCTATTTTGAATGGTTTGAGTTTGACATGTGTGGGTTATTTTCGATTTAAACCGTCCAAAAGGGTTGGTCGTTACAACAATAATCTATAAAAGATAAAAATTAAAAGAGTAAAGATAAACTAAAAGATAAAATGATAAAAGATAAACTAAAAGATAAAAGATATACTAAAAGATAAAAGCTATACTAAATGCTAGAAGATTAGTTATATTGCAATATTTGTATATGTGATATTCCTATATTTAAAATAATAAAAGAAAAAAGATAAAATCAGAAATTGAAACTTTAAAGATAAATAATCTTATTATTTGAAAGGTTTTTAAAAAATTATTATTATATTACTACTTTAAAATTTTAGATATAACATGTTTATATTTATCAAAGGATATATAGTGATAAAACATAATGTTAAAATATAAACGATTTTTTTGCTCCTTTTTTTGTAGTAGTAAAAAATAGGAAAAAAGATATGTTTCAAATTTTATGATTTAATATCTACAATGTTTATATTATACGTAATATTTTTGTATTTAGAATAATAAAAGATAAAAGATAAAACTAAAATAAAAATATAAGATTACAATAACATTGTAATGTTAAATTTAGAAATCAAAAGGTCAAAGATGAATTACTTTTGCATTGTTACAATTATATGTGATATTATTATATTTAAAATAATAAAAGAGTAAATTAGATAAATAATGAAACTAAAATATATAAGATAACTTATTTATCGTTCTGAAAACATTATAAATGATAAAAGTAGACATGAAAAGATAAAAGAAAGTTGCATGAAACAAGATTTCCTTTCTATAAACTAATTAACGATAATGATACATAAATTTTTTCACCATTTCTAGTTTTTTTTTACTTAATAACTTCTAAAATTCATCTTTTAAAAGTAATTAAGATATTGTAGTCAATAGTTTTATTTATCACAATCCAATTTACTTCATTCTATTTAAGGTTTTAGTATAGAAAAAATAGATTACTTCATTAATTTTAAAAAAAATACAAATTTGAAACGATAAAACAAAATTCGTCTTTTAAAAAAAAGGATTAATTTATTTATGTTTTTTCTAAAGAAAATATCATTATCCACATAAGTTGATTTACCTAATTTTATTAAAAATGACAAACTCATTTATCTTTTACTTCTTCTTTGAAATAAATTAATTTATCCTTATTTGTTTATATAATGGTAGTTTTGTTTTATTTTTAGAAAAGATAGTTTAGTTTGGCTTTATAAATTCATTTATCATTGCTTTTAAAGCAATATATTTATTTATTAGAAAAAGGGTAAAATTCATTTTTCATTTATAAAAAAACTCATTTATGTTATAAAATCTTAAATAATTTAACTTTACGAAAAAGATAAATTCAAAACAATAAAAATAAATTTATCTTTAAGAAAAAGATAAATTCATGCATCTTCATGAAACAAACACATCAGAGAGATGAATGCTTTTATCAACATGCATATTAATCAACTGGTCGAAGATAATTTTGGAAGATAAATTTAATCATCAGCAATACAAAATTAACAAAACTTAAGAATATAACCCTACAAATATAAGCTAGATTAAAATTTTAGATTAACATTAAAATTATATCATGAGAAATTAATTTGATAGGAAGAAATCACATTAAAATCACCACTAAAATTACCAGATTCTATGTTGCGGCCATGGGGATGGAGCTGGAGCCCGCGACAACTGCTGGTTTTCTTCAAATCGTAGTAGTGGTTTCAAGTGCACCAGCCACGAACAAAATCGAATCGAATCAGATCATGAAAAGGAGAAAATGGGGGAGAAGGGTTCGTTGATCAAGTATTTTGGAGATGGAGAGGGAGATTGAAGTTGATGAGAGATTAGATCCGAGGAAAATTTAGGTGTGCGAAAGAACAAAATGAATGACTATAATCGGTAAGAGTAAAGCTGTAATTTGACAAGTTAAACCCTTCACATGAAAATCCTCAAAAAAAATTTATTTCAAGAAGGTTTTTAAAATTATCTCTACTATCAATAAAGAGATTAAATGAATAGATTTCCATGGTGTCCTTTGGAAATTTCGAAAATACCCTACATGCATCAACATAATCTCACCATCGTTTGCAGCCTCCACCACCACTCACTTTTCAACCAACCATCAATGAAATTCACTATCACTTTGCTTGAAATAAAAGTGAGGTGACCACCAAAGTTTTTGCACTTATAACACACATCCGTACATAATTTTTTTATTTAATAAAAAGTAAATATTTCTAGCTATTAGATGCACATATATGCGATTTACACTAGTTTTGTATAAGGTAAGTTTTGTTAAATTATTTTGTAACCGCATATGTGCTTGTATGTGCAAACATATGTATATAGATTCATATAATTACATGATTATATGAGTTTGTGCAAATGTGTGTACATATTTTTAGTTAAAAAAACTTTTGTCTCTAGTCATGTGTATATTAATATATGAATATTTATTTATTGCCAATTATAAATTATTATATGATTGTTTTATTTGGAGTTTGAAATTTAAAACTAAATTTGTAATCTAAATTATAAGTATTATATTTGTAGTTAAGAACATCGATATATTATACCTTAAATATATAAATGCGTATGCATGTAAATAAATATATAAATTTGTATTATTTACAAACAACACTATATTTCATGCTTAAATATATATACATACATATAAACATATTGGAAAACACTTATGTATATGCGGGGGCTAACTTGTGTAGGATCGATTTCACCCTAGAGGGGGGGGGGTGAATAGGGTGATACTATCAATTATTAAAATTTATTGCGGAAGCTTAATATTATCAACACAGATTTCAATACAACAGAATAACACAGCACAAACAATATCAGAATAAATGCAGAAGAGAACAACACAGAATTTACCCAGCTTCGGCAAAACCCTGCCTACGTGCTGCCCCCAAGGTTTCTACTAGAAATTAGATAGTCAGACGCTTACACACGTAAACTCGCTATACCCGCTATTGACTACTCTAACTCTACGCTCAAAACCCTGCCACAACTCAGCCACTGAGTTGCGAATTCTCAATCTACGCCACGTAGATTGTCCCCTAGTCACACGACTAGTAAATACAACCTTTTAAAGAGAAATTAAATTTAAAAAACAAATTAAAATAAACTAAAGCAAAACTAAACTAAATAAAACCCTAAGTAAAAAATCCTTATTAAAAGAAAAAACAAAGCCGGCCTCCTTATTATATTATACGGCCCAAATCCCTTTTCTCATTCCTGCCCTAATTTTTCCTGTTATTCGATCAATGGCTTCTTAATTGATTTGAGAAATCAAACAAAAACTAGGGCTTCGCTTTATCCTCTTGAGTCTGGGCTTCGCTCGTCTTTGTTGCTCTGGGAATTGCGGCTTTGTTCCTTTTCCTTGTTCGTATGGTTGCTCGAGATTAGGGCTTTGTAAATTGGAGCGCGATTGCTGGATGTTCCTCAAATGACTTCGATCCTTCTTCAATTTGCTTGCGGTCGCCTCCAATTAGTCGAGTTTGAATAACACTTGAAATTGGTACGTGTGTTCCTTTTTCGATTTATATTATACTCGACTGTGATGCGAGTTGATTGATTAATCTTTGTTACTTGAACTCGATCACATTGCCGATGATGATTTTTGGGTTTATATAGGATTCTCGTTCCTATATTTTCGTTCGTATTTTGTATACGATTTCGTCAAATATTTTAGCTTGAATTTATCTCGGCCACTCGATGTTTGGATGCTTGCGATTTTTCCTTGACCAATTCATATGCTAATATACTTGATATTTCCTGGTTGACTTGGTTTAAATATTTGTATATATCTCGATTCCTTGGTAATCACGGTATTGAATTTGAACTGTTCATTGACACCTGATCATCACATTTCTGACTTGGTTGCGTTCTTCGGCTTTGCTGGACTTGCTCGAGTTCATATATCTGACTTTGGTCATTTTGTAATTCCTGATGCAAGATATCTTTTTCTGGGTTGTATCTTGATTATTTTAAAACTTCTCTGACTTGATTATGTCTTCGACTTTGTTTATTTGATTTCTACTGACATTGATACTGATGCTCTAGTCTTTGACTTGTGAACTGCCTTCATGTATTCATTGTGTCTTGTGCATTTTGTTGCGGCCTATACTAGCATACTGTAGTTGCACATGTAGTCCAGTCTGTATTGTTGTCACTGTTATGTTGAAGTCACTATTTTACTGATCCATTGCTTAGTGTTGCCATTCACTTGAATCAGTTGTATTCATTTGTCTTGTTGACATTGTCTGCATCGGACTTATATGCTTGATATGCTTTGGTCGAGTCTGGTACCTTGATTCACTTTGTACACTGGTGCATCCCTTGACTACTTCACTGCTACTGTGTCTGGTACTTTTGCATTGTAGTACTTCATGTTAGCATTGGCTCTTGAGTTGTGTGCTCTGCTTGCTGAGCACTTGTGGTTTTGTAGATTCATGTGTGTTCACTATAATATGCTGTATGGTCTTGTATTTGTATACTTCATATATGCACTGTTGAATTTTACTTTCTGATCATTGCTCCATGTATACTTGATGTTGTAGTTCCTTTTCTTGGAATTTGGCAGCTTGCATTTGAGTTGAACCCAGTTTTAAAAAACTCGGGTTTGACCTTGTGCTGATGACGAGACTTTGAATATATTGCACCTGAGTTGAACCTGTCTGTATATTTGGGTTTGACCTGTGCTCACCTGTCCCTGTAAATTTATCAAGTGTATATTTCGGTGTGCACGGCCTTGTGGCATGTACAGTGATACACTGTGCATGTCACAATGTTCGTGTGTGATGAATTCAAATATAAATGATGACGAACAACCCAAATAACTGAGGCAAATACTATTTTCAAAATCATCTTTTATTCAAATTTCAGAAATATTTCTCTTTCAGTTTTACTGTGTTTGAGAATATTTTTGTAGATTACTCGGATGCTGGAATCAGACTGGAATGCAGTTGAAGACAAAATACGAGTGTGAGTGATATGCAGTGAGGTTATTAATGTAAAAATGAATTGTGATGTATTCAGAAATTGTATAGTTATAGTGAGAGCTTAAAATTGTACTATTAAAATTGTAATGAATATTTGTTTGAATAAAATATTCGTTTTGAATTTCAATTCTGTGTTATTTATTTTATTCAACAAATATTTATTTTATCTGTGAAAAATAAAATAGTACAATATCAAATACATTTAAATGAATGTATATATGTTTATTATCATCAAACAAAAATCACGTAGACGTATATTCAACAATCTCCCCCTATATATCAAAATACATTTTGTATAAGTCAAAATCTTAAATATATTTTGTTATCATCAAAAGGGGGAGATTGTTGAATATGCGTCTATACGATTTTTGTTTGATGATAATAAACATATATACATTCATTTAAATATATTTGATATTGTACTATTTTATTTTTCACAAATAAAATAAATATTTGCTGAATAAAAAAAATAACACAAAATTTGAATTCAAACGAATATTTTTATTCAAACAAATAATTATTACAATTTTGATAATACAATTTCATGCTCTCACTATAACTATACAATTCTGATCACAATACAATTACATCACGATTTCATTTTTACATTAATAACCTCACTACATATCACTCACACTCGTATTTTGTCTTCAACTGTATTCCAGTCTGATTCCTGCATCCGAGTAATCTGCAAAAAACGCAGTAAAACTGAAAGAGAAATATTTCTGAAATTTGAAATAAAAGATGATTTTGAAAATATTGTTTGCCTCAGTTTTGGGTTGTTCGTCGTCATTTTTATTGTATAATATCTGTGCATATCAGTGTTTTATCAGGGACAAATTGTACATAAGTGGATGCAGTACACACGTGTACATTCATACACGTGTGCACTGCCTCGCCTATTTGTGTGTGCAAAACAAAATGCACAGCTAACAAATCAAGCACAAGGTCAAACCCAGACAGGTTCAACTCAGGTGCAACACAGTGTACAAGCTCAAATAATCAAATATACAATAGAGCTCACTACAACAATATTTTTGAATGGAGACAGTAAGATCATGAATCAGATCAACATAGTAAAGACAAGTACACTTGAACAAAATATAAAGACCAGCAATGCTACTGGATGAACAAACATAGCCGTAGTAATCAAGTACAAGACCCGAGCTCATCACAGCAAAATGTTAATCCAGGACAAGGTGATAACACATATGTTGTCACGACCCGCCCTTCTCTCCACAGAAGGACGCATCGACAATAAGAAAGAAAGGGGTAGAAAATAGAAAAGAAGAGAAGAAAGAAAGAAACAACAACAACGATCTCACAGCGGAACGAATAAATTATATTAATAACATAAACTATTACATAGTATACAACAATTATCAGAGTTTACACAACTATACAACACATACTAGACAGTTATAAACATCTGTCTAGACATTACAACTCAATACACTACAGAGATACAGACACAGCGGAACTACTATATATATCTACAACGCTGAAGCCTCCTGCTCCATTGATCCTCCACAATTCGTCAAAGCTAAACCTGAATCCCTTGGCTACTCGTAAAAATTTGAGTACCCAAGAGTTTATAAAACAGAAATAAACAACTTGGGTCAGACATGGGTCTGGTGTGAGTAACAGGTTAAACTTGCTTAACTTCAAAAACTTTAGAAAGAAAAGGTATCACGTAAGACTCCCCACAAATAAACATGGGTAAGTTTTTACCTTACGCTAACCAAAACATTTGATAGGAAATCTGATTTTATTATAATAGGGTCTAGGGTTTTCAAGTAAAATATAGAAATAGCTGAAATGCTTACATCTCACATTCCAACATAGTTGGGCACAACTAATACGTACGGCACTTATTGGAGTTTGGATTCCATACAATGGCCGGGCTACTGGGGTACCGCCCGTCACAGTACGTGGCCTAGATCACCGTACCGAGGAGTACGCCCGCTCCCCTGCAACACAAAGCCGGAACCATCCCTTACTGGATAATTCCGAACAAGATAACCCCGTAGTTGGCGCGACCAACCACACACTAAGCCGAATAAAAAGAAAAGGGACCTCTAGACAGGGATCTATCTTGCTCTCAGTGGGTGCTACCCACGAAGCCTTGCTGCACCTCCCCTGTTTTAGCCATTCCCGGTTGATGAGGCTTGAGGTTACGATTACCTTTAATCAGAACATATCACTTAGAATGCTCATCGTCCACCTGACGATGTGCTGAAAGCATTCAATCCATACAAGTTCGTTCCGGGTTCGAACGAAACCGAAGGCATTATCTCGTTACACTCGTTTTGGAATCACCCTCAGAGTTAACGACAATAACCCTTGCACTCTGAATCTTCATCTTCACTTGAGATTCACGACCTATCGTAAATTTGGATCGATGTGGTATTCGGGTCTCCAGACCTGGAATCCCGGTATACGGAAACCCGATCCCGGTCTCATCGAAATCCAAAACGTATCTTTTAAGGGCCAAGTTGTTTTAAGGTTAAAACAATTCAATTCTTATCTATATACACAAAGATAGATAATTCAATAAATAATCTACATTATCATCCCAAACAGATAATTCTCATTATCATTATAATTCAACCAAACATCCATATCATATATCAATCATATCTCATCAGAGATATCAAACAATGAAATACATTCAATCTCATTCATCCATCCTTAAGCAATGATTTATATCATCTAATTAATTTAAAGTGAATTAAACTAATTACTTCATTCTATAAATCCTACTTACTTAATTATTAATTAAACCAATTAATTAATCATTACTCTAAGTATCCATCTTAATTAATCATTCCTGATTAATAATCCTTTAATTACTTTAAGTAATTAATACTTAATTAATTTCACAAATTAATTATCTTAAACCATTCAGTAATTAATCTTTAATTACTTCATTAATTAATTAATTATACTTAATTATTTTAATCCTTAATTAATTACAATTAATTAATTACTTTAATAACTTATTATTTATTAATTAATCTTAATTAATCAATTCTTAATTACATCATTAATTTTATTAATTAATGATCCTTAATTACTCTTAATTAATTATCTTATTAAATTAATTACATTTAATAATTAATTAGTCACATTTATTAATCACCTTTGATTAATCTCATTTAGTAATTAACTTCCCTTAATTACTCCACTTCATAAATTAATTACTCCTTTAATTAATCCTTTGATTTATTTATTCAAAGTAATTAACTCAAATTACTTTCATTATTAAATCTCCTATAATTAATTACATCCAGTAATTACCTTTAATTACTTCCTAAGTAATTACACTTCATTAATTACATTTAAGTAATTCTACTTAACCAATTTCATTTTGATTAATAAATCTAATTGATTATTAAAATTAATCATATTAATCAATTATTTAATAATCCCTAATTAATGATCTCTCATTAATTATTAACAATTCTTTTATTTAAGTAATTAAACTTAAATCAACCATTATTAATTACAAATTAATTAATTCTTAATTACCCATCAATTAATTTCTAATTACTAAATTAATTTACTTAATAAATCTTAAATCACTTAAATAATTAATTTCTAATCATTTATTAAAAATCTATATTTATCTAAATAAATGATTCTTAATTCCAAATTAATTAAACCTTAATTAATTAACTTATAATCCTAATTATTTAATTCATTAACACTAAACCATTTATTAATTAAATTATCAAATTATTCTTAATTTACTTTATTAATTTAATGACTCCTATATCATTCAACCTTAATCACTTCCTAAATTAAAGTATTAACCTTAACTGCTTTAATTTATTATTAACAAGGCTTTAAAACATTTAACTTTACAATCTTCCTTTTTATTTATTTTAAATTAAAGATTTAAAATAAATTACAATTTAACTTTAACCAATTTAAATCAAATTTTACAAACTCTTTTTAAATTCTAATGTTAAAGAACACTTAACATTTAAAAGATTTTAAACCAATTTATTTAAATTCAAAATCTTTTTAAAAATATACTTTTAATAATTCAAATTTTGTTAAAACATTATAAATTTTATAAACTTATTTTACTTCAACTAAATATAAATCTAGATTTGAATCCATACCTTTAAAATTTTGATTTAGAACCTGTTTTAAATCCTGCTCTACCCTTTTTAAACCCATTTTAACTTTTAAAACACTGTTAGGCTTTAAAACTGCAACATCACAACTTACCCGAGCCATATATCAAAATACCCGAGCCAAAACCCTGTTTTCCCGAGTACTACTTCGAGTTTTCTTCTTCCCCTTTTATTTTAAACTTTGTTATAATAAAAAAACTTAAAAACAGTATAACCCACGAGTGTCCCCTTCGAATTCCCGAGCCAAGTCCACATTTCCACGAGCACGACTTCGAGCTAACTCATCAACCTACTCGAGAACATCTGCTTCTTCCCCAATCTCAAACCCAGACATTACTGCTACTTTGTGCACGTGCACAGGCGACTCGATCGCCTCCGACTACCCATGCCATCGCCGACATGTCGTCTACAATACCCACTCGTGATCCCAATTACCAGAACTACGAACAACCTCATCAATCAAAATCGAGCATTAATGATTCAACTGAAACACAGACTCGACCAAACTGGAATCGCCTCGTGCCGCCGCCAACGTTCATCTGAAGCCACGCGAGTCTACCCAGAGCAACGCCTCCGATTTTAGCTTCGATCCCACCACCCCTTAACTATTCCGATGAACTCTCGACAACACAGCACCACGTTTCCTATATTGACCCAAAATTAGGTTTACAGAAAATCTCGATCAATTCCCATCGCCACAGTGATTAAATCATCATTCTGACAATTTTCCCAACCTCTACGATCGTTCCACTTCCTCCTCTAAAGACCACGACCCTCCAGATTACATTGATCGCCCGAATTTGATCATTTTCCAGTTTTAGTTCATACAAGGATATCTCAACATTTAAAAATCTAAAAATCTTGATTTTTCTTCTAAAAATCATAACTAAGTTTAGAGATTCAGTTTATACTCCTGGATTTCTAATTTAACATATTTGAATTTTTATATAAAACCAAACTTCCCTGTTCCTTTTTATTTACAGAGTAAATTTCCCTTTTATTTTAACTAAATAAAATTCTAAACACTAACCCATGATTAAACAATCGAATGTTGTTTAAATCCAAAGTTTTAACAGAGATTATATCAATAGGAATTTAAATTGTTGAACATGATTCTGGCTTCTAACAGTAAACAGGTAAGAACAGGTTCAACAGCAACATGCATCTAGACATCCAAATATATATACAGAAATTCAATCATGTACATACACACAATAATATTTATTCCAGAAACTTATATGCAAACAGATATTCCTATACTTAAGTTTGAGAAGGATGTTACTCACTTGTTTGAAAGAACAGAATACAGGCTTGTTTATGTAAACAGAGGGTCATATAACATATTTAAACCCATTCATATAAATTCATATTAAGAACTTCAATACAAGCAATATCATCACATGCAAGCATATATCATATACTTAAGTTTTTAAAAATGAAAGTTACTCACCAGAAAATGATGAACAGATCTTAAATTTGAACCTGCTTTGAAAATCCTTTAAATGCTTTTAAACTGAGATGCCTTTGCTCTTTAAAACTTTTAAACTTGAATATTTGATGTGCTTTGAAAACTTGAATTCTAGCTTTAGTTTGAAATTTTCTCAGTTGCATGCAGACTATACTTTTGATTTCCAGATTTGAAAAAGAGATTGCAGGCTTCCAGATTTTGAAAAGGATGCAGGCTGAAACTTCGATTTAGTTGTATTTTGGAAAATGGGTTACAGGCTTATGATTTTGATAATCTCTGGTTTGAGGAAGATTTAGTTGCAGATTATTGAGATGAGGGATTTTATTACTGATTGTTTATGAGAAATTTGTTTTTGAGAGGAAACGATTTCAGGTTTGTTTCTTTCTTCTTTTTTTTTCAGTTTAGATCTGAGTTTACTTAATTTTCTTTGCTTTTGAATTTGTCAAAGAAATGGATAGAGAAAAGTATATGTATTTAGGCTGAAAATCATTTAGTAAAAATAAAAGAAGATTAAATCTAAAAATGCCACTTGTTTTAGAATTCAACACTTGTCATATATCTTTGTTCACAACTTAACACATGTTATTTTGAGTCTTAATATGATAACACTTGTATTTTAAGTAATTAATACTTATTTTTAAAATGTTAATAAAGGCTTTTATACTTAAATTATAAATTTACAAATACTTATTTATATACAAAGATAATTTTTTAAAGAAATAAAACCAATTATATATATAAATAAAAGCTTATACAAATATCAAAAAAATCCAAATATTTAAAATATTACCCCTTTTTGAATTTCAAAATTAATTTAAATTCAAATTCAAATTATATTTAAAAATCCAATTTAAAGTCAATTTAAAACAACACATTCAATTTGAAATAATAATCCTATTATAATTATTGTTTGAAATAACAAATTTATCAATTTTAAAATAATTTATAAAAGAGATTATAAATTACTACTATTACTAAATGAATTAACATATCATATGTAAATTAAATACAAACCAAAGCTTTTCTATTTACAATATATACAAATATATATACATTATAAATAGAAATCAATTTATTAGGTTTTAAAAGATAAAATTCACTAATTAAATATTTATTTAATTAGATTATTAAACCAATTCAAATTTTATTATCAAAGATTATCAGATCAATTTAATTATTTAAACAGATTATTAAATTGATATTGTCCAAAATTCCGGGATATCACATTCCTTCCCCCTTAAAAGAATTTCGTCCCCGAAATTTAAAACAAAGGTAATTTAATAATCTATTTAAATCACAAGCATATATTATCATCCATATGCTAACAATCATAGCAACCAATCATCCAAACAAACAATTCTAACTATCCAGCGAAAAATTCTGAATAGAATTTCCTCGAGTTTCCCCAAGTATATATATACCAGGATACTCGCTCTACAAACAATCCAAACAACCAATACTACTAAGCTATAGAGCTCCTACTCATCTAGATCTACAAAACTAAACAGAATATCAGACTACAGACGAGTCTGACTCAACAACCAAATCCTTTAGAACTGCTGGTTCCAAAACCAGAGATAGATCAAACACGTACTCCCTCAGAGATACATAAAACACATCGAATCCCAATTATCCAAACTGGCAATTCAATCCTGTAGACCAAGCTCTTATCCAAATCAGAACATAGAAGAGATCCAATATTCCTCGGAGCTGACTTCCCAGACTTACCCAATCTTACTGCTCCTTTAACCAGAGAAAACCTCAACAACAACGAAGTCTTCAACTTCGAATTCAATATTCCTTCATCTCTTATCCACAAATTCTTCAGACGATCCTGAGCTGTCTACATCCTTCCTGATCAGCTCAACCTTCGCCGATGCTTCTAGAAACAAACTAGACTAAAAATAACTCAACAGAATGATCCTCTCAAGATCTACCCATAATCCAGAACACAATCCTACTCACAAACATCAGTAGACCGAACTAACTTCTCTTATCCAGAGATGCACTCCCAAACTGCTTCCGCTGCACCACTCTGATCTGGAACAGAATGAAAATGCTGATGAAGAACACGAGCACAGACTGGACAACTCATCCCAGAAAATCTCAGATAACTCAAGAGAATACTCAAACTATCGCAAGTCACTTTTGCGATCAACCCAGTCAACATGCAAAGAAACTGTTCTCTCTTTACCAATCAGAACAGCTTACACTTATCTATCCTATCTATCGAAGAAATGGATCCACTCTGCTTCTTCTGAACTTCACCTTTAGAAAACTGCTCAGCCAGAAAACTTCCTGCCAATACAGAACACTCCGAGCTGCACTGCTGCCACAGATGCCAAAGATTTCCTAACCAAAGCTCTTCGAGAAACTCGGACCCAAACCAACACAAACACCATGTTGAACTCAGCCACAATACCGAAATATACACACTTCCTTAAACTTGTTCCAAAGAAAACATCTTCGGGAACATCCATAGTCACTGCATCTCATCACACAGCTACTATTACCTGAGGTATCAAGATACCATCACTCACTTCTGCCTAACTGACAGATCCAACTCTACTCATCCAACTCCTAAGATAAACTCCGAACCTTAACAGGTTTTTCTTCAGAGATTGTGAAATCCTTACAATTGCAAAGTTCACTCGAGACGGTATTAGGTCTACAGTCTCGACAGATACACTTCCAACCTCAACACTCAGACTCCTAATCCTAGATGATAAATTATTATCATCTCAACCAATCATTACAAATACCATATACATTTAAAATGATACTTTTTATATAGAAATTATATCTGGGTAAAATTTATTTCATCTACCTTTTTAAAACAATATTGTGTCTGTTGGCCTGGTCCAAGTGTTTAGAGATCCCTATCAATAACGTTAGCTACTCGTATTGACCAGAATCCATATACCACTCAACCGATCAATTAACACAATATAAAACCATTTTATATAACTAACAAATACGCGCTCTCGTATATATATATATATATATATATATATATATACACTCGGACTCAAACAGGTTGCTACAGATCCTATCTCTAATGAACAATCCTTCCGAACCTAGGTATTCACTCAACCTAGTGCTCTGATATTCACTTAACCAAAAGCTTAGGCATTCGCTCAACCTATGCTCTGATACCAACTGTCACGACCCGCCCTTCTCTCCACAGAAGGACGCATCGACAATAAGAAAGAAAGGGGTAGAAAATAGAAAAGAAGAGAAGAAAGAAAGAAACAACAACAACGATCTCACAGCGGAACGAATAAATTATATTAATAACATAAACTATTACATAGTATACAACAATTATCAGAGTTTACACAACTATACAACACATACTAGACAGTTATAAACATCTGTCTAGACATTACAACTCAATACACTACAGAGATACAGACACAGCGGAACTACTATATATATCTACAACGCTGAAGCCTCCTGCTCCATTGATCCTCCACAATTCGTCAAAGCTAAACCTGAATCCCTTGGCTACTCGTAAAAATTTGAGTACCCAAGAGTTTATAAAACAGAAATAAACAACTTGGGTCAGACATGGGTCTGGTGTGAGTAACAGGTTAAACTTGCTTAACTTCAAAACCTTTAGAAAGAAAAGGTATCACGTAAGACTCCCCACAAATAAACATGGGTAAGTTTTTACCTTACGCTAACCAAAACATTTGATAGGAAATCTGATTTTATTATAATAGGGTCTAGGGTTTTCAAGTAAAATATAGAAATAGCTGAAATGCTTACATCTCACATTCCAACATAGTTGGGCACAACTAATACGTACGGCACTTATTGGAGTTTGGATTCCATACAATGGCCGGGCTACTGGGGTACCGCCCATCACAGTACGTGGCCTAGATCACCGTACCGAGGAGTACGCCCGCTCCCCTGCAACACAAAGCCGGAACCATCCCTTACTGGATAATTCCGAACAAGATAACCCCGTAGTTGGCGCGACCAACCACACACTAAGCCGAATAAAAAGAAAAGGGACCTCTAGACAGGGATCTATCTTGCTCTCAGTGGGTGCTACCCACGAAGCCTTGCTGCACCTCCCCTGTTTTAGCCATTCCCGGTTGATGAGGCTTGAGGTTACGATTACCTTTAATCAGAACATATCACTTAGAATGCTCATCGTCCACCTGACGATGTGCTGAAAGCATTCAATCCATACAAGTTCGTTCCGGGTTCGAACGAAACCGAAGGCATTATCTCGTTACACTCGTTTTGGAATCACCCTCAGAGTTAACGACAATAACCCTTGCACTCTGAATCTTCATCTTCACTTGAGATTCACGACCTATCGTAAATTTGGATCGATGTGGTATTCGGGTCTCCAGACCTGGAATCCCGGTATACGGAAACCCGATCCCGGTCTCATCGAAATCCAAAACGTATCTTTTAAGGGCCAAGTTGTTTTAAGGTTAAAACAATTCAATTCTTATCTATATACACAAAGATAGATAATTCAATAAATAATCTACATTATCATCCCAAACAGATAATTCTCATTATCATTATAATTCAACCAAACATCCATATCATATATCAATCATATCTCATCAGAGATATCAAACAATGAAATACATTCAATCTCATTCATCCATCCTTAAGCAATGATTTATATCATCTAATTAATTTAAAGTGAATTAAACTAATTACTTCATTCTATAAATCCTACTTACTTAATTATTAATTAAACCAATTAATTAATCATTACTCTAAGTATCCATCTTAATTAATCATTCCTGATTAATAATCCTTTAATTACTTTAAGTAATTAATACTTAATTAATTTCACAAATTAATTATCTTAAACCATTCAGTAATTAATCTTTAATTACTTCATTAATTAATTAATTATACTTAATTATTTTAATCCTTAATTAATTACAATTAATTAATTACTTTAATAACTTATTATTTATTAATTAATCTTAATTAATCAATTCTTAATTACATCATTAATTTTATTAATTAATGATCCTTAATTACTCTTAATTAATTATCTTATTAAATTAATTACATTTAATAATTAATTAGTCACATTTATTAATCACCTTTGATTAATCTCATTTAGTAATTAACTTCCCTTAATTACTCCACTTCATAAATTAATTACTCCTTTAATTAATCCTTTGATTTATTTATTCAAAGTAATTAACTCAAATTACTTTCATTATTAAATCTCCTATAATTAATTACATCCAGTAATTACCTTTAATTACTTCCTAAGTAATTACACTTCATTAATTACATTTAAGTAATTCTACTTAACCAATTTCATTTTGATTAATAAATCTAATTGATTATTAAAATTAATCATATTAATCAATTATTTAATAATCCCTAATTAATGATCTCTCATTAATTATTAACAATTCTTTTATTTAAGTAATTAAACTTAAATCAACCATTATTAATTACAAATTAATTAATTCTTAATTACCCATCAATTAATTTCTAATTACTAAATTAATTTACTTAATAAATCTTAAATCACTTAAATAATTAATTTCTAATCATTTATTAAAAATCTATATTTATCTAAATAAATGATTCTTAATTCCAAATTAATTAAACCTTAATTAATTAACTTATAATCCTAATTATTTAATTCATTAACACTAAACCATTTATTAATTAAATTATCAAATTATTCTTAATTTACTTTATTAATTTAATGACTCCTATATCATTCAACCTTAATCACTTCCTAAATTAAAGTATTAACCTTAACTGCTTTAATTTATTATTAACAAGGCTTTAAAACATTTAACTTTACAATCTTCCTTTTTATTTATTTTAAATTAAAGATTTAAAATAAATTACAATTTAACTTTAACCAATTTAAATCAAATTTTACAAACTCTTTTTAAATTCTAATGTTAAAGAACACTTAACATTTAAAAGATTTTAAACCAATTTATTTAAATTCAAAATCTTTTTAAAAATATACTTTTAATAATTCAAATTTTGTTAAAACATTATAAATTTTATAAACTTATTTTACTTCAACTAAATATAAATCTAGATTTGAATCCATACCTTTAAAATTTTGATTTAGAACCTGTTTTAAATCCTGCTCTACCCTTTTTAAACCCATTTTAACTTTTAAAACACTGTTAGGCTTTAAAACTGCAACATCACAACTTACCCGAGCCATATATCAAAATACCCGAGCCAAAACCCTGTTTTCCCGAGTACTACTTCGAGTTTTCTTCTTCCCCTTTTATTTTAAACTTTGTTATAATAAAAAAACTTAAAAACAGTATAACCCACGAGTGTCCCCTTCGAATTCCCGAGCCAAGTCCACATTTCCACGAGCACGACTTCGAGCTAACTCATCAACCTACTCGAGAACATCTGCTTCTTCCCCAATCTCAAACCCAGACATTACTGCTACTTTGTGCACGTGCACAGGCGACTCGATCGCCTCCGACTACCCATGCCATCGCCGACATGTCGTCTACAATACCCACTCGTGATCCCAATTACCAGAACTACGAACAACCTCATCAATCAAAATCGAGCATTAATGATTCAACTGAAACACAGACTCGACCAAACTGGAATCGCCTCGTGCCGCCGCCAACGTTCATCTGAAGCCACGCGAGTCTACCCAGAGCAACGCCTCCGATTTTAGCTTCGATCCCACCACCCCTTAACTATTCCGATGAACTCTCGACAACACAGCACCACGTTTCCTATATTGACCCAAAATTAGGTTTACAGAAAATCTCGATCAATTCCCATCGCCACAGTGATTAAATCATCATTCTGACAATTTTCCCAACCTCTACGATCGTTCCACTTCCTCCTCTAAAGACCACGACCCTCCAGATTACATTGATCGCCCGAATTTGATCATTTTCCAGTTTTAGTTCATACAAGGATATCTCAACATTTAAAAATCTAAAAATCTTGATTTTTCTTCTAAAAATCATAACTAAGTTTAGAGATTCAGTTTATACTCCTGGATTTCTAATTTAACATATTTGAATTTTTATATAAAACCAAACTTCCCTGTTCCTTTTTATTTACAGAGTAAATTTCCCTTTTATTTTAACTAAATAAAATTCTAAACACTAACCCATGATTAAACAATCGAATGTTGTTTAAATCCAAAGTTTTAACAGAGATTATATCAATAGGAATTTAAATTGTTGAACATGATTCTGGCTTCTAACAGTAAACAGGTAAGAACAGGTTCAACAGCAACATGCATCTAGACATCCAAATATATATACAGAAATTCAATCATGTACATACACACAATAATATTTATTCCAGAAACTTATATGCAAACAGATATTCCTATACTTAAGTTTGAGAAGGATGTTACTCACTTGTTTGAAAGAACAGAATACATGCTTGTTTATGTAAACAGAGGGTCATATAACATATTTAAACCCATTCATATAAATTCATATTAAGAACTTCAATACAAGCAATATCATCACATGCAAGCATATATCATATACTTAAGTTTTTAAAAATGAAAGTTACTCACCAGAAAATGATGAACAGATCTTAAATTTGAACCTGCTTTGAAAATCCTTTAAATGCTGTTAAACTGAGATGCCTTTGCTCTTTAAAACTTTTAAACTTGAATATTTGATGTGCTTTGAAAACTTGAATTCTAGCTTTAGTTTGAAATTTTCTCAGTTGCATGCAGACTATACTTTTGATTTCCAGATTTGAAAAAGAGATTGCAGGCTTCCAGATTTTGAAAAGGATGCAGGCTGAAACTTCGATTTAGTTGTATTTTGGAAAATGGGTTACAGGCTTATGATTTTGATAATCTCTGGTTTGAGGAAGATTTAGTTGCAGATTATTGAGATGAGGGATTTTATTACTGATTGTTTATGAGAAATTTGTTTTTGAGAGGAAACGATTTCAGGTTTGTTTCTTTTCTTTTTTTTTTCAGTTTAGATCTGAGTTTACTTAATTTTCTTTGCTTTTGAATTTGTCAAAGAAATGGATAGAGAAAAGTATATGTATTTAGGCTGAAAATCATTTAGTAAAAATAAAAGAAGATTAAATCTAAAAATGCCACTTGTTTTAGAATTCAACACTTGTCATATATCTTTGTTCACAACTTAACACATGTTATTTTGAGTCTTAATGTGACGACCCGGCTTTTTCTCCACAAAAAGTCGTATCATCAAGAAGAAAGAAAGGGATAGAAAAGAGATAAGATAGAGAAGAAAGAAAGAAACACATCAGAATCTAAACAGCGGAACGAATAAATTATATTAATCAAATAAGATATTACATTGTATCATATACATCAGAGATACACAGCTTATATAACACATACTAGACAGTTATAAACATCTGTCTAGTCATTACAACCCAAATACAACTCAACAAATGACTCATACAGACTAACACAGCGGAACACTATATCTACGAACGCTGAAGCCTCCTGCTCCATTGCTCCTCCAAAGATTCGTCAAAGCAAACCTGAATCCCTTGGCTACTCGTAAAAATTTGAGTACCCAAGAGTTTAATAAAACAGAAAATAAACACTTGGGTCAGACATGGGTCTGGTGTGAGTAAACGGTTTAAATTTCTTAACTTCAAAACCTTTGAAAACAAAGGTATCACGTAAGACTCCCCACAAATAAACATGGGTAAGTTTTTACCTTACGCTAACCAAAACATTTGATAGGAAATCCAGTTATATTATAATAGGGTCTAGGGTTTTCAAGTAAAATACAGAAATAGCTGGAATGCTTACATCTCACGTTCCAACATAGTTGGGCACAACTAATACGTACGGCACTTATTGGATTTTGGATTCCATACAATGGCAGAGCTACCGGGGTACCGCTCGTCACAGTACGTGGCCTAGATCAACGTACCGAGGATCACTCCCAATCCCCTGCAACACAAGGCCGGAACATCCCTTACTGGATAATTCCCGCATAAGAAACCCCGTGGTTGCGGCCAAACAACCACCCACACAGCCGAATTAAAAAGGGACTCTAGACAGAGGAATCTTATACTACTTGGGCGCTACCCACTAACCTTGCTGCACCTCCCCTGTTTTAGCCATTCCCGGTTTGATGAGGCTTGAGGTCACGATTACCTTTAATCAGAACACATCACTTAGAATGCTCATCGTCCACCTGACGATGTGCTGAAAGCATTCAATCCATACAAGTTCGTTCCGGGTTCGAACGAAACCGAAGGCATTATCTCGTTACACTCGTTTTGGAATCACCCTCAGAGTTAACGACAATAACCCTTGCACTCTGAATCTTCATCTTCACTTGAGATTCACGACCTATCGTTAATTTGGATCGATGTGGTATTCGGGTCTCCAGACCTGGAATACCGGTATACGGAAACCCGATCCCGGTCTCATCGAAATCCAAAACGTATCTTTTAAGGCCAAGTTGTTTAAAGGTTTAAACAATTCAATTCAATTTAATACTTGAATTCACACAGCATTAACATAGATAAATATCACACATTTATCATAGATATACCCAATATCATATTACAGAACATCACAGCATATCATCCAATAGATATCATCCAATTTAGATATTCTACACAACAATCATCCATAAGCAAACAATTATTAACCCTATATTATAATTAATTTAATTAACTTAAATTAAATTAATTATTTAAGAATTAATCATCTAACCTTGCTTAACCAATCATTAATTAATTATACCTTTAATTAATTAATTACTCATTAAATATTAATCATCCTTGATTAATTATTCATTAATTACATAAAGTAATTATCCTTTAATTAATTTTACAAATTAATTATTCTTATTCATTAATAGTAATTAACCTTTAATTACTTATATTAATTACATTAATTAATAATCCTTAATTAATTACTTCCATTAATTAATTAACTATAATTAATTACATTGACCCTTAATTAATTACATTAATTAATTAAACTTTAATTAATCATTTCTATTAATCTACCTTAATTAATCATAACAGTAATTATCATCCTATAATTACTTACTCTAATTAATTAACTCCTTAATTAATTATATTAATTCTTTAATTAATTACACCAAATAATTAATCCTTAATTACTTTTCATTAAGTAATTATCCTTTAATTAATTACATCTTGTAATTATACATTAATTACTTATACTAAGTAATTACACTTTTTAACCTTATTAAGTATTCATACTTAATCCTTTATCAAGAATTTTCTTTAATTAATTTACAAATTAATTAACTTAAATCAATCACATTCATATCATTAATTATACTTGAGTAATTCATCCTTAATTACTCTTTAAACCAATTAATTAATCTTTAATTATAGATTAATTATCCTTTTAATTATTAATTAATAAACCTTAATTATCAATTAATAAAACTTAATAACAAATTAATCAATCCTTAATTTGAGTTAATTAAACCTGAATTATCATTTGATTAATCCTTAATTAATCTTTAATTACAAATTAATCACCCCTTAATTAATAATTAATAAAACTTAATTATTAATTTATAAAACTTAATTACAAATTAAGTACTTCTTAATTACCATTGAGTTTACCTCTAATTACTTAATTTATTAATTACAAATTTATTATCCTTTAGTCATTAATTAAATCAACCTTCATTATTGAGTTAATTAAGTTAATTAATTACTCTTAATTAATTTCTTAACTAATCCTTGATCATTACTAATTAGATTAATTAATTATATCTAATTTCCTTAATTAACTTAATTAATAACAAAACATTAAAACTTTAATTATCTTAAGATAAACATTATCTTATTAATACCTTAATTATTATTAACATTTAAACCATTTTATCTTTTGACTTTATTTAATTAAAATATTAATTTAGTTTTTAAAATACTCATTTAACTTGATAAATTAAAATTACCAAATCATAACTTCTTCCAATCAATAACTTAAAACATTTATTAAGTAATATGTTTAAACTAATTTTAATTTAGATTTAAAAATTTGCTTTTATAAAAATCTTTTTAAAACTGGTTTAGATTTACTTCGGGTCATACCCGAGACTACCCTGTAGCTACCTCGAGTTTTCTCAAAACTCATCTGCTTCGAGACAATTCTTCACTTGCACGAGAACCCACCCGATCCAACACTTCTTCTCCAACAACATGCCCAAATGTGCATACGTGCACGTGCACAACAGAACAAAGCGACTCCGACCATCGACGCCGACTTCGACACATCGCCTACGACCTCACCGTTCAACTCAAGCACCCAGTTCGTCGAATTCGACTGGAATTCAAATTCGAGCATTTCGATCAAAATCCTGGAACCACACCTCGCCTGAAAGCCCTTCGAACTCGACGATGCCGACCACGTACGACCACGAAACTCTGCCTACAAATTCGTCGATCAACCATTCATCTTTTCCCCTCGGTCCGATGGGCTCTGATCATCCAGAGACGCCGCGACAACCTACTTCCAGACCTCGACTAAACTTAGGGTTAAAACACAAATCGACCGATCGCCGATGCCACAGGTGATGATAAATCCACCTGGCATTTTTGCCGAACTCTCCTACACCCCGACCTCCTCCAGGAGTGACCCCGACTACCAGAGATTCTCCTGTCACCAGAATTTGTTCGAAAACTATATTCTGGTCAACCCCCAAATACTATCCCGATCCCAAACTAAAATGTATGATTTTTATTTTAAAAATCATAAAATTTGATAACTGATCTAATTACAATTCTGAAATAACAAATTAATCATGTTAAGATTTTGGTATATCAAAGTTTTACTGTTTCTTCTTCCTGCTTGTTTAAACTAACTTCAGATGAATCATTAAAATATTTTTAAAATCTATATTTTCATATTACACACAAATTTTGTTTGTATATTGAAGCCTAAAAAGATTTAGGGGAAGAAGATCTTGAGTTGTTTTAAGTTTTGAAAACTGAAAATCAAGAACAGAGGCAACAGTTTATATAACAATACACATTCCAATATTCAGACATACAATTCATCATCATGCAACAATTATTCTATCAAACATTGATGATTTATTTATGCAACCAGATTTAAGACAAAATAAAGTTGGATTTACTCACATCAACAGAGCAGTTAAAATATATATTCCAAATAAACAACCATGCAAACCACATTACAATATCTCTATACAGATTACATGCATTAATATAAACATAGATTAAAAACTGTTTTTAAGAAAAGGTTTACTCACCATTTTGAAGTTTGAAGCAGAAACTTGAAAAACTGGAAACTTGAAAACTTTGAATTGCAGAGATGATTTTCTCTTTAAAACCAGAATTTGAAAAATGCTTGAAACTGAAGTAGCTCCTTGGTTTTGAAAACTGAATGCTATGATGGTCTTTGAAAGCTGAGATGAAGCTTGAGCTTTGAAAACTTGTTACTGGAAAGTTTGCTTTGATTACAGGTTTGGACTTTGATTTGGTTTTGAGAAGTTGTTTTCAGGTTTGAAAAAATACAGGCCTGAGATAATGGTTACAGGTTGATGACAGTTCTCTGGTTTGAGGAATTTGTTACAAGCTTTGATAAATGGTTTGCAGGTTTTGGTTTTTGAGTTGGTGAAATGTTTTACAGGGTTTTGATTATGAGTTGTTTTGAGGAATGAACTTCAGGTTTCGAACATGGTTACAGATTGTTTTAGAGGAAATGACTTACAGATCTGGCCATAGTTTCTTGTTTTGAAAATGAAAGCATAAGAAAAGGAATGAAGGAAGAAAGTGAAAGTGTTCTATATAGATTAAATTTTGGTTAAATTAAAATTAAAAGAAAATAAAAACAAGTAATGACACTTGTCTCAACCATTGTCTAATTACTTAACACATGTTACTTAGCATGCTTTAGGGGCTAACACATGGTATTTAAGAGATTATTAGATTAACACATGTAATACTACATGCATAAATAATTTTAAATGATTTTAAAAGCTTTTTATATTTATTTCCTAATTAGATAAATACATATCTTATTTTATAAATGCTTTTCTTAATTTATAAAAATAAAACTTTTAAAAGAAAATAAAATAAAAACCAATCATATCTTAAATAAAATTATATATAGTATATTTAGTCCATTTTTAAATGATAATATAAAACTTTTGTATTTATTACTATTTAATAAACACTATCTTAATTTATATAAATAAAACTCTTTAAGGAAAATAATATAAGACAAATCTTATTTTAAATAAAAACTTATTTATATATTTAAATCCAAATTATGTTATTATTTTTATTTTAAGATATATATATTTCTTTAAATTCAATTCTTAAAAATCCAAATTAAAAATCAATTTAAATACATATATATACACTTAAACAACTCTTATTAAATTTGAAATAATATGTCTAATTAAAAATCTATTTCTAAATAACACAAATTTAATTTTTAACTAATTATTCCATTTAAGAATCTACTCATAACTATATTTAAAAACAACTCATTATTAATTTGTTTGAAAATAACAATTTTACAGTTTTTAAATAATTAATTTACAAGATTATCACATTTTAAATTCCTTGAAATCCCGGGATATCACATTCCTTCCCCCTTAAAAGAATTTCGTCCTCGAAATTTAAAACATAAGATAATCCCAAGTTTTTTTTTTTTTTTATTTCAACCAATTTTAAGACAATTCAAGCCTACTTATCAACCATACACTATCAACAAACAACTATTCATCCAAACAAACAATTTTATCCAAACAACTATACTAGCTACCCGGACACAGATCCGGATAAGCTTCCTAAATTTTCCTCGAGTTTCCCCAAGTATATATATATACCGGGATACTCGCTCAACAGAATCCAAACAACCAATTCTACTGAGCTACAGAGCTCCTACACATCTAAATCTACAAAACTAAACAGGATATCAGACTACAGACAAGTCTGACTCAACAACCAAATCCTTCCCGAACTACTGGTTCCAAAACCAGAGATAGATCAAACACGTACTTCCTCAAAGATACGCGATATACTCCGAATCCCAGTTATCCAAACTGGCAATTCAATCCTGTAGATCAACACTTATCCAAATCAGAATATAGAAGAGATCCAAAACAACTCGGAGCTGACTTCACAGACTTACCCAATCTTATAGTTCCCTTTTACCAGAGAAAACTTCTATATTAATGAAGTCTCCAACTTCGAATTCCAAATTCCTCCGTCTCTAATCTTCAGGACTCTTCTGACGATCCTGGCTGCCTACATCCTTACTGATCAGCTCAACCTTTACTGATGCTTCCAGAGACAAATTGGATCAAAAATAACTCAACATAGTGATCCTATCAAGATTAACTAGAATCAAGAAACACAAACTCTACTCCTCAATATCAGAAGATTACATCTTACTTCTCCTATCTGGAAAAGACAAAATAGATGCACTAACCAATCTGGACTTAAATCCAGAAAATTTCCCGTAGAAACTCTTAATCCAAACACTGCAACTTTCAAGTTCTTCCACTCTAGAACAGCTGTCATCTTGCTTCCGCTGCACAACTCTGATCTAGAGCAGATAAGAATGCCGTCGATGAACTCGAGCACAGACTAGACAACACATTCTGGAGATAAGGTTCAATAGATCCATAAAAATAAAACTCAGAAGTTCCATGAAATACTGAGCTGCTTCACCAAATCCTTTCTCTAGTAGACATCCTTCTACTAAGCTGAACCACCGGTATCAATCCTGAAATTAAGTTGATAAGGAACTCAATCTCAAATGCAGACAAACTTCTGACTTTGCTGAAGATATCCAGAAAGTCTCAGATAACTCAAGAGAATATTCACTATCGCAAGTCACTTTTGCGATTCACTCAGCTTAATTCCAAAGAAACTGCTCTCTCTTAACCACTCAGAACAGCTTATGCTTGACTTAGACAATCCATCAAAGAAACGGATCCACTCCGCTGCTTCTGAACTCCACCTCTAGAAAGTGATTAGCCAAAAGATCTTCTTGTCGGCACACGGAACACTCCGAGCTGCACTGCTGACCCAGATGCCAAAAGACTTCCTATCCAAAGCTTCGAGAAACTCGGACCCCAAATCAAACAGAAAAGACTCTGCTGAACTCAGCCACAACACCGAAATAGACATTCACCCTTAACTCGCTCCAAAAGAAAACATCTTCGGAGCATCCAGTCATTGCGTCTCATCACGCAACTACTACTTCCTGAGATTGCCAAGATACCATTACTCGCTTCTGCTCATCCGACAGATTCAAACTCTACTCAAAGATGGACTCCGAACCTTTAACAGGTTTCCTTCAGAGATTGATGAAATCCTTACACCATAGCAAAGCTCACTCGAGACGGTATTAGGTCTACAGTCTCGACATATACACTTCCAACCTTAACCATCCAAACTCCGACCATTGGTAGTTGTGTTTCACACACCACCACTCTATCTACCTTTATATCTTATATTGGAAAACCCGAACAGGTAACCCAATCAAATAGGTAGAATATATATATATATGTATATATAAAAATTACAAATACGCTCTCTCAAGAAAGAAATCACTCCAAAGCTTAGGTATTCGCTCAACCTATTGCTCTGATACCAAATGTGACGACCCGGCTTTTTCTCCACAAAAAGTCGTATCATCAAGAAGAAAGAAAGGGATAGAAAAGAGATAAGATAGAGAAGAAAGAAAGAAACACATCAGAATCTAAACAGCGGAACGAATAAATTATATTAATCAAATAAGATATTACATTGTATCATATACATCAGAGATACACAGCTTATATAACACATACTAGACAGTTATAAACATCTGTCTAGTCATTACAACCCAAATACAACTCAACAAATGACTCATACAGACTAACACAGCGGAACACTATATCTACGAACGCTGAAGCCTCCTGCTCCATTGCTCCTCCAAAGATTCGTCAAAGCAAACCTGAATCCCTTGGCTACTCGTAAAAATTTGAGTACCCAAGAGTTTAATAAAACAGAAAATAAACACTTGGGTCAGACATGGGTCTGGTGTGAGTAAACGGTTTAAATTTCTTAACTTCAAAACCTTTGAAAACAAAGGTATCACGTAAGACTCCCCACAAATAAACATGGGTAAGTTTTTACCTTACGCTAACCAAAACATTTGATAGGAAATCCAGTTATATTATAATAGGGTCTAGGGTTTTCAAGTAAAATACAGAAATAGCTGGAATGCTTACATCTCACGTTCCAACATAGTTGGGCACAACTAATACGTACGGCACTTATTGGATTTTGGATTCCATACAATGGCAGAGCTACCGGGGTACCGCTCGTCACAGTACGTGGCCTAGATCAACGTACCAAGGATCACTCCCAATCCCCTGCAACACAAGGCCGGAACATCCCTTACTGGATAATTCCCGCATAAGAAACCCCGTGGTTGCGGCCAAACAACCACCCACACAGCCGAATTAAAAAGGGACTCTAGACAGAGGAATCTTATACTACTTGGGCGCTACCCACTAACCTTGCTGCACCTCCCCTGTTTTAGCCATTCCCGGTTTGATGAGGCTTGAGGTCACGATTACCTTTAATCAGAACACATCACTTAGAATGCTCATCGTCCACCTGACGATGTGCTGAAAGCATTCAATCCATACAAGTTCGTTCCGGGTTCGAACGAAACCGAAGGCATTATCTCGTTACACTCGTTTTGGAATCACCCTCAGAGTTAACGACAATAACCCTTGCACTCTGAATCTTCATCTTCACTTGAGATTCACGACCTATCGTTAATTTGGATCGATGTGGTATTCGGGTCTCCAGACCTGGAATACCGGTATACGGAAACCCGATCCCGGTCTCATCGAAATCCAAAACGTATCTTTTAAGGCCAAGTTGTTTAAAGGTTTAAACAATTCAATTCAATTTAATACTTGAATTCACACAGCATTAACATAGATAAATATCACACATTTATCATAGATATACCCAATATCATATTACAGAACATCACAGCATATCATCCAATAGATATCATCCAATTTAGATATTCTACACAACAATCATCCATAAGCAAACAATTATTAACCCTATATTATAATTAATTTAATTAACTTAAATTAAATTAATTATTTAAGAATTAATCATCTAACCTTGCTTAACCAATCATTAATTAATTATACCTTTAATTAATTAATTACTCATTAAATATTAATCATCCTTGATTAATTATTCATTAATTACATAAAGTAATTATCCTTTAATTAATTTTACAAATTAATTATTCTTATTCATTAATAGTAATTAACCTTTAATTACTTATATTAATTACATTAATTAATAATCCTTAATTAATTACTTCCATTAATTAATTAACTATAATTAATTACATTGACCCTTAATTAATTACATTAATTAATTAAACTTTAATTAATCATTTCTATTAATCTACCTTAATTAATCATAACAGTAATTATCATCCTATAATTACTTACTCTAATTAATTAACTCCTTAATTAATTATATTAATTCTTTAATTAATTACACCAAATAATTAATCCTTAATTACTTTTCATTAAGTAATTATCCTTTAATTAATTACATCTTGTAATTATACATTAATTACTTATACTAAGTAATTACACTTTTTAACCTTATTAAGTATTCATACTTAATCCTTTATCAAGAATTTTCTTTAATTAATTTACAAATTAATTAACTTAAATCAATCACATTCATATCATTAATTATACTTGAGTAATTCATCCTTAATTACTCTTTAAACCAATTAATTAATCTTTAATTATAGATTAATTATCCTTTTAATTATTAATTAATAAACCTTAATTATCAATTAATAAAACTTAATAACAAATTAATCAATCCTTAATTTGAGTTAATTAAACCTGAATTATCATTTGATTAATCCTTAATTAATCTTTAATTACAAATTAATCACCCCTTAATTAATAATTAATAAAACTTAATTATTAATTTATAAAACTTAATTACAAATTAAGTACTTCTTAATTACCATTGAGTTTACCTCTAATTACTTAATTTATTAATTACAAATTTATTATCCTTTAGTCATTAATTAAATCAACCTTCATTATTGAGTTAATTAAGTTAATTAATTACTCTTAATTAATTTCTTAACTAATCCTTGATCATTACTAATTAGATTAATTAATTATATCTAATTTCCTTAATTAACTTAATTAATAACAAAACATTAAAACTTTAATTATCTTAAGATAAACATTATCTTATTAATACCTTAATTATTATTAACATTTAAACCATTTTATCTTTTGACTTTATTTAATTAAAATATTAATTTAGTTTTTAAAATACTCATTTAACTTGATAAATTAAAATTACCAAATCATAACTTCTTCCAATCAATAACTTAAAACATTTATTAAGTAATATGTTTAAACTAATTTTAATTTAGATTTAAAAATTTGCTTTTATAAAAATCTTTTTAAAACTGGTTTAGATTTACTTCGGGTCATACCCGAGACTACCCTGTAGCTACCTCGAGTTTTCTCAAAACTCATCTGCTTCGAGACAATTCTTCACTTGCACGAGAACCCACCCGATCCAACACTTCTTCTCCAACAACATGCCCAAATGTGCATACGTGCACGTGCACAACAGAACAAAGCGACTCCGACCATCGACGCCGACTTCGACACATCGCCTACGACCTCACCGTTCAACTCAAGCACCCAGTTCGTCGAATTCGACTGGAATTCAAATTCGAGCATTTCGATCAAAATCCTGGAACCACACCTCGCCTGAAAGCCCTTCGAACTCGACGATGCCGACCACGTACGACCACGAAACTCTGCCTACAAATTCGTCGATCAACCATTCATCTTTTCCCCTCGGTCCGATGGGCTCTGATCATCCAGAGACGCCGCGACAACCTACTTCCAGACCTCGACTAAACTTAGGGTTAAAACACAAATCGACCGATCGCCGATGCCACAGGTGATGATAAATCCACCTGGCATTTTTGCCGAACTCTCCTACACCCCGACCTCCTCCAGGAGTGACCCCGACTACCAGAGATTCTCCTGTCACCAGAATTTGTTCGAAAACTATATTCTGGTCAACCCCCAAATACTATCCCGATCCCAAACTAAAATGTATGATTTTTATTTTAAAAATCATAAAATTTGATAACTGATCTAATTACAATTCTGAAATAACAAATTAATCATGTTAAGATTTTGGTATATCAAAGTTTTACTGTTTCTTCTTCCTGCTTGTTTAAACTAACTTCAGATGAATCATTAAAATATTTTTAAAATCTATATTTTCATATTACACACAAATTTTGTTTGTATATTGAAGCCTAAAAAGATTTAGGGGAAGAAGATCTTGAGTTGTTTTAAGTTTTGAAAACTGAAAATCAAGAACAGAGGCAACAGTTTATATAACAATACACATTCCAATATTCAGACATACAATTCATCATCATGCAACAATTATTCTATCAAACATTGATGATTTATTTATGCAACCAGATTTAAGACAAAATAAAGTTGGATTTACTCACATCAACAGAGCAGTTAAAATATATATTCCAAATAAACAACCATGCAAACCACATTACAATATCTCTATACAGATTACATGCATTAATATAAACATAGATTAAAAACTGTTTTTAAGAAAAGGTTTACTCACCATTTTGAAGTTTGAAGCAGAAACTTGAAAAACTGGAAACTTGAAAACTTTGAATTGCAGAGATGATTTTCTCTTTAAAACCAGAATTTGAAAAATGCTTGAAACTGAAGTAGCTCCTTGGTTTTGAAAACTGAATGCTATGATGGTCTTTGAAAGCTGAGATGAAGCTTGAGCTTTGAAAACTTGTTACTGGAAAGTTTGCTTTGATTACAGGTTTGGACTTTGATTTGGTTTTGAGAAGTTGTTTTCAGGTTTGAAAAAATACAGGCCTGAGATAATGGTTACAGGTTGATGACAGTTCTCTGGTTTGAGGAATTTGTTACAAGCTTTGATAAATGGTTTGCAGGTTTTGGTTTTTGAGTTGGTGAAATGTTTTACAGGGTTTTGATTATGAGTTGTTTTGAGGAATGAACTTCAGGTTTCGAACATGGTTACAGATTGTTTTAGAGGAAATGACTTACAGATCTGGCCATAGTTTCTTGTTTTGAAAATGAAAGCATAAGAAAAGGAATGAAGGAAGAAAGTGAAAGTGTTCTATATAGATTAAATTTTGGTTAAATTAAAATTAAAAGAAAATAAAAACAAGTAATGACACTTGTCTCAACCATTGTCTAATTACTTAACACATGTTACTTAGCATGCTTTAGGGGCTAACACATGGTATTTAAGAGATTATTAGATTAACACATGTAATACTACATGCATAAATAATTTTAAATGATTTTAAAAGCTTTTTATATTTATTTCCTAATTAGATAAATACATATCTTATTTTATAAATGCTTTTCTTAATTTATAAAAATAAAACTTTTAAAAGAAAATAAAATAAAAACCAATCATATCTTAAATAAAATTATATATAGTATATTTAGTCCATTTTTAAATGATAATATAAAACTTTTGTATTTATTACTATTTAATAAACACTATCTTAATTTATATAAATAAAACTCTTTAAGGAAAATAATATAAGACAAATCTTATTTTAAATAAAAACTTATTTATATATTTAAATCCAAATTATGTTATTATTTTTATTTTAAGATATATATATTTCTTTAAATTCAATTCTTAAAAATCCAAATTAAAAATCAATTTAAATACATATATATACACTTAAACAACTCTTATTAAATTTGAAATAATATGTCTAATTAAAAATCTATTTCTAAATAACACAAATTTAATTTTTAACTAATTATTCCATTTAAGAATCTACTCATAACTATATTTAAAAACAACTCATTATTAATTTGTTTGAAAATAACAATTTTACAGTTTTTAAATAATTAATTTACAAGATTATCACATTTTAAATTCCTTGAAATCCCGGGATATCACACTTAATATGATAACACTTGTATTTTAAGTAATTAATACTTATTTTTAAAATGTTAATAAAGGCTTTTATACTTAAATTATAAATTTACAAATACTTATTTATATACAAAGATAATTTTTTAAAGAAATAAAACCAATTATATATATAAATAAAAGCTTATACAAATATCAAAAAAATCCAAATATTTAAAATATTACCCCTTTTTGAATTTCAAAATTAATTTAAATTCAAATTCAAATTATATTTAAAAATCCAATTTAAAGTCAATTTAAAACAACACATTCAATTTGAAATAATAATCCTATTATAATTATTGTTTGAAATAACAAATTTATCAATTTTAAAATAATTTATAAAAGAGATTATAAATTACTACTATTACTAAATGAATTAACATATCATATGTAAATTAAATACAAACCAAAGCTTTTCTATTTACAATATATACAAATATATATACATTATAAATAGAAATCAATTTATTAGGTTTTAAAAGATAAAATTCACTAATTAAATATTTATTTAATTAGATTATTAAACCAATTCAAATTTTATTATCAAAGATTATCAGATCAATTTAATTATTTAAACAGATTATTAAATTGATATTGTCCAAAATTCCGGGATATCACATATGTTCTACATGAATGCATATGCAAGCGATCAGGTACAGCAGCTCCAGCAAGTATATCAATATCATCACCGAAATAGATGATCAAAGTCAAAGATCAAAGTCAGGTGAAGTCAAGACAGTGAAGTGTTTCAAGTCAGAAGTGCTTAAATTCACAGTAAAGTTTAAAAGAAAATATCACAACCAAAGTAATTCAACTCGAGTCAACAGCAGTTTTTAAATGGTCAGGAGAATCAAAACTAAGTCAAACTCAATCAATGATGAAGTCATGCAACTATTCACAAACTACAAATACCAAAAGGTCAAAGCCGAAGTCAGTGTTACAGGGATGAACACAAATGACCAGAGTCGAGCATTCAACATCGTCAAACCAGAAATGAAACCGTGGTCACCAAGAAATGACAAATTCGAAATCAATGCAGTGGAAACCAAGTAACCAAAAATATACGCAGGTGAACAGTTCAGATTCAAAGCCGTGGAAAACAAGTATCGAACTATACGTAAATATACGAATTTGAATCAGTCAAGAATTATCTCAATCATCCAAACATAATCCAACGGCGAAAGCATAGTGTTGAACAAATCAGACGAACGTATACGAACGAAATATATGGAGTTCGACTCATCTATAAAAAACCCACAATCATCATTGGCAACATCGATCGAGTTCAAGCAATAAAACCAGAAAGCAAAAGGAACAAATTACATACCAGAACAAATTCGAATTCGATCGAATTGAAGCTGCCGTAGCAAGCTACACGAAGACGCAAGTGGAGTAAGCATCGGTCGACAAAGCTAAGGAGCAAACAATCATCATTCGATCGAGATAAATATAGTCGGCGGCTTCAACAATCAAAAGCCCTAATTTCAGAAGCTAAAAGAAGAGGAACGAACGAAGAAAAACAAACTGGCCATCATTTTTCACAAGTTATAATACAAAGAAAAGAGGCCGGCTTGTTTTTTATTAAGGGAGTTTATTTTAGGGTTTTATTTTATAATTGCTTCATTTTAATTTGTGTTTTAAATTTAAAATCTTTTCAAACCGTTGTATTTTCTAGTCGTGTGACTAAGGGACAATCTACGTGGCGTAGATTGAGAATTAGCAACTCAGTGGCTGAGTTGTGGCAGAGTTTTGAGCGTAGAGTTAGGATTATTCGGTAGCGGGTGTCGCGAGTTTACGTGTGTAAGCGTCTGACTATCTAATTTCTAGTAGAAACCTTGGGGGCAGCACGTAGGCAGGGTTTTGCCGAAGCTGGGTAAAATCTGTGTTGTTCTGTTTCTGTTATTTATATTCTGCAATATCTGTGCTGTTTTTATTCTGCTGTGTTCTGTGATATAACTTCCGCAATAATTTTAATATTTGTTAGTATCACCTTATTCACCCCCCCCTCTAGGGTGAAATCGATCCTACAACTTGTTCGTTGTAGTGTAAATCACAACACTTATATATGGACAATGTCCATCGCTATGCACAAGATCAAAGATGGCCAATAGTTGCAAACAATGTAAATGTAGCGGGATTAGAATAGTAGATAACACAGTCAATTTTATACTGGTTCGGAGCACCTCTCCTACAACCAGTCCCTAAGCACCTCTAAGGAATTTCACTATCAACACCCTCACTTCACCCGGTGGAACAGGTTTACAGACTCCACCTAAATAACCAAATAGGGCTTCAACACCAGTTATAGGTAGTGTAACAAATGTTACTTTCTGACACAGCATATCTTGATATACAGAATGTCACTTTGATGTATAATAACTCATATAACTGTGCCAAACTATATTGAGTAGAGGTGTAGAGGCTAAGGAGTTTATTCGACTAGAGTATGGGATGTGGAGATGAAGCAAACTAGTCAAAATCTCTGTATCGGATGAATTTCTTGAAACTCGAAGAATTGCTTTAGAAATTAAGAGTTTAGGAGTGGAAATTAAAGCATAGATTTATGTTTCAATGTCTATTGACTCAGGAATGTTTAGGGGAATATATAGTTGTTGTAGGGATGCCAATGTAGGGGTGCAACTTCCAAATTCGCCATTGATGAAGAGAAGTGGCTGCAGGAGCGAACAGATGCAACTTCTGGGGCGAAGAGACACGAAGGCACCAATTCAAAAAAATAGCCGTTTTTGTACTAGCTTAGTCGACCGAGAAAAAAATTCAGTCGACTGAAAGTGGCCAATTTTGGTCCAAAGAGCAGGGCTTGATTTTGTAGGTTGCTTTTTATAAGTTAGTCGACTTAGACAGTTTCGGTCGACTGAGATAGAATTTCAGTCGACTGAATAGATATAATTTCCAAAAGCTTGCTTAGTTCAGTGGTAAAGGCATTTGTTTATGTCTCAGCCCACAAGGGTTCGAGTCCTAGCTTCGCATATTTTTAGCCAATTTATTTTTCACCTTTTCCATCATCGTTTTAACCTGAAATAACTTAATAAACATATTAGTAGAATTGCTATATGGTTGTTATCATCAAAACACCATATATATGGTTCTAACAATCTCCCCCTTTTTGATGATGATAACCACACAACTTTATAATATAAAATAATAGCTCCCCCTAAATATATGTTATGTATAATAAGTTTATTTCCCTCAACTTTATATTGATGCTAATATAAAATATTTACCGCATGCGTTCTTCTCCTCCTTTGTCATCAACAAAAAGGGATAATAGCATTGGCGCACTATATGATTAAAAAAATCCCCATAAATATAATGTTTCTCTTTAACTTTTAACTATGTACTTACCCTATCAATATGCTCATTTTTTCACCCTATTTGTAATAAACAAAAAGTATGAGTAAATTAAAAAATAAATGGAGAATATCATAGAGAAGTCATAAATAATAATTTTTTTAACATTATTGTAAAGCGATGAGTATCCAATAGATATGTCAAATGTAAGCAAAATAATACTCATTTACAATAGATATAAGGTTTATGACTTAGGAAACCATATCCAGTTGGATGTGGTCGATTTCTTAAAAATATAATTTCCACTAATAATCATAGTGTCGTAATAATTGCTAATGTATGATTGTCTATTATAATCAGTTAGATGAGTAGGAACCTATATATCAACGTTAATTGTCATTGAATTAGTATTCAAAGAATTTTTTCTATTTTAAGCATAATACTATCATGACATGAATTAATTTTAGAACTATCTCTACTTTTAGTACTAGAATTAAAATGTGTATACATGAATGCATATCTAGTACTTTTTCTACAAGTATCTTGTTTATAGTCTGAATCAGTTCTATTATTGTGAGCTTTGCTATTAGTAGTTAAGGAAGATAAATCATCTTTTTCTCTGCTAAAATTTGTGATTTTCTCATTTAATTTATCAAAAACAGCTCTAGAATCACAAATTTCTTTTTCCAAAACAATATTATTATTTTTTAGAAATTCACATTCTTTAATTAATTCTAGATTCTTATCATTTAAAGACCTATTCTCTTTTTCAAGAGACAAAAGTTTAGAATTAGAATCATTTAAAGAATTTTCCAAAAATATATTTTTATTTTCCAAATCCTTTAAAAGGTCAGTGTTTTTATCATTTAAGCGCTCATTTTCTTGTAATAGAAAATCTTTTTATAAAACAAGTTCTTCCAATGTATTTTCAAAAACTTCAGTTTGTTTTACTAAAAACTTATTTTCTTCCATTAAAATACTAATTTTATGCTCATAATCATCTAGTTTAGCTAAATCAATAGAATTAACCTTTTATGATGTTTTAAAATCTTTTAAAAACCCATTCAATCGTAAAAGATCATTATATATAGAATCTAAGCATACCGATTTTGATCTGGGATTGGTCATACAACACATGTACCTTGATTCTATTGATTGTTGCTTGATTCTAGAAATTTGCTTTTTCTCGACTGTCTTTGAGCTTTGACTGAATCTTCTCTTTCTGGCCATTATTCTATGATGTTGTAATGATCGATCGAATTCCAGGATCTGATACCACTGGTTTTTCGCTACGCATAGGATCAAAATGGCCAACAGTTGTAAACATTGTAAATGCAACGGAAATAAAATAGTAGATAACATAGTTAATTTTATACTGGTTCGGAGCACATCTCCTATGTTTAGTCCCTAAGCACCTTTTAGGAATTTCACTATCAACACCCTCACTTTACCCAAAGGAACAGGTTTACAGACTCCGACTGAATAACCAAATAGGGCTTCAACACCAGTTACAAGTAGAATAATAACTCTTATAACCATGCCAAACTATATTGAGTGGAGGTGTAGATGATAAGGAGTTTATTCGACAAGAGTATGGGATGTGGAGATGATGCAAACTAGTCGAAATCTCTAAATCAGATGAATTTCTTGAAACTCGGAGAATTGCTTTAGAAATTGAGAGTTTAGGAGTGGAAAATAAAGAATAGAGTTATGTTTCAATGTCTATTGATTCAAGAATGTTTAGGGGATTATATAGTAGGGATGCCAATGTAGGGGTGCAACCTTCCAAATTCGTCGTTGATGAAGAGAAGTGGCTGCATGAGCGAATAGATGCAACTTCTGGAGCGAAGAGACACGAAGACACCAATTCAAAAAATAGTTGTTTTGTACTAGCTCAGTCGACTGAAAGTGGCCAATTTTGGTCTAGAGAGTAGGGCTTGATTTAGTAGGCTGCTTTTTATAAGTTGGTACACTTAGACAGTTTCAGTCGACTGAGACAGAATTTCAATCGATTGAATAGGTATAATTTCCAAATGCTTGCTTACTTCAGTGGTAAAGGCATGTGTTTATCTCTTAGCCTACCTGGGTTCGAGTCTGAGCTTTGCATATTTTTAGCCAATTTATTTTTCACCTTTTCCAGCACCGTTTTAACCTGAAATAACTTAATTATGATATTAGTAGAGTTGTTGTATGATTGTTATCATCAAAACACCATATATATGGTTCTAACAGACAAGTCAAACCTTGTACAATGTGACTGCTGCTTACGCACGTACAGACACATGTGTATACGATACAAATGTTTACCTTAATTGATACCCTTCATACATCAAATCAAAATTATCTATTAAAAAAGTATAGATAAGATCTAAATGTATTTGAACTTCACGGGCTTAATAAGATTCAAATGAAAAAAAATTGGAATTCGCCCATTTTATTCGCTGCACGCTCGACCAGATCTTTCAAAATTAAATAAGGAAGTTTGAAAGGATGGAATTGAAAGGTTTCCACATGTCCCTTTAAAAAAAATCTTCTTTTCTTTATTTGACCATTTATTTTTCCTTCCAATATTTTCATTCTCATGCACTCCTCTTCCCCCTCAATGGCTAAAATTATCATGGTCTCAATGGCCGTTTTTCCCCAAACAAATAAAATTAATCAATTTATTAAAGGTATTTTATACTCCTTGACCTTTACAAAATCTGGAGCTTGATTCAGGAATCTTGAAGCGTTTTATTCATCATTCAAGGTATGACTTTTGGTAACATACTAAGGTACTACTCCGACTTAATTTTTTATGCGTCTCTCTTATTCATATGGTTGGATTCCGTATAATTCATCTTGTCTTTTAATTGTCCATCTTGTAACATGTAATTCAAATCGCCTTTGTCCACCTAAATTAAAAATATGTTTATTATGTTAATTTGATTCAGATCTGCTTCTGTTTTTTCTCCCTCCACTGTATGTTTAATTTGATTCATATAATTTAGATCCTCTATCTCCTATGATAATTTATTATTATTCCTTGTGTTATTTAGTTATGAATGTTATTATTAGGAATTTACATGTGCCTAAGTTGTCCAATTCCCTTTTATTTTGTTTTCTTTATAAATTTATTAAAAAAACTAATCTTTAATTGAAAACTATTTTATAATTTTGTAACGTATAAGTTAGTTATTCAAATTTTTTGTGAAAATTAATTTGTTATGTTATATGGTTGCTGTTTTGAATATAATTGTTTTGGGTATTGTTTTCATAAGAATAGAAGTTTTTCAATATAGAAATCATGTGTGGACTTTTGCGTAAAATCCAAAATTTATGTTTCCTTTCTAAATTTAAAGTTTTCTGTAAAAACTTATATCTTTTGGTTCCTTTCAAATAAATGGTTTAATTTAAATTGTTAACTAAAAATTCAAACATATCTATACATACATTATAAATTACAATGCTTATAAATATAAGTTGTTTTAAAATCTAAAACATCAATTGATATATTATATGGAAAGATATATGCGTTTCCTTAATTATAATTAATAAGATGGATTTCATGTAATAATGTTATCTTTAATCTCAAACTTTTCCCTAATTGAAAATAAATTCATTATCTTTAATTTTAGATTTCAAATCATATAATATTATCAAATATAATTTCAATATATATATATATACATACATACTAATATACGTCTTTTCTTATGTATGTATTTTTAATTCAAAACCTTTAACAAATAAGGCATATGTAAGGGAAAATGGGTTTCTTGCTGTGTAAATCCCAACACTTACATATGATCATATTAACTATGTATACTTTTTATATGTATCATGTGCCCAAACAAGCATATTTGATATACCTGAAAATTAAAATTAAAAAAATTAATTAAAAAATATTTCAAACATATTAAATGAAGTGGAGATTTTATTTAAAATATTTTAGGTTGGATCTAAAATCCATATATGCATCACAGGCTCAAGAAAGATCTTTTTTTTTAAATTCACAATTTAACGCGCTTTCGACTGGCCTGATTTCTTCAATTGTTCTAGAGCCCAATTGACTATGTTGTCTAAATTAGCACTATTAGGGCTAATCGATTAAATGAAATGACCCTATTTATTTTACCTAATTTTTACTAGGATTTTTTTTACATTAATAAATTTCCTAGAGTCATTTAGCCTTTCTAAGAAATTATCCAGGATCCTAATTTTTCCACTAATATATTTATATCAGTTCATTAATAAATATTCATACACATATGAAGATGTATGTGACCCTCTTGCTTGGATCAGAGTGTTGGTAAGCAAGAGTGCATCCTGATTGAATTTGAGTTTCTAATCAACCAGTACATAGCTCATTTTCTTTGGTTTTGATATTTGAGTCATGGGAGTGAATCCCATAATCATATATAATTTATACCTAGTAATTTTGATCATTCTTATGGTGATTGTCTGTTAGTCTGACTCAGCAAAGTGATCTCAGATTATATAGCAAGTCATCATAGTTTTAATCTAATTGTTTGATATTTGATCAAAAGCCAGAAAGAAAAATGATATACACATTTATCATTTTCAACATGAGTGATTTTATCACAAATTCCTTTACTTATAACCAAGCTAGTTGAGTGATTCATTCACACTTTATATAGTTGTGTTTCTATGAATCAATTCCATTTCCCTAATCCCTGAGTTACCTCAGCTTGCATCCTAATTTAAAGGTTGCTTTACTGAATTTAGAAAATCCAGATTTTATGGTCATTTAACAAAAGTAGTATTTAAGTAATATGTGTGCATATCAGATGTATTGTGCTCCCTGGACTAAGAAAGCTACTCAAATAGAAGTGAATTGTTCAAGTATTTGAAAATGTCTTTGTACATGCATTTGCAAAGAAAGCTTCAGATTTTACAAAGTGCATTTTCTTCCTTTAATCCCAAAAACTCTGGTCATCTTGATCAACCCAGACCTCACTCCTTTTGAGGTGGGTTAACCTTATGACTAGGTTGTCCCAAACCTTAATGCCTGACCATTACAATGTCAATCCAGATACAAGATACTTGAAAATCCCTTAAAACATATACACATCATAAACCAGTGTTCAAAAATACATAATTTCTTTTATCAAAATACTTCAGCATATAGACACAAAACTCTTTAAAGAATATTCGTAACCAAACTCAGATTTTAACCTCAAAACTTAAAGCTTTTAAGTGACTCAAGATTGACTAATAAAAAATATATATATGTATCCATTTCTCAAATATAAGCACATGTCATCTACAGATTTCTACCATAATACTCAAATATATTTTCTTGCATAAGATTCAACTAAGTCTTTGGTTTTTCCCAACCTTAATACATTACCAGATTCAATTGAAACAACTAAATAAAATCCAAACATTCAAGATCATTACATAACAACAAAAGCAGAATTATAAAACTTCCAAGATTACATGCAAATAGTTCATTCTAAGCTCTTATTTAATTCTAATTTAGCATGCTTATCCAATCATTCTCATTAGCTATAGCAGCTTCCTATTTGGAACCAGCATTCCCTGAAAGAGCATTAGAGGCTGCCCCATTTTAAATGAGACACCCCAGATTCCATAAGCAAACAAGGGTCAGATACAAGATCTGGTATGAGCAATATCAAAAATTCCATGATATTAAGTAGATAAGTGAGACATAAGCATTTTGTATAGGTTGGCATAACTTCTTTAATCAATTTGCCTGACTTGTTTCTGATATATTATACATATATGATCAGTATTAAAACTAATTATGTATACACTTTCAACTATGCAAACATACATGTCAAACAGAGATACTCAGGAACTATCATAGCTCCAATCCAACCAACCTAGGAATAACTCAAGTTCCTACTTCATCAATTTAGGGTTGCATTTACTAAATTAATTCCTAGCCTCATCTGCCATAAAGGAATCACGGGGACACATTGCAATAAAATAATTCACAATATTGCACAAAGATCTCAGGGCTTAAACAAACCATGTGCCAACTTGCATACTTTAAATATAACAAGCATTCCAGCAGTCTTCTTGGCTCACAATCCTTAGTTTATTTACTAAGTGTTCATGGTTGATACTATCATGAGATAGCTAGGTGATTAAATCACAGTGTACATCAAACATTACATAAAACTTGCAAGCATACTTCAAAGGCAAGCTAACATTCATATCCAGGGGAAATCATATTTTCAAATATTCTGGCTTAAAGAAAATACAAGAATATTTACCACTGTGAATAGAGACTAGGCATGTGGGTTATTATTGTTTCATAAGCAACCATGTTTGAACTAAATTCAAGATCTAGCTTAAACAAGATTTCTAGCTCATGGGTTTTCTGTTTGATCAAGGGTTCAGCACTTTTGGGTATTTCCATTGCTCCCATGAATCTTTCATTTGAGCCTCAGCACTTACACAAGTGTAATGCAACTCATATATATATATTTTGATTTCTGTATTTTCCATGCCATGTCTAAACCAGTTACAAGTATTCTCTATTTACTTTCATGATTTCATACTTTAACATTTCTGGGTGTAACCAAACAGAGCAAAATACTCAACCATCAAAGCAATCAAAAGCATTCATAAACACCCATTAAAGCATCCATTAAAACCATAGTAATAAAATCAGAAATATGTAGAAAAATAACATAAACTTGGCTGCCTCATAACAGGACTTAATGCCATGGGTTTAGTGAGATTACTCACAGAAAAATGCTCCTTTTGCTTAATCCAGAAAAGAAACTCTTTGAAACTCTGCCTTTCTTCTTGCAATATTTTTCTTCTTTGTTTTCTTAAATGTCTCGGGTAGAAAATGGTTTTTCTGGTTTAAACTTGGATTTATAAGAGAGGTTTTTCTAGGGTTTCATCATTGTAAAATCCCATTCCTACCCTGGCCAATACTCATGCTTATTCCCCTTTTTCTTTTCCAGAATATCTATTTTGTTCTCTTTGTAAATCATGACAATTGTGTGACATTGTCACTTGTTTATTTTCTAAAAATCCTCCTTTCTATTTTCTGCCTAAAGCAATTGTTTTGCTTGCAATATGTCTTTTGCTATTTTAATGTTATGCTTTCCCTTGCTTATTTCTTTTTAATACTTTCAGTACTTATAGAAATGTACATATGCATACATATCTTATCTAGGCTTACTTTACTCCTCCTTAGTTTCAGAAAGACATACCCATATATGTGCATACATGTTTCAAATCCTTATCTAATTTATCCTGGGTTTAAATTAAGTAAAATCTGTTTACTGGTTCAAACAAAACTTGCTTTGTCTTATTTTCTAAAATAATCCTTATAAATCCAGAAATCAAATATCCATGTCTGATTTGATAATTTTCATTACAAAATCATGTTTGTATGGCTTTTCCAGTTCTTGTTTTAATTTTAAGAAATTTGGAGTTCTTCCTTGTGCCATATCAGTGTGCACGTGCACACATGCACACACACTTGCACACAATTAATTCCATACATTCCTATACAAATAAATTCATATATTTTCAAAATTCAACCAAAATAAGGTTTCATGAATTTCTGGGGCATTACAATCACCCCACCTTTTTAGGAATTGTGTCCTCACAATTTTCTTATTTTTACTTTAAAAATTTCCAGATTTTTATAAAATCTATCAAACATTGCACAAGCAAACAATTCAGTCAAAACAACCATACATATTAAACTTTTTTAGGAAATTAGAATTTACCTTCCACTGCAAAAAGCTTAGGGTAATCCATCTTTATCTTATCCTCTAACTCCCATGTACAATCATTAGGGTCTAGGCTCCATTGAACCTTCACCAATTTTAGAGTTTTGCTCCTCAACTTCTTTTCCTCTTTAGCTAAAATCCCCACTGGTTCTTTCTCATAGACCAAATAAGGATTTAATTGAACTTGAGTGGGTTTCTCTAGAATTTCCTCTTTATCATGCACCCATCTCCTAAGTTGTGACACATGAAATACATTGTGCATTGCACTCATCTCTTCTGGTAGCTCTAACTTGTATGCTAATGAACCTATTCTTTCCAAAATCTTGTAAGGTCCAACATATCTTGGGGTAAGTTTTCCCTGCTTGCCAAACCTCAACACCTTCTTCATAGCTGAAACTTTGATGAAAACATAATCACCAACTTCATATTCTACCTGCTTCCTCCTTACATCTGCAAACTTCTTTTGCCTATCTTGAGCTGCTGCCATTCTTCTCCTCACAAGCTCAATTTTATCTGTAGTCTCTTTAACATACTCAGGCCCTAAGACAGCCCTTTCTCCTGCTTCAACCCAACATATTGGTGACAAACATGGTTTGCCATACAAGGCTTCAAATGGTGTCATGCCTATGGTGCTTTGATAACTATTGTTATATGTAAACTCAGCCAAGTGGAGGTGATTTTCCCAATTACCTCCAAAGTCGAATGCACATGCCCTCAACAAATCCTCCAAAACTTTGTTTATTACTTCAGTTTGACCATCTGATTGGGGGTGGTATGCAGTACTCAAGCATAACTCACTCCCGATGGCTTCTTGAAAGCTCTTCCAAAATCTGGATGTAAAGATTGTGTCCCTATCACTCACTATAGTTTTAGGAATTCCATGCAACCTTACTACTTCTTTCATGAATATTTGAGCTAGTTTAGGTGCATTTCTTTCTGCCTTCACCGGTATAAAGTGTGCCACTTTAGTTAATCTATCAACTACTACCCAAAGGCTTGTATTTCCCCTCTTTGATCTAGGCAGACCATCTATGAAATCCATAGATATATCTTCCCACTTCCACTGTGGTATGCTTAGAGGTTGCAATAGGCCTGAGGGTCTTTGGGTTTCTGCCTTGACTTGTTGGCAAGTCATACACTTTGCAACATGTTTGGCCACATCTGATTTCATCCCTCTCCACCAATAATCCCTTTTTAGGTTTTGGTACATTTTGGTGCTGCCTGGATGTATGGAATATTTACTCCTATGGTATTCATTAAGTATCTCTTCCTTCAACCCTATATCTTCTGGAACACATATCCTACCTTTATTCCTTAAGTAACCATTCTTATCAGTGTGGTAGTTTACTACTTCTTCTCCTTTTTCTATTAGAGTTTTCTTTTCTAATAAATCTGGATCTTCCTCTTGCATTTTCCCCACTTTCAAAATTAAATCTGATTGCAAAGTTATCAAACTTAATTTTCCTTTACCCCCTTCTTCAATCATCTCTATGTTCACCTCATTGTTTTCCTCAATTTCCAAATCAGTAAGTAGAGATAAATTTCTAAACTCGTCTATCATTAACATGGCTACTTTTGCATGCTGCCTGCTCAAAGCATCTGCAACCTTATTAGCTTTTCCTGGAGTATAAAGTATGTCTAAATCATATGCTGCTAGAAACTCAACCCATCCATGCTGCCTCATATTCAAATCTTTTTGTGAAAAGAGATATTTCAATGCTTTATGGTCAGTGTATAAAATAAACTTAGCACCTAGAAGATAATGTCTCCAGAGCTTTAGTGCATATACCACTGCTGCCAACTCAAGATCATGGGTTGCATACCTTGATTCACGTGGCTTCAATTGTCTTGATGCATAGGCTATAACTTGATCTTGCTGCATCAATACAGCTCCTAGCCCAGAACCACTTGCATCAGTATAAACAATCAAATCCTCGTTTCCCTCTGGTACTCTCAACACTGGTGCATTGACTAAGGCCTCCTTGATTTTACTAAAGGCTTGCTCACATTTCTCAGTCCATATAAATGGTTGGTTCTTTCTAGTTAGGTTGGTAAGAGGTGATGACATCTTAGAAAAATCCTTTATAAATCTTCTATAATACCCTGCCATCCCCATAAATGACCTAACTTCTCCTACTGTGCTTGGTCTTTTCCATGCTTGGATAGCCACAATTTTATTAGGGTTCACTGAAATTCCTTTGGCAAATATAACATGCCCAAGGAAATGCACTTCTTCTTTCCAAAATGCACACTTAGAAAATTTTGCTTTTAAATCTTTTTCTCTTAATCTAGACAAAACAAGGTGTAAGTGATTTTCATGTTCCTCTACTGTTTTAGAATAAATCAAAATATCATCAATAAAAATCAATACAAACTTGTCTAAATAATCCCTGAATATCCTATTCATCAAGTCTACAAAGTATGATGGGGCATTTGTCAACCCAAATGGCATGACAATAAACTCATATAAACCATACCTAGTGTTAAAGGCTGTATACTTAACACTTGAGTCCTTAACCTTCATCTGATGGAATCCAGATGCCAAGTCTAACCTAGAAAATATTTTTGCTCCACTAAGTTGATCAAAAAGATCATCAATTCTAGGTAAGGGGTACTTGTTTTTAATAGTGACTTTGTTTAGTTCCCTGTAATCTATACACATCCTAAAAGTACCATCATGTTTTCTTACAAACACTACTGGAGCACCCCAGCATGAATTACTTGGTCTTATAAATCCTTTGCTGTCCAATTCTTCTAACTATTTCTTCAACTCCTTCAACTCACTTGGCCCCATCCTAGTGGGTTTCTTAATAATTGGACTTGCTCCTGGTATGAGACTAATATGAAATTCCACTGGTCTGTGGTGTGGAACACCCTTAACTTCTCCAAACACATCCAAGTATTTGTTAATTATGGGGATTTCTTCAATAGAAGGCTCACTGGAATCCTTATCTAAGTCAATCAAATGATATAATTTCCTTTCTTTGGCTACTTCACACAAAATTGTGATTCTTTGGCCTCTAGAATTTTGTAATGATATGGTGGATGAGTCTAAATTAATTATGGCTTTGTATTGCCTTAACCAGTCTACACCTAATATAACACCTATATTTGGGTAATTTAAAACATATAAATTGGAAATAAAAATATTTCCTCCTATGTTTAATTCCACATCCACACAAATCATGTTTAAAACACTAGAACTTCCCAATGGGCTTTGCACTAACAAAGGGGTTTCAACCAGTATGCAATTTAATTTAAGCAATGCAACTAATTCATGGGAAATCAGAGAATGTGTTGCCCCTGTATCATACACTACTGATATGGGTAGGGTACAAATAAATAAGGTACCTTCCACTTGACCATGGTTTTCTGCAATAGCTTCTACTGTGGATTTGCTTTTGCTCTCCAAACTTGCTAGCTTCCCTTGCTGTTTATACTCAGGGCAATTTCTCTTGAAATGTCCCTCCTTACCACATAGGTAGCACTTGAAAGCTCCTCCCTTCAATTCTGGACACCTTGGTTTGATATGTCCTTCTTTTCCACAATGATGACACACTATTTTCCTCTTTGTATCAGTGGTCTTAGTATCATTGGTTTTCTTGCTTTCTGTCTCCTCCTTCTTTTTGTCATAGGGGCGATACCTTCCCTTATTCTTCTTGTTGTTGTTGTTCTTAAAACTCCTATACTTCTCCCTCTCCTTGTCATGTTGCTCAAACTTTAAGGCCAAATCAATGACTTGATCAAAGGTTTTATCTGCATATGGCAACATAGCCCTACTAAGCCCTAGGTTTAAACCCTTAATATACCTATCATTCTTTGATGCCTCATCAGCCACAAGCATAGCTCCATACTTAGACAAGCCCTTAAACCTTTGAGTATACTCAGTCACATTAAAGGTTCCCTACCTAAGTCTGATGAATTCTTCAAGCAATAGAGTTTTAGCTGATGCTGGAACAAATCTAGCTTCCAACATCTCCTTGAATTGATTCCAAGTGATATCATTCTCAATCCTCCCAGCTATGACTACCTCCCACCAGCTTAAAGCCACACCTTTCAGTTGTCTTGAGGCCACTTGCCTCTTCCTTTGATCATCCAATTGCATGTCATTGAAAATTCTGTCCAGTGTTCTCAACCATGCTTGAATTTCCATCACATTTTCAGTCCCTTCAAAGCTCTTGCCTCCCAAATTGGTATAAGTCTTTAATAGTTTTGAAAGTTCCTCATGTGGGTTCTCAAGTCTCTGCCCTACTCCATCCCTTAAAGCCCTCATAAAGTCTTGCATATCAAGCATTTATGGTGCACTTGATCCTGCATTGTGATGAGATCCTCTTCCTACCATGATTGGATAACTAGGGTATTGGTAGATAGGGTTAGTTTATCATGAGTATTTTTCTTTTGCTATAACTTTCTATCTGAATTACTATTTTACTCAAACAAACAAACAGTACATACATATGGTTATAGTACTTCAATCAATCAATACAATCATTCTCAGCTATGTATAGTTTTAACATAGCTCTGATACCAAATGAAATAACCCTATTTATTTTACCTAATTTTTACTAGGATTTTTTTTGTTTTTTTACATTAATAAATTTCCTAGAGTCATTTAGCCTTTCTATTAAATTATCCAGGATCCTAATTTTTCCACTAATATATTTATATCAGTTCATTAATAAATATTCACACACATATGAAGATGCATGTGACCCTCTTGCTTGGATCAGAGTGTTGGTAAGCAAGAGTGCATCCTGATTGAATTTGAGTTTCTAATCAACCAGTACATAGCTCATTTTCTTTGGTTTTGATATTTGAGTCATGGGAGTGAATCCCATAATCATATATAATTTATACCTAGTAATTTTGATCATTCTTATGGTGATTGTCTGTTAGTCTGACTAAGCAAAGTGATCTCAGATTATATAGCAAGTCATCATAGTTTTAATCTAATTGTTTGATATTTGATCAAAAGCCAGAAAGAAAAATGATATACACATTTATCATTTTCAACATGAGTGATTTTATCACAAATTCCTTTACTTATAACCAAGCTAGTTGAGTGATTCATTCACAATTTATATAGTTGTGTTTCTATGAATCAATTCCATTTCCCTAATCCCTGAGTTACCTCAGCTTGCATCCTAATTTAAAGGTTGCTTTACTGAATTTAGAAAATCCAAATTTTATGGTCATTTAACAAAAGTAGTATTTAAGTAATATGTGTGCATATCAGATGTATTGTGCTCCCTGGACTAAGAAAGCTACTCAAATAGAAGTGAATTGTTCAAGTATTTGAAAATGTCTTTGTACATGCATTTGCAAAGAAAGCTTCAGATTTTACAAAGTGCATTTTCTTCCTTTAATCCCAAAAACTCTGGTCATCTTGATCAACCCAGACCTCACTCCTTTTGAGGTGGGTTAACCTTATGACTAGGTTGTCCCAAACCTTAATGCTTGACCATTACAATGTCAATCCAGATACAAGATACTTGAAAATCCCTTAAAACATATACACATCATAAACCAGTGTTCAAAAATACATAATTTCTTTTATCAAAATACTTCAGCATATAGACACAAAACTCTTTAAAGAATATTCTTAACCAAACTCAGATTTTAACCTTAAAACTTAAAGCTTTTAAGTGACTCAAGATTGACTAATACAAAATATATATATGTATCCATTTCTCAAATATAGGCACATGTCATCTACAGATTTCTACCATAATACTCAAATATATTTTCTTGCATAAGATTCAACTAAGTCTTTGGTTTTTCCCAACCTTAATACATTACCAGATTCAATTGAAACAACTAAATAAAATCTAAACATTCAAGATCATTACATAACAACAAAAGAAAAATTATAAAACTTCCAAGATTACATGAAGATAGTTCATTCTAAGCTCTTATTTAATTCTAATTTAGCATGCTTATCCAATCATTCTCATTAGCAATAGCAGCTTCCTATTTAGAACCAGCATTCCCTGAAAGAGCATTAGAGGCTGCCCCATTTTAAATGAGACACCCCAGATGCCAAAAGCAAACAAGGGTCAGATACAAGATCTGGTATGAGCAATATCAAAAATTCCATGATATTAAGTAGATAAGTGAGACATAAGCATTTTGTATAGGTTGGCATAACTTCTTTAATCAATTTGCCTGACTTGTTTCTGATATATTATACATATATGATCAGTATTAAAACTAATTATGTACACACTTTCAACTATGCAAACATACATGTCAAACAGAGATACTCAGGAACTATCATAGCTCCAATCCAACCAACCTAGGAATAACTCAAGTTCCTACTTCATCAATTTAGGGTTGCATTTACTAAATTAATTCCTAGCCTCATCTGCCATAAAAGAATCACGGGGACACATTGCAATAAAATAATTCACAATATTGCACAAAGATCTCAGGGCTTAAACAAACCATGTGCCAACTTGCATACTTTAAATATAACAAGCATTCCAGCAGTCTTCTTGGCTCACAATCCTTAGTTTATTTACTAAGTGTTCATGTTTGATCCTATCATGAGATAGCTAGGTGATTAAATCACAGTGTACATGAAACATTACATAAAACTTGCAAGCATACTTCAAAGGCAAGCTAACAGTCATATCCAGGGGAAATCATATTTTCAAATATTCTGGCTTAAAGAAAATACAAGAATATTTACAACTGTGAATAGAGACTAGGCATGTGGGTTATTATTGTTTCATAAGCAACCATGTTTGAACTAAATTCAAGATCTAGCTTAAACAAGATTTCTGGCTCATGGGTTTTCTGTTTGATCAAGGGTTTAGCACTTTTGGGTATTTCCATTGCTCCCATGAATCTTTCATTTGAGCCTCAGCACTTACACAAGTGTAATGCAACTCATATATATATTTTGATTTCTGTATTTTCCATGCCATGTCTAAACCAGTTACAAGTATTCTCTATTTACTTTCATGATTTCATACTTTAACATTTCTGGGTGTAACCAAACAGAGCAAAATACTCAACCATCAAAGCAATCAAAAGCATTCATAAACACCCATTAAAGCATCCATTAAAACCATAGTAATAAAATCAGAAATATGTACAAAAATAACATAAACTTGGCTGCCTCATAACAGGACTTAATGCCATGGGTTTAGTGAGATTACTCACAGAAAAATGCTCCTCTTCCTTAATCCAGAAAAGAAACTCTTTGAAACTTTGCCTTTCTTCTTGCAATATTTTTCTTCTTTGTTTTCTTAAATGTCTCGGGTAGAAAATGGTTTTTCTGGTTTAAACTTGGATTTATAAGAGAGGTTTTTCTAGGGTTTCATCATTGTAAAATCCCATTCCTACCCTGGCCAATACTCATGCATTTTGCATTTTAGATTTGCTTATTTTCACCCTTAATACCACGGCCATGTAATGCTTATTCCCCTTTTTCTTTTCCAGAATATCTATTTTGTTCTCTTTCTAAATCATGACAATTGTGTGACATTGTCACTTGTTTATTTTCTAAAAATCCTCCTTTCTATTTTCTGCCTAAAGCAATTGTTTTGCTTGCAATATGTCTTTTGCTATTTTAATGTTATGCTTTCCCTTGCTTATTTCTTTTTAATACTTTCAGTACTTATAGAAATGTACATATGCATACATATCTTATCTAGGCTTACATAACTCCTCCTTAGTTTCAGAAAGACATACCCATATATGTGCATACATGTTTCAAATCCTTATCTAATTATCCTGGGTTTAAATTAAGTAAAATATGTTTACTGGTTCAAACAAAACTTGCTTTGTCTTATTTTCTAAAATAATCCATATAAATCCAGAAATCAAATATCCATGTCTGATTTGATAATTTTCATTACAAAATCATGTTTGTAAGGCTTTTCCAGTTCTTGTTTTAATTTTAGGAAATTTGGAGTTCTTCCTTGTGCCATATCAGTGTGCACGTGCACACATGCACACACACTTGCACACAATTAATTCCATACATTCCTATACAAATAAATTCATATATTTTCAAAATTCAACCAAAATAAGGTTTCATGAATTTCTGGGGCATTACATTAAAGCCTACCCATTTAATAGGGATCTAAAAAGGTTGCGTCGATGGTTGGGATTAGGAAATCAAGTACTCTACCTTGGCTACCGGCCTGGCCTGAAAGATGAGTAAGCTCAAAGTTTATCCCCAATATAAAGGCCTAAATTAATTTTTAACCTTAGGCTATTTTTTCAAAATATGTGTTGAAAATTTAATTATTATATGTTAAATTTAAAAGTTAAGTTTAAAATATGGAATGTTGTAAAAGTATAAGCTTTTCAAAATTGGTTTCGAAAGTTAAAATATTAATTTCAAAATTTTTATTTGAAGTATTTAATTAATTGAATAAATTAAACAAGCAAATAAATAATTAATTACAAGTTGAATAAATATAAAAATATATAATGATAATTTATATTTGTCTTAAAATGTTTAAGGTATATGAAGGTAAAATTTTGAATTTAATTTACATTATTTTAATTAAAAATTATTTTTAGTTAATAAAGTTAATTAAAAGTTAATTAATAAATACTATATATGTATAATGATATGCGTACATAGTTACTATAAATGTTATAGTGTATATTCATCTTTAAATTGTTAAGGATGAATGAAGTAGAATTCAATGGTTGAAATTTAAAAGAAAAAAAGTGTTAATTAAAATTGCTTGATTAAATTAATTAAATACGATTAAATTAATAAAATTAAAATTAATTTAAATATCGTTTAGTTAAATATAGTGGAACTTTAAGAAACCCAAATTAGATTTATGGAAGCAATACATACGTACTATACGTATACCATGATTTCTGATGTATCCGACACTTGAATCACGAGGGTCTTTCATAAAGAAATACATTATTCGTAAAATCGATATCACTCTTGTATATACATTAAAGAGTATGAATCCTTAATATATAAGTTGTCATCTACCATTTCTATAATAAGAGATTACTTGCATACTTCTTAGTTGTTGATCCACCTCAAGCTAGGGATGTTATGTGTAGTAGTATTAATACATTGACTAGACAAGTTAAGATACATGCATACATTTGTTGATTTCCTCAAGGTACATACTTATACTTAGACCATCATGAAATGGTGGGTACGAGTGATAATCTCCCTCGATTTGTTGATCTTCCTCAAGGTCGAGATGAGATTAGGACAAAGACCATGGGTTAGAAGTTGTATATGATGCAATCGATAAAGTGTTATCCATCGCTTATGGGGCTATGATTAGAATCCCAAGACAAGCGAGTTCTAATATCCACTAGAGAAATAGAAAGATTTATCTGTTCTTCTTAGAGTTTTAAGAAACATTAAAATCTAGTGGGAGTCGAATTAGAAAGATAAAATGGTAACATTTGGCCTTTCTAATATTGTAAGAATATATGCCACACAAGTTAATCTACTTGGATAAACTTGTGCATCCATTAAAATTGATAAAATGTTTACCAATTAAGATACACAAATGAAACTAAATTAAAAAATAATAAAGAAATATTTTATACACTTGCCTTTAAATCCTTTGGCATGTTGTCGCTACAAGACCCACGCAAGGGCCAATATATACAACCGCTAAAACATCCGTACCTCGATCGCTTAATTGTTTATTTGTACAAGACTATGCATTGTCTTCTAATAGCAATATAAGAATGTACATATTTGTCCCATATTCAACCACATATTAATGTTATATGGAAAATGGTCGTGGTTCATAATGTATGAAACTTCAATGAAATTAGTTCACTTAAAATAAGAAAATAAACCATAATGCAAGATCATGTATTAAATACGGTTGATTACAATAAGGATCTCATTTGAATGGTTTGACCATTTTGGAAAGGAGAGCAAATGTACAAGGACGTATGTAACTTAGGTATAGTTGAGATGAACTGATGAATAGTCACCTCTGCTTTATAAAGGGACGTTAGAAATGAGAATTGTATAACATACCAAAAGATATTTAATATGGAATGAGAAATGTAGTTTCTATTCCAATTGTAGCATAATATATAAAATTATTTTCTATAAAGGTTATTTCTATGAATTTAAGATATTTGATCGAAACTCTCTACTATAGACTAGTTACAGTAAAAGAAATAAATAGCTCATAGTAAGTAGTTAAATGAAGCTTCGTATTTCATACACTGTTATATTAACAAGGGAAATAGTGAGAGCATGTCGTATAATACTTATCAATGGAGGCATCAAGAGACTAATTTTTTTTTGCAAATATATCAAATATTATTTGTGAAATAATAACTATTTTTAGTATTGAATGAAAATAAATATTGTTTTATTTTGTTATGAATATTCTGAATATTTGTTATGAAATAAATATATCAATAGGTATTTGTTACAATAGCTACTTAACACATAAGTATCTAAAATTTTAACAATTGTTGTTGGGAGTATGGACTAAGCCATATCTTAGAGAAATAATTCTTTAAATCATATAATTATGAATCATATAGTACCGGTGAATCATATCTTATGATACTAAGGGTAAAGCATCCATTCAGTGGGAGCAACAAAAGAGTTGGTGAACTCTTCGGATTGATACATGAAGATGTATGTAGTTAAAAGTCTAATTGTACAAAATGGATCCACCTACTTCTTTTAATTCACTAGATTAATTATCATAGTAATTAACATTCATATTTGATACAGAAGCAATGTATTTATGATAAGTTCATTGAATATAGAACGAAAGTATAAAATATAATAATCAAAGGAAATAAAATAATTTGATTTGATCAAATAAGTGAGTATACCAGAAAGAGTTCTCCATTTACCTAAAACAAATAAGATTCAATCATAAAATTCACTCTTCCTGATGATACATAATGATGTATCGATAAGATGTAATTGGAATTTGTTGGACGAAGAACGACTAATGATGAGTGAAGTTGAGTTAAATTCTTTCTATTAGGTCGTGTACTTAAGAGTAAGTACATAAGATTAAAATTAATTTTATATAAAGCATAGTTTACGAGACCATATAAGATAAATGTTTAAGGGAAACCCCCACACATCCTAGGTCAAGGAGTTGAAAGGTTGTGTGAGTCGAGAGACCACATATAATAACTATTTGTAAGGGATCTTCAATGGACCACCCCAAATGATTTTGGGACCGATCAATATTAATTAACTAATTTATGTGATGAACATAAGTTTTGTAAACTAAAAACTAAATCTTTTTTATACTTATGTAAAGGTAGCTCATTAAAATGTTTATGAGTTTCAATTTTGTTCACTAAGAAATAATTGTTGTCTCAAGAAATGCCAACTTCGTGATGAAGGAATTTCTTTTAGAAATAATTGGTAGTAAAATGGATTTGAATATGATTCAAAGATAAAACTGATTATGAAGGATGAACGAAGTTGACCAAGTTTAAAAAGGCACAACTAATTAGCATGTCTAATAAGAACCCTCGACTATGATTTTCTTATCGATGTCGATAAAAGAATTTCCTCAATTGTCAATAAGCCATTTAAAGTATAGACGCTACCATATGGCATAATGCACAAATTCAGAATAGATTCTAACTATATTATCAAAATACGATTTTGATAATTGTATCAGAGAAGGTATAATTCATCGACCGCAAAAGTGTCGCTAAGAAGAAGACAATGGAAATTGAACATGGTAAGATACGCTGATAGAATAACATCGTAAATGTAAATTGTTGAAATTAACGTAACATATTATCATTTGACATACTAAAGTTATTTCAGATTTTAATCACAAAATTATCCCTCGACTTGACTTTGAGTTCTAGTATATGCATTTTGAAACAGAAATTCTAAATAATGATTTAGATATGTTGTTTGTGCTTAAAAACTAGATGTCTCAAAGTAGTGGGAGTGATAATTCAGTTCGTGAGTATTGGATACGATCCAAGAACTTGTACAAAAGTATCGTTCGATAAGCATAAGAGTTAAGCAAGTATTTTTACAGAGAAATTAAATAGTTCTATTTTCAATCAAAATGCAGTGGAAGCATATGTCTGAAAGAAAGTTACTAATAGGTGCTAAAGTATTTCTAAAACTACAAATAAACAACAAAGTTATGATTGTTAATGATGTATTTGTGTAAAAATTATTTTAGTTTGGTTGTTTAATTCTTGATGTTGGAATTGAAATTAGTACCTCTGTAACACCCTGCATTTTTAGATAATTAAATAATCAAATAACGATGAAAAGTAAAAATAAGCATTTTTGGAATTGTCAGAATATGACCTCGAAACTTATACCATTGTGTTCGTGACAATTTTCTAATCAATTTCCATATATAACTTGTCGAAATGCAAGTTAATATGAAGGAGTTATGAGAGAAACAAGAAATCAGAAATATATAATTAATTAAATGAAAAAAAATAACAAATAGAAGGATCCCACGTGTCGACCATCAGGCCGACCCGCAAAGCACTAGGGTCGACCGTAAGGTCAACCCATAAAGAACACAAGTCGACCTACAGGTCGACCAATGTTTTGCCCTGGATGAGAAATCGTCCAGGGATGTGCCGAAGTTATAAATTTTGATTTTCGTGCGATCTGAAGCGTTGTTTTCTAGATCCAACGATTCGCAGCGAGCCTGTGACGTGGTTGCACCAAATTCAATTCAAAAATCTGACGGTCTGAGAACCCCAAACACCACTAAAAATAGGACCCTAGGCCTAGCTATTTTCTCACAATTAGATTTTCTCCCAATTGGTTTCATTGCCGGAGACTTAACCCTAAGTAGAGAATATTTCTAGGAAGAATATCTTTTTAATAAATATATTAGATGCCTTAGAAGGTGTAACAACCCGTAATTTTAACAAATATTTTAAATAAGAATTTATTTGAAACTTTGATTTTAAATCATTTAAAAATTGAAAATTTGGAATTTTATAATGTATTTTTGGGATTTGTTGAGAATTATTTTTCCAAATATATTAAAATAAAGATTTTTCTGAAATTTGAATTTTTGGTCAACTTTGGTCAAAGTTTGACTTTCGGTTGAAAATTTTAAATTTGAATTTTAAATTTTTATTCTTTTTCTTTGAAGCTGAATTTGATTCTAACATTCTCTCTGCTTTTCGTTTCGTCAAATTCTGATTTATACTTTTCAAATCTGCAAAGTTTCAGCGTTTTACACGTAATTATTTTCTGTATTTTATTTTCCTATTTTATTTTGGGTTTTTGGGCTTGATTTGATTTATTATCTGGTTTGGTTTGCTTGATGGGCTTGGCTAATGGGCTAATATTCCTAGTAGACACCTTGTTGTCTGTTCATTTTGAAAAGCCACCTCTTGAGAAACAAATACGTACAAAATTTCCTACTGACTTCTCTTTTTCATTTCTTCCTGCTCAGAAGTTTTACAGTAAGTTTCTTTCTTTCTTCTTTTTCCATTTTCTTATTTTATTTCTTCCTCTTCCTATCTATTTCGGCCAACCCATGCCATAGCCGACCTCATTTCCTTCTTGCCTCCAACCATGATGATCCACCACCATCTCCATAGGCCGACCCTACCCCTCACCATAGCCATGGCCGTGACTAACATCCCATGGCCGAACCACCACACACCCAAAACCAAACACTAGCCAGCCTTGTTCCCTTCCTATTTTTCCTCGGCCACCACCTTCCCTTTTGCTTAGCCGTGACCTTCATCATCCATAGTCGTGACTCCTTAGTTGCCTTGACCAAATCTCACCATAGGTCGAACCAAAACAAAAGTGGCCGAACCCAATTTACCAAGTGGCCGAACCCAAAGGACACTTCCCTTTGTCCTTTTGCCTTCCATGCTTGCTACTCCTTTCTTTTGACCATAGCCGTGCCTTATACCCATCATAGCCGTGCCATTCATCAAGTTGTTGAGCCACAAATGATCATGGCCGAGCTCACTTGCTTGTGGCCGAGCCTATTTCTATGATGGCCGAGCCCACTAGCATATAGACTAGCTCATTTGCTTTGTCTTTTAATTATTTTTCATGTATAATTAATTTACTTGTATATTTTATTTTGTTTGCTTCTAAGATTTGGATCTTGGCTCTACTTCCACTCAAGTTTGATTCGTGCTTTGTCGTGCTTTTCGGTGTTGTCTTGTGTTTGAATTTTTATCTCTAGCCAAAGAAGGTGAATTTATCACTCTCGACTTTGTACTTATATTCTAGTGAATCAATGACTTGTGAATTGTAATAGTGATATGCCATGATGATAGTAGTTTCATATATCCCTGTGATATGATATTATATGATGTTATAACCTGATGTTATACCTGTTTAATCACTTGACATGTTATGCTATGTTATTCTATTCATTTTATATTTCTGTTTCTCACACTGCAAGTTCCCTCACTATGGGTTGAAATGATACATACTCGAACGGACTTTAGAATAGAGAAAAATCATTATGAGCTGAAATGATAGGCTCGAGTTATTTTTATTTGACTTGGGATTATGGGTTTGAAATGATAAAACCCGGAAATTTTTATATTTCGGATTGAAATGATACATATCCGTATCACTTGACCTAGGTTAGAAAATATTATACCGACCTATGGTTAATTTTTAAATATATATATATATATATATTTTATGAAATTTTTAACTAATTTGAATTTTAAATTATGAAATTTTAAGTTAAATTTTTGTTTAAATGATTTAAAAATATATACTGATTTTCTATAAGTTAAAATTTTATAAGTTAATAAATGGTTTAAATGTATTTTAACCTAATATAAGAAATACAGTCTTAATTAGATATTTCAGCAATAAGTTTTATGTAACTAGAACCATAGTTTAATTAATATCCAAATAAATAAATAAGTTTGTAAAGTAAAATAGATTTTATATAATAACTATGATAAAAATATAAGATATGATGTTTTAAATATGTTATAGTAGAAAATATAATAGAAATTGCAGCATTTCCAAAATGTTATGGTTTTAAGGTTATGTTTTTAAAATGCTACTATTTCTAAAAATGTAACATTTTCGAAATGCTACTATATAAACATTACATTTTAAAAGTGTTATGGTTTCTAATATTACATTTTTAAAAGTGTTATGGTTTCTAAATATTTCATTTTTGAAGTGTTATAACTAAGTGTATAGATTTGGAAGTGTTACAACTTTGGAAAAATAAATAATATTTTTAAAGAAAAATGTCATCGAATTTTAATGGTTTTAAAATAAATATGTTTTGATTTGAAATATAAACCATTTGAAATAAATAACCACGGGTTATAATAACGATTGGTTGTTAAAGAGACCGGGATCAGATATTGTCATACTCTCTGCAAATACCGAAAACCACTTTAACAACCGTGTACGCGGTGGAGATTCCAAAATGAAGTAGGATGGTGGAGACGATCCTAAAGGTATATTTACGTGGACCCAACTCCCGTGAGTTGGCATAAGGTGGCTAAAACAAGAGCGATTCTCGGGCCAAGTGATGTAGCATCTCAGATCGAACACATTTCTTCGTATGCCATTCTATTACTTTGTGATTAATTTGGTGCGCACCTTTGATTTGGGAGTGTGTTCCGAGGTATGCGGTAGTGGCTGCTATGTGTTACCACCAGCCTGGATGCGTAATTGGTATATCTACCCTGGCATTACCTTGTTGTGTAGTGTCACCTACCTTAGCGCGCCTTCTACGAGTTTGTTTTGTACCATACCTTTAGAGTGCCCTCTGACGACGCCCAGTACGGGGGAGATTACGGTACTGTATAGACTATGGGAATATATAAAATGTGTTAAGGTGGAAATGTAAAGCCTTAACGCTATTTTAATAGTTTATTTTACTTTAGAAAATATTATAATAGCGTATATTACTACATAATAGATAGTTTAACGGATCCTTAAAGGATGGGCGATCCCAAGCATCCTTAAAGTTACTGATGCATTTCTATTGCAGTTCACTTGAGTTAATTTACATTTTTATAAGTATGTATGTCCTGACTCGAGTGTTTTGTGTTTTGCTTTACGCTCGGGTCAGCCTGAGTATCACAGCTTTGGATTCATCTTTGGAGCTAGAGATTTGCTGGAGATTTATCTATCTATCTATCTAGTTGTCTATCTATTTTATTTCAGTTATTTCCATTCAGCCCTTGCTTATGTATTAGTGAACTTATGTATTTGGATTTCCAGTTGTATTTGCTTTCAGACTCTGGTATTATGTATTTGTTTTGAGACTATGTATTGTAGTAGCTTCATGAACTACTCTATTATTTTTATTCCGCTGCGAGTTATTCTGATATTCTGTGTTTGTGATTCTTTGATTGATTTTATTTGCTCTAAAATTTATTAAAAATCTGTTGTTTTGAATTATTCAAGTCCGACATGTGTGGTTTTATTATCGATTTGAATGGTCCAAAATAGTGGGATGTTACATTTGGTATCAGAGCGAGGTTTTAGGCAAACCATAGCCAACGGAGCAAAAACTCATTAGAGATAGGGTAGAAATACCCTAGAATGAGTGAAATCAATCTTAGAATCATTTCTTTGTGAGAGAACGTATTTTTAAGTATAAAATGATTTTCAAAGGATTTTAAAAGATTATTTTGGATATAAATTTTCTTGTTTTAAAATTCATTTTACTTAACTTCATTCCTTTCAAATCCACCTTGTTTAATAGAATTCTTTGGTTAGGATTTCCATTCTAGTTGAATCTTGTCTTTTGTCTTTCTCCTTTACCTTTGTCCTAAAATTCATTCTTGATTTTTCCAGGATGAATCGTAGGAATGCCAGAGGTCGAGGTAGGGGTCGTGGTGCTGCCCTAGTTCCAAAGCCTGTTGCACCCATTAGGTTCACCACTCTCTGTAAGGAGTTCACTCAACTTGGGGGTACCAAGTTTTCTGGATTAGAGACCATCATTGAGGCTCAGCAGTGGCTGAGGAGTTTATAAGTTTATGTTGAAACTATAAGTTTATAAGAGAAGGGTACTTATATTTAAATGTTATTTATATGGAAAAAGAAAGGAATCCAATTAAATATAAGTAATATTAGGCTTAGGAGTTGTAGAGAAAGGCATAAGCCTAAAAGTGAGAAATTTGCAGTAAATTATGATTAAAACGGGTGAAATGAATTAAAAAGGGGAAAATCTATAACTTGATTTGGAAGTTAGTGATAGATTAGTTGGTTGGTTTAGAAAAGGGAATACATTTCCATAGTTTAATACAGTAAGAATAACGATAAACGTAATTGCAAGAATATAAGCTAGGAAAATGGAAATAGTGCAAAATAGAGACATATATGTAATTTGCATTACCCAATAATTAAAGAAACAATAAAGGAAATATCTTGCAGCCACGAGTTATTGTTTATAGCATTATTTAGTATTAAAATATAGAAATGGATTTTTAGCACAATTTTTGTAACCAATCAAATAGAATAGAACAACTTCCTAGAATAAAAGAGAACAACGTGAAGCGTTAAAGAAATTAAAGAAGTGGAAATAATCAAGTTAATTATTTGAAAAGACTAGAAACAATAAACAAAAAATGTGACTAGATCTACATTTATTGCGCAAATAGTAGAGTAAAAAGTAAAGCAGTTATTATGATAAGTAACTTATGACAGTTGGATGTAGTCCCAAGTTAAGACTGTTATATAATATAAGAGAACTAAAGAAAATTTAGTATCATAATAAAAGAAGACAGATTAGAATAGAAAAGAGACACTTGCAATTACATTTATAACATGTAGGTTATAAAAGAAAGAAAAGAATATAAAAGTGACAATTGCATGTATAATTATAACAAGTAGGTTACAATTAAAAAGAAAGAAATAGAAGAGGCTTATTTTATCAAACTTAGATCTTGGATTAAGTTGATAAGCAAAGATAATAGAAGTGGCCCGTACCGACATCATTCCCTTTCAGGTCTAGGACTGATGGTCTCACTCATAGGTGGGTTGGGCTTGTGGATTAGGGTAAATAAGTAGCCAACTATATAAGAAAAGTAAACTAAATGCATAGTAAAAGATTAGACGTAGGGTCTAATAAAATGGAAAGGTGCATTTGGAGTATCCCAAAGAGAATCTGGATAAAGTGCCTAACGAAGCAGTTCATCATAGATTTTTAGTATAGAAAGAGCACGTCCAACTTAGTTAGTTTGGGCCAGAAGGAAGTACCAGACTTCAACGGGACGTGTGGATACTCTAGGATGGCCCTTTGGGGTAGGCCTAACGAAGCTGCACCCATGGAGGTAGGTCTGTAGGTGTTCCATCAAGAGAGCATGCCTTGACTGCTTTTGCATTGTAGGCCTGATGAAGCGGACCTTTGTAGGCAGTCAAAAGGTGGGTGATGGAGTAGGATATTCGTATTACACCATACTCTAGTTTGCGAGTAGGTTATAGTGGGAAGGACCCAAAAGGATAGTCGCATGCAGAGATTGAGCCATTATCAGTCAAAGCGAGTTCGGGAAAAACTAGAGTTAAACCAATAGGCTAATGATTCTTCCACTATCGAGACATTAGATGAGGGGCACAGCCAATTGGATGTTTAGATTGTTTGAAGTAGGGCACAACCACTTAGCTCTTAAAAGGTCTTTCGATTAGTTGAGGGGGGCTGCATGGGGCTATAGCCATGATGAGAAAAGAGACAGACCAAGTAGAATATCTATATTGTAGGTCTAACAAAGCAGACCTTTACAGATATAGAAAATCCCCGACTGAGTTCCGTACAAGGTAGATCTTGTAGGAGGAATTAAGAGAGTAGACAGAACGATTACGTGTAGTCCTCAAGGTACACACTGGGTGGTACATTGTGGATGTCCGAGCACTAGTATAAGCTAGTGCAGATGCAGTTTCACATTTTCATAGTAGACGATGGAACATCTGTATTGTAGGCCTCACGAAGCTATCCTTTACAGATGTAGTTACAGTACGCTCTAGTAGCAAGACGATGGAGTCCTTTTTGAGGAGGATACATAAGGTACTAAGAGTAGTATCTAGGACCCATGCAGTCTTTAGGCTTGTAGGTACATATATAAATATATATTGGTTATTAGGTCTTAATCTACTAGGGTGTAGATTGGTACGATTCACGCAGAGAGGCGAGAGTATTATAAATCTAATAAACCTAATATAACAGAAAATTGAAATAGAATGGTATATGTAGAGTTATGCTTAGAAGTGTATTTGTCCATTAACCAGAACTTTAGTTCTGACCCCCTCCTCATATCATCTCACAGGTTAGATAGATGGCAGAGATTTTCTAGCTTTGTGACACTTGTTTAGAGAGTGTTATTACCTTGGTGAGTATTTACTTACTATTATATTTTAGTCAGTTCCGCTGTGAGATATTTATTTGAGCTCTAATATATTTATCTTTCCCTATTTGCATAATACCAAATACCCAACTCGGGCTTCAGTGGGCTTGGATTTTAGCATTTTTGCGAAAAATCCAGACCCACTGGAATTCGAGTTGTTACATTTGGCATCAGAGCTTGGGTTAGTAGATCCTAAGTAAATTTGGAAATATGAGTGAATGTATTTGTATTTTTGAATAAAATATAAATATATTATGTACTAAAATCCAAATAGTCCCCAATTATAGATTTTAACATATGGAAAGTTTTTAGAAGTATATTTGTGCATAGTTTGCTAGTTGGGTTTGGGATGACCTAAGGATGTTGAGCCCTATGTTATTGCCGATTTACAATGTACAATAAGCTATGTTTTGATAGAAGATTGGTATCCGTATGTTATAGGAAGTGGGAAAGTTCCCTAGGGATAGTAGGGAGAGTATTTTTATTTTGGAAGGAATAAGAGATTTTAGTAAGGAAATGAGATTTCCAAGGTTTAGGAAGGGTATTCCTAGGGTAGTAAGAAGAAAATCCACTTTATGTCTAGCCCAATAAAATGAAACTTTTGGAATTGAAAAGTTGAAAAATATAATTGTTAAATTTTTGAGAAAGTAAATATTGGGTTTTTGAAAAAATAGTGGTATGAAATTTAAATTGGTTTTTATATGATGTAAATTTTGTTAAAGGTGTAATTATTTTTGAAGAATTATAGAGCATGTATAGCTCGCTAGTTTCTTTGTATGTAAACAAAGATTTTAAATATAAAAAACCTAGAGTCTGTTAAGTATCGAAAACGTAGGTTACAACATTTATTGTTGTAATAGATATTTTCATGAAAAATAAAGGAAGCATAGACTATGACACTATTGTTATAGTAGGTGACTCCAAAAGGAAATGTTTTTACATAGCATATGGGATTTATTAATATTTATTTTAATTGAATCCATATACTAGTATTTTTGGGTTGTAGTAGCGGTGTTTTACACAACATCTATTTTAACCCAAATAAAAATGTGTTTTGAAGATGATTTCTATGTATAGAAATAAAGTGGTTTGTAAGTACACTTATTATTTAAATAAGTATATGGAAATGTTTTTTAGTTACGAAAATATTAAAACAATTTTGAAAATGAGTTCTTCTGACAAAAAAAGAAGATCTAAGTTAAATATTAGGAAATTAATAAATTTTGTAGGAAATGTCTATTGTAAGTGAATATAGATTAAACATACTTTAATCTATTGTAATGAAATGGATAATGTTATAATTTTCTATGAAACCAAATCGCAAATAAAGATGTTTTGTGCAAGTTATAGGGAATGCGTGAAAGAGTTATACAAGGTATGGAAAGCACCATATTTTCTATAGCCTATTTCGATAAAATATAAAATGAGTTACTTGTAATTTTACATAAACATGAAATCCTCTTTTAAAGGATTCATAAAAGGTTTTAGCATTAATGGTTTCTCATAAGAGAAAGTAGTTCCGATACATTAAGGTATAAAACCATTATGTGTAATAAGAAGTGTAATAATTAGAGACAGTGTTACTTAGGAAGGATATTATAGAGAGCCATAGTAGGAAAGCTAAGAAACAAAAATTTCATATTTTCCATTGATTTTGCGCATTGGTTGCTTGCCTTTGTAGAAAGTCCCCATTTGTAGTAAGTTAGAAACTCCTCCAAGGTTAGGTAATTGGAAGAGTAAAAAAGTTAAGGGATTTTTGATAAAATAATTGTTCTTATCTACCCCAGTTTTTATAAATTTGAAAATCTATGAAAAGAAGATGTTTTGAAAACATGTGAGGACATTTTTGGAAGTCATGAAAAAAAAATGTTTGAAGGACAAGCAAGGCATGTTTTAAAGAAAAATGGTTTGGTAAAAAAGTAAATAAGTTTTTGAAAGAGAAAAACTAAGTAAATAGTTAAATTTGAAAATCCAATTTTTTTTATGGAAAACTGTAAAGGTCTTTAAAAGAAAAAGAGAAATAAGTTTTGAACTTAGAATTTGCAAGTTTTCCCATCTAGGTTTGGGGAATAATTTAAATTCAAAGAGCTGTAAAAATGCAAGTCTAGAAAGATAAAATGTTAGGTAACCAAGTACCTTTGAATTTAATAGAAACTTCAAAGTAACACTTTTAAAGGCAAGAATTTTGTGATTTGATGTTTTAAAAATTTAGAAGCTTTAATTTTTGAAATGAAATGATAAATACCAAACCAAACTTTTAAATATTGAGTAGATAGGAATTATTTCCTAGGTATGACGGGAAAAGTGTAAGGCTATGTAGGAGATAGCGGTGATTACTTTTAGTACTAATAATAAATGTTCCCGTAAAGTGTATAGGACACTAGTGAGAACCTAGGAATGTTGCTTCATGTGTGTAGACTATAGAAGAATAGTGAAGTGATATTAGTAAGATAGTAAGACACACGTGGTTGGGATAGGTAGACCTTAGTTGGGGGAAAATGAAAGGTAAAGGTAAAGAGAAAATTTCCCCAAGCTTAGTTGCTTTTTTAGATAGAGACTGCATAGATTGAAATCCTTATTCGTTGTAGTAAATGAGACTTGGTTATTCCATTTTGAGTATGGAATGGAAGAGATGAATAGATCTTATTCATCGTGAGTAATACAGCGTAAGTTAGTAACGAGTAATAGGCGGCATGAGGAGCAAATGAGTTACTTAGATTCCTGGAGTAGGACCCTTCTGTGTTAGAGTGGACATGGTCCTAGGCCTCCTAGCCGTAGACGATAGCTGCATTTAGCTGCTATATTTACCTATCTAGTATCGCTTTGTAGTAGGACTTGTTTTCTCTTTTAGTTATGAGATTGTACTCCTATGTAAGCATTTAGTTCCTATTGTAGTAAATCAGTGATGATTAGTATGATGCTCTATTTCTATGATGTTCACAAGAAGAGAATAAAAGCATAGGATGTACGTAATAAAAGAAAAGTAAAAGCCAGAATGAGTAACTAAAAGGAAAATAGTAAAATTTAAAGAAAGTGACAGAAACATCAGTAAAAATAAACGAGAATTGCAAAAGAAAAATACATTTTTCATATGTAAACCGTGATTGGGAAAGAAAATAGAGATTTTTATAGAATAATGGCATAGGTTCCAAGTACGAAGAAAGAGGTGCGCTAAAGTAAAATGGTAAATGTGAGGTTTTCCGTTCTCTACCTTTTTTCTGACAAAAGAAATCGAGTTCGAAAAATTAGATTTTTCTGAAATTTGAATATTAAAATATGGGTGGTAGGATTTAGATGTAAAATTCATTGAGCTACGCCTCTATTCAGGTGGAGTGTTGGAAAATTTGGGTGAAAAATGTTTTGAGTTTTCTAAAGATTGCATTCATATAAAAATTGCAAGTATATTTAGGATGTATGCATCATATTTTAAAAAGGAGTTTTTAAAGAAGAAAAGCATTTATATAGGAGGTACCACTTAGAAATTCATGTACATGCATATATTTTATGTTGAATGATACTTTTCACAAGGACACGGATGGTCGTAAAATTGGATGTACACAAAATGGATGTGATTGATGCGAGGAATTACATAGTTTTACCCTTGTCGAATTTTGGGGACGAAATTTCCTGAAGGGTGGGAGAATGTAACACCTCACATTTTTAGATAATTAAATAATCAAATAACGATGAACAGTAAAAATAAGAAATTTGGAATTGTCAGAATATGGCCTCGAAACTTATACCATTGTGTTCGTGATGATTTTCTGATCAATTTCCATATATAACTTGTCGAAATCCGAGTTAATATGAAGAAGTTACGAGAGAAACAAGAAATCAAAAATATATAATTAATTAAACGAAAAAAAATAAAAAATAGAAGGACCCCACGGGTCGACCATCAGGTCGACCCGCAATGCACCAGGGTTGACCCATAAAGAACACAGGTCGACCTATAAGTCAACCAGCGTTTTGCCCTGGACGAGAAATCATCCACGGACGTGCCAAAGTAATAAATTTTGATTTTCGTGCGATCTGAAGCGTTGTTTTCTGGATCCAACGATTCACAACGAGCCTGCGACGTGGTTTCACCAGATTCAATCCAAAAATCCGACGGTCTGAGATCCCCAAACACCACTATAAATAGGACCCTAGGTCTAGCTATTTTCTCACAATTAGATTTTCTCCCAATTGGGTTCATTGCCTAAGGTTGAGCTCTAAATAGAAAATATTTCTAGGGAGAATATCTTTTTAATAAAAATATAAAATGCCTTAGAAGGGGATTCGGGAAGGCCATAGAGTAAACCTAAGGATGATAGGTGAGTGGATTTAAATTATATCTCTTTTATGTTTATGATATATAATATCATTATATTCTCGTTAAATATATAATTCAGCATTTATTTCAGTAATTAATTCTACTGGTTAGTTATGTTGAAACTGTAAATTTTATAAGAGATGTGTACTTATATTTAAAAGTTATTTATATGGAAAAAGAAAGGAATCCAATTAAATATAAGTAATATTAGGCTTATGAGTTGTATAGAAAGGCATAAGCCTAAAAGTGAGAAATTTGCAGTAAATTATGATTAAAAGGGGAGAAATGAATTAAAAAGAGGAAAATCTAATAACTTGGTTTGGAAGTTAGTGATAGATTAGTTGGTTGGTTTAGAAAAACGAATGCATTTCCGTAGTTTAATATAGTAAGAATAACGATAAACATAATTGTAAGAATATAAGCAAAAAAATGGAATTAGTGCAAAATAGAGACATATATGTATTTTGCATTACCCAATAATTAAAGAAACAATAAAAGAAATATCTTGCAGCTAAGAGTTATTGTTTATAGCATTATTTAGTATTAAAATATGGAAATAGATTTTTAACACAGTTTTTGTAACCAACCAAATAGTATAGAACTACTTCCTAGAATAAAAGAGAAAAACGTGAAGCGTTAAAGAAATTAAAGAAGAGGAAATAATCAAGTTAATTATTTGACAAGACTAGAAACAATAAACAGAAAAATGTGACTAGATCTATATTTATTGCGCAAATAGTAGAGTAAAAAGTAAAGCAGTTATTATGATAAGTAACTTATGATAGTTGGACGTAGTCCCAAGTTAAGACTATTATATAATATAAGAGAACTAAAGAAAATTTAGTATCATAATAAAAGAAGACATGCTAGAATAGTAAAGAGACACTTGCAATTACATTAATAACAGGTAGGTTATAAAAGAAAGAAAAGAATATAAAAGTGACAATTGCAAGTATAATTGTAACAAGTAGGTTATAATTAAAAAGAAAGAAATAGAAGAGGCTTATTTTATCAAACTTAGATCTTGCATTAAGTTGATAAGCAAAGATAATAGAAGTGGCCCGTACCAGCAGCATTCCCTTTCAGGTCTTGGACTTATGGTCTCACACATGGGTGGGGCTGGGCTTGCTGATTAGGGTAAATAAGTAGCCAATAGAATAAGAAAAGTAAACTAAACGCATAGTAAAAGATTAGACGCAGAGTCTAATAAAATGGTAAGGAGCGTTTGGAGTAGCCCAAAGAGAATCTGGATAAAGAGCCTAACGAAGCAGTTTATCGAAAAAATTTAGTACAGAAAGAGCACGTCTAACTTAGTTAGTTTGGGCTAGAAGGAAGTACGAGACTTCAATGGGATGTAAGGATACTCTAGGATGGCCCTCTGGGGTAGGCCTAATGAAGCTGCAGCCCCGTAGGCAGGCCTGTATGTGTTCCATCAAGAGAGTATGCCTTGACTGCTTTTGCATTGCAGGCCTAACGAAGCGGACCTTTGTAGGCAGTCAAAATGTTGGTGATGGAGTAGGATATTCATATAACACCATAATCTAGTTTGCGAGTAGGTTATAGTGGGCAGGACCCAAAAGGATAGACGCATGAGGAGACCAAGCCATCACCAGTCAGAGCGAGTTCGGGTAAGGCTAGAGTTAAACCATCAAGCCAATGATTCTTTCACTATCCAAACATGTGATGAAGGGCACAGCCAATTGGATGTTTAGATTGTTTGCAGTAAGGCACAACCACTTAGCTCTTAAAAGATCTTTTAATTAGTTGAGGGGGGCTGCATGGGGTCATAGCCACGATGAGAAAAGAGACAGACCAAGTAGAATATTTGTATTGTAGTCCTAACGAACCGGACCTTTACAGATATAGAAAATCCCTGATCGAGTTCCGTGCAAGGTAGACCTTGTTGGCAGAATTCAGAGAGTAGACAGAACGATTACATGTAGTCCTCAAGGTACGCATTGGGTGGTACATTGTGGAAATCCGAGCACTAGTATAAGATAGTGCGGATGCAGTTTCACATTTTCAAAGTAGATGATGAAACATATGTATTATAGGCCTCACGAAGTTGTCCTTTACAGATGTAGTTACAGTACGCTCTAGTAGCAAGACAATGGAGTCCTTTTCAAGGAGGATACGGAAGGTACTATGAGTAGTACCTAGGACCGATGCGGTCTTTGGGCATGTAGCTACATATATATATTGGTTATTAGGTCTTAATCTACTAGGGAGTAGATGGGTACGATTCACGCACAGAGGAGAGAGTATTATAAACCTAATAAACCTAATATAACAGAAAATGGAAATAGAACAGTATATGTTGAGTTATGCTTAGAAGTGTATAATTTGTCCATTCACGAGAACTTTAGTTCTGACCCCCTCCTCATATCATCCCACATATTAGATAGATGGCAGAGATTTTCCAGCTTTGTGACACTTGTTTAGAGAGTGTTATTACCCTGGTGAGTATTTACTTACTATATATTTTAGTAAGTTCTGCTGTGTGATATTTATTTGAGCTCTAATATATTTATCTTTGCCTATTTGCAGTATACCGGATACCCAACTCTGGCTTCCGTAGACTTGGATTTTAGCATTTTTGCGAAAAATCCGGACCCACTGGAATTTGGGTTGTTACAACCTCTTATAATCAATATAGAAGGATATTAGGATTATCCCAATATGATATACACAGACATTATATTAAAATGTTTAATCTAGAGCATGTAAGATGGATTCCTTATGTATTGGCAATTGGAATTATCATACTTGTTATATTGTCAACAATATTACATTTCACTTTTCTATTTGATACATAAAGCAGGTATCAAATCCAAATTAAGATCACAAAATGATAGTCTAAAGTGTTCTTAAGTATTTACGAAATACTAGATGTTTGGACCAAAAATGGCACAAACACCTAGAAGTTTATGTAATAGAGATTAAATGAAGAAAATTAAATGAAAATGAGGAAATAAACAAGACAATATCATTTATGGTTGTTCGGCAAAGCAATGCATATGTCCACTTTGAAGGTTTATTGCTTATTTCTGATTTGGAGGTAGAAGTTCTTACGGTCGGTACAACTCCAACACTTTAAATTTCCGAGTTACAAGAATATAAGAAATAATATAAGTAGAGCCAAAAAAGATCCCCAAAAATGATCCATACCCTCCTATTTATAGAGGTAAGCGGCCTAAAATCTCACATGCAATATCTCCTAGCCGTTTTTCCTGAAATCGACTCGTTCCTATAAAAAGATAGTTGCCAGCTCAACAATGTCTGGGAGTCGTACCGATCCCCAGGCATGAGTCGGTACTGATCCCCAAGTTTGATCATTCTTTAGTCTTGAACTCCTTAGCTGGGATCGTATCATGGTAGGCTTCATGAATCCATAGTTGTTTGCACCAATATTGGCTTGTTTCTAAGCCCAAATGATGGAGTTGTAGGAGAAAAAAATGCAGATTTAGGAGTTCATGGAGATTGATAGAGAATTGCACTGATTCAACAAAGCAACTTTGAAATTAGATTTTCGACATTGAGATAAGCTTATAGGCAGAAGATGGGGTTCACCCAAGTTGTATTTGGGAGTCAGTACCGATCCCCAACTTAGGGGATCCCATTACCTTATTGTCTTGGATAATTTTGGCTTTGACTTCATGGTTCTATCCGTACTTGGTTTCTTAGCTCCTGGGTTATCTCTCTAGGCTTTCTGTCTTGATAAGTCCAAGTTATATATGTACAGTTTGTCCGGATTCTGTCTGATCAAACGGCAAGATAACACTTGCCCTCCAAAGTACATCTCGTTTCCAACGAAATTTGCTTTGATTCGAGACTAGTTCGAATCTCCATGAAGGATTCCACTCCATGCTTCAAATGGTCGCTATCTTTATGCGAATCGATTCCGTGAACCGTCATAACCATAATGATCCACTGCGACGTTCCACTAACATCCGGGATTATAAATCTAGAATGTGATCTTGTGGTTTGTTATTCCAATTCTGATGATTTTAGACTAATCTTGTCCATGAATTCCTCAGGTATAAGTCTAACTTTCCTTCAACTTTAGTCGTTAAGCATTGGATATATACACACTTGGTTCATCACACATGTATAAGTATTCACACACATATGCAAATACCATACATATGCTTGTTTATATATGTTTCTCCCTTTTTTAATTGGGACTCATACCGATCCCCAATTTGGGAGTCGGTACCGACTTTGAAATTGAAAGAATTTTCAAGTTACCGGGCTTTGAGAACTTGGGCTTGTGACCCTTATATAACTCGTTCTCTTCTCTTCCTCTGTCACTTGCTCATTTGTTTCCCACCTTCAATTCGAGTTCTCAAGCTCGCCATTGAATATTTCGAGATCACTAATCAATTTTTTAATCTTTGTCATTAAACCTTCAAATCCAACATAAGTGATCATCCTCGCTTGAACTAAGGACCGCCATCATCCACCTTTGCCATTGCCTGACATTACCTACGTCTTCACCCATCGCCTTGATTAGATCCACCTTTATCGATATGAACCCCAGCTCGAGATCCTGCTCTCATTCAAAAGATCCTTTGATCTTTACTCCACGTCGAAAAAAATAAGGTAGGAAGTTGACTGGTTGCATGTGAATGGATATGGAGTTAGGCATTGACATTGAATGAACTCACAACCATGGTTCTTGAGGTTGGTAGGGATGAAGGAGGAAGGTGAGATTTGTCTAATTATGGGAGTCTCGAGGATCGGTCCTGATCTCCATACTTAGGCAAATTTTTGCCTACTCCAAACCTTGTAACTGAACCTTGCTTTGGAGTTTCACGCTGAATTTCCCCTTTCATCACAAACATTCCAAAGCATGACTAATAACATTAAGCTAGTTGGGACGGTCAGCAATGACGGTCAGGTCAAGAAAGATATAGACTTTAAAATGAATAACTAGAATAAACAATCAAATAATAATCGAAATCCAAACTGCACCACACTAACATACTATATTAGAATCCACTTTAGCAAGGAGGGCATGGTTTATATTTAATCTTCTAATGCTGATTATCTTCAAGCTTTTTATAGAAATAGACCAAAGATGTTCCAAACATCTGGCCGCTTAAACAACAGATACTTCACCTTCAAAATATATAATCCAGCGTAGAGTCAAGCTTAGCCACAACCTCTCAGGCTCAACAAACTCCTATTTAACAAGAGCAGCAACTAGAAATTCCACGCGTTGACCAACAAAATCTAGAGAATCCCAAAGTAAGGCAGCAGATACCCGAAAATCTGATTGTACCAGAAGACGGGTCTTAAATAGATCTAGTACTTGATACTCTTGAGGACGTTGTAATACTAAATAACCTGGTCGATTCTGTTCCTTCAAAAATCGATGAGGGATCTCTTTGGAGGATATGCATTAAGCATGGCATTCCATTTGACAACGTCTTGGCACTGTCTCACGACCAGAGAGCTCAAAATCCTCCAGAAGGGTACATAGCTTGTAACAGATACATGTCCTGGCAGGTTGCGTCCCGCCATTTAATTAGTTCATCCGTCGAGTCCTGAACTTTTTAAGACTAGCCCCCACACAGCTGCATCCGAATAGCTATGTTTTCTTCTGAGCACCTATCTAATTTTCTCTAAGCCGTTGTACTAAATGCTTAGCGGTGAAGAAATCCGACACATTACTAGTTTTAAAAGCTGCAAAGAAAACCTATCTCTTATTTACTTAGAGCCGATAAAGGGTTACAGAATCATCTTCGGGGCTTGGAAAAAGATGAGTTATTTTAAAGCTGAATGGTTTTATATGCGCTGCCCACCCAGTTTCGCTCGTAGATGGATATCCAGATGTAAGTTTCATCTCAAATGCCATCCGTGCATTTTCCTTATAATTTGCATGCTTAATTTATCTTTCACTGTTGTACATATGTTCCGGCGAGACCTAATGGTGAATCACTTTCGAATACTGTTAGAACTCTTCTGGAAATCATAGCCGAGGATAGGTATATAAGAACTTTACTGACGGACGAGAACCTTCTCACTCATGGCTTATAAGAGGGAGGCCGCAACACTAGCATAGTTCTAATTATCGACATCGTGGATGATGATGTTGATAATGATGACATCAATCTGCATGCAGTAGGCAATGTCGACCCTAAGTTGCCCTCGACTCCAAGTCCTAGGGCCGGAGCCACAATAAACATGTAATTAGAATACGAAGGCGTCGAGGAATGCGAAATTATCGGAGAAGGTGGTGTGGCCGGTCATAGTAACATTGAAGTGGCCCATGGATCCCAAACAAAACAACCCAGAGACGACCCACCGTCTGCTCCTAAAAAGAAATTGATCATGAGAATCTCGAACGCGCGGACTTTAACTCAGTCTCCACTGGTTGTAAGTGTAGAGAAAACTCCATCTATTCCTTCAATAGGCATGTTTGCTGGTCTAGGGCCTGTCCCTACGAAGTTTGGCTCTTTTGACACTGGTAACATTAGCATTGGCGACATTGGTTCTCCGTTATGCTTTGAGAAATACATCATTCCAACCGGTGAAGGAGAGGTTACTCCTATGAGTAAAGCTCCAATACATGGTCTGTCGAGGGGACACTAGGACATACACACATATGTGCACTATTCGACACTTGCACTTGACTCGTGTCCTTACCGGTTTGATCCAACTCATCCTTGTTTTATTTACAGGTTCAGTGGATAAAAGTAAGAACTCATTCTAATCCCTAGAAGAGAAATCATATCATGTTCAACGCCCTCGGTCGAGCTCATCGCGTCAAGGGAGTGACCGAGACAATGACTCAAGCTACTGTGTTAGCCGTGACATAGATGATCGGGACATGAGTAGTTATGACAGGGACTGTTTTTCTTATAACTCCACTCCTATAAGTACCAATCTAGATCTAGATCACCTCCTTCTAGAGGCTTGGATAGGCAGCCTGATCATCGTGATGATATTCCACCTGCTGACTCTTCTCGGGCTCAACCACCTACCACTGTCCATTTAAAATCCACTCTTCCGGTAGGTCTTCTGAGCACAAACATCATAAGAGTGGCTCCAATACTTTCCATCATAAGCCATGCAAAGGAATCATTGTTGCTCTAGCCATTACAAAGGAGCAGCAAGTAGATACAACGAGGTGGATAGTCGAGCTTAAGAACGAATTCCAAAACATTTGCTTCGATGGAGTTATGTTCCTGCCAAACTTAAAGAGAATTCTTGCTGAAGTCCAATAGAGGACCATCGATTGCACGATCGATGTCCATAACGCATACAACGAATGGGCGAAGCTGGCTAAAAAGATTTCAAAAGTCTCAAGGGACATGCTGCAAGAGATAGAAAAGAAGAAACTTATTGAGGTCGAGAACAACAAAATCATAGCCGCTTTCGACAATGAGCTAGAGAATTCAATAAAGTCTCAAGTCGAAGAGGAGAAGAAGGCTGGGGAGGCTATTAAAGAACTCGAAGCAAAAAGATCTAGGCATTTGAATGAAATCGAGCAAACACATCATCATAACTACGAGCTTATAACGGAAAGGGATGCTGCTAAGAGGAACGTAGCTGAATTGAAAATCAGGCTCGAACATGAGACCAAGGAAAAAGAAGATGCATGGAAAATTACCCAAGATGCATGCGACGAGCTGGTTGCTGTCAGGATGGATAGGGACAATGCACTTGAAAAGGTCAGGGACGTTGATGCTCTCGTCAAGATAGAACTTGAAAGCTATATTAAAACAAGCTGAAGAGCAGGTAGAAGAGCAGATAATGAAGAAGTTTGAGCCACCGCTCAATCAGTACAATGCCAATGTGCTCAAATTTCGTAATCTGTAGTGGTTTAAAGAAAATTACCCTTTGATGCTTGCTCGTGCCTAGGAACAGGTTGTCGAGGAAGAGAAATAATTTCTTAATAGTGATAATATTGATATGGAGCAACTGGAAAAAGAGATTCTGAAGGGAGATGGGCCTAAGATCCTCCATAACAACCAGCATTTTATTCATTTAGAACTTGATGCAACTGCCCAAAAAGAGTTAGGCAATGGTTCCAGCTCTGAGCATCATGATGCTACAGCTGACCAAACTCTTAGGACTCAAGATGCTCATAGTTCCACCGTTGATTCCTCTATCGATGTAAGCTACGACCCTGAGAATCCATAACTAAAAGAAATCCACTGTTCTCTCCTCTATTCTTGAGGGAACTCCTGGTAGCACTCCAGCTCTTATGGAAGTTCAAACTGAAGAAGGTATCTCGTTGACTTTTCCTGTTTTCCAGAGATCTGAAGTGTCGTCGATCAACATCACTAACCTCCCGTTTTGCATTTCTTTAGCTGCTGGTCAACCTGCAATTTCTCTGCTTCCTCCCTAGGACTCTCAATCGGAGTTTCAATCGAAGACGGAGTCCATAACCATCACAACTTTGACATTGATTCCTAGCATCTCGGCTGAAGAGATTCCGAGTCTTGACGACCGCATGATAGGCGCTTTGTTGGAAGAAGGAAACAGTGAAAATCAGGGGATCCAAATTGATAAGGATGTTATTATTACTAGGGTCTCCTATTCCCTATCAGGCCCTTCCATGCATGAGCTTGAGCAAAAACTTGCTGCAGATACCTTTCATGCAAGTCAAATCAAGAAAGAGCGAATAGAAGTTTTCCCTCCTCCACTGTCAATTGCATTGCCTAGGCAAATAATTTTCACTCCAGTTTACATTCCTCCACCTGGGAGTGCTCGAGGTACGTCGATAGTGTTTTCACAAAGCATTCTGGCCCCCACTTCTTCACCCGGAAGTGGCCAGAGTGCGCCTACTGGATCTTCATAGAGCACTCCCTCCAAAGTCCAAGGCGGTAAAGGAAGAGGTGGGAAGAGGCAAGGAGAGAGCTTGAGTGAAGTCTCCCTTGGTTCTAAGATGAAAAAGAAGCCAAAAAAGAAATAATTGCTAGTTTTTTTCCGTATATAGACTCCTTTTGTTCATTGGCTGCCTTCTACAGGTTTGGCCCCCATTGCTACTTTTTTGCTTTTGGTGTGAACCAATTGTACTTAGCTTTCTTGGTTTTACATTAATAACAAAGACCTTTTGTTTTGTGAAATCATTATTCAAATTTGTCTAAGCACTAAAGAGATACGCTTTCTATTCAATATACATGCGATTTATCTCCTTTAGTGATCATTTTTGAACCAGGCCCTTAATTCATTTTCTAATTGATCGACTCACATCGTTCTAGTGAACGTAAAGCAATCCTTACGGTAAACCACTTAAAACAATGGCTTGAATACCCTTTTCGGGATAATAAGTGCCAACCGCACCAACCGCACCATACTCTGGGCGTGGGTTTAAATTAACTACTTAAAATCGTAGTCTACACATCCCCATTCAGGATGTTAGCATTAGATTACTCCTAACTCTAGGCATTGACTGAAGGCTTAAAAATTAGATCCTGCTTTACTTCAAGCATGTACCCTTTGTTCTACCTACTCCGGGCAAGAGGTTAAGGATCATACGGATTTGTCATGCCTATTTCCGTTTATACTTTTGCCCCCAGTCCATGGGACGAAGGTTGAGTAAACGATCGATCGTATCACACACTTTTTGAATTATACTCCTATACTCCATCCGAGGATAAAAGTTGGCATATGGATAGTTGTGTCAGGTCCGGTTCTAAGTTCGTGCTCTTGTCCACAATCTGAAGGCAAGAACCAATTTAGGGATGAACGTGTTTCATCCGGCTTAAGTTTATACTCCAGTTCCTACTTTGAGAATGATAATTAGGGTACGGAAGCTCGTATCGCATTCGGTTTGTGTTTGTACTCATGCCCTCAATCCAAAGGCAAAAGTTGGGATGCAGATAGTCATATAATGTCCAGCTTATGTCTATACTCTGGCTCATACTCCGGGAGTGAGAAGTTGGAGGCGGATGGTTATATCATGTCCAACTTATGTTTATACTCCTGCCCCCAATCAAAAGGCAAGAGTTAGCTGATGTCATTCTCTGGACATCAAATAAGGACTCCACGGGCCCGATCATGGGTCATAGAAATTTGAACAGTACCTATATTCGGGCACTTGCGCATCTATATTAATTATAGGCAGGTTCATTTGAGTTGATCAAGTCACAAATCTTAAGAAAAGGAAAGACAGAATTTCTTGCTTAAAAGACTATTTTATTTGATTAAAGACGGAAAGTGACAAATTCTGTTTTATTACACAACTCTAGACTGTTATTTACCAATTATTCTGTAAGTGAAATAGCGTCATAGATGCTTGTTATTCCATGCCCCTAGGAGTGAAATCCTATTCATAGTCGCTAGCTTGTAAGTGCCATCTCCAAGCTTTTTCTCTATTGCGTATGGACGTTCCCAAATTGGGTCCAAGTTTTAGGGATAGGGAAGATTTGTTTGAGGACCAAGTCACCGATTCGAAAGGTCCGACTTCTAACTTTAATGCTATAATATTGTGTGACTTGATGCCTGTGCATAGCTGCTCTCAACTCAACTTTGGTCCGCCTCTCATCGATCATATCAAGAGATTTCAGAAGGAGTTACTCATTCATCCATGGATCTTAGTGGGTGACCGAATGAGAAGGTACTTCTAGTTCAATCAAGATTATAGGCTTTGATCCGTATGCCAAGGCGAATGGAGAATGCCCAGTTGTGTCTTGTAGGTGGTTCGATAAACCCAAAGTGTTAACGGAAGTTCATCGACCCACTTATCTTTGGCTTTCTCCAATCGCTTCTTAAGCATGGACTTGATAATCTTGCTTATAGCTTCAACCTGTCCATTCGCTTGAGGATGTGCCACTGCTGCAAATCTCTTCTCCATGCAGTGTTAGTGGCAGAAATCATAAAACTCCATACTATCAAATTGGGTCCCATTATTGGTAACAACTGCTCGTGGAACTCGAAAATGACAGATGATATTCCAAACAACAAAGTTGATTGCTTTCTTCAAGTAATCTTGGCCAAAGGCTCCACCTCACCCCATTTAGTAAAGTAATCAACCGTCATGATGGCGTAATTTGCGCCACCTTTAGATATCAGCAATACACTAATAATATCAATACCCAAACTGCAAGCAGCCATGGACTGATCACATGGGTGATTTCCATTGGCGGGGCCCTTGGTACTTTAGCAAATCTCTAGCACTTGTCACATCTTTAGTCATAGTCAACCGTGTCTCGATTGACAGTTGGCCAGAAATACCCAAATCGAAGGATCTTCTTAGCCAGGGTCTTCCCTATAGTGTGGTCGCCACAGGCCCCTTCATTGACTTCTCTCAAAACTCGTTTGGCCTCGTCGTGAGCGACACACCGTAGCATAAGGAAATAGAAACCCTTCCTATACAGTATTCCTTTTTGCATGATATATCTCGAAGCTCATCGAAAGATTTTGTGTCATTTGTTTCTTCTCTCTGGAAGGATCCCTCTTTGCAAATAATCCCGAATCAGAGTCATCCATGACGCCCATTCAAGCTCAGTCTCCAAGATCCAGTCAACATCCATCTGGTCGATGCTCGGAGCTAAAAGTACTTCCACTGGAGCCAAGGCCCATGAGGAATGCATCTCCAGAACTAGCCAACTTAGTAAGTGAGTCATAAAAAATGCGTAAAGTTTTTATTCCCAACACCTTGACAATCTTGAGTCCTGCGATCAAGGCCTCGTATTCAGCTTCATTGTTCTTTGCCATAAAATCGACTTTTAAGGCGTAACTAATCAGGTGTTCTTCAGGAGTGACAAACATGACTCTAGCATCAAAATATCGATCGTTAGATGAACCATCCGTGTACATCTGCCATCCAACTTCCTTTTCCACACTGCTCTCCAGAGGATCATCTCGCGTAGTGAATGCAGCTATAAATCCGCCAACACCTGCCTTTGGATTGCTCTCCAAGGGTGATAGGTGATATCATACTAGCTCAATTCAATGTTCCATTTTTACAGCCTTCCGAAAGTCTCAGGTCGTTGAAAGACTTTTCGTAAAAGCTGCTCGGTAAGGAAATTAATCGGATGAGCCTGTAAATATGGGTGGAGCTTTCTCAAAGAGATCAATGAACAATATGCAAGCTTTTCTAGTCTCGGGTAGTTCCTTTCTGCTCATATCAATCTCTTGCTAATGTAATCGACCAATCACTGGTTGTGAGATTGCTTACGTACGAGTGCAGCCCTCTGGGCATGCGCCGACACCATTGCATATAAGAACAAACTGTCATCATCCAGTGGCTTTGAGAGAATGGGGGGTCTCTTCTAGGGAACTACCAGAGCTTGGAATGCATCTTTGCAATCTTAATTCCACTCAAAATTTCTCTTTCCCTTCTTGGTCACCTCGAAGAAAGGAATGCATTTGTCAGTTACTCTAGAGATGAATCGACTCAGGGCGGCGACCTTCCCGTTTAAGCTTGGACCTCCTCGATCATTTTTGGGGCTTCGAGCCCTCTCAAAGTCTTGATTTTTTTGGGTTGGCTTCAATTCCATGAGGGTTGATGATGAAACACAAGAATTTCCTTGACGCAACATTGAAAGAGCATTTCAAAGGATTTAGCTTCATCCCTTATTGTTGGAGGATACTAAACATTTCTACTAGATCATCAATGTGATTTCTCGAATGTCATGACTTTACAAGCATGTCTTCGATGTAAATCAGCATCGATCATCCAATTTGGTATTTAAACATCTGATTCACGAGTCTATGGTAACTCGCACCTGTAACGACCCGTATTTTTACGGATCGAAACATCGTAGAACAGTTGACGATTGGTCGTATTGTTGATAAGTCGTCTAGAGTCTAAGTCTTAGGTCGTAGGAAGGTTTGGAGCGACCTAGGCATTGGGATAAGTCATGGGGAAATTAGGTCGTATGGGGTGGCTTAGGTCGAGTGACCGACTTAGGAAGTGTACGACCTAAGAGATAGACGACCTAAGAAGACTGGCCGAGTTAAGGTTTTGAGCGACCTAAGGAATAGGTCGGTAGCGACCTAAGGAGAACTAGTAGTTAGCGTGGTTAGGTCGTATACAACCTAAGAGTTAGGTCGTAAGATTCTATGTTGAGGCTTAGGTCGTAGCCGACTTAAGGAGATAGGCTACCTATAGGATTAGACAACCTAAGGAAGTTAAGTCGTAGCCTGGTTAAGTCGTAAGGTTGCGTGGGTGTGTTAGGACGGAGCTGTTACTAGGTCGCTTGGATGCGCATTATTAAGTCGCATGGTTATTAAGTCGTTAGGACGGAACCATTGTTAGGTCGCATAAGTTGGTAGGTCGCGTGAGTAGTTAGGTCGCTAAGCGCGTGAGTAGTTAGGTCGCTAAGCGCGTAAGTTGTTAGGTCGCGCGTGCGATAAGTCGCTGGGTTTTTGGCTTAGTGTTAGGTCATATATTAGTTAAGCCTTAGGTTGTGATGTTTTAGGTCGCGTAAAGGCTTAAGGTGTTAGGTCGCTGGGTGTTAGGTCGTGAGCGACCTAGGAGTTGTGTAGTTGTGTCGAATGTGCAGTTGTCTGCTAAGTCGTATCACGTGTTAGGTCGAAGACTTTAGGTCGGTGGGACTTGGGTCTGTTGAGTCGTAGGTCGGAGGAAGGGATAAGTCGGAGACGACTTATAGAGGCAGACGACCTAATCTTTCAGCCTATAAATACTCGCCATTTTCTCACTTTTTGGGATCCGGATTTCGAAGCGACGAAGTGCTGTCATTTTGAGAGCTCGACTTCTACACTTCTTCACTTCTTTTCTCCACTTTAATCTTGTGCTTCCTTCCATCCAAATCGAAGATCAAGTTGAAGATTCAAGAGCTTATCTTCATCCATCGAAGATAGATTTCATCATTTGAAGCGGATTGGTGATAGATCGAGATTGATCCTTCGCTGTCCAGATCTGAAGCGTGTTGATTTGGGGTTGTTTAGGTGATTTGGCTAGTGGTGATTATCTCTCACACGGATCCAATGGAGTATATCGGATCGTTGGCTTGATTTGGTATTAAAGTAGAGATTTCCATGCATTTTCCTAATCATATGTGTAGATCCATATAGACCCATTGCTCATGATGATTTGACATCCATTTTACTACATGTTAACCTATGCAAGTTCCTTCATCAAGATTATAGAGACATTGCTCATGTTTTCATGCTTATTAGACTTTCGACTCTTTAATTATGAAATTGCCATTATTGTTATAATTGTCTACTTAGATCATATTTGAATGCTTAATTGCTTGGATTAATGTTTGACTTGGTTGATTGCTATGAATTAGATGATTGATGATTTGATTTAGACTGAGGATGATTCAAAAGCTAAGGGAAAGGCTCTTGAATTGGAAAAGCTGCTCGTGGCATATGTAGCGGATGATGAAGCTCATATGAATAGATTTGATGAAGATGTTGAGATGAAGCTTTGCTATGATGATGATGAGGCGAAGCATGATATGAGATAGTCTTGGTCTAATCCAGGCGGGATCATTCCAAGTAAGTTGATAACTCGGTGATATGGTTCGAGTTAGAGGATAATGGTTTGCTCGAGAGGCGCTTGAGCTAGTATGGAAATAGTCGTCGAGGAGGATGACTAGAAGGATGAGATCTCATTGTTGTTGAAGGTTCTAGCATGCTCAAAGCAAGAGTACGTTGGGCAGATTCGATAGTCCCTGAAGGCTAATGATTGATAGTCAAGTACTCTGGGCAGATTCGATAGTCCAAGGCATGGGTCACGATGATGTGCGGGGGTTATGTCTAGAACCGGGGTTTCCATTAGCCCTTAACGGACGGCTGAAAGAGTGTGCCGGTCATTCAATTAACGATGATATCGAAGCAATGATAACAGTGATAGCCAGAGTCATGGATGTTTGGTTGTATCGTCATTCGGTCTCAAGAGCGGTATTTTCTGGGTGCTTATCTGATCTTGGTTTAGGCATTGGTGGTTTGTACTTGGAAAACATCACCCTTGACTCGAGTGATAATTGCTTTACCTTAAATTTTGTGCTTTGCTATGATTGCTTCTACTTAGTGTGTGTCTGGGGGCTATCACTGTAGAAAGAGGTGGAGTGGGAGGGTTGTATTCCTATTCCTTTTCCTTTATGCTCTTTTGGTATGTTGTTAGTTAATTTACTGCTCACTAAGACTGTTGTCTGACTCAAGGCTTTATGTTTTAACTCTTATTGCCTTGGGTTGTTCGTCCATTTTGGGACGGGCAGACTAGGTAGCAGGTGACAGGTGCTGTTCTTGCTTTCCACGGTGTTGATATCGAAGACGAGCTGGAGGGTTGCATATTATCTTCTTATTATATGTACTGGGTGTTCCGCTGTTTGTATTTTCTTTGAGTGTTTTGTAGTGAGGTTTGTTGTATTGACTATTCAGATGTTTGTATTCAACTATTATGAAGTTTTATTGATGAGATTCTATTCTGTGAAGCTTCACTATATGTATGTTCTATTGTATTTTGTCCATGCGCTGTGAGTAATACGATAGATTCTGTTGTTTTAATTTACCCTGGCAATCGTCCATGGTTGCCTGGTACACTTTACAGCGCACAATCTCTAGATTCGGCGCAGGGGTCATGGGCGGTCGTCTCATTTGGTATCAGAGCTTTGGTTAATCAATTTTACCCAACGCTCGCTGACGTAACTACGTATGAGAGACGTAATTGTATTTTGATGGATGATTACTATATATAATATAGTAGCTTAGTAGAGTTTGAGTCCTTTATGTAGTTGTTTCTCTAGGTGTACTAATCATTCCTTTTTGTAGATATTGAGAATGAGTCGAAGAGGGAGACCAGCTGCTAGGGAAGGTCGTGCTACTGAAGGGGCTGCTGATTATGCTGCTATGTTCGAAGCTATGATGACTTCGATCATGAGAAGGATGCCAGCTCCGGGGCCATCGGTGGATGTTGGAGTTCAAGTTCAAACTCCAAGACCGGTGGATTTTGCTAAGTTGTGTAAGGACTATACTGCTCTTGGAGGAAAGGTTTTCTTGGGAACAGAATCAACCATTGAGGTCCAGAGATGGATAGATGCTTGTAGAAGGATCTTTGGTGACTTGGGGATTGAGGATGCGACTAAGAGGAAGTTAGCATCGCATCAAGGCAGCTTCAAGGAAGAGCCTCTGATTAGTGGAACTCTATTACCATCAATACTCCGGAGGAAGAGATTACTTGGGAGCAATTCCAAGCCAGATTTGAAGCTAAGTTCATTTCCACTGCTCAGAAGTCTGTTCTGTTCAGGAAGTTTGTGGAGCTCAAGCAGGGAGGAAGACCAGTTCTTGAGTATGTTTCTGAGTTTGAAACTTTGTCCAAGTATGCCCAGTCGTATATTGAATCTGCTTATCAGAAGAATGAGAAGTTTGTGACAGGCTTGGATAATTATCTTGGGAGGCAGTTAGTGGATCATTTGGATGATTCATTTGAGAAGCTTGTGGAGAAAGCTCTCAGGCATGAGAGTCTGTTTCCTAAGGAAGGATCTGCTGTTGCTATGACCAGGGGAGAGTCTAAACCACAGCAGAGTGGAAACAAGAAGAGGAAGCAGCAGCAGCAGAAGGGTAAGGATGGCCAGAAGAAGCCGAAGGGCGAAGTGACTTGCTACAATTGTCAACAGAAGGGCCATTTCTCGAAGGATTGTAAGAATCCGAAGGTACCGATGAAGTGTCACAACTGTGACAAGCCGGGGCATATCAGGAAGAATTGTCCAGAACCGCGAAAGGACAAGCAGATTGTGCAAGCTTATGCTTTGGGAGCTGTCCCATCGTCTTCGAAAGCTCCTACCGCTGAAGAGAAAGGGAAGAGTGTGGTGGTTCAAGGTACTCTTTTCCTATGTGGTGTTCCAGTTAGAGTGTTGTTTGATACTGGGGCGTCGCATTCGTTTGTTTGTAATGAACTTGTAGGCCGGTTGGGTTTAGAACCGGATATTGTTGATAGGCCATTGGTTGTGACTAATCCAGTTGGGGGTATGTCTTGTTTGTGTATGCTTTGCCGTGGTCTGATTGTATCGAGTCATGGTTGCTCTTTTGTTTGTGATTGTTTTGTTTTGAACTTTGCGGGGTTCAGAATTATTTTGGGTATGGACTGGCTTAGGAAGTATGCGGCAAAGGTTGATTGCGAAAGGTTGGAGGTGACAGTTGAGAATGTGGAGGGGCGAAAGATTGTGATACGATGTAAGCATGAAGAAGGCGTCTTCATGAGCTTCATGTATTCGCTGGTTGTTCCATGGGATGGACTGTCATCGGTGCCAATCGCGAATGGATTCGAGGATGTCTTTGATGAGGTCAAAAGGTTACCGCCGCATAGAGAGATCGAGTTTCGTATAGATCTAGTTGAAGGAGCCAGACCTGTTGTGATGCCTCTTAGACGGATGGAGCCTAGGGAACAGCAGGAGTTGAGGGTTCAGGTTGATGACCTTTTACAGAAAGGATTCATTCGGCGTAGTGTGTCCGAGTGGGGTGCACCAGTTGTATTCGCAACCAAAGCGGATGGGTCGTTGAGATTGTGTGTGGATTATCGTGAGCTGAATAAAGTGACTAAGAAGAACAAGTATCCATTGCCGAGAATAGATGACTTGTTTGATCAGCTTCACGAAGCTAAGGTGTTTTCTCAGATGGATTTGGAAACGGGATTTCACCAGTTGAGAGTGGCTAAGGATAGTGTGCCAAAGACTGCTTTCCGAACACCATCCGGTTTCTTTGAGTGGCTGGTAATGCCGTTTGGATTGACTAACGCGCCAGCATATTTTGTGGATCTTATGAATAGAGTGTTCAGAGATCAGTTGAACAAGTTCGTGCTTGTGTTCGTGGATGATATTCTGATTTACTCCAGAACTGAGGAAGAGCACAAGGCGCACTTGCGTATTGTTTTGGAAATCTTGCGGAAACATCAGCTGAAGGCTAAGTTTTCGAAGTGTCACTTCTGGAAGAGTGAAGTGAGGTTCTTAGGCCATGTTATCTCTGGGAATGGAATAGCGGTTGATTCCGCTAAGGTGGCAGCAATCCAGGATTGGGTTAGACCTAAGAATGCATCTGGTGTGAGAAGTTTTATTGGATTGGCAGGATATTATCGTCGGTTTATCAAAGACTTCTCCAAGGTGGCTGCACCGTTAACAGGATTGACGAAAAAGAACCAAGTGATCAAGTGGGAAGATAAGTGTGAGCAAGCTTTCAGAATCCTGAAAGAAAGATTGACGAGTGCTCATATTTTAACTATTCCTAGTGGGAATGATGAGATGGTGGTTTACACCGACGCATGTGGTACTGGACTTGGAGCAGTAATGATGCAGAGGGATAAAGTTGTTGCGTATGCCAGTCGACAACTGAAGCCGCATGAAAGGAATTACCCGACTCATGATTTGGAGTTAGCGGCGATTGTTTTTGCTCTGAAGATGTGGAGACATTATCTATTGGGAGTTCGATTCGAGTAGTTTACAGATCATAATTCGTTGAAGTATCTTTTCTCCCAAAAGGATTTGAATCTTCGGCAGCAGCGGTGTCTAGAGTTTTTAGCATCATATGATTTTGGTATAGCTTATACTCCGGGAAAAGGTAACGCAGTAGCAGATGCGTTAAGTCGAAGACATGCAGGATTGGGAGCCATGTTTTCTGAATGGAAGAGTCTCGAGTATTTAGCTGGATTTGACTTCAGACCCAGATGTGAATGGGAACCTGAGATGTTGGCAAACTTATCAATAAGACCGACTCTTGTGGGAAGAATCGGCGAGAGTCAAAAACGAGATGATAAGCTTGTCAAGATTATCCGTGATTTGGAATCGGGATTGGATCCAGAAAAGAATAAAGGATTCGAGGTCGATCGAGAGGGTTGGCTTCGGAAGTAAGGACGACTAGTTGTTCCCGATATAGATGAATTGAGGAGTGAAGTTCTGAAGGAAAGTCATCACTCGAAGTTGACAATTCATCCAGGTGGGAATAAGATGTATTGGGATATGAAGAGAACCTACTACTGGGAAGGTATGAAGAAGGATGTTGGAAATTTTATTTCCAAATGTATGAACTGCCAGTTGGTAAAAGCCGAACAGAAGAAGCCAAGTGGATTGCTTCAGCCATTAGAAGTTCCTACATGGAAGTGGGAGCAAGTGTCGATGGATTTTATTGATGGACTACCTAGAACCAGAACGGGAAATGAAGGGATTTGGGTCATTGTGGATCGTCTGACTAATAGCGCAAGATTCATTCATGTTCGATCGACTAGGACTGCATCAAAGTTGGCTGAGTTGTATGTTAAGTGGATAGTTTGATTCCATGGTATTCCGAAGAGTATAGTGAGGGATCGAGATCCATTGTTCACTAGTGGATTTGGAAGAGCTTCCAGGAAGTTTTGGGAACCGAGTTATGTTTGAGTACAGCTTATCATCCTCAAACAGATGGTCAGACCGAGAGAGTCAACCGACTTTTGGAAGACCTCCTCAGAGCTTGTGTTTTGGATTTCGGAGGATCATGGGAAGATCATCTTCATTTGGTGGAATTTTCGTATAACAACAGTTACCAGTCAAGCATTGGTATGGCACCGTATGAGGCATTGTATGGAAGACCGTGTAACTCTCCGACATGTTGGTTAGAGACAGGAGAAAAGCTGATACTTGGGCCAAAGATGATTCGACAGATTTCGGATAGCATAGAAATCATTCGGCAGCGAATGAAGACCGCCCAAGACCGTCAACAAAGTTATGTCGATAAGCGTCGTAAGGATTTGGAATTTGACGTAGGTGATATGGTTTTTGTGAAGATTTCTCCACTGAAGAATGTTATTCGATTCGGGAAGAAAGGAAAATTGACTCCGAGATTTGTTGGACCATTCTCGATCATCGAGCGAATTGGAAAGCTCGCATACATATTGGAGTTACCGGAGAAGATGTCGAGTGTGCACAATGTTTTTCACGTATCGTATCTACGGAAGTATGTGCACGACTCGAATACAGTGGTTTCTACTGATAGCTGTGAAGATTTCGAAGTTGATCCAGCCGATAAGAGACCTCGTAAGCCGCTTCGTGTAGTGGAAACCGACACGAAACAGCTTAGGAGGAAGATAGTTAAGTTGCTCAAGATACAATGGAGTGATGATGATAACGACTGTACGTGGGAGGTGGAAGAGAGGATGAAGGCAGCTCATCCTGAACTCTTCAAGGTATGGCCCTAAGGTGTCGTGTCATCTAACGACATTGTAACTTGTTCTAAGTCTTAGAATTCTGCATGCTAAGCTAGAATTGGATGCATGGTTTGTTGATTGCTATGGATGGTAGGCATGCAGAATAGTCTTTGATTGCTCTGTTTGTTTGGAATTTCGGGGGCGAAATTCCTAAGGGGGAGAGAATGTAACGACCCGTATTTTTACGGATCGAAACATCGTAGAACAATTGACGATTGGTCGTATTGTTGATAAGTCGTCTAGAGTCTAAGTCCTAGGTCGTAGGAAGGTTTGGAGCGACCTAGGCATTGGGATAAGTCGTGGGGAAATTAGGTCGTATGGGGTGGCTTAGGTCGAGTGACCGACTTAGGAAGTGTACGACCTAAGAGATAGACGACCTAAGAAGACTGATCGAGTTAAGGTTTTGAGCGACCTAAGGAATAGGTCGGCAGCGACCTAAGGAGAACCAGTAGTTAGCGTGGTTAGGTCGTAGACAACCTAAGAGTTAGGTCGTAAGATTCTATGTTGAGGCTTAGGTCGTAGCCGACTTAAGGAGATAGGCGACCTATAGGATTAGACGACCTAAGGAAGTTAAGTCGTAGCCTGGTTAAGTCGTACGGTTGCGTTGGTGTGTTAGGACGGAGCTGTTACTAGGTCGATTGGATGCGCATTATTAAGTCGCATGGTTATTAAGTCGTTAGGACGGAACCATTGTTAGGTCGCATAAGTTGGTAGGTCGCGTGAGTAGTTAGGTCGCTAAGCGCGTGAGTAGTTAGGTCGCTAAGCGCGTAAGTTGTTAGGTCGCGCGTGCGATAAGTCGCTGGGTTTTTGGCTTAGTGTTAGGTCGTATATTAGTTAAGCCTTAGGTTGTGATGTTTTAGGTCGCGTAAAGGTTTAAGGTGTTAGGTCGCTGGGTGTTAGGTCGTGAGCGACCTAGGAGTTGTGTAGTTGTGTCGAATGTGCAGTTGTCTGCTAAGTCGTATCACGTGTTAGGTCGAAGACTTTAGGTCGGTGGGACTTGGGTCTGTTGAGTCGTAGGTCGGAGGAAGGGATAAGTCGGAGACGACTTATAGAGGCAGACGACCTAAGTTTTCAGCCTATAAATACTCGCCATTTTCTCACTTTTTGGGATCCGGATTTCGAAGCGACGAAGTGCTGCCATTTTGAGAGATCGACTTCTACACTTCTTCACTTCTTTTCTCCACTTTAATCTTGTGCTTCCTTCCATCCAAATCGAAGATCAAGTTGAAGATTCAAGAGCTTATCTTCATCCATCGAAGATAGATTTCATCATTTGAAGCGGATTGGTGATAGATCAAGATTGATCCTTCGCTGTCCAGATCTGAAGCATGTTGATTTGGGGTTGTTTAGGTGATTTGGTGAGTGGTGATTATCTCTCACACGGATCCAATGGAGTATATCGGATCGTTGGCTTGATTTGGTGTTAAAGTAGAGATTACCATGCATTTTCCTAATCATATGTGTAGATCCATATAGACCCATTGCTCATGATGATTTGACATCCATTTTACTACATGTTAACCTATGCAAGTTCCTTCATCAAGATTATAGAGACATTGCTCATGTTTTCATGCTTATTAGACTTTCGACTCTTTAATTACGAAATTGCCATTATTGTTATAATTGTCTACTTAGATCATATTTGAATGCTTAATTGCTTGGATTAATGTTTGACTTGGTTGATTTCTATGAATTAGATGATTGATGATTTGATTTAGACCAAGGATGATTCAAAAGCTAAGGGAAAGGCTCTTGAATTGGAAAAGCTGTTCGTGGCATATGTAGCGGATGATGAAGCTCATATGAATAGATTTGATGATGATGTTGGGATGAAGCTTTGCTATGATGATGATGAGGCGAAGCATGATATGAGATAGTCTTGGTCTAATCCAGGCGGGATCAATCCAAGCAAGTTGATAACTCGGTGATATGGTTCGAGTTAGAGGATAATGGTTTGCTCGAGAGGCGCTTGAGCTAGTATGGAAATAGTCGTCGAGGAGGATGACTAGAAGGCTGAGATCTCATTGTTGTTGAAGGTTCTAGCATGCTCAAAGCAAGAGTACGTTGGGCAGATTCGATAGTCCCTGAAGGCTAATGATTGATAGTCAAGTACTCTGGGCAGATTCGATAGTCCTAGGCACGGGTCACGATGACGTGCGGGAGTTATGTCTAGAACCGAAGTTTCCATTAGCCCTTGACGGACGGCTGAAAGAGTGTGCCGATCATTCAATTAATGATGATATCGAAGCAATGATAACAATGATAGCCAGAGTCATGGATGTTTGGTTGTATCGTCATTCGGTCTCAAGAGCGGTATTTTCTGGGTGCTTATCTGATCTTGGTTTAGGCCTTGGGGGTTTGTACTTGGAAAACATCACCCTTGACTCGAGTGATAATTGCTTTACCTTAAATTGTGTGCTTTGCTATGATTGCTTCTACTTAGTGTGTGTCTGGGGGCTATCATTGTAGAAAGAGGTGGAGTGGGAGGGTTGTATTCCTATTCATTTTCCTTTATGCTCTTTTGGTATGTTGTTAGTTAATTTACTACTCACTAAGACTGTTGTCTGACTCAAGGCTTTATGTTTTAACTCTTATTGCCTTGGGCTGTTCATCCATTTTGGGATGGGCAGACTAGGTAGTAGGTGATAGGTGTTGTTCTTGCTTTCCACGGTGTTGATATCGAAGACAAGCTGGAGGGTTGCATATTATCTTCTTATTATATGTACTGGGTGTTCCGCTGTTTGTATTTTCTCTGAGTGTTTTGTAGTGAGGCTTGTTGTATTGACTATTCATATGTTTGTATTCAACTATTATGAAGTTTTATTGATGAGATTCTATTATGTGAAGCTTCACTATATGTATGTTCTATTGTATTTTGTCCATGCGCTGTGAGTAATATGATAGATTCTGTTGTTTTAATTTACCCTGGCAATCGTCCATGGTCGCCTGGCACACTTTACAGCGCACAATCTCTAGATTCGGTGCAGGGGTCATGGGCGGTCGTCTCAGCACCTATGTTCTTTAGTCCGAAGGGCATGACTAGAAATCAATAGATTCCGAGGTCGATGATGAAACTAGTGTATTCCTGATCTGGGACGCTCATCGGAATTTGATTGTATCTAGAGTATGCGTCCATGAACGAAAGTAACTCATGTCCAATAGTTGAGTCCACCAACTGATCTATTCTTGGAAGTGGGAAGCTTTCCTTTGAGCATGCTTTATTCAAGTCGGAATAATCGATGCATATTCTCCACTTCCCATTTGTTTTCATCACCAAAACAGGGTTTGATACTCAATCTGTGTATAAGGCATCGCGTATGAAGCCTTTATCCTTTAGCTTATCCATTTCTTCTTTGCGTGCAGCAGATCGCCCCAGACCCAGGCTGCGGCGTTTCTGTTTCATAGGAGTGCACTTATGGTTTATGTTTAATGCATGGCTCGCTATCCCGGGCGAGATCCTACACATATTCGAGTGCGTCTAGGCAAACACATCCAGGTTTGCTTGGAGAAAACCAACCAACTTCCTCATCACACCAGTATTGAGCTGAGATCCAACCTTTAGGACTTTATTTGGGTCATCCTTACTGATTAGAACAGTTATTGTCAACTTAATAGGAGCTGCTTGTCCACCCTCAGGCTCCTTTTGTCGATCCATGTCATCATAGAGCTGACTCGTTTGCCCAAGCCGGGGCTCAGGCGGTAGTTGCTATGCATCCAAAGCCTTTATGCAAAGGCCCCATTTACATTCTTTCCTTTCTTCTTACACCTTGCTTCCTTTAGTTCAGCGATATAACACTCGCGGCCAGCCACTTGATCTTCATGCACGATCCCCATCCATTATCGGTAAGGAATTTCATACTTAAATACCAAGGAGCAATGGACGCTCTAAATTCGGCTAAGGCCAGTCGGCCCAAAAATGCGTTTTGTAGAATAAATATCCAATATTAGAAACGGCATGACACACACTCGCCTACGGTCACCCACGCCAAGTTCCACTGGTAATTCGAAAAATCTGATGGCTTTAGTAGATGTAATAACCCTGGTTTGCATATTACTTGACAATATTAAAATTGTAACGGTAGTTATAATTTAATATTGTAAATAAAAATATAAATGGGAGATTTACACTTGTTTATTTGGAATAAACATTGAATTTTGGAAATAAAATGAGAAAAATAAAGTTTGGAACATTATTTTATTTGTTTGGGTTAATAATGATTGGAAAATGGTTTTTATTTAGAGAAATGCAATAATTGTATTAATTATTGCCAAATTACTTCTTTTAATAATTTTTAAAAGAAGTGTGTGATTTTCAAAGGTTGTTTATTTAAATATAAAGATGGAAATTGGTTTAAAAATATGTTGTAATTGTAAAGTTGAGTTTAAGATGGTTTGTTATATTTTTCGGAGTAAGTAAGAAAATAAATTTTGTGGAATTGTAGAAGTTAAAAATGTAGACTTTTGCATTTAATTGTGAAAATAGTGTATTTTTGTAAATTAAAGGTTTTTATTAATAAAAATGTTTTAAAAATACAAATTATCTTTTTATATAGTGTAAAATATTTTATTTCATATGTATATAGGAATGGCAATGGGGCGGGTTGGGGCGGGTTTTTAGTGCCCCATACCCGACCCGGATTTTTTAGACCTTGCCCCAGACCTGCCCCGTAGACCCGGTGCGGGTCTGGAATTTTGCCCCGTACCCGAGACCCGTACGGGTCAGGGTACACCCGACCCGCCCCAAGACCCGATGAGTCTCTATGCATTGATTCAAAATTATGTAGCAACGTGCATATATTTATTTGTTTATACTCGTTATCACCAAATATACATGAAATACAAATAACAATGTGTCTATGGGAAGTTAATAAAAATGATGTCTACAATAATAATTCAGAAAATATATACATATGTTATTGTATGATTATCAATGACGCAACTTAATACTCTAATTTTTTCTATAGATATTGACTGGGACATTTTAATATCCATTCTAGAATCACTTATATCTAAAAAATTAATAAATCATTATAGTAATAAAGCGGTTTCATAAGATGTTAGTAGTGCGGGTCGGGTTGGGGCGGGTCGGCCAAGCCCCGACCCGACCCTAGACCCGGAGTACTCAAGAACGGGTCACGGGTCTACCCGCCCCAATGACCCAATGGGGCGGGTCTTGACGGGCCAAAACAGGGGCAGGGTCGACCGGGTTTAGACCCTAGACCCGCCCCATTGCCATCCCTATATGTATATAAGTTTGCATTAATTGTTTGTATAAAAATTTGGAAGAAAAATGTAAATTGTTTTGTAATATAGTATAAATATGTGTGTATTTTGATTTTTAGTGTTAAATTAATTCCCTCAGCCTAATTGTTTTTCTCCAATTGGGTCCAAATCCCATTAGTACTTAGACAATAAATGAGGACAAGGAAAAGAGATGCTTGTACATTCAAGCATTTATCTCTTCTTCTCCAAATAATCAGTAAGTAAGAAACCATCATTTTCTCAACTCCAAGCTTTCAAAACTCAGATTTCTTCAATCCAAACTAAGAATTTCTTCAATCTAAGATGTAACTAAAAGGTAATCAACTCCAAAACATCACTATTTCATCAAAATCTTTGTTTGAGAAGAAGGTTCTCTAATTTACTATAAAATCTCTATTGCATGTCCCTGTTTAAAGTTTTTATAGGATATAGAAGCCAATTCCACCTCAAAGCTTGCCTCTTTCAACACAAATTCGAGTTTTTATCTTCACCACAGCCAGGTGAGTTTTTACCTTGCATTTCTAGCTGAAACAATGTTGCTAATGCAAAGATCCAGGTGATTTATAGCTTACTGTAAATAAATTTGGAGATGTTTCCATTTACAGTTCATATCCTATTTCTGTTGCTTCTTCTAGTGGTTGTACCTTCATGCTCTTTTGATGAATTGCTGCCGGATCTTTTCTGGATCATAGTTTATATGTTGTTTTATGTGCATGCAAAATTTAATATATTTCAATCACCATTTTCTATCTCTAAATCAAGCTTGAAAATTGACCTAGAGCTGATTTTTCTTGAGAAAAAAATGCGTACCCTAGGTCGATATGCCTGTCGACCTAGGGGTCGACCATAGTGCTACCTGAGTCGACAGTACGGTTGACCTAGGGACAAGTATGGTCGACCGTGAGGTCGACCTACATGTCGACCCAAGGAGGCATTGAGCCTCCTATCTTCTGCTGCTTGTATATTTCTTCCTGCCTTGTTTTATTCCTTGTTTCCCTTGCATTTGTTGATTTATTTCGAGATGTTTTGTGATGTTTGGGAGACTATGATGCTTATCAATAGGCTAGCTCAGTTTTAGTGAATTTGAAATTCAAATTTGAATTGATTTTGCATTGAATTCGAATTGAACTTGAGTTGTCGGTTTTGAGGTATTTTCTCTATTTTTCATTATTTTCGAGCACGGTTTTCTCCAAAAGATTTTGAAATAAATTTATATATATTGGCATTTAAATTAATTATTATAATTATATTAAGTTATAAAAATCTATTTATTCTCTATAATAAGGGAATTTTTAAATATAGTTTTCAAAACTGATTCGTAAATTGGTTTTAAAAGCTTGTTTTCTCTAATAAATTATTTTAAATATAAAATACACATTTTTGCACTATTCGAGCGTATGAGAAAGAGAATTAAACGATTTAGTAAAACATGTGGTATGGGACACGTGCCTTTACTTTTTTTGGTTAATTCCAGACTTGTACGATCGAAGCAATTCTAGGTCATTGACTTGAGATGATTTCTGGAATTTGCCATTTTATGGCGTATTCTGAGTTTATTAATTCCTATTTATAGGAATTATCTGAGATGGCCAATTTTTGGCGAGTTATTGTGGTTTGAGATCTCCTATTTTAGGAGTTATGGTCGATGAGAACCATCACGATGTTTTTATACTTGCCGATGATATGAGGCAAGTCTTGGGTTGGTGATTTCCTATTTTGAGATTTATGGTTCATGAGGAACCAACACGAGGTCTATTTATGCTTGTTGATGAGATGAGACAAGTCACGAGATTATATGAGTTTGATGATGTTTTCTAGTGTGGCATTGACTAACAGTTAGTAAACCGTTTAGTGAGAACGTGTGGTATGGGACGCACGTTACCACTTTTCGGGTTCCTAGGAGAGAGTTTGTGACACATTCACGAGTGAATGCCAGTACTTGAGCTGTTGGGTTCTACCTATACATATACTTATATATATATATAGCTGAGGAGGTATTTAGGGGTTGTTGAGTCCTAAAAGAGGCCGGGGGTCTCTAGTACATGATACTTGGTTGGCTGTTAGGCCATAGATTGGGATGTTGGTTCCTTTCATATTTTATAGCTGTTGGGCTTTTTATTAGGCTATTGGGCCCAATCTGGGTTTTTGTAGCTACAAATGGGCTGTTGGGTCCTTTCTCTTTTATAGCTGTTGGGCTATTATTGGGTTGTTGGGTCCATATTTTAATTATAGCTGTTAGGCTTTTTTATTTGGACTGTTAGGTCCTATTTTTGAGATTGAGATTATATTCTCCTTTTGGAGATATCTGAGTTTGCCTTTTTTTTGCGTATTTTGAGTTTGAGGTTTCTCTATTATGAGAATATATCCGAGTTTGCCATTTTGGCGTATTTTGTGTTTGAGGTTTCTCCATTTTGTAATTTATCATATTAGATTTCTTATGTTTAAGAGATAAGGATAGAGAAACCTTTATATCTACTTTTGGCTATCGTCGATGATATGAGGCGACTATTATACTTGATGATTTATTTTGAGTTACTTCTTTAAAGGTTCTTTATGCTTAAGTGATATTTGTTCACTTATGTTATGGACATGTATTGCTATTGTCTCTCCTTATTCGAGAAGAATTATCATACTTACCTTATGCTTCATATTATCGTCTATCTTTACTAAACTGATTGTTTTAGTTAGACTGGCCTACGTATTTTATAATCGGGTTAGACCGAGTTGTTTCAGGTTAGATACCTGCTTTTGGACTTAGCTTCGCTTTGATGCTCCTGCTTGATATATCTATTATCATCCTTTTTGTTGTAGCCTTTTTCTGTTGACTCTGATATATATATATATGTATTATTAACTCGATGTATATTGTGCTCGTCATACCACATATGTTGTATCATTTTGTATTGCTCTAGAGTTGTATCTGTATATGTGTGTGTGTGTGTGTATGTTTATCTGCTGTTTTGTGATGTGAGTTGCATTTAGTTGTTATATTTTGTTCAGATAGATCCGTTACCCACCTATAGTTTTGTATTAAGCATTTGTCGAATATGTCGATCCACTTAAATCAGAAAAAAAATATTGAGCACAAATCGACGTGTTCAGTAGATATTTAAGACAAAGCTATAGATGGTTGCTCCTAACCAGCCCTATTCTCCGCATTAGCAGACAAAATTACCCTATAATTCTCATTGTTAATGTGGGTCTCAGGGTGGGGCATTACAGCTTGGTATCAGTGCTGAGTTCAGAACAAAATATGATAAACACATAACAGAAACACATATTACGGTACATCCAAGTGTAATACAAGTGTTACAAATTCCTTAGTCATCGTGCCTTTGACCTTTCCGTGTTCTTCAGGGTAGATAAGAGTTAGAATACGTCTAGGAATGCATTTCAATTCCGTAGTATTCCATATTTTAATTAATAATATCTACCTTATGAATAATTCATATCTATCTTAACTTTTAGCTCATGGCTGGAAGAGAAAGAGGTCACACTTCGGAGGCTGAGCAGTCCAGTGGCTCACGCCCCGAAGGTGTGTACATGTCGACTGATCAGATTTTAGAGCTTGCTCGGAGCATCCAGCCTCCTACTCCATCCCATTCTTCTCCTCCGCCCAAATCTGTATTTGCGCGCATGTGTAGTGATTTTTCTCATTTAGGAGGCAGACCTTTAATAGGTTCTGAGACTGTTCTTGAGGTCCAGGCTTAGATTAAGACATGCGAGTGCATCTTCTCTCGCATGGATTTATCTGATCATCACCGCATTCTTGTAGCATCGAGTACGATGCAAGAGCGTGCTCTCGATTGTTATAAGCTTCTTATTGCCGAGATATATGAGTCCACCCTTACTTGGCAACAGTTTAGAGAGCGGTTTGGGCTCAAATTTGTGACTGAATCTGAGAAAGCTTTCCTAGCCCGTTGCTTCCTTGAGTTGAAGCAAGGGAAATCATTTGTTTCCAAGTATATATCTTCTTTCGAGTCCTTGTCCAAATATGGGCTCGAATTTATCAGCACTCCTTATAAGAAGAATCTTCGATTTGTTTCTGGTTTGAAGAAATATTTGAAGAAGTCTCTTATGCTCCAGCTTAAGCTATCATTTGGGGAGTTAGTAGACTCAGCGCTTCACCTCAAAGCCGTCGAGAAAGAGCAGGATAGTAGTGATGAGTTTGAGGTTCGTAAGAACCCTAATAAAGAGAAGTTTCCTTTTCAGAAATCTAAGTCTTTTCCTCAAAAAAAGAAGAAGCCACTTGCCTCTAGCTCACATTCAGATGCAAAACCTCATTCTCATAAGTCGTGCTTCAATTGTGGATCTCATGATCATTTTATTAAAGAGTGCCCTAAACCTATCGTCTGTCACAGTTGCAAACGAGAAGGACATTGGTCTTCCCAGTGCCCCAATTCATCTAAGGGTCCTCATTCGGGAAAGCTTCTTGTGATGGATGCTTCAGGCGGTTCCTCTCATCCTGGAGGTACTTCCTTTTCCTTTTCTAGAGCTTTATATTATTTTATGTCTATTCTGTTTAAGTTCTCTTCGATACGAGTGCTTTATATTCACTCTTATCAAAGAAGCTTATTAATGCTATACCTTTAATGTTTCTTACTTTATTACTCTTTGGGATTGCGGATCCTATTGAGGGGATCCGCAATATTTGACCTGATATGAGGATTTTGGGATTTTTTTCCTTGAAGTTTATCTTTTCGTGCATATTAGTACGTTATTTTCTATCCAAAGTTTGGAATGATTTGAGATGAAGTGGCTTGCATATTACCAAGTCACATTCTGTGATTCAAAGGATACTATAATTTGGTATCCTATTTCGGCTGATTTGTTGTTTCTTGTTCTTCGGAATGTTAAACGATAATTCTGAAGTCTCTGTATTCACTCTTGAGTTTCGAGATATATCTCGAATGCCAGTCATTGTGACTCTGTTGATTTCTGTGAGTCCGTTCGGGTATGACACCCAATCGGGCAATCGAGTATTGTATTGATTTCATTTTTGGTTCTTAGTCTTTCGGTCATCCTTCCACGAGGATGTCCACTAAGGAAATGAGGAGATTCTTTGAGTTTAATTGATATTGCCATTCTTACCTCTTTTTTAGATATCCTCTTCGTATATTCATTTGTTGATAGGCTTTGTGACATTACTTCACTCGAAGTAATGACATGTTGTTTGTGTTCTTCTCCTCATTCGAGAAGATATTTTATCCTTACCCTTTTATCTCACCGACTTCTTATTCGATCTATTGTGTGGTGCTAGTGTCTTGCTTCAGCTTGACCCTACACCGATTTTCATTAGCTACGAGTTGTGGAAGATAGTGTTTCTTTTATCACATTCCGCACTCGTTATGAGTTTTGTGAGTAGTTCGTTATACCGTTCAGAATGACAAACACTCCAATCTATTCCCTTAATATTTTGAATCGAGTATTCTGGGAATATCTCGATGAGTCTTCTTGTGTTTTTTATTTTGGGTATATGTAATAAATTGTGTTTCCAAATTTTTCAAAAATTGAAGATATTTTTTTTGAGAGGTTGGATTTGGTTTTTGGGATAAACAAAGAACATTTTGAGAATTAAATATGAGGTACTTCTTTTATAGAAGATGTTTTTTTTGTGTTGCATTATCCATCGAGTGCTTTAAGAATTCTGGTCGATGCGCCTGATCAACGTTATCGATTGGAATTTCCTAAATGTTGTGATGAGACAATCAGACACGATAAATTGAGTTTTAATGAGACTAAATTTGGAAATAAATTAAAAAGATTTTAGAATTAAATTTTATTCTGGATGACATATGCAGCCATTGAACCATAGTGGGATTGGATGAGTGGCGAGGTGGTTTCGATCATTTGGTCAAAGCTGCAGCTAATTGATAGGGTTATTTATTATAAATCAGTGTCGAGGCAATGCCATTATGATAAATTGAAATGTATGAGTTTGAATATAGTTATGTTATATTGTTGAAATAATGAGATAATACTTTGTTTAAAGAATAAATGTTTATTGAATAATTTTAGAATAAAAAGAGGAATATGAGTTTGAAATTATTTGTCATTAAAAGAACTATAGGAAGGAGTTTGGAAAATTTCCAAGTGTTTAAAATTGAGATTTTGAATTTTAAAGGCAATAGGTTTTAGAACTTTTAGAAGTTTGATTGTAAACAAAAATTTAGATTATGGTTTTGAAGATAATGAATTTTGATTGTAAATTAAAATTTATATCTATTGTGTTCCTCGTGATTGTCTTGCCTTAGTGCAATAGTCTAACGACTAGCATTTTGCGGTCATTTGAGTAGGGTGGTCTTTGAAGTAACCACCTCTTATTGGGTTTTCTTACCTCAATTGTTGTTATCTTAGTATCAGTATGACTCCTTCCATAGTGACATATGGAAAATCATCAGTTTTTTGTTGGAGTTCGGATAAAGCGATGCTAAATCCCGACTCTATTCGAGAAACTTTTGTGAAATCAATCTTCTTCGATAGATTTTTGAGTAGCACCCCGTTGTGTTTTTGTTTCGAAAGTGAGATACTTTCGAAACCATGATGTATTGCTCAAAGAAATTCAATGGTTCGCAAATCCTAGTATTTATACTTCGGAAAATCATTGAATTTACCAAGCAATTTTATCTTGGTCTTCTTTCGTCTTGAGTAGAAAGTGAGGAATTTTGATCTCGTGTTTGTCTATCCTTCCTTTGATTGATGAAATAATTATGTTGAATACAAACCCTTCTCTAGAAATTGCGAGGATACAATTTTGTTAAGAGGGGAGTCTGTAACAACCCTGATTTGGAGATTACCTCTCAATATTAAATTATAACGGTTGTAAATAAAAATTGGAGATTTATAATTGTTTATTTGGAATAAACAATGAATTTTGTAAATAAAATGAGAAAAATAAAGTTTGGAACTTTATTTTATTTGTTTGGGTTAATAATGATTGGAAAATGGTTTTTATTTAGGGAAATGCAATAATTGTATTAATTATTGCCAAATTACTTCTTTTAATAATTTTTAAAAGAAGTATGTGATTTTTAAAGGTTGTTTATTTAAATATAAAGATGGAAATTGGTTTTAAAATGTGTTTTAATTGTAAAGTTGAGTTTAAGATGGTTTGCAATATTTTTTGAGTAAGAAAATAAATTTTGTGGAATTTTAGAAGTTAAAACTATAGACTTTTGCATTTAATTGTGAAAATAGTGTATTTTTGTAAATTAAAGGTTTCTATTAATAAAAATGTTTTAAAAATAAAAATTATCTTTTTATATAGTGTAAAATATTTTATTTTATATGTATTTAAGATTGCATTAATTGTTTGGATAAAAATTTGGAAGAAAAATGTAAATTGTTTTGTAAAATAATGTAAATATGTGTGTATTTTGATTTTTATTGTTAAATTAACTCCCTTAGCCTAATTGTTTCCAAAGCCCATTAGTACTTAAAAATTAAATGAGGAAAAGGAAAAGAGATGCCTGTACATTCAAACATTTATCTTCTCTTCTCTAAATAGTCAGTAAGTAAGAAACCACCATTTTCTCAACTCCAAGCTTTCAAAACATAGATTACTTCAATCCAAACTGAGAATTTCTTCAATCTAAGATGTAACTAAAAGGTAATCAACTCCAAAACATCACTATTTCATCAAAATCTTTGTTTGAGAAGAAGGTTCTCTAATTTACTGTAAAATTTCTATTGCATGTCTCTGTCTAAAGTTTTTACATGATATAGTAGCCTATTCCACCTCAAAGCTTGCCTCTTTCAACACAAATTTGAGTTTTTATCATCACCACCGCAAGGTGAGTTTTTACCTCACATTTCTAGCTGAAACAATGTTGCTAATGCAAAGATATAGGTGATTTATAGCTTACTGTTAATAAATTTGGAGATGTTTCCATTTATAGTTCATATCCTATTTTTGTTGCTTCTTCTAGTGGTTGTATCTTCTTGCTCTTTTGATGAATTGCTACCGGATCTTTTCTGGATCATAGTTTATATGTTGTTTTATGTGCATGCAAAATTTAATAGATTTCTATCACCATTTGCTATCTCTAAATCAAGCTTGAAAATCGACCTGGAGCTGATTTTGCTTGAGAAAAAAATGCGTACCCTAGGTCGACATGCCTGTCGACATAGGGGTCGGCCATAGTGCTACCTAGGTCGACCGTACGGTTGACCTAGGGACTAGTATGGTCGACCATGAGGTCAACCTACATGTCGACCCAGGGTGGCATTGAGCCTCCTGTCTTCTACTGCTTGTATATTTCTTTCTGCCTTGTTTTATTCCTTGTTTCCCATGCTTTTGTTGATTTATTTCGAGATATTTTGTGATGTTTGGAAGACTATGATGCCTATCAATAGGCTAGCTAAGTTTTAGTGAATTTGAAATTCAAATTTGAATTGATTTTGAGTTAAATTTGAATTGAATTTGAATTGAATTTGAGTTGTCGGTTTTGAGGTATTTTCTCTGTTTTTCATTGTTTTCGAGCACGGTTTTTTCCAAATGACTTTGAATTAATTTTTATATAAATTGGCATTAAAATTAATTATTATAATTATATTAAGCTATAAAATCTATTTATTCTCTATAATAAGGGAATTTTTAAATATAGTTTTCATAACTGATTCGTAAATTGGTTTTAAAAGCTTGTTTTCTCTAGTAAATTATTTTAAATATAAAATACACATTTTGCACTGTTCGAGCATATGAGAAAGAGAATTAAATGATTTAGTAAAACATGTGGTATGAGACACATGCGTTTACTTTTTTGGTTAATTCCAGACTTGTACGATCGAAGCAATTCTGGGTTATTGACTTGAGATGGTTTCTGGAATTTGCCATTTTATGGCGTATTCTGAGTTTATTAATTCTTATTTATAGGAATTATTTGAGATGGCCAATTTTTGGCGAGTTATAGTGGTTTGAGATCTCCTATTTTAGGAGTTATGGTCGATGAGAACCATGACGATGTTTTTATACTTGCCGATGATATGAGCCTTGTCTTGGGTTGGTGATTTCCTATTTTGAGATTTATGGTTCATGAGGAACCATCACGAGGTCTATTTATACTTGTCGATGAGATGAGACAAGTCACGAGATTATATGAGTTTGATGATGTTTTCTAGGTTGGCATTGACTAATGGTTAGTTAACCGTTTAGTGAGAACATGTGGTATGGGACGCAAGTTACCACTTTTCAGGTTCCTAGCAGAGAGTTTGTGACACATGCACGAGTGAATGCCAATACTTGAGCTGTTGGGTTCTACGTGTACATATACTTAAATATATAGCTGAGGAGCTATTTAAGGGTTGTGGGGTCCTAAAAGAGGCCGGGGGTCTCTAGTACACGATACTTGGCAGGCTGTTGGGCCATAGATTGGGTTATTGGGTCCTTCCATATTTTATAACTGTTGGGCTTTTTTATTGGGCTGTTAGGCCTAATATGGGTTTTTGTAGCTGCAAATGGGTTGTTGGGTCCTTTCTGTTTTATAGATGTAGGGCTATTATTGGGTTGTTGTGTCCATATTATATTTATACTATTAGGCTTTTTTATTTGGGCTGTTGGGTCCTATTTTTGAGATTGAGATTATATTTTTCTTTTGGAGATATCTGAGTTTGCCTTTTTGCGTATTTTGAGTTTGAGGTTTCTCTATTATGAAAATATATCCGAGTTTGCCATTTTGGTGTATTTTGTGTTTGAGGTTTCTTCATTTTGAGATTTATCATCTGAGTTTTCTTCTGTTTAAGAGATAAGGATAGAGAAACCCTTATATCTACTTTGGCTATCGTCGATGATATGAGGCGACTATTATACTTGATGATTTATTTTGAGTTGCTTCTTTAGAGGTTCTTTATGCTTAAGTGATATTTGTTCACTTAAGTTATGGACATGTATTTCTATTTTCTCTCCTTATTCGAGAAGAATTATCATACTTACCTTATGCTTCATATTATCGTCTATCTTTACTAAACTGATTACATTAGTTAGGCTGACCCGTGTATTTTATACTCGGGTCAGACTGAGTTGTTTCTGGAGATATATCTGTATATATGTGTGTGTGTGTGTATGTTTATCTGCTGTTCTGTGATGTGAGTTGCATTTAGTTGTTATATTTTGTTTTGATAGATCCGTTAGCCACCTATAGTTTTGTATTAAGCATTTATTGAATATGTAGATCCACTTAAATTAGGAAAAAAAATATAGAGCACAAATTGACGTGTTATGTAGATGTTTAAGACAAAGTTATAGATGGTCGCTCATAACCAGCCATATTCTCCACATTAGCAGACATAATTACCCTGTAATTCTCTTTGTTAATGTGGGTCTTGGGATGGGTGTTACAGTAGACATCCCGTTGAATCCCTATATACTAGATTTACATGTCTTCAAATCACTCTCTTCAAACTTCATTTGATCGTAAGGATTTTTGAACAAAATATTGACTGAACTCCTACAATCCACAAGCACCTTTTGTATAACAACAGGACCAATCATGGCTGAGATCATGACTGGGTTAATCGTTAGAGTCTCAACACCATTAGCATCCCTATTTCGAAAAACAATGTCATCTGTCATAGTTCGAGATTGTTTCGCCAGAGATCCATCCTTGACAACATAGCAACTTTCATTCTCAGCATGCTTCAAGGCTCCAATATATCTATCCATCTCTGCAAAACTCTTATCGGTAGGATGAGGCCTACCGATGATTGTGTTTATCACTAATCATTTTTCTGACCACTTGAATGGATTAGCACCAGGCTTGGCTTGCCCTCGCTGGGGAGATGGCCCAGGGGAACTAGAATTTCCTTACCCGCCATCCTAGGGTGCTTTCACATATTGCTGCCATTCTTTTCCTTATTAATTCTTCAATCATGTTGCGCAAGTACCTGTGCTCATTAGTATTACGACCATGAGTCTCATGGAATCTCCAGACCTTGCCTGACTTTCTCTTCTTCTCAATTGACTCCCTAGGAGCTGGTTCCCATATGGTTCGGTATTCAGAGTAGCTAGATAGATGTTCTCTATTGAGTAGTTCAGTTCAGTGTAGTTGTCATACGTAGGACCTCTGAAATGACTCCTATTATATGGCTTGCCCTTCTTTGCTCCATAATTATTTTGTTTTCCTTCTTTGTTCTAATTACCAACTTTCATATCAACGTTCTAGAGCTTCCTGTAGTTTGGTTTACAACAATATTACTCTGAATTGGCTCATTTGAACTTCCAACATCAGTCCTTTATGGACGTTTACGCACATCCTCACGACACAAATACTCATTGGCTTTCCTTTAAAAATCTTCCATTGTTGATGGTTGCTTTCTTTCTATCCAATCTTCCAAATCCGAGTCGGGATGAACTCCTCTACAAAGCGCCATCAACAACATATCTTTCTTTGGATCCGTTATTTCTGTTACAGCCATGTGGAACCGGTTTGAATAGTCCCTCAACTACTCTCCTTCGGCTTGATATACGTTAGACCATGACATCACATGCTTCGAACATGAGGTATGCATATGAAATTGCTCCATGAATTTTCTTGATAATTCAACAAAAGATGATATGGACTCGGCGAAAGCTGAATGAACTACTTCGTAGCTACCACTTCTAATAAAAATTAGGAAACAGTGGCACTACACAATATCCGAAGCCCTGGCTGAATCCATGTGCCATTCATATCTCAATAAGTGCTGCCTAGGATTCATAAAATTCCTCCATACAGTGTCATTGTGACGCAGCAGCGGAATACAAAAATTGATGAATCTGTGAAAGTAGCGATCGATGGAATAAAAGATACCGAATGGCCCAAATCTGGTGATCAAACGATACTGGATTCTAGCTATCTCAAACACGTTGATAGCGCACTATACCGTGTTTAAAGATCTACGATTCTTTGGACGTTGATCTAGCGCACTAGATACCGTGAATCGGCTTCAGCAATCGTTGAATCGAGCGCACTCGATTATCCGAGAGTGGAGATAGGAGATTACACTCGACTACCAATTTGGATGAAAGCACAAATCTAACAAAACGAAATTTTATTCAGAATCAACTAACTTTCAAATGTACAACTCACTCATATTTATAGCATTTTACAATCCAGACCCTTAAGTCGTTCACGACTTACGACTCATCATAAGTCAGCAGCGACTCAACCATCACGACTCAGGCACCTATATTACAACCCACACAACATCACAAATTTACAACACTTAGGTCGTATACGACCTAACAGACACACGACTCACGACCTACGACTTAAGTACAAACGACTCAACACATATATACAGCAGTTCAACAAAACCCCCACGACATACGACTTAAAACCTAACGACTTATCAATGCCCACGAGTTAGTAGGTGTCGCGACTCACGACTCAACAACAAGCGACTTAACCCAGTTTTTAAGTCGTGAACTCCCTTCTTCAGCATCCTCATTAGGTCGTAGACGACCTAAATCACTACCCTTAAGTCGTAGCCGACTTAAGTCTTGCGCGTTCTCAACTCGTGCTGCTACTTCGTTGTCTCGTGGCGCTCCTCCTGTAGTCTTAAGTCGTAGCCCCTTTCCCTTAAGTCGTGGACGACTTAAATCTCCTTCCTTAGGTCGTGACCCGCTTGAGTTGAGTCGTGAACGACCTAAGACTTTGCAACGACTTAGCTTCTCCACAGAATTCGTAGCCTGGGTTGCATTATTGGGTCGTAACCCTTTACCGCTTGCTTTGTTAGGTCGTGGACGACCTAAAGCTATCCCTTCCTTAGACCGTGGACGACCTAGGCTTTGTGAATTCGTAGTTTGCACTACTTCGACTCTGGCCTGGGCTGCATCATCCTCCCCAGGTTGAGAAAAATTTATCCTCGAATTTGTAAATTCTTCCACATCGGAACGTTCATCCCCATAATATGGTACGAGATGCTTAACTTTGAACACGTCAGAAGTGTACACATCCTCCGGCAGCTTCAACTTATAAGCATTTTCATTAATCTGTTTCACGACTTCTACAGGACTAATTTTCCTGGCTTTCAACTTGTTATAAGCACCGACTGGAAAACGGTCCTTTGTTAACACAGCATATACCATATCTCCTTCATTAAACTCAACATGTCTTCGCTTCAGATCTGCCGATCATTTATACTTCTCATTTGCCTTCTCCAATCATTCCTGAACGATTTTATGACATTCAGCCAATCCATCAACAAAATCTACAGCTCGTTTTACCATCCCCTTCGGTTGTGGTACTACCGTTAAGTCCAAAGGTCCCCTTGGCAAACTTGAATATACAATCTGGAATGGACTAAAACCCGTACTACGATTCACTGCATGATTATGTGCAAACTCCGCTTGGCATAACTTCATGTTCCAACTCTCCAGATTGTCCTTTACAAGACATCGCAACAAATTCCCCAATGATCTATTCACAACCTCGGTCTGACCGTCTGTCTGCGGATGATAAGCGCTGCTAAAGTTCAACTTCGTTCCCACCATCTTCCACAAACTTAGCCAGAAATGGCTTAGAAATCTAGTATCCCTGTCTGAAATAATCGATTCAGGTAGCCCATGCAAACGATACACCTCCTTAAAGAATAGCTGAGCAACTCGGACGGCATCCGCTGTCTACTTGCATGCAATGAAATGAGCCATTTTAGAAAACCTGTCCACCACAACGAATATAGAATCATTTCCCCTTTGAGTTCTAGGTAAACCCAAAACAAAATCCATGCTCACATCCACTCACGGTTTAGTAGGCACAGGTAACGGCATATATAATCCTGCGTTTGTAGCGGTTCCCTTCGACACTTGACAGATATGACATCGCTCCACAAACCTTTCCACTTCTTTCCTCATTGATGGCCAAAAGTAAGACTAAGAAATCAGCTGTAGCGTACGGTCTCTACCCACGTGGCCTTCTTCATGTAGCTCCTTCACAATCTTCATTCTCAAACTACAATCAGGTATGCACAATCGATTTCCTTTGAACAGAAAACCATCTACCATCATAAACTCATCCGTCTCTCCCTTTTTGACTTTATCAACAAACTTTGCAAAGTAAGGATCATCGACAAATAATTCTGGCAACACATCAAACCTTGTCACCTCTATCTTCATTGTAGTCAACAAATGGTTTCTTCTGCTCAACGCATCCGCCACACGGTTTGTAACTCCCGATTTGTGTTTCACAACAAATGTAAACTGTTGCAGATATGCAATCCACGATGCATGCCTTGCGGAAATCTTCTCTTGCCCTTGTAGATGTTTTAAAGCCTCATGATCAGTGTATAGCACAAACTCCTTGTGAAATAAGTAATGTCTCCAATGTTTAATGGCCTGCACAACAGCATAAAATTCAACATCATACGTACTATATCTCATCTTTGCTCCTGATAACTTATCACTGAAATATGCAATAGGACGTCCCCTCTGACTCAACACTCCGCCAATTCCAACCTTTGATGCATCAGTATGTAATTCAAACAACAACTGAAAATCAGGTAATGCTAGAATTGGTGCTGACGTCAAAAGTTCTTTGATTCGTTCAAAAGCAACCCCTGCTTTCTCCGACCACGCAAACTGTTTGCCCTTTATACAATCTGTAACAGGCGCCATCACACAACTAATGTGTGGAATAAACCTTCTATAGAATGAAGCCAACCCGTGAAAACTTCGAACTTCTGTTATAGTCTTGGGTTGTGGCCAATCTCTAATTGCTTCGACTTTACTCTGGTCAACCTGTATTCCGTCTCTCGATACAACATATCCCAGAAATAAGACACTCCGTGCCATAAACACACATTTCTTAGTAGCAGCATAGAACTGTTCTTCACAAAGGATAATTAACACTTTCCTCAAATGTTGAACATGCTCTTCTGTACTAGCACTGTAGATCAGAATATCATCAAAGTAAACTAGCACAAATTTCCCAATGTACGGCCTGAAAATTTGGTTCATCACCCTCATGAATGTACTTGGTGCATTCGATAGACCAAACGGCATCACTAGCCATTCATACAATCCTTCCCTCGTCTTGAATGTTGTCTTCCATTCGTCCCCTGGTCTAATGCGAATCTGATGATAACCACTTTTAAGATCAATCTTTGAAAAGATCACAGACCCACTGATTTGATATAAACAGATAATCAAGCCTCGGCATCGGAAATCTGTATCTGACTGTTATCTTGTTCAATGCTCTACTATCTGTGCACATCCTCCACGTTCCATCCTTCTTGGGTACCAACAAAGCTGGCACTGCACAAGGACTCAAACTCTCCTGAACTCGCCCCTGTTCCAGTAATTCCTCCACCTGTCTCCTTAACTCCTCGTGTTCCCTTGGACTCATTCGATAGTGTGGTCTATGAGGCAATGCAGCACCTGGCACCAAGTCAATCTGATGCTGTATGTCTCTAAGCGGTGGTAACTCCTTCGGTAACTCCTCTGGAAACACATCTTTGAATTCCTCCAAAACTGGTTTCACTTCCTCTGGAACTTCAGCCACTTCACTGCTTTCATGCCCAATCAACATAAAAACTTCAGGACTCTCTTCTATCTCTTCTACGAACTCCTTCAATGTCAACAAGGTTTTCAATTCCTCAATCTCCTCCAGCTTATTCTCATTCTGCTGTCGCTTCTTCGGAACTAATGTGATCTTCGTGCCTTCGAACAAGAAACTGTAACTATTTGTTCGACCATTATGCTGTACTTCATGATCATACTGCCACGGCCTTCCCAACAGCAAATGGCAAACATCCATGTCAACTATGTCACACCAAATCTCATCCTTGTATTTCTTTCCAATAGAAAATGGAACATGAGCTCGCCTTTCTACCTTTACTTCTCCTCCTTTCCTCAACCAAGCAAGTTTATAAGGACTAGGATGTTTCTCCGTTTTCAACTTCAATTTCTTTACAGCTTCCGTTGAAATGATATTATCACAACTCCCAGCATCAATGACGAATTTACAGACCTTTCCCAAAATAGTGCACGTTGACTGGAAAATGTTACTTCTCAACCAACTCAACTCTTCCTCCTGCTTCGGTGTTAAACAAGATCTTCGTAGCATCAGATTACAACCTTCGTCTCCTGACACTTCTTCTTCCTCATCTCGCTATGAATTGAGATCTTCTTCGACATCCTCATCCTCCACTTCGACAATCATAGTTCTCTTCTTCGGTTTTGGACATTCGCTGCTCTTATGACCCACTTCCTGGCAATTATAGCATTTGAAATTGGTATTGACTATAGGTTTAGCCACTTCCTGAACAACTGGCTTATTCGATACTTTAGGAAGATTAGAACTACTACCCCCTCCTTTGTTCTGCCCCGTAAAACTTGGAAACACACCTCCCCCACGTCTTCCTTGTTTCTCCCAAGCCAACGCCTTTTGATGTGCTTCCGCTATAGATCTGGGATCAAACATTTTTACCATGTCTTGAATCTGCATACGCAATCCTCCAACGAATCTAGCTGTTAATTGTTCCTCTGTCTCCATGATATCGTTCCTGGCAATCAGTTGATAGAATTCATTAGCATAGTCATTAACAGACTTCGTTCCTTGCCTCAAGTTTTGCAGCCTCTTATACATAAGCGATTGATAATTATAAGGTAAGAATGTGGCTTTCATCATTTTCCTCATCTTTTCCCATGATTCAACCTTTGACTTCCCCATCCGTTCACGTGTAAGTTTGGTTTGCTGCCACCACGCCAAAGCTCTACCCCTCAACCTTGTAGCAACCAACTTCACTCTACGATGTTCTGGCACTTCCTTGAAGTCAAAAATCTCCTCCACATTAGACAACCAATCCAAAAACTCCTCAGCTTGCATACCACCCTTGAATTCAGGAATTTCAGTTTTCATCCCAGATTCCCACTTGTGATCATACTCCGACTGATTTCTTCCTTGTCCACGTCCTCGTCCATGAACACTACCACCATCATACTCCTCTTCAAAATCCGATGTATATCGATGTCGATCCTGACCACCAACATCTCTACTACTATCACGTCTTCCACCAACATCCCTTCTATCTACATTCCTCCGTTCTCGATCATTCACATTCCTCCCATGTCCTTGATCATCATCAACACTTCTTTCTCGATTGGAATGTGGTGAGACTCTACTTCCCCCATGGTTAGATTCAGGTGAAACCCTTCTCCGATTTTGATTCATCTCTAACATCATCTTCTCTAATCGTCCAATCCCTTCATTAAGTTTCTCACTAAAGTTTTCATTAATTCTTTGCTCCATCTCATCAGCTTCTTCTCTTCTATACAAAGCTTCTACATTTTGTTGGCGATTAGCTCTTCTCGGCGGCATGATTTGAAACTTTACAAACTCTTCAATTCTCGGCTTTGACTTTCAAAATGATACCAAACTGACGTACACGGCCTTCACTTGCTTAGCTCGGCCGAAGCTCTTCAACACTTCAAACTTCAAATTCTCGGCTCCAAGACTCGATTTAGCTATGATTGGCTAAACCTGGCTCTGATACCAAATGACGCAGCAGCGGAATACAATAATTGATGAATCTGTGAAAGTAGCGATCGATGGAATAAAAGATACCGAATGGCCCAAATCCGTTGATCAAACGATACCGGATTCTAGCTATCTCAAACACGTTGATAGCGCACTATACCGTGTTTAAAGATCTACGATTCTTTGGACGTTGATCTAGCGCACTAGATACCGTGAATCTGCTTCAGCAATCATTGAATCGAGCGCACTCGATTATCCGAGAGTGGAGATAGGAGATTACACTCGACTACCAATTTGGATGAAAGCACAAAGCTAACAAAACGAAATTTTATTCAGAATCAACTAACTTTCAAATGTACAACTCACGCCTATTTATAGCATTTTACAATCCAGACCCTTAAGTCGTTCACGACTTACGACTCATCATAAGTCGGCAGCGACTCAACCATCACGACTCAAGCACCTGTATTACAACCCACACAACATCACAAATTTACAACACTTAGGTCGTATACGACCTAACAGACACACGACTCACGACCTACGACTTAAGTACAAACGACTCAACACATATATACAGCAGTTCAACAAAACCCCCACGACATATGACTTAAAACCTAACGACTTATCAATGCCCACGAGTTAGTAGGTGTCGCGACTCACGACTCAACAACAAGCGACTTAACCCAGTTTTTAAGTCGTGAACTCCCTTCTTCAGCATCCTCGTTAGGTCGTAGATGACCTAAATCACTACCCTTAAGTCGTAGCTGACTTAAGTCTTGCGCGTTCTCAACTCATGCTGCTACTTCGTTGTCTCGTGGCGCTCCTCCTGTAGTCTTAAGTCGTAGCCCCTTTCCCTTAAGTCATGGACGACTTAAATCTCCTTCCTTAGGTCGTGACCCGCTTGAGTTGAGTCGTGAACGACCTAAGACTTTGCAACGACTTAGCTTCTCCACAGAATTCGTAGCCTGGGTTGCATTATTGGGTCGTAACCCTTTACCGCTTGCTTTGTTAGGTCGTGGACGACCTAAAGCTATCCCTTCCTTAGACCGTGGACGACCTAGGCTTTGTGAATTCGTAGTTTGCACTACTTCGACTCTGGCCTGGGCTGCATCACATTGTTGGCATGTTGAATCTCTAGGGGTATCTCGCTTAAAGGATGTCCTCTATAAACGGGTTCCGACTAGCATAAGTCCCCCAATCATCTTTAGTTCTGGATCTATTTTCACTAACAAACCTCCAAACCATATCCTCTAGAGAGTCCATGTCGATAGGTTCGGCTGAATGGTGGTAATCGGGTCTCGCCCAAAGTGTTCGACCTGACAAACACTCTCAAGGAGGCGCTCGATTCCTAAGCTCCCTAAACTCAGGGGTTCCATTCGTTCAACAATCCTCTTTGTTTGATTCCTGTATGTAGCATCGTCATCAATAGCATGGGTTTCCTAGTTTTGACCTTTAGCAACATGTCCAAGGACTGTGTTTACACTTCCCCAGGGAGATGGGTTTTAGGCCCACCATATTAGGAGTCAGTACCGAGTCCCATGTAGGGGTCGGTTTCAAGTCCTAATTGTGAGGCTAGGGCCCATCTTCCTTCCTACTGAGAAGTCCCAATAGTGTATGGAGTCTTCTTCCTCCTTTTATCCTACCATCTTCGCTCGGATGAAGGAGACCTTTTCGACTCTTAGCTGGAATACCTTCTACTCCTTCTACGGCTATTCTAAGTCAACTTAGCATCATGTTGTTCATCTCTTATTGGTTAGCTTGGAATGTGCTTTCAGTCTATTTCATCATCCTACCTGTCTCCACTCAGGTCACGACGTCGGTTGGAGTCCGGATTTTGGTTGAGTTGGTTGGACAACTCCATCTCCTTGCTAAGGATTCCGATTCTCAATTTCAGTAGTAGTTCTAGAATTGGTAGAACGATCTCTTCTTGATGGGGCCATGGCAGAAAGCTTTTAGTAGACCTTCCCAAATCTGAGTTGTAGAATTAAAAGATAGAAAAATTGGATCTATCCCTTGGATATAGAAAATTCAATAGCAGATGACGGATCCAAATGGTTTGAGAATATGTTCTTTCTCAATGAAAATGCCAAAATGTTTAGACCAAAAAAGGCACAAACACCCATAAGTTTATGTAGTAGAGATTAAATAAAGAAATGTAAATGAAAATGAGGAGATAAACCAGACACAATCATTTATAATCGTTTGACAAAGGAAGGCCTACGTCCACTTTGAAGGTTTATTGCTTATTTATGATTTGGATACAAAAGTTCTTGAGGGTTAGTACAACTCCAACACTTAGAATTTCAAAGTCACGAGAATATAAGAAATAGTAGAACTAGAGCCAAAATAGATCCCAAAAAATGAGCCCTACCCTCCTATTTATAGACGTAGGGGGCCTAAAATCTTGCATTTATTCTCTCCTAGTTGTTGTGCCCGAAATTACCTCGTTCTCCTAAAAGATAGGTGCCATCTCAACAATATCTGGGAGTCGATACCGATCACCAACTGGGAGTCTGTACTGATCCCCCAGTTTAATGATTCTTGAGTCTTCAGCTCCTTAGCTTGGATCTTCTTGTGGTAAGCTTCATGAATCCATAGTTGTTTGCACCAATCTTGGTTTGTTTCCGAGCCCAAATGATGGAGTTATAGGAGAACAAAACTGCAGATTTAGGAGTTCATGGAGATCGATAAAGAATCGCACTGATTCAACAAACCAACTTTGAATATAGACTTTTAACATCGAGATAAGCTTGTAGACATAAGATGGGGTCCACCAAAGTTGTATTTGGGAGTCGGTACCGATCCCCACCAGGAGACGATACCGATCCCCAACTTGAGGGATCCCACTACCTTGTTATCTTGGATAATTTTGGCTTTGACTTCGTAGTTCTGTCTGTACTTAGTTTGTGGACTCCTAGCCAATCTCTTCAGCTTTTCTGCCTTGATTACTCCAAGTTCTGTCCGTCCAATTTGCTCGATTCTACCTGGTCAAAAGGCAGGATCACACTAGAGAATTGTATACAAAACAATGAACTCCTTATGAAGGTGACTTAAACTTCAAAAGTTATATCGAGTAGTATGTCAATCCTAAATCCATGTTCTATCTTAAGTTAAGAACTTAAAGTTGGAAATGTTCCAAACAATAAGTAGTGGCTGGTTCAACCAAAGACTTAGTACACTACCTTGAATAGAACTGCAATAAAAGAAGTACAAATAACTGCATAAATTTATAACTAGGCTACAAATGAGTGCAAATGTTGAAAATTCCATGACATTGTCATATGATAACAATGTAGTGATATAGTACATAAGAGAACCTAAAGCTCACCAGAAGTCGAAAACATACTCAGAAAGTTCCCACAGGATAAAGGCAGTTTATCAGTGTTAGATAGAGTTGATTGACAAAGCAGATAATTAAAACAATATAGCATACCAATTCCCAAAGGGACTAGCTCGATCGGATTTTAAGAAAACCATTCGAAGGAGTTGGAATATGGTTACATAATTGACCCAAAGTGCAAGTGGGAGAATGATAGAGTTAGGGTATGTCATAAAGGCAACTATGTAATTTGTTAAGTATATCTAACTCGATAATCAATCTTGTTCAAAATAAAAGGTGTTTTCTTTCTATTATATGCTTGTAATATTATGATGTTATTAAGTAAGTAATCAGTTTAAAGTATACTAAATAGAACATCCTTAAATCATATGTTATGTGATAGTGAAAATGATGTATTGTAATCATGAGAAATTTATCACATTAGAATAACATATCATTTTAAATATTCCTACTCAAAATATTTCAAGACAAGATATGGATACATCCATTGAGACTAAAATGCATAATGCTCTCTAAATATTGGGCAGTGTATTACCCATGACTGTTGGGGGCACCAAGGGTTACATACTAATAGTTATTGGATAACTATGGAATGACTCACTTGAGAGTTTTCTATTGGCTAATATAACTAAGGTCAAATAGAGAATCTTGAAGTGACAATATTACACAGTTCTCTCAACGTGAGAATACTATTGAACTCAACATGGACACTCCACTTTTATAGTTAAATCATGGAATGACGTCCATTGAACGACCATAGTTGGGTATGAATGGAAGCATTGGAACTAAAACACTATTCAATAGAGAATTCGTCTCCTCGATTTTATAAGCTTAGTATCATGGCTAATTGTAGTCAACTCAAAGTCAAAGTCACTAACCAGAGTAGTACGGTTAATTATACTTATTATTATTTAACCAATGAATTTGTGTTTGGATTATTTGACTTGAATTTGGACGATGTTGGAACTTTAACAATAACCAAATTTTACAAGTCTTAATTTGATATAGTGTTGATGAAGAGAATTTTGGCAAATAACCATTACTACTACGTACCATTTATAATAAGTAAAATTAGATTTTATCAAAGCGATAAATTCAGCCAAGATGCCATACCAATAGCTAAGGCGACGTATGAATCTTAATATTCGAATTGTTGGATATTAATTGCGGATTGAATTTACATCTTTGAGTCGCACAACCGTAACGATGAATACCCTAAAAAACCGCACAATTTAAATATTTTATAATTATTGTTAATTAATTAAATTAATTAATATCTATGCAATATTAATTATTAAATTTTATTTGATTTGTTTGAATATCGTTAATATATTTAATAAAGTGCATATATAAAAATTATAAACGTGTGTATCAATATACAATATCGATAGAATATTTATATTGGATTTAGAGAAAGTAGTTATTAAGTGGTTTCGAAAAAAAATATTTAGGCCCACTTGTCTCTTTTATGGTCAGCCTTGCATGATGAAGGGAAAGTGGTTTCTAACATGATTTGGAAATGCAAGGGAGCAATTACTGGAAGGAAATAAATATCCATACTTACATCTTTATGACTCACTTAAACCTTATTTATGAAATGATATTTGTCTTTTCATTTTATTTCTATTTTTTTGCCAAAAATTTGCAAGGGGAAATGATTTATTGAGATCTAATAGTGAATTAAATATAAAAGGTTTTAACGGAAGGAACTGAGAGGTTTTCATGTTTCTCTAAAAAAAATCTTATTTCATTTATTTGATCATTTATTCTTCCTGACAAAATTTTCTTTCTCTTATTCTTCTCCTCCCTCTCAATGTCCAAAATTATCTTAGCCTCTATGGCTAAAAAATTTCAAAAACCAAATAAAATCTAATTAATTTATCAAAGTTGGTTTTTATGTCTTGATCTTTGCAAAATCTATAGGTTCGGTCAACAATTTGGGAGCTTTTTATTCATTATTCATGGTGCAACTTTGGGCAACATCCTAAGGTACTACTTTTTTTTTAATGTGTTTCTTTTTTTCATGCTTGAACTCTGCATAATTCATCTTGTATTTTGATTTGTTCGTCTTGTAACATGTAGTTCAAATCCTTTATTGTCTATTTAAATTATAAGTATTTTTATTATGTTAGTCGATTCAGATCTACTTCTATTTTTCTCCCTTCACTGTATATTCAATATGATTGATATAATTTAGATTCTCTGTCTCCTACAGTAATTTATTGTTGTTCACTATGTTATTTAGTTATAAATGTTGTTATCATGAATTTACATGTGCCTAAGTTTTCCAATTCTATTTATTTTGTTTTTGAAAATTTTATTAAAAAACTACTATTCTTTAATTGACAACTATTTTATAATTTTATACTGTATAAGTTAATTATTTAAATTAGCCTTGAAAATCAATTTATTACGTTATATTTTCAATATAAAATTCATGTGTGGACTTTTGAGTAAAATCCAAAATTTCTGCTTGATTTCCAAATTCTTAGTTTTGTGTAAGATTTTATGTCTTTTGTTGCTTTGAAATTACAAGTTTGACTTTAATTGTTAACTTAAAATTCAGACTTATCTATACATATATTATGAATTAAAATGTTTTTATATTTAATTTTTTTAAAATATAAAACACTTTTTATATTCATATTTTTGGAAAGATATTAGTGTTACCTTAATTCAAATTCGTATGATGGATTTTATGTTATAATGTTATCTTTAATCTCAAAAATTTTCCTAGTTGAAAATAAATTCATTATTGTTAATTTTAGATTTCAAATCATCATATAATTTCATTATATATATTTACATACTATTATACATCTTTTATTATATAGGTATTTTAGTTCAAAATCTTGGAAAACTAATAAATATGCAAAGGGGAAATGGGTCTGTTGTAGTGTAAATCATAGCGCCTATATACTGTTATATTAACTATGAACACTTCTTATCTGTAGCGCTATGCAATTCACATAAACAAGTATATTTTACATAGTTGTAAAATAGAACAAAAATTTAATCAAAAAATCCTTTCAAAAATATTAACTAAAGTAAAGATTTTATTTAAAATATTTTAGACTAGATCTAAAATCCATTTAGGCTTCATAGGCTCAACAAAGATCAAAATGAATTTTTTTTAAATTCACCCATTTAACCCACTTTTGACTAGCTCGCTTCCTTCAAAGCCAAAGTAGAAGAAACCCATAGCAAAAGACTAGGTACTTAGAAGATAGGATTCCCATAACCTCTGGCAAAGACCATGTGCCTAACAGATAAGTTCTCGTCAACACAAAATGCCTATTAGCCCAAACATAAGTATTTAGAGGGGTAGACGCCAGCCAAAGCGTAATTGTTGTAAGACCATAATATATAGGCGCAATTAGTTAAAAAAAACTCCCAACTAACAAATACCAAAGACTTATTCAATTAGTTATGGATATATTTGAAACTCTATATGAAATCAATATGTGATTAAATGCTAAGGAACAAAAGCATCCCATGGAATTTAATATCCACTTCAGTAATTATCGAAACCGAAAATGCCACAAGGGCCACTAATAATGAGCTACGAAAGCTACCATGAATCAAAATCAAAATTAGTAAGATCCTAGTATATTAATTGGCTATGGTGCCTTTTAAACAAAACTTATACGAGACATACAAATTCTTAGTACAAATAACTAGGGGATAAAGTTCCCTTAACGGCTATAATCAAATTTGAAAGCAAAAATGTCTAAAACAATACCATATTGAAAGGACAAGGTTACTTAATATTATAATATACACATACACACACATGTATCAATTACCCTAATACAAAAACCATAAAATAATATTAATACATTCCAAAAGGCATCATATATAGGAAAAAGAAAGAAGCCTAAATTAAATGACACAAGTTATAAACTAAAGTTGTTACAAAATACCCATGTGCTTATATTCGAAAGTGTATAAAAATATTTCTTCTACTATGGCCTTTCCTCGGCCTTCTACATCCTCTTGTGCATCTAAGGGTGAACATCCCAGAACTTGAACCACCTCGAGGTTTTAAATAATGGTCATTTTGCTCACCCTCCAAGGACAAGACATAATCGAATAAGGAGTCGAAGATGAAGCAGTACGTTGACTAGTGTCACATACCAGTCTCATGAAGTGATCGAGCTCCCCCTTGTTTGAAATGAAAGAAAGGTCCAAACAGACCACCATAAGCTACTAATGACTCAAGCACATACTCATAACAACCCTCTAGTCTAAGATAATAACTGTTTGGATCATTTGATCTTCGGATTGAGCAATGGGCTCATTCAAAATCCTTTTATAATGCTCTTATATATATGATTATTTGTGTTCTTAAACCATTTGGCTATGTAAGCTCTAAAAGACACCACTCTTCCATCTTTAAGGTCAATCATAATTTAACTTTGTTACATGATGGGAGTTGAGGATGAAATACTTTCAGCTTCCTTTAAATCTTAAACACAACTACAACCTTGTGTAACAACTGTAGTTGTATATGAATGAGGGAGTTTGAGCGCACTCCTACCTCGGCCTCTTTCCCTTCCTCAAGAAAGGGAGTAACCACTAAAATTACTTGAAGCTTCTCCTCATTTTCAATATCCTTAGGTTTACTTATCGAAAGCTCTTTACTGGATTATTCTAACTATTGCCTGAGGTCAGTACTGAATCAAACAGATCCAACACTAATTTTACCAAGGTCTGATCCATAAGAGGAACTGCTTTCAGAATAGACTCAAAGCATTTTTATAAGTTTACTACCATCAGCTTAAGTGCCTTAATTTCTTTAGCAATATCCAAGGCATTGTAATCCAAAGCTAACTTAGGTTGAAAGATTTCTACTTGAATCTTTAATGTAGTGAGTTCCAAATTAAGCACCTGCACTTCGGCAATTTTATCATCGTAAGCTTTTTGAGTAGAATCACGAGCTTTCTTATTTCTTTAACAATTTAAGCATAACAACTTCTAAAATAATGGGATAAAATATAAAGTCAAATCATGAAGTTAAGAAAATAAAATTCAATTTCATTGCAAAAAATATTACAAATGATAAATGACAAAACAAAAGTACAAGGCTTACTACTTCCTATAGACCAAACTTTTCTTTCGTACTTAATATGATCCTAAGACCTCTAAACCTAGCTTCGACAAGATTCTTTGAATGTCTAGCCATGCTATAAGAAGCAACAGCTTTACCTAACGCCACCTTCGGCACTAAAAGTTTTGAGGGGGGAGAATCCCCAAGCTCCAGCCTAGGGGTGACCCCCGTAACATATTGAAGGATTCACTCTGAAATAGAATCACTTTTGGCGATTAGCCAAACTAAGGCCAAACAACCTAACCTCATGAAGATGACTTTTAGAGTACTAATAGTATTCAACAACTGATAATTCCTAGTCTTGCTACGATTCGATAAAACATTGCAATGTGAAATAGAAGCCGAACTAACCTTCACCGACTTAATCTAAGAAAACATTTTAGATAGGATAATGAAAAAAAAATGTTGTTAGTAAAGGCAAGAATGTCCAAACCATCCACACAACGTAGATCAATATCACAATACATAAAAGAATAATTACCATCTAAAATTTAATATTGGTCATTATTAATTTGATTAGTTTAATGAAGAGAAGAGGCATCTTTATCTACCTCAAGAAGAGTTGAGGTATCGTCATATCCACTTCATCCTTTTTGGCTTTGGCTCCTTTTACTATAGACTAAAGTTTATCTCGACTGCTATGGCATTTTCTTAAGAAATCAAAGGAGAAGGGATAGCCATTATCCCAGCTCTTGACATAAATATCAAAAAGCACTTCAAAGGCCTTCAAGGTGGCCACTTCTTCATCTTTATCCAAGATAACATACCTTCAAATTTTTACTTGGCCTTTTCTAACCAACATCTTTTTTGGCTAGCTCCTCTTTCTTATTTTTCAGGTTGATCTCAAGCTTGGAGATTTTATTTTTAAGCAAAGTCATCTTGACATTGGCATCCTTAGCTATTTCGTCAACCATCTTCTTTAGATCCCTAACTAACAGTATCTTCTACAGGCAAAGACTCCACTATGGCAACTTTCAATACCTCAGACACACTGGCTTTACGCTAGCCCCTCGACTATCACAACCAACCCTAAACGGGACTTGTAGAGGTAAGAATCAATGGTTTGAAATAAAATTCCAACATCAATATAATTTTAGCTTAAACATTTCCTAAAGGTATAAAATAATATCCCATTTTTCAGAAAAACCTTTAAATATTTTATAATCGTCGATAATAAATAAAAATAAAAATATTCAAAAATTCACTTATTTAATAAAATCCCAGAATTCATCATTTTTCAAATAATTTCTATTTACAAATTCTTAAAATAATCACTTAAATATTTTTTGTCACTAACAATATTTCCAATTTTAAATAAAAATCCAAAACCTGGCAGCCTCTTCCTTAGCCTCCGCGGCCTCTTCTAAAGTCCCTTTAAGTCCTGCAAACTTATGACTAAGAGCAGACAACTCTTTACAAACTATAAAGCCAGAATACGTGTGAACTTCCGAACACAACAAATAAAATCAGTAAAATAAAATATCCTATACCTTAACACTCTCCTAAAGACCATTCTCGAGAATTATTTCAAACTCATATGAAGTCCCAAGGACCTCCATACCAGCTTCGGCAACAACTGCAAAGATACAAGAGTCGAAAGCAAGCTTAGCCAATTTAGCTTCTCAACGACTTTTCGATGAAGAAGGAAGGTCTAAAGAAGTAAGGGCAAGCTCTTTCGACTAAGACGAACCATTAATGGGAGATTCCAAAGGCTCACGATGACCATCTTTGATCGCTTCCTACTAAAACCTACATCACCTTCAGAAGTTATCTTCGGATCAAATGACTTCCCAACCTCAGACTTATTTTTGAACATAAGGAGACCTAGCTTTGCTTTTGTTGAAATATCCGTATCTGCAAAACTACATGATAAGATAAGTAAAAAGTAACAAAATTAAGTGCTACAGGAAAGTATAAAATTAAGTTATCAACAGATATTGAAAACTCTAAAAATGGAAGGTTAGGCCTAATCGACGTAGTTTAAGAAATTATGGCATGATTGGGGTTACAAGAACTATCCCTTTCTTTCAAACTTTCAACTACCACCACTTTTGGAGAAATCTTAAGTACTGATGGGTATGAATGCCCCTTAAACATAGCATCAGGAGGCATTAAACCACACACTTTCAAATTTTCAGCTATTAACACAAGATGGCATTGTTGATGACTCTCCGGAAGGTTCAACATGTTACCAAAATGAGACGAACAATGGTCGGTTTCCTAGGTCCTTTCAGTTTTTCCTAGCAACAATCAACTATAAAATTAGAACCAAGATCTTATTTAATAAATGAAAATACTCACACTACAAAATTGAATTACTAGCCTATAGAAAAGCAACACTGATTCAGGACTAGTGACCTTAATGAAAAACCAATCGTTCACAACAATTTTACCAATAGTATTAACCAAAGGCTGCCTTTTCCTAATTTGCATGTACTACATCGAGATAGGGGCTGGTGATTTTGCAACTTTTAAATCAAATAATTTTTTTTCTCCATCATTGATATATCCGGGTGATTTCTCCGTGAATACATTACTCTTAAAGCTTAAGAGTATTGTAAGAAACTAGTGAAAGTCAGAATGTATTAAGGTGATAAAACTCAAGAAAATCAATAAATAAAGGGACAAGAAGGAGAGATATCCTATTCGACATATACTCCATGACCCCATGGGTAATATCCTTCCAAAGGAGAACCCTAAGAATCATCAGGGCCTGGAGCAGTTCAAGATACCATAATCAAATAGAATTCGGTTAAGTTCGGCTTGTGAATCTATGGGATAATTCATCTTTCGAACTTAGAAGATCAAACACACCAATACTTTAGTTTAAACTAAACACAAGAAATTAAAATCCTAGCTTTACGATCAATTATCGAAATCAAATAAGTATAATTTGGAAATATAATGGCAAATTAAGCACCATATTGGCAATAATGATTAAATATATGTCATAAATTCAAACAAAAATCATATTTTCAATAATCAACAAATCCCTATGGCAGTTCAAAACACCCTAAAAATTTAAATGCAAGTTCAAAGAAATATTCTTTAAACTAATATCCTACGAAATAAACTATGACCAATCGATTTTCAAATAATAATTAAAAATCAATCGTCAATCTGATACAAAATGAAAAATCATCAAAATGATTGCTTTACATCATTTAGCAAGCCTAGAAATCGTTAGATGGCTAAAATGCCAAAAATAATGCGAAAACAACTATAAAATTAGAATTAAAATTTAATAAAGGCATGAGATAATGCAAATAAAAATATGTAAAATGAAGAGAAAAAGACACAATTATAGCTAGGGTAAATAAGAAGAAAAAGTATTATATACCTTACCGTTCAGCCCAATAAAATAAGGGTTAAGAAAATCCTAGCCGCATGATCAGAATATTGACTATAAAACAACATCTTCAAAAGCTGCAATATTAGAAAACAAATCGTTTCTACATAGTAAAAGGGAAAAAACCTTTTTAAAAGATAAAATCAAATAACACCACATAGCAGCTGCATTAAATGAACAACAACCTGTCACTTCACTCTTAAGCATACACCGAACGACAAACCTTACGGTAATCGGTTTACTCAATCTTACGACATTCAACCAATAAAGCCCTTCGTTATAAAGTCCTCGCTAAAATGATGGAGAAAACTTTTAAATTTTGAGATTTGAACCTTGAAGTCTTCACTAAGTAGTGATGCCAAATTTTCAAATTTAAAACCCACATCATGAGGATAGACTTTCAATTACTTTTGCCTCATGGCATCTACTATACGTAGCCTTTGGCTCAAATACTATAGCTTTTTAACTACTATTATGCATGGCCTTCAACAGCCAAATACTTTAGCTTTTTAGGTACTAATATACATAGCCTTTGGCACTCAATACTTTGCTTTTCAGCTATTGCTATACATATTCTGGGCATTCAAGCTCTTTAGCTTTCCAACTACTACTATACGTAGCCTTTGACATCCAAGTACTTTAGCATTTCAGCTACTACTATTCATAGCCTTCGACACTCAAATACTTTTCAGCTACTACTATATATTGCCTTCAGTATTCAATTATTTTAGCATTTTAGCTACTATTATATGTAGCTTTCGGCACTCAAATACTTTAGCTTTTCAGCTACTATTATACATAGCCTTTAGCATTACTTTAGCTTTTCAGCTATTGTTATTCATAACCTTCAGGATTCAAACACTTTAGCTTCTCAGCTCCTATCATACATAGCATCCGACATAATACTTTCATCTTTTGTGACACTCTTTTATACATAGCCTTCAGCTTATATCTACATTTGCTCTTTATGGCACTTTAGTATACATAGCCTTTGACATACAACTACTTTCTCCTTTACAATGCCTTTATTATACAAAGCCTTCAACCTCCAAATCCTTTCCACATAATGAAATACTCATATTTACGTTGAACGTTGATTAGGTTTAATAGTTATATTAACCTAATATAAACTAAGGAAAAAAGAAAAATGACTAAGCACAAAAGTACAGTCTAATCCTTCCTACAAATACCAAAGTCCATTCCGTATTCATCATACGAAGTGAAATTTGGAGGGCATATATTATACCATAATTTGCACCCAGTTATAGCCCATTTCTAAACCACATAAGTAGTGCTCTATAGTAATATTCCCATGAATATTAAGCATCAATATATATATCACATATATTTTAGCAAATCCCTCTTCAGCACATCAAACTGAAGAATAAACCCATATGTTGAAGAATAAACAATATCTGAAGAGTGGGATCACTCAGCTTGCCAAAAATCGAAGGATCAAGCCCTCAAACACGCATTAATTGAAAGCTAAAGGCAATAAAAAGCTCTCTAAAAGGTAAGCAGGATCAACGACTGAGATAGCCTTTCAATACAATAATGGCTCAGGTGGGCTAGAGTGTATGCAACACATACGGATTGTTATATCTATAACAACCCTGTTTTCTACGCCGTAAATTAAATAAAAGTATTCAAATTTGATTTTTTTTATAATTATTATTTTGAAAATGAATTCTTATTTATTTGTAGTCTTCTTAACTATTATTCTAAAAATGAATTCTTATTTATTTAAAGTCTATTTAATAAAAGCATTCGAAATTGATATTTTTGTTGCAATAAATTGAATAAAAGATTGATAAATTAGAGCATGATTGAGTGGCTGCTGCATGGCATTAGGGACAACGAGCTGTGATCGAGACGTGGAGTAGTATTGTAACGACCCGGATTTTCAGTCGTTGATTTCGAACATCTAATTTATTTTAAATGTGAATTTGAAATGTAAATGGAATTTTAATATGAAGTTATCGATCAAATAAGTGGGATAAAAACTTAAGTTCCAAATATAGCGATTTATTGAATAAATTTAATTTGTTGAATTAATAATCAAAAATCGTTTAAATAATCGAATTGGAGTTGAATATGAATCAAAATGATTTCTAATGTTGATATAAAATCCATTTGAATTAGAATTGAGTTAATAAGTTTTTAAAACTGAAATTTCAAGCGATTTAGCAAATTTTTGGAATCTTCAATTTTATCGACGCATTAAAATAGCGATCCGGGGCACAGTCTCGGAGTTCGACGAAACCTATCCCATTGGATCCGTAATAGTGTATTACTATCGGATTTCAAATTTCGTAACAATTAAATTTCCCGTTTAGTCGTACGGGATAGAAACGCGTTGAAATTAATATCGAAAATTTAATATTTTAATTGGATTCAAAAAGCTATTTTTTACGTACGATCGAATTAGGGCTCGAGACTTGTACCATCGCATTCGGAATAGGAGTATAACATTAGAAATGCCAGGCAGCACATCTCGATAGGGGTTCGAAATTTCAGGATATGCAAACGAGATATTTTGAATATAATATATATAAATCTAATCAAGGGTCAAACTTGAGCCACCCTAACCTATCTCAGCCGACCTAGTATGCATACAAAAAGCCACCCCTTCATTTTAAATCGCGAATCGTTCTCCTCCTTCATTTCCTGGAAATCGAAATCGAATATGTCAAGACCCAAAAATCGACCTTCGAAAATCGGCACCCGTACTTCACTTGTACTCAAAATGCCGTAGATTCAAATGCCGAATCTGGTTCTTGGGAGCTTATCACAACATTAAGTAAATAACACAGCGGAATAAAAGAATAATACATTGATATGCAATATCTGATACAACAGAGTGATACAATGAATATCAATATACATCAGAGATATGATACAACAAATAGCAGCGGAAAAGAAAACGATAACATCAGCAGCGGAAAATCTCCATCTTCAAAGCACCAATCCAGATAATAACGATGAACAAAGATAAGAAAGTGCAGTCCGATCCAAAGACTGAACTAGCTCCAGAAAATCTACTAATCCTGACTATCTGAAAAACCAAACTCTAGACTGCTCGTGTAGAAAAAATTTGAGCATCCAGAGTTTAGGAAAGAACAATAAACTCTGGATCAGTCATGGGACTGGTGTGAGCAACAAAAACAGTTTATCTTTAAAAACGAACAACAAAAGAATTTAAAGTCAATTCGCAATGCTTTTGGAAAATGAAACTACAATAAGGCCTCCCGCCACACACACAATGCAAACGCAGACTTGGAGGAGATTTCTCCTTATGATAGTCAAAGATGCTTACTACGCAAAATCAAATCATTTTGATATTATTATTAGTGCATAGTGTAGAAAAACATTTCGAAAATAGAATATCAATCTTAGCCAGCATAGGCATTCCGCACTTATGCCTGCTATAGCTACCATGTTCAATAGCAGGTTACCACCACATTCCATGGCAGGTAATACAACTAAAACCGTACAAGTCACGTATTGTTTCTTTGGATTTCCAACAAATGGTCAGGCCAAGGAACTTCCTTTTCCACGATGGGTACGTCCTTGGAATAGACGACCCGAGAACCTAACCGGATCTCTGCCAACACAAGGCCGGGTTACCTCTGCAAAAATAGGTAACTACTGACACGCGTATGTCATCCCCCGATCGTCACCGATCTTCCCGAGGATCCCCGATTTCCAACAAACCACAAAGTAATAAATTTGCAGCAACCACAGAGGTTAAGTATCTGGGGTCCATACCATGATACCACCTTTATCCAGAAGAAATGACATACACTAAGGGGCGCTACTCCCTAGAACCTTGCCGCATCTTTCCTGTTTTGACCATTTCCAGGGTGTGAGGCTCGACGAAGTCTCGTCCACAAAGCTACGCTTTGTCACAAAGCCATGCTTCGGGTCAAACAGATGATCAACCTATGATCACAAAGATATAAGATCAAACAAATGATCATATCGCAAATGATCAAACACTGATCATCACACAGCAACACTCAGCATGCCACATTACCAAATTGGGATATATCGCTGATAAATTTCAACTACATAACCTCTGAGCTCGTACGTCTCAGAGAAGGGTGTTAAGCTAAGAGAATAAATTCTCCGCCACCAACAGAAATGTATTTGAAAGAAATCGGCTTTATATCTCAAAGTGTAATGTCAGACATGTAACCATACAAGTCTGTTCCGGGTTCGAACAGAACCGAAGGCACTTCTCACGAAGCCCTTGCAAATCCGGATAATTTTCAAATCACGTCCGGACTTCCCGTCACAAAAGAGTGATATAAATCTCTATACCGGCGCGACTCAGTGCAGAGACATTCGACAGGTTGTCCTTTCATTTTCGAAAAATATCCGGTCTTCAACACCGGTCTTCAAATGCTATCCATATACGACGTATCACTATTCGGAATGGGTTATATGACACAATTGTCTTTTCCCGGCTAACCCGAATAGTGAGCGCAATATTTAAAAATATATGGATATTGGGAATTCAATTAAGTCACAACTTATTACCCAAAATCTTTCTTCAAATGGTTTAAACAAATTACCATTTTAATCTTTTAAACAAAAAGATTCAATTCACAAAGTTCACTTAATTTCACAAAGATTCATTCACAGATTTTCCAAATCGATTTCCATTTCAGTTTAATTAATTCGTTAAATCTTTAAATCAAAGATTTAACTAATAGCTTTCAAAACAATTCCATTTCGAATGGGTTAAATAAATCATCATTTTAAATTTGTTAAAAATAAACAGATTTAATTCATAGCTTTTAAAACAGTTCATTCATAACTTGGAAAAACAATTTTCAATTCAATCTTGAAATTCCTTTAATTAAACTGGAATTTCATTTCTTATCTGAAAGCTTTTATCATTTGAAAACAAACAATTTTCATTTTGGAAATCTGATTCATAAATACGAGTTAAGGTTCTTGGGTTAAATCCAAATTCCCAACTTATAATTTTAAAATGGTTTAATTCATACAAACATATTTATATCATCTTTTATCCCTAGTTTCCAAATCATAGATTTAATTTCAAACCTGAATTCAAATTTAAATCTAATTATTTAAATTTTCAAAAACTCGATTAAGTTATTCAAAATAACTTTTATCTTTGAAATTTCGTTTCAAAAGCTTTTCACTTTAAACCCGAATTTCCAATTTCAAAATTAATTGAAATTAAAATCTCAATTTCAAAAACATCAAATTTAAATTATCTGTGACTTAACCGATTTCCACGTGAAATCCATATTTGTGTGTGTAAAAGTGTAGTCCAGGGGTTTCACACAATAGTGCAACACAATGAATCATCACATATCAAAATACAGGATATAGTTGATAAGCGATATAACTATAACGCTTATCGTACAGATCACAGATATATATCACAGATAATAAATTACATCACAGATAATTTATCACAGATCACAATACAAATCAGGGTGTATCACAAAGCATCATATATCAGGGATATCAAACAATTAAATCATCCAATAGAATCCAAACATTCACAAGTGAATTCATTAACCAACAAATTAATTTAAATCAGATGTTTCAATTATTAATCCGAGTTAATTATCATGATTTAATTTCAAATTATTTGAAATAAATTCCCTTTCGAATTCATTTGTTAATCTTTATTAACTAATCAATTTTAAGTAAATGAATCAATTAAACCTTTAATTATTTACAAATAATTTACTCAAATTTCAAATCATCATTTAATTGATTACATTCAGTAATTATCTATTTATTTCTTCTCTAAGTAATTTTACTTCATTAATTTCATTAAGTAATTATACTTAACTTAATATCAAGTAATTATTTTTAATTAATTGAACTTAATTAATTACACTATAATTTAATCCCATAATAATTACTGTCATTAAGCAATTATGCTTAATAATTTCATGATTGATTTTTATTAAATTAATTAATTATCAAATAAATCTCAAGTAAATGATCCTCATTAACTATTCATAATTATTTAATTACTATTCTTAAGTAATTAAGCTCAATTTAATTGTTGTTAATTATCATTAATTAACCTTTAAAATCATATATTTAATCACTAATTATTTAATTAATCACTTCAATTACCTTAATTTTAAAAACTTGTTAAATAATTTATTTTATAGACATATCCATTTAATCACACCTTTAAATTTACTAAACATTTATCTTAAAACTAAATTATTTAAACTTTAAAATTGTTAAAACTTTGCTCCTTAACAAATCTGCATTATTCTTTAACATTTTGAAAACTGGCTACAACTCAACTTAAAACTTAAAGCCCTGAACACTTACTCAAAAACAACTCGAGTAAATACACAATCTTCCCGAGCAAATCATCCAAAACCCTGAATCTTTCGTTACCCCGAGTCACTCACGAAATTCCTCGAGACAAATCCTGAGAAAATCATCTTCTTCCCAAACCCACATCAAACCCAGACACGCAAGAACGAGCGTGCACGTGCACGATCGACGCAACCACCTCCGGCCAAGTCTTCGACCACCACCATGTCGCCGTTGATCACCCTAAACCTCCAGACCACCCAATCCTTCGAGATGAACACGAAATCAAATTCGAGCTATCGAAACAGCAGGGCCCCAAAACTCGATCGACCCATTGACCTCGTCGACGTCCACTCCGTTCACCAGAATCCACGCTATTCCACCCAAAGTTACATCATGATATTCCGCAACAATCTTCCTTACTCTGGTCAAGCTCGATTCACCACCGATGGCGAACTCGACTCAATTTTGACACTGACAAAAATGGGTTGCTAAACCCTATTTTGCTCTCGCCCCCAAAGTTCTTGCAATAAATAATTTTTTTTATATTTTTCCTAACATTATTGAGTTCAAATCTAGCTCCACGCGAAATTACAACACCCAATATTTCTTTGATTTCTGGGAATTGATCAAAGTGCCAGTTTTGTTCAAATTCGAACTGCCCTCGAATTACTCAACTAAAAATCATCACCCTTGTTTTAAAAATCCTATTTTCATATGTTTATTCAAAATATGAAATCAAATCAATGATTTAAAATAGTTGAAATTATCACAATTTTTTTGTTTACTGTAAAACCAAGTTTACAGGGTCGAACACTTCATGATCAAGCTTAAACAAAATTATAAACTGTGAGTTAAATTTAAAACAACTTATTTTGTTAGTGAATCCCTATCTTAGCATGTTGGTATGAAGGTTCATCTGTTTTCTTTCTAACTTACTTTACTCTGAGAACCAAAACAGGGAGAACATGTTATAAAGCAATTTCCTGCATCTCAAAGAACTTACAGAATAAATTTCTTCCATATGCAACTACACCAAATTTTCTATGGACTAAATACTCAGTTTTCAATTTTAAAACAAAGCAAGTTTACTCACTTAGTAGGAAAGAATAGAGTTTGCTCACCTGGAAACAAGATTGAACAGAGCACCTGATATTTGAAAATTCTTTTGAATCTTTAGAAAACTTGCTTGAATGCAATTTTGAATTTTATTTTATATTTGCAGCTGAAGATCTTCCTCTTTGATCTTTAATTCACTCCTCTGGTTTGCTTTGAGTTTGTATTGTTGGATTTGTTTTAAGTTTGAATGATATGTTTATATTTGAGATGAAGCTTGCTTTAAAAAATTTCTCAGTAAAGAAATGAACGAACAAAAAGATGAAGAGTTGATATGTAGGGAGAAGTAGTTGTACAGATGATCATTTGTTTATACCATAGAGTATGGTTAAAGTTGATCTTGCATTAAATGTTTTGGTATTGTTGGTCTCGGCTGAAATGATAGGAGTAGGTATGGCCTTACATACTTGACTAGATTTGCATTAATGCCTTGTTCCCTAGTTTGTATTCCATGTTGTATTGTTGTTCTACTGCTTGATATATATGTATACCACTTGCAACTTACCTTACTTGCATGTTTTACAGTTCATACTTATACTTGATTTTACTTTTCTAACTCTATTTTATTCTACTATGTTAGATTTTAGTTAATATGTTTACCTTACATATGCTTTGATTATTTGTATTTGTTTTGTTACTTATTTAACTTTCCCAGGTTGATGCACTTTATTTTTATTTCACCTATTTTGATTACCTGGTTTGAATTTGTGTAATCTTTATTTATGAAGGTCATTTATAGTTATACTTGTAGTATATTTTATTTCTTTGATTTATGTTCTATTACTTCATAATAAAATGAATTTCTATCTTATTTGTTGTTTTGCTATTTGATATTTATGTATATATATATTGTTATGTTTTTCAAATGTACTTATTTCTTTTATTTTATTTATTCTATATATATTATTTCAAATTTATTATTATTATTCATCAATTCAAATATTTATTATTTTCAAATTCACTCATATACGAGTCGGGGAAACTCGCTCCCATTTTATCGATTTATTTTACTAATTTTATCCAAAAATTTATTTAATTACTCAATTTAATTCAAAAATTCATTTAATTATTAATTTAAATAAATTTAAATTTCGGGGTCGTTACAAACTTCCCCCCTTAAAAGAATTTCGTCCTCGAAATTCGCAGGCACGAAAATAACACAGAGATAGACAGAGGTGATCTCCTATAATTACTCAAACACAAGATATGGATTCCAAACTCAAGTCGGAATATCTCAGAATACATACCAATTTGTCCCTCTTCGGACTTCGGTATTCAAAAGAAATTACAATAGAATTTCAAATTCGGTTTTAAACGATATCGTTTTAATTGATTCAATTCAATTTACCCTCATATTTTATTAGTCAATATAATTCAATTTAAAATTCCAATTTCAAATTCATTAAGGTTTAAATCCAAAAGCTGATAAGAAACCGATGAAATATGAAGTAACGACTTTCTACAACGATTTGTAGGGCCACCATTACACCGAAACTACTTCTTGTAGCTGGTACGAAGAAATCAAAAGAATTTGGAATCGAATCAAAGAAAATTGATAGAGAAAGATTGTTTCCACTGTTGCAGGGTATTGACCATTTATAGTCGTATTCCCTTGTCCCCTATCTCGTCTTCTTCTTGCACGCATACTCACTATCAGTGGATAGTAAGAGAATTTACTGAGACGTTCAGACGGATATCTTAGGAATTACTCATTCTAGAGTTTACTTCACTCTATCTCTAATGAGCTACTTAATGTGTTACACTCCTGAGCTAAAGTTCAACCTTAGCTCTGATACCACTTGTCAAGACCCAAAAATCGACCTTCGAAAATCGGCACCCGTACTTCACTTGTACTCAAAATGCCGTAGATTCAAATGCTGAATCTGGTTCTTGGGAGCTTATCACAACATTAAGTAAATAACACAGCGGAATAAAAGAATAATACATTGATATGCAATATCTGATACAACAGAGTGATACAATGAATATCAATATACATCAGAGATATGATACAACAAATAGCAGCGGAAAAGAAAACGATAACATCAGCAGCGGAAAATCTCCATCTTCAAAGCACCAATCCAGATAATAACGATGAACAAAGATAAGAAAGTGCAGTCCGATCTAAAGACTGAACTAGCTCCAGAAAATCTACTAATCCTGACTATCTGAAAAATCAAACTCTAGACTGCTCGTGTAGAAAAAATTTGAGCATCCAGAGTTTAGGAAAGAACAATAAACTCTGGATCAGTCATGGGACTGGTGTGAGCAACAAAAACAGTTTATCTTTAAAAACGAACAACAAAAGAATTTAAAGTCAATTCGCAATGCTTTTGGAAAATGAAACTACCATAAGGCCTCCTGCCACACACACAATGCAAACGCAGACTTGGAGGAGATTTCTCCTTATGATAGTCAAAGATGCTTACTACGCAAAATCAAATCATTTTGATATTATTATTAGTGCATAGTGTAGAAAAACATTTCGAAAATAGAATATCAATCTTAGCCAGCATAGGCATTCCGCACTTATGCCTGCTATAGCTACCATGTTCAATAGCAGGTTACCACCACATTCCATGGCAGGTAATACAACTAAAACCGTACAAGTCACGTATTGTTTCTTTGGATTTCCAACAAATGGTCAGGCCAAGGAACTTCCTTTTCCACGATGGGTACGTCCCTGGAATAGACGACCCGAGAACCTAACCGGATCTCTGCCAACACAAGGCCGGGTTACCTCTGCAAAAATAGGTAACTACTGACACGCGTATGTCATCCCCCGATCGTCACCGATCTTCCCGAGGATCCCCGATTTCCAACAAACCACAAAGTAATAAATTTGCAGCAACCACAAAGGTTAAGTATCTGGGCTCCATACCATGATACCACCTTTATCCAGAAGAAATGACATACACTAAGGGGCGCTACTCCCTAGAACCTTGCCGCATCTTTCCTGTTTTGACCATTTCCGGGGTGTGAGGCTCGACGAAGTCTCGTCCACAAAGCTACGCTTTGTCACAAAGCCATGCTTCGGGTCAAACAGATGATCAACCTATGATCACAAAGATATAAGATCAAACAAATGATCATATCGCAAATGATCAAACACTGATCATCACACAGCAACACTCAGCATGCCACATTACCAAATTGGGATATATCGCTGATAAATTTCAACTACATAACCTCTGAGCTCGTACGTCTCAGAGAAGGGTGTTAAGCTAAGAGAATAAATTCTCCGCCACCAACAGAAATGTATTTGAAAGAAATCGGCTTTATATCTCAAAGTGTAATGTCAGACATGTAACCATACAAGTCTGTTCCGGGTTCGAACAGAACCGAAGGCACTTCTCACGAAGCCCTTGCAAATCCGGATAATTTTCAAATCACGTCCGGACTTCCCGTCACAAAAGAGTGATATAAATCTCTATACCGGCGCGACTCAGTGCAGAGACATTCGACAGGTTGTCCTTTCATTTTCGAAAAATATCCGGTCTTCAACACCGGTCTTCAAATGCTATCCATATACGACGTATCACTATTCGGAATGGGTTATATGACACAATTGTCTTTTCCCGGCTAACCCGAATAGTGAGCGCAATATTTAAAAATATATGGATATTGGGAATTCAATTAAGTCACAACTTATTACCCAAAATCTTTCTTCAAATGGTTTAAACAAATTACCATTTTAATCTTTTAAACAAAAAGATTCAATTCACAAAGTTCACTTAATTTCACAAAGATTCATTCACAGATTTTCCAAATCGATTTCCATTTCAGTTTAATTAATTCGTTAAATCTTTAAATCAAAGATTTAACTAATAGCTTTCAAAACAATTCCATTTCGAATGGGTTAAATAAATCATCATTTTAAATCTGTTAAAAATAAACAGATTTAATTCATAGCTTTTAAAACAGTTCATTCATAACTTGGAAAAACAATTTTCAATTCAATCTTGAAATTCCTTTAATTAAACTGGAATTTCATTTCTTATCTGAAAGCTTTTATCATTTGAAAACAAACAATTTTCATTTTGGAAATCTGATTCATAAATACGAGTTAAGGTTCTTGGGTTAAATCCAAATTCCCAACTTATACTTTTAAAATGGTTTAATTCATACAAACATATTTATATCATCTTTTATCCCTAGTTTCCAAATCATAGATTTAATTTCAAACCTGAATTCAAATTTAAATCTAATTATTTAAATTTTCAAAAACTCGATTAAGTTATTCAAAATAACTTTTATCTTTGAAATTCCGTTTCAAAAGCTTTTCACTTTAAACCCGAATTTCCAATTTCAAAATTAATTGAAATTAAAATCTCAATTTCAAAAACATCAAATTTAAATTATCTGTGACTTAACCGATTTCCACGTGAAATCCATATTTGTGTGTGTAAAAGTGTAGTCCAGGGGTTTCACACAATAGTGCAACACAATGAATCATCACATATCAAAATACAGGATATAGTTGATAAGCGATATAACTATAACGCTTATCGTACAGATCACAGATATATATCACAGATAATAAATTACATCACAGATAATTTATCACAGATCACAATACAAATCAGGGTGTATCACAAAGCATCATATATCAGGGATATCAAACAATTAAATCATCCAATAGAATCCAAACATTCACAAGTGAATTCATTAACCAACAAATTAATTTAAATCAGATGTTTCAATTATTAATCCGAGTTAATTATCATGATTTAATTTCAAATTATTTGAAATAAATTCCCTTTCGAATTCATTTGTTAATCTTTATTAACTAATCAATTTTAAGTAAATGAATCAATTAAACCTATAATTATTTACAAATAATTTACTCAAATTTCAAATCATCATTTAATTGATTACATTCAGTAATTATCTATTTATTTCTTCTCTAAGTAATTTTACTTCATTAATTTCATTAAGTAATTATACTTAACTTAATATAAAGTAATTATTTTTAATTAATTGAACTTAATTAATTACACTATAATTTAATCCCATAATAATTACTGTCATTAAGCAATTATGCTTAATAATTTCATGATTGATTTTTATTAAATTAATTAATTATCAAATAAATCTCAAGTAAATGATCCTCATTAACTATTCATAATTATTTAATTACTATTCTTAAGTAATTAAGCTCAATTTAATTGTTGTTAATTATCATTAATTAACCTTTAAAATCATATATTTAATCACTAATTATTTAATTAATCACTTCAATTACCTTAATTTTAAAAACTTGTTAAATAATTTATTTTATAGACATATCCATTTAATCACACCTTTAAATTTACTAAACATTTATCTTAAAACTAAATTATTTAAACTTTAAAATTGTTAAAACTTTGCTCCTTAACAAATCTGCATTATTCTTTAACATTTTGAAAACTGGCTACAACTCAACTTAAAACTTAAAGCCCTGAACACTTACTCAAAAACAACTCGAGTAAATACACAATCTTCCCGAGCAAATCACCCAAAACCCTGAATCTTTCGTTACCCCGAGTCACTCACGAAATTCCTCGAGACAAATCCTGAGAAAATCATCTTCTTCCCAAACCCACATCAAACCCAGACACGCAAGAACGAGCGTGCACGTGCACGATCGACGCAACCACCTCCGGCCAAGTCTTCGACCACCAATATGTCGCCGTTGATCACCCTAAACCTCCAGACCACCCAATCCTTCGAGATGAACACGAAATCAAATTCGAGCTATCGAAACAGCAGGGCCCCAAAACTCGATCGACCCATTGACCTCGTCGACGTCCACTCCGTTCACCAGAATCCACGCTATTCCACCCAAAGTTACATCATGATATTCCGCGACAATCTTCCTTACTCTGGTCAAGCTCGATTCACCACCGATGGCGAACTCGACTCAATTTTGACACTGACAAAAATGGGTTGCTAAACCCTATTTTGCTCTCGCCCCCAAAGTTCTTGCAATAAATAATTTTTTTTATATTTTTCCTAACATTATTGAGTTCAAATCTAGCTCCACGCGAAATTACAACACCCAATATTTCTTTGATTTCCGGGAATTGATCAAAGTGCCAGTTTTGTTCAAATTCGAACTGCCCTCGAATTACTCAACTAAAAATCATCACCCTTGTTTTAAAAATCCTATTTTCATATGTTTATTCAAAATATGAAATCAAATCAATGATTTAAAATAGTTGAAATTATCACAATTTTTTTGTTTACTGTAAAACCAAGTTTATAGGGTCGAACACTTCATGATCAAGCTTAAACAAAATTATAAACTGTGAGTTAAATTTAAAACAACTTATTTTGTTAGTGAATCCCTATCTTAGCATGTTGGTATGAAGGTTCATCTGTTTTCTTTCTAACTTACTTTACTCTGAGAACCAAAACAGGGAGAACATGTTATAAAGCAATTTCCTGCATCTCAAAGAACTTGCAGAATAAATTTCTTCCATATGCAACTACACCAAATTTTCTATGGACTAAATACTCAGTTTTCAATTTTAAAACAAAGCAAGTTTACTCACTTAGTAGGAAAGAATAGAGTTTGCTCACCTGGAAACAAGATTGAACAGAGCACCTGATATTTGAAAATTCTTTTGAATCTTTAGAAAACTTGCTTGAATGCAATTTTGAATTTTATTTTATATTTGCAGCTGAAGATCTTCCTCTTTGATCTTTAATTCACTCCTCTGGTTTGCTTTGAGTTTGTATTGTTGGATTTGTTTTAAGTTTGAATGATATGTTTATATTTGAGATGAAGCTTGCTTTAAAAAATTTCTCAGTAAAGAAATGAACGAACAAAAAGATGAAGAGTTGATATGTAGGGAGAAGTAGTTGTACAGATGATCATTTGTTTATACCATAGAGTATGGTTAAAGTTGATCTTGCATTAAATGTTTTGGTATTGTTGGTCTCGGCTGAAATGATAGGAGTAGGTATGGCCTTACATACTTGACTAGATTTGCATTAATGCCTTGTTCCCTAGTTTGTATTCCATGTTGTATTGTTGTTCTACTGCTTGATATATATGTATACCACTTGCAACTTACCTTACTTGCATGTTTTACAGTTCATACTTATACTTGATTTTACTTTTCTAACTCTATTTTATTCTACTATGTTAGATTTTAGTTAATATGTTTACCTTACATATGCTTTGATTATTTGTATTTGTTTTGTTACTTATTTAACTTTCCCAGGTTGATGCACTTTATTTTTATTTCACCTATTTTGATTACCTGGTTTGAATTTGTGTAATCTTTATTTATGAAGGTCATTTATAGTTATACTTGTAGTATATTTTATTTCTTTGATTTATGTTCTATTACTTCATAATAAAATGAATTTCTATCTTATTTGTTGTTTTGCTATTTGATATTTATGTATATATATATTGTTATGTTTTTCAAATGTACTTATTTCTTTTATTTTATTTATTCTATATATATTATTTCAAATTTATTATTATTATTCATCAATTCAAATATTTATTATTTTCAAATTCACTCATATACGAGTCGGGGAAACTCGCTCCCATTTTATCGATTTATTTTACTAATTTTATCCAAAAATTTATTTAATTACTCAATTTAATTCAAAAATTCATTTAATTATTAATTTAAATAAATTTAAATTTCGGGGTCGTTACAAACTTCCCCCCTTAAAAGAATTTCGTCCTCGAAATTCGCAGGCACGAAAATAACACAGAGATAGACAGAGGTGATCTCCTATAATTACTCAAACACAAGATATGGATTCCAAACTCAAGTCGGAATATCTCAGAATACATACCAATTTGTCCCTCTTCGGACTTCGGTATTCAAAAGAAATTACAATAGAATTTCAAATTCGGTTTTAAACGATATCGTTTTAATTGATTCAATTCAATTTACCCTCATATTTTATTAGTCAATATAATTCAATTTAAAATTCCAATTTCAAATTCATTAAGGTTTAAATCCAAAAGCTGATAAGAAACCGATGAAATATGAAGTAACGACTTTCTACAACGATTTGTAGGGCCACCATTACACCGAAACTACTTCTTGTAGCTGGTACGAAGAAATCAAAAGAATTTGGAATCGAATCAAAGAAAATTGATAGAGAAAGATTGTTTCCACTGTTGCAGGGTATTGACCATTTATAGTCGTATTCCCTTGTCCCCTATCTCGTCTTCTTCTTGCACGCATACTCACTATCAGTGGATAGTAAGAGAATTTACTGAGACGTTCAGACGGATATCTTAGGAATTACTCATTCTAGAGTTTACTTCACTCTATCTCTAATGAGCTACTTAATGTGTTACACTCCTGAGCTAAAGTTCAACCTTAGCTCTGATACCACTTGTCAAGACCCAAAAATCGACCTTCGAAAATCGGCACCCGTACTTCACTTGTACTCAAAATGCCGTAGATTCAAATGCCGAATCTGGTTCTTGGGAGCTTATCACAACATTAAGTAAATAACACAGCGGAATAAAAGAATAATACATTGATATGCAATATCTGATACAACAGAGTGATACAATGAATATCAATATACATCAGAGATATGATACAACAAATAGCAGCGGAAAAGAAAACGATAACATCAGCAGCGGAAAATCTCCATCTTCAAAGCACCAATCCAGATAATAACGATGAACAAAGATAAGAAAGTGCAGTCCGATCCAAAGACTGAACTAGCTCCAGAAAATCTACTAATCCTGACTATCTGAAAAACCAAACTCTAGACTGCTCGTGTAGAAAAAATTTGAGCATCCAGAGTTTAGGAAAGAACAATAAACTCTGGATCAGTCATGGGACTGGTGTGAGCAACAAAAACAGTTTATCTTTAAAAACGAACAACAAAAGAATTTAAAGTCAATTCGCAATGCTTTTGGAAAATGAAACTACCATAAGGCCTCCCGCCACACACACAATGCAAACGCAGACTTGGAGGAGATTTCTCCTTATGATAGTCAAAGATGCTTACTACGCAAAATCAAATCATTTTGATATTATTATTAGTGCATAGTGTAGAAAAACATTTCGAAAATAGAATATCAATCTTAGCCAGCATAGGCATTCCGCACTTATGCCTGCTATAGCTACCATGTTCAATAGCAGGTTACCACCACATTCCATGGCAGGTAATACAACTAAAACCGTACAAGTCACGTATTGTTTCTTTGGATTTCCAACAAATGGTCAGGCCAAGGAACTTCCTTTTCCACGATGGGTACGTCCCTGGAATAGACGACCCGAGAACCTAACCGGATCTCTGCCAACACAAGGCCGGGTTACCTCTGCAAAAATAGGTAACTACTGACACGCGTATGTCATCCCCCGATCGTCACCGATCTTCCCGAGGATCCCCGATTTCCAACAAACCACAAAGTAATAAATTTGCAGCAACCATAGAGGTTAAGTATCTGGGCTCCATACCATGATACCACCTTTATCCAGAAGAAATGACATACACTAAGGGGCGCTACTCCCTAGAACCTTGCCGCATCTTTCCTGTTTTGACCATTTCCGGGGTGTGAGGCTCGACGAAGTCTCGTCCACAAAGCTACGCTTTGTCACAAAGCCATGCTTCGGGTCAAACAGATGATCAACCTATGATCATAAAGATATAAGATCAAACAAATGATCATATCGCAAATGATCAAACACTGATCATCACACAGCAACACTCAGCATGCCACATTACCAAATTGGGATATATCGCTGATAAATTTCAACTACATAACCTCTGAGCTCGTACGTCTCAGAGAAGGGTGTTAAGCTAAGAGAATAAATTCTCCGCCACCAACAGAAATGTATTTGAAAGAAATCGGCTTTATATCTCAAAGTGTAATGTCAGACATGTAACCATACAAGTCTGTTCCGGGTTCGAACAGAACCGAAGGCACTTCTCAAGAAGCCCTTGCAAATCCGGATAATTTTCAAATCACGTCCGGACTTCCCGTCACAAAAGAGTGATATAAATCTCTATACCGACGCGACTCAGTGCAGAGACATTCGACAGGTTGTCCTTTCATTTTCGAAAAATATCCGGTCTTCAACACCGGTCTTCAAATGCTATCCATATACGACGTATCACTATTCGGAATGGGTTATATGACACAATTGTCTTTTCCCGGCTAACCCGAATAGTGAGCGCAATATTTAAAAATATATGGATATTGGGAATTCAATTAAGTCACAACTTATTACCCAAAATCTTTCTTCAAATGGTTTAAACAAATTACCATTTTAATCTTTTAAACAAAAAGATTCAATTCACAAAGTTCACTTAATTTCACAAAGATTCATTCACAGATTTTCCAAATCGATTTCCATTTCAGTTTAATTAATTCGTTAAATCTTTAAATCAAAGATTTAACTAATAGCTTTCAAAACAATTCCATTTCGAATGGGTTAAATAAATCATCATTTTAAATCTGTTAAAAATAAACAGATTTAATTCATAGCTTTTAAAACAGTTCATTCATAACTTGGAAAAACAATTTTCAATTCAATCTTGAAATTCCTTTAATTAAACTGGAATTTCATTTCTTATCTGAAAGCTTTTATCATTTGAAAACAAACAATTTTCATTTTGGAAATCTGATTCATAAATACGAGTTAAGGTTCTTGGGTTAAATACAAATTCCCAACTTATACTTTTAAAATGGTTTAATTCATACAAACATATTTATATCATCTTTTATCCCTAGTTTCCAAATCATAGATTTAATTTCAAACCTGAATTCAAATTTAAATCTAATTATTTAAATTTTCAAAAACTCGATTAAGTTATTCAAAATAACTTTTATCTTTGAAATTCCGTTTCAAAAGCTTTTCACTTTAAACCCGAATTTCCAATTTCAAAATTAATTGAAATTAAAATCTCAATTTCAAAAACATCAAATTTAAATTATCTGTGACTTAACCGATTTCCACGTGAAATCCATATTTGTGTGTGTAAAAGTGTAGTCCAGGGGTTTCACACAATAGTGCAACACAATGAATCATCACATATCAAAATACAGGATATAGTTGATAAGCGATATAACTATAACGCTTATCGTACAGATCACAGATATATATCACAGATAATAAATTACATCACAGATAATTTATCACAGATCACAATACAAATCAGGGTGTATCACAAAGCATCATATATTAGGGATATCAAACAATTAAATCATCCAATAGAATCCAAACATTCACAAGTGAATTCATTAACCAACAAATTAATTTAAATCAGATGTTTCAATTATTAATCCGAGTTAATTATCATGATTTAATTTCAAATTATTTGAAATAAATTCTCTTTCGAATTCATTTGTTAATCTTTATTAACTAATCAATTTTAAGTAAATGAATCAATTAAGCCTTTAATTATTTACAAATAATTTACTCAAATTTCAAATCATCATTTAATTGATTACGTTCAGTAATTATCTATTTATTTCTTCTCTAAGTAATTTTACTTCATTAATTTCATTAAGTAATTATACTTAACTTAATATCAAGTAATTATTTTTAATTAATTGAACTTAATTAATTACACTATAATTTAATCCCATAATAATTACTGTCATTAAGCAATTATGCTTAATAATTTCATGATTGATTTTTATTAAATTAATTAATTATCAAATAAATCTCAAGTAAATGATCCTCATTAACTATTCATAATTATTTAATTACTATTCTTAAGTAATTAAGCTCAATTTAATTGTTGTTAATTATCATTAATTAACCTTTAAAATCATATATTTAATCACTAATTATTTAATTAATCACTTCAATTACCTTAATTTTAAAAACTTGTTAAATAATTTATTTTATAGACATATCCATTTAATCACACCTTTAAATTTACTAAACATTTATCTTAAAACTAAATTATTTAAACTTTAAAATTGTTAAAACTTTGCTCCTTAACAAATCTGCATTATTCTTTAACATTTTGAAAACTGGCTACAACTCAACTTAAAACTTAAAGCCCTGAACACTTACTCAAAAACAACTCGAGTAAATACACAATCTTCCCGAGCAAATCACCCAAAACCCTGAATCTTTCGTTACCCCGAGTCACTCACGAAATTCCTCGAGACAAATCCTGAGAAAATCATCTTCTTCCCAAACCCACATCAAACCCAGACACGCAAGAACGAGCGTGCACGTGCACGATCGACGCAACCACCTCCGGCCAAGTCTTCGACCACCACCATGTCGCCGTTGATCACCCTAAACCTCCAGACCACCCAATCCTTCGAGATGAACACGAAATCAAATTCGAGCTATCGAAACAGCAGGGCCCCAAAACTCGATCGACCCATTGACCTCGTCGACGTCCACTCCGTTCACCAGAATCCACGCTATTCCACCCAAAGTTACATCATGATATTCCGCAACAATCTTCCTTACTCTGGTCAAGCTCGATTCACCACCGATGGCGAACTCGACTCAATTTTGACACTGACAAAAATGGGTTGCTAAACCCTATTTTGCTCTCGCCCCCAAAGTTCTTTGAAATGACCCTCCTATTTACTCACTAGTTTTATTGGTGATTTTTTTTTTTTAGAGATGATATATAGATATATCATCTATTACAAATATATTTCCCAGGGTCATTTTTCTTTCTCTAATGAACAAAAATATATCCAGGATCTTTCACAATATAGAAATATTGTTTTAATTCTAAATCATTTTTAACATACATATATGAAGATATCTATGTTATATTCTACTTGAATCAGAGCATGGTAATAAGTAGAAATCCTTTTTAAATTTGCAAAAGTGTGATAAATTCCCTTTTAAATTAAAACTTAATGTATCCAGATTTTTGACTATAGTGTCCCCTGGAAATATGTTCCTTAGACTTGTTATTATAATTAAGAAATAACCAAGCAATAATCAGTAGAAAGCAAGCCTATAATATAGATGATTGTCTTAAAGTCTGAATATTATCAAACTCAGGTTAAAAGAAAGTGGATCCTAAGTGAACACAAGCAACATCTAGGCGTAATGGAAACGCGCCTAACTTATTCATGCAAGGTCACTAGTTCGAGTACTATGCTGGTCGGTTCAAACACAATTTTTGTTTTTCTTTTTATTTTCTCCTGTATGGCTGAAATCTGTTACCTACCTATAATTGTACATATATATTTAATTTTTGGCTATAACCTATCATACAAAACAATTTTTTTCTTGCATAACTATTTTTAAAACCCATTCTTTCAACTGTTTTAAGAATTTACATCTATATTCTTGCCCAATATCAACATGTACACAGATATACATGTAAATGTCTGTATCTTTGTTCATTTTCCAGGAAAACTGAGCTCAAATGTTCCCTTGCTTCATTGATCTGAAGTGAAACATTAGGCCTGACCTATGGCCTAACCATATGGTTACCCTGGCCAGTCTTTTGTTTGCATTTTTACAACCCAGATTATACACAAAACATTGATACCTTTTCTTTCCAAAAGCATGTATATATATTTGTATGAATCAGACATTTTGTGATCAGATATTTATCATTCTTTCTAATCATACTTCTCTTTTAAAAATACATCTTCAGGGTATAAACACTTTTTCTTGCATTTGGACTTATGTCAATATCATAAATTGAAGATATAGCAGTTTAATTCTTTTCTGGGTTTTCCCAATATAATTTTCTGTATATCTACATTCTTTTTAAAAGAACTCAGGATTAATTGAAATCAACATAAAATGATTATGCTTATAAAATCCAGGTTTTTCCTCTAAATCAAAACAACTTTAGCAAATAGGTTTTCAAATCAGTTCAACATCAATATTCTTAGTTCATATCAAATCAGAAATAACCAGAAACAACATAGCACATGTCTCTTACAAGTTCTTCCTACTTAATACATTTAGATAGCCATATCAATCAGGGAATACATGCATGAATTAACACATTCTAGCTTTTATTTCTAATTATCTTAGCATCCTCTATTCCATATCTTTTTAATCTTGCTTACTTAGCTCCATCATAACCTGCAAAAGCATTAGTGGCTGCCTCATTATAAATGAGACACCCCCATGTGCCATGAGCAATAAGGGTCAGATCTATGATCTGGTATGAGCATTTCTAACATATCCATGATATTAAGCTAAGGATACAGCATAGATATACTTTGCATACTTGACAGGTATTATCATGTACAATACATAAGAGCAAACATATGCAACAAAACAACTTTTATCTGGAACTACTAGGTTGCCTTTTCTTTTTCTTATAAATTCCTGGCCTCATCTGCTATAAGGAATCAAAGGGACACATTGCCACGAACTAATTAACATTATGGCACAAAGATCTCAGGACTTAAACAAGCCATGTGCCAACTTGTCTACTTCAAATAGGACAAGCATTCCAGCAGCCTTCTTGGCACAAAATCCTTAGTTATATCACTAAGTGTATTTATGTTCATTCTATCAATGATAGCTAGGTGTACATACCACCGTACTCATGAAACATACTAGTTACCTTGCAGACATAATATTGCAAGCAAGTTAAAGGTTACTTTCTAGAGATATAACACCCCAGTCATTCCATCTCACATTATTTAGCATATAAACACCCTATTCAAGCATATACCAGAATGTTTGCAACTGAGAATAAATACATGGCTCTATTGAGTTTATTTTGATTTTGCAAGCAACTATATTTAGCCAGATTTTCAATCTTGTTTAAACATAGTTTTTAGGCTTGTAAGTTTCTGTTTAGTTTAGGGCTCAGCACTTATAGAGAAAAACTCCATTGCACCCTTAACCAATTATTTCAAGCCTTAGCACCATACCAATGTATATGCAGCTCATAGTTTTCTTTATCTTTTCATTCTTTGTCTTAAGCCATTATTCAAACTAGTTACAAATACTCTGTTATATGTTCCTTAAGGTTTTGGTATAATATACAGAGATGAAAATAGAATAACAAAGTTAAACATCCAGCATAGCAGATCATATCTCATCAAACATTCATGAAACCATCAGCAGCCAACATAGTTTGTAAATCAAAACATGCAAAATATAACATATAAAAGCTTGGCTGCCTAATCCCAGGTCTTAATGCCATGTATATGAGTGAGGATACTCACCTAAGTGCTTACACAAACTTAAACCAGAAAACCCTTCAAATCTTTAGCCTTATCTTCCTCTTCTTCCTTAGGTTAATTAATTAGTGAGAGAGCAGTTTTCTGATTGGGCTCTTGGTATAAATAAGGGTTCTGTCTAGGGTTTTGAGTGATGCAAAATCCCTATTTTAGCCCAGACCAGAATCATGCATTTGGCATTGCATATTCCCTCCTTCCTAATCCCTTAATATCCCGGCCAATATTTTAAAACAAGACTAAATTGTGCCTATTTTCCTTTCTTTTCAGAAAGTGATAACTTTAAGTATTTTTATTATATTTACTTCAAACATGATAATGGTGTGACTTTCTATTTTCTGCCTATGTACATTTTCTTTCTTGCACTTTGGTTCTTACTGTTTTAGTGCTTCCTTTATTTATTTTCTGCTCAAATAATATCTGGATATAAATATACATTTATACAACTATGGGTGTTAATTTAACTTTAACCTTTTATTTGCAGAAAACATGTGCATACTTATGTGCATTTCTACACCTATTATTCAAATAAAAATTTCACTTATTCATTATAAGTCAATGTTCTCTTCTGCCTCAATTTTCAGACAAGTCATACATAGGCATATATATATAGATATATTTATATACACACATCCTCAGGAATTTTTAATACTCATGTCTAGGTCTATATTTTCTTTATTTAAAACATTTTATCTAAATGTTTTCCTTCCTTGTTTTATTATTCAGGAATTCTGGATTTTCTCTTAGTGCCATAACTAGTGTGCACGTGCACACATGCACACAACCTTGCACCACTGAAAATCCCACCTTTATAATAATTCTGATTTTTCCCCAGAATTTTAATCATTTATTAAAAGAATTTTCCTCAAAATCTTAGGGTATTACAATCACCCCTCCTTTTAGGAATTGTGCCCTCACAATTTACAACATATTCTTTGAGTACTCCTACTCTCTTAGGAAAATTATTCAAATATGCATGAGCAATTTAAATAGTCACTGTCTATCATACATATCAAATTTTCTTAGTAATCTAAGAATTTACCTTTCAAATTTGCAAAGAGCCTGGGGTAATCCATCCTGATTTTATCCTCTAGCTCCCAAGTACAATCACTAGGATCTATACTCCATTGAATCTTTACAAGCTTCAATGTCTTGTTTCTTAATTTCTTTTCTTCCCTTGCCACAATTCCCGCTGGCTCTTTCTCATAGATTAGATCTGGATTTATCTGAACTTCAGTAGGCTTTTCTAAGATTTCCTCCTTGTCATGTACCCATCTCCTTAGTTGTGACACATGAAACACATTGTGCATTGCACTCATCTTCTCTGGAAGCTCCAGCTTATAGGCTAGTGAGCCTATCCTTTCCAAAATCTTGTATGGTCCAACATATCTGGGTCTGAGTTTCCCCTGCTTGCCAAATCTCAAGACTTTCTTCATTGGTGAAACCTTAATGAAGACATAATCACCTACTTTGAATTCCACTGACTTCCTCTTTGCATCAGCATACTTCTTTTGCCTATCTTGAGCTACTGCCATCCTCTTTCTCACCAGTCCTATTTTCTCTGTGATGTCTTTGACATATTCTGGCCCTAGGATAGCTTTTTCTCCTGCCTCAGCCCAACACATAGGTGATAGACATGGCTTTCCATATAGGGCTTCAAAGGGTGCCATTCCAATTGTACTTTGGTGGCTATTATTGTATGTGAATTCTGCCAAATGGAGGTGGTCCTCCCAATTTCCTCCAAAGTCTAACACACATGCTCTAAGCAAATCCTCTAAAATCTTGTTTACCACTTCTGTTTGCCCATCTGATTGGGGGTGATAAGCAGTGCTTAGGCACAATTCACTCCCCATAGCTTCTTGGAAGCTCTTCCAGAATCTTGAAGTGAAGATTGTATCCCTATCACTCACTATAGTTTTAGGAACACCATGTAGTTTTACCACTTCTCTCATAAAAGTTTGGGCTAACCTAGGTGCATTTCTGTCTGCTTTCACTGGTATGAAGTGGGCTACTTTAGTCAGCCTATCTACAATCACCCAAATACTTGTATTTCCCCTCTTGGATCTAGGAAGGCCATCTATGAAATCCATAGATATGTCTTCCCACTTCCACTGTGGTATGCTAAGTGGCTGCAATAACCCTGAAGGTCTTTGGGTCTCAGCTTTTATTTGTTGACAAACCATGCACTTAGCAACATATCTGGCTACATCAGACTTCATTCCCTTCCACCAATAGTCCCTTTTTAAGTTTTGGTACATTTTGGTGCTGCCTGGATGTATTGAATATTTGCTCCTATGGTACTCATTAAGGATTTCTTCTTTCAATTCTATGATGTTTGGGACACATATCCTTCCCTTGTACCTTAAGTATCCTTTTACATCTATGTGATAATCCTTCACTTCTTCCTTCTTTAATAGGAGAGACCTCTTTTCTGCTAAGTCTTGATCTTCTTCTTGCATTTTTGCCACCTTCAAGGCCAAATTTGATTGTAAAGTAATTAAACTTAACCTTCCTTTACTCTTTTCTTCCTCAATTATCTCCATACTTATCCCACTGCTCTCATCTATTTCCAAATCAGTGAGCATGGTCAAATCTCTAAACTCCTCCATCATTAACATGGCCATTTTTGCATGCTGCCTACTCAATGCATCTGCCACTTTGTTAGCCTTGCCTGGTGTATAAAGTATATCTAAGTCATAAGCAGCAAGAAATTCAACCCATCTGTGTTGTCTCATATTTAAATCTTTTTGTGAAAAGAGATATTTTAAGGCCTTGTGATCAGTGTATAAAATGAACTTTGCACCCAATAAATAATGCCTCCAGAGCTTTAAGGCATATACTACTGCTGCCAACTCAAGATCATGAGTTGCATATCTAGTTTCATGGGGTTTTAGTTGTCTAGATGCATAGGCTATGACCTGATCTTGCTGCATCAACACAGCCCCTAGCCCTGACCCACATGCATCTGTATATACAACTAATCCCTCATTGCCTTCTGGTACTCTCAACACTGGTGATTTTACCAAAGCCTCCTTGATCTGGGTGAAAGCTTGTTCACACTTATCAGTCCATATAAACTTTTGGTTCTTCCTAGTCAGGTTAGTGAGTGGCATTGCTATTTTAGAAAATCCTTGTATAAACCTTCTATAGTATCCTGCCATCCCCATGAATGACCTAACCTCACTAACATTGTTAGGCTTCTTCCATGCTTGGATTGCTACTATCTTATTGGGGTTTACAGAAATTCCCCTAGCAGAGACAACATGTCCAAGAAAGTGTACTTCCTCTTGCCAGAACACACACTTAGAGAATTTTGCTTTCAAATCTTTTTCTCTTAATCTAGATAAGACCAAATGTAAGTGGTTCTCATGTTCCTCTATTGTTTTAGAGTAGATTAGAATATCATCTATAAAAATCAGAACAAACTTGTCTAAGTAGTCTCTGAATATCCTATTCATTAGGTCTACAAAGTAAGAAGGGGCATTTGTTAGCCCAAATGGCATAACCAGAAACTCATACAAACCATATCTTGTGTTGAATGCTGTATATTTAATACTTGATTCCTCAACTTTCATCTGATGAAACCCAGATGCCAAGTCTAGCCTAGAAAACACTTTAGCTCCACTGAGTTGATCAAAGAGATCATCTATCCTGGGTAATGGGTATTTGTTTTTGATGGTTACTTTGTTTAATTCTCTATAATCTATACACATTCTTAAAGTACCATCATGCTTTTTAACAAATACTACAGGAGCACCCCAGCATGAATTACTTGGCCTTATAAACCCCTTGGCTTCTAATTCTTCCAGCTGGTTCTTTAGCTCTTTTAATTCACTTGGCCCCATCCTTGTAGGCTTTTTGATAACTGGGCTAGCCCCAGGCATAAGGTTAATCTGGAATTCAACAGGTCTATGGTGTGAGACACCTTTTACTTCCCCAAATACATCCAAGTATTCTTTAACTATGGGGATTTCATTAATAGCTATTTCCCTGGGATTATTTTCTAATTCAATTAAATGATTTAGACTGTTTTCTTTGATAGGTTCACATAGAATTGTAACCCTTTGGCCTTTAGAATTTTGTAGTGAAATGGTGGATGCATCTAGGTCAATTATGGCTTTGAATTGTCTTAGCCAATCTGCCCCTAATATAACTCCTATATTTGGGAAATTTAGAACATATAATTTGGAAACAAATGTGTTTCCTCCTATGTTCAAATTCACATCCACACAGATCATATCTAATACACTAGAACTTCCTAAAGGGCTTTGTATTAACAGAGGTATTTCAGCCAATTTGCAGTTCATTTTCAACCTTTTAACTATTTCATGGGAAATGAGTGAGTGGGTTGCCCCGGTATCATATATTACAGCTAAAGGTATGGTACAAATAAATAGTGTACCTTCCACTTGACCATGGTTTTCAGCATTAGCCTCAATTATGGCCTTGCCCCTACCTTCCAGGTTTGCCACTTTCCCTTGTTGCTTGTATTCTGGGCAATTTCTTTTCATATGCCCTTCCTTCCCACATAGATAGCATTTGAAAGCTCCCCCTTTAAGCTCTGGGCATCTTGGCTTAATATGGCCTTCTTTCCCACAATGGTTGCAAACTATTTTTCTTTTGGCTTCATTGGGCTTTGCATCTACTGCCTTCTTACCATCTACCTCTCCTTTCTTCTTATCATAAGGATGGTACTTCCCTTTGTTCTTCTTGTTACTATTGTTTTTGAAGTTCCTGAACTTATCTCTTTCCTTGTCATGCTGCTCAATCTTCAGAGCCAAATCTATCACTTGATCAAAAGTTCTGTCAGCATAAGGTAGTATAGCCCTGCTAAGTCCTGGGTTCAATCCCTTGATGTATCTATCATTTTTGGATGCTTCATCAGCCACTAACATTGCCCCATAGGTAGACAATCCCTCAAACTTCTGGGTATATTCTGTGACATTCATAGTCCCCTGTCTAAGCTTGATGAACTCCTCAAGTAAAGTGGTTTTTGCTGAGGCTGGAACAAACCTTGCCTCTAACATCTCCTTAAATTGATTCCAATTAATATCATTTTCATTCCGGCCAGCTATGATCACCTCCCACCAACTCAAAGCTGCACCTTTTAATTGCCTTGAGGCCACTTGCCTCTTCCTTTGGTCATCTAGTTGCATATCAGTGAAGATCCTCTCTAATGTCCTCAGCCATGCTTGAATCTCCATTACACTTTCAGTTCCTTCAAAGCTCTTGCCTCCCAAGTTGGTATAAGTCTTCACTAACTTGGAGAGCTCCTCATGTGGGTTCTCAGGTCTGTGCCCAATTCCATCTCTCAAAACTCTCACAAATTCCTGCATGTCAAGCATTTGTGGTGTGCTAGATCCTCCTTGATGATGAGACCCTCTTCCTACCATATTTCTAAAAGTATATGTATTTCATCTTATTAGTTTATAACACTAGCTTTTATTTTACATTGATTGTATCTTTCCTATTTAATCATTGTGTACGCCACATGCACACACATACATACATTCAGGGAATACTTATAAGCAGTCAAATATACAAACAAACCTAGTATAAACATAAGCATACAAACATCTTGCTATGTTAATTAAAACATAGCTCTGATACCAAATGAAATGACCCTCCTATTTACTCACTAGTTTTATTGGTGATTTTTTTTTTTTTTTAGAGATGATATATAGATATATCATCTATTACAAATATATTTCCCAGGGTCATTTTTCTTTCTCTAATGAACAAAAATATATCCAGGATCTTTCACAATATAGAAATATTGTTTTAATTCTAAATCATTTTTAACATACATATATGAAGATATCTATGTTATATTCTACTTGAATCAGAGCATGGTAATAAGTAGAAATCCTTTTTAAATTTGCAAAAGTGTGATAAATTCCCTTTTAAATTAAAACTTAATGTATCCAGATTTTTGACTATAGTGTCCCCTGGAAATATGTTCCTTAGACTTGTTATTATAATTAAGAAATAACCAAGCAATAATCAGTAGAAAGCAAGCCTATAATATAGATGATTGTCTTAAAGTCTGAATATTATCAAACTCAGGTTAAAAGAAAGTGGATCCTAAGTGAACACAAGCAACATCTAGGCGTAATGGAAACGCGCCTAACTTATTCATGCAAGGTCACTAGTTCGAGTACTATGCTGGTCGGTTCAAACACAATTTTTGTTTTTCTTTTTATTTTCTCCTGTATGGCTGAAATCTGTTACCTACCTATAATTGTACATATATATTTAATTTTTGGCTATAACCTATCATACAAAACAATTTTTTTCTTGCATAACTATTTTTAAAACCCATTCTTTCAACTGTTTTAAGAATTTACATCTATATTCTTGCCCAATATCAACATGTACACAGATATACATGTACATGTCTGTATCTTTGTTCATTTTCCAGGAAAACTGAGCTCAAATGTTCCCTTGCTTCATTGATCTGAAGTGAAACATTAGGCCTGACCTATGGCCTAACCATATGGTTACCCTGGCCAGTCTTTTGTTTGCATTTTTACAACCCAGATTATACACAAAACATTGATACCTTTTCTTTCCAAAAGCATGTATATATATTTGTATGAATCAGACATTTTGTGATCAGATATTTATCATTCTTTCTAATCATACTTCTCTTTTAAAAATACATCTTCAGGGTATAAACACTTTTTCTTGCATTTGGACTTATGTCAATATCATAAATTGAAGATATAGCAGTTTAATTCTTTTCTGGGTTTTCCCAATATAATTTTCTGTATATCTACATTCTTTTTAAAAGAACTCAGGATTAATTGAAATCAACATAAAATGATTATGCTTATAAAATCCAGGTTTTTCCTCTAAATCAAAACAACTTTAGCAAATAGGTTTTCAAATCAGTTCAACATCAATATTCTTAGTTCATATCAAATCAGAAATAACCAGAAACAACATAGCACATGTCTCTTACAAGTTCTTCCTACTTAATACATTTAGATAGCCATATCAATCAGGGAATACATGCATGAATTAACACATTCTAGCTTTTATTTCTAATTATCTTAGCATCCTCTATTCCATATCTTTTTAATCTTGCTTACTTAGCTCCATCATAATCTGCAAAAGCATTAGTGGCTGCCTCATTATAAATGAGACACCCCCATGTGCCATGAGCAATAAGGGTCAGATCTATGATCTGGTGTGAGCATTTCTAACATATCCATGATATTAAGCTAAGGATACAGCATAGATATACTTTGCATACTTGACAGGTATTATCATGTACAATACATAAGAGCAAACATATGCAACAAAACAACTTTTATCTGGAACTACTAGGTTGCCTTTTCTTTTTCTTATAAATTCCTGGCCTCATCTGCTATAAGGAATCAAAGGGACACATTGCCACGAACTAATTAACATTATGGCACAAAGATCTCAGGACTTAAACAAGCCATGTGCCAACTTGTCTACTTCAAATAGGACAAGCATTCCAGCAGCCTTCTTGGCACAAAATCCTTAGTTATATCACTAAGTGTATTTATGTTCATTCTATCAATGATAGCTAGGTGTACATACCACCTGTACTCATGAAACATACTAGTTACCTTGCAGACATAATATTGCAAGCAAGTTAAAGGTTACTTTCTAGAGATATAACACCCCAGTCATTCCATCTCACATTATTTAGCATATAAACACCCTATTCAAGCATATACCAGAATGTTTGCAACTGAGAATAAATACATGGCTCTATTGAGTTTATTTTGATTTTGCAAGCAACTATATTTAGCCAGATTTTCAATCTTGTTTAAACATAGTTTTTAGGCTTGTAAGTTTCTGTTTAGTTTAGGGCTCAGCACTTATAGAGAAAAACTCCATTGCACCCTTAACCAATTATTTCAAGCCTCAGCACCATACCAATGTATATGCAGCTCATAGTTTTCTTTATCTTTTCATTCTTTGTCTTAAGCCATTATTCAAACTAGTTACAAATACTCTGTTATATGTTCCTTAAGGTTTTGGTATAATATACAGAGATGAAAATAGAATAACAAAGTTAAACATCCAGCATAGCAGATCATATCTCATCAAACATTCATGAAACCATCAGCAGCCAACATAGTTTGTAAATCAAAACATGCAAAATATAACATATAAAAGCTTGGCTGCCTAATCCCAGGTCTTAATGCCATGTATATGAGTGAGGATACTCACCTAAGTGCTTACACAAACTTAAACCAGAAAACCCTTCAAATCTTTAGCCTTATCTTCCTCTTCTTCCTTAGGTTAATTAATTAGTGAGAGAGCAGTTTTCTGATTGGGCTCTTGGTATAAATAAGGGTTCTGTCTAGGGTTTTGAGTGATGCAAAATCCCTATTTTAGCCCAGACCAGAATCATGCATTTGGCATTGCATATTCCCTCCTTCCTAATCCCTTAATATCCCGGCCAATATTTTAAAACAAGACTAAATTGTGCCTATTTTCCTTTCTTTTCAGAAAGTGATAACTTTAAGTATTTTTATTATATTTACTTCAAACATGATAATGGTGTGACTTTCTATTTTCTGCCTATGTACATTTTCTTTCTTGCACTTTGGTTCTTACTGTTTTAGTGCTTCCTTTATTTATTTTCTGCTCAAATAATATCTGGATATAAATATACATTTATACAACTATGGGTGTTAATTTAACTTTAACCTTTTATTTGCAGAAAACATGTGCATACTTATGTGCATTTCTACACCTATTATTCAAATAAAAATTTCACTTATTCATTATAAGTCAATGTTCTCTTCTGCCTCAATTTTCAGACAAGTCATACATAGGCATATATATATAGATATATTTATATACACACATCCTCAGGAATTTTTAATACTCATGTCTAGGTCTATATTTTCTTTATTTAAAACATTTTATCTAAATGTTTTCCTTCCTTGTTTTATTATTCAGGAATTCTGGATTTTCTCTTAGTGCCATAACTAGTGTGCACGTGCACACATGCACACAACCTTGCACCACTGAAAATCCCACCTTTATAATAATTCTGATTTTTCCCCAGAATTTTAATCATTTATTAAAAGAATTTTCCTCAAAATCTTGGGGTATTACATTCTTGCAATAAATAATTTTTTTTACATTTTTCCTAACATTATTGAGTTCAAATCTAGCTCCACGCGAAATTACAACACCCAATATTTCTTTGATTTCCGGGAATTGATCAAAGTGCCAGTTTTGTTCGAATTCGAACTGCCCTCGAATTACTCAACTAAAAATCATCACCCTTGTTTTAAAAATCCTATTTTCATATGTTTATTCAAAATATGAAAACAAATCAATGATTTAAAATAGTTGAAATTATCACAATTTTTTTGTTTACTGTAAAACCAAGTTTACAGGGTCGAACACTTCATGATCAAGCTTAAACAAAATTATAAACTGTGAGTTAAATTTAAAACAACTTATTTTGTTAATGAATCCCTATCTTAGCATGTTGGTATGAAGGTTCATCTGTTTTCTTTCTAACTTACTTTACTCTGAGAACCAAAACAGGGAGAACATGTTATAAAGCAATTTCCTGCATCTCAAAGAACTTGCAGAATAAATTTCTTCCATATGCAACTACACCAAATTTTCTATGGACTAAATACTCAGTTTTCAATTTTAAAACAAAGCAAGTTTACTCACTTAGTAGGAAAGAATAGAGTTTGCTCACCTGGAAACAAGATTGAACAGAGCACCTGATATTTGAAAATTCTTTTGAATCTTTAGAAAACTTGCTTGAATGCAGTTTTGAATTTTATTTTATATTTGCAGCTGAAGATCTTCCTCTTTGATCTTTAATTCACTCCTCTGGTTTGCTTTGAGTTTGTATTGTTGGATTTGTTTTAAGTTTGAATGATATGTTTATATTTGAGATGAAGCTTGCTTTAAAAAATTTCTCAGTAAAGAAATGAACGAACAAAAAGATGAAGAGTTGATATGTAGGGAGAAGTAGTTGTACAGATGATCATTTGTTTATACCATAGAGTATGGTTAAAGTTGATCTTGCATTAAATGTTTTGGTATTGTTGGTCTCGGCTGAAATGATAGGAGTAGGTATGGCCTTACATACTTGACTAGATTTGCATTAATGCCTTGTTCCCTAGTTTGTATTCCATGTTGTATTGTTGTTCTACTGCTTGATATATATGTATACCACTTGCAACTTACCTTACTTGCATGTTTTACAGTTCATACTTATACTTGATTTTACTTTTCTAACTCTATTTTATTCTACTATGTTAGATTTTAGTTAATATGTTTACCTTACATATGCTTTGATTATTTGTATTTGTTTTGTTACTTATTTAACTTTCCCAGGTTGATGCACTTTATTTTTATTTCACCTATTTTGATTACCTGGTTTGAATTTGTGTAATCTTTATTTATGAAGGTCATTTATAGTTATACTTGTAGTATATTTTATTTCTTTGATTTATGTTCTATTACTTCATAATAAAATGAATTTCTATCTTATTTGTTGTTTTGCTATTTGATATTTATGTATATATATATTGTTATGTTTTTCAAATGTACTTATTTCTTTTATTTTATTTATTCTATATATATTATTTCAAATTTATTATTATTATTCATCAATTCAAATATTTATTATTTTCAAATTCACTCATATACGAGTCGGGGAAACTCGCTCCCATTTTATCGATTTATTTTACTAATTTTATCCAAAAATTTATTTAATTACTCAATTTAATTCAAAAATTCATTTAATTATTAATTTAAATAAATTTAAATTTCGGGGTCGTTACAGAATATAAAAAAAAGAGGAAAAATCGAATGAAATTTTTCGTAAAAAAAAATGAAGAAGTCGCATGTGCAACTTGCAGCAGTGCTTACGCGCGCAAGGAGGCGCGACCAGAGCAGCCTCCATTGGCAGCTAGGGTTTGGTCGCCGCTCATGTGTGTTGCAACTATCGCATTCGCGCATGTATTGGGGATGGTGGCAGCAGAGTTCTGGACGTGGTGGCGAAAATCTCCGTGGTCGAGAAGAAGAAAAAAACGAAGAGGAGGGAGGCCGCATTCCTGTAGCATGCTAAGGAGGGTGACGAAGGTGGTAGCTGGCCTTTGCATTTCGTGCATACTGGAGACGTTGTCGTTGGAGGTGGTTACGTTGGTGGTCGTGGCTGAGATTATGAGGGATGACAGCAGGATGGTTGAGCACGATTTGAAAGTGAAGGGAGCAGTGACCTGGGATGCTTATGATCGAGGTTAGCAGCAACTAGGGTTTTATTTATGTGAGGTAATTAATCTAATTACTGAAATTAAATTTAGTTAATTATGTTAATAAAAATTAAATTCTTATAAATATTGTGTTAAATTCATACGAGGTCGAATTCGAGTGTGGATTTTTGCGTTTGATTCATGATGGCGTAGGATACGAAATAAAATCAGAATTTAAAATAGGTTTGAAGAATAAATAGAATTTATAAAGAATTTTTTTTATAAAATGGAATTTTATAAATGAGATTAGTTTATATACAAGTGTAACTCAAAGAGTTTATAAATTTATAAACAATGTTTATAAATAAGGAAATAATATTAGTTGATAAATTGGAATATAAATTCATAGTGTGAATTTATATCAGAATATGGAAATCGGTTTGGGAAAAAATAGTGGATTCTATTTTTGGAATGTAAGAATGGTTAGAGAATTGGAATGTAGTCGATGTGATATGAAACAAGAGGGATTTATAAATTGAAATTGGTCATTGGAATTTTAAAAATATATTTTTATCGAGAAGTTAAATTTGCTTTAAAAAGGAAAATTTTATTTATTAAACTACGTAATTTAAAAAACTGGTTTAGTATTGAAATACTTCGAAAGTGAATTTTTCAAATATCTAATATTTATTGAAATTTAATTCTAATTTTTATAATTGGCTTTGTAAATCAATTTGTTTGTCTAAAAATGAGTTATTGATGTTTATAAAAAGTGTTTCGATATTTTAAATAATTACTTGAACATGTTTTAAAAATAAATTATAACTCTTTTAAAAATATTTATTATTATATATATATATATATATATATATATATATATATATATATATATGGTTTAAAGGTAAGTGATTGAAGTGATTTATAAATACCCTCGAGATTTGTAATTCAAGTTAGTAAATGGAGATGGTTTTGTAAGAGGAATGTTATAATGGGATCCTGGAAACTTGAGAAATTTCCAAAATGTTGTAGAGGCGGGAACTACGAAAATGAATCTAGATTCAGAAAAGAAGCTATAAATTGTTAGATGGGATTATAAATAAGTATAATCGGATTTCAAAAATTGTAAAAAGGAATTTAATAAAATTCCTGTGATTTGAGAGATAAGTTATAAAATATTTCGTAACTGTCGATATTAGAAAGGGTTTTGGAAAATAAACTTGAAATATTTTCCTAAGTATAGAAATAGAAGATTTTGTAAATATTTTAGCAACGAGATGATTTGTATAGAAGTATCTTCCTAAGTAATTAATTATAAAGGGAATTTTGAATATTTCTAAGTGTTAGGATGCACTACGCTATAGATGACCTTCTACAACATTTTTGCAAGGTGTTGCCAGCTAAAATGTTGCGATAGATATAAAATTTTGATCCTACTGCAACGCTGTATTTTTGGTGTTACCTTAGCCATAAAAATATGTTGCTCTAGCTAAACAAGTGTAACGCGATGCAACATTTTTTATAGTGTTGCTATAGATGTATTCAAATTAAAAAATTAATAAAATTAGCAATCCGCATGAATACGATCCAACGATCTATATTTAATCTGATTGTTAAAATGGATCACCGCTACAATTTGCCCCAAATTTTCGTTTTCCCGCCTGAACTCCAGTAGATCCCTTTCGGTTTTCATTTCTCAAATCAAAAAGCAAACAAAATACTTCAATGGAATTTTGAAAATCCTAAAATGATTACTCGCACTGTGTTCATCGATTTGAATCGCAAACATCACCGTTCAAATCATGGAATCTGTAGCCCTCTCCTCTTTCAACACCCTCTTCTTCCGCCGCCAGATTCGCCGTCCTTCCAAACTTGTTAAAATGACAAAGAGCGAAAAGAACGTGTATTTCTCAAATCGAAATAAAAAACACTCAGTCAAAACTTGTTCGAACCCAGAAAAAATTCTCAATCAAAATAAAATTGTTTGATTCAGGCGACTTAGGTAATTTAACGTTTAGGGTTCGAAGAATTTGAGGTTGCGGTTTAAGAGTTTCTGGAATTAGAGGGGGCACGGAGGTGGTTTTAGATTTGGAGATCGTGAATTGGGTCTGGTCGCGAATGCAATCGGCGATTTGTGGCTTGATGATTTGTTGTTTGAATGAAGTCGCTAATGAAATCTGGTTCAGGTCGTTTGGATTTTTTGTGTTTTTTTTTGAATTGGTGGTCGGGATTGCTGAGAAGATGGTCGATGTAGACAGAGTGAAGGCTGTTGTGGTGGTAGACTGTGAATGTAGGTGTCGTGAATGCTGTGAGGTGGTTTGAGGGTTTGGGTAGTTTCAGGTGGGATGAAGGAAGTGTTGAATGGTGATGTATGAAGGTAGTGCTGGTTTATTGTATGATATTCAACATGTCTGATCACACTGTCTTCTTATAGATTGTTGGTTTTGTCATTGGACTAATACCTCAAATCAGAAACACATTGATTGGTGAAGATGCTCCTGTTCGTGTAATTCAAGACTCTGCTTCATTATTAAGGCATTTTCTACTGATTTAACCCAAAGTAAATGCTGATTATTATTCTAAAACTTTGTTGGTGTTGATTATTTTCCAAATTATTCAATGCAGTGATGGAGCAATTCCTGCTACCACTCTGATAATTGGAGGAAACCCTATCAAAGGTGAAGTTTTTATTAGTCAAGCGATGTTTCTTTTTTATAGAAAATGATGTGATAAAAATTATGTTTTTAATAATATGATTTTCAGGTTTAAGGCAATTGTGTTTCAGGTAAGTGGTAGATGGGCAGTAGTTCCGATGGGTGATGAAGTTGCTGAGGATGGGGTTTGCGGGTTTGCTAAGTTCAGTCTTCATTTGTGCATCATTTTACGTCGTTTCAAAGAAGGCTCGATCCCCGCCGGGACTGCGGTGCCCCAGACCCCCGCCGGCGCTGCGCCCGGACCCGCTACTCGGCTCGCCTTCGGCTCGGCACTCGGCTCGTCATATATTTGTCAGTGTCGGTGTCTGTATAATTTGAAACTGCATATGTAATGAGTGAACTGAGTGATGTAGTGAGGAATATCTGTATATGTGAATATCAGTGTTATATATCATTGAATTGTAAAATAGTGGAGTCAGGAATTTGTACTATTTTAAATGTTGAAATAAAATATTTATTTAAATAAATTACTGTTTGAATATCAAATTCTGTGCAATAGCATTTTATTAAATAAATATTTATTTCTATTAAAAAATCAAATATGCTCTACATTGTGGGTCCCACAACTTCAGAAAGTTAATATCTATAGCAACATTTTTGGAATGTTGCTACAGATACCTATGGGTGTTGCCATAGACCTAAATAGGGTTCTATTGCAACAATATTACTTATGTTGCCTTAGATAGTCAAAATGTTGCCTTTGAGGTCTAAGGCAACGGCAAAAATTGCATCACCCTAAAAGTGTTGCCATAGACTTATGGCAACATTTTTCGGGCCTGAGCCAACATTTTTTTTGTGTTGCAGAAGGCCATTTATGGCGTAGTGATGGTTTAAAAAATATCCTGTTATGAATATAAGTATTTGAGAATGTTTTCAAACATTGAAATATTGGGAGAGATTGAATATATATATATATATATATATATATATATATATATCTTCGTAAGGATATTCTGAATAAATATTTTGGACAAATTATAATATGGGCCAAGTGACTGCTTATGGATGTTATTTGATAGTTAAATAACCGACTATCAAATTTGGCCAAAAATTCGTTGATCATTTCGAAGAGACCGGGATCGGATTTAATTATCTGAAAACCACTTCGATCCGGTTTGTGCATTACGAATTATGATATCTCAAAGATAATGGAGATGGTGATCTTGAAGGAGATTCTTTTTGTCTAGACCTAGGATGTAACACCCCGCATTTTTATATAGTTAGAATTTAACGAATGATGATAAGAAATGAAAATAAATTTTTTTGGAATTTTCAGAATATGGCTTCGGAACTTGTACCATTTCGTCCAGGGCGATTTTCTGATCAGTTTCCATATATAACTTATCAAAATCCGAGCCAATATGAAGAAGTTACAAGCGAAACAAAAGCGGGAAAGAAAACAAAATACACACACACATTTATGAGCCGACCAAAAGGTCGACCCAAATAGCCCCAAGGTCGACAGCGCAGTTGACTGGTGGCTATGAGCGGTCGACCGCCCGGTCGACTGGCATACGGCCTGGACGAAGCCTCGTCCAGGTACGTACAGTGACGTATTTTTGGTTTTAAACGCAATCTGAGCCATACGTTCTAAGATCCTATGACTCCGAACGACCATGTAACGTTGTGGCTCCAGGTTCAATCCAAGAATCCAATGGTCTGAGATCCCAAAGCTCCCTTGTAAATAGAACCCTAGGCTTAGCTCTTTTCTCACAATTAGAGTTTCTCTGAATGGGTTCTTGGCCTAAGGCTGAACCCTAATAGAAAATATTTCTTTGGGTCCTTGGCCAAAAGGCTGGACCCTAAAAAAAAATATTTCTACGGATAAGATCTTCTAAATTAAAATATTATGCACCTTGGAGGGGGATCCAAAAGGACCATGGAGCCAAGTTGAGCACAGGCAAAGCTAAGGACGTCAAGTGAGTGGATTTATTTATATATCTTTTAAGTTTAAGATATATTATTGTTAAATTCCCATTTAGATAATTTTATTCAATAATTAATCCTATTAATTAAGTTATGCTGAACTATAAGGAATTTACAGTATTAGTATTTATTCACATCTGTTTCTACGTTTTGGATTTCTATGCAAGCGTCATTTTTCTTCTTATTTCTCCTCTTTCTTCACGTAAGGATTAGAATAGATTGAATGTGGATTAAATAATTAAGAATACTGAAATGAAGGAAATAAGATGTAAAGTAATAAAAGTTTGAGGAATGGAATTACTGTAATAAATTACGTTAAAATGAGAAAAGTTAATTAATCTAATAATTGGATTTGGGAGTAACTAAAAGGTTAATTAGTTGGTTTAGAAAATAGGATACATTTCTATAATTTAATATTTAAAAGACAACAATGAATGTAATTGCTAGAATAAAAGAAAGAAAAAGAGAATTGGTGTAAAATAAAGAAACCACTGTATTTTACACTATTCCAAAATAGTAAAAGAAATATCTAGCAGTTACGGATTATTGTTTATAGTATTATTTAATATTAAAATTTGGAAATGGATTTTTAAATATAGTTTTCATAACCGACCAAATAAAATAGAATTACTTCCTAGAATAGAAGATAATAAAGCAAAGTATGACATGAATTAAGTAAATTATTAGATAAGAACTTGAAGATGTAAACGACAATGACCTAGGTCTGCATTCACTATGAAGACTATTTAAGAAGATAGTTATTATGATAAGTGAATTATATAATATAAGAGAATAAAAGAATATTCTATATCATAATAAAAGAAGGCAGATTAGAACAGAAAAGAAATGCTGAAATTATGTATGGACTATAAAAGAAGAGAAAATGACAATTACAAGTAGAATTATAATATAGGTTATAATTAAGTAATAAGAACAGAAAAGCTTATTTTGAGAGTTTGAATAAATTAATGAGCAATAATAATGGTATAAACTTATTTAAATAATTTATATTAAGTCAATAAGAAAATAAAGCAGGAATGATAAAAGAGGCTTATTTTAATGAACTTAAGATTTATATTAAGTTAAATAAGCAAGATAATGAATGTGGCTCATACCAACAACATTCCCTATTAAATAAATGGAAATCACACGATAGATATAGGTGAGACAAGGGCAAGAATATGCTAATTAGGGTAAATAAGTAGTCAACAGAAAAAGAAAGTAAACTAAATGCTTAGACTTAGGGTCTAATAAAATAATCAAGATGCGTTTGGAGCAACCCAAAGGATGAAGCGTCTACCGAAGCAGTTCATCACGGATTTCAGAAATAGAGAAGCATGTCCAATTTAGTATTTTTAGGCTTTAAGGAAGTACGAAACTTCAACGGGATGTGAGGATACTCTAGGATGGCCCTCTGGGTAGGCCTAATGAAGCTGCACCCCCGGAGGCAGGTCTGTAGGTGTTCCATCAAGAGAGTATGCATTGACTGCATTTGCATTGTAGGCCTAATGAAGCAGACCTTTGTAGGCAGTCAAAAGGCTTGGAGTTCGGAGTGGGGTATTCGTATGTCCAGTACTTGCAAGTAAGTTTAAGGATAGTCGCATGCGGATATCGGCTAGCATCAAGACCAAGACCGATTTCAGGAAAGACTAGAGTTAAACCAATAGGCCAATGATTCTTTCACTATCGAGACATTGGATGAGGGGCACTGTGATTTGGATGTTAGATTGTTTGCAGTAGGGCATAGCCACTTAACTCTTTAGAAGTCTTTCGGTTAGTTAAGGGGTAGCTGTATGGGGCCATAGCCACGATGAAAAAGAGATAGACCAACTAGAATATCTGTATTGTAGGCCTAACGTAGCAGTCCTTTACAGATATAGAAAAAAATTCCCGACTGAATTCCGTACAAGGTAGGCCTTGTTGGTAGGATTTAGATAGTAAATAGAACGATTATGTAGTCCTCAATGTATGCACTGGGTGGTGCATTGTGGATATCCGAGCACTGGCATAGACTAGTGCGGACGCAATTTACGTTTTCATAGTAAATAGTGGAGCATCTGTATTGCAGGCCTTATGAAGCAGTCCTTTATAGATGGAGCTACGGAATGCTCGCGGAGCAAGACGATGGAGTATCTGTATTGTAGGCCTTATGAAGTAGTCCTTTACAGATATAGCTACGGAGCAAGACGATGGAGCATCTGTATTGTAGGCCTTACGAAGCAGTCCTTTACAGATGTAGTTACGGAACGCTCTCGAAGCAAGACGATGGAGCTCTTTTCGAGGAGGATACGGAAGGCACCATGGGTGGTACCTATGACTAATATGATCATTGGGCATATATCTATATATATGTATTAGTTATTAGGTTTTAATCTACTTTGGAGTAGATGGACACGGTTCACGAACAGAGGCTAGAGTATTGTAACCTAATGAAACTAATATAAGAGTAAATGGAAATAAAACAATATATGCAGAATTAAGCCTAGAAGTATATAATTTATTCATTCACCAGAACTTTTGTTCTGACACCCTTCTCATAACATCCTACAGGTTAGGTAGATGGCAGAGACTTCTCAGCTTTATGACACTTGCTTTGAAAGTGTTATTATTTGGGTGAGTATTTACTTACTATTTTATTTTAGTCAATCGCGCTGTGAGGTAAATAATTGAGCCCTGATATATTTGTGTTTGCCTATTTGCAGGATACTAGATACCCAACTCGGGCTTCAGTGAGCTTGGTTTTTAGCATTTTTGCGAAAAATCCAGACCACTGGAATTCGGGTTGTTACATTTGGCATCAGAGCCTAGGTTTAGGATTCCTAGGTAGATAGTGAGTGAACGTATTTGTATTTTTGAATAAAATATAAATATATTATATACTAAAATCCAAATAGTCCCCAACTATAGATTTTAACATATGGAAAGTTTTTAAAATTATATTTGTGCATAATTTGCTAGTTGGGTTTGGGATGACCCAAGTATGTACAGCCCTATGTTATCACCGATTTATAGCATACAAATAAGCCCATGTTTTGAGAGAAAATTTGTATCCATATGTTTTAGGAAGTAGGGAAGTTCCTAAGGGATAGTAGGGAGAGTGTTTTTATTTCGGGAAGAATAAGGGGTTTTAGTATGAAGAAAATCCACTTTATGTCTAACCCAATAAAAATGAAACTTTTGAATTAAAAAAGTTGAAAAATATAATTGTTAATATATTTGAGGTAGTAAATATTGGGTTTTTGAAAAAAATAAGTTGTATGAAATTTAAATTGGTTTTTATACGATGTAAATTTTGTTAAAAGTGAAATTCTTTTTGAAGAATTATAGAGCACGTATAGCTTGCTAGCTTCTTTGTAGGTAAACAATGATTTTAAATATAAAAACCTAGAGTGTGTTAAGTATCGAAACGTAGGTTACAACATTTATTGTTGTAATAAATATTTTCAGTAAAAATAAAGGAAGCATAGACTATGAAACTATTGTTATAGTAGGTGACTCCTAAAGTAAATGTTTTTACATAGCATTTGGAACTTCTTTTGAAATTTCTTCGAAATCATTTGAAACTCCTTAAAATCATTTGAAACATTTCATATTCGGAAAATGCTTTCAAATCATATTATTTTATTTCAAAATCTCAAACCAGTTCCAAAATGCCGGAGTTCAATCACTCAAATTCAGATTCAAAACCTTCAGTTATAAATCATTCTATATGAAACCATTTCTTATATAAATTTCAAATTTTCAAATCCATTCAAAACTTTAAATTCTCAATTTTAAAATGGTATATAATCCTTATCGAAAACATTTCATCTTTATATAAAATATGATCATCCTTATCAAAATAATAGCTTCGATTAATTCACAATTTTCAAAAGACAATCAACCACAAATTTTTCAAGGGATGATTCAAGGATGAATTTCAAAGAAAAAGAGAGATTCAAATTTAGCGGGACTCTAATCAAATAGAATTCTGATTCAAAAATAGGCTCAAATGAAGATAAGATAATTAAATTACCAAATAGAAGATGGATAAGCTTATATGAATCGTGGGCGACCTTAACAGGGTCAACCGTGACTTCAGTTATAATCGATGCGAAAAGCTAAGGCAAATCGAGCTTCGATTGCCAGAGATAGAATCAAGGTATAGCAGAAGATAGATAGCATTGTAAACCGAGGATACGGAAATCTCCGGTGAATCAATGCCAATTGTAAAGGAGTATCACCCCTTTACAAATCATTCAAAGTTTGGCGGAATCGCCGGTCTTTATAGAGGTCATTCAAAGTGGAGTTATGGAATGCTCAAAAATCAAAAGAATACAATTAAGGGAGACAGGAATGGATTTCAGAACAAGTGGGAGCATTCCAAAATTCAAAGGAATCCTAATCGAAGAAATCCCAACTAAGATAGAAGTTCAGAATTTTAAGGAAATCCTAATCAAAAAAATTACTAACAAGGTGGATACGAAAAGGATAAAGTCCAGAAAATTTTCTTTTAAACAAGAAAATTTTATATCAAAATAATATTTAAAAATCCTTTAAAAATCATTTGAAAATCATTTTATACTTCGAAAATACGTTCTCTCACAAAGGAATGATTCTGAGATTGATTTCACTCATTCTAGGGTATTTCTACCCTATCTCTAATGAGTTTTTGCTCCGTAGGCTAAGGTTTGCCTAAAACCAAAGCTCTGATACCAACTGTAATGACCCACTATTTTGGACCATTCAAATCGACAATAATCCACACATGTGTGACTTGAATAATTCAAAATAACCGATTGTAATAAAATTTGGAGCAAATAAAATCAAATACAGAATCACAGACACAGAATATCAGAATAACTCGCAGCGGAAATGATATACCATAGTAGTTCATGAAGCTACTATATACAAACTCTCAAAACATATACAAAATCTCATAATCAAAATAGATACAATAGAAGTTAGGATACATAAATCACTGATACAGAAGCAATATCGAATAGTAAATAACTGGATTAGAAGATGAGAAATAACAGATGGACATATAAGCTCCAGCAAATCTCTAGCTCCAGAAGATGAATCCAAAGCTGTGATTCTCAGGCTGACCCGAGCGTAAGGCAAAATACAAAACACTCGAGTCAGGAAAATATATACTTATATAATGTAAACCAACTCAAGTGAACTGTAGCAGTAATGCATAATAACTTAAAGGATGCTTGGGATCGCCCATCCTCTAAGGATCAGTTAAACCATAAATTAAATACATCCCGTGGTTAAAATTTCAAAATTGGTATTTTATACTTATAAATCAAATATCATTTCAAAATTCAATATCATTTCAAATCCATTTCAAAATATCCAAATATTTTCAAATCAAAATGTTCCAATTAAACCATTTCAAAAATGAAATTATTATATTTAATATTCAAATATTCAATTCTCAAAATTGTAGTCTTTTCACAATTCTTTTATTCACTTAAATTTATTAGAACAGTGAAATTTCAACTTTCGCAGCACTTAGAAAATGCTACGGAAAGTTATGTTTAAAAACAATTCAGTTAGCAAAAGACAGCATTTAAAATGCTGTAATAGGTTTAGATTTCAAATAAAACTTTAGTTAAATTCAACTACTACAACACTCACAAAGTGCAGTAACAGCCCTAAGTTCATTTTAGCCATTTAGTTCATTTATATCAATTACAGCATTTACAAAATGCTGTAATATCCTTTATATTAGAAATGATAGCATTTCAAAAAGGCTGCCAATTAAAATTCAAGAATTTAAATACAATTTAATAACCAATTAAATTTTAATTTAAATTATTTTAACTTATAAAATCATATAATTTCACACTTTAAAACAATCATTGAAATACCGTTATATTTATGATTTTATAAAGTTAAATTTGCATTCAAAATCAAATTTAATAATAATTTTACTTATTAAATTCCAGCATTAATTTCTTTTCTTTATAATTAAATATTTTAACTTAACATTTAAGTTTATATATCAAAATATAACCTATTTTCATTTTATTTTCTTAATTAAAAATTCACATTTTTACAAAATTCACAAATTTCCAATTTAAGTTTTATTTCAAAATTCAACTTAAATATCCATTTATTTCATATTTTATTTATACAAAATCATTAACACTTTATAAAATCATTTAATTTCATTTTAAATCAAAATTGTCATATTTTCTTACTTTACAGAAATTCTATTTATAAACAAAATCATAAATTCCAAAATTAACTTATATTTCAAATTCCACTTCACCATTTACTTAATTCACTTATTTAATTTATTGAAAATCACTAATATTTTATAAAAAAAAAATTTAATTAAATTTAAATCAAAATATCATAATATTTACATTTTTTTATATACTTTAAAATTTAGAAAATGTTTTAACCACAGTCTGTATAAAAATTTCTAACTTAAATAAAATGATACGGATAATATATCATTTCAATCCATAATTTTCAAAGGAAAAAATCCGGGTTTTATCATTTCAAACCCGCAATCCCAAGTTAAATGAAATAAATAAAAATCGTTCAGGCCTATCATTTCAGCCCATAACGATTTTTCCATATTCTAAAGTCCCTTCGGGTATGTATCATTTCAACCCATAGTGATTCTAATCTACAGGGAACTTGCAGTGTGATAAACTGATTTAAATAAACAGAACATCATCATATAAAAGTAACTAATGATATAACATGTGTATAAACAGGGATGAGCATCATATGGTCATAGCAAAGGCAGTTATAACATGATGATATAGTTTACAGATTCAAATGGTGTCAGCTTACGAGTTATATAAGTATATATTGTCTGGTGAGAATTACTCACTTGTTTCAAGCTGGAGATAGCCACCAAATACACAAAACAGAGATCTTCGAAGGCACGACAACATGAATAAAATTTGAGTATGAAAGAGCCAAAGCTAATAGCCTTGTCACATTCAAATGAAACAAATATACAACACATGAATATACACTTAAATAAAATCAAACAACTCAAGAGATACATGCACAACAAGTCACCAAATCACTTGCACTTGCTTTCAACCACCCCTAGGCTCAGCCATATGTTAAAAGACATGGCAAAGGTATGAATTTGGATCTGGTCTTGGGCTCATATGGGTCGGCCATAGCTTGGAAGTAATAGTGTAAAGATGGCGATGCATGAAAATTACAAGACAAGGCAACCAAACTAAGTTTCAATGCAACACAAGTCATGGCCAAAGCAAGCATGGTCACGGCCAGGCCTGGTGGGGTCATAGAGTGATGTGGCAGAGGTGTCAGGTCAGGTAGGGGCTGGAGATGGTGGTGCAAGTGGTGGCCAAGGTGGTGGTTTGGAGGTGGTGATGCATTAAGGTGCTCGGCTAGGCATAATTAGGTAGAGTTTGTTCATTTTTGGTGGAATCTTCATCATAGATGGCCATGGCCAGATAGGACAGAGGTGCTGGAGGGGGTGTTGACTAGATGTGGTGGTGGTGGAGGTGGCCAAGGTGATGGAGGAGGTATGGCCAAGCAAATAGATGAAGGCAAGTGCAAATGAATTAAGAAAAACAAGAAGAAAAAGAGAAGAAAAGAAGAGGAACTTTACCAAACTATTTTGCTCGGGAAATGGCCGAAATTTTTTAAGTGAGAAGCTTTTATTTTCGTGAAAAAATGATGGAAATGATACAGCTGAAGATAGGGATAGGATCGGCCAAAAATCAAAGCAAGTGGTGGTTAGAAAATGAAAAGGCAAGAAGGTGAAAGGTCAAAGGCATGTGAAAGGTTTTAAACTCTTCATATTTCCATTATTTATTTTGAAATTTATAAATACATATAAAAACTGATAAATAAAGATAAAAACTCAGAAATGAAAGTAAATATATAAAATAAATAATTAAATTTTAATTAAATAGAATTTAAATTAAGAAAATAGCTTAAAAATGCAAACTAGGCTTTAAAAATTAGAAATAAATTCAATACACTCTGGAAAAATCTTATTATCACTTTAAAAATATTTAAAGGTCAAAACATATATAGTATAACCTAAATATACAAATTTAAGTAAGATATATCAAATAAAAATATCATTTATATAAATTAAAATTAAAGAAAATTGTTAAATAACTCAATATACACACAATATTGAAAACAGAATAACTTTCACAATTTAAATCCAATTTCAACGAAACGAAAAGCAGTATTCATGATATTAAGTCTATTTTCATAATAAAAGATAAAATTCAAGAATTCAAATATTTAAATTTAAAATTTAAAAGTCAAAGTTTGACCAAATTGACCAAAATCCACTTTTTTGGAAATATTCAATTTATTCAGGTTTGAAATTATAATTCTCATAAAAATCAACATTTATATTTAAAATAACATAATTTATTCATTTTAATAAATAAAATAAAGTTTTTAAATCAAAATTCAAATAAAATAATCACAATAAACAATTAAAATAAATCACAAAATACAGTGTTGTTACAGAAAGTGATTTTTATAGGATGGCAACTTAAAATTCCAAGTACGAGGAAAGACGCGCGTAAAAGAAAAATCAGAGAAATATGAAGTTTTTTCGTTTTTTGCCTTCTTTCTAACATAAGAAATCGAATTTAGAAAATTAGATTTTTCTGAAATTCGAATATTAAAAATCTTGTGTTAGGATTTGGATGAAAAATTTGTTGAACTAAACTCCTATTCAATGGGAGTGTGGGAAAAATTGGTTGAAAAATGTTTTAATTTTTCAAATTTTTTTTTGCATTCATATAGAAATTGCAAGTATATTTAGGTTGTGTGCATCATGTTTGAAAAGTGAATTTTTTAAAAGTAAAAAAGCATTCATATAGGAGGTACCGCTTAGAAATTTATGTACATGCATATATTCTGTCTTGAAAAGCACTTTTGCATGAAAGCACGTATAGTTGCAAAATTGGATGTACACAAAATGATTGTAATTAATGCGAGGGATTACATAAATTTTACCCTTGTCAAATTTCGACGACGAAATTTCCTAAGGGTGGGAGAATGTAACACCCCGCATTTTTATATAATTAAAATTTAACGAATGACGATAAGCAATGAAAATAAATATTTTGGAATTTTCAGAATATAGTTTCGAAACTTGTACCATTACATCCGGGGCGATTTTCTGATCAGTTTCCATATATAACCTGTCAAAATCCGAGCCAATATGAAGAAGTTACAAACAAAACAAAAGCGGAAAAAAAACGAAATACACACACACACACACGTTTATGGGCCGACCAAAAGGTCGACACAAATAGCCTCAAGGTCGACCGCCCGGTCGATTCACATACGGCTTGGACGAAGCCTCGTCCAAGCACGTACAGTGATGTGTTTTTGGTTTTAAACGCGATCTGGGCCATACGTCCATCGATCCTATGGTTCCGAACGACCCTGTAACGTTGTGGCTTCAGGTTCAATCCAAGAATCCAATGGTCTGAGATCCCCAAGCTCCCGTATAAATAGAACCCTAGGCTTAGCTCTTTTCTCACAATTATATATTCTCCCAATGGGTTCTTGGCCTAAGGCTGAACCCTAAATAGAAAATATTTCTTTGGGTCCTTGGCCAAAAGGCTGGACCCTAAAAAGAAAATATTTCTAAGGAGAAGATCTTCTAAATTAAAATATCATGCACCTTGGAGGGGGATCCAGAAGGACCATGGAGCCAAGCTGAGCACAGGCAAAGCTAAGGACGTCAGGTGAGTGGATTTATTTATATATCTTTTAAGTTTAAGATATATTATTGTTAAATTACCGTTTAGATAATTTTATTCAATAATTAATCGTATTAATTAAGTTATGCTGAACTATAAGGAATTTACAGTATTAGTATTTATTTACATCTGTTTCTACGCTTTGGATTTCTATGCAAGCGTCATTCTTCTTCTATTTTCTCCTCTTTCTTCACGTATGGATTAGAATAGATTAAACATGAATATGGATTAAATAATTAAGAATACTAAAATGAAGGAAATAAGATGTAAAGTAATAAAAGTTTGAGGAATGGAATTACTGTAATAAATTATTTTAAAATGATAAAAGTTAATTAATCTAATAACTAGATTTGGGAGTAACTAAAAGGTTAATTGGTTGGTTTAGAAAATAGGATACATTTATAATTTAATATTTAAAAGACAACAATGAACGTAATTGCTAGAATAAAAGAAAGAAAAAGAGAATTAGTGTCAAATAGAGAAACTACTATATTTTACACTATTCCAAAATAGTAAAAGAAATATCTAGTAGTTACGAATTATTGTTTATAGTATTGTTTAATATTAAAATATGGAAATGGACTTTTAAATATAGTTTTTATAACCAACCAAATAAAATAGAATTACTTACTGGAATAGAAGATAATAAAGCAAAGTATGCCATGAATCAAGTATATTATTAGATAAGAACTTGAAGCTGTAAACGATAATGAACCTAGGTCTGCATTCACTGCGCATACTATTTAAGAAGATAGTTATTATGATAAGTGAATTATATAATATAAGAGAATAAAAGAATATTCTATATCATAATAAAAGAAGGCAGATTAGAACTGAAAGAAATGCTGGACTTATGTATGGACTATATAAGAACAGAAAATGACAATTACAGGTAGAATTATAAAATAGGTTATAATTAAGTAATAAGAATGGAAAAGCTTATTTTGAGACTTTGAATAAATTAATGAGCAATAATAATGGTAGAAGCTTATTTAAATAATTTATATTAAGTCAATAAGAAAATAAAGCAAGAATGATAAAAGAGGCTTATTTTAATGAACTTAAGATTTATATTAAGTTAAATAAGCAAGATAATGAATGTGGCTCATACCAACAGCATTCCCTCCTAAATAAATGGAAATCTCACAATAGATAGAGGTGAGACGAGGGCAAGAATATACTAATTGGGGTAAATAAGTAGCCAACAAAATAAGAAAGTAAACTAAATGCAAATTAAAAGATTAGACTTAGGGTCTAATAAAATAATTGAGATGCGTTTTGGAGCAGCTCAAAGGATGAAGCGTCTAACGAAGCAGTTCATTATGGATTTCAAAAGTGGAGAAGCACGTCCAACTTAGTATTTTTGGGCTTCAAGGAAGTACGAGACTTCAATGGGACGTGAGGATACTCTAGGATGGCCCTCTGGGTAGGTCTAATGAAGCTGCACCTCCGGAGGCAGGTCTGTAGGTGTTCCATCAAGAGAGTATGCCTTGATTGCATTTGCATTATAGGACTAAGGAAGCAGAACTTTATAGGCAGTCAAAAGGGCTTGGTGTTCGGAGTAGGGTATTCGTATGTCCAGTACTTGTAAGTAAGTTTAAGGATAGTCACATGTGGATATCGGCCATCATCAAGACCAAGAGCGATTTCGGGAAAGACTAGAGTTAAACCAACTGACTAATGATTCATTCACTATTGAGACATTGGATGAGGGGCACCGCCATTTGGATGTTAGATTGTCTGCAGTAAAGCACGACCACTTAGCTCTTTAGAAGTCTTTCGGTTAGTTGAGGGGTGGCTGCATGGGGCCATAGCCACGATGAAAAAGAGACAGCCTAACCAGAATATCTGTATTGTAGGCCAAACAATGCAATCCTTTACAGATATAGAAAATCCCTGACTGAATTCCGTACAGGGTAGACCTTGTTGGCGGGATTTTGATAGCAGACAGAATGATTACGTAGTCCTCAATGTACGCACTGGGTGGTGCATTGTGGATGTCCGAACACTGGCATAGACTAGTGCGGACGCGATTTACGTTTTCATAGTAAGTAGTGGAGCATCTGTATTGTAGGCTTTACGAAGCAGTCCTTTACAGATGTAGCTACGGAACGCTCGCGAAGCAATACGATGGAATATCTATATACTCACGGAGCAAGACGATGGAGTAGTTGTACTGTAGGCCTTCCGAAGCAGTCCTTTATAGATATAGCTATGGAGCAAGACGATTGTAACGACCCACTATTTTGGACCATTCAAGTCGACAATAAATCCACACATGCCTGACTTGAATAATTCAAAACAATGGATTGTTAATTTAAATTGGCAAAACTCAGCATATACAGTAAATAAAATAATCACAGATCACAGACACAGGGTAATATAACAGTAATGCAGCGGAAACAAAAGAATAGTAGTTAATGAAGCTACTATATATATATAACAGAGTTAAATAGGATACAACAGAAGTCTCGAATACAATAGTCAAATACAATATTAGAATACATCACTGGAATAAACTGAATATCTGAAAGCTGGATAGATAGCTGAATCTCCAAGCGAAGCTCCAACTCCAAAGGTGAGTCTCGAATACTGGTACACTCAGTATGACCCGAGCGTAAAGAAAACACAAAACACTCGAGTCAGGATTAACATTCTTATATCAATAAATCTAACTCAAGTGAAATAACGACTGAAATACGAGTAACTCAAAGGATGTTTGGGATAACCATCCTCTAAGGATCCGTTAAACTATCTATATATTCAGTAGAATACGCTAAGTAGATAATGTCTAATCAGTAAAGTACGATATCAAAATAGCGTTAAGTCATGGCCCATTCCACCCTTAACACATTTTTACCATGTCATAGTCTATACAGCACCGTAAGCCCCACCATAAACTAGTGGTTATCAGAGGGTACCCCATATGTATAACACAAAACAAATCGTAGTGGTCGCGAATAGGATAATCAGTATGACAAGGTACATGAGGCGATACCAACTAGGATACTAGTAGTTGCATGATCCGGACTGATGTTGAGCATAGCAGCTACTACCTCAACACCATGAAACAACACTCCCAAATCAAAGGGTGCACCCAAATCGAATCACATAAGTAATATATAAGGTATCGAAGAAGTGTGTCCGCTAGAGATGGCGAACCTCAATGGCCCGGCATGGCTCCTGTTTTAGTCATGTCAGGGGTCATCCAAAATCGTTCTCTTTCTTCAGTCAACGCGTTCATCAAACCCATCCACTTCGTTCTGGATCAACACTCCACGTATATTAGTTATTACAGTGGTTTCGGTATCGACAGAGAGTATGTCCATATCCAATCCCGGTCTCTTTAATAACTACGTATTATTACACTGATGGTCATTTAATAAACTTCCAAAATAGTTATATTTCAAAACCGACATATCATTTCCATTTCAAAACCATATCAATACGATATCACTTTCACTTCAAATAAATCCATTTCCAAAATCATATCACTTTCCAAAGTTATATCGCTTTCGAAATCATAAATCTTTTAAAATCAAAACACTTTGGAAATCAAAACCTTGAAATTCATAACACTTTGAAATCATAGCTTGAAATCATAACATTTTGGAATCCTAACACTTTCCTCTTAAACAGTTTAGATATTAAAATTTGTATATATAGAAAAATAGTTTATACAATAAAATAGTTTATATAAAATAGTTATAAGTTAAAATAGTTTATAATAAAATAATTTATATTGAAAATGATTTATATTAAAATAATTTATATTAAAATTTATAAAGTAAAATATAAATAGTTTTAGATATAGTTTAAAATACTTTATATAAAAATAGCTTCCTCAAATTTCACAAATCGATTCACATAAACTCGAATTCCAAAATTAAAATTCAATCAAATCTCAAATCATCAATTTCAACTCGATTCAGCTTCTCAATAAACCATTTCAAATTATCAATTTCAAATACATATTTGAACCACAAAATAAGCCATTTCAATTTCAATATATTTCAAAGCTTTAAATATTCACCTTTCAAAACTAAATTTGATAATTCCATTTATATCTCAATTTAATTTCATTACATTTTGTTTCTGAGATATTTCTTTAATCATTTCATTACATCTAAATACGACTTCAATTTAAAATATTTAAATAAACAAAATATCCCATTTAAATTTAATAAGTTTGAAATATTCATTTAAGTCACTTTTAATTAAATTCAAGTTATAAAACATATCTTTAAATTTTCAAATTTAGTAAATTTCAAATCAACCTTATTTAAGTAAAATTCTTAAATAAATATAATTTCAAATCAATTTCAATTTATCTTTCCAACCTGAATCATTATAAACTCTATATTTGAAAATATAAATTTACATAAATACTTAAACATTATTTTATATTGATTAAATTAACTTTATTAAATCAACTTTATTAGATCTTTAAAATTAATATTTAGTACAACCATATATTTCCTTCAAAACCATAGAAATCATTTTTCAAATATTTATATATAAACCAACGGTGTCTGCATATAATTTTCTACCCTATGGTCAAGTGATACGGATATTTATCATTTCAATCCGTAATTTAAATATATATATACGGGTATATATCTTTTCAACCCGTAACCCCAAATTCAATTCAAATGAAAATCGCTTGGGTTTATCATTTCAACCCATAACGATTTTCTCCTATTCTACAGATCGTTCGGGTATGTATCATTTCAACCCATAGTGAATTCTATATTAACAGGGAACTTGCAGAGTGATAACAGATATGATAAAAATATAACAACAGTAAAAGGCATATATCATCAGTGATAAATAACAGATAATGGTGTCAGATGTCACAGGTGAACAGATACTGATAATGGCATATATATAGAAATATAATTTACAGATAATGGTGTCAGATGTCACAGGTGAATAGATACAGATAATGGCATATATATAGAAATATAAATTACAGATAATGGTGTCAGATGTCACAGGTGAACAGATACAGATGATGGCATATATATATAGCAATGTAAATAACTAGCAGCAGCATATTTCAATTGTCGTTTCAATTGAAATTAAATTTAATAAATAAAAGAACATTAATCGTGAGTGATTTCTCACCTTTATGAAGCTAGAGAGATTTGACAAAGAATGGGTTGCGAATTCCACGCGAGACATACACGATTCGATGTAGAAAACAGGCACGACGGACAAAGCTGATAATGGGAAATCGATGAGAACGAATCAAATTAGCTCGATATAGGCTGAACAAAATATACGTTATAAAATATTATAAATTTTCTTAAAATCAATACTCAACTTAAATACCTATCAAAATAAAATCTATATATATACATGTATTAATATCCAAACGAAAATCTATATTTTAAAATTCAAAAAAATCAATGTTTATACAATTCATACATTTCCTTCAAAATTTCCTTAAACCATTTTAAACGTTAACACTAACATAAGTAACCACATATACAACTATATACTTTCCAAATATTAATAATAACACAAATATAAATTATCAAATAAATATATATATATATATATATATATATATATATGTGCCGAAATAATAACAAAACACATTTTATTTATACGTTTCAGAATATCAACTTTTATCAAGCATAAATCCATATCAATGTTTATAATAAAATTAATAATAAACCTGCTTTGCTTTAATAAATTCACAGACTCGAAACAGATTTTATAAAATATATACAAAATAAACATCAGGTGTACAACGACTAGTAATCTACATAGATAAGGTAATTGAGGACTTAATGCTTGGATCTTGGAATGCCAAAATAATAATAATAATTATGAAAGAATTTACGTATACTAATACTAATATAACAAATTTATCGGAAAGAAAATATGTACAACCAGTTAACCGAAAAGAAAATTTCATTGTTATATCGTATAAAATATGAACAATACCCATTTATATAAAGTATAAAATATATTATACTTGCATAACTTTCATTGTTAAATCTAGGCACCTGGTAACCGAAAAGAAAGATTTAGCAGAACTCTATGAACCTATGCAGCAAACATATTATATGTATAACATTCGTATCACATAACTTAGTGAACTAATACATGAAAATCATATATACACTATAACGTTTTTAGGGAGAAGTATAATCACAGCAAGCCTTCTTGAGAATATAAAACATACCCATATGCATATCCAGGGTCATATTATACTAATATATAAGGTCCCACTTCTAACTACAAACAAATCATATATACTCAACCTGATCAAATGTATATAACTGATAGATATAGATAAAACAACTTATACAACCAGATTATAAAATAGATAACTTTGTAAATATTAGTATACATATATTTGACTTATTTTAATACTGTATACAAACAGGCAAAAGTACAAAGATTGTAAGCAATATATATACATTTTCGAACTATCACAGTCATTAAAACATATATATTAATACCTCAGCAAAAGAAGGCGTGGACGGGTGAAGGAGTGTTTGCGAAGACAAGGCGGCAGGTGGCAGGTTGCATGGGTGTTGCTACTTGGATGATCAAGAGGCGGAAGGTGGTGAAGGAGGAAGAAGGCAGAGGGCGGCTCGGGTCTTGGTGCGTGCTGTTCGGCTACGAGAAAGGGGGTAGGTGGCGCTGCTAGGTGCTCGGTGTACGGCCGAAGGTGGAGGGTGAAGTGACCAATCTGGAGGCTAGGGAAGAAGGAAGGGTGATCGGCTGATGGTTTGGTGACGTGGCGGGTTCGAGAGTGGCGGAGCAAATGGCGGGTTGGGAAGCTTGGCTCTTGAGGTGGTGGGGCCTGCCTCGTGGCTGCTACTCACATGTGGCCGGAGTGATCGCATGTGTGATATCCCGGGAATTTGGACAATATCAATTTAATAATCTGCATTGGAAATTAAATTGATTTGATGATCTTTGTTAATAAATTTGAATTAATTTAATAATCTAATTAAATAAATATTTAATTAGTGATTTATCTTTTAAAAAGTTTAATAGAATATTTTCTATTTATAATATATATATATATATATAATTGTATATATTGTAAATAGATGAGTTGATCTGAATTTAACAAATGAAATTATGTTTTCAAATTCTAATATATTTTTGGTAATTTGGGAATCATGATTAATTTAATATATTAAGCTTTTCAAAGCTATTTAATAAAAAAAAACTATATGGTTTTAAAATACATAAGATAAATGTTTAATTGTTAAAAATAGAAGTTTAAAATACAATTTACATATGGTATTAATTAATTCATTTAATAATAGAAGTAATTTATAATCTCTTTTATAAATTATTTAAAATTGTCAAATTTGATATTTTCAAATAATAATTATAATACTTTGTTTTTATAAACATAAATAGATTTTCTGGAAATAGAATTGTTATTTTAAATTTAAATGGTAGTTATATATGCATATATATAACTTGATTTTAAATTGGATTTTTAAATTTAAATTGAATATAAATTTGGATTTATAATAGAAATTAAAAGGATAAACATTCTAAAAATATTTAGATAAGCTTTTAAATTTTATATAATTGTTTATTTACATTTTCTCTAAAAGAGAAATGCATATATACATTTACATAAGAATTTATTTATTAAGTTTAAAATCTTTATTAACATTTTTAAATAAATAAAAATATGTATTAATGACTTAAAAGACAAGTGTAATAAAATTAAGACACCTAAATAACATGTGTTAAGTAATGGATTAACAATGAGACAAGTGTCAAATTTAAGTTAGTTTTTCTTTTATTTTTATTTACATATAATTTCAGCCTTTATATAAACAAATCCTTTTCCATTCCATTCTTTTTCTTTTAAAAATCTAAAGCTTAGTTAACAAAGCCTGAAACAATAAGCAAACTCCTCTCAAAACGAAATCTGTAATTCATACCTCCACAAACCAAATTGAAATCAAGAACCTGTAACCTCTCTTCAATCTGAATGCATTTCAAAATCCGGAAGCAATTTCTTCTCTGTTTTAAAAAGACAAAATCATTTCAGCTAGCAAGTAAATCAGCTTAGCAATGCAAAAGACTCAAGTATTTAAATCAGAGCAGCATTCAAGTTCAAAGTTTAAAGTTTCAATAGCAAAAGCATTTCAGTTTAAGGATTCAAAAGATTTTAAGTGCTGTTTTCAAAAATCAGAAAAGCTCTGTCTCTATTTTAAATGTGAGTAACAATTTTTAAAAATAAACTTAAGTTGATTCTGAAATTCATGTTAAGTATTGAATGGAAGATGGTTGCATGTGAATATTATAGGTAGTTCTGCATATAGATATATTGATGTATGATTATATATGTGAATTTCTATGTATACATGGATGAATAGTTATGTGTGCATATCTGTTATCTTTGAACCCTGTTCTGTTTGTTGCCCAGACTTAAGAATTTCTTTTAAAATCTCTTACCTCTGTATCTAGTTTTTGTAATGACTTAATTTACAAACAAAATATGATTGATTTGTAATAAACTAAAGTTTTAAAGGTTTAATTAAGTCAAAACTTTAACCTGAGTGCCTTTGTAAACTAAAATAACAGTGCATGTTATAAAATGTAAAAATTCAAACTCGGTAATTTATAAATTCAGGATTATATATGGAAAATATAAGCTATAACATGATTTTTAACATTAATATCATAGTTTTTAGTTTAGAATTAAAAGAGCAGTTCTGATTTTAACTGAAAATGGATTTTTGGTTAGAACTGTTAATCTAAGAGGATTGATTTACCAATATCATGTTTGGTAATAGTGGAATGATCAAGGACGAAGGGAAAATTACTAGAATTTAAACTAAGGCAGTGAGGTAGAAATAATTCAGGTTTGAAATTTTTAAACCTAGTTTTAACTAGGCTAAGAAAATCAATCACCACGTTTTCTCAAGTGGATCGAGTGCTTCAGGACTTTTACGAAGGGAAGTTTGGTCGTTGATGAAGTAGTGGTCGGAGTCGCCGAAGCTCTGGTGGTCGAGATTTTGAAGACAAGGGGTGTTGACAGGCTTTGAAAGTGTTGTCTGGTTCCAAGTTTTGGGGATTTAGGCTCGATTTTGAATTCGACTTATTTTCGTTGATCGAGAGGGTGGATTCTGGTATAGGGATGAACGTGGACTGGTGGAAGATGTCGACGATGACCGGAGACGCCGTAGATGATCGTGCACGTGTACACGATTGGAATTTCTGGGTGAAGTCTGGTTTACTGGAAGGTAATTCGAGTTCTCGGGTTTATTTCGTGGGAGACTCGGGGTTTTTAGTGTTTGACTCGAAGTAGGAAGGGGGTAAGTTTCTTCGTTTAGTTGTAGGGTTTTGACAGGAAAAGCTCGGGTGAGACTCGAAGGGTTTAAGGGTACGACTCGAAGTAATTAGTGGTCTCGAGTATGTTAGGTTGACAGGTTTAAAACCTGTATGTTTAAAAAGTTTAAACTAAAATTTAATTTGTAAAGAAATATTTAAACATGTTTTAAATGATAAATATCATTATAAGGAAATGTTTTCTTAAGATTTAATTATTTGTGAGGAAATTAATGGAAAATTAATTTGTTTGATTAATTAATCATTTGGATTAATTAAATAGGTAATTAAAGGTTTGAACTAATTAATTAATGATTAAGATTAATTAATTAGGAATAATAAATTTGTAATTAAGGATTATGAATTAGGATATTAATTAATGATTAAGAATTAATTAGTAAAGTAATTAAATATTAATTAAGTTATGGTTAATACTTAATTAATTAAGTAATTAGAAATTAATAAATTGGTTATTTAGTTTATTAATTTGGAATTAATAATAATTAATATAAGTTAATTACTTAAGGAAAGTAATTAAACAATAGTTAATGAAGTCATTAACTATGGATTATTTAATAATTAATTAATAGGATTAATTTTAATAGTTAATTAGATTAATTAATTAATTTGAAGATAATCAATTATAGAATTTGTTTAAAATGAATTACTTAATGAAAGTAATTAAGAAATTAATTACTTATTGTAATTAATTAAAGTTAATTTGATTTAGTTTAAGTTAATTAATTAAGTTTAATTAATTTAGAATAATCAATAGATGATTTGATAAATAATTACTTAATTGTAATTAATAAGGTATGATTATTTAGGGAAGTAAATAATAAGATAATTACTGGAAGTAATTAGTTGAATAATGATTTTATTAATAGAAGTAATTTGAGTTAATTACTTTGAATAATTAATCAAGGGATTAATTAAGAAATTAATTAAGGAGAATTAATTTAGTAAATGAAAGTAATTAAGGGTAGTTAATTACTGATTGAAGATTAATCAAGGTGATTAATAAATGTTGTTTAATTTAAAGTTAATTACTTAATGTTATTAATTAAAGTAATTAATAATTAATTTGTAATTAAGGATCATTAATTAATATAATTAATGATGTAATTAAGATTGATTAATTAAGTATAATTAATAAATGAAGTGATTAATTAATGTAATTAATTAAGGTTTAATATAATTAATTATAGTGATTAATTTAATTAATTATAGTTAATTAATTAATGAAGTAATAAAAGGTGAATTACTATAAGTGGTTAAGGTTAATTAATTTGAGTAATTAATTAAAGATAAATTACTTGAAGGTAATTAAAAGATAATTAATCAAAGATGATTAATTAAAAAAGGTAATTAAAAGATAATTAATCAAAGATGATTAATTGAAAAAAGTAATTAGAGGATAATTAATTAATTTGTAATTAATTAATGTTTAAGTAAGAAGGATTTATAAAATAAAAGTAATTAATTTAATTAACTTTAAATTAATTAGAGATGATATAGATCATTACTTATGGATGGATGATAATATTGAATGCTTTGCATTGATTGATATCTCTGATGAGATATATGCTTTGTGATATGGATGTTTAGTTGAATTGTGATAATATGGATTATCTGATGATATTGATAATGTTGATTATCTATTGTGAATTATCTTTCTAAGTGTATAAAGATAATTGAATTAAATTGTTTTAACCTTTAAAACAACTTGGCCGTAAAAGATACGTTTTGGATTTCGATGAGACCGGGATCGGGTTTCCGTATACCGGATTTCCAGGTCTGGAGACCCGAATACCACATCGATCCAAATTAACGATAGGTCGTGAATCTCAAGTGAAGATGAAGATTCAGAGTGCAAGGGTTATTGTCGTTAACTCTGAGGGTGATTCCAAAACGAGTGTAACGAGATAATGCCTTCGGTTTCGTTCGAACCCGGAACGAACTTGTATGGATTGAATGCTTTCAGAACATCGTCAGGTGGACGATGAGCATTCTAAGTGATGTGTTCTGATTAAAGGTAATCGTAGCCTCAAGCCTCATCAAACCGGGAATGGCTAAAACAGGGGAGGTGCAGCAAGGTTAGTGGGTAGCACCCAAGTAGGACAAGATTATCCCTGTCTAGAGGTCCCTTCTTATTATTCGGTTGTGTGGGCAGTTGATTGCAACAACTGCTGGGATATCTTGTGCGGGAATTATCCAGTAAGGGATGTTCCGGCCTTGTGTTGCAGGGGATTGGGAGTGATCCTCGGTACGGTGATCTAGGCCACGTACTGTGATGGGCGGTACCCCGGTAGCCCTGCCATTGTATGGAATCCAAAATCCAATAAGTGCCGTACGTATTAGTTGTGCCCAACTATGTTGGAACGTGAGATGTAAGCATTCCAGCTATTTCTGTATTTTACTTGAAAACCCTAGACCCTATTATAATACAATCGAATTTCCTATCAAATGTTTTGGTTAGCGTAAGGTAAAAACTTACCCGTGTTTATTTGTGGGGAGTCTTACGTGATACCTTTTCTTTCAAAAGGGTTTTGAAGTTAAACAAGTTTAACCTGTTACTCACACCAGACCCATGTCTGACCCAAGTTGTTTATTTCTGTTTTATAAACTCTTGGGTACTCAAATTTTTACGAGTAGCCAAGGGATTCAGGTTTAGCTTTGACGAATATTCTGGAGGAGCAATGGAGCAGGAGGCTTCGGCGTTCGTAGATATAGTATTCCGCTGTGTAGATCTCTGTGATAGTGTTTGTATTGTATTTGAGTTGTAATGTCTAGACAGATGTTTATAACTGTCTAGTATGTGATGTATATGTTGTGTAACTCTGATAAGTGTTGTATATTATGTAATACTTTTGTTATTAATATAATTTATTCGTTCCGCTGTTGAGATTCTGATGTTGTTCTTTCTTTCTTCTCTTCTTTTCTACTTTCTCACCTCTTTCTTTTCTTCAAAACGATGCGTCTTCCTGGACGTAGGATGGCGGGTCGTCACAGTGGTATCAGAGCATTAGGTTGAGTGAATACCTAGGCTCTGGAGTGGCGTCTATCTTGAGAGAGCGTATTTGTAATTTTTATATAACTATATATATATTTATTCTACCTATTGTTGGATTACCTGTTCGGGTTTTCCAAATTAAGTTATAAGGGTAGATGAGGTAGGCTGTGTGTAACATGACTACCATTGATTGGAGTTTGAATGTTTGGAGTTAGAAGTGTATCTGATGAGACTGTAGACCCAAGTACCGTCTCGAGTAAGCTTTGCTGTGGTAAAGGATTTCATCGATCTCCGAAGGAAACTGTTAAGGTTCGGAGTCAATCTTTGAAGTGCAGTTGGATGAGTAGAGTTTGGATCTACCAGTTAAGTAGAAGCGAGTGATGGTATCTTGGTAACTTCTGGAAGAAGTAGTTGTATGATGAGATACAATGACCATGGATGTTTCCGAAGATGTTTTCTTTGGAACAAGTTAAGGAAGTATGTCTGTTTTGGTGTTGTGGCTGAGTTCAGCATGGTATTTCTGTTGGAGTTCGAGTTTCTCGAAGAGCTTTGGATTAGGAAGTCCTTGGCATCTGTGGCAGCAGTGCAGTTCGGAGTGTTTTGTGTATTAGCAGGAAGTTTTCTGGCTGAGCAGTTTTTCTGAAAATGGAGTTCAGAAGTAGCAGAGTATATCCATTTCTTCGATGAATTGGATAGATAAGTGTAAGCTATTCTGATTTGTTAAGAGAGAATAGTATCTTTGGATACTGGACTGGGTTGATCGCAAAAGTGACTTGCGATAGTTTGAGTGATCTTTGAGTTATTGAAGATTTTATGGATGTCTTCAGGGAAGTCAGAAGTTGTCCGCATCTGGAGATGAGTTTTCTTATCGACAGGATTCCAAGAGTGGTACCGGTGGTTCAGCCTAGTTGAAGGATGTTTCCTAGAGTTAGAGTTTGATGAAGCAATTCAGGATTTGATGGAGTATCTGAGTTTTCTTTTTGGATCTGTTGAATCATTTTTCTGGGATAAGTTATCCAGTCTGTGCTTGTGTTCTTCATCAGCATTCTTATCTACTTCAGATCAGAGTTGTGCAGCAGAAGCAGTTTGGGAGTGTATCTGTTGTCTTTTCCGAATAAGAGAAGTAAGTTCAGTCTTCTGATGTTTGAGGAGTAGAGTTGGTATACTTGGTTGTTGAGTCAGACTCGTATGTAGTCTGATATCCTGTCTAGTTCTATAGATCTAGATGAGTAGGAGTTCTGTAGCTTCGTAGTTTAGATTGTTTGTAGAGCGAGTGTCCCGGTATATATATATACTTGGGGAAACTCGGGAAATTTTATCCAGAATTTTTGCCTGGATAATTAGAATTGTTGGATTGGATGATTGTTTGCTATGGTTGTTAGCATATGATTGATAATATATGCTTGTTAAATCTTGAGTAGATTATTAAATTACCTTTGTTTAAATTTCGGGGACGAAATTTTTTTAAGGGGGAAGGAATGTGATATCCCGGGAATTTGGACAATATCAATTTAATAATCTGCATTGGAAATTAAATTGATTTGATGATCTTTGTTAATAAATTTGAATTAATTTAATAATCTAATTAAATAAATATTTAATTAGTGATTTATCTTTTAAAAAGTTTAATAGAATATTTTCTATTTATAATATATATATATATAATTGTATATATTGTAAATAGATGAGTTGATCTGAATTTAACAAATGAAATTATGTTTTCAAATTCTAATATATTTTTGGTAATTTGGGAATCATGATTAATTTAATATATTAAGCTTTTCAAAGCTATTTAATAAAAAAAAACTATATGGTTTTAAAATACATAAGATAAATGTTTAATTGTTAAAAATAGAAGTTTAAAATACAATTTACATATGGTATTAATTCATTTAATAATAGAAGTAATTTATAATCTCTTTTATAAATTATTTAAAATTGTCAAATTTGATATTTTCAAATAATAATTATAATACTTTGTTTTTATAAACATAAATAGATTTTCTGGAAATAGAATTGTTATTTTAAATTTAAATGGTAGTTATATATGCATATATATAACTTGATTTTAAATTGGATTTTTAAATTTAAATTGAATATAAATTTGGATTTATAATAGAAATTAAAAGGATAAACATTCTAAAAATATTTAGATAAGCTTTTAAATTTTATATAATTGTTTATTTACATTTTCTCTAAAAGAGAAATGCATATATACATTTACATAAGAATTTATTTATTAAGTTTAAAATCTTTATTAACATTTTTAAATAAATAAAAATATGTATTAATGACTTAAAAGACAAGTGTAATAAAATTAAGACACCTAAATAACATGTGTTAAGTAATGGATTAACAATGAGACAAGTGTCAAATTTAAGTTAGTTTTTCTTTTATTTTTATTTACATATAATTTCAGCCTTTATATAAACAAATCCTTTTCCATTCCATTCTTTTTCTTTTAAAAATCTAAAGCTTAGTTAACAAAGCCTGAAACAATAAGCAAACTCCTCTCAAAACGAAATCTGTAATTCATACCTCCACAAACCAAATTGAAATCAAGAACCTGTAACCTCTCTTCAATCTGAATGCATTTCAAAATCTGGAAGCAATTTCTTCTCTGTTTTAAAAAGACAAAATCATTTCAGCTAGCAAGTAAATCAGCTTAGCAATGCAAAAGACTCAAGTATTTAAATCAGAGCAGCATTCAAGTTCAAAGTTTAAAGTTTCAATAGCAAAAGCATTTCAGTTTAAGGATTCAAAAGATTTTAAGTGCTGTTTTCAAAAATCAGAAAAGCTCTGTCTCTATTTTAAATGTGAGTAACAATTTTTAAAAATAAACTTAAGTTGATTCTGAAATTCATGTTAAGTATTGAATGGAAGATGGTTGCATGTGAATATTATAGGTAGTTCTGCATATAGATATATTGATGTATGATTATATATGTGAATTTCTATGTATACATGGATGAATAGTTATGTGTGCATATCTGTTATCTTTGAACCCTGTTCTGTTTGTTGCCCAGACTTAAGAATTTCTTTTAAAATCTCTTACCTCTGTATCTAGTTTTTGTAATGACTTAATTTACAAACAAAATATGATTGATTTGTAATAAACTAAAGTTTTAAAGGTTTAATTAAGTCAAAACTTTAACCTGAGTGCCTTTGTAAACTAAAATAACAGTGCATGTTATAAAATGTAAAAATTCAAACTCGGTAATTTATAAATTCAGGATTATATATGGAAAATATAAGCTATAACATGATTTTTAACATTAATATCATAGTTTTTAGTTTAGAATTAAAAGAGCAGTTCTGATTTTAACTGAAAATGGATTTTTGGTTAGAACTGTTAATCTAAGAGGATTGATTTACCAATATCATGTTTGGTAATAGTGGAATGATCAAGGACGAAGGGAAAATTACTAGAATTTAAACTAAGGCAGTGAGGTAGAAATAATTCAGGTTTGAAATTTTTAAACCTAGTTTTAACTAGGCTAAGAAAATCAATCACCACGTTTTCTCAAGTGGATCGAGTGCTTCAGGACTTTTACGAAGGGAAGTTTGGTCGTTGATGAAGTAGTGGTCGGAGTCGCCGAAGCTCTGGTGGTCGAGATTTTGAAGACAAGGGGTGTTGACAGGCTTTGAAAGTGTTGTCTGGTTCCAAGTTTTGGGGATTTAGGCTCGATTTTGAATTCGACTTATTTTCGTTGATCGAGAGGGTGGATTCTGGTATAGGGATGAACGTGGACTGGTGGAAGATGTCGACGATGACCGGAGACGCCGTAGATGATCGTGCACGTGTACACGATTGGAATTTCTGGGTGAAGTCTGGTTTACTGGAAGGTAATTCGAGTTCTCGGGTTTATTTCGTGGGAGACTCGGGGTTTTTAGTGTTTGACTCGAAGTAGGAAGGGGGTAAGTTTCTTCGTTTAGTTGTAGGGTTTTGACAGGAAAAGCTCGGGTGAGACTCGAAGGGTTTAAGGGTACGACTCGAAGTAATTAGTGGTCTCGAGTATGTTAGGTTGACAGGTTTAAAACCTGTATGTTTAAAAAGTTTAAACTAAAATTTAATTTGTAAAGAAATATTTAAACATGTTTTAAATGATAAATATCATTATAAGGAAATGTTTTCTTAAGATTTAATTATTTGTGAGGAAATTAATGGAAAATTAATTTGTTTGATTAATTAATCATTTGGATTAATTAAATAGGTAATTAAAGGTTTGAACTAATTAATTAATGATTAAGATTAATTAATTAGGAATAATAAATTTGTAATTAAGGATTATGAATTAGGATATTAATTAATGATTAAGAATTAATTAGTAAAGTAATTAAATATTAATTAAGTTATGGTTAATACTTAATTAATTAAGTAATTAGAAATTAATAAATTGGTTATTTAGTTTATTAATTTGGAATTAATAATAATTAATATAAGTTAATTACTTAAGGAAAGTAATTAAACAATAGTTAATGAAGTCATTAACTATGGATTATTTAATAATTAATTAATAGGATTAATTTTAATAGTTAATTAGATTAATTAATTTGAAGATAATCAATTATAGAATTTGTTTAAAATGAATTACTTAATGAAAGTAATTAAGAAATTAATTACTTATTGTAATTAATTAAAGTTAATTTGATTTAGTTTAAGTTAATTAATTAAGTTTAATTAATTTAGAATAATCAATAGATGATTTGATAAATAATTACTTAATTGTAATTAATAAGGTATGATTATTTAGGGAAGTAAATAATAAGATAATTACTGGAAGTAATTAGTTGAATAATGATTTTATTAATAGAAGTAATTTGAGTTAATTACTTTGAATAATTAATCAAGGGATTAATTAAGAAATTAATTAAGGAGAATTAATTTAGTAAATGAAAGTAATTAAGGGTAGTTAATTACTGATTGAAGATTAATCAAGGTGATTAATAAATGTTGTTTAATTTAAAGTTAATTACTTAATGTTATTAATTAAAGTAATTAATAATTAATTTGTAATTAAGGATCATTAATTAATATAATTAATGATGTAATTAAGATTGATTAATTAAGTATAATTAATAAATGAAGTGATTAATTAATGTAATTAATTAAGGTTTAATATAATTAATTATAGTGATTAATTTAATTAATTATAGTTAATTAATTAATGAAGTAATAAAAGGTGAATTACTATAAGTGGTTAAGGTTAATTAATTTGAGTAATTAATTAAAGATAAATTACTTGAAGGTAATTAAAAGATAATTAATCAAAGATGATTAATTAAAAAAGGTAATTAAAAGATAATTAATCAAAGATGATTAATTGAAAAAAGTAATTAGAGGATAATTAATTAATTTGTAATTAATTAATGTTTAAGTAAGAAGGATTTATAAAATAAAAGTAATTAATTTAATTAACTTTAAATTAATTAGAGATGATATAGATCATTACTTATGGATGGATGATAATATTGAATGCTTTGCATTGATTGATATCTCTGATGAGATATATGCTTTGTGATATGGATGTTTAGTTGAATTGTGATAATATGGATTATCTGATGATATTGATAATGTTGATTATCTATTGTGAATTATCTTTCTAAGTGTATAAAGATAATTGAATTAAATTGTTTTAACCTTTAAAACAACTTGGCCGTAAAAGATACGTTTTGGATTTCGATGAGACCGGGATCGGGTTTCCGTATACCGGATTTCCAGGACTGGAGACCCGAATACCACATCGATCCAAATTAACGATAGGTCGTGAATCTCAAGTGAAGATGAAGATTCAAAGTGCAAGGGTTATTGTCGTTAACTCTGAGGGTGATTCCAAAACGAGTGTAACGAGATAATGCCTTCGGTTTCGTTCGAACCCGGAACGAACTTGTATGGATTGAATGCTTTCAGAACATCGTCAGGTGGACGATGAGCATTCTAAGTGATGTGTTCTGATTAAAGGTAATCGTAGCCTCAAGCCTCATCAAATCGGGAATGGCTAAAACAGGGGAGGTGCAGCAAGGTTAGTGGGTAGCACCCAAGTAGGACAAGATTATCCCTGTCTAGAGGTCCCTTCTTATTATTCGGTTGTGTGGGCAGTTGATTGCAACAACTGCTGGGATATCTTGTGCGGGAATTATCCAGTAAGGGATGTTCCGGCCTTGTGTTGCAGGGGATTGGGAGTGATCCTCGGTACGGTGATCTAGGCCACGTACTGTGACGGGCGGTACCTCGGTAGCCCTGCCATTGTATGGAATCCAAAATCCAATAAGTGCCGTACGTATTAGTTGTGCCCAACTATGTTGGAACGTGAGATGTAAGCATTCCAGCTATTTCTGTATTTTACTTGAAAACCCTAGACCCTATTATAATACAATCGAATTTCCTATCAAATGTTTTGGTTAGCGTAAGGTAAAAACTTACCCGTGTTTATTTGTGGGGAGTCTTACGTGATACCTTTTCTTTCAAAAGGGTTTTGAAGTTAAACAAGTTTAACCTGTTACTCACACCAGACCCATGTCTGACCCAAGTTGTTTATTTCTGTTTTATAAACTCTTGGGTACTCAAATTTTTACGAGTAGCCAAGGGATTCAGGTTTAGCTTTGACGAATATTCTGGAGGAGCAATGGAGCAGGAGGCTTCGGCGTTCGTAGATATAGTATTCCGCTGTGTAGATCTCTGTGATAGTGTTTGTATTGTATTTGAGTTGTAATGTCTAGACAGATGTTTATAACTGTCTAGTATGTGATGTATATGTTGTGTAACTCTGATAAGTGTTGTATATTATGTAATACTTTTGTTATTAATATAATTTATTCGTTCCGCTGTTGAGATTCTGATGTTGTTCTTTCTTTCTTCTCTTCTTTTCTACTTTCTCACCTCTTTCTTTTCTTCAAAACGATGCGTCTTCCTGGACGTAGGATGGCGGGTCGTTACAGCATGAGAGTGTTATGCGGGAGGAGATCGGTGACGAGACAAAACTGCAGAGGGAGAAGGAGACACTAGATGTACCAGAGTTTGTTTTATATAAATTTTGCAAAACAGAAGAGCAGACGTAAGAGGGAAGGGAAGAGGAAGGAGTAGGATTCTAGGAAAGAGGAAGGAGCAGAGGACTATTGAACTGATTGAAATATTGAACCAGTGGAAACCAAAAGTCAAGCACGGGAATCTAGTAAATATAGATGTAAACAGCTGGAATAATTAAAGGCAATGGCTATAGTGTTATCCCCGATGAGCAAATGAATGGTCACGAGAAGTTTGAAAGCAAAAAATTCAGAACCGATACGGTTGACCGTTTCGCGGTTTCCGCGACGTACTGGACCCCGAAACTCTCAAACAAATAGACTATGCAGATCAGCACGACGAGAAGATCAAAACGGTATATAGATATCAGTGGTATATTTGAATTATAAAAATTCGAATTTCTACTAGCTGAAAATGCAGCAAAAACGTAGAAAAATAAGATCGACGGAGCTAAAGAAGTCCGAATTTGGAAAAATGAAAAATGACGTCTTAGTCAGAAGATGAATTAGAATTTTTCTATGTAAAAATATTCAGATTTAGAAAACATTTTATTATCATCGATTTTAATTGATATAAATTGGAATAAAATTATACTAGAAAATAAACTTCCAAATTATCTGATGAAAATTTACCAGTTGCTATGATTAATTAGACGCATTCCAAATATCAAATTTTTATTTCAAATTTTATCATTTAAAATTTTATAAAATTTCAACTAATTACGTTATTAAAACAGTTAAAATTTACGGGTCGTTACAACGATGGAGCATCTGTATTGTAAGCCTTACAAAGTAGTCCTTTGCAGATGAAATTACGGAACACTCTAGAAGCAAGACAATGGAGTCCTTTTCGAGGAGGATACGGAAGGCACAATGGGTGGTACATAGGACCAATATGGTCATTGGGCATATAGCTACATATATGTATTAGTTATTAGGTTTTAATATACTATGGAGTAGATGGGCACGGTTCACGAACAAAGGCGAGAGTATTTTAACCTAATGAACCTAGTATAAGAGTAAATGGAAATAAAACGATATATGTAGAATTAAGCCTAGAAGTATATAATTTATTCATTCACCAGATTTTTGTTCTAACTGCCTCCTCATAACATCCTATAGGTTAGGTAGATGGCAGAGACTTCTCGGCTTTATGATGCTTAGAAAGTGTTATTATTTGAGTGAGTATTTACTTACTATTATATTTTAGTCAATCCCGCTATGAGAGAAATTATTAAGCTCTGATATATTTGTCTTTGCCTATTTGTAGGATACCAGATACTCAATTCGGGCTTCAGTGAGCTTGGTTTTTAGCATTTTTGTGAAAAATTCGGACCACTGGAATTTGGGTTATTACACAGGACAACTTGTATGGATGAATGCTATCATTACATTGTCACATGGAAGGCAGTGTTTGCATTCCAAGTATGAATGCTATTCTAAAGCTAAACGTAGCCTCAAGCCTCATCAACCAGGAAAATTACCAAAACAGGGCATGCAGCAGGGCTAAGTGGGTCGCACCCAAGTAGGGTATGTTATCACCTTTCTAGATAACCTCGGATATATTATAATTATGGAAATGGTTGTGCACGGAAAGAGAGCGCTCGATAAGGGTGGGAACACCCAGGGGGTAACATATTCGGTACTAGTAGTCAAGTGCTAGGCCGGTCCTATGTGGCAGGGTACAAGAAGTTCTTATCAGACCCGGGTGAATTGGTCTAGAGATGCACTCATTAGAAGGTAGTTCCTTACCTGGTCATAGTATGGAACCCGTTCTCCAATAAGCGTCGTACAGTTTTGATTGTGCCCAACTATGTTGAAATGTGAGATGCAAGCATTTCAGCTATTTCCTAATTTACTTTCTATAGACACTATTATAATATCAGATGATTTTGATATAAAATGTTTTGGTTATCGTAAGGTAAAAACTCATTGTGTTTATGTGTGACGTGGTCTTACGAGATACCTTTGTTTTCAAAGGATTTTGAAAAAGTAATAATTCAAATTGAGTGTGTTTTCTCACGCAGGTTTTTCAGACTGACTCGGGTGTTATTTTATTATAATGCTCGGGTCAGACCCGAGTATTATAGATTCAGGTTAGAGTGCTTTGGAGCTCAGGAGACAAGCTGGAGGATATCATACGTATATCACATACTTGATTATATTCCACTGGTGTGTAGACTGTATAGTCAACACTGGTGAGGACAAGTTATAATAACTGTCCATATGGTTGTATTGATTGTTGTACTCTGGTAATTGTGTATATATATATATATTGACAGTTAAAGTTTTCTAGTATAAAGATCTGTTGTTATATATTATATTTTGTTCCGCTGCGATTGTGAGATTCCGTGATATTGTTGTTCTGTCTTCTTCTATCTTTCTTCTTCACCCCTAGCTATTCGCCCTTTTGTACAATTTGGGTTGGACAGGAGTGGTTTATTGTCCACTCAAAGGGTACGGAATGGAGGGTCGCTACATTTGGTATCAGAGCTGAAGGTTAAGCGAGAACCTTGGCTTTGATGGGGAATACTCATTAGAGATAGGGTCAATAGCACCCTAGAATGAGTTTGAGTGTATTAATAGATATGAGCACGTATTTATTAATGAATATAAAATATTTTATATTGTGATAATTTATCTGTTGAGTGGCATATAAATTCTGGTCGAGTAGTGGGATGCCACTAAATCGATAGGAGTTTCTAAACACTTAAACACGGTAAACTGACACAGTATTGTTTTGCAGCGGGTAAATGAAATAATTTTTCCCAAACTATATTTTGATATGAAAGAAATAATTTTCAAAAATTATTATGGTATATTTGGAGTGTTTGGTCGATATTAGTATATAATCAAAATAATATTATAAAATTGGAAACGGTTTATAAAAACCAAAATTGAATTGTATAAGCATGAATTATACAAATGAGTTAAAACTGAAAATTGATTCCAACCAGAAATTGGAAAATTAAATCCCAGAGATTTTTGGAAATGTTTCCAAAGTATTTTGAAATGAATAATAATAATATTATTTTGGAGATATTTTTGAATAGAAAATGTTTTAAAAATAATTTTTGAAGTAATATAGCACTGAACTCACTACAGTCGCTAGAAAATAATTACGATGATGATCGCGACATCATCGGTGTTCATTTTCGAGTTTCTAAGTGAAGGATTGCTACCATAATTGATTTATTTCAGATATTGGGCAAACGTGTTTTGTTTAAAAATTCCAAAAGGAATTGTTTTGGATAAAATTAAAAATAATTTTTGAAGTAATATAGCACTGAACTCACTACAGTCGCTAGAAAATAATTACGATGATGATCGCGACATCATCGGTGTTCATTTTCGAGTTTCTAAGTGAAGGATTGCTACCATAATTGATTTATTTCAGATATTGGGCAAACGTGTTTTGTTTAAAAATTCCAAAAGGAATTGTTTTGGATAAAATCAGGTTGATTTTGAACTTCCAAGGAAGTGGTTTGTTAAACCAAAGAGAGTGTGTGTGTGTGTATATATATATATATATATATATATTATTTCAAGGAGATTTGAAATAAATAACGGGTGTAAAAAAATTCTGGAATCCTTATTTATATGTTTTAGAAAATATCAGAAAATAAGTTTTTGAATTTATAAGTGGAGAATGATATTAATAAGGAAAGAAGTATGAAAAATTGAATTTTGGAATTAAAAATTAAAATTGAGTAATTTTAAATGGATTGAATGAATTGAAAACTAACTTAAGCTAAGTTAAATAAGTTTTGAACTTATAATTGTAAAAATGGTATAGAAGAAAGGAAAATGTGGAGCATTGAAGTTTGTAATTGAAATTCAACTTTAGTAAGTTAAATAAATAAAATGAATTGAATTTAACTTAAGTTAAGCAAAATAAAAATTGAATTGGATTGGATTAGAAATAATATCGAATGAAAGTGAGTAAAAATTGTGAGTGGTAAAATGATTATATAACTATAAGTATAAATTTTGAATGGATTTAAATTTAAGTAAAAATTATGGAATTGTGAATAAATAAGGTGAATAACCTACAGAATTAGAATTTATGGAATAAATATATATTTAAGCTATAAAGAGATGTATATCTTTTGTTAAAAATAAAATGTGAATATACTCGAGTATAGAATTGATGAAAATGAGAAAAATAAGTTGTAAAATTTATAAATTGGAAAAATGGAATGGTAAAACCGGAATAAAAATAATTTGATATTTTGGTAAAGGAATAAAAATCCAACTTGAATTATAAAAAAGAATTTGAACTCAAGAAAATTAAATGGAGTGATTCTTGATATAAAAATCAAATTGTGAATTATAAAATCGAAGTGAACTAATTAGATAAATTAATTAGTAAATTGAATTGGGAAATGGAACTTAACTTAGTTAAGTAAATTGGATTGTGGACTAAAATTTGAAATTGAATGTGGAACTTGAGTTATAAATGAAATTCGTCTTAATTATAAGCGGATTTTGAAATGTTGTCGAATAAAATAGAAATAGATTGAAATGGTGATTACATAAGTTATAAATAAATTCAATTTAAGTGTAAATAAATTGAATATGGCATTGGATATTATTTAAATGAATTTGAGTATGAAGTTAAGTTTTGAAGTGGATTAAGTGAATGAACTAATTAAATTAATTTGTAAATGGAATGGAATTTGATTGAATAAGAATCAATCTAAATTTGAAATGGAATTTGATTGCAAGGGTAATAAACTTAAGTTATATAGTTGAATTAATGGAAAATAACATATTAACTTAAGTTAATATTTTTGAATGGAAGCTTGGCTCAAATAAATTTGTGAAATGGTTATTAAATAAATTTGCATGAAATGAGTCCGAGCTAAATAAAATGGATTTGAATATAATGAATGTGGACATCAATGGAATGCAAATGAATTGATCGAGAAACGATTTGAGATAGGATAATATTGAATCTAAATTGATTTTTGGGATCAATTTAAAAAAAGCTATAAGCTTAAGTGGTTATTTTATTAAATGAATATCACCAAGTTTGCATCGAAAATTTGTGAATGGATATAAAATAATCTGTGTTTATGAAGTGAATGCAAGTAAATTGGGTTGTAAATCATTCGAATTGAATGAAATGGTATATAAATCGATGGAAATAAATAATCGAATGTTGGAGCCCTGTGATTATTGATAAATTAATCCTATAACTTGTTTAGTTGTGAAATCTATGTGTTTGCGCTAGTTACAAGATTGAAATGTTGTTAAATTTCATATTTTTGGATACTTATGCGTTTAAATTAAGTGAATACAGGTACAGAGAGACTATTGGGCTAGATTTGGGTTGCAAAATTGCATTTGAAGTAAACTCGCTTGCTTAATAACGCTTAAAAACGATAAATAAAGATACGTTTTCGGTTTAAATACCGCGATGAATAAATATTGATATATATTTTGTTTCTGACCGTGTGGGTCGATGTATATATTTTTATCATTTTTTTCATATTGCAAAAGGCTCTCCGTACAAAGGAGACTCTGCCAAAAAAATTCAAAAATTTAGGGTGTCAGAAATTTTTATGAAATTTTTGAAAATTTTTGTTAACTAAAAGTTTGGTTTTGAATTGAAATTGAAATAAGGAGTTTTGAATTAGAAATGAAACTAAATGTTTGGATGAAACTAAAGGGTTAGGAAAGTGAATGTCGAATTTAACTAACTGTGTTTTGTTAAGTACATGGGTTTGGGGCATTTTCCCTGCCTTAACAATTTCAGGGACGAAATTATTTTAAGGGGGGAGGAATGTAACGACCCGGATTTTAGTCGTTGTTTCGAACAACTAGTTTTTTTAAAATGTGAATTTGAAATGTAAATGGAATTTTAATATGAAGTTATAGCAAATAAGTGGGATAAAAACTTAAGTTTCAAATATAGCGATTTATTGAATAAATTTAATTGTTGAATTAATAATTGAAAATCATTTAAATAATCGAATTGGAGTTGAATATGAATCAAAACGATTTCTAAAGTTGATATAAATTATATTTGAATTAGAATTGAGTTAATAAGTTTTTAAAACTAAAATTTCAAGCGATTTCGCAAATTTTTGAAATCATCAATTTTATCAACGCATTAAAATAGCGATCCGGGGCACAGTCTCGAAATTCGAGGAAACAAGTCCTATTAGATCCGTAATAGTGTATTATTATCGGATTTCAAATTTCGTAACATTTAGATTTACCTTTAGTCATACGGTATAGAAACACGTTGAAATTAATATCGAAAATTTAATATTTAAATTGGATTCAAAAAGCTATTTTCACGTACATTCGAATTGGGGCTAGAGACTTGTTCCATCGCGTTCGGAATAGAGGTATAACATTTGAAACGCCAGGCGGCATGCCTTGATAGGGTCCGAAATTTCGAGATATGCAAATGAGATACTTTGAATATAATATTTATAAATCTAATCAAGGGTCAAACTCGAGCCACCCTAACCTGTCTCAGCCGACCTAGTATGCATATGAAAAACCGCCCCTTCTTTTTAAATCGCATATCGTTCTCCTCCTTCATTTCCTGGAAATAAAAATCAGATTTATACATCAATTGGGCCATGTCAACACACGCCATAAGCATCGCATTGCTATGTGAAGAGAAACGAATCCAAAGACTAGTATATGATGAAAGCTAGCTATTGACAAGCTCACCCTGTTAATGTTTGCATCGACCAGCCGTTACGATAGGTCCTAAGGCAACCTTAGATGTTTGGAAGGTTATTCAAATGGAATATCGAGCTAAGCCAAATTGATAACACTTATCACCCTCAAAGAGCTATCCATGGTCAAACATTAGCATACTTCATATCTGAATTCACTGCATCAGACGATTATCCGAAGATCAATGGAGAACCATCCAACCGATGGAGAACATACATAGATGGAACTTCCGATAATCGGCTTTCTAATGTCGAAGTAGCGTTAGTGACTCCTGAGGAACGATCGATCTGCTACGCCCTCAAACTCAACTTCCCTGCAACAAATGACGAATCTAAGTATGAAGCCTTGGTCGCCACTCTCGAACTTGCAAAAAAAACTGAGAGTGGAAGCTTTACATATCATATGCGATTTCGGGTTAGTGATATGCCAAGTCTGGGAAGATTATCTGACTAGGGGGCAATGTCTTGGTTCTTATCTCAGCTGGGTCCAAGAGCTATTAGCCGACTTTGAATATTACACCATTACACACATCCTCGGAGAACAAAATGAAAAAGCCGAGTCACTGGCCAAGCTAGCCATTTCTGGGGATGCATAACATATAGACTTTGTCCCAATTGAAATACATATTATTCCAAGCATTGACGGATGAAGATCGATTAGATCTTAGAGACGGAGCCAAAAAAGGAGTCACGGATGACTCCTATCAAAGATTATCTACAACAAGGCATCCCTCTTGAACAGAAGAATGAGAAATGGCATATCCTTCGTGAAGCTATCCCATGAGTTAACGGTTGTACATTTTGTGTCCATCAATGACCAGCCATCAACTTCATATCCATTGTTGTGAAGCCCATTGATACAAAAGTCACTACATGATCGTATTTGAGCCACTCAGCTCCATTGATATGAAGCATTCCTATGGACTATCCATTTCGTGTCGATAGCCATCGATACGAATCATACATTCCAACATCTCAGATCGATCCAGGAGAGGATCAATATGAAGGAAGGACTTAAAACAACCATCGAATGTTGTTACAACCCGAATTTCACATCGATCCAGGAGAGGATCGATACGAAACTCGGTACAAAAAAAACATGACAACGATCTATGAACATGCAAACATTGATGGAAGTCAGGTTAACATACGTGCATGTATGACGAACTAATATTCAATTTTCAAAATTCACAGAAATTGAATGCTCACATGGTGACAATTACAACAGTGAACAACAAATTGCTTACACTCAACACTCAGTCACAATGATGCACTGCATAATCATTGGCAGTCAACAGTTCAACATTTATTTTATTGGACATAAATTAAAGGTTACATCTTTTGACGAAAAGACAACAACTAATCAATGAATCGGATAGAACTTTTTTGAATGAAGATTGCAGCTTTTCAAAGCACGTCATGGTCACACAAGACATACTTTGGGGGAAAAATATTATCCCACCTTTTGGCAAGGTCGTGACACCAAGAACTCGACTAGAAACCAAGGACAGTCCGTCTCGAAGATCGGTTATACATAGGTTCACTATGGATACTAGCGAATTTTGTCCAAGTTCGAATTAAGCCACAATTGACAAGACACGACATGCAAAGCTATGAGAGCCAATGTTCCAAATTTCAAGTCAATCGGAGTTCGTATGCTCAAGATATGGATCGATAAAAATCAAGAGGGAGAGCATCGGTTCGTATCCATCAACGACTGATCTACTTCGTATCCATCATATTTATCCCACTTCATACCCATCATATTTATTCCACTTTGTATCCATCAAATGAAGGTAGTTTGTATCGATTCCCCAAATGATCGATACGAAGTAGCACCTAAAAGCTTCGATACGAAGTGAGATGCAATCCATCGATACGAAGAAGTCACTAAATCATCGATACAAAGTAGAGCATGGAGCATCGATACGAAAAGAGTTGCCCAGACTGGTACGAAGAGTAATTCCAGGTCGATATGAACAGAACAATACGAACATGTATCGATACGAAGTCGACAGCACATTGAAAATCCAAATTTGCATCGATCATAAATCAAGATCCACAAGTCCAAATGCCACCAAATTTTCACAGGAGCTTTCCTACAACATCAAGAATGTACCAAATCAATTTCAGCCAAAAAGGATCAATTCTTGATCGATATGAATTCATTCGTATCGCTCTGATATCGAGTCGAAATCACCTGAACTCGATCCCATGGGCCCACCCACGTGAGAGAAGAAGTCCTCCGAGATCTGGGCGAGATATTTGCTGCCTACGCCTATAAATAGTGACCTAGACCTATAGAAAATGGACTTTTTGCCTCTCTAAGCCGATACTCTGCCAAAATTGGTTTTGTACTTCGATTGTACCGCTGTAAATCTTTTGTAACCAGCGAGTTATAATCAATAAACATCAATCATTCCATAGTGGACGTAGGCTATACGCCGAAGCACTCTAAATTCGTGTGTTTCAACACTTTTTCACTACAACAAAAATATCATTTAACAACATCAAAAAAAAGTTGTAATATGCTATTTTACAACGTTTATACAAACGTCGTTACAGGCCAAGTTGTAATAGGGTCGATGCCTACCACGACTTGTTTTAGAGGTTGCAGACAAACGTTGTGAAAAAACTATTTTACAACGTTTCTCAGGTGTTGTTAAAATTTATTTTACAACTCTTTTACATTGTTGTTAAAAATTCTTTTGCAACTTCTTAAAAACATTGTGAAATATACTTTTTACAACAATTATAAAACACTGTAAAAAAATGTATTACAACTTTTTTTAAATGTTGTGACACATATTCTACCACTTTTTTAAACGTTGCATGCATGCTTTAGCTGTTTCCCTCAATTTATTATATGATTACAATTTCAAAAATTCAAATAAATATAATTTGTCGATTCAAACATACAACACTTTTCCAAATTGCTTCAAACATATAACACTTTTCCAAATTGCTTGTCATTCAAAATAAGTACAACATTCCAACCCAAACAATATACAACATGTTTCAACTCAACCAATCCGAATGCATACTTCACAAAAGTTAACACATGTCGAACCATATATATACAAACAAAAAGAAAAAACATGCCGACCACACAAAGGTTTCCCTCTCCCACTCCAATGCATCAAACTGGTCCGGTCCGGGTGCAGCCATCTACACTGCCCTTCATAATTGTCTCCACCTGTGACGACTCAGAATTTTGGATATTTGAAATGAGAATATTTAATTGATTTTAAATATTCAAAAGGGTAATTTTGACTTGAATTTCAAATATCACTATTTATTGGGTGATTTAATTATTGAATTTAAATAATTGGGAATTGAGAAAATTGTTGAATCTTGGGTTTTAAGTTTGTTAAAAATATTTCAAAGGCTTATAAAATTTGTATTATCAATGCTGAAGATAATAGAACTTTTAAAATCGAATTTAAAAGTGTTTTGTTCAGTTTTGAAAATATATCGTTTAAATCGATATTTAAAAATAGCCTTCCGGGACACAGTCTCGGAATTTGACGAAACTAGTTTCATTGGATCTGTAATATTGTATTATTATTGGATTTCAAATTTCGGAGCGTTTGGAGTTGTCGTATGATCGTACGATATATAAACGCATTGAAATTTATATCGAATTTAATAATAACTGGGTCCAAAAAGCTATCTTCTCCATACGATCGAATTAGGACTTGAAACCTTTTCCATTGCATTCGAAATAGGGGTATAACATTATGAACGCCTGGCGGCATGCTTTGATAGGAGGTCAAGATTTTAAGCTTTGTATTCGCAACAATTTAAATAATATAGATGTATTTTGACCGGTCAATCAAATTCACATCAGCCATTTTCTTTTCCCATCACCTCTTTTCGTAGTCACTGTAGCAAGAGGATTTTTCCACGCAAAGAAATTCAGACACGTAAAGGAGGTTTCAAACATGTGTTCACCTGGATGACACGCGTCTTCGTTTCTCTTTAGTGATTTCATTAAGCAAACGAAAATAATAAGATGCAAAACAGAAAATCAAAGCAAAGGAACGAAACTTTGTCTTCCCTTCCAGTCTTCTTCGTTCAAAATGAAATCAAAAACCAGCCGGAAAAAAAACAAAATAAAAATAAAATGAATACGGCTGTTCGAAATCTTCATGGCCACATCGAAGAAAGAATCACGTTCGTTTCCCCTGAATTCGATTCTCGAATTGATCCAGCACTATTTGCTCGTGTGAAAGGAATCGAATTTGATTTCAACTCAAGATCATAGGGACGAGGCTTGGGTAAGCTTGATCTCGAGCTATGGGACGTCGGCAGCGATGGGTCGTGTGGAGTGGGGTAGCTGGAAGATAGGGTGAGTTCTAATACGAAGGCAGTGGCGATGGAAGTGTTAGATGTGGAGGAGCAGTTCGGGTTCCTGGAAGGCTCGAAGTCGATTTTAGTGATTGAGGGTTTGGCGAGTTCGTCGGTGGTAGTCGCGTGAGTCGGGGAGGCACGGTCGGGGATTATTTCGTGGGTGGCAGCAGCCTGGGTGGATTGTTATTGAGCTGGATTCTTCGGCAAGGTATCGAACAATCTTATTTATATATATAAGATTTTAAATTAACAGTAAGATATAAAATAAATTTATTCCTTTTCCAGTTTAAAGATTTATATAAACACATATATATATATATATGTAGACGTATACAGTAAAGAAAGTATAATATTAAAGTAAATGTATAGATATATGTATACATACCTATTTTAATATATACATAGATAAACAGAGGGATATATATATATATATAGATATGTAGAGATAAGGTTTTGGAAAGAGAAAATTTTAAATGTGAGGAGTTTATATAAAAATTGATTTTTAAATCTATATAGACTGTTTTATAAATATATATGAAGGTTCAAAAATAAAAGTAAATATATACACACATTTAGATTTACTAGTTATTTTAAATTAATGGATTTGGGAGATAAATTGGTTCAATCAACCTATTTAATTTATTTTAGTTACTAAAAGATTTTTAAAAGGGAAATTATTGGTTCAAAATAAATTATGAGTTAATAAAATTATTAAATGGTAATTAGGTTATTCGATTTGTTTCGAATATTAATAAATCATATAAATTTGTTTATTCAAGGTCTTAAATCGGGGGAAGACAAGCCGGTTTGGATCAGATCTGCATTTTAAAAATCAAAGGTGAGTTAATCTCACTCTTCTGGATTGCTATTTAAATTTAAATGGTTAAATTTAAATAATTTGTTGAATGATTGAATTTATTGGATGTGATAATATATATAGTAGTGTATATATATATATTGGAGTGATTGATATTCCCGCATTATATAGCGGATGAGACCCTATGCGCCGCATAATAGCGGATGATATTATATAAACCCATATACCGCGATATTCCACCATGAAGTGGAATTGGTATTTTATATTGTGCTAACATCTATGGATGCAGGGAAATAGGTTGGAGGGATCCAACTGGATTCCTCAAAATTCTTTAGATTGTTTAATATTCTGTGTTATGAATATTTGATTTTCTGTGAAGGATTATATGGACAATTGAGATTGAATGCTATGGATTGCTTGAATATATTTCGATACTCTGAGTTATCAAAATATATAGAATTGGATTTTTGTAAAGAAAATAAAAGAGTAAATTTTCAAGTAAAATAATTATAGAGAATTTGAATAAATGTAAGAATGAATTGGAAAGAATATAAGTGATTTTAAAATCCTAATAAATAAATTTCGAGTATGGGAAAAGAGGATTTTGAGCAAACAGAGAAGTAATGGAAATTTAAACTTAAGTGATATTATTTAAAGTAATAAAGAATCTACTTTAAAATTCAATGTTTAAATTTATTTAAAAAGGATAAAGAAGGAATTTGGAAAAAATATGAAATTGGTATTTTCAGATAAAAAGGTTTTAAAATCGAAAGTTAATGGGTTTTGAAATAAATTAAGTAAAGGGATTTATTTCAAAATGGAGAAATTTGGAAATCAAATTGAAATTGATTTAAGTGTATAAAAGTGGGATTTTAAAAGAGAAGTGAGACTTTGGAATTTACAAATTGGGTTTATAAAAGTTAAGTAATATATCAGTGGATATTTGGAAGAATAAATTCGAGGTGGGAATTTATAAAAGTAATGGGTAAATTTGATTAAAAATAAATAGTGAATTATTTTTAAAAGATGTGAAAGAGAAGTATATTTCCCTGGATAGCCAAGTACGTTTTCAAAGCAAATTCTTAAGTATAAGATAAAGTTTCAAAGTTGTTTTAAAAGTATGTTTTGGAAAATCTATTATTTTAAAATGTTTAAATGTTAAAGTAAGTATTTTTCAAATTTATAGTAGTAGTAATTATTTAAAGGTTAATTGGTATTATGTTTGAAAAAGATAAAAATTTAGTTTTATATTTTATAAAGTAGCTTTATTTTAAATATTCTTGAAGTATTTTTTTATAAAGTATTAAAGTAGTTTTAAATCTAAATGTTTAAAAGTATATTCTATAATTAAGTGTATTAAATGATTTTAAAGTCTAAGTATTTGTTCTTGACGATTTCAGTGGAAATAGAAATATGGGGAAATTTATTCCGTGAGAGAAAGATGGTTTGAAACTATTTTCAAAGGGTTGAAAAATGGAAATATATCTTGCGAAGATATTTTGAGGTTAATAAATAATTTGGGAGAAATTATTTAAAGGTCTGATGGTTGTTTGTGAATGTTATTTGATAGGTAAATAACCGACTATCAACATTGGCCAATGCACTGATCGTTTCGAAGAGACCCGGATCGAGATTTAATTTCCGAAAACCACTTCAATTCGGTTTGTACGTTTTCGTGGGGAAAACGAGTTTGGAGTCGAAGATGGAGCAGTGAAGTGCAAGGGCTAATCGCTACTAATCCTGAGGATGATTCCAAAATGGATGTAGTAGGAATAGTGCCTTCGGTTCCGTTCGAACCGGAACAGACTTGTATGGATGAATGCTTTCGGAACATCGTCAGGTGGACGATGAGCATTCTAAGTGAAACGGTTCTAAAAGGTAACGCTTAACCTCGAACCTCATCAACCGGGAATGACTAAAAATCAGGGGTTAGGCAGCAAGGCTATGTGGGTAGCACCCATTAGGGTGAGGTCATCCCTGTCTAGATGTACCTTTTTATTTCGGCTTAGTGGTGCGGTTGCTGATCCCAACCGTGGGGTGATCTTACTCGGAATTATCCAGTAAGGGGTAGTTCCGGCTTTGTGTTGCAGGGGATCGGGCGTGGTCCTCGGTACACTGATCTAGACCAGGTACTGTGACAGGTGGTACCCCAATGCCTAGTCATTAGTTGGAAATCCATTCTCCCTACGTGCTTTTACGGATTTTGTTTGTAGAACCCACTTTGTGGCTAGTATGCTGGAATTTAATCATGTAACAATTTCAGCTATTTCAATAAGTATTTGTATATAGACACTATTATAATATAAGAGGATTTTGATAAAAGGTGTTTTGGCTATCGTAAGGTAAAAACCCGACATGTTTATTTGTGGCGTGGTCTTACGAGATGCTTTTGATTTCAAAAGGGTTTGGAAAACTTTAATAATCCAATTGAGTGTGTTTTCTCACGCTGGTTTACCAGACTGACTCGGGTGTTATTTTATTATAATGCTCGGGTCAGACCGAGTATTATAGAATACAGGATATGATGCTGAGGAGCTCAGGAGACAAGCTGGATGGCGAGACGTACTTTCGTACTTGATTATTATTCCGCTGTGTATTCAGTTTTGTGAGGACAGGTGATGATACCTATCCAGCTCTGTGTCATGAATTGTGTTGTACTCTGATGATATAATGTATAAACAGATATAATTCTTTTGTTTTAAAGATTAGTCATTTATCTATTATATATTGTTCCGCTGCGTTTGTGAGATTCTGATGTTGTTTCTGTTTCCTTTTCTTCTACCTCTTCTTCATTAACCCAAATGGTTCGTATTTCCGATCTTCTTGAGTTGATTCGATAGAGATTAATGTCAATTCAAGGGGAACAGATTGGCGGGCTGTTACAGTGGTATCAGAGCTTAGGCTGGCGATAACCTTGGCTCTGGTGGGGTTACTCAATAGAATAGAGTCCGTAGTACTCTAGAATGAGTTTGAGTGTATTAATAGATATGAGCGTGTATTTGTTAGTGGATATAAAATGGTTTTATATTGTGTTGATTGGTTTGTTGAGTAGTTTATGGATTCTGGTCAATACGAGTAATTAACGTTATTGAGAGGGATCTCTAAACACTTGAATAGAACAATTCGACATAGTATTGTTTTAAAATAGGGTAAATGAAATAATTTTACCCAAAATTATTTTTGTATATAAAAGAAATAATTTTTAGTAATTATTATATATATATATATATATATGGTTGCTTGGTTGTTAGGACATGATAATATTAAATTATTATCATTATTGTGTAGAAATTGAATAAGAAATTGAAATCGTAACTAACAGCTAAGAAATAAATTCATATATAAAATGAGATTTATGAATGTGCATTATAAATGTGATTTAAAATTGAAATGAGGTAAAATCCAGAGTAATGTTGAATATAGACCGAAAGAATTTAAAATTTGGGAAGTTTAAATTCCTTTGAGTTTGAAAATGGTTTTCAAAGGGTTTGAAGAAATAATAGTGATATTATTTTGGAAATATTTTTGAATTGGATTGGAAATCTGGTGAAGTTGGAATTTAAAAATATTTGAAATGCTTTTGATTGGGATAAAAGCACTAAACTCTTCTCGGTTGCTAGAAAATAACTTCGGTGATGACTGCAGCATCATCGATGTTCATTTTCGAGTTTCTAGGAGAGGAATTGCTACCAAATTGTTTTAAATTGGAATTGTTTGCAAAACCGAGTTTTGGTTTTGAAAATTTAAAGAAATAGTTGGTTATACCAAAAGATTTTGGATATAATTGATTTCAAAGGTGATTTTGAAATGTTGCTTAAACTCTGGAAGATAATTTAAATTGCTTATGGAATTTAAATAAGTCCGTAACTTAAGGAAGTTTAAAATTTAAAATGGAAATTGTAGAATTTTCTCCCAAGGAACTAAAGAATCAAAGGTCTAGAAATAAACTTTTTATTTAGATTTGTAAGTTGAATTTGATTAAAAATGGATTAAGCTGGTAAAGAAAACTAATTTGATTAAAATAGGAAATGATTTGGGTTGCAAATAAATCCAATTCAAGTGTAAAAGAGTTAAATATAAACTTGGATGTTATTTTAACAAACTAAGAATGTGAATTACAAATTAAAATGGATGGGCTAACTGAATTAAATGGAATTTGATTAGATGAGAATCAAATTAACTGGAAGCGAACTTAAGTTTGAAATTGGGATAAATTGAAGTAAATTTACTTAAGTTAAGAATAATTAGAAGCTCGACTTCGAGTAAGAATGGAAGACCATTAAATAAAAGCTTGGGTTGAATTAATTTGGGGATGGTTAGTAGTATACAGGCATGGAATGTGTCGAGCTAAATAAAATGGGTTGTAAATGAATTAGACATGGAATGAAATTAATATAACTTGAGTTGGAACCAATTCAAAATAGTATAAAACAAAGTGATTGTTTAATTGCATGAATATCGACAAATTTACATAGGAAATTAGTTGTTCGACGTAAACGAAAGAAAATAAAATTTTATGAACTGATAGAATTTAAAATAAAATTGATTTTGAAATCAATTGAATTTAATATGAGCTGTTTGGATTAAAAATGAATTGAATGTAAGAAATTGAATTGTAAACCCTTAAAATTGAATGAAATGACATATGAATTGTTTAAAACAATTGAATTAGTTTTGCAATCATATAAATTGCTCATGGAAAGTGTATGGTGTATGTAGCTTATGAAATGCATGTGTTTAGCTATTGAAAGTAAGTGAAATGTTAATAAATTTCATATATTTGGCACTTACACATTTAAATTGAGTAAGTACAGGTTCAGGGAAGCCGTTTGGCAGGGTCGGGTTATGCAAAATGCTAAAATAATAAGCCGCTTGCTTAAAAATGCTAAATAAGGTACGCCTACGCAATAAAAATAGGAAATATGAACTGTTTTTGTTTTTCCGACCGTGTGGGTCGATGTATATATATTTATATCTCTTGTCAAATTGCAAAAGCTCCTCCGTACAAAGGAGACTCTGCCAAAAAATTTCGGGAATTTTGGGAGTTAGAAATTTTTTAAAATTTTCACTAACGACAAATGATTTAAAATTTGGAATTTAAGATAAAGGTAAATAAAATTCAATATTCAGAGGTTGGAGATGAATTGAATTCAAGTAAAATTGAAAAAGAAAATCTGAATGAAAATTGGGAAAAAAGTATTTAGATTTGAAATAATTTTTAAATTGAAGCAAATTGAATTCAAATGGAATTGTGAAGGCAAAGTGAATAGAAATGGATATAAACTTCAATAGTGAAGTAAAAATAAATTTAAGAAGTATATAAAATATTTATACTGAACTTAAGAAATGAAGAATAAAATTCTTAAGTAAATTGGTATTGGAAATATACTAAGTAATTTTGGGATGGAGAAATATACTAAAGGAATAATTGAATGAAGATTAAAACTGAAAGTTGTGACAAGGGAAAAGTGTGAATAAGTGAATAACAATCAAAATGAATGTGAATAAATGAGGAAATTGATATAATTGATAATCAATTGAAGTTAATACATAGGATGTACGTATATTATTTTATTCTCATAGTGATTTGATCCAGATTCGAGCACAGAATTTCGAGGTAATTATTCTGATCCGAGTTAGGATTTTCCACTCGATTTTCGACGACGAACCCTGGATATGGAATTTTGATTGATTCTGGATATTCTCTATCATAGTTTGTAGATATGCAAGGGGAATGACGGTTTCTGATCAAGAAACCAGATCTGAGTCCGCACTAGGAAGTCGGGTGGACGATATTAGTTCGGAAGTGAAATTGTGTGATCGAGTAAGAGATCAGATTTGATATTGCGTACGAATGATATATGTACATCGTACGGGCTTAAGTAAAGCAAATATTGAAAATTTGTAAAGGAAGTGAATAAAATGATTTGGGACTCTGTAATTGGATATTATTGCTGAGTAGGACACAGGTGTTTAAAAAGCAAAAGGAATTGGTATTTTTGATTTCAGAAAATAAATTTAAATGACACAACAAAAGGTATGTGTTTAAATTTCTGTATGAAATTTGATGATTTTCTAATCTAGCCACTCGGCTTTTGTTTCTTTTTTTGGAAATCTGGGGGCCCGTTGAGGCATTTTGTAGTTGTTCCAAGCTAGCTGTGCAAAGGAGACACTGGCGAAATTTTTCGGAAATTTAGGGAGTTAGAAAAATTTTGAGAAAATTTTGATGATTAAAATTTTGGTTTCAAATTTAAATTTGAATTGATAAGTAGGTGATATGGGTTGGGACTTATGGATAAGTTTGGAATGTTAATAAGAGAGATAGTATGTCTTTTATTAAAGGATTGTTATGGAAAGTTGTTTGAAACTATTTGGATTTGAGAAAATAGTTAACGGGGATTGAATCATTCTTCTTAACTAGCAATTTCGGGGATGAAATTCTTTTAAGGGGGAGGAATGTGACGACCCGGAATTTTGGATATTTGAAATGAGAATATTTAATTGATTTTAAATATTCAAAAGGGTAATTTTGACTTGAATTTCAAATATCACTATTTATTGGGTGATTTAATTATTGAATTTAAATAATTGGGAATTGAGAAAATTGTTGAATCTTGGGTTTTAAGTTTGTTAAAAATATTTCAAAGGCTTATAAAATTTGTATTATCAATGCTGAAGATAATAGAACTTTTAAAATCGAATTTAAAAGTGTTTTGTTCAGTTTTGAAAATATATCGTTTAAATCGATATTTAAAAATAGCCTTCGGGGGCACAGTCTTGGAATTTGACGAAACGAGTTTCATTGGATCCGTAACATTGTATTATTATCGAATTTCAAATTTCGGAGCGTTTGGAGTTGTCGTATGATCGTACGATATATAAATGCGTTGAAATTTATATTGAATTTAATAATAACTGGGTCCAAAAAGCTATCTTCTCCATACGATCGAAATAGGACTTGAAACCTTTTCCATTGCATTCGAAATAGAGGTATAACATTATGAACGCCTGGCGGCACGCCTTGAATGGAGGTCAAGATTTTAAGCTTTGTATTCGCGACAATTTAAATAATATAGATGTATTTTGATCGGTCAATCAAATTCACATCAGCCGTTTTCTTTTCCCATCACATCTTTTCGTAGTCACTGTAGCAAGAGGATTTTTCCATGCAAAGCAATTCAGACACGTAAAGGAGGTTTCAAACACGTGTTCACCTGGATGACACGCGTCTTCGTTTCTCTTTAGCGATTTCATTAAGCAAACGAAAATAATAAGACGCAAAACAGAAAATCAAAGCAAAGGAACGAAACTTTGTCTTCCCTTCCAGTCTTCTTCGTTCAAAATGAAATCAAAAACCAGCTGAAAAAAAAAATTGAATACGGTTGTTCAAAATCTTCATGGCCGACATCGAAGAAAGAATCGCGTTCGTTTCCCCTGAATTCGATTCTCGAATTGATCCAGCACTATTTGCTCGCGTGAAAGGAATCGAATTTGATTTCAACTCAAGATCGTAGGGACGAGGCTTGGGTAAGCTCGATCTCGAGCTATGGGACGTCGGCAGCGATGGCTCGTGTCACGATCCTGAAATCCAGCGTTCGAAAATCAACACCAAATACCTCACTTGTATTCGATTGTCAGATATTCAAATGTCAAACTTCAGTTCGGCGGAGCTTATAACAACATCAGATGAATATAAACAGCGGAAATAAACTAAATATCATACATTACATCATAGATACAACATCATAATAATGTCCACTACTACATCAGAGTATCATAATACATATGCCACAACTCCAAGTAAAACATCATAATAGTACAACAGTGATCACAAGCAAAAGTCTTCAAAGGAATGAAGCGATAGTGAATATCCATAACTAAGCACCTGGTGATCCAAAAAGCATCCAAAATATCTCCAAGGTAAAAGTCCCCAAAATACCGCTAACACCAGAATATGGAAACCTGCTACTAGGTTGCCCGTGTGGAAATGATGGGCACCCAGAGTTTAGAAAAGAAACAATAAACTCCAGGTCAGTCATGGGACTGGTATGAGTAAACAAAAGTAGTTGCTTTAAATAAAACAGATTTTAAAAAGAATCCGATATGCTTTTGAAAAATGAAACTACCATAAAACCTCCCGCCACACACACAATGCAAACGCAGAATTGGAGGAGATTTCTTCTTATGATAGTCAAATATGCTTAATACGAGAAAAATTCTTTGATATTATTACTAGTGCATAGTGTAGAAAGCCATTTCGAAAATATAATATTAATCTTAGCCAACATAGACATTTCGAACTATGCCTACTATAGCTACCATCTAAACAGTGGTGACCACCATAAATAAATGGCAGGTTCTACAACTAAAACCGTACTGGGTTCGTATTGGTAATTGGATTTCCAACAAATGGTCTGGCTAAGGAACTTCCTACTGCCACATGGGTACGCCTCTAGATGGACGTCCCGGGAACTAACTAGCTCTTTGCCAACACAAGGCCGGGTTACCTCTGACACTAGGTAACTACTACACGAATATGCCACCTCCCGGTCCTTTGGGACCTTTATCCGAGGGCCCTCGATCACAAAGCAACAATCACACAGTAAATGAGATTGGAGCAACCACATAGGTTAAGCATCAGGGCTCCATACCCGATACCACCCTTTTCCAAAAGGAAATGACATACCCTAAAGGGCGCGACCCTCATAACCTTGCCGCATCTTTCCTGTTTCGACCATTTTCGGGTTGTGAGGTCCGATGAGGTCTCGTACACAAAGCTACGCTTTACACGAAAGCCATGCTTTGATCAACAAATGATCAGCAACACACAGCATCACTCAGCATGCCACACTACCGAATTGGGAGTATATCACTGATAACCTTCAACTACATAACCCTTGAGCTCGTACGTCTCAGAGAAGGGTGTTAAGCTAAGAGAATAAATTCTCCGCCACCAAACAGAAATGTATTTGAAAGAAATCAGCTTTATATCTCAAAGTGTAGTGTCGGACATACAACCATACAAGTCTGTTCCGGGTTCGAACAGAACCGAAGGCATTTTCGAAGAAGTCCTTGCAATTCGGGTATTCACAATCCCGATCGGACTTCCCATCACTTAGGGAATCTCTATACCGGAGCAACTCAGTGCAGAGACAATCGATAGGTCGTCCTATCGTTTTCATAAATACCCGGTCTTCAACACCGGTCTTCAAATGCTATCCATTACGAGATATCACTATTCGAAATGTGCTATACGACTCAAAGGTCCTCTCCCAGCTAAATCGAATAGTGATCGATAAATTTAAACACGTGGATATATATCAATCACAAAGATTTATATTCAGGGTTCGATGTGGGTTTCGGATAACAAACTGAAATCCGACTCCCTGTCGCATAGAGGTTTAAATACCGTTTTAAGGGCAAAAAGGTATCACATACATATAGGGACAAATCACAAGTCACAAAGCAATCACAGTATCACAACAGAAATATCAATTCAGTACAGAATATTTGATGATAGTCAATCATCTTCAATTTGGGTGAATATGATTAAGTGTATAAACCACACAATTATTTTATTAATTGCAAATCAATGATTAATTTATTCTTAACTATGAATTAATTAAATCGTAGTTACTTTCATTAATTAATCATTCTTTAATTTATCAACTTTTAATTATAAAATAATTACAATTTGAATTGTTCAAATCATAATTTAATCATTATAAAGAATTTTTGTTTTAAGTTAAAAATTTAAATTTTTGATTTACTCTTCAAATATTTTATCAAGTTAATTTCTTAAACAATTTTACTTTTAAAATTTAAGTTTTTAAAATACTTTATTTATTTCAGATAATTATTTCAAAAACAAATTTTTAAACTCATGTTTCAAATAATTATTTCAGATAATTATTTCAATACCATACTTTACATTAGATTATCCTACTATCATCGTTTATGAAGAACGAATTTAGAGAAGCATTTAAACTTTGTTTCAAGGATTTTTATAAAACTGGAATTCTGTTGTTTCAGAGCCAACCCGAGTGCTGTCTCGAGTTCCCCTCGAGTGAAACTACTCCCCGCTTCGAGCTTTGGCTCAAACTTACCCGTGACACATTTTTTATAAATTTGTTTAAGTTTTTAAAACTGACCCGATTCAACGCCCAACGAACACGAGTCTGACTTCGAGTTTCTTTTCCAATTTCCCGAGTGAGACTTTGAGTCACACTGCTCCTCTCCCAAAACAACTACTGACACTATCTATCCCCTGTACACGTGCACGGCGGCACGACTTGACTCCGACGAACACCAACGCCTCAGGCAAATCACAAATCACACACCTACTCAAAACCCAAGTTCGAATTGCCTTCAAAAATTTCGAATCGAAATTTATCATACGGTTCGAAATCTATAGCTCAAACCAAAACGACATAACGACTTTGCCACCCCCGCAGAGACCACCGAAGTCGCCCATATTTCGTCCACACCACGACAACACGACAAGCAATCATCCAACAGAGATTCGTGACACTCGATCACGTATAGGAGTCGTACTCACCACGTTACTGACATGAACAAAAACTTGAAATAAAACCCTAAAATGGATTCGACCCAACAATATATGCAATGAAAAAATTATCTGATAATTTTCTCAAAATCAATGATGTTTATACTTGCTTCAATCCAAATTTCAACATTTATAATTAGATTGATCACCAGAAATTCAAAAAAAAACGATTTGTGTTCAAACTCAAACTGCTCTGTATATACCCAACTAAAAATCTTCATTTTTGTTTTAAAAGTCATGATTTGCAGTAAGAATTTAAGCTATTAACTTGGATTAGCTTTTTATAATACTTGAGTTCATCACATTTTTTTCTTGATTGCCTCTAACCAAAGTTTCAGTGATGATATCTTACAACCTTGGTTCAAATCAGCTTTAAAAATCCAAATTTAAGTTTCTGTTAACCCCTTTTCGACTCACGACCTAGCAGTATGCCGAGTTAAGGTGCTTGCCGACCTAAGAAAGAGGACGACCTAACAATCTAAAGGCGTAACCGACTTAAGGAAAGTTCCGAGTTAACAAGATCTCCGACTTAACAGGCTACGACCTAAGGAGAGATCTGACCCAACAGTTGCCGATCTAACTACTGAGAAGAGCTGCCGAGTTAAGAGGTGTGCCGAGTTAGGATCCTGCCGACTTAAGGTAATCTGTGACTCAAGAGCTAAGACCGAGTTAAGAAGGATGCCGAGTTAGGAGCCTGCCGACTTAAGGCAATCTGTGACTCAAGAGCTACGACCTAAGGAAGATTCCGAGTTATGAAAGGCTCCGACTTAACAAGGTTCCGACCTAACGGGTTACGACTTAGTGGGTTTACGACTTAAAGGCTGCAAGTTAAGGTCTTACGAGTTAAGGTCTGATAAGTCGGCAACGACTTAATACTTGTCAAAGACAGCCACAGGATGGGTCAGCAACAACCATCCCTTAACTCGCCACCGACCTAACCCTATTCCTTAACTCGCCACCGACCTAACCCTATTCCTTAACTCATCACCGATCTACCATAAGTCGGCTACGACTTAAATACTTAGAGAAAATTCCTGAGTCCAGATCAGCTCCTATAAATACCCCACCACTTCCAACATGAAGGGGACTTTTGGCAATTCATTTCTAAAGCGCCGTTACTCTGTCGAACTCTCCAATCATTCAGCAAACAAGGATCCTTCAAGCATTCAAGACACTACAACAAACTTCGAGAGAAATTCTTAACATCCGACATGGATTCATCGAGTTTCATCGCCAAAGATTGAGCTAGTAGTCAAGATTGTTTCTTGTGATCGAGTTGTATTGTTTTCATAGGAGATTTGTATCAATTTGTAACCAGATTCAATAATAAAGAGATTCAAAGTGGACGTAGGCTAAATCTCAAGCCGAACCACTATAAATTGATGTCTTTTACTGCATTTCTGCTATTTTCCTGCTTGATTTCTGTTCCCGTTACACGGGTGGTGCTTTCACAATCTTACTACACACACCGGGTGTTGGCGTTCACATTTTAACGTTAACATTTTGGTGCTTTCACTGAGAACCCAACTCAGGCTGCAACTCACCATTGCTTCTCAGAAGTTTGCTGAAAGAATTTCCCACAAAGTCAGAAGTTTATCAGACATAATGGCTCCCGGAAGGAAACGAAAGTCTGTCAGAACTGATGATGACCATGACAATACTGCCACTTCTCTCTCTCCAAATCAAGCAGCTCCGAGCATCGGTGTTACGCGACAGGAGTTAGATGCTGCTGTATCCGGACTGTACCAGCAGATTGAAACTCAGAATAACCTGATGATGGAAAGGCTGAATGCTCTATTTGGTACGAGTCAAAGACCAGTAAATAATGAGGGAAACTTTGCTAATGCTGCTCCCAATTCCGAGGGAAGAAATATTCCTCACGGGGGATCAGGTGCTGCCGAAGGGGCACCCCTCCAGGCCGAAGGATCTAGGCCGTCACCAGTTCTTCATGAGCATTTACTTGGACAAACTCCTGAAAAGATGGCTGAGGCCTACTCTGCGAAATCTCTGAACAATGAGGAATATCTCTCTGGTATGATCAAGCAAATAATGAAAGAGAGCATGCAAAGAGATGAAGACGAAAGCGAATGGGGATTCGCACCAAGTAGAACTCCGTTTACCGAGAAGATTCTGAAAGCTGAATTTCCTAGAAAGTTTGTTCCCCCCACTATTCCTGCTTATCGGGGGACAAGTGATCCAAATCAGTTCTTGTATAAATACGACTGGCATATGACCGGCGCAAGGGCGACCGACGAGATAAAGTGCCGATATTTCCCAGTTTATTTAGAAGGAGTGGCGCTTCTCTGGTTTACCAAGCTTCCAGTCCGATCTGTAGATCAGTTTTCCGATCTCACCCGAAAATTCAAAGAGCAATTCAGGCTATACGCTTCATAGGCAAAAGATATAATTTCACTGTCCAGTCTTGAACAGAATCCGGGAGAGCCTATTAAGTCATTCTTGAACCGCTTCAACTTAGCTCTGGCAGAAGTCGATAATGCAGAGCCACGAATGATCTTGACCTATTTGATGCGTGCCGTTGACAAATCGAGCGAATTTGGGAAATGGCTGAAGATGAAAGAGCCAAATTCGCTCGAGAAATTCTACAAAAAGGCTGACGAATTTATACGCCTAGAGAATCTTTCCGCACTAGCTAAAGTTGTGACAACGGTGGCGGAAAATAATGCTACTACTCAAAGCAAGAAAGAACCGGCAGATCAGAAAAGGGAAAGTAATGGTGGGAAAAGGCAGAAAGACTTCAAAAAGCCCCGTTTTCTTAAACCATCAGACTTTACTCCTCTGACCGATACCCCGGAAAATATATTCATCGCCACTAAAGATGCTGTTGAATTTCCGAAACCACCGGCCGTGAAAGTTGGGAAGAATGCTGTTCAGAGCGGAAGATTTTGCAAGTTTCACAACCAACCAGGGCATGATACCAATGAGTGCCGCCATTTGAAAAGTCTGATTGAAGAATTGCTAAGAGAGAATAAATTGCAGCAATACGTCAAGAGGAATAGAAAGGACCCATCTTCATCCAGCCAAGGGCAGTTACCTCCAACTAATTCATCTGATTCAGGAGAGAGGCCAGCTGGAAAGGAAAGACCTGTTATTAATGTGATCACAGGGGGGCCTCACCCGGCTGGCAGGAGTTGGGGTGAAATGGAAAGGTATGCAAAAGCTTTGAAGTATGCACCAACCGAAGAAAGTGTCTTAATCCTGGAAGATGTTTCACCTCTAAAGCAGCAAAAAACTTTCCATGATGATATTATGTTCAGAGCCAGGGATTCTGTTAATGTGGAAGCTCCTACTGAGGACCCTATGGTTGTCTCTGTCGGTATTGGGCCGGCTATTGTCAGAAGAGTGTTAGTTGATAGTGGTGCCTCATGCAACATCCTCTTTAAAAGGACATTTGACCAAATGAAAATTCCGATGACTGATGTACATGCTTCTTCACACAAGATCGCCGGATTTACAGGAGAGCTGAAACAGCCGATCGGAACAGTGGACTTGTTTGTTGAAATGGGTGAAGGACCCAAGAAATTGGTTCGGAAGCAAACCTTTATAATTGTGGATGGATTCTCCGCCTATAACGCTTTCTTGGGCCGGCCTACTCTTGCAGCTTTCAGGGCCGTCCTCGCTCCTTGGTGCTTAACAATGAAATTTCCTACTGATAATGGGATTGCTGTTATCAAAGGAGATCAAAACGCAGGACGAGAATGTTATCTTGTAGAACTCCGAGAGGCTAGGAGAAAAGAAATGGGGAAAGATGCGGCAGCTCCGCTCCGCATCAAGGAACCAACCCTGTAGCAACTACGGAGCGGCCCCTGTACTGGCGAACACAGCAATGCAAGAAAAGAAATGGATCCCAGAAAAGCCAGTACAGGGGAGAATAGGGTGGTACCCGTGGAGGTAACGGTACCAGTATCTGTAGACCCGAAAGACCCGAATAAAGTGCTCAATGTGGGTTCACAGCTAAGTATAACGGTTCAAAACACACTGATATCGTTCTTGAAAGCCAATCTAGATGTGTTCGCTTGGTGTCATGCTGATATGTGCGGAATCTCTCCAACAATTGCTGTTCACACCCTGAATGTCGATCCAAAATTCACTCCAGTAAAACAGAAAAGGAGAACTCAAGGTCCAGAAAGGTCAGCAGCTTTAAAAGAAGAGGTAGATCGTCTCCTAGAGAATAATTTCATCAAGGAATCCACTTATCCAAATTGGGTTTCAAATCCAGTGCTGGTTAAGAAGGCAAATGGAAAGTGGAGAGTATGCATTGATTTCTCAGATCTGAACAAGGCTTGCCCCAAAGACTGCTTCCCGTTGCCTAGAATCGATCAACTAGTAGATGGGACGGCTGGACATGAGTTGTTATCTTTTATGGATGCCTATTCCGGATACAATCAGATTATGATGAATGAACCAGATCAGGAGGACACAAGCTTTATTACAGATGTGGGACTCTACTGTTACAAAGTCATGCCATTCGGGTTAAAGAATGCAGGGGCAACATACCAAAGACTTGTCAACGCTATGTTCAAGCCACAGATCGGCAAAACAATGGAAGTCTATGTTGATGATATGTTAGTAAAGTCAAAGAAGGCAGTAGACCACATGGATCACTTGGCAGAGATGTTCTCAATTCTTCGGAAGTACGGAATGAAGCTCAATCCATTGAAATGTTCATTCGGAGTAGAGTCTGGGAAATTCCTGGGTTTCATTGTGAGCGCTAGGGGCATCGAGGCCAATCCTGCTCAAATCACAGCTCTAAGAGAAGTTAAAGCCCCTAGAACAAAGAAAGAACTGCAAAGTCTCAATGGAAAGGTTGCCGCTCTTAGTCGCTTCATTTCCAAGGCCACAGACAAATGCATTCCCTTCTTTGATGCTCTAAAGAAAGGAAAGAAAAATTTCGAATGGACTCCTGAATGTCAGAATGCTTTCGATCAACTGATTCATCATATGAGAACTCCTCCGGTCCTTTCCAAGCCTAGTGATGGTGAAGACCTCTTCATCTACCTGGCAATTTCATCCCATGCTTTAAGTGTAGCACTCGTACGAGAAGATATGAAAATACAACGTCCGGTTTACTACATCAGCAAACGGTTTGCTGGGGCTGAAATGAATTATTCAAAGATAGAAAAACTTGCTTATTGTCTGCTAATCGCTTCCAGAAAGTTGAGGCCTTATTTTCAATCTCATCCTATCAAGGTCCTGACTAATCAGCCTTTGAAGCAAGTTCTGTATCGTCCTGAAACCTCGGGTCGTCTCTTGAAGTGGAACATAGAACTCAGCCAATATGACATCACTTACCATCCCCGAAGAGCAATTAACGGACAAGCTTTAGCAGATTTCATTGCAGAATCCACTGACAAAGGTGACAGTAAGGAAGAAACCACTGACTGCATTCCGATACAGTGGAAGTTGTATGTTGATGGCTCAAGAAACGATTATTGTTCTGGGGCAGGAATTGTGCTCGAAACTCCCGAAGGACGATCACTATGTTATGCATTGAGGCTGGAGTTTCCTTCGACAAACAATGAAGCAGAATATGAAGCCCTTATTGCCGGATTAAAAATCGCCAAGGAATTAAATATCAAAGTGATACAAATTTTCAGCGATTCTCAGCTCATTGTTTGCCAGGTGAAGAAAGAATTTCAAGCCAAAGGAGGGAATTTGCCTGCATATTTGACAAAAACTTCCGAACTCCTCAATGATTTAGATCACTACTCAATAAGCCACATACCCCGAGAGGAAAATATGAAGGCGGATTCTTTAGCAAAGTATTCAAGTTCCGGAGAAGCTCAATTACTAGGATTAGTTCCTGTAGAAGTTCTGTCAGCTCCAAGCATTGATGAAATGGATGTTGATTGGCTTATGACTACGTCTCAAGAGCATGAATCATGAATGACTCCAATCAAAGAATACTTACTCAGTGGTTCCCTGCAAGAGAATTCTAAGGAACGTCGAAAGTTATTAAGAAAAGCATCGAGGTATATAATTCAAGATGGCCGATTATACAGGCGGGGATTTTCAACCCCACTACTCCGATGTGTAACTAAAGAAGAAGCCAAGACAATCTTAACAGAGGTGCACGGAGGAGAATGTGGAGACCATTCAGGTGGTCAAACACTTGCAAAGAAAATTCTCCGATATGGATACTTCTGGCCAGATATCAATCGAGATGCTGCAACTTTTTCCAGGAAATGTGACAGATGCCAACGATTTGCAAAAATCCCAAGAGCACCCTCCACTGAACTCACACAAATGGTCAGTCCATGGCCATTTGCCATTTGGGGGATAGACCTAATTGGACCATTACCGATCGCCAAATCAGGAATTAAATATGCTATTGTTGCCGTTGATTATTTCACCAAGTGGGCTGAAGCTGAACCTTTGGCCACCATCACTTCTAAAAAGATGATAAATTTCGTAACGAAGAATATCATTTGCAGATATGGTGTGCCACAGAAGATAATCACCGACAATGGCACTCAATTTGAAAGTGAAGAATTCCAGGATTTTTGCAAACGGTTCAGAATTCGAAAAAGCTTCTCAGCAGTGGCTCATCCGCAGGCAAATGGGCAAGTGGAAGCAGTCAACAAGATCATCAAGTCAACTATCAAAAAGCAACTTGAAAAAGCAAAAGGTGGTTGGGTTGATAAGCTTCCATTAGCACTATGGGCGTACAGAACGACTCACAAAACTGCGACTGGGCACACTCCATTTTCACTGGCATACGGATCTGAGGCAATGATTCCAGTAGAAGTAGAGGTTCCTTCACATAGAAGAGTTCATTTCAATGAAATCGAAAATGAAAAACTGCAACTTGAAGCGCTTGATTTTCTTGATGAGAAAAGAGAAGAAGCTAGGCTCAGAGTTTCAGCTCATCAGCAGAGAATAGCCAGGTATTTCAATTCCAAAGTTCGCCAACGCAGCTTTGAAGTCGGAGACTTGGTTTTGAAAAGGATCATGACAGCAACTGGTGTGTTTGGGCCAAACTGGGAAGGACCATATGTCATAGGCACTAAACTTCTCGATGGCACTTTCAAACTCATAACTGTTGAAGGAGATCCGATTCCAAGGGCCTGGAACAGCAACCATTTGCGTCCTTACTTTACCTGAAAAGAGCTCAGCTCAAAATTGTAAAATGATGATGAATGTATCAGTTGTATTGTGAAACATTGTAAATCAGTGTAAATGAATGAAAGCTATAAAGTGGACGTAGGCCCGATTTTTGGCCGAACCACTATAAATCTTGTGTTCTTTACTATTTCATGATGCCTGTTTTATTTTGATATGTAAATACTTTAAATGTATCGCTAAAATATCAATTCAAAATTGCAGGACATTATAACAAGGCTTGCTCATCACAAAGCTAAGCAACTTTCATAAATCAACTATTATACGAAAACCAAGCCGCAAAAAATTTTGTCCAAATTCAAATCCCAAGCAAGGAAAACTTCACATAAAAAGTTGGCGACTCCACTGTGACAAACCTTTGTTCACTAGTTGAGATTGCCGTTATGAATAGACATCCGACTAGATAACTTGCGTTTGTCTCGTGAAGTCGTTCAACAGTGAAGTCCACTTCTTCGGATAAAGCAATTTACTTGTAAGAGGAAAAGAAGAAGATGTGCTTGGAAACGATAATAAGAGAGCGCTAATAGGCAGATGATGAGGGAAACTCGCCAACCAACCAATGCCCTCTAACGAGGCACACCAATAAATGGGAGTGCTTTCCTCAACCAAAAAGATCGGTGAGACTACCGAAGGGGCATCTTGTTAATTGATTGCGGTCGTTTGTACAAACAAACATCCAATCAAGCAACTTACACCTGCCCCGCGAACCCATCCGACCATGAGAAAGTAACTCCCAGGCACTCAAAAGCCCTCTTCGGAGGCACAAGCCCTCTTCGGAGGCACATGACCTCTTCGGAGGCAAAAGCCCTTTCCCAAGGCACTGCAAGCCCTCTTCGGAGGCACATGACCTCTTCGGAGGCAAAAGCCCTTTCCCAAGGCACCACAAGCCCTCTTCGGAGGCACAAGCCCTCCTCGGAGGCACAAGCCCTTTTCGAAGGCACAAGACCTCTTCGGAGGCACAACTCTTTAAGAGGAGCCCTCTCCGGAGGCATGTCCTAAAATAAAATGCTTAAACAAAAAGCATCGTCCAGAAGCACAGTTCAACTCCCAAAGGAAGGAAGGACTAACTTGTTCATCTAGAAAGGTTCCTCCATAAAAAAAAAAGGGGTTGAAAAAGGCTACAAAATTCTTTCAGAAAAGGTTCATTTCACTTCATAGGGAAATTCACTTCTTAATGAATAAAAGTGGTTATCCCCGAAAGTTGAAGCGTTCTTCAGAAAGAGAAAATAAAAATTCTTCTAAAGACTGGATATACTCTATTAAAAGCGGAATAATTGTACTCTGAAGTAAGAGTATTAGTCTTAAAAAAAACTAGGAATATTGCAATGCACTTACGGCATGGGGGCAATACTGTACAATTCAATTACATTAATGAAAGCAACATGCCACAAGTTCGTTGCAATACCACGGAAAACAGATGTGGAATAAATGCATTCTCAAACGCAGACAGAAAGTTTGCACAAATAAGAAGAATCGTTTGTTCTACACTTAAAATAAAAGATAGATCATTCTCACATACACAAGAGTTTGTACAAGTAAAATAATTGTTTTATTTAGTACTATGAAAATTCTTTACATGTGCAGATATCTCAAAAAGCAAAAGCGAGGACCGGTACCCGCACAATCCCCGGTCAATACATGCAAAGAGCAAAAATAAAAAGTAGAAAATCCAGCTTGATTATTCCTTCTTCTCACCACCCTTGGAACTCTTACCCGGTCTGATGATTAGCTTTTGAAGTCGTTGAGAACGGGCAGGGGCAGAAGGAGAAAGCGGTACAGCCGGATCAACTACTGCTTCCTCTTCAGTGGAAGTCTTCTTCTTTTTCCTTACAGCACGCTTCCCCTTCCTCTTTGAAGAAGACTCACTCCCCGGAGTAGTCAGCAATGTTGAAAGCCTTGTATCGTCGTCAAGAGACCGCTCCGGGGTCTTCTCGATGTCTTCAAAATCCTCCGCCTTCTGTTCCTGAGAAGCAGCCGGATCATCCAAGCCTTGAAGAGCTTCGATTTTCTCTGCCTGTGATCCCGGTTGGGAAGCAGAGGGAGGAGTAATTTGGGAAGACAGAGGAACGGCAATCGAAGGAGTGAAAGCTTGTGTAGTGCTTGGTGCCTCCGCTGTAGAAGAAAAGAAGTTAAAATCAGCATCCCCCGAAAATAAAGAAGGCATCGGTTCATCAAAGTTTAAGTAACAAGTAAGAAGGTCATCGAATTCGGCTAAGTCAAATGACTGGTTCATTAGACCTGAGATGACACCAAGAGTACCTGGAGGAGTTGGCTTTACAAGATCCACCTCGAACTTCTCGGCTTCAATATCATCCAGTGCCTCATCTTCAGTAGGAGTAGTTGCAGTCTCCTGGGCAACTTTGGCTAAATGTAGAGAATGAGGGCTGGAATCTATAATATTAACGTCGGCTGAAGTGGAAGTCTGAACGGGGGCAGTTAAAGGAGCTTCTTCTTTTGGAGGCTCTTCTCCCGCTGTTTCAGCTCGTACTTTGGCAAGTAGCTCCTTCCCCTTAACAAGAGCGGCGCGATCCTCATCATTGAGATAGCGCTCCTCAAGTTCCAGCTCATTATAGCCAGCCCCGCCAAGCATATCCATCGCGACTTCCCACACTTCAGCCAATGTAATTTCATAATCGGGACCAAGAAAAGAGAGGCTCCCACGACCCAGAACGCTGTGTAAATAAAAGTCAAATAAGGTAGAGCTGATGTCTGCTTTCGTCGCCTCATGTGATTGCTCAGCCGCTTCCTTTTCGGCAACGGCAGCGATCCGGCCAGCGGTAGCCTCATCACGCTCTGCCTCAACTTTAGCAAGTCGAGACTTTAGTAACTCAATCTCCATGTTCTGGGAGGTGACCTTTTCCCGCAGTTCGGCGTTTTCTGTGCGGTACTTCTCATTAACGTGCTGTTCGGCGGCAAGCTTCATTTCTACATCTCTTTGTGCAGCATGTGCGTCCCGCACTTGCTTCTGAAAGACTTCTTCTTTTTGAGTATATGATGCAGAAGAAGAAGCGAGATTTTCCTTAAGCTGCTTAACTTCAGACGCAAGCTTTGCATTGTCATCTGCAATACTCGTCATTTCCGCGTCATGCTGCTTACGCCATTTGTCCCATTCTGCTTTATCATTCTCCATCGTCATCATCGCCTCAAGGTTAAGATGGTTGACCCTTTGAAGTTCATCAACCAACTTCTGCCATCCAGACATTCTTTCAATATCAAGCTTGACAGCGTCGACATTTCTCAGCATTGCCTGCTTATCAATCGGAACTATGTCCAAGTCAAAGCGCACCCCTTTTAGGCACCAATTCGGAAAACGGCTCTGAAGTGTTGGGGGGTCGTCCTTGACTTGATATTGCGGTCTGCTAATGATAGTCTGAATGTCAGATTTCTTCAAAGGAGGAGAGCTAGCCAGAATATCAGAAGGAATGGGAGCGTCAGTCTTTTCAGAAATTTCAGACGCGTCAGTCGGTTTAGATCGTTTGCTCGGTTCATCGGCAATCTGAGTTTTTCCCTTATCATCGTAAGACTTCCGCTTATGAGAGTAGTCACTCCTATGCGAAGAGTCATATCGCTCGGCATCTTTCCTTCTTTGCCACTGATCGTAATCCCGCTTCTCCTGGGCTTTCCTTCGAGCCTTCTCTTCATCTGTTTCTTTTGGGGTATCAAGGTACTTCCTAAAGTCATAGGTGCCGCGGCCTCCACGGTACTTGAATGAGTCATAATATGAACCTGTACGTCCCATTGGAGAACCTGAAAGCAGAAGAAGGGTAGAATTTAGAAATTTCCAGGAAAAAGAGGATAAATGCTTATAAGTGCTGAAAAGTCCTAAGTGTGTGTGGTGTGCAAACTACATGCGTCAAATTACAGACCACGCTTTAGTGTGGAAACAGGGACGATTGGCGTAGTAGGCATTTGGGTTTGTTTAAGGATAGAAGTCGCCTCGACAACGGGAGAAGTCGCTTTTTGATTGCTATCCCCGAAAAGCTCTTGGGAAGTTATCATAATGTCACTCAAGCCATCAAAGGTGTCGTCGCCCAAGTGTTCAGCAGATTTCTCCTTCTCAACTACCACATCAATTGATTTTTCAGAAGCTCGAGGATTCTCTTCTTCCTCAATAATTGGGGGAAGTGCCGACTTGCCAGCCAACCCTACAACATCAGTGGATCCGGAGCACTTTATCAAAGCAGTATCCATGACAAGTGTTTTTGATGCAGCTTCTTCCGCAGAAACTGGGGCATTTGACGCCTCTGCTTGAGAACCCGAAGCAGCCGATGTTTCTGCATCAGAGCTAGGAATTTCATGAATTCAAGTCGACCTGGAAGGGTGCAGAAGCCCAAATTGGTGCAAAAGCTCATCATCTAATAGAAATTGGATACTCCTCTCCTCTACAGGCACCGCCATAAGCCTCTCGAAAGTCACTTTGTGACTGAGATTTTTGGAAGGAGGAGGAAGTGCTGAAAAGGAAAAAAGAGCGAAGTTAGCACTTGATAATCCGAACTTCGGTAAGTTTGAAAGAACATAAGAAACAAATGCAAGTGATCTTACTCCCTATTCTCCAAATAGCATAAAACCCAGGAGGGCAGCGAACATAGAAGAACGGGCTCAGGAAACTGTGAACACTTTCAGGGAGACCGGTGATCAACTTACGATTTCTCGCACTCCTTACAACTATGATGGAGGGATGATCTTTATTTTTGGCAAAAGTACAAAGATAGCGAATTTCTCCGAAGGTAGGGAAGCGGCCCAGTGTTCTCCTAAAAATCACGCATAGTCCCAGCAAGATGGCGTAGCCATTGGGATGTAACTGAAAAGGGGAAATAGATAGTTGGAGAAGAAGTTCTCGAATGCAGTCATTGAATGGGGGGATAGCCCCGCTCAAGCACATTTGGCGGTTAACTGCGACAAAGCCACGGGGCGGTCTGTCAGCAGTATCATTTATTTCGAGAAGCAAAGCGTCAGCCTCAGCAATGCCAAACTGGATGCATAGTTGACGAAAGGCTTTATGGCTCAAAGTAGTAGGAGTCCTCTCCGGAGGATCGTTCAGCGGGATAGCAACTGGAAATACATCTTCAGCTTGCTCTGTTCCTTCTTGTGGAGAAGACATTCTACACAATCAGCTGAATGTTCAAATGTGAAGGTGCACGTTCCCTAAAAGTGTGAAGTGTTGTGCAAAAAAAAACTAATGAAAATAAACGACAAGCATAACTGGAATTAAATTAGTTGACAATCAATCGATTACAGAATTTCAGAACTTGTCAATGATCAAGTGCAGTGTTAATACAGACAAGTCAATTTCACTTGACTATTATGATTTTGTTTTAATACTTCACTTGAATTGGTTATTGTACAGCATCTCGTTCATATTCATTTAATTTAACTTTCTCGTTATCAACTAATCCGTCACTCGATGTGGGCAGTCGGTGATAGTATATTCGTCCCAGTATTCTGTGAATGTTGTATTAAGCAGGATTATTAGTTTGCAAAATTGAAGCAATATGTAAAATGCATGCAACACAGTTCATAGTTCAACAGTTCGAAGTTCAGGCACAGTTCAAAAATCATCTGTTGGGTGGCCGAAAGCTTAAGTATTAACTAGGTGACGACCTAAGGAAGATTCCCTATGGGTCAAAGCCAGAAATCCTCTAAGTCCTAACTAGGTGACGACCTAAGGAAGATTCCCTATGGGTCAAAGCCAGAAATCCTCTAAGTCCTAACTCGGAAGCGACTCAAAACCTAGGTCGCATGAAACTGCTAAGTCGGCTCCGAGTTAAGTCAGGAAAGTCACTGGATCGCGTGAAATCCCTAGGTCGTGACCGAGCCAATACCTCAACCAATTTTCTTCCCTAACTCTTAACCCGTTAACCCAATAGCCTCACAGTCAACAACGATCCTCGTTCCATCACACCATTGGACCACCCAAGGAGCCAATTCAAATCGAATCAAATTTGCTGCGAATCCAGTGTATTACTGCCCTATTACAATTACAACACGGTCGATGGCGATTGACGAACAATCAAAAAGTTATGCACAATGAATCGCAGCATCTAAACACAAATGGAAGTCAAAAACTGGGGAGTTATCGATTCGACAGTGAGCATGGGTGAACGATGACCAGATCGACTTACGAAGTATAACAAGAAGATGATCGGCGATTGGATGGTTGGAGTTTATCTCTGAAAGCTCTAAAGTGCGTCAATGGCAGATTCGAGAAAAGGAACAGATGAGGAAGAGGAAGAAGGATGCAACTATTTATATGCTGGAAGGCGAGTCGACTTGCACGGTGTACGACCTAAGGCATTTGTTAAGTCGTTACCGACCTAACCAAAGAATTAAGAGAATCGAAGCATACGACCTATGGCTTAGGCATATACTTCGAGGGGCAAATGTTAACCCCTTTTCGACTCACGACCTAGCAGTATGCCGAGTTAAGGTGCTTGCCGACCTAAGAAAGAGGATGACCTAACAATCTAAAGGCGTAACCGACTTAAGGAAAGTTCCGAGTTAACAAGATCTCCGACTTAACAGGCTACGACCTAAGGAGAGATCTGACCCAACAGTTGCCGATCTAACTACTGAGAAGAGCTGCCGAGTTAAGAGGTGTGCCGAGTTAGGATCCTGCCGACTTAAGGTAATCTGTGACTCAAGAGCTAAGACCGAGTTAAGAAGGATGCCGAGTTAGAAGCCTGCCGACTTAAGGCAATCTGTGACTCAAGAGCTACGACCTAAGGAAGATTCCGAGTTATGAAAGGCTCCGACTTAACAAGGTTCCGACCTAACGGGTTACGACTTAGTGGGTTTACGACTTAAAGGCTGCAAGTTAAGGTCTTACGAGTTAAGGTCTGATAAGTCGGCAACGACTTAATACTTGTCAAAGACAGCCACAGGATGGGTCAGCAACAACCATCCCTTAACTCGCCACCGACCTAACCCTATTCCTTAACTCGCCACCGACCTAACCCTATTCCTTAACTCATCACCGATCTACCATAAGTCGGCTACGACTTAAATACTTAGAGAAAATTCCTGAGTCCAGATCAGCTCCTATAAATACCCCACCACTTCCAACATGAAGGGGACTTTTGGCAATTCATTTCTAAAGCGCCGTTACTCTGTCGAACTCTCCAATCATTCAGCAAACAAGGATCCTTCAAGCATTCAAGACACTACAACAAACTTCGAGAGAAATTCTTAACATCCGACATGGATTCATCGAGTTTCATCGCCGAAGATTGAGCTAGTAGTCAAGATTGTTTCTTGTGATCGAGTTGTACTGTTTTCATAGGAGATTTGTATCAATTTGTAACCAGATTCAATAATAAAGAGATTCAAAGTGGACGTAGGCTAAATCTCAAGCCGAACCATTATAAATTGCTGTCTTTTACTGCATTTCTGCTATTTTCCTGCTTGATTTCTGTTCCCGTTACACGGGTGGTGCTTTCACAATCTTACTACACACACCGGGTGTTGGCGTTCACATTTTAACATTAACAGTTTCATTATCTGGTTCGATTTCAAACAGAAAGTTTTACTAAGATTCAGTTGAAAACAAATTGAGGTTTGAATAAAAATCAACCCTGGTAATTTATACAGAGAGAAACAAATGTACAGAGTAACCTGGGTATACATATATCAAATCATATTCAAAGATAAATATATACAATGCCATAAAATAAATGAATCATCTTTACAGTTAACTTAAAGCCTTTAAGTTGATGTTTACTCACCTGGAATATAATTGAAACACAGAGCTTCTAGGCTTGAGAAGAAACAGTTTTGATTTTCCTTGTTCCAATCTTTGAGTTTGAAAATATGGTGATACTTATTTTTTTATTTTTCTCAGTTTTACTATGTTATGTTTGAACGAACAAGAATATGGAAGTATAAAAAATAAAAGAAGTGCACAGGTTTTTTAGCAAAGGACTGAAACAAGATAATAGTTGTACCTTTTTAAATTATTTGTACATTGTTAACCAGAGATTTTTCTTCCTCTTATAATTTCGAATGACTTGCCTATGGGCTGAGTTTGAAAGCATTTAATGCTCATGTTCCCATCCTAGTTAACATGCAACCTTACTTTAATTCTTGCAAGTACTAAGTCTGTTTTATTAGTAGATTTTTCTTTGCCTTGCCTAAGTCTTAGTTTCCTATGTTCTACATATCAACATTTAATTTATCATATATATTTTATTTTAGAGTTGAACACGAATTCTTATTTGTGGTATACATATATATAATTTCTTTCTAAATTTTTCCACTTTATCTTATATAGATATGTGTATATATATATAAGATGTTAAATCCGAGTGATTTAAATTCGAAAGAATTTGGAGTTTTATTTATTTAAATTAACATGGATTTTATTTGTTTTAAAACTTTTCAAATTAAAATTTCCAAAAATCCAAATAAGTTACCAAATTCAAATTAATAAATTCTGGGATGTTACAATATCCCCTCCTTAAGAAAATTTCGTCCTCGAAATTTGAAAGAGAGAGAAAAACAAAGAATATACGAATTCAGAAGAAAAAAAATAGAGAAATGGCTTACCAGTTTAAGCCGAGATATCCACTCTACAATTGGGATACGATTTTTGCATACTATCTTCAGTTTGCCACTCCATTACACTTTAACCAGTTTTACAACTTTGTTCCTCAAGTGCTTTTCATCTCGATCTACAATCTTTATTAGTTCTCTTCTAACCGTTAAATTGGGAGTGATTTCGAGATCCTGCTGAGCAGCTTCTTCAATAATACAGTCTGGATCGTGCACATACTTTCGAAGACTAGAAATGTGAAACACATCATGGACACCAGACAACCAGCTAGGCAGCTGTACTCGATAAGCTAAAGAATCGATCCTCTCCAGAATAGGAAAAGGACCAATATACTGCGGTGCCAGCTTACCGGTCTTCCCAAACCTCAATACACCTCGCATTGGAGATACTTTGAGAAAAACAGAATGTCCAACTTGAAATTCTAAATCTCTTCTTCTGTGATCATAATAGCTCTTTTGGCGGCTTTGAGCAGTTATTAACTTCTTTCGTATAAAATCAACTTTTTCAGTGGCTTCTTTAATCATATCTGGTCCAAGGACGAGTCTATCACCTGCCTCAATCCAGCATGTAGGTGATCGATACGGACGACCATATAAAGCTTCAAAAGGGGCCATCTCTATACTGGCCTGATAGCTGTTGTTATAAGAGAACTCGACCAGATGTAAATGGTCCTCCCAGGAACCACCAAAATCGAGTATACAAGCACGCAATAGGTCTTCTAAAATTCGGTTAACCCTTTCAGTCTGCCCATCAGATTGTGGGTGATAAGCAGTGCTGAAATTCAGTTTTGTTCCTAAGGCGTCTTGAAATGCCTCCCAGAATCTACTAGTGAAGATCGGGTCACGATCACTCACTATACTATTAGGAATACCGGGGAGACGGACAATCTCTTTCACATACAACGCGGCTAAGCTTGCTGCCGTGCGGGTAGATTTTACTGGCAAGAAATGGGCTGTCTTAGTCAAATGGTCCACAATGACCCAAATGGCTTCATTTCCTTTTCGAGAACGAGGCAACCCGTCGATGAAATCCATCGATACTTGGTCCCATTTCCACTTCGGTACTTCTAAAGGCTGAAGTAAACCCGCCATTTTCTTTTGATCGCTTTTAATTTGTTGGCAAGTAGCACAGCGACTCACATATATGATATGTCCCTTTTCATTGTCTTCCACCAGAAAGTTCTTTTGATATCTTTATACATCTTATTGACTCCTGGATGGAAGCTATGTTTAGACTTGTGACATTCATCCAAAACTTCGCGTTTCAGATTAGGGAAGTCTGGAACACACATTCTACCTTTTAATCTTATAACTTCTCTACTATCCATCTCAAAATTAGTGTCTTCCCCTTGGCATATTCTTTTATGAATTCCTCAAAGAAACTCATCTTCATGCTGCTTGCTCGCGATCCTCTTAAGAAGACTAGGAGCGATAACAAGATGAGCAAGAATAGCGTGTTTCCTACTCAAGGCATCGACAACTATATTGGCTTTTCCGGGTGTATACAGAATATCTAAGTTATAAGATGCCAGAAATTCCAACCAACGTTGTTGTCGCAGATTCAGATCTTTCTGGGTGAAGAGATATTTCAAAGATTTGTGGTCGGTGAATAATTCGAATTTTTCACCTATAACAGAAGAATTTATTAAGTATAAGTATATGTTAAGTTAATTCGAACTTTAAAATTTCTTTTAGAAAATTGAAGGAGATCCTTACCCAGAAGATAATGTCGCCAGATCTTTAAGGCGAAGATAACAGCTAAAAGTTCCAAATCATGTGTTGGGTAGTTTCTTTCATGTGGACGTAACTGTCTACTCACATAGGCAATTACCTTCCCATTCTGCATTAATACTGCACCTACCCCATCACCACAAGCGTCAGTATAGACAGATAAACCCTGATTCCCGTTAAAAATAGCGAGAACAGGAGCAGTGGTTAATCTCTTCTTTAACTCCTGAAAAGCTTCGTCACATTTCGGAGTCCAGTTGAATTTTACATTCTTCATTGTTAGCTTAGTCAACGGACTAGCTATCTTAGAAAAGTCCTGAACAAACTTCCGGTAATAACCTGCTAAACCCAAAAAGCTTCGAACTTCTTTCGGAGTAGTGGGTCGCTTCCAGTCTAAAATAGATGAAATCTTGCTAGGATCAACAGAAATTCCTTCTTCATTAACAATGTGCCCGAGAAACTTAACTTCTTTGACCAAAAATGGCATTTAGAAAATTTGGCGAATAAGACGTTTCTTCTTAATATCTCCAAAACAATTCTGAGATGTTCAAAATGCTCCTCCTCAGTTTTGGAATAAATTAGGATATCATCAATAAATACAAGCACAAATTTATTCAATACTTCCCGGAATACACGAGTCATAAGATTTACGAAGTATGCTGGAACATTGGTTAGCCCGAAAGGCATGACTAACCATTCGTAGAACATATTAGGACCCCTGAAAGCGGTCAAATGAACACAATCTTCGGCGATTCGTAACTGATGGAATCCCTGAGCTAGATTCATTTTCGAAAAGAAATGAGTGCCATGTAGTTGATCGAATAGGTCGTCAATTCTAGGTAGAGGAAATTTATTCTTGAGAGTCTGCTTATTGAGATCGCGGTAGTCAACACACAATGTCAAAGATCCATCTGATTTAGCAACGAACACAACGGCTGAACCCCATTCAGAAACACTAGGACGAATTAATCCTTTACTTAGCAGATCATAAGTTTGCTTGACTAATTCACCGTTTTCTCTGGGCGCCATCCTGCGACTTGCATGAACTACAAGATGAGCATTTGGTACTAGGTCAATTCTGAATTCTATTTCTCGATGTGGAGGTAAGGATTTTACTTCTTCGAACACGTTTGGAAAATCTCTAACAATGGGTATGGACTCCAAACTGGGTTCAGAATATCCTAAATTATACATCAACCCTTCTCTTTTAGGACTAGGATCCTCACAAGAAATCTCAATAAACTTTCCAAATTCGGTTTTAATCGAAATCAATCGATTGTTACAATCCAATTTGGCTTCGTATTTCGTTAACCAATCCATTCCGAGTAAAACTTCAAATTCATTAAAATCAAGGACAAAGAGACCAATAGGGAATTGGTAACAAGAATATGAGATAGGAACGTCTCTACATCGAAGACAAAGGTTTGCGGGGCCTCCGACTGGATTCTTTACGCATATAGGCTCCTCAACGAAATCAGGTTCAAGATTTAGTTCATTTATAGCTTGCTGAGAAATAAAACTATGTATAGCACCTGTGTCAAACAAAACTCTAACAATTCTATCATAAATAGTAAGGTTACCTTCTAGAACCCCCTTCCCCTTTCCTACTTTGGAAGTTGTAGGTTGATCTTTGACTGCGTACACCTTTGCTACCTGAGCTTTCTTCATCATTGGGCAGTCTTTGACTTCATGTCCCTCTTCCTGACAAGCATAACATTTCCTGGCCTTTGCTTGAACGAATTGATTCACTTGTTTCTTAGGCTTCGTACAATTAGTTGAGTAATGCCTTTTTTTCAAACAACTATAGCAAGTAACATTCTCTGCCGAGCTTCTTTGATTGCTCTTCTTCTTCTCCTTACCCTGCCATGGTTTCTTGCCTCCAAACTTCCTCTTTTTCCAATTTGGATTGCTCGTATTTCCTCCCTCTTTCGGGATCTCTTGCATATCCAAGGTAGCATACCTATACCCCATATCAGTAAGATCAGAAAAAGACTCTTTGACGTGGCCAGTCATCCTTTCGTGGAACTTCTTATTCATCCCACGAATGAACCTTTCATTCGTCTTCAAAGGTGTGTTCACCAATTCTGGACAGAAGCGAGATAATTCATTGAATTTGTTTAGATACTCCTCAAATGACAAACTTTCTTGCTTCAAGTCCATAAATTGCTGGTACATTCGAGAAATCCAAGCTGATGGCATATAGCGTTTCTCAAATACTTCTTTAAATTTCTCCCAAGAAAACTCGTCTTCTGGCTTATCCACAGTGACTGTCTCCCACCAGGCTAAGGCTTCTTCTTGAAGTTGCTAGGAAGCTATTAGTCACATTTGATCATCCTCCAACTTTAGTCCTCTAAAGATTCTTTCACATGATCTGATCCATGCTTGGGCCTCAACAATCGACTCCTTGCCAGTGAACGGCTTACCACCAAGCTTCGAGAAATTCTTATATAAATTAGCCAGATTCGGCTGATGCTGAGTAGGCATTGCTGCTTCTGTTGTTGGGGGAATTTGATTAGCTGTTGTGGCATTTCCTTGACCCCTAGCTCTTCCTCTTCGTCCGCTCATTCTTACTATCTGTAATTAGTAAGAAAACTGGATTTAGATCCACGGACAAAATATCTCAAGGAATATCAGCAGTAAAAAGAAATAGACTAGGAAAATTCAAGGTTTCAGGTTATACTCATTCTAGGGTATACTTCACCCTATCTCTAATGAGCCATCTCATGTGTTATACTCCATAGCTAAAGTTCTTACTCAACCTTTGGCTCTGATACCAAATGTCACGATCCTGAAATCCAGCGTTCGAAAATCAACACCAAATACCTCACTTGTATTCGATTGTCAGATATTCAAACGTCAAACTTCAGTTCGGCGAAGCTTATAACAACATCAGATGAATATAAACAGTGGAAATAAACTGAATATCATACATTACATCATAGATACAACATCATAATAATGTCCACTACTACATCAGAGTATCATAATACATATGCCACAACTCCAAGTAAAATATCATAATAGTACAACAGCGATCACAAGCAAAAGTCTTCAAAGGAATGAAGCGATAGGGAATATCCATAACTAAGCACCTGGTGATCCAAAAAGCTTCCAAAATATCTCCAAGGTAAAAGTCTCCAAAATACCGCTAACACCAGAATACGGAAACCTGCTACTAGGCTGCCCGTGTGGAAATGATGGGCACCCAGAGTTTAGAAAAGAAACAATAAACTCCGGGTCAGTCATGGGACTGGTATGAGTAAACAAAAGTAGTTGCTTTAAATAAAATAGATTTTAAAAAGAATCCGATATGCTTTTGAAAAATGAAACTACCATAAGACCTCCCGCCACACACACAATGCAAATGCAGAATTGGAGGAGATTTCTTCTTATGATAGTCAAATATGCTTAATACGAGAAAAATTCTTTGATATTATTACTAGTGCATAGTGTAGAAAGCCATTTTGAAAATATAATATTAATCTTAGCCAACATAGACATTTCAAACTATGCCTACTATAGCTACCATCTAAACAGTGGTGACCACCATAAGTAAATGGCAGGTTCTACAACTAAAACCGTACTGGGTTCGTATTGGTAATTGGATTCCCAACAAATGGTCAGGCTAGGGAACTTCCTACTGCCACATGGGTATGACTCTGGATGGACGTCCCGAGAACTAACTAGCTCTCTGCCAACACAAGGCTGGGTTACCTCTGACACTAGGTAACTACTACACGAATATGCCACCTCCCGGTCCTTTGGGACCTTTATCCGAGGGCCCTCGATCACAAAGCAACAATCACACAGTAAATGAGATTGGAGCAACCACATAGGTTAAGCATCAGGGCTCCATACCCGATACCACCCTTTTCCAGAAGGAAATGACATACCCTAAAGGGCGCGACCCTCATAACCTTGCCGCATCTTTCCTGTTTCGACCATTTTCGGGTTGTGAGGTCCGATGAGGTCTCGTCCACAAAGCTACGCTTTACACGAAAGCCATGCTTTTATCAACAAATGATCAGCAATACACAGCAGCACTCAGCATGCCACACTACGAAATTGGGAGTATATCACTGATAACCTTCAACTACATAACCTCTGAGCTCGTACGTCTCAGAGAAGGGTGTTAAGCTAAGAGAATAAATTCTCCGCCACCAAATAGAAATGTATTTGAAAGAAATCAGCTTTATATCTCAAAGTGTAGTGTCGGACATACAACCATACAAGTCTGTTCCGGGTTCGAACAGAACCGAAGGCACTTCCGAAGAAGTCCTTGCAATCCGGGTATTCACAATCCCGATCGTACTATCCATCACTTAGGGAATCTCTATACCGGAGCAACTCAGTGCAGAGACAATCGATAGGTCGTCCTATCGTTTTTATAAATACCCGGTCTTCAACACCGGTCTTCAAATGCTATCCATTACGACATATCACTATTCAGAATGGGCTATACGACACAAAGGTCCTCTCCCGGCTAAATCGAATAGTGATCGATAAATTTAAACACGTGGATATATATCAATCACAAAGATTTATATTCAGGGTTCGATGTGGGTTTCGGATAACAAACTGAAATCCGACTCCCTGTCGCATCGAGGTTCAAATACCGTTTTAAGGGCAAAAAGGTATCACATACATATAGGGACAAATCACAAGTCACAAAGCAATCACAGTATCACAACAGAAATATCAATTCAGTACAGAATATTTGATGATAGTCAATCATCTCCAATTTGGGTGAATATGATTAAGTGTATAAACCACACAATTATTTTATTAATTGCAAATCAATGATTAATTTATTCTTAACTATGAATTAATTAAATCGTAATTACTTTCATTAATTAATCATTCTTTAATTTATCAACTTTTAATTATAAAATAATTACAATTTTAATTGTTCAAATCATCATTTAATCATTATAAAGAATTTTTGTTTTAAGTTAAAAATTTAAATATTTGATTTACTCTTCAAATATTTTATCAAGTTAATTTCTTAAACAATTTTACTTTTAAAATTTAAGTTTTTAAAATACTTTATTTATTTCAGATAATTATTTCAAAAACAAATTTTTAAACTCATGTTTCAAATAATTATTTCAGATAATTATTTCAATACCAAACTTTACATTAGATTATCCTACTATCATCGTTTATGAAGAACGAATTTAGAGAAGCATTTAAACTTTGTTTCAAGGATTTTTATAAAACTGGAATTCTGTTGTTTCAGAGCCAACCCGAGTGTTGTCTCGAGTTCCCCTCGAGTGAAACTGCTCCCCGCTTCGAGCTTTGGCTCAAACTTACCTGTGACACATTTTTTATAAATTTGTTTAAGTTTTTAAAACTGACCCGATTCAACGCCCAACGAACACGAGTCTGACTTCGAGTTTCTTTTCCAATTTCCCGAGTGAGACTTCGAGTCACACTACTCCTCTCCCAAAACAACTACTGACACTATCTATCCCCTGTACACGTGCACGGCGGCACGACTTGACTCCGACGAACACCAACGCCTCAGGCAAATCACAAATCACACACCTACTCAAAACCCAAGTTCGAATTGCCTTCAAAAATTTCGAATCGAAATTTATCATACGGTTCGAAATCTGTAGCTCAAACCAAAACGACATAACGACTTCGCCACCCCCGCAGAGACCACCGAAGTCGCCCATATTTCGTCCACACCACGACAACACGACAAGCAATCATCCAACAGAGATTCGTGACACTCGATCACGTATAGGAGTCGTACTCACCACGTTACTGACATGAACAAAAACTTGAAATAAAACCCTAAAATGGATTCGACCCAACAATATATGCAATGAAAAAATTATCTGATAATTTTCTCAAAATCAATGATGTTTATACTTGCTTCAATCCAAATTTCAACATTTATAATTAGATTGATCACCAGAAATTCAAAAAAAAACGATTTGTGTTCAAACTCAAACTGCTCTGTATATACCCAACTAAAAATCTTCATTTTTGTTTTAAAAGTCATGATTTGCAGTAAGAATTTAAGCTATTAACTTGGATTAGCTTTTTATAATACTTGAGTTCATCACATTTTTTTCTTGATTGCCTGTAACCAAAGTTTCAGTGATTATATCTTACAACCTTGGTTCAAATCAGCTTTAAAAATCCAAATTTAAGTTTCATTATCTGGTTCGATTTCAAACAGAAAGTTTTACTAAGATTCAGTTGAAAACAAATTGAGGTTTGAATAAAAATCAACCTTGGTAATTTATACAGAGAGAAACAAATGTACAGAGTAACCTGGGTATACATATATCAAATCATATTCAAAGATAAATATATACAATGCCATAAAATAAATGAATCATCTTTACAGTTAACTTAAAGCCTTTAAGTTGATGTTTACTCACCTGGAATATAATTGAAACACAGAGCTTCTAGGCTTGAGAAGAAACAGTTTTGATTTTCCTTGTTCCAATCTTTGAGTTTGAAAATATGGTGATACTTTTTTTTTTCTTTTTCTCAGTTTTACTATGTTATGTTTGAACGAAAAAGAATATGGAAGTATAAAAAATAAAAGAAGTGCACAGGTTTTTTAGCAAAGGACTGAAACAAGATAATAGTTTTACCTTTTTAAATTATTTGTACATTGTTAAACAGAGATTTTTCTTCCTTTTATAATTTTGAATGACTTGCCTATGGGCTGAGTTTGAAAGCATTTAATGCTCATGTTCCCATCCTTGTTAACATGCAACCTTACTTTAATTCTTGCAAGTATTAAGTCTGTTTTATTAGTAGATTTTTCTTTGCCTTGCCTATGTTTTAGTTTCCTATGTTCTACATATCAACATTTAATTTATCATATATATTTTATTTTAGAGTTGAACACGAATTCTTATTTGTGGTATACATATATATAATTTCTTTCTAAATTTTTCCACTTTATCTTATATAGATATGTGTATATATATATAAGATGTTAAATCCGAGTGATTTAAATTCGAAAGAATTTGGAGTTTTATTTATTTAAATTAACATGGATTTTATTTGTTTTAAAACTTTTCAAATTAAAATTTCCAAAAATCCAAATAAGTTACCAAATTCAAATTAATAAATTCTGGGATGTTACAGGTCGTGTGGAGTGGGGTAGCTGGAAGATAGGGTGAGTTCTGATACGAAGGCAGTGGCGATGGAAGTGTTAGACGTGGAGGAGCAGTTCGGGTTCCTGGAAGGCTCGAAGTCGATTTTGGTGATTGAGGGTTTGGCGAGTTCGTCGGTGGTAGTCGCGTGCGTTGGGGAGGCACGGTCGGGGATTATCTCATGGGTGGCAGTAGCCTGGGTGGGTCGTTCTCGAGCTGGATTCTTCGGCAAGGTATCGAACAATCTTATTTATATATATAAAATTTTAAATTAACAGTAAGATATAAAATAAATTTATTCCTTTTCCAGTTTAAAGATTTATATAAACACATATATATATATATATGTAGACGTATACAGGAAAGAAAGTATAATATTAAAGTTAATGTATAGATATGTGTATACATACTTATTTTAATATATACATAGATAAACAGAGGGATATATATATGTAGAGATAAGGTTTTGGAAATGGAAAATTTTAAATGTGAGGAGTTTATATAAAAATAGATTTTTAAATCTATATAGACTGTTTTATAAATATATATGAAGGTTCAAAAATAAAAGTAAATATATACACACATTTAGATTTACTAGTTATTTTAAATTAATGGATTTGGGGGTTCAATTGGTTCAATCAACCTATTTAATTTCTTTTAGTTACTAAAAGATTTTTAAAAGGGAAATTATTGGTTCAAAATAAATTATGAGTTAATCAAATTATTAAATGGTAATTAGGTTGTTTGATTTGTTTCGAATATTAATAAATCATATAAATTTGTTTATTCAAGGTCTTAAATCGGGGGAAGTCAAGCCGGTTTGGATCAAATCTGCATATTAAAAATCAAAGGTGAGTTAATCTCACTCTTCTGGATTGCTTTTTAAATTTAAATGGTTAAATTTAAATAATTGGTTGATTGATTGAATTGATTAGATGTGATAATATATATAGTAGTGTATATATCTATTGGAGTGATTGATATTCCCGCATTATATAACGGATGAGACCCTATGCGCCGCATAATAGCGGATGATATTATATAAACCCATATACCGCGATATTCCACCTTGAAGTGGAATTGGTATTTTATATTGTGCTAACATCTGTGGATGCAGGAAAACAGGTTGGAGTGATCCAACTGGATTCCTCAAAATTCTTTAGATTGTTTAATATTTTGTGTTATGAATATTTGATTTTCTGTGATGGATTATATGGACAATTGAGATTGAATGCTATGGATTGCTTGAATATATTTCGATACACTGAGTTATCAAAATATATAGAATTGGATTTTTGAAAAGAAAATAAAAGAGTAAATTTTCAAGTAAAATAATTATAGAGAATTTGAATAAATTTAAGAATGAATTGGAAAGAATATAAGTGATTTTAAAATCCTAATAAATAAATTCCGAGTATGGGAAAAGAGGATTTTGAGCAAATAGAGAAATAATGGAAATTTAAACTTAAGTGATATTATTTAAAGTAATAAAGAATTTACTTTAAAATTCAAGGTTTAAATTTATTTAAAAAGGATAAAGAAGGAATTTGGAAAAAATATGAAATTGGTATTTTCAGATAAAAAGGTTTTAAAATCGAAAGTTAATGGGTTTTGAAATAAATTGAGTAAGTAAAGGGATTTATTTCAAAATGGAGAAATTTGGAAATCAATTTGAAATTGATTTAAGTGTATAAAAGTGGGATTTTAAAAGAGAAGTGAGACTTTGGAATTTACAAATTGGGTTTATAAAAGTTAAGTAATATATCAGTGGATATTTGGAAGAATAAATTCGAGGTGGGAATTTATAAAAGTAATGGGTAAATTTGATTAAAAATAAATAGTGAATTATTTTTAAAAGATGTGAAAGAGAAGTATATTTCCCTGGATAGCCAAGTACGTTTTCAAAGCAAATTCTTAAGTATAAGATAAAGTTTCAAAGTTGTTTTAAAAGTATGTTTTGGAAAATCTATTATTTTAAAATGTTTAAATGTTAAAGTAAGTATTTTTCAAATTTATAGTAGTAGTAATTATTTAAAGGTTAATTGGTATTATGTTTGAAAAAGATAAAAATTTAGTTTTATATTTTATAAAGTAGCTTTATTTTAAATATTCTTGGAGTATTTTTTTATAAAGTATTAAAGTAGTTTTAAATCTAAATGTTTAAAAGTATATTCTATAATTAAGTGTATTAAATGATTTTAAAGTCTAAGTATTTGTTCTTGGCGATTTCAGTGGAAATAGAAATATGGGGAAATTTATTCCGTGAGAGAAAGATGGTTTGAAACTATTTTCAAAGGGTTGAAAAATGGAAATATATCTTGCGAAGATATTTTGAGGTTAATAAATAATTTGGGAGAAATTATTTAAAGGTCTGATGGTTGTTTGTGAATGTTATTTGATAGGTAAATAACCGACTATCAACATTGGCCAATGCACTGATCGTTTCGAAGAGACCCGGATCGAGATTTAATTTCCGAAAACCACTTCAATTCGGTTTGTACGTTTTCGTAGGGAAAACGAGTTTGGAGTCGAAGATGGAGCAGTGAAGTGCAAGGGCTAATCGCTACTAATCCTGAGGATGATTCCAAAATGGATGTAGTAGGAATAGTGCCTTCGGTTCCGTTCGAACCGGAACAGACTTGTATGGATGAATGCTTTCGGAACATCGTCAGGTGGACGATGAGCATTCTAAGTGAAACGGTTCTAAAAGGTAACGCTTAGCCTCGAGCCTCATCAACCGGGAATGACTAAAAATCAGGGGTTATGCAGCAAGGCTATGTGGGTAGCACCCATTAGGGTGAGGTCATCCCTGTCTAGATGTCCCTTTTTATTTCGGCTTAGTGGTGCGGTTGCTGATCCCAACCGTAGGGTGATCTTACTCGGAATTATCTAGTAAGGGGTAGTTCCGGCTTTGTGTTGCAGGGGATCGGGCGTGGTCCTCGGTACACTGATCTAGACCAGGTACTGTGACAGGTGGTACCCCACTGCCTAGTCATTAGTTGGAAATCCATTCTCCCTACGTGCTTTTATGGATTTTGTTTGTAGAACCCACTTTGTGGCTAGTATGTTGAAATTTAATCATGTAACAATTTCAGCTATTTTAATAAGTATTTGTATATAGACACTATTATAATATCAGAGGATTTTGATAAAAAAAGTGACGCAGCGGATAATTCAAAACAATGTAGATCGGTGAAAGTAGCAGTCGATGGATTGATGAATGCTGAATTGCCCGATCTACATTGTTTTGAATTATCCGCTGCGTCAGTTTGGTATCAGAGCTTGTTCTAGCCAATCATAGCTAGATCGAGACTTGGAGCCTAATCATTTGAAGAGATTTGAAGTTTGAAGAGAAGCCGAGTGCTTGAAGTATTGGGCCGTGGCCGAGAAGAAGAGGAGTCATCATTTTCGAAGATTGCTTGATCGGATTTGCATTGGAGGCCGAAACTTTGTCCATCATGTTCATCGCGATTTGCTACAAAGTGGAAGTTTTCGATCCGTTTCATTTTGGATCAAAATCCGGAAAGTGTTTGAATTTGACGTGTTTGAGAATTTGTGAAGTTTTCAAGTATGCCGCCAAGAAGAGCTAATCGCCACCAAAACGTAGAAGCTTTGTATCGAAGAGAAGAAGCTGATGAGATGGAGCAAAGAATCAATGAGAATTTTAGTGAAAAGCTTAACGAAGGAATTGGCCGGTTAGAAAGGCTTATGACAGAGATGAATCAAAATCGGAGAAGGGTTTCACCTGAATCTAATCATGGAGGTAGTAGAGTCTCACCGCATTCTAATCGAGACCGAAGTGTTGAAAATGATCTAGGGCGTGGGAGAAACGTGAATGATCGAGAACGGAGGAACGTCGATAGAAGGGATGAAGGTGGAAGGCGAAATGGTAGTAGAGATGTTGGTGGTCAGAATCGACATCGTTATGCATCTGATTTTGAAGAGGAGTATGATGGTGGTAGTATTCAAGGAAGAGGTCAAGGAAGAAACTATTCTGAGTATGATCACAAATGGGAGTCGGGGATGAAGACAGAAATTCCTGAATTCAAAGGTGGTATGCAAGCGGAGGAGTTTCTAGATTGGGTAGCTAATGTTGAGGAAATTTTTGACTTTAAGGAAGTTCCAGAACATCGTAGAGTGAAGTTGGTTGCTACGAGGCTGAGGGGTAGAGCTTTGGCATGGTGGCAGCAAACCAAGCTTACACGTGAACGTATGGGGAAGTCAAAAGTTGAATCTTGGGAGAAGATGAAGAAATTGATGAAAGCAACGTTCTTACCTTACAATTATCAATCTTTGATGTATCAACGTTTGCAAAACTTGAGGCAGGGCACAAAGACAGTTAATGACTATGCTGATAAATTCTATCAACTTATTGCGAGGAATGATATTATGGAAACAGAAGAGCAGCTGACATCTAGATTCATTGGGGGATTGAGAATGCAGATTCAGGATATGGTTAATATGTTCGATCCAAGATCTGTGGCAGAAGCACATCAGAAAGCGTTGGCTTGGGAAAAGCAGGGTAGACGAGGAGGAGGTGTGTTTACTAATTCTAGCAATCAAGCAAAGAATGTTGGAGGAAGTTCTAATGTTTCCAAACCTATCAACAGACCAGTGTTGAAGGAGGTTGAGAAGGCGAAAGTTAACAATGGGTTTAAATGTTACAATTGTCAAGAATTGGGTCATAAAAGCAGTGAGTGTCCAAAGCCAAAGAAACGAACCATGATTGTAGAAGTTGAAGATGAGGATGTTGATGGGGAGTGTTCTAGTCCAGTTAAGGAGGATGAGCAGGATATTGCATCAGGGGACGAAGGTTGTAACCTAATGCTGAGAAGATCGTGTTTAACACCGAAGCAGGAGGAAACTAGTTGGTTGAGGAGTAATATCTTTCAGTCAACATGTACTATTCTGGGGAAGGTATGTAAGTTTGTGATCGACGCAGGAAGCTGTGATAATATTATTTCAACCGAAGCTGTGACAAAGTTGAAATTGAAGACAGAGAAACATCCGAGTCCATACAAGTTAGCATGGTTGAGGAAAGGAGGAGAAGTGAAAGTGGATAGACGAGTTCGAGTTCCATTCTCTATTGGGAAGAAATACAAGGATGAAATATGGTGTGATGTAGTAGAGATGGATGTTTGCCACTTATTATTGGGAAGACCATGGCAGTATGATCGAGCAGTACAACATGACGGTCGGACCAATAGCTACAGTTTTATGATTAAAGGCACGAAGATTATCTTAGTCCCGAAGAAGAGATCACAAGAAGAAAGTAAGTCAGAAGAAATTGAAGAGCTGAAAACTTTATTGACTTTAAAGGAGTTTGTTAAAGAAGTTGAAGAAGAGCCGGAAGTATTCTTGTTGATTGGGCGTGAGAGCAGTGAAGAAGTTGAAATTCCTGAAGAAGTTAAACCAGTTTTAAAAGAATTTGACGAGGTATTTCCAGAGGAGTTACCAACGGAGTTGCCACCGTTGAGAGATATACAACATCAGATAGATCTTGTTCCAGGTGCTGTGTTGCCTCACAGACCACATTATCGAATGAGTCCGAAGGAACATGAAGAGTTGCGAAGGCAAGTAGAGGAATTGCTTGAGCAGGGGCGTGTGCAGGAGAGTCTGAGTCCTTGTGCTGTACCAGCTTTATTGGTACCCAAGAAGGATGGGACGTGGAGGATGTGCACTGACAGTCGAGCATTGAATAAGATCACTGTGAGATATAGATTTCCAATGCCGAGGTTGGATGACTTGTTGGATCAAATAAGCGGAGCTACTATCTTTTCTAAGATTGACTTGAAGAGCGGTTATGTAACGACCTGTATTTTTAACACTTTAAAAATACGAATTAAAATAAAAATTTTGGATAAAAATCCGAAGGAAATAAAATTTTGTATTGTTAAATGTGAATTACAAGTTAAAATGCAAAACTGAATTCTGAAATAACTTATTTGTAAATTAAATATGGATGTTAACCTGTATTGAATGTAAGTAATGAATTGAGTTTGATTGTAAACCAAATTTGTTATGATTGTAAACAAAGAATAAATAAAACGGTAGATTTAATAGTGGAAGTTTATGTTATTGAAACTAATATAAATAAATGTAACTTAATATTACAGTTGATTGAAATCAAATAATAACCGAAACTGTAATTTGATAAAAATGTTAACTGGTAATTGAACGCAAGTAAAGATTTAAATTTGAATGTAACAAGAAATTGAATTGAATTGAATTTGATTGTAAACAACGAAATAAATAAAATGTACATTTAATATTGAAGTTATAATATGGAAATCAACGTAAATGAATGTAATTTAATATTATTGTGAATTTAAATAAGATGATAGCTGAAGAAAATGAAAGTAAATGAATTATAAACTATTGATAATAATGTATAAGTAAATGGTTGATGCAATAATGAAAGTGTAAATCGAAATAAAAGAATTCAATTGGAATTAAATAACTTGAATTTGAATTACAATATAATTGAACGATGAATCTAATGTAATGTTTTATACTGGATTTATAATGGAAAACTGCATTGTAAAAGATTGTTAATTACTGCGAAATTAAAAATAAAATTTGTGAACAATTGAAATTTGATTTAAAAGTTAATAGTTTAAAATTGGGAATTTTATATTGAAATTAAACAGTAAAAAATTGTCATTTTTACAACTGTCTCGGATTTCGACGAAACTAGTTTCATCGGATCCGTAACAGTGAATTATTGTAAGGTTTCAATTTTCGTAGCAATCGAACTTGTCGTTTGATCGTACGGACTCGAAACGCCTTGAAATAAATGCAATTATAATCAATTAAAATCAATTTGAAATTTTGATTTTAGCATAACTTCTTCATACGATGGAATTTGGACTTGAAACCTTTTTCATTGCGTTTAAAATATTTTAAAACACCTATTTTGATATATGGGTTTACCCAATTCCGTTCCGGAGTCAGAACGGGCTTTTCGGGCCATAGTTTGTTCCGCACGTTCATCTATCCAGTCTATCTACTCTATCTCTAACATACCTATATAAACACAGTTATAAACCCTAGCCTCCCTAATCTTCATTTGTCTGTACGTATAATTCATCTTCTTCTTAGCTTCTCATTCCGATGGCAGACAAAACCTAATTCCCAAATTCCAAAATCTAAAAAAAAAAAAAAAAATTTCGAGATTTACGCGCTTCGGGTCGCGCTTGGGGTTTCAGGGGGAAAAACCCTGGAGCTACTTCGAGTCGGGAAGAAAACTACTCGGGTCATCGGGTCGTTTTCGCAAAAACTCCAAGCAGGCATCGGGTATTTGAGGCGGGAACTCGAAGTCGACTCAGCACCAGAATTTTCCAATCTTCAAATTTTCATAACTTTTGCATACGGACTCGGATTTGGGCGAGGTTTCTTTTGTTAGGATCGTATCGAAATTCCGGACACTTTGATGCTGGTTTGGATGGATTTGGAGACTGTCAAATTTTTGGGTTTAAATTGAATGTAAATTCAATTTAAATTCAAAAGGTGAGTGTTTTATAACGCTCACAACGTACTGAATATCTTTATGGTAGTTAAATTTGAAATTATGAAGTGATATGGATTTATTTGTCGTTGTTTGATAAAAATTTAATTGTCATATAGATTGTCATTTGAATTCACCGTTGAAAATTAAATTGACAGTCAAATTAAAGTTAAATTTTAATTGCGATCAAATTTACTGATATTGATAATTATGAAGTTGTTGTGAATGTTATTGGCTTTATGGTTGATTGGTTGTGATGGATGCTATTGGTCGATATTGGTTGTTTATTTATTTTGATATATCATGCTATCATCATGTATATTGTTTATTGCATATAAACTGTAAACCGAATCATTTCGAATAAATTAAGAAATAGGTTGAAATGATATACCTATGACATCTATTTGGATTGAAATGATATATGTCCATCCTTGAAATTAAATTTGAAATAATTATCCACTTGGCCATAGGTTAGAAAATTATATACGGACACCGGGTTGGTTAAATTAAATGATTTTAAAAGTTGTTTTGAAATTATTTAAATGAATTGATTTTAAGAATAAAATCGAATTTATGGAAATTGAATTATTTTGAATTGAAGCTCAAGATGTTGGAATTTAAACTTGGTAAATAAAATTGTTTAATTATTCGAAGTTTAGATTTTTAAGAAATTTTTTGAAATACGGCGTAAATTTTCGAAAGTTGATTTGTTTTAAAAGATTGGACTTTTAATCGAACTCTGAATATTTCTAAGAAAATTTTTATGAAATGATATTTCAAGTTTGAGTTTGGAATTGAAAATTTATTTAAAATTGAGATTTAATTAATTTGGAATTTAATTGAAATTCAAAGAAATTTGTGAATTGGACTAAATTGAAACTATTGAATTATTTAATAATTAAATAAGGTTAAATTATTTAATGATTAAATTGAATTGAAATTCTTTAATAAGAAGATTTTGAACTTTTGAATAAGTGAATTTTTACTTCATAAATAATTGAAATTGAGTTTCTTTATTAATTAAGTTTTGGAAAATTATTTAAGAAAGTAAATAAGTGAAATTGAATTTTTTTTAACAAGAAATAAAATGTGATATTTTCAGAATTAATGTAAGACTTGAAAATTAAAGGATTTGATTTGATGAATTTAATTTAATTCAAATTGTAAGTTTTGAAATAAGGAAGTTGAATTTAAATAATGGATTTAATGAATTGGAAATTAAACGGAAATTGTTTTAAATGAAAATTTACTTAACGAACATTGAATGAAATTGATAAATGGATTTAAATTGGTTTGAATGTTAAATTAATTTAAATGATTTCGGAATGAACCTTATATACGAACTTGAATCAATATTTGAATGGTTTTAAATAAAGATTGAAATTGAATTATAAGATTTTGAAATTATGAATGTGGAAGTTTTGAAATGTAAATAATGGAAATTGGTTTTGAAAGACAAATGAAATGTTGATTTGCGAATTCTAATTGAATTGAAATTGATTTGGTTTTGAAATATATTAAATGACCAATCGGTGTAATAATTACGGAAGTTATTAAAGAGACCGGAATTCGGTTATGGATATACTCTCTATCTAAACCGGAAACCACTTTAATAACTATACGCGGAGTGATGATCCAGAATGAAGTGGTTGGAATGATGTACGTGTTGACTGAAGAAAGAGAACGAAAATGGATAGCCTTGACACTTGTGTCAAATTGGAAATGACTAAAACAGGAGCTGTGCCGGGCCAATGGAGGATTAGCTACCTCAAGTGGACACACTTCTTCGTAAACTATTCTTTTACTTGTTGTCGATTGGTGCACCCTTGATTTTGGGAGTGTTGTTTCACGGTGTTGCGGGTGCTGCGGCGTTGCGTTCTCACCAGTCCGGATCAGGCGAACGGTAGTATCACTACCTTGGGTATTGCCTCATGTGCCTTGTCATACTTGTATTCCATTTATGCGCGACCACTACGATTTTGATTTGTACCTTTAGTATATGGATTGCCCTCTGGTGACTTCCGGTTTTGGGGAAACTACGGTCTTGTATATGCTCTTGGGAATGTAAACTGTGTTAAGGGTGGAATGGGCCATGGCTTAACGCTATTTTAATACTTTTACTTTAATGTAGACATATTATAATAGCGTATTGTACTACATAGTAGATAGTTTAACGGATCCTTGAGAGATGGAAAATCCCGTAACATCTCTTAAGTTATTGCACTCACGTTGACATTGGATAGGAGATGTCAAAACCCGTAAACATCTCTGACGCCGTCACACTCATATTTTCTTATTCGATTTGACTTACATGAGATATTTTAGTCCTGACTCGAGTGTTTTGCCTTTTCATTACGCTCGGGTCAGCCTGAGCATTTCAGATAAGGTTGAAGATCTATTCTGGAGGACGAAGACGGAGTTTGGTATTACATCATTTGTATTCTACTACTGTATTATTTTTCCGCTGCATTGTTGTATTATCTCTGATATGTATGTAACTTTGATTTATGATGTATAATAATAATCAAATTTATTTATTTAACAGCTTCATGAACTGTTATTTTATTATTATATCTTGTTCCTTCCGCTGCGAGATTCTGAGTTTGTTTCTGTTCTTTCTTTTCTTTCTTTTCTTATTTAACCCATTAACCATCCGCCCTTTTGAATGGTTTAGAATCGGCATGTGTGTTTGATTTGTCGATTTAAACTGTCCAAAAAGGCGGGTCGTTACAGTTGGTATCAGAGCTTTGGTTTAGATTACCTTGGCTCTAGTGGGGAATAACTCATTGAAATAGGGTTAAACCTTATGAATGAGTTCGAGTGTATATGAGAGAGCGTATTTGTAATTTTGATATAAAAATGATTTTATATTGTGTTAAATTGTTCCGTTGAGTATTTATGAATTCTGGTTGGTACTTGGGACGCCAAGGCATCGATATGAATTTCTAAACACTCGAATAGGACAGATTGACATAATATTGTTTTGGACTATATTTTTATATAAAAGAACTATCTTCAAAATTTATAAATTTTGATTGTATTGGTTGTTAGGAGATGATAATATTAGATTATCATCGTTTATTGTTGATTAGTCAATATTTCTAACTATTGACTATTGGACGATTTTAAGAAATGAAACTTGTAAATATGATTGACAATGAATATAAATGGTAAATAAAATAAAATAAAAATGAATTTAAATTAAGATGGAGAATTTAAATTCCGGCGTTTTGAAAATTTATTAACAAAAATTCGAAATGTATAATATAAGTATTATATGATAGTATATTCGATTAGAAATTGTTTTCAAAGGATTTTCAAATGAAGTAAGTGTTATACTCCCCTCTTGACACTAGAGAATGATTTCGGTGATGAGTGCACGCATCATCGACATTTATTTTCGAGAGTCCAAGTGGGGGAGATCACTTAATAGTTTTTCTAAACCCTGTTTTGATTAAAAAAATTGAATTTTATTTTGTATTCTCTATAGTATGATTTGATATATAAATTATATAAGTATATATTATTTCAAAACTTGATTTGAAATGAAACCGGGATTGGAATTCTTGAGTTCTTTAATAATTAATGATTTTTTCTTTAATGGTTGAAATGAATTAATACTTGAATCATTACGGAACTTCTGAATTGCGAAATAAGAAATGAACCTAAGAGCTAAGTGAAATATCAATTGAAGTAGAAATCCTTAGAATTAGGAAATTATGAATTTAAAATAAAATTGAAACTGTAAAACTCGCATAGTATTAAATTTCATTCTATAGCATAGATATAACTTACCAAATCATTTAAGAAGTTCAAAAATGTTATATGAATTGTTAATTGGATAATATACAAGTATAGGTTTGAAAAATGAAATATGCATTTAATTAATGGTTTGCAAATATAAATAAAATTGTTAGTAAATAATTGGAATTTAAATTAACATTTAAAGGTGATTCACCATTATGTTAATATAAAATGGAAATACTATATGTGAATGTAAATGTGAAATTAAATTATAGTGAAATTTAAGTAATGACTTAAGAATTAATTAATTGAAAATTCAACTTTGAATGAAAAGAGGTTGTATGTTGTTTAACTACATTCTATTTGCATAACAAAAACTTACCAAATACTTAAAAAGTTTAAAATGCTAATAAGGATAAGTAGAGGAATAATATACCAGTGTGAGAGTGAATAATAAAATGTGAAGATCTATTGATAGTTGTAAATATAAAGGAAATTTAAGTTTTAAAATGAATTAAATTTAAAATTAATTAAATATAGAATTAGTAAATGGAAACTAATTAAATTTGAATAAAATTAAATGTCAATAAACTTGGAAGTGTATGAAATTAAAATTTTGACTTGGAAATGTATAATTGATTTATTATAGATTTGGATGGATGTTAATGTTTGATATGCATTGGTTGTTAGATGGATGATAATTGATTAAATAGAATTCATTAGTGTTAATGGAATTGAATAAACGGAATAAATTTTTTTTAATAATTAAATTCAAATTTGAAGCAAAGTGGAATTAAATATAATTGAATTCAAATTAAATTGAAGCAAATTGACTTGAATTTAAATTATGAATGAAACAAACTTGAATAAATCGGAAACAAATCGAATGTAAACTTATTTCATGGATAAATAAGAAAATAAACGACTTTGGGTTTGTGATTGATCTTTAGAAATTTGAAGTTTGATGGTTTGTACTTTGAAATAATAAAAGCAAAATTTTGGAAAAAAAAATCCAAAATTGTCCAATATATGCTGAAATGGAAATAAGCATAACTTTTAAATGGTTGGACGAAATTCAACGATATTAGACTTTTCGGAAAGCGTAGAAACTGTAGCACGACTTTTGTTTAGACTATCTTGAGAAATTCCTTCATTTACTTAGTTAAAAATTTGAATCTTCTCGCTGGCCTGTGTAAAAGGGAAGCAAAATCAGTAGCATATACTCTTAGTATTTTTGCCATAACTTTTTACTGGTGTATCGGATTTTGTTGATCTTGCACTTTCTGGAAAGCTAAGAACTTAAGTTAAAACTTTTACTTTAAGTGTTTTGTGTTTTGCTGTCATTTAGAGGGTCGAAAATGTGACCAAATGTCGCTGACCTGCGCAATTCATTGCCAGGCTGAGGCGTTCCTATTTAGTAAAACGGTCGTAACTTTTGAACAGAAGGTCCGAATTCAATGATTTTGGACATTCCGGAAAGCCTGAAACGAATGCAACAACTTTTGTTTAGATTCCATTGTCAAATTTTATCGTTTAGGTGACCAAAAACTGAGATTCGTTTGCTGTCCTGGAATTGAAATTTCAGTTTTGAAGCTAAACATGTTATATGTGTGTTGTTTATGATAAGTATATCGATTTATCTTTATATGCATGGTTCTAACTTGGTTATTGAGCATTTTAGTAGGTAGCAAAGAGGTTGCGCTTCGCTTGTGGAGCTCGCTTCTGCGCTTAATGCAAAATGCAAGTTAAAATGCTAATAAACGCTAAATAAAAGGTATGTTCTCGGATTACAGTTTATGTTGTGGTATATTATTGTGTTCCCCATGTTTTGGGATGCCTCATTCTTGTAATGAGATGTGTATCATTCAATTATTACCACTGTGAAATTTTTCGGTCCTAGCCGCGCAAAGGAGGTGCTGCCGAAATTTTTCAAAAATCCGGGAGTTAGAAAATTTTGAGATTTTAAAAAAATCCTATAACTAAATTTTGCAAATAAGTCGAATATTTTGAATGAATTATATCTAAATGATGGTTTCCCCTTCTCCGTTCCTTTTCGAGGACGAAAAGTTTTAAGTGGGGGAGAATGTAACGACCTGTATTTTTAACACTTTAAAAATACGAATTAAAATAAAAATTTTGGATAAAAATCCGAAGGAAATAAAATTTTGTATTGTTAAATGTGAATTACAAGTTAAAATGCAAAACTGAATTCTGAAATAACTTATTTGTAAATTAAATATGGATTTTAACCTGTATTGAATGTAAGTAATGAATTGAGTTTGATTGTAAACCAAATTGGTTATGATTGTAAACAAAGAATAAATAAAACGGTAGATTTAATAGTGGAAGTTTATGTTATTGAAACTAATATAAATAAATGTAACTTAATATTACAGTTGATTGAAATCAAATAATAACCGAAACTGTAATTTGATAAAGATGTTAACTGGTAATTGAACGCAAGTAAAGATTTAAATTTGAATGTAACAAGAAATTGAATTGAATTGAATTTGATTGTAAACAACGAAATAAATAAAATGTACATTTAATATTGAAGTTATAATATGGAAATCAACGTAAATGAATGTAATTTAATATTATTGTGAATTTAAATAAGATGATAGCTGAAGAAAATGAAAGTAAATGAATTATAAACTATTGATAATAATGTATAAGTAAATGGTTGATGCAATAATGAAAGTGTAAATCGAAATAAAAGAATTCAATTGGAATTAAATAACTTGAATTTGAATTACAATATAATTGAACGCTGAATCTAATGTAATGTTTTATACTGGATTTATAATGGAAAACTGCATTGTAAAAGATTGTTAATTACTGCGAAATTAAAAATAAAATTTGTGAACAATTGAAATTTGATTTAAAAGTTAATAGTTTAAAATTGGGAATTTTATATTGAAATTAATCAGTAAAAAATTGTCATTTTTACAACTGTCTCGGATTTCGACGAAACTAGTTTCATCGGATCCGTAACAGTGAATTATTGTAAGGTTTCAATTTTCGTAGCAATCGAACTTGTCGTTTGATCGTACGGACTCGAAACGCCTTGAAATAAATGCAATTATAATCAATTAAAATCAATTTGAAATTTTGATTTTAGCATAACTTCTTCATACGATGGAATTTGGACTTGAAACCTTTTTCATTGCGTTTAAAATATTTTAAAACACCTATTTTGATATATGGGTTTACCCAATTCCGTTCCGGAGTCAGAACGGGCTTTTCGGGCCATAGTTTGTTCCGCACGTTCATCTATCCAGTCTATCTACTCTATCTCTAACATACCTATATAAACACAGTTATAAACCCTAGCCTCCCTAATCTTCATTTGTCTGTACGTACAATTCATCTTCTTCTTAGCTTCTCATTCCGATGGCAGACAAAACCTAATTCCCAAATTCCAAAATCTAAAAAAAAAAAAAAAAATTCGAGATTTACGCGCTTCGGGTCGCGCTTCGGGTTTCAGGGGGAAAAACCCTGGAGCTACTTCGAGTCGAGAAGAAAACTACTCGGGTCATCGGGTCGTTTTCGCAAAAACTCCAAGCAGGCATCGGGTATTTGAGGCGGGAACTCGAAGTCGACTCAGCACCAGAATTTTCCAATCTTCAAATTTTCATAACTTTTGCATACGGACTCGGATTTGGGCGAGGTTTCTTTTGTTAGGATCGTATCGAAATTCCGGACACTTTGACGCTGGTTTGGATGGATTTGGAGACTGTCAAATTTTTGGGTTTAAATTGAATGTAAATTCAAAAGGTGAGTGTTTTATAACGCTCACAACGTACTGAATATCTTTATGGTAGTTAAATTTGAAATTATGAAGTGATATGGATTTATTTGTCGTTGTTTGATAAAAATTTAATTGTCATATAGATTGTCATTTGAATTCACCGTTGAAAATTAAATTGACAGTCAAATTAAAGTTAAATTTTAATTGCGATCAAATTTACTGATATTGATAATTATGAAGTTGTTGTGAATGTTATTGGCTTTATGGTTGATTGGTTGTGATGGATGCTATTGGTCGATATTGGTTGTTTATTTATTTTGATATATCATGCTATCATCATGTATATTGTTTATTGCATATAAACTGTAAACCGAATCATTTCGAATAAATTAAGAAATAGGTTGAAATGATATACCTATGACATCTATTTGGATTGAAATGATATATGTCCATCCTTGAAATTAAATTTGAAATAATTATCCACTTGGCCATAGGTTAGAAAATTATATACGGACACCGGGTTGGTTAAATTAAATGATTTTAAAAGTTGTTTTGAAATTATTTAAATGAATTGATTTTAAGAATAAAATCGAATTTATGGAAATTGAATTATTTTGAATTGAAGCTCAAGATGTTGGAATTTAAACTTGGTAAATAAAATTGTTTAATTATTCGAAGTTTAGATTTTTAAGAAATTTTTTGAAATACGGCGTAAATTTTCGAAAGTTGATTTGTTTTAAAAGATTGGACTTTTAATCGAACTCTGAATATTTCTAAGAAATTTTTTATGAAATGATATTTCAAGTTTGAGTTTGGAATTGAAAATTTATTTAAAATTGAGATTTAATTAATTTGGAATTTAATTGAAATTCAAAGAAATTTGTGAATTGGACTAAATTGAAACTATTGAATTATTTAATAATTAAATAAGGTTAAATTATTTAATGATTAAATTGAATTGAAATTCTTTAATAAGAAGATTTTGAACTTTTGAATAAGTGAATTTTTACTTCATAAATAATTGAAATTGAGTTTCTTTATTAATTAAGTTTTGGAAAATTATTTAAGAAAGTAAATAAGTGAAATTGAATTTTTTTAACAAGAAATAAAATGTGATATTTTCAGAATTAATGTAAGACTTGAAAATTAAAGGATTTGATTTGATGAATTTAATTTAATTCAAATTGTAAGTTTTGAAATAAGGAAGTTGAATTTAAATAATGGATTTAATGAATTGGAAATTAAACGGAAATTGTTTTAAATGAAAATTTACTTAACGAACATTGAATGAAATTGATAAATGGATTTAAATTGGTTTGAATGTTAAATTAATTTAAATGATTTCGGAATGAACCTTATATACGAACTTGAATCAATATTTGAATGGTTTTAAATAAAGATTGAAATTGAATTATAAGATTTTGAAATTATGAATGTGGAAGTTTTGAAATGTAAATAATGGAAATTGGTTTTGAAAGACAAATGAAATGTTGATTTGCGAATTCTAATTGAACTGAAATTGATTTGGTTTTGAAATATATTAAATGACCAATCGGTGTAATAATTACGGAAGTTATTAAAGAGACCGGAATTCGGTTATGGATATACTCTCTATCTAAACCGGAAACCACTTTAATAACTATACGCGGAGTGATGATCCAGAATGAAGTGGTTGGAATGATGTACGTGTTGACTGAAGAAAGAGAACGAAAATGGATAGCCTTGACACTTGTGTCAAATTGGAAATGACTAAAACAGGAGCTGTGCCGGGCCAATGGAGGATTAGCTACCTCAAGTGGACACACTTCTTCATAAACTATTCTTTTACTTGTTGTCGATTGGTGCACCCTTGATTTTGGGAGTGTTGTTTCACGGTGTTGCGGGCGCTGCGGCGTTGCGTTCTCACCAGTCCGGATCAGGCGAACGGTAGTATCACTACCTTGGGTATTGCCTCATGTGCCTTGTCATACTTGTATTCCATTTATGCGCGACCACTACGATTTTGATTTGTACCTTTAGTATATGGATTGCCCTCTGGTGACTTCCGGTTTTGGGGAAACTACGGTCTTGTATATGCTCTTGGGAATGTAAACTGTGTTAAGGGTGGAATGGGCCATGGCTTAACGCTATTTTAATACTTTTACTTTAATGTAGACATATTATAATAGCGTATTGTACTACATAGTAGATAGTTTAAAGGATCCTTGAGAGATGGAAAATCCCGTAACATCTCTTAAGTTATTGCACTCACGTTGACACTGGATAGGAGATGTCAAAACCCGTAAACATCTCTGACGCCGTCACACTCATATTTTCTTATTCGATTTGACTTACATGAGATATTTTAGTCCTGACTCGAGTGTTTTGCCTTTTCATTACGCTCGGGTCAGCCTGAGCATTTCAGATAAGGTTGAAGATCTATTCTGGAGGACGAAGACGGAGTTTGGTATTACATCATTTGTATTCTACTACTGTATTATTTTTCCGCTGCATTGTTGTATTATCTCTGATATGTATGTAACTCTGATTTATGATGTATAATAATAATCAAATTTATTTATTTAACAGCTTCATGAACTGTTATTTTATTATTATATCTTGTTCCTTCCGCTGCGAGATTCTGAGTTTGTTTCTGTTCTTTCTTTTCTTTCTTTTCTTATTTAACCCATTAACCATCCGCCCTTTTGAATGGTTTAGAATCGGCATGTGTGTTTGATTTGTCGATTTAAACTGTCCAGGGGATGAATGGAAGACAGCATTCAAGACGAGGGAAGGATTGTATGAATGGCTGGTAATGCCGTTTGGTCTATCGAATGCACCAAGTACTTTCATGAGGGTGATGAATCAGATTTTTCGACCGTTCATTGGGAAATTCGTGGTGGTGTATTTCGACGATATTCTTATTTACAGTGGGAGTTCAGAGGAACATCTGAATCATCTTAGAGAAGTGCTGATGGTACTGAGACAAGAACAATTTTATGCTGCTACGAAGAAATGCGTGTTCATGACGCACAGTGTTTTATTTCTGGGGTATGTTGTGTCAGAGAAAGGAATACAGGTTGACCAAAGTAAAGTGGAGGCGATCAGAAATTGGCCGCAACCCAAGACGATAACGGAAGTTCGTAGTTTTCACGGGTTGGCTTCATTCTATCGAAGGTTTATACCACACTTTAGTAGTGTGATGGCACCTGTTACAGATTGCATGAAAGGTAAACAGTTTGCATGGACAGAGGAAGCAGGGAGTGCTTTTGGGAAGATCAAGGAATTGCTGACGTCTGCACCAATCCTAGTATTACCTGATTTTCAACTAGTGTTTGAACTACATACTGATGCATCCAAGGTTGGGATTGGAGGGGTGTTGAGTCAGAAGGGGCGTCCAATTGCATATTTCAGTGAGAAGTTGTCAGGAGCGAAGATGCGATACAGTACATATGATGTGGAGTTTTATGCTGTTGTACAATCTATCAAACACTGGAGACACTATCTATTTCAGAAGGAGTTTGTTCTCTACACTGATCATGAAGCGTTGAAGCATTTACAAGGGCAAGACAATATTTCAGCAAGACATGCATCGTGGATTGCATATCTGCAACAGTTTACTTTTGTTGTGAAACACAAGTCAGGGGTGACAAATCGTGTGGCTGATGCTTTGAGTAGGAGGAGTCATTTGTTGACTACACTAAAGGTTGAAGTGACGGGGTTTGAAATGTTGCCGGAATTATTTGTTGAAGATCCTTACTTCATGAAGTTTGTTGATAAAGTTAAGGAGGGAAAGACGGATGAGTTTTTGATGGTAAATGGTTTTCTTTTTAAAGGAAGTCGATTGTGCATACCGGAGGGTAGTCTGAGAATGAAGATTATCAAAGAATTACACGAAGAGGGACATGTTGGAAGAGACCGTACCTTACAGTTGATTTCACAATCCTACTTTTGGCCATCAATGAGGAAAGAGGTGAAAAGGTTTGTGGAGCGTTGTCATATTTGTCAGATTTCGAAAGGAACTGCGACTAATGCTGGTTTATATATGCCATTACCTGTACCAAATAAACCATGGGTTGACGTGAGTATGGACTTCGTGTTTGGATTACCGAGAACGCAGCGTGGTAATGATTCCATTTATGTGGTGGTTGACAGATTCTCGAAGATGACACACTTTATTGCTTGTAAGAAAACGGCAGATGCTGTTCATGTTGCTCAGTTGTTTTTCAAGGAGATCTATCGACTTCATGGATTGCCAGAATCTATTGTGTCGGATAGAGATACTCGATTTCTGAGTCACTTTTGGTTAAGTTTGTGGAAAATGGTGGGAACGAAGCTGAAATTTAGTAGTGCTTATCACCCGCAAACGGACGGGCAGACTGAGGTGGTTAACAGATCATTGGGAAACTTGTTGAGATGTATTGTTCAAGATAATCTGAAGAGTTGGGATGTGAAGTTATGCCAGGCAGAATTTGCTCATAATCATGCTGTGAATCGAAGTACTGGGTTCAGTCCATTCCAGATTGTCTATTCGAGCTTACCGAAAGGACCGTTAGATTTAACGATGATACCACACTCAAAGGGGACAATTAAGAAAGCTGTTGACTTTGTTGAAGGGCTGACGGAGTGTCATAAAATTGTTCAAGAACGATTGGAGAAAGCAAATGAGAAGTATAAACAATCTGCAGATTTGAAACGACGAAATGTTGAGTTTAATGAAGGTGATTTGGTTTATGCAGTATTAACGAAAGATCGTTTTCCAGTAGGCACGTACAATAAATTGAAAGCCAGGAAAATTGGTCCAGTAGAAGTTGTGAAGCAAATTAATGAAAATGCTTACAAATTGAAACTGCCAGATGATGTGCATACGTCTGACGTATTCAATGTCAAACATCTCGTACCGTATCATGGGGATGAATTTGTTGTGGAAGAAGAGAGTGCAAATTCGAGGACGAATTTCTCTCAACCAGGGGAGGATGATGCAGGCCAGAGAGAAGAAGTCGTAGGTCGTGTACGACCTAACATGATGGTAGGTCGAGACCGACCTAAGAATGAAGCTAACGAGTTAAGATTTGGTGAGAAAAGGCGGAATATTGAAATTTTAGGTCGCAACCGACCTAACAAAGGTTATGAGTCGTACCACCGACTTAGTATGACTCGGCAACGACTTAGTGGATGCTTGCGAGATAACAGGACCAAAGTTATAAGTCGTGACCGAGTTAACCGGATGGGAGACATAAGTCGTGACCGACTTAGAAGAGTGGACGACCTAACTTGTACAGAGGTACGGGTTACCGAGTTACTCAGAGAGAAAACAAAGCAAACAGTTGAAGTAATAGGTCGGAACCGACCTAACGAGTCCAACGGTAAGTCGGAACCGAGTTACGACTTAGGGAAGTCGTACCATCTTAAGTTGCAGAAGCATGTGCCGTTGATTCCTCTACCGAGTTAATATCAACCATTGATTTCTTTAAACCACTAATCTGAGATGCCGCATGTTTTAAGTTGCTGAAGCTGTTGCCGTTGATCTTTATGCCGAGTTAATCGAGACCGCTATTCTTAAGTCGTTACTAGTTGAGTCGTGTAGAGCTGTTAAGTCGGCAACGACTTAAGCGGGTCTGTTTGTATTTTTCTGTTTGTAAGTCGGTATGTTGTAAGTCGGCAACGACTTAAGGAGTTGTCTGTTGTATTTTCTGTTGTAAGTCGGTGTGTTGTAACTAGTTTCTTAAGTCGTCTACTCTTTTGTAGATAAGTCGTCGCCGAGTTATGTCATAGGTCGTAAGTCGGTTGCCGACTTAGGAGTTGGTGAATTTTTGTGATTTTTGTGTGAGTTGTAAAACGCCTATAAATAGGTCGGGTTTCTCATTTGTAAAGGTTGTTGATTTTTGAATAAAATTCTCTTTTGATTGCTTTGTGCTTTCATTCCAAATTGGTAGTTGAGTGTAATCTCCTATCTCCTCTTTCGGATAATCGAGTGCGCTCGATTCAACGATTGTAGAAGCCGATTCGCGGAATCAAGTGCGCTTGATCAACGCTTGAAGAATTGAAGATCTTTGAACCCGGTATCGTGCGCGATCAACGAGTTCGAGATAGCTAGAGTTCGGTATCTTCGGATCAACGAATTCGGGCAATTCAGCATTCATCAATCCATCGACTGCTACTTTCACCGATCTACATTGTTTTGAATTATCCGCTGCGTCAAAAAGTGTTTTAGCTATCGTAAGGTAAAAACCCGACATGTTTATTTGTGGCGTGGTCTTACGAGATGCTTTTTATTTCAAAGGGGTTTGGAAAACTTTAATAATCTAATTGAGTGTGTTTTCTCACGCTGGTTTACCAGACTGACTCAGGTGTTATTTTATTATAATGCTCGGGTCAGACCGAGTATTATAGAATACAGGATATGATGCTGAGGAGCTCAGGAGACGAGCTGGATGGCGAGACGTACTTCCGTACTTGATTATTATTCCGTTGTGTATTCATTTTTGTGAGGACAGGTGATGATAACTGTCCAGTTGTGTGTCATGAATTGTGTTGTACTCTAATGATATAATGTATAAATAGATATAATTCTTTTGTTTTAAAGATTAGTCATTTATCTATTATATATTGTTCCGCTGCGTTTGTGAGATTCTGATGTTGTTTTTGTTTCCTTTTCTTCTACCTCTTCTTCTTTAACCCAAATCGTTTGTATTTCCGTTCTTCTTGAGTTGATTCGATAAAGATTAATGTCAATTCAAGGGGAACATATTGGCGGGCTGTTACACCGCCCAACCCATGTTGATTCCATTTGGGTTCGATAGGTGTTACATCTCCTGCAAACACTAGTAAAAATGGTGGTAGGGAACCCAATTCGTATATTCTTACTCTCTTTTGTAGCTCCATACACTCCTCTATTGAATTGGTGTAGTGTTTCTCCCTCCACCTAATTAACCCAAGAGAGAGAGAGAGAAAAAATTATTGTATTACTAGTGCAAAGTTAATTAATTCTTCATAGCTAACACATTTTTCTTGAAGTTTTTGGCTCTTATTCTATCTTTGTGGGCCAAAAATATAAAATTAAAAATGCTAAACTCAACCTCCTTTTTAACGAATATTTTATGTATATACTACGTGTTTATACATGAATGCTGCAATAAGATATTTGGGTTTATAAATAATATTTTATGTTCTTTTAAGAAATGTGAGAGTGAGACACTAGCTGAAGTCATAATAATGTGAAATGAATGAAATTTTCGAATATATGTACCTCTTCAAATCGACTACCATAACTCTAGTATTGAAATAACAAGCCTTGGACCTTCGGTTCTAACATATTAATGCTAGCATCGGATTAGACCAAAATGACAATGTAAAATATCTAGAAAAATCAGTATCATAATATTCAAGAGCAGCTATAACAGACTCATCATCTACAAATTCAGTCCTGTACAGTTCTAACCTGCTTATTCCCCTGCTTTGGAAGTCCATAAGTTGAGTATGCTTTAAACTCTTTTAACAATTAGCTATATGGAAAAAAATACAATGATTAATAAAAAAACAATGTCCTCATTTATTTATTTATTCAGTTCAATTAAATGTGAGAAAGAAAGATGATTCAGAGTTGTAAACATAAGCATAAAAATGGAGAGCATAATAAATGGAGTATAAATGTGATTATGGACACGATTACATTTTATGGTATAACAAATGGAGTAAGAATTAAAACCTGACAAGTAATATATTCTTTGAATTTGCGCAATAGCATTGTGAAAATCAATAAGTATGTTTGCATGGCTATATGTACTAGTATAAATGATCTATTAAATATTACAAGGATGCCAAGGATATGCTAAAAATATAATTTTCTAGAACATAGTGATGCACAACGTCACAAATCCTATCATTATCAATAAAAACTACTATGACACCAGAGGTCCATGCCATGACCAAGTAAATAACTTCAATACTAGTACGTTTGGTACCAATGTTAAATAGCCAATTTCAGATAATTGACGTGGTTTTCTTTTAATTGGTTTGTTACTCTTGCTTAGAACAACTATTAAGCCCAATCATGTGTTCGGTAAAAGGAACTTAAGAAAATGACTAATCAGAGTTTAAAGACTTACTTGGGAATTTGAAACTCTACTGAGTTTTTTTAAAAAAAGAAATAAATAATCTTACTCGAATGTTTAGAACTCGAGTAAATGTTTGGTACCAAATAGCTGAATTTAGTTGGTCAGTAGGAAGGACATTTTCATTCAAAAAAAACTGATCCAACCTATGAATTAAAAATAATACATTCTAGATTTAAACTTTTAAACAGATTAAAAGATAATGCTTGAATTCAAAAACTAATACTATTTACAGAAAATAGAAATGAATCAAGAAACTAATACCTTTTGGATTCAATCAAGCTTAGTAAGTGCTAACAACCCAGCTTAGTATTTGTAACACCTATTGTCCTTGCCGGAAGTTCCCACCTTATCACGCTGCTACTTCTTTGTTTGCAACACTACAACAAAATCGACACAGGTTGTAATTTATTTTCCCAGCTTGAGATTATACATCCCCAGTTGCAAAATTCATACCGAGCTGGATAGCAAAGCTGCAACCTTCGCATGAAGTGAAAACAAATAAATAGAAGGAAAGTTAGTACAACTAACAAAAATGCTGAAAAAAATTAAAAATTACCCGTCGGATGTAATTTTTGTGGTCAAAACAAGCTCCTGAATGCAAACAAAATTGAACTTCATTTGAATTTCAATAATTCCTATACGTTAACAAAGAAAGAAAGGACATATACACTTTCATGGTTATTCAATGATAATAATGTAATAGGTAGCTGCTATTAAATAACTATACTCAATTGAGAAAAATAATAAATAAAAAAATCAAAAGATAGGTTATATCAAATATCATTCTTTGGTTGATGTCATATTGGTAATTACAATCGCAGGAACCCTTCAACATGATGTGATATGCATTTCCTGCAAAATCGTACATCAGATTATTCAATTAATTGGTTATAGGCCACATATAGACATTATATTAACATACTAATAATCGGCACTTTACTAATATAAAATTTGCCAACTGAGGCAATTAAATGATAAAGAAATGAAACTAGCAAATGTGGATATATGCTACTGCAGACTACAGTGGCTACCAGCGACAGTAGGCATATTAAAAAATAAACAAATAAACAAATGATAACATGCTACTTTTCTACCCCTTTTAGAATATTCACTTTCATGCCTAAAGCTTCCTACCACAGATGTCCAAAATTTAGGCTGTGGGGGTCAAAACATGCATTTTTGTGACATGTCCTATAGGCAGAGCACCATTCACCAATTCAGTTTGCTTATTATATGAAATAATAATGGATATGGTCAGATTTTATCTTAATGCCCTGACCAAATTCTATAAATTAGATGTGGCAATGGGCCAAGCCTACTGACTCGTAATTAAAATACTTTTAAAGAGCATAAAGCAAACCTGCAATCTACACTTTAGAGATCCAAGTGACTTCCTTCTAGCTTGGACAAGAGTAAGGAGTAACCTATATGCTTCAATTGCATACGTAGGCAAAGATTGACAAATTCAAAGTTTTGCCGTTATTCGAAGAAGCTCCTCTTATTCCCATTTTGCAGTCTCATCTAATGCTGCAACGATGACGACGGAGAGCCCTAGTGTGACGATGACAATGGAGGAATCATAGAACAAGGTGAATTTTGCTGAAATGAAAAGGAGAAAAAAAATTTCAAGTATCGAAGAGGAATAAAGGGAAGGGTAAAAAATTTTCTAAGTATTGACGATGGAGGAAAACATGATAGAACAAAGGCAAAAAAATTCTTTGAAGGCGTGAAATTTTTAGAAGGCGGGATGGGCGGGTAATATTTGGTTACATTTATTTATTTATAATATAGAATAAAATATTATTAGTTGCACTTAGCGATCAAACGCTACAACTTAATGCAACCAAATGCAGGTTATCTTGTAGTGTGATTACCACAACTCAATGCTGCAACTCAAAGCCTACAATTACAAAAAAATTATTTCTGCTTGCAGCAACTCAAAGCCTACAATTACCACAACTCAATTTTCATGCCATAAGTTATCAATTGACAAACACGTGTTTCGTTGCAATAATATTAAGCTTAAATATTTAAGCTAAGAATCGTACTTTAAACATATATCCTTACACCTTAATCAGGTACACAAAAGAATATCTCTCTATTGTTTACTTCTGAAGTTTTGACCTGTAAATAAATATTTTTGTTGAGTTTCTACATGTATATATTTTGCATAAACTTAGTGGAGATGGAGCTTATGAGTTAACTCAGCATTAATAGTTCACAGATGTTTAATATCAACTGAATCAGTATGTGAAAGGACCATAATAAAGTTTAATTTCATAGTTTAATTGATGCAACCTATTGTTCATCTGTACAAAATCAAATAAACCAGCCCACCATTCAATACAAAGCTAAACATGATAACTTCATATCATATCGGCTACTGTTATTGTATACTTACATCATCAAATGATGGACATTTGCATGCAGTCTTTGTTATTTAGCTAATTTCTGTTATAAGTTCAGATATTAGTGAAAATTGAACACTTCAACATGTATGATTCAATTCATAAAAAAGGCTAACAATCCAAACCAATACAAACTAGTGAAATATATATACACTAACAAAAAGGTGAAATACACTTTATTAGGAACCGGAGATAGTGGTTTTGATGACAACAAACTTTGTAACTTATTTTATTATAACTTATATACTAACACTATTGTCTAGATATATATGACTGTTATTATGCAGGATATATATAAGGCATGTACTGATTATTGAAGACTGTACAGTATAAAGATCAAGAATGAAGAAATCAAATTTGAAGACTCATGAGTATCAAGATAAAGATTTCAAGATAAGTGTCTAGTTTCTGTTAAAACTTCATAATAGCACGGAAATCTTCATTCCAAATTTGATTTGGATGGAACCCATTTCTACCTTCTTAGTGGCTTACAAACCCACGACAAGTAGCTTACAAACCTACGACAAGTGGCTTACAAACCTACGAACATCCTGGTTTTGTACAAGTTCTCGAGTCATGATGTGATGAAATATTCTACATGAACAAGCTTGCAAACTACTTCAAAATGGTTTTTCAAAATGATTTTCAAAACTGCTTTTCAAAATATTTTAGCCTTAAAAATTATCTTTTCAAATGATTTTCAAAAAGATGTTTTAGCCTTAAAATATTCTTTGTTTTTGTTTTTAAATAAACTCTTGTTTTAAACTTTGTTTGTTTTTAAAACTATCTTCTGATTTTTAAATATTCTTTTGTAATATATATATACTTGAGATTTAAAATCAAATTTATATTCTAAAAATATATTTTTCTACTCTTCTTTATTTTAAAACATAGAAAAATTAGTTTATTTTACTCCAGAATCATTTCATCTTGTTTTCCTTTCAATGCCATTTTCAAAACAAATTTTACATTGTTTTTAACTAAGGGATGTCAACATCATGGGATACCCCATGTCGACATGGTGGCCGTTAAATTCAAAAGTTTCAATTTTCAAAAGAAGTGTCTATTCGTTTAAATCTCTTCATGAATTGTTATGACCGTTATTGGTCTATAAATAACCTTCACAAACAAATTTTTTAACTAACTATTTTCTTATTCTCTTCACTCCTTCTTCTCCACAAATCCATATTCTAAAATTTTCATATTTTTAAGATCGTGCCGAATTTCTACCGAATTCTCAAGTGAATCAAATTAGAATCTCATTCTTATTTGATTCTCTGCCCTCTCTCGAAGATCAAAGTGCTATTCAGAGTTATAGGATCAATTTGTAATCAAAAGTTTATCGAGTCTCTCTATAAGGTGTGGTTGTGCCTGGAAATCAATTGGGTGATCTTGTGTCCCGTAAATCAAGAGAATTTGCGCCGGACTCGAAGACAGGAGGGTACCTCAAGGCCTTTAGAAATTGAGAATTGTAATCTCGACATTGGTATAATAAAAATCTATACGAGGTGTTTGCCTTGGTGCAGGACTGGACGTAGGGTAACTCTGAACCAGTATAAAATCCAGTGTGTTCTTTCCTTTTACTGCCTTTTATTTACCCTTGCATCTGTGTTTGATTCTGTGATTGTTCTATGATTAAGTTCTGCATTTGTTTATATCATAATTTTTAAATTAGTCCATATAAGTCTTAGAATCTATTAAACACTATTCACCGCCCCTCTAGTGTTAAATTAGCCTTAAGGTCCTTAATCCGCACTCCCTTTCAATTGGTATCAGAGCATAGGTTTTCATAGTTTTCATAATCTGAAACTTGAAAATTTAAAAATGGCATTTTTATGAAATTTTGTTAATACTAGTTTGAATTTATGCATTTCATCAAAGTATCATAAGTTTGAATATAGTTTTTATGAAAAATGAAGTTGTCTACCGAATTGGTTTGTTATGCAGGAACAGACATGTTACATGGCTTTTGAAGAATCAACAACCAATGGACAAACTGTGCAAATTGAGAAAGATGAATGGATACTTGATAGTGGCTGTTCAAGGCATATGATTGGAAATCCTAAGATACTCAATGACATTATATATCAAGATGGTGGATTGGTCAACTTTGGAGACAACTCAAAAGGATATGTGATTGGCATCGGCAATGTCGGTAATTCTAAAACTCCTTTTATTTCTAATGTTTTTCTAGTTAGGAATTTAAAACATAATTTGCTTAGTATAAGTCAACTATGTGATAAAGGATTTAAAATTAAATTTGAAAAAGATAAGTGTCACATCGAAGATAATAAGTCAAATATTATCTTTGAAGGAATTAGGAAGAAAAACATTTACATCCTTAGTATGAAAGTTTCAAATGATAACTTATGTCTTTTGGCTAATACAAGTGACCCTTAGATTTGGCATAAAAGATTTGGCCATTTAAATTTCAAACTGTTATCTGGGTTATCAAAACTTGACTTAGTTAGAGGTCTTCCCAAGTTAAACTTTAAAGTAGATAGTATATGTGATGCTTCCCAATTAGGAAAACTTAAGAAAAGTTCATTTAAATTAAAAGATACGATTTCTACTTCTAAACCTCTAGAATTACTTCATTTAGATTTATTTGGTCCATCTCAAGTTCAATTAATTAATCACAATAAATATGTTTTTGTAATTGTAGATGATTATTCTAGATATACTTGGACAATTTTTCTTAAACTTAAAAGTGATGCTTTTGAATTATTTAAGAATTTTGCTAAAAGAATTCAAAATCAACTTTTTTAAAAAATAAAAACTATTCATAGTGATCACGGTGGAGAATTTGAAAATGAAAATTTTGAGAATTTCTGTAATCAAAAAGGAATTACTCATAATTTCTCTTTTCCAAGAACTCTACAACAAAACGGAGTGGTAGAACGTAAGAATAGAACGATTCAAGAGTGTGCTAGAACAATGCTTTCTAATAGTAACTTACCTAAAAACTTTTGGGCTAAAGCACTCGCTACAGCTTGTTATATATTAAATAGGATTTTAATTAGACCATTAACTAATAAAACACCATATGAATTATTTTACAATAAGAAACCCATAGTAGCTTATTTTAAAGTTTTGGTAGTAAGTGTTTTATTCTTAATACAAAAGATAATTTAGATAAATTTGAACCTAAATCCAACAAAGGTATCTTTATCGGATATTCTAATAAAAGTAAAGCATTTAGAGTTTATAATTTAAGAACTAACATTATTGAAGAAACAATGCATGTATCTTTTGATGAAAATTTTAAAGATATGGTACAAATAGAAGATGAAGAAGATTTTGTAACTTTAAATAATGAACCTAATGAAACTAATTGTGAAATCATTCAACCAAATAAAAGAATTAGGCTATTAAAAGATCATCCTGTAGAAAATATACTAGGAAATATTGAATCTATAGTTAAAACAAGAAAGCAACTAAATAGTATGAGTAATGTAGCTTTTATATCAACTATTGAACCTAAAAATCAAAAGGAAGCATCATCTGATGATTCATGGATTCTTGCTATGCAAGAAGAATTGAATCAGTTCACCAGAAATGATGTTTGGGAGCTTGTTCCTAGACCTGAGGATAAAAGTATAATTGGAACAAAATGGGTTTATAAAAATAAAATGAATGAACTTGGTGAGGTCGTGAGGAATAAAGCTCGTTTAGTCGCGCAAGGTTATTATCAAGAAGAAGGAATTGGTTATGACGAAACCTTTGCACCTGTAGCAAGACTAGAAGCTATCAGGATTCTACTTGCTTTCGCAAACTACAATAATTTCAAGTTATATCAAATGGATGTTAAAAGTGCTTTTCTAAATGGTTTTGTAAAAGTAGATGTTTATGTTGAACAACTTCCAATTTTTGAAGATAATAAATTTCCAAATCATGTATATAAATTAAGGAAAGCTTTATATGGTCTGAAACAAGCTCCTAGAGCCTGGTATGAAAGACTAAGATCTTATTTACTACAATCTGGTTTTGAAATCGGTAAAATAGATACAACTCTTTTTATTAAAAGAAACAAAAATGATATTCAATTAGTACAAATATATGTAGATGATATAATATTTGAGTCAACTAATAACATAATGAATAAAGAATTCTCAAATATAATGACTAAAGAATTTGAAATGAGTCATATGGAAGAACTAAGTTTCTTCATAGGACTTCAAGTCCAACAATTAGATAAAGGAATTTTCATTAGTCATGAAAAATATGCTAAGGATTTAATTAATAAATTTGGATTGTCCACTTCTAGTGGGAAACCAACTCTGATGACAACTAATGTAGCTTTAAGTAAAGAAGATAAATCAAAAGATGTTGATCAAAAATTATATAGGGGAATGATTGGTTCGCTGCTTTATATAACAGCAAGTCGTCCTGACATCATGCATAGTGTCTGTCTCTGTGCAAGGTACCAATCTCAACCTAAAGAAACTCACTTAAAAGCTGTTAAAATAATTTTGAGATATGTAAAACATACTTTAGATTAGGGTTTATTTTACCCTAAAAATGATGTATTTGATTTAATTTCATATTGTGATGCTGATTACGCTGGTTGTAAATCAGACCGAAAAAGTACAAGTGGAACTTGTCACTTTCTAGGACATTCTCTGGTTTCCTGGTTTAGTAAGAAGCAAAACACTGTATCCTTGTCAACAACTGAAGCAGAATATATATCTGCTGCTTTGGCTTGTTCTCAAGTTATATATATGCAACAAACTTTAAAAGATTTTGGATTAACTATAACTAAATCACCAATTTATTGTGATAATACTAGTGCAATAAACTTATCTAAAAACCAACTCATCATGCTAGAACAAAACATATTGATATTAGACATCATTTTCTTAGAGATAATATAAGTAAAGAGGTCATAACTCTTGAATATATTAATACTGAAAAACAAATTGCTGATATATTAACCAAACCATTAAATGAACAAAACTTTACTAAATTTAGAAGAGAATTAGGTATATGTTCATTAACTGAAATATAAATTATAAATAATACAAGTATAGCTAATAATTAATATAAATAAAAATTTCTCAAAAATTGGACTGGGCATGTCGACATGACCCATCCCCCTATGTCGACATATAGGCCGAGATTTTCAAATTTAAATTTCCCTCTAAAATTAGTTATTTGGTTATATATTTATATATTTCGACTTTTACTCCTTTTCTCTGTTCTATTCTCTGTAATAAACTTCTAAAACAGTAAATTAATGGCTTCCTCTTCTAATAATGAACCTTCTTCACCCACTTCTCCTCATTCTAGCCCTTTTCAACGTTCCACACACATACGAGTCATCAAATTACAAGATAATATGAAAGATTTGCTTCAAATGATGATGGAAATTCAAGTAAGTCAACTGCGAATGGCTAGAGAACAAGATAGGCAAGGCAAAATCCTTAGCAATTTACAAAACTTCCTTATGGATAACCATGCCAATCCCATTGTCATCGAAGAATCATCACAAGCCATGGATTCTAAAGAAGAAGAGCCTCTAGAAGAACCACAAGCGGATGAGAAGAAGAAGAACCTCTACCGAATCCGGATGTTCATATGGACGAAGACGATGGCGTAATTTGCATTCTAGAGGTCCTTTTTGATGCTAATGGGAACTTAGTCGAACAATGTGGAAACTTTTGTCTCCACTATCCAAATTTTTCGGTCCATAAATCACCAATAGTTAAGGGTCCTTGTTAAGCATTTTTCGTTTTTCGTTTTTCTCTTTCTTGATTGTATATTGGTTTGTTAATTTGTATATAAGTGTTATCTTAATTAATGTTCTTCTTAAAACAATCTTTGGTGTATAAAATCTTGAATTCCATTTAACTTAAGATGCTATATTTCACTCATACATAGTTATTATTCTTATGTCATATGTTTGTTTATCTCATTTTCTATTAAGTTCAAGGTTTATAGGTTATTTTTGTTGATGACAAAGGGGGAGAAGTTATATAAAATAGTAGGCTTGGAGTAAGGGGGAGTTGTTGGTGTAAGGGGGAGTTATGGTATGATTGAAGTGGTAAGTATATTTTATAAGGTTGTTATCATCAAAAAGGGGGAGATTGTTAGGAACTGAAGATAGTGGTTTTGATGACAACAACATTTGTAACTTATTTTATTATAACTTATATACTAACACTATTGTCTAGATATATATGAATGTTATTATGCAGGATATATATAAGGCAAGTACTGATTAATGAAGACTGTACAGTATAAAGATCAAGAATAAAGAAATCAAGTTTGAAGACTCATGAGTATCAAGATCAAGATTTCAAGATAAGTGTCTAGTTTTTGTTAAAACATCATAATAGCACGGAAATCTTCATTCCAAATTTCATTTGGGATGGAACCCATTTCTACCTTCTTAGTGGCTTACAAACCCATGACAAGTAGATTACAAACCTACGACAAGTGGCTTACAAACCCACGAACATCCTGGTTTTGTACAAGTTCTCGAGTCCTGATGTGATGATATAATCTACAGGAAGAAGCTTGCAAAACTACTTCAAAATGGTTTTTCAAAATGATTTTCAAAACTGCTTTTCAAAATATTTTAGCCTTAAAAATTATCTTTTCAAATGATTTTCAAAAAGATGTTTTAGCCTTAAAATTTTCTTTGTTTTTGTTTTTAAATAAACTCTTGTTTTAAACTTCGTTTGTTTTTAAAACTATCTTCTGATTTTTAAATATTCTTTTATAATATATATATACTTGAGATTTAAAATCAAATTTATATTCTAAAATATATTTTTCTACTCTTCTTTATTTTAAAACATAGGAAAATTAGTTTATTTTACTCCAGAATCATTTCATCTTGTTTTCCTTTCAATACCATTTTCAAAACAAATTTTACATTGTTTTTAACTAAGGGATGTCGACATCATGGGATACCCCATGTCGACATGGTGGCCGTTAAATTCAAAAGTTTCAATTTTCAAAAGAAGTGTCTATTCGTTTAAATCTCTTCACGAATGGTTATGACCGTTACAAGTCTATAAATAGCCTTCACAAACGAATTTTTTAACTAACTATTTTCTTATTCTCTTCACTCCTTCTCTAAAAATCCATATTCTAACATTTTCATATTTTTAAGATCGTGCCGAAATTCTGCTGAATTCTCAAGTGAATCAAATTAGAATCACATTCTTGTTTGATTCTCTACCCTCTCTCGAAGATCAAAGTGCTATTCAGAGTTATAGGATCAATTTGTAATCAAAAGTTTATCGAGTCTCTCTATAAGATGTGGTTGTGCCTGGAAATCAATTGGGTGATCTTGTGTCCTGTAAATCAAGAGAGTTTGTCCCGGACTCGAAGACAGGAGGGTACCTCAAGGCCTTTAGAAATTGAGGATTGTAATCTCGACATTGGTGTAATAAAAATCTATACGAGGTGTTTTCCTTGGTGCAGGACTGGACGTAGGGTAACTCTGAACCAATATAAAATTCGGTGTGTTCTTTCCTTTTACTGCTTTTTATTTACTTTCTGCATCTGTGTTTGATTCTGTGATTGTTCTGTGATTAAGTTCTGCATTTTTTTATTTCATAAATTTTAAATTAGTCCATATAAGTCTTAGAATCCATTAAACACTATTCACCCCCCTCTAGTGTTAAATTAGCCTTAAGATCCTTAATCCGCACTCCCTCTCACACTTGAGATACCAAAACATTTTTCTCAATACAAATGCTAGTAATTTCTATTTATAGCAGGATAAAACAATGAATCTTTGATGCAGCAGCGGAATAACAAAATGATGATTCTGTGAAAGTAGTAATCGATGGAATGAAGAATACTGAATGCCCAAATTCGTTGATCCGAAGATACCGAATTCTAGCTATCTTCGTCATGTTGATCGCGCACGATACCGTGAAAGAAGATCTGCAATTCTTCAGACGTTGATCAAGCGCACTTGATACCGTGAATTGGCTTCTACGATCGTTGATTCAAGCGCACTCGAATGCCGAAAGAGGAGATAGGAGATTACACTCAACTACCGATTTAATGAAAGCACAAAGCTAACAAAACAAAAGTTTTTATTCAAATCAACTAACCGTTACAAATGAGACCACCTGCCTATTTATAGGCTTACAACTTCAACACGACTCACAATATTACAACACTTAGGTCGGCACCGGCCTAACACACATAGCGACCTACGACTTAAAACAGTCACGACCTAAAAAATAGACGACCTAAAAAGGAAACAAACAAATTCAATACAACGTATACAAGATACAACACATAGGTCGGCAGCGACCTACCACTTCTCACGAGTTATAAAAGACACGACCTACGCACACATAGGTCGGCAGCGACCTAAAGACAAACGACTCAACCACACAGTATTCCATCAACGACATAAAAGACCATCAGCTTCATGCGACTTAACTGAAATGGAGCGATCTATGACTTATCATAGGTCGGCGGCGACCTAAGAAACAGCTTCAGTTGCTCTTCTCACGCGATCTATCTTAGGTCGTAACTCCCTTGAGTTATGTCGTGCGCGACCTAAAGATCTGGAATGACTTAAGATTTTGTGACCTAAGCAGTTAGGTCGTAGCTCTTCTTCAGCGCCCTTGAACTTAGGTCGGACGCGACCTAAGTCTACCTCTGTTTGTGTTGTCGAGTTAGGTCGGTTGCGACCTATACTTTCTTCCATTTGTACCGCATTTTTGGGTCGTTCGCGACCTAAGACTTTGTTAGCTTGCATTGCTTCCTCGCTGGTTTCTACGTTCTTAGGTCGTAGACGACCTAACATTTCTGAGCGACATAAGGATTTGTTAGGTCGGTCGTGACCTAATACTTGGCCTGCATCATCCTCCCCTGGTTGAGAGAAATTCGTCCTCGAATTTGCGCCTTCCTTTTCCACCACGAGTTCATCCCTATGATACGGTATAAGATGTTTAACATTAAACACGTCAGAAGTGTATATATCCTCCGGTAGCTTCAACTATAAGCGTTTTCATTGATCCGTTTCACAACCGTTACAGGACCAATCTTTCGAGCTTTATGTTTATTGTATGCTCCTACTGGAAAACGATCCTTCGTTAGTACAGCATATACTAAATCTCCTTCCTCAAATTCAACGCTTCTTCGTTTCAAATCCGCAGCTCGTTTATACTTTTCATTTGCTTTCACCAATCGTTCCCGAACGATTTTATGACATTCTGTCAATCCGTCAACAAAATCAACAGCCCGTTTAACGGTTTTCCTTGGTTGTGGTATTATCGTCAAATCCAACGGCCCTTTTGGTAAGCTTGAATACACTATCTGAAATGGACTGAAACCCGTACTATGGTTTATAGCATGATTATGAGCAAACTCTGATTGACATAACTTCATATCCCAACTCTTCAGATTATCCTTCACAAGGCACCGTAATAAATTCCCCAAAGATCTGTTAACAACTTCAGTCTATCCGTCGGACTGTGGATGGTACGCACTACTGAAATTTAGCTTTGTTCCCACCATCTTCCACAAACTTAGCCAAAAATGACTTAAAAATCTAGTTTCCCGATCCGAAACAATGGATTCTGGTAAACCATGTAAACGATACACTTCTTTAAAGAATAACTCGGCAACACGGACGGCATCAGCTATCTTCTTACAAGCAATAAAATGCGCCATCTTCGAAAACCTGTCTACTACAACATATATTGAATCATTCCCCCTCTGAGTTCTTGGTAATCCCAAAACAAAATCCATACTGATATCAACCCATGGTTTAATCGGCACGGGTAACGGCATATACAATCCTGCATTCGTCGTTGTTCCCTTGGAAACTTGGCAAATATGACATCTCTCCACAAACTTTCCAACTTCCCGCTTCATCGAGGGCCAATAGTAAGACTGAGAAATCAACTGTAAAGTTCGATCTCTGCCCACATGTCCTTCCTCATGCAATTCCTTTACAATCTTCATACGTAAGCTGCACTCCGGTATACATAATCGATTTCCCCTAAAAAGAAAACCATCCACCATTACAAACTCATCCGTCTTCCCCTCCTTGACTTCATCTACATACTTCGCAAAGTAAGGATCATCAACAAATAATTCAGGTAATACATCAAACCCCGTCACTTCAACCTTCATTGTAGTCAGCAAATGATTCCTTCGAATCAATGCATCTGCCACTCTATTCGTGATTCCCGATTTATGCTTCACCACAAATGTAAATTGTTGTAGGTATGCAATCCACGAAGCATGCCTTGCCGCAATCTTATCATGTCCCTGCATATGCTTCAACGCCTCATGATCAGTATATAAAACAAATTCTTTATGAAACAAATAATGTCTCCAATGTTTCATAGCTTGCACGATAGCATAAAATTCCACATCATATGTATTATATCTCATCTTTGCTCCCGATAGCTTCTCACTGAAATATGCAATAGGACGACCTTTCTGACTCAACAACCCTCCAATTCCAACCTTTGATGCATCAGTATGTAACTCAAACAACAACTAAAAATCTGGCAACACTAGAATTGGTGCTGTCGTCAAAAGTTCTTTGATTCTCTCAAAAGCAACCCCTGCTTCCTCTGACCATAAAAATTGTTTCCCTTTCATACAATCAGTCACTGGTGCCATCACGCTACTGAAGTGTGGAATGAACCTTCGGTAGAATGATGCTAAACCATGGAAACTTCTAACTTCGGTTATCGTCCTGGGTTATGGCCAATTTCTGATTGCTTCAACTTTGTTTTGATCCACCTGTATACCTCCTCCCGATATAACATACCCCAAAAATAAAACACTATGCGTCATGAACATGCATTTCTTCGTTGCAGCATAAAATTGTTCCTGTCGCAGTACCATCAACACTTCTCTCAGATGTTGCAAGTGTTCTTCTGGACTTCCGCTATATATCAGTATATCATCAAAATACACCACCACAAACTTCCCAATGAATGGTCTAAAAATCTGATTCATCACTCGCATAAATGTACTTGGTGCATTCGACAACCCGAACGGCATGACCAGCCATTCATACAATCCTTCTCGTGTCTTAAATGCGGTCTTCCATTCGTCCCCCGGTCTGATTCGAATTTGATGGTAACCACTCTTCAAATCAATCTTCAAAAATATAGTAGCTCCACTAAGCTGATCCAACAAATCATCCAGTCTAGGCATAGGAAATCTGTATCTCACTGTAATCTTATTCAACGCCCAACTATCAGTGCACATCCTCCACGTCCCATCCTTCTTCGGTACTAACAATGCTGTCACAGCACATGGACTTAAACTCTCTTGCACACGCCCCTGTTCAAGCAATTCTTCCACTTGCCTTTTCAAGTCATCCTGTTCTTTTGGACTCATTCTGTAGTGTGGTCTATGTGGCAACACAGCACCTGGAACAAGATCAATTTGATGTTGAATGTCTCTCAACGGTGGTAACTCCGTTGGTAGCTCCTCAGGAAATACATCGTCAAACTCTCCCAGCACTGGTTTCACTTCTTCAGGAATCTCAACCACTTCATGGCTCTCACGTCCAATCAACAAGAATACTTCATGCTCCTCTTCTACCTCCTTAACAAACTCTTTCAATGATAACAAAGTTTTCAACTCTTCAATCTCCTCCGATTTGCTTTCTTCTTGTTGTCGCTTCTTAGGAACTAGAGTGATCTAGTACCTTCAAATATGAAACTGTAACTGTTAGTACGACCATCATGTTGTACAGCCCTATCATACTGCCACGGTCTCCCCAACAACAGATGGCATACATCCATGTCAACAACATCACACCAAATTTCATCCTTGTACGTCTTCCCAATTGAAAAATTAACACAAGCCCTTCGTCCAACTTTCACCTCCCCACCTTTTCTCAACCAAGCTAACTTGTACGGTTTCGGATGCTTCTCTGTTTTCAATGATAATTTCTTCACAGAATCTGTAGAGATAATATTGTCGCAACTTCCTGCATCAATAACAAACTTGCAAACCCTTCCAAAGATAGTACATGTTGATTGAAAGATGTTACTCCTCAACCAGCTAGTTTCTTCCTCATACTTCGGTGTCAAGCAATTCCTCCTCATCATCAAAGTATATCCATCATCTCCCGACAACAACTCTTCCTTCTCAACCGGTAATGAATTAGAACAATCAGCTTCTTCCTCCTCATCCTCAACTTCAGCAATCATTGCTCGCTTCTTTGGCTTTGGACATTCATTACTTTTGTGACCAATTTCCTGACAATTGAAACATTTGATACCACTATTGATCCTGGTCTTAGCAACTTCATTAACAATTGGTTTTGCAACAGCCTTCGAAACATTCGCAGTGCTACTAGCCCCTTTCATTGGATTGTTAGAATTTGTAGACACACCTCCACCTCGTCTCCCTTGTTTCTCCCAAGCAAGTGCTTTCTGATGTGCCTCAGCGATAGATCTGGGATCAAACATGTTCACCATATCTTGAATTTGTATTCTCAACCCTCCAACAAATCTAGCTGTTAGCTTCTCTTCCGTTTCCATAATATCATTCCTGGCAATAAGCTGATAAAATTCATCTGCATAATCATTAACAGTCTTCGTTCCTTGCCTCAAATTCTGCAAACGTTGATACATAAGAGATTGATAATTGTAAGGTAAGAATGTAGCTTTCATCAATTTCTTCATCTTTTCCCAAGATTCAATCTTAGACTTCCCCATCCGTTCACGTGTAAGTTTGGTTTGCTGCCACCACGCCAAAGCTCTACCCCTCAACCTTGTAGCAACCAACTTCACTCTACGATGTTCTGGAACCTCCTTGAAATCAAAAATCTCCTCCACATTAGACAACCAATCCAAAAACTCCTCAGCTTGCATACCACCTTTGAATTCTGGAATTTCAGTCTTCATCCCTGATTTCCATCGACGATCATCCTCAACATCTCTATATGCATTTCGTCCTTGGTCTCGATCTCGATAATGAATATTGCTTCTATCACTCTCTTCATCATAATCACGTGAATTTCGGTATCGATCTCGACCATTAACATCCCTTCGATCACGCATGTCTCTTCTACTATGTCGTTCTTCATCATGATATGGCTCATACTCAAACTAACGTTGAGTTCTTCTTTCTTCATCTCGATACTCATGGTGATCTCTTCTCATCGAAACTGATGATTCTCTTCTTCCTCTATCAGATTGTGGCGATACCCTTGTCGCTTCCATAACCGATGGTGAAACTCGGTTTCCTCCATGGTTCGAGATTGGCGACCTCCTTCTTTTACCTTGATTCATATCATTCATCAATTTCTCTAACCATCCAATACCTTCATCTAACTTCTCATTGAATTTGTTGCTTATGCGTTGTTCAATTTGCTCGGCATCTTCCCTCTTATACAAATCTTCAATATTTTGATGTCGATTAGCTCTCCTTGGCGGCATTCTTAAATGAAACAAAATTCAATTCTCGGTATATCAAATGATGCACGGCCTTCACTTACTCTCGGCTCCAACTCCAAATTTCAAACACCTTTCAAACTTAGATCCAAAATGAGATGGATCGAAATCTTCAACTTCGTTGCAACTTAGGATGAACACGACTTGAACTCTTGAATAAAAATTGGCTCCAAGACTCGGCTTAGCTATGATTGGCTAAGTCTAGCTCTGATACCAAATGATGCAGCAGCGGAATAACAAAATGATGATTCTGTGAAAGTAGCAATTGATGGAATGAAGAATACTGAATGGCCCAAATTCGTTGATCCGAAGATACCGAATTCTAGCTATCTTAGTCACATTGATCGCGCACGATACCGTGAAAGAAGATCTGCAATTCTTCAAACGTTGATCAAGCGCACTTGATACCGTGAATTGGCTTCTACGATCATTGATTCGAGCGCACTCGAATGCCGAAAGAGGAGATAGGAGATTACACTCAACTACCGATTTAATGAAAGCACAAAGCTAACAAAACAAAAGTTTTTATTCAAATCAACTAACCGTTACAAATGAGACCACCTGCCTATTTATAGGCTTACAACTTCAACACGACTCACAATATTACAACACTTAGGTCGGCACCGACCTAACACACATAGCAACCTACGACTTAAAACAGTCACGACCTAAAAAACAGACGACCTAAAAAGGAAACAAACAAATTCAATACAATGTATACAAGATACAACACATAGGTCGGCAGCGACCTACCACTTCTCACGAGTTATAAAAGACACGACCTACGCACACATAGGTCGGCAGCAACCTAAAGACAAATGACTCAACCACACAGTATTCCATCAGCGACATAAAAGACCATCAGCTTCATGCGACTTAACTGAAATGGAGCGATCTACGACTTATCATAGGTCGGCGGCGACCTAAGAAACAGCTTCAGTTGCTCTTCTCACGTGATCTATCTTAGGTCGTAACTCCCTTGAGTTATGTCGTGCGCGACCTAAAGATCTGGAATGACTTAAGATTTTGTGACCTAAGCAATTAGGTCGTAGCTCTTCTTCAGCGCCCTTGAACTTAGGTCGGACGTGACCTAAGTCTACCTCTGTTTGTGTTGTCGAGTTAGGTCGGTTGCGACCTATACTTTCTTCCATTTGTACCGCATTTTTGGGTCTTTCGCGACCTAAGACTTTGTTAGCTTGCATTGCTTCCTCGCTGGTTTCTACGTTCTTAGGTCGTAGACGACCTAACATTTCTGAGCGACATAAGGATTTGTTAGGTCGGTCCCGACCTAATACTTGGCCTGCATCAATCTTTCTCCATACTTGGTGTAGAATTAGTTTTCAACATCCACCCAACAACTTCTCCCAAGTAAAATCAATAAATAAGTCAAAAGAATATGACGTACCTTATTATCCAGAAGCAACAGAGTTCTCGACTTGTCAAACACGAATTCATAACAGTGTCCAACTTAAAGCAGAAGGTTAAGGTGAAGTTGAGTTCCTTGTACCTAGAGTTTTAGATCTTGACATCGACAACGCATCAAAGTACGACAGCTTTGCGAATCTCAAACACTCATCCACCTGCCGGTCCTTAACACTCGGATCTCACTAGTGTAGTTGCGATCGAGGGGGACGTTTACGGATTTGAGGTCATGGTGGACTAGGGTTTCTGATTTTGTTTGGTCGAGGAGGATGTTTGCGGCCTTTGACGGTAAAAGTACCCTTCTTCAACTTGACCTCAGTCTCCATTGCTTCGATTTGGGATTTAAAACTGAATTTAGGGTTTCTACTTTTTATTTGGGGTGTGAGAACGGTGTGGAAAGATAAGGAAAGACGATGGAGAATTTTCAAGTGAAGGCACAAAATGCTAATGTCACCCATTAGATTAAACAAATGACTGACAGTGGTGATTATCCCTTCAACTAGTAGTAATCCTAATTGTTGTTTTTGACCAATAACATGTTAGTGTTTGAAGTTCAATAGGTAAGTTATTAAATATTATTATAAATACAATAGATAAGTTATTAAATATTATTATAAATACAATTATGAGCGGCATGTCCGAGTTGTTTTTGTCAGATAGCGTATTAGTGTCACCCACTAAATATTGAATATCATTAATGCAAAAATTAATTGTAAACTTTTATTTATTTATTATTTATTTGATAATTAATATTTTGTTCAAATAAGGGAAAATTCAAATCATGGTAAAACTATTATAGCTGTTTGTAATCTGAATTCAAATTCAAACATAAATGAGAGATACCATTTTCTAAATGGGATGCCAAATGCATATGGAAGTAATAATCTGCCACGTAATGTTTATATTTTCCGAATTTTGAATTCTTTTTAACATTTTAGAATTTTCTTAAATATTGAATATTTAGTAAAATTTTAAATTTATTTAAAAAAATTATATTTTCTTTTTTAAATATTCAGAATATTTCAGAATTTTAATTTTTAATTTTATGAATATTGTTATTAAGAATAGTTAATTAATTATTAAGAAGTAAAAATTATTAAATAGTAAATTAAACATTATTAATTATATAATATTAAGTATTAAATCTAAAACTATAATAATTATTAAATATACAAAATAATTATTGATTATAGATAATAACTAATAGTTATAAATTATTTATTGATAATAATTAATTATAATAAATTATAAATAATGACCTATATAAGCTATTATTTATAATTATTAATTATAAATTATTGAATAAGTATCTATTATTTATTATTAACTATTAATTACTAATTATTATAATATTTTCAAAATAGTAATATATTCAAAAAAAAAATTAACGTTAACTTTGCAATTTCTTTTAGTGAACGTTTCCTCGAATATTTTTGCAAACCTATGAGTAAAACAACTTTTATTTTAGTAAATTAATATTTGCAACTTTTAGGGGTAAAGTTGTTAAAAGCAATGTTTTTACAACCTTTTTATAATAAAAGTTGTTAAAAAGGTATGATTACAACGTTTGTAAAAAGACATTGTAAAAGGCAAGAGTTTTTACAACGTTTGTTTCAAAAACATTGTAAAAATAAGGTTTTTACAATGTTTTCTGAAAAACCTTGTAAAAAGTAAGGGTTTTACAACCTTTGCTTCAAAAAGGTTGTAAAAAACCAGGTTTTTACAATGTTTACTTTAAAAACGTTGTAAAAGGGATATTTTTACAAAGTTTTATAAATAAACGTTGTAAAAAAACGTTGTAATAGGCTATATTTGTTGTAGTGTTTCTTACCTGTTAATTGGTGTGTTTGTTAGATCTGCCTTATTTTACATTTGTTTTCTTTATTTTATCTCTTCAAACACATCTGAAGAGTGTTATGCCTAATTTTGGTACAAACACTTTGGTGCTTTCGTTGAGAAAACTCAGCTTTTCTCCTGCTCTGTGGATCTAGTACTGTCGTTGGATTGCAAAAATCTAAGGAGAAGATCCAGATCTATCGTCCAGTGGTTCCTTCTATTCTATTCAGATTGCTCCAGATCTAAGAGGAACTACATTCAGCATGATTTTCATATCTATATTTTCATATCCAGAAAATATGATGATTTTCGTATCCATATTTTCATATCCATGAAAATAACATGATTTTCGTATCCATATTTTCGTATTTGGAAAATATGATGATTTTCGTATCCATATTTTTGTGTCCAGAAAATATAATGATTTTCGTATCCATATCTTCGTATCGATCCAACTGTGTCCAATTTGTATCGATACTCAGATACACTTCGTATCGATCCAGCAGTGTCCAATTCGTATTGATACTCAAATTCACTTCGTATTGATCCAACTGCATCCACTTCATATCGATCCAGCTGTGTATAATTCGTATCGATACTCAGATACACTTCGTATCGATAATCAAATACACTTCGTATCGATCCAGCTGCGTCCAATTCGCATCGATCCTCTGATACCACTCCGTATCGATCCAGTTGTGTGCCTTTCGTATTGATCCAAGTGTCCATTTTTTTGATCATTTAATTTCACCAACATTTGTATCATTTAAACATTGCTGAGAATGATACGAAATTTCAAAAAATATATTCTGGGGTATGATCCAAATTTCTGAACCCTAGCCGTAGCGCAGAACACCCACATAGTGAATTCAAAGCTCAACTTAATGAAGGAACATTCCATCCATGCTCCTGATCGTTCCATGACTAAACGGGACATAGGAGATTATAGTAGCAAATGCTTAATTGCAATCAAGGAATGGGTAAATAAATATTACTCAACCGGTGCTCCCAGAGGCTGAAGAACCTAGCTAATATGCCAAGAACTAGAGTCGGTTAATATATCATGCTTCTAAGGTGGACTGCAACTTCCCCCAATTGACCAGCTTTTAAACTCCTGAATTGACAACTATGGTCGATGGCTAATATGACGACTGCCCTACACTGTCTACTCTGCCAACTCAAAGCATAGTTGGTCACCACTAAACCATCTTCAAATGACCACATCTTAATCATACCCTGTCCATATGACTAGAAGCATGGCATACAACCTTAAGAGGACTTCCTTACTACCTTATATGGGCCTCCTACCTGGGTGAAAATTAGAAATAGTCACCAATCTATGAGCCCATCTTAACCAACTCACAATCCAATCGACATTACCAACCACTCGAATGTTAGACAATCATGCATACATCATTCACTAGTGTTACAAGACCACATAGCTAGAAAATGGACCTGACAACGACGATTGGAGTATCATTCCCAGTTGAGACCCATTCATTGAAACTGTTCTAAATACAAAATTTCCAGTGAAAATTCAACATGCTGACCATGTCGGTGTACTACGGGAATACAACCTCCGACACTACCTCATGAAGTGAGAATGGCACATGGATTCCACCAAGAGTGATGAATGCCATCAAATGCAGACGTCTTCCCCTATTCCTCAAAGAAGACTGTCAACCGTGGTTAGATATACCAGTTCTACTTCTTGAATTGCTAATGGGAATAAAGAAGCTGGAAGCCAACGAATTGATCAAAATCCACAGCCAGTTGCTGCCAACACTCATAAATGAATTTATCACAAAAGCTTATTTCCAGAATTTGATAAGAGAACTAGCGGATAGCCACCAACAACTACACCAACATATTGTATCCAATATTGAGTTGATGAACTAGATGAAGGATCAATGTGGCAAGATAAGGAAGAAACCTACTCCATACTCTAAATCGGGAAGCTCCTCTTCCTTAGATGGCTACCGTGGATGTCAGTGCCATAAGGCTGCTCCGGAAACGAAAGCTTCGACAATATGTACAAGCCCCATAAAATGATGGGCGGGGAACCCCTGATCCCTATCGATCAAGCACTTTGATTAAACTGAACCACTTGCATTAGACTTCCAATTAAGAAGGGCTGGACTGAAGTGCAATAGCGAGCATACGATGTTGCTTCAGTTATCAAAGAGATTTGATCTGATCTCTTTTGAATTATTTCTATTTCAATTTCATTTATGTTGCGAAGTATGACCGACTTGAATTAAACTACTTGCAAATGGTGCAGGTAATCGAGTACTCAAGGTTCAGTGCCAAACAACCTCCGCGGATTATGATCAAGTCATTGAGGTATCATTATAATAAGCATGATTCAACCCCTGATCGGGTACTATATGCCCCTAACTTAAGGGCAGGGCATCAAAGCAAAAGAGACCGACAAGGTCAAGACTCCAGTACAAAGTGGATGCAACTGACCATCCACTCATCTGCCTATGCAATTTAATTAGGAGATCTGAGAAAGATTTGGAGTTATATGTCCCAGCAATGCACTCTCCATCTCGTACTTGAAGCTCACCAAAATACTGATGCTTCTTCTGATGCCCAGTAAAATAGGAATCACACCAAGGGTGGATGTGACGTGACCTTCCATGCATCCATTCCTAAATTAGACACTTGGGGTTATTTGAGAACACATGTTTAAAGTGGATATGATTTAACCATTCACTCTCCTGTTTGCGTCTGTGATTCAGCAAAACAATCATGCCTTAAACCGACTTCATCAGGGACCAACCCTTAATTTAAATTCATCAACGATTGACTGCCTACTCACTAACCGTCACGAGCCATTATTTCAACTCTCTTCCTCAGCTCGATCGAAAGAACTCAAAGTATAAAGTGGATGTGACTCAACCGTTTGCTCTCCAATTCTTGCGCCTGATTTAATGGAAAATACACAACTCATAATGGATGTAGTTCGACCATCCTCTCCTCTACTCGAGCTCAAAGCTTGCCAGAACACTATTCTTACTCCTTAGGCTTGGCAGAAGCGGAATCCAAATGAACATGGATGCAATCCAACCGTCCATAAACTAAATCTCTTCCTTCGTTAAGGGTAGATAAGTGGAAAGTAATCGGGATCCTACCGATCACTCGCTAAGTGAAACCCCGAGCTCAAGGACAAGCCATCACACTGCAGCCAAATGGGATTGATACACAACAATCCTCTAACTAACTCCGGCACCCAGAGTGCGAGCTGGAGCATAAACTTACAAACATGGGCTCGAGGAGGGTGGATCCGTCCACCCAACGACTTCGCCCATGTTCAAACTAAGCCCGAGGAGGATAGATCCGTCAATCTAACGACCTCGCCTTTCATACTTACAAACATGGGCTCGAGGAGGGTGGATCCGTCCACCTACCGACTTCGCCCATGTTCAACCTAAACCCAAGAAGGATGGATTCATCCATCTAACGACCTCGACTTTCATATATACAAGCTCGAGGAGGGTGGATCCGTCCATCTAACGACCCCTTTCATATTTACAAGCTCGAGGAGGGTGGATCTGCCCATCTAACGACTTCTCTTGCCTACTTAGGGTGGATGTGATAAGAACGTCCACGTACCTGATCAACTTCTTATTCCTAGAGTGTGAACGAAATCCTAAAGCCTAAACAGATGTGACTGACCATCTGTCGGCCAACTCCAGATTCCCGGAGTGTGAACTGGAGTATAAACATAAACATAAATGGGTGTGACTAACCACCCATCTACTAACTCTGGTCCTGAAAGCGCGGGTTGGAGTATAAACGCCAAATGGGTGTGACTGACCACCCATCAACCAACTCCAGATTCCTAGAGTGCAAACTGGAGTATAAACATCCAAACGGGTGTGACCGACCACCCATAAAACAATTTAAGTTCCTAGAGTGCGAACTAGAGTATAAACCTGTGCAGTTAAAGCGCTCGGCAGATTCAAAGCGGTGGAGGTGCAAAAAGTCATAGCGGGGATACAGCGAGGATATAGCGGGATATAGCGGATGGCTCTAAAATAGCATATAAAACTTGTATTTTATGTTTTTACAAATATATAAATGGTAATTAAATGAAAAATTATAATTCAAATTGAATTATAATTAGTACATAAATAATTTAAATAAAAACATGTGTACTTCAAATAAACGTAAAACTGTTATATAACATAATTAAATTTAGTAGAATATTAGAGTATGTTCATTTCTGAAAATATATTAAAAATTAAATCAAATAAATTAGTTTCATAATTTTTATAATGTATAAATGCAATTTTTCATTTTATTTTATTAAAGAAGATATAGCGGAAATAGTGGAATATAGCGGGAATAACGGGATATAGCGGAAATAGCGGGGCTTAAAGCGGAAATGCTATATTTTGGGGCTATATGGAAAAATCGTAGCGGCAGAAATCCGCTATGAGATATAGCGGGGTTATAGCGGGGTAATAGTGGGGCATTAACTACACAGGGATGACTCCACTAGAGACTATTTTTAGAGAGGAATCCATCTAGAGAGAAGGAAATAATGACGAAAGCTTCTTCAATAAACTTCAAGATATATCATTCAGGAAGGAACACTTTAGAAGAAGGGTTTCTTTGTCTCTATGCTTCAATGTGTCACTCACAATGAGGGTAAGTGTGTTCCTGAATGGGCTTGTGATGACCACACCGGAGGGCAAATCCTAGCGAAGAAGATCCTCTGCTACAGATACTTCTGGCTAACTGTCAACCAAGATGCAGCTGATTACACTCAAACATGTGACAAGTGCCAGAGATATGCTAAATTCTGTGATCCCCAACAATGGAGATTACTTAAATGGCCAGTCCTTGGCCGTCTATAGTTTGGAGAATTAGTACTATTGGTGTGTCACCAATATTTAAAGGCGGTACGAAGTCCGTCGTCATCATAGTTGACTACTTCACCAAATGGGCTGAGGCAGAATCGTTAGCCACGATTACTACAGAGAAAGTAGTTTACTTTGTTGCCTGAAATATCTTTTGTTGTTTTGAAGTTCCATAAGCAATTGTTGCCGATAACGGGACCTAATTCGATAATATTGCATTCAAAAATTTCTATCGTCGACGTCGCATAGAAAAGAGATTTGCGGCGGAACATCCCCTATCTTAAGGCCCAAAGCTAAGCGCTAAAGATGTTGTAGTCATCTATAGTATTAACTTTCGATGAAAAAATACGGCTATGTTAATGGTATCCATAATATCAGAAGCACATGAATATGAAACAAAATCACAGATTTAAAAAAAAACAACATTTCTGATTACATTTCACAAAACATGTTTCATATTCAGATTACATATTCCCATCTCGTTTCCCAGTTCCAGATCAAGCATAATTATGACATAAATACACCAAGAGCGACCTATAATGTTGCCCCCTTCGTTGACCTGATTATTATATAGTCATAACTGACTTAATACAATACAGCGGAATAAACAAAGACAACAACTCTTAAATAGCTACCTGTTAGCCTCCTTCTTATCTCTAGAGTCTTTATTCGTCATCCTACTAAAAACATGTAAATCTCAACCCTCAGCTTACTCAAATCAATTTTGAGCACCCGAGAGTTTAAGGGGAAAACATAAACTTTGAGTCGGACATAAATCCTGGTGTGAACAATACTATACATCTCGGTTATTTGATATTAAGTGAGACCACGCCGCTTAGTGAAACTGGTTTTCCCTCACTAATATCCTTTTAAAATATATCTTTTGCAAATCTTAATCCTACAACCACAACTGGCTAAAACAATAAAGCAATATCATGTATACATACAAATCTGGTAATCAACGGACTATCTGTCCGAACACTATAGATTTGTTTGGCTAACCACTAACCTTTTGCTGACTCGGGCCTACTAGACAAAATAAACAAATAATCTAACTTCTGTTAGATACTCCTTTTCTGGATGGTCTGTCCCTAACCGTTGACCCAAAAAATGGCAACACCCTGGTTTGGATTTGAAAGGACCAGCCCTGTCTTCAAAGAGCAATATAACAGATCACTGATATAGAAGAGAAGCAGCAAAAGAAAATAGACAGAAGATTTTTATAGTGGTTCGGCTGTTAACAAAGCCTACATCCACTTTATATTTTTATTATAAGCTGACTATTATTACAAAGGCTGTTTGATTACAAAGCTTTGGATAATTCCTAGCTGAATTTGATCTCTAGAGTTAGAATCCACAGGAGAATCATGGTGTATTTCTTCTGAGATTGTTGTGAGGGAGGCTAAAAGTAAAGAATAATCCCAACAGAGCTTCAGCGATACTTCCCCTCTGACCCCCTTTATATTGCAGGGGGTATGTTATTTATAGAGGTTGGAGGGTTCCTGGGCCAGGCTCATCACAATCAGCTATCAGATGAAGCACATGCGACCTATGGGATCCGGTGGACAAAAATTGACAAACTCCATGTGTCGTTGGCGACCTATCGTCTATGGGCCACTGGCGACTCATAGACTTAGCTATTTCGCCCGTCGAATTCTTCCTCCTTTAATCATATTTCGTAACTTGTTTGTCTACAATTTTGAAGAAATGCATGGGTTGTTGATGATCCGGCCATATAGGACTATCCTGGATTCTGAAATTGGAGGTGTCTCCTTAGGCATTCATCATTGTCATCACATGCCGATGGCGAGTCGTTGGCTGCTTATACTCAAACACTTGTTGGTCCGCAGGGATGCTGGTCTCTTAGCTTCATTGACTCTTGTCGGCACTTTAACCATGTAGCTTAGTCCTTATCGACCTCTAGTCGCAACATCTCCGGTTAGCTCCTGAATTATCATGTCGCTTAAGGTTGCCTAGCTTTCTATTGGTATTTGCAGGGTTAAAAACCCAGACAACATTTGCCCCCCAGAGTATGCTTTCATTGCAAACAAGGCATGCTCAGGAAGATATCATTTTTCATATCCATCTGCCAACTTTCAAGTGGTTGCACTGGAGCTTTACGTATAGATTAGCCCAACGTCATTGGTTATTTTCTTTTGGTTCTGGCTATTGTCGCTTGCCACAGCTTGCCACGTTTTTGCTTACAATTACCTGGCATACCTTTGAGTGACGAACAGTTGCGTTTCACCGAATTTGAAGTGACTGGATGGAGATTTGTTTCTAAACGTATAGATGCACAAGGTAAAATTTTATTTTATTTTTTATTTTATGATGGGTCGCTAGCGACCCATGTGAGATAGGTCACGAATGACCTATCTCTTTGAAAATTCTTTGGGTTGATGCCAGGTCGGGTCGCCTTCGACCATGATGAATTTCCCTTCAGCTGACTCTGATCCCCAGAGTGCGACTACAAGCATAGATAGACGAATGAATGTGATTCGACCATTCGTTCGCCAACTCTGACCTAAACTCGATAGGAGAAGTATAAACTCACTACAGATGCAATTAAACCGTCCATAAACTCACTCTGCTAACCCAAGACTGGGGAAGAGGCACAAATCACTGAAAGAAGAGAAAGGTGACTCGCTACATCTCCAGCTTAGCATCCTCTACAACTTAAGGCAACAACTACAAGGAGGCCTTAATGCTAACCAATCAGAATGATGCCCGAAGTTACGAGCAACCAATTATATCGTACCGCTAGATCGATGGATAATATCGATCTACACCTTTCATATCATACCATTGGATTGACAGGCAATGAGGTCCGAGCATTCTATATTGTGTCGCTGAATCGACGGTCAATATCGATCCTCTTCGACTACAAATCGATGTGACACGAGCATCCATCAAATACCTTCAACCACTAGAGCATGGATAGAAGAATAAACCACGAATGAGTGTGACTTGACCATTCGTCCGCCATCGCCTTTCTTTGATCCGTCAAAAAGAGAATGAGACCAGATGAGCATGACTTGACTGCATTTGTGCTGACTTTATCCCTAGATCTAACGAGAGAACGTAAATCGAAATGGACGTGGTTGATTGCCCAACTCCAAAAGAATGCAATGCGACCATTCATACTTTGACTCTTACCATGATCTGACTAAATGAGCAATTCACAACAAGTGCAAACTAAATGTCCACGCACCAATTCTTACCCTGGATTCGACAAGGGAAGCATCAATCTTGCATTGGATCTGACTGGACGATTCACTCTTCAGTTATTGCCTAGAGTATGGCGACATAAGCAGCGAAGTGAAAGTCATTGACCGTCCAAAACCTAGCTCATGTCCGAATGTCGGCAAAGCAACAATGTATTCCTCCGAAAGGAAAGAACTAGAACATAATGCAAGATAGGCACAACTCATCCTTCAATCAGTTAACTCGATCCCATGGTTCAATGAGATGATCTACCTTGCCACATATTGGTTAGACTTGTAGGCACGTGCGAGAGATAAGATGAATATGGTTTGATCGTTCATCAAACAAATCTGGCTCTTACAACTTGGACTACAATATAAACACAACAGAGGCTAGGCTCGACCATTCGCACAATATGTCCATCAACCTAAGATTGGGGGCAAAAGAGTGATTATCCAAGAGTTGACTATGACAACTCGATCCTATGACCCGTGCCTTATATTCATAACAACTCAAGGTTATGGCCGAAAGGATGCCTAGAGATAGAATCATCGGATCGATGTCCGAACTTATGGCAGCTGATCATTATTCCGACCCTTACAACGAGCAATGAATCGCGAGTACATTGAATGAAAAGTGCATCATTCAGAAACACAAGTAGATTCAATCTCAAAGCTGGAGCCAGCTATGTAGCAGCATGCATTACAAGGCTAAGTTCTACGAATCCTTTGATTCAACGTCCCTACAAGCCTGATCGTTTACCATTGCAAATAAGCAAATGAAGCGCCTACAACCTATCACGAGCATTGTAGATCAGATCACAACTTAGCGCAATGATGATGAAAGAGTAACTGCTTTGCTCCAGGTGAATTTGATATGTTCACTTGGACTCAATCTCATGTATATATGTGGACTATCGCCAACCATAAAGAACCATGCATTAAATGTCGACCCGGGGCATGTCTCGATGAACAAAAACGATGCGATGTGGATCTGGAGAGATCGATTGCACTTAAATAAGAGGCGAATCTGCTCAAAACCAGTGGGTTTATCCACGATGCCCTCTAACCAAAATGAGTATCCAATCCTTTACTTATAAGAAAAACGAACAGAGAGTGGCGGACATACGTCAACTACTCAGATTTGCATGAGGTATGAGAAAACACAGCTTTCCACTTCCAATGATCAACCAACTAACGGACTCGACCATCAGACATGAATTACTCACATCCATGGATGCAAACTCCAGATATAATTGGATACTGAAGCATGTCCCAGAGCAGGAATACAACTATTTCATTACTGACCTGGGCCTATAGTGCTATGCTGCAATCCCTGGATTCAAACTTGAGAACGCTTATGCTACTTACAAAAGGATGATTAATAGATCATTCAAAAATTAGATCGGCCGATCGATGAAAGTATATGTGGTTAATATGCTCGTAAGATCACGACTATCAAACGACCACATCGATGGCTTGGCAGAGATATTCAGTGCTCTCCATAAAAAATGCAGAATGAAACTAGATCCTATGAGATGCTCTTTCAGTGTTCATTAAAAAAATTCTTGGGTTTCCTCATCAATTCTCGTGGAATTGAGGCTAATTTCCAAAAAAATCCGACAACTAGAGACCTCCGTGCACCAAGGACAACCAAGCAGGTATAGAACCTAAGTTGGAAGATTACCATCCTAAGCTGATTCAACTCTATGGCCACCTACAAGTGTATTATCTTCTTCAACCTAACCAAGAGAGAGAAGAGAACTTTTGAGTGGACTAACAACTACGTTGATGCAGTTCTAGCCCTGATAGATCGCTTAGAGAATTTTATCTGAGCTGTTGGATTGCGAAGATTTATACATCAGTTGGGCCGTGTCAACACACGCCATAAGCATCGCATTGCTATGTGAAGAGAAACGAATCCAAAGACCAGTATATGATGAAAGCTAGCTATTGACAAGCTCACCTCGTTAATGTTTGTATCGACCAGCCGTTACGATAGGTCCTATGGCAACCTTAGATGTTTAGAAGGTTACTCAAATGGAATATCGAGCTAAGCCAATTTGATAACACTTATCTCCCTCAGAGAGCTATCCACGGTCAAACATTAGCATACTTCATATAATTCACTGCATCAGATGATTATCCGAAGATCAATGGAGAATCGTCCAATCGATGGAGAACATACATAGATGGAACATCCGATAATCGGCTTTCCAACGTCGAAGTTGCATTAGTGACTCCTAAGGAACGACCGATCTGATGCGCCCTCAAACTCAACTTCCTTGCAACAAATGACGAAGCTAAGTATGAAGCCTTGGTCGCCACGCTCGAACTTGCAAAAAAAATTGAGAGTGGAAGCTTTACATATCTTATGCGATTTCTGGTTAGTGGTATGCCAAGTCAGGGAAGATTACCTGACTAGGGGCAACGTCTTGGTCCTTATCTCAGCTAGCTAGTTCCGGGGATGAACAACATATAGACTTTGTCCCGGTTGGAATACTTATTATTCCAAACATCGATGGATGAAGATTGATTAAATCTTAGAGACAGAGCCAGAAAAGGAGTCACGGATGACTCCTATCAAAGATTATCTACAACAAGGCATCCCTCTTGAACAAAGGAATGAGAAATGGTATATCCTTCACGAAGCTATCCCATAAGTTAACAGTTGTACATTTTGTGTCCATCAGCGACCAGCCATCAACTTCGTATCCATCGATGTAAAGCCCATTGATACGAAAGTCACTACATGATCGTATTTGAGTCACTCAACTCCATCGATATGAAGCATTCCTAGGGACTATCCACTTCGTGTCGATAGCCATCGATACGAAGCATACATTCCAACATCTCATATCGATCCAGTAAAGTATCGACACGAAAAAAGGACTTAAAAAAACCATCGAACATTGTTACAACCCGAATTTCACATCGATCCAAAAGAGGATCGATACGAAACTCGATACAAAAAAACTTGCCAATGACCTATTGTTAATCGACGGAATTTCTAACGGATTAGAAATTTGTCGAAAATTTTCAAATTAAAATATAACCGCAAGCACACGGCGTACACTTTGTAGTACGTGGCGAATACGGGTCGATCCGTAGGGAATTGTTAGAGTTTAAAAATCTATTCAACCAAAATTAGACCAAATATAGGAGAAATTGTTAACTAGAGATAAAATGAAGCTAAACTAGAATAAAAATTTGATTTAAAAAGTATTGAACTATAGAGCAATTTAGAGGCAAATCCACTCTCATATTTTTGTAAATCAACAAACAAACAATTTGTGATCTCTAGTTTTAATATTAAGGGAAATATTGTTGTATTTATCATAAGTATGGTTTGTTTATGTTATTAATTAACATCACTCAAACCATCAAACTATGATACAACAACTTAACCACTTATAATTCTCATGAAAATAAAGCCAAAGTAAAAGCTATTTAAGTATGATCTATTTACTATTGTAACTAGTAACATAGATCATCAAATTTCATTTTTACTTTAATTTCACAATTAAAAATGGTTTAGCAAATGATGATGCAAATTGTGTTTATGTTGAATAAGAATATCTCATTTGCATAAGCAATATAAGCTATCAAACCCACTTGTATAAACTTGCATCAAAATTCACTTCATTAAGCATAAACCAAATGAGATCATAAATCATAAAATGTTGAAATTACATAATATTTGAGAGCTTCATTAACCCTAAATTGATAGGGTTTAGCTACTCATTTGTGGCATTGAAGCAACACAAGTAAGTTTCAACATTGAAAATGAAAGATAGTAGAGAATAAACAAAGAAAAAGAAGATTAACTACTAGAAGAAAATTGATAAGACTGGTGCATAAATGTAAATCTAAACTATGAACATTAAGAGAAAGAGAGCATAGAAATTAGCATTAACATAAAAACAAAGAAAAGCATGTAGACAAGAAAGGAAAAAGAGGCTTGGAAGCCATTTTTATTTCATATAACATTGAGCTTACAATTTGATCTCTTCATTTCCTAAGTAAAATGAAAGAGTAGATGATTTACATGTACATAAGAGGGCTATTTATACATGCATAAAACCCTAATTCTATTTTTATGGGTGTTCCCAAAATACCCCTTAGGAAGTGTGGAGGCCAAGTAATCATTAGCTTCTACTAATCATCATTTAAGTGTACATGAAGCCATTAATTCCATAAGCATGTTCATTAGCCTCTAATTTGTACATTAAGGTGGGTAGGTAGGTGGGGTCCTCCATAATCTTCACTTTGAATTATTTCCCTCTTCTTTCCTTTGTATTCATTTGTGCATGCATGTATCTTCATATAAGCCTCTTCCATATGCATCCAAATTCCTATAAAAATCATCAAAAATGTCCAAGTAAAAATTCTCAAATTTACACATGCACAAAAATGACCATTTTGCCCTTGAATGAAGATGAAAATATGATGGTTTGAAAATAATTGAATTTTGGTTTTAACATGTACAAATGCCCAAATATGATGTTTATTTAAATGAAAAGAGATAAAAATATGGATGTAAATATATGCACATTTTTGTGCACATCAAATACCCCCATACTTATCTTTTTTATTCATCCTCGAATAAAGGAAAACTAAGATAAATCCGTTTTCGTAGGGAGCATGATTGCATTGAGCGTATGCAACAAGCCGTTAAACCTCTGGGTGTCCCCAATAGGACGAGTGTTGTCTCGTGAGGGTTTTCAGCAGATACTACCCACAAAATCAAAATGCAATGTGAAAATATTTACAAAATGCAAGATTTATTTACAATGGGATGAATGCAAGTTTTTGAAAATATTTACAAATGAAGGATTCACTTTCAATTCGACACTCATAAGTTAAATATAGGTTTTGGTCATTGTTTTGAAAAATTTAAGTCATTTACTTGTCAAAATTTCCAATAAAAATCAAGCTATCATAGCAAATAGACAATAGTTTAACTCGTTGTTTCGGTTGATCATAAAGTGTAACTATGAAATGGATCTTTAGTTGATTATCAAAGTTTATTAAAGTAGTATTTTCATTTCTATTCAATAACAAGTTAAATCAAATAAGTAAAAATAGTGCTCGGATTTCAATTGCTTACTCTCTCTTATTTGAAAATTTTATTGATATTAATAATATTTACATATGCCTAACTCATGTAAACTGAGGCCGGATATATTACCCGTGCACTGCCTTGCGGACTGATGTGAGGGGAATACAGAGCATGGCGAGTGAACACACAAGTGTGAACACTTATCGACTATAGGCGTTATTAAAAAGAATTATTATTTATATACACCTAATTCAGATAAACTGAGGCCAGATATACCGATCATGCACTGCCTTTCGGGCTTACGTGAGAAGGGTACAGAGCATGGTGAGTGAACACACGAGTGTGAACACATGACTCTAGGTGCTAAAAATATATATATAAATATATATACAAATGTGTTTTTTTAGAAAGAGAGAGTTTTGCAAAATTATCTTAGCACCATTTAACTTAGAAGATAAAAATGTTATATCCTTTACTTTTAAATTTACTAATTTTTTTAAACAAAGATTTTCAATTAGAACATCCTTCATAATTAACACATATGAACCTTCCTATATACTAGTTAAACCATTTTTATTTGTAATCAAACCACATTTTTATTTTTGTTAAGACAAATTAATTTTCAAAAATTCCAATTTATTAACCAAAACTTATACTTATCCCATAGTGTTTCCTAAAAAATAAATCAAAATGCTAAAAAGAAAATGTTTTTGAGATTTTTAGATTTTTTTTAAGTTGAAAGAAAAATGAAAATTCAAAAATGCCATGAAACTAAAAAAAATGAAAATGAGACTCCCCTCCCACAGTTAATGCATGATATAATGAGTGTAACGGGGAAAAATATGTACATACTTACAAAAGAGGGTTAACATTCTTACTAGACATAGCTTGGCTCATAAAGGACCATGAGCTCCTCCTCTTGGTTATTTGGCAATTCCAAGAAAGGTTTCAGACGATGACCGTTGACTTTGAAAACCGATCCATCCATGGGGTTTTCTATTTCTACGGCACCATGTGGAAAAACAGTTCGTACCACAAATGGTCTGGTCCATCTTGATTTAAGTTTCCCAGGGAATAAATGAAGTCTTGAGTCATATAAAAGAACTTTTTGGTTAGGCGAAAACATTTTCCTTAGGATTGACTTGTCATGAAAAACTTTGGTTTTTTCTTTGTAAATTTTATCATTTTCATACGCGTCGTTCCTAAGTTCTTCTAGTTCGTTGAGTTGTAGTTTTCGGTTTTCGCCAGCTTTCTCAAGATCAAAGTTTAAGTTCTTAATTGCCCACAGCGCTTTGTGTTCGATTTCAACGGGTAAATGGCAAGCTTTACCATAAACTAAACGAAATGGGGACATCCCAAGTTTAGTTTTAAACGCAGTGCGTTAAGCCCAAAGCGCGTCGGTCAATTTTTGAGACCAATCTCTTTGATTTTTATTAACAGTCTTTTCCAAGATTTGTTTTATTTGTCGATTTGAAACTTCAACTTGGCCACAAGTCTGAGGATGATATGGAGTGGACAACTTGTGGGTTATCGAGTATTTTTTCATTAAAGTTTCAAAAGAACGGTTACAAAAATGGGTTCCATTATCACTGATTATTGTGCGAGGTGTGCCGAACTTTGAAAAGATTTTTTCTTTGAGAAATTTCACAACAATTCTATGGTCGTTGGTTTTGCAAGGAACGGCTTCGACCAATTTTGAAACGTAATCGACAGCGAGAAGGATATACAAGTTTCCAAAAGAGTTGGGAAAAGGTCCCATAAAGTCGATACCCCAAACATTAAAGATTCCGATCGTAAGAATGGGGTTTAGAGGCATCATATCTCGTCGAGAAATTCGTCCAAGCATTAGACATCGATTGCTAGTTTTACAAAATTCAAACGAGTCTTTGAAAAGAGAAGGCCAATAGACCCCACACTGAAGCACTTTTTCCGCAGTTTTTCGAGGACCGAAATGTCCACCACACGCTTGATCGTGGCAAAATGAAAGAACACACCTGATCTCATTATCCGGAATGCAACGTCGGATGATTTGGTCGGGACAATATTTGAACAAGTATGGATCGTCCCAATAGAAATACTTCACTTGGGACATGAATTTGCATTTGTCCTGTTTGGACCACAGTGAGGGAGTTTCTTTACTAACTAAGTAGTTCACTATATCAACGTACCATGGATCGATCGAAATAGAAAGAAGTTGTTCATTGAGGAAGTTTTCACTGATTGGCAAAGAAGATGGTGCGTTCGGAAGACGAGACAAGTGATCGGCTATGATGTTATCAGATCCTTTTTTTTCTTTAATTGTAAAGTCAAATTCTTGAAGTAAAAGGATCCAACGAATCAAGCGGGATTTGGCATCCTTTTTAGCGAAGAGATATCGAAGCGCAGAGTGGTCCGTGTACATGGTAATGTGTGACCCTATCAAGTATTGTTGGAATTTTTCAAGATCAAAAACGACAGCTAGAAGCTCTTTTTCGGTTGTTGTGTAGTTGAGTTGAGCATCGTTCAAAGTCATACTCGCGTAGTAAATGACGTGAAGGATCTTGTTGATGCATTGTCCTAAGACGACACCAACGGCAAAGTTCGAAGCATCACACATTATTTCAAAAGGAAGATCTCAATTGGGTGCGCAAATGATTGGAGCAGAAATGAGTTCGCTCTTAAGATGTTCAAAAGAAGAGATACAATCAGAGTTAAAATCGAAAGGAACGTCTTTTCCAAGAAGAGTGGTCAAGGGATGAGCGATTTTGCTAAAGTCTTTCACAAACCGTCGGTAAAAACCAGCGTGTCCTAGAAATGATTGAATGTCCTTAACATTTTTGGGAATGGGTAGGTTTGCAATTACGTCGATTTTCGCTTTATCTACCTCAATTCCTTTATTTGAGATGATATGTCCAAGGACTATGCCTTGTTTGACCATAAAGTGGCATTTTTCCCAATTCAAAGTCAAATGTTTTTCTTTACATCGATTTAGAACCAACTCGAGATGATGTAAAAATTGGGAAAAAGAATCGCTAAAGATTGAGAAATCCTCCATAAAAACTTCTAGAAAGCGTTCAATCATGTCGGAAAAGATTCCAACCATGCATTGTTGGAAAGTCGCAGGAGCGTTACAAAGTCCGAATGGCATACGTCGATAAGCAAAGGTACCAAATGGACACGTGAAAGTTGTTTTCTCTTGATCTTCAGGAGCGATAGGAATTTGGTTATAGCCGGAATAACCGTCAAGGAAGCAGTAGAATTCGTGGCCGGCTAAACGTTTGAGCATTTGATCGATGAAAGGAAGAGGGAAGTGATCCTTACGTGTTGCGGCATTTAATTTTCGATAGTCAATGCAAACACGCCAACCCGTTTGAGTACGAGTTTGAATAAGTTTGTTTAAATCATTTTTGACAACGGTTAGCCCAAACTTTTTCGGTACAACGTTAATTGGGCTAACCCATGAACTATCAGAGATTGGGTAAATGATTCTGTTGTCAAGAAGTTTAAGAATTTCATCACGTACCGCATCTTTCATTTTTGGATTAAGCCTTCGTTGCGCATCACGAAGAGGTTTGGCATCGTCAATTAAATGGAAGCAATGTTGGACAAGAGCGGGACTAATTCCCTTTATATCGGAGATCGACCATCCAATCGCTTCCTTGTTTTTCGATAGGATTGAAAGTAAACAGGTTTCTTGATCAAGAGAGAGAGTCGTAGAAATTATGACAGGTAATGTTTCGTTATCACCTAAGTATGCGTACTTAAGGTGACCTGGAAGTGGTTTGAGGTCCAACTTTGGGAATTTTTCGATTTGAGGTACGTCGATTGGTAGTTTGGGAAGATTTTTTTTCTGGCGATCGAATTGCAGGAGAATGGGTATTGTCAGTAGGTGATTGCAAGGCCTAGGGGGATTGGCGACTGCAGAGTGATTGTTTGATATTGATGAAGGGCATGGTTTTGAAATATTAGTGCCGACAGTAGTATGGTAGATCACTAGTGCAAGGTGATGGCTGGGGTTTGTTCGAGGCAGAGGTAGGATGTTTGCTATTTCTGGTGGCTGTATGGATATGTGTTTGATCAGTGAATTTTGGTCAGGTCGAAATTGATGTCGCTGTCTTGTTTGGTGTGGCTGTCTTGTGAATGAGGTCTGGAGATAGTACGTTGGAGATGGTCTCGGTAGATGCAAGCGATTATGACAGCAGCTATGTATGGTGGTGTATGGTCGATTGCACTGGGTGATTGTGTTAGTTGAAGTTGTCGTGGTGAATGCGACAATTTGTGGTACATCCTTGTAGTAGAGAAGCAGCGAGATGTTAATGTAAATGATGGTATGTTAGTCAAAGAGTGTGATGGCAAGACTGTAGGAAGTTTTGAATATGATTTGTGGGGAGCAGGCGATAGTCAGATGATGATCTGTTGGTAGGAGTTTGAGGACAGGGGGTGGCAGGATGTTGAAATGCAGTTTGGAGTTTTGCGCAGTTGGCAGAAGGGGCATGTGTTAGTGAAGAATGGTGAACTGTGGATGGGAAGGAAGGTTGTAAAGAGGATGATGGTAGGACAATTTTGTAAATAATTGAAGATTGGAGGTGTGAAGGAGTAACAGTGAGTGGACTTGTTGACAGAGTGTGAAGACTTGGTTTTGATGTGGGTTTGTTGTGAAGTAGCTTGTGATGGTTGCTCACTTGAGTGGTAGTGGTGATCAAGTTGAAAGGTTGTGAGCAGTAGAAGGCGAGGCAGTGGGAAGTTGGAATGTTGAAGGTGACAGTTAGGGGTTCGAAGCTGCTGCTTGTATTTCGGGTGAAGGGGATAGTTTGTGTTTCTAGGCACGACAATGATAGGAGGTGACAGGGGCTGGCTAGTGGTTCTCTTGTGATATGCAGGAAGTTTGTAGTGGAAGTGATAAAAGAGGAGCAAGGCAGGGTAGAAGTGCAAGTGAGGATGTCAAATAGGAAATGGTAAGAAGTAAGGTAGCAGGATGGATGGTGTTCAGGCAGAGGGTATTGCATAGTGCAACAGTTTTTGAATGTAAAAAGAAAAAAATGTAAATGTAATCAAAATAGAAATTGTAAATGAAAGAAATTTTCTTTTTCTTTTTAAGTGTGTGTGTTTTTTTAAATGCAATACAAATGAACAAAATAACTAGAAAACAACAACAAACACACAAACAAAATGTCAACACAAACAGACAATTTTTTTTAAAGAAAAAAAAATGCAATACACACACGAAATAAAAACGCACGAAAATCAAACGAAAATAATTCGAAGAAGAGAAAATTAAAATCAAAACAAATTCCCCGGCAACGGCGCCAAAAACTTGTTAATCGACGGAATTTCTATCGGATTAGAAATTTGCCGAAAAATTTCAAATTAAAATATAACCGCAAGCGCACGGCGCACACTTTGTAGTACGTGGCGAATATGGGTCGATCTGCAGGGAATTGTTAGAGTTTAAAAATATATTCAATCAAATTAGACCAAATATAGGAGAAATTGTTAACTAGAGATAAAATGAAGCTAAACTAGAATAAAAATTTGATTTAAAAAGTATTGAACTAGAGAGCAATTTAGAGGCAAATCCACTCTCATATTTTTGTAAATCAACAAACAAACAATTTGTGATCTCTAGTTTTGATATTAAGTGAAATATTGTTGTATTTATCATAAGTATGGTTTGTTTATGTTATTAATTAACATAACTCAAACCATCAAACTATGATAAAACAACTTAACCACTTATAATTCTCATGAAAATGAAGCCAAAGCAAAAGCTATTTAAGTATGATCTATTTACTATTGTAACTAGTAACATAGATCATCAAATTTCATTTTTACTTTAATTTCACAATCAAAAATGGATTAGCAAATGATGATGCAAATTGTGTTTATGTTGAATAAGAATAGCTCATTTGCATAAGCAATATAAGCTATCAAACCCACTTGTATAAACTTGCATCAAAATTCACTTCATTAAGCATAAACCAAATGAGATCATAAATCATAAAATGTTGAAATTACATAATATTTGAGAGCTTCATTACCCCTAAATTGAAGGGGTTTAGCTACTCATTTGTGGCATTGAAGCAACACAAGTAAGTTTCAACATTGAAAATGAAAGAAAGTAGAGAATAAACAAAGAAAAAGAAGATTAACTACTAGAAGAAAATTGGTAAGACTAGTGCATAAATGTAAATCTAAGCTATGAACATTAAGAGAAAGAGAGCATAGAAATAAGCATTAACATAAAAACAAAGAAAAGCATGTAGACAAGAAAGGAAAAGGAGGCTTGGAAGCCATTTTTATTTCATATAACATTAAGCTTACAATTTGATCTCTTCATTTCTTAAGTAAAATGAAAGAGTAGATGATTTACATGTACATAAGAAGGCTATTTATACATGCATAAAACCTAATTCTATTTTTAAGGGAGTTCCCAAAATACCTCTTAGGAAGTGTGGAGGTCAAGTAATCATTAGCTTCTACTAATCATCATTTAAGTGTACATGAAGCCATTAATTCCATAAGCATGTTCATTAGCCTCTAATTTGTACATTAAGGTGGGTGGGTAGGTGGGGTCCTCCATGATCTTCACTTTGAATTATTTCCCTCTTCTTTCCTTTGTATTCATTTGTGCATGCATGTATCTTCATATAAGCCTCTTCCATATGCATCCAAACTCCTATAAAAATCATCAAAAATGTACAAGTAAAAATTCTCAAATTTACACATGCACAAAAATGACCATTTTGCCCCTGAATGAAGATGAAAATATGATGGTTTGAAAATAATGGAATTTTGGTTTTAACATGTACAAATGCCCAAATATGATGTTTATTTAAATGAAAAGAGATAAAATATGGATGTAAATATATGCACATTTATGTGCACATCACCTGTGAACGTGCAAACATTGACGGGAGTCAAGTTAACATACGTGCATGTATGACGGACTAATATTCAATTTTCTAAATTCACAGAAATTGAATGCTCACCTGGTGACAATTACAACAGTGAACAACAAATTGTTGACACTCAACACTCAGTTACAACGATGCACTGCATAATCATTGGCAGTCAATAGTTCAACATTTATTTTATTGGACATAAATCAAGGTTACATCTTCTGATAAAAAGACAATAGCTACTCAGCGAATCGGATAGAACATTTTTAGAATGAAGATTGCAGCTTTTCAAAGCACGTCATGTTCACACAAGACGTACTTTGGTGGGCAACTGTTATCCCACCTTTGGGCAAGGCCGTGACACTAAGAACTCGACTAGAAACCAAGGGCAGTCCATCCCGAAGATCGGTTATACACAGGTTCACTATGGATATTGGCGAATTTTTTCCGAGTCCGGATTGAGCTACAATTGACACGACACGACATGCAAAGCTATAAGAGCCAACGTTCCAAATTTCAAGTCAATCAAAGTTCATATGCTCAAGATATGGATCGATAAAAATTAAGAGAGAGCATCGGTTCGTATCCATCAATGGCTGATCTACTTCGTATCCATCATATTTATTCCACTTCGTATCCATCATTTTTATTCCACTTCGTATCCATCATATTTTCTCCACTTCGTATCCATCAAATGAAGGTAGTTCGTATTGATTCCCCAAACAATCGATACGAAGTAGCACCTAAAGGCATCGATATGAAGTGAGATGCAATCCATCGATACGAAGCAGTCGCTAAATCATCGATATAGAGCACAGAGCATCGATATGAAAAGAGTTTCCTAGACTGATACGAAGAGTAATTCCAGGTCAATACGAAAAGAACAATATGAACACGTATTGATACGAAGTCGACAGCATATTGAAAATCCAAATTTGCATCGATCATAAATCGAGATCTACAAGTCCAAATGCCACCAAATTTTCACAGGAGCTTGCCTACAATGTCAAGAATGTACCAGATCAATTCAGCTGAAAAGGATCAATTCTTGATCGATATGAATTCATTCATATTGCTCTGATATCGAGTCGAAATCACCTGAACTCAATCCTGTGGGCCCACCCACGTGAGAGAAGAAGTCCTCCAAGATCTGGGCGAGATATTTGCTGCCTACGCCTATAAATAATGATCCCGGACTTACAGAAAATGGACTTTTTTGCCTCTCTACGCCGATACTCTGCCAAAATTGCTTTTGTACTTCGATTGTATGGTTGTAAATATTTTGTAACCAGCGAGTTATAATCAATAAACATCAATCATTCCATAGTGGACGTAGGCCATACGTCGCACCACTCTAAATTCATGTGTTTTAGCACTTTTTCTTATCTGTTAATTGGTGTGTTTGTTAGATCTGCCCCATTTTACATTTACTTTCTTCATTTTATCTCTTCAAACACATCCGAAGAGCGTTGTGCCCAATTTTGGTACAAACAATGTTGTCTAACATCTATAAATGCAGGGAAACAGGTTGGAGGGATCCAACTGAATTCCTCAAAAAGGTTGATTTTTTATTTCATATATAATAATATATGATGTGTTAGAATAATCTATTATAGATTATTGTTGTGATTTGAATTATTGGATGCAATAGTTGCACTGGCCTAAATCTGGTATTTTAAATATCATAAATATTATATTTTGGAATTTAAAGGAATTTAAAAGGAGATTTTGAATATAAAAATAATTATATCGAAATTTGGATTATTTTAAAAAGAAATTGATTGAATACAATAATAATTTGATTTTTGGTTGTGCTTAACTATTCGTAAATTGTTAAATAGAGTTTTCCTTAAAAATATTTATATAAAGGATTTTAAAAATGATATCATGAAAAATATGAAAAGGGGTTAAAATCGGAATTTAAAATAGGTTTGAAGAATAAATAAAATTTATAAAGAAAGGGATTTATAAAATGGAATTTTATAAATGAGATTAGTTTATATACAAGTGAAACTCAAAGAGCTTATAAATTTATAAACAATGTCTATAAATAAGGAAACGATATTAGTTGATAAATTGGAATATAAATTCATAGTGTGAATTTATATCTGAAAATGGAAATCGGTTTGAGAAAAAATAGTGGATTCTATTTTTGGAATGTAAGAATGATTTGGGAATTGGAATGTAGTCAATGTGATATGAATCAAGAGGGATTTATAAATTGAAATTGGTCATGGAATTTTAAAAATATATTTTTATCGAGAAGTTAAATTTGTTTTAAAAAGGAAACTTTTATTTATTAAAATACGTAATTTAAAAACTAGTTTAGTATTGAAATACTTCGAAAGTGAATTTTTCAAATATCTAATATTTATTGAAATTAAATTCTAATTTTTATAATCGACTTTGTAAATTGATTGTTTATGTAAAAATGAGTTATTGATGTTTATAAAAAGTGTTTCGATATTTTAAATAATTACTTGAACATGTTTTAAAAATAAATTATAATTCTTTTAAAAATATTTATTATTATATATCTTTGGTTTAAAGATAAGCGATTGAAGTGATTTATAAATACCCTCGAGATTTGTAAATCAAGTTAGTAAATGGAGATGGTTTTGTAAGAGGAATGTTACAACGAGATTCTGGAAACTTGTGAAATTTCTAAAGTATTGTAGAGACGGGAACTTCGAAAATGAATCCGAATTCAGAAAAGAAGCTATAAATTGATAGATGGGATTATAAATAAGTATATTCGGATTTCGGAAATTGTAAAAAGGAATTTAATAAAATTCCTGTGATTTGTGCGATAAATTATAAAATATTTCGTAAGTGTCAATATTAGAAAGGGTTTTTGAAAATAAACTTGCTATATTTCCTAAGTACAGAAATAGAAGATTTTGGAAATATTTTAGCAACGAGATTATTTGTATAGAAGTATCTTCCTAAGTAATGAATTATAAAAAGAATTTTGAAGGTTTGAAAAATATCCTGTTATGAATATAAGTATTTGAGAATGTTTTCAAACATTGAAATATTGGGAGAGACTGAATATATATATCTTTGTAAAGATATTCGGAATAAATATTTTGGAAAAATTATAATATGGGCCTAGTGACTGCTTATGGATGTTATTTAATAGTTAGATAACCGACTATCAAATTTGGCCAAAAATTCATTGATCGTTTCGAAGAGTCTAGGATCGGATTAAATTATCCGAAAACCACTTCGATTCGGTTTGTGCGTTACGAATTGTGATATCTCAAAGACAATGGAGATGGTGATCTTAAAGGAGATTCGGTTTGTCTAGACCAGGACAACTTGTATGGATGAATGCTATCATTACATTGTCACCTGGAAGGCAGTGTTAGCATTCCAAGTATGAATGCTATTCTGAAGGTAAACGTATCCTCAAGCTTTATCAACCGGGAAAATGATCGAAATAGGGCTTGCAGCATGGCTAAGTGGGTCGAACCCAAGTATGGTATGTTATCACCTTTCTAGATACCCTCGGATATATTATAATTTTGGAAATGGTTATGCATGGAAAGAGAGCGCTCGATAAGGGTGGGAACACCCGGGGGGGGTAACATATTCGGTACTAGCAGTCAAGTGCTAGGTTGGTCCTGTGTGGCAGGGTACAAGATGTTCTTATCAGACCTGGGTGCATTGGTCTAGTGATGCACTCATCGGAAGGTAGTTCCTTACATGGTCATAGTATGGAATCCATTCTCCAATAAGCACCGTACGGTTTTGATTGTGCCCAACTATGTTGAAATGTGAGATGCAAGCATTTCAGCTATTTTCTAATTTACTTACTATAGACACTATTATAATATCAGATGATTTTGATATAAAATGTTTTGGTTATCGTAAGGTAAAAACCCATCGTGTTTATGTGTGACGTGGTCTTACGAGATACGTTTATTTCAAAGGATTTTAAAAAAGTAATAATTCAAATTGAGTGAGTTTTCTCACGCTGGTTTCCAGACTGACTCGGGTGTTATTTATTATAATGCTCGGGTCAGAACGAGTATTACAAATTCAGGTTAGAGTGCTTTGGAGCTCAGGAGACGAGCTAGAGGATATCAGATGTATATCATGTACTTGATTATATTCCGCTGGTGTGTAGACTGTATAGTCATCACTGGTGAGGACAAGTTATAATAACTATCCATATTGATGTGTTGATTATTGTACTCTTATGATTATGTGTGTGCATATATATGTATATACCGACAATTATAGTTTTCTTGTATAAAGATCTGTTGTTATATATTATATTTTGCTCCACTGCGATTGTGGGATTCTATGATATTGTTGTTCTGTCTTCTTCTATCTTTCTTCTTCACCCCTAGTTATTCGCCCTTTCGTACAATTGGGTTGGACAAGAGTGGTTTATTGTCCACTCAAAGGGTACAGAACGATGGGTCGCTACAAGTATGAGGAGGTGTAGGTTGGTAGACGATTGTTCATATGGGTTTAGCAGAGGTTGGAGATAAGGATGGCGAGGGTATTAGCTTGTTATGTCATGGCACAAACTTATTGTGACTCGGTTAGTCAATGTTTGAAACTTGGGCATCGTTTATTACTGAATTTTCTCATTCACATCTATATTTAATTCCTTTGCATCGTGTGTGTATGTGTGTATATATGTCATGATTATCTTGTATTGATTAGTTTAATGGATTGAGATTATTCATCAAATTGCTTAATAGATAATTATCTCATATATTGGATGAAATTTTTGTTTGGAATATTGGTTGAATCAGTTGTCTTTGGATATTGGATTAGACTGTGAGATTTTATGCATGTTGGATTGTCCAGAATGCAAAGGTGATGTTGTCCGATTGCATTTTGATTTGTAAATTTTACATCTCTTAGGGACATTCAGTTGAATGTATATCTTCTCATTAGAGTCGTTGGTCAAGATGGATTATACATTTTTATTTGTTGTGTGTGCATTTATGGATGGCCGAAATTCGATGTAAATCAATCCAGGCCAAAATATAAAATTATACTGACGATGGGTTAATTATTATGGAAAATTTTACTCCACGATGTCTATTTCAGATGTTCGATCAATTTTCTATTTGAAGGATTTCATTTGAAAACTCCAAAAATCCATTTACGATGATTTAAAATTTATTTAAAGTATGTTAGTAAATAAATAAAAGTGGTTTTGAAATAAAATGAGTTGTTAGAAATGGTTTTGGTTATAACAGTCTATTTGAAAAGAAAAATAGAGATTTTCCAATGTATTGGAATGTATGGAAATTTTTATACGTATAAATGTGTAATTTTAATGTTTGAAATTGAATTAGTTAATATTTTGAGAAAATTTATATAATAAGAAGATTTTATTTGATTTGGCATAAATGATTCAAGAAATATTTTGGAAAGGGAATTTTTAAAATATACAATCTATTTTAGTGATAAATTAAATTATGAAATATTTTAATGGATTTGAGAGCTTTAAGTTATAACTCCCTTCCGTTTATGGTTTGAATTGGAATGATTTAGAATTGATGATTTCATGATTTAATTCATTATAATGAGGATATTGAATAAATGGATTAGTAGTACCAGATGGTATAGGACGCTCGGTAATATTTTTTAGGTTATTCTATTAACTCATATTATAGAATATTTATTGTTTGACGAGTGTAGTTTACTAACTTTTAACAAATGATCAAGCCACACTGAGTAGTATAGGACACTCAAGTAATGTAATGACTCACTTTTTCGGAACACTTTAAGCCGAAAATAAACCACACTTGTCCAACCCAAATTGAACGAGAAAGTGGATAGTTAGGAAAAGAAAGAAGAAAGAAGATAAGAAGAAACTTGAAAGTGACTATGCTAAGGGATTGAGTAATATGGAATATAATAAATAACTAGTGTGGAAAATAATAGTAGTAAAGTAAAATGACACCAGGAATTTTTATACTGGTTCGAACTCCCGTTCTACGTCCAGTCCCAGACTCCTCCTGGAATTAAAGCTAGCAACCCTCACTTAACCTGGAGGAACAAGTATTACACCGCCTGAGCAATCGAACAGGACTTGACCGCCTAAGCAACAGAACAAGACTTGACCGCCTGAGCAACCGAATTAGGACTTTCTTACAAACTGGATTAACTTGACTTTGTGTGTTCTGAATAACACGGATTTGTCACTTGTCGTACACCCTTCCTATAATCTTTTCCTCAAGAATGATGTGTATAATTGTGTGTGCATGAAGAATAGGAAGATTATAATTGCTTGTAGAATATGGAAGTGGAATTGTAAGCAATGATTGTATAGAATTTTGTAAGCAATAAAATCAAGAGAGCTATGCACTATAGATCAAGAAAGATAAGAAAATTCGATGATTTGATTAATGAAACTTGAGTGCTTCTATAGTGTATGAGAAGTCACAACTTCTGGTAAAAGTTCTTTGTGGAAAGCTAAAGGATGCAATACTTCAGAAGAAAGATAACATTTGGGATAGGGAAGTGTCTTTTCAAATTTTTGAATGTTGTAGGATTCAGTCGACTGAAAGTGCAAGGTCAGTCGACTGAATTCAAAAAGTGCACAAGTTTCATGCACAGACTCAGTCGACTGACTAGGTGTGTTCAGTCGATTGGTCCGTGTTATATAAAAATATAACTACTGATTCAGTCAACTGAATATACCTGATCAGTCGGCTGAATAGTGCAGTTCAGTACATTAAAGAATATGTGTTTGTATTTTGAATTCGATTAAAAATATGCATGCAAGTTTATTTGAATGTGAATGATTATTCTTGAGGGAAAATTTTAACAAAGCACTAAACTAGACTCTATATACACATTTGATGACTCTTGTTAAAATATATAACTATACGAACTATACTTTGAGTCGTTGAGTCCGGATGTTGTCGTAGTCGTAGATTCTTGAATTGTTGTTTATTGTCAGCAATCAAAACCTATGATCCAACATTCTCCACCTTTTTGATGATGACAACTCCATTTGCTACGGACGAATCTTCAACAAACTTTGTTGACTTATCTCTCCCCCTGAATATATTCCTGCAATTATGTTATAGTTTTCTCCGCCTAAATCTATGCTATATATTCCTATAAATAATTAACCTTTTCTCCCCCTTTGTCATTGACAAAAAGGAGAGTTCTCGAAGCAGAAAACAATATATGAACAATGACAAAGACGCATTGCATATAAAAAAGATACAAATGATGATAACTCAAAAATTTAGCATACAAAACAAGAATACATCATCAATGTTTAAATATTACATTGTTAGTCTAAAATAACCACCACCAAAACACATAACCACATAGACATCGTTTGAAATAAAACAACATACAAGTTCATCAAAATAACAAGGATTGAATGAAAAATAACCTTACTCTTCACCATCACTACCTTTATTGGAGCTTCCTCCTTCTTCATCGCCTTCGGTCTCTTCGTCGCCAGATTCGCCACCAACTTCTCCTTCTTCTTCTTGTTATTCATTTGATGTCGACCATGTGAAGTGCTCGGCAGGTCATTTTCCATGAGAAGTAGGCATGTGTACGGATGCGGAAGAAGGTTGAGAGCAAGTGATAGCTTCCCAAATATTGTTGAGAAATCCATTTATATGATTGAGTTTCTTGTTGACCTTTGAGCTGGATTTTTCAACGCAAGAAACATTTGACTCCACTCGAGATAGACGTTGACCAAGAAGTCTTTGGTTTTGGGAAAGAATAGTCACGACTTCTTGAGGCCGAGCTCGAGTATCGATTTCTTGAATCTTGGTGATTTCTCTTCGTGCTGGAGGAGGTTGAGATGAAGTGAAAGCTTGAATATAAGAAGTTTGTTGTCGAGAGGAAGGTCATGCTTGATCGGAAGATTGATTTTAAAGCCAATGGTCATAGGTAATGATAGTATGTTCTCGATATTGCTTAGGTAGGTTCATTAAGCTAAGCGTCTTGGTATTCAAGGAACCAATGGATGAGCAGTCTGAGTCGGTAAATGGAACATCAAAGTGTTTTAGAATACGCATAATATATGCGCCATAGTGAATCGTTTTCATGCAACCTTGGTTAAAGGTCTGAAATTCATCCAAGATTACTTTTGCCCAATTCACACGACCTCCCCAAATAGCATACAAAGACTGGAAATCCCTCCTATAAACTTTCTCATAGCTCCCCGTTCTTGGGTTGATGGTATGGGTTAGCGCATGATGCATGATTCGAGCCTTGGGACGTAGCCAACCACTTTTAGTTTGGTTTAGTCGTCGAAGAGAAACATATGACTAGTACGATCTCGAGTTTCCATATTAACGGATATTTCGCTCAATTATTCTCCTTCGTCTGGGCATATTAGAATTCTAGCAAGTCGTTGAAGGGGAAGAAAAATCTTGACGCCATATACCAAAGTCCAAATGGCATCATCTGGGTTTGAAATGGTATGATGGTCAAGATTTAGATTGGCGTAGAAAAGCTTCACGAGGAGGTGATTGATTTTTTTGTTATTTGCAGCAAAATCGATTAGAGATTCTAGGCCGCTGTGATGAGCTAACTCTTGGATTGCATATGGAGAAAAATCGGGAAATTTGACAAACGAACCTTCGTAAAAATGAGAGTTTTTCATTTTGTCAAATCGTTGTGCTGCTCGTTCATTGTGCAACCATCCTCGAATTTGAGAATCAGAATTGATTGCTGACATGAAACAACAAAACTAACAACACAGAATCTCACAACGGAACAAATAATTTATGATAGATAACAAATATTTACATAAAAAACTGTAATATATGTAAATACAGACATCAATCAGAGCATACTAACCTATTCAGCATAGACAATTATAACAACCTATCATCACAATTGCTGAATAATATATGACAATGAATGCAGTGGAAGAAAAATAACCATCTACGTGAATATGTCTCAGGGCCTCCAGCTCATCTCCTGAAGCTCCAAATATCCAAGTAAACCTGGAAACATGCTCGGTCTGACCCGAGCATTATAGGAAAACAATGCCCGGGTCAGTCTGGTAAAATCAGCATGAGAACTTAAATCACAAGGAATTTTATTTATTATAACTTTTTAAATTCCTTTAAAATTAAAGGTATCTCGTAAGACCATGCCGCATATAATCACGGATGGGTTTTTATCTTACGATAACCAAAACATTTATATAAGGAATCTAGTGATATTATAGTAATGTATAAGGGTGAAAATAATAATAATCAAGTAGTTGTGATGCTTGTGAGTGTACATCACAACAATACTGGGTATATAATCGAAAATCGATAAGGCACGTTCGCTAACTGCGTAGGATTTCCGTGGAGGTGCCCTTAGTACTTCGAGGAATGATCCTCCTACACAAGGATCAGAGACATCCTTCCGAAGCAGCCTACATCCCTAGTGACGTACCATAGAAAAAACATAGCTGGTCTTGCTAAGACAGAGTGCATCGCCCCATGCATGCATAACAACTATAAGTGACAACTAGGAGGAGCTGACTACACCCTATGGGTTTGCCAACCCTATTTGCCATGTCTCCTATCTCTGGTTTTATTCATTCCTGCTGATGAGGCTACGTTCGGCATTCCAGCTCACACACCGCCATCAAAATAGATCATGGAATTCCACATGGATTCCCATACCTCAATGGGTCTCGGAATCGCACATAGATTCTCATATCTCAATTAGATCTTAGAATCACATCCGGATTCCCATACCCCAACGGGTTTCGGAATCACAGATGGATGCTAACATCTCAAAATATCACGAATCTCCTTCATAGAACTGTATATGGTTTTCAAAGTGGTCACGGGTTCAAGTCAACTCTTACGAGTGTATCTTCCATTTCCTTGGTGCTCCATAAAACCAAGTGCCGATTTCTTGAATTCTCAATACCGATTCTTTAGGAAATAATCAAACAATACATAAGAGCGAGGATCACCCCCAAACCGTTTAAGTGGACGGATCTCTTTATCATTTGTCCTAGAAGAACGAAATGAGTTTATACGTACAGTATAGCACCACCGATGGTAACTGTACAATATATTCTCGTGTTTTCCCCAGATATTTCCAAAGTTAAAATCCTTTGGTGTTAACTAGGGAATATTTCCCTACCACCAAAATTAAGAAGGATTGCATATTTAGGCCAAGATCTGATAGTCGGTTATTTAACTATCAAATAAACAAACATTCAAAACAAAGATTATATTTCCCACGGAAATAACTAAGCCTCTTAAATTAATCTTTCATTAATTCAAAATCACATTTCAAATACTTGGAAATCACTTCCATATATTTATCTCAACAGGATAAGTGTAACAACCCGCATATTTTACGATTATACATTTAAATGTTTTATTTAAATATAGCATCATTAATTGAATTAAAGTCTGAAATGTGACTTTTTGTAAATAGCCGCATCCAGACTCAAAAACACTTTCATTGAGTTCAAAACGATGTTTACAACTTGTTTGAGTATAAACATTGATATGTTTGGAGTTGATTAGGATTTTGGTATTTTCATTTGGGCTTTGGGTTGTGTTCTAGCCCACTAACCCAATAAGAGAACCCAAACTCCTCTATCAAATATCCTAACTCCTCTCTTCTTCATTCATTCCTCTCATAATTTCTTAACACTCAAGCAAAAGGAAAATGGGGGAAAAGAGAGGAAATCAAAATTCCTAAGCCCTAGATTCTTAGGAAATTCAAGTTCTAGTTCTAAAATCAAGGAGAAGCTTAGGTAAGCATCCTCTTCATCTTCTCCATCTCAATCCCTCTCCAATTTTCATAATTTCATATAACCTAACTTAGGAAATATTTGCATATGATCATAGATTGGAGCTTCTAGAGTTATGATTGAAGTGGAGTTGATCTTTCCTTGTTTTAGAGCTTCTTAATTGTTGTTTTTGAGTTTAAAGGTGAGTTCTTGAACTCACATCTATGTCTATAGCTTTCATTGTTGTTAGGTATGAATTCCTAATGTCTATTTCATGTTCAATTGCTTTTGAATTGAGTTGGTTTGGTGAATTTTCCACTTTTGGTATTTTGAAGTCAAAATCTATGAAAATCCTACTATAGATGTTTGGACATGTTGTTTGGAGTGTATTGGAGAGCCTATAGGGTTGGGTTGTTGTTTGGCATAAATCCCTAGCCACCATCGCTCATTCGATCGCATCCGAGTTGATTTGGCCATCAATGGCCTAGGCAAATTTTGCCCTGAGCTTCAGCTCAAACGTCTGGAAAAACACTCAAACGTCTGATGCATAGGAATAAAAATTCCAGACCTTCAGCTCAGACGTCTGAGGTTATTCCCAAACATCTAAGCGATCTGGAAGAAAATTTCCGGCCTCTCAGCTTAGACGTCTGGGAAAACCACCAGACGTTTGGCGCTGTTAAATTCAGCCAATTTGCCTATTTTTATGTGGGTTTCTGTTTTATCGTTTTTTGTTGATCCGGTTAGTTCTTTTCATTTATTATCGACTTTGATGATTTCTTTTCTGGATTTTTGGGAATATCCATTTGATGGATTTGATATCGATTTTCATGGTTTTAATTGACGTCGTCCAATGTGAATTTTTGGTGATAGATTGTTTTTACAATCGTTTCGATGATTTGTCACTTTAAAATACAAAGGTTTCTATACTAGTAGTAAATACTCAAACTCTTTCACAAAAATGATTTCAACATTTCTTTTAATACAAAGCTCATTTTTAAAACCGTTTTCCAATCTATTAGTATATACAAACCTTTACCTCATTCGTATGAGAAATCCAATTAAACAACTTAGCAAAACAAGTGGTATGAAATGCTTGCATTTACTTCGTCGGTTAATTCTTAGACTTGTTCGATTGAAATCTTGTGATAATTTTCGAGTGGAAATCTACAATTTGTTCATAAATATATAAGTTAAGCCAGTGGTTATGGGACATGAAGCTAAACTCATCTATTTACTAGCTTGATGTAATTTACACTTATTGATCTATGACGATCATTTTGAGGTATAGACTAGCGATATGCGATGTCTCATTGTCCGCGAGGGGGACTGTACCCCGTTATGTTGAGCTTCGTCTCATTTTTTTTATAGGTTAGCGACCTATGGGTTTTATGGAGTTTGGTTCATCGGGCGTATCATTGTACTTCGTTGTTGTTTCGGCTTATTTGAGTTTCAGGTTCCTCGGGCGTATCGTTGTACTACGTCGTTGCACCGGCTTTACGGGTTAGCGACCTATGGGATAGCGTCCCATTTGTGATACACGTGTTGGTGAGTTTTCATGCTCCCGTTTGTGATAGGCCTCCCCCCTTTGTGTTTTTCGGATTTCTAATTATTGATTTCTAGAATTTGTGTTTCACCAATTCGTGCGATTTGCATTGATATGTTTTGTCAATATTTGAGGTTTGGTGAATAAACTAAAGGATATGATATTCTTTTTGGATATTTGAGAAGATTTGAGATATTGTATGATTTTCATTGTTATCAAATATATACTTGTCATAGTATGACATTATTGTTACCATATATTTTTGTCATATATCTTATCCTATCTCATCTTACATGATATTTATAGCTAGACTAATCCGTTTATTATTTTTCTTCTTAAATAATACTTTGGTCAGACCGAGGTGTTTCAGGTGCTTCCTCTTGAATTCTTAGTAGGGACTAGCTTCTGACTTTTGGCTAACTACTTTAGCTCGGTAGTTTTTGTTTTTATACATTCAAGATAAAGACTCCTTGATGTATACATATTCTTTTGTCTAGCACTTGTACATATTCTTTTGTGATGTAGTGGATCTTGTATGACCACTACTTTGATGTTCACTTCTATGTGTTATATTCATATATGTTTCCGCCTTAGTGATATTAATATCTGTGACTGATTTAGTGTTATGCCTATTTTATATTTATTTCCGAAGGCCACATAGCCATTGTGTAGTAGCTTTGAGTTTGTATTTGATATGTCAGATTTCCTCTTGAAATGAAATGCATGACCTACTATCCAACATATTGATACTTGCACAAAGCAATTACACAGATGGTCGCTCCTCAACAGCCTTATTCTTCATGCTAGTCGATGACATTACCTCGTAGTGTCCTTGGCTAGTGTAAGTATAGAGGTACGTGGGGCGTCACAATAAGTATATTTACAAACCACTAACTTTCCGATACTTAGAAAATATAACCATATACTCATCTCAATGGTGTAAGTAAATTTACAAACCATTTTGCTTCCCAAAAGTTAAAAACTTGAAAACTCTTAAAAATAGATATTGAAAAATACCGCTCAATATCGACTATGGATCGTAGCTTATACAATAGTTACATCGCTGTCCCAGTGAATCTAAAGTAAATTGTAGGCATTTCCTACCCTTGGAATTATGCCATGAATATCAACCATCTCTTCCCAAATCTCTTTATTTCATAAATATCTCCAAACCTATTTATAACATTCTCTATAAACATCCTTTCTAGATCCCAAATCCAATTTATAAAACTTTTCCTTTTCAAAATTTTAAAACTCATTTATATATTCTTTTATAAATATCCAAAGTGGTTTATTAAGCTTTTACCATATTTAATCTAACTTATTATTAGACTCTTTAAGTCCATTAGGTCCTTAAAAACACCAAATAACAAGTCACTATTTAAACATCATTCTACTTTATTCAATTTAAATCTCATTTAAATTAATAACTTAAAATATCATGAAAACATATTAAATTTATTTTTAAATATTATTATTGTATTAATAAGTTAACTTCAAAACAATATTAATACAATAATTAATTAATTTTAAAATGTAATTAAATAACTTAAATCAATATAATTAATTGACTTTAATTAAAAATTAAATTATAGATAATCATTTAAATAATTAATTAAAATATAATTAAAACCCTTCTAAACCATACTAAATAACTTTTAAATAGTAACTAAATGTTCTTAAATAACATTAAGAAATAACTTTTAAGAATCATATTAACAAATAATTAACTTTAAATCATTATTAAAACAATTATAAATTATCTTTAAAACATTATTAATAAATAATTATTACTTTTTTTAAAACTTATTACTAAATAATAATTGTCTTTAAACCTTATAGTAAAAGTAATTATTCTTAAAGTAACTTTCAAACAATAATTAGTTTTTCGAATTTGAAGGAGGCTTAACGATCACCATAACACTTAACAAGCTACCATATTATTCAATTAACCTTTCAAGTCAATAACAGATATTTACATAATCCACAACTACGTAAATAAATTCGATACTCAACCGTCATTGGTTAACATATCACTTATTCAAAGTGGAATATCCCTTAATGATATACAATAAGAAGTGCAAATCCATAAGATAGCAGAACGGGAATTTATTCTGCTAACTAAATGTCAAATAAATTTAATTAGCGGAACGGTGTATTATTCCGCTAAACCAATGTCCAATTACCATATTAAATCCAATTTAATTCAATAATAATTTATTTAGCCAAATAAACATCTATAAATAAGGTATATAAGTTTTTAATTGACGTTATTCTTAGAATGACATGATTAAATCCCATCCGTTTAAATATGTCATAAATTTTTACATATCCAAAGCTATCAATTGGTTGCACTAAATTGTTGTACTTGTTCATACGAGTACAATGCAAAAATCTGTGTGTCAAATGGCTTAAACATAAGCAAGATAATTAATTTACTAACTAGCTTATTCATTTAAACAATAATTAACATAAAAAAAAAGTTATCTCACCAATTAGCAGGGCCGAGCCCAAATATTCTACTCATGCACAAGAAAGCAACCCCCCTATCCTTGCAATTGAACACATTAATGTGGACTTATTTGCAAATCTATGTTATATAAACAGTAACATCAATTCTCTTTACAAAAATGCCTGCACACCTATACTCCTTTATCATTTGCACACGCTAACCAAGAACCCATGCATGCACACTCAAGAATGGACACATACGCAATAAAGCCACCTTCCTATGCATGTATCCCTGCCGAACACCTCCTCCACCACCTCATGCCTTGCCCCATCACACACGGCCATATATATACATGCAAAGATAGTATATTCCAACTCTCTTTCACACGTATGCACGCATGCTCCCATGGTTGAATCTTTTCTCTTACGTAGCCTATTCTCCAAAACCAATGACCCAAAGCCTACCACGCATGCATCTCCACTTCTCTCTCCTTATACATGCTCCCGTCTTTCATTCCTCTCGGCCATGCACCAATAAGACTTCCCCTTCATTATATATATATATATATATAATTTATTATTTCACTCTTACACCCATACCTCGTTTTCCATTTTCAGGGAAGAGTTTCAAATATCTGTACAAGCTTGCATTTGTAGTGAAAAAATAAAATAGCAAGGAGAACCAAAAAGAGAAAAAGAAATGGATGAAGGAATTTCAGTGTTGTTTTTGCAAAGAAGAATAATGAAGCTGGGAAGAAGAAATGGAAAAAGAAATGTGTCCAACGTGTGTTATATAATTCGAACCAAAATTAAATGCAGCCACCAATGTCCAAGAGAAGGACAACCAACGCGTGCGTGAGTATAACATTAAATGTTAGGGACAAAATCATACGAAAAATGGATAGGCAAGATCCATGAGTGCTATGATTTTTAAAGAATATTTTGCATTTGAAATTGTGTTTGGGAAAAGAAAATTTGGGGTACTCCGCCATGCAATATCACGTTTCCTACGAGCGTCGAACGACAAAAATAAAAATATGATTGTGCACAATAATGTAACACGATCACAAAACAATAATAAAATAGACAAGTTATTAAATTCTATGAAGTTTCAAAAGTACCAACGTTTGTCGCAAAAAGCGTCAAACGGAATTTAATTATTTTTCAAATTAAAGATTATGAAAAATTCTAAAAATTAATTAAAAAATACATTATCAAAAACCAAGTCTTAATTTTAAATATATATTTTATTATAATTTAATTCAAATCTGAATATTTAAATAGATTAAATATTCAAATTTGATGACCCAATAATATGGGTCGTTACATTCTGCCCCATTAGAAAAATTTCGTCCTCAAAATTTCATCACAAGATCCTCAATATTATTCATAAGCTCGCATGATATTCATAGATCATTTATATACCGAATTTGATTCAATCACTACTTGAATACATAACTCCACTTCCAAAATAGTATCGCTCACCCAAATTACTAGTGTGGACCTTGATCAGATTTCTTGGTTAGGAACCTCTGCTTTTCTTACACAGCTGTAACTATGATAGAAAACTTGGTTCCTACACTAAAAAACCCCATCAAGTGTTCGTCATCAAAAATCAAGTAATAAATCCTTATTTGGAATGGTGTGAAACACCTCAAAGCCTTGTACTCGAATATTAGATCAAAACTATATGGAAAGAGAAATTATCTATGTCCAAATTACGTACTTATTTAAATTGGTTATTCCTAATACCAATTCTATTATCATTAAAATATTTATGAAAAACATTTCATAATACTCCATTTAATTTGTAAAACCTATAAGATTCCCTATTAGTCCCTAAGGGAATACAAAACTGTAATTCAAACTTTTATTTTTGAATTCATTTAAGAATTTTAAATATCCGGTTTTTATTCAAAACACTTTTTCAAACGATACCATATAAATACTTGGATATTTATTTTCAAAAACCTTTGAAATGGCATTAGATATATTTTAATCCATAAAAAATATATACATATAGATAGCTCGAGTGATGTAACGACCCGTAAAATTTAATGGTTTTAAAAGTATATTTAACTGGAAATTTGTGAAATTTAAACAATAAAATTTGAAATTAAAAATTTATTATTTGGAATACGTCTATTGTAATATAGCAACTGGTAAATTTTCATCTGATAATATTGAAGTTTATTTTCCTGTGAAATTTCATTTCAAATCAAGCCGGTTAATAACAGTGAATTTAAAAGTTTTCCGAAACCAAAATGTGTCAACAAGAGAAAATTTATTCAGATCATTCTGAATCAGACTACAAAACTCGTTTTCCAAATTTGGACTTCTACTGCTCCGTTTATCTTAATTCTGACAAAATAGCAGCATTTCAGGTACCGATTATCGACTTTCGATCGGATGATCGTACCACTAGTATCTGTATACCGTTTTGATCGTCTCGTTGCGCTGATCACCACGGTATATTTATTTCTGTGTTTGGAGGTCCGGTACGCGACGAAAACAATAAACTATTCGTTGTAGCGGTACCGAAAATTTGTGACTTTCCAATTTCTTACCATTTCAAATTGAAATTGGAACGTGCAGCCCAAACATATATTAATTTGCCTTGAAAGTTCAACTGAATCATAGCCAAACCTTCACCTATCGTTTCGATTCTTCATTGTTTTGAAATTGGTAACGGTTCAAATTTTCTTTAACGTGTCAACTGAATATAGGGGGTGATGGTTACCATTCCTATTACATTTCTTTATATTTGTTCTGTCAAATCCTCTTCCATTTTTGCTCCGCCTCCCTCTCTCCTTCTTCTCACGTGATCTCCACTTCCACAACACAAACCGCCTCGATCTCGGTCTCCTTCCCCACTAACCGACCTTCCTTCCCACCTTCACCGAGCAACGATGACAACCCGAACCCACCCAAGCCTCATATCCACCCACCAAACAGCCCACCCATCTCAGTACCAAGCCTTACACTCCACCGCTACCACTTCAACACGCCCATGATTTCCTCCACAGAACATTCACGCCTGCCATAGATAGGTCACGGTTCTTGGCTCCTCCACGACGCTCCTCCGCGTCTAGCATCGAACACGAACAGCCTACCCGTTTCCCTTCTCTTCCCAGATCCATCCCCTTGCCCTCCGTTCAGTCACCTCGGCCCAAACCGCCCGGACACTTCCGCATGCTAGACCTGGTCTCTGCCTTCATCGACAACAACAGTTCGAGCCTCGTATTGAATTGCCACCACCCACTGCTTCGCTTGCCACCGACCTCCGCTCCTCCATCAACTCACGCACCTTTCCCTCTCCTCTAGCTTCACCCACAAATCTGCCGAGCTTCCTCCACCATATAACAGCAGCGTACCTCTTCTTTTATTCACATTGAAGCTTGCATAAAGTATATGTGTATGTCAATATATATATACACACGCGTCCTTGTATGCTCTGCATATGTCAGTATATATATACGTTGGTCATGTCTTCCTCTCCTGACATCTTTGAGTAGCCTTCTCTTCTTTGTAAAGGTTCGTGCATTTGTATTTCTTACATATATATAGTTATAAAAGTTATATGTAAGAAGTATATATGTATTAGTTAAATAAAAATAGATATTTTGTATATAAAGTTTTCACATGTTATATAAGAATTTTATTATATGTTGTTTATATAGATTTTCTAATAATGATAGTATAATGTCAGTTTATAATATGTGAGTTTACACGTGCACTATATTAAGCTATTAAAGTATAAGTTATTTATTTATATAATTACCTATATATATATATTTTACAGTTTATTCTATATGTTGGCATATATAGTTTGGTCTGTTGTTAGTATGTAAAAGTTTTCAACCATACCATACGTAATATACATATGTATGTATTTATAGTATATATCATCTTACAGTTGTATACGCATCTATGATATATGTATATAGATTTTCGAAAATATATATATGTTTTGTGTACACATATATGTACAGTTTTGTGTACGCATATATGTATGAGAAGTATAAGTATAGTATGTTTAAAATGTTGTGATATAAGAGGTTTACGTATATTAGTTTATTCATACAATGTTATAAGTGTTTTGCATCGTTTATATAATATATATAAATATAGTTAGTATGTTTTGTAGCTTGTATATTTGTGACAAAATATATATGCGTACACCTGTTATATATGGTTAGTTATATATAAGTTTGTATATGTTATATATACATAAGTTTTACACATATATTTGTTTATAAAATACTAATTTTCTAAAATTGATTTATATGCAAATTATAATATATATAAATTATGTATATAGCTTATACATTCTATTGCATGCTTTTATTGTATATATATAATATAAAAGTGGTATATAATGTCAGTCGTGTATATAGGCATTTATTTCCTGAAATATTTTACTTATAACACTTATATATATATATATATATATATATTTGTATGACATGTATGTATGTGAGCTGCATATGTTCATATAATTGTTTATATAGGCAAGTATTGGTTTTAAATATAATATATATCTATGATTTATAACTTGAGTTTTTTGAATAATGATTTTAAAATTTTAGATTTGTAATATTGGTCTTAAATTAAATTTTTGAAAATAAACATGTATATAATATGATAATGATGTATATCTATTTTCAGTTTATGTCAAACTGATTTGATTTGTTTTGTTTTCATCGATTCCTCTTTATCAGCTTTGATCGTCAAATTCGTGCAAATCTTACTTTGATTTGGAATTCGTGCTTGGATTCGTAACTCGTCTCTTTCCCATTCGTCTCTAGCCTCAAAAGGTGAGCAATCACTCACGATTAACGTTCTTTTATTTATTAAATTTGATTTCAATTGAAACGACAATTGAAATATGCTGTTGTAGTTATTTAAATTGATATATATGCTATTATCTGTAACTGTTCACCTGTGGGATATGACACCATATCCTGCTGTTTATATTATATTGTTATTGATGATATATCTATGCCTATTATATTATTTCTATATCTGTTATCACTCTGCTAGTTCCTTGTTAGTATAGAAATCACTATGGGTTGAAATGATACATACCCGAACGGACTTTAGAATAGGAGAAAATCGTTATGGGTTGAAATGATAGAACCAAGCGATTTTCATTTGAATTTAAATTGGGATTACGGGTTGAACTGATTCTACCCGTATATATTTAAATTTCGGATTGAAATGATAAATATCCGTATCACTTAACCATATGATAGATATATATACAGACACCGTTGGTCCATATATATATAAATATTTTGAAAATAAATTCTATGGTTTGGAAAGAAATATATGGTTTTAATAAATGTTGAGCCTTAAATTATTATATATAAATGGGAATGATTTATATAGATTTAATAATGATATTTCATTTAATTAAGATTGATTAAATACATATAATATGGTTGAGTATTTAAATTTGTGTTTCAAAATAGATTTCAGTAATAATTTGAATAAGTTAAGGTTTGGAAGGTAATTTGAATTTAGTAAAGAATTTATTTTTTTATTAAACTTATTGAAATTGAGATTTAAGATATGATTTATAACTTGGGTTTAATTTAAATAATTTAATGAATATTTCTTATTTAAATAAATTTAAAGAAATATTTAGTTAAAATGAAATGTAAGGCTAGTTGAATGATATTGAATTTATTAAGTGAATATTCCCTGATTAAATAATAATAAAGTTAAATCAAGAGCTATATGAAACTGTTAAATTTAACTTTGAAAACGTTGGATATTAAAGCTTTGAAATATATTGAAAGTTTAAATGGTATATTTAGAACTGAATTGAATTGATGAATTGAGCTTTGAATAAATTTGAATTTGGAATTTGAGTTAATTTGAATCGATTTGTGAAACTTGAGGAAATTATAAATACTTTACTTTATAAATTATTTAACCTATATATATTATTTTGGAAAATAGATATATTTGAAATGAAATGATATTTGGGTTTTGAAGTATAAATTAAATTTAAATGACCACGGTGTTATTATGTATATTTCCACCTTGTAGATAGTTCTGAAGATCCTTAGAGGATGGTTATCCCAAACATCCTTTAAGTTATTTGTATTTCAGTTGATATTTCAATTGAGTTGGATTTATTTATATAAGAATGTTAATCCTGACTCGAGTGTTTTGTGTTTTGCTTTACGCTCGGGTCAGACTGAGTGAAACAACATTTGAGACTCACCCTTGGAGTTTGGAGCTTCCTTTGGAGATCCATCTATCGCCTCAGCTTTCAGCTCTTCTAGAGTATTTGTTCAGAGAAGTTATCTATTCGTACTGAAGACTTCATTATATTCGAGATATTCTGTTGTATTTTATTTTTAACTCTGATGTTTATATAGTAGCTTCATGAACTACTATTTTATCTATTCCAATGCGTATTATTGTATTACTCTGTGTCTGTGATTCTGTGATTGATTTATTTACTACATATGCTGAGTTTTGCCAAATTTAAATTAACAATCTGATATTTTGAATTATTCAAGTCAGACATTTGTGGATTTATTGTCAATTTGAATGGTCCAAAATAGCGGGTCGTTACAGTTGGTATCGGAGCCAGGTTCTAGGCAAAACTTAGCATATATGGTAAATTATTTACAGAATCACTTCCGCTCCGATTTCCTCTGAACTTTGGAATGTTCCTTGCGGTTCCAAAATTCATTCTTATCTCTCCCTCAAGTATTCTTGTGATTCTGGAGTATCCCATAACTCCACTTCGAATGATCTCTATAAGAATAGGCGATCCCGCCGATCTTTGAATGTTTTGTAAAGGGGTAAAACTCCTTTACAATTGGCATTGATTCACCGGAGTTTTATATATCCCTCGATTTTGATGTTGCCATCTCTTGTTAAGCCGAATTCTATCTCTGGCGATCGAATGTCGATTTGCCTTAAACTTCCGCATCGATTATATTTTTGAAGTCACGGTTGATTCTAGGGTCATCCGCGATTTATAAAAATATATCCATCTACTGTTTTGTAATAAATTATCTCATCTTCGTTCGAGCCTATCTTCGAATCAGAATTTTATTGGATTAGAGTTCTTTTAAATTGAATCTCTATCTTTGTTCTGAAATCCGTTCGTGAATCATCCTTTGAAAATCGGGTTTGTTTGTATTTTAGAAATTGTTTTATATACCGAAATTATTATTTTGATAAATATGATTATATTCTATATATATAAAAGTGAAAATGTTTTCGATAAGAATTATATACCTTTTAAAAATGAGAATTTGAAGTTTCGAAAGGATTGGAAATTTTGAAGTTATATAAGAAATTGATTTATATAAAAAGGATTTATAACTGAAAAGTTTGAATTTGAAATTTGAGAGATTGAACCTGGCATTCTTAAATTGGTTTTAAGATTTTGAAATATATAATAATAGTATGATTTAAAAGTATTTTCCTAATAAGAAATGTTCCAATGATTTTAATGAGTTTCAAATGATTTCGAAGAAATTCCAAAAGAAGTTTGAGAAAATAGAAGTCCAGAACTCACTTATGTCGCTGGAAAATTATTTCGGTGATGAGTGCACGCATCATCGACATTGATTTTCGAGTTTTAGAGTGAGAGAAAGGCCACTTTAGTAGCATTGCTACGCGAGTGATTTTTTTCCGAAACCGATTTTGATTTCAAATTTCGAAGTAAGATTTGATATTCAAAGGATATATGTATATATATATATATTTGAAATGATTTGAAGTAAGCCGGTGTTCAATCCTCGAGTTTCGGATTTGATATAACCCTATCTATTAAAATTGATTTACTGATTTGTTGCTGATTTCCAACTCTTGAATTTGAAAATGATTTCTTCAACTATTTTGAAGGTTCGAGCACTTCCAAATCAAGGTTAACTTTTCAAAGCTAAGAAATTTTGAAATGTATGAATTATTTGATAAAGTATATAAGTTTGTTTTGAATGTTTAAGTATGTAGTAATATGATTTAAATAAGTTGAAACTGTTTTGTTAAGTAAATGAATAAGGCAATTTAAAATTTTTCTAATATGAAATTTAGATTTGAAATGTTTTGAAAAGAATTTGGTCTTCAAATATTTTGAATAAAGTTTAGTTAAATGTTTTAACTTAGTAACATCTTTATGAAATTATATATTTAACAAGTTGGAATAAATATATAAGTTGTACGTATGCTGTTTTATTCGCATAATTAATTTGACCCTGGTTGAGTACACAAGTTCGAGGTGAATTGCACCATTTCGTGTTAGGATTTCTCATTCGATTCTTGACGGCGAATATTGGATATGGATTTTGGACTTGATTCTAGAATTCTCTATCATAGTATATGGCTATGCAAGGAGACTGATGGCTTCTAGTCGAGAAACCATATCGAAATCTGCATTAGGGAAGTCGAATGGACAATACTAGTTCGAAAGCGAACTTGTGTGATCGAGCGAGCGACCAAATGTGATTCTGCGAAATGATGACGTATGTACAGCTTATATTCTAATATCATTGATATATTTTGACGCTGAAATTGAAAGCTGTCAGGTTAGAATATCTTGCTTACTAAAAGAAAATTTCCAACTTAAATTACAAAGATATATAACCCATAAAAGCAAAGATATTCAATCCCATATGGCTCTTCATACAGCGAAATTTATTTTGAAAAATTTGATCCTTATATAAGATGGGCCTTACGTAAGTATAAGATGATTTTGAAAACATTTGATTTTGGAAATGAATTGGTCGACTTAAATTATATTGATTTGGAAATTTGGATTTATTTTCTAAATCTATGATTTTGGAAACTTTGAAACTAAAGATATTTAATTTGAGAAGAAATAATTTGGTGAAATTGTATATGATTTTGAAAGTGAACTGATATTGAAACAAATTGAAATTTGAGAACCTTGTGTTACTAAATACTTGATTTGGGAGTTGTCGAACTTATATAAAATTGATTTGTATGAGTATGAAATTGATTCGAAAACTATAGATTTGAAAAGGTACTCAATTTGAAAGTGAAATCTTATACAATTGAAATCTATATAAGTATGATTTGATATACTTTTGACTTTGGAAAGTATTTGATTTGAAAATTAAAACTTATATATAATGGATTTTATATAAGTACGATATTTGAAAGTGATTTGAAAAGGTACTATATGATACATATTTTCAAAGTAAAGATATGGAAAGTGTCTTCTGCTTGATATCCGATTTGTGGCCACATCTTGGATTCATTCTATCGATATTATTCTCTCTGATTTTGGTTTTCCGGATATGATACTCGAGTGTCCTTCGAATTCCATGGCGTTACCCATGGTCTTATTTTTCTCTCGTGACTGCATAGCGCAACTGCCTGGCTGAGTCTTGCCTAGGGGTACAGATTGTTTCCTGGGGGATCCAGGCGTAACCATTGTGTATCCTGCAATCTGTGTAGGTCGCGAATAGTAGCGCAAATGCTTGGCTGAGTCTTGCCTAGGGGTACAGATTGTTTCCTGGGGGATCCAGGCGTAACCATTGTGTATCCTGCATTCTACTAGTCATCATGGCGTAACTCGCAAGGCTGAGAAAGCTTACGGATATGGATTGTTTCCTGGGGGACCCAGGCGTAACCATTGTGTATTTGCGAACCATGGTTAGACAAAGGTTTTGTTTGTGTTTTGATTGGATTGTACTTTCCATATCTGTTTTTAAAAGTTTTTCCAGTATTTTCACTGGGTGTTGAAACAAGTCTACTAAGTACCTGGAGAATTCTAGTTTTGCGCCTGATCAACGCTCTACCAGAGTCTACAGGAACAAGGATAAACTTGTTAAGACATCGAGTTATAAAAGTATTTTCGAAAGTAAATTTGTTTCGTTATAAAGGCAATTTATTATAAAAGTATTTCAACAAAAGAAATTCTGTATTAATATTTGAAATTGAAATTCTTATGGTTTGAATTGATTATTCGTGCTCGATATTATTCCTTGAATCTACCTTATCTGCTCAGCTTTATTTATTCATCTATATTCTGCTTTTCCAAATCCTCCTTCTTCTCCTTGTTGACTATATCCTTTTCAAGTATTGTTTATTATATACTATATGGTTTAATATATAAAAAAAATAGTGTTATAAATAGAAAATTTTAGTGTTAAATATTTTAGAAGTTATTTATTTAATAATACATATTTAAAGTAAATGATTATTGATTATTAATAATATTTGAAAAGTATCTTGAGATAAAAAAAAATTAATAAATTATGAATTATGAATTTAATGTTTTCAAATATCTTCTTTGTAAATATAAGTAATAATGTAAATAACTGTTTTCAAATAGTTTTCATATATTTATAAAGTTGTTATTTAAGCATATAAATGGTAATTGTAAGGAAGCAAGAAATTTTGCAAATGGATCTTGAAAAAGTTTTAAAGTATATAAGACAATTGAATTGCAAATGAAGTTTTAAAATTTAAGTAAAATTTATATAGTTCAAATTAATTATTTAATTTTGACTTTCAATCTACTTTTATTTCTGGTTGTTCTATTCTCCTACCTCCTTCCTTTTCGGGGATGAAAAGTTTTGAGTGGGGGAGAGTATAACGACCCGTAAAATTTAATGGTTTTAAAAGTATATTTAACTGGAAATTTGTGAAATTTTAAACAATAAAATTTGAAATTAAAAATTTATTATTTGGAATACGTCTATTATAATATAGCAACTGGTAAATTTTCATCTGATAATATTGAAGTTTATTTTCCTGTGAAATTTCATTTCAAATCAAGCCGGTTAAAACAGTGAATTTAAAAGTTTTCCGAAACCAAAATGTGTCAACAAGAGAAAATTTATTCAGATCATTCTGAATCAGACTACGAAATTCGTTTTCCAAATTTGGACTTCTACTGCTCCGTTTATCTTAATTCTGACAAAATAGCAGCATTTCTTGTACCGATTATCGACTTTCGATCGGATGATCATACCACTAGTATCTGTATACCGTTTTGATCGTCTCGTTGCGCTGATCACCACGGTATATTTATTTCTGTGTTTGGAGGTCCGGTACGCGACGAAAACAATAAACTATTCGTTGTAGCGGTACCGAAAATTTGTGACTTTCCAATTTCTTACCATTTCAAATTGAAATTGGAACGTGCTGCCCAAACATATATTAATTTGCCTTGAAAGTTCAACTGAATCATAGCCAAACCGTCACCTATCGTTTCGATTCTTCATTGTTTTGAAATTGGTAACGGTTCAAATTTTCTTTAACGTGTCAGCTGAATATAGGGGTGATGGTTACCATTCCTATTACATTTCTTTATATTTGTTCTGTCAAATCCTCTTCCATATTTGCTCCGCCTCCCTCTCTCCTTCTTCTCACGCGATCTCCCCTTCCACAACACAAACCGCCTCGACCTCGGTCTCCTTCCCCACTAACCGACCTTTCTTCCCACCTTCACCGAGCAACGATGACAACCCGAACCCACCCAGGCCTCATATCCACCCACCAAACAGCCCACCCATCTCAGTACCAAGCCTTACACTCCACCGCTACCACTTCAACACGCCCATGATTTCCCCCACAGAACATTAACGCCTGCCATATATAGGTCACGGTTCTTGGCTCCTCCACGACGCTCCTCCGCGTCTAGCATCGAACACGAACAGCCTACCCGTTTCCCTTCTCTTCCCAGATCCATCCCCTTGCCCTCCGTTCAGTCACCTCGGCCCAAACCGCCCGGACACTTCCGCATGCTAGACCTGGTCTCTGCCTTCATCGACAACAACAGTTCGAGCCTCGTATTGAATTGCCACCACCCACTGCTTCGCCTGCCAGCGACCTCCGCTCCTCCATCAACTCACGCACCTTTCCCTCTCCTCTAGCTTCACCCACAAATCTGCCGAGCTTCCTCCACCATATAACAGCAGCGTACCTATTCTTTTATTCACATTGAAGCTTGCATAAGTATATGTGTATGTCAATATATATATACACACGGGTCCTTGTATGCTCTGCATATGTCAGTATATATATACGTTGGTCATGTCTTCCTCTCCTGACATCTTTGAGTAGCCTTCTCTTCTTTGTAAAGGTTCGTGCATTTGTATTTCTTACATATATATAGTTATAAAAGTTATATGTAAGAAGTATATATGTATTAGTTAAATAAAAATAGATATTTTGTATATAAAGTTTTCACATGTTATATAAGAATTTTATTATATGTTGTTTATATAGATTTTCTAATAATGATAGTATAATGTCAGTTTATTATATGTGACTTTACACGTGTACTATATTAAGTTATTAAAGTATAAGTTATTTATTTATATAATTACCTATATATATATATATATTTTACAGTTTATTCTATATGTTGGCATATATAGTTTGGTCTGTTGTTAGTATGTAAAAGTTTTCAACCATACCATACGTAATATACATATGTATGTATTTATAGTATATATCATCTTACAATTGTATACGCATCTATGATATATGTATATAGATTTTCGAAAATATATATATGTTTTGTGTACACATATATGTACAGTTTTGTGTACGCATATATGTATGAGAAGTATAAGTATAGTATGTTTAAAATGTTGTGATATAAGAGGTTTACGTATATTAGTTTATTCATACACTGTTATAAGTGTTTTGCATCGTTTATATAATATATATAAATATAGTTAGTATGTTTTGTAGCTTGTATATTTGTGACAAAATATATATGCGTACACCTGTTATATATGGTTAGTTATATATAAGAATGTATATGTTATATATACATAAGTTTTACACATATATTTGTTTATAAAATACTGATTTTCTAAAATTGATTTATATGCAAATTATAATATATATAAATTATGTATATAGCTTATACATTCTGTTGCATGCTTTTATTGTATATATATAATATAAAAGTGGTATATAATGTCAGTCGTGTATATAGGCATTTATTTCCTGAAATATTTTACTGATAACAGTTATATATATGTATATTTGTATGACATGTATGTATGTGAGCTGCATATGTTCATATAATTGTTTATATAGGCAAGTATTGGTTTTAAATATAATATATATCTATGATTTATAACTTGAGTTTTTTGAATAATGATTTTAAAATTTTAGATTTGTAATATTGGTCTTAAATTAAATTTTTGAAAATAAACATGTATATAATATGATAATGATGTATATCTATTTTCAGTTTATGTCAAACTGATTTGATTTGTTTTGTTTTCATCGATTCCTCTTTATCAGCTTTGATCGTCAAATTCGTGCAAATCTTACTTTGATTTGGAATTCGTGCTTGGATTCGTAACTCGTCTCTTTCCCATTCGTCTCTAGCCTCAAAAGGTGAGCAATCACTCACGATTAACGTTCTTTTATTTATTAAATTTGATTTCAATTGAAACGACAATTGAAATATGTTGTTGTAGTTATTTAAATTGATATATATGCTATTATCTGTAACTGTTCACCTGTGGGATATGACACCATATCCTGCTGTTTATATTATATTGTTATTGATGATATATCTATGCCTGTTATATTATTTCTATCTGTTATCACTCTGCTAGTTCCTTGTTAGTATAGAAATCACTATGGGTTGAAATGATACATACCCGAACGAACTTTAGAATAGGAGAAAATCGTTATGGGTTGAAATGATAGACCCAAGCGATTTTCATTTGAATTTAAATTGGGATTACGGGTTGAACTGATTCTACCCGTATATATTTAAATTTCGGATTGAAATGATAAATATCCGTATCACTTAACCATATGATAGATATATATACAGACACCGTTGGTCCATATATATAAATATTTTGAAAATAAATTCTATGGTTTGGAAAGAAATATATGGTTTTAATAAATGTTGAGCCTTAAATTATTATATATAAATGGGAATGATTTATATAGATTTAATAATGATATTTCATTTAATTAAGATTGATTAAATACATATAATATGGTTGAGTATTTAAGTGTTTCAAAATAGATTTCAGTAATAATTTGAATAAGTTAAGGTTTGGAAGGTAATTTGAATTTAGTAAAGAATTTATTTTTTTATTAAACCAATTTAAACCTATTGAAATTGAGATTTAAGATATGATTTATAACTTGGGTTTAATTTAAATAATTTAATGAATATTTCTTATTTAAATAAATTTAAAGAAATATTTAGTAAAAATGAAATGTTAGGCTAGTTGAATGATATTGAATTTATTAAGTGAATATTCCCTGATTAAATAATAATAAAGTTAAATCAAGAGCTATATGAAACTGTTAAATTTAACTTTGAAAACGTTGGATATTAAAGCTTTGAAATATATTGAAAGTTTAAATGGTATATTTAGAACTGAATTGAATTGATGAATTGAGCTTTGAATAAATTTGAATTTGGAATTTGAGTTAATTTGAATCGATTTGTGAAACTTGAGGAAATTATAAATACTTTACTTTATAAATTATTTAACCTATATATATTATTATGGAAAATAGATATATTTGAAATGAAATGATATTTGGGTTTTTAAGTATAAATTAAATTTAAATGACCATGGTGTTATTATGTATATTTCCACCTTGTAGATAGTTCTGAAGATCCTTAGAGGATGGTTATCCCAAACATCCTTTAAGTTATTTGTATTTCAGTTGATATTTCACTTGAGTTGGATTTATTTATATAAGAATGTTAATCCTGACTCGAGTGTTTTGTGTTTTGCTTTACGCTCGGGTCAAACTGAGTGAAACAACATTTGAGACTCACCCTTGGAGTTTGGAGCTTCCTTTGGAGATCCATCTATCGCCTCAACTTTCAGCTCTTCTAGTTGATTTGTTCAGAGAAGTCATCTATTCGTACTAAAGACTTCATTATATTCGAGATATTCTGTTGTATTTTATTTTTAACTCTGATGTTTATATAGTAGCTTCATGAACTACTATTTTATCTATTCCACTACGTATTATTGTATTACTCTGTGTCTGTGATTCTGTGATTGATTTATTTACTGCATATGCTGAGTTTTGCCCAATTTAAATTAACAATCTGATATTTTGAATTATTCAAGTCAGACATGTGTGGATTTATTGTCAATTTGAATGGTCCTAAATAGCGGGTCATTACAAGTGACCTCAAAATTATACCTAGGAACTAGGTACTACCAAACAACATCATACATTTCCTTACTAGAAGGATAATACTCAAGAGAAACGTTTACCATCCGAACGTATCTCTTACCTTTTATTATTTCTTTTCGAGCCACTCGAACTAGTTAATTTAAAGCTACTTCCTTTCTTTCAAACCCATTTTGAAACAATATCACAAATATATTTCCAGGAAAATATTTCCACGAAATATCCAATTCCAATTTGCTTTGGATTCACTCGGATTCGAACTTGTTCCGACCGTACAATGACAAAGAGAATAATTTACTGAGTACACAATACCGTTTGCCTAAGCAAACATCTGATCATCACTTAGAAGATTTTTCTGATCACCATAAAACAAACCGGGACTCATTTCCCGAACCAGTCCAAAGAAAATATACCTCTTTCTTTTTAAATTCTCTTTTCAAAATAATTATACTTAAAATATATTTTTAAATAACTATTATTACCATTTCCAACATCATTTATACTCTAAAACTATCTCAAATAAAATTATTATTTCTTTTCTCCAAAACCAATTGAAACAGTAGTATTCCCATTTACTTTATAGTAAATCGAACCATACTTTTGGAATCAAATCAAAATTTATTTTATCAACATAATTATATAGCGAGATCCTAATAGTAGAAATCCCATGCTTAGAAATGTTTCTATCCTAAGAACCTTTTCAATTACTATTATTAACCTGCAAACCATGAAAACCATTTTTCCAAAATCACTAGGATTTAAACTCTTGAATTTCTTTATTTATAAGACACATTTTTATTAAATCAAATTTATAAAATATTCCTATTTAAAGGAAATCATTCTCAAATATTTTTATTGCGAAAATATTCTAGCTTCCCTATATAAATCATTCTTCAAGTATTTATTTCAGAAATATTTGAGCTTCTTTTAATATACTTCTTTTATAAAACCCCAATTTAAAACAACCAACTTAATATTCAGTCATTTTGTAATATTAGTTCAAAATATTCCAATTACCGTTTAATAAAACAACATTTATTTAAACTTAATTTTTATCAAATCAATTCTTTATATAAAATCGTTTCTAAAATATTCATTCTAAAATATTCAAATTTTCTTTTAGATAAACAACCCTTAAAAATCAAATTTTAACTCAACATTATTAACGAACAACTTATATTCAAATTGTGAAACTTAATTCATGAGGTATTCGTTTCAATGTTCTCAAAATTCCTATCTACCCAACTCAAGTTTCAAAAAGAGAAGATTCAAGGTAGATTAACCGATAATTGTCAACGCTCGGAATTGGACGAGCATGACTAATCAAATTCTAGAAGATAATGATAACATATTATTATTTCCTAGCAACCAAGCATAACCAAGAATAACTATATTAATTTTTTTTGTAACATTATTTTATATATATATTTCCACATAAAATTATTTCATTTAACCAAATCTGAAAACAATACGGTGTCAATTGGTCTTGTTCAAGTGTTTAGGACATCTCTATCGATAATGTTGGTCAAACGCATCAACAAGAATTCTTAAGCCGCTCAACAGATCAAACAACACAATATAAAACATTTTTATATCACTAACAAATACATGCTCTTATACACACACACACACTCTCTCTCTCTCTCAAAATCATCCTAGGGTCTCACTTACCCTATCTCAAATGAGTCAACCCCAAGCCTAGGTGTTCGCTCAACCTAAGATCTGATACCAACTGTAAAGACCCACTTTTTCCATATAATTCAAGCCGACAATAAACCACACTTGTCCAACCAAAATTGAATGGGAAAGCGGATAGTTAGGGAAAGAATAAGATAAGAGGAAACTAACAACACAGTATCTCACAACAGAACGAATAATTTATAATAGATAACAAATCTTTACATAAAACAAAACTGTAATATATATATATATATATATATATATATATATATATACAGACATCAATCAGAGCATAATAACCTATTCAGCATGGACATTTATAACAACCTATCCTCATAATTGCTGAATAATATACAATAATGAATGCAGTGGAAGAAAAATAACCATCTATGTGAATACGTCTCAGGGCCTCCAACTCATCTCTTAAAGCTCCAAATATCGAAGTAAACCAGGAAAAATGCTCAGTCTGACCCGAGCATTATAGGAAAATAATGCCTGGGTCAGTCTGGTAAAACCAGCATGAGAACTTAAATCACGGTTTATTTATTATAACTTTTTAAAATCCTTTAGAATTAAAGGTATCTCGTAAGACCAAGCCACACATAAATACGGATAGGTTTTTACCTTACAATAACCAAAACATTTATATAAGAAATCCAGTGATATTATAATAATGTCTAAGGGTGAAAATAATAATAATCAACTAGCTGTGATGCTCATGAGTGTACATCACAACAATACTAGATATATAATTGAAAATCAATAAGGCACGTTCGCTAATTGTGTAGGATTTCCATGGTGCCCTCAGTACTTCGAGGAACGGTCATCCTACACAAGGATCAGAGGTATCCTTTCGAAGCAGCATACGTCCCTATTGACGTACCATAGAAAAAACATAGCTGGCCTCGCTAAGACCGAGTGCATCTCCCCATGCATGCATAACAACTATAAGTGACAACTAGGAGGAGCTGACTACACCATATGGGTTTGCCAACCCTATTGGCCATGCCTCCTATCTCTGGTTTTAGTCATTCCCGTTGATGAGGCTACGTCCTGAATTCTAGCTCATGCACTGCCATTAAAATAGATCAAGGAATCCCACATGGATTCCCATACCCTAACAGGTCTCGAAATCACACATAAATTCTCATATCTCAATTAGATATTAGAATCACACCCAGATTCCCATACCCCAACGGGTTTCGAAATCACACATGAATCCCAACATCTCAAAATATCATGAATCTCCTCCAAAGAACCGTATATGGTTTTCGGAGTGGTCACGGGTTCGAGTCATCTCTTAAGAGTACACTTTTCCGTTTCTCGGGTGCTCTACAAAACCAAACGCCGATTTTCAGAATTATCAGTACCGGTTCTTTAGGAAATAATCAAACAATACATAAGAGTGGGGATCACCGCCTAACCGTTTAAGTGGGTGGTTCTCCCTATCATTTGTCCTAGAAGAATGAAACGAGTTTATACATACGGTATAGCACCATTGATGGTAACTGTACTGTTAGAGTCAAAATTGTCCGCCAACACCCAATTGTGTGAAAGCACCAATATTCAATCCAAACACAGAAATATGGAGAGAAACAAATGAAGAAAAAAATTAAAACAATTAGAAAACAAGTAAAAGAAGATAAGATTTATAGTGGTTTGGATAACTATGGTCTACGTCCACTCCCAAATAATCCTTTTTATTGTACTGAAGATTGTTTACAGTTGTAGGATCGATTTCACCCTAGAGCGGGGTGAATAGGGTGATACTAATGATTACAAAAATTTATTGCGGAAGTATATAAAATAATTTCAACACAGATCACAGCAGAATAATAGCAGCATAGATAATAGCAGAATAGTAAATGTAGAAAATAGAAAACGCAGATTTGCCCAGCTTCGGCAAAACCCTGCCTACGTGCTGCCCGAAGGTTTCTACTTGAAATTAATTAGTCAGACGCTTACACACGTAAACTCGCGACACCCGCTATCGACTAACCTAACTCTATGCTCAAAACCCTACCACAACTCAGCCATTGAGTTGCGAATTCTCGAACTACACCACCGTAGTTCGTCCCCTGGTCACACGACAAGCATTTACAATGTTTAAAAGATAAAATACAAAATAAAAAGCAATTTAAAAACAATGAAACCCTAAATTAAAATCTATAGCCCAATAGCTATTATAATAACCGACCCAAATTAAAAATTAAAAGTAAATCCCCTTTTCTTTTCTATTATTCGGCCCGATTCCTTCTTCTCTTTTCCTTAAAGATAAATGGCCGCCTTCCTTTTTGCTCATTCGTTCTTCGTTCTGAAAACAGGGCTTCTAAAAAGAAGTCACCGCATTTGTTCGATCGAGTAGATGTTTTCCAGTTCCTTGCTTTTGTCGATCGTTTGTCTCTTTGATTTGCTTTCGGCTACTTCAATTCGATCGAGTTCAAATTAAAATTGGTATGTTATTTTCTTTTTGCTTGTCTGGTTGATATGCTTGGACTCGATGGTTTCTGAAAGCCGATGATGAATGGGTTAAATAGGAATTGAATTCCTATGATTTCGTTCATTTGAATTTGTCATTTAATTTGACTCGGCCGTTCGATGTTGCTTGGATGTTGATGATGATTTTTGACCTTTTCAATTTGTATATTTTCGTTGCTTGTTTACTTGATAATCAAGGCTTTAAATTTTGTTGGACTCCTTGGCCACCACGGCTCTGACTTTAGTATTGTGATAATCTGGGCTTTGGATTTTGATTCCATTCTTGTTGAATTCGGCTTCTTAATTTTTGAGATCATTGACTTGGTTGAGCTTTGCCTTGGTTACCATGGCTTTTTGAATTAGTTGATAATGTTTGACTTTGGCACTATCTTGTTCAATTTGAAATTCCTGATGCATTGACTCGATTTGAAACTGCTATGTTGTCATATGTACATAAGTGCATGTTTTATAGTTGCCCGGTTGTCGTTGTGTACATGTTCATGTATTAGCTCTGTATATATGTATGGTCTGCACTTTGATTCCATGTTGTTTCAAGCTAGTTCACATTGTACTGGTTCATTATTTGCATACTTCATGTGGTCTGGATTTGAGTTGAGTTGATCATGTAGTCTTGAATGTGATCTGTGCCTTGTTTGGTTCATCTTGTAGTCTGGTGTATTTTCATTGGAAGTTTTGCATTGCTTTGTCTTCGACATTCCCTTTTCATATGTGATGAGTTGCTATCTTGTACATGAGTTTGGTCTGCACTTCAATAGAATGCATTACATTTTTCATATGTATATTAGTGCTCTGGTGCCATATAAATTAGAATCTTTACATGTATTCAGTTGGCTTTGAGTCACTTGTGCATGTTCTGTTCCTCATGTATATGATATCACCTCTGGCCTTGGTTATATTGAACTGGTGCAGGTTGGCTTCATGTGTACATCACTGCATATGCATTGATTTTGGACTTGTATACTGTGTTATTCTCTGTTGATTTTACTTTATGCATCAACGCTGACATGTACATATGTGCACTTGTACATGTCTTGATTTGTATACTTGAATCTGGTGTCTGCATTTTCATTTGTGGTATTTCCAGTCAAGTAGTCTGATTGCCTCGACTATGTATGATGCCTGTGCACTTAGTTGCACCATATATACCAATGTGCTTCAATATTCATTTTGGTTTTGCTTTGATATTGAGTTGCAGTTGTCTTTGTTTGAGGTTGAATGCACTTGATTCTGGTATGTGCACACTGCTTTGACCATTCACGTGTATATACTTATGCCATTTTATTTTCTGTTTTGGTCTTGTTCATTTGAAAGCATTCGACTTTGATTGCTTGTTTCTCTGACCAGTCTGGGTTCAAGTGTACATTCGATATTTTGGTCGAGGCTGTGTTGTATGTATCTTGACCCATAGTTTTGTACTGCACCTGAGTTGAATCTAGCTTAAAGCTCGGGTTTGACCTTGTGCTCGTGTTGTGACTTTATTTGTATTGTACTTGAGTTGAACCCGGCTTTTGATTTGGGTTTGACCTTGTGCTTACCTGTCCCTGCAATTTTATCAAGTGTACATTGGTGTGCACGGCCTTGTGGCATGTACAGTGACACATTGTGCATGTCACAAGCTGTTCGTTTATGATGAATTCAAAATTAAATGATGACGAACAACCCAAATAACTGAGGCAAATAATATTTTTTTAAATCATTTTATTTTACACTATAAAAATATTTCTTTTTTAATTTTACTGCGTCAGTGTATATTTTTCAGATAGCTCAAATGCTGGATTCAATCTGGACTGGAGTTGAAGATAAATACGAGTGAATGGGTGATATGTAGTGAGATGCATTTGTAAATGAAATTTTTTTATGTGATTGAAATTGTAATGTAATTGAAATTTGTATATATATAGTGAGAGCTCAAATTTGTACTATTCGAAATTGTAATAAATATTTGTTTGAATAAAATATATGTTTGAATTTAAATTCTATGTTATTTATTTTATTCAGCAAATATTTATTTAATTATGTGAAAATAAAATAGTACATTAACAAATACATTTAAATGAATATATATATATATATATGTTTATTATCATCAAACAAAAATCATATACTTGCATATTCAACAATATCCCCCTTTTGATGATAACAAACATATATTTAAAATTTTGAATTTATTAAATGTATTTGGTCATTCAATTTTCTCCTCCTATTTGAATGCTCCCTCTCTACACAAAGCTCCCCCTTCATATATGCATGAAAATAAATAAAAATATGCAAATGAGCCTAGATGCAAATAGAAAAATACAAAATAAAAATATTTGACCTTTATTTGCCAAAATCTTAACTTTTCTCTCCCCTTTTTGTTATCAGCAAAAGAGTAACAGTGTTAGAAAAATAGAGATAAAGTGATTGACATTAATACAATATTAATACTCAATCGAGTATAAATATTAAATTTTATTAAAAATTTAAACAAAAATCATAAATACTCTATTTGATGCATATTCCACTTCAGAATGATAGGGATGATGTCATCATATAAAACCATATAGTTGTGTCTATTTATGGTATATTTATTTTAGGAATTTGAATATTTACTAACCATGCATAACCATTAGGACTTTAAAATGAGATTAGTAGTATTCCAAATTTTTATTAAAAAATGAATTCAAGTATCTTCTAACCACGCATAATCGTGAGGACTTTTAAATGGCATTAGAATCAACTTGTCTATTTAATCAATCAATTTTGATATGCATTCCGTACATGCATAACCGTGAGGACCTTTAAATGAGCATGGAAGCACATAATAAAAAATTCCAAGTAATTCACCTATGCATAACCGTGAGGACTTTTAAATGAGAGTGAATACTTTGGATGTTTTTATTTGTTAAAAATATAATGAAATGAAAAACGAACAATTTCCCATTTAAAATACCACATATTGACATACTATATTGGATTTTGATGAGTGATAGTCGATAGAAATATGATAGAATTAGGAATGGTCATGGAATTTTTACCAACAAAAAGTTTTTATAACTCTTGTTTAAATTTCTAAAGAAATTTACTAATTATACTGTCTCAAGTTATAATATATGATCAATATCGACATTCATCACTTTTTCAATCATTATTTATCTTTTCGATAATCGGTAAGGAGTCAGATTAGTTAATGTAGTCATTTAAAATCAAATCCAAAAATAATTATAAAATCAAATTTTCCAAAATGACTAATCTGAAACAAGGTCAAAAAAATGATTTTCCAGAAGGGGTTTTATAAGAAAAATGTCTGCTATTTGAAAATTATTTCAAGTGAAAAATATGTAGATATTTTCTTTGAAAAACGATGCAATTACAGAATGTTAAATCACGTTCCACTAGAAATTTTTCTATCAATTAGATTACCAGGGTAAACTGCATCTGAATTTCTTGTTGACTCAAATTTATCCTTAGATAGATGTCAAAGACCAGATTGTGATGTGTGCAACAAAATAGCTTAAAATCATTTTTAACAGCTTTTAAATGAAATTGAATTGAAGTCGTGTAAATAAACAAACAATGACCATAGTGTTAGATCCCGAAGCAATAAGATAAGCAAATATATCCACGTGTATCGTGAGTAATCAGCAATCAATAAAACATCATCATTAGTCCAACCAAATATATAGTTCAAAGATGGTTGGTTAACATTTTGAATAAGGCAGAATCATAATCAGCATTTATTTCTTTATCAATAACTGGCTGAATTAAATTATGGTGCAGATTATCACATTTAATAAACCGTTCAAGATAAATATACCATTTCTTATTTTACCTTTACGATAAGTTTTTATTTGTTGCCCATTGTGATTCTTCCACCTTTATACTAGGCTAAGGAACTTGATTTTGTCGCCCTTGTGTGTTTGGAACAGCCAGAATCCAGATAACACTGTTTTTGTTCCTTAGCCTGCCACCACACCAACACGATAAAAGATTTTTGTGACCTATTTGTTTTTATAGGTCCATGGTTGTTAGTGGCAAAAGATTTTGAAAAATAATTTTGTGGAGACCCAAAACTATTTATATATGTTCCTTTCGGCACCCAGATTTGTTTAACTTTGAGGGATTTGATATTCGTGCCTTTTGGAACCCAAATTGGAATAGTTTTCATGTGTTTGGGTCTATACCAACAAATATTTTGACTGTGTCCAATTTTTCTACAAATTGTGCACTCGGATTTGACTTGATTAATTTTGCTTCTAACAGGTTCAGATTGATTATACCCAAGTCCTTGTCTATCTGTATTAGCAGTTTGTTTTCGTATTAGCATATTTAGTGATCTTTCACTTTTGGAAAATTTTCCTAAAGTTGTAGACAATTGTTGGACTTGTGTTTTGAGAGATTCGTTTTCGTTCAATAATTGTGTGCACCTATTAATAGAATTTTCTCTCCTAGTATTTTCACTTTCTTTCAAAATCAGAATTTCATTTTCAAGCGATTTAATTTTAATTTCTAATTTTTTAATTTCTTCTTCAAGTGATGGACACATATCACACTTAGGGCTCTTGCTTTGATAGTTTTTAACTAATTGATCAAGCTGTTTATTTAAATCTATCAAAGTATCTCTTTGTGATTCAATTTTACTGTATTTCTCCCTAAGTTGTTCGAAACAGCCATTTACTTCGTGAAAATATATAAGCAACTCTGAATGAGTAAGTTTTGATACCTCGCTTGGCTCGTCATCATCATCACTGTTAGTAATATCACCTCGAAGGCACAGATCTGATTTTTCGCTCTCACTGCCAGTGCTTTTATCATCCTCATCCGTTTCATCCCAAGTGGCTGCAAAACTTCTCCTTTTCTGTTTCTTTCCATGGCTGAATCGATTCTGTGGACAATTGGGCTTGATATGACCGGGTTTGTTGCACTTGTGACAAATAATCTCTTGCTCTTCCGGGCTATCTAGTGCTTTGGCTATTCTGCTTTTCAATTTTTGATTTAGAGCTGGAATTTCGTATCTGCGATTCCACCTTTTGAATTTCTTTATTATCAGCTCTAGTTCTGGTGCTCCATCATCATCATCATCATCATTTTCTGTTGTTCCTTTAAGAGCTATCGATTTCTTTCGAGTATCTCCTCCTTCAGGCTCTTCCTTGAATTTCATTTCTAGCTCATAAGTGGTGAGATTTCCGATGAGTTCTTCAACTTTGATTTGTTTCAAATCTTTCGATTCTTGAATCGCAGTCACTTTTGCTTCAAAACTTTGTGGAAGGACTCTGAGGATTTTTCGAACTATCTCCAACTCTTTGTATGATCTTCTAAGAGCTTTTGATTTGTATACAATATTGGAAAGTCGTCCGTACATCTCTTTAACATTTTCTTCCTTGGCCATTGTGAAATTCTCGTATTCGCTACTCAGCATGGCAAGGCGAGATTCCTTGACTTGAGATGTTCCTTCGTGAGTCACTTCTAGTGTGTGCCATATTACCTGTGCAGTTAGACAATGTGAGACGCGATTAAATTCAATTTGATCCAATGAACAAATAATAGAATTCATAGCTTTAGCATTAGCATTATGTAATCTATTTTTTAGATCTGTCCATTGATCCATCGGTTTAACTATTTCCTGATTATCTACAACTATAGTTGGTGCTCTATAACCCGTCTCAACAATATTCCAAGCATCAATGGTTTTCAGAATAATTTTCATTCTATTTTTCCAGTAAGCTTATTCACCAATGAACATTGGTGGTCTAACTATGGACTGAACCTCAGCAAAAGCATTATTAAAAGATGCCATTTTAAAAATTCAAATTTTTAAAACAAAAATTGGTTTTTGAAAAATCAAATTTTTAAAACAAAAATTGACTTCTGTTCCTAGCTCTGATACCACTTGTAGGATCGATTTCACCCTAGAGGGGGGGTTAATAGGGTGATACTAATGATTATAAAAATTTATTGCGGAAGTATATAAAATAATTTCAACACAGATCACAGCAGAATAATAGCAGCACAAATAATAATAGAATAGTAAATGCAGAAAATAGAACACACAGATTTGCCCAGCTTCGGCAAAACCCTGCCTACGTGCTGCCCTCAAGGTTTCTACTAGAAATTAAGTAGTCAGACGCTTACACACGTAAACTCGCGACACCCGCTACCGACTAACCTAACTCTACGCTCAAAACCCTGCCACAACTCAGCCACTGAGTTACGAATTCTCGAACTACACCACCGTAATTCGTCCCCTAGTCATACGACTAGATTTTACAATGTTTAAAAGATAAAATACAAAATAAAAGGCAATTTAAAAAAATGAAACCCTAAATTAAAATCTAAAGCCCAATAGCTATTATAATAACCAGCCCAAATTAAAAATTAAAAGTAAATCCTCTTTTCTTTTCTATTATTCAGCCCGATTCCTTCTTCTCTTTTCGTTAAAGATAAATGGCCGCCTTCCTTTTTGCTCGTTCGTTCTTCGTTCTGAAAATAGGGCTTCTAGAAAGAAGTCGCCGCCTTTGTTCGATCGAGTAGATGTTTTCCAGTTCCTTGCTTTTGTCGATCGTTTGTCTCTTTGATTTGCTTTCGGCTACTTCAATTCGATCGAGTTCGAATTAAAATTGGTATGCTATTTTCTTTTTGCTTGTCTGGTTGATATGCTTGGACTCGATGGTTTCTGAAAGCCGATGATGAATGGGTTAAATAGGAATCGAATTCCTATGATTTCATTCATTTGAATTTGTCATTTAATTTGACACGACCGTTCGATGTTGCTTGGATGTTGATGATGATTTCTGACCTTTTCAATTTGTATATTTTCATTGCTTGTTTACTTGATAATCACGGCTTTGAATTTTGTTGGACTCCTTGGCCACCATGGCTCTGACTTTAGCATTGTGATAATCTGGGCTTTGGATTTTGATTCCGTCCTTGTTGAATTCGGCTTCTTAATTTTTGAGATCGTTGACTTGGTTGAGGTTTGCCTTGGTTAACATGGATTTGTGAATTAGCTGATAATGTTTGACTTTGGAACTGTCTTGTTCAATTTGGAATTCCTGATGCATTGACTCAATTTGAAACTGCTATGTTTTCATATGTACATAAGTGCATGCTGTATAGTTGCCCGGTTGTCGTTGTGTACATGTTCATGTATTAGCTCTGTATATATGTATGGTCTGCACTTTGATTCCATGTTGTTTCAAGCTAGTTCACATTGTACTGGTTCATTATTTGCATACTTCATGTGGTCTGGATTTGAGTTGATTTGATCATGTAACCTTGAATGTGGTCTGTGCCTTGTCTGGTTCATCTTGTAGTTTGGTGTAGTTTCACTGGAAGTTTTGCATTGCTTTGTCTTCGACTTTGCCTTTTCATGTGCGATGATTTGTTGGCTTGTACATGAGTTTGGTCTACACTTCAGTAGAATGCATTACATTTTTCATATGTATATTAGTGCTCTGGTGCCATATGAATTAGAATCTGTACATGTATTCAGTTGGCTTTGAGTCACTTGTGCATGCTCTTTTCCTCATGTATATGATATCACCTCTGGCCTTGGTTATATTGAACTAGTGCAGGTTGGCTTCATGTGTACATCACTGCATATGCATTGATTTTGGACTTGTACACTGTGTTATTCTCAGTTGATTTTACTTTGTGCATCAACGCTAACATATACATATGTGCACTTGTACATGTCTTCATTTGTATACTTGAATCTGGTGTCTGCATTTTCATTTTTGGTATTTCCAATCAAGTAGTCTGGTTGCCTCGACTGTGTACGATGCATGTGCACTTAGTTGCACTATATGCCAATGTGCTTCAATATTCATTTTGGTTTTGCTTTGATATTGAGTTGCAGTTGTCTTTGTTTGAGGTTGAATGCACTTGATTCTGGTATGTGCACGCTGATTTGACCATTCATGTGTATATACTTATGACATTTTATTTTCTGTTTTGGTTTTGTTCATTTGAAAGCATTCGACTTTGATTGCTTGTTTCTCTGACCAGTCTGGGTTCAAGTGTACATTCGAATTTTGGTCGAGGCTGTGTTGTATGTATCTTGACCCATAGTTTTGTATTGCACCTGAGTTGAATCCAGCTTAAAGCTCGGGTTTGACCTTGTGCTCGTGTTGTGACTTTATTTGTATTGTACTTGAGTTGAACCCGGCTTTTGATTTGGGTTTGACCTTGTGCTCACCTGTCCCTGCAATTTATCAAGTGTACATTGGTGTGCACGGCCTTGTGGCATGTACAGTGATACACTGTGCATGTCACAAGCTGTTCGTTTATGATGAATTAATTAAATGACGATGAACAATCTAAATAACTGAGGAAAATAATATTTTTAAAAATCATTTTATTTTACACTGCAAAAATATTTCTTTTTTAATTTTACTGCGTCAGTGTATATTTTTCAAATAGCTCAGATGCTCAATTCAATATGCACTGAAGTTGAAGATAAATACGAGTGAATGAGTGATATGTGGTGAGGTGCATTTGTAAATGAAAAAATGTGATGTGATTGAAATTGTAATGTAATTGAAATTTGTATATATATATAGTGAGAGCTCAAATTTGTGCTATTCAAAATTGTAATAAATATTTGTTTGAATAAAATATCTATTTGAATAAAATATCTATTTGAATTTAAATTCTGTGTTATTTATTTTATTCAGCAAATATTTACTTAATTATGTGAAAATAAAATAGTACATTAACAAATACATTTAAATGAATATATATATATATATATGTTTATTATCATCAAACAAAAATCATATGCTCGCATATTCAACAACAGTTACAATCTGAAATCCAGAAATAAAATTGACAGAGTGTAGCCTATGTTAAAGATAAAGAGAATCAGGAAGAAGATCCTTTTTCTAACACCATGGCTACTGTATTTATAGGGGAAGTTATGCACGGATCGAGCTGAAATTTTGACAGAAGGTTCTGGACACCAAGACGAGGCCACCCAAAAATTTCTAGGCCCATTGGGGCCTACAATAGGGATCGGTACCGATCCATATTTTGGTGTCCAACTGAGGTGCAATCCTTCTGGGTGATTCCTTTTGGTGTTTGCTCCTTGCTCTCCAAATTTCGTACAATTCCAAAATACGGTTTTAGAGATATCGCATTTTCCGTGAAGTAGTATTGAGTGAATTCTGATTTCTGCCAACCTAGTTTTGAGCTCACAATAGGAATCAGTACCGATCCCTATGTTGGTGTCCAATTGAGGTGCGGTCCCTCTAGATGGTTCCACTTGTTGTTAGCTACTAGCTCCCTTAATTTTGTGCAATTCTGACAAACAGTTTGTGAGATATATATCGCATTTTCCGTGAAGTGGTGTTGCATGTACCCTGACTTCTACCGATCCCTCTAGAGGGATAGGCACCGATCCCTCCAACTTGCTCCAAATTACATTCTATCCCTAGGGGAGCTTCTACATGATGCATTATTCTTAGCCTCCAAGTTTTATTCTAATTGGAAGTGTAGATGTTGAGATTTCGATCGATCTTTTCTAGAAATTTGTGTATAGCCGATCCCTATGAGGAAAGAGGGCCGACCCCTCTAGATGGATAGATGTCGATCCCTCCATCTCCTCCAAATGGCATGAGATCCCTAGAGTAAACTTCCTAGTGTCCCCTCTTCTTGTTTTCAAAGTTTCACTTCAATCTGCCTTGTGGTTGTTTAGTTTGGAGCGACCATCGTTGAGTTGTGCTGCTGAGCTGAATATCAACCGATCCCTCTTATGTTGTCCATAACTCTAACATACAGACTCCGATCGACTTGAAATTTGAAAAATAGCCTTATGAGGCCTTCCTTATCACTTCATACCAATTGGTTCTTGATTGGGATGAAAATTAGGGATCTGATCCGAATCTACTTGACCACCGCCCATAGTCTCGTTTATAACCGATCTTTGAGCCAGGTAATCGTTTCTTTGGGCATATCGTCTTGATAATCATGAAGTCTATTGGGTTAAATCCACATGTGTACTGCCTTGGCAAGGTAGGTCAATACTTTGCCCCTCGAAACGTGCCTTGTGACAGCAAGGCATGTTTTTAATTGCCATCAATCCAAAATCCGAAGTCCATAATCCATCGATAGCCATATTATCCAATCCATTGCCAATCCAAATCCATAATCTCTCCGAATCATTAGTAAAATCCATGACCATTCCGAGTAAATATCCAATCCCAAATCTGCGATCTCTCTAGATCGTTTTGTCCAAACCCTCCCTCGACCTCACCGGGTCGTTAGCCAATTCCTAAACTACTTTAGGCCCATATCCAAATCCATAGCTGTTCAAAGCTAATATCCAAATCCATAACCTCTCTCTGTTATTATCCTAATCCAAATCCTCGATCTCACAAAATCCGTACTCGATGACCTGAGTAGGCTAATCCATCGCGTTCGAGCAAAGAGACCCACCCCTTACTAGGCATAGTCCATGCCTAACAACCTTAATCTCTCTAGATCCTTGCCGAGCATAGTCCGTACTCGACGACCTAAGTAGGACAATCCATCGCGTTCAAGCAAAGCGACTTACCTCTTGCCAAGTATAGTCCATACTTGACGACCTATCTTATCGATTACATTGATCCAAATTTAAGCATTCCTAAGTGCATAAAATAAGAGTCCGTCAACCAATAAACCAGAGTTCGAATAAAACAAGAAAAACAAGAGTTCGAAGCAAACAAGAAGAAAGGAAAAAACAAATTTCACAAATCCTAGCATTACGGTTTATCATCACTTCAGAGCATGCCTAGGGACCGTCTTCGATCCCATACATGTGTAAGTGACTTAGCCATCTTACTGTGGAGTTTGCTACTTATTCCATGCCATCCCGATCAATTGATGACAAGTGGACGATGATGCCTTGATCTAGTGCCATTTTCATTTGAGGTGGACGGTGGCTGCTCTTGTTTAACCGTCGCAGCTCGACTCCTTACGTATGGTTCTAACTGGCCATTCCTCATGTGTTCCTCAATGATATCCTTTAAATTCCTGTAATCATTTGTATTATGCACATCCAGCTCATGGAATAGGTAGCGCTTTCTTGATGTCCGTTCACGTTCGAAGGGTTCTCTCTTTGTCGGCCTTTGATACAGAAGGCGTCGTTGAGTATCCAGATATATCTATTCTAAGGTTTCATTTAATTCAAAATAAGAAGAGAACTTGGGTTCTCCCTTTTGTCACTTCGATCCATCAAAGCTATTATCCACGTTCTGTTTACCTTTATCCTTTCCCAAGCTTTCACTAGGTAGTTCTCCGTCCCGTACCGTATTAACTTCCATTGCCTTTTTATTAGCCTTCTCATCTTCTTGTCGTAGAAACCTCTCTGCTTTGTGGTAGAATTCTCCGAGATCCATTGGTGGATCCCATATCAGTGATATCTTAAAATATGAATTATCTACTGTTAGGTGTGTTTCCAACCCCATCGAACCAACTCCAACCAACCTCGCTACTGACCGAACCAGTCGAGACCGGACTAACCCTCTACAGGCCTACCGGACCGGGACCTCACCCACATCCCACCGAACCAGTCGAAGACCGAACCAACCCAGCTCCACATCCCACCGAACCAGTCGAAGACTGAACCAACCCATCTCCACATCCCACCGAACCAGTCGAAGACCGAACCAACCCAGCTCCACATCCCACCGAACCTGTCGAAGACCGAACCAATCCAGCTCCACATCCCACCGAACCAGCTGCCACCGGACCGAGGCGTCCCGAACCAAGACCATGCCGAACCAGATGTGCCAGGCCAGATACATCAGCCTAGGCCCACCAGCAGCTATATACATTCAAGACCCCTGCCCCCAACCTCACTCTATAAATAGAGGGGCAGGGATACAATAATGGAAAAAAGTTTGAGAGCTCAAGCACGGAAGGAACTTTCAAACAACTTTCTTTTACTTGTATCAAAGCTATGTACTTGTAATCAGAATAAGAGAAGAGAAATAACATATAAAGTGGACGTAGGCACATTCTGGCTGAACCACTATAAATCTGCGTGTCTTTTTTACAGTTTAGCCCCTGTTCTTTATATATTTGAATAAATCGCTCAAATCACTAAGAATAACACAAGATCCACTAAATCATACGACTTCGAGGTGTTTGTCCATTTTTTGTAAAAACATTTTTGGTGCTTTCACTGAGAATTAGAAGCTCGAAGCTTCAGCTTCATCTACTTAACAAGTTTTCCTAACAGCATCGTCCGCCACTTGGAAAACATGCCTCCCAAACAGAGAAAAGATGTTAACAAAGGAAAAAACATCGCATCCAGCAGTCTTCCAGATCCAGCTGTCACGAATCAAGTAAATCGTCCTCCTCCAACAACGGTAACAAATGAAGGACAGGCTAACCCAACCACTCCTGCCACATAACAGCCTGCAGCAATTACTAGGGCAGATTTGGACAGAGTTGTTGTTGAAGTAACTAACCGCTTCACGTCCCAGCAGGAAGCCTTGGTGGACCATCTCATGTCACGCTTGAGGGACGCTGAAGAATCCAACCGCAACACTGAATCATGGGGCGAGTCCCAGTCTGGAGGATCTCAGAGACAACAAAGATCTTCCTTCTTCGAAGGAGCTAACGGCAGAAGTAGCCGTGGTAGGAGCCGAGACCGAGCACAGCCCGAAGTTAGGCCTGAGGAAACGTTTGGTACCGAACCCAACGGGGAAGGTACCGGGCGAAGGTCAACTGTAGCTGAGCCTGTCATGTTGCCTAACCACAGAAACACCAGTGAACGGGGCCGAGCTAGAGTTCAGCCCGAAGTTGGACCCGAGGAAGTGCTTAGATCAGAACCCAACAGGGGGAGATCAAGGCAAGGGCCAACTGTAGCTGACCCAAGCGTGCTCCCAGAAGATCAAAGGCAGCCACTGGAAAATATGAGGAATGATAGACGATACCATCCCTACAGGTCGTCTGGACGGAATCAATCCCACAGAACAGAACCAAACTCATTTCTATCTGCTCCAAGTTCTGATGAAAGGATGGCACGCTTATTCAGAGAGTGTGTCCAACGGGAGCAAAGAGATCGAGGGATAGGCGCTAGGGTAACCAGCCCTTTCGCCCGCAATATCGAAATTGCTATCACCCCCCGAGAATGGAAGATGCCAACAATGGAACCCTACAAAGGAACCTCCGATCCCGTTGTACACTTACAGAGGTACACGCAGCATATGCTCATGAGTGGAGCAACAGAGGGAGTACTGTGCAAATGCTTTCCGCTCTTCTTAGCAGATCTTGCTACCTCCTGGTTCTGTCATCTACCCCAAGGATCCATCAGCTCATGGGAAATGTTGAAAGAAAAATTTATCAGTCAGTTCCGCATTCATGTGGAGCAACCTAAGGACGCTTATTCCTTATCCAGCGTCAAACAGAAACCTGGAGAAAAGCTGCAGCAATACCTAACCAGATTCAACGCCGCAGCAGCCGCAGTTCAAGATGCCGATGAGAAGCTTATCCTAATGGCCCTCTGTAGTGGAGTGCATCCGGACACTAAATTTGCTAGAAGATTGACAAAAGAAAAACCAGCTACTTTACCCGATTTCTTCCATGAAGCCGGGAAATACATGAGGCTTGAGGATGCTGCCGTTGAGGGGCAGTCAGGACAGCAAAATAAGACGACCCATGGCAACGCCCCTGCTGTGGCGAGGGACGTTCGAAGAAATGATTCCAGAGACAATGCTGGGGGCAAGAAGGGAGAAAAGCGCCTATATCGGCCAGGGCCAAGATTCGACACTTACACCCCTTTGAACGAGACCGTCGAAAATATCTTCCTTGCCACCCAAGGCGAAGTTAGATACAAACGCCCACCATACAAGAAAGAATCAGATAACGCACAGAAGTCTGGAAAATTCTGTCGCTTCCACGAATCTCACAGACATGATACCAACGAATGCCATCATCTCCGAGATCTGATTGAGGAACACATCAGAAGAAAGAAACTGGAACGTTATGTAAGAGGTCAAGACAGGACCCCAGCTCCTGCCAATGAAAACCCAAGGCTACCCTCACCAGGGGCCGATAGAGGAAACCGCAACGCTAGCAGCTCTAGCCAAGAAAAAATAGTGGTCCATACCATCTCAGGAGGGCCACACATCGCAGACAGAAGCTGGAAAGAGATGGAAAGATACGGAAAGTCGCTTAGAGACAATAAAGACTATGTCAATTCAGTTATAGAAGAGCGCCACCCAAAGCGGAAAGAAAGTGATGACATCACATTCGGTAAGCGTGACCTAGAAGGAAGGCAGTACCCTCACATGGATCCCATGGTCATCTCTGCCCGGCTTGGTCCCGCCGAAGTATACCGAATCCTGGTAGACACTGGAAGCTCGGTAAACATCTTGTTCAAACACGCATTCGACAAAATGAAGCTATCAATGAAGGATGTATCCCCCTGCGATAAACCACTACACGGCTTCACTGGAGATGCGAAGATGCCCCTCGGGCAACTGGACCTTTTTGTTGAAATTGGAAGCCATCCCCGCTCTACTGTCCGGAAACAAACGTTTGTGCTAATAGAAAACCAGTCGGCCTACAACGCCTTCTTAGGAAGGCCATCCTTGTCTGACTTCCAAATTGTATTAGCCCCATGGTGCCTAAAGATGAAATTCCCAACAGACAATGGAGTGGGGGAAGTGGAAGGAGACCAGGACGTTGCTCGAGACTGCTATGTGACTGAACTTCGCAACAACCACAGGAAGGATAAAGGGAAGGGTGTAGAGATTGCCCTCTGCACAAAAAGCCTAGAAGCATAGCAATTAAAGAAAGCCCCTCCTCTTCGATATACCAGCGACCCTTTCAATGAATTGGACCCTAGGGACAAAGAGGAGGAGGCCACCGCCGAGCCTGCAGAGGCTATGGAGTTTATATCTGTAGACAAGCACGACTCGAGTAGACAATTGAAAATTGGGTCCCAACTAAAAGCCGAATTGAAGGAACAACTCATCGATTTTCTCCGCCACAACTTGGATGTATTCGCTTGGTCACACGCTGACATGACTGGAATCTCCCCCGACATAGCCTGCCACGTATTAAACATTGATCCTACCAAGGCGCCTGTAAAACAAAAAAAGAGAAGTATGGGGGCAGAGCGATCAGCAGCACTCGATGAAGAAGTAAAGAATCTACTCGCCAATGACTTCATACGAGAAGCTATCTACCCGGAATGGATCGCCAACCCGGTACTGGTAAAAAAGGCTAATGGGAAGTGGCAAACCTGCATTGACTTTTCCAACCTAAATGACGCCTGCCCAAAGGATTGCTTCCCACTTCCCAGAATCGACCAACTTGTAGACAGCACAGCCGGGCACGAACTCCTATCTTTTATGGATGCATACTCAGGATATAACCAAATTCCTATGCATGCTCCCGACCAAGACCACACTAGTTTAATCACCGATCGAGGTTTGTACTGCTATAAGGTAATGCCTTTCGGACTTAAAAATGCAGGAGCCACCTACCAGCGCCTCGTCAACAAGATGTTTGCAGGGCTAATAGGACAAACTATGGAAGTATATGTGGGCGACATGCTGGTGAAATCACGGAAAGCCAAAGATCACGTAAGCCACCTAGGCAAAATGTTCCAGGTACTTCGACAGTATGGAATGAAGTTGAATCCACTAAAGTGCTCCTTCGGAGTGTCATCGGGAAAATTCTTAGGGTTCATCGTCCATGCCCGAGGGATTGAAGCAAACCCTGAACAAGTCCGAGCACTAAGGGATATCAAGATACCTTCCACCCGAAAGGAAATGCAAAGCCTAAATGGAAAAGTGGCCGCCCTAAACCGATTCATCTCCAAGGCAACGGACAAGTGCGTCCCTTTTTTCGAAGCTCTAAAGAAAGATAAAGGAAAGTTCGAATGGACGGACGAATGCTTAACCGCTTTCCTTAACCTAATCGAACACCTCCAGAAACCACCGGTACTCTCGACCCCAAGCGAAGGCGAAGAATTATACCTTTACCTTGCTGTGTCATCTCACGCTTTAAGCGCTGCCTTGGTAAGGGAAGACAACCGCACGCAACGACCAGTTTACTTCGTCAGTAAAAGGTTTACTGGGGCAGAATTCAGATATCCTAAACTTGAAAAGTTAGCATACTGTTTACTAATCACTTCACGAAAACTACGTCACTACTTCCAATCCCATTCCATCAAAGTTCGGACCGATCAACCACTGAGGCAGGTACTCCATCGTCCCGACACTTCCGGGCGACTACTTAAATGGTGCATTGAGCTGAGTCAATATGATATCACCTATCACCCTCGCACCGCCATCAAGGGACAAGCCATGGCTGATTTCATTGCAGAGTTCACTACCAGCGAGGATAAGGAGCAACTGGAAATAACAGAAGATATCAAGTGGAATCTCTTTGTGGACGGTGCATCTAACGAACAGGGCTCGGGGGCAGGTGTGGTAATAATCACTCCCAGGGGAAATAAACTACACTATGCTATAAGGTTGGAGTTTGCTGCCACCAACAACGATGCAGAATATGAAGCAGTGATAGCTGGACGAGAAATTGCCATAGAAATCGGAGCCAATTCTTTGTGTCTTCACAGCGATTCTCAACTTATTGTTAATCAAATACTAGGAGAATTCCAAGCTCGAGAGGAACGACTCATAGCATATCTAAAAAAGACCAAGTTGCTTCTCAGCCGATTGAATCAGTACTTAGTCAAACACATCCCTCGGGAAGAGAACCAAGAGGCCGACGAATTGGCAAAGCAAGCGAGTATGAGAGACATCGCCATCTTCGGGGCAGTAACCATCTCAAAGCAAACGGTCCCAAGTTTTGAGCAAGTGAATCTGATAGCTGCAGCCGAAGAAGCAACTTGGATGACTCCCATCCGAGACTACCTACAGAATGGCACCCTACCCAACGGGCGTAACGAAGTCAAGAAAATCTTGAGGAAAGCGTCCCGCTACACAATACAAGAAGACATCCTCTATCGGCGCGGATTCTCTAACCCGTTATTAAGGTGTGACACTGGGAGAGAAGCCAAGGAAATCTTATCCAACATCCATCAGGGGAGCTGCGGAGATCACACCGGAGGGCAAACATTAGCAAAAAAGATACTCCGTTACGGATATTTCTGGCCCACCTTAAGCAAGGACGCCTTAGATTTCGTCAAGAAGTGTGACAGATGCCAAAAATTTGCTAAGGTCCCACGGCTACCAACAACTGAGATTACTCAAATGACCAGCCCTTGGCCCTTCGCAATATGGGGAATTGACTTAATCGGCGAGCTACCGATGGGCCGAGGCGGGGCCAAATATGCTATAGTGGCGGTTGATTATTTCACCAAATGGGTGGAAGCGGAACCTCTGAATAAAGTATCTTCAGCAAAAGTTATTAACTTCTTGATCAAAAATGTTCTATGCAGGTACGGAGTCCCACTCAAAATCATATCAGACAATGGACTTCAGTTTGACAGCGAGGAATTCGCCAACTGGTGCCGAGAGCACGGAATTCATAAAAGCTTCTCATCCGTAGCTTATCCCCAGGCAAACGGACAAGTCGAAGCAGTCAACAAAATTCTGAAAACTCTGATCAAAAAGAAGCTCAAAAAGTCAAAGGGCGCTTGGGTGGATGAACTCCCTAGGGCACTATGGGCCTACCGCACATCTTTCAGAACATCAACAGGGCACACTCCTTTCTCTTTGGCATACGGATCGGAGGCTATGCTCCCAGTTGAAACCATCGTGCCTTCCCACCGTAGGATCCACTATAACCCAGAAGAGAATGAAGAACTCCTCCACATGTCTTTGGATCTAGTTGAGGAGAGAAGGAATGATGCAGTCCTTAAAGCGGCGGCCCACAAGCAGAAAGTGGCAGCACAATACAACTCCAAAGTCAAGCATCGTACCTTACAAGAGGGGGATCTTGTCCTCAAGCGAATCTTCCCTCGCCCCGGAGCACTAGACCCGATCTGGGATGGACCATATGTAATTCATAAAGATCTCCACAACGGAGCCTATATTTTGTCAACAGTGGACGGAGAGGTGTTCCAGAGGGCATGGAACATCCAACACCTCCGTCGATACTTGTAATACCCCAAGATTTTGAGGAAAATCCTTTTAAATAAATGATTAAAATTCTGGGGGAAAATCAGAATTATTATATAGGTGGGATTTTCAGTGGTGCAAGGTTGTGTGCATGTGTGCACGTGCACACTAGTTATGGCACTAAGAGAAAATCCAGAATTCCTGAATAATAAAACAAAGAAGGAAAACATTTAGATAAAATGTTTTAAATAAAGGAAATATAGGCCTAGACATGAATATTAAAATTCCTGAGGATATGTATATATATATATATCTATATATATATGCATATGTATGACTTGTCTGGAAATTAAGACAGAAGAGAACATTGATTTATAATGAATAAGTAAAATTTTATTTGAATAATAGGAGTGTAGAAATGCATATAAAGATGCACATGTTTTCTGCAAATAAAAGAAGGTTAAAGTTAAACTAACACCCATAGTTGTATAAATGTATATATATACAGATATTATTTGAGCAGAAAATTAATAAAGGAAAAATAAGTAAAAGAAGCACTAAAATAGTAAGAACCAAAGTGCAAGAAAGCAAATGTATAAAGGCAGAAAATAGAAAGTCACACCATTATCATGTTTGAGGTAAGTATAATAAAAAATACTTAAAGTAATCACTTTCTGAAAAGAAAAGAAAATGGGCACAACTTAGCCTTGTTTTAAAATATTGGCCGGGACATTAAGGGTTAGGAGGGAGAGAATATGCAATGCCAAATGCATGATTCTGGTTTGGGCTAAAATAGGGATTTTGCATCACCCAAAACCCTAGGTAGAACCCTTATATAAATCAAGAGCATAACCAGAAAACTACTCTCTCACTGAATTAATTAACCTAAGGAAGAAGAGGAAGAAAAGGCTAAAGATTTGAGGGGTTTTCTGGATTAAGCTTGTGTAAGCATTTAGGTGAGTATCCTCACTCATATACATGGCATTAAGACCTGAGATTAGGCAGCCAAGCTTTTATATGCTATATTTTGCATGTTTTGATTTACAAACCATGTTGACTACTGATGGTTTCATGAATGCTTGATGAGATATGATCTGCTATGATGGATGTATAACTTTGTTGTTCTATTTTCATCCCTGTATGTTATACCAAAACCTTAAAGAACATGTAAGAGAGTATTTGTAACTAGTCTGAATCATGGCTTAAGACAAAGAATGAAGAAAAAAAAACTATGAGCTGCATATACAATGGTATAGTGCTGAGGCTTGAAATAATTGGTTAAGGGTGCAATGGAGTCTTTCTCTATAAGTGCTGAGCCCTAATCCAAACAGAAAATTTACAAGCCTAAAAATTATGTTTAAACAAGATTAAAAATCTGGCTAAACATAGTTGCTTGCAAAATCAAAATAAACCCAATAGAGCCATGCATTTATTCTCAGTTGCAAACATTCTGGTATATGTTTGAATAGGGTGTTTATATGCTAAATAATGTGAGATGGAATGACTGGGTGTTATACCTCTAGAAAGTAACCTTTAACTTGCTTGCAATATTATGTCTGCAAGGTAACTAGTATGTTTCATGTATATAAGTGGTCTGTACACCTAGCTATCATTGATAAAATGAACATGAATACACTTAGTAATATAACTAAGGATTTTGTGCCAAGAAGGCTGCTGGAATGCTTGTCCTATTTGAAGTAGACAAGTTGACACATGGCTTGTTTAAGTCCTGAGATCTTTGTGCCATGATGTTAATTAGTTCATGGCAATGTGTCCCTTTGATTCCTTATAGCAGATGAGGCCAGGAATTTATAAGAAGAAAAGGCAACCTTAAATGATGATATGGGAAACTTGGGTCTTTCCGGGATTAGGGTTGGTATGAGGAACCTTAGTAGTTCCAGATAAAAATTGTTTTAATGCATATGTTTGCTCTTATGTATGTATATGGGAATACCTGATCAATTTATACATTAATCATTCATGATGATACCTGTCAAGTTATGCAAGGTACATTTATGCTGTATCCTTAGCTTAATATCATGGATATGTTAGAAATGCTCACACCAGATCATAGATCTGACCCTTATTGCTCATGGCACATGGGGGTGTCTCATTCATAATGGGGCAGCCACTAATGCTTTTGCAGGTTGTGATGGAGCTAAGTAAGCAAGATTAAAAAGATATGGAATAGAGAATGCTAAGATAATTAGAAATAAGAGCTAGAATGTGTTCATTCATGCATGTATTTCCTGATTGATATGGCTATCTAAATGTATTAAGAAGGAAGAACTTGTAAGAAATATGTGTTATGTTGTTTCTGGTTATTTCTGGTTTGGTATGTATTAAGGATATTGATGTTAAACTGATTTGAAAATCTATTTGCTAAAGTTGTTTTTGATTTAGAGGAAAAACCTGGATTTTATAAGCATAATCATTTTATGATGATTTTAGTTCATCCTAAGTCCTTTCAAAAGATAGATATATAGGAAATTATATTGGGAAAATCCAGAAAGAATTATAACTGTTATATTTTCAAGTCATGATATTGATATATGTCCAAATGCAAGTAAAAGTGTATATACCCTGAATATGCATTTTTAAAAGAGAATTATGGTTAGGAAGGATGATATAAATCTGATCACAAGGTGTCTGATTCATACATATATAAACATGCTTTTGAAAAGAAGGAGTATCAATGTTTTGGGTAGATTCTGGTTTGTAAAATGCAAATAAAAGAATGGTCAGATTAACCACATGGTTAGACCATAGGTCAGGCCAAATGTTCACTTCAAATCAATGAAGCAAGGAACCATTTGAACTCAGTTTTTTGGAAAATGAGCAAAGACATTGACATGTACATGTATATCTGTGTACATGTTGATATTTGGGCAAAAATATAAATATAAATTCCTAGAACAGTTGTAGGAATGGGTTTCAAAAATAATAAAGCAAGAAATATTGTTTTGTATGTTAGATTATAGGCAAAAATTAAGTATATATGTGTAGATATAGGTAGATATCAGATTTTAAACCATACAGGAGAAAAATAAAAAGAAAAACAAAAATTGGGTTTGAACCGACCAGCATAGCACTCGAACTCGTGACCTCTCATGTGTAAGTTAGGCACGTTTCCATTACGCCTAGATGTTGCTTGTGTTCACTTATGATCCACTTGCTTTTAGCCTGAGTTTGATACTATACAGACTTTAACACAATCATCCATATTAAAAGCTTTCTTCCACCTGATTATTACTTGATCATTTCTTAATTAGAATAACAGACTAAAGTACATGTTTCCAGTGGATTCTATGGTCAAAAATCAGGATACAATAATTAATCTTTTATCAGGGAATTATCACATTTTAATAGATTTAAAAGGATTTCTACTTACATAGTATCATGCTCTGATTCTAGTAGAATATAACATAGATATCTTCATATATGTATGTTAGGAATGATTTAGATTTAAAACAATATTTTTATATTGTGAAAGATCCTGGATAATATGAGAATAGGGAAGGATGACCCTAGGTAGTCTTAGCTAAGTATGATAAAAAAAATTTTTTTTTTGGTTAAGAATTAGGGTCATTTCATTTGGTATCAGAGCTATGTTTTAATTAACATAGCAAAATAATTGTGTGCTTATGTTTATACTAGGTTTGTTTGTGATATATTTGACTGTTTATAAGTATTCCCTGAATGTATGTGTGTGCATGTGACATACACAATGATTAAATAGGAAAGATACAACCAATTTAAAATTAAAGCGAAGTATTATAAACCAATATAATGAAATACATATACCTTTAGAAATATGGTAGGAAGAGGGTCTCATCATCAAGGAGGATCTAGCACACCACAAATGCTTGACATGCAGGAATTTGTGAGAGTTTTGAGAGATGGAATTGGGCACAGACCTGAGAACCCATATGAGGAGCTCTCCAAGTTAGTGAAGACTTATACCAATTTGGGAGGCAAGAGCTTTGAAGGAACTGAAAGTGTAATGGAGATTCAAGCATGGCTGAGGACATTAGAGAGGATCTTCACTGATATGCAACTAGATGACCAAAGGAAGAGGCAAGTGGCCTCAAGGCAATTAAAAGGTGCAGCTTTGAGGTTGGTGGGAGGTGATCATAGCTGGCCGGAATGAAAATGATATTAATTGGAATCAATTTAAGGAGATGTTAGAGGCAAGGTTTGTTCCAGCCTCAGCAAAAACCACTTTACTTGAGGAGTTCATCAAACTTAGACAGGGGACTATGAATGTCACAGAATACACCCAGAAGTTTGAGGGATTGTCAACCTATGGGGCAATGTTAGTGGCTGATGAAGCATCCAAAAATGATAGATACATCAAGGGATTGAACCCAGGGCTTAGCAGGGCTATATTACCTTATGCTGACAGAACTTTTGATCAAGTGATAGATTTGGCTCTGAAGATTGAGCAGCATGACAAGGAAAGAGATAAGTTTAGGAGCTTCAAAAACAATAGCAACAAGAAGAACAAAGGGAAGTACCATCCTTATGATAAGAAGAAAGGAGAGGCAGATGGTAAGAAGGCAGTAGATGCAAAACCCAATGAAGCCAAAAGAAAAATAGTTTGCAACCATTGTGGGAAAGAAGGCCATATTAAGCCAAGATGCCCAGAGCTTAAAGGGGGAGCTTTCAAATGCTTTCTATGTGGGAAGGAAGGGCATATGAAAAGAAATTGCCCAGAATACAAGCAACAAGGGAAAGTGGCAAACCTGGAAGGTAGGGGCAAGGCCATAATTGAGGCTAATGCTGAAAACCATGGTCAAGTGGAAGGTACACTATTTATTTGTACCATACCTTTAGCTGTAATATATGATACCGGGGCAACCCACTCACTCATTTCCCATGAAATAGTTAAAAGGTTGAAAATGAACTGCAATTTGGCTGAAATACCTCTGTTAATACAAAGCCCTTTAGGAAGTTCTAGTGTATTAGATATGATTTGTGTGGATGTGAATTTGAACATAGGGGGAAACACATTTGTTTCCAATTTATATGTTCTAAATTTCCCAAATATAGGAGTTATATTAGGGGCAGATTGGCTAAGACAATTCAAAGCCATAATTGACCTAGATGCATCCACCATTTCACTACAAAATTCTAAAGGCCAAAGGGTTACAATTCTGTGTGAACCTATCAAAGAAAACAAGCTAAATCATTTAATTGAATTAGAAAATAATCCCAAGGAAATAGCTATTAATGAAATCCCCATAGTTAAAGAATACTTGGATGTATTTGGGGAAGTAAAAGGTGTCTCACACCATAGACCTGTTGAATTCCAGATTAACCTTATGCATGGGGCTAGCCCAATTATCAAAAAGCCTACAAGGATGGGGCCAAGTGAATTAAAGGAGCTAAAGAACCAACTGGAAGAATTAGAAGCCAAGGGGTTTATAAGGCCAAGTAATTCATGCTGGGGTGCTTCTGTAGTATTTGTTAAAAAGCATGATGGTACCTTAAGAATGTGTATAGATTATAGAGAATTAAACAAAGTAACCATCAAAAACAAATACCCATTACCCAGGATAGATGATCTCTTTGATCAACTCAGTGGAGCTAAAGTGTTTTCTAGGCTAGACTTGGCATCTGGGTTTCATCAGATGAAGGTTGAGGATTCAAGTGTTAAATATACAGCATTTAACACAAGATATGGTTTGTATGAGTTTCTGGTTATGCCATTTGGGCTAACAAATGCCCCTTCTTACTTTGTAGACCTAATGAATAGGATATTCAGAGATTACTTAGACAAGTTTGTTCTGATTTTTATAGATGACATTCTAATCTATTCTAAAACAATAGAGGAACATGAGAACCACTTACATTTGGTCTTATCTAGATTAAGAGAAAAAGATTTGAAAGCAAAGTTCTCTAAGTGTGTGTTCTGGCAAGAGGAAGTACATTTTCTTGGACATGTTGTCTCTGCTAGAGGGATTTCTGTAAACCCCAATAAGATAGTAGCAATCCAAGCATGGAAGAAGCCTAACAATGTTAGTGAAGTTAGGTCATTCATGGGGATGGCAGGATACTATAGGAGGTTTATACAAGGATTTTCTAAAATAGCAATGCCACTCACTAACCTGACTAGGAAGAACCAAAAGTTTATATGGACTGATAAGTGTGAACAAGCTTTCACCCAGATCAAGGAGGCTTTGGTAAAATCACCAGTGTTGAGAGTACCAGAAGGCAATGAGGGATTAGTTGTATATACAGATGCATGTGGGTCAGGGCTAGGGGCTGTGTTGATGCAGCAAGATCAGGTCATAGCCTATGCATCTAGACAACTAAAACCCCATGAAACTAGATATGCAACTCATGATCTTGAGTTGGCAGCAGTAGTATATGCCTTGAAGCTCTGGAGGCATTACTTATTAGGTGCAAAGTTCATTTTATACACTGATCACAAGGCCTTAAAGTATCTCTTTTCACAGAAAGATTTGAATATGAGACAACACATATGGGTTGAATTTCTTGCTGCTTATGACTTAGATATACTTTATACACCAGGCAAGGCTAATAAAGTGGCAGATGCATTGAGTAGGCAGCATGCAAAAGTGGCCATGTTGATGATGGAGGAGTTTAGAGACTTGACCATGCTCACTGATTTGGAAATAGATGAGAGCAGTGGGATAAGTATGGAGATAGTTGAGGAAGAAAGGAGTAAAGGAAGGTTAAGTTTAATTACTTTACAATCAAATTTGGTCTTGAAGGTGGCAAAGATGCAAGAAGAAGATCAAGACTTAGCAGAAAAGAGGTCTCTCCTATTAAAGAAGGAGGAAGTGAAGGATTATCACATTGATGGAAAAGGATACCTAAGGTACAAGGGTAGGATATGTGTCCCAAACATCATAGAATTGAAAGAAGAAATCCTTAATGAGTACCATAGGAGCAAATATTCCATACATCCAGGCAGCACCAAGATGTACCAAAACTTAAAAAGGGACTATTGGTGGAAGGGAATGAAGTCTAATGTAGCAAGACATGTTGCTAAGTGCATGGTTTGTCAACAAATAAAAGCTGAGACCCAAAGACCTTCAGGGTTGTTGCAGCCACTTAGCATACCACAGTGGAAGTGGGAAAACATATCTATGGATTTTATAGATGGTCTTCCTAGATCCAAGAGGGGAAATACAAGTATTTGGGTAATTGTAGATAGGCTGACTAAAGTAGCCCACTTCATACCAGTAAAAGCAGACAGAAATGCACCTAGGCTAGCCCAAACTTTTATGAGAGAAGTGGTAAAGTTGCATGGTGTTCCTAAAACTATAGTGAGTGATAGGGATACAATCTTCACTTCAAGATTCTGGAAGAGCTTCCAAGAAGCTATGGGGAGTGAATTGTGCCTAAGCACTGCTTATCACCCCCAATCAGATGGGCAAACAGAAGTGGTAAACAAGGTTTTAGAGGATTTGCTTAGAGCATGTGTGTTAGACTTTGGAGGAAATTGGGAGGACCATCTCCATTTGGCTGAGTTCACATACAATAATAGCCACCAAAGCACAATTGGAATGGCACCCTTTGAAGCCCTATATGGAAAGCCATGTCTATCACCTATGTGTTGGGCTGAGGCAGGAGAGAAAGCTATCCTAGGGCCAGAATATGTCAAGGACATCACAGAGAAAATAGGACTGGTGAGAAAGAGGATGGCAGCAGCTCAAGATAGGCAAAAGAAATATGCTGATGCAAAGAGGAAGTCAGTGGAATTCAAAGTAGGTGATTATGTCTTCATTAAGGTTTCACCAATGAAGAAAGTCTTGAGATTTGGCAAGCAAGGGAAACTCAGACCCAGATATGTTGGACCATACAAGATTTTGGAGAGGATAGGCTCACTAGCCTATAAGCTGGAGCTTCCAAAGGGGATGAGTGCAATACACAATGTGTTTCATGTGTCACAACTAAGGAGATGGGTACATGACAAGGAGGAAATCTTAGAAAAGCCTACTGAAGTTCAGATTAATCCAGATCTAATCTATGAGAAAGAGCCAGTGGGAATTGTGGCAAGGGAAGAAAAGAAATTAAGAAACAAGACATTGAAGCTTGTAAAGATTCAATGGAGTATAGATCCTAGTGATTGTACTTGGGAGCTAGAGGATAAAATCAGGATGGATTACCCTAGGCTCTTTGCAAATTTAAAAGGTAAATTCTTAGATTACTAAGAAAGTTTAATATGTATGATAGACAGTGACTAATTGATTTGCTCATGCATATGCTGAATAATTTTTCCCTAAGAAATTAGAAGTACTCAAAGATTATGTTGCAAATTGTGAGGACACAATTCCTAAAAGAAGGGGTGATTGTAATACCCCAAGATTTTGAGGAAAATCCTTTTAAATAAATGATTAAAATTCTGGGGGAAAAATCAGAATTATTATATAGGTGGGATTTTCAGTGGTGCAAGGTTGTGTGCATGTGTGCACGTGCACACTAGTTATGGCACTAAGAGAAAATCCAGAATTCCTGAATAATAAAACAAAGAAGGAAAACATTTAGATAAAATGTTTAAATAAAGGAAATATAGGCCTAGACATGAATATTAAAATTCCTGAGGATATGTGTATATATATATATATCTATATATATGCATATGTATGACTTGTCTGGAAATTAAGACAGAAGAGAACATTGATTTATAATGAATAAGTAAAATTTTATTTGAATAATAGGAGTGTAGAAATGCATATAAAGATGCACATGTTTTCTGCAAATAAAAGAAGGTTAAAGTTAAACTAACACCCATAGTTGTATAAATGTATATATATACAGATATTATTTGAGCAGAAAATTAATAAAGGAAAAATAAGTAAAAGAAGCACTAAAATAGTAAGAACCAAAGTGCAAGAAAGCAAATGTATAAAGGCAGAAAATAGAAAGTCACACCATTATCATGTTTGAGGTAAGTATAATAAAAAATACTTAAAGTAATCACTTTCTGAAAAGAAAAGAAAATGGGCACAACTTAGCCTTGTTTTAAAATATTGGCCGGGACATTAAGGGTTAGGAGGGAGAGAATATGCAATGCCAAATGCATGATTCTGGTTTGGGCTAAAATAGGGATTTTGCATCACCCAAAACCCTAGGTAGAACCCTTATATAAATCAAGAGCCTAACCAGAAAACTACTCTCTCACTGAATTAATTAACCTAAGGAAGAAGAGGAAGAAAAGGCTAAAGATTTGAGGGGTTTTCTGGATTAAGCTTGTGTAAGCATTTAGGTGAGTATCCTCACTCATATACATGGCATTAAGACCTGAGATTAGACAGCCAAGCTTTTATATGCTATATTTTGCATGTTTTGATTTACAAACCATGTTGACTACTGATGGTTTCATGAATGCTTGATGAGATATGATCTGCTATGATGGATGTATAACTTTGTTGTTCTATTTTCATCCCTGTATGTTATACCAAAACCTTAAAGAACATGTAAGAGAGTATTTGTAACTAGTCTGAATCATGGCTTAAGACAAAGAATGAAGAAAAAAAACTATGAGCTGCATATACAATGGTATAGTGTTGAGGCTTGAAATAATTGGTTAAGGGTGCAATGGAGTCTTTCTCTATAAGTGCTGAGCCCTAAACCAAACAGAAAATTTACAAGCCTAAAAATTATGTTTAAACAAGATTAAAAATCTGGCTAAACATAGTTGCTTGCAAAATCAAAATAAACCCAATAGAGCCATGCATTTATTCTCAGTTGCAAACATTCTAGTATATGTTTGAATAGGGTGTTTATATGCTAAATAATGTGAGATGGAATGACTGGGTGTTATACCTCTAGAAAGTAACCTTTAACTTGCTTGCAATATTATGTCTGCAAGGTAACTAGTATGTTTCATGTATATAAGTGGTCTGTACACCTAGCTATCATTGATAAAATGAACATGAATACACTTAGTAATATAACTAAGGATTTTGTGCCAAGAAGGCTGCTGGAATGCTTGTCCTATTTGAAGTAGACAAGTTGACACATGGCTTGTTTAAGTCCTGAGATCTTTGTGCCATGATGTTAATTAGTTCATTGCAATGTGTCCCTTTGATTCCTTATAGCAGATGAGGCCAGGAATTTATAAGAAGAAAAGGCAACCTTAAATGATGATATGGGAAACTTGGGTCTTTCCGGGATTAGGGTTGGTATGAGGAACCTTAGTAGTTCCAGATAAAAATTGTTTTAATGCATATGTTTGCTCTTATGTATGTATATGGGAATACCTGATCAATTTATACATTAATCATTCATGATGATACCTGTCAAGTTATGCAAGGTACATTTATGCTGTATCCTTAGCTTAATATCATGGATATGTTAGAAATGCTCACACCAGATCATAGATCTGACCCTTATTGCTCATGGCACATGGGGGTGTCTCATTCATAATGGGGCAGCCACTAATGCTTTTGCAGGTTGTGATGGAGCTAAGTAAGCAAGATTAAAAAGATATGGAATAGAGAATGCTAAGATAATTAGAAATAAGAGCTAGAATGTGTTAATTCATGCATGTATTTCCTGATTGATATGGCTATCTAAATGTATTAAGAAGGAAGAACTTGTAAGAAATATGTGTTATGTTGTTTCTGGTTATTTCTGGTTTGGTATGTATTAAGGATATTGATGTTAAACTGATTTGAAAATCTATTTGCTAAAGTTGTTTTTGATTTAGAGGAAAAACCTGGATTTTATAAGCATAATCATTTTATGATGATTTTAGTTCATCCTAAGTCCTTTCAAAAGATAGATATATAGGAAATTATATTGGGAAAATCCAGAAAGAATTATAACTGTTATATTTTCAAGTCATGATATTGATATATGTCCAAATGCAAGTAAAAGTGTATATACCCTGAATATGCATTTTTAAAAGAGAATTATGGTTAGGAAGGATGATATAAATCTGATCACAAGGTGTCTGATTCATACATATATAAACATGCTTTTGAAAAGAAGAAGTATCAATGTTTTGGGTAGATTCTGGTTTGTAAAATGCAAATAAAAGAATGGTCAGATTAACCACATGGTTAGACCATAGGTCAGGCCAAATGTTCACTTCAAATCAATGAAGCAAGGAACCATTTGAACTCAGTTTTCTGGAAAATGAGCAAAGACATTGACATGTACATGTATATCTGTGTACATGTTGATATTTGGGCAAAAATATAAATATAAATTCCTAGAACAGTTGTAGGAATGGGTTTCAAAAATAATAAAGCAAGAAATATTGTTTTGTATGTTAGATTATAGGCAAAAATTAAGTATATATGTGTAGATATAGGTAGATATCAGATTTTAAACCATACAGGAGCAAAATAAAAAGAAAAACAAAAATTGGGTTTGAACCGACCAGCATAGCACTCCAACTCGTGACCTCTCATGTGTAAGTTAGGCGCGTTTCCATTACGCCTAGATGTTGCTTGTGTTCACTTATGATCCACTTGATTTTAGCCTGAGTTTGATACTATACAGACTTTAACACAATCATCCATATTAAAAGCTTTCTTCCACCTAATTATTACTTGATCATTTCTTAATTAGAATAACAGACTAAAGTACATGTTTCCAGTGGATTCTATGGTCAAAAATCAGGATACAATAATTAATCTTTTATCAGGGAATTATCACATTTTAATAGATTTAAAAGGATTTCTACTTACATAGTATCATGCTCTGATTCTAGTAGAATATAACATAGATATCTTCATATATGTATGTTAGGAATGATTTAGATTTAAAACAATATTTTTATATTGTGAAAGATCCTGGATAATATGAGAATAGGGAAGGATGACCCTAGGTAGTCTTAGCTAAGTATGATAAAAAAAAAATTTGGTTAAGAATTAGGGTCATTTCAATACTTTTCTTAACTTGTATTGCGCATATGAAGTGAATTAACAAAGAGAATCAGTGGACGTAGGCCTTTTCGTGCCGAACCACTTTAAAAAACCTTGTCTCTTTTTTAACTTGTTCCTTTATATCTTGGCTACTTGTTAACTTTATCCTTTTCTGTTGAACGAAATCCTACGCGTATAGCATCTCCACTCAAAGAACCTCACGGCGCGACTTCACCTGGGCAAAACCCAACAGGTACTATGCGAATCTATGCCCTCGCCTATGAGACACTTTTGCCCCAGCATCCCTCTGCTGCGGGTTAACTCATTGCTCGCGACGGCCCTTAAAGCCAACTGTAATGAGCCGATTATAAGCCACCGAGAAGGCCGACTATAGCCGAGGCAGCTCATTACGGCGTTAGGCTCGCCGGCAACTGTGAACCGACTATAAGCCCCAACATAAGGTGTGTCCAGCCAGGGGCAGTTCACAGTTGACAATCGGCACCCACGCTAGCCGGCCACATTAAATCGAATAATACCCACGATTACGGGCCATAATGGCCCGGGTAGTTACTGTGCGCGATCTCGGCTCCGATGTGTCTTAAGTGCGGCTGTGGTAAAAAAGAATTAACTCCCCACGGAGGCGTAAGATGGGTGACAAATATCTCCAAGACCCACAGCTAGGGAAAGTGACTACAAAACCCGTTTGCCACGAACTTAAGCACATCGAAGGCCTTCCGTGATTGGAAGTTTTACTATTTCACATATTTCAATTTTACTTAAAAAGCTTTCCTCCTATCCTCTATAACAATCCATAAAGTACAGGATACGGAGTAGAAGACACTCGCCAATGGATGCGTGGATCCACAATCAGATGGCAGGGCATTCAACTACTTTCCATGCTCAGTCATACAAGATATTCGAAACTGCCATCTACAAACAGAACATGAAAGGCGGTATTTTCTTCCTTTATGTACAGATGCATGACTATAATTTGTTCACACCATACACTAATATTACAAGTCATGAAATTATGTTTTAAAACCAAAACCTGACATCAAACACAACTCAATTGCAAGAATACGCATAGCTATATTTCTCATACGACATGTCGAAAAAGCAACAAACATTCAAGAAAATCAGCCCAAGTTAAAGAATTACACGTCAAAAATAAGACTATTTATTACAAGTGGCAAAATATTATAACCCAAAGGCTACTTTACTATTTTTCGACTAACATGTACAACCCTGTAAAACCCACAAAAAGAGTTTTTTCAGATATAATCAAGGGGCCGGCTGCAGTGGAGCTTTATCCTTGTCCTGTTGACCCCCTGTCCAGTCAAAGAAAGGACTCATTAGCAATAAGCAACCAAGTTGATGGAGAAACTAAAAAGAGAGACTTACCCGCGCTTGCTTCCTGACTATCCTGATCGTCATCCTCTACCTGCACGCCTACCTCCTCAGCGGCAAGCAACCGCATACCTTCCTTCACCGCCACCTTCTCCTCCTTGGCAAACTGGGCAGTGACCGCATCCATGCTGAAGGCCACGCCACCATCTTTATCCGCATCGGCCTTGGCCTCCTCTAGAGCCCGAAGATAGATCTTAGCCATGATCCTGGGATAATCATCCATCCAGGATAGGTTGCCCTGCTTCCAGGTTCGGAAGTACATGTCCTGAAGCATTTCGTCCATCATCCCCTCATTCTCCTCAAACTCCCTCATCCGGGCCTCGGAAGCCAACAACCTCCCAACGGCAACATCTCTCTTCGATCGGTATCTCGAGCAATCGGCTAGAAGGGATCCCCGCATTGCCTCCATCTCCTCCCTCAACTTAGCTTGAGCAAGCTCTGCAGCCTCAAGTTTCCCGGACAATTCCTCCACCTGCTCAAGATCCGCTTTCCGAACCTCGTCCACCGTGGTAATAGCCATGTCAATCCGTTCTTTGCAAGTAGCTTCCATTTTTCGCAATTCGGCCCGACTGGCCTCTTCCATGGTTTTCCTTAATCGTCCAGTAGCAGCCTCATGCTGAGAAATCTGAATAGCCTGATCCGCAAGCTGTTTGGCCTGATCCGAAACCACCAATCGAAGTCGGATATTGGCGCTCCCAATCTCCTCTCCGGCCTTAACCAGCCGGGCATGATGCCCCATCAGCTTCTTGGTCTCCTCCACCACCCGATCAATATTAGCCTTGGCCTCGTCTCCCATAGTGATTATACGAGTAGTGAGTAAATCGAGATCTAAGGACTTAGCTTCATCAAGTACTCGTACCATGGGGTTGTGGGGGAGAAGGTGTTCACCAGTGACTTCGTCATAGGTAATATCATGAGAGCTTGGATCCAGATCAGGATGACCCGCAAATGGATTACGAGCCAAGTCAGGACGGTCGATATGAATAACAGAAGGGTTTCCGGACGGGTGCGGAGAAGGCACAAACTCGCTATCCTCCTCCGTGATATCATGAAGAGGCTGAGCCGGGAGCAGAGGACCAGGCGAAGGTTCGGATAAAGGACGATTCCTCTTTCTCTGCTGAATACCCTCTTCGATAACCCCGAGAAGAGGACGGTAGCCGACTACATCCTCGGAGCGGTGGGTCGAAGGCTTCGGCTTGACAGAAGTTTTGGAAAGCTTGTACTGTTCAAGCCTGTGCCGAAAATCTGAGGCTTTGACCATTTTACCTGCTCCTGATATGAAGAAAAAGTGTTATAAGCATATATTGTTCTATACTTCGAGAAAACACGGCAAATTAAAAGGAGAGAAACACATATGTGGTTGTACAAACCCTGGGGAGGAGTAGGATACTGCAATAGGTCCTGGATTTCATTCCAGGACGGGAGCGGGTCATAAAATATTCCTAAGTCCCTATCATTAGTGAAGCATGCAGGAGTCAAGAGTTCACCTTGAGTCGTCGGAACCACCCTGGCTGGAATGGTCTGGGAAGACTCGCTTGCACCGGTCCCGGCCTTGTCCGCTTTCCCAGTTTTCTCTGCCAAAGCCGGATCTCCGTCCAGCCCCTCGAAAGCCTGGTGGAACGCATCGTCCGTCCACTCCTGAATCTCGCCCGCTTGCCCAGGAAGCAAGGCCCTGATGCCGTCGCCACCTTTATCACCTTCCCGACCACCTCCACCCTCGCCTCTTTCCTCCTCTATGTCTTCCTCCTCCCGGGTAAGTGGACAATTGCTGGGGGAATGACCGTCCGACTTCTTGAGTTTCTTACCTCCGACAGCTGGAGGTTTTGTGAAAGGTTTCCTCTTGCTACTCTCTACCGTAACACCTTCCTTGGTCTGAGCAGCCACCCTCTCCTCCGCCGTTTCCCTCAGCTTAACTACTGACTGCTGTGGAAGGATTAAGTTATATTCCAGAAGAATCGCATTTCTGATCAAGAAGGCAGATGATCTATATTTCCCAAGAATAGCTTCTATCTCAGCCGCCGTCTGAACCAGGCGGTCAGTCTCCACAACCGGAAAGCCACCTGTCGCTAGCAAAAATGAGAAAGTATGAGAAGAAGCATCGCAATCGGAATAGAAATTATAAATAAAAGCATCAACTTACATCCAGAAGTAAAGCGCCGAATTGAAACGGAGTCGTCCCTAACAAAGAACCACTCTTTCTTGAACATGCTGAATTTAGAATATAGATCCAAGACCGGTTTGAAGGTCACGGCTGACTCCAAGCTAATGTATGGGGACCCCTTCTTATAGCCCCTCAAATTATACAAGTACCGGATCTCCCGGTTGGAGGGAGCACGACCATACTTCCTTTGGAAAATGACGAAGAGGCTCACCAGGATAGCATAGGAGTTGGGTTGAAGCTGGAATGGGGCCACCTTGAGATATGTGAGGAAGCTGGCTATCCAAGCGTTAAGAGGAGGAATGGCACCACACATGCAGTGGTATCTGCTGTAGGCGAAGTACCCTTTGGGAGGATCATACGGCATAACCTCTCTCCCAGGCAATAGCAAGCGCGCCCTATCGATTCCAAAGGATCGGGAAATGACATCAAGCTGCTCCTCCTTGAGGGAGCTAGGAAAGCAATCGGGCGGGGAGTTCAGAAGCTCCTGAGGGCCGTACCCGTCCACTAGAGATCTCGGGGAAGATCCGCGACGTTCTGGTCCTGGCTGAGCTGGGGGCACGGCAGAAGAACCTCCTTCGCCCTCAGACTCCTTCCTCTTTGATCGAGTTTCTACCCTTTGAGACATGTATCTACGACATAAGAAAAGCATGATATTAGCACAAAAAGTATGGGAATATAAACGCATAATTATCAAGTGCCATTCGGTGTTTAAATCTTCAAGTTCCGTTCGGTTGGTCAAACTTCCGAGTTTCGTTCGGCACTAGCTCATTCGGCGATACAATACAAGGAAGCATTCGGCATTTTCGTGTTCATTCGGCGAAAGGATATGTACCTGACTCAGCACGAGATTGATTCGGTAGGGGTTTGATTCGGCAAGGGTTTGATTCGGCAAGGGTTTGATTCGGCAAGAGTTGATTCGACTCTCTTTTGATTCGGTAAAGAATAACGAAGGAGTGTAGCCCCTATTTATAAACATACCCAGAACAGCCGAACCAGATGGTTCCGCACTCGGAATCGAATAAAGCTATACCCAATTCAAAAAAAAAAAACAAAGCGCGACATATGCCGGCATATGCCCCACTTTGAGGGGCAAATGTTAGGTGTGTTTCCAACCCCATCGAACCAACTCCAACCAACCTCGCTACTGACCGAACCAGTCGAGACCGGACCAACCCTCTACAGGCCTACCAGACCGGGACCTCACCCACATCCCACCGAACCAGTCGAAGACCGAACCAACCCAGCTCCACATCCCACCAAACCAACCCAGCTCCACATCCCACCGAACTAGTCGAAGACCGAACCAACCCAGCTCCACATCCCACCGAACCTGTCGAAGACCGAACCAACCCAGCTCCACATCCCACCGAACCAGCTGCCACCGGACCGAGGCGTCCCGAACCAAGACCATGCCGAACCAGATGTGCCAGGCCAGATACATCAGCCCAGGCCCACCAGCAGCTATATACATTCAAGACCCCTGCCCCCAACCTCACTCTATAAATAGAGGGGCAGGGGTACAACAATGGAAAAAAGTTTGAGAGCTCAAGCACGGAAGGAACTTTCAAACAACTTTCTTTTACTTGTATCAAAGCTATGTACTTGTAATCAGAATAAGAGAAGAGAAATAACATATAAAGTGGACGTAGGCACATTCTGGCTGAACCACTATAAATCTGCGTGTCTTTTTTACAGTTTAGCCCCTGTTCTTTATATATTTGAATAAATCGCTCAAATCACTAAGAATAACACAAGATCCACTAAATCTTACGACTTCGAGGTGTTTGTCCATTTTTTGTACAAACATCTACAACTCCTAGCATTACTGCCATCAAAACCATCGATGGATCTGATCGATCCACCGAAACAACTGCCGCATTGAACCTGATTAAGAAATTCTTGAGTGATTCTCTGCCCACTGCTTTACCGATGTCAATGTCATCACATTCTTGGGTCTCGTAATGTGAACTCGAAATTGCTTCATAAATCTTTCGACCAATTACATCCATGTGCTAATAGAACCGCTCTCCAACTGTCTGAACCATAGCGCAACTACATCCATTAAGTACAGGAGGAAACATTGTGCCACGACTTCTTCCGATACACCCAGTACTACCATGTGCCATATATACCTCATCATATGATTAGTTGGATCCGACTTTTCGTAATAAGCTTGTGATATCCCGGAATTTTGGCAATATCAATTTAATAATCTTTATAAATAATTAAATTGATTTGTTGATTTATTTTATAAATTGACAAGTTTATTCATTTTAAAAGGTTAATAACATTTTAATTGGCAAGTTTATTTCTTTAAAAACTAATAACATTTTAATTTGGGAATATCTTTTCTAACAATTTTAAATTGGGAAGATTTATCTTTCTAAACTTATATATAAATGTTTTATATTTATAATGTATATATATATAGGTATATATATTATAAATAGGGAGTCTTTTAAAACTATGTTTTCAAATTATAATATATATGTATATATATATATATATTGTGATTTGGAGTTATGTATTAAATTCAATATGATAATTATCAAAATTTATGTTAAAGTATTTTTCATTTAGAATATATATATTTGCATATGTTGGAATAAAAAGAATATTGAATTTGAATTTAATAAGATGTTTTCAAACTCATATATATATATATATAATTTGTAATCTGGTTTAATACTTTTGAAAATGATATTTATGATTTAAATAACAAGAATAAGATTTAAATAAGAAGTTCATTTTAATAATCTTTTCTCTTTTAAAATTCAATTGTTTTTAACATTCTTTCCTTTTAAAAAAAGTCAAAATGGTTTGTAAAAATATATATATAGTTAAGCTCAAACATTTATAAATATGTTATATATATATTTGATTAAAGTATAAGTTATTTAAATAATAGTTTTCACATTTGTAAATTTATATAGGAATGTAAAGCTTAATTATAAAAGATAAATACATTTTTATATACATATAGATATTTATAAATACATAAATGACTTAAGTAAATTAATTAAAGTAAGAATTAACACTTGTAAACATATGGAGGCTTGGTTGGTATATGTGTAAGCTAATTAACAACATAAGAAGACAAGTGGCTATTTTTCTCTTTAAATTAAAGTAAATAATAAATTAATATGAAAGAAGAAAAATATGTTTTCACTTTTCAGTTTAAGATTATCCATCCTTCACTTCTTTCTCAAAAATACAATTCGAATCTAAAATCAAAAGAGAATGAAAACCTGGAAATTTAAATTGAAAGCAAAGCAAAAATCTGGAAGCAAACAACTCTGTAAATCAAATGCAAGCTGGGAATCTAAGATCTGAAATAAGAAGATCAAAGGCAAATTAAAACAGCAGTTTCAAATCTTCAATTGCAATTTGAAGACATGCAATCAAATAAGGAAATCAACAGCAAGTTTATCTTCAACTAAGCAAAAGAAAAGCCAGTTCAAAAATCAACATGCAAACCTGGAAACAGATCATGTTATCTGTTCTCTGTTTCAAAATGACAGGTGAGTAAACCTAAGTTTTAAAAACAGTTTTAAATCTTGGATTTCTACTTGTTCTTGTGAATAAACATCTTCATGTTATCTGAATACTTGAATTAAAATTGGATGCATGTTTGAATTATACATTTTTGAATGTCTGTAGTTTACATATGTCTCTGTTTAAAATAACAGTGAGAAAACTTATTTTTAAAAACAGTTTTAAACCCTGAATTTCATCTTGTTATTTTGAATTGAATATCATGATGTTCAAATACAATTGGATTACTTGCCTGGAAAATTTGATTGAATTGCCTATAGTATATATTTGTTTACAGTGTGCTTATAACAGTTCATGATCTTCTGATGAAATTCAAATACTTGATCTTGAAGTCGAATTAGACTTGGCTTTATAAATGAAAGTTGTTGATAAACAAGTAATTCATCATCTAAAAATATTTATAAGATTTTTAAGTGAATCATCAACTCAGAAAATTTAAATTTACAGTAAGAATCGAATTTGGTCAAAATTTTATAATTTTGATTTTTTATTTTGATCTCATATTTGAATTGCGAATGGCAAATCGTGATTTTTGAAGCTAGTATCGTGATTTTTAGATTTGAATTTCGAGAGAACTTGGGATTTGATTATTTTTGGCATTATGGCCAATTCACGGTGAACGGCGACGATCGACGTGCCGTGGGTGAACGCGAAGGTGGAGGGGGAGGTAGTGAGCTTGGGAAAAATCATTCGTGAATTTATTGGTGATTGAGTTGGCCGAAATCGATCGAGTTAGGGTTTAGTATCTGTTTTGTTTCGTCGACGTTCATTTGGGTTTCACGTTGACGATAGGCAATCGGAGGTGATCGCATGGAGTTCTGGAGATGCGGGTAGGTGTGACGAAGCGATGGTGAGAAGCGCGAGGAGTCTCGTGGCATAGATCATCAGAGGGGAACAGTTTCTGGTGATGTACGTTTTGGAGCTGATGGGTTCTTTGCTCGATTTCGATTCTCGTACAAATCGAGAATATCTGGGTGGTCGTACGTGAAGACGAGGTTGATATCGACTTGTCGGAGGCAGGTGTTGGGTTCATCGTCGATCAGCGTAGGCGTGCACGTGCACGAGCACGTTTGAGTGCATCTGGAAGATGGTCTTGGAAGAGAAGGTTGGAGGCTCGGGTTTTATCCGGGGGAATTCGAGATTTACTCGAAGCAAGGAAAGTGGGCTTTGGACACGAGTGTTACTTCGGGTAATTAGGGGTTTTACTCGGGTGGAAAGGAGCAGGCATTATAATTTTTTAAAAGAAAGTTTTTAAATCAAAAGAAGTTTGTTTTTGAAATGGTTCTAAGTTTTAAAAATAAAAGTAAAACAAAGTTTTTACTATTAAACTAAATAATTGTATAGAAAAATTGTTTTTACAAGTTTTAAATAATTTAAATAAATAAGTTTTAAAGAATAAGAAATAGATTTTCAAATTGATCGTTGTATTAGAATTTATTTAATAACTTTGAAAAACTTCAAAGATTTTGAAGGTTAAAAGTAATGTTGAAATGGTTTAATTATAATAAAGATTTTATTTTAAGTATTTAAGATTTGATTTATTAAAGGAAATTAATATGTGAAATTAATAAGGATAATTCATTTACTGAAAATGATTTAAGAATAGATAATAATTTAATTAAGATAATGATTTTCTTAATTAAGATATTTAAGTATAAGTAGTTAAGAAATTATTTAATTAAATTTAAATAATTAGATAAATAATTAACTAAGTAATTAATTAGTGATTAGTTAGAGATAATCACTTATGAATTATTTAAGTATAATTACTTGATGAAGTAATTAAGGAATAATTACTAGATGTAATTAAGTAAGGCAAATTATTTAATAAAGTGATTAAAGGATAATTATTTTATGAAAGTAATTAAATGGAAATGATTAAGAGTTAATTACCTAGTGTTATTAATTAAATAATTTAGTTAATAAAGTTAATTAATGGATTAAGGTAATTAATTGTTGGTTAAGGTAAATAAATTGTTGGTTAAGATAATTAATTAAAAAGTAATTAATTAATGAAAGTAATTAAGGGAAGTTAATTACTAATTAAGATTAATCAAAGGTGATTAATAATTGTGGTTTAATTAAGATTAATTACTTAAATGTAATTAATTTAAATAAATAAATAATTAAAGATGTAATTAGAAATCATTAGTTTATAATTAATTAATGATGTAATTAAGAGTTGATATTAAGATTTATTAATCAAATGATAAGTGATTAATTGTAATTAATTAAGGATTAAAGTAATTGATTTTAATTAATTAATTAATGAAGTAATTAAAGGTTAATTACTGTATTGGTTAAGAATAATTAATTTGTGAAATTAATTAAAGATAATTACTCAAATGTAATTTAAGTATAATTAATCAAGGTGATTAATTAAAGTGGATAATTAGAGAATGATTAATTAATCTAGTTGTAATTAATTAATGATTATATAAGTAAGATTTATAATGAAGTAATTAATTTAATTAATATTAAATTAATTAAGAGATGAAGTAATTAATTTAATTCACTTTAAATTAATATAGAGATAGTTAATTTAATTCATTAATTATTTGGTTAAGTAAATCATTGCTTATGTATGAATGGATGACATTGATTGTCTATGAATGGATGTAATCTCAGAAATGAGATAAGTAATGTTGGTGGTATGAATGCTTGGTTGCATTATGATGGTAATATAGATTACCTATTGTGATATTGATATGGATTACCTATTTGGTTATAGATCATTTGTTTATTTGATAATGTGATTATCAATTGTGATTTGTGAATTATCTATCTGTATGAATATAGATAAGTTAAATTGTTTAAACCTTTAAACAACTTGGCCTTAAAAGATACGTTTTGGATTTCGATGAGACCGGGATCGGGTTTCCGTATACCGGATTTCCAGGTCTGGAGACCCGAATACCACATCGATCCAAATTAACGATAGGTCGTGAATCTCAAGTGAAGATGAAGATTCAGAGTGCAAGGGTTATTGTCGTTAACTCTGAGGGTGATTCCAAATTGAGTGTAACGAGATAATGCCTTCGGTTTCGTTCGAACCCGGAACGAACTTGTATGGATTGAATGCTTTCAGCACATCGTCAGGCGGACGATGAGCATTCTAAGTGATATGTTCTGATTAAAGGTAATCGTAACCTCAAGCCTCATCAACCGGGAATGGCTAAAACAGGGGAGGTGCAGCAAGGCTTCGTGGGTAGCACCCACTGAGAGCAAGATAGATCCCTGTCTAGAGGTCCCTTTTCTTTTATTCGGCTTAGTGTGTAGTTGGTCGCGCCAACTACGGGATTATCTTGTTCGGAATTATCCAGTAAGGGATGGTTCCGGCTTTGTGTTGCAGGGGAGCGGGCGTACTCCTCGGTACGGTGATCTAGGCCACGTACTGTGACGGGCGGTACCCCAGTAGCCCTGCCATTGTATGGAATCCAAACTCCAATAAGTGCCGTACGTATTAGTTGTGCCCAACTATGTTGGAATGTGAGATGTAAGCATTTCAGCTATTTCTGTATTTTACTTGAAAACCCTAGACCCTATTATAATACAATCAGATTTCCTATCAAATGTTTTGGTTAGCGTAAGGTAAAAACTTTTCCATGTTTATGTGTGGGAAGTCTTACGTGATACTTTGTTTTCAAAGGGTTTTGAAGTTAAACAATTTTAACCCGTTTACTCACACCAGACCCATGTCTGACCCAAGTGTTTATTTTCTGTTTTATTAAACCTTGGGTACTCAATTTTTACGAGTAGCCAAGGGATTCAGGTTAGTCTTGACGAATTCTGGAGGAGCTGTGGAGCAGGAGGCTTCAGCGTGTAGATATATAGAGTTTCCGCTGTGTATGATGTATCGTATTTATGTAGTTGTGTTGTATAATAGACAGAAGTTTATAACTGTCTATATTGTGATGTATAAATCGTGTACTCTGATGTATATGATACTATGTAATATCTTATGTGATAATATATTTCTCGTTCCGCTGTGAGATTTCTGATGTGTTGTTGTTCTCTCTTCTTTTCTTTTCTTCTTCTATCCCTTTTCTTTCTTCATAATGATGCGACTTTCTGGGCATAGGAAGTCGGGTCGTTACATATGGTATCAGAGCATAGGTTGAGCGAATGCCTAAGCTTTTGGTTAAGTGAATATCAGAACACTAGGTTGAGTGAATACCTAGGTTCGGAAGGATTGTTCATTAGAGATAGGATCTGTAGCAACCTGTTTGAGTCTGAGTGTATATATATTCGAGAGCGCGTATTTGTTAGTTATATAAAATGGTTTTATATTGTGTTAATTGATCGGTTGAGTGGTATATGGATTCTGGTCAATACGAGTAGCTAACGTTATTGATAGGGATCTCTAAACACTTGAACCAGGCCAACGGACACAATATTGTTTTAAAGAGGTAAATGAAATAATTTTACCCAGAAATAATTTCTATATAAAAAAGTATCATTTTAAATATATATATATATATTTCTACCTATTTGTTGGGTTACCTGTTCGGGTTTTCCAATATAAGTTATAAAGGTAGATAAGGTAATAGTGTGAGTAACACGACTACCAATAGTTAGAAATTGAGTGTTGAGGTTGGAAGTATATCTGACGAGACTGTAGACCTAATACTGTCTCGAGTGAACTTTGTTGTGGTGTAAAGATTTCACCGATCTCTGAAGGAAACCTGTTAAGGTTCGGAGTTTATTTTTGAAGTTTGGATCTGTCGGTTGAGCAGAAGCGAGTGATGGTATCTTGATACCTCAGGTAATAGTAGCTGTGTGATGAGACACAGTGACTATGGATGTTTCCGAAGATGTTTTCTTTGGAACAAGTTGTGGAAGTGTGTCTGCTTCGGTGTTGTGGCTAAGTTCAGCATGGTGATTCTGTTTGGTTTGAAGTTCGAGTTTCTCGAAAAGCTTTGGTAAGGAAGTCTTTGGCATTTGTGGCAGCAGTGCGACTCGGAGTGTTCTATGTTGGCAGAAAGTTTCTGGCTGAGCAGTTTTCTGAAGGTGAAGTTCAGAAGCAGTAGAGTGAATCCATTTCTTCGATGGATTGGTTATTCAAATATAAGCTGTTCTGATTAGTGAAGAAAGAATAGTTATCTTTGGAAGCTAGGTCGGGTTGATCGCAAAAGTGACTTGCGATTGTTTGAGTGTTCTCTTGGGTTATTGGAGATTGAGATTCCATATCAACTTGATTCGTGGAGTTACCGGAAGTTCAGCTTAGTAGAAGGATGTCTCCGAGAGAAGAATTTGGTGAAGCAGCTCAGAATTCTTTGGAGAGGGATTGATCACACCTAGTTTTTCTGGAGAAGTTTCTGCGAGATGTTTCTGACCAAATGGAATGAAGTCGCTAAGATTTTATGGTCTGATGAACTGTGGATGATCAAGTTTGTGCTCGAGTTTTTCCGACGGCATTCTCATCTGTTCAAGATCAGAGTTGTGCAGCGAAAGCAAGATAGCAGCTATTCTAGAGTGGGAGCAACCGGGAGTTGTGATTTTATTGGAGTAGAGTATTTCTATAAGAAATTTAAGTGTATCTCTAAGTGTGAAGAAATTTTCAGGATTTGGAGATAAAGTTGTCAAGTGCAACTGTTTTGGCTATTCCAGATAGGAGAAGTAGTTCGAAGTACTCTAATGTTTGTGGAGTAGAATTGTGTTCTGGATTTCGGTGATTTTTGGGAAACCATTTTGTTGAGAAGGATCCGGAAATTGGTTTGATGTTGGTCTAGATTGTTCCAGGAAGCATCAGCAAGGGCTAAGCTGATCAGGAAGGATGAAGTTGAAATTGGATATTGTTTAAGTTTTCCCCAATCAAAGGAGATATAAGATTTGGAAAAATTGGAGAGTGAGCTGCAGAAGTATTATGAGATTTTTCTGTATTCTCTGGAGATTAGATTTTGATCCCCAGAATTGAATGGCCAGTTCGGATAACTGGAATTCATTTTATTGCACATATCTCTGAGGAATATGTGTATGATTCATCGAGGGATGGAATCAGCAATTCAGAAGGATTTGGTAGTTGAGATGGTTTTAAGTTTAGTCTAATATCTTGTTCAGATTTGTAATCTAGATGGGAAGGAGTTCTAGATTTTTGTAGATAGTTAGTTAAGATCCTGTAGAACGAGTATCCCGGTATATATATATACTTGGGGAAACTCGAGGAAATTCTATCCAGAATTTTGACTGGATAGTTAAATTTGTTAGATTAAATTGTTTGCTATGATTGTTAGAATATGATTGATATGTATGGTTGCTGTTTGAAATTAAAATTAAAATTTTGCTGGGTTATTAAATTATCTTTTCTTTTAAATTTCGGGGACGAAATTATTTTAAGGGGGAAGGAATGTGATATCCCGGAATTTTGGCAATATCAATTTAATAATCTTTATAAATAATTAAATTGATTTGTTGATTTATTTTATAAATTGACAAGTTTATTCATTTTAAAAGGTTAATAACATTTTAATTGGCAAGTTTATTTCTTTAAAAACTAATAACATTTTAATTTGGGAATATCTTTTCTAACAATTTTAAATTGGGAAGATTTATCTTTCTAAACTTATATATAAATGTTTTATATTTATAATGTATATATATATAGGTATATATATTATAAATAGGGAGTCTTTTAAAACTATGTTTTCAAATTATAATATATATGTATATATATATATATATTGTGATTTGGAGTTATGTATTAAATTCAATATGATAATTATCAAAATTTATGTTAAAGTATTTTTCATTTAGAATATATATATTTGCATATGTTGGAATAAAAAGAATATTGAATTTGAATTTAATAAGATGTTTTCAAACTCATATATATATATATATAATTTGTAATCTGGTTTAATACTTTTGAAAATGATATTTATGATTTAAATAACAAGAATAAGATTTAAATAAGAAGTTCATTTTAATAATCTTTTCTCTTTTAAAATTCAATTGTTTTTAACATTCTTTCCTTTTAAAAAAAGTCAAAATGGTTTGTAAAAATATATATATAGTTAAGCTCAAACATTTATAAATATGTTATATATATATTTGATTAAAGTATAAGTTATTTAAATAATAGTTTTCACATTTGTAAATTTATATAGGAATGTAAAGCTTAATTATAAAAGATAAATACATTTTTATATACATATAGATATTTATAAATACATAAATGACTTAAGTAAATTAATTAAAGTAAGAATTAACACTTGTAAACATATGGAGGCTTGGTTGGTATATGTGTAAGCTAATTAACAACATAAGAAGACAAGTGGCTATTTTTCTCTTTAAATTAAAGTAAATAATAAATTAATATGAAAGAAGAAAAATATGTTTTCACTTTTCAGTTTAAGATTATCCATCCTTCACTTCTTTCTCAAAAATACAATTCGAATCTAAAATCAAAAGAGAATGAAAACCTGGAAATTTAAATTGAAAGCAAAGCAAAAATCTGGAAGCAAACAACTCTGTAAATCAAATGCAAGCTGGGAATCTAAGATCTGAAATAAGAAGATCAAAGGCAAATTAAAACAGCAGTTTCAAATCTTCAATTGCAATTTGAAGACATGCAATCAAATAAGGAAATCAACAGCAAGTTTATCTTCAACTAAGCAAAAGAAAAGCCAGTTCAAAAATCAACATGCAAACCTGGAAACAGATCATGTTATCTGTTCTCTGTTTCAAAATGACAGGTGAGTAAACCTAAGTTTTAAAAACAGTTTTAAATCTTGGATTTCTACTTGTTCTTGTGAATAAACATCTTCATGTTATCTGAATACTTGAATTAAAATTGGATGCATGTTTGAATTATACATTTTTGAATGTCTGTAGTTTACATATGTCTCTGTTTAAAATAACAGTGAGAAAACTTATTTTTAAAAACAGTTTTAAACCCTGAATTTCATCTTGTTATTTTGAATTGAATATCATGATGTTCAAATACAATTGGATTACTTGCCTGGAAAATTTGATTGAATTGCCTATAGTATATATTTGTTTACAGTGTGCTTATAACAGTTCATGATCTTCTGATGAAATTCAAATACTTGATCTTGAAGTCGAATTAGACTTGGCTTTATAAATGAAAGTTGTTGATAAACAAGTAATTCATCATCTAAAAATATTTATAAGATTTTTAAGTGAATCATCAACTCAGAAAATTTAAATTTACAGTAAGAATCGAATTTGGTCAAAATTTTATAATTTTGATTTTTTATTTTGATCTCATATTTGAATTGCGAATGGCAAATCGTGATTTTTGAAGCTAGTATCGTGATTTTTAGATTTGAATTTCGAGAGAACTTGGGATTTGATTATTTTTGGCATTATGGCCAATTCACGGTGAACGGCGACGATCGACGTGCCGTGGGTGAACGCGAAGGTGGAGGGGGAGGTAGTGAGCTTGGGAAAAATCATTCGTGAATTTATTGGTGATTGAGTTGGCCGAAATCGATCGAGTTAGGGTTTAGTATCTGTTTTGTTTCGTCGACGTTCATTTGGGTTTCACGTTGACGATAGGCAATCGGAGGTGATCGCATGGAGTTCTGGAGATGCGGGTAGGTGTGACGAAGCGATGGTGAGAAGCGCGAGGAGTCTCGTGGCATAGATCATCAGAGGGGAACAGTTTCTGGTGATGTACGTTTTGGAGCTGATGGGTTCTTTGCTCGATTTCGATTCTCGTACAAATCGAGAATATCTGGGTGGTCGTACGTGAAGACGAGGTTGATATCGACTTGTCGGAGGCAGGTGTTGGGTTCATCGTCGATCAGCGTAGGCGTGCACGTGCACGAGCACGTTTGAGTGCATCTGGAAGATGGTCTTGGAAGAGAAGGTTGGAGGCTCGGGTTTTATCCGGGGGAATTCGAGATTTACTCGAAGCAAGGAAAGTGGGCTTTGGACACGAGTGTTACTTCGGGTAATTAGGGGTTTTACTCGGGTGGAAAGGAGCAGGCATTATAATTTTTTAAAAGAAAGTTTTTAAATCAAAAGAAGTTTGTTTTTGAAATGGTTCTAAGTTTTAAAAATAAAAGTAAAACAAAGTTTTTACTATTAAACTAAATAATTGTATAGAAAAATTGTTTTTACAAGTTTTAAATAATTTAAATAAATAAGTTTTAAAGAATAAGAAATAGATTTTCAAATTGATCGTTGTATTAGAATTTATTTAATAACTTTGAAAAACTTCAAAGATTTTGAAGGTTAAAAGTAATGTTGAAATGGTTTAATTATAATAAAGATTTTATTTTAAGTATTTAAGATTTGATTTATTAAAGGAAATTAATATGTGAAATTAATAAGGATAATTCATTTACTGAAAATGATTTAAGAATAGATAATAATTTAATTAAGATAATGATTTTCTTAATTAAGATATTTAAGTATAAGTAGTTAAGAAATTATTTAATTAAATTTAAATAATTAGATAAATAATTAACTAAGTAATTAATTAGTGATTAGTTAGAGATAATCACTTATGAATTATTTAAGTATAATTACTTGATGAAGTAATTAAGGAATAATTACTAGATGTAATTAAGTAAGGCAAATTATTTAATAAAGTGATTAAAGGATAATTATTTTATGAAAGTAATTAAATGGAAATGATTAAGAGTTAATTACCTAGTGTTATTAATTAAATAATTTAGTTAATAAAGTTAATTAATGGATTAAGGTAATTAATTGTTGGTTAAGGTAAATAAATTGTTGGTTAAGATAATTAATTAAAAAGTAATTAATTAATGAAAGTAATTAAGGGAAGTTAATTACTAATTAAGATTAATCAAAGGTGATTAATAATTGTGGTTTAATTAAGATTAATTACTTAAATGTAATTAATTTAAATAAATAAATAATTAAAGATGTAATTAGAAATCATTAGTTTATAATTAATTAATGATGTAATTAAGAGTTGATATTAAGATTTATTAATCAAATGATAAGTGATTAATTGTAATTAATTAAGGATTAAAGTAATTGATTTTAATTAATTAATTAATGAAGTAATTAAAGGTTAATTACTGTATTGGTTAAGAATAATTAATTTGTGAAATTAATTAAAGATAATTACTCAAATGTAATTTAAGTATAATTAATCAAGGTGATTAATTAAAGTGGATAATTAGAGAATGATTAATTAATCTAGTTGTAATTAATTAATGATTATATAAGTAAGATTTATAATGAAGTAATTAATTTAATTAATATTAAATTAATTAAGAGATGAAGTAATTAATTTAATTCACTTTAAATTAATATAGAGATAGTTAATTTAATTCATTAATTATTTGGTTAAGTAAATCATTGCTTATGTATGAATGGATGACATTGATTGTCTATGAATGGATGTAATCTCAGAAATGAGATAAGTAATGTTGGTGGTATGAATGCTTGGTTGCATTATGATGGTAATATAGATTACCTATTGTGATATTGATATGGATTACCTATTTGGTTATAGATCATTTGTTTATTTGATAATGTGATTATCAATTGTGATTTGTGAATTATCTATCTGTATGAATATAGATAAGTTAAATTGTTTAAACCTTTAAACAACTTGGCCTTAAAAGATACGTTTTGGATTTCGATGAGACCGGGATCGGGTTTCCGTATACCGGATTTCCAGGTCTGGAGACCCGAATACCACATCGATCCAAATTAACGATAGGTCGTGAATCTCAAGTGAAGATGAAGATTCAGAGTGCAAGGGTTATTGTCGTTAACTCTGAGGGTGATTCCAAATTGAGTGTAACGAGATAATGCCTTCGGTTTCGTTCGAACCCGGAACGAACTTGTATGGATTGAATGCTTTCAGCACATCGTCAGGCGGACGATGAGCATTCTAAGTGATATGTTCTGATTAAAGGTAATCGTAACCTCAAGCCTCATCAACCGGGAATGGCTAAAACAGGGGAGGTGCAGCAAGGCTTCGTGGGTAGCACCCACTGAGAGCAAGATAGATCCCTGTCTAGAGGTCCCTTTTCTTTTATTCGGCTTAGTGTGTAGTTGGTCGCGCCAACTACGGGATTATCTTGTTCGGAATTATCCAGTAAGGGATGGTTCCGGCTTTGTGTTGCAGGGGAGCGGGCGTACTCCTCGGTACGGTGATCTAGGCCACGTACTGTGACGGGCGGTACCCCAGTAGCCCTGCCATTGTATGGAATCCAAACTCCAATAAGTGCCGTACGTATTAGTTGTGCCCAACTATGTTGGAATGTGAGATGTAAGCATTTCAGCTATTTCTGTATTTTACTTGAAAACCCTAGACCCTATTATAATACAATCAGATTTCCTATCAAATGTTTTGGTTAGCGTAAGGTAAAAACTTTTCCATGTTTATGTGTGGGAAGTCTTACGTGATACTTTGTTTTCAAAGGGTTTTGAAGTTAAACAATTTTAACCCGTTTACTCACACCAGACCCATGTCTGACCCAAGTGTTTATTTTCTGTTTTATTAAACCTTGGGTACTCAATTTTTACGAGTAGCCAAGGGATTCAGGTTAGTCTTGACGAATTCTGGAGGAGCTGTGGAGCAGGAGGCTTCAGCGTGTAGATATATAGAGTTTCCGCTGTGTATGATGTATCGTATTTATGTAGTTGTGTTGTATAATAGACAGAAGTTTATAACTGTCTATATTGTGATGTATAAATCGTGTACTCTGATGTATATGATACTATGTAATATCTTATGTGATAATATATTTCTCGTTCCGCTGTGAGATTTCTGATGTGTTGTTGTTCTCTCTTCTTTTCTTTTCTTCTTCTATCCCTTTTCTTTCTTCATAATGATGCGACTTTCTGGGCATAGGAAGTCGGGTCGTTACAAAGCTTCCAGTGTTGGTATTTTAAATTCTGGTGGATTCAGATCATTCCTGATATTAGTAGTGAATTGACTTCAATTCACATCCTCTAGATCCTTGTTCACTAACCCTTCATGCATAGCTCGCCTGATCATCTCTGCAAACCTGTCATTGTCTTCCAATGGCAGTCTCCTATCATCACGTCCAAGTTGCCTCTCGAGTCTACGAGGGAATTCTGGAATGTATTCCTCTAGACGAGCATCCAAATTCCAATTTGCACCAAGCTCCATAGGATTGACCGCAGATCCTCCAACATCATGATCAACCAGACCTAGGGGCATGACCCTAGTTTTTGGGGATCAGTACGGATCCCTTTGGAGGGATCAAGGTCGATCCCTCTATGATGGCAAAGGAGTACCCCCGGCTGCTCTACCCCACTCCTTCATCCATTGGCTCTGTTTCCATGTTCCCGGTTCTTATTTCCAACGATTCCTGCTACCTCAATTCCTTAGTCCATAGCTCTAGTAGTTCCTATGGCTCTAGCCTATCCAATTTATCGAAGTAGATTCTACATCATCTCCTCCTGCCTTTTCAACATCCTCTCCTGCATAGCATCCATCATTGTTTCCATTTCATCCCTAGTGATGTAGATAGATGCTTGATCAGCTCCAGCTTTTAAGGAAGCCTCCTGACTCCCTCCACGGTGGCTCCTTTCTGGTAGCACTTTCCTTGTTGATTATGTCACCATTGCTTCCTATATCCAAGTATCCAAGCTTCAAAATCTAAGCCCGAGCTTCAATATCCGCGGGTGCAAGTCTTCTCAATGAAAGCACCAAAATATTGGTGTCAAAATTGTCTGCCAACACCTAATTGTGTGAAAGCACCAATATTCAATCCAAACACAAAAATATGGAGAGAAATAAATGAAGAAAAAAATTAAAACAATTAGAAAACAAGTAAAAGAAGACAATATTTATAGTGGTTTGACTAACTCTGGCCTACATCTACTCCCAAATAATCATTTTTATTATATAGAAGATTGTTTACAATTACAATCCAAAATCCAAAAATAAAATTGACAAAGTGTAGCATAGATTGAGGATAAAGAGAAGCAGAAAGAAGATCCTTTTTCTGACACCATGTCTGCTGTATTTATAGGGGAAGACGTGCATGAATCGAGCTAAAATTTTGATAGAAGGTTCTGGAGACCAAGACGAGGCCACCAAAAAATTTTCATGCCCATTGGGGCCCATAATAGGGTTCGGTACCGATCCCTATTTTGGTGTCCAAATGAGGTGCGTCCTTCTGGGTGGTTCCCCTTGGTGTTTGCTACTTTCTCTTCAAATTTTGTGCAATTTCAACATACTGTTTGTGAGATATCGCATTTTCCGTGAAGTAGTATTGAGTGAATTTTGATTTCTACTGACCCCTTTTTGAGCTCACAATAGGGATCGGTACCGATCCCTAAGTTCATGTCCAAATGAGTTGCGATCCCTCTAGGTGGTTGCCCTTGTTGTTAACTACTTGCTCCCTAAATTTTGTACAATTGACGTACGGTTTGTGAGATATCATTTTTTCCATGAACTGGTGTTGCATGTACCCTGACTTCTACCGATCCCTCTAGAGGGATAGGTACCAATCACTCCAACTTGCTCAAAATTGCATGCAATCCCTAGGGAAGCTTCTTCATGTTGAATTATGCTTAGCCTCCAAGTTCCATGCCAACTGGATGTGTATATGTTGAGATATCGATCAATCTTTGCTATAAAATTATGTATAGCCAATCCCTATGAGGAAAGAGGGTCGACCCCTCTAGATGGATAGATGCCGATCCCTCTATCTCCTCCAAATGCCATGAGATCCCTAGAATATACTTTCTAGCATCCCCTTTTCTTGTTTCCAAAGTTTCACTTCAATCGGTCTTGTGATTGTTGAATTTGGAGCGACCATCGTTGAGTTGTGCTGTTGAGCTGAATATGAACCGATCCCTCTTCTGTTGCCCATATATCTAAAATACGGACTCCGATCAACTTGAAATTTGAAAGTAGCCTTAGGAGACCTTCCTTATCACTTCATACCAATTACACCTTGATTAGGATGAAAATTAAGGATCCAATCTGAATCTACTTGACCACCGTCCATAGTCTCGTTTATAACCGATCTCTGAGCCTGGTAACCGTTTCTTCGGGCATCCCGTCTTGATGATCATGAAGTCCGTTGAGTTAAATCCGCCTGTGTACTGCGTTTCCAAAAGCCAGTTAAACATGTACCATATAATTCCCGTGTTTCCCCTAGATATTTCCAGAGTTAAAATTCTTTGGTGTTAAGTAGGGAATATTTCCCTACCACTAAAATTAAGAAGGATTACATATTTAGGACAAGATCTGATAGTTGGTTATTTAACTATCAAATAAACAAACATTCAAAACAAAGATTATGTTTCCCATGGAAATCACTAATCCTCTTAAATTAATATTTCATTAATTCAAAATCACATTTCAAATACTTGGATCACTTCCATATACTTATCTCAGCAGGGTAAGTATATTTACAAGCCACTATATTTTCGATACTTAGAAAATATAATCATATACTTATCTCAATGGTGTAAGTATATTCACAAACCACTTTTCTTCCTAAAACTTAAAAAATTGAAAACTCTTAATTGAAAAATGTCGCTCAATATCGACCATGGATCACAGCTTACACAATAGTAAACTGTAGACATTCCCTACCCCTCGAATTACGCAACGAATATCAACCATCTCTTTCCAAGTCTCTTTATTTCATAAATATCTCCCAATCTATTTATAACATTCTTTATAAACATCCTTTCTAAATCCCCAATCCCATTTATAAAACTTTTCCATTTTAAATTTTTAAAACTCATTTATAGATTCTTTTATAAATATCCAAAGCGGTTTATTAAGCTTTTCCCATATTTAATCCAACTTATTAATAGACTCTTTAAGTCTATAAGGTCCTTTTGATAAACCATAAGTTATTTAAAAGAACACCAAATAACAAGTCATTATTTAAACATCCTTCTATTTCATTCAATTTAAATCTCATTTAAATTAAAAACTTAAAATCTCATTAAAACATGTTAAATTAATTTTTAAACATTATTACTGTATTAATAAGTTAACTTCAAAACAATATTAATATAATAATTAATTAATTTTAAAATATAATTAAATAACTTAAATCAATATAATTAATTAACTTTAATTAAAAATTAAAGTATAGATAATCATTTAAATGATTAATTAAAATATAATTAAAACATTTCTAAACCATGCTAAATAACTTTTAAATAGTAATTAATTATTCTTAAATAACATTAAGAAATAACTGTTAAGAATCATATTAATAAATAATTAACTTTAAATCATTATTAAAACAATTATAAATTATCTTTAAAACATTATTAATAAATAATTATTACTTTTTTTAAAACTTATTACTAAATAATATATAATTGTCTTTAAACCTTATAATAAAAGTAATTATTCTTAAAGTAACTTTCAAACAATAATTATTTTTCGATTTTGAAGGAGGCTTAACAATCCCCCTAGTACTTAACAAGCTACCATATTATTCAATTAACCTTTCAAGTCAATAACAGATATTTACATAATCCACGAAAATATAAATAAATTCGATACTCAATTGTCATTGGTAAACATATCACTTATTCAAAGTGGCATATCCCTTAACGATATACAATAAGATGTCCAAATTAGTAAAATAGCAGAACGGGAATTTATTCTGCTAATGAAATGTCAAATAAATTTAATTAGCGGAATGGTGTTTTATTCCACTAAACCAATGACCAATTACCATATTAAATCAAATTTAATTCAACAATAATTTATTTGGCCAAATAAACATCCATAATTACGGTATATAAGTTTTTAATCAACATTATTCTTAAAATAATGTGATCAAATCTCGTCCGTTTAAATATGTCATAAATTTTACATGTCCAAAGCTAGCAATAGGTTACACTAAATTGTTGAACTCGTTCATATGAGTACAACGCTAAATATATGTGTCAAACGGGTTAAACATGAGCAAGATAATCAATTTACTAGATAGCTTATTCATTTAAACAATAATTAACATAAAAAAACAAGTTATCTCACCAATTAGCTGGGCCGAGCCCAAATCTTCTACCCGTGCACAAGAAAGCAATGCCCCATATCTTTGCAATTGAACACATTAATGTGGACTTATTTGCAAATCTATGTTATATAAACAGTAACATCAATTCTCATTACAAAAATTCCTGCACATGTATACTCCTTTATCATTAACACACGCTAACCAAGAATCCATGCATGCACACTCAAGAATGGACACACACGCAACAAAGCCACCTTCCCATGCCTGTATCCCAGTCAAACACCTCCTCCACCACCTCATGCCCTGCCTCTTCACACTCGGCCATATATATACATGCAAAGATATTATATTCCAACTCTCTTGTACACGGTTGCACTCATGCTCCCATGGCCGAATCTCTTCTCCTACATTGCCTATTCTCCAAATCCAATGACCCAAAGCCCACCACGCGTGCATCTCCACTTCTCTCTCCCCATACCTGCACCGTCTTTCATCCCTATCGACCATGCACCAATAAGACTTCCCCTCCATCATGTATATATTATTTATTATTTTACGCATACACGCATACTGCGTTTTCCATTTTCAGAGAATAGAATCAAATATTTGTACAAGCTTGCATTTATAGTGGAAAAATAAAATAGCAAGGAGAACCAAAAAGAGAAAATGGAAGAAGGAATGTCAGTGTTATTTTTGCAAATGGAGAATAATGAAGCTGGGAAGAAGAAATGGAAAAAGAAATGTGTCAAACGTGTGTTATATAATTCAAACCAAAATTAAATGCGACCAACAATGTCCAAGAGAAGGACAACGAAAGCATGCATGAGTACAACATTAAATGTTAGGGACAAAATTATACGCAAAAAGGATAGGCAAGATCCATGTGTGCTATAATTTTTAACGAATATTGAAATTGTGTTTGGGAAAAGTAAGTTTGGGGTGCTCTGCCATGCAATATCACGTTCGCGTACGAGCGTCGAACGACAGAAATAAAAATGTGATTTCGCACAGCAATGTAACATGATCACAAAACAACAATAAAATATACAAGTTATTAAATTCTACGAAGTTTCAAAAATACCGACGTTTACCGCAAAAAGCGTCAAACAGAATTTAATTATTTTCCAAATTAAAAATTATGAAAAAATTCTAAAATTAAATTAAAAATACATCATCAAAATTAAGTCTTAATTTGAAATATATATTTTATTATAATATAATTCAAATCCGAATATTTAAATAAATTAAATATTCAAATTTGATGACCCAAAATGCGAGTCGTTACAAGTAATACTTGTTTGATTACTATTGTTGAGTAGATGTCACTTATATTTTGGAGATGGATTAGGAATTTGCGATACCGTCTAGAGGTGACTCCATAGAAGTTAATAGTCAAGAGTTTATTACTTTCTAAGGGCTACAAGCTGGAGATATAGTTAGGATTTATAGATTTATCCCCTTAGGGCTAACTAGTTGAGTATATCATTATCTACTCTTACAGTTAGTAGTCAAGGATTTGCTATGTTTATATGCGCTCATCAGGACTCATATAGTTGAGAGCAGTAGTTGACACACTCATCAGGACTCTTCGAGTCGAGAGTATTAGTTATTAATCTTATTATGACTTATTTAGTTGAGAGTATTTTGGGAATCTACGTCATAGGGATTCACGCCACTATAGAGAGCGCGTGAATTAGACCCACCAAATAGGCTAGTTATCCATCCTAGCGGTCCTAATTGCGAGGTCACACCACGGATCCGTGATGTCACCTTGTTGAGCTATAGGTTGAAAGTTATTTCTCTCATTAGAGCCATTGCCCTGATGTTGCTTAAGGACCAATAGTCTGTTGCCAAGGGCAAGTAGGAGTCATGGCCAATGCTCAGCATAGTCTGACAACATGTTTATGTCATGCAATGGATTCATGTGTCACGATTCTGGGAGTAACTAAGGGACCGTAGGAAACATACTGCGGTCATTAGCGTTTCCTAGAGCTGTGCTGCGATACGTTAGTCTCCTGTTTGGATAACTTAGGTGGATCCATTATATTTGAGACATTTGATATTATCACCTCAATAAGGATGATTATTGTTTAACATTGGAGACCGTCTATGTGTCCATCTATCTATGTGTGACAGCCCGAAATTTTGAGCAATATCAATTTAATAATCTATATTAAATATTAAATTGATTTGATATTTCTTTGTTAATAAGATTTAAATTGATTTAATAATCTCCTTTCAATAAATATTTAATTGGTGATTTTTATCTTTTTAAAAGCTAATAAATTGTTTTCTATTTGTAATGTGTATATATTTGTATATATTATAAATAGAAATCTTTTTGTTTGAATCTAATAAATAAATGAATCCTGTTTTTAAATTCTAATATATTTTCGTAATTTGGAAATTATGATTTAATTTAGAATATATGGTTTTAGAAATATTTATAATAAAAATTTATCTTATATAATTGAATTAAAATACTTTACTTTGTTTACATTTGATAAATATTATATATAGATCATCATGTTGAATAAAATCAAAGTCTATCAATATAAAATATAAATATTAAATGTAAGTCAAGCATGTGAATGTAATTTAAATATTGATAGTTAGACTATAAGATATAAATATAAGTAAGTAAACTTATGTAATATAATTTAAATGTTGATGACTAAAATACAAAATAAAAATGAAAATAAAAGCCAAATGAATAAGTTTATAAACAAAGTATAAAAATAAGCACTAAGTAGGAAATGGAATCAGACAAACATATGTATATTGTGTAAGCTAGAAATAACAAAACAAATATATGTATTTGCAGGCAAGAGGAAATTAGGCAAGTATATGTACTAGCAAGTGTAGTGATGCAAGAAAATATCTATGTACTAGTAAGATAGGTCTAGAATTTTATAGTATACATGTATTTGCAGGCAAGAATATATGTACTATAGGAATTTGTAGATATGCAAAGCAAGTAAAATAACACATAAGTACATATGAATTGATAGGGGATAAACATGAAGTGTACAACTTCATTAATGCTTGTACAAAATGTATCATATCAGCCCCCATACTCAAAAGAAAATCTCTGATCAAAATATTGTCCAGTTAGAAAGACAATATTATTTTTGTACAAATACAACTATTAAAGCTGCATACTTGTTCTCTATTTATCAAGCTTCTTTTTTCCTTTCGGTCATTAAAGACAATGCAAACCAGAAATATTCTTTAACCTGTAATCATCTTCCCTCGAAACAAATCAAAAACCCTGTCATCTTTTCTAAAGCCTGTAACCTCCTCAAAGCATTTTCAAAGTCCTGTAATCTTTCTTTTTTCTCAAGCCTATAACAAATTATCAAAGTTCAAGCAAGTTAATCGAGCAACTTCAGTTCAGTTTCAAAGCTTAAATCATCTCATCAAACAAAGCATTTTAGAAGATCACTGCAATTCAAAGTTTCAAGCATCTTATCAAATTTTCCAGTTTTAAGTCTCTGCGTCAAACTCTAAACTGGTGAGTAAACTCTTCATTTAAAAGTTTAAGTAAAAACATGTTGTTGCTTGTGAAATTCTGAAATAAGTGATGTTTGCCTATGTGGATATAAGTATGCTATATGTTGGTTATGTTTGAACTGTGCATGTCAGTCTTCTTTGTTCACCTTCTTTACCCTGTGAGTAAAACATCTACTTAAAAATCCTAAGTAAAAATTGTTCTGTTGCTTGTTAGATGTCTAAAGTAATTAATGCTTACATGTGTATATATAAGTGTATGATCTGGGTATATATATGTTTTGATTCATGTTTGATTTGTACCTATTCTTCTCTGTTTTAATTACAAGGTTTAAAATAAAATCAAAAATTCAATATCTTTGCATTGAATTACTGTTAGGATCTGGAATTCAAACAGAACCTGTTTGTTAAAGCATGGGTTAAGATTTAACAATTTTATTTAAGTAAGATTAAGTTGTATTTATCTGGAAACAATTAAAAGAATAGAAGACTCAAGGATATGTTAAAAACCCATCATCATAAATTTCTGATTTATGGTTATAACTTGAATCTATTTTGAAAGTGAGGATTTGTAAAACAAGAATTATAATTTTTAATTGGGTATAGAGGGTGCATTTCAGTGATGACTGGAATTTGGTTCTCGAGTATTTGCTGATGGCCAAGGAACTTTGGGTGATCGGAAATTGGTCTGGAGGTGGAGGAAGGACTGGGGGTTCAGGCAAAAATGGTTGGAGGCGGTATAGATTGCCGTGGCGTCAACGACAAAGTGATTTAGGTTTCTAAACCTAATTTGGTCGAGCTGGGTAAATGGGTCGGTGATTCATCTATGGTGAATCGAGTGCGATGGGACCAAGGGGGATGGGTTCGTGGATGGTCAGAGCTTCGGTGACCAGAAGTGCAGCGTCTCTGGTGATCGACGTCGCCTGAACAAGGTGAGTTTGGTCGGAGTCTTATGTTCCAGGCTCAACTGTGAAGCTCGATTTTGATTTGATGCCTGTGAATATGTTTGGGTGATTGGGATCGTAAGAGGAGATGATAGGCGACTTGTCAACGGTGGTCGTGGAGGCCGGAGTTCTGGCGAACGCCGGTGCAGGTGCACAACATATCATGGTGTCAACGGTTTGGATCGATGTTGTGGTTTGGGTATAGGATTTGGGACTCGGGGAGGAACTCGGAAAATTTGGTGGGAAACTCGGGTAGGGGTTCGAGTAGAACGTGAGTGTTAGTCATGTTTCTAGGTTTTAACTTAAAAATAAACTAAGTTTTAAAAAAAATGGAAAGGAAGGGAAACTCGGGGTAGCTCACGAGTAGAGTTTGGGTTCAACCCGAAGCAGATCTGTAACCAGGTTAAAAAGCTTTTAAAACAAGTTTTGAAATTTAAAATTTAAATAGTTAAACTATCACTTGATAATGTTAAAACACTTAAATGTAAGTTAGGATCTAGTAACCTTAATTCATCAAGTTAAATGGTTATTTTATTTAAACTTAATTATTGATTTAATTAAGTATAGTTAACTATTAAGATATATGGTTTAAAAGTGTAAATGTGAATTAAGGCAATAATAAGATAATGTTTATCTTAGGATTTATTAAGGGTTTGAAATTAATTAAGTTAATTAAAAAAAATTAGGTGTAATTAATTAATTTTGATTAAGAATTAATTAAGTAATTAATTAAGAATAATTAATTAATTTAATTAACTAATGAATATGATTTAAATTAATGATTAAGAGATTAATTAATTAGTAATTAGAAGATTAATTAACTTATAATTAGAAGTACTTAAATTGTAATTAAGTTGTATTAATTAATAATTAGGCTTATTAATTAATAATTAAGAAATAATTGATCTAAAGATTATTAAGGGTTAATTAATTGATTTATTAAGGATTGATTAACTGATTTATTAAGAAGTAATTAATTTGTTATTAAGTCTTATTAATTGATAATTAAGGTTTATTAATTAATAATTAAAAGAATAATTAATCTGTAATTAAAGATTAATTAATTTGTTTAAGGGTAATTAAGGAATGAATTACCAATTGTAATTAATCAAATGAATGTGATTAATTTAAGATAATTAATTGAATAATTAAAAGATAATTACTTAAATGTAATTAAGATAATTAATCAAGGATGATTAATTAAGATGGAAGTAGATAATGATTAATTAATTGACTCGTAATTAATTAATGGTTATGTAAGCAAGATTAATAATAATGAAGTAATTAATTTAATTTACTTTAAATTAATTAGAGATTTGTAATTAATTTAATTTAATTTAAATTAATTATAAATGGTGATTATTAATCCTTGTTTATATATGAATAAATGATATTGATATTTCATTGATTGGTGGTGATCTCAAATATGAGATGAATAATATCTATTGTGATATGGATGCTTGTTTTGAGTATGATGATATTGATTATCTGTTTGAGTAGATAATATGGATTATCTGTTTAGGATGATAATGTGATTATCCATTGTTATATTGTGATTTATCTATCTGTGTGTATATAGATAATTGAATTAAATTATTTTAACTTTAAAACAACTTGGACCGAAAAGATACGGTTTGGATTTGATGAGACCGGGATCAGGTTTCCAGATTTGGATATCCGAAAACCACATCGATCCAAATTAATGATAGGTCGTGAATCTCAAGTGAAGATAAAGATTCAGAGTGCAAGGGTTATTGTCGTTAACTCTGAGGGTGATTCCAAAATGAGTGTAACGAGATAATGCCTTTGGTTTCGTTCGAACCTGGAATGAACTTGTATGGATTGAATGCTTTCAGAACATCGTCAGGTGGACGATGAGCATTCTAAGAGATGTGTTCTCTAAAGGTAATCGTAGCCTCAAGCCTCATCATCCGGGAATGGCTAAAACAGGGGAGGTGCAGCAAGGCTTCGTGGGTCGCACCCACTTGAGAGTGAGATATACCCCTGTCTAGAGTCCCTTTATATTTCGGTTGTGTGGCGGTTGCTAGCTACAACCGCGGGGTTGTCTTGTTTGGAACTGTCCAGTAAGGGATGGTTCCGGCTTTGTGTTGCAGGGGACTTAGGGTGGGTCCTCGATACGGTGATCTAGGCCACGTACTGTGACGGGCGGTACCCTAGTAGCCCTGCCATTGTATGGAATCCAATCTCCAATAAGTGCCTTCGGATTTTGTAACGACCCGGAATTTTCGAACCCGAAAATTCCAGATAGTTAGAAGAAAAAGAAAGAGATAGAAGAAAGAAACAGAAAGAAGAAAGAAGAACAGAGAACACAACATCTCACATTCGCAGCGGATTAAATATAATAACAAATAATAATATCAGTTATACAAAGAAAACTGTATTTGTTAATTACATTTTAATACATCAGAGTTACAACATTCACAAATGTACTAGACAGTTAGAATTAACATGTCTCAGACAACTATAATATATCACAGCGGAATACACTCCATACGTTCCTGCCATTCAGCTCGCCTCCTGAGCTCCAGAACGTCCTTACCTGGAAATCTGTAATACTCGGTCTGACCCGAGCATTACATCAAAGTAACACCCGGGTCAGGCTGGAAACCAGCGTGAGTAAACTCATCTAACATGAAATTTCAATCCATAGAACTTATTAAACCCGGGGTAACTCGTACTTTACCACAAGTAAACAACTTATATAGTTAATACTTATTTCACAAAACAATATCTAAGTATCCAACTTAGTTTAAATGGTCCATACTATTCCAAACCGGCCTATTGATTTCACATATCAAATCTATAAAGGATCATTGTAGATTACAAATCGAAGTGGTTTCGGGTATTTACTGATACCCAAACCCGGTCTCTTCGAATCAAATGTCATCTTAACCCAAGTTATCCAAGTGAAATACAATTCAAACTTAAATATAGGATGTCACTGTTTTAACTCAAACATATTATATCACATAACACTTCATATCAGCGATATCAATCAATTCAAGGTATTTAATCATTTATCAATCATTCATAAGCAAGATTAATCACTTTCAAAAATTAATTCAATTTATCCCTAATTAAATTAATTACTAATCTTTAATCACTTAGATTATCCTTACTTAACATTAATTAATCACCAACCAATTGATTTATTATCCTTTAATTATACATCTTAATTAATCATTTTTGATTAATTATCTCTTAATTACAATAAGTAATTATTCATTAATTATCCCTTTTTATTAATTATTCTTAATTAATTACTTTTTAATTACATTAAGTAATCAAATCTTAATTATAGATTAATTATCCTCAACCATTCAATAATTATCTTTAATTACTTCCATTAATTAATTAATGATCTTCTAATTACTTCATTAATTAGTTACTCTTTTAATTTATTACCTCAACAAGTAATTAATCACATTATTAATTAACCTTAACCCTTTAATTAATTAGTTATTCTTTACTTAATTAACTAACCCTTAATTAATTATATTAATTAATCCTTTAATTAATTATTAATTAATCCTTTATCACTTAATCTCTAGTTAATGATTCATCTCCTAGTTCATTAACTATCCACTAATTACCCCATTAGGTAATTATTCCAAATTATAATAGTAATTAACCTTTAATTATCTCATTAATTAATTTAGTTAATTACTTTTGAAATTAACAACTTTAAACATTTTAAATTTGGAAATATATTCAATTAAATTCTCTTGAAACTTGATTTACATTTATTTAGAAAAGAACTTGCTTTTAAATTGATAATCTTAATTCTTCTTTACAAAAATTTAAACCTGTACAACCCAAAGCAAATCGAACCCGAGCAAAACTTTAAAAAAACCCGAAGACACCACCGAGTCATCCATCATCTTCAGCTACTTCGAGGCAATCCCCTATCTACTTCGAGTTTTACCCGATATAAATCCTTCTTCCCCAAATACCACGAACAACCCAGACAACAACATACACGTGTGCACGTGCACACGCGATCAGACCAACTCCGTCCAATGCTCCGACCATCCACAAGCCAGCGAACTTCCCCTGAGTCGTCACGAACTCCCAGATCGTCGATTGACTCAGCAAATCGAAAACGAACAACTGCGAGCGCCTGGAACCCAAACTCGATCGATGAAAACCACTCCGCGCCGCCGCCTACGACTACCAGATCATCGCCCATTTTGACAGAAGCTTCGCCAATCATCCCTCTACCTCTTCCCCCTCCACCGATCCACTCCGGCGTCACTCCGACATTGCAAAATGCCTGGAACCAACCTTCACCGAAATGAATCCTAAAACCCTACATCACCGTCTACACGACACCACGGTGATCGAGAATTTCTCCAAGCATTTTTCCCGAGCCTGTCCATTCCCCGACTACCCACAACCCCGATCCCGAGACTTCTCCGATCATCAATCACCAGAATTTTCCCTTAAACCCAATATCGTTCATCCCCAAATTTGTCAATGAATACTTTCTTAAAAATTTCAATTCCACCTTTAAAAATCATTATTTTCAATAACGTTTAAGAAGATATAGTTGAAATCAGAAATTATGATGGTTGAAATTTCAACATTCATTGGGTTTGCCTGTATTTTCAAATTTCCAGAGAAAACTTAAATGGAATTTACTTAAATTTATTTTTAAAACGTAAATCAGTTTTAAACAAACAAATCTTGTTTTGATCCTAAAGTCTAATAGTGATCAGAGAAAGAGAAGTTGATTTTTAAACAGGCTTGATGCCTGTAAACCTGGAACAAAATTGCATATGTCTGTTTTCCAGACATGCACAGCCAATCCATACATATATCCATGCATACTTGTATACATACAATAATTAATAACTTTACTTTAAGCATGATTCTCAAACAACAAGTCAAAAATCCAGATTTCAAAAGTTTACTCATAGGTTTTTATAAACAGAGGTATGCATATATATATACAGTATATTTTAAAGCCTGTTTTATCCAAACAACCATACAATTCATCCATGCAAACCATATTTATAACACTACTTTCATAAATCATCACAGGCATCAGGATATCAAGGGAAATTGGTTTCAAAAATAAGGTTTGCTCACAAAATTTGCAAATAGAGAGCAAATTTTAAGCCTGCTATATAAACAGAGACATGCACACCCAAACCATCCATATTCACACATATGCAAGCATCATTTTCATCCATGGAAACAACATTTCTTTGATTGTTTATCACAGGAAACAATATATAAAACATATTTAGCTATAAAAGGTGAAGTTTACTCACTTGTGTTTGAAACAAACAGAGCCTGGAAGTTTTTGATCTAGTCTGATTTTTGATTTTGATTTTGTTGATCCTTGGTCTGAAATGCTTTGGGTTGATTCTTGGCCTTGATTTAGTTTTGAAGTTGCTTGAAGATTCAGGTAGATGATTTCTTGATTAATTTCAGGTTTTCAATCGCTGTTTTACGGGCTTTGATTTTGCTACAGATTACATTTTGAAGATAAAATCTTGTTTGATACTTTTCTGGTTTGAGAATTTTGTTACAGATTTTCTTTTCCTTCTTTGTTTTAGAATTTGAACTGATTAAAGAGAATGAGAGATAGGTATGAAAATGTTTATATTATCTCTTATTAATTATTTTGAAAAAAAAATAAAAAAAAATATAAAAGACACTTGTTAAATTATTAAGTAACTAATTACACTTGTCATTAGACCTTATTCCTTTACTTACATTTGTCCTTATGCAATTCTTTTTAAATAATTTTAAAATGTTAATAAAAGCTTTTATATTTATCCTTATTTAATTTTAAACTAAGATTAATAATATTGTAAATCAATAACTAAGTATATATATACTAATGAAAATCAAATATACCTTATTTTTAAATCCAATTTATTTTAAGATATTTTATCTTTTAAAATTTCAATCTCAAATTCACATTCAATTTAATTAAATCAACTCATATATATATATATATATATATATTTAAACAAACACTTGTTTAATTAGTTTGAAAATAATAATTTTGCCAAATTAAATAATCATATTTGGAGATTATCAAATAAATATTTATCCAGATATAGATATTTATTATCGGATTTATTTGTTAAATTAATAAACCAATGTTTTAATAAATCCAATCTTGTTAATTACAGATTAACAGCTGACCAAAAATCCGGGTTATCACATTCCTCCCCCCTTAGAATCTTTTCGTCCTCGAAAAGGAACGAAGCAAGAATTTTTATTACAATGTTGATTATCAGTTAAATTATTCCTTAGACATCTTAATTCTTAACTCTTTTTGTAAAAAAAAAAAATTCATAATATTTTAAAAATCTATATAATATTATCAAAATAGTTTTTATAAAAATATTTTTTTATAACTCGATGTCTCAACCAGTCCATCCTTGTTCTTACAGAAATTCGGTCATACGTTGATCAGGCGTAAGACTGAAAATCTATCAGTACTTGGTAAACCCGTTTTCGACACCTAGTGAAAATACTTGGAAAATAATTTTATTGAAAATATGGAAAACATTTTTTTGAAATCGAGGAAATATCTTTGGTAAGAATGCTCTGGAAATCATCACCCCCATCCATGGTCACAGTTACATCACGGGTTACGTTGCCATCGCAGCAAAAGTCCATGTAACTGATAACAGCATGGAACCCACAACAGATCGTAGTTACATTCCAGGGTTACGTTGCCATCACAGCAAAAGTCCATGTAACTATTGGCTCTCAGCGGCACACACGATTTCGCTGTCAAAATGAAACTTCTCCCACATAGGTCGCAGTCTACCGATATAAAATCAAACGTAGACTGTTGGCTCTCAGCGGCACACACGACTTTCGCTATGTTACCATAGTGTCACAGTCTACCGATATAAAATCAAACGTCGACAGTTGGCTCTCAGCGGCACACATGACTTTCGCTATGGTCTGCAGTAGATCGCAGTGACATCGAGTTAAACTGTCGTCACAGCATAACCCAAATGCCTCTGTGGGCACCAACCCCTCGACTTTCGCTACACAAATAATCCTCAGGAACTAGTTTTGTCCGGACTCCTCACAGGATCAACTTTAGAAACCCCCCTTGGGGCTCAAGGCAGTACCACCCAGTGGTACTCCTGAGAAGTTCATTTCAAGGGAGCGCCTTTTTCCCCAGAGCTATACTCAAAACATTTTATACTATATACTTATAGTATCTTCAAATCATACCCTTTATGATTTATCAAAATCTCCTTTACACAAAATCGATTACCAAAATCGATAATTCTCAAACTAGGCTTTCCAAAATCCAAAATTGATTTTCCCAAAAATCAAAAGCCTTTTCCAAAATCATAGGTTTCCAAAACCTTTTTCCAAAATCATTCTCATAAGATCCTTTATATATATATATAGATATATATAACTTTGAAAATCTTTGGATCATTTCAAACTTTGTATAAAACCTCTTTTATACATCAAATATTTCAAAACTCTTTTCTTCTGGCAATGGATTCAACAAGGGAATATTTATCTTATATAACAAAGATATATAACTTTATTTTATTCTAAATCAAATATTCACATTTGATAAATCTTTTATAAAGTTATTAACCCTATTTCTTTTCAAAAACCATTTTACAGTTCTTATCCACAAATCTTCAATATCAATTTCATTCAAATCTGTACGATGTACACATATCATCCGTACACAATATCAATCTGATCGCTCAATCGATCACACAATTTCACTTCCGAACTAGTATCGTCCACCCGACTTCCTAGTGCGGACTCAGATCTGGTTTCTTGATTAGAAACCGTCATTCTCCTTGCATAGTCACAACTATGATAGAGAATATCCAGAACCAATCAAAAATCCATATTCAGGTTCGCCGTCTAAAATCGAGCGAAAAATCCCAACTCGGATCGATAACACTATCTCGAAATTCTGTGTTCGAATCTGGATCAAATCACTATGCGAATAGATTAATATACGTATATCCTACGTATTTATCTTTATTGGTTATTATCCAAATCAATTCTCTTTTCTATTCACATTTCCTTTAATTCCATTCACTTATTCTCAATTGCTTCCATTTCCAATTGAGTTATTATTTCAATTACAAACAGTTTGAACTCTGACCTATTTAAATTTAAAAATAACTTGAAAAGGTTTAAAATAGATAAGAAATTGAAAAATAGTTATTAGTTTGTAAAATAGCTGTAAAATAGTTTAGTAGTTATAAAATAGTTAGATAATTGCAAAATAGTTTTTAAAATAGTGATTAGATATAAGTAACTAAAAAATAGTAATTAGTTTATAAGACAGTTTCAAAATAGTTAAATAGTTCCAAAATAATTGTAAAATAAGTATAAGATAGTTTGGGGTTTAAGAAGAAAGATTGTATAGTAAATAGTTTGAAAAAAAATAGGTTTATATTAAAACAAATTACTTTGAAAATAGTCCAGAGTCAAACCGTTCAATTCCCTATCAATTCAATTTAAATTTCTACTTCCATTTAAATTGACTCAATACTTCAATTTCCATTGAAATTGATTTAATCCCAATTCAAGTTGAATTAACCTTAATTCCTTTCCAAATTCAAATCAATTTTCATTTGATTTTTAAACTTATTTAACTTTAATCACAATTCCAAATTAATTCAAATCAAATTCAATTTGAACAAATTTTATTCAAATCTCAACTTAAAACCATCTCGAATTATATAAATTCAAGTTAAATATTTTAAATATTGATTTAATCACTTAAGTCAAATTAACCCTTACTTTTAAATCAAATCAACCTTTAAACCAATTAATTCTGGATCCAAAATCCAAAATTCCATTTTAAACTATCATTACTTAACTTATTTTAAATTTCAAATTTAAAAGTTCAAAGAAATTTTATCTTTAAAATTCAATTTATTGCCCAATTTTATCTTCCAACTTTGAAACTGATTCTTAAACAATTTTAAGTTACAAATTCAATTCTTAATATTCAAATCTTAAGTTTAAAAGGAATTTCATATCCTTAATTTCAAATTAAGGTTTAATTTTCATTTATCTCTATAATGGATATATTATCACAATCCATTTCTTCATTCATTCAAACTAATCAAATTTACCATTTTAACTTTTCAAGTTAAATTTCAATTTCATCTTGAAATTCCCAATTCAAGCTGTTCATTCTAAACTTATTTAACTTTCCTTAAGTTAAATTCAATTTAATCCAGTCAACTTTATTCAATTTGAATTCCCATTTCCAATTTTAAACTTTATATTAATAAACTTTCCCACTTAAGTTTTTAAAACTTATCATATTTCCGGAAAATTCAAAACTCAACACTTAGTGTTTACTTCCAGTTAACTTTGACCTTATGTATATCCAACATATATACATATTTATTTCATTTGCACTTCAAGTCATACTTTAAATTTTAAACCATTCCTTTTTCTTTTTTTTTTAAAACAAATTTCTTTAAAACAATCTCAAGTTTTCTGGACTTAGATTTAAAACTTCACAATTTTAAATTATCTTCAATTCCAATTGAATTTTTAATTTCAGTTTGAGTCCATTTCAAACTTATCTTCGTTCAATTTCAATTTGGTTGTATTACTATTACCCCTTAATTCTCATTATTTTATTTAATTCCAATATTTTAACAACCAATTACCTTAATATTTATTAGAAAGAAATATCATTTTATATATCAAAATATATTCTTATATAAAATCATTTAAAATCCTTATATAAGAAAATAACAATTACGCTCTCATATATATATACACTCAACTCGTTCTAGGGTACCATTGACCCTATCCTTAACGAGTAATCCCAACAGAGCCAAGGTTCTCGCTTAACCTGGCTCTGATACCAACTGTAACGACCCGGAATTTTCGAACCCGAAAATTCCAGATAGTTAGAAGAAAAAGAAAGAGATAGAAGAAAGAAACAGAAAGAAGAAAGAAGAACAGAGAACACAACATCTCACATTCGCAGCGGATTAAATATAATAACAAATAATAATATCAGTTATACAAAGAAAACTGTATTTGTTAATTACATTTTAATACATCAGAGTTACAACATTCACAAATGTACTAGACAGTTAGAATTAACATGTCTCAGACAACTATAATATATCACAGCGGAATACACTCCATACGTTCCTGCCATCCAGCTCGCCTCCTGAGCTCCAGAACGTCCTTACCTGGAAATCTGTAATACTCGGTCTGACCCGAGCATTACATCAAAGTAACACCCGGGTCAGGCTGGAAACCAGCGTGAGTAAACTCATCTAACATGAAATTTCAATCCATAGAACTTATTAAACCCGGGGTAACTCGTACTTTACCACAAGTAAACAACTTATATAGTTAATACTTATTTCACAAAACAATATCTAAGTATCCAACTTAGTTTAAATGGTCCATACTATTCCAAACCGGCCTATTGATTTCACATATCAAATCTATAAAGGATCATTGTAGATTACAAATCGAAGTGGTTTCAGGTATTTACTGATACCCAAACCCGGTCTCTTCGAATCAAATGTCATCTTAACCCAAGTTATCCAAGTGAAATACAATTCAAACTTAAATATAGGATGTCACTGTTTTAACTCAAACATATTATATCACATAACACTTCATATCAGCGATATCAATCAATTCAAGGTATTTAATCATTTATCAATCATTCATAAGCAAGATTAATCACTTTCAAAAATTAATTCAATTTATCCCTAATTAAATTAATTACTAATCTTTAATCACTTAGATTATCCTTACTTAACATTAATTAATCACCAACCAATTGATTTATTATCCTTTAATTATACATCTTAATTAATCATTTTTGATTAATTATCTCTTAATTACAATAAGTAATTATTCATTAATTATCCCTTTTTATTAATTATTCTTAATTAATTACTTTTTAATTACATTAAGTAATCAAATCTTAATTATAGATTAATTATCCTCAACCATTCAATAATTATCTTTAATTACTTCCATTAATTAATTAATGATCTTCTAATTACTTCATTAATTAGTTACTCTTTTAATTTATTACCTCAACAAGTAATTAATCACATTATTAATTAACCTTAACCCTTTAATTAATTAGTTATTCTTTACTTAATTAACTAACCCTTAATTAATTATATTAATTAATCCTTTAATTAATTATTAATTAATCCTTTATCACTTAATCTCTAGTTAATGATTCATCTCCTAGTTCATTAACTATCCACTAATTACCCCATTAGGTAATTATTCCAAATTATAATAGTAATTAACCTTTAATTATATCATTAATTAATTTAGTTAATTACTTTTGAAATTAACAACTTTAAACATTTTAAATTTGGAAATATATTCAATTAAATTCTCTTGAAACTTGATTTACATTTATTTAGAAAAGAACTTGCTTTTAAATTGATAATCTTAATTCTTCTTTACAAAAATTTAAACCTGTACAACCCAAAGCAAATCGAACCCGAGCAAAACTTTAAAAAAACCCGAAGACACCACCGAGTCATCCATCATCTTCAGCTACTTCGAGGCAATCCCCTATCTACTTCGAGTTTTACCCGATATAAATCCTTCTTCCCCAAATACCACGAACAACCCAGACAACAACATACACGTGTGCACGTGCACACGCGATCAGACCAACTCCGTCCAATGCTCCGACCATCCACAAGCCAGCGAACTTCCCCTGAGTCGTCACGAACTCCCAGATCGTCGATTGACTCAGCAAATCGAAAACGAACAACTGCGAGCGCCTGGAACCCAAACTCGATCGATGAAAACCACTCCGCGCCGCCGCCTACGACTACCAGATCATCGCCCATTTTGACAGAAGCTTCGCCAATCATCCCTCTACCTCTTCCCCCTCCACCGATCCACTCCGGCGTCACTCCGACATCGCAAAATGCCTGGAACCAACCTTCACCGAAATGAATCCTAAAACCCTACATCACCGTCTACACGACACCACGGTGATCGAGAATTTCTCCAAGCATTTTTCCCGAGCCTGTCCATTCCCCGACTACCCACAACCCCGATCCCGAGACTTCTCCGATCATCAATCACCAGAATTTTCCCTTAAACCCAATATCGTTCATCCCCAAATTTGTCAATGAATACTTTCTTAAAAATTTCAATTCCACCTTTAAAAATCATTATTTTCAATAACGTTTAAGAAGATATAGTTGAAATCAGAAATTATGATGGTTGAAATTTCAACATTCATTGGGTTTGCCTGTATTTTCAAATTTCCAGAGAAAACTTAAATGGAATTTACTTAAATTTATTTTTAAAACGTAAATCAGTTTTAAACAAACAAATCTTGTTTTGATCCTAAAGTCTAATAGTGATCAGAGAAAGAGAAGTTGATTTTTAAACAGGCTTGATGCCTGTAAACCTGGAACAAAATTGCATATGTCTGTTTTCCAGACATGCACAGCCAATCCATACATATATCCATGCATACTTGTATACATACAATAATTAATAACTTTACTTTAAGCATGATTCTCAAACAACAAGTCAAAAATCCAGATTTCAAAAGTTTACTCATAGGTTTTTATAAACAGAGGTATGCATATATATATACAGTATATTTTAAAGCCTGTTTTATCCAAACAACCATACAATTCATCCATGCAAACCATATTTATAACACTACTTTCATAAATCATCACAGGCATCAGGATATCAAGGGAAATTGGTTTCAAAAATAAGGTTTGCTCACAAAATTTGCAAATAGAGAGCAAATTTTAAGCCTGCTATATAAACAGAGACATGCACACCCAAACCATCCATATTCACACATATGCAAGCATCATTTTCATCCATGGAAACAACATTTCTTTGATTGTTTATCACAGGAAACAATATATAAAACATATTTAGCTATAAAAGGTGAAGTTTACTCACTTGTGTTTGAAACAAACAGAGCCTGGAAGTTTTTGATCTAGTCTGATTTTTGATTTTGATTTTGTTGATCCTTGGTCTGAAATGCTTTGGGTTGATTCTTGGCCTTGATTTAGTTTTGAAGTTGCTTGAAGATTCAGGTAGATGATTTCTTGATTAATTTCAGGTTTTCAATCGCTGTTTTACGGGCTTTGATTTTGCTACAGATTACATTTTGAAGATAAAATCTTGTTTGATACTTTTCTGGTTTGAGAATTTTGTTACAGATTTTCTTTTCCTTCTTTGTTTTAGAATTTGAACTGATTAAAGAGAATGAGAGATAGGTATGAAAATGTTTATATTATCTCTTATTAATTATTTTGAAAAAAAAATAAAAAAAAATATAAAAGACACTTGTTAAATTATTAAGTAACTAATTACACTTGTCATTAGACCTTATTCCTTTACTTACATTTGTCCTTATGCAATTCTTTTTAAATAATTTTAAAATGTTAATAAAAGCTTTTATATTTATCCTTATTTAATTTTAAACTAAGATTAATAATATTGTAAATCAATAACTAAGTATATATATACTAATGAAAATCAAATATACCTTATTTTTAAATCCAATTTATTTTAAGATATTTTATCTTTTAAAATTTCAATCTCAAATTCACATTCAATTTAATTAAATCAACTCATATATATATATATATATATATATATATATTTAAACAAACACTTGTTTAATTAGTTTGAAAATAATAATTTTGCCAAATTAAATAATCATATTTGGAGATTATCAAATAAATATTTATCCAGATATAGATATTTATTATCGGATTTATTTGTTAAATTAATAAACCAAAGTTTTAATAAATCCAATCTTGTTAATTACAGATTAACAGCTGACCAAAAATCCGGGTTATCACAGATTTGATTGTATTACCCACTCGTTGGCTAGTATGCTGGAATTTAATCATGTAACAATTTCAGCTATTTCTTATTTACTTGAAAACCCAAGACACTATTATAATATCACTGAATTTCCTATCAAAGTTTTGGTTAGCGTAAGGTAAAAACTTACCCATGTTTATGTGTGGGAAGTCTTACGTGATACCTTTTGTTTTAAAGGTTTTTAAAAGTTAAGCAACTTTAACCGTTTACTCATACCAGACTCATGTCTGACCCGGAGTTTATTTCTGTTTTTCTTAAACTCTCGGGTACTCAAATTTTTACGAGTAGCCAAGGGTATCAGGATAGCTTTGTTAAAGTCTGGAGGAGCAATGGAGCAGGAGGCTTCATCGTATAGATATGTATTGGTTCCGCTGTGTTAGTGTTTATCTGTATTTCCGCTGTGTTGTATCTCTGTGTTGTATTGAGATGTATCGAGTTGTATTAACTAGACAGGTGTTTATAACTGTCTAGTATGTGTTGTATTATCTGTGTGACTCTGATGTATATGATACTATGTATTGTTTCATGTGATATATTATATTTTATTCGTTCCGCTGTTGAGATTCTGATATTGTTTCTTCTTTCTTCTCTATCTTTTCTATTTCTCACCCCTTTCTTTCTTATCGATGATGCGACTTTCTGGTAGTAGAAAGTCGGGTCGTCACACTATGACATTAGAGACTTGCTATGAGCTTGTCTGTCATTCTCTCATAAGAGCATATGGATGAGAGATCTCCTTTTTGCTGGATTTGTTGTTTTTATCTCCTGGGACCATTCAGTCAAGAGCTTTGTCTCTCTAAGGACTAGGGGTCGAGATATATGATTTTGTATATTGAGTTTTTGTTTGGCTTTTATTTGATTTGAGTTTACATTTCTTGATATCTCTGAGGGCCTAATAGTCGGAAGTTATCACTTCCATTAGGACTATAGGTGGAGATAATTATCGGGATGTTGCTTTCGATATTTTGTATGGGTTGAGCTTTTATTGAGATTTGTACTTTTTGCTATCTCCTAGGACTAACATTTGGAAGTTTTGACTTCAATCAAGACCGTAAGTTGATATCGTATTCTTGGATATTGATTTTCATATTTATTTTGGATTTCATTCTATTTGGATTCCATATTTCCCAAATTATCTTTTATTGCTTAGCAGTCGAAAGTTATTACTTTCATTAGGACTGTATGTAACAACCCTGTATTTTGTGATTATTTTAATTATATATTTTAATTATTTTAAATTGAATTTTACTGATTTGAAAACTTTATTTTATTTATTTAAATGGATAATTTTTGTTATTTTAAATATAAATTTTGATTTGTATGTGAATTATAATTCCAAACATAAATAAATAGAGTATTTTCCAAAACTGTGAATTTTGGTCAATATGGTCAAACTTTGACTTTTAATTTAAAATTTTAAAATTTTAATTTTTAAATCTATCTTTATTTTATGAAAGTAAATAAAATTATAAGAATATTGCTTTTCGTTTCGTTGAAATCTGATTTATAATGTGAAAGTTATTCCTTTTTCAATATTGTGTGTAATTTGTTGTATTTAACACATTGTTTATTTTAAATTGTATAAATAATATTTTATTCGGTCATGTAATGTTCTAAGTTATATTTATTTGGGTAAAATAACTTTTATGTATATAGTTTGGTTTTAAAACATTTTTTTTGTGTGTAATTTACATTTTCCAGTGTCAGTTGTATTCTGTTTATAATTTTTAATCTCCAGTTTCAATTAATTAAAGAAATTCTTTATTTATCTCTCTATTTCCTTAATATTTTATTTTATTCTCATTCCCATTTATTTTGTTCCACATTTATTCTATTAATTTGACCTTTTATTTGTTTTAAAGTGAAGTAGAAATTTTTCTAAAGCTAGTGATGATTTATTTGTAAATTTTGGACCCGGTTTTGAATTTTTAAGCAATTTCTTCATTCTTTTGCTATTTTCTTTAAAATTAATTAATTATTTTCAATTTATTTTACTTTTTTTCAGTTTTTAAATTCATTTACTGATTTTTATTTTGTTTTATTTGAATTAAAGAAAATGGAAATATGAAGAGTTTAAAGGCTTTTCATTTCAAGTCCTTTCATTGTCCAAAAACTCTTCACATGCCATAACATCTCATTAATTCATTTTTGGCTGTCTACTTTTCAGTTTTAGCCGTGAATTACCATCTCATTTCTCACGCAAAACTCATTTCTAAAATTCTTATTCACGACTAAAGCAATTATGGTAATGGCATCTTCTTACTTTTCACTTTTCTTCTCATTTTCATGTCATTTTTGCCTTGTTTCTCTTGCCTTTTGCTCGGCCATCCCCTTGCTTGTCACGGCCACCACCTCCTACCACTCCTCCTTGTCTTCATCACCACCTACCACTTCAGATCCATCCATGGCCGAACCCTCCATGATGACAAAACTCCACCAAAATGCAAACAATGCCTTAAAAACAATGCTAGCTGAGCTCCCATTGACCATACCCTTAATTTTCCACCACCACCACCTTTGGCCGCCACAACCACCTTGTCCAGACCCTACCTCATCACTCCAGCTACTGACTTGAGATGTACACCCTCTGGTTGAACCAAATTGCCCATGGTCGAGCCTTAGTTTGGACCATTTTCCACCTATTTGCCTAGAAACCCTTCACTTACCCTATGTTGTAACTTCCTCCATCATGTTCTACCTTGTAGCCTTACCTTTTCCAGACCCATACCTGATCCAAACCAAGTACAAACCTAACCTAATTGATCCCCTAGGCCATGCAAACAAGTAGAGAAAGCAAGGCAAAAAGTTTCGTATTCAAACTGCTTTTTGTTTCAAAGTTATTCAAATTCAATCGTATTGATTTTTAACTATCATTTTGGTTTTGTTTTTGGGTTGTAACACAAGATCTATAACTTGGATCTCGCTCTCCACTAAAGTTCGTAGCTTTGTCATTGTGTTCTGGTTTTTGTTGTGTCATTTGAACTTACGTCTCCAGCAAAAGAGATGAGTAAATCTCACCTGACATTTATACTTATGCAAATGTGAATTGACAACAATTGAATGTGTAGAATATTATATATGATGTTATAACTGCCTATGATTATTAATGATATGATGTTAAACCTGTTATTTTACCTGTCATATTATCTGTTACTGTTATTTATTGTTAAACTGTATATTTATACCTATTTATACACTGCAACTTCCATTTAGATTAGATTCACTATGGGTTGAAATGATACATACCCGAACAGATTTTAGAATAGGGAAAAATCGTTATGGGCTGAAATGATAGGCCTGAATGGTTTTTATTTATTTTATTTTAACTTGGGATTGCGGGTTTGAAATGATAGAACCCGGATTTTTGCTTTTTAAACTACGGATTGAAATGATATATATTCGTATGACTTGACCTAGGTTAGAAAACTATATACATGCCCGTGGTTATTTTATAAAGTATTTTAAATATTTTAAATATGTTTAAGAGTGTAAATTTATGAAAATTGGATTCAAATTGGATTTTTAATGTTTAAATAAAGAAATTTTGATTTTCTATAAGTTAAAAATGTTGAAAATGAATAGAAATGGAATTTTTGAAAATATAACTTAAGTTAGAAAATTTTGGAATTTTGGTTAAAATGAGAAAATAAGTTATATAAATAAAAATGAAAATAAAAATGGAAATTTGAAATTTATTGGAAAATGGAAATAAAATTTAAGTGTTAAGTTTATTTATTACAAATGTGAAGAAAAGAAATTTACACTTGAATGTGTTAAATAATTCATTGAAATTTGATTTAACTATAACAGATTTATTTAATAAAAATCATGTGTTAAATGATATATTATATAAACATTTTTGAATGTTAAAAACATGATTTTTATAATGTTAAAAGGGTTTAAAATGAATTTTATTATTGGCTGGAAATACACTAAAATCTGGAAAATACTTTTAATAGCATTCAGAAATGCTATGATTTCAGAATTGAACTAAAACTTAGTAGAAAGAAGCTATTACAGCATTTCTGAAATGTTGTAGTTGCTGTAGTAAATGTAAAGGCTAAAGAACTTAATAAAGGGCTATTACAGTAGTTCTGTAAACTGCTGTAGCTGCCTGCTGTCTTTGCTGAAATTAAGTAAAACCCTTTTTTTGAACCTGAGCTATTACAGCATTTCTGGAAATGCTGTTTTTGCTGTTTTAAACTAAATTTCTACTAAAATGAGATATAACAGCAGTTTTAAAGTGCTGTCTTTGCTGAAATAAAATGTTTTCAAATATAACTTATAACAGCTTTTTCTAAATGCTGTGAAAGGCTGAAATTTTCAATGTTTATGGATATTGACCTAGTAAATGAACTCGGAATGATTTGAAACTTTGGAAATTGAATACTTGACTTGAAATAATAATAATTTCACCTTTAAATGGTTTAAATGGAAAACTATTTAAAGGGTGATTTGATAAGATAATAAATGAATGATATTTTGGAGTTTTAAAGGGTATTAAATTTGATAATTGAATTTGAATTCAAATAATGATTTGAAAGGAAGTTTGAAAAGATATGATATTTTGATAATTTGAAATGGTTTGGAAATGATTTAATCTTTATTTTGATAAAGATTTGGATTTGAAATGATATTTAAATTTGAAGTATAAAATATTGTTCTGAAATATTATAACCACGGGTATACTTCTCTATATGTCATTTGATTTCCTAATGATGGTTGTGATGCACATTAACACTGTTAGTTGCATTATTTACTTCGATATGGACATTTTTGTGATATTATTATTACTGTTTAATTGATGGTTTTATGGATCCTTAAAGGAATGGCGATCCCAAGCATCCTTTAAGTTATTATGCATTGCTATTACAGTTCAATTGAGTTGGTTTACATTGTATAAGTATATATGTCCTGACTCGGGTGTTTTGTGTTTTGCTTTACGCTCGGGTCAACCTGAGAATCACAGCTTTGGATTCAACTTCTGGAGCTAGAGTTTTGTTGGAGCTTATCTGTCTATCTATTCGTCTACTTCTTCCAGTTAGTTCCTATTTTGTATTTGTCTTTGTATTATTGATTTATGTATCCTGACTTCTACTGTACCTATTTTACTATGAGAATTTTGTATACATTTTGAGAGTTTGTATATAGTAGCTTCATGAACTACTATGGTATTTTATTTCCGCTGCGAGTTATTCTGATATTTCTGTGTAAGTAATTCTTTGAATGATTTTATTTGCTCCAAATTTTATTACAATCTATTATTTTGAATTATTCAAGTCAGACATGTGTGGATTATTGTCGATTTGAATGGTCCAAAATAGTGGGTCATTACATTTGGTATTAGAGCTTTGGTTTTAGGCAAACCTTAGCCTGTGGAGCAAAAACTCATTAGAGATAGGGTAGAAATACCCTAGAATGAGTGAAATCAATCTCTGAATCATTTCTTTGTGAGAGGACGTATTTCCGAAGTATAAAATTATTTTCAAATGATTTTTAAAAGAAGATTATTTTGATATAAAATTTTCTTGTTTCGAAAGAAAATTTTCAGGACTTTGTCCCTTTCGTATCCACCTTGGTAGTAATTTCTTTGATTAGGATTTCCTTAAAAATTCTGAACTTCTATCTTTTTTGGGATTTTCTTCGATTAGGATTCCTTTGAATTTTGGAACGCTCCCACTTGCTCTGAAATCCATTCCGGTCTCCCCTAATTGTATTCTTTTGATTTTTGGAGCATTCCATATGACCTCTATAAAGATCGGCGGTTCCGCCAATCTTTGAATGATTTGTAAAAGGGTGAAACTTCCTTATAATTGGCATTGATTCACCGGAGATTTCTGTATCCTCGATTTACGATGTTTTCTATCTTCTGCTATATTTAGATTCTATCTCTGGCGATCGAAGGTCGATTTGCCTTAGATTTTCGCATCGATTATATTCCTGAAGTCACGGTTGGCCCTGTTAAGGTTGCCCGCGATTTATATAGGCTTATCCATCTTCTATTTGGTAATTTAATGATCTTATCTTCGTTTGTGCTTATCTTTGAATCAAAATTCTATTTGATTAGAGTCCCTCTAAATTTGAATCTCTGTTTTGTTTTGAAATCCATCCTTGAATCATCCATTGGAAAATTTGTGGTTGATTGTCTTTTGAAATTTTTGTATTCATCGTAGTTGTTATTTTGATAAGGATGACCATATTTATATATAAAAGTGAGATGTTTTCGATAAGGATTATATACCATTTTAAAATTGGGGATTTAAAGTTTTGAATTGATTTGTAATTTTTAAATTTATATAAGAAATGGTTTCATATAAAATAATTTATAACTTAAGGTTTTGAATCTGAATTTGAGTGATTGAACTCCGGCATTTTGGAACTAGTTTTAAGATTTTGAAATAATAAATAATATGATTTGAAAGTATTTTCCGAATATGAAATGTTTCAAATGATTTTAATGATGTTCAAATGATTTCGAAGAAATTTCAAAAGAAGTTTGAGAAAATAGAAGTCCAGAACCCACTTATGTCGCTGGGAAATAATTTCGGTGTTGAATGCATGCATCATCGACATTGATTTTCGAGTTTCTGAGTGGGGTAGAGGCCACTTCGGTAGCTTTGTTATGTGGGTGACTTGTGAAACTTATTTTGATTTCAAATTCCGAAGTGTGATGTGATATTCGAAAGATATATGTATATATATTTGAACAATCTGAAATGAGCTGGTGTTCAGTCCTTGAGTTTTGGATTTGATTGATATAACTCTATCTTTTGGAATTGATTTACTGATTTAATTGTGATTTCCAACTCTTGGATTGAAATATGATTTCTTTGACTATTTTGAAGGTTTGAGCACTTCCAAATCAAGGTTAACTTTTTCAAAGCTAAGAAATTTTGAAAAGTATAAAGTATATAAGTTTGGTATGTACGTTTAAAGTATGTAGTAATATGATTTAAATAAGTTGAAACTGTTTTGTTAAGTAAACGAATAAGGCTATTTTGAATTTTCTAATATGAAAATTAGATTTAAAATGTTTTGAAAAGAATTTGGTCTTCAAAATATTTTGAAAAAAAATTAGTTTAAATGTTTTAACTGGGTAACATCTTTATAAAACTATATATTGAACAAGTTGGAATAGATACATAAGTTGTACGTATGCTGTTTTATTCGCATAATTAATTTGATTCAGGTATGAGTACACAAGTTCGAGGTGAATTACACCATTTCATGTTAGGATTTTTCATTTGATTCTTGATGGCGAATATTTGATATGGATTTTAGGCTTGATTCTAGATTTCTCTATCATAGTATATGGCTATGCAAGGAGACTGATGGCTTCTAGTCGAGAAACCATATCGAAGTCCGCATTAGGGAAGTCGAATGGACAATACTAGTTTGAAAGCGAACTTGTGTGATCAAGCGAGCGATCGAATGTAATGTTGCGAAATGATGACATATGTACATCTTATATTCTAATATCTTTGATACCTGAAATTGGAAGTTGTTAGGTTGGATATCTTTGTAATTTAATTAGAATTTTTCTTTTATGAAAAACTACTACCAATTTAAAACCATTTTTCAAAACTATTTTTCTTTTGTTCTTCTTAAACAAACTATTTTATTCTATTTTACATACAAACTATTTTATATACAAAACTATTCTAAATTAAAAGTCTTTTATAAGGCAAAGATGTTCAATCCCATATGGCTCTTCATCCAGCAAAATTTATTATTTTTGAAAAATTTTGATCCTTATATAAGATGAACTTTATGTAAGTATAAGATGATTTTGAAAACCATTGATTTTGGAAATGAATTGTTTGACTTAATTTATATTGATTTAGAAACTTTGATTATTGTAACGACCCGTAAATTTTAACTGTTTTAATAACGTAATTAGTTGAAATTTTGTGAAATTTTAAACGATAAAATTTTGAAATAAAAATTTGATATTTGGAATGTGTCTAACTAATCATAGCAACTGGTAAATTTTCATCAGATAATTTGGAAGTTTATTTTCTAGTGTAATTTTATTCCAATTTATATTAGTTAAAATTGATGATAATAAAATGTTTTCCAAACCTGAATATTTTTACATAGAAAAATTCTAATTCATCTTCTGACTAAGACGTCATTTTTCGTTTTTCCAAATCGGGACTTCTTTAGCTCCGTCGATCTTATTTTTCTGCGTTTTTGCTACATTTTCCGCTAGTAGAAAATTCAAATTTTTATAATTCAATCATACCACTGATATCTGTATACCGTTTTGATCGTCTCGTCATGCTGAGCACTGCGGTATATAAATTTCTGTGTTTTGGAGTTCGGTATGCGACAAAAAAACGAGAACGGTTAACCGTATCGGCATTCCTTTCTGAACTCTTTTGGTTTCTGGTGTCTTTTCTTTATCCAAGGTATTAACCATCAGCCATTAACTTTTATTATTTTCAGCATTCAACCGTTGACTATTGCTATTCCCATCGTTTAATTTACATTTTCTAGTTCATTGATTTCTCTTTGTACGCTGCATTCATTTATTCATTCTACCTAAAAAATTATTATAATATAAAAAGTTGGGTTTATATTTATGTGAACGGTCATCTTCTTCTTTTCTCCTTAGGAAACAACTCGTCTCCTTGCTTATTCAATCTTCTCGTCCTCAATTCCTTGTGAACCTTCTCCTCCATTTTTGCGTTCGCCTCATATATTTTTCCCAGCCCCTTCTCCTCTTCATTACATCTCTATTTCGCAAAACACCCCTGCCACTTTCTCATCCCCAATGTAGTATCTCCACGCAACCGCACAGTTGTCTTCTTCCCTTCCTCCCTTTTCACTTCTCGGTAAACCCAGCAAGGCCGAAGTCTCCTACCCTCCGAGCCAAAGTTCAACCATCATCACGTGAAGCCTCGCCTGTCCCCACCTTCAACCAACGTTCTCATTTCCATGCGTGCACAGCTCAGCCGCGGCAGCCGACCTCTATGCTAACACCCTCAATCACTTGCAAGTGCTGACCCATCACTAGCTTACTCTTGTCATTCGTATAAAAAGGTATATATAAGTTTGTATATATATAATTTATATAAGTGTTATTTTACATTTTATATTTATATAAGTGTAGTTTGCTTATTGTTAGGTCTGCATGTATGTTGTTTATATAAACTTTTATATGTCGGTATATAAGTGTGACAGTGTAGTTTTATATATGTAAGTATATAATAACTTAGTTATTGGTTTATAGTACGAACAATATAAAAGATATAGGTGCTATTTGTATTGTGTGCTAGTTTATAATGCTGTTTGTATATATGCTTAGTTATATAAGATTTTTTTTATATATTAGTTTATAAAGTTGAGAAAGTTATTAAGTATACAGTTTTATATTGTATACAGTATAATGTATTGTATAAAAAGGTTTGATTTGTTCTGTAAGTTGATGGTATATATATATATATTATATTCTAGAAGAAGAATTACCTTATTGTATGTAAGCTATATATATATAGTAGTCTAGAAGGAATAGTATATATATGTTATACTGTTTAAGTACTTTCAAGAATAGTATATATATATGACACTTTGTATACAAATATTTTTTTATATGATTTGATGTTTAGGTACTTTAAGTACTTTTTAGTTTATAAGCCCCTGTTTATATGAATTTTTTTATACGCATGCACCTATTTGTTATTTTGTAGATAAATATAATTCGCATAGCTTTGCTGTATGAGTTTGTGTATACTGATAAAGTTATATTAGTTAGATGTTGAATTTATATATATATATATATATATATATTTATTTATTTATTTATTTATTTATGTATTAAGTATTGATTTAGAGAAATGATATATATATATATATTGATTCTGAAAATGTTTGATTTGATGTATTAATATCTATGTAAGTATAACAGCTGATAGTATATATAATTGGTTATATATATATAAACTATTGGGCTTTAAAAATATATTTTATAAAAGTGTATAGGTGATATTTGTGTGTATATATATATATATAGATTCGTATAACAGTATATACAAATTTTATAATATGTTGTTGCATATATATATGTTCACATCAGTTTTACATATTTTAATTTAATATATGTCTGAAATTTGGAATATGGTTATATAAATAGTTATGTATAATTACATATACACTAGTTCACCTGAGTTTGGATTTTTAAATATGTATATAGATTTTGTTTATTGGGGTTAAAAAGTTAAATTAATGATTTGAAATATATATATATATATATATATATATATCTTATTTTGAATTTGAATATATGTTTTAAAATGTGGTTTTAGAGAAAATTATAACATGTATTTTGTTTCAAATCTATATCAAGTTGGTTCTGATTCATTTTCGTCGATTCCTTATTATCAGCTTCGTTCGTCGATTTGAGTTCTATCTTGCCTTGTTTTGAGATTCGTGCCTGGATCTCGTAACTCAACTCCATTGTCTACCTCTCTAGCCTCGAAAGGTGAGCAATCACTCACGATTAATGTTCTTTTATTTATTATATTTGATTTCAATTGAAACGACAATTGAAATATGCTGCTATTAGTTATTTACATTTGCTATATATATGCCGATATCTGTATATGTTCACCTGTGACATCTGACACCATTATCTGTTATTTATATTGCTATATATATGCCATTATCTGTATCTGTTCACTTGTGACATCTGACACCATTATCTGTTATTTATCACAGATGATATATGCCTGTTACTGTTGTTATATTATTATCATATCTGTTATCACTTTGCAAGTTCCCTGTTAATATAGAATTCACTATGGTTTGAAATGATACATACCCGAACGATCTGTAGAATAGGAGAAAATCGTTATGGGTTGAAATGATAAACCCAAGCGATTTTCATTGACATTGAATTTGGGATTGCGGGTTGAAAAGATATATACCCGTATATACTTAAATTGCGGATTGAAATGGTAAATATCTGTATCACTTGACCATAAGATAGAAAATTTTATACAAACACCGTTGGTCTATATATAAATATTTTGAAAATGATTTCTATGGTTTTGGAAAGGAATATACGGTTTTAATAGATATTGATTTTAAAGATTTTTTAAAGTTGATTTAATAAAGTTGATATATAATATTTTTAAGTATTTATTTAAAATATATTTTCAAATATAGAATTTATATTGATTCAGGTTGGAAAGATAAATTTAAAATTGATTTGAAATGTTATTAATTTAATAATTTTACTTAAATAAGTTTTATTTGAAATTTATTAAATTTGAGATTTTAAAGATATATTTTATAACTTGAATTTGATTAAAAGTAACTTAAATGAATATTTCAAATTTATATAAATTTAAATGGGATATTTTGTTTATTTAAATTTGTAAATTGAAGTTGTATTTAGATGTTATTGAAATGATTAAGTAAATATTTCAAAACTAAATAATAGTAAAGTGAATTTGATATATATATGAAATTATCAAATTTAGTTTTGAAATGTTGAATATTTAAAGCTTTAAAATATATTGAAATTGAAATGGCTTATTTTGTGGTTCAAATATGTACTTGAAATCGATAATTTGAAATGGTCTATTTAGAAACTGAATCGAATTGAAATTGATAATTTGAGATTCGATTAAATTTGTATTTTGGAACCCGAGTTGAGCTGAATCGATTTGTGAAATTTGAGGAAACTATTTTATTATATAAAGTATTTTAAATTATATTTAAACTATTTTATATTATTTTATAAACTATTTTTAATATAACTATTTTTGATATAAACTATTTTAAATATACTAATTATTTTAATATAAATTATTTTAACTTATAACTATTTTATATAAATTATTTTATTTTGTATACTATTTTATTTTATATACTATTATCAATATCTAAACTGTTGAAGGAAAGTATTATGATTCCAAAGCATTTGATTTCTAAATTTTGATTTCCAAAGAATTATGATTTCCAAAGTGTTTGATTTAGAAAGTATTATAACTTTGAAGTACTAAGATTTTGTAAATAGATATATTTGAGATGGATATATTTAAAATGTAAATGATAGCGTATTTGGTTTTGAAATGGAAGTGATATCGTATTGATATGGTTTTGAAATGACAATGATATTTTGGTTTTGAAATATAAACTATTTTGGAAGTTTATTAAATGACCAATCGGTGTAATAATTACATAGTTATTGAAGAGTCCGGGATCGGTTAGAGACATACTCTCTGTCTAAACCAAAAACCACTTTAATAACTATTATACGCGGAGTGTGATCCAGAATGAAGTGGTTGGAATGATGACGTTGGTGGATTTGAAGAAAGAGAACGATAATGGATAGCCTTGACACTTGTGTCAAATTGGAAATGACTTAAACAGGAGTTGTGCCGGGCCAGTGAGGTTAGCTACCTCTAGCGGACACACTTCTTCGTAAACTACTCATTACTTGTTTTTTATTGGTGCACACCCTTGATTTGGGAGTGTTGTTTCGCGGTGTTGCAATCGTTGCGGCGATGCGTTCTCACCAGTCCGGATCAGGCAAACGATAGTTTCACTACCTTGGGTATTGCCTCATGTGCCTTGTCATACTCGTATCCCTATGCGCGATGTAACGACCCGGGTTTTTCGACCCCGAAAATCCCGAATTGTTAAGGAAAGAAAAAGAAGAAAGAGATAGAAGAGAAAGAAGAAGAAGACAGAAACACCAATCATAGAAATCTCACATTCGCAGCGGATTAAAATATAATATCAAATAATAATATTAGTTATACAAAGAAAACTGTATCAGTCAATCCCATTTTTATACATCAGAGTTACAACATTTCACAATCACAGGACAATTAAAATAACTCGTCCCAATAATTAACAATATATCACACTCCATACGTTCCTACCATCCAGCTCGCCTCCTAAGCTCCAGAACGTCCTTACCTGGAAATCTGTAATACTCGGTCTGACCCGAGCATTACATCAAAGTAACACCCGAGTCAGGCTGGAAACCAGCGTGAGTAAACTTATCTAACATGAAATTCCAATTCATAGAACTTATATAAAACCCGGGGTAACCCGTTCATCACTACAAGTTCACAACTTGTTATAGTCAACACTTAATCAATCCCTATGTACCTTTACTTAGTTTTAAATGGTCCAGTCATTTAAATTATTCCATTTCAGCCTATTGATTTCTCATATCAATCTATAAAGAATCGAAGTGGTTTCGGGCATTTACTAATACCCGACTCCGGTGTAACGACCACGACTTTCTCTCCATAGAAAGTCGTATCGCTAATAAGAAAGAAAGGGATAGAAAGAGAAAAGAAGAGAAAGAAAGAACTAAACAATATCAGAATCTCACAGCGGAACGAAACAAAATATATTATATCACATAAATATTACATAGTATCATATACAACACTTATCAGAGTTACACAGATTACACATCATATACTAGACAGTTATAAACATCTGTCTAGTTATCACATCTCAATTCAATACAGATCAATATAAAGATCAACACAGCGGAAACTACTATCTATATCTACAACGTTGAAGCCTCCTGCTCCATTGCTCCTCCAGATTACTCTTCAAAGCTAAACCTGAATCCCTTGGCTACTCGTAAAAATTTGAGTACCCAAGAGTTTATAAAACAGAAATAAACAACTTGGGTCAGACATGGGTCTGGTGTGAGTAACAGGTTAAACTTGCTTAACTTCAAAACCTTTTGAAAGAAAAGGTATCACGTAAGACTTCCCACACATAAACATGGGTAAGTTTTTACCTTACGCTAACCAAAACATTTGATAGGAAATTCGATTGTATTATAATAGGGTCTAGGGTTTTCAAGTAAAATACAAAAATAGCTGAAATGCTTACATCTCACATTCCAACATAGTTGGGCACAACTAATACGTACGACACTTATTGGAGTTTGGATTCCATACAATGGCAGGGCTACTGGGGTACCGCCCGTCACAGTACGTGGCCTAGATCACCGTACCGAGGATCACTCCCAATCCCCTGCAACACAAGGTCGGAACATCCCTTACTGGATAATTCCCGCACAAGATACCTCACGGTTGGGATCAGCAACCGCACCACTAAGTCGAAATAGAAAGGGACATCTAGACAGAGGTAACCTTGTCCTACTTGGGTGCTACCCACTAACCTTGCTGCACCTCCCCTGTTTTAGCCATTCCCGGTTTGTGAGGCTTGAGGTCACGATTACCTTAGAAAAGAACACATCTATCTTAGAATGCTCATCGTCCACCTGACGATGTGCTGAAAGCATTCAATCCATACAAGTTCGTTCCGGGTTCGAACGAAACCGAAGGCGTTATCTCGTTACACTCGTTTTGGAATCACCCTCAGAGTTAACGACAATAACCCTTGCACTCTGAATCTTCATCTTCACTTGATTCACGACCTATCGTTAATTTGGATCGATGTGGTATTCGGGTCTCCAGACCTGGAAATCCGGTATACGGAAACCCGATCCCGGTCTCATCGAAATCCAAAGCGTATCTTTTAAGGCCAAGTTGTTTTAAGGTTAAAACAATTCAATTCATTATCTTTATACACAAAGAAAGATAATTCCCAACAGATAATCAACATTATCAGATAATCCATACAATTCAACTAACATCCATATCATACAGCATATATCTCATCAGAGATATTAATCAATGCAAAGTATCCAATACTAACACCCATTCATAAGTAATGATTTATATCATTTCTAATTAATTTAAAGTGAATTAAACTAATTACTTCATTCTATAAATCCTGCTTACTTAATTATTAATTAAACCAATTAATTAATCATTACTCTAAGTATCCATCTTAATTAATCATTCCTGATTAATAATCCTTTAATTACTTTAAGTAATTAATACTTAATTAATTTCACAAATTAATTATCTTAAACCATTCAGTAATTAATCTTTAATTACTTCATTAATTAATTAATTATACTTAATTATCTTAATCCTTAATTAATTACAATTAATTAATTACTTTAATCACTTATTATTTATTAATTAATCTTAATTAATCAATTCTTAATTACATCATTAATTTTATTAATTAATGATCCTTAATTACTCTTAATTAATTATCTTATTTAAATTAATTACATTAAGTAATTAACCTTTAATTAAACAACATTTATTAATCACTCTTGATTAATCTTCAATCAGTAATTAATTACCCTTAATTACTTCATTACATAAATTAATTACTCCTTAATTAATTATCTTTAATTAATCTCTTGATTAATTACAAAGTAATTTAATCCAAATTCCTTTCTTAACCTTAAATCATCTTCCATTAATTACATCCAGTAATTATCATTAATTACTTAACTAAGTAATTACAATCCATTTATTAAATTAAATAATTATTTATCAAATCATCAAATGTTTAAATTAATTAAACTTAATTAATTAACTTAAACAAATTACATTTAAACTAAATTAATTACATTAAGTAATTAATTCCTTAATTACTTCCTTTTTAAGAAATTAACCTTTTATTACTTCCATTAATTAACTCTAATTACTTTCATTAAGTAATTATCCTTTTATTAATTACATTCATTTATTAACTGCTAATTACTTATACTAAGTAATTATACTTTATTAATTATATTAAGTAGTTATACTTAATCAGTTTCAAAGTAATTATCCTAAATTAATTAATTATCTTAAATTAATTATATTAATTAATTATCCCCAAATCTTTAGTTAACGATCCTTATCTTAATTACATTCATTAACTATTCATTACTAATTAATTAATTAATTAGGCCTCTTCGAATCATCTTAAGCACAACTGTTTAAGTTTAAAACAATTCCATTTATATCTACAATTACATATTTATATAGCCATTTATCATAGATAGACAAAACCATACAGTTCAATCCAAACATATCATATCACACAAATCACATAGGGATGTCAACTATTTTAAGGCATACAATATTACACAATCATTCATAAGTAAGATTAATTAGTCACACCATTTCTAATTAATTTAAATAAATTAAATTAATTACTTCAATCATTTTTAATCCTACTTACTTAATATTAATTAATTACAAACCATTAATTAGTCATCCCTTAATTATCCTCTCTGATTACATTCAGTAATTAGCCTTTAATTAATTACCCAAATTAATTAACCTTCACCATTTCACATTAATTATATTTATCTTTAATTAATTCCTAAAATGAATTATCCTATAATCACTTACATTAAGTAATTATCATTTAAGTAATTAATCTCAAATTACATACATTAATTAACCTCTAATTACCAATCGATTAATCTCTAATTACCAATCAATTAGTCTCTAATTACTTAATTAATTAATCTCTATTCTTAATTATTAATTAATTAATCCTTAATCCTTAATTAATTAATCCTTAATCATTAATTAATTAATTCCTCTTTAATTACTTCATTAATTTAGTTACTCATTAATTATCCAATACCTTAATTAATTTTAAGATAAACCTTTTCTTTATTAATTTCTAAAACATTATTAAGATCTTACACTTGAAATTATTTACCATTAACGTATAATATAAAAACGTATTACTCCTTTAATTAACTACTACATTACATATTTAAATTAAGTTTTTAAATAAACTTAAGAATCTACTTAATTTATTTATGTAACATAAATCATTTAACTTTCTTTAAACCGATTACTAAATAAAACATTTATTATATATATAAGAAAATTTATTTAACTGATAATTAATTACCCAATATAAATTAGGAATTTTCTTTACTCTAAACCTTCTAATTTAAAAATAAATTTTGCTAATTACCCTACAGACCAGACTCGAGCCCAACCCAATACAAACTCGAGTCAAAACCCAAACTACCCTGACCTTCCTCCTTCTTCCTCTCCTCTCAAATCACGGCAACCCCAAAACCCAGACACACACTAACACACGTGCACATGCACACATGATCAGAACCACTCCGACCATCACCGCTACCACCAGCAAGTCGTCGATGACATGCTTGATCGCCTCCACTACCCAGAAACCCGATCGAACTCGTAAATCAAAATCGAGCAAAACGACCTATACAGGGACAAACCCGATCGCACGAACCACCTCGCACCGCCCAATGCCGACCACCAGAAAACTCGTCGCCGTGCCCAGACCTTCGCCACTCGACCATGCTCCTTTTCCCCTTACTCCGGCCTCTTCCGATGCGATTACGACATTGCATTGGCCTCGACAATCTCGTCGTCTTGAGCAGGATCTTAAACCCTAGTTCAACGTGGTTCGACCTCCACGTTCATCTATAAAGCCTCCTTCCATTTTTCCTGTGACCACCAAGCTACCCGCTACCTCCAGCCTTGATCACAAAGACAATCATTCCGCCGATCATCGGAATTTGATGATAATAAGATTTCCGTTCAACTCAAGAATCCACACTATTTTCAAATCTATAAATCTTGATCTTATCATTAAAATTCCTCATTTTACAACTCGAATCAATTTATAAAATTTAAACTTGAAATTAACATGATTGGGTTTTCTGATATTATACATTTTGACTGTGATTTCAGATTTTCCAGTAAACCTTTGACTAATTATACTTATAATTATTTTTAAAATTAAGTTTACACTCCTATCATCATCTTTTATTTAGAAATCAAAGCCTAAAACTGATCAGAGAAAGAACAAATGATTTTAGAATTATATTAGCATCCAGACATTCAAGATCAGAGTGAACACTGTTATACCCACAGAGATATCCATATACATATACACATATAATCATTAAATCAACATGCAAACCATTATCACTAATTTAATACTTAAGTTTACTGCATGCATTAAGTGTTAAACAGATTTAAAACCTTAAAAATAACAGTTTGTTTACTCACTTTCCTGGAAGAACAGAGAAGTCTGGGCCTTCCTGGAAATTTTATTTCTTGAATTTGAATTTAACTTGATTTGCTTTGATGTTGATCTGGATTGAATTTCCTGAGTTGATTCTTGCTTTTGTTCAGATTTTGAATATGTGAAGAAATTTCCTTTTCGATTTGTTTACTGGTTTTTAAGTTACAGATTTTGTTTGTTGATGAATTTCTTTATCTTTTATTTGAACTGATCCAAGAAGAAAGATGGAGTAGAAAAATGATGATATAAATATATTCTTGATTAAAATTTTTAAGAAAATAAATAAAATTGAGACACTTGTAAATTTGGCTTACACTTGTCATTAGACATATTCTTAGGCTTCCATTTGTAACTATGTATATATATTTTAACTCACATATGTAATTCCATGTTTTTTTTAATATGTTTTTATATTTATAAATGTCTTAAGAGTATAAATATTTAAACTTCTCCTTTATTTATCTTATATATAATTTAAAAGAAAAGGATATAAAATTCAATTTCACACTTAATTAATTATACAAATATACTAGTTTAATATATTATCCTTTATTTATATTTATAAAATATTTTAAAGATAATGATATAAAACTAATTTCATACTAAAAAAATCATATATACACATTATTTATTATTGGTTTGAAATTAACAATTTTGCCAAATTTTAAATAATTTATAAGGGAGATTACCACATCTAAATTTGTACAATTTATAAATCAGTATATTATTATTATTATTATTTTTAAAAAAAAGTTAAATCAGATAACTATCCAATTATCTGATGCCCGAAAATCCGGGATATCACATTCCTCCCCCCTTTAAATCTTTTCGTCCTCGAAAAGGAACGAAGCAAGAATTTTATTACAATGTTGATTATCAGTTAAATTATTCCTTAGACATCTTAACTCTTAACTCTTTTTATTTAAATTTCTCAAAACATTTTAAAAATGTACATAATATTATCAAAATAGTTTTTATAAAAATACTTTTTATAACTCGATGTCTCAACCAGTCCATCCTTGTTCTCACAGAAATTCGGTCATACGTTGATCAGGCGTAAGACTGAAAATCTATAAGTACTTAGCAGACCCATTTTCAACACCCAGTGAAAATATTTGGAAAATACTTTATTTGAAAATATCGAAAACGTTTTTGAAAATAGAGGAAATATCTTTGGTGAGAATGCTCTGGAAATCATCACCCCCATCCATGGTCGCAGTTAACCCGATGGTTACGTTGCCGTCCCGGCAAAATCCACAGATAACTGTAGGTCTCCGCGCTCCTCGATTACGCCATGGAACCCGCTACAGTTCGCAGTTATACCCGGGCCTTACGTTGCTAGCACAGCACAAACCCATATAACTGTAGGCATCAGCGCCACCGAATTTCGCTGCCAAATAATGAAACTTCTCCCACATAGGTCGCAGTCTACCGATATAAAATCAAACGTAGACAGTTGGCTCTCAGCGGCACACACGACTTTCGCTATGTTACCATAGTGTCACAGTCTACCGATATAAAATCAAACGTAGACAGTTGGCTCTCAACGACACACATGACTTTCGCTATGGTCTGCAGTAGATCGCAGTGACATCGAGTTAAACTATCGTCACAGAATAACCCAAATGCCTCTGTGGGCACCAGCCCCTCGACTTTCGCTACACAAATAATCCTCAGGAACTAGTTTGTCCGGACTCCTCACAGGATCAACTTTAGAAACCCCCCTTGGGGCTCAAGGCAGTACCACCCAGTGGTACTCCTGAGAAGTTCATTTCAAGGAAGCGCCTTTTTCCCCAGAGCTATTCTCAAAACACTTTATACTATATACTTATAGTATCTTCAAATCATACCCTTTATGATTTATCAAAATCTCCTTTACACAAAATCGATTACCAAAATCGATAATTCTCAAACTAGGCTTTCCAAAATCCAAAATTGATTTCTCAAAAATCAAAAGCCCTTTCCAAAATCCATAGGTTCCCAAAACCTTTTCCAAAATCATTCTCATAAGATCCTTTATATATATATATATAGATATAGATATATATAACTTTGAAAATCTTTGGATCATTTCAAACTTTGTATAAAACCTCTTTTATACTTTAAATATTTCAAAACCCTTTTCTTTCTGGCTAGATTCAATAAGGGAAGTTTATCATATTACAAAATATAAATTTATTTATTGTCAAATCAAATATTCAAGTTTGATTTCTTTATAAAGTTATTTACCATTTACTTACCTCCATAAAGTAAATTTCAACCAAAGAAATACCCAATTCCATTATATTTCACATAATATACCTTTCATTTTCGAAAACCATTTCAAATTTCTTATCCTCAAATTTTAAATGCCAATTTCATTCAAACCCGTACGATGTACACATATCATCCGTACGCTATATCAATCTAATCGCTCAATCGATCACACAATTTCACTTCCGAACTAGTATTGTCCACCCGGCTTCCTAGTGCGGACTCAGATCTGGTTTCCTGATCAGAAACCGTCATTCTCCTTGCATAGTCACAACTATGATAGAGAATATCCAGAACCAATCAACAATCCATATCCAGGTTCGCCGTCGAAAATCGAGCGAAAAATCCCAACTCGGATCGATAACACTATCTCGAAATTCTGTGTTCGAATCTGGATCAAATCACTATGCGAATAGAATAATATACGTATATCCTACGTATTTATCTTTGTTGGTTATTAGCCAAATCAATTCTCTTTTCTATTCACATTTCCTTTAATTCTATTCTCTTATTCTCAATTGCTTCCATTTACAATTGAGTTAATACTTCAATTATAAACAGTTTGAACTCTGACCCATTTAAATTTAAAATAGCTTGAAAAAGTTTTAAAATAGATAAGTAGTTGAAAAATAGTTATTAGTTTATAAAATAGCTGTAAAATAGTTAAGTAGGTATAAAATAGTTAGATAATTGCAAAATAGTTTTTAAAATAGTGATTAGATATAAGTAACTGAAAAATAGTACTTAGTTTATAAGACGGTTTCAAATAGTTAAATAGTTCCAAAATAATTGTAAAATAATTATAAGATAGTTTGGGGTTTAAGAAGAAAGATTGTATAGTAAATAGTTTGGAAAAATATATTTGTATTAAAACAATTTATTTTGAAAATAATCCAGAGCCAAACTGTTTAATTTCCCAATCTCCATTTCCAATTAATTTCCCATCAATTCAATTTAAATTTCACTTCCATTTAAATTGACTCAATTCCAATTTAAATAACTTCAATTTCCATTGAAATTGATTTAACCCCAATTCAAGTTGAATTAATCTTAATTCCTTTCCAAATTTCAAATCAAATTCCATTTGATTTTAAACATATTCATTTTAATTACAATTTCAAATTATTCAAATCAAATTGAGTTTGAACTAATTCAATTTAAATCTCAATTTTAAACTATCTCGAATTATATAAATTCGAGTTAAAATTTTTAAATATTGATTTAATTCCTTAAATCACAATTCCTTCACTTTTAAATTAATTCAACCTTTATTTTTTTTATTTTAACAAATTAAATCTTTAAACCTTTTAATTCTGAATTCAAATTTCAAAATTCCATTTTAAAATTATCTTTACTTAACTTATTACAAAGTTCAAATAAGAATTCAAAAACAATTTAATCTTCAGATTCTAATTTATTATCCATTTTCAATTTCCAGATCTCAAACCCATTTTGAGATCACTCATAACTCCCATTTAAATTAACCATTTAACTACCCAAGTTAAATTTAAATTTCATCTTGAAATTTCCAATTCAAGTTATTTATTCAACTTATTTAACTTCCTTCAAGTTAAATTTACTTAATCCTGTCAACTTTTCACAATTTGAATTCCCATTCAAATTTTAAACTTCAGATTAATAGTCTTTCCCCTTTTAAGTTTAAAAACTTACTTTACTTTGGGTTTTACATCACATTCCAATTTGAAACTCAACACTAAGTGTTTATTTCAAATCATCATTAGTATTATATATATTCCTCATATATACATTTTCTTTACACACCAAGTTATACTTTAAATTTTTAAACCACCTTTGTTTTTAATTCAAAACAACTTCTTTAAAACAATTTCAAGTTTTCTGGATTTAGATTTAAAATTTCACAATTTTAAATTCTCTTCAATTCCAATTTATAAGTTATACTCACTTAAATGTTTACTTCCCTAAACATTTCATTTTGCTAAATCATTAACAACATTCATTATTAAACACAATTACCATTTATGATAATAACCAAGATTATCATATCTGGAAACCAATTCATTATTACCTTTATTCTTGATAACATTTCTACAAATTCAAGATTTTAATTTTAGTTTGAATTCATTTCAAACTTATCTTCATTCAATTTTAATTTGGCTTTATTTCTATTACCACTTAATTTAATTCCAATATTTTAACAACCAATTACCTTAATATTTATTAGAAAGAAATATCATTTTATATATCAAAATATATTCTTATATAAAATCATTTAAAATCCTTATATAAGAAAATAACAATTACGCTCTCATATATATATATATACACACACTCAACTCGTTCTAGGGTACCATTGACCCTATCCTTAACGAGTAATCCCAACAGAGCCAAGGTTCTCGCTTAACCTTCAGCTCTGATACCAAATGTAACGACCCGGGTTTTTCGACCCCGAAAATCCCGAATTGTTAAGGAAAGAAAAAGAAGAAAGAGATAGAAGAGAAAGAAGAAGAAGACAGAAACACCAATCATAGAAATCTCACATTCGCAGCGGATTAAAATATAATATCAAATAATAATATCAGTTATACAAAGAAAACTGTATCAGTCAATCCCATTTTTATATATCAGAGTTACAACATTTCACAATCACAGGACAATTAAAATAACTCGTCCCAATAATTAACAATATATCACACTCCATACGTTCCTGCCATCCAGCTCGCCTCCTGAGCTCCAGAACGTCCTTACCTGGAAATCTGTAATACTCGGTCTGACCCGAGCATTACATCAAAGTAACACCCGAGTCAGGCTGGAAACCAGCGTGAGTAAACTTATCTAACATGAAATTCCAATTCATAGAACTTATATAAAACCCGGGGTAACCCGTTCATCACTACAAGTTCACAACTTGTTATAGTCAACACTTAATCAATCCCTATGTACCTTTACTTAGTTTTAAATGGTCCAGTCATTTAAATTATTCCATTTCAGCCTATTGATTTCTCATATCAATCTATAAAGAATCGAAGTGGTTTCGGGCATTTACTAATACCCGACTCCGGCCTCTTCGAATCATCTTAAGCAAAGCTGTTTAAGTTTAAAACAATTCCATTTATATCTACAATTACATATTTATATAGCCATTTATCATAGATAGACAAAACCATACAGTTCAATCCAAACATATCATATCACACAAATCACATAGGGATGTCAACTATTTTAAGGCATACAATATTACACAATCATTCATAAGTAAGATTAATTAGTCACACCATTTCTAATTAATTTAAATAAATTAAATTAATTACTTCAATCATTTTTAATCCTACTTACTTAATATTAATTAATTACAAACCATTAATTAGTCATCCCTTAAATATCCTCTCTGATTACATTCAGTAATTAGCCTTTAATTAATTACCCAAATTAATTAACCTTCACCATTTCACATTAATTATATTTATCTTTAATTAATTCCTAAAATGAATTATCCTATAATCACTTACATTAAGTAATTATCATTTAAGTAATTAATCTCAAATTACTTACATTAATTAACCTCTAATTACCAATCGATTAATCTCTAATTACCAATCAATTAGTCTCTAATTACTTAATTAATTAATTTCTATTCTTAATTATTAATTAATTAATCCTTAATCCTTAATTAATTAATCCTTAATCATTAATTAATTAATTCCTCTTTAATTACTTCATTAATTTAGTTACTCATTAATTATCCAATACCTTAATTAATTTTAAGATAAACCTTTTCTTTATTAATTTCTAAAACATTATTAAGATCTTACACTTGAAATTATTTACCATTAACGTATAATATAAAAACGTATTACTCCTTTAATTAACTACTACATTACATATTTAAATTAAGTTTTTAAATAAACTTAAGAATCTACTTAATTTATTTATGTAACATAAATCATTTAACTTTCTTTAAACCGATTACTAAATAAAACATTTATTATATATATAAGAAAATTTATTTAACTGATAATTAATTACCCAATATAAATTAGGAATTTTTTTTACTCTAAACCTTCTAATTTAAAAATAAATTTTGCTAATTACCCTATAGACCAGACTCGAGCCCAACCCAATACAAACTCGAGTCAAAACCCAAACTACCCCGACCTTCCTCCTTCTTCCTCTCCTCTCAAATCACGGCAACCCCAAAACCCAGACACACACTGACACACGTGCACATGCACACATGATCAGAACCACTCCGACCATCACCGCTACCACCAGCAAGTCGTCGATGACATGCTTGATCGCCTCCACTACCCAGAAACCCGATCGAACTCGTAAATCAAAATCGAGCAAAACGAGCTATACAGGGACAAACCCGATCGCACGAACCACCTCGCACCGCCCAATGCCGACCACCAGAAAACTCATCGCCGTGCACAGACCTTCGCCACTCGACCATGCTCCTTTTCCCCTTACTCCGGCCTCTTCCGATGCGATTACAACATTGCATTGGCCTCGACAATCTCGTCGTCTTGAGCAGGATCTTAAACCCTAGTTCAACGTGGTTCGACCTCCACGTCCATCTATAAAGCCTCCTTCCATTTTTCCTGTGACCACCAAGCTACCCGCTACCTCCAGCCTTGATCACAAAGACAATCATTCCGCCGATCATCGGAATTTGATGATAATAAGATTTCCGTTCAACTCAAGAATCCACACTATTTTCAAATCTATAAATCTTGATCTTATCATTAAAATTCCTCATTTTACAACTCGAATCAATTTATAAAATTTAAACTTGAAATTAACATGATTGGGTTTTCTGATATTATACATTTTGACTGTGATTTCAGATTTTCCAGTAAACCTTTGACTAATTATACTTATAATTATTTTTAAAATTAAGTTTACACTCCTATCATCATCTTTTATTTAGAAATCAAAGCCTAAAACTGATCAGAGAAAGAACAAATGATTTTAGAATTATATTAGCATCCAGACATTCAAGATCAGAGTGAACACTGTTATACCCACAGAGATATCCATATACATATACACATATAATCATTAAATCAACATGCAAACCATTATCACTAATTTAATACTTAAGTTTACTGCATGCATTAAGTGTTAAACAGATTTAAAACCTTAAAAATAACAGTTTGTTTACTCACTTTCCTGGAAGAACAGAGAAGTCTGGGCCTTCCTGGAAATTTTATTTCTTGAATTTGAATTTAACTTGATTTGCTTTGATGTTGATCTGGATTGAATTTCCTGAGTTGATTCTTGCTTTTGTTCAGATTTTGAATATGTGAAGAAATTTCCTTTTCGATTTGTTTACTGGTTTTTAAGTTACAGATTTTGTTTGTTGATGAATTTCTTTATCTTTTATTTGAACTGATCCAAGAAGAAATATGGAGTAGAAAAATGATGATATAAATATATTCTTGATTAAAATTTTTAAGAAAATAAATAAAATTGAGACACTTGTAAATTTGGCTTACACTTGTCATTAGACATATTCTTAGGCTTCCATTTGTAACTATGTATATATATTTTAACTCACATATGTAATTCCATGTTTTTTTTTAATATGTTTTTATATTTATAAATGTCTTAAGTGTATAAATATTTAAACTTCTCCTTTATTTATCTTATATATAATTTAAAAGAAAAGGATATAAAATTCAATTTCACACTTAATTAATTATACAAATATACTAGTTTAATATATTATCCTTTATTTATATTTATAAAATATTTTAAAGATAATGATATAAAACTAATTTCATACTAAAAAAATCATATATACACATTATTTATTATTGGTTTGAAATTAACAATTTTGCCAAATTTTAAATAATTTATAAGGGAGATTACCACATCTAAATTTGTAGAATTTATAAATCAGTATATTATTATTATTATTATTTTTAAAAAAAAGTTAAATCAGATAACTATCCAATTATCTGATGCCCGAAAATCCGGGATATCACACGCGACCACTACGATTTGTTTTGTGTTATACCTATGGAGTACTCCCTGATAGCCCACTAGTTTACGGTGGAGTTTACAGTGCTGTATAGACTATGATGCTTATATAAATGTGTTAAGGGGGATAATGGTAACGCCTTAACGCTATTTTGATACTTTATATTACTGATAGGCATTATCTACTTAGTGTACACTACTACATAGTAGATAGTTTAACGGATCCTTAAGGGATGGTTATCCCAAACATCCTTTGAGTTACTTGTATTTCAGTTGTTATTTCACTTGAGTTGGATTTATTGATATAAGAATGTTAATCCTGACTCGAGTGTTTTGTGTTTTGCTTTACGCTCGCTTCAGACTGAGTGTACCAGTGTTCGAGACTCGCCTTTGGAGTTGGAGCTTCGCTTGGAGATCCAGCTATCTATCGATTCTACTATCAGTTATCCAGTTTATTCCAGTGATGTATTCAGATCTTGTATTTGACTATTGTATTGAGATATCTATGTATTCGAGACTTCTGTTGTACCTTGTTTAACTCTGTTATATATATAGTAGCTTCATGAACTACTATTCTTTTGTTTCCGCTGCATATTGTTATATTACTCTGTGTCTGTGATTCTGTGATTATTTATTTACTGTATATTTGCCAAATTTAAATTAACAATCTATTATTTTGAATTATTCAAGTCTGACATGTGTGGATTTATTGTCGATTTGAATGGTCCAAAATAGCGGGTTGTTACAATTATTCTACAAACCTATTATTTTGGAAACTTTGAAACTGAAGATATTTAAATTGAGAAGAAATAATTTGGTGGAATTGTATATGATTTTGAAACTAAACTGATATTGAAACAAATTGAAATTTGAGAACCTTGTGTTACTAAATACTTTATTTGGGAGTTATCGAACTTATATGAAAATTGGTTTGTATAAGTATGATATTGATTCGAAAACTATGGATTTGAAAAGGTACTCAATTTGAAAAGTGAAATCTTATATAATTGAAGTCTATATAAGTGTGATTTGATATACTTTTGATTTTGGAAAGGTATTTGATTTGAAAATAAAATCTTATATATAATGGACTTTATATAAGTATGATATTTGAAAGTGATTTGAAAAGGTACTATATGATACATATTTTCGAAGTAAAGATATGGAAAGTGCCTTCTGCTTGATATCCGCTTTGTGGCCACATTGTGGATTCATTCTATCGATATTTCTCTAATTTTTGGTTTTCCTGATATGATACTCGAGTTTCCATCGAATTCCATGGCGTTACCCATGGTCTTATGAGCACGACTGCATAGCGCAACTGCTTGGCTGAGATGGCCTAGGGGTACGGATTGTTTCCTGGGGGATCCAGGCGTAACCATTATGTATCCTGCATCTATGTAGGTCGCATTAGTAGCGAAACCGCCTAGCTGAGATGGCCTAGGGGTACGGATTGTTTCCTGGGGGATCCAGGCGTAACCATTGTGTATCCTGCATTCTACTAGTCATCATGGCACAACTCGCAGGGCTGAGAAAGCTTACGGATATGGATTGTTTCATGGGGGATCCAGGCGTAACCATTGTGTATCTTTGAACCATGGTTAGACAAAGGTTTTGGTTGTTTTGTTTGGATTGTACTTTCCATATCTGTTTTTAAAAAAAGTTTTCCAGTATTTTCACTGGGTGTTGAAACAAGTCTACTAAGTACCTGGAGAATTCTAGCTTTAGGCCTGATCAACGCACTGCTTGAGTCTGCAGGAACGAGGATAAATTTGTTAAGACATCGAGTTATAAAAGTATTTTGATAAAATATTATATAAAGGATATTTTGATCAGTTATTTTCCTTTCTAAAGATTTTAAGGTGTTTTAAATATTGTTTACCTCTTAACTAACAATTTGAACTAAATGACTTTTATGGATATAATAAAATGGATTTAACCAAATTATTAAGTATTAAAGAATTCCAATTGAAATTTATATGGTTTTAAATTAGTGGCCCATCCTTGTCTTTCGTCCTATTTTCCCTTCTAGTTATTCCTATTCTCCACCTTGTTAAACTTACCTATAACAACAGTTATCAGGTATAATTTTAATCTTCTTATCATCTTGTCTTAATCCTATTCCATTCTATCTTTTCTGTGTTTTCCGTACCTCATTCCTTTTCGAGGACGAAAAGATTTGAGTGGGGGATAGTGTAACAACCCTGTATTTTGTGATTATTTTAATTATATATTTTAATTATTTTAAATTGAATTTCCTGATTTGAAAACATTATTTTATTTATTTAAATGGATAATTTTTGTTATTTTAAATATAAATTTTGATTTGTATGTGAATTATAATTCCAAACATAAATAAATAGAGTATTTTCCAGAACTTTGAATTTTGGTCAATATGGTCAAACTTTGACTTTTAATTTATAAATTTAAAATTTTAATTTTTGAAATATATCTTTATTTTATGAAAATAAATAAAATTTTAAGAATACTGCTTTTTGTTTCGTTGAAATCTGATTTATAATGTGAAAGTTATGCCTTTATCAATATTGTGTGTAATTTGCTGTATTTAACAAATTGTTTATTTTAAATTGTATAAATAATATTTTATTTGGTCATGTAATGTTCTAAGTTATATTTATTTGGGTAAAATAACTTTTAAGTATATAGTTTGGTTTTAAAACATTTTTTTGTGTGTAATTTACATTTTCCAGTGTTAGTTGTATTCTGTTTATAATTTTTAATCTCCAGTTTCAGTTAATTAAAGAATTCTTTATTTATCTCTCTATTTCCTTAAGATTTTATTTTATTCTCATTCCCACTTATTTTTTTCCTCATTTATTCTATTAATTTGACCTTTTATTTGTATTAAAGTGAAGTAGAAATTTTTCTAAAGATAGTGATGATTTATTTGTAAATTTTGGACCCGGTTTTGAATTTTTAAGCAATTTCTTCATTCTTTTGCTATTTTCTTTAAAATTAATTATTTATTTTCAATTTATTTTACTTTGTTTCAGTTTTTAAATTCATTTACTGATTTTTATTTTGTTTTATTTGAATTAAAGAAAATGGAAATATGAAGAGTTTAAAGGCTTTTCATTTCAAGTCCTTTCATTGTCCAAAAACTCTTCACATGCCATAACATCTCATTAATTCATTTTTGGCTGTCTACTTTTCAGTTTTAGCCGTGAATTACCATCTCATTTATCACGCAAAACTCATTTCTCAAATTCTTATTCACGGCTAAAGCAATTATGGTAATGGCATCTTCTTACTTTTCACTTTTCTTCTCATTTTCATGTCATTTTTGTCTTGTTTCTCTTGCCTTTTGCTCGGCCATCCCCTTGCTTGTCATGGCCACCACCTCCTACCTCTCCTCCTTGGCATCATCACCACCTACCACTTCAGATCCATCCATGATGACAAAACACCACCAAAATGCAAACAATGCCTTAAAAACAATGCTAGCTGAGCTCCCCTTGACCATACCCTTCATTTTCCACCACCACCACCACCTTTGGCCGCCACCACCACCTTGTCCAGACCCTACCTCATCACTCCACCTACTGACCTGAGATGTACACCCTCTGGCCGAACCAAATTGCCCATGGTCGAGCCTTAGTTTGGACCATTTTCCACCTATTTGCCTAGAAACCCTTCACTTACCCTATGTTGTAACTTCCTCCATCATGTTCTACCTTGTAGCCTTACCTTTTCCAGACCCATACCTGATCCAAAACAAGTACAAACCAGACCTAATTGATCCCCTAGGCCATGCAAACAAGTAGAGAAAGCAAGGCAAAAAGTTTCGTATTCAAACTTCTTTTTGTTTCAAAGTTATTCAATTTCAATCGTATTGATTTTTAACTATTATTTTGGTTTTGTTTTTGGGTTGTAACACAAGATCTATAACTTGGATCTCGCTCTCCACTCAAGTTCGTAGCTTTGTCATTGCGTTCTGATTTTTGTTGTGTCATTTGAACTTACGTGTCCAGCAAAAGAGGTGAGTAAATCTCACCTGACATTTATACTTATGCAAATGTGAATTGACAACAATTGAATGTGTAGAATATTATATATGATGTTATAACTGCCTATGATTATTAATGATATGATGTTAAACCTGTTATTTTACCTGTCATATTATCTGTTACTGTTATTTATTGTTAAACTGTTCATTTATACGTGTTTATACACTGCAAGTTCCCTGTAGATTAGATTCACTGTGGGTTGAAATGATACATACTCGAACGGACTTTAGAATAGGGAAAAATCGTTATGGGCTGAAATGATAGGCCTGAACGGTTTTTATTTATTTTATTTTAACTTGGGATTGCGAGTTTGAAATGATAGAACCCGGATTTTTGCTTTTTAAACTGCGGATTAAAATGATATATATCCGTATGACTTGACCTAGGTTAGAAAACTATATACAGGCCCGTGGTTATTTTATAAAGTATTTTAAATATTTTAAATATGTTTAAGAGTGTAAATTTATGAAAATTGGATTTAAATTGGATTTTTAATGTTTAAATAAAGAAATTTTGATTTTCTATAAGTTAAAAATGTTGAAAATGAATAGAAATGGAATTTTTGAAAATATAACTTAAGTTAGAAAATTTTGGAATTTTGGTTAAAATGAGAAAATAAGTTATATAAATAAAAATGAAAATAAAAATGGAAATTTGAAATTTATTGGAAAATGGAAATAAAATTTAAGTGTTAAGTTTATTTATTAAAAATGTGAAGAAAAGAAATTTACACTTGAATGTGTTAAATAATTCATTGAAATTTGATTTAACTATAACAGATTTATTTAATAAAAATCATGTGTTAAATGATATATTATATAAACATTTTTGAATGTTAAAAACATGATTTTTATAATGTTAAAAGGGTTTAAAATGAATTTTATTATTGGCTGGAAATACACTAAAATCTGGAAAATACTTTTAATAGCATTCAGAAATGCTATGATTTCAGAATTGAACTAAAACTTAGTAGAAAGAGGCTATTATAGCATTTCTGAAATGCTGTAGTTGCTGTAGTAAATGTAAAGGCTAAAGAACTTAATAAAGGGCTATTACAGCAGTTCTGTAAACTGCTGTAGCTGCCTGCTGTCTTTGCTGAAATTTAGTAAAACTCTTGTTTTTGAACCTGAGCTATTACAGCATTTCTGGAAATGCTGTCTTTACTGTTTTAAACTAAATTTCAACTAAAATGAGATATAACAGCAGTTTTAAAGTGCAGTCTTTGCTGAAATAAAATGTTTTCAAATATAACTTATAACGGCTTTTTCTAAATGCTGTGAAAGGCTGAAATTTTCAATGTTTATGGATTTTGACCTAGTAAATGAACTCGGAATGATTTGAAACTTTGTAAATTTAATACCTGACTTGAAAGAATAATAATTTCACTTTTAAATGGTTTAAATGGAAAACTATTTAAAGGGTGATTTGATAAGATAATAAATGAATGATATTTAGGAATTTTAAAGGGTATTAAATTTGATAATTGAATTTGAATTCAAATAATGATTTGAAAGGAAGTTTAAAAAGATATGATATTTTGATAATTTGAAATGGTTTGGAAATGATTTAATCTTTATTTTGATAAAGATTTGGATTTGAAATGATATTTAAATTTGAAGTATAAAATATTGTTCTGAAATATTATAACCACGGGTATACTTCTCTGTATGTCATTTGATTTCCTGATGATGGTTGTGATGCACATTAACACTGTTAGTTGCATTGTTTACTTCGATATGGACATTTCTGTGATATTGTTATTACTGTTTAATTGATGGTTTTATGGATCCTTAAAGGATGGGCGATCCCAAGCATCCTTTAAGTTATTATGCATTGCTATTATAGTTCACTTGAGTTGGTTTACATTGTATAAGTATTTATGTCCTGACTCGAGTGTTTTGTGTTTTGCTTTATGCTCGAGTCAGCCTGAGAATCACAGCTTTGGATTCACCTTCTGGAGCTAGAGTTTTGTTGTAGCTTAAACGTCAATCTATTCGTCTACTTCTTCCAGTTAGTTCCTATTCTTTATTTGTCTTTGTATTATTGATTTATGTATCCTGACTTCTACTGTATCTATTTTACTATAAGAATTTTGTATACATTTTGAGAGTTTGTATATAGTAGCTTCATGAACTACTATGTTATTTTATTTTCGCTGCGAGTTATTCTGATATTTCTGTGTACGTGATTCTGTGAATGATTTTATTTGCTCCAAATTTTATTACAATCTATTATTTTTAATTATTCAAGTCAGACATGTGTGTATTATTGTCGATTTGAATGGTCCAAAATAGTGGGTCGTTACACTGTAAGTCGAGATTTGATGTTTTGATCATTTATTTGGGATTATACCTTTTTTATTAGAATTTTTAAGGTTAACAGTCAGAAGTCTTCACTTCCATTGGAATTGCAAGTCAAGACTGGTATTTTTGGGATTTGTTGACCCTTGGATATGATTTAACTCGGGATTGTTTTATTAATATGGATTTATGGATATGCCACATGCTTATTCGTAGTACTTTGAAATTTTGATGGTTGGATTTTGATCACCTAAATTTTAGTAGTTATGATTTCTTTACTTATACTTATTTCATGGGTGATATTGAGAGGAGGCATGGTATATTCTTATAATGTTATAATAGATGTTTCTATGTGTAGTATTTGTGGTTTGCCTGTTATTACCATGCTTATTATTATGCACCCATATTGGAATTAGATATAGTCTGATCCGTTTATTATTTATATAATACTCGGGCCAGTTCGAGAAATTTTAGATACAGGGACGACTTGACTAGCATTTCTATTGTGGGCCAAGAGGAGTTACTTAGGGACTTGTTGTATAATATTAAAGTAGCACTGAAACTTTGTATTTATATATATTTGACATTGAGTTGTATTATAAAAGTATTATATATATTATATTTTATCGCCGCGACTGACTTTGTGCTCTTTGTGTTATTATGTATATTTTGTTTTGTTCTGTCCTAGAGGTACATGTGTCTATTGCTTTATACTGATACTGTATAAATATAGAGGAGCTTTTATATGAGATGTTTAATACGTACCACTATTAGTCAAAGGGAATATTCAACTGTGTACTTCATATAGTCTCATTCTACATATTATTTGACAATATTACTCTGTAATACTCTTGGATAGTATCGGTATAGAGGTGGGATGTTACAATATCCAGAAGCTATACATAAAAGCCAAATCAGCAATCCATGCTAATTAGCAAGTAACCCAGATGTCAACACATGTTCCATTCTTAGCCCTACAAGCGGGTCCAGCCAGTAATCTAGGAGAAAGCTTTCTCCATCGATAACAATGCAACAAGGGGCCTATAAATACGTACTAATCCCAATGCATCAATGATCTTTTTGGCACCTTCATAATTCAGATACTATGTAACGTTTACGTTCCTACATTAGAGCTCATATCAAAAACTCATTAGTGATGGATTTAATTAGATTATAATTGTAATGGCCTCTCGGCTAAATGGTAGAACTTTAATGAAGGAAAGGAAAACTGTATGGAATTTAAGCTCAAGCCACTATTGAAAGTGTGTACGCTTGTGCACACTAATTATGGATTGTGTAATATGGACTAACAATATATGCAGAATGTTATTTATAATTGCTATATAAGTAAATATTCAATAAACTAACTATATAGCAATTCACAGATATAGAATAGTAAATGCAGTAAACTGTAAAAATCACGCTAGGGATTTTTATACTGGTTCGGACCCCCCGTCCTATGTCCAGTCCCAGACTTCTATCTGGATTTTCACTACCAACTACCTCGCTTCACCCGGAGGAACAGGTTTACAACACCCGAACAGCCGAACGGGATTTCGTGCCTCTTACAACACCGAGGACTTCAACAAAAACAAATACAATTGCTGTTGACAACTTGTGCTCTTGATAACACGGATTTGTCACTTGTAGTACACCCTTCCTATAATCTTATCCTCAAAATATGTGAATGATGTTTGTGAAGATTGAAGGAAGTATATTACTTATTGAATCAAAAGATATGAAATAATTTCAATGATTCAATAAGCAATTGAAATGTTTGAGAGCTCAAGACAGAGATCAATAGAATAGAGATTAGAATAATAGAATTGGTTATATGGAATAATGATTTCATGATGTTTATATAAGAAATAAACAGTTGTAACCCTTTGTGAAAAGGTACAAACAAAGGTCATGATCATTGGTGAAGAGAAAGAGAAGCAACCGTTGAAGAAAAGGAAGTGTCTATTCGAAAGGTTGCTCTCTGTTTGAAAACGGTCGACAGGTCAAAAATGGCCGGTAGACAGGATTTCAAATATATAGACGTTATGTGCATGTGTGCACGTTCATTGTGCAATTTACACAGAAACTGTCGACCGCCTGGTTTAATACCGGTTGACCGGTCCCTGTCAAATTGCACAATGAATGTGCAATGCCATTCAAACGTATATATATATTGATTATATTGAGGTGCATGATTATTTGAGGATAGATTTTAACAAGTTTAACACTATTACAACATCAAATAATCAACCTATAATCTAGAGTACCATATGTAGCTCTTTTGTGCCTCTGTATAGCCATGATGTCTTCTTTTTGTCGATCGCCTTTATTTCTTTGTCAGAAATCAAAACTTCATAGAATCTGTGACTCAACATTCTCCCCCTTTTTGATTGATGACAACATATATCTGAAGTTCTGAATCTCCCCCTGATATTTTGTCTGTATTCTTTATATACATATATATATTCCTACAAATAATTGTTAGCACTTTCTCCTCCTTTGTCATCGACAAAAAGGAGTAATAGATGATCATAGGAATGTATCAACCAGAATATTCATGCATAGAAAAACATAATCATATCCACTTTCCTCTTTTCTTAAGTGGGACCTGCAAAAAATATAATTAAGACCATGGTACCCACTTTTTATGGGGTCCTAAGAGTTAGATCTTAGGAATCCAAACCCATACGGGTCCGGTATCCCCTTTATATACATAATTAGAATTATAATGCACAGTATTCATGAATTGCTGAATGTATTTGTTCCTAATCAAATTGTTATTTGTTTTAGGAACCCATATTTTGATAGTCTTTGTATTTTTCTTTTGAAATTTCACAACTGGCTTTGGTTTGGAATATAATAAATTAAGATTTTTCTTAATTTCAACTTTCTTCTTTCTTTTATTATCAAGATGTTTCTTGATTTCTTGTTTCTTATATCCCAAACCTTGTTTATTTGATGCAGATTGTGAATTTTCAATGATTTTTGTCAAATTTTCTCGACCTTTGCTAAAGTTAGAAACATTTTGAGTAATGTCATCAAACTTTGTTTGTAAACTAGCTTTTTCTAGGTCTAGAATTTTGACTTTTGCCTTAAGCTCATGATTTTCAGTAGTGAGAGCATTATTTTTCTCTTTTTGAGCTTCTATTTCTTGACTCAAAAGAGATAGTTGAGAGTCAACATTAGATGATGATTCTTGAATTTTTTCAAGTTCTTCTTCTAATATTTTCTTCTCATCTTTTAACATACCTCGTTCAAACTCTGCTCTACTTAAATCTGCTTTGAGTACTTTTAATTGACGTTTTATGTCTTTAAATTTGACTATAAATTTAGCATTAATATCAAGTAATTCATCAAATGTAGGAATTTGTACCTCATCTTCTGTTGCCATAAAACAAACATTAGCTTGTTCATTCTCCGAATCACTTTCACTTTCTGATGAAGATGAGTCCGAATCATCCCATGTTACTGAGAAGGCTCATTTCTTTGACTTGTCCTTCTTATATTTGATTTTATCATTTTCTGACTTCTTCTTCTGTTCTGGACAATCCTTCTGCATGTGCCCCTTTTTGTGGCAGTTGAAATATTCTATAGCGGATGAAGATGTTTTATTTGATCCAGGTTTCCTTTTGTTGTAACGACTGGCTTTTCGATATTTTAGGAATTTTTTGAATCCTTTTGCAATGAATGCCAGATCTTCATCTTCAGAATCTGATTCATTTTCATCTTTCTCAGCATGAAATGCTACATTTTTCTTTTCTTCTTTCTATTCTTTTCTCGCCTGCAAATTTGCTTCATAGGACATTAGATTTCCTATCAATTCATCTGGCTTCATGACAGAAAGGTCATTAGCTTCTTGAATTGCTAATACTTTTCCTTCCCATTCACTAGTCAGAGAATGTAGGACTGTTGAAACAACATCAAAATCTGAATATTTTTGCCCTAATCCGATAAGTGCATGATGAATAGTTTGAAACCTCGAATACATATCATTGATTGTCTCATTCGGTTTCATTTTGAAATTTTGAAACTAACTTTTCAGCATGGCTATTTTAGCTTGTTTAACCTTGTTAGTACCTTCATGAGTGGTTTTCAGCGTTTGCCAAATTTGATATGCAGTAGTGTAGATTCTAACACGGTTATATTCATTTTGGTCTAATGCACAAAACAACATATTTATTGCCTTTGCATTTACGGCTGCTGCCGTTTTCTCAGCCGTTGTCCATTCTGAATATTCAGTTGTTGGATTCACTATTTCTTTTTGTGTAGCATTCCAAGCATCATAGCTATTTGATTGCATAAAAAATGACATACGTGTTGCCCAATAGCTATAGTTGAGACCATTAAAGAATGGAGGTCTTTGTGTTGATTGACCTTCCGTGTAAGTGTTAGTGCTATTGCTTGCATTATTTGCCATATTACAAAAATATATCAAATAACGGTGCTACGGTTATATGATGACCGTGCTCTGATACCAAATGAAAGTGTGTACGCTTGTGCACACTAATTATGGATCGTGTAATATGGACTAACAATATATGCAGAATGTTATTTATAATTGCTATATAAGTAAATATTCAATAAACTAACTATATAGCAATTCACAGATATAGAATAGTAAATGCAGTAAACTGTAAAAATCACACCAGGGATTTTTATACTGGTTCGGACCTCCCGTCCTACGTCCAGTCCCAGACTTCTATCTGGATTTTCACTACCAACTACCTCGCTTCACCCGGAGGAACAGGTTTACAACACCCGAACAGCCGAACGGGATTTCGTGCCTCTTACAACACCGAGGACTTCAACAAAAACAAATACAATTGCCGTTGACAACTTGTGCTCTTGATAACACGGATTTGTCACTTGTAGTACACCCTTCCTATAATCTTATCCTCAAAATATGTGAATGATGTTTGTGAAGATTGAAGGAAGTATATTACTTATTGAATCAAAAGATATGAAATAATTTCAATGATTCAATAAGCAATTGAAATGTTTGAGAGCTCAAGACAGAGATCAATAGAATAGAGATTAGAATAATAGAATTGGTTATATGGAATAATGATTTCATGATGTTTATATAAGAAATAAACAGTTGTAACCCTTTGTGAAAAGGTACAAACAAAGGTCATGATCATTGGTGAAGAGAAAGAGAAGCAACCGTTGAAGAAAAGGAAGTGTCTATACGAAAGGTTGCTCTCTGTTTGAAAACGGTCGACAGGTCAAAAATGGCCGGTAGACAGGATTTCAAATATATAGACGTTATGTGCATGTGTGCACGTTCATTGTGCAATTTACACAGAAACGGTCGACCGCCTGGTTTAATACCGGTCGACCGGTCCCTGTCAAATTGCACAATGAATGTGCAATGCCATTCAAACGTATATATATATTGATTATATTGAGGTGCATGATTATTTGAGGATAGATTTTAACAAGTTTAACACTATTACAACATCAAATAATCAACCTATAATCTAGAGTACCATATGTAGCTCTTTTGTGCCTCTGTATAGCCATGATGTCTTCTTTTTGTCGATCGCCTTTATTTCTTTGTCAGAAATCAAAACTTCATAGAATCTGTGACTCAACATTCTCCCCCTTTTTGATTGATGACAACATACATCTGAAGTTCTGAATCTCCCCCTGATATTTTGTCTGTATTCTTTATATACATATATATTCCTACAAATAATTGTTAGCACTTTCTCCCCCTTTGTCATCGACAAAAAGGAGTAATAGATGATCATAGGAATGTATCAACCAGAATATTCATGCATAGCAAAACATAATCATATCCACTTTCCTCTTTTCTTAAGTGGGACCTGCAAAAAATATAATTAAGACCATGGTACCCACTTTTTATGGGGTCCTAAGAGTTAGATCTTAGGAATCCAAACCCATACGGGTCCGGTATCCCCTTTATATACATAATTAGAATTATAATGCACAGTATTCATGAATTGCTGAATGTATTTGTTCCTAATCAAATTGTTATTTGTTTTAGGAACCCATATTTTGATAGTCTTTGTATTTTTCTTTTGAAATTTCACAACTGGCTTTGGTTTGGAATATAATAAATTAAGATTTTTCTTAACTTCAACTTTCTTCTTTCTTTTATTATCAAGATGTTTCTTGATTTCTTGTTTCTTATATCCCAAACCTTGTTTATTTGATGCAGATTGTGAATTTTCAATGATTTTTGTCAAATTTTCTCGACCTTTGTTAAAGTTAGAAACATTTTGAGTAATGTCATCAAACTTTGTTTGTAAACTAGCTTTTTCTAGGTCTAGAATTTTGACTTTTGCCTTAAGCTCATGATTTTCAGTAGTGAGAGCATTATTTTTCTCTTTTTGAGCTTCTATTTCTTGACTCAAAAGAGATAGTTTAGAGTCAACATTAGATGATGATTCTTGAATTTTTTCAAGTTCTTCTTCTAATATTTTCTTCTTATCTTTTAACATATCTCGTTCAAACTCTGCTCTACTTAAATCTGCTTTGACTACTTTTAATTGACGTTTTATGTCTTTAAATTTGACTATCAATTCAGCATTAATATCAAGTAATTCATCAAATGTAGGAATTTGTACCTCATCTTCTGTTGCCATAAAACAAACATTAGCTTGTTCATTCTCCGAATCACTTTCACTTTCTGATGAAGATGAGTCTGAATCATCCCATGTTACTGAGAAGGCTCGTTTCTTTGACTTGTCCTTCTTATATTTGATTTTATCATTTTCTGACTTCTTCTTCTGTTCTGGACAATCCTTCTGCATGTGCCCCTTTTTATGGCAGTTGAAACATTCTATAGCGGATGAAGATGGTTTATTTGATCCAGGTTTCCTTTTGTTGTAACGACTGGCTTTTCGATATTTTAGGAATTTTTTGAATCCTTTTGCAATGAATGCCAGATCTTCATCTTCAGAATCTGATTCATTTTCATCTTTCTCAGCATGAAATGCTACAATTTTCTTTTCTTCTTTCTGTTCTTTTCTCGCCTACAAATTTGCTTCATAGGACATTAGATTTCCTATCAATTCATCTGGCTTCATGACGGAAAGGTCATTAGCTTCTTCAATTGCTAATACTTTTCCTTCCCATTCACTAGTTAGAGAATGTAGGACTGTTGAAACAACATCAAAATCTGAATATTTTTGCCCTAATCCGATAAGTGCATGATGAATAGTTTGAAACCTCGAATACATATCATTGATTGTCTCATTCGGTTTCATTTTGAAATTTTGAAACTGACTTTTCAGCATGGCTATTTTAGCTTGTTTCACCTTGTTAGTACCTTCATGAGTGTTTTTCAGCGTTTGCCAAATTTGATATGCAGTAGTGCAGATACTAACACGGTTATATTCATTTTGGTCTAATGCACAAAACAACATATTTATTGCCTTTGCATTTACGGCTGCTGCCGTTTTCTCAGCCGTTGTCCATTCTGAATATTCAGTTGTTGGATTCACTATTTCTTTTTGGGTAGCATTCCAAGCATCATAGCTATTTGATTGCATAAAAAATGACATACGTGTTGCCCAATAGCTATAGTTGAGACCATTAAAGAATGGAGGTCTTTGTGTTGATTGACCTTCCGTGTAAGTGTTAGTGCTAGTGCTTGCGTTATTTGCCATATTACAAAAATATATCAAATAACGGTGCTACGGTTATATGATGACCGTGCTCTGATACCAAATGAAAGTGTGTACGCTTGTGCACACTAATTATGGATCGTGTAATATGGACTAACAATATATGCGGAATGTTATTTATAATTGCTATATAAGTAAATATTCAATAAACTAACTATATAGCAATTCACAGATATAGAATAGTAAATGCAGTAAACTATAAAAATCACACCAGGGATTTTTATACTGGTTCGGACCTCCCGTCCTACATCCAGTCCTAGACTTCTATCTGGATTTTCACTACCAACTACCTCGCTTCACCCGGAGGAACAGGTTTACAACACCCGAACAGCCGAACGGGATTTCGTGCCTCTTACAACACCGAGGACTTCAACAAAAACAAATACAATTGCCGTTGACAACTTGTGCTCTTGATAACACGGATTTGTCACTTGTAGTACACCCTTCCTATAATCTTATCCTCAAAATATGTGAATGATGTTTGTGAAGATTGAAGGAAGTATATTACTTATTGAATCAAAAGATATGAAATAATTTCAATGATTCAATAAGCAATTGAAATGTTTGAGAGCTCAAGACAGAGATCAATAGAATAGAGATTAGAATAATAGAATTGGTTATATGGAATAATGATTTCATGATGTTTATATAAGAAATAAACAGTTGTAACCCTTTGTGAAAAGGTACAAACAAAGGTCATGATCATTGGTGAAGAGAAAGAGAAGCAACCATTGAAGAAAAGGAAGTGTCTATACGAAAGGTTGCTCTCTGTTTGAAAACGGTCGACAGGTCAAAAATGGCCGGTAGACAGGATTTCAAATATATAGACGTTATGTGCATGTGTGCACGTTCATTGTGCAATTTACACAGAAACGGTCGACCGCCTGGTTTAATACCGGTCGACCGGTCCCTGTCAAATTGCACAATGAATGTGCAATGCCATTCAAACGTATATATATATTGATTATATTGAGGTGCATGATTATTTGAGGATAGATTTTAACAAGTTTAACACTATTACAACATCAAATAATCAACCTATAATCTAGAGTACCATATGTAGCTCTTTTGTGCCTCTGTATAGGCATGATGTCTTCTTTTTGTCGATCGCCTTTATTTCTTTGTCAGAAATCAAAACTTCATAGAATCTATGACTCAACATTCTCCCCCTTTTTGATTGATGACAACATATATCTGAAGTTCTGAATCTCCCCCTGATATTTTGTCTGTATTCTTTATATACATATATATTCCTACAAATAATTGTTAGCACTTTCTCCGCCTTTGTCATCGACAAAAAGGAGTAATAGATGATCATAGGAATGTATCAACCAGAATATTCATGCATAGCAAAACATAATCATATCCACTTTCCTCTTTTCTTAAGTGGGACCTGCAAAAAATATAATTAAGACCATGGTACCCACTTTTTATGGGGTCCTAAGAGTTAGATCTTAGGAATCCAAACCCATACGGGTCCGGTATCCCCTTTATATACATAATTAGAATTATAATGCACAGTATTCATGAATTGCTGAATGTATTTGTTCCTAATCAAATTGTTATTTGTTTTAGGAACCCATATTTTGATAGTCTTTGTATTTTTCTTTTGAAATTTCACAACTAGCTTTGGTTTGGAATATAATAAATTAAGATTTTTCTTAACTTCAACTTTCTTCTTTCTTTTATTATCAAGATGTTTCTTGATTTCTTGTTTCTTATATCCCAAACCTTGTTTATTTGATGCAGATTGTGAATTTTCAATGATTTTTGTCAAATTTTCTCGACCTTTGTTAAAGTTAGAAACATTTTGAGTAATGTCATCAAACTTTGTTTGTAAACTAGCTTTTTCTAGGTCTAGAATTTTGACTTTTGCCTTAAGCTCATGATTTTCAGTAGTGAGAGCATTATTTTTCTCTTTTTGAGCTTCTATTTCTTGACTCAAAAGAGATAGTTGAGAGTCAACATTAGATGATGATTCTTGAATTTTTTCAAGTTCTTCTTCTAATATTTTCTTCTCATCTTTTAACATATCTCGTTCAAACTCTGCTCTACTTAAATCTGCTTTGACTACTTTTAATTGACGTTTTATGTCTTTAAATTTGACTATCAATTCAGCATTAATATCAAGTAATTCATCAAATGTAGGAATTTGTACCTCATCTTCTGTTGCCATAAAACAAACATTAGCTTGTTCATTCTCCGAATCACTTTCACTTTCTGATGAAGATGAGTCTGAATCATCCCATGTTACTGAGAAGGCTCATTTCTTTGACTTGTCCTTCTTATATTTGATTTTATCATTTTCTGACTTCTTCTTCTATTCTGGACAATCCTTCTGCATGTGCCCCTTTTTATGGCAGTTGAAACATTCTATAGCGGATGAAGATGGTTTATTTGATCCAGGTTTCCTTTTGTTGTAACGACTGGCTTTTCGATATTTTAGGAATTTTTTGAATCCTTTTGCAATGAATGCCAGATCTTCATCTTCAGAATCTGATTCATTTTCATCTTTCTCAGCATGAAATGCTACATTTTTCTTTTCTTCTTTCTGTTCTTTTCTCGCCTACAAATTTGCTTCATAGGACATTAGATTTCCTATCAATTCATCTGGCTTCATGACGGAAAGGTCATTAGCTTCTTCAATTGCTAATACTTTTCCTTCCCATTCACTAGTCAGAGAATGTAGGACTGTTGAAACAACATCAAAATCTGAATATTTTTGCCCTAATCCGATAAGTGCATGATGAATAGTTTGAAACCTCGAATACATATCATTGATTGTCTCATTCGGTTTCATTTTGAAATTTTGAAACTGACTTTTCAGCATGGCTATTTTAGCTTGTTTCACCTTGTTAGTACCTTCATGAGTGGTTTTCAGCGTTTGCCAAATTTGATATGCAGTAGTGCAGATACTAACACGGTTATATTCATTTTGGTCTAATGCACAAAACAACATATTTATTGCCTTTGCATTTACGGCTGCTGCCGTTTTCTCAGCCGTTGTCCATTCTGAATATTCAGTTGTTGGATTCACTATTTCTTTTTGGGTAGCATTCCAAGCATCATAGCTATTTGATTGCATAAAAAATTACATACGTGTTGCCCAATAGCTATAGTTGAGACCATTAAAGAATGAAGGTCTTTGTGTTGATTGACCTTCCGTGTAAGTGTTAGTGCTAGTGCTTGCGTTATTTGCCATATTACAAAAATATATCAAATAACGGTGCTACGGTTATATGATGACCGTGCTCTGATACCAAATGAAAGTGTGTACGCTTGTGCACACTAATTATGGATCGTGTAATATGGACTAACAATATATGCGGAATGTTATTTATAATTGCTATATAAGTAAATATTCAATAAACTAACTATATAGCAATTCACAGATATAGAATAGTAAATGCAGTAAACTGTAAAAATCACACCAGGGATTTTTATACTGGTTCGGACCTCCCGTCCTACGTCCAGTCCCAGACTTCTATCTGTATTTTCACTACCAACTACCTCGCTTCACCCGGAGGAACAGGTTTACAACACCCGAACGGGATTTCGTGCCTCTTACAACACCGAGGACTTCAACAAAAACAAATACAATTGCCGTTGACAACTTGTGCTCTTGAGAACACGGATTTGTCACTTGTAGTACACCCTTCCTATAATCTTATCCTCAAAATATGTGAATGATGTTTGTGAAGATTGAAGGAAGTATATTACTTATTGAATCAAAAGATATGAAATAATTTCAATGATTCAATAAGCAATTGAAATGTTTGAGAGCTCAAGACAGAGATCAATAGAATAGAGATTAGAATAATAGAATTGGTTATATGGAATAATGATTTCATGATGTTTATATAAGAAATAAACAGTTGTAACCCTTTGTGAAAAGGTACAAACAAAGGTCATGATCATTGGTGAAGAGAAAGAGAAGCAACCGTTGAAGAAAAGGAAGTGTCTATACGAAAGGTTGCTCTCTGTTTGAAAACGGTCGACAGGTCAAAAATGGCTGGTAGATAGGATTTCAAATATATAGGCGTTATGTGCATGTGTGCACGTTCATTGTGCAATTTACACAGAAACGGTCGACTGCCTGGTTTAATACCGGTCGACCGGTCCCTGTCAAATTGCACAATGAATGTGCAATGCCATTCAAACGTATATATATATTGATTATATTGAGGTGCATGATTATTTGAGGATAGATTTTAACTAGTTTAACACTATTACAACATCAAATAATCAACCTATAATCTTGAAATGACCCTCCTATTTCTACTCTAATTCCATAAGGATTTTTTTTTAAGGTAAAGAGGATATATATATAGAGATAGATATATCATCCATTGCAATTATAATTCTCAGGGTCAATATCTTTCTCCAATAAACCAAATATATCCAGGATCACAATAATCAACCAATATAAATATATCAGTACATTCACAAAGATAAGCACATACATGTGAGGATGTATATGCCTCTCTTGTTTGAATCAGAGTTCTGGAAAACAAGAGGATATTGGATTGCTGATTTTTTTTTGACCAAACAATCCACTGGAAACATATACTTTAGTCTGTTTATCCTAACTAAGAAGTGATCAAGTAATAATCAGTGGAAAGCAAGCTTTTAATATAGATGTTTGTGTTAAAGTCTGAATAGTATCAAACTCAGGCTAAAAGAAAGCGGGTCATAAGAGAACACAAGCAACATCTAGGCGTAATGGAAACGCGCCTAACTTATACACGAGAGGTCACGAGTTCGAGTACTATGCTGGTTGGTTCAAACACAATTTTTGTTTTTTTTTTCCTTTTTCATTTTTCTCCTGTACAGTTTGGAACCTGTTATCTACCTATATCTGCACATATATACTTTATTTTTGCCTATATTCTATCATACAAAACAATAATTCTTGCTTTATTATTTTTGAAACCCATTCCTACAACCTGGAAGGCTTCATGATTGATGTAAATTAAGGGTCTGTTGCTTGGGTTTTGTAAATGATAGAAGTGTTTATCATTATCCAGGTTTGAATTTCTTCTCACAAAATCTGTCTGGAATTAAGAATGCATTTGGTTAGAATCTGAGTGAAATTCAGATTCTTATCACAAATACAAAGGAAAAGGTGTGGTAATATTTGCACTAAACATGTTTATGTGCATATATATCTGCAACTATTTGGATCTGGCTTACAATTCCCTTATTACAAATCCTTTCTTTAAAAATAGGACATGAGACATTTGTATGAAACAAGTTTAATTATGGGAACCTTGCAGCCATATAAAACATTCAACCTATGCCTATTTTCTTTTGTATACATATGCCATGGTAGAAAATAAAACCATTTAATTTTCTGAGAATCAACTATCCAGATTTTCCAAAACTTAAATCCTTTCCAAAAACTCAAGATTGACTAATACATTTATAAAATGTAATCATTCGATTTTAACATGGTGTTCTTGCTAAATCCACTTACAAGATTTGATTAATTTTTTTTTTTTAAACATAACAGATATTTAACTTGGTTCATAGATTCCAGATACAAGTCAATCTCTTAATAAAATACCTAACAAAATATCCATCCAATATTCAACACTTAATACAAGTAGCAATTTAAATTGTCAATACATGCAGATTTCAACATTTAGGCTCTTATCTAACTAAGTTTAGCATGCTATATCTTCTTCTAAGCCTTGCTCCTACTCCTACTTAGTTGCTGCAATCCCTGAAAAAGCATTTGAAACTGCCTCATTTTAAATGAGACACCCCAGATGCCATTAGCACACTAGGGTCAGACACATGTCTGGTATGAGAAAGCTCACAAAAATAATTAGTTAATTAGGTTAAAGTCAAGTTAAGTACATATACAGAAAGTTCGGCCCTTTGGAATCAGGCAAATACTTGTGTGCATGCTCTGTGTCATTGTGCATGTGCACACTTTAATTTTCTTTCCAGAGACTACATATATAAATATGGCACATACATTCAAGCATACAATTCAATCATAGTCAAACAATCATTCATACCAAACAGGAAAATAACCAATATGAGTTAAATCATTTATTCAATTCTCATATTTCAAATCTGGGAAAAACTCTAGTTTTCTCATCATCTCAAGTATTATTCCCTTGGTATATTTATCTATCCTTGGTCTCATCTGCAATATTTATGAATCAATGGACACACTGTAATGAACTAATTCACTCCATTACACAAAGATCTCAGGACTTAAACAAGCCATGTGTCAACTTGTGTTACTCAAGCACACAAGTCATTCCTGCAGTGTTCTTGACCCTAATTTCCTAATCAGGTTTAAGTTAATAATAACTCTTTTGATTTTTCATGACAAAACCATTCAGTGATTCATTTCATTAGCTAAAAACATCCATAACATGGCATCTCATATTATTCATGACCATACAGAGGCAAACAAGCAAACAACCATTGGTGATTACAAAATAAGGTTCTGTATATATATATATTCATCCTGGTATTTAAAAGGAGTTTAGGCAACTAACATTGGCTTATGGTTTCTGGGAGAGTTTTTCTTTTGCAAACATTTGTGCTTGAGTTAAACTCAGGATGACCTGGTTTCACTGAATCACAAAATTTTGTTTGCTATGCATTTTATTGAATCAGGAGCATCAGCACATAAGCAACCCTATTGCACCCCTAATTCCTTTCTATTTCAAGCCTCAGCACTTATACATGAGTATATTGCAGCTCAACATTATTTACATCTTTCTGGGTTGAGCCAAAACCAATACTACTTGCCTATTCTCAACATTTTATTTTCTGGGTATTTGTTTATATCCCTAAACATTAACATATCAGAGATCTGAGTGTATAAAACAGATATGTATACTAACAACACATAAAACTTTGTTATAATAAAACAAGTGATCGACCAAAGAGAATCAAAACATTTTCAGATTTAAATTCACAGATAAGCATTCATATATGAAAATACTCTTTTAAGAAAAATACTTATAACTGGCTGCCTACATTAGGACTTATTGCCTTAGATTTTTGAGTGAGTTTTCTCACCTAGCTCTCTTCTTTGTTTCCTTAATTAATTGATGAGCTTCTGCCCTTAGCCTCAAGCTCTCTTCCTTCCCTTGTCTTATGATTTCTATGGTGTTGTTTTTTTTTCAAAATTCTTTTCTGAGGAGGAGAGGAGGCTGCTGCATATACATGTATATATATACAGGGTCTCTCTTAGGGTTTTGGGTATTGGCTAAGGCCATTTTTGCCCACCAGAAAAATCATGTTATCTGCATTTTAAACCCAAAGTTTTACCCTTCCCGGCTTAATTTGGGTGAAGAGAAAAGTGGTTACACATTTTTTTTCAGAAATTTGCTTTTCAGAAAATACTTTTCCCCTTGTCTACAATCATGCTAAAAATGTGACTTGATTTTGTTATTTATTAAATACTCTTTTTTAATTCTGCCTATACCAAGCACTTCCCTGTTTTATCTTATTTTTTTCTATTTTTAGCTTTCATGCAAATGGTATGTACTTCCTTCATTTATTTATAAGAGGATTATTCCTTTTTATATCTTCATTCTTTTTATTTCTGCTTATATTAAAATATGTGTGTATATTTTATTTCACTAGTTTAAACTCTAGTATTTTATTAACACATATATATTTATATAAGTCTTACTGAAATAATTAGTACACCCACCTATATATTCATACATCATTCTATACTGACACACACATGCACATGTACACTCAAAAATATTCAGTAGCATTCATATATACATTTACTCATGCATACTACTTTTAAGAATTTAATCTACATATATATATATATTTCCATACACATCAATATGTATGTATTCTTGGAGTTCAGGGTTTTAGCTTATATTCATGTGCATTTCCTGTGCACACATGTACACACACTGATACACTATCAAGCTATATCAATTCCTCCTTCAAAATTTATTTAAAAATTATTTTAAATTTATTTATATTTTCCAGAATAAATTCCTAAAATCTTGGGTCATTACATACACCCCTCCTTTTAGAAATTGTGTCCCACAATTTTCCTAAGCTTAAAATAAATTTTAAACTTAATTCAGAGAACAAGTATATTCTCTACCAAATAGATTCTTAGTTCTATACTAACTAAAAATATATTCATCCAAAATAAAGAAAACAATCAAAAATCAGAATTACCTTAATCTGAAAATAGCTTAGGATAATTCATCCTAACTTTGTCTTCTAATTCCCATGTGCAATCACTAGGATCAAGACTCCACTGTACCTTCACAAGTTTCAGAGATTTATTCCTCAACTTCTTCACATCTTTTGCCAAAATTCCCACTGGATCCTTTTCATAAATCAAATTAGGATTTATCTGCACTTGGGTTGGGGTTTCAAGAATTTCTGCCTTGTCATGGACCCATCTTCTCAATTGTGATACATGAAAAACATCATGTATACCTTGCATGTTTTCTGGTAATTCCAACTTATATGCCAAGGGACCAATTCTCTCCAGAATTTTGTATGGTCCAATATATCTTGGGGTTAATTTGCCTTGTTTTCCAAACCTCAGCACATTTTTCATGGGTGAGATTTTGATGAAAACAAAATTTCCCACCTCATATTCTACCTGCCTCCTTCTCATGTCTGCAAATTTCTTTTGCCTATCTTGAGCTGCTGTCATTCTTCTTCTTACCAACTCAATTTTCTCCTTGGTTTCTTGTATGTACTCAGGCCCTAAAATAGACCTTTCTCCTGCTTCTACCCAGCAAACAGGTGACAAACAGGGTTTACCATATAAGGCTTCAAATGGAGCCATTCCTATGGTGCTTTGGTAGCTGTTGTTGTATGTAAATTCAACTAGATGAAGATAATCTTCCCAGTTGCCCCCAAAATCCAGTATACATGCCCTCAACATGTCCTCCAAAACTTTGTTTACCACCTCAGTCTGCCCATCTGATTGAGGATGGTAGGCAGTACTTAAACATAGTTCACTTCCCATTGCTTCTTGAAAGCTTCTCCAGAATTTTGAAGTGAAGATGGTATCCCTATCACTCACAATGGTTTTGGGAATGCCATGTAACTTTACCACTTCTTTTATAAAAATTTGAGCTAGTTTTGGTGCTGTTCTTTCTGACTTGACTGGGATGAAGTGTGCTACCTTGGTTAGCCTATCAACTATCACCCATATACTTGTATTACCTCTCTTAGATCTAGGCAGTCCATCTATGAAGTCCATAGATATGTCTTCCCACTTCCACTATGGTACACTAAGAGGTTGCATCAACCCTGATGGTCTTTGAGTTTCAGCCTTGACTTGTTGGCAAGTCATACATTTGGCAATGTACTTAGCTATATCAGATTTCATCCCCTTCCACCAGAAGTCTCTTTTCAAATTTTGATACATTTTTGTGTTACTTGGGTGTATGGAGTATTTACTTCTGTGATATTCATTCAATATCTCCTTCTTCAATTCTATGTCCTCTGGTACACACATCCTATTCTGGTATCTCATATAACCATCTTTATCAATGTGGTGATTCATTACTTCCTCCCCTCTTGAGAGGAGCATTCTCTTCTCTAATAAGTGAGCATCTTGTTCTTGCATTTTTCCTACCTTCAGAATTAAATCTGGTTGAAGTGTCATTAAGCTTAACTTCCCTTTATCTTCTTGTGCACCATGCATCTGCTCATTAATGTGCACACAACCATTCTCCCCAATCTCTAACTCAGTTAGCAAAAATAAGTTTTTAAATTCTTCTATCATCATCATAGCCAATTTAGCATGCTGTCTACTTAGAGCATCTGCAACTTTGTTTGCTTTACCTGGTGTATAAAGTATGTCAAAGTCATAGGCAGCTAAGAACTCCACCCATCTATGTTGCCTCATGCTCAAATCTTTTTGTGAAAACAAATATTTTAGAGACTTGTGGTCAGTGTAAAGTTCAAACTTAGTGCCTAACAAATAATGTCTCCAAAGTTTTAAAGCATATATCACAGCTGCTAATTCGAGATCATGTGTGGCATACCTTACTTCATGGGGTTTAAGTTGTCTGGATGCATATGCAATGACTTGGCCTTGTTGCATCAACACTGCACCCAATCCAAATCCACTAGCATCAGTGTATACCACTAATTCTTCATTTCCATGTGGTACCTTTAGAATTGGAGCATTCACCAATGCCTCCTTCAACTGTTCAAAAGACTTTTCACATTTTTCTGACCAAACAAAAGCTTGGTTCTTCCTGGTTAGGTTAGTGAGTGGTGTAGAAATTTTTGAAAAATCTTTTATAAACCTCCTATAATACCCTGCCATCCCCATAAATGACCTCACTTCACTCACAGTGCTTGGCCTCTTCCATGCTTGAATAGCCACTACTTTATTGGGGTTCACAGAAATACCTTTGGCAGATATAACATGGCCAAGAAAATGTACTTCCTCTTTCCAAAACACACATTTTGAAAATTTTGCCTTTAAATCTTTTTCCCTTAATCTAGACAAAACCAGGTGCAAATGATGCTTATGTTCTTCCACTGTCTTGGAATAAATCAAAATGTCATCTATAAAAATAAGCACAAACTTGTCTAAACAATCTCTAAAGGTTCTGTTCATTAAATCTACAAAGTAAGATGGTGCATTGGTCAAGCCAAATGGCATAACCAAAAATTCATACAACCCATACCTAGTGTTAAAGGCAGTGTACTTGATGCTTGATTCTTCCACCTTCATTTGATGAAAACCAGATGCTAAGTCTAGTCTAGAAAATACTTTTGCCCCTGCTAATTGATCAAAAAGATCATCTATTCTTGGCAATGGGTATTTATTTTTAATAGTTACTTTGTTTAATTCTCTATAATCTATGCAGAGTCTTAAGGAGCCATCTTGCTTCTTAACAAATACCACTGGTGCTCCCCAGCAAGAATTACTTGGTCTTATAAAACCCTTTTCTTCCAATTCTTCTAACTGTTTCTTTAATTCTTTTAGTTCATTTGGCCCCATTCTAGTTGGCTTTTTAATCACTGGGCTTGCTCCTGGAACTAGATTGATCTGGAATTCTACTGGTCTATGGTGTGGAATACCCTTGACCTCACCAAACACATCCAAATATTCATTGACTATGGGAATTTCTTCAATGGTTAGTTCACTGAAATCTTTTTCTGAGTCAACTAAATGATATAGTTTTCCTTCCTTAGCTACCTCACATAAAACTGTGATTCTCTGGCCTCTAGAATTTTGCAATGATATGGTGGATGAGTCTAAATTAATTATGGCTTTAAATTGCCTTAACCAGTCTACCCCCAATATAACACCTATATTTGGGTAATTCAAAACATATAAATTGGAAATAAAAATATTTCCTCCTATGTTTAATTCCACATCCACACAAATCATATTTAAAACACTAGAACTCCCCAATGGACTGTGTATATGCAATGGGGTTTCAACCAATATGCAATTCAGTTTTAGCATTTTAACCAATTCATAAGAAATTAAAGAGTGAGTTGCCCCAGTATCATATACTTCTGTTATGGGTATGGTACAAATAAGTAATGTACCTTCCACTTGGCTATGGTTTACAGTGTTACTCTCCACTGTGGCTTTGCCTTTTCCTTTCAAATTTGCCAATTTGCCTTGCTGTTTATACTCAGGACAATTCCTCTTCATATGCCCCTCTTTCCCACATAGATAGCATTTGAAAGCTCCTCCTTTCAATTCTGGACATCTTGGTTTGATATGCCCTTCCTTTCCACACTGATGGCACACAATTTTCTTCTTGTTTTCCTTAGCTTTGACATCTCCAGTGCTTTTGTTACTAGCCTCTTCTTTCTTCTTATCATAAGGGTGATACCTCCCCTTACCTTTCTTGATATTATTGCTCTTAAAATTTCTGAAATTCTCCCTTTCCTTGTCATGCTGCTCCAACCTCAAAGCTAAGTCTATCACATGGTCAAAAGTCTTGTCTGCATATGGTAACATGGCTCTGCTAAGTCCTGGGTTCAGACCTTTTATGTACCTATCATTTTTAGATGCCTCATCTGCCACAAGCATTGCTCCATATGTGGAAAGCCCCTCAAACTTTTGAGTGTATTCTGTGACAGTCATGGTTCCTTGTCTAAGTCTAATGAATTCTTCTAGCAAGGTAGTCTTTGCTGATGCTGGTACAAACCTTGCTTCCAACATCTCTTTGAATTGATTCCAAGTGATTTCATTCTCATTCCTTCCTGCAATGATTACTTCCCACCAGCCTAAAGCTACTCCTTTTAGCTGTCTTGAAGCCACTTGCCTCTTTCTTTGATCATCAAGTTGCATGTCATTGAAAATTCTTTCCAATGTTCTCAACCATGTTTGAATTTCTATGATACTCTCTGTCCCTTCAAAGCTTTTGCCTCCTAAATGAGTATATGTCTTAAGTAATTTTGAGAGTTCTTCATAGGGATTTTCTTGCCTTTGTCCTGCCCCATCCCTAAATGCTCTCACCAAGTCTTGCAGATTGACCATTGGTGGTGCATGGGAAGATCCTGCTCCCTGATTTGGTGGTCTCCCTACCATAGTTTGCTAATAATAATTTACATAGCTGGTTAGTTTGATTGGTAATTTGGTTGTTTCAGTGGGTTTTTTTTTTTCACACTGAACACATTGTTATATATATATATTTAGTTCCTTTAAATTTTATTTCTATCTAAGAACTTGATCCTTACTTCTACTATGTTGAATAACATAGCTCTGATACCAACTGAAATGACCCTCCTATTTCTACTCTAATTCCATAAGGATTTTTTTTTTAAGGTAAAGAGGATATATATATATATAGATAGATAGATATATCATCCATTGCAATTATAATTCTCAGGGTCAATATCTTTCTCCAATAAACCAAATATATCCAGGATCACAATAATCAACCAATATAAATATATCAGTACATTCACAAAGATAAGCACATACATGTGAGGATGTATATGCCTCTCTTGTTTGAATCAGAGTTCTGGAAAACAAGAGGATATTGGATTGCTGATTTTTTTTTTGACCAAACAATCCACTGGAAACATATACTTTAGTCTGTTTATCCTAACTAAGAAGTGATCAAGTAATAATCAGTGGAAAGCAAGCTTTTAATATAGATGTTTGTGTTAAAGTCTAAATAGTATCAAACTCAGGCTAAAAGAAAGCGGGTCATAAGAGAACACAAGCAATATCTAGGCGTAATGGAAACGCGCCTAACTTATACACGAGAGGTCACGAGTTCGAGTACTATGCTGGTTGGTTCAAACACAATTTTTGTTTTTTTTTTCCTTTTTCATTTTTCTCCTGTACAGTTTGGAACCTGTTATCTACCTATATCTGCACATATATACTTTATTTTTGCCTATATTCTATCATACAAAACAATAATTCTTGCTTTATTATTTTTGAAACCCATTCCTACAACCTGGAAGGCTTCATGATTGATGTAAATTAAGGGTCTCTTGCTTGGGTTTTGTAAATGATAGAAGTGTTTATCATTATCCAGGTTTGAATTTCTTCTCACAAAATCTGTCTGGAATTAAGAATGCATTTGGTTAGAATCTGAGTGAAATTCAGATTCTTATCACAAATACAAAGGAAAAGGTGTGGTAATATTTGCACTAAACATGTTTATGTGCATATATATCTGCAACTATTTGGATATGGCTTACAATTCCCTTATTACAAATCCTTTCTTTAAAAATAGGACATGAGACATTTGTATGAAACAAGTTTAATTATGGGAACCTTGCAGCCATATAAAACATTCAACCTATGCCTATTTTCTTTTGTATACATATGCCATGGTAGAAAATAAAACCATTTAATTTTCTGAGAATCAACTATCCAGATTTTCCAAAACTTAAATCCTTTCCAAAGACTCAAGATTGACTAATACATTTATAAAATGTAATCATTCGATTTTAACATGGTGTTCTTGCTAAATCCACTTACAAGATTAGATTAATTTTTTTTTTTAAACATAACAGATATTTAACTTGGTTCATAGATTCCGGATACAAGTCAATCTCTTAATAAAATACCTAACAAAATATCCATCCAATATTCAACACTTAATACAAGTAGCAATTTAAATTGTCAATACATGCAGATTTCAACATTTAGGCTCTTATCTAACTAAGTTTAGCATGCTATATCTTCTTCTCAAAGCCTTGCTCCTACTCCTACTTAGTTGTTGCAATCCCTGAAAAAGCATTTGAAACTGCCTCATTTTAAATGAGACACCCCAGATGCCATTAGCACACTAGGGTCAGACACATGTCTGGTATGAGAAAGCTCACAAAAATAATTAGTTAATTAGGTTAAAGTCAAGTTAAGTACATATACAGAAAGTTCGGCCCTTTGGAATCAGGCAAATACTTGTGTGCATGCTCTGTGTCATTGTGCATGTGCACACTTTAATTTTCTTTCCAGAGACTACATATATAAATATGGCACATACATTCAAGCATACAATTCAATCATAGTCAAACAATCATTCATACCAAACAGGAAAATAACCAATATGAGTTAAATCATTTATTCAATTCTCATATTTCAAATCTGGGAAAAACTCTAGTTTTCTCATCATCTCAAGTATTATTCCCTTGGTATATTTATCTATCCTTGGTCTCATCTGCAATATTTATGAATCAATGGACACACTGTAATGAACTAATTCACTCCATTACACAAAGATCTCAGGACTTAAACAAGCCATGTGTCAACTTGTGTTACTCAAGCACACAAGTCATTCCTGCAGTGTTCTTGACCCCAATTTCCTAATCAGGTTTAAGTTAATAATAACTCTTTTGATTTTTCATGACAAAACCATTCAGTGATTCATTTCATTAGCTAAAAACATCCATAACATGGCATCTCATATTATTCATGACCATACAGAGGCAAACAAGCAAACAACCATTGGTGATTACAAAATAAGGTTCTGTATATATATATATTCATCCTGGTATTTAAAAGGAGTTTAGGCAACTAACATTGGCTTATGGTTTCTGGGAGAGTTTTTCTTTTGCAAACATTTGTGCTTGAGTTAAACTCAGGATGACCTGGTTTCACTGAATCACAAAATTTTGTTTGCTATGCATTTTATTGAATCAGGAGCATCAGCACATAGGCAACCCTATTGCACCCCTAATTCCTTTCTATTTCAAGCCTCAGCACTTATACATGAGTATATTGCAGCTCAACATTATTTACATCTTTCTGGGTTGAGCCAAAACCAATACTACTTGCCTATTCTCAACATTTTATTTTCTGGGTATTTGTTTATATCCCTAAACATTAACATATCAGAGATCTGAGTGTATAAAACATATATGTATACTAACAACACATAAAACTTTGTTATAATAAAACAAGTTATCGACCAAAGAGAATCAAAACATTTTCAGATTTAAATTCACAGATAAGCATTCATATATGAAAATACTCTTTTAAGAAAAATACTTATAACTGGCTGCCTACATTAGGACTTATTGCCTTAGATTTTTGAGTGAGTTTTCTCACCTAGCTCTCTTCTTTGTTTCCTTAATTAATTGATGAGCTTCTGCCCTTAGGCTCAAGCTCTCTTCCTTCCCTTGTCTTATGATTTCTATGGTGTTGTTTTTTTTTTCAAAATTCTTTTCTGAGGAGGAGAGGAGGCTGCTGCATATACATGTATATATATACAGGGTCTCTCTTAGGGTTTTGGGTATTGGCTAAGGCCATTTTTGCCCACCAGAAAAATCATGTTATCTGCATTTTAAACCCAAAGTTTTACCCTTCCCGGCTTAATTTGGGTGAAGAGAAAAGTGGTTACACATTTTTTTTCAGAAATTTGCTTTTCAGAAAATACTTTTCCCCTTGTCTACAATCATGCTAAAAATGTGACTTGATTTTGTTATTTATTAAATACTCTTTTCTAATTCTGCCTATACCAAGCACTTCCCTGTTTTATCTTATTTTTTTCTATTTTTAGCTTTCATGCAAATGGTATGTACTTCCTTCATTTATTTATAAGAGGATTATTCCTTTTTATATCTTCATTCTTTTTATTTCTGCTTATATTAAAATATGTCTGTATATTTTATTTCACTAGTTTAAACTCTAGTATTTTATTAACACATATATATTTATATAAGTCTTACTGAAATAATTAGTACACCCACCTATATATTCATACATCATTCTATACTGACACACACATGCACATGTACACTCAAAAATATTCAGTAGCATTCATATATACATTTACTCATGCATACTACTTTTAAGAATTTAATCTACATATATATATATATTTCCATACACATCAATATGTATGTATTCTTGGAGTTCAGGGTTTTAGCTTATATTCATGTGCATTTCCTGTGCACACATGTACACACACTGATACACTATCAAGCTATATCAATTCCTCCTTCAAAATTTATTTAAAAATTATTTTAAATTTATTTATATTTTCCAGAATAAATTCCTAAAATCTTGGGTCATTACAAATCTAGAGTACCATATGTAGCTCTTTTGTGCCTCTGTATAGCCATGATGTCTTCTTTTTGTCGATCGCCTTTATTTCTTTATCAGAAATCAAAACTTCATAGAATCTGTGACTCAACAACTATATCTCTCGGTGTCATTATTTTCAGTACCTTGTTTCTGGCTTTAGCTGTTGCTTTCAATCTCGACTAATTCCAGTACCATTTCCATTCGATACCATCTCTTAAAAATTTAACCTAATTTATAGTCTTTATAAAAAGCCCTCGGTAACAAACCCACTAAAGAATTTAACAAATGGTTAGATGGAAGCTTACCCTTCGATCTTTGGTATGTTGGTGTGTGATGAAAAATCCAACCAACAATACTCATGGTTACGAACACATTCATAACTGCAGTCGATTATGTACTTTTCATAAGGATTTTTGTAATGCCCCACCTTGAGACCCACAATAATAAAGGGCATTATTGGTATTATCGTTTGTTAGTACATAGAATAAGGCTGGTTAGGATGACCATCCGTAAAATTGCTTTGGGTGAGTATCGATACGTCAAATAATGTGTTTATATTTTCCTTTCTTATAAGTGGTGGTTCGACATATCTGATCCAGGCATAAAACAATGATACAGAAGTTACTATAATTAAGAACAATACAAAATATAATATATAACACAGAGTCAATCATCGCAATGGAAATAACATACATCAATGACTTCCAAATGTACGAGTCTACAAAACGGAAATACTAGACTCACAATTATACATCTTTATTATATTAACAAACATATATCAAGCATGTAGCTAACTCAAATGGTACATCAAAATAATAACAAGATTAAATAAAACTCCTTATGCTTACTCACATCTAAAGCAATCGAGTCGCTGTTCCTGTCAAGTCTCGATCCGAACCGAGCATTAAAATACCACCCGGGTCAGGCAATCTTCAATTATCGAAAAGATTAGTCCACATTAATAATAGACTCAATAAACATTAAGGGTAAAATATCATAGGTTGTACTTCACTAATTTACTTAATACTTCATATGAACTTCATGACTTAATTGGTAAAACAAACGCGAGCGTTTCATACCACTCATTTTATTAAACCGTTTAAATTGATTCCCCGTTCGATCAACATTGTGAAATTCTATGAAAACAATTTGCCTTGAAATCCTTCTTGAATTTATCCTTTTTATAAACTAATACATATATATATTAGAAAGAATTTATAAATTTTTATACATGTGTATTTAGATTTGAAAACATTTCTTTTGAAAACACTAGTTGAAATAGTGCAATGTCATGTGTAACTTCATATATCCATTGTAGCATCTCTATGGAATTAAATCATCGAAATGAATTCATCAATTCATTAATTTAGAACTTCATAATATTCATCCAAATCATCACAACCAAGGTACTATCACACAACACAAGATGTCAAGAATATATCAAGCATAGCAGGAGTCGAACGGGCTGTCGAGGAAGTCACATATCATGGCGTAGAACACATTCCAAGTCACGACCGGTGCACCGGTCCAATTGGACAGGTCCATCGGTTGCGCTGCCTGAAACGTGTTCCAGGCAGTACTACGACCTCCAGGGTTGTCCGTTAATGTTGGTTTTCGAACTGCAACTCTACATTCTTCCTAGGTGCGAATTTGGCAACATGCAATACTCAAACTTCATGGAATTAATAATATAAGAGGTTAAATTTCTAAGGTTTTCAGCAAACAAAAATCAGGCAACTAGTTATGCAAATTTCACAACCAAACTTAAGATCATTCAATAAAAATTCATTCAATCAACACAATCAGTAACTTGAGTTCAAATAGAGATAGTAGTAAGGGTTAACTTAGCATAATTCCTTTAACTAGCATGCTACAACCCATCCCTACCAATTTTTGCACTTAGACTTCATAATCCTAACCATTTCCTCAAAACAAAAGGATAACAAAGATTACAAACTATGAAACTGAATAAAAAAGGCTAGGAGATGAAATAGGGTTCTATAAACATACCTTGAGTTTTCTCTTAATATTTATAATTTTCAATCTATTTAAAATGAAGATTTTCACTAGCAAGTAGAAAACCCTAGTTTTTGATTTCTTTCTTTTGGTTGTGAATGTACAACACTTGGATAATGAGAAGAATGAGAGGGTAATACCCCATTTTACTTAAGGTCTTAAATGGGCTAAATTTTATTATTAGACCTAATAAGAAATTAATGTATTTCTTTTATTCCTTATACTCTCTTCTAATTAATTTAACTAACTAATGACTTCACAATAAATTTGGCCAAGTGTTCTAAAATAATATCAAAACACATCATTAGTAAATAGCTTGTTAAATTGTTTTTAACAAATTCAACACCATTTAATTTAATTCTTATTCCAAATGAATTCCGCAGTAATTAAAATACACTAATCTCTTCATAAACAAGTTTGAACAAGAAATTTTTAGCAATAAATTTCATATATTGTTTTCCCATAAATACACATTATAAAATTCTCATTTCAATTATTATTTTAATAAAACATTTAAATTCTAATTTCTCCAACTTTAATAAATGAGAAATCAAATTTCTTATTTAAATTTCCAGTTAAAATCTTTATTTAATTTATTTTAAACAACACTGAAAAACAAGCTCTTAAAGAAATTGTGTCCTTGTAATTTCTAATTTGGAGCAAAGTCTACAAATAATAGAAACATATTACTAATAATGATATTTCTATTTTTCAAAATATAACTAACACTAAAACAACCAAACATCCAGGCACAAAATATCAAGCAATATACAAAAAAAAAATCCTTGTATTTATACTTATATAAAATATTTTAACTTCATTTTTCAAAAGATTAAGACATCAAGTTTATTTATTCATCCAAAACTATTTTTCAAGAATTAGATTTCTTCAATCAATTTCCAGTTACTTCTTTTTATAAAAAATCACTTCTTTTAAATCAATATCTCAAATGGTCTTCGCTTAATCTTTTCAAAAATTGATTTCTCCATAAATTAATTTCTTTCAAAAATTTGCACTTCATAATTTGTTCAACTTTTAAATCAAAGATTAATTCCTCTAAAAATTTGTACTTCACAAATTATACTTCATAAATTCCACTTCACAAATGATATTTCAATTTAAAACATTCTGATGGATTTATCATATTTTAAAATCATACTATAACCACAATCATCATCCATCATATTCAAGCTAACAGTCAACTCATATCATCACAAGTATTCATCCATGACTCATCTTTTAATTTCATTCAATTTAAATTTCTTTATTTTAAGTTTATAAACAAAGAAAACTAACTTCTATAAGAAGTTACATTTAATAATCGAATCAAAAGAATTTTCCTTATATTGGAAAACCTGAACTATATTCTCTTAAGGATCTATTGGTCCCACCAAATACCAAAAGAGAATACAACTCTAAAGTGTTGAATACTTCCTAATATCAATCACAAGAATTTAACCAAGGGATCCCATACTACCTAGTGAAATTCGAGTATTCGCTAATTGGCTAGTAAGTACCACTCAAATATTTTATTCAATGCGTCGTACAATATTCGATAAAGCGTTACTCGAGAGCACTTACACCATTCTGTAACACTACGTCAGTTATTCGCACTCCCTGTATTATAGAACTAAGGCTCTCAAAATATTTATCCCATAAAAGTTTATAATTAAAACTTCAAACTTCTTTTCAAAATTTAAATGATTTAATTTCGGATAAATCTCTTCTTCAAAATAATTGTCTAACTCTATATTCTTCAAATAATATATATTAACTTCTTATGGTATTTATACACCAATTCAAATAGAAGATTTATCCCTTTTAGATTCCAAATCATCAATTATAAAATTCAAATTTTCTTTTCAAATAATCTCTTACTTTAAAATTCCAAAAATTTATTTACATAATTTATTACATCTACTGTTTTATCTTCTTTTTTAAAATTAGAACTCAAAATTATCATCCATTTAAATCAGGAAACGATATACATACAAAGCACGAGCATCACAAAAATTTCACATATATCAAAAATAATATAACGACCTTTTCTTGCCATTTATTTATAGCAAATCGATTTATCAGATGGCTGAGATGTTGATCATAAAATCAACATTGCCTCGCTATTGATCTTTGCCATTACTAATGCTTGATGGATGCAACCATTTTCAAAACCAATACATAAAAAACATCTTTATAGTTTTCAGTATAATTTTCTAAACCACTAAAATTTATTAAACATACATATTTTTATGAAAATAAATTTCACTTCTTGATTTACTCTTAAAAAACATTTTTCTTTTCAAAAGAATATTTAACTCGGTTAAGCTTGATCTTTTTTTCAAATTTATAACTTTTGTTAAACCTTTAAAAATATTAAAATTCAAAGCACTATGTCTGACTATCCCATCAAAGTGTTTAGGAACCCTTATCGATAACTTTGATCGGGTGCTTCGATTAGAATTCTTAAAGCAGTCAACGGGTAATTTAACACAAAACTAAGTTTTAATTATTTCTTCATTAATATATATATATATATAATTAAAAATCTATTAATATCAATTTAAGAATTCATCTACTCATCCATGCATACATCATGCAACCAAATATAAATAAACACCTAACTATTATGCTTAACGCAAACAGTCTATCAACTTCTGTTGCGCAACTCTGATCACTAATAGATCAGCACTTCACTACACAACGCTAACTTTTAAAACCATTTTATAAAAATAATTTATAAAGTCATTTAAAATTTTGCAAATATGTCCCAATGATTATTCCCAATAATCATTTATACTTCTATTCCAAATAGAAAATAAACCCTAAACTCTACGGACACACACAAGGGATGGGACTCTAAGTCTGTCTAGGTCATGCTTCGTGTTTCTTATATCCTATATTTTTCTGAACCTTTACTTTAATACCAACTGTAACGCCTAATTCCAAGACCCATACTAACAAAGGGTATTACTGGTAATATTGTTTGTTAGCGTAGAGAATAGGGCTGGTTAGGATTGACCATCTGTAAAATTTCTTTGGGCGAGTATCGATACGTCGAATAATGTGATTATATTTTCCTTTCTTACAAGTAGTGATTCGACATATCTGATCCAAGCACAAAACAATGATACATAAGTTTACTGTAGCGATCCAAAATTCAGCCTTCGAAAATCGGCACCCGTACTTCACTTGTACTCAAAATGCCGCAGATTCAAACGCCGAATCTGGCTCACCGGAGCTTATAACACCATTAAGTATAACAACACAACGGAATAAAGAAATAGATGATATCATATACAACTCAAATGAATACAATATCCAGTATGATATACAACAATGATATCAATATGATACAACAATATCAGAGATAAATAATGATACAGTGGAAATAACAGAAGTGATAACTCCAAATGATCCATCAGAGAGGCTGAGTCCAACCACTCTAATATCAAGCTCGAACCATCATCACGTAAGACAAGGTAAGCAATGTCAGTCGTGGTCTCCAAAACTGAACTAGCTCCAATGTCAACTGAACCTGATTATCTGAAAAACCCAACTCTAGACTGCCCGTGTGGAAAATTGTGAGCACCCAGAGTATAGGAAAGGAACAATAAACTACGAGTCAGTCGTAGGACTGGTGTGAGTAACAAAAACAGTTTATCTTTAAAACAAACAACAAAGGAATTTTAACATTGAAATCCGTAATGTTTTTGGAAAATGAAACTACCATAAGACCTCCCGCCACACACACAATGCAAACGCAGAATTGGAGGAGATTTCTTCTTATGATAGTCAAACATGCTTACTACGCAAAAGGAAAACTCTTTTGATATTATTACTAGTGCATAATGTACAAAAATCATTTCGAAAATACAATATTAATCCTAGCCAACATACAACCATTATTGTATGCCTACTATAGCTACTATGTTCAATAGCAGGTTACTGCCACATTCCATAGCAGGTTAAACAACTAAAACCGTACAAGGTTCGTATTGTTTTTTTGGATTTCCAACAAATGGTCAGGCTAAGGAACTTCCTATGCCACATGGGATCGCCTCTGGCGGGACATCCCGAGAACTAACTAGCTCTCTGCCAACACAAGGCGGGGTTACCTCTGACACCAGGTAACTACTACACGAATATGCCACCCCCCGGTCCTTTGGGACCTTTATTCGAGGCGCCTCGATCAAACAACAATCACACAGTAAATGAGATAGGAGTATCCACATAGGTTAAATACCAGGGCTCCATACCTGATACCACCCTTTTCCAGAAGGAAATGACATACCCTAAAGGGAGCGACCCTCATAACCTTGCCGCATCATTCCTGTTTCGATCATTTCCGGGTTGTGAGGTCTGAAGAGGTCTCGTCCACAAAGCTACGCTTTTTCACAAAGCCACGCTTTGATCACAAATGATCAATAAATGATCATCACACAGCAACACTCAGCATGCCACATTACCAAATTGGGAGTATATCGCTGATAACCTTCAACTACATAACCTCTGAGCTCGCACATCTTAGAGAAGGGTGTTAAGCTAAGAGAATAAATCTCCGCCACCAAACAGAAATGTATTTGAAAGAAATCGGCTTTATATCTCAAAATGTAATGTCAGACATGTAACCGTACAAGTCTGTTCCGGGTTCGAACAGAATCGAAGGCACTTCCGAAGAAGCCCTTGCAATCCGGTTATTCACAATCCCGATCGGATTTCCCATCACTTAGGAAATCTCTATACCGGAGCGACTCAGTGCAGAGACAATCGATAGGTTATCCTATCATTTTCGCAAATACCCGGTCTTCACCACCGGTCTTCAAATGCGATCCATATATACCACGTGTGACGACCCGACTTTCCACTCCCGGAAAATCGCATCGACAGTAAGAAAGAAAGGGGTGAGAAATAGAAAAGAGAAGAAGAGAAAAGAAAACAACAACAGATACTCACAGCGGAAACGAAACGAAATATAATATATCACATAAATATTACATAGTATCATATACATCATCTATCAGAGTTACACAGATTACACATCACATACTAGACAGTTATAAACATCTGTCTAGTTATTACATCTCAACACAATACAGATCAATACAAAGATCAACACAGCGGAAAACTACTATCTATATCTACAACGCCGAAGCCTCCTGCTCCATTGCTCCTCCAGATTACTCGTCAAAGCTAAACCTGAATCCCTTGGCTACTCGTAAAAATTTGAGTACCCAAGAGTTCATTATTCGAAATGGGTTATGTGACACAAAGGTCCTCTCCCGGCTAAACCGAATAATGAGCGCAATATTTTTAAAATATATGGATATTGGGATTTCAATTAAGTCACAACTTGTTATCCAAAACTTTCTTTTCAAATGGTTTAACCAATTACCATTTTCAAATCTTTAAACAAAAAGATTTATTTTAACAACCTTCAACGGTTTAAACAATTTCCACACTTTAATCTTTTAAACAAAAGATTCATTCACAGATTTTCCAAATTAATTCCCATTTCAATTGGATTAACTCATTAAATCTTTAAAACAAAGATTTAACTTATAGCTTTCAAAATAATTCCATTTCAAATGGTTTAAACAAATCATCATTTTAAATCTGTTAAAAATAAACAGATTTAATCCGTAGCTTTCAAAAAGAATTCGCTCATAACTGGAAAAACCATTTTCAATTCAAACTTGAAATTCCTTTAACTTAAATTGGAATTTCATTTCGAATTTCATTTCTTATATGAAAGCTTTTATCATTTGAAAACAAATAGTTTTCATTTCGGAAAATCTGATTCATTTATACAAGTTTAAGTCCCTGGGTTAAATTAAAATTCTCAAAACCATACCTTTAAAATGGTTTTAAATTCATATAAACACATTTATAACATCTTTAACCAAATTTCCAAGCGTAGAATTTAATTCCAAATTTTGAATTCAGATTTAAATTAAATTATTTAAATTGGAAACTTTACCAAGTTATTCAAAATAACTTTTATCTTAAAAACTCCTTTTCAAAAGCTTTAACGTTTAACCCAATCCATTTCCAAAATCGATTGAAATAAAAATTTCAATTTCAAAACATTAATTTTAAATCATCTATGACTTAACCGATTTCCACGTGAAATCCATATTTGTGTGTGTATAGTGTAGTCCAGGGGTTTCACACAATAGTGCAACATCAATGAATCATCACAGATCAAAATACAGAAATATAGTTGATAAGCGGTATAAATTATAACGCTTATCTTTTATTCACAGATCACAGATATATAAATTACAGATAATATATTATATTCATCCCAGATAAATGAACTACAGTACAGATTACACACAAATCAGAATATATCACAAAGCATCACAGATAAGAATATCAAACAATTCAATCATTCAGCTAAGTCCAAACATTCACAAGTGAATTTATTAATCAACTGATTAATTTAAAATCAGATGTATTGATTATTAATCCGGGTTAATTATCAAAAGTTAATTACAAATTATTTGAAATAAATCTTCCTTTCAAATTTAATAGTTAACCCTTAATTATTAACTAATCAATTTTAAATCAATGATTCAATTAATCTTTAATTATTGAATTAATCTTAATTAATCACCATTATTAATTAATCCTTTTAATTTATTAACAATAATTTACTCAAATTTCAAATCATCATTCAATTAATTACATTCAGTAATTATTTATTAATTGCTTCTCTAAGTAATTATATTTTCCAAATTATCAACTGATTATTCTGAATTAATTAACTTAAGAAATTTTAACTTGAACTAATTCGATTAACTCAATTAATTACATTGAATAATTAATTTATAATTACTGTCATTAAGTAATTTTACTTAACAGTTCCACAATTGATTTTTATTAAATTAATTAATCTAAATTTATTGTTAAAATTTATCACATTAATCAATTGTTCAAATAATCTTAGTTAATGATTTCATTAACTATTAAATTTCTTTAATCACCTTTTTAAAGAAATTTTCTTATATTAATCATTTTTTATTATAAATTAATTCACTATTAAGGATTCATTCATTAATGAATTTTAAATCATAAATCTTCATTTTTAAAGTAACACATTCATATTTATGATTAAATGATGATTTATAATTTATTGAAACATTGTTTCAAATTTTTCTTTTTTTTATTCCAATTTAGATTTAAAATTTGAAATAAATCCTTATTTACTTTTTAATAATGCTTAAAGCAAATTTCCTTAACATTTTAAATTTACATAGTAAAATAACCCTTGATTACAAAAGAAATTTTAAAGAGTTTAAAAAATCAATTTTCTCTCATTTTAACTTATACATTTTAACTTATTACAACATTTAAGTTATAAAACTTAATTAATCTCAAAAATTTTAAAATATGATTTAAAATTAGTTCCAGGTTTTACTTTTAAATTTAACTTGTTTAAATTTTTAATTTCAAATTCAATTCTATTTGAATTCCAAATTTTCTTTAACACCTTTAATTACTTTAATTTATTAAAACAAATGGAATTTAAAACTTTTATTTATCTTCAAAACTGAATTCTATTTCTAACTATAATCTTTATTTACATTTTGTTTTAAACCCAGTTTTAAACCTTGATTAAAATTTAAATTTAATTTAAAATTTTCAAAACAGAAAAATAGTTCAGGTTGTAAGCCTGTACAAAACTTTTGACCCGAGAATATCCTATACCTGCTTCGAGTATATGACTCGAATTACTCGAGTAAACACACGAGAAAATTCTCGTCACTTGCAGGCGAATACCCAGGCAATACAACTTCAATCTCGTGCACGTGTACAACCCCGATTGCCATCTCCGGTCAGCACTACATCGTCGAACAAGTCGACGACCATCCACGAATCCATCTCCGGTCGCCAGAATGTCGCCACCCTCTCGCGTTCGAAAACGAGACCAAAACCCAAACCTGGAACACTCGAGACAGAAACTCACCCTAAAGCCTGTCAACGCGTCGTCCACGACCCTCCGACCACTAGATCACCAAAACCTCCGGCATCAGCTTCGACTATCACCCCTCAACCAATCCCTGAAAGCCCGTTGAACTCGATGATCCATGGAGTTCAAACTGACTCAAAATCTCCACCCAGACCAAACTAGGTTTAGGAAATCAAATTGGCAACCACTGCCACCCCCATGCTCAGACCAACCACCAGTAATTTTTGCCTAACTCTCCAGACATCCCACTACCATCAGAGAGAAACTCAACCTCTCCAATCACTGGGATCACTAGTGATTCCCAAAAACCCCAAAATTCATCAACATAGAAATGCACTTTCAAACTGTGACGCCCCACCTCTATACCCAAGCTAACTAAGAACACTACAATGTAGTGCTGTCAATTAGCACGGAGAATAAGGCTGTGGAGGAGCGACCATCCATGTAACTTCTTTGTGCAAGCACCGATATGTCAGATAGAATAGAATGCATATCATTTAAGGAGGAAATCCGACATACCGATACAAACTCAAAGCTATTACACGGTGGCTATATATATAATCTTCGGAAACAAACATAGAAATAATCATAACATAAATCAGTCACAGACATCCATATCACAAAGGCGGAAGAAGATATGAATAAATATATAACATATGAAAGTGTACATCAGAGTAGTGGTCAGAAAGATCCACAATAATACAAAAGAATAGCAACACGTGCTATACAAAAGAATAAATACACAACATAGAGTCTATATCTCAAAGGTGTACATCCAAAAACTACTCATCTATGTAGTTAGCCAAAAGTTAGAATAATTCTGAAGAGAAGTCAAGCAGAAGCACCTGTAACATCTCGGTCTGACCCGAGTATTATTTATAAGAAAATAATAAACGGATCAGTCTAGCTATAAATATCAGATGACATGGTATAAAGTAAAAGGCATGACATGAACATGTAATAACCATCGTGGCATACTAGTATAAGTAGGTAATTGAAAATCAACAAGAGATAAATCAATATCACAAGAATCTTCTCAAAGATAAAATTGGGTATCATACCCTAAACTTGTATTCATAACAAGTCAATGACACATGAATTCACCAATGCACAAAAATTGATATCATATCAATGAAAATCACGAAAATTGGTGAAGCACAAAATTCCAGAAATCATCACAAGAAATCCAGAAAACACATAAAAAAGGGGGAAAGGCCTAACACATGAACGGGAGCATGAAAACTCACCAACGCGTGAAGCACATAAACGAGAAGCTATCTCATGGAAGCTATCCATTAAATTTTAACACATGAACGACCCGAAGACCATGGGGTGCTACCCCATATATGTGATGGCGAAACATCACAAAAGCGGGGTCTAGTCTCCCTCGCAGACAAAGAGACATCGCTCAATCGCTAGTCTAAATCACAAAAATGATCGTCATGATCAGAAGGAAGTGTCAATTACACTAAGCCAGTAAATATATGAGTTTAGCTTCATGTCCCATAACCACTAGCTTAACTTAAATATTTACGAACAAACTGTAGATCTTCACTAGGAAATTGTCACAAAAGGGTTCAATCGAACAAGTCCAAGAGCTAACCGACGAAGTGAACGCAACCGTTTCATACCACTCGTTTTACTAAGTCGTTTAATTCGATTTCTCATCCGAGTGAAGCAAAGGCTTGTATATACTAGTAGATTGAAAAACGGTTTGAGAGAACGTGTTTTATATTTAAAATAGTGTTGAAAACGTTTTGATGAAAGAGTTTTGATATTTACTACTAGTATTGAAACCTTCATATCTTTAGAGTGACAAGTCACAAAACGATTGCTGAAACAAATCGAATCACATAAATTCACGTTCGAAGACGTGAGTAAAGTCCATGGAAATCAGCTCAAATGCATCCAAGTAGAAAATAGGAGGTGCGGCCTAACATGCGAGCGACCTAAGGAAATATAGGTCGAACGACCTATAAGTGAAGCAACCTAAGCTGCTGCGCGACTTAACAGGGTGTCTCGACCTAACAAAACCAAGCTTAAAAGGTACGCGACCTAACAGTCTCGAGCTAAGGAATTGCAAGCAGGTCAAACGACCTAGCAACCTAAAGGTTTTCGCGAGCTAGCATTAAACAAAGCCAAACGACCTAGTAGAAAACAAGGTCTAACGACCTAACACCAAGGTGCCGAGCGGCCTAACAAGGTTCCATCCCGAGTGACCTAACAACCTAAAGTGTCGAGCGACCTAGCGGCACAACGAAGCCAAGCGATCTAGCATGAAACAGGTCAAACGACCTAACGGGGTTGAGGCCATACGACCTAAGACATAATGGTCCAAACGACCTAAGAAGTAAAGGCCTTGCGACCTAACGAAAGACGTAAGGCCGAGGTGGTGCGACCTAATGGGTACGCGACCTAAGGGGTTCGCGACCTAATGGAGGTGTGACCAAGTGCCAGCGACCTAACGTGGTCAACGATCTAAGGCCGAACGACCTATAACATGCGAACGGTTTAAGGTCCAATGACCTAAAGTGGAACGACCTACTGCAGTCGAGCGACCTAAGTGTGGTACGTCCTTAACAAGTGGCCTAGGTACTCGCGACCTAAGATGTGGTACGCGACCTACGACCTAGGGACGGACGACCTAAGTCCAGATCGAGCTAAATGCAGGCAGAGTCATTTCTACGCCAGAGCGACCTACGACCTTCGACCTAGCGACTTAACTCCGATGCGACTCTCCCTCCAGAACGACCTAAGTGCAGGAATTTTCCAAAAACGCTGAAAATTGGAGTTTTTCGCCAATCCAATCCAAACCAAAAGCAAATGTTCATACAAATGCGATAGGGAATCATTCCCAACAGTCCAATGACAGTTATAGGCAAGATGTGAGATTAAAAATCTCAACTTTTCACTAAAATGGATGAAGATGAAGCTTGAAAGCAAGGAGAAGCAATCCAAAGCTTGAATCCAATATCTTCTACTTGAATTTGGAGTTGAATGTTGGATTTGCAATTGAATTTGAGTTTGTAGTTCTAATTTCCCCTTCCCACCACCATTTTTGATGAAGCTTGAATGTTAAAACAAATGATGAATGAAGTGAGGAAGAGGGTTGGGCTGAACTAAAGAAGGTGCAGTCCAAACCAAAGTCACAAGCGGGAAAGAGTGGCGAAAATTCCACTAACTCCAAACATATCGAAGTTTATACTCAAAAAGATCGCAAACGTCATTTTTAACTCAATGGGGGTGGTCTCGAGTCCTAATTTGACCGTATGCAAAAATTAGCTTTTCGGACCAAAATCCGATTAACGATAAAATATTTAAATAAAATATTTAAATATAAAATCGGTAAACATGCGGGTTGTTACAGACTCCCCTCCTTAAAGAAATTGCGTCCTCGCAATATATAAGATGGAAATAAAAAGTAACAACCATAAAAGCATATTAACACAAAAGAAATTGGAATTAAGAAGTTTTACCTCAAAGAGCATGAGAAAGTAAGTCCGGATGTGTACACTCGATGAATTCTCTAGTCTCCCAAGAGCAATCCTTAGGATTTGAGGACCATTGAACTTTAACAAGCGGAACATCTTTATTTCGAAGACGTTTGATCTCCGAAGCAATAATTCGAACAGAATGCTGCTCATAAGTTAAATTAGGTGAAACTTTAATCTCTTCCACAACACCGGGCTCAAGCATCGAATCGGAATCCCGAAGGCACTTCCGTAATTGAGAAACATGAAACACGTCATGCATGGCAGAAAACTGAGCCGGTAATGAAAGGCGATAAGCCATGGAACCGATACGTTCAGTGATAGGAAATGGCCCAATGTATCGAGGCGCTAACTTTCCCGATCGACTGAAACGTACAACACCCTTCATAGGTGAAACACGAATAAATACGAGATCTCCCAGAGAAAATTCTAATTTTCTTCTTCGGTTATCGGCATAGGATTTTTGTCTACTCTGGGCTTCTTTCATCCTATGTCGAATAAGTTCAATCTTCTCTGTGGAATCAGGAATAAAATCTGGTCCTAAAACCAGCTTCTCACCGGCCTCAAGCCAACAAGAAGGAGATCGGCATGGCCTTCCATAGAGTGCCTCGAAAGGAGCCATACCAATACTAGATTGGAAGCTGTTATTATAGGAAAATTCAACAAGTGAAATATGATCTTCCTAACTTCCACAAAAGTCAAGAACACAAGCACGAAGAAGATCTTCAAGTGTTTGATTCACATGCTCAGTTTGTCCATCGGACTGGGGGTGATAAGCAGTGCTAAAATTAAGCTTCGTTCCCAAAGCTTTTTGAAGACTCTTCCAAAATCCACTAGTAAACAGTGGATCACGATCACTAACAATGGAAGTAGGGACTCCATGTAATTTAACAATTTCTTCGATAAAAAGTTTGGCCAGAAGAGGAACGGTTCGGTTCGATCTAACGGGAATAAAATGGGCAGATTTAGTAAGTCTGTCAACGATCACCCATAAACTATTATGTCCCGAACGAGAACGGGGAAGGCCATCAATAAAATCCATGGAAATTTGATCCCACTTCCAAACTGGAATTTCCAATGGTTGCAATAACCCACCAGGCCTTTGATGTTCAGCCTTAACAAGTTGGCAAGTCATGCAACACTTAACAAAGTTAGCAATATCAGATTTCATTCCCTCCCAGTAATAAATTCGCTTCATATCTGCGTACATTTTACTGCTACCGGGATGAATGGAATATTTGGAACGATGAGAATCTTCTAGAATATCTTTACGAAGATCACTAATATTTGGTACGATAAGTCTACCAAATTTTCGAATGCCGCCACGAGAATCGATATCAAAGTCTTTCAAACCTTCAATATCGGTTTTATCCTTAAGATTTTGGCCAAGCAAAGCCAATTCAGGATCTAGCTATTGAGCTTCAGGAATGCGGTCTAATAGAGAAGGATGAGCCTCAAGACTACATAAAACAAGAGATGAACATAAATCGGAAACACGATCTCGAATTTCACAAGTGGATAAAAGTTCGAGATTGTTCCATTCAGATATCATCATGAAAACAACCACTTGTTGCTTGCGACTAAGTGCATCGACAACTCGATTTCCCTTTCCGGGAGTATAAAGAATGTCAAGATCGTAAGAGGAAAGGAATTCGAGCCAGCGCTGTTGACGCAAATTAAGTTCCTTTTGAGAAAATAAGTATTTCAAAGACTTATGATCAGTATAAAGTATAAAATTTTCTCCCAAAAGATAATATCGCCAAATTCGAAGGGCGAAAATGATAGCCGCGAGTTCTAAATCATGTGTGGCATATCTAGTCTCAGCCGGCTTCAATTGCCTAGAAGCATAAGCAATAACACGTTCTTTTTGCATAAGAACGACACCCAAACCAACGCGACTCGCATCGGTATAAATGACAAAATCTTGATTCCCTTCGGGAATAACAAGAACAGGAGCATCAGAAAGGAGTTCTTTTAATTTCTGAAAAGAAGTTTCACATTTGTCCGACCAAATGTATTTAACACCTTTCTTTGTTAATCCAGTAAGAGGCACGGCAATCTAAGAAAAATCTTTTATAAAACGGCGGTAATAACCTGCCAATCCGAGAAAGCTACGGATTTCAGTCACGCTCTCCGGTCTCTTCCAATTCTGAATCGCTTCAATCTTTGAAGGATCCACTGATATTCCGGATTCAGAAATAATATGACCGAGAAACTTCACACTAGATTGCCAAAAGTGGCATTTAGAAAATTTTGCCTTTAATTGATTGCTACTAAGAGTTTCCAATACAATCCGAAGATGCTTTTCATGTTCCTCCTCGGTTTTGGAATACACGAGAATATCATCAATAAAGATGAGAACAAACCGATCGAGAAAATCTTTGAAAACTCTATTCATGAGGTCAACGAAATAAGCCGGAGCATTCGTTAAACCAAATGGCATAACAAGCCATTCATAAGATCAATATCGAGTACGGAATGAAGTCAAAGGAATACTATCCTCTGCAATACGAAGCTGATGAAAACCGGTAGCCAAGTCCAATCGTGAAAAGACTCTAGCACCACTAAGTTGATCAAACAGATCATCAATCCGAGGTAAAGGATATTTATTCTTAATAGTAAGATCATTAAGCTTGCGGTAGTCAACGCAAAGCCTAAGTGTACCATCGGACTTACTTACGAAAATAGCTGAAGCTCCCCAAGGCGAGGAACTAGAGCGAATAAGTTGCTTCGTCTCTAACTTGGATAATTGTTTGTGCATCTCTTCATTCTCCTTATTAGACATGCGATAAGGAGGACGGGTAATAGGTTGAGCTCCAGGTATAAGATTAATTTTGAACTCGATTGCTCGCTTAGGTGGTAGTCCTAAAACGGGCTCAAAGATGTCGGAAAATTCACGAACGATGCGAATAAGAGAAATGACATCCTCCTCGTCATCATTATCATCATCACGAGGATTTAAAGAATATAAAGATGCAACCAAAGCGGAATCCGAATCTTTAAGAACAATAGAAATCTGATTAACAGATTGCGGATGATGGAGATAAATAGTCCGCTCAGGACATAGGATATGAGCTTCATAACGAGTAAGCCAATCCATACCCAAAATCATTCCAAAGCCTAAGTATCGCTTGACATGCAAATCGGCTAGGAAAGAAAAATCACACAAAATAATCTCCACATCTTTACAAAGCAAACTAAGAGTTGCGGATCCACCAACCGGATTCGCAATTCTTAAAGAAGTCATTAAAGCAACAACACTTAAGGAAAAAGTATCGACAAGTTCCTTTGATATGAAAGAATGGGATGCACCCGTATCAAAGAGAACTCTAATAGGTTGATCATGAAATATAATAATGCCATCAAGGACATAATGAGACATACCTTGACCGCGAGATGTGTTGCCAGGGGCTTGAGCAACGTTTAACTTTCCCTCCTTATCTTGAAGCTTAGGGCATTGGTGCATAAAATGATCTGGACTTTTACAATAGCGGCAAGAGCGGGGCTTTGAACACTTGTTCGAAAAATGGCCCTTAGCACCACAGTTGAAGCATTTCCTATCACTGGGGGAAAATGCCTTTGCAGCAGGAGTTGCTTGCTTACCCTTTTTGTTGAGATAAGGACCTTTGAACTTGTTAGGCCTTTTCTTGTTGTTGAAGTTTGGTTTGGTAGCCACCACTTTAACATCACTGTCCTTATCAGCCTCTTCAAGATGAAGAGCGATATCAATCAGTTGATCGAAAGAAACTTCTAATTTTAGAAGTAATGGCTTCTTGAGATTCTTGTTTAAGCCATAGACGAACCTCTGGTTCTTCTTCAATGGGGTGTTGATGTATTCAACCCCATATTTAGACAGTGACTCGAAGGATGCGACATAATCTGTCACGGAAGATTCACCTTGAACAAGGTCTATGAAACGTCGAGCCAATGTCACTTTCTCTGCTTCTGGTACGAATTTTAACTCGAAGCGTTCCCGGAATTGCTCCCAGGTGAGATCAGCTTCATTAATTTCAGAAATAAGAAGTTCGTACCAATCCAATGCTCTCTCTTGGAGCATACTGGATGCCACCTGAACACGGTGGAGATCGACAAGATTCATGCGAGAAAAGATTGTATCGCATGTTCTTAACCAAGCCTGGACTTTAATAATAGTTTCGGAACCCTTAAATGGTTTCCCACCCAAGTTAGTATAATCGTTGCACAAACGTGCAAATCCCGACTTAGGATGAGTAGGTTCCTGATTAGGAACAGCTGCTTGAGCATTCTTTACTAAATCAAGAAGCTGCTGAGCCGTCATGAAAACTCCATCCTGGGGAGTAACAGTAGATGGTCCAGCTCCGGGACGACCTGGTCTAGACATTCTCTTCTTTAAGGAAGGGAAAAGAAGAAAAGTTATTCTCCAAGTATGTTAGCGCCAAAATTGGTCACTAACCCCCAAATCCAGATGAAAGCACCAAATACCAATCACAGCTCAGAGATAGAATGTATGTAGAGAGCAATAATGTGATGAACAGTTAAAACTGAAATGAAAGTAGTAAAGAACAACAGATTTTATAGTGGTTCGGCTAACTCCGGCCTACGTCCACTCCAGAAGTTTGCTTTTTATTGTTGTAATAATCGATTACAGTTACAAAATGGCAGAGTTGCCTTAGCCTTAGAAAAGAGAAAGTAAGAGGGCAGAAAGAAGATCCCCTTTTACTGTGCCCCTGCCTCTCTATTTATAGACAAAGATGGGTTGGACTTCCCTGGTGGGCCTGGTAGCCGAGTACCTCAGCCCAAATGGAGTGGTCTCCATATGCCGAACCATAGATGCCGAACGCTGAATGCCGAACAAGGTGTGAATGCCGAATGATCTCCTCATGCCGAACGTTGGGAGGTGCGAGGTACAAAGGTATCGAGGTACGGAGGTGCGAGGTACCGAGGTATGGAGGTGCGAGGTATGGAGGTGCGAGGTGCAGAGGTATAGAGGTGCGAGGTACCGGGGTATCGAGGTGCGAGGTGCAATGCCGAGCGAGGTGAGGTATGCCGAACGAGGTGAGGTATGCCGAACGACCCATCCAATGTCGAACGCTCCCTAATGCCGAACGATCCATCCAATGCCGAACGAGACTTATGCCGAGTGCTCCATCCAATGCCGAACGATACTTAATGCCGAACCTCCGTCATGCCAAACCATGTCTGATGCCGAACGATCTCTAATGCCGAGCACCTCTAAATGTCGAGCGCTCCTGGATGCCGAGCGCTACTGAATGCCGAGTGCTCCTGGAATGCCGAACGGTCCCTCTATGTCGAACGACGATCTCTCTATGCCGAACAGCCTCCAACGCCGAACCATCCCAATGCCAAGTAGTTTCTAATGTCGAGCGCCCATCATGCCGAACGAACTTTAATGCCGAGCGCCTCTAAATGCCGAGCGCTCCTGGATGCCGAGCGCTACTGAATGCCGAACCATGTTTCCTAGACCCAAATTATAGTTGATTCATCTTTATCCAATAATATTTCCATCTTCCAAGCATGTTGCGTCATCCATCCATCCAGTCGACTGAATCCATCGTATACCAACCTCGACCAACGTGCAGTTGAGTAAGTTAAACCCGTCTGTCCGCGTCCTTGCCAAAAGGCGGGTTAACACTTGCCCCCCAAAACATGCCTTGCTTTGAAAGGTGTGTTTTGAATAGCCTCAAGTCCAATGTCTTAAGTATGTATGTTATCCACATCCATACTTTCCGATTCATAATCCAATCCATTACCAAGCCATCTTATCCGAGTGCCACGGCCATATCCTGATACATTTCCGCGACTGTTCCGAGTCGATGTCCGATTCCGAATCCAGTAACCAAATCCATGTCCATTTGAACTCGACAACCAGGTTATAGTCCATCCATACTCAATAACCTATAACCATATCCGTGACTTCTCCGGGTTGATATCCAAATCCGGGACCGCTCCGGGTCCTTGTCTGAATCCTTAGCTATTCATAGCTAACATCCAAATCTGTAACCTCTCCGGGTTCTTGCCAAGCGCAATCCACACTTGACGACCTATGTTAAGTAATTCCATGGTGTTCATGGTTCAGTGTCCCTGAACGTCGAATAATGTCGTGGCTTAAGTCCTAAGCCGAATCCTGGTCACTCCGGACCCTTGCCGAGTATAGTCTATACTCGACGATCTAAAATAGTAACCGATAATATATAGCCTAAGTCCTAGGCCGAATCCTGGTCTCTCCGGACCCTTGCCGAGCATAGTCCATACTCGACGACCTTTTAGCCAAAAATCCAGAGAAAATCCAATCAAAATCCAATCCGAAATCCAAATCCAAATAGAAAACCAAAAGCCCATATCAAAAATCCATACCAAAAAATAAACATCCAAACCAGAATCCAGACCAGAAAATGAGCAAAACAGGGAGTTCAAACCAAACTCCAAAACCAAACAAGAAAAAGCAAATGTCCAAGTCAAAGGAAAAAACATATTTCGCAAACCCGGGCGTCTCGGTAAGCCATCATCTCAGAGCATGCCTGAGGGTTATCTCCGACCCCGTACATGAGTAATTGATTTAACCGTTTGCCCGGAGTTTGTACTTATTCCAAACCATTAAAATTAGTTGATGACCAATCGGCCACCATTCCTGGGCCTCATGCCCTCGTCGTTCAAGGTAGGCGGTGGCTGCTCCTATTCCACCGCCGCATTCCGAGTTCCGACATACTGTCGCAACTGACCATTCCTTATATGCTCCTCGATTATATCCTTTAGATGTCGGCAGCTGTTAGTGTCATGCCCGTCCAGGTCATGAAAGAGACAGTGCCTTCCTGATGCCCTTTCACGTTCTGTGGGTTCCCTCCTCAATGGCCTTCGATAGGGAAGGCGATCTCGAGTATCTAAGAAAATCCGCTCCAACGTTGCGTTCAATCCTGTGTAAGTGGAGAACTTTGGTTCTCCCCAGCGATTCCTTTTCCCTTTATCCTTGCCCCCACCTGAGCTTTCGCCGAGTAGTCCTCCATCCTTAGTCATGTTTACTTCCTTTGACCTCACATCCAAACATGCATCCTCTTGTCAAAGAAATCTTTCAGCTTCATGAAAGAATTCCCCAAGATCCAACGGTGGGTCCCGTACCAGTGATACTTTGAAATCCGTGTTATCTCTGACTCCTGATACCGCAGCCATCAGAACCATTGATGGATCTGGCCGATCCACTGAAGCGACTGCTGCATTAAATCGAGTTAAGAATGTCCTGAGCGATTCATCTGCCCCTGTTTGACTGACGTTAGCATCATCACGTTCTTTGGCCTTTTTATGTGAACTCGAAACTGAATTAAGAACTTGTCCACCAGTTCTGTCCATGTTCCAATGGATCCATCCTCCAGCTGTCTAAACTACATAGCAGCAATTTCAGTCAAGTACAGGGGGAAACATCGGGCCATAACCTCCTCTGTTGCCCCCAGCACTTCCATATGCCTAGTGTATCTCATCAAGTGGTCGGAGAGATCCGTCTTCCCGTTGTATACTTCCAAAGTGGGTAGTTTGAAATCGGACGGATTCCTAGCTGTCCTGATGTTCCGGGTAAACGGACTTTTGTTAACTCCCTCTGAATCCCTATTTGTCAGACCTCCGCGAATAGTCCGCCTGATGATGTCAGCCAATCTAGTGTTTCCAACTAATCCAGACTGCCCCCCAAGTCCCCGAGGAAATTCTGGCACATATTCTTCATCACGTACTCCTGGTGGCGTGCCCTCGAGTCTAGGTCCATCTAGATTGTTAACTGTTTGTTGATTGGGAGCAACCCCCTGCTGATTCACTCCATTTGTCCGTTGGTTGAGTTCCTCTGGTCTAGCTCCATGATCTAGAGCACCTGCAGTTGCTGGTTGTCCAAATTGCCTAAGAAGAGCCTGCATCATCTCCTCTTGCCGTTTCAGCATCTGCTCTTGCATAGAATTCATCATCACTTGCATCTCGTCCCGAGTTATGTAGATGGATGCATGACCCTCTCCAGCTCCAGAAGATGCCGCTTGACTTCCTTCCTGATTGCTCCTTTCCACTACTTGCCTCTTCGTTGGTGGTTTTGCCATTGCTTTCTAAGATCCAAGTTCCTAACTCCAAAATTCCTGAGTGTTTCAATTTCTTAGTGAAAGAACCAAAGTGTTAGCGCCAAAATTGGTCACTAACCCCCAAATCTAGATGAAAGCACCAAATACCAATCACAGCTCAGAGATAGAATGTATGTAGAGAGCAATAATGTGAAGAACAGTTAAAACTGAAATGAAAGCAATAAAGAACAATAGATTTTATAGTGGTTCGGCTAACTCCGGCCTACGTCCACTCCAGAAGTTTGCTTTTTATTGCTGTAATAATCGATTACAGTTACAAAATGGCAGAGTTGCCTTAGCCTTAGAAAAGAGAAAGTAAGAGAGCAGAAAGAAGATCCCCTTTTACTGTGCCCCTGCCTCTCTATTTATAGACAAAGATGGGTTGGACTTCCCTGGTGGGCCTAGCAGCCGAGTACCTCAGCCCAAATGGAGTGGTCTCCATATGCCGAACCATAGATGTCGAACGCTGAATGCCGAACAAGGTGTGAATGCCGAACGATCTCCTCATGCCGAACGTTGGGAGGTGCGAGGTACTGAGGTATTGAGGTACGGAGGTGCGAGGTACCAAGGTATGGAGGTGCGAGGTATGGAGGTGTGAGGTACCGAGACATGGAGGTGCGAGGTATGGAGGTGCGAGGTGCAGAGGTATCGAGGTGCGAGGTACCGAGGTATCGAGGTGCGAGGTGCAATGCCGAGCGAGGTGAGGTATGCCGAACAAGGTGAGGTATGCCGAACGACCCATCCAATGTCGAACGCTCCCTAATGCCAACGATCCATCCAATGCCGAACGAGACTTATGCCGAGTGCTCCATCCAATGCCGAACGATACTTAATGCCGAACCTCCGTCATGCCGAACCATGTCTGATGCCGAACGATTTCTAATGCCGAGCGCCTCTAAATGTCGAGCGCTCCTGGATGCCGAGCGCTACTGAATGCCGAGTGCTCCTGGAATGCCAAACGATCCCTCTATGTCGAACGACGATCTCTCTATGCCGAACAGCCTCCAACGCCGAACCATCCCAATGCCAAGCAGTTTCTAATGCCGAGCGCCCATCATGCCGAACGATCTTTAATGCCGAGCGCCTCTAAATGCCGAGCGCTCCTGGATGCCGAGCGCTACTGAATGTCGAACCATGTTTCCTAGACCCAAATTATAGTTGATTCATCTTTATCCAATAATATTTCCATCTTCCAAGCATGTTGCGTCATCCATCCATCCAGTCGACTGAATCCATCGTATACCAACCTCGACGAACGTGCAGTTGAGTAAGTTAAACCCGTCTGTCCGCGTCCTTGCCAAAAGGCGGATTAACACTTGCCCCCCAAAACATGCCTTGCTTTGAAAGGTGTGTTTTGAATAGCCTCAAGTCCAATGTCTTAAGTATGTATGTTATCCACATCCATACTTTCCGATTCATAATCCAATCCATTACCAAGCCATCTTATCCGAGTGCCACGGCCATAGCCTGATCCATTTCCGCGACTGTTCCGAGTCGATGTCCGATTCCGAATCTAGTAACCAAATCCATGTCCATTTGAACTCGACAAGGATTCATAAGGAAAACAGGATGAATCGGTTCGAAGACTCGAATTAAATCCTGAAACACAACTCCTAAGGTGGACTTAGGACGATGATCCTTGTTAAGTCATTCTACATTGTTCCGAAGTTTGGCTCTGATACCAAGCTGTGACGCCCCACCTCTATACCCAAGCTAACCAAGAACACTACGATGTAGTGCTGTCAATTAGCACGGAGAATAAGGTTGTGGAGGAGCGACCATCCATGTAACTTCTTTGTGCAAGAACCGATATGTCAGATAGAATAGAATGCATATCATTTAAAGAGGAAATCCGACATACCGATACAAACTCAAAGCTATCACACGGTGGCTATATATATAATCTTCGGAAACAAACATAGAAATAATCATAACATAAATCAGTCACAGACATCCATATCACAAAGGCGGAAGAAGATATGAATAAATATATAACACATGAAAGTGTACATCAGAGTAGTGGTCAGAAAGATCCACGATAATACAAAAGAATAGCAACACGTGCTATACAAAAGAATAAATACACAACATAGAGTCTATATCTCAAAGGTGTACATCCAAAAACTACTAATCTATGTAGTTAGCCAAAAGTCAGAATAATCCTGAAGAGAAGTCAAGCAGAAGCACCTGTAACATCTCGGTCTGACCCGAGTATTATTTATAAGAAAATAATAAACGGATTAGTCTAGCTATAAATAGCAGATGACATGGTATAAAGTAAAAGGCATGACATGAACATGTAATAACCATCGTGGCATACTACTATAAGTAGGTAATTGAAAATCAACAAGAGATAAATCAATATCACAAGAATCTTCTCAAAGATAAAATAGGGTATCATACCCTAAACTTGTATTCATAACAAGTCAATGACACATGAATTCACCAATGCACAAAAATTGATATCATATCAATGAAAATCACGAAAATTGGTGAAGCACAAAATTCCAGAAATCATCACAAGAAATCCAGAAAACACATAAAAAAGGGGGGAAGGCCTAACACATGAACGGGAGCATGAAAACTCACCAACGCGTGAAACACATAAACGAAAAGCTATCTCATGGAAGCTATCCATTAAATTTTAACACATGAACGGCCCGAAGACCATGGGGTGCTACCCCATATATGTGATGGCGAAACATCAAAAAAGCAGGGTCTAGTCTCCCTCGCAGACAAAGAGACATCGCTCAATCGCTAGTCTAAATCACAAAAATGATCGTCATGATCATAAGGAAGTGTCAATTACACTAAGCCAGTAAATATATGAGTTTAGCTTCATGTCCCATAACCACTAGCTTAACTTAAATATTTACGAACAAACTGTAGATCTTCACTAGGAAATTGTCACAAAAGGGTTCAATCGAACAAGTCCAAGACCTAACCGACGAAGTGAACGCAAGCGTTTCATACCACTCGTTTTACTAAGTCGTTTAATTCGATTTCTCATCCGAGTGAAGCAAAGGCTTGTATATACTAGTAGATTGAAAAACGGTTTGAGAGAACGTGTTTTATATTTAAAATAGTGTTGAAAACGTTTTGATGAAAGAGTTTTGATATTTACTACTAGTATTGAAACCTTCATATCTTTAGAGTGACAAGTCACAAAATGATTGCTGAAACAAATCGAATCACATAAATTCACGTTCGAAGACGTGAGTAAAGTCCATGGAAATCAGCTCAAATGCATCCAAGTAGAAAATAGGAGGTGCGGCCTAACATGCGAGCGACCTAAGGAAATATAGGTCGAACGACCTATAAGTGAAGCAACCTAAGCTGCTGCGCGACTTAATAGAGTGTCTCGACCTAACAAAACCAAGCTAAAAAGGTACGCGACCTAACTGTCTCGAGCTAAGGAATTGCAAGCAAATCAAACGACCAAGCGACCTAAAGGTGTTCGCGAGCTAGCATTAAACAAAGCCAAACGACCTAGTAGAAAACAAGGTCTAACGACCTAACACCAAGGTGCCGAGCGACCTAACGAGGTACCATCCTGAGCGACCTAACAACCTAAAGTGTCGAGCAACCTAGCGGCACAACGAAGCCAAGCGATCTAGCATGAAACAGGTCAAACGACCTAACGGGGTTGAGGCCATACGACCTAAGACATAATTGTCCAAACGACCTAAGAAGTAAAGGCCTTGCGACCTAACGAAAGACATAAGGCCGAGGTGGTGCGACCTAATGGGTACACGACCTAAGGGGTTCGCGACCTAATGGAGGTGTGACCAGGTGCCAGCGACCTAACATGGTCAACGATCTAAGGCCGAACGACCTATAACATGCGAACGGTTTAAGGTCCAATGACCTAAAGTGGAACGACCTACTTGTGACGACCCGGAATTTTGGGTATTTGAAATGTGAATATTTAATTGATTTTAAATATTCGAATGTGAATTTTTAACTTCAAATTTCAAATATCTCTATTTATTGGATGATTAAATATTAAATTTAATAAATTGGAAATTGGGTAAATTATTGAACCTGGGATTTTAAACCAGTTGAAAATAATTTAAGGGCTCAGAAAATTTATATTGTTAATACTGAAGGTGATGAAACTTTTAAAATTGAATTTCAAAGCGTCTTGTTCAGTTTTGAAATTTTATCGTTTAAATCAATATTTAAAAAAATAGCCTTCCGAGGCACAGTCTCGGAATTCGACGAAACCAGTTCCGGTGGGTCCGTAATATTGAATTATTATCGGATTTCAATTTTCGTAGTGTTTGGAGTTGTGGTGTGAACGTACGTTAGATAAACGCGTTGGAAATTTAATTGATAATAACCGATTCAGAATTTAAATATAATGTATACTGTTGATCAGTCAAAAGATTTTCCTTCACATCAAAACTGTACCCTTCTTTTCAGAAATACTGTAGCCTAGCTTCTCTAATACACCATCTTCTATTTATCTATTCAAGCACGCAATCTTCCTCAGAACGAAATCAAAGAAATAAAATAAATGGGATAGTCTTCTTTAAATCGCGATATTTCTTTCTTCCTCTTTTAGCTCAAAATCGTCTGAATGCAAAATCAAAACAAAGGAAAATTGGCCGAGATTTTTATCTTTCGTTTATAAAAAAAATTCTCGAGCTCAAAGCTCGAGCGCGATGGCAGTACGTGCTCGCGCGAGGAGAGTGGCGGCAAGAGGTCGACTCGCATGAAGGGAGGGGGTCGCAAGCATCGAGGCAGCGTGAGCAGGCGAAGGATTCTCGATTTGGGGTTGTAGCTCGATCTGGCTTCTTGGTTTGACTGAGTTTATGAATCAAATCGAGTCGAGCTCGTTCTTCAGTGGCCTCCGCAAATCATTATCGCGCGACCCAGATGGGAGGAAGTCGACGCAGTTGTTCGAGGGTAGGATTCGCGTGGGATTCGTGAGCTCAGGGCAGGGCGGTGGACGAAGTGAAGTCGCGATGGTGGGGTTTCGCGTTAAGGCAGCTAGGCGTTCGTTTTTTTTTTGGGTCTCTGGCCGTTGCTTAGCTGTTGTTGGCGACTTGAGGGTAGCGTGGGAGGAGGATACTTCGACAGTTCTGGTAGTCGTGGTCGCGGCGTGAGGTATTTAGCCTATTTTAATTTTTATTTATACAGAAAAAAAATATACAGACAGTTATCTTATTTTATATAAGAAAAATAGAAAATTTAGCTATATCGATAAAGTTAGGAAGAAATATATATATAGACAGGAAGTATATATAGATTCATACAGTAAAATAAAAGTAAAAGAGGGAAGTATATACATAGGTAGACAGGAAATCTATTCAGTAGGAAATTATGTATATATATAGGTGCAGTTTCAATTTTTAATATATATACAAGGAAAAAGGAAAATTATTTGATAATTGAGGAACAAAAATAAATAAATATAGATGGCTAGTTTAGATAAATTGTTGGTCAACTAAATTTATTTAATGGTAAATTTTTATAGTTCCTCTCAGATGTTAATAAGTCGTATAATGATTGTACAAGGTCAAAAATAATGGAAAATCAAGTCGGTTTGGAATGGATTGCAAATCAGGAATCAAAGGTGAGTTAATCTCACTCAGTTTAATTTTAAATTTAATTGGTTAAATTTAAATAGGGATGAATGATTGAATTGATTGATTTGATTGATATGGTATATAGTAGTATATAGCAATATATACATATTGGCATATGTATATATTTGAGTTGTTGATATTCCCGCATTTATATAGCGGATGAGGCCCTATGCGCCGCATAATAGCGGATGATATTTTATAAAACCCATATACCGCGATATTCCACCTCGAAGTGGAATTGGTATTGTGCTAACGTTTGTGGATGCAGGGAAACAGGTTGGAGGGATCCAACTGGATTCCTCAAAATATTTAATTTTGTTTAAATATTCTGTGATATGATTGTTGATATCCTGTGATGATTTATATTGGATAATCTGGTTGGATTGAATTTCCCAGTATAATGAGTTATCAAAAGCAATTAAATTGGATTTTTGGAAAGAAATAAAAGAGTAAAATTCAAGTTAAATAATTCTAGTGAATTCGAATAAATTAAATAAGGAATTGTAAAAGAAATAAAGAAATTTCTAAATTCGAACAAATATGGGAAAAGAGGATTTTGAGTTTAACAGGGAAGAAATAAATCTTTAACTAAAGTGATATTATTTAAAGGATTGATTTTATTGAAATTTTAAAGATTTAATTTAATTAAAATATTAATTGAAGAAGTTTGGAAATCCGAAATTTGTATTTTAGTTAAAAAGGTTTCCACTCATCATAAAGAACTAAAAGATGAAAGTTAATGTATTTGAAATAATTGAAGTAAATAGGGAAATTTATTTCAAAGTAAAGTAAAATGGAAATCAATTGGAAATTGATTTAAGTGTTTAAAAACTTTGGTTTTTAAAAGAGAATGAGATTTTAAAAATTTATAAACTGGGTTTATAAAGTGAAATGGAATATCAGTGGATATTTGAAATATAAATTCAAGGTGGAAATTTATAAAGGAATATGAATTGGTTTAAAAATAAATGTTGATTTATTTTTAAAAGATGGAAATGAGAAGTGTATTTCTCTGGATAGCCAAGTACGTTTTCAAAGCAATTTTTAATATAAGTTAAAAGTTTTAATATGTTTTAAAAAGCACGTTTTAGAAAATTGATTATTTTTAAATATTAACTTTTTAAAGTAAGTAGTTTTCAAAAATCTATTATTGTAGTAATTATATAAAAAGTAATTTGGTATTATGTTTTAAAGAGGAAGTCAGCTTATATTTATAAAGTGGTTTTATTTTAAATATTCTTAAAATATATATTTTGATAAAGTATTAAAGTAGTTTTAAAATTTCAATGTTATAAAATATATTTGGTGTTTTTAAATTATTTTAAAATTAAAAGTATTTTGTACTTGGTGATTCAGTGGAAATAATTATTTGGGAAATGTATTCCGTAAGCGGAAACTGTTTGAAATGGTTTTCAAATGAGTTTTGAAAATTCGGGAATTTATCTAGGAAAGATATTTGGGCAAATAAATAATATGGGAAAATTATTTATTGTTGATGGATGCTATGGATGTTAATTGATAGTTAAATAACCGACTATCAATATTGGCCAAATGCGCTGATCGTTTCGAAGAGACCGGGATCGAGTTTCCGTATACCGGGATTCTAGGTCTGGAGACTCGAATACCACTTCGATTCGGTTTGTACGTTTCGTGTAACGTGTTCAGAGTCGAAGATGGAGCAGTGAAGTGCAAGGGCTAGTCGCTACTAATCCTGAGGATATTTCCAAAATGGATGTAGTAGGAATAGTGCCTTCGGTTCCGTTCGGACCCGGGACGGACTTGTATGGACGAATGCTTGCGAAACATCGTCAGCGGACGATGGGCATTCTAAGGGATATGTTCTGAAAAGGTATCGTTTAGCCTCGAGCCTCATCAACCGGGAATGACTGAAAATCAGGGGTTATGCAGCAAGGCTTCGTGGGTAGCCCCCACTTGAGAGTAAAGTCATCCCTGTCTAGATGTCCCTTTATTTCGGCTTAGTGTTGCGGTTGCTGATCCCAACCGTGGGGTGATTTTATTTGGAATTATCCAGTAAGGGATGATTCCGGTCTTGTGTTGCAGGGGAGCGGGCGTACTCCTCGGTACTGTGATCTAGGCCACGTACTGTGACAGGTGGTACCCCAGTGCCTAGTCATTCGTTGGAAATCCATTCTCCCTACGTGCCTTGTACGGTATTTGTTTGTATACCTAGTATGCTGGAATTTAATCATGTAACAATTTTAGCTATTTGAATAAGTATTTGTATATAGACACTATTATAATATCAGAGGATTTGATAAGAAAGTGTTTTAGCTATCGTAAGGTAAAAACCCGACATGTTTATTTGTGGCGTGGTCTTACGAGATGCTTTTGTTTCAAAGGATTTTGGAACTTTAAAAATAATTTTGAGTGTGATTTTCTCACGCTGGTATTCCAGACTGACTCGGGTATTGTTTTATATGATGCTCGGGTCAGACCGAGATAAACAGGTTCAGGATATGATGCTGTGGAGCTCAGGAGACGAGCTGGATGCCGATACGTACTCTCGTACTTGCTATTATTTTTCCGCTGTGTATTCAGTTGTATGTTATGGATGTTGATGTACTATGATGATGTACTCTGATGATGTATTGTATAAACTGATATAGTTTTGATTGGTGTAAAGATCTGTTAATATATATTATATTTTATTCCGCTGCGATGGTTAGATTCTGATGTTGTTTTCTATTTTTCTTCTACCTCTTCTTCTTAACTGTAACGACCCGATTTTCCGGGTCTGGAAAGTCAGGTCGTTACAGTGGTATCAGAGCTTAGGTTGGCGATAACCTTGGCTCTGGTGGGAATTTTGAGAGTATTAATAGATATGAGCGCGTATTTGTTAGTGAATATAAAATGGTTTTATATTGTGTTGGTTGATTTATTGAGTGGCATATGAACCTTCGTCGGCACAGTCTGCGCAACTGTATCGAAGGGGTTTCTAAACACTCGAATAGAACAATTCGACACAATATTGTTTTGAAACGGGTAGATGAAATAATTTTACCCGAAAAATGTATTTTGATATAAAAGAAATATTTCTTTAAATTATTATATATTTGGATGTTTGGATGAAAATATTCTGACAAATTAAAATTGAAAAAATATGGTAAGATTGTAAAATCAGAATGATTTACTTAACCAATGGATATTTGTATAAATATGAATTGTACAAATGAATTATAACTAAAAATTTGATTTAATCAAACGGTAAATTTAAACCCTGGATATTTGGAAGTGTTTTCAAAGTGTTTTGAAGATAAACACAAGCATTATTATTTTGGAAAGTATTTCTGGAAGGAAAATTGTTTCAAATAAATTTTTGAAAGGGATATAGCAATAAATTCATTTCAGTTGCTGGAAATAATTCGGAGGATGACGGCCGCATCTTCAGAATTTATTTTCGAACTCCTGAGTGACGAATTGCTGCCAAATTGATTTATTCAGAAAAGCTAGTTGTTTTTGAAATTTCCAAAGGAAATTTGTTTTGTTTTTGAAATTTCAAATGAAATTTGTAGGCAATAAAAATCCAGAATTGGTTTAAAAACGTGAGAAGTGTGATTTTGGAATAAGTGGAGATTTCAAAATGATTTGAAACTAAAAGCCGGGTACATAAGAATTCTAAATCTTTATTTGAATCAGATGGAGAAATAAAATTAAGTTGAGACAAATGAGCTTAAACTAAGTTTAATTTTGAGTTGGATTTGAAGCAAACTGAGAAAAATAAATCCAGTTGTATTTGGATTGTTGGAATCGAATTGAAATAAATTGTGATGGAAATGATATTAAGAGAATAATATGATTTGACTGAAGTTAAGTTAAATAAAATTAAATTGTAATGAAATTCAGTTGAATTATAAATAATATTGAGTGAAATTAAAATCCTTACATTAACAAGTAAGAGTAAGATGAATAAGAGATGTGCAGTTTGGAATAGAGATTTGGGTTAAATTAAATTTAGCTTGGATAATGGTAAAGGAATTAAATTTATTGGAAAATTAAATTAATTGTGGCTTGAATGGGAAGTTATAGCTAAGTAAATAAATTTGTTTGGTATTTTGGGAATGAATAAGATCCAGTACTTGAATTATAAAACCCAAGGAGATTAACTAGGGTGATTTGTAAGGATAAAAATCAAATATTGTATTGGTTAAAATGGAAGTAAACTAATTTGGAATAAATTAGTAAATCAAATATGTTAATGGAATTTGGATTTGGTAATAAAAGTGAAAGTGTGAATGAATAATGGAGTTGAAGTATAATAGTGATAATTTGAATTGTAAATAATTGCAAGTAAGTAGAAATGGATTGAAGTAGACTTGTTAGTAATAAAATACAATGCAGAAATAAATTATCAAATGCGGATTAGAATTTATATTGGATTCAGTGAATTTACCAATTAAATTATAAGTGTAATGGAATTAAAATAAATTGAATTGGAATCAGTTCAAATTGGTTGTAAAACCCAAATAATCATTTATTCATATGGATATGGACGAGGCTGCATTAAATAAATCGTCGTTTGACGTAAACAAGGAAGTTAAAATTCTATAAGTTGATAGAAGTTAAATAGATTGATTTTGAGATCAACTGAATTAAATATGAGTTTGTTTTGCTAAAATGAATCGAATGTGAGAATTGAGTTGTAAACAATTTAAATTAATGGTGGAACCCTATAAATTGCTTATAAGTGTTGTTTAACTTGCATTGCTTATTAAAACGCTTATGTTGCTAGTTAAATATGAAAAATGTTGTTAAGTTGCATGATTTTGGCACTTACATCTTTAAATTAAGTAAGTACAGGTTCGGGGAAGCCGTATAGCTGATTTTGGGTTGCACTAATTGCTAAATAATAAGCCGCTTGCTTTAAAATGCTAAAAATGAGGTACGCTTACGAAAAAGAATTCAAAATAGGAAATATGAACTGTTTATATTGATATATTGTGATTTCCGGCCTGAGGCCGATGTATATATATATTTGTGCATCCTGCGATATCTTAGAAGTCCCTCCGTACAAAGGGGATTCTGCCAAAGTTTTTCGGAAATTTTGGGAGTTAGAAATTTTTTTGAAATTTTAGAAATGTTCATTAGCGATAAATGATTTAAATTTGCTAAGCAAATGGAATTGGAACTGAATAATTGAATCTATTGAAATATGAATGTAAAGAAGTGAAATCGAAGGAACTAAAGAAGTGAAGTTTGCGAATAAGCAGTTAATCGAAATTTAAATTAATTAGTAAGTGCAACTAATTAAATATTCGAGTGGAAGCCAAATTTAAAGTAAATAGAATTGTAAAGACAAAGGTGATTAAAAATGAATATAAACTTCAGTAGTGAAGTGAAATGAATATAAGAAGTATATAAAGTACTTATATTGAACTTAAGAAGTGAATGGTGAGATTCTTAAGAAATTTGGTATTGAGGAAAATTATTCTAGGTGAATAATTGAACGACGATTAAAATTTGAAGTTGATATTGAGGGAATTATTCTAAGGGGATAATTGCATAAAGGGTTAGATTGGAAGTTGTGAAATGGGATAATTGTGGAAAGTGGATAAAAATCAAACTGAATGTGAATAAAAAGGAAATTGATATAATTGGTAATCAATTGGAATTTATACGTAAGATGTACGTATATTATTTTATTCGCATAGCTATTTGATCCGGATTCGAGCACAGAATTTCGAGATAGATATATCGATCCGAGTTGGAATTTTCCTACTTGATTTTCGACGGCGAACCTTGATATGGATTGTTGATTGATTCTGGATATTCTCTATCATAGTTTGTGACTATGCAAGGAGAATGACGGTTTCTGATCAAGAAACCAGATCTGAGTCCGCACTAGGAAATAGGGTGGACGATACTAGTTCGGAAGTGAAATTGTGTGATCGATTGAGCGATCGAATGTGATATTGCGTACGGATGATATATGTGCGTCGTACGGGCTTAAGTAAAACAAATATTGTAAATTTGTAAAGGAAAGTATAAAATGACTTTGGAATTGTGATTGAATATTATTGCTTAGTAGGATATACAGGTGTATAAAAGCAAAGGATAATTGGGATTTTTGATTTTAGAAGATAAATTTAATGGCCCGACAAAAAGGTATGTATTTGAATTTCTATATGAAATTTGATTGGGTTTTGGATCCAGCCACTTGGCATTTTGTTTTCTTTTTGAGATTGGAAGGTCGTAGAGCCATTTTGTAGTAGTACCGAGCTAGCCGCGCAAAGGAGACGCTGGCGAAATTTTTCGGAAATTTAGAGAGTTAGAAAATTTTGAGAAAATTTTGATAATTCAAAATTTGAATTCAAATGTAAATTTGAATTGATAAGTAGGTGATATGGGTTGAACTTATGAATAAGTTTGGAAAGTTAAAAGATGATTAGTGTATCATTAATAAAAGATTGTTTGGGTATTGTTAAACGGTTTGAATTTGGGAAATAGCTAACGGGATATGGAACATTCTTCCTAACTAGTAATTTCGGGGACGAAATTCTTTTAAGGGGGGAGGAATGTGACGACCCGGAATTTTGGGTATTTGAAATGTGAATATTTAATTGATTTTAAATATTCGAATGTGAATTTTTAACTTCAAATTTCAAATATCTCTATTTATTGGATGATTAAATATTAAATTTAATAAATTGGAAATTGGGTAAATTATTGAACCTGGGATTTTAAACCAGTTGAAAATAATTTAAGGGCTCAGAAAATTTATATTGTTAATACTGAAGGTGATGAAACTTTTAAAATTGAATTTCAAAGCGTCTTGTTCAGTTTTGAAATTTTATCGTTTAAATCAATATTTAAAAAAATAGCCTTCCGAGGCACAGTCTCGGAATTCGACGAAACCAGTTCCGGTGGGTCCGTAATATTGAATTATTATCGGATTTCAATTTTCGTAGTGTTTGGAGTTGTGGTGTGAACGTACGTTAGATAAACGTGTTGGAAATTTAATTGATAATAACCGGTTCAGAATTTAAATATAATGTATACTGTTGATCAGTCAAAAGATTTTCCTTCACATCAAAACTGTACCCTTCTTTTCAGAAATACTGTAGCCTAGCTTCTCTAATACACCATCTTCTATTTATCTATTCAAGCACGCAATCTTCCTCAGAACGAAATCAAAGAAATAAAATAAATGGGATAGTCTTCTTTAAATCGCGATATTTCTTTCTTCCTCTTTTAGCTCAAAATCGTTTGAATGAAAAATCAAAACAAAGGAAAATTGGCCGAGATTATTATCTTTCGTTTATAAAAAAAAATTTCTCGAGCTCAAAGCTCGAGCGCGATGGCAGTACGTGCTCGCGCGAGGAGAGTGGCGGCAAGAGGTCGACTCGCATGAAGGGAGGGGGTCGCAAGCATCGAGGCAGCGTGAGCAGGCAAGGATTCTCGATTTGGGGTTGTAGCTCGATCTGGCTTCTTGGTTTGACTGAGTTTATGAATCAAATCGAGTCGAGCTCGTTCTTCAGTGGCCTCCGCAAATCATTATCGCGCGACCCAGATGGGAGGAAGTCGACGCAGTTGTTCGAGGGTAGGATTCGCGTGGGATTCGTGAGCTCGGGGCAGGGCGGTGGACGAAGTGAAGTCGCGATGGTGGGGTTTCGCGTTAAGGCAGCTAGGCGTTCGTTTTTTTTTTGGGTCTCTGGCCGTTGCTTAGCAGTTGTTGGCGACTTGAGGGTAGCGTGGGAGGAGGATACTTCGACAGTTCTGGTAGTCGTGGTCGCGGCGTGAGGTATTTAGCCTATTTTAATTTTTATTTATACAGAAAAAAAATATACAGACAGTTATCTTATTTTATATAAGAAAAATAGAAAATTTAGCTATATCGATAAAGTTAGGAAGAAATATATATATATAGACAGGAAGTATATATAGATTCATACAGTAAAATAAAAGTAAAAGAGGGAAGTATATACATAGGTAGACAGGAAATCTATTCAGTAGGAAATTATGTATATATATAGGTGCAGTTTCAATTTTTAATATATATACAAGGAAAAAGGAAAATTATTTGATAATTGAGGAACAAAAATAAATAAATATAGATGGCTAGTTTAGATAAATTGTTGGTCAACTAAATTTATTTAATGGTAAATTTTTATAGTTCCTCTCAGATGTTAATAAGTCGTATAATGATTGTACAAGGTCAAAAATAATGGAAAATCAAGTCGGTTTGGAATGGATTGCAAATCAGGAATCAAAGGTGAGTTAATCTCACTCAGTTTAATTTTAAATTTAATTGGTTAAATTTAAATAGGGATGAATGATTGAATTGATTGATTTGATTGATATGGTATATAGTAGTATATAGCAATATATACATATTGGCATATGTATATATTTGAGTTGTTGATATTCCCGCATTTATATAGCGGATGAGGCCCTATGCGCCGCATAATAGCGGATGATATTTTATAAAACCCATATACCGCGATATTCCACCTCGAAGTGGAATTGGTATTGTGCTAACGTTTGTGGATGCAGGGAAACAGGTTGGAGGGATCCAACTGGATTCCTCAAAATATTTAATTTTGTTTAAATATTCTGTGATATGATTGTTGATATCCTGTGATGATTTATATTGGATAATCTGGTTGGATTGAATTTCCCAGTATAATGAGTTATCAAAAGCAATTAAATTGGATTTTTGGAAAGAAATAAAAGAGTAAAATTCAAGTTAAATAATTCTAGTGAATTCGAATAAATTAAATAAGGAATTGTAAAAGAAATAAAGAAATTTCTAAATTCGAACAAATATGGGAAAAGAAGATTTTGAGTTTAACAGGGAAGAAATAAATCTTTAACTAAAGTGATATTATTTAAAGGATTGATTTTATTGAAATTTTAAAGATTTAATTTAATTAAAATATTAATTGAAGAAGTTTGGAAATCTGAAATTTGTATTTTAGTTAAAAAGGTTTCCACTCATCATAAAGAACTAAAAGATGAAAGTTAATGTATTTGAAATAATTGAAGTAAATAGGGAAATTTATTTCAAAGTAAAGTAAAATGGAAATCAATTGGAAATTGATTTAAGTGTTTAAAAACTTGGGTTTTTAAAAGAGAATGAGATTTTAAAAATTTATAAACTGGGTTTATAAAGTGAAATGGAATATCAGTGGATATTTGAAATATAAATTCAAGGTGGAAATTTATAAAGGAATATGAATTGGTTTAAAAATAAATGTTGATTTATTTTTAAAAGATGGAAATGAGAAGTGTATTTCTCTGGATAGCCAAGTACGTTTTCAAAGCAATTTTTAATATAAGTTAAAAGTTTTAATATGTTTTAAAAAGCACGTTTTAGAAAATTGATTATTTTTAAATATTAACTTTTTAAAGTAAGTAGTTTTCAAAAATCTATTATTGTAGTAATTATATAAAAAGTAATTTGGTATTATGTTTTAAAGAGGAAGTCAGCTTATATTTATAAAGTGGTTTTATTTTAAATATTCTTAAAATATATATTTTGATAAAGTATTAAAGTAGTTTTAAAATTTCAATGTTATAAAATATATTTGGTGTTTTTAAATTATTTTAAAATTAAAAGTATTTTGTACTTGGTGATTCAGTGGAAATAATTATTTGGGAAATGTATTCCGTAAGCGGAAACTGTTTGAAATGGTTTTCAAATGAGTTTTGAAAATTCGGGAATTTATCTAGGAAAGATATTTGGGCAAATAAATAATATGGGAAAATTATTTATTGTTGATGGATGCTATGGATGTTAATTGATAGTTAAATAACCGACTATCAATATTGGCCAAATGCGCTGATCGTTTCGAAGAGACCGGGATCGAGTTTCCGTATACTGGGATTCTAGGTCTGGAGACTCGAATACCACTTCGATTCGGTTTGTACGTTTCGTGTAACGTGTTCAGAGTCGAAGATGGAGCAGTGAAGTGCAAGGGCTAGTCGCTACTAATCCTGAGGATATTTCCAAAATGGATGTAGTAGGAATAGTGCCTTCGGTTCCGTTCGGACCCGGGACGGACTTGTATGGACGAATGCTTGCGAAACATCGTCAGCGGACAACGGGCATTCTAAGGGATATGTTCTGAAAAGGTATCGTTTAGCCTCGAGCCTCATCAACCGGGAATGACTGAAAATCAGGGGTTATGCAGCAAGGCTTCGTGGGTAGCCCCCACTTTAGAGTAAAGTCATCCCTGTCTAGATGTCCCTTTATTTCGGCTTAGTGTTGCGGTTGCTGATCCCAACCGTGGGGTGATTTTATTTGGAATTATCCAGTAAGGGATGATTCCGGTCTTGTGTTGTAGGGGAGCGGGCGTACTCCTCGGTACTGTGATCTAGGCCACGTACTATGACAGGTGGTACCCCAGTGCCTAGTCATTCGTTGGAAATCCATTCTCCCTACGTGCCTTGTACGGTATTTGTTTGTATACCTAGTATGCTGGAATTTAATCATGTAACAATTTCAGCTATTTGAATAAGTATTTGTATATAGACACTATTATAATATCAGAGGATTTGATAAGAAAGTGTTTTAGCTATCGTAAGGTAAAAACCCGACATGTTTATTTGTGGCGTGGTCTTACGAGATGCTTTTGTTTCAAAGGATTTTGGAACTTTAAAAATAAATTTGAGTGTGATTTTCTCACGCTGGTATTCCAGACTGACTCGGGTATTGTTTTATATGATGCTCGGGTCAGACCGAGATAAACAGGTTTAGGATATGATGCTGTGGAGCTCAGGAGACGAGCTGGATGCCGATACGTACTCTCGTACTTGCTATTATTTTTCCGCTGTGTATTCAGTTGTATGTTATGGATGTTGATGTACTCTGATGATGTACTCTGATGATGTATTGTATAAACTGATATAGTTTTGATTGGTGTAAAGATCTGTTAATATATATTATATTTTATTCCGCTGCGATGGTTAGATTCTGATGTTGTTTTCTATTTTTCTTCTTCTACCTCTTCTTCTTAACTAAAATGGTTCGATTTTCCGGGTCTGGAAAGTCGGGTCGTTACACCTACTGCAGTCGAGCGACCTAAGTGTGGTACGTCCTTAACAAGTGGCCTAGGTACTCACGACCTAAATACTCGCGACCTAAGATGTGGTACGCAACCTACGACCTAGGAACGGACGACCTAAGTCCAGATCGAGCTAAATGCAGGCAGAGTCATTTCTACGCCAGAGCGACCTACGACCTTCGACCTAGCGACTTAACTCCGATGCGACTCTCCCTCCAGAACGACCTAAGTGCAGGAATTTTCCAAAAACGCTGAAAATTGGAGTTTTTCGCCAATCCAATCCAAACCAAAAGCAAATGTTCATACAAATTCGATAGAGAATCATTCCCAACAGTCCAATGACAGTTATAGGCAAGATGTGAGATTAAAAATCTCACCTTTTCACTAAAATGGATGAAGATGAAGCTTGAAAGCAAGGAGAAGCAAAATCCAAAGCTTGAATCCAATTTCTTCTACTTGAATTTGGAGTTGAATGTTGGATTTGCATTTGAATTTGAGTTTGTAGTTCTAATTTCCCCTTCCCACCACCATTTTTGATGAAGCTTGAATGTTAAAACAAATGATGAATGAAGTGAGGAAGAGGGTTGGGCTGAACTAAAGAAGGTGCAGTCCAAACCAAAGTCACGAGCGGGAAAAAGTGACGAAAATTCCACTAACTCCAAACATATCGAAGTTTATACTCAAAAAGATCGCAAACGTCATTTTGAACTCAATAGGGGTGGTCTCGAGTCCTAATTTGACCGTATGCAAAAAGTAGCTTTTCGGACCAAAATCCGATTAACGATAAAATATTTAAATATAAAATCGATAAACATGCGGGTTGTTACACAAACCATTACTAAAAAATGTGATTTTTGTTTTAAAAATCAGTATTTGGTATAAAGATTCAGTTTATATTACTGAATTGTTAAATTAACATGTTTGAAATTGACACAATTTTCAAACTTCCTCTTCTTTTTGGGTTCCCAGAGCAATTTAAAGTTATTTTTAACTTAATTTAATTTTTAAACTTAACCTTAAGATCAAACAAACATACTTTGTTTAGATGTTCGGTCATAACAACAATTAGATCTATCAGAAATGATTTTTGGAAGTAAAGCATGAGCTTAAAATCTTAAATACAGAGGTGTATCAACATGCATGCACCATATCTCATCAAATTTCAAAGAACAATGCACATATAAATATTCACACAGATATACTTTTCAGATATTAACATGCAACTAATTTTAAAACTTAAGTTATTAAAATATGAAGTTACTCACCTTCCAAATCATGGTTTTAGAAATGACAGAGCCTTTTTGTTTTGAAACCAGGCTTTTGCAAATTCAAACTGGAATCCTTCTTCTTGAATCTCTGGCTTAAGTTGATTTAAGTTATTGTTGAATCTTTGTTTAAGTTAGTAGAATAATGATGTTTATTTTCTGAAATGCTAAGTCGATGAATGAAAATGAGGTAAAAGAATGTACACATATAGGAAGAAAATGTGGACAGGTTTGTATAGTTGCTGTACAAGTTGATTGATTATTTTTATTTGTTTGTACTAGGTAGATGTTTGTTTAATTCGATCAGAGATTTTTTTCCTTTGCATAAGGAGGCTGAAGTGCTTTTTTCAACATTTCGAATTGACTTTGTTTGTGCTAGCATTAAATGCATGAGTACTTTATGTTTCTATACTTATCTTAGTATATTTTTATTTTATACTTTGTTTGTTAACTAGGCTGAAATGATATTGTATAGTGTACTAAAGATATTGGTATTAATTGCTTTGTCTTTCTTTTTTTTCTTTTTTTTTCTTTTGCCAGGCTTGTTTTTATACTTCATGCACATATATACTTTGGTTCTTGTTTCATACTTGAGTATATTTATATACTTTCTTTTCTTTTGCTTTGTAATATAAATGACATCCTATAGTTAATATGTTGTTATAATTTAACTAATTTGTTTACTACATATTTTTCCTATAATTTATCTTATGTATTGGTATTTTTACTTTTATTTATTTCTATCTCCATTATTTATTTTCTGAATTTAATACTAATTGTTTTTATATTCATTTTATAATATAGGTGAACTTCTAGATTTTAATTTGTTATTGGATTTTATACAATGTATTTATTTTATACTTTATCTATCTTATATATTTTCATTTTTATTTTTAAACCATTTATTTACAATTTAAATTCAAATCAAATATATATATATATATAATTTCATATTTGCTCATATATATATATATATCCATACACATATATATTCACATATATACATATATATACAATATTTTAAATTTTAAATGATTTATACAGAATATATTTGAATCGGGGGAAACTCGCATCACTTTTATCAATTTAGTCTACAATTTTTTATTCAAAATTTAAATTAATTATTAATTTAAATATATATAAAATTTGGGGTCGTTACAGACTTCCTCCCTTAAAAGAATTTCTTCCTCGAAATTGCCAAGGAGACACAAAGATAGATGAAGAATGTTTCATCTAATTAACTGAACATCTATTCTGCATTTGGCTCACCAAATCAGAATATCAATAATAGATACAATAAAGAATCTATTAAATTTTTCACACTATACTCGGGTCATCCAGATCTACGAAGTATACAATGGCATTGGTTAGTTCAAAGGGATAACTAACCATTCGTAGAACATATCCGAACCCAAAGAATAGATAGATATATGGATATGATTTCAAAGCTTTCAGTTTAGAACTAAAGTATACCTATCAATCATAACAAGCAAACAACCAATTCATTCAAACAAACGATTTTGGTCCATCCGGAGTTTATGTCCCATATTAATATATCGAATCTCTTCCTGGATCTACCAGAAATCATCGAAGAATTAAGGAAAGATGACAAAAAAAAAGAGACTGATAGAGAAAGTTGGTTTCCACTATTGTAGGGTATTGACCATTTATAGTCGTATTCCTATCTCATCCTCTTCTCGCACTCATACTCACTATCAGTGGATAGTAAGAGAATTTACTGAGGCATACAGACAGATATCTTAAGGATTACTCATTCTAGGGTATACTTTACCCTAACTCTAATGAGCTACTTAATGTGTTATACTCCTGAGCTAAAGTTTTACCCTCAGCTCTAATACCAAATTGTAGCGATCCAAAATTCAGCCTTCGAAAATCGGCACCCGTACTTCACTTGTACTCAAAATGTCGCAGATTCAAACGCCGAATCTAGCTCACCGGAGCTTATAACACCATTAAGTATAACAACACAGCGGAATAAAGAAATAGATGATATCATATACAACCCAAATGAATACAATATCCAGTATGATATACAACAATGATATCAATATGATACAACAATATCAGAGATAAATAATGATACAGCGGAAATAACAGAAGTGATAACTCCAAATGATCCGTCATAGAGGCTGAGTCCAACCACTCTAATATCAAGCTCGAACCATCATCACGTAAGACAAGGTAAGCAATGTTAGTCGTGGTCTCCAAAACTGAACTATCTCCAATGTCAACTGAACCTGATTATCTGAAAAACCCAACTCTAGACTGCCCGTGTGGAAAATTGTGAGCACCCAGAGTTTAGGAAAGGAACAATAAACTCCGAGTCAGTCGTGGGACTGGTGTGAGTAACAAAAACAGTTTATCTTTAAAACAAACAACAAAGGAATTTTAACATTGAAATCCGCAATGTTTTTGGAAAATGAAACTACCATAGGACCTCCTGCCACACACACAATGCAAACGCAGAATTTGAGGAGATTTCTTCTTATGATAGTCAAATATGCTTAATACGAGAAAAATTCTTTGATATTATTACTAGTGCATAGTCAAATATGCCACATGGGATCGCCTCTGGCGGGACGTCCCGAGAACTAACTAGCTCTCTGCCAACACAAGGCGGGGTTACCTCTGACACCAGGTAACTACTACACAAATATGCCACCCCCCGGTCCTTTGGGACCTTTATTCAAGGCGCCTCGATCAAACAACAATCACACAGTAAATGAGATTGGAGTATCCACATAGGTTAAATACTAGGGCTCCATACCTGATACCACCCTTTTCCAGAAGGAAATGACATACCCTAAAGGGAGCGACCCTCATAACCTTGCCGCATCATTCCTATTTCGACCATTTCCGGGTTGTGAGGTCTGAAGAGGTCTCGTCCACAAAGCTACGCTTTTTCACAAAGCCACGCTTTGATCACAAATGATCAATAAATGATCATCACACAGCAACACTCAGCATGCCACATTACCAAATTGGGAGTATATCGCTGATAACCTTCAACTACATAACCTCTGAGCTCGTACGTCTCAGAGAAGGGTGTTAAGCTAAGAGAATAAATCTCCGCCACCAAACAGAAATGTATTTGAAAGAAATCGGCTTTATATCTCAAAATGTAATGTCAGACATGTAACCATACAAGTCTGTTCCGGGTTCGAACAGAACCGAAGGCACTTCCGAAGAAGCCTTTGCAATCCGGGTATTCACAATCCCGATCGGATTTCCCATCACTTAGGAAATCTCTATACCGGCGCGACTCAGTGCAGAGACAATCGATAGGTTATCCTATCGTTTTCGCAAATACCCGGTCTTCACCACCGGTCTTCAAATGCGATCCATATACGGCGTATCATTATTCGAAATGGGTTATGTGACACAAAGGTCCTCTCCCGGCTAAACCGAATAATGAGCGCAATATTTTTAAAATATATGGATATTGGGATTTCAATTAAGTCACAACTTGTTATCCAAAACTTTCTTTTCAAATGGTTTAACCAATTACCATTTTCAAATCTTTAAACAAAAAAGATTTATTTTAACAACCTTCAACGGTTTAAACAATTTCCACACTTTAATCTTTTAAACAAAAGATTCATTCAAAGATTTTCCAAATTAATTCCCATTTCAATTGGATTAACTCATTAAATCTTTAAAACAAAGATTTAACTTATAGCTTTCAAAACAATTCCATTTCAAATGGTTTAAACAAATCATCATTTTAAATCTATTAAAAATAAACAGATTTAATTCATAGCTTTCAAAAAGAATTCACTCATAACTAGAAAAACCATTTTCAATTCAAACTTGAAATTTCTTTAACTTAAATTGGAATTTCATTTCTTATATGAAAGCTTTTATCATTTGAAAACAAATAGTTTTCATTTCGGAAAATCTGATTCATTTATACAAGTTTAAGTCCCTTGGTTAAATTCAAATTCTCAAAACCATACCTTTAAAATGGTTTTAAATTCATATAAACACATTTATAACATCTTTAACCAAATTTCCAAGCGTAGAATTTAATTCCAAATTTTGAATTCAGATTTAAATTAAATTATTTAAATTGGAAACTTTACCAAGTTATTCAAAATAACTTTTATCTTAAAAACTCCTTTTCAAAAGCTTTAACGTTTAACCCAATCCATTTCCAAAATCGATTGAAATAAAAATTTCAATTTCAAAACATTAATTTTAAATCATCTGTGACTTAACCGATTTCCACGTGAAATCCATATGTGTGTGTATAGTGTAGTCCAGGGGTTTCACACAATAGTGCAACATCAATGAATCATCACAGATCAAAATACAGAAATATAGTTGATAAGCGGTATAAATTATAACGCAAATCTTTTATTCACAGATCATAGATATATAAATTACAGATAATAGATTATATTCATCCCAGATAAATGAACTACAGTACAGATTACACACAAATCAGAATATATCACAAAGCATCACAAATCAGAATATCAAACAATTCAATCATTCAGCTAAGTCCAAACATTTACAAGTGAATTTATTAATCAACTGAATTATTTAAAATCAGATGTATTGATTATTAATCCGGGTTAATTATCAAAAGTTAATTGCAAATTATTTGAAATAAATCTTCCTTTCAAATTTATTAGGTAACCCTTAATTATTAACTAATCAATTTTAAATCAATGAATCAATTAATCTTTAATTATTGAATTAATATTAATTAATCACCATTATTAATTAATCCTTTTAATTTATTAACAATAATTTACTCAAATTTCAAATCATCATTCAATTAATTACATTCAATAATTATTTATTAATTACTTCTCTAAGTAATTATATTTTCCAAATTATCAACCGATTATTCTGAATTAATTAACTTAAGAAATTTTAACTTGAACTAATTCGATTAACTCAATTAATTACATTAAACAATTAATTTCATAATTACTGTCATTAAGTAATTTTACTTAACAGTTCCACAATTGATTTTTATTAAATTAATCAATCTAAATTTATTGTTAAAATTTATCACATTAATCAAGTGTTCAAATAATCTTAGTTAATGATTTCATTAACTAATAAATTTCTTTAATCACCTTTTTAAAGAAAATTTCTTATATTAATCATTTTTTCTTATAAATTAATTCACTATTAAGGATTCATTCATTAACGAATTTTAAATCATAAATCTTCATTTTTAAAGTAACACATTCATATTTATGATTAAATGATGATTTACAATTTATTGAAACATTGTTTCAAATTTTTCTTTTTTATTATTCCAATTTAGATTTAAAATTTGAAATAAATCCTTATTTACTTTTTAATAAAGTTTAAAGCAAATTTCCTTAACATTTTAAATTTACATAGTAAAATAACCCTTGATTACAAAAGAAATTTTAAAGAGTTTAAAAAATCAATATTCTCTCATTTTAACTTATACATTTTAACTTATTACAACATTTAAGTTATAAAACTTAATTAATCTCAAAAATTTTAAATATGATTTAAAATTAGTTCCAGGTTTTACTTTTAAATTTAAATTGTTTAAATTTTTAATTTCAAATTAAATTCTATTTGAATTCCAAATTTTCTTCAACACCTTTAATTACTTTAATTTATTAAAACAAATGGAATTTAAAACTTTTATTTATCTTCAAAACTGAATTCTATTTCAAACTGGAATCTTTATTTACATTTTTTTAAAACCCAGTTTTAAACCTTGATTAAAATTTAAATTTAATTTAAAATTTTCAAAACAGAAAAATAGTTCAAGTTGTAAGCCTGTACAAAACTTTTGACACGAGAATACCCTATACCTGCTTCGAGTATATGACTCGAATTACTCGAGTAAACTGTAACAACCCGTAAAATTTAACCGGTTTTAATAACGTTATTAGTTTAAATTTTGTGAAATTTTAAACGATAAAATTTTGAAATAAAATTTTATATTTGGAATGCGTCTAGTTAAACATAGCAACTGGTAAATTTTCGTCCGAAAATATGGAAGTTTATTTCGCGCGTAAATTCACTTCAATTTAATCAGTTAAATAGCGTTGAATTAAAACGTTCTCAAAACCAAAATATTTTTACATAGAAAAATTCTAAACCATCTTCTGAGCAAGATGTCAATTCGTCATTTTTCCAAATTCGGACATCTATTGCTCCGTCGTTCTTATTTTCTGCAAAATAGCAGCATTCTGGTACCAATATCGATTTTTATCGGATGATCATACCACTGATATCTGTATACCGTTTTGATCGTCTCGTCATGCTGATCTCTACGGTATATTCAAATTCGTGTTTTGAAGTCCGGGTCGTCGCGAAAACCGTGAAACGGACAACGGTATCGGTACCCGTTCGAGTCTGTTCGTGTTCCGTGACCATTCAAATTTTCACTGGTTGAATTCAAACGGTGATCAGCTTTTACTATTATTATTAATCTTGAATTCATTGTTGTTGTTTCCCAAAGTTTAATTTATATTTCCCGGTGCAAATTTATAGACGGTTGAGTTACATTTTGTTGGTGCCTATTCATCTTTTACTATTTACATCGTACTGAAACCACTCTCTTTATTTTTAAAAGCTTCATGTTTTTCCTGAGAAAAGCTTTTCACTTTCTCTTGCAAAACTCTCCCTCCTTCATACTTGATTCGCATGCACACAGTATTCAGCCTCGTCCTCCGCCTAATCTACCTCCAGCTAGCCTACACGTATGGCCAGACCCGCCTCTTTCCCTTCTTCCTCTCTCTCCTTCTTTTTTGCTCGCATGGCCTTCCCACGTTCCGGTCACTGCCACATCCCTGAACCACGACCTCTCCGCCAGAGCCCACTCCATCTCCGATCTCAGTAGCTTCACGCAACCATGGCAACAACCATTCCCTTCCACTTGCCGAAGTCAGACCCCAAGCCTCTACCGCCATGTCACCTACACTGCACCGCCCCTACCTAGTGCCGAAAAACCCTGTTCCTCCCCTCCTTGTGCAACAAATCCCGCATGGCTCCTCCGCTCAAGCCATCTCCGACTTACCTTCCACCTCGCCGCGCTTTGCTCTGGTCATTGATGTTTTCTCGGTTAGCTACTTTGTTTTTTTAATATGTATATGTTCTAGTATTTAAGTTGTATGAGTCAGTTATTTTACTAAGTATATATGGTTACATATATAATCTATATAGCGTATTAGTATAAATAGGATCTTATGTATATTTAAACTGGTATATATTTTGTTGCAGAATGTTATATATAATATATGATTTCATATATAAGTATACAAGTTTATATAGGTTTATATACAAGTTTTATAATATGTTATACTTAGATTTTCAGATTCTTGATTACTGTTTAAAGAGATATACATATGGTATATATATAGTTTGTACTGATCTGATGAGTTTCAAAGTCCAAATTTATAATAGTTTATACTTGTAGTTGTTTATAACCCATTATTCACATGTGTCAGTATTATATAATTTCCAAGTCGAGCATTTCGTTTCCTCCTCTGATACTATTTATATATATTTGTTGTTTATATATGTTTAGTTATATAATATTATATTACATATTTGTTTATTAAGTTGATAAGGTTATACAGTTTATATATTACAAAGCATTGTTTTAAAATATAATGTATGTTGGCTTGCGTATATATGTGACAGTTTATACAATCTTTGTCAGTCGTATATTTGTACATATATGTGATGACATAAAGTCAGGTTTGCATTTGTATATTAGGGTCTGTGTATATTATATAAGTTATATATAGTGTAATCTGTTATTATATGATATTATACAAATCACGCTAGTTGTATATGCTAGGTACTGTGTTTAAAATATATTATATATATAGAAGTTTTAATGTTAGTATGTTTAAGGTTCTGTAACAACCCGGGATTTAACTTCTATTTATAATCGGCATTTAACGATTTAAGTAATGATAAATTGCAGTTGAAATTGAAATCAGTTTGAAATTCTTTTGATAATTGGTTAAGTGTTGACGGGCTTTATAAAGTAATCTCGGCCCAGTTCCTTTAAAATTCTCGATGTCGTCCCCTTCCTATTCCAATTCGACCCGACCCCTTCCTTTGATTTCCTTATTCGAACCCTAAAAAAAAAAAGGGGAAACGCGAAAGAAAAATAAGTGGCGGCTCGATCTTCTTCCTGCTCGTCTTCAAAGCTAGGGCTCGTGAGAATCGATGGTGACTTCACTTCCCTCGCGGCTGCTCAATCTAGTCTCGTTCGAATGAAGGCGCCTCTTGCTGTTAAATCGTTTGAAGGAGCGTGCGAGGTTGGCTTTGACGATCACTCCAATTCTCGAGCGCTTGGTTGTTTCAGTTTGCTTCGAGACAAATGGTGAGTGACTTCTCACTCGCATCTAATTCAAGCATCTGTTGATTTTTACGCACTTGAGTTTTGAATTGGATTTCTCTGGCATTAACTCTGTTACATCTGGACTTCGGCACTTGACTTTTTAAACATGAATTTTATCACTTGTCTTCTGTATATTTCACGATTTGGTTTGCGTCTGCATTGGATTTTTCGACTTCAAACATGTTTATTTCTAATCTTTGACTTTGAGCTTTGTCTCCCGATTTTACTTCCCTGTTGGCAATTGTTTTGCGTCGACACAAATGCTTCACTGGTTCCTGCATTCGGCATTGCCCTGCTATTCACTGTTTGCATCACCAGACTTTGAGATTTGTTAGTTGCCATTTTCTTCTATGCTGCACTGACTTGGTTTGATTTTTACTGCTGCAATTGTTTTTCTTTGAGTTTTGATATCAAAGTTGATATGATACTTGTTGCTGCCTATTTCTTAGCTTTTACAGTGAACTTGTTTCTTGAGATTGTGCTTATGTAATACAGTTGCACTGGTTCTCTATCTTGCTCTTAAGTGATACTTTCATTTATTCCTTCATGTATGCTTGTCGAGTCTGGTTTATGAGTCTGGGATGCTTCAATTTTAGCCTCGACCTCTGTAATTGTTATGTGCATACTGTAGTGATTCTACCTCTGTCCTCTCTGTTGGTATTAAGGTGCTCTGGTAGTTGATGTACTGGTAGGGTATGGCATGGTTCACTGACGAGTTCAATTGCATTTGCATTCACTCTATCTTGTTGGCTTTCATTCGTAGCTGATTTGGTTTTAACTGATAAATGCTTTGAAATCTTCTCTGTCCTTTTTTCGAACTCGCTGTGCCACTTGCTGGCTGCTACTGTTTCATTAGATCGGGAGTGTTTTATTGCCTCGAGTACGTGTTTCATGGTGTTTCTTTATTCCCTTGTATAGTGGGTCACTTGGAATGATTTTGTCATCCTGTCATTGCCACCATGGTTCTGACTTGATGTTGTAGAAGCAGTAGCGTTGCAGTTTTCTTAGTCGAGTCTAGTATCTAGTTGTACACTAGTTGTCTAGTATTTCGCCAATTACAGTTTCAATGTACAGTTGGATTTTGAGTTCCTTCTTGATTTACTATTGCTACATGGTCGGCATTATCTACATGTTGCAGTTTGATTATATTGTCATTACATGCATACGTGTTATACCGGTTATAGTTTGTGAAAGAGCATATTTTCTGTTATACCGGTTATAGTTTGTGACAGAGCATATTTTCAAGCGGGCTGTTTGTGGTTCATCTTGGGGTCTTGTATGTTGGTATTGTACCGCTGTCGTTTGATAGTTAGTTCGGTTGTCTCGAGCACCTCTGTGCCTTTGTGTTTTTGTATTAACTGAAATTTAATTTATTGAACCTGGTTGCATCTGTAGTGGCATTGTGGCATTCGATCTTCAGGTGCACTGATTATCACTTTTGCACTTTGGTCAGATTTGTGAATTTGTCGTCTACAATTGTTCGAATGAATTTAGTTGTTTGTTGACTTTGGCTCGATAGTGTCTACTTTGGATTCGTTATCGAATTCACTTGTGTTGTTATCCCACTTGAGTTGAACCCGATTTCGGGGTTTGACCTTGTGATCATTTGTGACTTTCACTGAACTTTTGTATATCTCATGCGATAGTGGCGAGGCAGTACATGCGTGCGTGTACTGCAGCCCTATCAGATTTGACAGTTTTAGATTGATGTTTCGACTTGTTGAATTGTTTCGTTGGATAAATTCAATACTTTGGATTTGTATTCTGATTTGGATTGTTGATTTGTCGTTTAACACTGTTCAGTGTTATATCTGTCGTTATCCAATTCTCGTATCGAGAGTTGGATATACGAGATTTCTGTGACTGTCGTCTATTTGACTATCTGATTATTATTGCTACTAGGTACTAATAAACTGGTTTGAATTAGACTGATCTGGGTATTATTTTCTTTTGAATGTAATACTCGGGTCAGACCCGAGTTATTTCAGGTTGTAGATTTTCTTCTTTGAGTTGCTGTTCAGGATATGAAGACTATTCACATCTTCGGAAGTTGTCAGTGTCATTTTGTAGTAGTCGTGTCATTGTATAGAATGATATGTATTCATGTATATTAGTCGATAATGTACTTGTATATATAACTTCTAGAGTCGACAGTTGTAGTTGTATCATATGTATTGTGTCAACTATGTATTAACTGACATCAGTTATATATATATATGAGACTTTTGTTTTTATCTGTGTTCCGCATTTATATTATCTGTGTTATTGTTATATCTAATGTCCTAAACTATTATGAACCGTCGTAGTTCGTTTTATACTAGTATTGGGTGTGTCGATGGGAGTAAATAAATAATAGAAGAAAAATAAAAAGAATGTACCACTCCTATCGAGATAACTAATATTAGTGTAAGGCCAATTACGGATGGTCGCTCCTATCCAGCCTTATTCTTCGTAATAATAAACAGTATTTCCTTTAATACTCTTTGTTATTATGAGCATAGAGGTGGGGCGTTACAGTTGGTATCAGAGCTTGGGGTTTATGGACATAATATAAAACATAACTTGGATGGAACATATGTTACAACTATTAGTCGATGTTTTATCTGTGATTTGAGTCAAAACTAAAGTTTTGAAATTTGGATGAAATTTTTAAATATCTTTATTTAAAAATAATAGTGAAATTGTGTTCTGATGATTTGATTGATTTGTGTTCTGTTTATCAGAGTGCGCAGCGGAAACAGTGAAACTGTCTTCGCTGAGTACAACTGATAATCTTTTTGATAAAAAAAAAAAAAAATCAAAATACGAAATTGATATGAATTTCATTTGTTGTTTACATAGCTGTAATTATTTTGTTTCTTTGAGAACTTCGAATCCGAATTGAGGATTCGAAGAAATTGCAGATATGTAATTTTTGTTGAAATTTCCGCTGACTTTCTTTTGTACTAATCATCTATTGATTAGATTTTTGCTGTTTTAAATTATCTTCATTGAAGATACATTTGAATGATTCTTTGTTCATTTTGTAGTACGTGCAAAAATTTAAATTGCACGTTATTGCATTTATTTTACGTTGAACCGATGCTTGGTTATGAAACGTATTTTGTTGCTGTTATTTTTACAACGGAATTTTACACCAATGCTATATTTTGAAGTATGGTGTTTTGTGGCATTTTGATGAATGAAAATTATCTGATATTACATTTAGATGTAAATTGTTTTGATGTGATTTTGATGTTTTAAAATTACTGTCGCTTTGGCTTCAGTTACCGTCAAATTTTAAAAGTGGATTTTCAAGCGGTTATTCCGCAATACTGATTTGTGACCGTTTTTACGGTATTTTGAGAAGTACAATTTCCTTATCGAAATTGTTACTAATATTGCTGCTTTAATCACGTGATTGGAAAATCATTTTAAAAATGAAAATTGTTTTATAAATTTTTAACGGTTTGCGTTTTCAAAAGGATGAGAAAGCGACTTAAACGATTCAGCAAAATCGAGGATTATGACCCCTTTCTTTTACTGTTTCGCTTAACTCCGGACTTGTCCAGTTGAGAAGGTGAATTGTTATTTTTATAAAATAAATAAAAATTGTTTTCAGAAATTTAACAGTTTACGCTTTCAAAAGAATGAGGAAGCGATTTAAACGTTTCAGCAAAATCGAGGACTATGACCCCTTTCTTTTACTGATTCGCTTAATTCCGGACTTGTCCGTTTGAGAATGTAAAGTGTATTTTTACAAAATACACAATTTTGCACTTTCAAGGAAACGATGAAGAGATTTAAACGATTTAGCAAAAGTGCGGAGTATGGAACAACACTTTTACTTTTTCGGTTAATTCCGGACTCGTTAATTGAATATCTGTTGTTTTGATGATTCTGATGAATTTTACACTTTCAAGGAAACGATGAAGAGAATCAAACGATTTAGTAAAACACGTGGTATGGGACATGTGCATTTGCTATTTCGGTTAATTCCGGACTCGTTAATTGAAACATTTTGATGCTTTCGTGTGCTTTCGAGCCACTATGAGGACCTTCGGGTCATTTGTTGGACCTTCGGGTCATTTGTTGGGCTTTCGGGCCACTCTGCGGACCTTCGGGTCAAATACCAGTACTAGACCTTCGGGTCACTCTGCGGACCTCCGGGTCAATCTGATGGGCGCCAAAATTATGTTGAGTACTTGGTAGGCTTCGGCCATTTGTTGATGCATGTGCGGCGAATTAAAAACTCGCCATCTGATGGGATCGATCCAAGCTTTTATGTTGATTTTCTAGTCTTCTTAATTGATTTCTAGATATTTGTTGTTTCTAATTATCGCTTGTGATAATTAGATATTTGTTGATATGAGTTCTGATTATCGTTTTCGATAATCGGATATTTGTTGCCTTTAATTATCGCTTTAGATAATTAAATATTTGCTGAATTGAGATTTAATTATCGCTTTTGATAATTAAATATTTGTTGATTTTAGATTTAATTATCGCTGTTAGATAATTAAATATTGGCTGATTTTAGATTTAATTATCGCTGTTAGATAATTAAATATTGGCTGATTTTAGATTTAATTATCGCTTTAGATAATTAAATATTTGTTGATTTGAGATTTAATTATCGCTTTTGATAATTAAATATTTGCTGAATTGAGATTTAATTATCGCTTTAGTTAATTAAATATTTGTTGATTTGAGATTTAATTATCGCTTTTGATAATTAAATATTTGCTGAATTGAGATTTAATTATCGCTTTTGATAATTAAATATTTGTTGATTTTAGATTTAATTATCGTTGTTAGATAATTAAATATTGGCTGATTTTAGATTTAATTATCGCTTTAGATAATTAAATATTTGTTGATTTGAGATTTAATTATCGCTTTTGATAATTAAATATTTGCTGAATTGAGATTTAATTATCGCTTTAGATAATTAAATATTTGCTGATTTTAGATTTAATTATCGCTTTTGATAATTAAATATTTGCTGAATTGAGATTTAATTATCGCTTTAGATAATTAAATATTTGTTGATTTGAGATTTAATTATCGCTTTTGATAATTAAATATTTGCTGAATTGAGATTTAATTATCGCTTTTGATAATTAAATATTTGTTGATTTTAGATTTAATTATCGCTGTTAGATAATTAAATATTTGCTGATTTTAGATTTAATTATCGCTTGAGATAATTAAATACTTGTTGATTTGAGATTTAATTATCGCTTCAGATAATTAAATATTTGTTGATTTTAGATTTAATTATCGCTTGAGATAATTAAATAATTGTTGAATTTAGATTTAATTATCGCTTTAGATAATTAAATATTTGTTGCTTTAAATTATCGCTTTAGATAATTAAATATTTGTTGCTCTAAATTATCGCTTGAGATAATTAAATATTTGTTGAATTTAAAATTTGATTATCAATTGTGATAATCGAATATTTGCTAAATTTGAAATTTGATTATCGTTTTAATAATCGAATATTTGTTGAAATTGAAATTTGGTTACCGTTTGTGGTAATTAAATATTTGTTGGTTTGTTTTCTGGCTATCGTTTGGATAATTAGATGTTTGCTGATTTTATTGATATGAGATTTTCTAGTTTCTTATTGATTCTAGATTACGTTGATTGTATTAAATATTGCTGATGTTTGCATTTATTCAGCTTTGCTGTTTTTGATTATCTATTGATAATTAAGCTTCGTTGAGAATTTGTAGATTTCTTTTATTGAAATTGAAAGATTTCTTGAGTGTTTGCGTTTTGACTTTTATTTTCTAGCTTAACCAGTTTAGGTTAGAAAATTTATTGTTAATGACGACCTTAATTATGAAAATTGCGGGGACGCAATTTTTATAAGGAGGGGAGTCTGTAACAACCCGGGATTTAACTTCTATTTATAATCGGCATTTAACGATTTAAGTAATGATAAATTGCAGTTGAAATTGAAATCAGTTTGAAATTCTTTTGATAATTGGTTAAGTGTTGACGGGCTTTATAAAGTAATCTCGGCCCAGTTCCTTTAAAATTCTCGATGTCGTCCCCTTCCTATTCCAATTCGACCCGACCCCTTCCTTTGATTTCCTTATTCGAACCCTAAAAAAAAAAGGGGAAACGCGAAAGAAAAATAAGTGGCGGCTCGATCTTCTTCCTGCTCGTCTTCAAAGCTAGGGCTCGTGAGAATCGATGGTGACTTCACTTCCCTCGCGGCTGCTCAATCTAGTCTCGTTCGAATGAAGGCGCCTCTTGCTGTTAAATCGTTTGAAGGAGCGTGCGAGGTTGGCTTTGACGATCACTCCAATTCTCGAGCGCTTGGTTGTTTCAGTTTGCTACGAGACAAATGGTGAGTGACTTCTCACTCGCATCTAATTCAAGCATCTGCTGATTTTTACGCACTTGAGTTTTGAATTGGATTTCTCTGGCATTAACTCTGTTACATCTGGACTTCGGCACTTGACTTTTTAAACATGAATTTTATCACTTGTCTTCTGTATATTTCACGATTTGGTTTGCGTCTGCATTGGATTTTTCGACTTCAAACATGTTTATTTCTAATCTTTGACTTTGAGCTTTGTCTCCCGATTTTACTTCCCTGTTGGCAATTGTTTTGCTTCGACACAAATGCTTCACTGGTTCCTGCATTCGGCATTGCCCTGCTATTCACTGTTTGCATCACCAGACTTTGAGATTTGTTAGTTGCCATTTTCTTCTATGCTGCACTGACTTGGTTTGATTTTTACTGCTGCAATTGTTTTGCTTTGAGTTTTGATATCAAAGTTGATATGATACTTGTTGCTGCCTATTTCTTAGCTTTTACAGTGAACTTGTTTCTTGAGATTGTGCTTATGTAATACAGTTGCACTGGTTCTCTATCTTGCTCTTAAGTGATACTTTCATTTATGCCTTCATGTATGCTTGTCGAGTCTGGTTTATGAGTCTGGGATGCTTCAGTTTTAGCCTCGACCTCTGTAATTGTTATGTGCATACTGTAGTGATTCTACCTCTGTCCTCTCTGTTGGTATTAAGGTGCTCTGGTAGTTGATGTACTGGTAGGGTATGGCATGGTTCACTGACGAGTTCAATTGCATTTGCATTCACTCTATCTTGTTGGCTTTCATTCGTAGCTGATTTGGTTTTAACTGATAAATGCTTTGAAATCTTCTCTGTCCTTTTTTCGAACTCGCTGTGCCACTTGCTGGCTGCTACTGTTTCATTATATCGGGAGTGTTTTATTGCCTCGAGTACGTGTTTCATGGTGTTTCTTTATTCCCTTGTATAGTGGGTCACTTGGAATGATTTTGTCATCCTGTCATTGCCACCATGGTTCTGACTTGATGTTGTAGAAGCAGTAGCGTTGCAGTTTTCTTAGTCGAGTCTAGTATCTAGTTGTACACTAGTTGTCTAGTATTTCGCCAATTACAGTTTCAATGTACAGTTGGATTTTGAGTTCCTTCTTGATTTACTATTGCTACATGGTCGGCATTATCTACATGTTGCAGTTTGATTATATTGTCATTACATGCATACGTGTTATACCGGTTATAGTTTGTGAAAGAGCATATTTTCTGTTATACCGGTTATAGTTTGTGACAGAGCATATTTTCAAGCGGGCTGTTTGTGGTTCATCTTGGGGTCTTGTATGTTGGTATTGTACCGCTGTCGTTTGATAGTTAGTTCGGTTGTCTCGAGCACCTCTGTGCCTTTGTGTTTTTGTATTAACTGAAATTTAATTTATTGAACCTGGTTGCATCTGTAGTGGCATTGTGGCATTCGATCTTCAGGTGCACTGATTATCACTTTTGCACTTTGGTCAGATTTGTGAATTTGTCGTCTACAATTGTTCGAATGAATTTAGTTGTTTATTGACTTTGGCTCGATAGTGTCTACTTTGGATTCGTTATCGAATTCACTTGTGTTGTTATCCCACTTGAGTTGAACCCGATTTCGGGGTTTGACCTTGTGATCATTTGTGACTTTCACTGAACTTTTGTATATCTCATGCGATAGTGGCGAGGCAGTACATGCGTGCGTGTACTGCAGCCCTATCAGATTTGACAGTTTTAGATTGATGTTTCGACTTGTTGAATTGTTTCGTTGGATAAATTCAATACTTTGGATTTGTATTCTGATTTGGATTGTTGATTTGTCGTTTAACACTGTTCAGTGTTATATCTGTCGTTATCCAATTCTCGTATCGAGAGTTGGATATACGAGATTTCTGTGACTGTCGTCTATTTGACTATCTGATTATTATTGCTACTAGGTACTAATAAACTGGTTTGAATTAGACTGACCTGGGTATTATTTTCTTTTGAATGTAATACTCGGGTCAGACCCGAGTTATTTCAGGTTGTAGATTTTCTTCTTTGAGTTGCTGTTCAGGATATGAAGACTATTCACATCTTCGGAAGTTGTCAGTGTCATTTTGTAGTAGTCGTGTCATTGTATAGAATGATATGTATTCATGTATATTAGTCGATAATGTACTTGTATATATAACTTCTAGAGTCGACAGTTGTAGTTGTATCATATGTATTGTGTCAACTATGTATTAACTGACATCAGTTATATATATATGAGACTTTTGTTTTTATCTGTGTTCCGCATTTATATTATCTGTGTTATTGTTATATCTAATGTCCTAAACTATTATGAACCGTCGTAGTTCGTTTTATACTAGTATTGGGTGTGTCGATGGGAGTAAATAAATAATAGAAGAAAAATAAAAAGAATGTACCACTCCTATCGAGATAACTAATATTAGTGTAAGGCTAATTACGGATGGTCGCTCCTATCCAGCCTTATTCTTCGTAATAATAGACAGTATTTCCTTTAATACTCTTTGTTATTATGAGCATAGAGGTGGGGCGTTACAGGTTCATATATATATTATTTTACATTTTTAAGATTTATATATATGTATTCAAATTTTAATATGCGTCTATTATATTAGAGCTGTTATATATGTTATATAGGATAGTTTATATATTTTATATATTTGTTGTAAATAGTTGATTAAGATATATATCATACATAGGGTCTGCATACGTATATTGTAATATATATAGTTTAAAAAAATGTAATTTATATAAGATTTGGATATGATATGTTATTTTAAAATATGTGTTGATTGAGATTTTATACATAGATTTTATTTTAAGTATATGTTTCTAAAATTTATTTTTGTAAACATATGTATATGATATAGGAATTTGTTTTAGTTTATATCAAGCCAATTTGATTTTTCTCATCGATCTCTATTTATCAGCTTTGATCGTCGAACTCATGTCCATCGTGCTTTGTTCCGAAATTTGTGCTTGGATTTGTAACTCATCTGATCATCGTCAAATCTCTCTAGCCTCGAAAGGTGAGCACTCACTCACGATTAACGTTCTTTTATTTATTAAATTTGATTTCAATTGAAACGACAATTGAAATATACTACTGTTAGTTAATTACACTGTTATATATGTTATTGCCTATATCAGTTCACCTGTGACATTTGACACCATTATCTGTTAATTATTTATGCGATGATAATACAGTTTGGCTGATAATTGATTGATTGTTGATGTTTATATTGGACGTTAAATTGTTAATGTTAAATGATAAATAGTATGAAATTGAAATTGATATAGAATAGTTAAATGTTAAATTTGATTAAATGACATTTGTATAATATGACCACTCTTTACTGTTGAATTTATTGACACGTAGGATTTGGTTAATTACACCTTGAACCATTGAATGTATGCTGTTTAAATTGATGATGGATGAAATTGTAAATAGATGACAAGTGAAAACCGTAATGTAATAATCTTTAATCTACATGAAATGATAGTGTAGATTCTAGAAGTAATTATATTAATTCGTACAAATAACAATGCGAATTAATACGGTTATTTCGGGATTACTTGAATTGATATATTGGATTGATATTGGTTGTTGTTATTGCTTGTTTATTTACTTTGACACCATCCCAGTTATCACACTGCAAGTTTGTAACGACCCGTATTTTTACGGATCGACAAGTTCGTCAAAATCTGGAATTTTTGCATTTTTAAGTCATTTCAGATTTTTGTGGAAATTTGTCTAAGTCCTAGGTCGTGTACGACCTAAGAGCTAAGTCGTGACCGAGTTAAGGACTTCGGCGAGTTAGTGTTAGGTCGTGGGTTAGTTGGAGCGACCTATAGAATTGTGCAACCTAGGATTTAGTTAAGTAATTAGGTCGGCAGGGCGAGTTAACGACCTAAAGACTGACCGACTTAAGGAAGACTAGTTGTTGGCTTTGGTTAGGTCGTAGGCGACCTAAGGGGTTAAGTCGTGACCGACTTAAGAGGTTCTGGCGACCTAAGAAAATGTGTGAGCGACCTAAGTGTTAGGTCGGCAGTTCGAGTTAGCGACCTAGTAGAGTTAACGACTTAGGGAATAAGCGGTTTGCGACCTATAAGAGTTAGCGACCTATGGGATTGACCGACCTAAGTGTTAGCGTAGTTAGGTCGTTAGATCTGTGTTGAGTTAGGTCGTAGACGACCTAAGATGGTTAGGTCGCGTGTGTGTTAGGTCGCGAGTTTGCTGAGTCGTAGGTCGCGTGAGTTGTTAGGTCGCTAGAATAGTTTAAGTGTTAGGTCGCGTGGATCTAACTGTTAGGTCGTATGTTGTTTTAGGTCGACATGTGTTAGGTCGCGTAGGAGCCTAAGTTGTTAGGTCGCAACCCAACTGAGTCGTAGGTTGTTAAGTCGCTTAGATAGTTTAAGTGTTAGGTCGTAGCCTATGCTTTAAGACGAAAGCGACCTAGGAGTTAAGTGTTAGGTCGTAACATCGTTAGGTCGTAAGATGGGGAGGCCTGTTAGGTCGCTAAGCGCGTAAGAGGTTAGGTCGCGCGTGCGATGAGTCGCTGGGTCTGGCTAAGTCGTTAGGTCGGAGAGGCTTAGGTCGGAAACGACCTAGGGAGATAGCCGAGTTACGACTTAGAGCAGTTTTCAGCTATAAATAGGAGGGGTTGTTCTCACTTTTTGGGATCCGGATTTTGAAGCGACGAAGTGCTGCCATTTTGAGAGCTCGACTTCTACACTTCTTCACTTCTTTTCTCCACTCTAATCTAGTGCTTCCATCCATCCAAATCGAAGATCAAGATTGAAGATTCAAGAGCTTGGATTGAAGATCTTCATCTTTTCAAGAGAGATTTCATCGTTTGAAGTGAGATCTTGTCGGATCTAGCTTAGTTCTTCGCTGTCCAGATCTGAAGTTGATATCTTTTGGATTGTTTAGGTGATTTGGTGAGTGGTGATTATCTCTCACACGGATCCAAAGGAGTATATCGGATTGTTGGCTCGTTTTGGTGTTAAAGTAGAGATTTCCATGCATTTTCTTCATCCTATGTGTAGATCCATATAGATCCATTGTTCATGATGATGTTACATCCATTTTATCATATGTTAACCTATGCAAGTTCATTCATCAAGTTTGTAGAGATATAATCCATGTTTTCATGCTTATTGGACTTTCAACTCTTTAATTACGAAAATGCCATTATTGTTATAATTGTCTACTTAGATCATTTTTGAATGCTTGATTGCTTGGATTGATGTTTGATTTGATTGATTGTTATGAACTAGATGATTGATGATTAGATTAGATCGAAGATGATTCAAAAGCTAAGGGAAAGGCTCTTGAATTGGAAAAGCTGCTCGTGGCATATGTAGCGGGATGATGAAGCTCTTATGCATAGATTCGATGATGTGATGATGAGATGAGGCTTTGCGAGGATGTAATGAAGCGAAGCAATCATATGATGAAGACTTGGTCTAATCCAGACGGGATCATTCCAAGCATGTTGATAACTCGGTGATATGATTCGAGTTGAGGATAATGAATGGATATGAGAATAGTCGTCGAGGAGGATGACTAGGAGGCTTGGATAGCATCGTTGTTGAAGGTTCTAGCATGCTCTAAGCAAGGGTACGTTTGGGCAGATTCGATAGTCCCAACGGCCAACTGTTGATGGTCGAGTACTCTGGGCAGATTCGATAGTCCTAGGCACGGGCTGCGACGACGTGCGGGAGTTATGTCTAGAACCGGGGTTTCCATTAGCCCTTGACGGACGGCTGAAAGAATGTGCCGGTCATTCAATTAACGGTGATATCGAAGCAATGATAACAGTGATAGCCAGAGTCATGGATGTTTGGTTGTATCGTCATTCGGACTCAAGAGCGGCATTTTCTGGGTGCTTATCTGATTTAGGCCTTGGTACTTGGAAAACATCGCCCTTGACTCGAGTGATAGTAGTTTTACTTTAAATTGTATGCTCTGCTATGTTTGCTTCTGCTTAGTGTGTGTCTGGGGGCTATCACTGTAGAATGAGGTTGGAGTGGGAGGGTTGTATTCCTATTCCTTTTCCTTTATGTTCTTTTGGTATGTTGTTAGTTAATTTACTGCTCACTAAGACTGTTGTCTGACTCAAGGCTTTATGTTTTAATTCTTATTGCCTTGGGCTGTTCGTCCATTTTGGGACGGGCAGACTAGGTAGCAGGTGACAGGTGCTGTTCTCTTCTCACGATACTGATATCGAAGACGAGCTGGAGGGTTGCATATTATCTTCTTATTATATGTACTGGATATTCCGCTGTTTTGTATTCTCTGAGAGATATGTAGTGAGGCTTGATGTATTGACTATGTGGATGCTTGTATTCAACTATTATGGAGTTTTATATGATGTCATTTTGTTCTGTAAAGCTTCACTATACATATGTTCTATTGTATTTTGTCCATGCGCTGTGAGTAATACGATAGATTCTTTTGTTTTAAATCTTACCTTGACAATCGTCCATGGTCGCCTGGCACACTTTACAGCGCTTTATCTTTAGATTCGGTGCAGGGGTCATGGGCGGTCGTCACATTTGGTATCAGAGCATTGGTTAATCGATTTTACCCAACGCTCGCTGAAGTAACTACGTATGAGAGACGTAATTGTATTTTGATGGATGATTACTATATATAATATAGTAGTTTGGTAGAGTTTGAGTCCTTTATGCAGTTGTTTCTCTAGATGTTCTGATCATTCCTTTTTATAGATATTGAGAATGAGTCGAAGAGGGAGACCAGCTGCTAGGGAAGGTCGCGCTACTGAAGAGACTGCTGATTATGCAGCCATGTTCGAAGCTATGATGACTTCGATCATGAGAAGGATACCAGTTCCGGGGGCGGCAGTTGATGTTGGAGTTCAAGTCCAAACTCCGAAACCAGTGGATTTTGCTAAGCTGTGCAAGGATTATACTGCTCTTGGAGGGAAGGTTTTCTTGGGAACAGAATCTACTATCGAAGTCCAGAGATGGATAGATGCTTGTAGAAGGATCTTTGGTGATTTGGGAATTGATGATGCAACTAAGAGGAAGTTGGCATCAAGGCAGCTTCAAGGTAGAGCTTCTGATTGGTGGAACTCTATTACCATCACTACTCCGGAAGAAGAGATTACTTGGGAGCAATTCCAAGTCAGATTTGAAGCTAAGTTCATTTCTACAGCTCAGAAGTCTGTTCTGTTCAAGAGGTTTGTGGAGCTCAAGCAAGGTGGAAGATCAGTTCTTGAGTATGTTTCTGAGTTCGAAGCTTTGTCCAAGTATGCCCGGTCATATATTGAATCCGCTTATCAGAAGAATGAGAAGTTTGTGACCGGCTTGGATAGCTATCTTGGGAGACAGTTGGTGGATCACTTGGACGATTCATTTGAGAAGCTTGTGGAGAAAGCTCTTAGGCATGAGAGTCTGTTTCCTAAGGAAGGACCTGTTGTTGCTGTTACCAAGGGAGAATCTAAACCACAGCAGGGTGGAAACCAGAAGAGGAAGCAGCAGCAGCAGAAGGGTAAGGATGGCCAGAAGAAGCCGAAAGGCGAGGTGACTTGCTACAATTGCCAGCAGAAGGGCCATTTCTCTAAGGATTGTAAGAATCCGAAGGCACCGATGAAGTGTCACAACTGTGACAAGCCAGGACATTTCAGGAAGAATTGTCCAGAACCGAGGAAGGACAGGCAGATTGTGCAAGCCTATGCTTTGGGGGCTGTTCCGTCGTCTTCGAAAGCTCCTACTGTTGAAGAGAAGGGAAAGAGTGTGGTTGTTCAAGGTACTCTTTTCCTATGTGGTGTTCCAGTTAGAGTTTTGTTTGATACTGGAGCTTCGCATTCGTTTGTTTGTAATGAACTAGTAGGCCGGTTAGATTTGAAGCCGGATATTGTTGATAGGCCATTGGTTGTGACTAATCCAGTTGGGGGTTCGTCTTGTTTGTGTATGTTATGCCGTGGTCTAGTTGTATCGAGTCATGGTTGCTCTTTTGTTTGTGATTGCTTTGTTCTGAACTTTGCGGGGTTCGGAATTATTTTGGGTATGGACTGGCTTAGGAAGTATGCGGCTAAGGTTGACTGTGAGAGGCTGGAGGTGACAGTCGAGAATGTGGAAGGGCGAAAGATTGTGATACGATGTAAGCATGAGGAAGGCGTCTTCATGAGCTTCATGTATTCGCTAGTTGTTCCACGGGATGGACTGTCTTTAGTGCCAATCGCAAATAGATTCGAGGATGTCTTTGACGAAGTCAAGGGGTTGCCGCCGCATAGAGAGATCGAGTTTCGTATAGATCTAGTTGAAGGAGCCAGACCTGTTGTGATGCCTCTTAGGCGGATGGCGCCTAGGGAACAGCAGGAGTTGAGGGTGCAAGTTGATGATCTTTTGCAGAAAGGATTCATTCGGCGTAGTGTGTCCGAGTGGGGTGCACCAGTTGTGTTTGCAACCAAGGCAGATGGGTCGTTGAGATTGTGTGTGGATTATCGTGAGCTGAATAAGGTGACTAAGAAGAACAAGTATCCATTGCCGAGAATAGATGACTTGTTTGATCAGCTTCACGAAGCCAAGGTGTTTTCTCAGATGGATTTGGCAACGGGATTTCACCAGTTGAGAGTGGCTAAGGATAGTGTGCCGAAGACTGCTTTTAGGACACCATCCGGTTTCTTTGAGTGGCTGGTAATGCCGTTTGGATTGACTAACGCGCCAGCATATTTTGTGGATCTTATGAATAGAGTGTTCAGAGATCAGTTGAACAAGTTCGTACTTGTGTTCGTGGATGATATTCTGATTTATTCCAGAACGGAAGAAGAGCACAAGACGCACTTGCGTATTGTTTTGGAGATCTTACGGAAACATCAGCTGAAGGCTAAGTTTTCGAAGTGTCACTTCTGGAAGAGTGAAGTGAGGTTCTTAGGCCATGTGATTTCTGGAAATGGGATAGCGGTTGATCCCGCTAAGGTGGCAGCAATCCAGGATTGGGTTAGACCTAAGAATGCATCAGATGTGAGAAGTTTTCTTGGATTAGCAGGATATTATCGACGGTTTATCAAAGACTTCTCCAAGGTAGCTGCACCATTAACAGGATTGACGAAGAAGAACCAAGTGTTCTGTTGGGATGCTAAGTGTGAGCAAGCTTTCGGAATCCTGAAAGAGCGACTGACGAGTGCTCCTGTTTTGACTATTCCAAGTGGGAATGATGAGATGGTGGTTTACACCGATGCATGTGGTACTGGACTTGGAGCAGTGCTGATGCAGAAGGATAAAGTTGTTGCGTATGCCAGTCGACAACTGAAGCCGCATGAAAGGAATTACCCAACTCATGATTTGGAATTGGCGGCGATTGTATTTGCTCTGAAGATGTGGAGACATTACCTGTTGGGAGTTCGATTCGAGTTGTTTACGGATCACAAGTCGTTGAAGTATCTTTTCTCCCAAAAGGATTTGAATCTTCGGCAGCAACGTTGGCTAGAGTTTTTGGCATCATATGATTTTGGTATAGCTTATACTCCGGGAAAAGGTAACGCAGTGGCTGATGCGTTAAGTCGAAGACATGCAGGATTGGGAGCCATGTTTTCTGAATGGAAGAGTCTCGAGTATTTAGCTGGATTTGACTTCAGGCCTAGATGCGAATTGGAACCTGAGATGCTGGCAAACTTATCAATAAGACCCACTCTTGTGGAAAGGATTGGTGAGAGCCAAAAGCGAGATGATAAGCTTGTCAAGATTATCCGTGAGTTGGAATCTGGATTGGATCCAGAAAAGGATAAAGGATTCGAGGTCGATCGAGAGGGTTGGCTTCGGAAGCAAGGACGACTAGTTGTTCCCGATATAGATGAGTTGAGGAGTGAAGTTCTGAAGGAAAGTCATCACTCGAGGTTGACAATTCATCCAGGTGGAAATAAGATGTATCGGGATATGAAGAGAACCTACTATTGGGAAGGTATGAAGAAGGATGTTGGAAATTTTATTTCCAAGTGTATGAATTGCCAGTTGGTTAAAGCCGAACAGAAGAAGCCAAGTGGATTGCTTCAGCCCTTAGAAGTTCCTACATGGAAGTGGGAACAAGTGTCGATGGATTTTATTGATGGATTGCCTAGAACCAGAATGGGAAATGACGGGATTTGGGTCATTGTGGATCGTCTGACTAAGAGTGCTAGATTCATTCCTGTTCGATCGACTAGGACTGCATCAAAGTTGGCTGAGTTGTATGTTAAGTGGATAGTTCGATTCCATGGTATTCCGAAGAGTATAGTGAGCGATCGAGATCCATTGTTCACTAGTGGATTTTGGAAGAGCTTCCAGGAAGTTTTGGGAACCGAGTTGTGTTTGAGTACAGCTTATCACCCTCAGACAGATGGTCAGACCGAGAGAGTCAACCGAGTTTTGGAAGATCTCCTCAGAGCATGTGTTTTGGATTTCGGAGGATCATGGGAAGATCACCTTCATTTGGTGGAGTTTGCGTACAACAACAGTTACCAGTCAAGCATTGGTATGGCACCGTATGAGGCGTTGTATGGAAGACCGTGTAACTCTCCGACATGTTGGTTGGAAACTGGAGAAAAGCTGATACTTGGGCCAGAGATGATTCGACAGACTTCGGATTGCATAGAGATCATTCGGCAACGAATGAAGGCAGCCCAAGACCGTCAGAAGAGTTATGCTGATAAGCGTCGAAAGGATTTGGAATTCGACGTAGGAGATATGGTTTTTGTGAAGATTTCTCCACTGAAGAATGTTATCCGATTTGGGAAGAAAGGAAAATTGACTCCGAGATTTGTTGGACCATTCCCGATTATCGAGCGAATTGGAAAGCTCGCTTACAGATTGGAGTTACCAGAGAAGATGTCGAGTGTGCACAATGTTTTTCATGTATCATATCTACGGAAGTATGTGCACGACTCGAGAACAGTGGTTTCTGCTGATAGCTGTGAAGACTTAGAAGTTGATCCAGTTGATAGAAGACCTCGTAAGCCGCTTCGTGTTGTTGAAACCGACACGAAACAGCTTAGGAGGAAGGTAGTTAAGTTGCTCAAGATACAATGGAGTGAAGATGATAACGACTGTACGTGGGAGGTGGAAGAGAGGATGAAAGCAGCTCATCCTGAACTCTTCAAGGTATGGCCCTAAGGTGTCGTGTCATCTCACGATATTGTAACTTGTTCTAATTTTAGAATTCTGTACGCTAAGTTAGAATTGGATGCATGGTTTGTTGATTGCTATGGATGGTAGGCGTACAGAATAGTTTTGATTGCTTGGAATTTCGGGGGCGAAATTCCTAAGGGGGAGAGAATGTAACGACCCGTATTTTTACGGATCGACAAGTTCGTCAAAATCTGGAATTTTTGCATTTTTAAGTCATTTCAGATTTTTGTGGAAATTTGTCTAAGTCCTAGGTCGTGGACGACCTAAGAGCTAAGTCGTGACCGAGTTAAGGACTTCGGCGAGTTAGTGTTAGGTCGTGGGTTAGTTGGAGCGACCTATAGAATTGTGCAACCTAGGATTTAGTTAAGTAATTAGGTCGGCAGGGCGAGTTAACGACCTAAAGACTGACCGACTTAAGGAAGACTAGTTGTTGGCTTTGGTTAGGTCGTAGGCGACCTAAGGGGTTAAGTCGTGACCGACTTAAGAGGTTCTGGCGACCTAAGAAAATGTGTGAGCGACCTAAGTGTTAGGTCGGCAGTTCGAGTTAGCGACCTAGTAGAGTTAACGACTTAGGGAATAAGCGGTTTGCGACCTATAAGAGTTAGCGACCTATGGGATTGACCGACCTAAGTGTTAGCGTAGTTAGGTCGTTAGATCTGTGTTGAGTTAGGTCGTAGACGACCTAAGATGGTTAGGTCGCGTGTGTGTTAGGTCGCGAGTTTGCTGAGTCGTAGGTCGCGTGAGTTGTTAGGTCGCTAGAATAGTTTAAGTGTTAGGTCGCGTGGATCTAACTGTTAGGTCGTATGTTGTTTTAGGTCGACATGTGTTAGGTCGCGTAGGAGCCTAAGTTGTTAGGTCGCAACCCAACTGAGTCGTAGGTTGTTAAGTCGCTTAGATAGTTTAAGTGTTAGGTCGTAGCCTATGCTTTAAGACGAAAGCGACCTAGGAGTTAAGTGTTAGGTCGTAACATCGTTAGGTCGTAAGATGGGGAGGCCTGTTAGGTCGCTAAGCGCGTAAGAGGTTAGGTCGCGCGTGCGATGAGTCGCTGGGTCTGGCTAAGTCGTTAGGTCGGAGAGGCTTAGGTCGGAAACGACCTAGGGAGATAGCCGAGTTACGACTTAGAGCAGTTTTCAGCTATAAATAGGAGGGGTTGTTCTCACTTTTTGGGATCCGGATTTTGAAGCGACGAAGTGCTGCCATTTTGAGAGCTCGACTTCTACACTTCTTCACTTCTTTTCTCCACTCTAATCTAGTGCTTCCATCCATCCAAATCGAAGATCAAGATTGAAGATTCAAGAGCTTGGATTGAAGATCTTCATCTTTTCAAGAGAGATTTCATCGTTTGAAGTGAGATCTTGTCGGATCTAGCTTAGTTCTTCGCTGTCCAGATCTGAAGTTGATATCTTTTGGATTGTTTAGGTGATTTGGTGAGTGGTGATTATCTCTCACACGGATCCAAAGGAGTATATCGGATTGTTGGCTCGTTTTGGTGTTAAAGTAGAGATTTCCATGCATTTTCTTCATCCTATGTGTAGATCCATATAGATCCATTGTTCATGATGATGTTACATCCATTTTATCATATGTTAACCTATGCAAGTTCATTCATCAAGTTTGTAGAGATATAATCCATGTTTTCATGCTTATTGGACTTTCAACTCTTTAATTACGAAAATGCCATTATTGTTATAATTGTCTACTTAGATCATTTTTGAATGCTTGATTGCTTGGATTGATGTTTGATTTGATTGATTGTTATGAACTAGATGATTGATGATTAGATTAGATCGAAGATGATTCAAAAGCTAAGGGAAAGGCTCTTGAATTGGAAAAGCTGCTCGTGGCATATGTAGCGGGATGATGAAGCTCTTATGCATAGATTCGATGATGTGATGATGAGATGAGGCTTTGCGAGGATGTAATGAAGCGAAGCAATCATATGATGAAGACTTGGTCTAATCCAGACGGGATCATTCCAAGCATGTTGATAACTCGGTGATATGATTCGAGTTGAGGATAATGAATGGATATGAGAATAGTCGTCGAGGAGGATGACTAGGAGGCTTGGATAGCATCGTTGTTGAAGGTTCTAGCATGCTCTAAGCAAGGGTACGTTTGGGCAGATTCGATAGTCCCAACGGCCAACTGTTGATGGTCGAGTACTCTGGGCAGATTCGATAGTCCTAGGCACGGGCTGCGACGACGTGCGGGAGTTATGTCTAGAACCGGGGTTTCCATTAGCCCTTGACGGACGGCTGAAAGAATGTGCCGGTCATTCAATTAACGGTGATATCGAAGCAATGATAACAGTGATAGCCAGAGTCATGGATGTTTGGTTGTATCGTCATTCGGACTCAAGAGCGGCATTTTCTGGGTGCTTATCTGATTTAGGCCTTGGTACTTGGAAAACATCGCCCTTGACTCGAGTGATAGTAGTTTTACTTTAAATTGTATGCTCTGCTATGTTTGCTTCTGCTTAGTGTGTGTCTGGGGGCTATCACTGTAGAATGAGGTTGGAGTGGGAGGGTTGTATTCCTATTCCTTTTCCTTTATGTTCTTTTGGTATGTTGTTAGTTAATTTACTGCTCACTAAGACTGTTGTCTGACTCAAGGCTTTATGTTTTAATTCTTATTGCCTTGGGCTGTTCGTCCATTTTGGGACGGGCAGACTAGGTAGCAGGTGACAGGTGCTGTTCTCTTCTCACGATACTGATATCGAAGACGAGCTGGAGGGTTGCATATTATCTTCTTATTATATGTACTGGATATTCCGCTGTTTTGTATTCTCTGAGAGATATGTAGTGAGGCTTGATGTATTGACTATGTGGATGCTTGTATTCAACTATTATGGAGTTTTATATGATGTCATTTTGTTCTGTAAAGCTTCACTATACATATGTTCTATTGTATTTTGTCCATGCGCTGTGAGTAATACGATAGATTCTTTTGTTTTAAATCTTACCTTGACAATCGTCCATGGTCGCCTGGCACACTTTACAGCGCTTTATCTTTAGATTCGGTGCAGGGGTCATGGGCGGTCGTCACAAAGTTCCCTTTGTTATGCTTTGATTTTGAATTGAATTGGAATCGGGTTGAAATGATAAATACCCAAATTAAACTTTGACCTTGGATATAGAGAATTAAATAAAACCCGATTGGTCAAATAATTTGATTTAAAAATAAAATGAAGATTTTATTCGAATAAATAAGATGGTTTTGAAATGAAGTTTAAATTTGAATTTTTAATGAAAGGAAAATGTTAACATTCAATAATCTGAAACAAAATATTAACAATGTAATAGATGAAAGAATGTTGCTTAATTTGAGAAATAATTGAATTAAGTTGAAATGATTTAATAATTAAGTTTGAAATTATAATTAAGTTTGAAATTATTAAACTTTGAAATTTTTAATAATTAAGTTTTGAATTATTTAATAATTAAATAAGATTGAATTATTTAATGATTAAATTGAATTGAATTCTTTAATAAGAGAAATTGAACTTTTGAATAAGTGAATTTACTTCGTAAATAATTGAAATTGAGTTTTCTGTATTAATTAAGTTTTTGGAAAATTATTTAAAGTTAGTAAATAAATAATTGAAATTGAATTTTCTTTACCAAGAAATGAAAATGTGATATTTTGGAATTAATGTAAGACTTGTAATTGAAAGAATTGATTTGATGAATTTAATTTAATTCAAATTTGTAAGTTTTGATTTAATGAAGTTGAACTTAAGTAATTGATTTAATGAATTGAAATTTAAATGTAAAATTGTTTCGAATGATAAATTTACTTAACGAATATGGAATGAAATCGATAAATGATTTTAAATTGATTTGAATGTTAAATTTAATTAATTTAAATGTTTTCGAAATGAAACTTATATTCGAACTTGAGTCAATATTTGAATTGTTTTAAATAGAAATTGAAATTGAATTATAAGATTTTGAAATGATAATTTGGAAGTTTTTGAAACGTAAATATTGGAAATTGATTTAGAAAGACAAATGAAATGTTGGTTTACAAATTGAAATTGAAATTGAATTTGATTTGGTTTTTGAAATATATAAACGACCAATCGGTGAAATAATTACGGAAGTTATTAAAGAGACCGGAATTCGGTTATGGATATACTCTCTATCTAAACCGGAAACCACTTTAATAACTATACGCGGAGTGATGATCCAGAATGAAGTGGTTGGAATGATGTTCATGTTGACTGAAGAAAGAGAACGATGATGGATAGCCTTGACACTTGTGTCAAATTGGAAATGACTAAAACAAGAGCTGTGCCGGGCCAATGGAGGATTAGCTACCTCTAGTGGACACACTTCTTCGAACTACTTATACTTGTTGTCGATTGGTGCACCCTTGATTTTGGGAGTGTTGTTTCACGGTGTTGCGGGCGCTGCGGCGTTGCGTTCTCACCAGTCCGGATCAGGCGAACGGTAGTATCACTACCTTGGGTATTGCCTCATGTGCCTTGTCATACTTGTATTCCATTTATACGCGACCACTACGATTTTGATTTGTACCTTTAGTATATGGATTGCCCTCTGGTGACTTCCGGTTTTGGGGAAACTACGGTCTTGTATATGCTTTTGGGAATAAAAATGTGTTAAGGGTGGAATGGGCCATGACTTAACGCTATTTTGATATCTTATTATTACTGATAGACATTATCTACTTATCGTACATTACTACATAGTAGATAGTTTAACGGATCCTTAAAGGATGGTTATTCCAAACATCCTTTGAGTTACCTGTATTTCAATTGCTATTTCACTTGAGTTGGATTTATTAATATAAGAATGTTAATCCTGACTCGAGTGTCTTGTGTTTTGCTTTACGCTCGGGTCAGACTGAGTGTACCAGTAATCGAGACTCACCTTTGGAGATGGAGCTTTGCTTGAAGATCCAGCCATCTATTCTGCTTTCAGTATTCGATTGATTCCAGCGATGTATTCGGATTTGTATCTGATGTATCATATTACTCTTCCGTTGTATCTGGTTTAACTCTGATGTATCGTATTACTCTTCTGTTGTAAACTCTGATGTATTTTATATATTCATATAGTAGCTTCATGAACTACTATCTCTTTTATTTCCGTTGCACTTATTACTCTGTGTCTGTGATCTGTGATTATTTACTGTATATGTCCAGTTTTGCCAATTTAAATTAACAACGCGGTATTTTGAGCAATTCAACTCCGGCATGAGTGTCTACCTATACACTTGTAATGGACGCGAATGGTCCAAAATTCCGGGTCGTTACAGTTGGTATCAGAGCTTTGGTAGCTCTAGGCAAAACTTATCATATAGGGTAAATGTATTTACAGAATCACTCTCATTCGAGTTTCAATCTCTTCCTTTGACTCAATTCCTTTGAATTGTGGAACGTTCCCCTCGGTTCCGAAATTCATTCGTGTCCTTCACTATTCGTCTTCTTTCAATCATGGAACACCCCATAACTCCATTCTGAATGTTATCTATATTAGATCGGCGGTCTCGCCAATCTTAGAATGATTCGTAAAGGAGTAAACTCATTTACAATAGGCATCGATTTACCAGAGATTTCTGTATCCTCGGTTTACGATGCTATCTATTCCCTGCTATACCTGAATTCCATCTCTTGAGATCGAGTGTTGATTTACCTCGGAATTCAGCATCGATCCTATTCTTGAAGTTACGGACGACCGGTTAAGATTGCCCGTGAATTAAATAAACTCATCCATCTCCCGATTGTGGTAATTGAATTATCTTATCTTCTGTTTCAAACTTATTTTCGAATCAAAATTCTCTTTGATTTGAGTAAACAAAAATTTGAATCCCTATCCTTATTTTGAAAATCCATTCCTGTATCGTCGAGCAAAGAAATGTATTTCTAAATTTATATTAAAAATGCTATTTTCAAATATGATAAACAAATAGTTTTGAATGATTACATTATATATAAATATAAGTTTTTTGAAATTAAATTGTTAATGAATTTGTTGTTAGAAGTAATAATATTTGATTTTCATTTATTATTTTGTAAACCATTGCCTATTGCATAATATAAATAAATGAATTTATAAACTTGGTTATAAATTGATTTGAAATTTGAAATGAATCTAATTCAGAAATTTGAGAATTTATTAAGTTTCCGGTGATTTCGAACTTTGGTTTTTTAAAATTTTTAAGTATATATATTGAAAGTATTTTCGAATAGAAATCGTTTTCAAAGAATTTTAAATGTTGAAATCAGTGCTCTTCTCTTTGTCGCTGGAAAATAATTTCGGTGATGGCGGCCGCATCATCGACATTCATTTTCGAGTTTCGAAGTGGAGAAACCATTCTGTAGCATTGCTACGGTTTTGTTTTGAAAAATATATATTTTTGATTTGAATTTCTTCAGTATAATTTGATTTATATATATAGATATCTTATTTTAAAATTTTAATTTGATTTGATATAAATATATAGATATATCTCTAAATTGTTTAAAGTAAATCGGAAATCTAATTCTTAAATTTTGTTAAAGGATGATTTTAATTATAAATAAAACCAAAATTTGGAATAAATATTTAAGCTTGAATAATTGAATTGGAAAATTTTATTTGTATATTGTTCAACTGCATTCTAATACAACTTACCTAAATCGTTCAGAAGTTGAATATGTAATTGGATAATATATAAGATAAATTGAATTTATAAATAAAATTTGAGTGTTTATAATGAATGTTATACACTAAATTTTGATTATTAAGATGTTAATAGAGTTAGATTGGATAATAAGTAAATCTCAGTTAATAATGAAATAAATTTGTTTTTGGAAGAATTAATAAATTTGTTTTGAAAGAATTAACAAATTGAAATTTGATCAACTTATGAAAATACCTTGAATTTAAAAGAAATTAGTAAATGTAAATTAATTTAAATCGAAACTTTTATGTTTTAAATTAATTTATATGGGTTAAATATATGTGATTAGATTCATTAAGTAGAATAAATTTAACAAATAATTTAGAATAAAGATGAATTTAAATTGCTGAAAAAATATGACCATAATAAAAGACTATTCAAATTTATGGTTTTAGAAATTGTAAACTGAAGAAAATGGGATAATAAGATAATGAATTTAGAAATAGTTGAGATTGATTTTGGTAAAATCAAATGGATTAAATCAATTATTGAATATCAATTAATTTAAATTTGAATTTATATGGATTAAATTAATTGTTATTTTGTATTTCAAATCTGTTTTCTTTCTGATTGTTTCTATTCTCCTACCTCGTTCCTTTTCGGGGATGAAAAGTTTTGAGTGGGGGAGAGTGTAACAACCCGTAAAATTTAACCGGTTTTAATAACGTTATTAGTTTAAATTTTGTGAAATTTTAAACGATAAAATTTTGAAATAAAATTTTATATTTGGAATGCGTCTAGTTAAACATAGCAACTGGTAAATTTTCGTCCGAAAATATGGAAGTTTATTTCGCGCGTAAATTCACTTCAATTTAATCAGTTAAATAGCGTTGAAATAAAATGTTTTCAAAACCAAAATATTTTTACATAGAAAAATTCTAAACCATCTTCTGAGCAAGATGTCAGTTCGTCATTTTTCCAAATTCGGACATCTATTGCTCCGTCGTTCTTATTTTCTGCAAAATAGCAGCATTCTGGTACCGATATCGATTTTTATCGGATGATCATACCACTGATATCTGTATACCGTTTTGATCGTCTCGTCGTGCTAATCTCTACGGTATATTCAAATTCGTGTTTTGAAGTCCGGTTCGTCGCGAAAACCGTGAAACGAACAACGGTATCGGTACCCGTTCGAGTCTGTTCGTGTTCCGTTACCATTCAAATTTTCACTGGTTGAATTCAAACGGTGATCAGCTTTTACTATTATTATTAATCTTGAATTCATTGTTGTTGTTTCCCAAAGTTTAATTTATATTTCCCGGTGCAAATTTATAGACGGTTGAGTTACATTTTGTTGGTGCCTATTCATCTTTTACTATTTACATCGTACTGAAACCACTCTCTTTATTTTTAAAAGCTTCATGTTTTTCCTGAGAAAAGCTTTTCACTTTCTCTTGCAAAACTCTCCCTCCTTCATACTTGATTCGCATGCACACAGTATTCAGCCTCGTCCTCCGCCTAATCTACCTCCAGCTAGCCTACACGTATGGCCAGACCCGCCTCTTTCCCTTCTTCCTCTCTCTCCTTCTTTTTTGCTCGCATGGCCTTCCCACGTTCCGGTCACTGCCACATCCCTGAACCACGACCTCTCCGCCAGAGCCCACTCCATCTCCGATCTCAGCCTTAAAAACCTACTGAGCACAGCCCTTCTTGTACAACCGCTTACCCTTCCTAGCTTCACGCAACCATGGCAACAACCATTCCCTTCCACTTGCCGAAGTCAGACCCCAAGCCTCTGCCGCCATGTCACCTATACTGCACCACCCCTACCTAGTGCCGAACAACCCTGTTCCTCCCCTCCTTGCGCAACAAATCCCGCATGGCTCCTCCGCTCAAGCCATCTCCGACTTACCTTCCACCTCGCCGCGCTTTGCTCTGGTCATTGATGTTTTCTCGGGTAGTTACTTTGTTTTTTTAATATGTATATGTTCTAGTATTTAAGTTGTATGAGTCAGTTATTTTACTAAGTATATATGGTTACATATATAATCTATATAGCGTATTAGTATAAATAGGATCTTATGTATATTTAAACTGGTATATATTTTGTTGCAGAATGTTATATATAATATATGATTTCATATATAAGTATACAAGTTTATATAGGTTTATATACAAGTTGTATAATATGTTATACTTAGATTTTCAGATTCTTGATTACTGTTTAAAGAGATATACATATGGTATATATATAGTTTGTACTGATCTGATGAGTTTCAAAGTCCAGATTTATAATAGTTTATACTTGTAGTTGTTTTTAACCCATTATTCACATGTGTCAGTATTATATAATTTCCAAGTCGAGCATTTCGTTTCCTCCTCTGATACTATTTATATATATTTGTTGTTTATATATGTTTAGTTATATAATATTATATTACATATTTGTTTATTAAGTTGATAAGGTTATACAGTTTATATATTACAAAGCATTGTTTTAAAATATAATGTATGTTGGCTTGCGTATATATGTGACAGTTTATATAATCTTTGTCAGTCGTATATTTGTACATATATGTGATGACATAAAGTCAGGTTTGCATTTGTATATTATGGTCTGTGTATATTATATAAGTTATATATAGTGTAATCTGTTATTATATGATATTATACAAATCACGCTAGTTGTATATGCTAGGTACTGTGTTTAAAATATATTATATATATAGAAGTTTTAATGTTAGTATGTTTAAGGTTCATATATATATTATTTTACATTTTTAAGATTTATATATATGTATACAAATTTTAATATGCGTCTATTATATCAGAGCTGTTATATATGTTATATAGGATAGTTTATATATTTTATATATTTGTTATAAATAGTTGATTTATATATATATCATACATAGGGTCTGCATACGTATATTGTAATATATATAGTTTAAAAAAATGTAATTTATATAAGATTTGGATATGATATGTTATTTTAAAATATGTGTTGATTGAGATTTTATACATAGATTTTATTTTAAGTATATGTTTCTAAAATTTATTTTTGTAAACATATGTATATGATATAGGAATTTGTTTTAGTTTATATCAAGCCAATTTGATTTTTCTCATCGATCTCTATTTATCAGCTTTGATCGTCGAACTCATGTCCATCGTGCTTTGTTCCAAAATTTGTGCTTGGATTTGTAACTCATCTGATCATCGTCAAATCTCTCTAGCCTTGAAAGGTGAGCACTCACTCACGATTAACGTTCTTTTATTTATTAAATTTGATTTCAATTGAAACGACAATTGAAATATACTACTGTTAGTTAATTACACTGTTATATATGTTATTGCCTATATCAGTTCACCTGTGACATTTGACACCATTATCTGTTAATTATTTACGCGATGATAATACAGTTTGGCTGATAATTGATTGATTGTTGATGTTTATATTGGACGTTAAATTGTTAATGTTAAATGATAAATAGTATGAAATTGAAATTGATATAGAATAGTTAAATGTTAAATTTGATTAAATGACATTTGTATAATATGACCACTCTTTACTGTTGAATTTATTGACACGTAGGATTTGGTTAATTACACCTTGAACCATTGAATGTATGCTGTTTAAATTGATGATGGATGAAATTGTAAATAGATGACAAGTGAAAACCGTAATGTAATAATCTTTAATCTACATGAAATGATAGTGTAGATTCTAGAAGTAATTATATTAATTCGTACAAATAACAATGCGAATTAATACGGTTATTTTGGGATTACTTGAATTGATATATTGGATTGATATTGGTTGTTGTTATTGCTTATTTATTTACTTTGACACCATCCCAGTTATCACACTACAAGTTCCCTTTGTTATGCTTTGATTTTGAATTGAATTGGAATCGGGTTGAAATGATAAATACCCAAATTAAACTTTGACCTTGGATATAGAGAATTAAATAAAACCCGATTGGTCAAATAATTTGATTTAAAAATAAAATGAAGATTTTATTCGAATAAATAAGATGGTTTTGAAATGAAGTTTAAATTTGAATTTTTAATGAAAGGAAAATGTTAACATTCAATAATCTGAAACAAAATATTAACAATGTAATAGATGAAAGAATGTTGTTTAATTTGAGAAATAATTGAATTAAGTTGAAATGATTTAATAATTAAGTTTGAAATTATAATTAAGTTTGAAATTATTAAACTTTGAAATTTTTAATAATTAAGTTTTGAATTATTTAATAATTAAATAAGATTGAATTATTTAATGATTAAATTGAATTGAATTCTTTAATAAGAGAAATTGAACTTTTGAATAAGCGAATTTACTTCGTAAATAATTGAAATTGAGTTTTCTGTATTAATTAAGTTTTTGGAAAATTATTTAAAGTTAGTAAATAAATAATTGAAATTGAATTTTCTTTACCAAGAAATGAAAATGTGATATTTTGGAATTAATGTAAGACTTGTAATTGAAAGAATTGATTTGATGAATTTAATTTAATTCAAATTTGTAAGTTTTGATTTAATGAAGTTGAACTTAAGTAATTGATTTAATGAATTGAAATTTAAATGTAAAATTGTTTCGAATGATAAATTTACTTAACGAATATGGAATGAAATCGATAAATGATTTTAAATTGATTTGAATGTTAAATTTAATTAATTTAAATGTTTTCGAAATGAAACTTATATTCGAACTTGAGTCAATATTTGAATTGTTTTAAATAGAAATTGAAATTGAATTATAAGATTTTGAAATGATAATTTGGAAGTTTTTGAAACGTAAATATTGGAAATTGATTTAGAAAGACAAATGAAATGTTGGTTTACAAATTGAAATTGAAATTGAATTTGATTTGGTTTTTGAAATATATAAACGACCAATCGGTGAAATAATTACGGAAGTTATTAAAGAGACCGGAATTCGGTTATGGATATACTCTCTATCTAAACCGGAAACCACTTTAATAACTATACGCGGAGTGATGATCCAGAATGAAGTGGTTGGAATGATGTTCATGTTGACTGAAGAAAGAGAACGATGATGGATAGCCTTGACACTTGTGTCAAATTGGAAATGACTAAAACAAGAGCTGTGCCGGGCCAATGGAGGATTAGCTACCTCTAATGGACACACTTCTTCGAACTACTTATACTTGTTGTCGATTGGTGCACCCTTGATTTTGGGAGTGTTGTTTCACGGTGTTGCGGGCGCTGCGGCGTTGCGTTCTCACCAGTCCGGATCAGGCGAACGGTAGTATCACTACCTTGGGTATTGCCTCATGTGCCTTGTCATACTTGTATTCCATTTATACGCGACCACTACGATTTTGATTTGTACCTTTAGTATATGGATTGCCCTCTGGTGACTTCCGGTTTTGGGGAAACTACGGTCTTGTATATGCTTTTGGGAATAAAAATGTGTTAAGGGTGGAATGGGCCATGACTTAACGCTATTTTATATCTTATTATTACTGATAGACATTATCTACTTATCGTACATTACTACATAGTAGATAGTTTAACGGATCCTTAAAGGATGGTTATTCCAAACATCCTTTGAGTTACCTGTATTTCAATTGCTATTTCACTTGAGTTGGATTTATTAATATAAGAATGTTAATCCTGACTCGAGTGTCTTGTGTTTTGCTTTACGCTCGGGTCAGACTGAGTGTACCAGTAATCGAGACTCACCTTTGGAGATGGAGCTTTGCTTGAAGATCCAGCCATCTATTCTGCTTTCAGTATTCGATTGATTCCAGCGATGTATTCGGATTTGTATCTGATGTATCATATTACTCTTCCGTTGTATCTGGATTAACTCTGATGTATCGTATTACTCTTCTGTTGTAAACTCTGATGTATTTTATATATTCATATAGTAGCTTCATGAACTACTATCTCTTTTATTTCCGCTGCACTTATTACTCTGTGTCTGTGATCTGCGATTATTTACTGTATATGTCCAGTTTTGCCAATTTAAATTAATAACGCGGTATTTTGAGCAATTCAACTCCGGCATGAGTGTCTACCTATACACTTGTAATGGACGCGAATGGTCCAAAATTCCGGGTCGTTACATAAACACACGAGAAAATTCTCGTCACTTACAGGCGAATACCCAGGCAATACAACTTCAATCTCGTGCACGTGTACAACCCCGATTGCCATCTTCGGTCAGCGCTACATCGTCGAACAAGTCGACGACCATCCACGAATCCATCTTCGGTCGCCAGAACGTTGCCACCCTCTCGCGTTCGAAAATGAGACCAAAACCCAAACCTGGAACACTCAAGACAGAAACTCACCCCAAAGCCTGTCAACGCGCCGTCCACGACCCTCCGACCACCAGATCACCAAAACCACCGGCATCAGCTTCGACTATCACCCCTCTACCAATCCCCGAAAGCCCGTTGAACTCGATGCTCCATGGAGTTCAAACTGACTCAAAATCTCCACCTAGACCAAACTAGGTTAGGAAATCAAATTGGCAACCACTGCCACCCCCATGCTCAGACCAACCAACAGTCATTTTTGCCTAACTCTCCAGACATCCCACTACCATCATAGAGAAACTCAACCTCTCCAATCACTGGGATCACCAGTGATTCCCAAAAACCCCAAAATTCATCAACACAGAAATTCACTTTCAAACCATTACTAAAAAATGTGATTTTTGTTTTAAAAATCAGTATTTGGTATAAAGATTCAGTTTATATTACTGAATTGTTAAATTAACATGTTTGAAATTGACACAATTTTCAAACTTCCTCTTCTTTTTGGGTTCCCAGAGCAATTTAAAGTTATTTTTAACTTAATTTAATTTTTAAACTTAACCTTAAGATCAAACAAACATACTTTGTTTAGATGTTCGGTCATAACAACAATTAGATCTATCAGAAATGATTTTTTGGAAGTAAAGCATGAGCTTAAAATCTTAAATACAGAGGTGTATCAACATATAGGCACTATATCTCATCAAATTTCACAGAACAATGCACATATAAATATTCACACAGATATACTTTTCAGATATTAACATGCAACTAATTTTAAAACTTAAGTTATTAAAATATGAAGTTACTCACCTTCCAAATCATGGTTTTAGAAATGATAGAGCCTTTTTGTTTTGAAACCAGGCTTTTGCAAATTCAAACTGGAATCCTTCTTCTTGAATCTCTGGCTTAAGTTGATTTAAGTTGTTGTTGAATCTTTGTTTAAGTTAGTAGAATAATTATGTTTATTTTCTGAAATGCTAAGTCGATGAATGAAAATGAGGTAAAAGAATGTACACATATAGGAAGAAAATGTGGACAGGTTTGTATAGTTGTTGTACAAGTTGATTGATTTTTTTTTATTTGTTTGTACTGGGTAGATGTTTGTTTAATTCGATCAGAGATTTTTTTCCTTTGCATAAGGAGGCTGAAGTGCTTTTTTCAACATTTCGAATTGACTTTGTTTGTGCTAGCATTAAATGCATGAGTACTTTATGTTTCTATACTTATCTTAGTATATTTTTATTTTATACTTTGTTTGTTAACTAGGCTGAAATGATATTGTATAGTGTACTAAAGATATTGGTATTAATTGCTTTGTCTTTCTTTTTTTTCTTTTTTTTTCTTTTGCCAGGCTTGTTTTTATACTTCATGCATATATATACTTTGGTTCTTGTTTCATACTTGAGTATATTTATATACTTTCTTTTCTTTTGCTTTGTAATATAAATGACATCCTATAGTTAATATGTTGTTATAATTTAACTAATTTGTTTACTACATAATTTTCCTATAATTTATCTTATGTATTGGTATTTTTACTTTTATTTATTTCTATCTCCATTATTTATTTTCTGAATTTAATACTAATTGTTTTTATATTCATTTTATAATATAGGTGAACTTCTAGATTTTAATTTGTTATTGGATTTTATAAAATGTATTTATTTTATACTTTATCTATCTTATATATTTTCATTTTTATTTTTAAACCATTTATTTACAATTCAAATTCAAATCAAATATATATATATATATATATATATATATATATATAATTTCAGATTTGCTCATATATATATCCATACACATATATATTCACATATATACATATATATACAATATTTTATATTTTAAATGATTTATACAGAATATATTTGAATCCGGGGAAACTCGCATCACTTTTATCAATTTATTTTACAATTTTTTATTCAAAATTTAAATTAATTATTAATTTAAATATATATAAAATTTGGGGTCGTTACATTTACTATAATTCTAAACAATAGACAATAAAATATATAACATAGAGTTAATCATCGAAACAGAAATAATATACGTCAACGACTTCCAAAAGTATGAGTCTACAAAAGGAAATACTAGACTGACAATTATACGTCTCTAAAACATTAAAGAACATAGATGATGTAACGACCCATATTTTTACGGATCGAAACGTCGTAAAACAGTTGACATTTGGTCGCATTGTTGATAAGTCGTCCAGAGTTTAAGACTTAGGTCGTATGAGGGTTTGGAGCGACCTAAGGAAGTTGGCAAGTTAAGGGGTAGACGACTTAGTGAAGTGGAGCGACCTAAGGATTAGAACGACCTAAGGAGTTAGGTCGTGTGATAGTTAGGTCGTTTAGAAGATAGGTCGTGTGGTGGCTTAGGTCGTGGGGTATGTTAGGTCGGTTAGAGCGACCTATAGGATGTTGGCGACCTAAGGTTTTGAGCGACTTAAGGGTTTGTGGCGACCTAAGAGAGTGAGCGACCTATAGGAGTTAGCGACCTATAGAATTAGGCAACCTAAGGAAGTTTAGCGACCTAAGAGATTAGCGGTATAGGAAATAGGGTAAGTTAGCGACCTAAGAAGGATAGGTCGGCAACGACCTAAGGAAGGAGTAGTTAGGTCGTATGACCTGCGTGTGTGTGAGGTCGCGTGAGTGTTAGGTCGTGTAAGGGCTTAGCAGTTAGGTCGCTGATGCACTATGTCGTTAGGTCGAAGAAGCGCTTAAGCGTTAGGTCGCATGGATGCGCGTTTGTTAGGTCGTAGAAGAGCATCTGGTTAGGTCGTAGGTCGCGAGGAAGCGCATCTGGTTAGGTCGTAGAGGCTTGGGGTTGTTAGGTCGTAGGGGTTTAGGTCGTAGGGTTTTAGGTCGTAGGTCGTGGACGTCCTAACTCCGAGTGAGCGACCTAAGGTGGATTTCAGCCTATAAATAGGAGGGTTCTTCTTCATTTTTGGGATCCGGATTTTGAAGCGACGAAGTGCTGCCATTTTGAGAGCTCGACTTCTACACTTCTTCACTTCTTTTCTCCACTCTAATCTTGTGCTTCCTTCCATCCAAATTGAAGATCAAATCGAAGATCGAAGAGCTTAGATTGAAGGTCTACATTCTTCGAAGAGAGATTTCATCGTTTGAAGCGGATTTGTGATAGATCGAGTTAGATCCTTCGCTGTCCAGATCTGAAGTGTGTTGCTTTTGGGGTATTTAGGTGATTTGGTGAGTGGTGATTATCTCTCACACGGATCCAAAGGAGTATATCGGATCGTTGGCTTGATTTTGTGCTAAAGTAGTGATTTCCATGCATTTTCCTAATCCTAAGTATAGATCCATATAGATCCATTGTTCATAATGATTTGGCATCCATTTTACTACATGTTAACCTATGCAAGTTCATTCATCAAGATTATAGAGATATTGCTCATGTTTTCATGCTTGTTAGACTTTTGACTCTTTAATTACGAAATTGCCATTATTGTTATAATTGTCTATTTAGATCATATTTGAATGCTTGTTTACTTGGATTAATGTTTGATTTGATTGATTGCTATGAATTAGATGATTGATGATTTAATTTAGACAAGATGGTCAAAGATGATTCAAAAGCTAAGGGAAAGGCTCTTGAATTGGAAAAGCTGCTCGTGGCATATGTAGCGGATGATGAAGCTCATATGGATAGATTTGATGATGATGTTGAGATGAAGCTTTGCTATGATGATGATGAGGCGAAGTATGATATGAGATAGCCTTGGTCTAATCCAGACGGGATCATTCCAAGCAGATTGATAACTCGGTGATATGGTTCGGGTTTGAGGATAATGGTTTGCTCGAGAGGCGCTTGAGCTAGTATGGAAATAGTCGTCGAGGAGGATGACTAGAAGGATGAGATCTCATCGTTGTTGAAGGTTCTAGCATGCTCAAAGCAAGAGTACGTTGGGCAGATTCGATAGTCCCTGAAGGCTAATGATTGGTAGTCGAGTACTCTGGGCAGATTCGATAGTCCTAGGCACGGGTCACGATGACGTGCAGAGTTATGTCTAGAACCGGAGTTTCCATTAGCCCTTGATGGACGGATGAAATAATGAGCCGGTCATTCAATTAACGATGATATCGAAGCAATGATAACAGTGATAGCCAGAGTCATGGATGTTTGGTTGTATCATCATTCGGTCTCAAGAGCGGTATTTTCTGGGTGCTTATCTGATCTTGGTTTAGGCCTTGGGGGTTTGTACTTGGAAAACATCGCCCTTGACTCGAGTGATAATTGCTTTACTTTAAATTGTATGCTTTGCTATGGTTGCTTCTGCTTAGTGTGTGTCTGGGGGCTATCACTGTAGAAAGAGGTGGAGTGGGAGGGTTGTATTCCTATTCCTTTTCCTTTATGCTCTTTTGGTATGTTGTTAGTTAATTTATCGCTCACTTAGACTGTTGTCTGACTCAAGGCTTTATGTTTTAACTCTTATTGCCTTGTGCTGTTCGTCCATTTTGGGACGGGCAGACTAGGTAGCAGGTGACATGTGCTGTTCTTGCTTTCCCCGATGCTGATGTCGAAGACGAGCTGGAGGCTTGCATATTATCTTCTTACTATATGTACTGGGTGTTCCGCTGCTTGTATATTCTCTGAGTGTTATGTAGTGAGGCTTGATGTATTGACTGTTCAGATGTTTGTATTCAACTATTATGAAGTTTTATTGATGAGATTCTATTCTGTGTAGCTTCACTATATATATATTCTATTTTATTTTGTCCATGCGATGTGAGTAATACGATAGATTCTGTTGTTTAAATTTACCCTGGCAATCGTCCATGGTCGCCTGGCACACTTTACAGCGCACTATCTCGAGGTTCGGTGCAGGGGTCATGGGCGGTCGTCACATTTGGTATCAGAGCTTTGGTTAATCGATTTTACCCAACGCTCGCTGACGTAACTACGTATGAGAGACGTAATTGTATTTTGATGGATGATTACTATATATAATATAGTAGTTTAGAATGATTTAGATTCCTTATGCAGTTGTTTCTCGAGGTGTATTAATCATTCCTTTTTATAGATATTAAGGATGAGTCGAAGAGGGAGACCAGCTGCTAGGGAAGGCCGTGCTACTGAAGGGGCTACTGATTATGCTACTATGTTCGAAGCTATGATGACTTCGATCATGAGAAGGATGCTAGCTCCGGGGCCATCGGTGGATGTTGGAGTTCAAGTTCAAACTCCAAAGCCGGTGGATTTTGCTAAGTTGTGTAAGGATTATTCTGCTCTTGGAGGGAAGGTTTTCTTGGGAACGGAACCAACCATTGAAGTCCAGAGATGGATAGATGCTTGTAGAAGGATCTTTAGTGATTTGGGAATTGGGGATGCAACTAAGAGGAAGTTAGCATCAAAACAGCTTCAAGGAAGAGCTTCTGATTGGTGGAACTCTATCACCATTGATACTCCGGAGGAAGAGATTACTTGGGAGCAATTCCAAGCCAGATTTGAAGCTAAGTTCATTTCTACAGCTCAGAAGTCTGTTCTGTTCAGGAAGTTTGTGGAGCTCAAGCAAGGTGGAAGATCAGTTCTTGAGTATGTTTCTGAGTTTGAAGCTTTGTCCAAGTATGCCCGGTCGTATATTGAATCTTCGTATCAGAAGAATGAGAAGTTTGTGACAGGCTTGGACAGTTATCTTGGGAGGCAGTTGGTGGATCATTTGGACGATCCATTTGAGAAGCTTGTGGAGAAGGCTCTCAGGCATGAGAATCTGTTTCGTAAAGAGGGATCTGTTGTTGCTGTGACCAAGGAGGAGTCTAGACCACAGCCTTGTGGAAACAAGAAGAGGAAGCAGCAGCAACAAAAGGGTAAGGATGGCCAGAAGAAGCTGCAGGGTGAAGTGACCTGCTTCAATTGTCAACAGAAGGGCCATTTCTCCAGGGATTGCAAGAATCCGAAGGTGCCGATGAAGTGCCACAACTGTGACAAGCTGGGGCATGTTAGGAAGAATTATCTGGAACCGAGGAAGGACAAGCAGATTGTGCAAGCTTATGCTTTGGGAGCTATTCCATCGTCTTCGAAAGCTCCTACTGCTGAAGAGAAGGGAAAGAGTGTGGTGGTTCAGGGTACTCTCTCCATTTGTGGTGTTCCAGTTAGAGTGTTATTTGATACTGGGGCGTCGCATTTGTTTGTTTGTAACGAACTTGTAGGCCGGTTGGGTTTAGAACCGGATATTGTTGATAGGCCATTGGTTGTGACTAATCCAGTTGGGGGTTCGTCTTGTTTGTGTATGCTATGCCGTGGTCTGATTGTATTGAGTCATGATTGCTCTTTTGTTTGTGATTGTTTTGTTCTGAACTTTGCGGGGTTCGGAATTATTTTGGGTATGGACTGGCTTAGGAAGTATGCGGCAAAGGTTGATTGTGAAAGGTTGGAGGTGACAGTCGAGAATGTGGAGGGGCGAAGGATTGTGATACGATGTAAGCATGAAGAAGGCGTCTTCATGAGCTTCATGTATTCGCTGGTTGTTCCACGGGATGGACTATCATCGTTGCCAATCGCTAATGGATTTGAGGATGTCTTTGACGAGGTCAAAGGGTTACCGCCGCATAGAGAGATCGAGTTTCGTATAGATCTAGTTGAAGGAGCTAGACCTGTTGTGATGCCTCTTAGGCGGATGGCGCCTAGGGAACAGCAGGAGTTGAAGGTGTAGGTTGATGATCTTTTGCAGAAAGGATTCATTCGGCGTAGTGTGTCCGAATGGGGTGCACCAGTTGTGTTCGTAACCAAGGCGGATGGATCGCTGAGGTTGTGTGTGGATTATCGTGAGCTGAATAAGGTGACTAAGAAGAACAAGTATCCATTGTCGAGAATAGATGACTTGTTTGATCAGCTTCACGAAGCTAAGGTGTTTTCTCAGATGGATTTGGCAACGGGATTTCACCAGTTAAGAGTGGCTAAGGATAGTGTGCCGAAGACTGCTTTCAAGACACCATCTGGATTCTTTGAGTGGCTGGTAATGCCGTTTGGATTGACTAATGCGCCAGCATATTTTGTGGATCTTATGAATAGAGTGTTCAGAGATCAGTTGAGCAAGTTCGTGCTAGTGTTCGTGGATGATATTCTGATTTATTCCAGAATTGAAGAAGAGCACGTGCGTATTGTTTTGGAAATCTTACGGAAACATCAGCTGAAAGCTAAGTTTTCAAAGTGTCACTTCTAGAAGAATGAAGTGAGGTTCTTAGGCCATGTTATCTCTGGAATGGAATAGCGGTTGATCCCGCTAAGGTGGCAGCAATCCAGGATTGGGTTAGACCTAAGAATGCATCGGATGTGAGAAGTTTTCTTGGATTAGCAGGATATTATCGACGGTTTATCAAAGACTTCTCCAAGGTAGCTACACCGTTAACAGGATTGACGAAAAAGAACCAAGTGTTCAGATGGGATGATAAGTGTGAGCAAGCTTTCGGAATCCTGAAAGAGCGACTGATAAGTGCTCTTGTTTTGACTATTCCAAGTGGGAATGATGAGATGGTGGTTTACACTGACGCATGTGGTACTGGACTTGGAGCAGTGCTGATGCAGAGGGATAAAGTTGTTGCATATGCAAGTCGACAACTGAAGCCGCATGAAAGGAATTACCCGACTCATGATTTGGAGTTAGCGGCGATTGTTTTTGCTCTGAAGATGTGGAGACATTATCTATTGGGAGTTCGATTCGAGTTGTTTACAGATCATAAGTCGTTAAAGTATCTTTTCTCCCAAAAGGATTTGAATCTTCGGCAGCAACATTGGCTAGAGTTTTTGACATCATATGATTTTGGTATAGCTTATACTCCGGGAAAATGTAACGCAGTGGCAGATGCGTTAAGTCGAAGACATGCAGGATTGGGAGCCATGTTTTCGGAATGGAAGAGTCTCGAGTATTTAGCTGGATTTGACTTCAGGCCTAGATGTGGATTGGAACCTGAGATGTTCGCAAACTTATCGATAAGACCGACTCTTGTGGAAAGGATTGGAGAGAGCCAAAAACGAGACGATAAGCTTGTCAAGATTATCCGTGATTTGGAATCTGGATTGGACCTAGAAAAGGATAAAGGATTCGAGGTTGATCGAGAGGGTTGGCTTCGGAAACAAGGACGACTAGTTGTTCCCGATATAGATGAATTGAGAAGTGAAGTTCTGAAGGAAAGTCATCACTCGAAGTTGACAATTCATCCAGGTGGAAATAAGATGTATCGGGATATGAAGAGAACCTATTACTGGGAAGGTATGAAGAAGGATGTTGGAAATTTTATTTCCAAGTGTATGAACTTCCAGTTGGTAAAAGCCGAACAGAAGAAGCCAAGTGGATTGCTTCAGCCGTTAGAAGTTCCTACATGGAAGTGGGAGCAAGTATCGATGGATTTTATTGATGGGTTACCTAGAACAAGAACGGGAAATGAAGGGATCTGGGTCATCGTAGATCGTCTGACTAAGAGTGCAAGATTCATTCCTGTTCGATCGACTAGGACTGCATCAAAGTTGGTTGAGTTATATGTTAAGTGGATAGTTCGATTCCATGGTATTCCGAAGAGTATAGTGAGCGATCGAGGCCCATTGTTCACTAGTGGATTTTGGAAGAGCTTCCAGGAAGTTTTGGGAACCGAGTTGTGTTTGAGTACAGCTTATCACCCTCAAACAGATGGTCAGACTGAGAGAGTCAACCGAGTTTTGGAAGATCTCCTCAGAGCTTGTGTTTTGGATTTCGGAGGATCATGGGAAGATCACCTTCATTTGGTGGAATTTTCATATAACAACAGTTACCAGTCAAGCATTGGTATGGCACTGTATGAGGCATTGTATGGAAGACCGTGTAACTCTCCGACATGTTGGTTAGAGACAGGAGAAAAGCTGATGCTTGGGCCAGAGATGATTCGACGGACTTCAGATTGCATAGAGATCATTCGGCAATGAATGAAGGCAGCCCAAGACCGTCAGAAAAGTTATGCTGATAAGCGTCATAAGGATTTGGAATTCGACGTAGGTGATATGGTCTTTGTGAAGATTTCTCCTCTGAAGAATGTTATTCGATTCGGGAAGGAAGGAAAATTGACTTCGAGATTTGTTGGACCATTCCCGATCATCGAGCGAATTGGAAAGCTCGCCTACAGATTGGAGTTACCAGAAAAGATGTCGAGTGTGCACAATGTTTTTCATGTATCGTATCTACGGAAGTATGTGCACGACTCGAATACAGTGGTTTCTGCTGATAGCTGTGAAGATTTCGAAGTTGATCCAGTGGATAAGAGACCTCGTAAGCCGCTTCGTGTTGTGGAAACCGACACGAAACAGCTTAGGAGGAAGGTAGTTAACTTGCTCAAGATACAATGGAGTGATGATGATAACGACTGTACATGGGAGGTTGAAGAGAGGATGAAAGCAGCTCATCCTGAACTCTTCAAGGTATGGCCCTAAGGTGTCGTGTCATCCAACGACATTGTAACTTGTTCTATTTTTAGAATTCTGCATGCTAAGCTAGAATTGGATGAATGGTTTGTTGATTGCTATGGATGGTAGGCATGCAGAATAGTCTTTGATTGCTCTGTTTGTTTGGAATTTCGGGGGCGAAATTCCTAAGGGGGAGAGAATGTAACGACCCGTATTTTTACGGATCGAAACATCGTAAAACAGTTGACATTTGGTCGCATTGTTGATAAGTCGTCCAGAGTTTAAGACTTAGGTCGTATGAGGGTTTGGAGCGACCTAAGGAAGTTGGCAAGTTAAGGGGTAGACGACTTTGTGAAGTGGAGCGACCTAAGGATTAGAACGACCTAAGGAGTTAGGTCGTGTGAAAGTTAGGTCGTTTAGAAGATAGGTCGTGTGGTGGCTTAGGTCGTGGGGTAGGTTAGGTCGGTTGGAGCGACCTATAGGATGTTGGCGACCTAAGGTTTTGAGCGACTTAAGGGTTTGTGGCAACCTAAGAGAGTGAGCGACCTATAGGAGTTAGCATCCTATAGAATTAGGCGACCTAAGGAAGTTTAGCGACCTAAGAGATTAGCGGTATAGGAAACAGGGTAAGTTAGCGACCTAAGAAGGATAGGTCGGCAACGACCTAAGGAAGGAGTAGTTAGGTCGTATGACCTGCGTGTGTGTTAGGTCGCATGAGTGTTAGGTCGCGTAAGGGCTTAGAAGTTAGGTCGCTGATGCGCTATGTCGTTAGGTCGAAGAAGCGCTTAAGCGTTAGGTCGCGTGGATGCGCGTCTGTTAGGTCGTAGAAGAGCATCTGGTTAGGTCGTAGGTCGCGCGAAAGCGCATCTAGTTAGGTCATAGAGGCTTGGGGTTGTTAGGTCGTAGGGTTTTAGGTCGTAGGGTTTTAGGTCGTAGGTCGTGGACGACCTAACTCCGAGTGAGCGACCTAAGGTGGATTTCAGCCTATAAATAGGAGGGTTCTTCTTCATTTTTGGGATCCAGATTTTGAAGCGACGAAGTGCTGCCATTTTGAGAGCTCGACTTCTACACTTCTTCACTTCTTTTCTCCACTCTAATCTTGTGCTTCCTTCCATCCAAATTGAAGATCAAATCGAAGATCGAAGAGCTTAGATTGAAGGTCTACATTCTTCGAAGAGAGATTTCATCGTTTGAAGCGGATTTGTGATAGATCGAGTTAGATCCTTCGCTGTCCAGATCTAAAGTGTGTTGCTTTTGGGGTATTTAGGTGATTTGGTGAGTGGTGATTATCTCTCACACGGATCCAAAGGAGTATATCGGATCGTTGGCTTGATTTTGTGCTAAAGTAGTGATTTCCATGCATTTTCCTAATCCTAAGTATAGATCCATATAGATCCATTGTTCATAATGATTTGGCATCCATTTTACTACATGTTAACCTATGCAAGTTCATTCATCAAGATTATAGAGATATTGCTCATGTTTTCATGCTTGTTAGACTTTTGACTCTTTAATTAGAAAATTGCCATTATTGTTATAATTGTCTATTTAGATCATATTTGAATGCTTGTTTACTTGGATTAATGTTTGATTTGATTGATTGCTATGAATTAGATGATTGATGATTTGATTTAGACAAGATGGTCAAAGATGATTCAAAAGCTAAGGGAAAGGCTCTTGAATTGGAAAAGCTGCTCGTGGCATATGTAGCGGATGATGAAGCTCATATGGATAGATTTGATGATGATGTTGAGATGAAGCTTTGCTATGATGATGATGAGGCGAAGTATGATATGAGATAGCCTTGGTCTAATCCAGACGGGATCATTCCAAGCAGATTGATAACTCGGTGATATGGTTCGGGTTTGAGGATAATGGTTTGCTCGAGAGGCGCTTGAGCTAGTATGGAAATAGTCGTCGAGGAGGATGACTAGAAGGCTGAGATCTCATCGTTGTTGAAGGTTCTAGCATGCTCAAAGCAAGAGTACGTTGGGCAGATTCGATAGTCCCTGAAGGCTACTGATTGGTAGTCGAGTACTCTAGGCAGATTCGATAGTCCTAGGCACGTGTCACGATGACGTGCAGAGTTATGTCTAGAACCGGGGTTTCCATTAGACCTTGACGGGCAGATGAAATAATGAGCCGGTCATTCAATTAACGATGATATCGAAGCAATGATAACAGTGATAGCCAGAGTCATGGATATTTGGTTGTATCATCATTCGGTCTCAAGAGCGGTATTTTCTGGGTGCTTATCTGATCTTGGTTTAGGCCTTGGGGATTTGTACTAGGAAAACATCGCCCTTGACTCGAGTGATAATTGCTTTACTTTAAATTGTATGCTTTGCTATGGTTGCTTCTGCTTAGTGTGTGTCTGGGGGCTATCACTGTAGAAAGAGGTGGAGTGGGAGGGTTGTATTCCTATTCCTTTTCCTTTATGCTCTTTTGGTATGTTGTTAGTTAATTTACTGCTCACTAAGACTGTTGTCTGACTCAAGGCTTTATGTTTTAACTCTTATTGCCTTGGGCTGTTCGTCCATTTTGGGACGGGCAGACTAGGTAGCAGGTGACAGGTGTTGTTCTTGCTTTCCCCGATGCTGATGTCGAAGACGAGCTGGAGGCTTGCATATTATCTTCTTACTATATGTACTGGGTGTTCTGCTGCTTGTATATTCTCTGAGTGTTATGTAGTGAGGCTTGATGTATTGACTGTTCAGATGTTTGTATTCAACTATTATGAAGTTTTATTGATGAGATTCTATTCTGTGAAGCTTCACTATATATATATATTCTATTGTATTTTGTCCATGCGCTGTGAGTAATACGATAGATTATGTTGTTTAAATTTACCCTGGCAATCGTCCATGGTCGCCTGGCACACTTTACAGCGCACTATCTCGAGGTTCGGTGCAGGGGTCATGGGCGGTCGTCACAGATGAAGCATGTAGCTATCTCAAATGGTACATCAAAATAATAACAACATCAAATAAAACTTTTTATGCTAGCTCACAGCCAAAGCCACTGGGTCCCTATTCCTATCAAGTCTCGGTCTGACCCAGGCATTAAAATAACACCGGGATCAAACTATCTCTAATTATCAAAACGGTTAGTCGATAGTAATAATAGACTACATAAACATCAAGGGTAAAATATCATAGGTTGTACTTCACTAATCTACTTAATACTCCATATGAACTTCATGACTTAAGGTTAGGCTATACTAATTCAGTACACAACACCAAAGTGATAGCTACCATTATTAAAAGCGTAATAATTCTCAATCATGAATGCGAGGAAAAGACAAGCACTTCGCAAGTTAATAATCATCATCGTGCACTTGGCACATTAAAAATAAGCACTTCACTAATTTATTATCATTGACATGCACATCGCATGTAAAATAAGCACTTCGCTAGTTGTCTATATGACAAGCGCATCGCAAGTCAACACCAAATACAGGTGCACATCTCATCGTCATCAATAGCTAGCCTAATAAACAAGTGCATCACATGTCAATACAGATACAAACATATCGCAAGTAATAACTCATTAGTAAATGAGTGACACCATATAAGGGTCTTGAAAACCCACAAAGTCCGCATAAAGCGGCCTACCTATGGACGAGTCTAAAACTCGATGAAATAAGTTTTATATACTTCCTTTAAGTAATCATTCAAGTAATGATTGCACGTTCCATAACCAATCGGGTTTACTCAAATGTTTACTATAAGTTAGTAAACTCCATTCGACAAGTGTAATCTACTTTCAATTAATAACTAGATAATTATTGTTCAATGTCCCATAACCACTTAGCGTTACTTATTATTTACTAAGTGATAATAAATCCCACTCGTGCAAAATAAATGTTCATTCGAACTATTCCAAGAATTAATTAGTAAAACAGACACGAGCATTTCTTACCACTCATTTTATCAAACCGTTTAATTCGATTCCTTATCCGATCAACGCCATGCAATTCTGTGAAAAAAAATATTCTTTGAAATCCTTCTTGAAACTATCCTTTTTATAATCTAGAATTTATACATATATAAATTAGAAAGCATTTATAAATTTATATATCGGTATTCATAAATACACTTTTAAAACCATCATTCTTAATCCACTTAAAATCATTTATATTATAATTAAATATCTTATATAAATATAAAATATTCCAAACATTCTTTTGTAGAAAATATTCATACTTAAAATAATTTAGAAAACATTTGGACTAGAAAACATTTCCTTTGAAAACACTAGTTGAAATAGTGCAATGAACCTATGTGCAATGTCATGTATAACTTCATATATCCATAGTAGCATCTCTATGGAATTAAATTATCGAAATGAATTCATCAATTCATTGTCAAAACTTCATAATATGAATCCAAATCATCACAACCAAGGTATTACACACAACACAAGATGTCAAGAATACATCAGGCAAAGCATGAGTCGAACGAGCAGTCAGGGAAGTCACATAGCACGGCTTGGAACACATTCCAGGCCACGACTGGTGCACCGATCGAAGTGGACTGGTCCAGCGTTTGCACTGCCTGGAACGTGTTCCCGGTAGTGCTATGCACTCCCTGGCGATCTGTTTCCATCAATTTTCGAACTAGAACCTCTATAGACTTCCTAGCTGACGAATTTGGCAGCATGTAATACTCAAACATCATGGAATTAATACTATAAGAGGTTAAATGTCTACGATTTTCAGCAAACGGAAAATCTGGCAACTAGTTATGCAAACATCACAATCTAACTTAAGACCATTCAATAACAATTCATTCAATCAACATAATCAACAACTAGAATTCAAATAGAGATAGCTGTGAGGGTTAACTCACCTTAATCCCTTTAATTAGCATGCTACAATCCATTCCTACTAAAATTTTCACTTAGACTTCATTAACCCTAAGCATTGCCTCAAAACAAAAGAAGGACACTAAAGATTACAACCTATAAAAATGAAATTAAAAGGGCTAGGAGACGAAATAAGGTTCTATTAACATACCTTGAACTTTCTCTTAATTTTCAGAATTTTCTTTCTGTTTAAAAGTGAAGAATTTTGCTTAAGGTCTTAAATGAGCTAAGTTTTATTATTAGACCCAATAAGAAATTAATGTATTTCTTTTATTCTTATACTCTCTTCTAATTAATTTGATTAACTAATAACTTCACAAATAATTTGGCTAAGTATTCTAAATAATATCAAAAATATCATAAGTAAATAGCTTGTTAAATTGTTTTTAACAAATTTAACACCATTTGATTTAATTCTTATTCCAAATGAATTTCATAATAATTAAATTACATTAATCTCTTCATTAACAAGTTTGAACAAGAAATTTACAATAATAAATTTCACATATTGTTTTCCTATAAATACACATTATAAAATTCTCATTTCAATTATTATTCTAATGCAACACTTCAATTCTATTTTTTCCAACTTCAATAAATGAGAAATCAAATTTCTCATTTAAATTTTCTATTTAAATCTTTATATAATTTACCTTAAACTCTAAAAAATCGGGGTTGTTATAATTTTCTACTTGTATATATTTAGTGTATTTAAAAATTACTTATATCCTAATTTAGTAATAGATGCAATAGAAGATAAAACCAAAAACTTACTTTATTTCGAACAAGATTCACTATAAGAGCTAAGTTATATAACCTAATTACATAGCTGCTCCTATCAGGTGTCCCCAATGGTCATGAGTAATTCACCATCCACCTTATAGAGAGCATTACATATAGTAATCTCAACGGATGTATTAAAATTCTTTTCTTAAAACATCTTGATTAAGAACCTTTAAGGATAAGTATTTCAAAGTCATTATTTAATACTCATGGTTACGAATACATTTGCAACTGTAGTCAATTAACTACTTTTTTCCTAAGAATTTTTTAATTGTGTGTATTTTGAGGTTTCCGGGACATTACTTCTATACTAATATAATTATATGTACAATATAATACAAATTATATTAGCATTCTTTATTCCGAACAATATTCATTTACAATAGTTGAGTTATGTTAGAAATTACATAATTTCCCAAAGGGTACACCCTTAATTTTATCAATTATGAGAATCTGGTAGTTGGGGACCTGGTAGTTTCTTGAATTCCTATGCATTATTTCTGTTAGTGAGCCTCCTTAGTTTGGAGCTTAAAGAATTGCATCTATAATGTGATGGTCACCGGGTAAATTTCTATAACTGCCTCTTTTTCTCCATCAACTTTTCCATAACTAAGAAGCTCTTCTCTATTTCTACTAACGTTGAGTCATTAATTTGTAATATCATTTATCCTAAGTTTCTCTTTGAGTACCTAAGAAAAAACTAGTGACTTGAATCAGCTTCTTTTCATTGATTATTTCCTCTCTTTTTAATGCTATGGTATATAATTCCACTCAAATGAACAAATGAGAAAACTATAATTGTGAAGCACAATCGAAAATATAATGGTATCAGTTTATATATTCCTTGTAACATCTTTACTCCCTGATGGGGATGATTTCACCTTTCTCTAATGATAGTGCTTCGATATCGACTAGGATTTCTTAGCTTTGCAAGGTGAACCCTGTCAATTCACACAGGATTCTACTTGCCCTATGCTATTCGAGCCAAAGCACAAACTAGTAGTGATGATTACGGTTACTAAGCTCTATTCATTTAGGGTGTAACTGTAACAACCCATACCTTGATAGGCCTAAATTTCTATAAAAATCAAAACTCAAGTCCATCAAAGCACAGATCATTGGATTTGGTACCTGCAAATAAGCATGAGAATCATCAGAGATTGATAGAAATCTACACTCACAGTGAAAATAATTATAGGATAGGAATACTGACTAGACTACTACCTTGGAATTAATAGTATTCCGTGGATAGCAAATTGTCACATCAGCATCGAGCAAGAGAGAAAAGGATACTTCTCCAACAACCAAACACATCCAGCTCTAGTGACCCGTTCCTCTAAATCTATCCTATGGGTTGTAATGAGGAGGGGGTCAGAACAACGTTTTGGTGATTGGAAAATATTTAAACTTCCCATAACATAATTTATACCAATTGGTTCCCTTTTAATTGTTAGGTCTATTAAGGTTAGCAAATTCTAATCTAACCTTGCATTGCACACACGATTACTTACCTACCCTTTCCTATGGTACAAGATACTAATGAAGCTTTATTAATCACCCAATACTCCCAAACCCATTTTCCACTTAATATTTCTAAATATGAAGCGGGATTCTATAATCACCACATAATACTTTTAAAAGAAAAATAGTTAGACTCTGCCATTTAAGACCTCAATCAAGATAGACCCCATCATTTAAGAGCTATGCCTAAGGTGGTTTCCTAACAATATTGTCAATGGTCGGTGGATCCTAGCTACAAGACCTCTAACCACTATTTAAGGCCTGCAATTAATGATCAAATATTACCGCATCTGTCGCTAATAAAATCGTAACCATGTAAGAGACAGTACCCAAGCCATTTAATACCTATAAAAGGACTAGGCGGACTTCTAACCATATAATACCTATATTCTAGGTAGGTCCTACATCACTTAATACATATCCCCAAGCGAACTTCTCACTGGTACTATCACTATTACGACCTTAACAATGTAAGAGACTATACCCAAGCCAGTTAATACCTCATTAATAAGGACTAGGCAGACCCTTGACCATTTGACACCTATTTACATGTAGGCCTTTGTCATTTAATACCTAACTCCAAAGCGGACTCCTCACTGGTACTATCTAGCTGACATCGCTCAGAATCTCACTAGGTTACTTAATACTTCTTTTTAGGAGAGAGGCAAAACAATCACTTAATACCTCAAACCTGAAGCGAACCCTTCCAAAGATATCCATTATCAGTCATAATTATTAATTTGGAACCTTACTAGGTTACTTCTTTCATTAGCAAGGCGGTCTAGAATAGCCACTTAATATCCCAACATTGAAGTAAACTTTTTTAGAGATATCCTTATTTATTTGTACTCTCACTGGGTTACTTAATACTTCCTTTTAGGACAGAGGTGAACCCTACAGCCATTTAATACCTCAAACCAGAAGCGAACCCCTATGGAGATATCCCTCATCGCTCCAAATTCCAAATTTGGACCATTTAATACTTTTTAATTGGGAAAGAGGCGAACCCTCAAACAACTGCTTAATATATCTAACCCTAAAGTAGGTCCTATCTATTGTAAAGTCATGAGTCTTAGTATTAGTGGTATATCACATGAGTAGTAAGTGCACCCGACTGCTGGTAGCCTCAAAGTGAAGGGCAGTCTTCCATCGTGTGACTTTACTGACCTTGCATCACTAACCTACTAAGTCCAATTAATTATCCTAAGTCTTTACTTCTATTATCTTACGTTGACATTGGACTTAGCTTACTAATTCCCTTTTCATTTAAGGCAATAAGATTTACCATAAATACTTATCTACCTATAAATCCCGTTTAATGCTCATAAATGTCAATTTGTCTGTAAAATCCTAACAAACATTTCTTAAGACATTTATATATGATTACTAATTTCAAATTGGTTATCTTTTTATATCTATTCCATTTTTATCAGTCCCTTTTTATCCATTTGTTCTTATTAATTGTAAGTCCTAAATTCATTTTCATTAGTTGCCCAATAAATAAAGTTATAATCTTTAATTCGCATACTAACCAGTTGTAACTCCTAATCTAATTCTATCATTATTTCCCATTTATATGAGTTACAACCTTTTAAATTCCTTTCCCATTAATTAGTTATCCTAAATACGAATATTACATGTAAGCATCGCTATTAGTTATGTTTTATTTTAATTATAACAATCACAGTAAATTACGTCAAAATATCTACTTTTATCAAATATATTCTAGTTATACATCTTCACTAGAATATTCTATTCCATGTTCAATTGTTGGAATCATATCTGAAACGATTATCCACTATAATTTACAAAAAATTAGTCCAAAAAAAAAGATTTAACTTTAAAATATAAAAGAATGCATCGCTTGATATTACAAGGAATAATCCTTTCTTTTTTTATTATTGAAATAGATAGTATAAACCACAATGAATTCATACTTTACACGTCTCTTTCTCTTTTTATTTTCATCTATTCCTTGTTAGATCAAACGTTGTATTTTTCTTAAAGAAATAAAATCAAACTAGTTCACAAATATTCAACAGATCTAAATTCCAATGATCCAAACAAAGAAAAGTTTACATTCCTACCAGATTAGGGTAATAATCCAAATTCATAACATTATTATACAACCTATTTTCAGATCTAAAATAAATTTCATTCAAATCAACATTCTAAATTCATACTTTGGGACTGATTTCCAGATTAGGTTGTAAATGATTTTAAATCAATTCATAAACAAGAATATGTAGGCGATATTTATTATATTCGGATTGTATTCAATTTGTTGTATATAACTCATATACAATTATCTGATTAGGCAATAATCAAGTAAATACTGAAAGGATAAAAAAAATTAACAAAGCTAGCCGGCTTTAGAGTGGGATGTGCCACTGTATAAAAATGGGAAACCAGGTGTTATGTACATGCATAGAACAACTAAATTGGTTTAAATACCACTAATATAAAAAAGCACAGGAGCTAGACAAAAGTGCCTAAGCTACTATAATAACAAGACTAGACACTCTTAGAAGAGGAGGGACAACCATGGCCATCATTCGACGTTGGACCAATAACATGAGAATGACCAAAGAAGAGAGTAGCCAGATTTGGTACATAACCCTCTGAAGAAGGTGAGTAAACAAATTTCCTATCCCAGTTGACATCATAAAACTTACTTTTGTTCGCCTTACCAATCTTGCCAACCCTAGTAAGGGACAGACCCTCACCCTCAATGTGATGGATAAAACAACGACTCTCACACTCAATATCACTGATATAAGCATAAAAGGTGTTAGTCTCAGGCGAGTACTGCATATCAGATGCAACATAAAACCAGGCCTGTCCTCAGAACTCAAAATAATAGAATCGAACAAAGGAGAAAGATCAATCTCAAACTAGGCCAGAGGTGACATACCTCTAGGGGAAGGAACTACTGGATCATCAACAGTAGGATCTACACCAACGGGAGTGGCAAAAGAATCAGATGAGGAAGGCACTATCTTTGGAACCCATTTCTGGATAAGAGGACGTGAAAATGGAATCCGATCAGCAAGAGGAACAAGGCCATCGAAGGTCGGACTAGTACACGCATCTGAAAGTTGCCCAAAAGACTGACATGACGTACATATATCTGGTTTCCAATTGTAGCGAACTCTGACCTCAGTAAAATGGCCCTCATCTAGTTTGACTTTTAACACCGAAGGTAATGATTTGGAAGGAGTTATTTCGATCAGAGCTTTGGCATAAACCAGTCTCTTCCTGGCCACAATGTTAGCGTCATCAAATATCACCTTACCAATAAGACCCGCTAGCCAATCAATCCCAATAAGAGGCTGAAGAACAGATGGGATGTGTGAAAAGTAGGCCCAGACAAGAATAGATAAAACCTGATCCTTAGCCTTATCAACAGATGGACTCCAGGTTGTAATAATGAAAGGTTTTCCTTCTATGAGAATAGGGTCGGCTTCTAGAATACACTGTCTTTCATCACTATAGGGGAATTTAAAATAGAACATAGCATTATCGAAACGAACAATCAGACCCCCCTAGGCTTCCAAACTTGGTTGTAACGCGCCTTAACAATCTGATAGGAGGGATTGGAGTCAAGGAAGAATCCCACCAAATAATCTTTCCAATAGTCAACACCGGCTTCAATCACTTCCATCGGAGGAATCATAACACCCTCGATCTCAACTTTATCAAAACAACGAGGAGAGTGCATACCCATATTTTTTGGCAATTTGGAGAACAATGATGACCATTTTGGAGCTTCTCTAGGAGGAGAAACCACTGGGACAGCAAGTGTTTCGTTTGGAGCAGAAACACAGGAAGTAGAACTGGTTATAGTGATATTGAGCTCGGCATTATCACAAGCACCTGGAGTGCAACCCCGAAGCAAACCAAAGCAAGATGAATTTATCCCCACTTCCTCAACTACATTAGCATGATCAACTCTGCCTAAATCGGCATTTTCCAAAGCCTTATCAACCAAACCAGCAGGGAAAATTACGCTTTGCTCGTTAACATCATCACTAGTTTTAGATACGAGATTCAAACCAAAACCAGACTTCGACTAAGACGAGATACTAGCAGATGCTAAGAGTGGAGATAGAGGATGCTCACCTGAAACCAACGGACAGCGAGGCAATTGAGTGGAGTTTATATCAAACAGCAGATCTGATACAGGATTATGATTAACAAACTTAACCAAAGCAGGGTCACACTCGATATCCTGAGCATTGTTGTAACGACCCCACCGCTATGTCCAATTTAGCAAAAAACATTACAAGTAATGTTGTCTGCTAATCCGTAGAATACGGCTGGTTAAGGGCGATCGAATGTGAATATATCTTTTTACTAACACTGACACGTCTTATTTACCTTTTTAAGGATCTGAACTGAAATTTAGACGTGTACAGTATTGATACAAAGTAATAAACATACCGATTAAAAATATTCAGAACAGTATATAATATAGATAAATCAGAATCATAGTATAAGACCCACATAAATATATACATCATATCCAAAATCTTGTATCAAGTAAAAAGTCACTACTATATAATATAGATGACATAAACTCCTAACTGTCAATGTATACAAGTATGAAGTAAACTAAAACTATCAAAATAGTCTACTTTAATGCTAGCCCAAAATCCAAAGGTCAATGGGTCCTTGTACCTGTAAAGTCTAGGCCTGAGCCGAGTATTAAAATAATAAACAGGCCAGACTATATCTAAATAATAGGTGAGTTTCTAATATCATAACTCTATGACTTAAAATAATAAGCCATATAAAATATGCCAAACAAACAATTATAATAAGGCATATTAATTAAATTCACTATATAAATCCATAAATGACTTAAGTCTAAATTAAGTCATTTCAAAATATGTCTGAAACCCAAAAATTCAGAAAGGCATATCAAACCAATAAATACAGATCCCAAAATTTTGACTTAACAATAAACAAATAAGTCATTAATAAAATATGCCCAAAACAAATACTCAAATAAGGAATGTCTACAAATCACCATTTCATAAATAAATATCAAGTCTCAATAGACTATCATCTCAAAATATGGTGATAACCAATTCAAAATTCCTCGGAGCCACAAAGGATACAGAATATCCATACTAAAAATCTGTAAAGAAATAATCATCAATAATGAAATAATAATGGTAGTCATCTATCAGTTTAATACAGTGACACAAAATTTACCGAAAGAGACCCGCTACATAGGAAGGAAGCCTTCCAAAAGAGACTGCAGATTTGGGACACCGCTCAAAGAAAAGAGCAGTCGTGTACCTAATATATCCTATGTGAATTTACCTTTCGAAAGAGGAAAACATAGTCTAACTGTATAAAAAAATTGATAGGTTGTAGTATCTATAGACTAACGATGCATGTAAAAATCTGCCTTTCGAAAGAGATAGCCATATTTACACCAAAACAGATCTTCTGAAAGAGATCTGCCTACCTAAATCTAAAAATGTATCGATATTCAGATCGATGTAAAATGATTTATTTTCTCTCGGGGATCTATCGGTTTGAATTTCGAACACCCTAAGATAATATAACTCTAATTGTTAATTATTGTCACTCCAGTAATTTTAAGAATTTAGCTAACTATCCCATACGAGAAAGTAAATTCAAGTATTTATAAAAGCAAGTAATTTCCACTCAAACTCTATTTAACAAATTATAATAATAATCAAAAGAATTATACAAAGTGTCCCATACCACCCAATAATTCAATCGTTTACTAGAATTCTTCATTTCATAGAAAATCATGAAATTCAACAGAAATCCAATTCAAACTTGCATAAAAATAGCCAATAGCAAAATATAATAAAGGCCAGCAATAGTTTATAAGCTGAAAGTAATTAATATAATTTTATCATATAGAAAATGATTTCAAAAATATTTTATCTATAATTCACTTTTAAACTTCTCACCTTTGTTAATCCATAATAAATAAATTAAAAGGGTTTTTAATTAGTTTTTATATATACCAAGATATAACTTTTTCAAAATCACTTTTAAAATCAAATAACTCATATATATAAAAAGAAAAGAGTTACAAAGTTTTAAGTTTTAAAATAAAATTCCTTTATTAGGTCTTTGAATTAAAACAATATTTAAATAATTCATAATTAATTTTATTTCAAATCTATATATATATATATATAATATGTAACGACCCACTATTTTGGACCATTCAAATCGACAATAATCCACACATGTCAGACTTGAATAATGCAAAATAACAGATTGTAATAAAATTTGGAGCAAATAAAATCATTCACAGAATCACAGACACAGAAATATCAGAATAACTCACAACGGAATTTAAAAATAACCATAGTGGTTCATGAAGCCACTAAAATACATAGTCTCAAATCAAATACAAAATACATAGTCTGAAACCCAATACAGTTCTGAAACAAGTACAATAGAGATCCAAATACACAAGTCTCTAAAACAAAAGCTGAAATAAGGCAACTGAAACTGAAATAGGAAGATAACTAGATAAGTAGAATCTCCAGTGATTCCGAGCTACAGAAAAGTGAAGTCCAAAGCTGTGAATACTCAGGCTGACCCGAGCGTAAAATAAAACATAACACTCGAGTCAGGATATACATACTTATACAATGTAAACCAACTCAAATGAACTGTAGTAAAGGTACAAGTAACTTAGAAGATGCTTGGGACCGCCCATCCTCTAAGGATCCGTTAAACTATCTACTATATAGTAATATTCGCTATTATAATAGTGTCTAAATAAGTAAAGTATAATCATATCGGAAAATAGCGTTAAGGGGATGGAGAACCTTAACGCGGTCGGATCTTAAAATCATAATCGTAGTAAAGCTCGATATGGTAGGTGACACGGCACAACTAGGCAATGCCAGGGTAGATATACCAATTACGCATCCGGACTAGTGGTGACGCATAGCAGCCACTACCGCCCACCTCGAACAACACTCCCAAATCAAGGGTGGCCACCAAATCAATCACAAGTAATAGAATGGTATCGAAGAAGTGTGTCCGATAAGAGGTGCTACCTCATTGGTCCGTCAATCGCTCCTGTTTTTGCCACCTTATGCCAACTCACGGGAGTTGGGTCCACGTAACATACCTTAAGAACGTCGCCACCATCCTACTTCATTCTGGAATCTCCACCGCGTACACGGTTGTCAAAGTGGTTTTCGGTATCGACAGAGAGTATGTCCAAATCCGATCCCGGTCTCTCTGCCAACCAATCGTTATTATAACCCGTGGTTATAGATTTAAAACAATTTATCAAATATACTTCTAATTAAATCATTTAAAAACAAAACATTATTCTTTTAATCACCAAATATTAAATTTCCAAAAACTAACCCTTTCGGAGTTCACTTATTCACTTAAAACAATAACGCTAAAAATTTCAGCTTCCACGGCAAAAACGACGATAAGTTATATTTGAAAACAAATTTTATTCAACAAAACAACATTTATAAACTGCTATAACAATTCAATTTTAAAACAAAATCATATTCAGCCTACTGCAGTCCTTAACAAGTGCTACAGTAGTCCTTTTATTAGTTCAGGTTCAATTTTAGTTTCAGCTACAACAGCACTTACCAAGTACTATCATAGCCTTAGTTCATTTTAGTCTTTTAGTTCACTTATACAATCCACAACCCTTAACAAGTGCTACGGATTCTACCTAGTTAAAACTTATAAAATCATACATTAAAATGTTCATTTTCAATCCTTAAATTAATTTATTTAACGAGAAATTTTACAGGTAAAACCAAAACTTACAAATTTGCTTATTACGTTCATTTCAACATTTAAACTTAAACTTCATTTTTTTTCACCAATTTAAAACTAAATTTCATTTTTATTTAAATTAACTTAAGTTTCCATCTTCTTTTTTTTTTTTCAAAATTTCAAATTTAAGTTTCGTTTAAAAATCAATATTCCTCCATTTATTTATATTTATCACATAGAAAATCATTTCTATTCTTAAATAAATCACTTAAAAATTCGGTTTAAATCAATTTAATATTATTACAATTTTTAAACTATTTAAAAATTATTCAGAAAATACAGAAAAATAACCACGGGTCTGTATAATATTTTCTAGCCTAATTCAAGTGATACGGATACTATATCATTTCAATCCGTAATTTACAAAGAAAAATCCGGGTTTTATCATTTCAAACCCGCAATCCCAAGTAAATAAAATTTGATTTGAAAATCGCTCAGGCCTATCATTTCAGCCCATAACGACCTTCCCTTATTCTAAAGTCCGTTCGGGTATGTATCATTTCAACCCATAGTGATTCTATTCTACAGGGAACTTGCAGTGTGATTTAACAGAATAGAATAACAGTAAAATAAGAACAGAATATAACAGATGATACGATATGCAGTTTTAACAATTAACATCAACTATAAATAAATCACAGGTAATTATAACATCATTTATTTATTTATTTATTTCTACACATTCAGTTGCGGTCGTTTCACAATTATATAAGTATGGATATTCGTGTGAGATTTACTCACCTCTACGGAGCTGGAGGTTCAGAAAGAAAGAAGTACGAAGTAACTCGAAAGCACGCGGATAGCACGATCAGTCGTTAGCAGACTCGCCGACTCGATTCTGATCTAAAGTCGAAAGAATAAAGCGAATAAATAGACAATAAAAGATGCACGAATAACGAATTTCCCAAATTGAAGCAACCGATCGAAAAATAAATCAAGTTGAAAAATAGAAGGAATTGGTTCGACCACTTTTTATTGGAGATTATAACTTTAAAATTTGCAAAGTAAAAATTTTGCATTATTCACAAATTCCCTTTTTCACAACAAAGGCCAGTGGGAATTTACAACATTCAAAATAAAACATGAAGTGGAAATCTCTGTTCACCATTTCATTTCAACAAGACAGAGGCAATACAATTCACGGCTGCAAAGAAAAACAAACTGAAATAGATTTTAGTTCATTTTTTTTTTCAAAACCAAAAGTCAGTGAAAATATAAACGAAAGTTGCAAATACAGGTGACAAAAGCATAACTTCATATTTTTTTTCAAACAGGTCTCGGTGGAAATAAAACAAGGCATGGGTGGTCTGGATCACGGCGTGGGTTTTGCGTGGTGGCGATCTGGCATGGGTCAGTGGGGTCTGGTAGTTGGCGTGGTGGAGGACTGGAAAGTGGGGTAGGCTGGTCTCGTATGGGGAAGGGTGGCGAACGGGTTTTTGGAACTCGACTGGGTTGGGTCTCGTATGGTGGAGACGTGGCTGTCATTTGGAACGTGGGTGTGTTGGCAGGCTGGGGTAGGAGGCGGTGATGGTTGGTATGGGTTTGGAGACGTGGGGACAAGTGGTGAGGGTCTGGGGTTGCCGTGATGGTGGTCTGACACGGGTCAGTGGACTGGGGTAGGGAGGTGTGGCAAGGTACGGAGGTGGTGGTGGTCTAGGCTGCGAACGTCATGGGGTAGGCTGACTGGTCTCGTGGTATAGGAGCATGAACAGATCTGGCATAGGCCGAGCATGAAGGGGATAAAGAATAAACAAGATAAAACAATTTCAAGGACAAGTGGCCATACCTTTTGAAGAAGGTTCTGCAAATCGATAGAAGCGAAATGGAATGTGCAGTCTGTAAATTTGTTTGTGAGGAAGACTAAGAAATGAAACGTGACTGAGAGGGCAAGTTTTTATTGCTTAGAACGGTAAAGAAATTTAAGGCAATAATTATTTCAATAGGTGTAACGCATGGAAGGCCAAGGGGAAAGGAACAATTCTCGCGTGAAACGTTTTAGTGCAAGGTTTTTGGGTAAGAATTTTTTTTTGAACGGTTGAAGCTTTGAATTGCCAACGCATACAAAATAAATGAACAAGGGAAAAACAAGAGGGATTATAAAACGCCCAAAGTAACACACAAATTATATTTGTTTTCTTTAAAAAAAAAATGATAACGTTTTCATTCAATAAAATAACGTATCTTTTAAATCAGAAATTTAAATAGCTGTTACCAAAATAAATAAAATTTGATTTTTTTATATAAGATAAAACGGCTGTAAATATACGGAATGAAATGTATAGTTTTAAATTTCCTGTTTCACGCTAATTTTTACACTTAAATTTAAATCAATATTTCAAAAATGTTTTAAAAAAAAAATTGTTTAAAATATCGGGCTGTTACACTCTCCCCCACTCAAAGCTTTTCGTCCTCGAAAAGGAACGAAGAAGGAAAACAAAGAAAGATAAGATAGAATAGCAAAAGTACCTGAAATAAACAATTCCGGATTCGAAGCACGAATGCTCTCCTCCGTCTCCCAGGTGCAATCCCGTTCATCGGTGCTCCACTGCACTTTGACCAGGTTGACAGATTTTCTTCTTAGCTGCTTCGTACCTCGATCGACAATACGAAGTGGCTTCCTCTCAACAGTCAGATTTGGCTCAATATCCAAACTATCAAGAGCAGAAGGCTGAATAATAAGAGATGGATCATGCAGATAGCGACGAAGATGAGATACATGAAAGACGTTGTGAATTCCAGAAAATTTCTCGGGTAAATCCAGACGATAAGCAAGAGAACCAATTCTTTCCAAAATGCGGAAAGGACCAACAAATCTAGGAGAAAGCTTTCCTCTACGACCGAAACGAATAACATTCCTTAAGGGAGAGACCTTAAGGAAAACCAAATCACCAACAGCAAACTCTAAACTCCGTCTTCGACGATCGGCGTACTTCTTCTGTCTATCCTGAGCAATCCTCATCTTTCTCTTAATCTCTTCAACTCTCTCTGAAGCTTCCAAAACCATCTCAGGACCAAGAACCAATCGATTACCGGATTCAATCCAACAAGAAGGAGATCTACAAGGTCGTCCGTAAAGAGCAGAAAATGGAGATGTCTCAATACTGGCCTGATAACTATTGTTATAAGTGAATTCGACAAGATGGAGATGATCTTCCCAAGATCCTCCATAATCAAGCACACAAGCACGAAGAAGATCTTCTAAAATCTGATTCACCCTTTCCGTTTGACCGTCGGTCTGTGGATGGTAAGCAGTGCTCAGATTTAGATGAGTACCCAACGAATCCTAAAAGGCCTTCCAAAACCTACTAGTAAAGATAGGATCACGATCACAAACGATACTGAGAGGAACACCATGGAGACGAACAATCTCCCTCATGTAAATCTCAGACAAACTAGAAGCTGAACGGGTAGACTTGACCGAAATGAAATGAGCTGATTTGGTCAATCTATCCACAATAACCCAGATACTCTCGTTCCCCTTCCTAGTCCTCGGTAAACCATCAATGAAATCCATAGAAACTTGTTCCCACTTCCAATTGGGAATCTCAAGAGGCTGCAATAAACCAGGAGTCTTCTGATGATCTGCCTTGACTTGCTGACAAGTCGCACACCTATTGACGAAAATGGAAATATCCCGCTTCATACCTTTCCACCAATATAACTTCTTCATATCCTGATACATCTTGGTTACGCCTGGATGAATAGAAAGTCTGGACTGATGATTCTCCCGAAGTAACTCCTGTCTCAATCCATCAACATTCGGGACACAAATCCTATTATTGATCCTCAATACACCCTTATCGTCAATCTGAGCTCCACTGTCATCAAGACTACTACCTCCAACTCTGCTTCGAACACTCTCCTTAATCAATCTAAGCATTTGATCTTCATCCTGTCTAGCCATAATACGATCCACAAGAGGTGAAGAAACAACGATCTGACACAACAAAGCTTTCTTCCTACTCAAAGCATCCGCCACAACATTAGCTTTTCCCGGTGTATAGTTGATGTCGAGGTCATAAGAAGCAAGGAACTCTAACCACCTAACTTGTCTCTGATTCAAATCCTTCTGAGAGAAAATATACTTCAAAGACTGATGATCTGTGAAAAGCTCGAACTTGGTACCCAACAGATGATGTCTCCAAAGCTTCAAAGCGAAAACAACAGCAAGCAACTCTAGATCATGGGCAGCATAATTTACCTCATGGGTCTTCAACTGTCTACTAGCATAAGCAATCACTCTACCATCCTGCATCAGAACAGCTCCCAAACCTTCTCGACAAGCATTAGTGTATACCGTTAATCCCTCATCTCCGTTTGGAACGGTAAGAACAGGTGCGGAAGTAAGCTTGTCTTTTAACTCATTGAAGGCGGCCTTACACTCGTTACTCCAAATAAACTTAGCATTCTTCCGAGTTAAAGCAGTGAGAGGTGCAGCAATCCGAGCGAAATTCTCAATGAATCTCCGGTAATAACCGGCGAGGCCCAGAAAACTACGGATATCAGTAGGAGTCCTAGGAGTTTCCTAATCCTGTACAGAATAGGGAAAAAGGATAATAGAAAAGATAGAGTAAATTGAAATGAAACAATGAAAGAGAAGGAAAGAAAGACTTACATTGATCGCAGCGATCTTGACTGGATCAACTGAAACTCCATTACTAGAAACAATATGCCCGAGAAATCGGACTTCATCCTTCCAGAAATGGCATTTGGAAAATTTAGCTTTTAACTGATGATTGCGAAGAGTCTCAAGAACAGATTTTAAATGTGACTCATGTTCTTCTTCAGACTTAGAGAAGATGAGGATATCATCCACAAAGACTAGAACAAATTTATTAAGCACATCACGGAAAACACGATTCATCAAGTCAACAAAGAAGGCAGGAGCATTAGTCAAACCAAAAGGCATAACTAACCATTCAAAGAATCCATTCTCAGTACGGAAAGCAGTCTTAGGAATACTTTCCTCGGCAACTCTGAGTTGGTGAAAACCTGTGGCAAGATCAAGCTGAGAGAAAACAGTAGCACCATAAAGCTGATCAAACATGTCATTGATGCGAGGCATTGGATATCTATTTTTCATAGTGAGTTTGTTCAACTCCCTATAATCAACACACATCCGAAGAGAACCATCGGACTTGGTGACGAAGACCACCGCAGCTCCCCATTCAGAAAAACTAGGTCTGATCAGACCCTTGGACGATAGGTCTTCAATTTGTTTCCTTAACTCAACCTTCTCGCGGGGTGCCATTCTTCTAGGAGGAAGAACTATAGGTCGAGCTCCAGGAATGAGATCAATGCGAAAATCAATTTCCCGCTTGGGAGGTAAAGCAGTAACTTCACCAAATACATCCGGGTAGTGATTAACTACACGGGTCGACTGAAGATCATCAATAGAAGCATCAAGAGAAAAGATAAAGCTACCAGCATAATCATGAGGCATACGGCCCTGAATAAGCAAAGAGTTACCCCGATCATCCTTAAGAGAAACAATTCGGGATTTACAAGAGATATGAGCATCGTGCCCGTCAAGCCAATCACTTCCAAGCAACAAATCAAAAGCATCGAAACCTAGGACATAGAAATCTCCAGAAAATTTATGACTAGAATAGAAGAGTCTCACTTGCTTACAAATCTTATCAAGATTTGCGGGACCACCAATAGGATTTGAAACACATAGAGGAACAGAAGCATACTCAGGAGAAAGGAGAGTTTCAAACTTATTACACAAAACATCAGACATAAAGCTATGCGAAGCCCCAGTATCAAATAAAACACGAACAGGATGATGAAATAAAGTAAAGGTGCCCTGAAGAGTACCTTGATCATCGCTAGGAGCAGGAGTAGGTGCAGGAGCAGGTGATGAAGCAGATGTGACAGCAAATACGCCAGATGGCCTTCCCTTCTGATATAAAGGACAGTCTTTCTTAAAATGACCCGGCTGAAGACAAACATGACAAAGATCGTTCCTGGTAACCTGGGGTGGAGGAACAGCAGCAACAGACGGATTAGGGCAACTATTGGCATATTGTCCCTTCTGGTCACATTTGAAGCAAGTAATGGAGGAAAGATCAATAGGGTGCCTCTGGGAAGGAGCAGATGCTGAAGATCCTAAGCCCGGATGTTTGAGCCAATTCTTCTTTTGCTGGTGGAAGTTGGGCTTTCTCTTCTTGGAATTAGCAGAGGAGGACTGAGATACATGAGCACTGGAAGCAGCAGGACCCTTGGAAGTAGGGTTCTCATAGCGAATAGCCATATCCATGAGCTCAGTAAAAGTGCCATGAACATGCGAAATAAGACGGTCGTAGAACTCTGGGCGAGCTCCAGCAATGAACTTCTCATTCTTCTTTAGCTGAGTGTCGATAAGACCAGGACCAAATTTTGAAAGTTCATTGAACTTCCGTTCATACTCTGAAAAAGACATGGTACCCTGCTTGAGGTCCATGAATTCACGGTAAAGCTGAGATTTACCGGCTTCGGGCATCCATTTTGCCACAAAAGCCTCCCTGAAAGGAAAAATACAGAAACCAAACTTAAGATAGATTCAAAAGGAAAGGAAATGGGGAAAAATTCAAGTTAACAAAAAGGATACCTGAACTGCTCCCATGAAAGATCACCTTCGTTAGTGCGAGTCGTAACAGACTCCCACCAATCTAGGGCTGACTCTTGCAGCTGCCATGCTGCTAACTGACGCTTCTGGGCATCAGTGATCTCTAAACCAGTAAAGATTCTTTCCAAACTTCTTAGCCATTGCTGGGCTTCGATGATACTCTCTGAACCGGTGAACTTAGTGCCACCGAGCTGAGAGAATTCTTTGCAAAGAACTGTGAACTTAACGGGTGCAACGGGTGGAGGAACTGGGGCAATACCACGACCCTACCTCTAGCATTTCCACGATTCATCCTGGAAATATCAAGAATAAATTTAGGACAAGGTACAGAGAAGACAAAGATAAATTAAGATAAAATACGATAAGGTCACTTGGGTGAATATCCTAATTAACAAAATTCCTAACAAGATAGATACGGAAAGAAGGAAGTTTAGAAAATTTCTTCTTAAAACAAGAAAACTTTATATCAAAATAATCTTTGAAAAATCATTTGAAAAAAATCATTTAAAATCATTTTATACTTTGAAAATACGTTCACTCACAAGGAAATGATTCTGAGTTTGATTTCACTCATTCTAGGGTATTTCTACCCTATCTCTAATGAGTTTTTGCTCCATAGGCTAAGGTTTGCCTAAAACCTGGCTCTGATACCAAATGTAACGACCCATTATTTTGGACCATTCAAATCGACAATAATCCACACATGTCAGACTTGAATAATGCAAAATAACAGTGTTGGGTGAATTCTTACCCAGAAGACCTCGAGACCCAGAGACGTGATTCATTCGGCAGCTCTCCCCCGAGTCCATTCGGCATGACCCATTCGGCAGCTCTCCCCCGAGTCCATTCGGCATAACCCATTCGGCAGCCCTCCCTCGTGTCCATTCGGTAGACCTTCATCCGGCAACTGCCACCGGTCCAACCTCACCACTCCACACTTCACCGGATGAAGCCCAACCAGACCAACTCCATACTTCACCGAACCAAGAGAATACCGAACCAGACTGCCAGGCCAGATCACTTCAGCCCAGGCCCACCAGCAGCTGTATACATCCAAGACCCCTGCCCCCAACCTCACTCTATAAATAGAGAGGCAGGGGTACAACAATGGGGGACAAGTTTGAGAGCTCAAGCACGGAGAGAACTTTCAAACAACTTTCTTTTACTTGTATCAAAGCTTTGTACTTGTAATCAAAACAAGAGAAGAGAAATAACATATAAAGTGGACGTAGGCACATTCTGGCTGAACCACTATAAATCTGCGTGTCTTTTTACAGTTTAGCCCCTGCTTTTCATATATTTGCATAAATCACCCAAATCACTAAGAATAACATAAGATCTACTAAATCATACAACTTTGAGGTGTTTGTCCATTTTTTGTGCAAACATTTTTGGTGCTTTCACTGAGAACTAGAAGCTCGAAGCTTCAGCTTCATCCGCTTAACAAGTTTTCCTAACACCATCGTCCGCCGCTTGGAAAACATGCCTCCCAAACAGAGAAAAGATGTTAACAAAGGAAAAAACATCGCATCCAGCAGCCTTCCTGATCCAGCTGCCACAAATCAAGTGAACCGTCCTCCTCCAGCAACGGCAACAAATGAAGGACAGGCTAACCCAGCCACTCCTGCCACAGAACAGCCTGCAGCAATTACTAGGGCAGATTTGGACAGAGTTGTTGTTGAAGTAACTAACCGCTTCACGTCCCAGCAGGAAGCCTTGGTAGACCATCTCATGTCACGCTTGAGGGACGCTGAAGAATCCAACCGCAACACTGAATCATGGGGCGAGTCCCAATCTGGAGGATCTCAGAGACAGCAAAGATCTTCCTTCTTCGAAGGAGCTAACGGCAGGGGTAGCCATGGTAGGAGCCGAGACCGAGCTCAGCCCGAAGTTAGGCCTGAGGAAGCGTTTGGTGCCGAACCCAACGCGGAAGGTACCGGGCGGAGGTCAACTGCAGCTGAGCCGGTCATGCTGCCTAACCACAGGAACACCAATGAACGGGGCCGAGCTAGAGTTCAGCCCGAAGTTGGACCCGAGGAAGTGCTTAGATCAGAACCCAACAGGGGAAGATCAAGGCAAGGGCCAACTGTAGCTGACCCAAGCATGCTCCCAGAAGATCAAAGGCAGCCACTGGAAAATATGAGGAATGATAGACGATACCATCCCTACAGGTTGTCTGGTCGGAGTCAACCCCACAGAACGGAACCAAACTCATTTCTGTCCGCTCCAAATTCTGATGAAAGGATGGCACGCTTATTCAGAGAGTGTGTCCAACGGGAGCAAAGAGATCGAGGGATAGGCGCTAGGGTAACCAGCCCTTTCGCCCGCAATATCGAAATTGCTATCACCCCCCGAGAATGGAAGATGCCAACAATGGAACCCTACAAAGGAACCTCCGATCCCGTTGTACACTTACAGAGGTACACGCAGCATATGCTCATGAGTGGAGCAACAGAGGGAGTGCTGTGCAAATGCTTCCCGCTCTTCTTAGCAGATCTTGCTACCTCCTGGTTCTGTCATCTACCCCAAGGATCCATCAGCTCATGGGAAATGTTGAAAGAAAAATTCATCAGTCAGTTCCGCATTCATGTGGAGCAACCTAAGGACGCTTATTCCTTATCCAGCGTCAAACAGAAACCTGGAGAAAAGCTGCAACAATACCTAACCAGATTCAACGCCGCAGCAGCCGCAGTTCAAGATGCCGATGAGAAGCTTATCCTAATGGCCCTCTGCAGTGGGGTGCATCCGGACACTAAATTTGCTAGGAGATTGACAAAAGAAAAACCAGCTACTTTACCCGATTTCTTCCATGAAGCCGGGAAATACATGAGGCTTGAGGATGCTGCCATTGAGGGGCAGTCAGGACAGCAAAGTAAGACGACCCATGGCAATGCCCCTGCTGTGGCAAGGGACGTTCGAAGAAATGATTCCAGAGACAATGCTGGGGGCAAGAAAGTAGAGAAACGCCTATATCGGCCAGGACCAAGATTCGACTCTTACACCCCTTTGAACGAGACCGTCGAAAACATCTTCCTTGCCACCCAAGGCGAAGTTAGATACAAACGCCCACCATACAAGAAGGAATCAGATAGCGCACAGAAATCTGGAAAATTCTGCCGCTTCCACGAATCCCACGGACATGATACCAACGAATGCCATCATCTCCGAGATCTGATTGAGGAACACATCAGAAGAAAGAAACTGGAACGCTATGTAAAAAGTCAAGGCAGGACTCCAGATCCTGCCAATGAAAACCCAAGGCTACCCTCACCAGGGACCGGCAGAGGCGACCGCAACGCTAGCAGCTCTAGTCAAGAGAAGATAGTGGTCCATACCATCTCAGGAGGTCCACACATCGCAGACAGAAGTTGGAAAGAGATGGAAAGATATGGGAAGTCGCTCAGAGACAATAGAGACTGTGTCAATACGGTTATAGAAGAGCGCCACCCAAAGCGGAAAGAAAGTGATGACATCACATTCAGTAAACGCGACCTAGAAGGAAGACAGTACCCTCACATGGATCCCATGGTTATCTCTGCCCGACTCGGTCCCGCCGAAGTTTACCGAATCCTGGTAGACACTGGAAGCTCTGTAAATATCCTGTTCAAACACGCATTCGACAAAATGAGGTTGTCAATGAAGGACGTATCTCCCTGCGATAAACCGCTACACGGTTTCACTGGAGATGCGAAAATGCCCATCGGGCGGCTGGACCTCTTCGTTGAAATCGGAAGCCATCCCCGCTCCGTTGTAAGGAAACAGACGTTTGTGCTGATAGAAAACCATTCGGCCTACAACGCCTTCCTAGGAAGACCAGCCCTATCTGACTTCCAGATTGTCCTAGCCCCGTGGTGCCTAAAAATGAAATTTCCAACAGACAGTGGGGTAGGGGAAGTGGAAGGAGACCAAGATATTGCACGAGACTGCTATGTAACCGAACTTCGCAACAACCACAGGAGAGATAAAGGGAAAGGTGTAGAGATTGCTCTCTGCACAAAAAGCCTTGAAGCATAGCAACTAAAGAAAGCCCCTCCTCTTCGATACACCAGCGACCCTTTCAATGAATTAGACCCGAGGGACAAAGAGGAGGAGGCCACCGCCGAGCCTGCAGAGGCTATGGAGTTTATATCTGTAGACAAGCACGACTCAAGTAGGCTACTGAAAATTGGGTCGCAATTGAAAACCGAATTGAAGGAACAACTCGTTGATTTTCTCCGCCACAACTTAGATGTATTCGCTTGGTCACACGCTGACATGACCGGAATCTCCCCCAACATAGCGTGCCACGTATTAAAAATTGATCCTACCAAGGCACCCGTAAAACAAAAGAAGAGAAGTATGGGGGCAGAGCGATCAGCAGCCCTCGATGAAGAAGTAAAGAATCTACTCGCCAATGACTTCATACGAGAAGCTATTTACCCAGAATGGATCGCCAACCCGGTACTAGTAAAGAAGGCTAATGGGAAGTGGCGGACCTGCATTGACTTCTCCAACCTAAATGACGCCTGCCCAAAGGATTGCTTCCCGCTTCCCAGAATCGACCAACTTGTAGACAGCACAGCCGGGCACGAACTCCTGTCTTTTATGGATGCATACTCAGGATATAACCAAATTCCTATGCATGCTCCCGACCAAGATCACACTAGTTTCATCACCGACCGGGGTTTGTACTGCTACAAAGTGATGCCCTTCGGACTTAAAAACGCAGGAGCCACCTACCAGCGCCTCGTCAACAAGATGTTCGCAGGGCTAATAGGACAAACAATGGAAGTATATGTAGACGACATGCTGGTAAAATCACGGAAAGCCAAAGATCACGTAAGCCACCTGGGCGAGATGTTCCAGGTACTTCGACAGTATGGAATGAAGTTGAATCCACTAAAGTGCTCCTTCGGAGTGTCATCAGGAAAATTCTTAGGATTCATCGTCCATGCCCGAGGGATAGAAGCAAACCCTGAACAAGTCCGAGCATTAAGAGACATCAAGATACCTTCCACCCGAAAGGAAATGCAAAGCCTAAATGGAAAAGTGGCTGCCCTAAGCCGATTCATCTCCAAAGCAACGGACAAGTGCGTCCCCTTTTTCGAAGCTCTAAAGAAAGATAAAGGAAAGTTCGAATGGACGGACGAATGCTTGACCGCTTTCCTTAACCTAATCGAACACCTCCAGAAACCACCAGTACTCTCGACCCCAAGCGAAGGCGAAGAATTATACCTATACCTTGCTGTGTCATCTCACGCTCTAAGCGCTGCCTTGGTAAGAGAAGATAACCGTACGCAACGACCAGTTTACTTCGTCAGTAAAAGGTTTACTGGGGCAGAAGTCAGATATCCTAAGCTCGAAAAGTTAGCATACTGTTTACTAATCACTTCACGAAAGCTACGTCATTACTTCCAATCCCATTCCATCAAGGTTCTAACCAATCAACCACTGAGGCGGGTACTCCATCGTCCCGACACTTCCGGGCGACTACTTAAATGGTGTATTGAGCTGAGTCAATATGATATCACCTATCACCCTCGCACCGCCATCAAGGGACAAGCCATGGCTGATTTCATTGCAGAATTCACTACCAACGAGGATAAGGAGCAACTGGAAATAACAGAAGATATCAAGTGGAATCTCTTTGTGGACGGTGCATCTAACGAACAAGGCTCGGGGGCAGGTGTGGTAATCATCACTCCCAGGGGAAATAAACTGCACTATGCTATAAGGTTGGAGTTCACTGCCACCAACAACGATGCAGAATACGAAGCAGTAATAGCCGGATTAGAAATTGCTATCGAGATCGGAGCCAATTCTTTGTGTCTTCACAGCGATTCTCAGCTTATTGTTAATCAAATACTAGGGGAATTCCAAGCTCGAGAAGAACGACTCATAGCATATCTAAAGAAGACCAAGTTACTTCTCAGCCGATTGGACCACTACTTAGTCAAACACATCCCTCGGGAAGAGAACCAAGAGGCCGACGAATTGGCAAAGCAAGCAAGTATGAGAGACGTCGCCATCTTCGGGGCAGTAACTGTCTCAAAGCAAATGATCCCGAGTTTTGAACAAGTGAATCTGATAGCTGCAACCGAAGAAGCAACTTGGATAACTCCCATCCGAGACTACCTACAAAATGGCACACTACCCGACGGGCGTAACGAAGTCAAGAAAATCTTGAGGAAAGCGTCCCGCTACACAATACAAGGAGACATCCTCTATCGGCGTGGGTTCTCTAACCCATTATTAAGGTGTGTCGCCGGAAGGGAAGCCAAGGAAATCTTATCCAACATTCATCAAGGAAGCTGCGGAGATCACACCGGAGGGCAAACATTAGCAAAAAAGATACTCCGATACGGATATTTCTGGCCCACCTTAGGCAAGGACGCCTTAGATTTCGTCAAGAAGTGTGACAGATGCCAAAAGTTTGCTAAGGTCCCTCGGCTACCAACAACCGAGATTACCCAGATGACCAGCCCTTGGCCCTTTGCAGTATGGGGAATTGACTTAATCGGTGAACTGCCAATGGGTCGAGGCGGCGCCAAATATGCTATAGTAGCAGTCGACTATTTCACCAAATGGGTGGAAGCAGAACCTCTAAATAAAGTATCTTCAGCGAAAGTTATCAACTTCTTAATCAAAAATGTTCTGTGCAGGTACGGAGTCCCACTAAAAATCATATCAGACAATGGACTTCAGTTTGACAGCGAGGAATTCGCCAACTGGTGCCAAGAACACGGAATTCGCAAAAGCTTCTCATCCGTAGCATATCCCCAAGCAAACGGACAAGTCGAAGCAGTCAACAAAATTCTGAAAACTCTGATCAAAAAGAAGCTCGAAAAGTCAAAGGGCGCTTGGGTGGATGAACTCCCTACGGCACTATGGGCCTACCGCACATCTTTCAGAACATCAACAGGGCACACTCCTTTCTCTTTGGCATACGGATCGGAGGCTATGCTCCCAGTTGAAACCATTGTGCCTTCCCACCGTAGGATCCACTATAACCCAGAAGAAAACGAAGAGCTCCTCAACATGTCTTTGGATCTAGTCGAGGAGAGAAGGAATGATGCAGTCCTAAAAACAGCAGCCCACAAGCAAAAGGTGGCAGCACAATACAACTCCAAAGTCAAGCATCGTGCCTTACGAGAAGGGGATCTTGTCCTCAAGCGAATCTTCCCTCGCCCCGGAGCACTAGACCCAATCTGGGATGGACCATATGTAATTCATAAAGATCTCCACAACGGAGCCTATATTTTGTCAACAGTGGACGGGGAGGTGTTCCAGAGGGCATGGAACATCCAACACCTCCGTCGATACTTTTCTTAACTTGTATTGCCCATATGAAGTGAATTAACGAAGAGAATCAGTGGACGTAGGCATTTTTTCGTGCCGAACCACTTTAAAAAAGCCTTGTCTCTTTTTAGCTTGTTCCTTTGTATCTTGGCTGCTTGTTAACTTTATCCTTTTCTGTTGAACAAAATCCTGAGCATATAGCATTTCTATTCAAAGCACTCCACAATGCAACTCCACGTGGACAAGCCCCAACAGGTACTATGCGAATCTATGCCCTCGCCAATGAGACACTTTTGCTCCAGCATCCCTCTGCTGCGGGTTAACTCATTGCTCGCGACGGCCCTTAAAGCCAACTGTAATGAGCCGATTATAAGCCACCGAGAAGGCCGACTATAGCCGAGGCAGCTCATTACGGCGTTAGGCTCGCCGGCGACTGTGAACCGATTATAAGCCCCAACATAAGGTGTGGCCAGCCAGGGGCAGTTCACAGTTGGCGATCGGCACCCACGCTAGCCGGCCACAGTAAGTCGAATAATACCCATGAGTACGGGCCATAATGGCCCGGGTAGTTACTGTGCGCGATCTCGGCTCCGGTGTGTCTTAAGTGCGGCTGTGGTAAAAAAGAATTAACTCCCCGCGGAGGCGTAAGATGGGTGACAAATGTCTCCAAGACCCACAGCTAGGGAAAGTGACTACAAAACCCGTTTGCCACGAACTTAAGCACATCGAAGGCCTTCCGTGACTGGAAGTTTTACTATTTCACATATTTCAATTTTACTTAAAAAACTTTCCTCCTATCCTCTATAACAAACCATAAAGTACAGGATGCAGGGTAAGAGGTACCCGCCAATGGATGCAGAGATTCACAATCAGATGGCGGGGCAGTCAACTGCTCTCCATGCTTGGTCATATAAGATATTCGAAACTGCCATTTACAAACAGAACATGAAAGGCGGTATTTTCTTCCTTTATGTACAAATGCATGACTATAATTTGATTTTTCCACACCACACGCTAACATTGCAAGTCATGAGATTATGATTTAAAACCAGAATCTGACATCAAACACAATTTAATTACAAGAATACACATAGCTACATTTCTCATACGATATGTCGAAATAGCAACAAATATTCAAGAAATGACAAAATCAACTTGAGCTAAAAAATTACACGTCAAGAATAATGTTATTACAAGTAGCAAGAATTACAACTTGGAAGTTACCCTACTGTCTTAAGACTAACAGATACAACAATGCCAAGCCTACAAAAAGAATTTTTCAGGTTCAGTCATGGAGCTGGTTGCGTCGAAGTCTTGTCCTTGTTCTTTTGCCCGCCTGTCCGGTCATAAAAAGGGTTCATTAGTGATGAGTAACCAAGTTAACAGAAAGACTAGAAAGGAAGACTTACCAGTACTAGCTTCTTGACCATCCTGGTCGTCATCTTCTACCTGCACACCCGCCTCTTCAGCAGCAAGCAGCCGCATACCCTCCTTTACCGCCACTTTCTCCTCCTTGGTGAACTGGGCCGTGACCACATCCATACTGAAGACCGTTCCACCCTCTTTATCTGCATCAGCCTTAGCCTCCTCCAAAGCCCGAAGATATATCTTGGCCATGACTCTGGGATAATCATCCATCCAAGAGAGGTTACCCTGCTTCCAAGTCCGGAAATACATGTCCTGGAGCATGTCATCCATCATTCCTTCGTTCTCCTCAAACTCCCTCATCCGGGCATCGGAGGCCGACAACCTTTCCACGGCAGCATCTCTCTCCAGTCTGTATCTCGAGCAATCAGCTTGAAGGGACCTCCGCATCACCGCCATCTCTTCCCTCAACTTAGCTTGAGCAAGCTCGGCAGCCTCAAGCTTCTCGGACAATTCCTCCACCTGCTCGAGATCCGCTCTCCGAACCTCATCCACCGTGGTAATAGCCATATCAATCCGCTCTTTGCAAGCAGCTTCCATTTTCCGCAATTCGGCCCGACTAGCCTCTTCCATGGTTCTCCTTAATCGCCCAGCGGCAGCCTCATGCTGAGAAATCTGGATAGCCTGATCCGCAAGCTGCTTGGCCTGATCCGAGACCACCAATCGAAGTCGGATATTGGCGCTCCCTATCTCCTCTCCGGCCTTAACCAGCCGAGCGTGATGCCCCATCAGCTTCTTGGCCTCCTCCGCCACCCGATCAATGTTGGCCTTGGCCTCGTCTCCCATAGTGACTATACGAGTGGTGAGTAGATCGAGGTCTAAGGACTTGGCTTCGTCAAGTACTCGTACCATGGGGTTACGGGGGAGAAGGTGTTCACCAGTAACTTCGTCAAAATTAATATCCTGAGAACCCGGATCCAGATCAGGATGACCGGCAAATGGATTACGGGCCAGATCGGGACGGTCGATATGAACAACAGAAGGGTTTCCGGATGGGTGTGGAGAAGATACAAACTCGCTGCCCTCCTCAGTAATATCATGAATAGGCTGAGCCGGAGGCTGAGAACCGAGCGAAGTTTCGGATAAAGGATGACTCCTCTTCCTCTGCTGAATACCCTCTTCGATGACCCCAAGAAGAGGACGGTACCCGACTACATCCCCGGAGCGTTGGGCTGAGGGCTTCGGCTTAGCAGAAATTTTGGAAAGTTTATATTGCTCGAGCCTGTGTCGAAGGTCTGAAGCTTTGGGCGTCTTGCCTGCTCCTGATATAAAGAACAAGTGTCATAATCTTACATTACAATATGATTCAAGGAACGCGGTAAATTGCAAGATTAGAAAAGGAAAAGAAACACAGCTGTGGTTGTACAAACCCTGGGGAGGAGTGGGATACTGCAATAAGTCCCGGATTTCATTCCAGGACGGGAGCGGGTCATAAAATATTCCTAAGTCCCTATCATTAGTGAAGCGTGCAGGGGTCAAGAGTTCACCTTGAGTTGTCAAAGCCACCTTGGCCGGAATAGTCGGAGAAGACTCACTTGCACCAGTCCCGGTTTTGTCCGCCTCCCCGGTCTTCTCTACCAAAGCCGGATCATCACCCAACTCCTCAAAAGCCTGACGGAGAGCATCGTCCGTCCACTCTTGCATCTCGCCTACTTGCCCAGAAGACAAAGCCCTGGAACCATCACCACCCTGTCCATCGCCACCCTCGTCACCAAGACGCTCAACGTCACTCCCGCCCTCCGCCTCACCTCTTTCCTCCTCCGCGTCTATCTCCCCCTGAGTAAGTGGACAATTGCTGGGAGAAGGACCGTCTGACCTCTTAAGTTTCTTACCTCCAACGGCTGGAGGTTTCGTGAATGGTTTTCTCTTTCCACCCTCTGCCGCAACGCCTCCCTTGGCCTGAGCAGCCGCCCTCTCTTCCGCCGTTTCCCTCAACTTAACTACAGACTGCTGCGGAAGGATCAAGTTGTATTCTAGAAGGATCGCATTTCTAATCAAGTAAGCAGATGATCTGTATTTCCCAAGAATGCCTTCTATCTCCGCCGCCGTCTGAACCAGGCGGTCAGTTTCCACAACAGGAAAGCCACCTGTCGCTAGCAAAAATGAGAAAGTATGAGAAGAAGCATCACAATCAGGATAGAAATTATAAGTAAAAGCATCAACTTACATCCAGAGGTAAAGCGCCGGATAGAGACGGAGTCGTCCCTAACAAAGAACCATTCTTTCTTGAACATGCTGAATTTGGAGTAAAGGTCCAGGACCGGCTTGAAGGTCACAGCAGATTCCAAGTTAATATATGGGGACCCCTTCTTGTAGCCCCTTAAGTTGTACAAGTACCGGATCTCCCGGTTGGAGGGAGCGCGACCATACTTCCTCCGAAAAATAACGAAAAGGCTCACCAGTATGGCGTAAGAGTTAGGCTGAAGCTGAAATGGGGCCACCTTCAGGTACGTGAGGAAGCTAACTATCCAAGCATTGAGAGGCGGGATAGCACCACACATGCAATGGTACCTGCTATAAGCGAAGTATCCTTCGGGAGGACTGTATGGCATGACTCCTGGACCCGGCAGCAGCATGAGGGCTCTATCAATCCCAAAAGAACGAGATATAACATCGAGTTGCTCCTCTTTGAGAAGGCTAGGAAAGCAGTCAGGCGGGGAATCCAGCAACTCCTGGGGACCATATCCATCCACTAATGACCTCGGGGCGGGCCCATGACGCTCCAATCCTGATTGAGCTGGGGGCACAGCCGATGACTCTCCTTCACCCACGGATCGCTTCTTGTCTGATCGAGTTTCTACTTTGCGAGACATTATCTACAATACCGGAAAAACACATTTAGAACAGAGGATATAAACAAGTATATGACTTCATTCGGTAAAAACATATTCAGTATCATTTTCATTCGGTGGTTCAAGTATGGGTTCATTCGGTGTCTCGAGTGTAAGCAAAGAAAGTTCAAAGTGCTCAAACTCCCATCGTCATTCGGTAAAGACAATGGAAATTCTCGAACTCTCAAGGTCCATTCGGTGGTTCAAGTATGGGTTCATTCGGTGTCTCCCGTTCTCGTCCGGTAATACGAGAATAAGATCTCATTCGGCAGAATAAAATCTCACCTGATTCGGCAATGATAAGGGTCTAGTTCGGAAAAAATGGGAGTCAAGTGGTTCGGCTATCTCGAAAAGTGAAGAAACAATAGTAGAGTGGCGCCCTTATTTATAAGCGAAGCACATCGACCGGACCAACTGGCTCGGCGCAACCAAGACCGAACGAAGGAAGACAAAGCACGACATATGTTAGACATATGCCCTACTTTGGGGGGCAAATGTTGGGTGAATTCTTACCCAGAAGACCTCGAGACCCAGAGACGTGATTCATTCGGCAGCTCTCCCCCGAGTCCATTCGGCATGACCCATTCGGCAGCTCTCCCCCGAGTCCATTCGGCATAACCCATTCGGCAGCCCTCCCTCGTGTCCATTCGGTAGACCTTCATCCGGCAACTGCCACCGGTCCAACCTCACCACTCCACACTTCACCGGATGAAGCCCAACCAGACCAACTCCATACTTCACCGAACCAAGAGAATACCGAACCAGACTGCCAGGCCAGATCACTTCAGCCCAGGCCCACCAGCAGCTGTATACATCCAAGACCCCTGCCCCCAACCTCACTCTATAAATAGAGAGGCAGGGGTACAACAATGGGGGACAAGTTTGAGAGCTCAAGCACGGAGAGAACTTTCAAACAACTTTCTTTTACTTGTATCAAAGCTTTGTACTTGTAATCAAAACAAGAGAAGAGAAATAACATATAAAGTGGACGTAGGCACATTCTGGCTGAACCACTATAAATCTGCGTGTCTTTTTACAGTTTAGCCCCTGCTTTTCATATATTTGCATAAATCACCCAAATCACTAAGAATAACATAAGATCTACTAAATCATACAACTTTGAGGTGTTTGTCCATTTTTTGTGCAAACAAACAGATTGTAATAAAATTTGGAGCAAATAAAATCATTCACAGAATCACAGACACAGAAATATCAGAATAACTCGCAGCGGAATTTAAAAATAACCATAGTGGTTCATGAAGCCACTAAAATACATAGTCTCAAATCAAATACAAAATACATAGTCTGAAACCCAATACAGTTCTGAAACAAGTACAATAGAGATCCAAATACACAAGTCTCTAAAACAAAAGCTGAAATAAGGCAACTGAAACTGAAATAGGAAGATAACTAGATAAGCAGAATCTCCAGTGATTCCGAGCTCCAGAAAAGTGAAGTCCAAAGCTGTGAATACTCAGGCTGACCCGAGCGTAAAATAAAACATAACACTCGAGTCAGGATATACATACTTATACAATGTAAACCAACTCAAATGAACTGTAGTAAAGGTACAAGTAACTTAGAAGATGCTTGGGACCGCCCATCCTCTAAGGATCCGTTAAACTATCTACTATATAGTAATATTCGCTATTATAATAGTGTCTAAATAAGTAAAGTATAATCATATCGGAAAATAGCGTTAAGGGGATGGAGAACCTTAACGCGGTCGGATCTTAAAATCATAATCGTAGTAAAGCTCGATATGGTAGGTGACACGGCACAACTAGGCAATGCCAGGGTAGATATACCAATTACGCATCCGGACTAGTGGTGACGCATAGCAGCCACTACCGCCCACCTCGAAAAACACTCCCAAATCAAGGGTGGCCACCAAATCAATCACAAGTAATAGAATGGTATCGAAGAAGTGTGTCCGATAAGAGGTGCTACCTCATTGGTCCGTCAATCGCTCCTGTTTTTGCCACCTTATGCCAACTCACGGGAGTTGGGTCCACGTAACATACCTTAAGAACATCGCCACCATCCTACTTCATTCTGGAATCTCCACCGCGTACACGGTTGTCAAAGTGGTTTTCGGTATCGACAGAGAGTATGTCCATATCCGATCCCGGTCTCTCTGCCAACCAATCGTTATTATAACCCGTGGTTATAGATTTAAAACAATTTATCAAATATACTTCTAATTAAATCATTTAAAAACAAAACATTATTCTTTTAATCACCAAATATTAAATTTCCAAAAACTAACCCTTTCGGAGTTCACTTATTCACTTAAAACAATAACGCTAAAAATTTCAGCTTCCACGGCAAAAACGACGATAAGTTATATTTGAAAACAAATTTTATTCAACAAAACAACATTTATAAACTGCTATAACAATTCAATTTTAAAACAAAATCATATTCAGCCTACTGCAGTCCTTAACAAGTGCTACAGTAGTCCTTTTATTAGTTCAGGTTCAATTTTAGTTTCAGCTACAACAGCACTTACCAAGTACTATCATAGCCTTAGTTCATTTTAGTCTTTTAGTTCACTTATACAATCCACAACCCTTAACAAGTGCTACGGATTCTACCTAGTTAAAACTTATAAAATCATACATTAAAATGTTCATTTTCAATCCTTAAATTAATTTATTTAACGAGAAATTTTACAGGTAAAACCAAAACTTACAAATTTGCTTATTACGTTCATTTCAACATTTAAACTTAAACTTCATTTTTTTTTCACCAATTTAAAACTAAATTTCATTTTTATTTAAATTAACTTAAGTTTCCATCTTCTTCTTTTTTTTTCAAAATTTCAAATTTAAGTTTCGTTTAAAAATCAATATTCCTCCATTTATTTATATTTATCACATAGAAAATCATTTCTATTCTTAAATAAATCACTTAAAAATTCGGTTTAAATCAATTTAATATTATTACAATTTTTAAACTATTTAAAAATTATTCAGAAAATACAGAAAAATAACCACGGGTCTGTATAATATTTTCTAGCCTAATTCAAGTGATACGGATACTATATCATTTCAATCCGTAATTTACAAAGAAAAATCCGGGTTTTATCATTTCAAACCCGCAATCCCAAGTAAATAAAATTTGATTTGAAAATCGCTCAGGCCTATCATTTCAGCCCATAACGACCTTCCCTTATTCTAAAGTCTGTTCGGGTATGTATCATTTCAACCCATAGTGATTCTATTCTACAGGGAACTTGCAGTGTGATTTAACAGAATAGAATAACAGTAAAATGAGAACAGAATATAACAGATGATACGATATGCAGTTTTAACAATTAACATCAACTATAAATAAATCACAGGTAATTATAACATCATTTATTTATTTATTTATTTCTACACATTCAGTTGCGGTCGTTTCACAATTATATAAGTATGGATATTCGTGTGAGATTTACTCACCTCTACGGAGCTGGAGGTTCAGAAAGAAAGAAGTACGAAGTAACTCGAAAGCACGTGGATAGCACGATCAGTCTTTAGCAGACTCGCCGACTCGATTCTGATCTAAAGTCGAAAGAATAAAGCGAATAAATAGACAATCAAAGATGCACGAATAACGAATTTCCCAAATTGAAGCAACCGATCGAAAAATAAATCAAGTTGAAAAATAGAAGGAATTGGTTCGACCACTTTTTATTGGAGATTATAACTTTAAAATTTGCAAAGTAAAAATTTTGCATTATTCACAAATTCCCTTTTTCACAACAAAGGCCAGTGGGAATTTACAACATTCAAAATAAAACATGAAGTGGAAATCTCTGTTCACCATTTCATTTCAACAAGACAGAGGCAATACAATTCACGGCTGCAAAGAAAAACAAACTGAAATAGATTTTAGTTCATTTTTTTTTTCAAAACCAAAAGTCACTGAAAATATAAACGAAAGTTGCAAATACAGGTGACAAAAGCATAACTTCATATTTTTTTTCAAACAGGTCTCGGTGGAAATAAAACAAGGCGTGGGTGGTCTGGATCACGGCGTGGGTTTTGCGTGGTGGCGATCTGGCACGGGTCAGTGGGGTCTGCTAGTTGGCGTGGTGGAGGACTGGAAAGTGGGGTAGGCTGGTCTCGTATGGGGAAGGGTGGCGAACGGGTTTTTGGAACTCGACTGGGTTGGGTCTCGTATGGTGGAGACGTGGCTGTCATTTGGAACGTGGGTGTGTTGGCAGGCTGGGGTAGGAGGCGGTGATGGTTGGTATGGGTTTGGAGACGTGGGGACAAGTGGTGAGCGTCTGGGGTTGCCGTGATGGTGGTCTGACACGGGTCAGTGGACTGGGTTAGGGAGGTGTGGCTAGGTACGGAGGTGGTGGTGGTCTAGGCTGCGAACGTCATGGGGTAGGCTGACTGGTCTCGTGGTATAGGAGCATGAACAGATCTGGCATAGGCCGAGCATGAAGGGGATAGAGAATAAACAAGATAAAACAATTTCAAGGACAAGTGGCCATACCTTTTGAAGAAGGTTCTGCAAATCGATAGAAGCGAAATGGAATGTGCAGTCTGTAAATTTGTTTGTGAGGAAGACTAAGAAATGAAACGTGACTGAGAGGGCAAGTTTTTATTGCTTAGAACGGTAAAGAAATTTAAGGCAATAATTATTTCAATAGGTGTAACGCATGGAAGGCCAAGGGGAAAGGAACAATTCTCGCGTGAAACGTTTTAGTGCAAGGTTTTTGGGTAAGAATTTTTTTTTGAACGGCTGAAGCTTTGAATTGCCAACGCATACAAAATAAATGAACAAGGGAAAAACAAGAGGGATTATAAAACGCCCAAAGTAACACACAAATTATATTTGTTTTCTTCAAAAAAAAAATGATAACGTTTTCATTCAATAAAATAACGTATCTTTTAAATCAGAAATTTAAATAGCTGTTACCAAAATAAATAAAATTTGATTTTTTTATATAAGATAAAACGGCTGTAAATATACGGAATGAAATGTATAGTTTTAAATTTCCTGTTTCACACTAATTTTTACACTTAAATTTAAATCAATATTTCAAAAATGTTTTAAAAAAAAAATTTGTTTAAAATATCGGGCTGTTACATAATATTACTTCATAAACACTTTAAAACGATAAACTATTTGTAAACTTGAAAATCTTAGTTAAATTTATTTTAAAACAAGTCTTTGCTTACATACAAAAGCTTTTGGAATTCTTCTGAATCATTTAAACCTCTTTTATAGCTAAAATCACTTGAAACTGAAATTATTATTTGTAACATCCCACCATTTTGGACCATCCAAATCGACAATAAAACCACACATGTCATACTTGAATAATTCAAAATAATAGATTGTTAATAAAATTTAGGGCAAATAAAATCAATCACAGAATCACAGACACAGAATATCAGAATAACTCGTAGTGGAATAAAATAAACATAGGAGTTCATGAAGCTCCTAGATACATAGTCTCAAACTAATACATAATACCCAAGTCTGAAAACAAATACAATGGAAAGTTTAGATACATAAGTTCTCTACTACAAAAGCAAAAGCTGAGTGGAAATAACTGGAATGGAAATATTAGATAGACAGCTAAATCTCCGGCGGATCTCTAGCTCTAAAAGGATGAAACCAAAGCTGTGAAACTCAGGTTGACCCGAGCGTAAAGCAAAAACACAAAACACTCGAGTAAGGACATACATACTTATAAAATGTAAATCAACTCAAGTGAACTATAAAAGAAATGCATCAGTAACTTAAAGAATGCTTGGGATCTCCTGTAACAACCCGCAAATTTTGAGAATATTTTAAATGAAAATTTATTTGAAATTTTGAATATAATTATTTTAAAATTGGGAAATTTAATGTATAATTTTGAGTTTGATGTGAAATGTTCTTCCAAATTTAATAAAATAAAGACTTTTCTTAAATTTCAAATTTTTGTCAACTTTGGTCAAAGTTTGACTTTCTGTGAAAATTTTTAAAATTTGAATTTTTAACTTTTTTTTATGAAGATGAATTTAATTTTAACATTTTCCCAGTTTTTCGTTTTGTTAAATTTTGATGTTTACTTCTCAAATTTTGCAACTTTTGGCGTATTACACGCAGTTATTTTCCCTACAACTTCTATTTTTTTTGTGATTTGTTTGGGCTTAGACCATTTGGGCTAGAAAACCTTTAGTTAGATGAGTAGCCTATATATAATCTCCTAGGGTTTTGGATAGCCTCCACATCCATTCATTTGTGCCTCCACAGAAAAGTGTAAGTCTTCTTCTCCTTCATCATCCTTCTCCAAAACCCTAGACTTCTTCCCGTCTTCCTCTCCAATTTTCCTCATCCTCCTCTCCACAAATTTCGGCCACACCTATCTCCACCTTCCCCAATCACCAAACTCAAACAAAAACCCCTTTCTTCTCTTCCTTTTCCCTTCTTCTTCTTCACAATTTTCGGTCACTACCTCTTCTCCTCCAACCAAAAACACCATGGTCGAACCTCCACAACCCCTTCTGCCTTGCCTTGGCCGTGACCATCCCCTCCATCACAAAAACCCCTAGGCCGAGCCTCCATCACCAAACCCTAGCCTAAGGACGAACACACCAAACCAAAACCCTATCCTAACCCTAAACCTAGCTATGGCCGAACCCATCTCCACCAAAACCTAGCTATGGCCGAACCCACCTAATCCAAACCTAGCCTAGACCAAACCAAAACCACCTCTAGACCAAGCCTATGCAAACCCTAGACAAGCCCTCTTATGTATTTTGCAAATATTTATTTTTCTATTTTATTTTTCTATGTAAAATTATTTGTTTACGTATGGAATTTATTTTTATTTTTCAAGCGTCGGATTTGGATTCTCCTCTCACTCAAACTGGTCTGTAGTTTGTTGATTTTTGAGTTGCGCTTTGAATCACTTTTTCAACCAAAGAAAGGTCAGAAATCACACTTGACATACGTACTTATTTATTTGATGAATTGATGACAATTGAACCGTATGGATATGTATATGCAAGTTTGACATTTAACCTATGATTTTATCATATTATTTCATGTGTTATATCTTGTAATTTCATATGTTTATATCATATTACTTCATATGTTTATATCATGTCATTTCATATGTTTATATTATGTCATTCATATGATTTTATTTTGTTATTTCATATCATATTATGTCTGTTTTATCTTATGCCATGATATGTTGAATATTTTTATGTTTATTTAATAGTCTGGAATCACAATGCAAGTTCCTTCAATATGGGTTGAAATGATACATACCCGAACGATCTTTAGAGTAAGGAAAAATTGTTATGGGCTGAAATGATAGGCTTGAGCAATTTTATTTGACTTGGGATTGCGGGTTTGAAATGATATAAAACCCGGAAAATTAATAAATTACGGATTGAAATGATATATGTCTGTATTTACTTGACCCTAGGGTAGAGAATTTTATACAGACTCCGTGGTTGATTTAAAATGATTTTTCTAAAAATTATTAAGTATTTTGGATTTTTATATATGAATCTCAACTAAAATTTATTGTAATAATTTTTGTGAATTTGTTTACATGTGTTAAAATTTTATAAGAAATAAATAGTTGGAAATGTAAATTTTGGAATCTAATTTATAGTATGAAGGTTAATTGAAATTTTATAAGCCGATTTGACTTAATAATAGTATTCTATTCTAACCTATAAATTGTAAGTTTTAATTCATGTAATAGTGATTAAAATAAATGTTTTGTGAAAAGAAATGTAAGTTAAAACGTACATTTGACATGTAAGTTTTAACAAATGAAAATGGTATGATTTGTGAAATAAAATCATTTACTGAAAAGAAATAAAAAGGTAACTAAAAATACTTTTAACTTGGTATAAAGATTTATGTTTTAAAATTTGATGTTTTAGTGACAAAGTTATTAAATCAAAGATGTGATTTCTTTAAATGACTAAATAGCTTAAATTTGAGTGATATAATAGGAAATATAGAATGACTTTGTTAAAAACTGTAAATATATATACTATTTGATTTTATAGACTATTGTAGTTGAAAGTATTACAGTAACAATTCAAAACTGCTGCGATTTCTTACGGTAGCAATTCAAAACTGCTGCAGTTTCTTACTGTAATAATTCTGCACCGCTACAATTTTGCTGCGTTTTCTTAAAGGTGGTATTTTCTGAATGCTACAATTTTCTTAAAGGTTACGTGTATGGTTCTAAAAGTTACATTCTTAAAGTGCTATGATCTCTAAACTTTTATGTTTAAAAAGGATTATAATTAAATGAATTTGGAAGTATTACTACTTTGGGAAAATGAATATTATTTTAAAGAACAATGATATGGAATTTATATGGTTTAAAAGGAATATGTTTGGTATGAAATATAAACCATCTGAAATTTATATAACCACAGGTTATAATAACGATTGGTTGTTAAAGAGACCAGGATCAGATATGGGCATACTTTCTATCGATACCCAAAACCACTTTAACAACTGTGTATGCGGTGGAAATTCCAGAATGAAGTAGGATGGTGGCGACGATCCTAAAGGTATTTTTTACATGGACCTAACTCCCATGAGTTAGCATAAGGTGGCTAAAACTTGAGCAATCGACGGGCCAAGGAGGTAGCTCATTTAATCGGACACACTTCATCATTAGCCATTCTATTACTTTTAGAATTATTTGGTGCGCACGTTTGATTCGGGAGTGTGGATCGAGTTGGGCGGTAGTTGCGGCTATGTGTTACCAACAGTCCGGAAGTGTAATTGGTATATCTACCCTGGTATTGCCTAGTTGTGCCGTGTCACCTACCCTAGCGCGCCTTCTATGAGTTTGTTTTATATCGTACCTATGTGGTATCCTCTGGCGGCTCCAGTTTACGGTGAGCTACGGTACTGTATAGACTATTGGCATACCTAAAAATATGTTAAGGTGGAAAATGTAAAGCCTTAACGCTATTTTTAAATAGTATACTTTATTTTAGACCCTATTGTAATAGCGTATACTACTACATAGTAGATAGTTTAACGGATCCTTAGAGGATGGGCAATCCCAAGCATCCTTTAAGTTACTGATGCATTTCTTTTACAGCTCACTTGAGTTGATTTACATTTTATAAGTATGTTTGTCCTGACTCGAGTGTTTTGTGTTTTTGCTTTATGCTCGGGTCAGCCTGTGTTTCACAGCTTTAGTTTCATCCTTTTGGAGCTAGAGATCCGCCGAAGATTTAGCCGTCTACCTGATATTTCTATTCCAGTTATTTCCACTCAACTTTTGCTTTTGTAGTAGAGAACTTATGTACCTTGAATTTCCAAATGTATTGGTTCCAGTTTTGAGACTTTGTATCTAGTAGCTTCATGAACTACTATAGTTATTTTATTCTGCTGCGAGTTATTCTGATATTCTGTGTCTGTGATTCTGTGATTGATTTTATTTGCCCCAAATTTTATTAACAATCTGTTGTTTTGGATTATTCAAGTCTGACATGTGTGGTTTTATTGTCGATTTGAATGGTCCAAAATGGTGGGATGTTACAGTTGGTATCAAAGCTTAGGTTTTAGGCAAACCATAGCCTACGGGGCAAGAACTCATTAGAGATAGGGTAGAAATACCCTAGAATGAGTAAAATCAATCTTAGAATCATTCTTTGTGAGAGAATGTATTTTCAAGTATAAAATGATTTTAAATGATTTTTTTAAAGGATTATTTTGGATATAAAATTTTCTTGTTTTAAAATTCCTTTTCTTAGAATTCTTCCTTCCTTTCGAATCCACCTTGTTTTATAGAATTCTTTGATTAGGATTTCCAGTCTAGTTGGGTCTTTTCTTCTATATTTTCCTTTATCTTTTTCCTAAAAAAATTCATTCTTGAATTTCCAGGATGAATCGTAGGAATGCCAGAGGTCGTGGTGTTGCCCCAGTTCTAGCACCAGTTGCACCTGTTAGGTTTACTACTCTCTGTAAGGAGTTCACCCAGTTAGGCGATACTAAGTTTTCAGGATCAGAGACCATCATTGTCAAGACCCGCAAATCCGTACTCCTTGATTAAACACTAATCTCCATTGATTAACTCAAGAGGCATGGAAATACGAACCCTGAGGGTTTAAGAAAAAGAAAAAGTAGAAGAAGAAGAAAATAGAAGGAAAAGAAAAGAAGAGGAAGAAGAAACAACAAATAACACGATCAGAAACAGAAGCAATATCAGAATCTCACATATCGCAGCGGAACAATATATAATAGATAATCACTAGTCTTTTAAAACAAAGAACTATATCAGTTTATACATACATCAATCAGAGTCAATATACAACAATGGACAGTTTTATAAACTTGTCCTCATACAGAATACACAGCGGAATAAATACTATCAGATACAAATATTACGTCTCGTCATCCAGCTTGCTTCCAAAGCTCCAGAATATCCAGGATATCCTGATAACATAACTCTAGGCTGCCCGTGTGGAAATTGGTGGGCACCCAGAGTTTAGAAGGGAACAATAAACTCCGAGTCAGTCATGGTGACTGGTGTGAGATCGTAAAACAGTTATTCTTTAAAACAAAAACGGGATAATTTTCAAAGTCAATTCGAAATGCTTTTGGAAAATGAAACTACCATAAGACCTCCCACCACACACACAATGCAAACGCAGAATTGGAGGAGATTTCTTCTTATGATAGTCAAACATGCTTACTACGCAAAAATCAAATCCTTTTTGATATTATTATTAGTGCATAGTATAGAAAACATTTCGAAAGTATAATATTAATCTTAGCCAACATACGGCCAGTATCGTATGCCTACTATAGCTACTATGTTCAATAGCAGGTTACCGCCACATTCCATAGCAGGTAATACAACTAAAACCGTACAAGTCACGTATTGTTTCTCTGGATTTCCAACAAATGGTCAGGCTAAGGAACTTCCCATTGCCACATGGAAATGCCTCTGGAATGACGTCCCGAGAACCTAACCGGATCTCTGCCAACACAAGGCCGGGTTACCTCTGCAAAAATAGGTAACTACTGACACGCGTATGTCATCCCCCGATCGTAACCGATCTTCCCGAGGATCCCCGATTTCCAACAAACCACATAATAATAATAATGCAGCAACCACATAGGTTAAGTATCTGGGCTCCATACCATGATACCACCTCTATCCAGAAGGAATGACATACACTAAGGGGCGCTACTCCCCAGAACCTTGCCGCATCCTTCCTGTTTTGACCATTTCCGGGGTGTGAGGCTCGACGAAGTCTCGTCCACAAAGCTACGCTTTTCAAAAGCCATGCTTCGGGTCAAACAAATGATCAACCTATGATCACAAAGATATAAGATCAAACAAATGATCAAACACTGATCATTTCACAGCAACACTCAGTATGCCACGTTACCAAATTGGGAGTATATTGCTGATAAATTTCAACTACATAACCTCTGAGCTCGTACGTCTCAGAGAAGGGTGTTAAGCTAAGAGAATAAATTCTCCGACACCAACAGAAATGTATTTGAAAGAAATCACCTTTATATCTCAATTTGTAACGTCAGACACACAATCCATACAAGTCTGTTCCGGGATCGAACAGAACCGAAGGCACTTCTCAAGAAGCCCTTGCACATCCGGATAAATTTCTAATCACGTCCGGACTTCCCGTCACTAAGGGTGATAAAACCTCTAAATCGGAGATCAGCCGATGTAGAGTACTCGACGGTAATCCTTCCGTTTTCAAAAATATCCGGTCTTCAACACCGGTCTTCGAATGCAATTCATAGCGACGTATCACATATTCGGAATGGGTTATACGACCCCATGGTCCTTTCCCGGCTAACCCGAATAGTGAGCGCTTATTCAAAAATAAGTGTGGCATTCAAATTCATCCAATTCACAACAAATACCATTCAAGGTAATTATTGATAGTCGGTTATTTAACTATCAATAAAGATGCGCAACATCATCAGATTCCAAATAATTTTCCAAATTATTTATTTTCCAAAATATCTCTATTAGATATATAATTTCCACACTTCAAAAATAAATCAATATTTATTTTTCTAAACAGTTTCCATTTCTTTTATAAATTCCATAGTGAATTTATATTTCAAAATATTTACTGATATACGATTTTAAAATCGATTTCAAATATTCAATTTCAATTTATCTTTAAGAAGATAAATTCTCAAAACGTTCATTTCATATTGGAAAAGCATTTCCATTCTTATTCAAAAATAAGTAATTCACAAATCTATTGATTTTCAATATTTGAAAATATTCAATATACTTAAATCAATATTAAGTATATATCCATTCTTTAAGGAAATCATTCTTTTAAGCACATTCATTTGAGTCAAAACGAATGTTACGTAAAACATCGTTACGACGACTCAAAATCACTAGTATAGGGGTTCGAAATTAAGATAGATATATAAATCCCAATACTAGACAAAAACATTTCCTTTCGGAAATCATTTACTATAACAACAGTGTTATAGTCCATCATTTCCTTATTCCTCGAAAACGTCTATTTCAACAATAAATGTTGAAATCTATGATTTCGATATTCAATATATTTTAAAGCATCGTTTAAAACAATTCTCTTCATTTTTAATATCACTTCTCCAAAACTATCCATTTTACTTAACGATATATTCACTATCCAAAATCGTGAATATACTTCACTAATTACATTTCACTATTTTCTACACATTTTATTTCAATAATAATTCGCTATCCAAAATCGCGAATATATCTCCTTTAACAACCTTCTATATTTAATTTATCAAATCCAATTGATTTCGAATTTATAAAACAACGTTTATAAATTCTATTTCTATTTTCTAACAACTTCAATTTAATAAATCTCCTTTATTAACAATTCGATTCATAACTCAAATCTTATACCAACAATCCATAATTATAAGTTAAATACTTATAATTCCTTTATTTTACAAAATCATTTCCATTTATAAGTTCACAATTTATAAATTTCATTTATTTATAAATTCTTAAAAATTCATTTTAACGCTTATAAAAACTCGTTTTATAATACCAACATTTTAGAGTTATAAATATCAATCTTGTACATCTTTTACATACATCGTTTTTAATAATTCAAAAATTCCCATTTAAAACCATTTTATAAATTTCTTAACTATTTATTTCAAAAGAAATTACCTTTTGGTTATAATTCACAAATCTTAACTTTTATAACTTTAAAATCTTAACGTTTATAAATCAATTCAAAAATTCCATAAAACGTATATTTTCAAAAATCACTTTAAAAATCCTTTTAAAGTAAAGTCGTTATTTTTAAACTTCAAAACTGAATCCGATGATGCAACAGCACCAATTAGTCAATCACAACAACAAACATCATATATCAATATGATAATCAACAAATATCACAATATCTGTAAATAAATAACTACTGGTGAGGAATCCAGTTGGATCCCTCTAACCTGTTTCCCTGCATCCACAGATGTTAGCACAATACCAATTCCACTTCGAGGTGGAATATCGCGGTATATGGGTTTTATAAAAATTATCCGCTTACTAACGGCGCAATAGGGTCTCATCCGCTATACGAGGCGGGAAATCAATGAATCCAATATATACATATGCCAATATGTATATATTGCTATATATATATATATAGATATATCCTACTATATCTAATATCACATCCAATAGCAATCATATCAATCAAAAAAAATTAACTGCAATACCAAATATATTTTAAGTGATAAGATCTCACCTTAGCTTTTAATTTTGCCATCCATTTCCATCTTGACTCGATTTTCTTGATTTTTTTTACCTTGTATAAACAATTTCATACAATCTATCAATATTCGAAAGACTGACCAATTAATTTTCGTTTCAATCGTTTTAGATTAACAAATTTCTCCTTTAATAATTTTATTTAACTACAATTTAATTTTAAAACTCAATTTCTCTTTACTAATCTATTTAATTAAATCGAATACCCTTTTAAATATCTTAAGGTAATTAATATTAATTTTAAACCAATACTTTTTTTAAATTTCTAAACAAATCCCTTTGAACTGCCTATACACTTATAAAAATATTCTATATAGATTTTAAAAAATCTATTTTATATAAATGCTTATATTTTCCCAAAATCTAAAATAATTTCTGTTTTGCATATAAAATTTGTAGGACTAAATCAATTTTCACTTTTAGACTTTTAAATTAAATAACAAATTATAAAATTAATTTCTGTTACAGCAAATATACCTCGCTGCCAAAAATCTCGTACTGGAGAACGAGCCTCCAACCATCGATCGCTGATGCCCAACCTCGCGAGTCGCCACCGTGAACCCTGGCCAATGCCACGCGTGATGCCTTCAATCGCGCTGCCACCTGCCGTTGCCATTGCCTTCCAAATCGTCACAGTTCGCCTTTTCCCAGTCGAGCCCCAATATATCGCGACTCTACCACCGCGCTTCTTCCAGTTGCCTCGCGCGTGCCACCAGACTTCACGAGTCATCGAGATTCGAACGCCGCCCCAGACTCGAGCTCGAAATCCTACTCGCGTGCATTCCAGACTCCCAATCACCTCGCGTTCGTGGAACGCCACCACTTGCTCGTGCTCGCGAAGCCCTTCGCTCGAATTTGCGACATCACAAAACCACCGGCCCTGCTTCCCACATCTTCGATTCGAACGAGCTCGACGTCTTTGAAGAACGAAAGAAAGGGGAACGAGCTCGAATTGGATTGACTTGTCTCGCGTGATTTGATTTCGATTTTTGGATATGAGGGAGGGTTCGAATACTTAGAACAAGGAGAAGGAGTTTTGATTTCGAATGAGAGAGCTCGGCTATTTTTATTTTTTTTTGTTTGATTTTGAATAGAAGGGAGAAGCTCGGCATAAGTTTCGAACTAGAGAGAATTCGTGAACGAAACTGAGAGGAGGCTCTTGATTTTCTTTCGTTCGAACGAAATTAAAGGGGTCGCCATTAACATTTGAACGAGATTTTTTTCTTTTATCTGTTATCTGCTTTCGAACTGAAGATAGTTGCGTGATAAAATGAAAAGAAGGGGAGACAAGGGTACGCGATGTTCAGGGAATAGGTCTGCTAAATACATATCTAGGGTGGCTGATGTTGACCAAATATATATTTAAATTCAAATTGAATTTGATAAAGATTCAACGCGTTTATGTGTCGTACGTTCACATATCAACTCCAATAATTACAAAATTTGGAATCCGATAATAATTCGATATTACGAACCCAATGGAACTGGTTTCGTCGAATTTCGAGACTGCGCCTCGGAATACTATTTTTAATTATCGATTCGAACAATATAATCTCAAAACCGAACAAATCACTTCCAAATTCGATTAAGAGTTATATCGGGGATTCAAATTAAATCATCATTCAAATATTTAAAATAAATTAAATATTCTCAATTTAATTTGTTCAAAATTCTGGGTCGTTACAAACTTCCCTCCTTAAAAGAATTTCGTCCCGAAATTACAAGTTAGGAAAAATGGTCCTTAACTCGTCTACTATTTTTCACAATCCAATAGTTTTATCAAATTTTCAAAACAAATTTTTCTACTAAAGATTCGTTATTATTTCAACTAAATTTCCAACTTCAATTATAAGTTCAAAACAACATTGTTTACTTTAAAATTCAAATTTAAATTTAAATTCAAATTTTAACTTTCAAAATTTTCTCAAAATTTTCTAACACTCGATATTTTCGAAAAATTTCGCCAGCGTCTCCTTTGCGCGGCTAATACGGTACGACTACAAAACGTCCCTACGGACTCTCAGATTTCAAAAAGAAAAGAAAAAGCCAAGCGGCTAGACAAGAAATCAGCAAATCTCATATTGAAATTGAAATACTTACCTTTTGTCGAGCAGTTCAAATTATCCTTGAAATCAAAATTCCAATTCCTTTATACACCTGTATATCCTACTAGCCATAATATCTAGTTACAATATTCAAACCATTTTGCACTTTCTATTACAAATTTTACAATATATGCTTCTTATACATCTTTACTTCACTATTGAAGTTACATATTCATTTTCATTCAATTTCACATTTCAAATTTCATTTGAATTCAATTCACAATTCCAATCTAATTTGGATTCTATTAACTTCTGAATATTGAATTTCATCGATTAACTTTCATTCATAACTGCACTATTTAAAATTAGTTTCATTTACTAATTCATTACAAATTCTAATTCACTTACAAATTCAAATTTGTTTTCAACATTCAATTTACTTCCATGTATTTGCAATAGCAAACTTATTCATTCATTCACAATTTTATTTTCATAATTCAATACTCAATTCCAATTTATTTGTTACTACTCCAAATTTATTTTCAACTTAATAAATTTTCTTTAAGTAATCTTTTTACTTTATTTAATTAATTCACTTATACTTACCTTGATTTAACTTCATTCTTTAAGTTAAATTTATTCTATCAAAATTCAAATTGTATAAGTTATCAACTTAGTAATATTTCATAAATATTTTAATATAGTATTCCAGAGTCTTACTAACATTTTCAAAATCATTTTTTGAAAACAATTCAAATTATCCCTTGAATTTCCAAAACAAAACCCAAATTTTCTAAACAACTTCCATTTAAAACAATTTGGCAGCAATTCCTCTTTTGGAAACCCGAAGATGAATTCTAATGATGTGGCCATCATCATCAGGATTATTTTCCAGCGACCGAAAAGAGTTTAGAGCTTTCAACTCTCCAAAATACTTTTCAAACCCTTTGAAATTCATTTTCAAATCAAAAATGATTTAAACTTTCCAAATCTCCAAAATTTTCAAATTCTTCTTTGGAATTCTATTTCAAATTACAAATCACATTTATAATTTACATTCTTTAAATTTCATTTGTATGTGAATTTATTTTCTTATATTCTTAATTTACATTTATAATTTCCATTTGTTAAATGAATTTATCTCCAAATCTTTGGTTATTATTTTAATTTCTCATTCAATCTCATATAACAATGATAATATTTCAATGTTATCATTTCCTAACAACTAAACATCCATATACTATGGTAATTCATAGAAAATCGTTTCTTTTCTATACAAAAATAGTTTTGGGCAAAATTATTTCATTTACCCTATTCAAAACAATACTGTGTCGAATTGTTCTATTCAAGTGTTTAGAAACCCCTTCGATCCAGTTGCGCAGACTGTGCCGACGAAGGTTCATATGCCACTCAATAAATCAATCATCACAATATAAAACAATTTTTTTTATATTAACTAACAAATACGCGCTCGTATCTATTATTACACTCAACTCATTCTAGAGTACTACTGACTCTATCTCTAATGAGTAACACCCAACAGAGTAGGGTTGACGCTTAACCATATGCTCTGATACCAGCTGTCAAGACCCGCAAATCCGTACTCCTTGATTAAACACTAATCTCCATTGATTAACTCAAGAGGCATGGAAATACGAACCCTGAGGGTTTAAGAAAAAGAAAAAGTAGAAGAAGAAGAAGAAAATAAAAGGAAAAGAAAAGAAGAGAAAGAAGAAAAGAGGAAGAAGAAACAACAGATAACACGATCAGAAACAGAAGCAATATCAGAATCTCACATATCGCAGCGGAGCAATATATAATAGATAATCACTAGTCTTTTAAAACAAAGAACTATATCGGTTTATACATACATCAATCAGAGTCAATATACAACAATGGACAGTTTTATAAACTTGTCCTCATATAGAATACACAGCGGAATAAATACTATCAGATACAAATATTACGTCTCGTCATCCAGCTTGCTTCCAAAGCTCCAGAATATCCAGGATATCCTGATAACATAACTCTAGGCTGCCCGTGTGGAAATTGGTGGGCACCCAGAGTTTAGGAGGGAACAATAAACTCCGAGTCAGTCATGGTGACTGGTGTGAGATCGTAAAACAGTTATTCTTTAAAACAAAAACGGGATAATTTTCAAAGTCAATTCGAAATGCTTTTGGAAAATGAAACTACCATAAGACCTCCCATCACACACACAATGCAAACGCAGAATTGGAGGAGATTTCTTCTTATGATAGTCAAACATGCTTACTATGCAAAAATCAAATCCTTTTTGATATTATTAATAGTGCATAGTGTAGAAAACATTTCGAAAGTATAATATTAATCTTAGCCAACATACGACCAGTATCGTATGCCTACTATAGCTACTATGTTCAATAGCAGGTTACCGCCACATTCCATAGCAGGTAATACAACTAAAACCGTACAAGTCACGTATTGTTTCTCTAGATTTCCAACAAATGGTCAGGCTAAGGAACTTCCCATTGCCACATGGAAACGCCTCTGGAATGACGTCCCGAGAACCTAACCGGATCTCTGCCAACACAAGGCCGGGTTACCTCTGCAAAAATAGGTAACTACTGACACGCATATGTCATCCCCCGATCGTAACCGATCTTCCCGAGGATCCCCGATTTCCAACAAACCACATAATAATAATAATGCAGCAACCACATAGGTTAAGTATCTGGGCTCCATACCGTAATACCACCTCTATCCAGAAGGAATGACATACACTAAGGGGCGCTACTCCCTAGAACCTTGCCGCATCCTTCCTGTTTTGACCATTTCCGGGGTGTGAGGCTCGACGAAGTCTCGTCCACAAAGCTACGCTTTTCAAAAGCCATGCTTCGGGTCAAACAAATGATCAACCTATGATCACAAAGATATAAGATCAAACAAATGATCATATCGCAAATGATCAAACACTGATCATTTCACAGCAACAATCAGTATGCCACGTTACCAAATTGGGAGTATATTGCTGATAAATTTCAACTACATAACCTCTGAGCTCGTACGTCTCAGAGAAGGGTGTTAAGCTAAGAGAATAAATTCTCCGCCACCAACAGAAATGTATTTGAAAGAAATCAGCTTTATATCTCAATTTGTAACGTCAGACACACAATCCATACAAGTCTGTTCCGGGATCGAACAGAACCGAAGGCACTTCTCACGAAGCCCTTGCACATCCGGATAAATTTCTAATCACGTCCGGACTTCCCGTCACTAAGGGTGATAAAACCTCTAAATCAGAGATCAGCCAATGTAGAGTAACTCGACGGTAATCCTTCCGTTTTCAAAAATATCCGGTCTTCAACACCGGTCTTCGAATGCAATTCATAGCGACGTATCACATATTCGGAATGGGTTATACGACCCCATGGTCCTTTCCCGGCTAACCCGAATAGTGAGCGCTTATTCAAAAATAAGTGTGGCATTCAAATTCATCCAATTCACAACAAATACCATTCAAGGTAATTATTGATAGTCGGTTATTTAACTATCAATAAAGATGCGCAACATCATCAGATTCCAAATAATTTTCCAAATTATTTATTTTCCAAAATATCTCTATTAGATATATAATTTCCACACTTCAAAAATAAATCAATATTTATTTTTCTAAACAGTTTCCATTTCTTTTATAAATTCCATAGTGAATTTATATTTCAAAATATTTATTGATATACGATTTTCAAATCGATTTCAAATATTCAATTTCAATTTATCTTTAAGAAGATAAATTCTCAAAACGTTCATTTCATATTGGAAAAGCATTTCCATTCTTATTCAAAAATAAGTAATTCACAAATCTATTGATTTTCAATATTTGAAAATATTCAATATACTTAAATCAATATTAAGTATATATCCATTCTTTAAGGAAATCATTCTTTTAAGCACATTCATTTGAGTCAAAACGAATGTTACGTAAAACATCGTTACGACGACTCAAAATCACTAGTATAGGGGTTCGAAATTAAGATAGATATATAAATCCCAATACTAGACAAAAACATTTCCTTTCGGAAATCATTTACTATAACAACAGTGTTATAGTCCATCATTTCCTTATTCCTCGAAAACGTCTATTTCAACAATAAATGTTGAAATCTATGATTTCGATATTCAATATATTTTAAAGCATCGTTTAAAACAATTCTCTTCATTTTTAATATCACTTCTCCAAAACTATCCATTTTACTTAACGATATATTCACTATCCAAAATCGTGAATATACTTCACTAATTACATTTCACTATTTTCTACACATTTTATTTCAATAATAATTCGCTATCCAAAATCGCGAATATATCTCCTTTAACAACCTTCTATATTTAATTTATCAAATCCAATTGATTTCGAATTTATAAAACAACGTTTATAAATTCTATTTCTATTTTCTAACAACTTCAATTTAATAAATCTCCTTTATTAACAATTCGATTCATAACTCAAATCTTATACCAACAATCCATAATTATAAGTTAAATACTTAAAATTCCTTTATTTTACAAAATCATTTCCATTTATAAGTTCACAATTTATAAATTTCATTTATTTATAAATTCTTAAAAATTCATTTTAACGCTTATAAAAACTCGTTTTATAATACCAACATTTTAGAGTTTATAAACTCGCTTAATGTATTGGTTTCAGACTTTGGTATTATGTATTAGTTTTGAGACTTTGTATCTAGTAGCTTCATGAACTACTATAGTTATTTTATTCCGCTGCGAGTTATTTTGATATTCAGTGTCTGTGGTTCAGTGATTGATTTTATTTGCCCCAAATTTTATTAACAATCTGTTGTTTTGAATTATCCAAGTCTGACATGTGTGGTTTTATCGTCGATTTGAATGGTCGAAAATGGGGGGATAATACATCGCCCATCCTTTGAGGATCTGTTAAATTTTCTACTATGTAGTAATATACGCTATTATAATATGTCTAAAGTAAAGTAAACTATTAAAATAACGTTAAGGCATTACATTTTCCCCCTTAACACATTTTTATAATGCCAATAGTCTATACAGTACCGTAACTCCCCGTAAACTAGGGCCGCCAGAGGATACCCCATAGGTACGACATAAAACAAACTCGTAGAAGGCGCGCTAGGGTAGGTTACACGGCACAACTAGGCAATGCCAGGGTAGATATACCAATTACACTTCCGGACTGTTGGTAACGCATAGCCGCAACTGCCGCCCAACTCAATCCACACTCCCGAATCAAAGGTGCGCACCAAATCAATCACAAAGTAATAGAAAGGCTAACGATGAAGTGTGTCCGATCGGAGGAGCTAACTCACTTGGCCCGTCAATTTCTCCTGTTTTAGCCACTTTATGCTAACTCACGGGAGTTAGGTCCATGTATGTAAACCTTTAGGATCGTCGCCACCATCCTACTTCATTCTGGAATCTCCACCATGTACACAGTTGTTAAAGTGGTTTTCGGTATCGATAGAGAGTATGCCCATACCGGTCTCGGTCTCTTTAACAACCAAACGTTATTATAACCCATGGTTATTCAATTTCAAATGGTTTATTTTTCATATCAAACATATTCCTTTCAAAACAACATAAATTCCATATCATTATTCTTTAAAATATTATTCATTTTTCCAAAGTCGTACACTTCCAAATTCATTTAATTATAACTCCTTTGAAACGTAAAAATTTAGAGATCATAGCACTTTAAAAATGTAATCTTTAGAACCATAACATTCAGAACTATAACCCTTTAGAAAATTTTGTAGCATTCTGGAAATGTCACTTTTAAGAAAACGCAGCAGTATAGAAATGCTACTGTAAGAATTCGCAGCGTTGCAGAATTGTTACTGTAAGAATTCGCAACGGTGCAGAATTGTTACTATAAGAAATCGCAGCAGTTTTGAATTGTTACCGTAAGAAATCGCAGCAGTTTTGAAATGTTACCGTAAGAAATCGCAGCAGTTTTGAATTGTTACTGTAATACTTCCTACTATAATAGTTTATATAATCAAATAGTACATATATTTACAGTTTTTATCATAGTCGTTATATCATTCTTATTATTTTACTCTAAATTTTGCTAATTGGTCATTAAAGAAACCACACCTTTAGTTAAATAACTTTGTTACTATAATGTCAAATTTTAAAGCTGAAATCCTTATGCTAAGTTAAAAGTACGTTATTAACTTACACTTTATTTTCTTTTCAGTAAATAAAATTTATCATTTTTATTATCCAAGTTATACCATTTACATTAGTTAAAACTTACATGTCAAATGTACGTTTTAATTTACATTTTTTTTCCACAAAAAAACCATTTATCATTTTAATCACTATTGCATGAATTAAACCTTAAAATTTATAGGTTGGAATAAAATAGAATTATTAAGTCAAATCGGATTATTAAATTTCAATTAACCTTCATATTGTAAATTAGATTCCAAATTTTACATTTCCAACTATTTATCTCTTATAAAAAATTTAACTCATGTGAACAAATTCACAGAAATTATTACATTAAATTTTAGTTGAGATTCATATATAGAAATCCCAAATACTTAATAATTTTTAGAAAATCATTTTAAATCAACCACGGAGTCTGTATAAAATTCTCTACCCTAGGGTCAAGTAAATACAGACATATATCATTTCAATCCGCAATTTATTAATTTTTCGGGTTTATATCATTCCAAACACGCAATCCCACGTCAAATAAAATTGCTCAGGCCTATCATTTCAGCCCATAACAATTTTCCTTAATCTAAAGATCGGTCGGGTATGTATCATTTCAACCCATAGTGAAGGAACTTGCAGTGTGAGAACAGAATTTAAAATAAACAGAACAATAAATAACATATCATGACATATGATCACAACAGGTTTAATATAATTGGAAATAACATAACAAAACATAGGTGAAATTCTCAACTTGCATATACAAATCCATACAATTCCATTGTCATCAATTCACAAAAATATAAGTACGTTGTCAAGAGTGATTACTCACCTTCTTTGGTTAGAGAAGTGATTCAAAACACAACACAACGACTACGACAAGCAGAACAAATTACGGACAAGCTTGAGTGAGAGGAGAATCCAAATCCGACGCTTTGAAAAATAAAATAAATTCCATACGTAAACAAATAATTCACATAGAAAAAATAAAAGTAGAAAAAATATATATTTGTAAACATGTGAAGAGGGCTTGTCTAGGGAACACATAGGTTTGGTCTAGGGTTTACTTGGGTTCGGCCATAGGGTTTGGTTTGGATTTGGGTTCGACCATAGCGGTTTGGACTAGGTTAGGGTTCAGCCATAGGGGTTTGGACTAGGTTAGGGTTGGGTTTTGATAGAGAAGGCTCGGCCTAGGGTTAGGGTTTTGGTAGTGGAGGCTCGGCCTAGGGTTTTGGTGGTGGAGGAGATGGTCACGGCCAAGGCAAAGCAAATGGAAGGGTTTGAGGAAGTTCGGCTATGGGGTTTGTGGTGGGAAGAAGAGGAGTGAAGGCCGAAATTTATGAAGAGGGAAGGGAAAAAGGAAAGAGGAGAAGTGGTTTTTGGCTAGGGTTTGTGGTTAGAAGGAGAGGAGATAGGTGTGGCCGAAATTTTTGTGGGGAGGAGGAGGAAAATTTATAGAGGAAAAGAGGAAGAAAGTCTTGGGTTTTGAGGAGGAAGATGAAGAAGAAAACTTACATTGATTTCTTTCTACGGAGGCACAAATGAAAAATGAGGAGTCTAGAAAACCCTAGGATATTATATAGTCATCTCAACAGGTGGCTTCTCATCTAACTAAAGAATTTCCTAGCCCACTAGTATATGCCCAAAAAATTCAAAATATAAATAAGATAAAAGCTATAGGGAAAATAACTACGTGTAATACGCCAAAAGTTGTAAATTTTAAGAAATAGGAGTCAAAATTTAACAAAACGAAAAACAAAGAAAATGTTAGAATTAAATCCATCTTCATAAAAAAAAGGAAAAGTTCAAAGTTCAAAATTTAAAATTTTCACAGAAAGTCAAACTTTGACCAAAGTTGACCAAAATTTGCATTTTAAGAAAAATCTTTATTTTATTAAATTTGGAAGAACATTTCACATCAAATCCCAAAATATTACATTAAATTTCCAAATTTATCAAATTTTAAAATAATTATATTCAAAGTTTCAAATGAATTTTCATTTAAAATATTTTCAAAATTTGCGGGTTGTTACACTCTCCCCCACTCAAAAATTTTCGTCCTCGAAAAGGAACGAGACCCAGAAAACAAAGAGGGATAAGTAGGATAATGAATAGTACCTGGAACAAACAATTCCGGATATGAAGCACGAATGCTCTCTTCCGTTTCCCAAGTACAATCCCGATCATCAGTACTCCATTACACTTTGACCAAGTGCGTCCGATAAGAGGTGCTACCTCACTGGTCCGAGATCGCTCCTGTTTTAGCCACCTTATGCCAACTCACTGGAGTTGGGTCCACGTATATACCTTAGGATCGTCGCCACCGTCCTACTTCATTCTGGAAACTCCACCGCGTACACAGTTGTCAAAGTGGTTTTCGGTATCGACAGAGAGTATGTCCATATCTGATCCCGGTCTCTTTAACAACCAACGTTATTATAACCCATGGTTATAACTTTTAAAACAATACTTTACTTCAAAATAAAATATCATTTCAAAACCATATATTTATCAAAATAAAGATTAAATCAATTCCAAACCATTTCCATATATTTAAAACATCATATCATTTCAAAACTTCATTTCAAATCATTTCAATATATCAAAATATCATATCTTTCCAAAACTTCATTTCAAATCATTTTAATATATCAAAATATCAATCTTTCCAAAACTTCATTTCAAATCGTTTTAATATACCAAAATATCATTTGAGTTCAAATCTAAATATCCAACTTTAAATACTCTTTAAATTTAAAGATATACTTCATTTATTATCATTTCAAGTCACCTTTTAAATAGTTTATATTTCAATCAAAATAATTCATTTAAACCGTTTAAAAGTGTAATTATTATATTTTCAAATCAAGTATTCAATTTCCAAAGTTTCAAACCATTCTGAGTTCGTTTACTAAGTCAAAACCCATATTTATTAAAATTTCAGCATTTCACAGCATTTAAAAACAACTGCTATAAGTTATTTTTGAAAACATTTTTAATTCAGCAAAGACAGCATTTAAAACTGCTGTTAAAACTTAGTTTTTAGTTAAATTATAGTTCAAAACAGAAAAGACAGCATTTCAGAAGTGCTGCGGTAACTCAGATTTCAAAACAAAGGTTTGTTTGATTTAGCATTTCCAGAGAATGCTATAATAGACCTGAGTACAATATTAGCCTATAAGTTCAATTACAGCAACTACAGCATTTCAGAAATGCTGTAATAGCTCTTTTTACACAATTTTAGTTCAATTCAGAAACTATAGCATTTCTGAATGCTATTAAAAGTTAATTCCAGATTTTAGTGTATTTCCAGCAACTAAATAACTTCAATTTAAAACACATAAACATTTTAAAAATCATATTTTAACATTTAAAATGTTCATTTACATATCATTTAACATATATCTTTTTCACAATCAATTTCTTATAATTAAATTCAATTTTCAACAATTTACTTAATAAATTTAAGTGTAAAAGTTTCCAATTCTTCACATTTCAACAAATAACTTAACACTTCAAATTTAAATTACCATTTCACAAATTTAACTAAATTTCCAATTTTATTTAATTAACTTAAACCTTTAATTAAAACCAAATTTCACATTTCCAAGTCAAGTTATATTTTTAAAAGATCACTTTTAAACATTCATTTATTTAACCACTTAAACTCATAGAAAAATCAATAATACTTTAATAAATCGCTTAAATTCAAATTTAATCAAATTATCATATTTACCATTTTCCAAATATAATTAAATTTTCATTTTTATTCATATAACTTAAATATCATTTTTAACCAAAATTCCAAATTCCAAACTTAAGTTATATTTCAATAATCCAATTTAACCATTCCTTAATTACATTTTCAACTCATAGAAAAATCATGATTTCTTTATTTTAAAACATTTCAAAATCTATTTAAATAAAATTTCATAAATTTATATTTTTAAAATACTTAAAAATATCCAAAAACACTTTATAAAATAACCACGGGCCTGTATATAGTTTTCTAACCTAGGTCAAGTGATACGGATATGTATCATTTCAATCCGCAGTTTAAAAAGAAAAATCCGGGTTCTATCATTTCAAACCCGCAATCCCAAGTTAAATGAATGAATTTGAAAACCGCTCAGGCCTATCATTTCAGCCCATAACGATATTCCCTTATTCTAAAGTCCGTTCGGGTATGTATCATTTCAACCCATAGTGATTCTAGTCTACAGGAAACTTGCAGTGTGATAAACTGATATAAATAAACAGAATAACATAAAACAACAGTAACATATGATATAACAGGTGTGAACATCATATGATAATAATATAAGCATATATAACATGATAATATACATTACAGATTCAAATGGTGTCGGTTTAGCAGTTATATAGGTACATATTGTCTGGTGAGAATAACTCACTTGTTTAGAGCTGGAGATATCCACCAAAGCACACAACACAACACAATGAAGGCACGATGACATGGATATGACTTGAGAGTGGAGAGCCAAATATAATTGCCTTGTATACATATAAACAAAACAAGACAATGTATACATAAATATGTAACACAAAACAATATCGAAATGACTTGAAATAAAAAGCAACAAAGGGCAAAGTGATTCGACCTTTCTTTAACCATTCAAGAGCTTGACCAATGGGATCTTTTGCTTAGCCATAGCTGGACATAATCTCAGGTTATGGCATCAAAATAGCACGACAACAAGGAGATGATGATGGTAGGAGTTACATATGAATAAGACAAAGGGTCAAGGCAAAATAAGTGGAGTTTTGGTGCATTTTTGACTCATCCAAAGGCAAGTGGGGCTCGGCCCTTGCATGGTTCAGGTCTGGACAGTAGTTTAATTGATGAGTAGGGGTCTGGACAAGGTGGTGGTGGCGGCTAAATGTGGTGGCCAAGGTCAAAAATGAAGGGGAGATGAAGGTAGGCTTGGCTATGTAGTTGTTTTTGGAGTTTTTAACATTGTTTTGTGGTGCTAGCCTCAAAGAGAGGTCAGGACCATGGATGGATCTGAAATGATGGCTGGAGATGGTGCCAAGGAGGAGTGGTAGGGGATGGTGCCCTTGGCTATGGTGAAGGGGCCATGCAAATTAGAAGAGAAACAGGGCAAAAAGTAAGAAAAATGGAAGAAAAAGTGTAAAAGAGGAGGCCATTACCAAGGAGATTTTGAAGAAGCCTTGAGAATGAGAAGTGCTGATGTATTTTCACGTGAAAAGAACAGGTAATACACAGCTATGACATAGAATTGAACGGCCAATAATGCACATAATTGAGGAGTTTAAGAAATGAAGAGTTTTGAAGGTGAAAGGACTTATGTTTTTGCACTTTTTAAGACCTTTGGTATTTCCTTTTCTCTTTGATTTTAAATAAACAAAATAAACTCAGAAATATTATTTACAAACCGAAACTAAGTAAAAATATAAGAAAATAAATAATTAAATTTAAGAAAAATATAAAAAGAATGAAAGAAATTACTTAAAAATACAAAATAGTGTCCGGAAATTAGAAATAAATCACTACTAGTCTTGGAAAAATATCCACTTCATTTTAAAAATATTATGAAGTGAAAATTTGAAATAAAATAATTTATTTATCATTTCCAAAACAAAATAAATAATTAAATTGGAGAAAAATAGAAAAAGGAATAAAGAAATTGTTTAAAAATAGCAAACAGGACATAAAAATTACAAGAAAATTACCAATGGCTTTGGAAAATTATTTACTCCATTTTAAAATATTACAAGACAAAATTTGAAATAAAATGACTTTTAAAATATTTTCAAAGTGAATAAATAATTAAATTTTAATTATATAACTAAATTAAGAAAATAGCAAAGAAATGGAAACTAGGTTTTAAAATTAGAAAATAAATTCAATAAACTTTAGAAAAATTATACTATCACTTTAAAATTATTAAAAGATAAAAATATACATAAAATAACATATTAACACATATTAAAATAAAATATGACAAAGAAAAATAAAATTTAAAATAGACAATATTGCTAAATAAAACAAATTATACTCAAAGTTGAAATGTACATAACTTTTACAGTTTAACTCCGTTTTCAGCGAAACGAAAAGCAGTATTCAAGTTACTACATCTATTTTCATAATAAAAGATAAAATTTATAATTTCAAATATTTAAAATTTAAATTTAAAAGTCAAAGTTTGACTATTGACCAAAAATCAGATTTTCTGGAAATATTAAATCTATTCATATTTGGAATTCTAATCCACACCAAAATCAAAGTTTATATTTAAAATAACAAAATTTATTCTTTTTCATAAATAAAGCTTTTGAATCTGGAAAAATCAATTTAAAAATATTTGTAAAATACAGGGTTGTTACAGTTACATAAGCCAAGTATTTGATGGTTTCCAATGTGCAAGCAACTACCTAATCGAACATTAATTCCAATTCAATGTTTCAATCACATAATACAGTTTATTCAATCATTAAACCAAGGAATCCATAGCATGAAATTGTACTTCACTAATTTCATTCAATCGCTACCAAATTCCCACTATATGTATAAAATGGGTATTTGTGATCAAATAAGAATTAACAGTGTTTAGTTTCTAAAATTTGAAAATTCACCGATTCGTTTTAACTCAGTAATTCATCAATTCATTCAAAACAATTCAATCATACACATTCAAGTGTTTTCACGCAAACAACGATATCAAGGCATCTAAAAATGGATATTCATTTATGTTGATATAGAAGTGTGAGTTACAATAACTCACCTTATCTGCTTGATTGTTTACTGTACTGTCGGCGTCAAATCCCGCATCGATCTCTAACTACTGTTGCCTTGACCATACCACCAACACCATTGCTGCCTCACGTCCTCCCTGCTTGATGCCAATAATCGCACAATGCCTGCCCTAGATCCATGCGACCATCTTCGTCGCTTGCGAGCCATGCTTGGAAGCACAACGCTCCATCTCTCTAGTGCTCCACACTAATGAACCAAGTCGCACCCTCCAGATCGCGCTCGCCATGCCCTAAATCAACATCTCTGCCAACCTCCCAATCTCCATCATATGCCTGAACTCGAGTGTCGCCAGTCGCCTCTTGAGGCACTCGGCCTCCTCCTATCGCCAGGCAGCCATAGCGGCGATTCACTCACCGTTGCTTATATTTTTTTTCGATTTTCATTTGTTAGATTTCCAAAAGTGAGAGGATAGGGGTATACGATTTGGGGATAAGGGCATGGTATAAGGGAGAACGTGTTTGATTCTTCAAATTGGGCTTGGGCTTTATTGTTTTCATATATATATATATATATATATATTTATGTATATGTATGTATGTATGTACGTACGTACGTATTCCTATTATTCATTACTTCCCTTTTTTTCAAATAAGTTTCAATTTAATTCGAATCGTCCTATTTTTCATTTTGCGAAATATAAACTTCGATAACTAAACTTCTTATATAAATAAAATTTGCATTTCCCTTACTGTTTAAAATTTTCAATCCTTATATTTAAATGTGAATAATTCCACAGCTAATTTGCAGAGCCATTTCAAATTTAAATTAATATACTATCTAATTTACAAAGTAAAATTTTGATAATGACACAACATTGTTTGATTCAATATTTACCCATCTTTATTATTAATTTTCCTTACTGTATTGATATAAAATAAATTTATTCATCTTCACCAATTTATTGATTTAACTAAATATCAATTAAAACTTCTTTTCATCTATTTCAAATATATATAATTATTTACACCATAAATTATTTTATATTTATTAACACTTTTTATTTGAAATAAAAATGAATTATTCAAAAATGAAATTTATTAACTAATTTAATTTTTCTATAACTTTTTATAAAATAATAAATTTGATTTCAAAAATAAAAATTATCTGTTTGATTTCAAACACTTCTATTCTAATTCAATTCATATGATATTACGAGTTCGAAAACAGGGTTGTAACAATTGTTACAAGAAGTGACGGCAATAGCCGCTGACACATCAGGAGGCAGTGACTTAGCTGATGGAGGAGACACAAATGCACAGATCATTGGAGAAGAGGCACTAAAAATAATGCCAGAACGTGTGTGGGACAGATCTGGCAATGAAGATAGGGCTTAGACCTCTTCTTCTTAGGCATAAGAGAAAGATGAATTGAAAGCGAGGTAGGGATAGACGAGGGAAAAACAAAGAAAAGGAGGAGGAAATGATAGCAGCTCAGACAAAAGGAGAAAGGGAAAAAGGAAAATTCGCTGACACCAAAGAAGGATATTTCACTGTCGCCATTAACGATAGTTGTCGCCTTAGTTATGTTAGTATTCCGACATGATAAATTTTATATTATAATAATCTATAAAATTTCCCACTCACCTTTTAAAAGCGATCCAAATCTCCAGATCTGAAGTAGAACTTTAAATTCATCTCTAAATCCATTTTAATTAAAGAAATATATATAAAAAGGGTATATACATACATTAGAATTACAGATCCGAGAAGAGAATTGGAATAGAGAGAGAGAAATAGATAAAAATAAATGTAAATATATAAATTACCTCAAATACGCGTATAGTTGATTCTCTTCTCTTCTTCTTTTTATTAGATTTCTATTCTTCTCCAATTTGTACAAATATAGATATAAATATCTTATTTTTATAATTTAGAAAGAAAGTGGAGAAGAAGAAATGGTAGAGCTTCGCTACTGCTTCTAGAAAAATATGAGAAGGGAAGTAAGGGTTAGGCCTAAATTTATAGGCGTAAAATCAACTAGAATCGTTAGTTCAAAATATATTAAATCCGGGTTGTTGGGCCTAAGCGAACCCTAGCCGCCACACATGAAGCGTCGACCGCCCATTCCTGGGGGTCGACCGCCCTTGGTCGACCACTCCAATATGTTGTCGACCTACGGGCCTTAGATAATTAATATATAAACATTATTTAATTCTATTCGAATTATTTGCATTTCGAATTTGTTTTTCGTCCGCAACTTCTTCGTTTGGACTCCGATTGCAGAACTCCAAATGTGAAAGTTGCTCAAAATTTCATCATTAACGCAATAGTGCAAGTTTCTTGGTCAAATTCCATATTTGGAGCTATATTAATTAACTAACTAATTAAATAACTAACGTCAAATTACAGGGTGTTACATTCTTCCCCCTTAAAAACAATTTCATCCTTGAAATATCACCAATGACTAAGTCATGGTTCTTGCTCCTAATATTCTAATATACACAACCAATAAGTAACCAAACGTGCATAGTGTATTACTGTATCACCACATAGAAAATATGTATGCATAATGATCCTGAATCGGATCCTCCTGATTGCATTTCTTTGAATTTTTTTTTAAAAATATGATGTAAACAACCTATAAGTATATTGGCAGTTTTATATGTATGCTGCTTTTGAAAAATCTTTTCTACCAATACCCTCATCCTCCTATGAATAGAAGTATGAAGCAACCAATTTTGTATCCACTTCTTACCATCCAAAAATCTAAGGCATTGAATAATCGCTTCCTAAAATTTACTATGCTGGAATAAGAAATTAGGTGGAGAATTTATCATTCTTACCATGCTAAAAATTTATCATTCCCGTAATACGGTGGAATTATCCATGCTGCCCCGATTTTCTTCCAAATTTTCCACGTACAAAACGCATAAGGCTTATTTCAAGCTCTAAAACGGAATTAAGTCTAAAAATAGACTCGCGCACTTCGTCGACAAGGTATTGAAATAGAAATTCCAAGGCTTAACCATTTTTCCATGTTATCGCTTACATTTATCGCATCGTCGATCTTAATGCGCTACAAAATTCGTAGATTATAACTCTATTTTCCTTCCCTATGCTTAACATATGGCCTTCAAAATCAAACATTTCACAAAAAACTTTCTCACTTTTCAAATTTGTAGGTCACTTGCAAAATAAAGTCCCAAAATACTTAGACACACATTTTCCCTTGAAATAAAAAAACACTAAAAGTAATATAAGATTTAAAAATAACTAAAACACAAAACCATTTTTTTCAGAAGAGAAGCTTTTCAAATCAAGGGGAAACTTCTAAAAATATTTTCCTTCTAAAAAATTTAGATAAATCAAACCACAATCTAGCGTAATCAGAAGTTGATTATGCGCTAAACGCATAAACCAAATTCTAAAACCTATAACTATATTTAACCAACAAAACTTGACATTTTATAAAAGAAAAATATCAACACATCTAGTAGTCAAAAAATTTAGCTTTTAAGGAAGACCCGTGATATAAAAACAACTTAATCATGTACTTCGCTATAATTTTCCAACTATTCTAAACTTCCAGTCTTATATTGGATTTACTGTTTGTTAAATGTCTTTATGAAATTCCCATATTTATAATGCTTATTTACTATGCATATATAGAAGCAATTTGAATTTCTAGAAACTATAACATAGTACATAAATTGGAACTCATAATATTGCGCGTGCCTTTTTAAAAGAGGCAACTAACAGTTACAACCCAAACAACCAAGAGAAAAGAACAAATGCTTGAAGGGAAATGAAAATGACACCATAAATCCGAAAGTAATGCCTACAGACTTTGAGACTCCTTGCTCCACGGCTAGAGCTCGATCCATTGCTGCGACCCTTCAACTGTCATAGCCTGGCAGCTATACATCCAATCCCGTGCCACTGGCGCTGCTGATGTTGCTGACGGCTTTGGAGTTGCCATCTTCCTAAGGAAGGATCTAATGATGGTAGAAGGAACCATCTACTAAACTTCCTCTCCATGGAGGTTCACTCGTATTACCTAAAGACGAGAGTGGATAGGTGAAAATACGAAAAGTGACTTTATGGATTGCTAATCCTTGATTAACAAATTGAATCAAAAGGATTGGGTCCATTTGACGACGATGTCGCCAATACTAGCATAGGTAGTCTTCTGCACCCTGGGATTAATCCGGTCGTAACTTCCCATCTTAGGAATGACGTTATGCCAAATGATGTGCACAACCTGATGGGTAGTCAGACGTAGATTATCCGTCTTCTAAACACCAATATCTTGGGAAAAGATCTGCTGCAAAATCTCTGACTCTGTCACTTCAAAATCATCCAAGTCCACGTCCTTCGTGGAGTCCTTCGAAATCTCAGCAAGATCATCATTAGTCAACTAAATCAAAACACCCTTCACCATCGAACGAATCAAACTATTTGCTCCATCAAAATTCTATGTCAATAGGACATCGAAATGGTAGATGCAACTTGGCTAACATTCCCGCTCAAAAGTCTCGACGTAGAGGTTTAGTGCAAATCCTATCGCGACGAATAACTCTTCCAGCCCAAAAGTGGCAAAACCTTCTTATAATTTTGATCCAGCTAAGTGGCCTTTAAAGGGATGAGACCATAGTGGTGCAAGGAAGAACTGGTAGTGTAGAAAGGTGTCTTGGACTAAGAAGTAGTCAGAGGGAGGATATAGGGTTTAGATCTGGAGTGGTCGTGGTGCGAGATCTAACGTGCGAAGCCAGCACGTGGGGGGAAAAGCAAGGCTGCTGCTCCAAGGAAAAAAATGGCATCGCCTAAGGGAGGAATGGAAGAGAGAGGTTGATACTTAGGAGGAGGAGGAGGATGTAGATTGGGATTGGCTTGTTAAGGAAGGAAGAACAAAAGAAGGCAATTGGAGAAATTCGGATGTGACTTTTATAGTCCTGTTCCAAGTTCAAGTTGTGCCAAAACTCGTTAACTAGAAGACCACTCTAGGTTTACCGCTAGTTGGTCAACCGCTAAATGGACTTTGGGGGTTAATTAAACCTAGACCCAATTAGGGTTGGATTAAATAACAATAATTGTTTCGTGCGTCTCGTACGATTTAACACCATTCGAAAATTCCTATCCTCATCACGGCGATGTCAAAGCCTACCGCCTAGTCCCAAACCATGCTCAAGCAATTCACATTTGTCCTAACAAAACTACTACAACCAACAACTATTCTAAAAACCTGAAAATATTCCAGCTGCTATTTCCTGTCTATTATGCACGAAAATATTTCTTCCAATAGTTGGTGGGTACAACAACACTTCAAACTATAAACTCCAATAAAATTAAATGTCATTCCTATTTTCTCCATATCTTAAAGAGAGAAGATTTTAAAAACCTCGATTTTATAAACAAAAAATCTTTGAGCTAAATAGATGCTCCTTTATACTTATTTCTTTGAAAATTAAAATTTCAAAAACTTTTCCAAAACAATATTTCCAAAATAAATCCTTGGGAAATGAAACCATTTGAAAAAAAATCCAAATCCTAAGACATTTCCAAAATATACTTTATAAAAATTCTCTCACAGGTTTAATACTAAGGAATTGACATTAATTATCTAAATAAAAATCTGGTTTACCATAAAAGAGGTGATCAATGAATGCACCCTAGCAAAAAACTTGGATTTGGACAATTGTGGCATACAGACTTTAATTTCCCACCTATCTGAAATAAATGTGTGTCTTCGACTGGAACTCATTATCAAAATCCAAAATCACAAGGTAGCTAGAATATCAACCATCAAGTAGAACACCTCCAGTCTTCGGGATTCTACCATCTGTTGTACTTATGCTCTTCATCAACAATGCCTTATGCATCACTAGCACTCCATGGGGTACTTCAGAATTGACGTGAAAATCTTAACTTTAATATATTTTCAACCCATAATTGCTTGGCCTATTCCTTCGGAGTGGAACTACAACTACTTCTATTATCGGAATTCTTAGAGTCTGACGTAAAAATATAATAATACTTGATAGGAAATTAATAAGACGTTTTCTCAATTTATCCTAATTCCTCTGATCTACTAACCTAAGATCTGATACCAAATGTAACAACCCATACCTGAATAGGCCTAAATTTTGATAAAAATCGAAACTTAAGTCCATAAAAGTGCAGATCGTTGGATTTGGGACCTGCAAATAAGCACGAGCATCATCGAAGATTGATAGAAATCTAAACTCACAATGAAAAAAATTATAGGATAAGAATACTGACCATGACTACTACCTTGGAATTAATGGTATTTCATGGATGGCAGATTGTCACACCACCATCAAGCATGAGAGAAAAGGAGACTTCTCTAACAACCAAACACATCCAGCTTCAGTGACCTGTTCCTCTAAATCTATCTTATGGATTGTAATGAGTTAGGGGTCAGAACAACGTTCTGATGACTGGAAAATTTATAAACTGTCCATAATATAAATTTATACCGATTAGTTTATTGGTCCTAGCTACATAGACGTTTGACCACTATATATGGCCTTATAATATATAACAACCATATCACTACTGCATATATCATTATTAAAGTTTTAGCAATGTGAGAGACTGTACAGAAGCCACTTAATACCCCATTAGAAAGGACTGGGCATGCCTCTGACCATTTAATACCTATTTATTGGTAGGCCTTTGCCATTTAATACCTAACCTCAAGGCGGACTTCTCACTGGTACTATCAAGCTGACATTGCTTGGAAATCTCATTGGACTACTCAATACTTTTTTCATAGGAAAGAAGCGGACACTATAGCCACTTAATACCTCAAACCTGAGGCGAACCCTTTCCCAACGTATCCATTATCACTCTTAATTATAAATATGGAATCTCGTTTGGTTACTCCTTTCGGTAGGTAGGCAGGCCGTACAATAGCCACTTAACACCTTAACACTAAAGTATACCTTTTTAAAGATATCTTTAATTATTTGGAATCTCACTAGGTTATTTAGTACTTCCTTATAGGAGAGAAGCGTACCCTACAGCCACTTAATACCTCAGGCCAGAAGCGAATGCCTATGGAGATACCCTTCATCGCACCTAATTACAAATTTGGACCATTTAATACTTTTTAATTGGGAAAGTGGCGGGCCCTCAAACAACAACTTAATACCTCTAACCCTAAGGCATGTCCTATCGCTCGCAAAGTCATAGGTCCTAGGATTAGTGATATCTCATGTAATGATCTGCCTTTCTTACTACCAAAAAACGACACTTAATACATCATCGGTATTCATGTGTCAATCATTTAGTCGTCGAAAAGATAGGTCATTAAGGGTGAAAGAAAAATAAAGATAAAATAGAAGAGAAGAAACTAACAACATAGAATCTCACAATACAAAGGAACAATATATATTACTCAACATAATATATTACAAAGTCATTCTAATACATATACTAGCCTAGGATAGTTTTAATAGCCTGCCCCTACCTAACAGGTATAGTATACATATAATACAATGGAAATAAGAAAAATAACCAGCTATCGATAAAGCCACCTACTCCAAGCTCCTCCAAGTTGAATCTATGGAAAAACCTGAACTACTGGGCTGCCCATTCAAATTTGAGCACCCAAGAGTTTAGGAAAAAGGAAAATAAACTCCGGGTCGGACATGGGTCTGGTGTGTGTAAAGCATACATTTTAAGTTTATAAAAACCTTTGAATCAAAGGCATCTCGTAAGACCACATCACACATAAACATGGACGGGGTTTTTATCTTATGATAACCAAAACATTTTTTATAGGAAATACATTGAAATTATAATAATGTCCAGGGGTTAAAGTAAAATATGAATATAGCTGAAATGCTTGTATCTCACATTTCAACATAGTTCTAAGGGTTAAAGTAAAATATAAATATAGCTAAAATGCTTGCATCTCACATTTCAACATAGTTGGGCACAACTAAGTCCATACGGCGCTTATTGGAGAATGGATTCCATATAATGACCGGACTGCTAGGGTACCGCCCATTACGGTGCACCTTTAAATAAAATAAAATCGAGGACCTTGGTGGGGTCCCTTACCAATAAATAACCGACCTACCACTTGACTAAGAGTATCGAATATGATCACTCCATGGTTAATGGTCCCTGAAGCATACAAATAAGATATAATATCGACTCTAGATAGGGATTATCATACCCTAATGGTAGCGACTCACTTAGCCCTACCGCATCTCTCCTATTTTAGTCATTCCCGTTTGATGAGGCTTGATGTTACTTTTTTACCTTTTATAAGCACTTCCCACTTGGAATGCTAACATTTCTCTCAAGGCAACAATGCAATGCTAGCATTCATCCATACAAGTTGTCCACGAGATGGACAAACCGAAGGCACTACTTCTACTACATCCTTTTTGGAATCACCCTCAAGGTTAATAGCAAGCAGCCCTTGCACTTTAAAGAGCTCCGTCTTCAATTTCATCATCTTTAAGATGTCTTAACTTCAAAACGCTTTGAGTTAGATTGAAGTGGTTTTTGGATAACATGTCTGATACCCGTTACTTCGAAACAACTTTCGATAATTTTCGGTAAACTCAACCCGTGTTCTTTAGGAAATAAACAGTCAAAGATATGAGCACATATCACCTCCCAACTGTTAGTGAATGGATTTTCTTATCAATTTTCATAAGAGAATGAAACGAGATTTATACCGCATAGTACAACGTCATCAGAGATGACTGTGCCATTTAACTCACTTGTTTCTTCAAGATATTTCCAAAATTACGTTTGGGTCCATATTTGATAATCGGTTATTTAAAGATCAAATAAATAACCACAAATTCCATTTGAGATTTTTTATCCATAGCAGCCACTAAGCCTCAAACAAATCCTTATTTAATAAATATCTTTTCTAAAATGTTTATCTAAAACATTCATATACTTATCTGTCTTACATTAATATACATACAAAACATTTGCGAATAACTTCTTACTTCCAGATCTTGTTAAAAAGGATTAAACAAATGTTGTTTAAATTGGAGGTAAGGACAACCCTAACACTATCCCCTCAGTGTTAAGTGTGGAACGGATGCTCCATCAGTTTAGAGAAACCTAGATCTCAAATTCTTTTTTTATACTTCTTTCGAAAAATCCTTTTTAGTCAAATCTATTTCATTCATGAAATCTCTTTTTCTTGAAATCCAAATCCATTTCAAAATGCTTTACAACTTTTCAAATTCATTTATAAAACCCTTTTTTAAATATTTAAAATTATTTATATAAATCACTTTTATAAACATTCAAACCTTCTTATATAAATTTTCTTATAAATATCCAAACCTTTATATAAACCCCCTTTATGAATATCTAAGTCATTTTCTAAAACTTCTTTTATAAATACCCCAAATCATTTATAAAACTTCTGTATAAACCTTTCCTGTTTAAACAACTTCTTAAGTAACCTCAATCAAATTAGCTTCCTTTAAAAAGAAAATCCATTTTACAAAACTTCTTTATTTATGAAACCTTCTTTGCTTAAAAACTCAAATCCATTTACCCAAAACACCTTGTAAATATCCAAACTCCTTCATAAAACTCTTTATAAAAAGTTCTTTATATAACAGGGAAAACCATTCCCATTAGTTAAGAAATGTCTTTAGTAAAACCATTTGTCAAATCATTCTTTAAATATCTTATTCAAATTGAAATAACTCTGAAACCATTTGAAAAAAATGAGATATTTATCTTTACAAAATCAGCGCAGGCTTACCGACCACAATGGTGCTTTTATTTTGATTTTACTTATCCAGTTTAACATGGCATCACATAACAACAGGTATATAAGGGATCAACACATAATCAATCAACTTAAGCAAATGTTTAAGTTAATTGTAATAGCAGAATGGTGCTTTGTTCTATTAATGGATGTCATTTAGTTTTCCTAATCATATGGGGTTACTTAAGAGTAATTAGACCATGAGAATCAAATCCTTGTTAAATACTGGTTGAACTCAAAACAATTTTAAAATAAATTAAAAAATCCCTTGTAAATGAGAATCAAATCCTTGTTAAATACCAATTGAACTCTAATTAAAAGTAATTAAACCTTATTAAAACATAATTAACTTTGACTAATGATAAATCAAATTAAACCCATTTTTAAATAATAATTAATTAATAATTATCTTAAATAAATAAATAATTAATAGTTAATAAATCATTATTTAATAATTAAATAATAATTGACCTTAATTAAGTAACAAATCACAATTAACTTAATTGATTACCATTTAAGTTTAAAAACCATTATTAACTAATGATTAAGTACTAGTTACCTTTATTTATTAATTAATCAATTAAATAATCATTAAATAAATAAATAATAAATAATTAAATAATTGTTCTCTAATTACTTCCCTAAAGTTAGAAAATATTTTCTAAAAATATTTTAAGTCAAAACAAGTTTAGATTAGAAAAATAGTTGGATTTTCCAAACAGCGCGTATAGCGACTATCGCTATGGCGATGTGCAATTTTCAAACTTGAAATTTTGGTTTTCTAACTTTTAAAACTTCAACTTTGAACTCTTGTCTTATTAAAACATGAAAATAAACCTTTGAAACCAAAATCAAAGATTTGAACTTAAAAACATTTCGCTTTGAAAACAAAAATTAAACTTTTGACAAAAATAGTTTTCTACATCGCTTTTGGTTAGCGATTCGCTAGCTTCATGTCATGAAGCCACATACAACACATACAACATTTAATCATAATACCACATCATAAAATTTTAGCACAATCATAAGCAATAATATTACTTCACCAATACTAACCAACTTTTCCAATATTCAAGGTACAATCTTTATCGTCTACTCAAACTTTGGGATAAACAATCAACTTCAAATCAGCATTTATGAATGCATACATGACATATAATATTACCACATACATAAGCAAAATTTTAGCTCATAAATTTTACAACTTTAAAAACTTAGTAACTTGATTTTTTAAAACATAGACTTTACTCACCAAACTTTCACTAAATCAAGGCATACTTCTACGGAATTAGAGTACAAGCTAGTACTTTGCAAATATGAAGTCGTTGGATGCCTACATCCCAAAATAGGCTCAACCTTGGAGAATTTGGGCTTGGCCATGTATGTTTGTAGAGGGTATGGACTAGTAATTTGGAAGAAAGGTGTAGTAACGTTTGTAGAAGTGTTCTAGTGAGCTAAGGAAGTTATTTAAGCTATGTTTTGAAATATTTTTACTAACTTTATCTCTTAGAAATTTAGTAAGGCAGCTAAGAGTATGGAGGAGCTTAAGGAGAAGATGTGAATAAAATGAAGAAGAGAAGTTGCAAAGGGAAAACATGAAGTGGAAGTTGTATTTATAGGCTTAGGATAGCAATAAAATATATAAAGTGGTTATAATTAAATAAATACACATGTGTGCACCCCATACCTCCCTTCCATCACTTATACACATTCTCTCCCCCTTTTCATGCCTTGAATCATGCTAGTGCTTCCATGTGTGTGTACGAAGGATATGGAGATGATTTGTATACATATAAGTGTGTTTACATATATATATATATATATATATATATATATATATATATATATGCCTTTTATAACATAATTTGTTACATACATGCTTATGTATTAATATATATATATATAAGTTAATATACATAAGTATGCTAAATTAATACTAATCTTAACATGTATAACTGTGTGCATGTTGCACCAAGTGTGCACAACGTTCCCGATGAATTTCGAGTGTCGAAAAGTTGAAATTACGGAAAACGTTCTTCGGTCAGATTTTCTATTTTTATTTGAACTACCTATATTGTTAAACAAAATTCGAAAACTATTTTATCATCATTATTAAATGATTAAATAGGTATGTTTGCTAATAAAATCCATTTATTGATTATATAAAATATTTCTAATTAGCCTATTTCAAAGTGTCAAAATCTTAGGTCATTTACAAATCTATTTTACCATCATTTGTTATTATTTGAAAGAGTTATATTTTAATTATAAAACCTATTATTTTAACATTTAAAATATACTAAATATTCACAAATAAAGCGGAAAATTCTGAGTCATTACACTCTTCCCCCTTAATAGAATTTCGTCACCGAAATTGTAAATTCCCAGTAACACTTAAGCTATCATCAGTCTGCATGATGCACATAGATCATTACTGTGTAAAAATCTGATTTGAACATTTACTCGAACACATAACTTCACTTCCAAACTATTATCGCTCACTTGGCTTCCTAGTGCGGACTTTGATCAGGCCTTTTAATTAGAAAACCTCTATTCTCCTTGCATAACCATAAACTATGACAGACAACTTTGGTTCCACATAAAAACCCTCACAAACACTCGCCGTCAGAAATTGAGTGATAAATCCTTATTCGGAATGGTGTAAAACACCTCCAGTCATATACTCGAATCTAAGTCGAGAACTCTGTGAAAAGAAGAAATGATCTTTATACAACCTACGTACTGATCTAACAATTCTTACTGCCTAACTACTTTCAACCATCTCAACATGCTTCATACAAATTAAATTTTAACTTATATAATACTCTTCTACATCCTAAGAGTATATACAACATCTTGTAACAATCCTAATTTTTGATAACATTATTCAGGAGATTTAATTAGCTAAATTATGTATTATAATGTAAATGTAAAGTGATAAGGAGATTGGGATTTGTAAATAAACTTAGAGGTCGTGCTTGATTAACTTGAATAGGCTTATAAATGGTTATAAAAGATAATTAAATTAACATAAGGGCATTAGGGCAATTGTTGCCCATATTTCCTTACTGTTATACTCTTATTCCTATACCATTCACATTCATTTTATCATAAACAAAATAAATGTAAGAAAAGAGAAAGAGGAGTCGACCATTAGGAGTAAGAAGAGAAGTAGAAATTCAAGATTTAAGCTTAGAATTCAAGCTAAAGGAATCAATCTCAAACTATCTTCAATTTCCTTATTCAAATTAAGGTCAATAATAATCATAATCAGCTCTATTTTGTTTCAATCCTATGTTTTCGGATTTAAAATTAAATTCATTTTATGATGTTTTGGATGATGGTATGCTCAGATTCATAATATTTTTGATTTAAATCCAATTGTCTAAATATGGATAAACACGGTTTTAGGGTAAAACCAATTGCAAATGATTTTTGAATGCCATGGAAAAAATTTATGTTATGTAAAATATGAATTTAGAGATGGGTTTCGATTTTTGTAATTTTCCAAGCTATGGAATATTTATTATGAATTTTCAAAGGAAAATATGGTTAATTGGGTTCAGAAATTAATTTTGGATATTATATGATGAATTTGGGTTTGAAATTTATATACATTAGATAAAATATTAAAAGTGAATTTTTGTGATTTTTAGGGATTTTTACTAAGAGAATTTTTATGGAAATTAAATTATTTTGAAAGGAGGACCTAAATGATTTAATTGTTTTGCTTAATGGAAGGGCTTATTTAGTAAAATTTATCATGGTTTAGATCTGAAAATATGCGGCAATTATTTGAATCAAAACCTGAAAAGTTTAAGGCAACCAATCAATAGTTTACATATAGGCAAGTTTGTTACAAAGAAATTACTTTATTTGGTAAAAACAGACTTTACCCAGAAAAAGTAGGTTCTGCCACTTTTGGAAGTACCACTTCGACCCTGAGCTTTCGCCTTCAATCAATTCAATATCTTCCAGGCCGGAACCAACTGTGCCGAAACCAATACATAGGCTATCAACATTGTTGGTACGAAGTGGATTGGAGAAAGGTGGAAAGCTTGGTTTTGATACATTTCTTCCGATAGGGTCGAAACTGTTGTTTTGTTTTCTAAAGAAAAGCGCTTGCCAGTTTATTTAAATGCTTTCAAAGGAGTCAAAACCAAGGCTTTCGAAAGGGTCTTTTAAACAAGCTTTTGAAATAGATTTACCGCCTTATTTTTCAAAATAGTAGCTTCCGAAGGAGCTACTTATTTTTCAAATTAAAGCTTTTGGGAGGGGTAGTTCGACCAAGTCAGAATATTTTTGCCGCTTTTATGCCTTTCGAAGGTATTGAAGATATTAATGCTTTTGGAAGGTAATCTTTGTTTTAAAAATATAAGCCACTTTTGATAGCTTTCGAAAGGGGTTAGGGGTTTCAAATCCAACCTTCACATGTTTTACCCAAATGTTTTATGCTTTCGAAAAGTTGGTGCCGATGCCATCAAGTTTTCCCCAATATTATTTGTATAATAAATAATGGTTCTGAAAGAGATACTTTTGTTTATATTCACCTGACCCAAATGTTATTTTAAATATAAACCCAATGGTTTCGAAAGAGGGACTTTCAATAGTTTTGAAAGGGGTACTTTCCAATGGTTTTGAAGCTATGCTTCCATAGTAAAATGGTACATTCGAAAGGTTTTGAAAGAAAGGTTTTAAAGTATTTCAAAAGGCAAGGGCCTAATGTTTTGAAAATAGATTTATAGGCTTTCGAAGGAGGTTATCCAGTGAGGTCGAAAGCAAGGTTTTAAAGGTTTTGAAAGACTTTGTTTTTCAAAATAAATAACCCAATCTCATTTTAAAGAAAACCCATGGCTAAATAAAGGATCTTTGAAAACATTTTATGTATGAAGATTTGAAGATATGTTTCCTTGATAAAATAATAGGTTAAAGGGATTAACTATGTTTTATATGAAAATGATTTCAAGGATATTAAACCCACATGAGTGGTATTGTTTTGTATTATGTTTGCTTCTTCAAATATAAATGTATTCACATTACAATGGACCCATAACTACATTTTGTGGATAAAGGGTAGAAGAACCAGCTAGGTTGACCCGGTTGTTAATATAAATTGATTAAACTCCTGAATGAGTAGAATTGCATCCAGCAGGTAGGGGAGACCAAAATATAGGATGCTTAATGTGACGACCGCCCATGACCCCTGCACCGAATCTAGAGATAGAGCGCTGTAAAGTGTGCCAGGCGACCATGGACGATTGTCAAGGTAAGATTTAAAACAACAGAATCTATCGTATTACTCACAGCGCATGGACAAAATACAATAGAACATATGTATAGTGAAGCTTTACAGAACAAAATGACATCATATAAAACTCCATAATAGTTGAATACAAGCATCACATAGTCAATACATCCAGCCTCACTACATAATCTCTCAGAGAATACAAAACAGCAGAATATCCAGTACATATAAGAAGATAATATGCAACCCTCTAGCTCGCCTTCGATATCAGCATCGTGAGAAGAGAACAGCACCTATCACCTGCTACCTAGTCTGCCCGTCCCAAAATGGACGAACAGCCCAAGGCAATAAGAATTAAAAACATAAAGCCTTGAGTCAGACAACAGTCTTAGTGAGCAGTAAATTAACTAACAACATACCAAAAGAGCATAAAGGAAAAGGAATAGGAATACAACCCTCCCACTCCAACCTCATTCTACAATGATAGCCCCCAGACACACACTAAGCAGAAGCAAACATAGCAGAACATACAATTTAAAGTAAAGCTATTATCACTCGAGTCAAGGGCGATGTTTTCCAAGTACCAAGGCCTAAATCAGATAAGCACCCAGGAAATACCGCTCTTGAGTCCGAGATGACGATACAACCAAACATCCATGACTCTGGCTATCACTGTTATCACTGCTTCGATATCACCGTTAATTGAATGACCGGCACATTCTTTCAGCCGTCCGTCAAGGGCTAATGAAAACCCCGGTTCTAGACATAACTCCCGCACGTCGTCGCAGCCCGTGCCTAGGACTATCGAATCTGCCCAGAGTACTCGACCATCAACAGTTGGCCGTTGGGACTATCGAATCTGCCCAAACGTACTCTTGCTTAGAGCATGCTAGAACCTTCAACAACGATGCTATCCAAGCCTCCTAGTCATCCTCCTCGACGACTATTCTCATATCCATTCATTATCCTCAACTCGAATCATATCACCGAGTTATCAACATGCTTGGAATGATCCCGTCTGGATTAGACCAAGTCTTCATCATATGATTGCCTCGCTTCATTACATCCTCGCAAAGCCTCATCTCATCATCTCATCATCAAATCTATGCATAAGAGCTTCATCATCCCGCTACATATGCCACGAGCAGCTTTTCCAATTCAAGAGCCTTCCCCTTAGCTTTTGAATCACCTTCGATCTAAATCTAATCATCAATCATCTAGTTCATAACAATCAATCAAATCGAACATCAATCCAAACAATCAAGCATTCAAAAATGATCTAAGTAGACAATTATAACAATAATGGCATTTTCGTAATTAAAGAGTTGAAAGTCCAATAAGCATGAAAACATGGATTATATCTCTACAAACTTGATGAATGAACTTGCATAGGTTAACATATGATAAAATGGATGTAACATCATCATGAACAATGGATCTATACGGATCTACACATAGGATGAAGAAAATGCATGGAAATCTCTATTTTAACACCAAAACGAGCCAACAATCCGATATACTCCTTTGGATCCGTGTGAGAGATAATCACCACTCACCAAATCACCTAAACAAACCCAAATCAACACACTTCAGATCTGGACAGCGAAGGATGAAGCTTGATCTATCACGGATCCGCTTCAAACGAAGAAATCTCTCTTGAAAAGATGAAGATCTTCAATCTAAGCTCTTGAATCTTCAATCTTGATTTGGATGGATGGAAGCACTAGATTAGAGTGGAGAAAAGAAGTGAAGAAGTGTAGAAGTCGAGCTCTCAAAATGGCAGCACTTCGTCGCTTCAAAATCCGGATCCCAAAAATGAAGAGAAGCTCTCCTATTTATAGCAGAAAACTGCCCTAAGTCGTAACTCGGCTATCTCCTTAAGTCGCTGCCGACTTAACACTATGCCGACCTACGACCTAAAAACCCCCACGACTTAACAGAGCCTCCGACCTAACCCTTAGCCAACAACTCCGACCTAACAGACAAGCCTACGACTTAACATGCGCGCGACCTAACTTATTCGAGCTACACGACCTAATACACGCGCGCTCCCTCCTAAGTCGCCTGGACGACCTAACAACTTAGCACCATTCGACTTAACACTTATACGACTTATAAACCTTGCGACCTAACAACTTAGCCTCTCTTAGGGTCGCCAACTTGTTAACTCCTTAGATCGCTAACCCACCCAGTCGACTTAACTACTAAGTCGCTAACTTGCTATCCCAGCTCCTCTAAGTCGTTGCCGACCTAACCATAACTACATCCTATAGGTCGCTCGAAACCTTAACTCGAACTGCCGACCTAACACTTAACACCCAAACACTTAGGTCGCTCACAACATTCTCTTAGGTCGTTGCCGACCTAACTCTACCCCAGAATACTTAGGTCGCTTACTACTCTTCCTTAGGTCGCCTGAACCTCTTAAGTCGGTCACGACTTATCTCCTAGGTCGGTCACTACCTTAAGTCGGTCAACCACACTCCCTTAACTCGGTGAGTTCCTTGAGTCGGCAACTCGACCCAGACTTGTTGCTTAACTCGTCCAAACTCCTAAGTCGGCTACGACTTAGGACTTAAGCAAAATTCTGCCAAAACCAGAAATGACTTAACAACCATACAACCAAAGGTCAATCATTTTAGAATGTTTTGATCCGTAAAAATACGGGTCGTTACATTCTCTCCCCCTTAGGAATTTCGCCCCCGAAATTCCAAACAAACAAGGCAATCAAAGCTATTCTGTACGCCTATCATCCATAACAATCAATAAACCATGCATCCAATTCTAGCTTAGCGTACAGAATTCTAAGACTTAGAACAAGTTACAATTTCGTTAGATGACATGACACCTTAGGGCCATACCTTGAAGAGTTCAGGATGAGCTGCTTTCATCCTCTCTTCCACCTCCCACGTACAGTCGTTATCATCGTCACTCCATTGTATCTTGAGCAACTTAACTATCTTCCTCCTAAGCTGTTTCGTGTCAGTTTCAACAACACGAAGCGGCTTACGAGGTCTTCTATCAACTGGATCAACTTCGAAATCTTCACAGCTATCAGCAGAAACTACGGTATTCGAGTCATGCACATACTTCCGTAGATATGATACGTGAAAAACATTGTGCACACCCGACATCTTCTCCGGTAACTTCAATCTGTAGGCGAGCTTTCCAATTCGCTCGATGATCGGGAATGGTCCAACAAATCTTGGAGTCAATTTTCCTTTCTTCCCGAATCGAATAACATTCTTTAGTGGAGAAATCTTCACAAAAACCATATCACCAACGTCGAATTCCAAATCCTTTCGACGCTTATCAGCATAACTCTTCTGACGGTCTTGGGCTGCCTTCATTCGTTGCCCAATGATCTCTATGCAATCTGAAGTCTGACGAATCATCTCTGGCCCAAGCATCAGCTTTTCTCCAGTTTCCAACCAACATGTCGGAGAGTTACACGGTCTTCCATACAATGCCTCATATGGAGCCATACCAATGCTTGACTGGTAACTGTTGTTGTACGCAAACTCCACCAAATGAAGGTGATCTTCCCATGATCCTCCGAAATCCAAAACACAAGCTCTGAGGAGATCTTCCAAAACTCGGTTGACTCTCTCAGTCTGACCATCTGTTTGGGGATGATAAGCTGTACTCAAACACAACTCGGTTCCCAAGACTTCCTGGAAGCTCTTCCAAAATCCACTAGTGAACAATGGGTCTCGATCGCTCACTATACTCTTCGGAATACCATGGAATCGAACTATCCACTTAACATACAACTCAGCCAACTTTGATGCAGTCCTAGTCGATCGAACAGGAATGAATCGTGCACTCTTAGTCAGACGATCCACAATGACCCAGATCCCTTCATTTCCCGTTCTGGTTCTAGGTAATCCATCGATAAAATCCATCGACACTTGTTCCCACTTCCATGTAGGAACTTCTAATGGCTGAAGCAATCCGCTTGGCTTCTTCTGTTCGGCTTTTACCAACTGGCAATTCATACACTTGGAAATGAAATCTCCAACATCCTTCTTCATGCCTTCCCAGTAGTAGGTTCTCTTCATATCCCGATACATCTTGTTTCCACCTGGATGAATTGTCAGCTTCGAGTGATGACTTTCCTTCAGAACTTCACTCCTCAATTCATCTATATCGGGAACAACTAGTCGTCCTTGCTTTCGAAGCCAACCTTCTCTATCGACCTCGAATCCTTTATCATTTTCTGGATCCAATCCAGATTCTAAATCACGGATAATATTGACAAGCTTATCATCTCGCTTTTGGCTCTCGCCAATCCTTTCCACAAGAGAAGGTCTTATCGATAAGTTTGCCAACATCTCAGGTTCCAATTTGCATCTAGGCCTGAAGTCAAATCCAGCTAAATACTCGAGATTCTTCCATTCAGAAAACATGGCTCCCAATCCTGCATGTCTTCGACTTAACGCATCAGCCACTGCGTTACCTTTTCCCGGAGTATAAGCTATACCAAAGTCATACGATGCCAAAAACTCTAGCCAACGTTGCTGCCGAAGATTCAAATCCTTTTGGGAGAAAAGATACTTCAACGACTTATGATCCGTAAACAACTCGAATCGGACTCCCAACAGATAATGCCTCCACATCTTCAGAGCAAATACAATCGCCGCCAATTCCAAATCATGAGTTGGATAATTCCTTTCATGCGGCTTCAATTGTCGACTGGCATACGCAACAACTTTATCCTTCTGCATCAGCACTGCTCCAAGTCCAGTACCACATGCGTCGGTGTAAACCACCATCTCATCATTCCCACTAGGAATAGTCAAAACAGGAGCACTCGTCAATCGCTCTTTCAAGATTCCGAAAGCTTGCTCACAATTAGCATCCCAACTGAACACTTGGTTCTTCTTCGTCAATCATGTTAACGGTGCAGCTATCTTGGAGAAGTCTTTGATAAACCGTCGATAATATCCTGCTAATCCAAGAAAACTTCTCACATCTGATGCATTCTTAGGTCTAACCCAATCCTAGATTGCTGCCACCTTAGCGGGATCAACCGCTATTCCATTTCCAGAAATCACATGGCCTAAGAACCTCACTTCACTCTTCCAGAAGTGACACTTCGAAAACTTAGCCTTCAGCTGATGTTTCCGTAAGATCTCCAAAACAATACGCAAGTGCGTCTTGTGCTCTTCTTCTGTTCTGGAATAAATCAGAATATCATCCACGAACACAAGTACGAACTTGTTCAACTGATCTCTGAACACTCTATTCATAAGATCCACAAAATATGCTGGCGCGTTAGTCAATCCAAACGGCATTACCAGCCACTCAAAGAAACCGGATGGTGTCCTAAAAGCAGTCTTCGGCACACTATCCTTAGCTAATCTCAACTGGTGAAATCCCGTTGCCAAATCCATCTGAGAAAACACCTTAGCTCCGTGAAGCTGATCAAACAAGTCATCTATTCTCGGCAATGGATACTTGTTTTTCTTAGTCACCTTATTCAGCTCACGATAATCCACACACAATCTCAACGACCCATCTGCCTTGGTTGCAAACACAACTGGTGCACCCCACTCGGACACACTACGCCGAATGAATCCTTTCCGCAAAAGGTCATCAACTTGCACCCTCAACTCCTGCGGTTCCCTAGGCGCCATCCGCCTAAGAGGCATCACAACAGGTCTGGCTCCTTCAACTAGATCTATACGAAACTCGATCTCTCTATGCGGCGGCAACCCTTTGACTTCGTCAAAGACATCCTCGAATCCATTTGCGATTGGCACTAAAGACAGTCCATCCCGTGGAACAACTAGCGAATACATGAAGCTCATGAAGACGCCTTCCTCATGCTTACATCGTATCACAATCTTTCGCCCTTCCACATTCTCGACTGTCACCTCCAGCCTCTCACAATCAACCTTAGCCGCATACTTCCTAAGCCAGTCCATACCCAAGATAATTCCGAACCCCGCAAAGTTCAGAACAAAGCAATCACAAACAAAAGAGCAACCATGACTCAACACAACTAGACCACGGCATAACATACACAAACAAGACGAACCCCCAACTGGATTAGTCACAACCAATGGCCTATCAACAATATCCGGCTTCAAATCTAACCGGCCCACTAGTTCATTACAAACAAATGAATGCGACGCTCCAGTATCAAACAGAACTCTAACTGGAACACCACATAGAAAAAGAGTACCTTGAACCACCACACTCTTTCCCTTCTCTTCAGCAGTAGGAGCTTTCGAAGACGACGGAACAGCTCCTAAAGCATAGGCTTGCACAATCTGCCTGTCCTTCCTTGGTTCTGGACAATTCTTCCTGAAATGCCCCGGCTTGTCACAGTTGTGACACTTCATCGGTGCCTTCGGATTCTTACAATCCTTAGAGAAATGGCCCTTCTGCTGACAATTGTAGCAAGTCACCTCACCTTTCGGCTTCTTCTGGCCATCCTTGCCCTTCTGCTGCTGCTGCTTCCTCTTCTGGTTTCCACCCTGCTGTGGTTTAGATTCTCCCTTGGTAACAGCAACAACAGGTCCTTCCTTAGGAAACAGACTCTCATGCCTAAGAGCTTTCTCCACAAGCTTCTCAAATGAATCATCCAAATGATCCACCAACTGTCTCCCAAGATAACTATCCAAGCCGGTCACAAACTTCTCATTCTTCTGATAAGCAGATTCAATATACGACCGGGCATACTTGGACAAAGCTTCGAACTCAGAAACATACTCAAGAACTGATCTTCCACCTTGCTTGAGCTCCACAAACCTCTTGAACAGAACAGACTTCTGAGCTGTAGAAATGAACTTAGCTTCAAATCTGACTTGGAATTGCTCCCAAGTAATCTCTTCTTCCGGAGTAGTGATGGTAATAGAGTTCCACCAATCAGAAGCTCTCCCTTGAAGCTGCCTTGATGCCAACTTCCTCTTAGTTGCATCATCGATTCCCAAATCACCAAAGATCCTTCTACAAGCATCTATCCACCTCTGGACCTCAATAGTTGATTCTGTTCCCAAGAAAACCTTCCCTCCAAGAGCAGTATAATCCTTGCACAACTTAGCAAAATCCACTGGTTTCGGAGTTTGGACTTGAACTCCAACATCAACTGCTGCCCCCGAAACTGGTATCCTCCTCATGATCGAAGTCATCATAGCTTCGAACATGGCTGCATAATCACCAGTCTCTTCAGTAGCACGGCCTTCCCTAGCAGCTGGTCTCCCTCTTCAACTCATTCTCAATATCTATAAAAAGGAATGATCAGAACATCTAGAGAAACAACTGCATAAAGGACTCAAACTCTACCAAGCTACTATATTATATATAGTAATCATCCATCAAAATACAATTACGTCTCTCATACGTAGTTACTTCAGCGAGCGTTGGGTAAAATCGATTAACCAAGGCTCTGATACCAAATGTGACGACCGCCCATGACCCCTGCACCGAATCTAGAGATAGAGCGCTGTAAAGTGTGCCAGGCGACCATGGACGATTGTCAAGGTAAGATTTAAAACAACAGAATCTATCGTATTACTCACAGCGCATGGACAAAATACAGTAGAACATATGTATAGTGAAGCTTTACAGAACAAAATGACATCATATAAAACTCCATAATAGTTGAATACAAGCATCACATAGTCAATACATCCAGCCTCACTACATAATCTCTCAGAGAATACAAAACAGCGGAATATCCAGTACATATAAGAAGATAATATGCAACCCTCTAGCTCGTCTTCGATATCAGCATCGTGAGAAGAGAACAGCACCTGTCACCTGCTACCTAGTCTGCCCGTCCCAAAATGGACGAACAGCCCAAGGCAATAAGAATTAAAAACATAAAGCCTTGAGTCAGACAACAGTCTTAGTGAGCAGTAAATTAACTAACAACATACCAAAAGAGCATAAAGGAAAAGGAATAGGAATACAACCCTCCCACTCCAACCTCATTCTACAGTGATAGCCCCTAGACACACACTAAGCAGAAGCAAACATAGCAGAACATACAATTTAAAGTAAAGCTATTATCACTCGAGTCAAGGGCGATGTTTTCCAAGTACCAAGGCCTAAATCAGATAAGCACCCAGGAAATACCGCTCTTGAGTCCGAGATGACGATACAACCAAACATCCATGACTCTGGCTATCACTGTTATCACTGCTTCGATATCACCGTTAATTGAATGACCGGCACATTCTTTCAGCCGTCCGTCAAGGGCTAATGAAAACCCCGGTTCTAGACATAACTCCCGCACGTCGTCGCAGCCCGTGCCCAGGACTATCGAATCTTCCCAGAGTACTCGACCATCAACAGTTGGCCGTTGGGACTATCGAATCTGCCCAAACGTACTCTTGCTTAGAGCATGCTAGAACCTTCAACAACGATGCTATCCAAGCCTCCTAGTCATCCTCCTCGACGACTATTCTCATATCCATTCATTATCCTCAACTCGAATCATATCACCGAGTTATCAACATGCTTGGAATGATCCCGTCTGGATTAGACCAAGTCTTCATCATATGATTGCCTCGCTTCATTACATCCTCGCAAAGCCTCATCTCATCATCTCATCATCAAATCTATGCATAAGAGCTTCATCATCCCGCTACATATGCCACGAGCAGCTTTTCCAATTCAAGAGCCTTCCCCTTAGCTTTTGAATCACCTTCGATCTAAATCTAATCATCAATCATCTAGTTCATAACAATCAATCAAATCGAACATCAATCCAAACAATCAAGCATTCAAAAATGATCTAAGTAGACAATTATAACAATAATGGCATTTTCGTAATTAAAGAGTTGAAAGTCCAATAAGCATGAAAACATGGATTATATCTCTACAAACTTGATGAATGAACTTGCATAGGTTAACATATGATAAAATGGATGTAACATCATCATGAACAATGGATCTATACGGATCTACACATAGGATGAAGAAAATGCATGGAAATCTCTATTTTAACACCAAAACGAGCCAACAATCCGATATACTCCTTTGGATCCGTGTGAGAGATAATCACCACTCACCAAATCACCTAAACAAACCCAAATCAACACACTTCAGATCTGGACAGCGAAGGATGAAGCTTGATCTATCATGGATCCGCTTCAAACGAAGAAATCTCTCTTGAAAAGATGAAGATCTTCAATCTAAGCTCTTGAATCTTCAATCTTGATTTGGATGGATGGAAGCACTAGATTAGAGTGGAGAAAAGAAGTGAAGAAGTGTAGAAGTCGAGCTCTCAAAATGGCAGCACTTCGTCGCTTCAAAATCCGGATCCCAAAAATGAAGAGAAGCTCTCCTATTTATAGCAGAAAACTGCCCTAAGTCGTAACTCGGCTATCTCCTTAAGTCGCTGCCGACTTAACACTATGCCGACCTACGACCTAAAAACCCCCACGACTTAACAGAGCCTCCGACCTAACCCTTAGCCAACAACTCCGACCTAACAGACAAGCCTACGACTTAACATGCGCGCGACCTAACTTATTCGAGCTACACGACCTAATACACGCGCGCTCCCTCCTAAGTCGCCTGGACGACCTAACAACTTAGCACCATTCGACTTAACACTTATACGACTTATAAACCTTGAGACCTAACAACTTAGCCTCTCTTAGGGTCGCCAACTTGTTAACTCCTTAGATCGCTAACCCACCCAGTCGACTTAACTACTAAGTCGCTAACTTGCTATCCCAGCTCCTCTAAGTCGTTGCCGACCTAACCATAACTACATCCTATAGGTCGCTGGAAACCTTAACTCGAACTGCCGACCTAACACTTAACACCCAAACACTTAGGTCGCTCACAACATTCTCTTAGGTCGTTGCCGACCTAACTCTACCCCAGAATACTTAGGTCGCTTACTACTCTTCCTTAGGTCGCCTGAACCTCTTAAGTCGGTCACGACTTATCTCCTAGGTCGGTCACTACCTTAAGTCGGTCAACCACACTCCCTTAACTCGGTGAGTTCCTTGAGTCGGCAACTCGACCCAGACTTGTTGCTTAACTCATCCAAACTCCTAAGTCGGCTACGACTTAGGACTTAAGCAAAATTCTGCCAAAACCAGAAATGACTTAACAACCATACAACCAAAGGTCAATCATTTTAGAATGTTTTGATCCGTAAAAATACGGGTCGTTACACTTAATTATAAAAGTGGTTAAGGAGACAGGTTCATAGTAATCCCATGAAAAATATGATTAGGAAGTTATTGGAGTTACCAATAGGTTCATAGTGATCCCATGAATACTATGATTTTAATGGTGGTTGGCAGGGGCCAATTAGTTTGTGGTGCATCCATGAAAACTATATCCGAATAAAGTTATTAATGGAAGTCAATAGTTTCTTAGTCAAACCATGAAAATTAGGATAAGAAAGAGGTTATTGGAGTCACTAATAGGTTCAGGGGGAACCCATGAAGCAATCAAGTTATTTGGCAGGGGCCAATAGGCTCTTAGTGATCCTACGAAAACTATGAAACTGACAGCGAGTCCATAAACCGTGAAAAGGTTATTAGTAAACCCATGAAAACTAATAGGATAATGGTGACCCCAGAAACCATAAATATGACAGGTAGTAAATTAAACAGAGGATGGGAAATCCAGAATATTTTAATATGCATGCATATCATCTTAATATTTTAAATTGCTATGTTTTAACCATTGTGGATGCAGGAGCACAGATATGGTTTATAAAGGTTTAGGATACTAGTGAAGGAAAACCCGTTTCGCTAAGCGGCATGGTCTCACTAGATATCTAAATGGGTTGAGATGTTAGATTATTATTCATACCATGCTTTATGTCTGACTCGAAGTTTTTGTTTTTCCCTTAAACTCCCGGGTACTCAATTAATTTTTGAGTAGTTTGAGATTTAGGGTTTCCAGGTTCTCTTCTTAGACGAATAAAGCTTCCAGAGACGTGAAGGAGGCATGCTAGTTATTTAGAGTTATTTTATTCTGCTATGTATTTTGGATGTAAAGGCAGACTTGTTTTATTGCCTTATTATATAATCTGATTAACTAAGGGGGCATCTTCATATGTCGCTCTTGGCGTACGTGTAATAATTATATTTTTCTGACGTGGGTAACACTTGTGGGATTATGTAAAGAATGTGGAAATAGTTTTTGGAATGGAATGTGAATTTTTTTTCGGGATTTTAAATTTTTTTTGCATATCCATATGTTTCTGTTATATCAATGTATCTAACATTATCGTATTTGGTCGCCGAGGATTAATAACTATGGATGACTACAGCATCCGTAGACGTTAGTTTTGGGCCTCCAAATGAGGGATGTTACACATCTGATTTTTAATTTTATTTACTTATAACTATTAGATGCAAGCCAAAATTAATTTGGGTCATAAAACTAAGTCGACCATATCAACCTCTTTAACCCTAATTGGTCTGGTATGTTGCTAAGAAGGGTAGGATGTTGGTATCCAAACTTCAACCTAGATTCTACTTTTTCTTAGACACTACTAGGTAAAAATATCTATTAGTCAGCCTAATAACATCAAATAATTCTTCACATCCTAAATGTTAAAATCAAAAGGCAGTTTAAAAAAGCAAAGTTTATTAAATCTCGGTATTAAATTTAACCTAATTAGAACTTCATTTATTAATCCACCTTTAAAACATATTTTTATTTTGAAAACTCTTCCTTTTTAAAGGGATCCAAAAAAAACAATACCCATGTTTTTATTTCAAAACCTTTTGTAAACATATATAGCCCGAGTAACTCCAAAACGATTTCAAGGAACTAGGTGCTACCAAATAGTAACATATACCCTTTACTAAGAAGGGCAATACTTAAGAGAAGTGTTTGTCATCCGAACACATTTCTTACCTATTTTTAGTCATTTCCGAGATACTCGAACTAGTTAATAAAAAAATTATTTCTTCTTTTCCTAATTTCTTATTGAAACAATACTATTTGTAGACAAATATTTTGTTGACAAAATCATCCACTTGCTTTGGATTCATTCAGATTTGAACTCGTGTCGATTGTACAATGACAGAGGATAATTCATCATATCCACCTAAGAAAACATTCAATTGTCACTTAGAAGATTGTTCTAATCATCAAAAACAAATAAATACTTATTCCCGAACTCAAAGAAAACCTTGCTCTCAAACTTTATTTTAAAATATATATCCTAAAATATCCTTAAGAAAAATTACTGCTATTTTCCTAAAATATCCTTAAGAAAGATTACTATTATTTTCCAAAATCATTTGGAATTTACCAAAGCCATCGGGATTTAACATTCTCAAACCCTTTTCATTTTTAAAACACATTTGATAGTTTTGATTTGTAAAATCATCTCTCTTAATTCGTCTTATAAAATTATCTAAAGATTTTCCTTTAAAAACACTTTTATTAAAATTCAATTTTTAAGCCTACATATCGTTGAATGCCTTATAGTCAAATTGTGAAAATTAGTTCATAAGGTGTTCGATTCAATGCTCCTACAAATTCTATCTAACTAACCCATGATGGAAAACGGAAATCTACTATTAAATCCAAAAATAATCTATAACACTCCTAATTTTTAATAACATTATTCAGGAGATTTAATTAGACAGGTTAAATAGAATAATGTAAATATTAGAGTGATAAGGGGATTGAGATTTGAAATTTAAAATAGAGGCTGAGGTAAATTAATTAATTAAAGAATGGGCTTATAAAATGTTTTATATGTTAATTAACAAGAAAAAAATTAACGCAAGGGTTTATTAGGAAATTGCACACCATATTCCTATTACCTTTAATATTCTCGTTTCCTATCCTTTCACGTTCATTTTTCAAATGCAAAAACATAAGCAAAGAGAAGAAAACAAGCTGGCCATTACTAGGGAAGAAAAATGGAAAAATTAATCTAGAGCTAAGGAATTAAAGCAAGGAGGATTAATCTAAATTAAATCTCAAGTTCCTTATCCTAATCAAGGTGAATAACAATCAAAACCATCTCTTTTTTTCTGATCATTTGATTTTCGGTTTTAAGTTTAAATCCAATACGATGATTTTTGATTGATGATATGCTTGGATTTTTGACATGTTTGATTCAAACAAGATTGTTTGATAATTGTTTATGTACAGTTTTAAGGGTAAAATCATTCAAATTGAATTTCGAATGCCGTGAGAAATTTTTTTGTTATGGAAAACATTATTTTGGAGGTGGGTTTTAATTTTTATAATTTTTTAAGCTATGGAAAATTTATTATGAATTTTTAAAGAATAATATGAACAATTGGGTTTATAAATTAATTTCGGCCATATTATAAAGAATTTGGGTCTGAAATTTATATATGTTAGATAACATATTAAAAGTGAATTTCTATGATTTTTGGGGAATTTTTCCTGAGTAATCTACTATGGCTATAACGATAAAGGACCTGAAATACCTTGCTTATGTATCATTGGGAAGTGCATTAACATAAATACAGCAGTAAGAAGGAGCAATACAAAAGTGTGTAAACTATAAAAACGAGTCAAGGTAGATTGACCCACACTAGGACTTCCACGTACCATTAACTAAAATATGTCTATGGTTAACTAACTGCCTGGCTCCGGGAATGGTCGAAGCCATACCCAATCGAAAAGGATATTTCAATCTTTCGACCTTGGTTCCGTAGGAGCACAAGTCAGAAAGATTGAGAAATAGAACCATCTGATTGGAATTAAATTATTTTAGATGGAGGACTTAAATGATTTAATTATTTTGCTTAATATAAGAGCTTAATTGTTATATAAATATTTGTTTAGATCTAAAATTATGCGGTAGTTTTATTTGGAAAAGGATCTGAAAAGTTATGGCAACCAATTAAATTTTTACAAATAAGTAGGTTTGTTAAAAAGTAATCTCTTAAAAAGGCATTAAATCAGTCTTTACCCAGAAAGTAGGTTCCGCCTCTTTCAGAAGAAATTTTCGACCCTATGCTTCCACCTCAACCAAGTCGAAACCAAACCAACTAAATCAAAACCAATAAAGTCGAAACAAATATACAAGGTATCACAATGTTGGTACGTATTAGATTGGAGAAGGGTGAAAGGCATGGTGTCGAAACATAGCTTCTGATGGGGTCGAAACCTTTGTTTTACTCTCAGAAGATATGCGCTTGCCTTGTTTTTAATGAATACTTTAGACCAAGTCGAAACTAATGCTTTCGAAAGGAACTGTTAAACATCTTTCTAAAATTTTGGCGCCTTCTAAAATGAAGCTTTCGAAAGAGTTGCCTTGTGTTTTATTTAATGCTTTCGAAAAGGGTAATTTTGACCCAGTCGAAACCCTTCTGCCGACCTTATGCCTTTTGAATGGATTAAAGTCATCGGTGCTTTTGAAAGGTAGCTTTTGCTTTATACTTGTACTAAGCCAGTTCCTAAAGCTTTTGAAAGTGTTCAAGGATTTCGAAGGCAATGGCTTCGAAAGGGGATTTCGAAGTTATCCTTCGAATGTTTTACTCAAATGATTTGAGCTTTTGAAAGTATGGTTCTGAAGCCATCAAATTTTTCTCCAAACAATTTTATATAAAGATCATTGGTTTCAAAAGGGGTACTTTCAATGGTTTCAGAGTTATGCTTCTAAGAGTTGATAAGTAATGCTTTAATACTTTCGAAAGGTATGTTTTGATGGTTTCGAAAGAGATGATTTAAAGTGTTTCGAAAGGTACATGCTTTGTGTTTTGAAAAGAAGATTTGAATGCTTTTGAAGGAGGTTATCCAATGGTTTCGAAAGTAAAGGTTTAAGGTTTTGAAAGCCTTAGTTTTCAAAACAAAGAACCAATCTCATTTTTAAAGGAAACCCATGGCTAAAATAAAGGAGTATTGAAATGGTTTTAAGTATGAAGTTTCAAAGAAGCTTTCTTTGATGAAATAATAGGTTAAAGGGATTAACCATGTTTTATATGAAAATGATTTCAAGGATATTAAACCACATATGTTGGTGTTATTATGTTATTATGTTTGCTTCTTCTAATATAAATATTCCCTTTAAATTGAACCTATAACTATATTTTACGGAGAAAGGGCAGAATAACCAGCTAGGTTGGCCTAGTACTGAATATAAATTGAGTTAACTCCTGAATGAGTAGATTGCATCCGGGAGGTCAGATAGACCAGAATGTAGGATGCTTAAATACTGATTAAAGAAGTTGGCAGATAGACAGGTTCATAGTAAACCCATGAAACTATGTTTAGAAAAAATTATTGGCAGGGGCTAATAGGTTCATAATAAACCCATGAAAACTATGATTAGAAAGAGTTATTGGCAGGGACCAATAGATTTGTAGTAAACCTATGAAAACTATATATGGATTAAGGTATTGATAGAAGTTAATAGGTTCCTAATTAACCCATGAAAACTAGGATAAGAGAGAAGTCATTGGAGATACCAATAGGTTCAGGGAGAACCCTTGAAATAATGAAGTTATTGGCAGGGGCCAATAGGTTCTTAGTGATCCCATGAGAACTATGTTACTGGACAGGGAGTCCATAAGTTTTAAAACAGGTTATTAGTCAGTCCATGAAAACTATTAGGTTAATAGTGGCCGTAGAAACTATAAATGAGACAGATAGTCAAAATGAATGTGGATGGGAAATCTAGAATTGATTTACTTGTTTGCATATCATCATAATATTTTAAATTGCTATGTTTCAACCATTGTGGATGCAGAAGCATAGTATATGGTTTTATAAAGTTTTGGATAATTTACCAGTGAGGAGAAAACCCATTCCGCTAAGCGGCGTGGTTCTCACTAGATATCTAAATGGATTGAGATGGCAGATCATTATTCATACCAGGCTTTATGTCTGATTCGAAGTTTATGTTTTCCCCTTAAACTTTCGGGTGCTCAATTGATTTGGAGTAGTTTGAGAGTTGAGGTTTTTAGGTACCTCTTTAGACGAATAAGCTTCCGGAGACGTGTAGGAGGCAAACTAGATAATAAGAGTTCTTTTCTATTTAGATTCCGCTGTGTTTTGTTGTCATGGCAAATATGTTTAATTGACTATATTATGCTGTGATCATCCAAGGGGGCATCTTCATATGTCGTTCTTGGCATATGTTGTAATAGTTATATTTTCTCTGAACATTGTTATCGTATTGGGATTATGTAATGAATTTGAAATGCTTTGAAATGGTTGTTGATTTAAATTTTTTCCATATCCATGTGTTTATGTTATATCAATGTATCTAACATTACCGTATTCGGTCGTTGAGGATTAATAACTATGGATTACTGCAGCATCTATAGCCGTTAGTTTTGAGCGTCCAAGTGGGGGGAGGTTACATAGTTAATGCTCAAAACTGGACGAGCACGACTAGTTAAACCCTAAATGCTAATAATTTAAATATTATTAGCTCCTAACCCACTCTTCTTATAGATAACTACATAGATTTTGAAAACCATCCCTTTTATATGCATAAAATATATTACTAGGTAAAATTATTTCATCTACCAAATTTAAAACAATATTATGTCAATTGAACTTGTTTAAGTGTTTTGAAAATCCTTATTGATAATGTTGATTAGGCGCATCGACCAGGATTCTTAAGCCACTCAACAGGTTAAACAACACAATATAAAACATTTTTATTCACTAATAAATACGTACTCATACATACATACATATATATAAATAATACACTCAGACTTATACTAGGGCACTACTGACCCTATCTGCAATAAGTTTACCCCACCAAAGCCTAGGTGTTTGCTCAATCTAAGCACTTATGCCAAAAGCAATGATCCACCTTTCTTACTACCAAACATAACACTTATTACATCCTCGGTATTCGCGTGTTGATCATTTAGTCATCTGAAAGACAATTCATTAGGGGTGAAAGAAAAAGAAAGATAAGATAGAAGAGAAGAAACTAACAACACAGAATCTCACAATGCAACGGAACAATATATATTACTCAACCTAATATATTACAAAATCATTTCAAAAATATTACATCAGAGTCATTCTAATAGAAATTCTAGCCTAGGACAGTTGTGACGACCTGACCCAACCTAAAGATAAAATATATATATAATACAGTGGAAATTAGAAAAATAACTAGCTATCGATGAAGCCACCGACTCCAAGCTCCTCCAAGATGAATCTGCGGAGAAACCTGAACTACTTGGCTACCCATTCAAATTTGAGCACCCAAGAGTTTAGGAAAAGGGAAAATAAACTCTAGGTCAAAAATGGGTCTAGTGTGAGTAAACCATACATTTTAACTTTATAGAAACCTTTAAATCAAAGGCATCTCATAAGATCACGCCATACATAAACACTAACGGGTTTTAACCTTACGATAACCAAAACATTTTATATAGAAAATCCATTGATATTATAATAATGTCTAGGGGTTAAAGTAAAATATGGACATAGCTAAAATGCTTGCATCTCACATTTTAACATGGTTGGGTACAACTAAGTCCATACGGCGTTTATTGGAGAATGGATTCCATATAATGTCTAAGCCACTAGGGTACCGCTCGTCACGGTGCATCTCTAGATAAAATAACACCAAGGACCTCTCCGGGATCTCCTGCCAACAAAGAACTGGCCTACCACTTTACTCGTGGTACCGAATATGAGCACTACTTGGTTAAATGGCCCCGAAGCATACAAATGAGATACAATATCGACTTTAGATATGGATGATCATACCCAGATGGGAACGACCCACTTAGCCTTACTGCATCTTCCTTATTTTAATAATTTTCGGTTGACGAGGCTTGAGGCTACGTTTTTAACTTTTGTAAGAACTTCCCACTTGGAATGCTGACACTGCCCTCCAAGCAACAATGCAGTGCCAGCATTTATCCGTACAAATTGACTAGGTGATGGAAAAACCGAAGGCACTACTTCTACTACATCATTTTTGGAATCACCCTTAGGATTAGTAGCAAGCAGCCCTTGCACATCAAAGAGCTTCATCTTCAATTCCATCATCTTTAAGATGACTTTACTATGAAACGCTTGAGTTCGATTGAAGTGGTTTTCGAATAAGATATCCGATCTCGGTCTCTTCGAAACAACTTTCGATAGTTTTTGGTAAACTCAACCCCTATTCTTTAGAAAATAAACAGTTAAAGAAAAGAGCCGAGATCACCTCCTGACCGTTAGTAGACGGATTTCCTTATCATTTTTCCTAGGAGAACGAAACGATATTTATACGCACAGTATAGCATCATCGGGGATGATTGTGCCATATAACCCACTTGTTTCTCCTAGATATTTCCAAAGTTACGTTTAGGTCCATATTTGATAGTCAGTTATTGAAATAAACAATAAAAAATTCCATTTGATATTTATTTATCCATAGCAACCACTAACCATCAAAACAAGTCCATATTTAATAAATCTCTTTTCCAAAACTTTTGTCTAAAACATTCATTTACTTATCTGTCTAAAATTCCTATCCATACAAAACATTTACTAATAACTTCTTACTTCCAAATCTTGTTAAAAAGGATTAAACAAACATTGTTTAAATTGGTGATAAGGACAACCCTAACACTATCCCCTTGGTGTTAAGTGTGGAATGGATGTTCCATACCACTATTTTTAAATGGTCAGTTTAGAGAAACCCATATCTCAAATTCCTTTTTATACATCTTTCGATAAATCCTTTTTAATCAAATCTATTTCATTCATGAAATCTCTTTTTCTTGGAATCCAAATCCATTTCAAAATATTTTCCAACTTTCCAAATTCTTTTATAAAACCCTTTTCTAAATATTTAAAATTATTTATATAAATTGCTTTTATAAATATCCAAACCTTCTTACATAAGTTTCCTTATAAATATCCAAACTTTTATATAAACCCCCTTCATGAATATCCAAATCATTTTCTAAAACTTCTTTTATAAATACCCCAAATCATTTACAAAACTTCTTTACAAACCTTTCATGTTTAAAAAACTTCTTAAATAACCTTAAATCAAATTAGCTTCCTTTAATAAGCAGATCCATTTTATAAATCTTCCTTATTTGTGAAATCTTCTTTGCTTAAAAACTCAAATCCATTTACCCAGAACACGTTGTAAATTTCAAAACTTCTTTGTAAAACTCTTTATAAAAACTTCCTTTTATAACATGGAAAACCATTTCCATTAGTTAAGAAATATCTTTAGTAAAACCATTTGTCAAATCATTCTTTAAATATCTTATTTAAATTGAAATAACTTTGAAACCATTTCAAAAAGAAAATTAAATATTTATCTTTACAAAATCAATAGAGGCTTAGCGACCACAATGGTGCTTTTATTTTGATTTTAATTATCTAGTTTAACAGGCATCACATAACAACTGGTAAATAAGAGATCAACACATAATAATAATTCAACTTAAGTAAATGTTCAAGTTAATTGTAATAGCAGAATGGTGTTTTGTCCTACTAATAGATGTCATTTAGTTTTCCTAATCATATGGGGTTACTTAAGAGGAAGTGATACAAAAATCCTTTGTTTTAAAACAAATTTGAAAAGAAAACAGCTAAAAAAATTGATTACTTAAACTCAAAGCGATTTTAAAATAAATTAAAAAACTTGTAATTGAGAATCAAATCCTTGTTAAATATTTATTGAACTCTAATTAAAAGTAATTAAACTTTATTAAAACATAATCCACTTTGATCAAAGATTTATCAAATAAAACCCCTTTTTATAATAATAATTAATTAATAATTATCCTAAATAAACAATTAAGTAATAGTTAATAAATTCTTATTTAATAATTAATTAATAATTAACTTTAATTAAGTAACAAATCACGATTAACTTAATTGATTAGCATTTAAGTTTAAAAACCATCAATTAACTAATGATTAAGTACTAACTACCTTAATTAATCAGTTAAATAAATAAATAATTAAATAATTGTTCTCTAATTACTTCCCTATAGTTAGAAGACATTTCCTAAAAACATTTTAAGTCAAAACAAGTTTAGATTAGAAAAATAGTTGGATTTTCTAAACTACCCGTATAGCGACTATCGCTATGCTGAAGCGCAATTTTCAAACTTCAAATTTTGATTTTCTAATTTTTTTAAAATTCAGCTTTGAACTCTTGTCTTCTTTAAAACATGAAAATAAACCTTTGAAACCAAAATCAAAGATTTGAACTTGAAACATTTCGCTTTGAAAACAAAAATCAAACTTTCGACAAAAACGGATTTCTACATCGCTTTTGGTTAGCATTAGCTAGCTTCATGTCATGAACCCACATACAACATATACAACATTCAATCATAATATTATGTCATAAAATATTAGCACAATAATAAGCAAGAATATTACTTCACAAATACTAACTCACTTTTCCAATATTCGAGGTATAATCTTTATCGCCTACGCGACTTCGGCATAAGCAATCAACTCCAAATCAGCATATATGCATGCATATATAACATAAAACATTACCACATATATAAGCAACATTTTAACTCATAAATTTTACAACTTAAAAAAGGTTAGTAACTTGATTTTTAAAAACATGGACTTTACTCACCGAACTTTCACTAAATCAAGGCAAACTTCTACCGAACTTGAATACAAGCTAGTACTTTGCAAATATGAAGTCGTTGGACGCCTACACCCTAAAATAGGTTGGGCCTTGGAGAATTTCGGCTCGGCCATGGAGTTTTGTGGAGGGTGTGGACTTGTACTTTGGAAAAAAGATGTTGTAGCATTTGTAGATGTAACGACCCGTAAATTTTAGTGGTTTTATTTATTTAATTAATTGAATTTTTGTGAAATTTTAAATAATAATATTTTGAAATAAAAATTTAATATTTGGAATACGTCTAATTAAACATAGCAAATGGTAAATTTTCATCTGAAAATATGGAAGTTGATTTTCTTGTGTAATTCTATTTCAATTAAAATCAGTTAATATTTGATGATAGTTAAATGTTTTCCAAACCTGAATATTTTTCTATAGAAAATTTGTAAATCATCTTCTGAGTTAGACGTCATATTTCGTTTCTCCAAATTTGGACTGTTATTGCTCCGTTTATCTTATTTTTGGAAAATTGGTAGCATTTTCGGTACCGATTATCGACTTTTGATCGAATGATCGTACCACTGATATCTGTATACCGTTTTGATCATCTCGTCGAGATGATCTCTGCGGTATATTCGTTTGGGTGTATCGGCATCCGGTGGATGGAAAAAAAATCTGTAAACGTTGGACTGTACGGGTACCCAAGTTTCAACCTCTCAGATTTTTTGTCCTTTCATCTATCCAACTGTCGAATTCAAAGCAGCTTTTGTTTTTCATATTCCCAGAGATAATTTAGCCTTTTGTAATTCCATCGGTTAATTTATTTTCTTCTAGTTCCTATTTTCTCTGTTTCATTTGTATTTCTGATCCATTCTTCCTCTTCAATTTTAAATTATATTATAATGTTATAAAAGAAAATTTTGCAGCAACTCATTCTCTTCTACCTAGATTTTTCTTTCTTCCCCAACTTTTCCTTTGTCATCTTCCACAACCGACCATCTCAACCACCTATCACGCCTTCCCGAGCCACGTCCTCGCTTCCCTCACCCACCACAACCGTCTCAGCTGCCCCGCCTCCGTGTAAGCATGGTCACCCGCATCCGCCCAACGTGGCAGCCACACAGCCGTTCATTTTCTTCACGCCTCTGCTTCGAACCCCACCACGCCCGCAACCCACTACCCCGTACCCACTCATGCGATTGGCCTCCGCCTTCAACTCGCAACCGGGCACAACCCAGCCTTGTTGTAACGACCCAGAATTTTTGTCATTTGAAATTCGTATATTTAATTAATTTTAAATATTAATAAGTAAGATTTGGAAGTCGAATTAATTTAATTTCGATATAGTGATTTAATTGGGCGATTAAATTATTAATTTAATATTTGAAATTGCGTAAATAATTGAAATCTGAATTAAATGTGATTAAAAATGATTTATAAAGTTATAATAAATCATATTAGAGTTATAATGATGTTATAGAACTTTTAAAATTGAATTAAAAGTTAAATTGTGAAAATTAAATATTTTAATATTTAATTGACGAGTAAAAATGACCATTTTTCAAACAGTCTCGGATTTCGATGAAACAAGTTTCATCGGATCCATAATGTGATATTATTGTAAGATTTCAAATTTCATGTCAATCGGATTTACGGTTTGTCCGGGGCAAGCCAAAACGCATCGAAATCGGTTTAAATCGATTTGATTTAAATTTGATCGTTTATTTCCGTAACTCTCACATACGATCGAATTAGCTTTCGAAACACGTTCCATTGTTTTCGGAACGCGGGGTAAACCTTAGAAACGGTAGCCGGCACGCTCGATTTGGAGCTTGAAAATTTTTAAGATGAATAGTGTTTCGATATTTTCTAAAAAAGCACCTCCATTCTTCACATTTGCAAAGAGAAACCCTAACCCTAGTTCAGCCGCCACCCCCTCTTCAATGGCCAAAAATCACTCTCCTTCTCCTCCAATTATATCTCAATCCACACATTATCTCCAAAATCTTCCAACTACAAACTTGTAGATCTCCTCGAGATCTTGCGATCCAACGGGTATGATCGCGAATGGAGCTGTAGATTGTCGGCAAAATGGGTTTGAAGGCCAGATTTCGTGCACGTTTTTCTATGCCTAGGGGTGGCTGAGATCTCTAAGGCTTGGGGCGGTCGTGTAGTAGGGTTAGGGCTTTGCAATGGCGCTAGTCGATCGACGTGAAGAGGTCGGTGGTGGTAGCAATAATTCAAGAAATTTCGACGGCAATGGGTTGTTTTCGCACGACTTTGAACTGGAGGGAGAAGAGATATTGCACGGCCACGATCTTGCCTCCTTAAAGCAATGGTCCAGATGAGATAGGGTTTTAAAATTTGAAAATAAATTGTAAATTATTATTTATTAAAAATGGTATTAACTTTGAAAAATCGTATCTTTGTCATACAAGGTCCATTTTTGACGAATTGAATTGCGTCGGGTTCGTTTTGTCGAGCACTACGCAATGGAGCTGGTTTGGAGTAAATTGGAGTCAGTGAAAATTTTGAGTAAAATTAAACGTGCGTTTAATTTTATTCGGAAATGCGACAACCGTTATAAAATGCAAGGTGAGAATTTCTCACTCAATCGAATATTTGTTTCGATTTAAATTTTAAATGGTTGTATTTAAAATTGTTGATTGTGATGATTGGATGATAAATTGTTATCTATTATGTTAAATAGACCCTATACGCCGTATATTAAGCGGAGGTTATTTATTAAACAATTTTAAACTATCATTTTCAAAGAAATCCAGTTATGGATTCCGAACTGCAAAACCACGATTTTTCCAAAAACTTGTTTTACTCATATTTCAAAAATCTACTTATCAAAATCTTGATTTCTTTCTTCATTGGAAAACTATGGATATGATAGTTTGGAAAATTGTTATCTTAAAGAATTTCGATCTATATTTCATTATATACACCTGCATGACCTTTATGGCGCGAAACCGCGAACTGCCGATATGCGACGTGCTTATATTTTACTTAATTTTCCATTCTTGTTCAAACTTCACCAAAACACTTTTTGAATGTTTATAAAACATTTCTAACTCATTTTAAAACCTTTTTAAAGAGGTTTTAACATTCCACATACACTACTTCATTAATATAGAGGAAAGTGATTTTCTTTGTGCTTATCGACGTGTATTTCCGTAACTTGCATAAATATTCGACATTTATATGAAATAACCAAACTTGATGATCAAAGCAAATTAAACATCCATGTCAAACATCATATCATCATCCAATAATATAATACTATAGTTTAGGAGTTCTTACCTTTATTTCTCCTTCGAGCTAATATAAAATTGACTATAGCTTTGCTATCATGAAATCTAAGCTCATGATCACTAGCACTATGGCCTTTGGAGGGCACGGCATTGGCTGCGCGCGTATTTTTGACTAAATTTTCCATTCTTATTCAAACTTCACCGAAACATTTTTTGAATGTTTATAAAACGTTTCTAACTCATTTTAAAACCTTTTTAAAGAGCTTTGACATTCCATATACACCAATTCATTAATATAGAGAGAAGCGATTTCCTTTATGCTTATCGATGTGCATTTCTGTAACTTATATATATATTCAACATTTATATGAAACAACCAAACTTGATGATCAAAGAATATTAAACATCCATTGCAAACATCATATCATCATCCAAGAATATAATACTATAGTTTAGGAGTTCTCACCTTCATTTCCCTTTCGAGCTAATATAAAATTGGCTATAGCTCTGCTATAATGAAATCTAAGCTCATGATCACTAGCACTATGGCCTTTGAATGGCTCGGCCTTGGCTAAGGGGCTCATGGCCTTGCTAGGGGATGAGAAAAGGCTCGACCATGGTGGTGATGGTGGATGGCCGTGGGTTTGCAAGAGAAGGAGGAGGAGATTTGAACTAGTTTGAAGTGGATCAATAACATATACATGTGTATGTATTTTGAAAATATTTTGCGATAACTTTGCAAATATTTTTCCAAGTCATGGAAGCCATTAAAGAAGCTTTTAGAAAGCTCAAGAATGAAGAAGAAGAAAAAGTGGAATGATGTTAGGAAATTTTGAGGAGAGGGGAAGTATTTGTAGAAAAAAAGTGGAAAATATCTAAATGTACATGGACCAAAACACTCCTTTCCCACACCCCTTCTTTCACATCAAAATACACGTTACGCCCTTCCCCTCCATTTTCTACCATGTGCAAGTGATGATGGTGGTGTAAGATGAGTTAACAGTTGCTTTTTGGTTGCTTAAGTATTAAGTTTTAGAAAAATATCTTAATCTTTTGTAATATATATTTTTAAGTGTATATGTATACATATATATGTTTTATGTGTATGTTAGGGTGTGCACTTATGTGTTATATATGTGTACATGACATATAAATAACGTTGCATTGACTCTAAATATCTTTCGTTCGATAAACCATTGCCAATCACAGAACCGATTGCTGGTCACATTTTAACTTATATTAAATTACATATATATGTAAAAAAATTGAAAATAATTTTTTATCATTTTAAATTAATTAAAATGATCACATTTCATTTTATAAAACCATACAAATTAATATTAAAAATGACTTACAAAAACTGTTATTATACCGATATAGCTATATCGATTTTTCCTTATATTTTCACATTAAATATATATCTTTATAAAACTATTATAAATGATTTATTATCACTTTATAACCATTCAAAAAATTATCATCATTTTAAAATAATTATTTGAATAATTAAAATAATTATTAAATCATTAAATCTCAATTAAACTAAAATAATCAATTATTATATTTAAGGGCTAGGAAATTATTGTTAAGGACAAAATTTCTCAGCATTTTAGCCTCAAGGACAGACCTTCATTATTTTAGTCTGAAGGACAACTTTCTTTTGGTATCAGTTTTTAGGTATCAGTTTGTAGTTATCGGTAGTAGTTTTTAGGTATCAGTTTTTAGTTCGGTAGCAGTTTTGGAAAAATGTTTGTCCTTATGAATAATTTTGAAAGAATGTTTGTCCTTATGAATAATTTTTAGCAGAATGTTTGTCCTTGTGGTTAAAATATTGAGGTCGTGTCCTTGAGGCTAAAAATATATGAATTTTTATCCTTTAAATTAATTCCCCCTTTAAGGGCATTACTAACAATGTTATAAACACATTAAATTTTCAAAAAAAAAATCAATTGATTTTATTTCATATTCTTGTTTAATTATAAAAATAAGCATATCTATCCAGCTCTGTGCACGACGTTTTATGATTATAGAGCTGGTTATCAATAAAACAGTTTTCAGCCATTTTATCGATTTAAATTTCGAAGAAAATATTTTTATAAATATTTATTCAAAATAAGATTACTATTACTTATTATCACTCAAAACAATATTATTTGTATCATCAACCTTTTATTTGAATAAATTTCTAAATTAATATAATTTATCAAAGTGATATATTTGCGGGTCGTTATATTCCATATGTGTACTAATTATATATTTATGACTTATATACATATAAGTGTGCTCATATGTGTATATATGTCTTTTATAACGTAATTTGTAACATCCATGCATATGTATAAATAGTTATAAAAGTTAGTATACATAAGTATGCTTAATTAACACTAGTCCTAGCATGTATAAATGTGTGCATGTTTCACCAAGGGTGCACAATGTTCTCGACTACTTTCGGGTGTCGAAAAGTCAAATTTTGAAAAGATTTCTTCGTTCACGTTTTCTATTTTTATTTGAACTTCCTATATTGGTAAAAAAAATTTGAAAAGTATTTTATCATCATTATTAGATAATTAAATAGGTTTATTTGCTAATAAAAATCCATTTATTGGTTATACAAAATATTTTTAAATAGCCTATTTCAAATTGGCAAAATCCTAAGTCGTTACAAATCTATTTCACCATCATTTGTTATTATTTAAAAGAGTTACATTTTAATTATAAAACCTATTATTTTAATATTTAAAATATATTAAAAATTGTCAAATCAAGGCGGTAAAATTCCGGGTCGTTGCATCTCACGTCAGTAGTAAGTCCACTCGATTGATGGTAGCCTCAAAGTGAAGGGCAGTCTTCCGTCGAGTGACTCTACTGATCTCGCATCACTAACCTACTAAGTCCAATTAACTGTTCTAAGTCTTTACTTATATTATCTTAGGTTAACATTGAACTTAGCTTACAAATTCCATTTTTTATTTAAGGCGATAAGAGTTACCTTAAATACTTATCTACCATAAATCCCCTGTTAATGCTCGTAAATGTCAATTTTCCATAAAATCCTAATGCACATTTCCTAATACATTTATGTATGGTTACTAATTTCAAATTGGTAACCTTTTTATACCAATTCCATTCTTATCAATCCATTTTTCCTTATTAATTGTAAGTCCCAAATTCATTTCCATTAATTGCCCATTAATTGGAGTTACAGTCTTCAATTCTCATGCTAACCAATTGTAACTCCTAATCTAATCCTATCTTTATTTCCCATTTATCTGAGTTACGACCTTTTAAATTCCTTTCCCATTAATTTGATCCTAAATGCGGATATTACATGTAAGCGTCGTTATAAGTTATGTTTTATTTTAATTATTACAAACGCAGCAAATTACGTGCAAATATCCACTTTTATCAAAGATATTCTGGTTATACATCTTCACTAGAATATTCTTTTTCATGTTTAATTGTTGGAATCATATCTAAAAAGATTATCTGCTATAATTTTCAGAAATTAGTCCAAAACAAAATATTTAAATTTAAAATATAAAATATTACATCACTTGAAATTACACGAAATAGTCCTTTCTATTTTATTATTATTATTGAAATAGAGAGTGTAAACCACAATGAATTCATACTTTACACATCTCTTTCTTTTTCTATTTGCATCTATTCATTGTTAGATCAGACATTGTATTTCTCTAAAATATCTCTAAAAGGGAAAAAATCAAACTAATTTACAAATATTACATGAATCTAAATTCCAATAACCCAAACATAGAATAGTTTAGATTTCAACAAGATTAGGGTAATAATCCAAAATCATAACATTATTATACAACCTATTTTCAGATCTGGAATAAATTTCATTCAAATCAGCATTTAATATTCATACTTTGGGACTGATTTCCAGATTAGGTTGTAAACGATTCTAAATCAATTCATAAACAAGAATATGTAGCTGACATTTGTTATATTCGGACTATATTCAATTTGTTGCCTACAACTCATATACATTTATCCAGTTAGGCATAATAATCAAATAAACACCAACGGGATAAATTTGATATTATAACAATCTATAAAATTTCCCACTCACCTTTTAAAAGTGATCCAAATTCCAAATCTGAAGTAGAACCTTAAATTCAATGCCGAATCCTTTTTAATCCAAGAAATATGTATAAAAAGGGTATATACATACATTAGAATTATAGACCTAAGAACAGATTTGGGATTGGAAGAGCAAATTGATACAAATATATATATATACATATATAAATTACCTCAAATACGCTTATAGTTGATTCTTTTCTCATTTTTATTAGATTTCTATTATACTCCAATTTGTATGAATATATATATATATATATATATATATATATATATATCCTCCTTTTAAAATTTAGAAAAGCGGAGAAGAAAAAAGGAAGAGCTTCGTTGATGCCTCAAGAAAAATATGAGAAGAGAAGGGAGAATTAGGCCTGAATTTATAAGCCTAAGAATCAGTCGGCACCGTTAGATCGAAATCTATTAATTCGGGCCGTTGGGCCAAGGAAAACCCTAGCCGCCACACATGAAGTGGTCGATCGCCCCCTTCCTAGAGGTTGACTGCTCTTGGTGGACCGCTCCGATATGCGAGACGACTTGTGGGCCCTAGATAATTAATATATAAACCCTAATTAATTTTATTCAAATTATTCCATTCTAGATCATTTTTCATCCATAACTTGTTCGTTTAGACTTCGATTACAAAACTCCAAATATCAAAGTTTCTCAAAAAAATTCCACGAACGCAATGGTGCAAGTTTCGTGGTCAAATTCCATCATTTGAATAAATTTCATTTTTGGAGCTAAATTAATTAACTAACAAATTAAATAACTAATGCCAAATTACGGGGTATTAAGTAACACTTCATTTCTTTGATTAACACCATGTCGTTTGTACTGCTTTACTACAAATCGATTTCATGGTTTTGGCTTCTCCCATTGTAACGACCCAGAATTTTTGATAATTAAAATTCGAATATTTAATTGATTTTAAATATTAATAAATGAATTTAATAAGTCGAATAAATTTAAAATTCGAATATCTAGATTTAATTGGATAATTAAATCGATAATTCCATAGGGAAATTCCAGAGATAATAAAAAAATCGAGTTTAAAATGATTGAAAATGATTTGTAAATTTTTATTTAATCATACTGGAGTTATAGAAATATTTTAGAACTCTTAAAATTGAATTTGGAGTTAATCTGTGAAAATTGAATATTTTAATATTTAATTATCGATTGAAAAATAGCCAATTTTCGAGCAGTCTCGGAATTCGACGAAACCAGTTTCATTGGGTCCGTAATAGTTTGTTATTACCGGATTTCAATTTTCATATTTTTCGGAGTTGTTTCGTGACCGTACGATATGCGAACACGTTAAGAATAAAATGAAATTTAAATTTAAAATTTAAAATATATATTAATATACATCAGCATGTTCTCTCCCTAGAATCACGCCTGCAATCACGAGAATAATCGTGCACCCCATCACGTATACTCGTCCCTTTCCCCTTTCGTTCCTTAAACAAAAAATCACCTCGTTCAATTTAAAAAAGGCTGTAGCCCCATCCTCAGTTCGAAAATCAAATTCACGAAATCAACCGCGTACGAGAGGGAGCAATCTCGAGTTCGAGCGCCAGGCTATTGGGGCATCTGCAGGCGGCGACTTAGGGCGTGGGCAGCTGGCGAACGAAGGGTCGGCAAAGCGGCGTGTCGCGATCGCGTGGATTCGCGTGGAGGCCGAAGTCAATGGGGAAGGTATCAAGGCAGTCTCGAATTTGTGGATTTGGGTGTTGCGCGATTTTGAGGAGGAGCGGCGCTCGCGTACGCGAGGCTGGCGTGCGCGATTTGCGGTCGAACTCAACGCGTGTGTTCGTAGTCGCGTTCGACAGTGGAAGGTTGGGAGCTTGGTGGCACGATGGGAATTCGAACTGCTGAGGCGACGTTCGCGATGGGTCGCGACCTGGTATTCGATCTGGGTTGTTTTTGATCAGTGAGGTATCTTTTCATTTCTTTCTTTTCTTTCTTTTCAGATAGATTTCGTTTTAATAAAAAAGTATATCTACAAGATTTAAATTGGGAATAGGAAAAAGAATTATGTATACAGTAGAAAGAAAATTTAATTTACTGTGATAATTTTATAAGAGGAAGAGAAAAATATATATATATTACAGTAAGATTCTATGTTTAAAACAGGTTGATAGTAAACAGATAAATTTTAATATATATGTAAGGATAAGATTTTGAAAATGAGGATTTTAATTGTTTGAGAAGCTTTGTATGAAACCAGATTTACAAAAATCTCTATATAGATTATTTTAAAAATATACATAGATTTTATCTTAGTATATGACTTCGAATGAAGAAAATAATAACCTGTTAAATTTATTTTAGTTATCAAGAAATTTGTTCAAAAGGAAAGTTAGTTAGAAATTTAAAAGGTTTAGTTAAATGAATTTATTAGAAGAAATCGGGTTAAAATAAAGTCATTGAATAATTAAAATTTCCAAACACAAAGATAAAATAAAAATTGGTTATTCGATCACTTCAAATATTGACAAATTGTATAATTTAATTTTACAAGGTTAAAGTCGAGAAAACGAAAGAAGAATTGGATTGGATTGCAAAATTTAAAGCTAAGGTGAGATTTTCTCACTCAATTGAAAGGTGGAACTTTCAGTTATTATTGATTGATATGATTGCTATGTTGATTGTGGTATTAGATATTTTAGGATATATCTATATATAGCAATATATACATATTGGCATATGTATATATTGGATTGATGATTTCCCGCCTCGTATAGCGGATGAGACCCTATTGCGCCGTTAGTAAGCGGATTTATAAAAACCCATATACCGCGATAATTCCGTACTGGAGCGGAATTGGTATTGTGCTAACATCTGTGGATGCAGGGAAACAGATTGGAGGGATCCAACTGGATTCCTCACCCGTAGTTATTTATTTACAGATATTGATGTATATTCTGTTATCATATGATGATATATGATATTGACTGTTGTGATGGACTGATTGGTGTTGTTGCATCATCGGATTCAGTTTTGAAATGTAAAAATAACGACTTTTATTTTAAAAAAGGTTTTTAAGTGGGTTTTGAAAATATACGTTTTATGGAATTTTTGAATCGATTTATAAACGTAAAATTTTAAAGTTATAAAAGTTATAATTTTTAGTGAAATATAACCGAAGTGTCGTTTTTGAAATAAAAGTCGATTTATTTATAAAATGGTTTAAGTTGGGATTTTGAATAACTATAAACGATTTGTATAGAAAGATTTATAAAATTGATATGTTGTAAATCAAAATATTGGACTTATAAAACGAATTTTTATAAGTGTTAAAAAGAAGTATAAAAGGATTTCATAAGTGAATGAAATTTATAGATTTATAACGTGAAGTTATAAAGTGAATAGATGTTGTAGAATAAACGATTTATAAGTAATTTACTTATAAATTAGATTTTTGCACTTAATTGGGATATGAATAGAAATTTCTAAATGAAATGATTTCATAAGTTGAAATTGTTATGAAGTATAAATGTGATTTATAGACGTTGTTTATAAATCCGAAATCACTTATTTTGATAAGTAATTTTAGAAGTTAATAAAAGGAGAATTTTATAAATCGAAGTGTTAGAAAATATAAAGATGGATTTATAAACGTTGTTTTATAAATTCGAAAATAATCAAATTTGATGAATTGAATATAGAAGGTTATTAAGGGAATTTTATCCACGATTTTGGATAGTGGATAATTCTTGAAATATAAATGTGTAGGAAAGATTGAAATTTGGTTAGTGAAGTATATTCACGATTTTGGACAGTGAATATATTTTTAAGTAGAATAGATATGGTTTTGGGAAAGCGATATTATAAAATGAAGTTAATTGTTTTAAAAGATGTTTTAAAACGTGATAAGTATCGAATACATAGATTTCAACATTTTATTGTTGAAATAGACGTTTTCAAGAAGTAGAAGGAAATGGTGGACTATAACACTGTTGTTATAGTAAATGATTTCCGAAAGGAAATGTTTTTATGTAGTATTGGGATTCATATATCTATCTAAATTCCGAATCCCTATACTAGTGATTTTGAGTCGTCGTAACGATGTTTTACATAACATTCGTTTTGACTCAACTAAAATGTGTTTAAAGAATGATTTCCTTAAAGAATGAATTTATACTTAAATTTGATTTAAGTATATCGAATATTTTCCAAGTGTTGAAAATAAATGATTGTGAAATACTTATTATTTAATAAGTATGGAAATGCTTTTCCAATATGAAATGAACTGTTTTGAGATTCTATCTTCAAAGATAAAATGAAATGTGGAAATTGATTTGAAATTGTTTTCAAACGGTTAAGTGTGGAAATTTTATATCTAGTAAAAGATAATTTTGAAGATGAAATAATTTGGAAAATTATTTGGAATCTGATGATGTTGCGCATCTTTATTGATAGTTAAATAACCGACTATCAATAATTACCTTGAGTAGGTATTTGTTGTGAATTGGATGAATTTGAATGCCACACTTATTTTAAATAAGCGCTCACTATTCGGGTTAGCCGGGAAAGGACCAGGGGGTCGTATAACCCATTCCGAATATGTGATACGTCGTTATGAATTGCATTTGAAGACCGGTGTTGAAGACCGGATATTTTTTAGAATGGAAGGATTACCGTCGAGTTACTCTACATCGGCTGATCTCCGATTTAGAGGTTTTATCACCCTTAGTGACGGGAAGTCCTGACGTGATTGAAATTATCCGGATATGCAAGGGCTTCGTGAGAAGTGCCTTCGGTTCTGTTCGATCCCGGAACAGACTTGTATGGATTGTGTGTCTGACGTTACAATTTGAGATATAAAGCTGATTTCTTTCAAATACATTTCTGTTGGTGGCGGAGAATTTATTCTCTTAGCTTAACACCCTTCTCTGAGACGTACGAGCTCAGAGGTTATGTAGTTGAAATTTATCAGCGATATATCCCAATTTGGTAACGTGGCATACTGAGTGTTGCTGTGAAATGATCAGTGTTTGATCATTTGTGATATGATCATTTGTTTGATCTTATATCTTTGTGATCATAGGTTGATCATTTTTGTTTGACCCGAAGCAGGGCTTTTTGAGAAAGCGTAGCTTTGTGGACGAGACTTCGTCGAGCCTCACACCCCGGAAATGGTCGAAACAGGAAGAATGCGGTAAGGTTCTAGGGAGTAGCGCCCCTTAGTGTATGTCATTCCTTCTGGATAGAGGTGGTATCATGGTATGGAGCCTAGATACTTAACCTATGTGGTTGTTGCATTATTATCTATGTGGTTTGTTGGAAATCGGGGATCCTCGGGAAGATCGGTTACGATCGGGGGATGGCATACGCGTGTCAGTAGTTACCTACTTTTGCAGAGGTAACCCGGCCTTGTGTTGGCAGAGATCTAACCGTAATGTTAGGTTATTTCTCGGGTCGTCTATTCCAGGGACGTACCCATCGTGGAAGAGGAAGTTCCTTAGCCTGACCATTTGTTGGAAATCCAAACTCCAATATGAACTTTGTACGGTATTAGTTGTAGAACCTGCCATTTACGTACGGTGGTCACCACTGTTTAGATGGTAGCTATAGTAGGCATACGATACTAGTCGTATGTTGGCTAAGATTAATATTATACTTTCGAAATGTTTTCTACACTATGCACTAATAATAATATCCAAAATGATTTGATTTTGCGTAGTAAGCATCTTTGACTATCATAAGAAGAAATCTCCTCCAATTCTGCGTTTGCATTGTGTGTGTGGTGGGAGGTCTTATGGTAGTTTCATTTTCCAAAGGCATTGCGAATTGACTTTAAAAAAAATTATTTTGTTGTTATAAAGAATAACTGTTTTACGATCTCACACCAGTCACCATGACTGACTCGGAGTTTATTGTTCCCTTCTAAACTCTGGGTGCCCACCAATTTCCACACGGGCAGCCTAGAGTTATATTATCAGGATATTCTGGATATTCTGGAGCTTGGAGATAAGCTGGATGACGAGACGTAGTATTTGTATTTGATAGTATTTATTCCGCTGTGTATTCTGTATGAGGACAAGTTATATAACTGTCCACTGATGATGATGTATGTATAAAATGATATAGTTCTTTGTTTAAAGATTATTCATTTATCTATTATATATTGTTCCGCTGCGATATGTGAGATTCTGATATTGTCTCTGTTCTGTATCTGTTGTTGTTTTGTTGTTCTTCTTCTCTTTTTCTTCTATCTTCTCTTCCTCCTCTTCTTTTAAATATTAAAGTTTCGCGTTTTCGCCATCCGATTGTTCGGCAATTGCTACAGTGGACGTAGCAGTGTCGGGTTTTCGGAAGACGGATTTGCGGGTCTTTACAGTTGGTATCAGAGCATATGGTTAAGCGACAACCCTGCTCTGTTGGGTGTTACTCATTAGAGATAGAGTCAGCAGTACTCTAGAATGAGTTGAGTGTAATAATAGATATGAGCGTGTATTTGTTAGTTAGTATAAAATTGTTTTGTATTGTGATGATTGGTTTATTGAGTGGTATATGAACCTTCGTCGGCACAGTCTTGCAAAACTGTATCGAAGGGGTTTCTAAACACTCGAATAGAACAATTCGGCACAGTATTGTTTTAAAATTGGGTGAATGAAATAATTTTGCCCAAAACTATTTTTGTATAGAAAAGAAATGATTTTCTATGAATTACTATAGTATATGGTTGCATGGTTGTTAGAAGTGATAATATTAATCTATTATCATTGAAATTGAATAAGGAACTGAAATCGCAACTCCAAAATTAAGAAATGAATTCATATACGAACGAAATTTGTAAATGTAAATTATAGATGTGATTTGTAATTTAAACCGGGATTCCAGAGAAGTTTTTGGAAATGTTTTGAAAGGAGTTTGAAAATTTTGGTGATTTGAAAAGTTTAAAATCTTTTTGATTTGAAAATGAATTTCAAAGGTTTGAAAGGTACTTTGGAGAGATGAAAGCTCTAAACTCTTTTCGGTCGCTGGAAAATAATTCCGATGATGATCGCGACATCACCGGTGTTCATTTTCGGGTTTCCAAAAGAGGAATTGCTGTCAAATTGTTTTAAATAGGAGTTGTTCGAAAATTTGGGTTTTTGTTTGGAAATTCAAATGAAATTTGAATTGTTTTCAAATGGTTTTGAAAAAGTGGAAATGACTCTGGAATCCTATTTAAAATACTTACGAAATATTAATAAGTTGATAACTTATAGAATATTGAAATTTGATTAGAATGAAATTCAAATTGAAAAACGAATGAATAAATTGCGATTGCAAGTGCCAGAAAATGAAATTGAATGTTAAAATTCATTTTTGAATTTGAAAGTAAATAGAACTGGAATTGAATTTGATAAATGAAGTATTAAACTGAAAGTTAGTAAGTGAAGCTAATTGATTATTGACCAAATGGATAAGGTTTGAACGAATTAAATTCAATTATTATAAATGAAGATAAATTGAATTCCAATAGAATTGAAAATGTGAATTATAAGTACAAATGAATTGGAATGAGAGTTCAAATTGAATGAAATAGATATATAACTTCAATAGTAAGCTAAAAATGTATAAGAAGTATATATTGAAAATTTGTAATCGAATTTGCAAAATGATTTGAATGCTGTAACTAGATATTATGGCTAGTAGATATACAGGTATAAAGGGAATTGAATTTGATTTCACAGATAATTTGAATTGCTCGACAAAAGGTACGTATTTGAATTATAATATGAAATTTGGTGATTTCTGGTCTAGCCGCTTGGCTTTTTCTTTTTCTTTTTGAAATCTGAGAGTCCGTAGGGACGTTTTGTAGTAGTGCCGTATTAGCCGCGCAAAGGAGACGCTGGCGAAATTTTTCGAAAATTTCGAGTGTTAGAAAATTTTTGAGAAAATTTTGAAAGTTTAAGTTTGAATTTGAATTCGAATTTGAATTTAGAAGTAAAACAATGTTGTTTTGAAACTTAGAGTTGAAGTTGAAATTTAGTTGAATTGATAACAAATCTTTAGTAGAGAGATTTGTTTTGAAGAATTGATAAAACTATTGAATGTTGAAAAATAATAGACGAGTTAAGGACATTTTTCCTAACTTGTAATTTCGAGGACGAAATTCTTTTAAGGGGGGAAGTTTGTAACGACCCAGAATTTTTGATAATTAAAATTCGAATATTTAATTGATTTTAAATATTAATAAATGAATTTAATAAGTCGAATAAATTTAAAATTCGAATATCTAGATTTAATTGGATAATTAAATCGATAATTCCATAGGGAAATTCCAGAGATAATAAAAAAATCGAGTTTAAAATGATTGAAAATGATTTGTAAATTTTTATTTAATCATACTGGAGTTATAGAAATATTTTAGAACTCTTAAAATTGAATTTGGAGTTAATCTGTGAAAATTGAATATTTTAATATTTAATTATCGATTGAAAAATAGCCAATTTTCGAGCAGTCTCGGAATTCGACGAAACCAGTTTCATTGGGTCCGTAATAGTTTGTTATTACCGGATTTCAATTTTCATATTTTTCGGAGTTGTTTCGTGACCGTACGATATGCGAACGCGTTAAGAATAAAATGAAATTTAAATTTAAAATTTAAAATATATATTAATATACATCAGCATGTTCTCTCCCTAGAATCACGCCTGCAATCACGAGAATAATCGTGCACCCCATCACGTATACTCGTCCCTTTCCCCTTTCGTTCCTTAAACAAAAAATCACCTCGTTCAATTTAAAAATGGCTGTAGCCCCATCCTCAGTTCGAAAATCAAATTCACGAAATCAACCGCGTACGAGAGGGAGCGATCTCGAGTTCGAGCGCCAGGCTATTGGGGCATCTACAGGCGGCGACTTAGGGCGTGGGCAGCTGGCGAACGAAGGGTCGGCAAAGCGGCGTGTCGCGATCGCGTGGATTCGCGTGGAGGCCGAAGTCAATGGGGAAGGCATCAAGGCAGTCTCGAATTTGTGGATTTGGGTGTTGCGCGATTTTGAGGAGGAGCGGCGCTCGCGTATGCGAGGCTGGCGTGCTCGATTTGCGGTCGAACTCAACGCGTGTGTTCGTAGTCGCGTTCGACAGTGGAAGGTTGGGAGCTTGGTGGCACGATGGGAATTCGAACTGCTAAGGCGACGTTCGCGATGGGTCGCGACCTGGTATTCGATCTGGGTTGTTTTTGATCAGTGAGGTATCTTTTCATTTTTTTCTTTTCTTTCTTTTCAGATAGATTTCGTTTTAATAAAAAAGTATATCTACAAGATTTAAATTGGGAATAGGAAAAAGAATTATGTATACAGTAGAAAGAAAATTTAATTTACTGTGATAATTTTATAAGAGGAAGAGAAAAATATATATATATTACAGTAAGATTCTATGTTTAAAACAGGTTGATAGTAAACAGATAAATTTTAATATATATGTAAGGATAAGATTTTGAAAATGAGGATTTTAATTGTTTGAGAAGCTTTGTATGAAACCAGATTTACAAAAATCTCTATATAGATTATTTTAAAAATATACATAGATTTTATCTTAGTATATGACTTCGAATGAAGAAAATAATAACCTGTTAAATTTATTTTAGTTATCAAGAAATTTGTTCAAAAGGAAAGTTAGTTAGAAATTTAAAAGGTTTAGTTAAATGAATTTATTAGAAGAAATCGGGTTAAAATAAAGTCATTGAATAATTAAAATTTCCAAACACAAAGATAAAATAAAAATTGGTTATTCGATCACTTCAAATATTGACAAATTGTATAATTTATTTTTACAAGGTTAAAGTCGAGAAAACGAAAGAAGAATTGGATTGGATTGCAAAATTTAAAGCTAAGGTGAGATTTTCTCACTCAATTGAAAGGTGGAACTTTCAGTTATTATTGATTGATATGATTGCTATGTTGATTATGGTATTAGATATTTTAGGATATATTTATATATAGCAATATATACATATTGGAATATGTATATATTGGATTGATGATTTCCCGCCTCGTATAGCGGATGAGACCCTATTGCGCCGTTAGTAAGCGGATTTATAAAAACCCATATACCGCGATAATTCCGTACTGGAGCGGAATTGGTATTGTGCTAACATCTGTGGATGCAGGGAAACAGATTGGAGGGATCCAACTGGATTCCTCACCCGTAGTTATTTATTTACAGATATTGATGTATATTCTGTTATCATATGATGATATATGATATTGACTGTTGTGATGGACTGATTGGTGTTGTTGCATCATCGGATTCAGTTTTGAAATGTAAAAATAACGACTTTTATTTTAAAAAAGGTTTTTAAGTGGGTTTTGAAAATATACGTTTTATGGAATTTTTGAATCGATTTATAAACGTAAAATTTTAAAGTTATAAAAGTTATAATTTTTAGTGAAATATAACCGAAGTGTCGTTTTTGAAATAAAAGTCGATTTATTTATAAAATGGTTTAAGTTGGGATTTTGAATAACTATAAACGATTTGTATAGAAAGATTTATAAAATTGATATGTTGTAAATCAAAATATTGGACTTATACAACGAATTTTTATAAGTGTTAAAAAGAAGTATAAAAGGATTTCATAAGTGAATGAAATTTATAGATTTATAACGTGAAGTTATAAAGTGAATAGATGTTGTAGAATAAACGATTTATAAGTAATTTACTTATAAATTAGATTTTTGCACTTAATTGGGATATGAATAGAAATTTCTAAATGAAATGATTTCATAAGTTGAAATTTTTATGAAGTATAAATGTGATTTATAGACGTTGTTTATAAATCCGAAATCACTTATTTTGATAAGTAATTTTAGAAGTTAATAAAAGGAGAATTTTATAAATCGAAGTGTTAGAAAATATAAAGATGGATTTATAAACGTTGTTTTATAAATTCGAAAACAATCAAATTTGATGAATTGAATATAGAAGGTTATTAAGGGAATTTTATCCACGATTTTGGATAGTGGATAATTCTTGAAATATAAATGTGTAGGAAAGATTGAAATTTGGTTAGTGAAGTATATTCATGATTTTGGACAGTGAATATATTTTTAAGTAGAATAGATATGGTTTTGGGAAAGCGATATTATAAAATGAAGTTAATTGTTTTAAAAGATGTTTTAAAACGTGATAAGTATCGAATACATAGATTTCAACATTTTATTGTTGAAATAGACGTTTTCGAGAAGTAGAAGGAAATGGTGGACTATAACACTGTTGTTATAGTAAATGATTTCCGAAAGGAAATGTTTTTATGTAGTATTGGGATTCATATATCTATCTAAATTCCGAATCCCTATACTAGTGATTTTGAGTCGTCGTAACGATGTTTTACATAACATTCGTTTTGACTCAACTAAAATGTGTTTAAAGAATGATTTCCTTAAAGAATGAATTTATACTTAAATTTGATTTAAGTATATCGAATATTTTCCAAGTGTTGAAAATAAATGATTGTGAAATACTTATTATTTAATAAGTATGGAAATGCTTTTCCAATATGAAATGAACTGTTTTGAGATTCTATCTTCAAAGATAAAATGAAATGTGGAAATTGATTTGAAATTGTTTTCAAACGGTTAAGTGTGGAAATTTTATATCTAGTAAAAGATAATTTTGAAGATGAAATAATTTGGAAAATTATTTGGAATCTGATGATGTTGCGCATCTTTATTGATAGTTAAATAACCGACTATCAATAATTACCTTGAGTAGGTATTTGTTGTGAATTGGATGAATTTGAATGCCACACTTATTTTAAATAAGCGCTCACTATTTGGGTTAGCCGGGAAAGGACCAGGGGTCGTATAACCCATTCCGAATATGTGATACGTCGTTATGAATTGCATTTGAAGACCGGTGTTGAAGACCGGATATTTTTGAGAACGGAAGGATTACCGTCGAGTTACTCTACATCGGCTGATCTCCGATTTAGAGGTTTTATCACCCTTAGTGACGGGAAGTCCTGACGTGATTGAAATTATCCGGATATGCAAGGGCTTCGTGAGAAGTGCCTTCGGTTCTGTTCGATCCCGGAACAGACTTGTATGGATTGTGTGTCTGACGTTACAATTTGAGATATAAAGCTGATTTCTTTCAAATACATTTCTGTTGGTGGCGGAGAATTTATTCTCTTAGCTTAACACCCTTCTCTGAGACGTACGAGCTCAGAGGTTATGTAGTTGAAATTTATCAGCGATATATCCCAATTTGGTAACGTGGCATACTGAGTGTTGCTGTGAAATGATCAGTGTTTGATCATTTGTGATATGATCATTTGTTTGATCTTATATCTTTGTGATCATAGGTTGATCATTTTTGTTTGACCCGAAGCAGGGCTTTTTGAGAAAGCGTAGCTTTGTGGACGAGACTTCGTCGAGCCTCACACCCCGGAAATGGTCGAAACAGGAAGAATGCGGCAAGGTTCTAGGGAGTAGCGCCCCTTAGTGTATGTCATTCCTTCTGGATAGAGGTGGTATCATGGTATGGAGCCCAGATACTTAACCTATGTGGTTGCTGCATTATTATCTATGTGGTTTGTTGGAAATCGGGGATCCTCGGGAAGATCGGTTACGATCGGGGGATGGCATACGCATGTCAGTAGTTACCTACTTTTGCAGAGGTAACCCGGCCTTGTGTTGGCAGAGATCTAACCGTAATGTTAGGTTATTTCTCAGGTCGTCTATTCCAGGGACGTACCCATCGTGGAAGAGGAAGTTCCTTAGCCTGACCATTTGTTGGAAATCCAAACTCCAATACGAACTTTGTACGGTATTAGTTGTAGAACCTGCCATTTACGTACGGTGGTCACCACTGTTTAGATGGTAGCTATAGTAGGCATACGATACTGGTCGTATGTTGGCTAAGATTAATATTATACTTTCGAAATGTTTTCTACACTATGCACTAATAATAATATCCAAAATGATTTGATTTTGCATAGTAAGCATCTTTGACTATCATAAGAAGAAATCTACTCCAATTCTGCGTTTGCATTGTGTGTGTGGTGGGAGGTCTTATGGTAGTTTCATTTTCCAAAGGCATTGCGAATTGACTTTAAAAAAAAATATTTTGTTGTTATAAAGAATAACTGTTTTACGATCTCACACCAGTCACCATGACTGACTCGGAGTTTATTGTTCCCTTCTAAACTCTGGGTGCTCACCAATTTCCACACGGGCAGCCTAGAGTTATATTATCAGGATATTCTGGATATTCTGGAGCTTGGAGATAAGCTGGATGACGATACGTAGTATTTGTATTTGATAGTATTTATTCCGCTGTGTATTCTGTATGAGGACAAGTTATATAACTGTCCACTGATGATGATGTATGTATAAAATGATATAGTTCTTTGTTTAAAGATTATTCATTTATCTATTATATATTGTTCCGCTGCGATATGTGAGATTCTGATATTGTCTCTGTTCTGTATCTGTTGTTGTTTTGTTGTTCTTCTTCTCTTTTTCTTCTATCTTCTCTTCCTCCTCTTCTTTTAAATATTAAAGTTTCGCGTTTTCGCCATCCGATTGTTCGGCAATTGCTACAGTGGACGTAGCAGTGTCGGGTTTTCGGAAGACGGATTTGCAGGTCTTTACACCCATTTTCTCCCCACTTTGGCTCAGCTAATTGGTTGTTCTTCCATCCGGACGCCTTCCTTCCTTATTATTTTGGCAAACTTATCCTAGCTTGAGCTAGCTTTGTCTGACCTATCTAAAAGGACTTCATTTTGTGTTTGCACAATCATGATTCATCTTTATCAAAATTCGCCAATTCGCGATCTTTCCCAACATCATAGAAAACTCCTTATTCTAGTTTCATTATGTTTATGAGCACTTTGGCGAACATTTGGGGTTGTTCCCTGCTATTTGAATCACTTAATTAGTTGATCCATCATTTCTTACTATTGCTCATTAAATGATGTTTACAAAGTTACAAGCTTTTTTGTTACCTTCTATTTGGTTATCACAACATAAGGTAGATTAACTTTTGAAGTTTTCCCCTGATTTTCTTATGGAATATTTCTAAATGCTCTTCATTGATAACATTAACCATTGTTGGTTTTAGTTTCCCTTCAAAACCATCTCATAGTCAAAATCAAGATATGGATCTGCACAACTCTAAGAGATCTGATTTATATCTTGAGTTAGTGTTCTCGGTGAAAGCATTAAACAATTTTGCCTAATTTTTGGATAAACACCTTGTAAAGATTAAGTAGAACTATCTACCCTGGGTGTAATCAATAGTTGTTCGGTTTAGTAGATTTTTTCAGAATAAGGATGGTACTATATTCAAATAGAGTTATCACTTCTATGTCTCGGGGATTCAAACCCAAGACCTCTAAAACCTTAGTCAATAACGCCTTACCACTTTCCAGTTGAGTTAGTAGCCCTAAACAATATTTAGTGGATTTATTTGTAGGTTTAAATAGGTACCAATATACATAGTATCAAAAAAAGTTAATAGAAAGCAAAAAATTAATGACTACAAATGAAAATGGTTTTAGTAATTAAAAGTCTATGTCCACATTTATGTTATTACTAATCTGACTTACAACTAGATTTTTATAATGGAGTATTTTTGTAAATACGAGGAAATCACTGTAGAATCATGGAGAGTCTTCGCATATTTTTCTAAACCCACTTCCACTTTCTTTCATAGAACGGAAGTATTTATAGCTCATCTCCCTAAGCTTATGCTGGAGAGAAACACTTAGAAACATCTAGTAAAGTGTTTGAGAATCCAACAACCTAGACGAGAGGAAATAGGAGTGAAACTAGGTAAAAAGAATATCGATTCAAAAGAGCAGTGTAATGACCACCCTACACCTCCGATGTATGATGGTAGTCAAAGGAAAAGAAGTAAAGAAGAGGAATAGAAAAGAAGAGCATAGAAGAGATGAAAAAGAAAACACCAAATAGTCACATAACCTGTCAAATATCTCACATCGCATCAGATAAAATATAATAATCAACACAGAGTTGAGATAATAATAACTACATGAATCACAGAATCAAAGTATACAGACTCATACAGTTATACGAAACTACAATAGAGTTTGTACAACTGATAAATAAAGTCAACTGATAAATTATCTCTAATAATAGTAGGTTTAACACTGTCAAGGCTCCATAATGTCATACGGTGGAATATGCAATATCAATCTCAAATATAAGTATGAGTAAACATCATCTCCTGCTAGTCCATCTATGGAACTCCATATGTCATCCATACCCGCTCTCCCGTCTACTCATTTAAGAGTACCCGAGATAATAAAAAGTAAAGCATAAAACCTTGGGTTAGACAACGGTCTAGTGTGAGCGATAGACAATCTCGAAATACTATAAAAGTCGATATAGTATATGAAATAGAGGGTATACGAAACATACCTGACATGTCCCTGCAACAAAAAATTCAACACATAACATCTACAATATGCTACTCTACAACATTATAAAGGGGTGCTCTATGCAAAGTAAAATGATGGGGTGCCTAGGTATCCCTATCCACAATTCCTACCTCATGTGACATCCCTAGAGTGATAGGTGGCTAGTGAAGCAACCATAACAAACATAGAATCCATCAAACAACACTAGTTGTCACTTAGTGTGCTTTGGATATATGATAACTCATATGGCCACCATGAAAGGGTGTAACATCCCCCTACTTGGAGGCCCTAAACTAACGGCTACGGATGCTGTAGTCATCCATAGTTATTAATCTTCGGCGACCAAATACAGTGGTGCAAGATTCATTGATATACAGATCATAGAAATATGGAAAAAAATTAACAATTCAAAACACATTTCCATATTCAAATCAAAACATTTCATGTTCATTACATAATCCCAAATTACGTTATCCACGTTCAGCAAAATGTAATTATTATAAATACGCCAAGAGCGATATAGGAAGATGCCCCTTTGGTTGATCAGATGTATATAGTAAGGCTCATAAATCTGCCTTTACAAACAAACACACAGCGGACAAGAAAACTCTAAATAGCTATTTGCCTCCTGCACGACTACGGAAGCTTTATTCGTCTAAGAAGAGAATCTGGAAACCTTAAATCTCAAACTACTCAATATCAATTGAGTACCCGAGAGTTTAAGGGTAAAACAAAAACTTCGAGTCGGACATAAAGCCTGGTATGAATAATAATCTAACATCTCAATCCTTTTTTTGGATACCTAGTAAGACCATGCGGCTTAGCGGAATGGGTTTTTCCCTCACTAGCATCCTAAAATCCTTTATAAAACCATATATAGTACTCCTGCATCCACAATGGTAAAACATACAATTTCAAAATATTATGATGATATGCATACTTGAGAATAATTAGGAATTCCCATTCCCAGTTTAATCTGACACCCTGTCATAATTATAGTTTCTAGGGTCACTATTAACCTTTTTAGTTTTCATGGGTTTACTAATAACCTTGCCATACTTAATAGACACTCTGTCTTATTCATAGTTTTCATGGGATCACTAAGAACCTATAGGCTCCTACCAAATAACTTAATCAATTCATGGGTCCTCCGGAACCTATTGGACTTTCCAATAACAAACCACCTTAACCTAGTTTTCATGGATTTACAAGGAACCTATTGACTGTTGTCAATCCTTAATCCAGATATAGTTTCCATGGGTTCACTACAAACCAATTGGCCCCTGCCAACTACTCTTACTACATAGTTTTCAAGGGTTAACTATGAACCTTTTGGTATGCACCAATAACTACCTTATCATAGTTTTCAGGGTTTACTATGAACCTTTTGGTATGCACCAAAAACTACAAAGTTTAGGCATCCTATATTTTTGGTCACCCTGACTCCATGGATGCAATTTTACTCATTCAGGAGTTTAAGCAATTTATATTCACTATTGAGTTAACCTAGCTGATTCTTCTACCCCTTTTTTCCCAAGATACAGTTATGGGTTATTATGTGAATATACTCATAGTTGAAGAAGCAAAACAACAATTTAGCAATACTATTCATGTGGGCTTAAAGTCCTTGAAATATATATATCATAACATAGTTAACCTCTTTAACTTATATCTTCATCAAGGAAATACTTCTTCAAAATCACATACTTGAAGCCATTATAAAACTCATTTCTACAAGCCATGGTTTTCCTTTAAAAATTAGAACATGGGTTTTCAAACCTTCAAAACCAAACCATTCGACCTTGTCGAAAGGTCTACAAAACGACCTTTTGAAACCATTGAAACCGTTTAGCAATGTAAACCTCTCGAAAGTATTCAACTTTTATAAAATATACATTTCAAAAACTTACTAGGTTCAAGTTAAAACATGAAGAAGGTCCTCTTTTAAAACCTTTCGAATACAAAGGAAGCGACCTTTCAACCTTGCCGGAAGGTCTACTTCAAAAGCTTAAATCATTTCTTTTAAAACAATAGACCTTCGCCTTATAAAACAACTCCTTCGAAAGCTTGGGTTATACTTCAATTATAAATCAAGGGTAACTCATCTAAGTCGAAATCTTTGAAACCTTTCGAAAGCAATGGGAGAAGCGACTGGTTTTTAAAACAGGTAAACCTTTCGACTAAGCCGAAAGCTCCTGCTTTCAACCCCTTCGAAGGGTTTTAACAAAATAAAAGCGGTAGTTCTTTTCAAAATCTCTTTGAAACAACCTTTTAAAACCAAACCCCCTTATCGAAAGGTCTTTTAAATCCTTTCATAGCCTAGCCTTTCGACTGTGTCGGAAGGTCTTATATATATAAAATAACTTATAAAAATCAAACCTTTCGACTGTATCGGAAGGTTCAAAACAAACAATAAAAAGTGGTAGTACCTTTCAACTTTGTCGAAAGGTTTAAAACCTTTCTTTAAAAATTTGACCTTGTTGAAGGCAACTAAGTCGATAGCTCTAATTCGAAAGCAAAGCAGGTGAAAACTTTAGCTTATAAAACAAACATATCCCAACCTCTTTGGCCATCAACCTTTCGACTGCAAACCCTTCGACTTTATCCAATTCATTATGCACCAAGTACTTGATACCATATGCATTGGTTTGACCTTGCCGAAAGGTTTAATCCATTCGACTTAGACGAAAGGTCAGGGTCGGAAGCTATTATGCCTAAAACGGCTTGAACATGCTAAAAGCATGATTTTCTTGTTTTTAACTTAAAGAAGGTAACTTTTTAACTAACCTGCCCTTTTTATCAAATTCTCATTAGTTAGCACTTTACTTTTAAGAAAAAATGCTGCCGCAAATTCAGATTTGGATAATAATTTATAAAATGCCCCTTCTCCTTAAATAAATATAAATAACATTTAAGTCTCATACCTTAAATAATTTTATATATTCATCAAAACACTTAGGAATAATCTGGAAAAATCCAGAAAAATCTATTTTAATATGTTTTCCTACATATAAAAATTTCGAACCTAAATAATCATTATTTTTGCCGTAAATAATTTATAACCCAATAATTCTTTTTCTTCACTAGAAAATTTGTATAAAATCCATATACACTCGGAAAATTATAAGAATTGAAACCCATCTCCAAAATTATGTTTTCTATAACATAAAAATTTTCCATAGCATTTAAAAATCATATCATCTCGGTTTTACCCTAAACCTTGCACATCCCTTAATAAACAACCTTGTTTAAACTCTTATAAATCATAAACAAGCATATCATTATTCAAAACATCATAAAATAGACTTATCCCGAAATCTGAAATCATTTGATGTAAAAATCAAAAATAGAGATGTAGAAATTATTATTCACCTTGCTTGAGATAAGGAGAGTAGAGATTGTTTAAGATTGATTTTCCTCTAACTTGAATCCTAAGCTTTTCTTAAGTTTTCTTCTTCTCTTCTAATGGTTGGCCTTGCTTCTCACAGTTGTAAGTATTTTTGTTTTGGTGAAAATGAACGTGCAAAGCCTAATGAGAACAGTATAAGGGTCGGAGGTATGGGCGACTATTTACCCTAATGCCCTGACGTTTAATTTCCTAACCATTTTTATAAGTTCATTAGTTTTAACAAGCACATCCACCTAATTAATTAATCAACCTCAATCCCCTCATCTACATTATTCTATTTAAATTATTCTAATTGAATCTCCTGAATAATGTCAATAAAATTAGGGGTGTTACAGGCTACCCTCCTTAAAGAATTTCATCCTCGAAATTCAGTAAGGACTAACTAGCAATCATCTGTAACATTTCCTAACAACCATACTAGCCTATCTGACTAGCAACCAATCTATATAAATCTAATATTGACATACCATCAAAGCAGATTAGGATAAGCTTCTCGAATCCTGTCCTCTGTCTACCATGTATAGTCTTTCTCAGTGTCGCTCCACTGAACTTTCACCAACTGGACTGTCTTAATCCTCAACCTCTTCTCATCCCTTGCTACAAACTGAACTAGTTGTCTAACAAAAGTCAAATCAGGCTCTACTACCAAGTCCTCCAAATCTGTCTATGGAATAGTAGCCTCTGGATCATGCACATACTTATGAAGATAAGACACATGGAATACATTATGGACACCTACCAAACTGCTCGACAACTCTACTTTGTACGTGAGCTTTCCAATCCTTTCTATAACCTGAAATGGACCAATATACGTCGAGGCCAACTTTCCCGATCTTCCAAATCGTACCACACCCTTCATGGGTGAAACTTTAATGAAAAATCTATCTCCCACTAAGAACTCTAGGTCTTTATGCCTCTTATCTGCGTAACTCTTCTGTCTGGATTGAGCTTCCTTCATCCGTCCTTGGATTATCTCAATCTTTTACAATGCCTCTCTAACCAAATCCGGACCTAAGACCAATCTGTCTTCAGTCTCTAACCAACATGCTGGCAATCTACATGGCCTTCCATACGAAGTTTCAAAAGGCGCCATTCCTATACTAGTCTAATAACTATTATTATAGGAAAACTCAATCAGATGTAGGTGATCTTCCCAAGATCCACCAAAGTCCAACACACAAGCTCTCAATAAATCTTCGAGTACCTTATTGACTCTTTCTGTCTGCCGAACCGTCTGTAGGTGATATGTTGTACTCATCTTGAGCTTGGAACCTAATAAACTCCTCCAAAATTCGCTAGTGAATAATGCATCCCTGTCGCTGACTATGCTACTAGGAATCCCATGAAGTCTAACTATGTTCTTCATGAACAACCTTGCTAGAACAGGTGTCGTCCTGGTTGACTTTACCGAAATGAAATGGGCACTCTTGGTCAGCCTATCTGCTATAACCCATATGCTTTCGTTTTCTCTATTTGACCTTGGCAACCCATCTATAAAATCCATCGATATCGAATCCCATTTTCAAACTGGAATATCTAAAGGCTGAAGTAACCCACTTGGCTTCTGATGTTCGGCTTTCACTTGTTGACAATTAACACATTGTCTAACCCACAAGCCAACATCCATCTTCATGCCTTCCCAATAGAAGCTCTTCTTCATGTCTTGATACATCTTGGTCCCTCTAGGATGAATCGTAAACTTCGATCGATGACATTCTTCTAGAACTTCTTTCCTAAAGTCTCCACATCTGGAACACATAATTGTCCCTTCTTTCTCAACCATCCTCTTTGGTCAAGATAAAAATCCTTTATGTCATCAACCTCTGATTCTTCCTTAAGCCTTCTAATCCTCTCAGCTAAAACTAGATCTTCTCTTTGCTTAGAAGCTATCCTTTCGATCAGCAATGGTCGAACTTCTAAACAAGACAACATGGTTGTGCCCTGACTAGAACTTGCAGTAGATCTCAACTGCACACCACAATTGGCTAAACCTTCTAGATCCTTCCATTCTTCCAACATCGCTAATACTACATTCTGATGTTTTCTACTGAGAGCATTTGCTACCATATTTCCTTTCCCAGGAGTATACTCTATACCAAAATCATAAGCGGCCAAAAACTCTAACCATCTCTGCTACCTCATATTCAACTCCTTCTGAGATAATAAATACTTTAATGACTTATGATCGGTATACAACTCAAATCTCTCTCCCAAAAGATAATGCCTCTAAATCTTCAAGGCAAAGATCACCGCAGCTAACTCCAAGTCATGAGTAGGATATCTTAATTCATGCGGTCTAAGCTGCCTAGATGCATAAGCAATAACTTTGCCCTTCTACATCAATACTTCTCCCAATGTAGTGCCACATGCATCTGTCTATACTACCAATGCTTCGTTGCTATCTGGAACTACTAACACTGGAGCATTGGTCAACAAATGCTTTAACTTAAGGAATGCTTCCTCACATTTGTCGGACCAAACAAACCTCATGTCCTTCTTGGTCAGCTTAGTCAAAGGCGCTGCTGTCCATGAGAAATCCTTGATGAATCTCCGGTAATAGCCTACAAGTTTAAGAAAACTTCTGATCTCGGTTACCGTCTCTGGTCTCTTCTAATTATTGACTGCCTTGATCTTAACCGGATCAACTGATAATCCTTCCTCTGAAACCACATGACTAAGAAACTTAACTTCTCTCTTCTAGAAATGACACTTGGAAAACTTTGCCTTCAGCTGATTCTGCCTCAGAGTCTCCAACACCACTCTAAGATGAATCTCATGCTCTCTTTCATCTTTAGAGTACACCAAAATGTCATCTATGAACACCAACATAAACCTATCCAAGTGCTCTCTTAAAACTCGGTTCATTAAATCAACGAAGAAAGCAGGCGCATTCGTCAATCCGAATGGCATTACTAACCACTCATATGAACCGTACCTAGTTCGGAATGCAGTTAGAGGAATACTATCCTCCGCCACTCTCAACTGATGGAACCCCATCGGTAAATCCAATTAGGAAATTACTCTGGCTCCACTCAATTGATCAAACGGATCATCTATCCTCAGCAAAGGGTACCTATTCTTGATCGTCCTTTTGTTCAACTTACGATAGTCGATGCACATCCTTAACGACCCATCTGGTTTCTTCTCAAACACTACAGCTACTCCCCAAGGCGAACTGCTTGGTCTGATAAAATTTCTTCCATTGAGATCCACTAACTGCACCTTTAATTCCTTTATCTTTGTGGGCGTGATCCTTCTAGGTGGTCTACTAACAGGTTCAGCTCCCGGTACAAGGTCTATTCGAAACTCAACAGCTCGTTACGGGGGTAATCCAGTGACTGGCTCAAATACATCTGCAAACTCTCTAACCACACGAATTTGACTAAGCTCTTCTTCAACCTCCATGGCAGTCAACTAATCACAAACACTCTTACTAGAATTCTCCACCGAGAAAATGATTCGGTTATGACTATCTGGGTGTCTAAATGATATTTCCTGATCTTGGAAAAATATTCTAGCCTCATACTTACCCAACCAATCCATACCTAAGATGATCCCGAAATCTACGAAATCATAAACATACAAACTGCATGCAAACTTATGACCTAACAAATCAAGTTCTAACTGGTCACATCTCATCCAACAGTTACATACCCTCCTATTGGATTCGCAACCCTCAAGGATGTAAAAAGTTATGTGGGTTCTATACATAACCTGTCAACCAAACACTGAGATATAAATGAATGTGATGCACCAGTATCAAAAAGTACCCTAGCAGGTATACTCTGAATCAAAAGCGTACCTTCCATCACAATCTTTCCTTTCTCCACTACAGTGGGTTTAGAAGAAGATGGTGGTCCAATAGCAAACACCTTCTCTTTGTCCGCCCTGATTGGCTCTGGACACTGGTTCTTATAATGACCAACTTGGTCATAGTTGAAGCATTTCACATTCTTCTTCTCCACGGGTTTCTTTCCTTTACCAGTTCTACACTCATGTGCATAATGGCCCTTCTTATCACACTTATAACACACCACATCAGCCTTTGCCTTCTTAGCTGCCTCCCTTTTCTGGCTTCTTTCTTTTTAAAGAATTTCCTTTTTCTTCCTTGAGAACCCTAGGACTCTACTGGCTTTTCCCTAGCTGAAACAGCAAGCATTTCCTCATGTCAGATAGTCCTTTCCACCATTATATGATAAGGTTCTCTAATGTGAGTCATAGCCATCCTTCCAAGCTCTGGCTTCAATCCTCTAATGAATCGCTCATTCCTCCTGACATCCATGTCGACCAAAGCATAACCATATCGAGATAGCTTATCAAACTTAGCAGCATACTCGATCACAGACATCTGTCCTTGGACAAGATCCATAAACTTCCACATTAATGCTGAGTTGGCAATCTCAGACAAGAACCTCTGCTCAAACCTCCTCCTGAAGTCATCCCAAGTCAACTCTTCCTCTGGCACTCTGGCCGTCACATTATTCCACCAATGAAGCGCTAACCCTTGCAACTATCTCGAGGATAGCCTTCTCTTCTCACCATCATTCAAGCCTAAATCGGTAATGATCCTTTCACAATTCAGCAGCCAGTTCGCTACTTCTACAGCATCTTCCGTTCCAGCGAACGGCTTTCCTCCTAGTAGTCTCTACTCAGTTTAGCATAGTTATAACAAGCTGGAACTATAGGATTAGCTCCTTCAATATTCCTAGCAGCTCCTGCTTGCAACAAATTAGCCAATAACTGGTACACCATCCTCGCACCTATTGGCGGATATCCAGCACCTACATTAGCCTCCGCATTTTGATTAGCATTGGCTTGCCAACCTTGGTTTCTCCGAGTATTAGGTCGAGCATTTCCATTGGTTGTGGTGCTTCCTCCACCCAGATTTCCTCTTCCGTTTCTTGCCTCCAATCCTCTTTCTCGTATATCTCCATACGAGCCTTAGTAAGATACAGAAGAGCGGTCTAAGAGAAAGGGGAATACGCACTTAGATATGTACTTATATATCAAATACAAATACGTTACTATAGCGTTAACCCAAAACCCCCGATCATATTTTTAAATTCATTGGATTATGTTTGAAAAAGCTTTTTAGGTTTAACTTTTCTTTTAGAGTTTCATAAACCTATGCTCTGATACCAACTTGTAACATGCCCCTACTTGGGGGCCCAAAACTAATGGCTACGGATACTGCAGTCATCCATAGTTATTAATCTTCGGCGACCAAATACAACAGTGCTAGATTCATTGATACACAGATCACAGAAATAAGGAAAAAAAATTTAACAATTCAAAATATATTTCCATATTCAAATCAAAACATTTCATGTTCATTACATAATCCCAAATTACGTTATCCACATTCAGCAAAATATAATTATTACAAATACGCCAAGAGCCATATATGAAGATGCCCCCTTAGTTGATCAGAGTATATAGTAAGGCTCATAAATCTGCCTTTACAAACAAACACACAACGGACAAGAAAACTCTAAATAGCTATTTGCCTCCTACACGACTCCGGAAGCTTTATTCGTCTAAGAAGAGAACCTGGAAACCTTAAATCTCAAACTACTCAAAATCAATTGAGTACCCGAGAGTTGAAGGGGAAAATAAAAAAATTTAGTCGGACATAAAGTCTGATATGAATAATAATCTAACATCTCAATCCTTTTTTTGGATACCTAGTGAGACCATGTCGCTTAGTAGAACGGGTTTTCCCCTCACTAGTATACTAAAATCCTTTATAAAACCATATACGGTACTCCTGCATCCGCAATGGTAAAAACATCCAATTTCAAAATATTATGATGATATGCATACTTGAGAATAATTAGGAATTCCCATTCCCAGTTTAATCTAACACCCTTTCATAATTATAGTTTCTAGGGTCACTATTAACCTTTCCAGTTTTCATGGGTTTACTAATAACCTTGTCATATTTAATAGACACTCTGTCTTATTCATAGTTTTCATGGGATCACTAAGAACCTATAGGCTCCTACCGGATAACCTAATCAATTCATAGGTCCTCCTGAACCTATTGGACTTTCCAATAACAAAATACCTTATCCTAGTTTTCATACGTTTACTAGGAACCTATTGACTGTTGTCAATCCTTAATCCGGATATAGTTTTCATGGGTTCACTACAAACCAATTGGCCCCTTCCAACTACTCTTACTACATAGTTTTCATGGGTTGATTATAAACCTTTTGGTTTGAACCAATAACTACCTTATCATAGTTTTCATGGGTTAACTATGAACCTTTTGGTATGCACCAATAACTACCTTATCATAGTTTTCATGGGTTTACTATGAACCTTTTGGTATGCACCAAAAACTACAAAGTTTAGGCATCTTATATTTTTGGTCACCCTGGCTCCATGGATGCAATTTTACTCATTCAATAGTTTAAGCAATTTATATTCACTATTGAGTTAACCTAGCTGGTTCTTCTACCCCCTTTTTCCCAAATTACAGTTATGGGTTATTATGTGAATATACTCATAGTTGAAGAAGCAAAACAACGATTTAGCAATACCATTCCTGTGGGCTTAAAGTCCTTGAAATATATATATCATAACATAGTTAACCTTTTTAACTTATATCTTCATCAAGGAAATACTTCTTCAAAATCACATACTTAAAGCCATTATAAAACTCCTTTATACAAGCTGTGAGTTTTCCTTTAAAAATTAGAGCATGGGTTTTCAAACCTTCAAAACCAAACCTTTCGACCGTGTCGAAAGGTCTATAAAACAACCTTTCGAAACCATTGAAACCGTTCAGCAATTTAAACCTCTCGAATGTATTCAACTCTTATAACATATACCTTTCGAAAACTTACTGGGCTCAAGTTAAAACATGAAGAAGGTCCTCTTTTAAAACCTTTCGAATACAATGGAAGCGACCTTTCGACCTTGCCGGAAGGTCTACTTAGAAAGCTTAAATCATTTCATTTAAAACTATAGACCTCCGCCTTATAAAGCAACTCCTTCAAAAGCTTGGGTTATACTTCAATTATAAATCAAGGGTAACTCATCTAAGTCGAAAGCTTTGAAACCTTTCGAAAGCAATAGGAGAAGCGGCTGGTTTTTAAAATAGGTAAACATTTTAACTAAGTCGAAAGCTCCTACTTTCAACCCCTTCGAAGGGTTTTAACAAAATAAAGGCAGTGGTTCTTTTCAAAATCTCTTTGAAACAACCTTTCGAAACCAAACCTTTCAGCCTTGTCAAAAGGTCTCTTAAATCCTTTCAAAGCCTAATCTTTCGACTGTGTCAGAAATTCTTTTATATATAAAACAACTTATAAAAATCAAACCTTTCGACTGTGTCGGAAGGTTCAAAACAAACAATAAAAAGTGGCAGTAACCTTTCGAATTTGTCGAAAGGTTTAAAACCTTTCTTTAAACATTTGACCTGGTTAAAGGCAACCAAGTCGAAAGCTCTAATTCGAAAGCAAAGCAGGTGAAAACTTTAGCTTATAAAACAAACATATCCCAACCTCTTTGGCCATCAACATTTCGACTACAAACCCTTCGACTCTATCCAATTCATTACGCACCAAGTACTTGATACCATATGCATTGGTTTGACCTTGTCGAATGGTTTAATCCTTTTGACATAGACAAAAGGTCTGGGTTGGAAGCTATTATGGCTAAAATGACTGAAACATGCTAAAAGCATGATTTTCTTGTTTTTAACTTAAAGAAGGTAACTTTTTAACTAACCTACCCTTTTTATCAAATTCTCATTGTTTAACACTTTACTTTTTAGAAAAATGCTGTCGCAAATTCAGATTTAAATAATAATTTTATTTTATAAAATGCCCCTTCTCTTTAAATAAATCTATAAAACATTTAAGTCCCATAACTTAAATTTTTTTACATATTCATCAAAACACTTAGGAATAATTTGGAAAAATCCCAGAAAATCTATTTTAATATGTTTTCCTACATATAAAAATTTCAAACCCAAATAATCATTATTTTTGCCGTAAATAATTTATAACACGATAATTCATTTTCTTCACTAGAAAATTCGTATAAAATCCATATGCACTCGAAAAATTATAAGAATTGAAACCCATCTCCAAAATCAAGTTTTCTATAACATAATATTTTTCCAAAGCATTTAAAAATCATATCATCTCGGTTTTATCCTAAAACTGTGCACATCCCTTATTAAACAACCTTGTTTAAACTTTTATATATCATAAACAAGTTGTAACGACCCGAAAATTTTAACAATTTTAAATAACGTAATTAACTAAATTTTTCATGAAAATAAACAATTAAAATTTGGCAATGAAAATTTGATACTTGGTATGCGTCTATTTTAAAGTAGCAAGTGTCAGATTTTCATTGGAAAATATGGAAGTTTGTTTTGTTGTGAAATTTCAATTTAAAAGTTAAAATTAGTTGAAAATAGATGGAAATAAATTATTTTTGAAATCTGAATATTTTATATAATAAAGTTTTAAATCATTTTCCGAGTGAGATGTCATATTTTGTTTCGCCAAATTTGTACGCTCTAGCCCCGTTTATCTTATTTTCGGTGTTCAACGGCGTATTTGGCAGCGAAAAATCAAGTTTTGATAGGTTGGTTGTATCTCTAATATATGTACCATTCTGTTCGTTTTGTCGTGCTGATCTCCGCAGGATATTCATTTGTACATTTCGGTGTCCGATATGCGGCGAATCTGCGAAACAATTAGCCGTATCGATTCTGTATTTGGAACTTTTGGCTTTCCTGTGTCTATTCTGTTATCCACTGGTTGAAATCAAACAGTCATTTGCCTTTATTGTTTCCAGAAATTCAAACCCCTGGCTTTCTCTATTCCTATGTCAAATTTTATAGGATGGTTGTCCTTTCATTTCTCTCTGGCTTCCTCCCTTTCGTTTTGTAAAACAACAAGAAAAATTATAAAATAATAAAATAAATATAGTTCTGAGCAGTAGCACGTACTTCTTCCTATGCCTGGAAATGTGCAATGCCCCTCCCTCCTTTTGCAGCCATCCACCTTTTCTAACCTCCACCATTTTTCTCTCTGGCCTTCCAATCTCATCTAGACACGTTATTCTCTTCCACATCACCCACGTTTAGCCATTCCAGATCGCCTTCCATAGCATGCAACTTCCCTTCCACCGAAACTCATAGCCGAATCAACCCTATGACCTTCCACCTCAGCCACTTAACCCATCTCCTCTTCAACTTGAAGACGCCGCCACCATGGCAACCACCCACAACCGCTCCGCTTTGCATCACAGCTTCCACATCCGCCTACAGTCCTTCCACCGTCCGCATGTGATGCCCATGGTAGATCCGCCCCTCATCCCCTACTTCCCTTCGCCACCCGCTCCATGTACCCGTGCCACAACATAACCCACAACCCAAGCACCCCTCCGACTCCCCTGCCACTATCAAACTCGAGCCTCTTTCCCCCTCTCTTTGCTTGGCAAGCTTGTCAGCCACATCACCCTGACAGCCCGGCCGAACTCCTCTACCATCCAGCAGCTCCACCCTCCAATGCTGCAGCAAACCGCGCATCAACCATGCACACCCTCCTTCCGAACCAGGCTCCGCTTCCCCACCTGACCGCATCCAGCCCACCACCCTTGTTTTCCATTTAACCAACCTTGACCACCACTCCAGCATCCCGCCATCTCCGCCTGAAACCACTTTGCCCATCTCGTCATAAACCATCTTCCAGTCAGCCGAGCATAGCCACACCTCGCCAGCTGCAACCTTTCCGAGCACATAAGCAAGCTGTTGTAATAATATATGTTATGGTTATGTTAATAATTTGAAGTGCACACATATATAGATACTCTGTTTATGTTAATATTTTGAAATAGACTTTTTTTATGATTTTTAAAACATATATATTGATATTATGTTCAACTATTTATTTGAAGAATTTTGAAAAAAAAATATTTATGGGTTTTATAAACAATGATTTTTAAAGTATTAAATCAAGATTTTATTTTCAATATGTGTTTTAATTAAATATTGATTTTTAGAGAATAAAATAATAATATATATTTTGTTTCATTTATATCAAACTAGTTTTGAGTTGTTTTAATCAATTCTAAGTTATCAGCTTTGCTTTGTTCGTCGAATTCGTGTTCACCTTGTTTTGCTTTAGGATTTTCATTTGGATTGGTCGATTGTCGAGTTCGTGATTTAATTTGTAGCTTGTCGTGTTGTCTAATTTCTCTATCCTCGGAAGGTGAGCAATAACTCACGATTAACATTCTTATATTTAGTAAATTTAATTCACATGAAATGACGATTAAAGTGTGTTGTTAAAATTTAATTGTTGGTAATTTAAATTGTTAAGTATGATATGTTATTGTCTGCGTTTGTTAACCAATGTTAATTGACACCATAACCTGATATATATATATATAATGTAAATTGTTAATTATGATCGTAGTTGCCATTGATATGCCATGTCATTTTATGCTCTTATTTTATTTGTTCTCACACTGCAAGTTCCCTGTTAGTTAGGAATTCCCTATGGGTTGAAATGATACATACCCGAATGATCTTATAGATTAGGGAAAAATCGTTATGGGTTGAAATGATAAACCCAAGCGATTTTATTAAATTTGAATTTGGGATTGCGGGTTCAAATGATATATACCCTTAAAATTTAAATTACAGATTGAAATGATAAATATCTATATCAATTGACCATAGGATAGAAAATTATATACGGACACCGTTGGTCTATTTTTGAAAAATGATTTCCAATGTTTTGAAAGGAAATATATGGGGTTTAATAAATACTGATTTATAAAATATAATATAAAGATTTTATTTTAATATGTGTAAAATTTAGACTTTAAATTATATGTTTTGGAAATTTTAAGTTAAGTTTGAAAAATGTAAAATTTAAGATTTTACTTATATTTTGGTATTTTAAAATATATAAAATAAGATTTAAATAAATTTATTAATAAGATTTAGTTTAATATAATTTCATTTAATAAAATATAATTTAATTGGTATATATAATATGTTTAAGTATTTATATTTTAAAAATAGATTTTTTGTAATAACTTTAATAATAGAGGTTGGTAAGATAAATTAAAGTTGACTTGAAATTTTAAGTTGGTTAATAATTGAATTTAAATAGGATTGATTTGGAACTTATTGATTTTGTGATTTTAAAGATATGTTTTATAACTTGATAACTTGATTTTGATTTAAGATGGTTTAATGAATATTTTAAAATTTAAATAAAAATTGAAATTTAATATTTAATATTGAATTAAATTTGTAATTTGAGATTTTATTTAAATGCTATTAAAATGATTAAGTGAATATTTTAAATTTTAAATAGAATTAAGTTGAATTTTGAAATATAAATGAAATTTATCAAATTGAATTATTGTAAATTGTTTGAATATTTGGACTTCGAAATCTATTAAAGTGGAAATGGTTTAAATTTGTAGTTCAAACTTGGATTTGAAATCGATATAAATTAAATGGTTGATTTAAATTGAATTTTGGAAATAAAGTTGATTTATGAAATTGGAAGAAACAATTCTAGTTTGAAAATATTTTAGATATAAACTCCTTTAAATATATAAATTATTTTAATATATATTATTTTAAGTTTATAAATTTTTTTAAATATATATATATATTAATATTCAAACAATTTTTATTATATAAACTATTTTAAAATTAACCTATTTTTAAATATAAACTATTTTAATAACTATTCTAATATACAACTACTTTCAATATTAACTGTTTAAGCTTGAACTGTTATGATTTAGATTAAATGGATTTAAATGCGAATACTTTCAATATTAATTGTTTAAGTTGATACTGTTATGGTTGTTGGAAATGAATATGATTTAAAGTGATATGATTTCGAAAGTGAATATGATTTCGAAAGTGATATGATTTTGAAATGAATGTGATATTTTGATAAGAAGTATAAACTGTTTGAAATGATAATGACCACGGTGTGAAATAAGCATTTGGTTGTTAAAGAGACCAGGATCGGATATTGTCATACTCTCTGCCAGTACCGAAAACCACTTTAACAACTATGTATGTGGTAGAGAATCCAGAACGAAGTAGGATGGTTTGGCGAATGATTCTGTATGAGGTATTAACGCAGCCCTGACTCCCGCGAGTCAGCTTGATGTGGCTAAAACAGGAGCTATACCGGGCCAAGTGAGGTCGCACCTCCGATCGAGCATGCTACTTCGATACCATTCTTTTACTTTGTGATTTAATTAGGTGCACCTTTGATTTGGAAGTGTGTCTTGAGGTGGGCGGTAGTAGCTACTATGCGTTACCACCAGTTCGGGAGTGCAAACGGTAGAATCCTACCCTGGCATTGCCTCACATGCCTTATCACATGCCTTATCGCACCTACTACGACTTTGATTTGTACTGTACCTATGGAGTGCTCTCTGAGTAAACCACCGGTTTGGTGGAGCTTACAATATCTGTATAGAATACGAGAATATATAAAATGTGTTAAGGGGGATATGGGTAACGCCTTAATGCTATTTTAATAGTTTACTTTACTATAGACATTATTATTATAGCGTATTGTATTAATTATGTAGATAGTTTAACGGGTCCTTAGAGGATGGGAATCCTGAACATCCTTTAAGTTATTTGCGTTTCACTTAGACATTTCACTTCAGTTGATTTACTAGCATAAGCATGTTAATCCTAACTCGAGTATTTTGTGTTTGTTTTATGCTCGGGTCAGACTCAGTGTCGCAGCATTTGAGACTCACCTTTGGAGCTCGGAGCTTTGCTTGGAGATCTATCTGTTATCTATTCAGCTTCCAGTTATTTCAGTTGTTTTTGATTTAGTCTTTTCTTTTACTTATGTATTAGAGATTCATTTGTATTTGGATTTCTGTTGTAGTTTGTTTCAGACTCTGATATTCTATAGTAGCTTTATGAACTACTATTTATCTATTCCATTGTTTATTGTTGTATTACTCTGTGTCTAAGATTCTGTGATTTATTTATTTACTATATATGCAAAGTTTTGCCAAATATAAATTAACAATCTGTTTTTTTGAGCAATTCAAGTCTGACTTGAGTGGATGATTATCGATTTGAATGGTTCGAAATGCCAGGGTCTTTACACAAGCATATCATCATTCAAAACATCATAAAATAGATTTATCCTTAAATCCAAAATCATTTGATGTAAAAATCAAAAATAGAGATGTAGAAATTATTATTCACCTTGCTTGAGATAAGGAGATTAGAGATTGTTTAGATTGATTTTCCTCTAGCTTGAATCCTAAGCTTTTCTTAAGTTTTCTTCTTCTCTTCTAATGGTCGGCCTTGCTTCTCACGGTTGTAAGTACTTTTGTTTTAGTGAAAATGAACGTGCAAAGCCTAATGAGAATAGTATAAGGGTAGGAGGTGTGGGCGGCCATTTCCCCTAATGCCCTTATGTTTAATTTTATAACCATTTATATAAGTTCATTAATTTTAATAAGCACGGCCACCTAATTAATTAATCAACCTCAATCCCCTCACCTACATTATTATATTTAATTTATTCTAATTGAATCTTCTGAATAATGTTAATAAAATAAAAGGTGTTACAAAGGGACTAATGGAAAATCCCAGTTTTATGTTGTACTCTCGTATCACGCAGTCCAAATCTCGATACGTGTCTCCTAGACCAAAGCTAGACATTAGACCCAAAGCCACTGGTCTAGGGTATACAAATCCTAATCGTTATCCATGGGCATCCCCACTTACAATACCCTTGCTTCGAGTGCAATAGAAAACACTCTGAGTTATCAACGATCCTTTAGCACATGCACATACATTCGAGCCCTACTCACTCAATCCAATTTCCATCATCCAGGAACCTACCATGTTCCTCCACTCCACGGCTTCGTACACGAGCCTCTTTGGTCGCTACTCCCTACACGATTCACAAACCTAAGATACAGAGTCTCTAATCTTCTGTACCTACTCCACCATGAGTCACAAACCGAAGATATAATGCTTTTATCATGTTGTTACATCACCATCCACCCTGATGCGAACGAGCCAACATTGCCAACATGACATATAGAGTCCTGAAACTATCATCCCCAAATACTAACTCCAGATATCGTCGAGTCACTATATATATAAAGTACCAACTAACATGTCGAAGGGTCGCATCATCGTCTCACCATAAAAATTATACATCATAGAGCAATAACATCAAGACTCTAAGTCGGCCACATGAACAAGCCAATACATCGCGCATCTCAAAATCTCCTCAACATCCATGCCAATGATTAGCCAAATTGCCACTCATCAATAGTAATGGGCACTGACCACTCTACAGTGGTCAATACCAACCACTTTGGTCATGTACTTAATCAAAAATGGATAAGTGCGGACCAAACGGAAATGTTTGGCATCCATTCTGAAATCTGAAGCCTTGTCTTCCACCTTCAGATCAGTCAGCACGTATCCTAACCCTATTCTACAACTTATCTCATTCGTTAGATTTTCATGTGTACGAAACCCCAATGCATGAGATATTTCCCTAACACTCGATCGCCGCTAAATTAGCGTTTTCTACCACAAACAAACAAACAAGCCAACATGCAACCAACAACTATCCATACATCCAAAATAGTATACATACAACATGTATAATGCATCCATATCAATCAATGGGAAAATACCTATCAAAAATAGTCCAAATCTAGTAAATCCCTAAAAATAGCACATCGATGGTAAAAATGTGATACCTAATATAAAATCATTTTAAAACATTTTTATTTTCTTTTATATAAATCTAGTAGGTGTTTGAGTATAATAAAATCACATTTTAAAATTAAAAACCATTCCAGAACGTCGTTTTAATACTATACTAACAATCATAGCATGGTGAGAGCCAATATCACTTACCTCACCAAAAGTTGTCCAAACCAATACCAAAACGTATAGCTCTAAGTCACGAGCTCAACGTAAGAAACTACATCCAAAATGAATCTCCTATGCAAAAGATATGGACTATATAAGATAAGAGATTATCAATTAATTAATTATAACTAAATCCTTAATTACCTTGATTAACTTCTAATCCATCTTCTTCATCTTCTTTCTGTACATGCATGATATCACCAAAACCTACCAGGTCGTTCACCAATTTGCTATGACACAGAGCTATGCTCCATGAAAACGAGTGCACTGCACCATCGCTCTTCTCTTCGAATGCTTGATCCATCGACACCAAGATCTTCCACTCTGACATCGTCGTGCAAATTGCATCTCCAACTGCAGATCACGATAACCTGGAAGTCGCATTCCATCACAAGATGATATTCATCTCCAAATAGCCACCACCTACTTCTCTTCGTACAAGAATCACAACGCCACCCTCGGATTCACCTATTGTCGCCCCAATCTCTGGCAATATCAAACCCTAGATCCACATTCAAAAACGTCGATTGCTAAAATCACAGCCGCATCCTAGATCAGCACCACCAACTCGAAGCTCTTATTGATACAAGCCCATCAGATCTGGTTTTGTAATTTGTCGTTGAGCAAATGTTGCGATTTTGATTTTTGAAGGGAAATGAGAGAAGCGGCCATTATTTTCCTATGTAACAGTAAAGTGTGCAAATGAAATTAGAGTGGGAAAGAGATTTGAGTGATATTTATATTAATATAATATATTTATTTATCGTCTCAAATAAATGGTCATACATTTCGAGCTTGCATGATCACACGATGCGTCCGATCGCAAAGAAACTCGTCAACGTACATCACCTCATTTTTTCGAATCCAATGGTATAAGTTTTGTCGCTATCTAAGCCTAAGCCCTAAGATAATAATTTTGCGCTATTCGAGATTGATTCGGCCATTGGGTCATTCGATCTTCAAATATGGCGATGCTTATACTCATTTTAATTTGCAACATCAATCCGAACATATCAAAAGTGGTCTCGAGTCCTAATTCGACCGTATGCAAAAAATCATATTTTTGAGTCTTCATTTAGTCAATGATTAAATAGTTAAATTATTTATTTAAATATTCCATCGATAAAAATATGGGTTGTTACATTCCCCCATCTTAAAAGGATTTCATCCTCATAATCACAAAGTAAGGAGAACTTCTCCTAATCCATAGGCCATTATATCCCCTTAGATTTTGGAAAAATTCGGCAGCACCTTCTTTGTGCATTTAGGTCCGGGAAAAATCCCAATACAACAAAGATATATACATTTCATACTTGAGGCATCTCGTATTTGAGGACAACCGAACATATATTACCAAATCTACACTATATGTAACGTAGCTTTTTTAGAGCAAGGGCATACCATTTAGAAGCAAACATAAGCGGATAAGCATCCAACTAGCCAACACTTGCTTCCACGTACCTTAATATGTACTGAACAAAAAGGATTAAACACAAATGTAACATCATGTATTTAAACATACTAGATCATATATAGTGATCATCTCAAATAAGTGTGCTATATCAAACCATAACTATCCCGCATGCCTAACAACCATAAAAACATAGGCTATCATATCAAATGCTAACAATCCAACATCAAACATACATACATAAGATTAAGCATCGAAAAGTAACATCTATACCTATCCTAGCATGCAGGATACTAAACTATCTAGTTTAAAATATCGGCGCCTATGTCCTGCTCGGTCCCCCGGCATAGTATGATATCCAATATGAAAGCCTATGATAAAAATGAAATTTCACCGTCTGAAGAGCTCCGGATAAGTGATCCTCATGCTCTTCTCAGTCTCCCATATCCTATTGCCTTCGCTTTCACTTCATTGAACTTTTACTACTCCAGTGCTATCCTCCTAACCTCTTTCATATCACATCTATCAGTACGAATACGCCTATAAGTTCTCGAAGTCCCTGGTTCAATCTCAATATCCTCTAGTCAATTCAGTGTCAACTTTCCAAACGCCTCTTGTGTGTTCTCCTAAAACCCACTATCGAACAATGGGTTTCGACCACTTACAATGCTTTCAGAACATAATGCAATCACACTATCCATTATATATATAACTCAAAAAATTCGGATGCCGCTCTACAGAACTTATGGAATAAAAATCTAGCATTCTTTGCTAATCAATCGACTGTGACTCAAGTGATATCATACCATCCTCAATCCTTGGTAAATCGATGCAGCCTATAAATGTGTATTCCTACTACTTAAGAACACGCAATCTCTTATCCTAATGGAACCAACAGTCTCGGTCAGATCCATACTGGATCACCTCTACTGACACTACTTGTTCCTCTAACTTAGCCACGATCTTTGCTAGTATAGCTTCATGCCTCTGACTAGTACAAATCCATCAAATCAAACTAGGTCTGATGGTCAAACTAGCCATCACCTTTGGCCTTAACTCTCACCGAGTTCTGAAGTAATAACCAACGATAAACTCGAGCAATGCCCACTCTAGCAATATTGCTCCCAAATTGGTATGTCTTCCACTCGAAGCATCAATAACTACATTTCCCTTATGGATGTATAGCAAATCTCAACGTCATAGGAGGCCAAGAATTCCAACCATCGCTACTGGCGAAGGTTAAGATCCTTCTCAAAGAAGAGGTACTTCAATAATGTGGACTCATTGAACAGCTCGAACTCCTCTCTTAATAAATAGTGCCTCCAAATCCTCGAAGCAAACTCTATCGCCATTGACTTCAAATCAAGAGTCGGATGCTTCATCTCGTGCAATTTTAGTTGTCAACTAACATGTGACAACCTTACCTTTTGGTATCAATACTGAACCCAGTTAAGTACCATAGGCATGTGTGTACTATCGACTCTTCATTCCCACTTGGAATGAGTAACATCAATGCACTCATTAACCTCTCAGTCAAACTCAATAACCCATGTCCACGCCTCGCGTCTCAAATATAAGTTTGATGCTCTCTCATCAAATATGTTAACGATGCTGCTGCCTTGGGTTTATTCAAGTTCTGGACTACCATAACCTCTGCAGGATCTACAACAATGTTCTACTCTGAAAGAATGTGACCCAAACATCTCACTTCCCTCCTCTAGAAGCGATACTTCAAAAATCTCATCATCAGTCAGTGTCTTCTCAATGCCTACAGTCAACTATTAATTGTGCCTTGTGCTGAAAGTATCACCAATGAACACCAGCACAAATTTACTTAAGTAATCCCTCGAAACACGGTCCATGAGATCAACAAAGGCATGCCGACACATTAATTAGCCCGAACAGCATAACCAATCAATCAAAAATCAAAATAGCATACAAAACATTTTAATCGGCACACGCTCTCTAAATACTCTCAGTCGGTGACAACCCATCGCATGATCCAACTAAGAGAACATCCTCACGCTATAGAGCTAATTGAAAAAGGCATTAATAAGCATGAGTGGATACTTGTTCGTCATCTCACGGTAATCAACAAATAACATCAAAGATCCAACCGCCTTGGTGGCGAACATTATAGGTGCATCCTACCCAAATATGCTCCTACGAATGATCCATCACCCCAATAGACCATCCGCTCAAACCTTTAACTTCCTCTGCTCTTTGGGTATCATATGCCTTAAAGGCATAACTACTGGTCTCACACCTATAACTAGATCGATACGGAATTCAATCCTTATATGGTGGTAATCCTTTCACCTGATCGATTATGTCTAGAAACTCTCTAGCTATAGGCATATATGATGGCTCGTCATGTGGAATATCGAACAAATATAGAAAGCTAATCATAACCCCATCCTCTATAGACAACCATTTATTATCATTCACTCCTCCACAACCCCAATCATCATCAATGGCTTTCACATTCCACCACTATTCTGTACCCCTTCAGCCAGTCCGTTCCCAAACTATAATACAGAACCCAATCAAATCCCAAAACAAATCAATAGCAAATAAACAAACATCCATGACTCAATAAGACAGTCTTAAAACCAAGTATAGGCTGGCTGAACCCCTAACTAGTTCTGTCATAATTAAAGGTCAATTAAATATCTCGAGTCTCAATCATAAACTATCTATCAAATCACGAGATATGAAGGAATATGAAACTTGGATGTCAAATAAAACACCTATGTAAATGCCATAAGTGAAAAGCATATCTCAAACGGTAATGCCATTTCCCTTCTCTTTCGTCCATATAGCACTCGACGAAATCAGAACGACAATCAATGCATATGCGTCCACGGTTTATCCTACTCAACTAGTTTGGGAAAACCCTTCTACACTAGGTACAGGTTCTTACATCATAAATCCTTCTCGATCATCTTCTTGAAGCTCTCGTCAATATTACCAATCAATTGCTTCCCAAGATGATCACTCAACCCAATAATAAATTATTCATTCTTTAAAGCGAACTATGAACTAATCTCAAGTAAATTGATCCTCGGGAATCAAAGTTATAGAAGCACTCCACTAGTTCATTGTTCATTACTGGAGTTATCTAGAGGTTAACTTCTACGTCAGTACATCATCCAACTCCAAGTCATCGAAAATCCTTTTGCAAGTATTCATCCAATCTTGCATTTCAATAGCCAACTTCGTTCCAAGGAACAGTCTGCCTCATAGACACATGTAGTCTTTATACAACTCGACAAAGTCGACTCTAGCCATTTGCACTTGAGCATCATAACCATTTAAAGCAACTTAGGCATTAAGGAAAATGATTCGCACTGTAATGATCCCGAACTCGGCCTTCGAAAATCGGCACCCGTACTTCACTTGTACTCAAAATGCCACAAATTCAAACGCCGAATCTGGTTCACCGGAGCTTAGAACACCATTAAGTATAACAACACAACGGAAGAAAGAAAACAATGATATCACATAAAACTTCAATGAATACAATATCCAGAATGATATACAACAATGATATCTATATGATACAACAATATCAGAGATAAATAATGATACAGCGGAATAACAGAAGTGATAACTCCAAATGATCAGTCAGAGAGGCTGAGTCCAACCACTCCAACATCAGCTCGAACTCCCATCACATCTCACCAAGAGAAGCAAGTGCAGTCGTCGAGTGAACTCCAAACACTGAACTAGCTCCAGATAATCCACTAAACCTGACTATCTGAAAAAGAAACCCAACTCTAGACTGCCCGTGTGGAAAATTATAGGCACCCAGAGTTTAGGAAGGGAAAAATAAACTCCGAGTCAGTCATAGGACTGGTGTGAGTAACAAAACAGTTGTTTTCACAAAGAAAATAAAATAATTTCGCAATGCTTTTTGGAAAATGAAACTACCATAAGACCTCCCGCCACACACACAATGCAATTGCAGAATTGGAGGAGATTTCTTCTTATGATAGTCAAACATGCTTACTACGCAAAAGAAAAACTCTTTTGATATTATTACTAGTGCATAGTGTGAAAACATTTCGAAAGTATAATATTAATCTTAGCCAGCATACAACCATTATTGTATGCCTATTATAGCTACTATGTTCAATAGCAGGTTACCGCCACATTCCATAGCAGGTTATACAACTAAATCCGTACAAGTCTCGTATTGTTTCTTTGGATTTTCCAACAAATGGTCAGGCTAAGGAACTTCCTACTGCCACATGGATACGCCTCTGGAGGGACGTCCCGAGAACCTACCCGGATCTCTGCCAGCACAAGGCCGGGTTACCTCTGTAACTAGGTAACTACTACTCGAGTATGCCACCCCCCGGTCCTTTGGGACCTTTATCCGAGGCGCCTCGATCACAAAGCAACAATCACACAGTAAATGAGATTGGAGCAACCACACAGGTAAGCATCTGGGCTCCATACCATGATACCACCTTTTTCCAGAAGGAAATGACATACCCTAAAGGGCACGACACTCATAACCTTGCCGCATCTTTCCTGTTTCGACCATTTCCGGTTTGTGAGGCTCGATGAGGTCTCGTCCACAAAGCTACGCTTCTTCACAAAAGCCATGCTTTGATCAACAAATGATCAGCAACACACAGCAACACTTAGCATGCCATACTACCAAATTGGGAGTATATCATTGATAACCTTCAACTACATAACCTCTGAACCTGTACGTCTCAGAGAAGGGTGTTAAGCTAAGAGAATAAATCTCCGCCACCAAGCAGAAATGTATTTGAAAGAAATCAGCTTTATATCTCAAAGTGTAATGTCAGACATACAACCATACAAGTCTGTTTCGGGTTTGAATAGAACCGAAGGCACTTCTAAAGAAGCCCTTGCAATCCGGGTATTCACAATCCCGATCGGATTTCCCATCACTTAGGGAATCTCTATACCGGGGCCACTCGGTGCAGAGACAATCGATAGGTTATCCTATCGTTTTCACAAATACCCAGTCTTCACCACCGGTCTTCAAATGCTATCCATTTACGTCGTATCACTATTCAGAATGGGTTATATGACACAAAGTCCTCTCCCGGCTAAACCGAATAGTTATCGCAATATTTAAAAACATATGGATATTGGGATTTCAATTAAGTCACAGCTTATTACCCCAAAAATTCTCTTTCAAATGGTTTAAACAAATTACCATTTTAATCTTTTACAAAAAAGATTCATCTCACAAAGTTCACCCAGTTTCACAAAGATCTATTCAGAGATTTTCCAAATCAATTTCCATTTTCATTTCAAACTTGAAATTCTTTAACACAAATTAGAAATTCATTCCTTATATGAAAGCTTCTATTATTTGAAAACAAATAGTTTTCATTTCGGAAAATCTGATTCATTTATACGAGTTAAAGTCCTTGGGTTAAATTCAAATTCTCAAAACTATACTTTTAAAATGGTTTAAATTCATATAAACACATTTAAACATCTTAATCATAATTTCCAATCATGGAATTCAATTACAAATTTTGAATTCAAATTCAAATTAAATTATTTAAATTGGAAACTTTACCAATTTATTCAAAATAACTTTTCTCTTTAAACCTTCTTTTCAAAGCTTTAACATTTAACCCAAATCCATTTCCAAAATCAATTGAAATTAAAATTTCAATTTCAAAAATATTAAATTTAAATCATCTGTGACTTAAACGATTTCCTCATGAAATCCATATTTGTGTGTGTAAGAGTGTGGTCCAGGGGTTTTAATACACTAGTGCAACATCATTCAATCATCACAGATCAGAATACAGAAATATAGTTGATAAGCGGTATAACTATAATGCTTATCTTTTATTCACAAATCACAGATATATATATATATCACAGATAATAAATTACAGTCATTCCCAGATGAATAAATTACATTAAAGATCACAACACAAATCAGGATGTATCACAAAGCATCACAAATCAGGGATATCAAACAATTCACCCATTCAATAAAATCCAAACATTCACAAGTAAATTTTTATTAATAAACTAATTAATTTTTATCAGATGTATCAATTATTAATCCGGGTTAATCACAAATTATCTTAATTAAATTTCCCTTTCATCATTTATTAGTTAACCTTTAATTATTAACTAATCATCCTTAATTAATGAATCAATTAACCTTTAATTATTTAATAAATCTTAATTAATCACATTCATTAATTAATTCTTTGATTACTAACAAATAATTATACTCAAATTACTAATCATCATTCAATTAATTACATCCAGTAATCATTTATTAATTACTTCTCTAAGTAATTATACTTTCCAAATTGTCAAGTGATTATTCTAAATTAATTTAAACTTAAGTAATTAACTTGAACTAATCAAATTTAACTCAACTAATTATAATGAGTAATTAATTCCTTAATTACTTTTATTAAGTAATTTTTACTTAAATAATTTCACAAATGATTACCTCTAATTAATTAATATAATTAATTATTAAAATTAATCACATTAATTAATTATTTCAATAATCTTAGTTAATGACCTTCAATAACTAATAACAAATCTTTAATTACTTCTCCTAAGTAATTATCTTAGATTAATCATTTTTTATTACAAGTTAATCAATCTTTAATTACCCATTAATTAATCTCTAATTATTAAATTAATTAAGTGTTTAATTATAACTTAATTAATCCTTAATTACTTAATTAATGAATCCAAATCATTAATTAATTATATTATATAGTTATAGATCATAAAAATCTAATTTATCTTTGATATAAATCATTTCTTTTATTAATGATCTAATTATCATTAACTTAAGCATTTGAAACAATTTACTTTCAAATTCACTTTAAATTCCATTTCAAATTAAGATTCAAACAAATTACAAATTTAATTTTTAACAAAATTTAGAAACCTTTTAAATCACATATTAAAGACATACTTATCTTATAAAAGAAACTTAGAGATCATTTACACTTAAAATTTTAAAATTTCAAAAGTTGAAATTTCTGTTTCAATGATCAACTCGAGGCTGCTTTGAGTGTCCCCTGAGCCAATGTACTTCTTGCTTCGAGATTTCCCACAAATCGACCCGGTACAAAAAAAATTAACTTAAAATTTGTTTAAGTTTTAAACGACCTAGTATGCATTCAAAAATACTCGAATTCAAACTCGAACCAGCACCTAATTTCCCCGAAACCATCTTCGAGTCAAAACCACAACTCAAAATTCTGACACGAACACACTACCGCGCACATGCACCGGAGATCCAGCCACCTCTGACCATCCACGACTCCCCTCACATGTCGGCGATCATCCTATACTAGATCTCGACCATCAAATCTCACGCACGAGCCTCAAATCGAAATCGAGCAATCCAGTTGAAAACTGGAACCAGAACCCTCACCAGAAAACGCCTCGAACAGCCGGCGCCTGATCACTGGAACACCAGAAACTCCGCCCACACCTTCCCAAACCTTCCACGCTGCCTTCCACATAGTCTCGTGCCGCTCGATCACCTGGAGACGATGCAGTGACCTCAAATATGACCTCAACAAAAACTAGGTCTAAAACCTAGTTCCACCTACCGCCGCTGCCACGGCGAACAGTCGCAACTCTCTCCATTTTTCCCAACATCCCTGATCGCCACCCTTGCTTCAGACGAACCCCCGAGGCCTCACCACTCTCCAGTCACCAAAAAAACCCAAAAACCCAATTTCTGGTCATATCCAAATTGTACACTCGATACCATGTTAAAATTGTGATTTTTGTTTTAAAAATCCTAACTTTCAAAGTGGATTCGAGTTATAATCCTGAAACAACAAATTACAATGTTCGATTTTTAACATGATTTTAAGAATCCCACTGTCTTTCCATTTTTCCAGTTAAATATCCAAATATTCTACTTAACTTCATTTTTAAGTTTTAATCTATGACTAAACAAACATTTCTTGTTTGAAAACTAAGTTGTAATAGAGATCAGAGGAAGAGAAAATGGATTTCGAATTAAATTTAAACTCTGTAATATGAAAACAGAGAAGAGCATGAATACAACCAGACATGCACACATGAACACATTCATATATACAGATTTTTATACTTATATATATAATCAAGCATCAATCATTTCAGAAATCTAACAAGCAACAGAGAGTTATTACTTAGGATTTAAAATAGATGTTTACTCACTTTGATTTTCCAGAAGAATAGAGTTTTCTTTATCTTGAACCAGGCTTGAAAAACTGCTAACAACAATCTTTCTTCTTTAATCCTCTTGTTGATCTCTGATTTGTATGAATTAAATAGTTGTTTTAAGTTTTGAAATAGTGTTCATTTTAGAAGTTGCTCAGTTATCTTGATGGACGAACTGAAAAATGAAGGGTTGATATATAAAATGAGTTACAGGGTTTTATTGTGTGATATTATGCTTTTGTACAATACATCAGATATCTTTTTTTCAAGTGGTGGCTGAATTGATTTTTTAAAACAATTCGAATTGACTAAAATGTTGCTAGCATTTAATGCCAAGGTACTTTATGTCTCAACCTTATTTTATTTGTATATGTAGATAGATATTTTCTTCTTTTACTTTGTTCTTGCATAACTAAACTTCACATACATATACAAAGCCTGGTTTGTTTACTTATGTCTTCATGCTTATATTTTTTTTGTTTCATTCTATTTGTATTTGTTTTTTTTTCTTTTACAAGTGTATACATATATTTATTTTCATATTTAAGTTTATTTTATTTTTCTTTAATCTTATTGTTTTATAATATAAATAATTTTCTATTTTTAATATGTTGTTAGAATTTAACTAATTTGTTTGCTTTATATTTTATAATATATCTTATATACATCTATTTCTATTTTTATTTTTGTAGTCTATTTTGTATTATATTGTTTTGTATGGATTTATGAGATTAAAATATATATATTTACTTTATATTGTATAAAACTATACGATTTATTTTGAAATATAGATGAATTTCTATATTTTATTTTGTTGTTACAAATTTTAGCAAATATTCTACTTTCTATTTTTATTAAAATTTATCTTATATTTATTTCTATTTCTAGTTTAAATATTTATTATTATTATTTTACTTTAATATTTATTGTCTTATATTTATTTTATAAATTCAAATCATTATTAACCATCAATTCTAAGTTTTAAAATTATTTATTTTTATACTTGTGTCAAATATCTACAGTTATATTTATTTTTAAACCATTTGTCAAAGATTTAAATTCAAATCAATTATATATATATAAATTCAAATTTACTCTTATATGCCCATATACATATATATTCACATATTTACATATATATACAACATTTAAATTTTTAGATGATTTAACATAGAATTTATTTGAACTCGGGGAAACTCGCATCAATCTACAAATTAATTTTACAATTTTAATTCAAAAATTAAATTAATTATTAATTTAAATATATATAAAATCCGGGGTCGTTACAACCTTCCCCCCTTAAAAGAATTTCGTCCTCGAAATTTTCCAGGGAGACACAAGGATAGATGAAGAATGTTTCATCAAATCAACTGAATATCTATTCTGCATTTGGCTTACCAAATCATAATATCAATAATAGATACAAGAACAAATCTTTTTAATTTTTCACAAGATACTCGGGTTATCCAGATCTACGAAATATGCAGAGGCATCGGTTAGTTCGAAGGAATAACCACCCATTCGTAGATTATATTGGGACCCAAAGAATAGATAGATATATGGATACAATTCCAAAACTTTTAGTTTAGAACTAAGGTATACCTATCAACCATAGCAACCAAAGCAATTAATTCATTCAAACAAACCATTCTGACCTATTTGGAGTTTATGTCCCATATTAATATATCAAATCTTCTTCCTGGATCTACCAGGAACCATCGAAGAATTGAAAAGAGATGTTGAACAAAAGAGATTGACAGAGAAAAGATTGTTTCCTTGTTGTCACAGGGTATTAACCATTTATAGTCGTACTCCCCTGTCCCCTATCTCATCCTGTTCTTACACTCATACTCACTATCAGTGGATAGTAAGAGAATTTACTGAGGCATACAGACAGATATCTTAGGGATACTCATTCTAGGGTATACTTCACCCTATCTCTAATGAGCTACTTAATGTGTTATACTCCTGAGCTAAAGTTCAACCTTAGCTCTAATACCACTTGTAATGATCCTGAACTCAGCCTTCGAAAATCGGCACCCGTACTTCTCTTGTACTCAAAATGTCGCAGATTCAAACGCCGAATCTGGTTCACCTGAGCTTATAACACCATTAAGTATAACAACACAGCGGAAGAAAGAAAACAATGATATCATATACAACTTCAATGAATACAATATCCAGAATGATATACAACAATGATATCTATATGATACAACAATATCAGAGATAAATAATGATACAGCGGAATAACAGAAGTGATAACTCCAAATGATCAGTCAGAGAGGCTGAGTCCAACCACTCCAACATCAGCTCGAACTCCCATCACATCTCACCAAGAGAAGCAAGTGCAGTCGTCGAGTGAACTCCAAACACTGAACTAGCTCCAGATAATCCACTAAACCTGACTATCTGAAAAAGAAACCCAACTCTAGACTGCCCGTGTGGAAAATTATGGGCACCCAGAGTTTAGGAAGGGAACAATAAACTCCGAGTCAGTCATGGTACTGGTGTGAGTAACAAAACAGTTGTTTTCACAAAGAAAATAAAAGAATTTCGCAATGCTTTTTGGAAAATGAAACTACCATAAGACCTCCCGCCACACACACCATGCAATTGCAGAATTGGAGGAGATTTCTTCTTATGATAGTCAAACATGCTTACTACGCAAAAGAAAAACTCTTTTGATATTATTACTAGTGCATAGTGTGAAAACATTTCGAAAGTATAATATTAATCTTAGCAAGCATACAACTATTATTATATGCCTACTATAGCTACTATGTTCAATAGCAGGTTACTGCCACATTCCATAGCAGGTTATACAACTAAATCCGTACAAGTCTCGTATTGTTTCTTTGGATTTTCCAACAAATGGTCAGGCTAAGGAACTTCATACTGCCACATGGGTACGCCTCTGGAGGGACGTCCCGAGAACCTACCCGGATCTCTGCCAACACAAGGCCGGGTTACCTCTGTAACTAGGTAACTACTACTCGAGTATGCCACCCCCGGTCCTTTGGGACCTTTATCCGAGGCGCCTCGATCACAAAGCAACAATCACATAGTAAATGAGATTGGAGCAACCACACAGGTAAGCATCTGGGCTCCATACCATGATACCACCTTTTTCCAGAAGGAAATGACGTACCCTAAAGGGCGCGACCCTCATAACCTTGCTGCATCTTTCCCGTTTCGACCATTTCCGATTTGTGAGGCTCGATGAGGTCTCGTCCACAAAGCTACGCTTCTTCAGAAAATCCATGCTTTGATCAACAAATGATCATCAACACATAGCAACACTTAGCATGCCACACTACCAAATTGGGAGTATATCATTGATAACCTTCAACTACGTAACCTCTGAGCTCGTACGTCTCAGAGAAGGGTGTTAAGCTAAGAGAATAAATCTCCGCCACCAAACAGAAATGTATTTGAAAGAAATTAGCTTTATATCTCAAAGTGTAATGTCAGACATACAACCATACAAGTCTGTTCCGGGTTCGAACAGAACCGAAGGCACTTCTAAAGAAGCCCTTGCAATCCGGGTATTCACAATCCCGATCGATTTTCCCATCACTTAGGGAATCTCTATACCGGGGCCACTCGGTGCAGAGACAATCAATAGGTTATCCTATCATTTTCACAAATACCCGGTCTTCACCACCGGTCTTCAAATGCTATCCATTTACGTCGTATCACTATTCGGAATGGGTTATATGACACAAAGTCCTCTCCCGGCTAAACCGAATAGTTAGCGCAATATTTAAAAACATATGGATATTAGGATTTCAATTAAGTCACAACTTATTACCCCAAAACTTCTCTTTCAAATGGTTTAAACAAATTACTATTTTAATCTTTTACAAAAAAGATTCATCTCACAAAGTTCACCCAGTTTCACAAAGATCTATTCATAGATTTTCCAAATAAATTTCCATTTTCATTTCAAACTTGAAATTCTTTAACACAAATTGGAAATTCATTCCTTATATGAAAGCTTCTATTATTTGAAAACAAATAGTTTTCATTTCGGAAAATCTGATTCATTTATACGAGTTAAAGTCCTTGGGTTAAATTCAAATTCTCAAAACTATACTTTTAAAATAGTTTAAATTCATATAAACACATTTAAACATCTTAATCATAATTTCCAATCATGGAATTCAATTCCAAATTTTGAATTCAAATTCAAATTAAATTATTTAAATTGGAAACTTTACCAATTTATTCAAAATAACTTTTCTCTTTAAAACTTCTTTTCAAAGCTTTAACATTTAACCCAAATCCATTTCCAAAATCAATTGAAATTAAAATTTCAATTTCAAAAATATTAAATTTAAATCATCTGTGACTTAACCAATTTCCTTGTGAAATCCATATTTGTGTGTGTAAGAGTGTGGTCCAGGGGTTTTAACACACTAGTGCAACATCATTCAATCATCACAGATCAAAATACAGAAATATAGTTGATAAGCGGTATAACTATAACGCTTATCTTTTATTCACAAATCACAGATATATATATATATATCACAGATAATAAATTACAGTCATTCCTAGATGAATAAATTACATTACGGATCACAACACAAATCAGTATGTATCACAAAGCATCACAAATCAGGGATATCAAAAAATTCACCCATTCAATAAAATCCAAACATTCACAAGTAAATTTTTATTAATCAACTGATTAATTTTTATCAGATGTATCAATTATTAATCCGGGTTAATCACAAATTATCTGAAATAAATTTCCCTTTCATCATTTATTAGTTAACCTTTAATTATTAACTAATCATCCTTAATTAATGAATCAATTAACCTTTAATTATTTAATAAATCTTAATTAATCACATTCATTAATTAATTCTTTGATTACTAACAAATAATTATACTCAAATTACTAATCATCATTCAATTAATTACATCCAGCAATCATCTATTAATTATTTCTCTAAGTAATTATACTTTCCAAATCGTCAAGTGATTATTCTAAATTAATTTAAACTTAAGTAATTAACTTGAACTAATCAAATTAACTCAACTAATTATAATGTTAATTCCTTAATTACTTTTATTAAGTAATTTTTACTTAAATAATTTCACAAATGATTACCTCTAATTAATTAATATAATTAATTATTAAAATTAATCACATTAATTAATTATTTAAATAATCTTAGTTAATGACCTTCAATAACTAATAAAAAATCTTTAATTACTTATCCTAAGTAATTATCTTAGATTAATCATTTTTAATTACAAGTTAATCAATCTTTAATTACCCATTAATTAATATCTATTTATTAAATTAATTAAGTGTTTAATTATAACTTAATTAATCCTTAATTACTTAATTAATGAATCCAAATCATTAATAAATTATATTATATAGATATAGATCATAAAAATCTAATTTATTTTTGATATAAATCATTTCTTTTATTAATGATCTAATTATCATTAACTTAAGCATTTGAAACAATTTATTTTCAAATTCACTTAAATTCCATTTCAAATTAAGATTCAAACCAATTAAAAATTTAATTTTTAACAAAATTTAGAAACCTTTTAAATCACATATTAAAGACATAGTTATCTTATAAAAGAAACTTAGAGATCATTTAAACTTAAAATTTTAAAATTTCAAAAATTGAAATTTCTGTTTCAATGATCAACTCGATGCTGCTTTGAGTGTTCCCCGAGCCAATTTGCTCCTTGCTTCGAGATTTCCCACAAATCGACCCGGTACAAAAAAATTTAACTTAAAATTTGTTTAAGTTTTAAACGACCCGGTATGCATTCAAAAATACTCGAATTCAAACTCGAGCCCGCACCTAATTTCCCCGAAACCATCTTCGAGTCAAAACCACAACTCAAAACTCTGACACGAACACACTACCGTGCACATGCACCGGAGAACCAGCCACCTCCGACCATCCACGACTCCCCTCACATGTCGGCGATCATCTCTACACTAGATCTCGACCATCAAATCTCACGCATGAGCCTCAAATCGAAATCGAGCGATCCAGTTGAAAACTGGAACCAGAACCCTCACCAGAAAACTCCTCAAACAGCCGGCGCCTGATCACTTGAACACCAGAAACTCCGGCCACACCTCCCCAAACCTTCCACGCTGCCTTCCACCAAGTCTCGTGCCGCTCGATCACCTGGAGACGATGCAGTGACCTCAAATATGACCTCAACAAAAACTAGGTCTAAAACCTAGTTCGACCTACCGTCGCTGCCACGGCGAACAGTCGCCACTCTCTCCATTTTTCCCAACATCCCTGATCGCCACCCTTGCTTCAGACGAACCCCCGAGGCCTCACCACTCTCCAGTCACCAGAAAAACCCAAAAACCCAATTTCTGGTCATATCCAAATTGTACACTCGATACCATGTTAAAATTGTGATTTTTGTTTTAAAAATCCTAACTTTCAAAGTGGATTCGAGTTATAATCCTGAAACAACAAATTACAAGGTTCGATTTTTAACATGATTTTAAGAATCCCACTGTCTTTCCATTTTTCCAGTTAAATATCCAAATATTCTACTTAACTTCATTTTTAAGTTTTAATCTATGACTAAACAAACATTTCTTGTTTGAAAACTAAGTTGTAATAGAGATCAGAGGAAGAGAAAATGGATTTCGAATTAAATTTAAACTCTGTAATATGAAAACAGAGAAGAGCATGAATACAACCAGACATGCACACATGAACACATTCATATATACAGATTTTTATACTTATATATATAATCAAGCATCAATCATTTCAGAAATCTAACAAGCAACAGACAGTTATTACTTAGGATTTAAAATAGATGTTTACTCACTTTGATTTTCCAGAAGAATAGAGTTTTCTTTATCTTGAACCAGGCTTGAAAAACTGCTAACAACAATCTTTCTTCTTTAATCCTCTTGTTGATCTCTGATTTGTATGAATTAAATAGTTGTTTAAAGTTTTGAAATAGTGTTCATTTTAGAAGTTGCTCAGTTATCTTGATGGACGAACTGAAAAATGAAGGGTTGATATATAAAATGAGTTACAGGGTTTTATTGTGTGATATTATGCTTTTGTACAATACATCAGATATCTTTTTTTCAAGTGGTGGCTGAATTGATTTTTTAAAACAATTCGAATTGACTAAAATGTTGCTAGCATTTAATGCCAAGGTACTTTATGTCTCAACCTTATTTTATTTGTATATGTAGATAGATATTTTCTTCTTTTACTTTGTTCTTGCATAACTAAACTTCACATACATATACAAAGCCTGGTTTGTTTACTTATGTCTTCATGCTTATTTTTTTTTTTCATTCTATTTGTATTTGTTTTTTTTTCTTTTACAAGTGTATACATATATTTATTTTCATATTTAAGTTTATTTTATTTTTCTTTAATCTTATTGTTTTATAATATAAATAATTTTCTATTTTTAATATGTTGTTAGAATTTAACTAATTTGTTTGCTTTATATTTTATAATATATCTTATATACATCTATTTCTATTTTTATTTTTGTAGTCTATTTTGTATTATATTGTTTTGTATGGATTTATGAGATTAAAATATATATATTTACTTTATATTGTATAAAACTATACGATTTATTTTGAAATATAGATGAATTTCTATATTTTATTTTGTTGTTAAAATTTTTAGCAAATGTTCTATTTTCTATTTTTATTAAAATTTATCGTATATTTATTTCTATTTCTAGTTTTAATATTTATTATTATTATTTTTACTTTAATATTTATTGTCTTATATTTATTTTATAAATTCAAATCATTATTAACCATCAATTCTAAGTTTTAAAATTATTTATTTTTATACTTGTGTCAAATATCTACAGTTATATTTATTTTTAAACCATTTGTCAAAGATTTAAATTCAAATCAATTATATATATATATATATAAATTCAAATTTACTCTTATATGCCTGTATACATATATATTCACATATTTACATATATATACAACATTTAAATTTTTAGATGATTTAACATAGAATTTATTTGAACTTGGGAAAACTCGCATCAATTTACAAATTAATTTTACAATTTTAATTCAAAAACTAAATTAATTATCAATTTAAATATATATAAAATCCGGGGTCATTACACGCACCATCTCTACGAACATATCCTATCAGGTGACCTCGATCCTGCCTACCCCTCAACTCTGAGGATGGAGTCAATAGCAGTATTTTTCATATGCTAGATCATTCCTATTCTATAATAAGGATGAATAGTCTCTCATAAAGAAAGCCACATTAATAGTGCTCATGTGTGCAATATAACTTATACACTATATATACTACTATATGGTTTTCAAAACTAATATATACAACAAATATGACTCTCTTGAATATATATACATTATAGATAATGTCTAAGGTGATAACTCCTACCCTATCTCTACTGGATCATGGTATCAACTCGTATTAATCACGTAACCAAAGCTCTTTTACCAAATGCAACAACTGCATTACACATCCGATGTAGGATAGTTGTCGAAGGAAATAAAAGAAGTAAAGAAGATAAGCAGAAGATAAGAGAATAAAAGGGAAGAAAAAGAAAACATCAAATAATCATATGACATGTCGTATATCTCACATTGCATCAGATAAAATATAATAGTCAACACGGATATAAAATAGTCATGACAGTAATAACTACCTGAATCACAGAATCAGAGTAAGGCTTATATAGTTATACAAAACAATAATAGAGTTTATACAACTAATAATAAACTCAACTGATAAACTATCTCTAATAATAGTAAGTCAAACACTATTAAGGCTTTACGTTGTCATACAGTGGAATATGCAATATCAAACTCAAATATAAGTATGATTAAACGTCACCTCCTGCTAGTCCATCTACAGAACTCCATATGTTGTCCACACCTGCTTTTTAGTCTAATAATTTAAGAGTACCCAAGATAATAAGAAGCAAAGCGTAAAACCTCAGGTCAGACAATAGTCTGGTGCGAGCAATAAATAATCTCGAAATATTATAAAATTTGATATAGTATATGGAACAGAGCATATACGAATCATACCTGACCTATTCCAACAACCAAAGAGTCAGCACAGAACATCGATAATATGCTACTCTACAACATCATAAAGGGATACTATACACTAAGTAAAATGTCGGGGTGCCTAGGTATCCCTATCCACAATACCTACCTCATGTGACATCCCTAGAGTGACAGATGGCTAATGAAGCAACAAACATAGCATCCATCAAATAATACTAGCTGTCACTTGTGTGCTCTAGATATATGATAACTCGTATGGCCACCATGCTAGGGACTAATGGAAAATCCTTGTTTCTAGCTGTACACTTGTATCATGTTGCCCAAAGCTCGATACGCGTCACGTAGCTTAAAGCTTGACACTAGACCCAAAGCCATAGGTGCAGGGTATACAAAACCTAATCATGATCCATGTACATCTGCACTTACAATATCCCTGCTTCGAGTACAATAGTAAACACTCGGACTTATTAACGATCCCTTAGCACATGCATATCCATCTGAGCCTAACTCACTCAATCCAATTTCCATCATCCAGAAACCCATCACGTTCCTCTATTCCACGGCTCCCTACATGAGCCTCTTCGATACCTACTCCCTACATAAGTCACAAGCTGAAGATATAAAGTCTCTAATCTTGGTACCTACTCCCACCATGAGTCAGAAACCGAAGATAAAAAGCTTTTATCATGTTGTTACATTGCGATCCACCTCTGATGCGAACGAGCCAACACCTCTAGCATGATCTACAAAATCCTAAAACTATCGACCTAGGAACCAAACTCCATACACCGTCTAGTCACTATCCAAAGTACCAATTGACATGTCGAAGCGTCACATCATCATCTTACCATCAAAATCGCTCACCGTAGAGTAATAACATCAAAACTCTAAGTCGGTCGCATGAATAGACCATTACATCATGCATCTCGAAATCTCCTCAACGTCCATGCCAAAGATCAGCCAAATCGACAATCATCAAAAGTGATGGGCACTTAACATTCTACAGTGGTCAATACCAACTAGTTTGGTCGTCTACTTAACCAAAAATGGATTAATTACAAACCTAATAGAAACGTTTAGCATCCATCTTGTAATGACTTGCCTTTTCGACATTCGAAAGTTGACCCAATACAACCATGACATTCAAATGTCGAACATTTAATCGCCGGAAAGGCAGATTATTATGGTAAAATAAAAGTACAACACAAAAAAGAACAGAAAAGATAGAATCTCACAGCAGAATCGACAACATATAATATAATAAAGACAATATAAACTGTCACTCCAAGATACAAAGTACATCAGAATTAAAAACAAATCCCACTAGTTGGAGAGCTATAAATTTCTGACCTTAAAATTGCTGATAAGTATATATAATATAGTGGAAAATAAAAATACTACAAAGGTGAACATCCACTTCTACTCCATGAGCTCCAAACGAAAACCTAGAAACATACTCGGTCTGATCCGAGCATTATAACAAATTAACACCCGGATTAGTCCAGAAAACCAGCATGAGAAAACTCAAGTAATATGGTGAACGTATAATATTTCTGCGAGACTGCGGTGCTAAATGCGGAATGAGTTTTTACCTCACAAGAACAACATCTATAGATGAAAAATGGGAAACAAATCAAAACAACAGTCCAATCAAGAAAGAATGATCATAAACAAGATCAAAATCCAAACTTAAAGAATGGACACGAATAATTAAACATTAAGAAGAGCTCCAGTCACTTCTTGATGAAATTAGGAAAACAATTCAAAGATTTGAAACAACAACAATAAAAAGGAAGTTTTCCAACAATGACGGGGAGGGTGCGCACCGTTACCGAAATTATACCTCTAAACAATACATTGAGAAAGTCATATAATCTATAACACCTCTCGGGAACTCTAAGCGGACCCCGCCAATCTTACTGAGTATCCGAGTATTTCACATCTCCGCGCGCATACCACAAAAACCAAATCTAGAGTAGATGTGAAAATACCCTAATGGAAGCATCCCATGTAGCTTAGCCCTATTTGCTTTCTAGTTTTAGTCATTTCTGACAAAGGATAACAATGCTCAAATGAGCAACAAATCGTCTTAGATTGACGATACATAATGAAGAATGCTGAATCAATGGTCAATTAATCAACTATCGAAAATAATTAAAAATGATCGTATATGGAAATTAAATTTCATATTCTCAACACTACTCGTCGAATTCAAACTTGTACTATCCCTCGATTGAAAACAAAGCCAAGCAAGTTGAGGTAGTGTTACCTTTAGGCATTACCTTGACGATATTTTTAACCTTCGAGATAGAAACCGCCTCGACGTTTAGTGTTAAAAGTATGACTAAATCCTTTCCAAATAAGCAATATCGGACTACGGAAAATTAAATTACTTATCCTTTCCATAACCGAATCAAAACTTTACTTTTAAATACTGAACTTATGCTTGGTTTTCACATCACCAGTATTTGTATAATACTTCAAAAATACTCTTTATAAATAATCATTTTAAAGGATTTTTCTTATTTATAAACTATCATTTATAAATTTCAAACAACGTTTATTATCTCAGAAAATAATAAATCGATTAAAATAGTTTTATAAATTAAAAACCACATTAATTATCCCAAAAGAGAATTAATTGACTTTATAGCTCTTTTAATAAATAAATCAATTATCTTTAAACACCTTTATTAAATCAGATGATTAATTTTAAACACCTTTATTTAAACCAATTAATCAATCTTAAATATCATTTATCAAAGTGATTATAAATCCTAAACATCATTATTAAAATGATAAATTAACTTTAAACTCCTTTATTAAATTAGTTAATTAACTTTAACCACTTTTATTAAATCAGCTAATTAACTTTTAAACACTTTTATTAAATCAGTTAATCAACTTTTCAAACACTTTTATTTAATCAACTTTTAAACATCACTAATAACTTTATTAATTAACTTTATTATAATTAAATTATAATTAAAAGTACATTTAAACCCTCAACTTCCTTTAAAACCTGACACAGTCCTTACACATCTGTTTGAAAAGAATTTAGAAATTTTTTAAGGTGAATAACCTTTATAAAATTTTAACAACTTTAATATCCTAAAAGATAACTAAATCTAATTTATAACCTTTTATAAATTTTAAACAATATTAGTTATCTAAAAATATAATAAATCCACTTTATAATCTCTTTATAAAATTTAAACCATGTTATCTACCCCAAAAAGATAATTAATTAAATTTACAACTCCTTTTATAAATTTTGAATCAATGCTTATTCTTTATTTTCAAAATTCTCAAGATATTTGAAAATATAGTTTAAACAATTTTCAAACTGTAAAAACATGACCAAACATTTATTTTGTAAAAATACGAGCTCAAATTCAAAGTACAACAAGGGTTTAGGGGGATGATATTTCCTAGGCAACGATACAGCGATAATCACTGTAAAGACACTTATACAACCAAAATAGTATGTCATAAATATTCCAATCAAACAAAAATATAAGCAACATAAGAACGTAAGTAAATAAATAGATATTGGCTATAAACCCCTTAGGGTCTCTCTACAAAAGTATCCTATAAATTAAACAAATGACTATTCATTTCGAAGTGTTCCGTAGAGAACTATTCGCTACGTACACTCCTGCTATCCTTTTATTTATTTTTATTCTCCGTACCAAAATGGTTATTTATGCCATCCGCATTTTTGAGCTGAAATTTAAAATCCAAAACAAACAGCCAAACAACAATATAAACTATCATTCAAACATTCCAAGATAAATCTATAGCAACACGGATATTATATAATTTATTTAGAGTTGAGTAAACTCACTGAAATTCCAACGGACGCTTTCATGTTCTAGTTTGTCGTTCGATTTTCACCCAAAATTCCACTTGATCAAAACTCGACAAAACCTATTCCGCCATGTAGCTATCATCATAACGAGCACAACGTAAAAATCCATGTCTCGATTGGACCTCATATGGACATGTTATTGCATTCATAAGATTTTTAAATGAAATATTATAATTAACTCACTTAGTTAACACTTAATTACCTATTTAACTAATACTCCCCCCTTAACCCTTCTTCCTTCTCCCTTAAACAACCTACATGAGAGAACATAGTGGTATGTCGTACACCTCCTCCTACCATCCCCCCTCCACACTACCTCGGAGCACCATAGGACAAACGGATTCCGCCAACCTCCACCTCATCGTGAGCCCATGTGCCTATACCAAAATGAACAAGCTCGATCACGACATTAAAAATATGACCCTTCATCTCACTCCTTACGCACACGCAATGCCGTAGCACCCAAACATGCACCTTACTCCCCAATACTTCGACCTTCACTGCACTTCGATATCACAAACACGATGGAATCAACCACAACGCCCCTCGTCGCCTAAAATTATCGATAGCCAAAACCCTAGTTCACGTGGTCCACGCTTGAGCAACCAAAGGCATGGTCGAACACAATAAAATGGGTCTGATGTTGTAGAGCTCATCGATACAAACTCAAAGGAGCAATCTTTGGAATTTTTAGACGAGTATTCGGTTTGATTTAGATTTTTGAATTGAGTATGTATATTTTCTTTGCTGTCAAGAGAAGAATGAACAAAATAAAGAGGAGGGGAATGAAAGAAAAGTGGGGCACGTGAGTTTTGTAAGGGCAAGTTATTTAAGTTAATTTTTTTATTTTATTAATAAACAAGATCCCATATTTGCTTCAAACTCAAGTTATCCTATACCATCAAGCAACCATCACAAATAAAAAAATATTTCCAAGCAAGACATCCAATCAAAGTCAAGTCCCCATAAATTCAAGTTTAATTTTTTATTTTGATTTGATTTTAAAAAAATGATGAAAAGAAATACTTGCGGTACTCTGCTACATAATATTCCATTCGCGTATGAACCATGAACCATAGAAATAAAAATATGATCTGTACCAAAATACGACACGACCGCAAAACATTAATAATATACACTATTTTCCTTATTTTGTAAAATCACAAAAACACCGTCGTTTGCCAAAAACCCATCAAACGATAATTTAAATATTTTCCAAATTAAAATTTGTGTAAAAATCCAATAAATTCAATTAAAAATATTACAATAAAAATCAAGTCGTTTTAACAACAATTTATTTTCTTGTTATTTATTCAGACTATTTATTATTTTAAATAAATTTACAAAATAAATTTACCATTGTTATTTATTAATTAATAGGGGTTAAATAAAGCTATTAAATCCATTTAACTCACAATTCAAATATTTAATTCTCAATTCAAATATTTAAGAAAATACTGATATTTGAATATAAGTTATTTATAATTTTAAACATCGATTATTTAAATATTTAAAATTAATTAAATATCAAAATCAAAACAATCAAATTTCTCAGATGTTACATTCTTCCCCTTGATAAAATTTCATCCTCGAAATTCTCAAGGAAGAAAATGTCTCCAATCCCTTAGGTTTAAAAGCTATTAATTAAAATGTGTTCTTAAACATTAAAGTCCTTATTTTAGGGAAAATTTCGGCAGCACCTTTTTTGTGCGGCTAGATCCGAAAAACTACAACTTGCCACTACTGACCCAAAACAGTCAAAGAAAACAAAAGCCAAGTGACCTCCCATAAGTGGGGCATAAAATCATCAATTAACCTAAATACCAAACTTCTAAATATATTACGTACCTCTTTAATGTTTGATTTTGGCAAGCAATTTACTCTCTAAATGCGAATGCACGCGCACAAGAAATGGTAATCTCATGCATCCTCATACGTATTTTGTACTTACACTATCCAAAACAGAATTATGCTAACAAAAAGCAATACACAAGTTCTTTTTATCATACACGTTATCAATATAAATAATATAACAACCACATGCAACAAAAATACAGAGAATACTCTAATACTAAGCATCCAATCTTTTTCAAAAGATAAATTTGGAACTAAATGCTCAGTTTTTATATCCAATATATATTTTTAAATTCCTCCCAAGAGAAATAAATCAAACCAAAATCAATTATGACAAGGTGGGGCTCCTCCTGTTGAAGCATGGTATAAATCTAGAATTAAAACAACATAGAGCATCCAGTTGTATTCTGGTTCCTCCTAAAACAACAACTAGAGAAGACAAATATACATGACGAGTCTTCCAAATCGAAAAACTCCCAATGGCCCTACTTTGGTCAAAATAAAAATATTTGAAAAAAAATCACTTCTCAAAAACCTTTTTCAAATATTCTAAAATAATAATACTTCACCAAAGTTTTCAAAATAATATTACTATTTTTTTCACAAATTCTTTCGAAATCTTTTTCAAAAGCATCGGGATTTAAGTTCTAACAAATAATAATTTTATAAATCTTAGTTTATAAAATAACACTATCAATTAAACAAATACTATAAGGGAATAAACTATCAATTAACATTATTTACAATGTTAAAAGACCGGCATACAAGATTTAGAGTTTTTGCTTAGATTCATATTATCTTATGTCACACACCAAGTATACAAATTAACTTAAGCCCGTATGGTATGCTTAAATCATCCGTACGCTAAATTTTGTCCGACCACTTGCTCGGATACATAAACTTCACTTCCAAACTAATATCACTCACTTGATCTCCCTAATGCAGACGCCGATCGGGTTCCTCGATTAGAAACTTTCATTCTCCTTACATAGCCACCTACTGTGATAGAAAACCTTGGTATCATATCAAAAATCCAAATCAAGTGTTTGCCGACAAGAATCAATTGAGAAATCCTTTTTCGGATTGGTGTGAATCACCCCAAAGTTATGTATTCAAATCCTAGATCGAGAATCATGCGAATAAAATGATCTATGTATAACTTACATACCTAATTTTATTAGTTCCTTAACTACTCCAATTTCTTTCTAATCCATTTTTAAATTTTCATTTGCAATATTTCATTCAATACTAAAAATATTTATGAATTATTTCATAATTTTTTTCACTTCGGTTTATTAACATTTTATAATGTCGTATCGTTATAAAACATTAGATAAAAACTTATTCCACTCTTATTTACTTGTATATTACTCCTCTAAATCCTAAGAGTATATACAAAATATCAAATTTATTTTATTTATTCATTATTTACTTTTATTTTTATTTTTCTCAAAATTCAAATGGAGGCCAAAATAAAATGCGAGTCTTAAAACCGAGTCGACTATTTCATCCTTTTTACCTTAGAGTGTCCTAGGAAAGATGTTTACTAGTCGGCTCTATAACATCAAATAGTTTATATTACTTATATGTTTAAATAAAAATTGTGGTTTTAATAAAAAAACGCTTATTAAAACCCTCCTATCTAATTTACCCCATTCAAAACCTGAGTTAAATTATTCCCTTCTCATTCAAGAGTTAAAAAAATTTCATTTATCATATTGTTTATCAAAGTTCCTTTTTATTTTTAAATCAATTTCTTTGAAGGAAACTTAAGAACTGAACACCCGGTTTTTATTTCAAATCATTTTTAAAATAATAATAATTTATGCATCTTCCTTCTGTATATCAAATCATACTTTTAGAGTTTAAAACAAAAAAAATTTACCATACCAACACTATAACAAATTATTATGGTAGAATTTTCCCCACTTAGAAATCAAAAATAAGCGCCAATGATGCTGTTGTCATCACCAGAATTATTTCCAACGACAGAAGTGAGTTTTCTGATTTCTAATCTCTTTTAGAATCCTTTTAAAATATTTCTGTACATAATTACCTTTAAATAATACTATTATTATTTTCTCCAAAATTTCGAAAACAATTTTTTAGAAACACTAGGACTTATAAACTTTATTTATAAATTATACTTATAAATATTTCTAAGTAATACTACTATTACTTTACTAAAAAATACTATTGAAATCATTTCCAAACAACTTTGGGATTTAAAATTTTAAAATCCTTTTAAAAACACAATTTATAGACAAAATTTATATAAAATTTCCTTTATATAAAATCATCTCATTTTATAATTATTCTCCTTTATTATAATAAAATTTTCTTAAATATTTATCCCCTAAATGTCTTATCTTCCCATTTAGATTATATTAAACAAATTTATTAAAGATTGACTTTAATTAAACATTTTCTCCGAACACCTTATAGTAAAATTGTGAAACTTAATTCACAATGGTGTTCATTTTAATATACTTACAACTATCAAACAATAAATGCTCATAAACCAGTTGGGCATACATTAACAATCAACAAACAATTGTCCATGCTCCTGAACCATTCGACCATAACAAAGCACACAATAATGATAATAAATAAATATTATCATTTTCAAACAAACAGACACAACATAAATAACTATATAAACTTGAAAATTATTCCTTTATATATATATATGTGTATGTATGTATGTATGTATGTATGTATGTATGTATATGTATATATAATCCTAGGTAAAGTATTTCATTTACCAAATTTTCAAAAACCAATATTGTGTTTGTTTGCCTTGTTCAAGTGTTTAGAAATCTTTATCGACACCATGAAGTCCCATGTCTGGATCAGAATTCATAAACAACTCAATAGACCACTTGACACAATATGTTTTTATAGCAATAACTAATACACACTTATATATGTAATACTCTCTAACTCTATTTAGGGTGTCAGTTGTCCTACCTCTAATGAGTCATACCTACCAAAGCCAAGGTTCTTGCTTAATCTTCAGCTCTAATACCAACTGTAATGACCCGCTTTTTCGACCATTGAAATTCGACACTAAATACATCCACGACATTCAAAAGTTGAATATGCAATCGTCAGAAAGGCAGATTGTTAGGATAAAATAAAATAACAACACAGAAAAGAATAGGGAAAACAGAATCTCACAGCAGAAAAGACAACATATAATATAATAAAGACAGTATAAACTGTCACTCCAAGATACAAAGTACATAGAGTTAAAAAAAATTCCATCAGTCGAACAATTATAAATTTTTGATCTTACAATTGTTGATAGGTATACATAAAATACAATGGAAATAGAAAATATGACAGCAAGTGAATATCCAGCTCTACTCCATGAACTCCAAACAACAACCTGGAAAAATACTATGTCTGACCCGAGCATCATAATAAAATAACACTCGGATCAGTTTGGAAAACCAACATGAGAAAACTCAAGTAATATGGTGAACATACAATAATTCTATGAGACCATGCCGCTAAATGCGGAGTGGGTTTCTACCCTACAAGAACAACATCCATCGATGAAGAAATGGAAAAAAATCCAAACCACAATCCAATCAAGAAAAATAATCATAAACAAGATCAAAATCCAAACTTAAAGAATGGACACAAATAATTAAACATCAAGAAGAGCTCCAATCACTTCTTAAAGCAATTAAGAAAAAATTCAAAGATTTGAATCAACAACAAGAAAAAGGAAGTTTTCCAACAATGACAATGACTAGGAGGATGCACCACTTTACCGAAAAGTATACCTTTATACAATATACTTGAGAGAGTCATATACTCTATAACACCTCTCGGGAACTCTAAATCGGACCTCGCCAAACTTACTGAGTATCCAGGTACTTCACATCTCCGCACGCATACCACCGAAACCAAATCTAGAGTAGATGTGAAAATACCCTAATGGGAGCAATCCCACATAGCTTGGTGCCCACTTGCTTTTTGGTTTTTCATTTTCAATAATGGATAACGATGCTCAAATGAACAACAAATCATTTTAGATTGACGATACATAATGAAGAATGCTGCATCGATGGTCAATAAATCAATTATCGAGAATAATTAAAAATGATTGTACATGGAAATCAATTTTCATGTTCTTACCACTACTCGTCGATTTCAAACCTGTGCTATCCCTCGGTTGAAAATGAAGCCGAGCAAGTGAAGGTGGTGTTACCTTTAGCTATTACCTTGATGACATTTTTAACCTTCAAGATAGAAGTGAGTCCATGCATCGATGTTTAGTGTTAAAAGTATGACTAAATCCTATCCATATAAGCGATATCGGATTACGAAAAATTAAATTACTTATCCTTTCCATAACCGAATCAAAAATTTACTTCTAAAAACTGAACTTGTGCTTGGTTTCACATCACCAGTATTTTTAAATACTTTAAAAGTGCTATTTAAAAATATTCCCTTTAAACGGTTTTTCTCATTTATAAACTATTATTTATAAATTTCAAACAACTTATATTATCTTAGAAGATGATAAATCTTTGGTTTGATTTAGAATTTTGAATTGAGTATATATATTTTCTATACTGTTAAGAGGAGAACGAACAAAATAAAGAGGAGGAGAATGAAAGAATAAAGGAGGGGCATGTGAGTTTTGTAAGGGACGGTTAATTAAGTTTTTTATTTTATTTTATTTATAAAAAATATCTCTTATTCACGTCAAACTCAAGTTATCCCATATCCTCAAGCAACCATCATTATTAAAATAATTTTTCCAATCAAGACATCCAATTATAGTCAAGTGTCCAAAATTGAAGTTAGAAATTTTGATTTTGAATCGATTTTAAATAAATTATGAAAAGAAATACTTACGGTACTCCGTTACACAATATTCTGTTCATGTACGAACCGCGAAATACAGAAATAAAAATACGATCGTGCACCAAAATATGACATGACCATAAAACAATATAATATACACTGGTTATCTTATTTTGTAAAATCACAAAAACACTATCGTTTGTCGAAAAATCGTCAAACGATAGTTTAAATATTTTCTAAATTAAAAATTATGGAAAAAACTAATAAATTCAATTAAAATATTACAATAAAAATCAAGTCGTTTATTAACAATTTATATTCTTTTATTTATTCGGACTATTTATTATTGTAAATAAATTTACAAATTGAATTTACCATTATTATTTAATAATTAAAAGGAGTCAAATAAAACTATTAAATCCTTTTGACTAATTTTTAATTTACAACTCAAATATTTAATTCTCAATTCAAATATTTAAGAAAATACCTATATCTGAATATAAGCTGTTTATATTTTTAAACACCAATTATTTAAATATTTAAAATTTATTAAATATCAAAATCGAAATGATCAAATTTTTGGGATGTTACACATCCTGAAGTTCGGAGCCTCGTCTTCTGCCTTCATATCAGTCAGCATGTATCCTAACCCTCTTCTACAACTTATCTCATTCGTTGTATTTTTGCATGTACGAAACGCCAACGCATGAGATATTTCTTTAACACTTGATCGCCGCTAAATCGGTGTTTTCAAACAAAAACAAGCCAACATGCAACCAATAACCATCCATACATCCAAAATAGCATACATACAACATGTATAATGCATCTATATCAATCAATAAGGATATTCCTATAAAAAATAGTCCAAATTTAGCAATTTCCTAAAAATAGCACGTTGATGGTAAAAAGGAGATATTCGATAAAACATTTAAAAAAATTTATCTTCTTTTATAAAAATCAAGTAGGTGTTTAAGTGTAATATTGTCTTAATTAAAAACCATTTCAGAACGTTGTTTTAATACTATACTAATAATCATAGTATGGTGAGAGACAATATCACTCACCTCAACAAAAGCTATCTAAATCAATGCCAAAGAGTAGAGTTCTTCATCACCAGCACAACACAAGAAACTACATCCAAAATGGATCTCATGTGAAAAAGATATGGACAATATAAGATAAGAGATTATCAACTAATTAATTAATTATAGCTAAATCCTTAATTACCTTGATTTACCACTCATCCTTCTTCTTCTTCTTGTGCATGCACGATATCACCAAAACCATCTAGGCCGTGCACCACCAATTTGCTATGATAAGGAGCTAAGCTCCACGAAATTGAGTGTCGTCTGTGTCATCGCTCTTCTCTTTGAATGCTTGATCTATCGACACCGATATCTTCCACTCTGATGCCGCCGTGCAAATCCTGTCTCCAACATCAAGTCATGACAACTTAGAAGTCACATTCCACCACAAAACACTGTTCATCTCCAAATCGCCCACATCTACTTCTCTTCACATAAGAATCACAACGCCACTCTTGGATCCGGCTATCATCGCCCTAATCTTCGACAATATCAAACCCTAGATCCATGTTCGACAATGTCGACTGCTCTAATTATAGCCGCATCCTAGATCGGCACCACTGACCTGAAGCTCTCATCATTATGAGCTCATCGAATATGGTTTCACAATTTATCGTTGAGCGGATGTTGCGATTTGATTTTTGAAGAGAAATAAGAGGAGCGACCATTATTTTCCAATGCAATAGTAAAGTGCGTATGCAAATGAAATTAGAGAGGGAAAGGAATTTGGGTGATATTTATTTTAGTATAATATTCTATTTATTTATTTTCTCAAAAATGGTCGCATGTTTCGAGCTCGCATGATTACACGACACGTCTGATCGCAACGAAACTCATTTGCGTACATCATCTCATTTTTCAGATCCAACGGTATAAGTTGACGTTGCTATCTGAACTACGCTCCGAGATGATAATTTCATGCTTTTCGGGATCGTTTCAGCCATCAGATCCTCTGATCTCTAGATATGACGAAGCTTATACTGATTTTAATTAACAACGTCAATCCGAACTCTTCGGAAGTGGTCTTGAGTCCTGATTCGACCATATGCAAAAATCATATATTTGGGCCTTTATTTAATTAATGATTAAATATTTAAATCAATTATTTAAATATCCCACCACTAAAAATACAGATCGTTACAAGCAGCATTAGGGTTCATCAAGTTTTAGGCGGTTATGGGCGGTTTCGACAAGTTGTAAAGAGTTAGTTATCTGAATACTGGACCGATCTGATTTGAGGATCGGGTGGATAGGTCGGTTAGTTGACCCAGTCACTAACTGATCTAGTACTTGTTTACCATGTCAATCGTCAATCCAGTTAAATATTACTGACCTATCTCCTATCACTTTTGTTTCTTCGTCTTTTCACATATCGTCTACTTGTGCCTCTTTGTCCCTTTGCGCTCTACCTTTATACTCATCTTTCAAGGATTTCCACATTGGTGATTTCTCTAATTGATTATTCTTTGATTAAAGATGATCTATTAATAATTCATTTGTCACAGGTAGAGTAAAAAAGAAAAATTGAATAAAAATCGAAGGCAACATTGTCAAGGACCTCTACCTCAAGTGGTTAGACATATAACAATTTAGACTGATGTTCCAGAGGTCATGGTATCGAGCCTATGAGACATCAAAAATAGTACTTTGCTTGAATAAATTATCACTCATTTTATCAAATAACAAAAATAGAAGGCAACATTATTGTGGATTATGTTAGAGTTAGAAGTGACCCTCTTACATAACATATATTTATAAATATGCTTATCATTCGTAGCTAAAATAAACATATAGGTTGTGTGATGCTATTGACACCGCCATTTTGGCAAAGAGCACCACAATTGATGGTAAAACATTGGATGTAGTGCTCTAGGATGGCGCTAAATCACTAACCAAGCAATGTGTGATGCTTTAGCATCGCACACAGCCACCCTTTCACTATCGACCATGGTGTCTTTAGCCAAGGGCGCGACACTCTCAGTATTGCACCATAAGTAAAATAAATATGGAAGAAAAACACGACAAAGAAAATAAAATAAAGGGAAACACCAAAAAGTTTCACATGACAAAATCTTCTTAGCTTGAGCACATGTTTAATTTGTAAACACTACTAGTAAATGACTAAGGTTTGCAGATAAGCTTAAAGCATATTGTATGAACAAGCTTATAATAATATTCATCCATAAATCTCTTTATCTAACCGAATTCACCATTTTCAAGCTCTAATAGAATTAGTAACAATACTCTTCATCAAATTTGGGAAAGCATCTACTGTATAAAAAATTTAGGGGTTAGAAATGAAATTTGAAGTAATAATGGAGAAGAGGAGTTCAGATATAGAAAATGCATTGATGGATCTTTGCTTAGCGAAGTATGATATTGCCTTGCGCTATATCAATACTAACGCCTTACGATACTACTAAGATATACAATACCGATTAATTTTCCCTATTTTATTTCAAAACTGATATTTTACTCTAATGTTTTATCGATAAAACAGATAGTCTATATCACTCTGATGTTTGGAATCAAAAAAGTTTTCTCTTTGCTCATTATTCTAATAATCAACTTGTACGAACCGGCTAAATAGCCATCGGATTAGAAAATAGCCGATCGAATTTAATTAAAAATAACTGCAAGAGCACGACGTACAATTCTAGTACGTGGCGAGTACGGTCGATCCACAGAGAATTGTTATATTTTAAAATCCTATTCAATCAAATTAACGAAGATTTGAGAGTGTGATTAGCTAAAAAATGAAAATAAACTACCAAAATGAAATGGATAAATATATGAGAGTTTGAAGGCAATTTAGAGATAAATCCACTCTCTAGATCACATAAATCAACACAACATGAAATTATGATCTCTTTTTTCATCATTAGTGAATTTAATTGATGTGTTTATCATAAGTATGGAATATTTATGTTATTAGTTAGCCCAATATAAACCATCAAACTATAACACACCCCTTAAACCACTTTCTAACTTTCATGAAAATTGAAATGAATTCAAAAATAAAATCTATTTTAAGCATGGCCAATTAACTATTGATTAGAAATACAGACCATCAAATTTTGATTTAATTTCACTTCATTGCCATAATCATATTTAGATGAAGAGGCAATTTGTGAATAATGTGTTTAAGCATAGTCTATTTGTTATGAACAACATAGACTATCAAATTCAACATGAAACACTAAATCACATAAACCTCCATATTTCCATTAAGCACAAAAGAGATCAAAAATATCAAATTATGTTGGATCTACATAATTAGAGAGCTTTATTACTCCTAAATTGAAGGTGTCTAGCCTCTCATATTTGTTATCATATCAACCAATGTAGAATGCAACATGAAACAAAAATAAGAGGAAAATGAAAGAAAAGTAAGAAGAGAACTAATAAAACTAAAATTAAAGTTATTCTACTTGCATGAGAAATGAAACTAAACTACTAACAAAATAAGAAAGAGAGCATGTAAAAATAAAAGAACATGAATTAACATTGCATAAAAGAAGAAAATTACATAAGAAGGAAATGGCTAAGTAGCCATGGAAAAGAAAGAGAGTTTTTATTTGTGAGCCTCAAACTAGTAACTAAATGGAGGCTAAGGAGGCTAAGAGAAGAGGGAGCTAATTACATGAACATATGGGGTATTTATACAAGTTTGAAACTCTAATTCATATTTTTTGGAATTACTCAAACTACCCTCTTAGGAAGTATGGCCACCAAATTATCATTAGCATGAAATAATCATCCATTAAGTATGTATGTAACTTTAATGGCCTTTTAGCATGTGTATTAGCTCCTAATGGTAGATCAAGGTAAGTGGGTAGGTGGGGTCCTCCATGATTCATGGTTTGAATTATTTCCATCTTCATTCCTTTGTATTCTCTTGTGCATGCAAATTTCTTCATAAAAACCTCTTCCATTTGAATCCAAATTCCTATAAAATCACATAAAAATGTTCAAGTAAAAATTCTTAAATTAATTTATGCACAAAAATGACCGTTTTGCCCCTATATGAAGATGAATAAATGATGATTTGAAAATAATTTGAATTTTGGTTTCAACATGTTAAAACACCCAATATGATCATTTATTTAATTAAATTCGATAAAATATGGTAGTAAAAATATGCATATTTACGTGCACATCAAATGCCCCCACACTTATCCTTGTATTCGTCCTCGAATAAACAAAAAACTAAGATAAATCTGTTTTCGTAGGAAATACGATTGCATTGAGCGTATGCAACAAGATGTTAAACCTCTAGGCATCCTTAGTAGGACGAGTGTTGTCTCGTGAGGGTTTTCAGCGGATACTACCCACAAAATCCAAATGCAAAGTGAAAAATTCCTAAATGTAAGATTTATTTAAAATGATATGAATGCAAATTTTTGAAAATATTTACAAATGAAAGATTTACTTTTAAATCAACATGAATCGTTAAATATAAGTTTTGGTCATCATCATGAAATTTTAGTCATTTTACTTGTCAAAAGTTCCAATAAAAATCAAGTTAACATAACAAATAGACTAGAGTTTAACTCGTTGTTTCGGTTGATAACACGGTTTAACTATGAAATGGATTCTTAGTTGATTATCAAAGTTTATCAAAGTGGTAATTCTATTTTTTTTGCATAACAAATCGAATCAAATAAGTGAAAGTAGTGCTTGGATTTCAATTGCTTACTCTCTCTAATTTTAAAATTTTTATTGATATTTACAATATTTACATATGCCTAATTCAGATAAACTGGGCCAGATATATTACCCATGCACTGCCTTTTGGGCTTATGTGAGGGTAATAAAGAGCGTGGCGAGTGAACTCACAAGTGTGAGCACCTATCGACTATAGGCATTATTAATAAAAGAATTTTTATATACATACACCTAACTCAAATAAACTGAGACCAGATATACCAATCGTGCACTGCCTTTCAGGCTTACGTGAGAAGGGTACAGAGCATGGCGAGTGTACACACTTGCGTGCGAACACTTGACTCTAGGTGTTATTAAAAAATATATACATATATACAAAAAATTGTCTGTTATTTGTTTTTTTATGGTTTTTTTATGTTTCTTTGAAGAGAGAGTTTTTCAAAATCATCTTGTCACCATTTAACTTAGAAGATAAAAATGTTATACCATTTCTTTAAATTAACCGTTTTTTAAACAAAGAATTTCAATTAGGATATACTTCATAATTATCACCATGAACCTTCCTATATACTAGTTAAACCATCGTTATTTGCAATCAACTTAATTCTTATTTTTGTTAAGACAAATAAATTTTCAAAAATTTCAAATCAATAACCTAAATTCTATAGTGTTTTCTTCAAAAATAAATCAAAAGGCTAAAAAAATTGAAATTTTTTTTTAAGTTCTGGAAAGAAAATGAAAAAATAAACCATGAAAAAAAATGAAGATGAGACCCCCCCCCCCCACACACTTGATATTGACTATGTCCCCACAATCAACCCAAGTGGAAGGAGAAAAATAAAATAAAAATATGACCTATATTTACATGAAAATGAAAAGATTATTATTTACACGACATCAGAAAGTATATCGTTAAAAGTAAATGAAACGGTCTTCCAAAGACCCATTCATTTGTCTCGTCAAGTATGCGAGACATAGCTTAAGCGCAGAAAACCAAATCATAAGAGATTTCAAAGTTGAATTTTGATTTGGAAAAACGAATGTCGTTTTATTAAAAATCGTATGAGTTGTTGTATTTTCGATGATTTTTGGGGGTGATAGAACAATTAGTTGAAGTTCAAGTTTATTTTCACCAAATTGAAATTCAAACTTATCATTGAAAACATTTTCAGAATTATTGATTTCAAAATCAAAATGGTGATTTAAATCTTCCCCATCAGAATTCGACAACTCGTTTTTGAAAAGTCCAAAGAAATCATGTTCATTAAATTCATCTTCCTTTGTTGGATTATCAACAACTTCGTTGCAGGTATCAATTTCAAAGTCTAAAGTTGTTGTGTTCAAATTTTCAAAATCGGGAAAAGGAAGATCGAATTTCAAATCGAGTTTCTCACCCTCAAAAGAATTGAAATCCAACTCAATTACCGTATTTTCAACAACTTCATTAAGATCATCAATTCAATTTTAAAAGTTGTTACTTGAAAATCATCAATTTGGGTAAAAGGTGGATTATCACTTGACTCGTCACACGTTTGGATTTAATTATTGTTATCCCACCCTTTGGTCAAGGCTGGAATATCAACAAATTGGCTAGAAAGGATGGATATCAGGATAGGAGATCGATTGGAAACAGGGCTATGATCGATGTCGTCAAAATTTGGACGAGCTCGAATCAAGGCGGGATCGATCTGGAATGATAATCAAGGCTAGAAGAAGCTACGTTTCAAATTTCAAGTCAAACGGAGTTCATTTGCTCAAGAAATTGATGGATACGTGCACAAGGAGATCTCATTCGAATCGAGGCGAACTCGTATCGGTCCAGTATGGATACGAACGAGTTATTTGTATCGATCAGCATGGATACGAACAAGACGTTCGTATCAATCAGGGAGGAAGGCTGAGTGGACTTCGACTCGGTGAGTATGAACTTGGATTGAACGGATAGGTGCATGATGGTTTGTTCGACTCGATTATTTCGTATCGATCAGGATGAAGCATAACAGTGTACTTCGAATCGATAATGTTCGTATCGATCAACATGGATTCGAATCGATAGTGTTCGTATCGATCAGGATGGAGATGGCGGCATACTTCGAATCGAAGGTTTCGTATCAATTCAAATGGATACAAAGGCAGAACTCGTATCGGTCTTGTTCATATCGATCCATGGCAATAGCCTGATCGATACGAACAAGGAAGCAGCTAATGGATACGAATCGATGGACACAGATGGGACCGATGCGAACGAGATGGATGCGAATAAGTAGTTACGAAGCCGAAGAGCACGAGGCCTGGATGCAAACTAGAAATGCGCGCAGTTTGAAGGAAGAAGCGTTCAACTCGGCATGAAAATGGGATCGAGCCTTGGAAATAGCACCACGTCACTGATGCACACGTGCTTAGTATCGACACGAATAAGCATCGATACGAATTGATCGATACGAACCGGATGACGTTGAGGAAGTTATGTTTCGTATCGATCATATCTCAAGATCTACAAGTCCAAATGCTATGAAATTTTCACAGGAGCTTACGTACAAGCCAAAGAAGGTTCATGCCAAGTTTTGACTCCGTTGGAAAAAATCTTGATCGATACGAATTACGTTCGTATCGATCACGGATCGAGCCGAAACTTCATGGGATCGATCGTGTGGGCCCACTCATGTACCATAAAAAGTCTATCGAAGTTTGAGCGAGATATTTGCATGGAGCGCCTATAAATAGCACTCCAGAGCCAACAGAAAAAGGATCTTTGGGCTATCCAACGTCCAGACTCTGCCGGAAACACCTTGGCATTACTAAGCTACTGTTGTACTCGAATTTCTTTATTGTAATCCACTAATCAGCTGTAACCAGTAAGGAAAGTCAATAAAAGATTAATTTTTAGAGTGGACGTAGGCCGGAGATAGCCGAACCACTATAATCTTGTCTCTGTCTATTTATTTCCGTAGGAATTTTATTATTCTTCATTTTTTATCCTCTACATTACTTAGATCTGTGATTTATGATCATTGATTGTTGATCTGTGTTCGTACGCTGGTGCTTTCACGATATTTGGGGTGTGTGATCAATTTTGGTGCAAACACTTTGGTGCTTTCACTGAGAACAACTAGCACCCGCTATACCAGATTTGGAGTTCGGATTTGAAGGCTTAAGGGTTCGGATCTAAAGAGCTATGACAAGGTAATCAAGTAGAAGACAAAGAGCCGAGAGAAGTCAGCATGAAGGAAGCCAGGAGGCATCATCAGGGGCTAATCAGACTTCAGCTTTCATCACCAGAGATGAGATGGAGATGATGATGGGAGCTATGCATGAAGAGTTTCTGAAAAGGCAGGAGGAGATGATGCAGAACCTCCTCAGACAGTTTGGACAAGCAGGAACAGCTGGAGCTTCAGGAGTTCAGATCCACGGAGCTGAAGCAGAAGGACCAAACAGGCAGTCGAATGGAGCAGCTCAACAAGGCACAACCCCTGATCAGCGCGCAACTGCTAATCTGGATGGATCCAGTCATGGGGGCTCACCACCCGGCAACAATGGACCAATCCATGGAGGAATTCCAGGTGACACCACACAACAAGATGCTAGAAGGAATGTAGGAGCGCGGGATGAAGAGTATGTACCAGAATTCCCTCGGGGACTCGGGGGGCAACCCTTGACGGACAACGCTGGACTGGCTGAGATTATCAGGCGAACTATGCGCGGAGGTTTGACAAACAGAGATCTGGAAGGAGTAAACAGCAGTCCGTTTACTCGTGACATCAGAATTGCTCGGAATCTACCAGAGTTCAAGCTACCTACTTTGGAAGTGTACAATGGCAAGGCTGATCCTACTGATCACTTGATGAGATACACAAGACATATGGAAGTGCTGGGGGCATCGGAGGAAGTGATGGCCCAATGTTTCCCTCTGTCATTAACGGATATAGCCGCTATGTGGTTCAGACAGCTGGAAGAAGGATCTATTAGGACATGGATAGAATTGGTGGACAGGTTTCTGAAGCAGTTTCGGGTTAGTATCAAAAGGCCGAAGAACGTGATGATGCTAACATCAGTAAAGCAAAGGATAGACGAATCGCTCATAGCTTTCTTAACTCGGTTCAATGCAGCGGTTTCTTCGGTGGATCGGCCGGATCCATCGATGGTTTTAATGGCAGCAATATCAGGAGTCAAAGAAAATTCAGATTTCAAAGTGTCTCTAATACGGGACCCACCAATGGATCTAGGGGAATTCTTTCACGAAGCTGAGAGATTCCTTCGGCAGGAAGATGCGTGTTCAGATATGAAATTAAATGAGGTGAATGCGACTGAGGATGGAACGCCATCCAGCGGAGGCTCGGATAAGGATAAAGATAAAGGAAAAGGGAAGCTGGATGACGAATCAGGAAAAGCTAGGAAGCGGTGGAGGGAGCCAAAGTTTTCCACTTACACGGGATTAAACGAGACGTTGGAACGGATATTCATGGAGACTCGGAACCGCCTTCCCTACCGAAGGCCGGCGAGGAGAGAACCCTCGGAACGTGAAAGGGCATCAGGGAGGCACTGCCTTTTTCATGAGTTGGATGGACAAGACACCAACAGCTGCAGGCATCTAAAGGACATAATTGAGGAGCATGTAAGGAAGGGACAGTTGCGACAATATGTTGGGGCTCGGAATGCAGCGGTGGAACAAGAGCAACCACCATCTACCTCAAACAACGATGGCGCGAGGCCCAGGAATGATGGTAGATTGGTTATCAATGGACAAGGATGATATGAAATAAGTAGCAAACTACAGGCAAATGGCAAAGTCATTTACTCATGTACGGGGACAGAGATGGTTCCTAGGCATGCTCTGAATGATGATGAACAGTGACGCTATGGTTTGTGAAATCTGCTTTTTCTTTTGGTTTGGACATTTGTCTTTTCTGGCTTGGTTTTGGAGTTTGGTTTGAACTCCTGATGTTGTTTGTTTTCTGGTTTGGACTTTCGTTTGGATGATTGTTTTCTGTTTTGGATATTGATTTGGATTTCTGATAGGGATTTTTTGTTTTTCGATTTGATTAGGATTTTGGATTGGATTTTGATTGGATTTTCATCTGGTTTTTGGTAAATGGTCGTCGGGTATGGATTATGACTGGCAAGGGGTAAGACTCTTCGTCCGAATGTGGCAAATTAGCTTATTCAGGTCATCGAGTATGGACTATGCTCGGTAAGGGTCCAGAGAGACCAGGATTCGGCCTAGGACTTAAGCCCCACAATATCTATCGGTTACTATTTCAGGTCGTCGAGTATGGACTATGCTCGACAAGGGTCTGGAGCGACCAGGATTCGGCTTAGGACTTAAGCCATGGCATTACTCAACGTTCAAGGACACTGGACCATGGTCGTCAGGTGTGGATTGCGCTTGACGAGGACCCGGAGAGGTCCTGGATTCGGTTATTGGTTATTGGGTAGGGATGGATTAGGACTCGGTTATCGGGTTCGGATGGATATGGAATTGGCTAAGGCTTTGGTTACTGGATTAGGAATTGGACATCGACTCGGAGCAGTCAAGAATGAGGCACTTGGATGGCATGGCTTGGTAAGGGATCAGATTATGAAACAGATAGTGTGGCTATAGACGGAATATGGGCTTCGGATGTCGGATTCGAAACTATTCAAAACACACCTTCTTATCACAAGGCATGTTTTGGGGGGCAAATGTTATCCCACTCTTTGGTCAAGGCTGGAATATCAACAAATTGGCTAGAAAGGATGGATATCAGGATAGGAGATCGATTGGAAACAGGGCTATGATCGATGTCGTCAAAATTTGGCCGAGCTCGAATAAAGGCGGGATCGATCTGGAATGATAATCAAGCCTAGAAGAAGCTACATTTAAAATTTCAAGTCAAACGAAGTTCATTTGCTCAAGAAATTGATGGATATGTGCACAAGGAGATCTCATTCGAATTGAGGCGAACTCGTATCGGTCCAGTATGGATACGAACGAGTTATTCGTATCGATCAGCATGGATACGAACAAGATGTTCGTATCGATCAGGGAGGAAGGCTGAGTGGACTTCGACTCGGTGAGTATGAACTTGGATTGAACGCATAGATGCATGATGGTTTGTTCGACTCGATTATTTCGTATCGATCAGGATGGAGCATAGCAGTGTACTTCGAATCGATACTGTTCGTATCGATCAACATGGATTCGAGTCGATAGTGTTCGTATCGGTCAGGATGGAGATGGCGGCATACTTCGAATCGAAGGTTCCGTATCAATTCAAATGGATACGAAGGCAGAACTCGTATCGGTCTTGTTCATATCGATCCATGGCAATAGCCTGATCGCTACGAACAAGGAAGCAGCTAATGGATACGAATCGATGGACAAAGATGGGACCGATGCGAATAAGTAGTTACAAAGCCGAAGAGCACGAGGTCTGGATGCGAACTAGAAATGCGCGCAGTTTGAAGGAAGAAGCGTTCAACTCGGCATGAAAATGGGATCGAGCCTTGGAAATAGCGCCACGTCACCGATACACACGTGCTTAGTATCGACACGAATAAGGATCGATACGAATTGATCGATACGAACCGGACGACGTTGAGGAAGTTATGTTTCGTATCGATCATATCTCGAGATCTACAAGTCCGAATGCTATGAAATTTTCACAGGAGCTTACGTACAAGCCAAAGAAGGTTCATGCCAAGTTTCGACTCGTTGGACAAAATCTTGATCGGTACGAATTACGTTCGTATCGATCACGGATCGAGCCGAAACTTCATGGGATCGATCGCATGGGCCCACTCATGTGCCAAAAAAAGTCTATCGAAGTTTGAGCGAGATATTTGCATGGAGCGCCTATAAATAGCACTCCAGAGCTAACAGAAAAAGGATCTTTGGGCTATCCAACGTCCAGACTCTGCCGGAAACACCTTGGCATTACTAAGCTACAGTTGTACTCGAATTTCTTCATTGTAATCCACTAATCAGCTGTAACCAGCAAGGAAAGTCAATAAAAGATTAAATTTTGGAGTGGACGTAGGCCGGAGATAGCCGAACCACTATAAATCTTGTCTCTGTCTATTTCTTTCCGTAGGAAGTTTATTATTCTTCATTTTTTATCCTCTACATTACTTAGATCTGTGATTTATGATCATTGATTGCTAATTTGTGTTCGTACACTGGTGCTTTCACGATATTTGGGTTTGTGACCAATTTTGGCGCAAACAATTATGTTGTTCAAGTTGTCTCATGTATGTTTCAAACAACAAATCCGTGTGATCTTTGTGAATTTCGTCCATTGGCTCTAAAATCAAATTTATAATTATTAAATAGAAAATTTTCAATTTGAACTTGTTGAGAATGAAAATTGTCTATTGCGCCATAATCGAGATTATTCTCATTGCCAAAATCATTTAAAAATTGGTTCACATTTTCGTTTCGATTTTGAAATTCACTTTGAAGTTTGAAATTGAATTGGCATGAGTTATAATCGAAATCATTTGAATTTGGAGATTAATTCAAATTTTGAAATCCTTGACTCGAGTTATTGCACAAATATGAATTACACAAATCATTTATCCTTTTATTTTGTTGTGTAGAGAGTTCAAGTAAAGATGAAATCATTTCAATGCTATTTTCGAGATTTGAGGGTTGGTCATAATTTTTAAAAATTTGTGGTTCAAAATTTGAATTGTTTGAACAATAGTTGTCATTAAAATATCCATAAGAATTTTGAGTGAAACTATATGTATTATATTGATTTTCACAACTATCGTAAAATTCATGTGAGTAGGGAAACTCAAACATTTTCAAAAAAAATAAAATTTGGATTTTTTTATAAAGAAAACTATTTACCAAAAGGAGTTTATTTTTCAAAAGGAAATTTGATTTTTGTTTGGTTTTTGGATTTTTTTTTCAATTTTTTTTTGTTTTTGAAATTTTTTAGGACTTTTTGATTTTGAAAAAAAAATTCAAAAGATTTAAAAATTAAATTAAGAAATATTTACACTTTTGGATTTTTTTATATATATGCATGAACTAATGCAACTAAATGAATGCAAGGCTTAATTACAAATTTTCTAACCTAAGTAGCTCCTAACCCAAAATTGTATAATCATACTTTGTCTTAATTCAACAAGATAGTTCTCAACCAGGTAACGGATAGGGGTTATCGGTGCACCACGAATCACCGCAGCAATGCAGCCGAAGGTTTAAGTACCTTCAAAGAAACAACCACTATAATATTTACGAATCACCATAATATTTATAACTGGTTATTGCTCTGTCGTAGCCTAGACACCAAGAAATTAAATTGTCGAAAGAGAACAACTTGTCAGTATACAATTAAGCGTTATCGATGTCTAACCATTATTATTAATCAAATTTCTAGGATGAAATGCAAAACAGAAATTAAACGTGTATTAACAATGCAACTACGAATGGAGTTTGTTTTTGTTTTCATTTTTGAAATTTTTTTATATAAAATGCAAGCAACCAACAATGCAAAACGAATAAAAAACAAGGGCTAAAGGCACAATACCAGAGCGTGCAGAATTATTAGCAATTTATTTATTTTTTTAGCGGCGATTTTTTTTATAAGCAAGCAAGCAAAGCATTTTATTTTTAGCAAGTACTTCTACCACTTGTTACTTGAAAATTTCAAACAAGATATATACAATTGTTTTTTTTTTGAAAGGTTTTTTTTATATATCAAATAAGACACTAAAACAAATTAAACTAAAAACAATTGAGAACAGCCTAAAATCCCTTTTTTTAAATCAAACTAAAATCACACTTGTGTGTTTACATTTGTGTGTTCACTCGCCATGCTATGTACCCTTCTTGGAGTCAAATCTTCATTTTTTTATTTTTCATGGTTTATTTTTTTTAGTTTTTTTTAAAAGGAGAAAGAAATAGAGCAAAACAAAACTCAAAACAAAAGAAAATTGAAAAAAAGAAAAAGAAAATTGAAAACAAAGCCACTCTTTTTATTTGTAAACAAAAGAAAATTGTGAATTAAAACTTGTTGAACATGTAGACAAAAGAAAATCAGAAGAAAAAAAGAAAAAAAAAACTAAAACTAGAACATGTTGACCTTGTAAACAAAAGATATATACAGCTCTCTCTCTCTCTCTTTTTAATATTTCAGTAGAAAGTAGAAAGAATTTAAAGACTAAACCCAAAGAATAAACTCACGTAGCCCAAACTAACATACCTCGAAGCCCAAACTCAGATCCTTCAATCGAAATTTTCTTCAAAACAAAACGATACTTAATCGAAGCAAATCCGAAGTCATAAATAAAAATTCGGCAATCAATCGAGATAAAATTCGGCAATTTAGTGTTCAAAACGCAATTGCTGGCAATCAATTGGGTCTTCGATTTCAGCGGTTAATGATTTGGGTAATTCGGTGATGGCGGAGTTCCATTGGGGTTGTTCGTGGAGTAGTTTGTAAGGCTCATGTTGTGGTGATTCAGACATGAAGACAATGGGATGATAGAAAGGAAGGCAGGAGGATGATGATAGCGATTAAAAGAAGCTTGGAAGGTAAAGAATTGGAGAGGAAAGACAGAGAAGGTAGAAATGTCAGTGAGGAAAGAAGTAATGGGTTGAATTAGAGAAGAAGGTGCAGTGGGAAGAGAAGATGCAGAAGAATGAAGATCATAGTTTAGGTTAGAGGCAAGAAAAAGATTGTATGATATGAATGTAAGAATTGCAACAGAGAGAAGAAATTGTAACAGAGAATAGGAAAAGAAAATGTAACTAGGAAAATGAAATGAAATGTATCTTTATTCATTCAATTCCTGCCATAATGTCCATCTACAGTTCATATATATAGGTACAAGCAACCCTAACTGACTAAACAGGCTAACCCATTACAAGTATCATCAAACCCAATTACATTAATACATCAAAGACACAAAGCTGATAAGTGTGCACGTATACACTGTTGCACAGCGGATAAAGTTTTGTTTCTCCTTCCTCATCACATAACTCTCTCAAGCTTTGAACCTGCACCATGTAAGCGGATAAAGAAGGTTGTTACACTCCCTACCCCTTCAAGATCGACCTTGTCCTCAAGGTCGGGTGATCAACCATTCCCCTTGAATAAAATTTTACATGCACCATTCTATTTAGGAATACTTCAACTTCACCGGTTAAAAAAAATCCCCACCTGGATCAAATATGAATATAGCACCTTCATTATAATACTTGATGCGATATACATGCCACTCAAATGCACATTGATTATTGGTCATCGCATTTATCATTAAATTCGATACACTATGAATTGATTTCAGCTTGTCCTGTCCAGACTTTTGATGAAGCCTTACCAACATATGAGAGCACTTGATGAGCTGATCATGAGTGTAGGTGGTGTAACTAAAACAAACTTTTGACCAACTTTTAAATCCTTGGAAACAACATTTAGCAGTAAATACTACAGAAGCCGCAAGTAAAGAAGGTTTGAACTTGAGCATTTCATACTTCACAAAGCAAAGTTCGTTCATATAATGAGAAAGTTGTTTCAACTTTTCATCAAACTCTGTTGCCTTAAGAAATCTCTGATCACAAGATTGCGATTTGCTCTCTAATGCAGCTGCATATTTCCGAGTAATGAGCTGCCTGGATACCACTGGATTCCTGTCATTTAATTGTCGCTTTGCGGCGACAATTGGATGATGAACTCCAACTAAATTTTCAATGTCCTGCAGTGCTCTCCTATTCCCCATCCCCTTCAAATTAACAGGCTTGACTACATCTCTGTTTTCACTGGATCCTTTCATTATTTTCAAATTCAATCTAGAAGCACCAACTTTAGCATTAGTTTCTTCACTGTTGTCTTCAACATATTTTTGCTTCAGATTAGATTCTTCATTACAACCAGAATATAGTTCATCTCTTCTCCTTTCCAGCAACTCTATAGTTGCTGGATCATTGCTTTCTGCCAAGTTTTCAAGGTTGCTTTTACCTTGCATTTTTGTTGATAAGAATTGGGTATCCGAATATATTTTTGTTGATGCACTGCTATCAAGAATTGAATTGGGTATTGCTGCTTCATCATTTGCAGTTAGCTTGTTATTCTTCTGATTATTGATCCATTCATCTTCAAAGAATCTAGCTAAAGAAATTGCTTCTTTGAAATCTACAGGTTTGCAAGCCAATACTTCATCTCTAATGTCCTCTTTAAATCCATCCAATAATTTCTTTAGTTTTTCTTGGGTCTGATGGATGTTAAGAGTATTATGAGCAGCTATTCTTGGGTTTAGTAACTGATTCCTTGGATTAAGAGGTGAAGCTTCTAGAATAATAAGTGAAGAATTTGCAATACATGGATTAGGAAGGAGGAGTCCCTGATGATTTCTTGGAGCAGTTGCAGAAATTATAGGTTGTCGTGGTATAACAGCAGTCTGATTCTTGATTTGCTGCAAATCTTGGACATAAGATGAAACTGATCCTGCTAATGCTTCATATGGCACCTCCATCTCCTCGTGATTAAATCTAACTATAATTTGTTCCTTGAATACTTGCCATGACCTGTGATGTTGCACATTCTTTGTATACCAGATATACCATTGCATTGGCTCCTTGTTGAGATAAAATGAACAAAAATCCACCCAAAACCTTTCTTCTATTTGATGAAAACTAAAGTATTTCTCAACCTTTCTCAACCAATCTGTCACTTTCTCTTCATTATAGAACACTGGATAGTCAAGTTTCATTGTAGGGTATGGGTTAGGATAGGGGTTGTAATAGTTTGTGGTGGGATATTGCTCTCTTGGATTAGCATATGTAGGCATGGGTAAATGCAGATGGTGAAAAACCAACATTTCTTGAATTTTGCTGAGGTACTGGGGGTTTAGAGGGTGAAGTAAGCTAGCAGTTTGTAGATCAAGATGGTGCATAGGTTAAAGAAATGAAATATGATCAAGAAAAAAGGTGACAGAAGACTGAGACTTAAACTAGAATGTTGCGGGAATAAGAAATAAATAAAGAAAGGATCAAGAAGGAAAAAACAACAGAGGCTCAGAGAGTAAAGGATTAGAGAAAGAAGATAATGATCAGAAATACGGGGGAAATGAGGACTTGAATCGGGCTGGTTGTCAGTGGTTACCCCAGCCAATGGCTTTGATACCACTTGTAAGGCTCATGTTGTGGTGATTCAGACATGAAGACAATGGGATGATAGAAAGGAAGGCAGGAGGATGATGATAGCGATTAAAAGAAGCTTGGAAGGTAAAGAATTGGAGAGGAAAGACAGAGAAGGTAGAAATGTCAGTGAGGAAAGAAGTAATGGGTTGAATCAGAGAAGAAGATGCAGTGGGAAGAGAAGATGCAGAAGAATGAAGATCATAGTTTAGGTTAGAGGCAAGAAAAAGATTGTATGATATGAATGTAAGAATTGCAACAGAGAGAAGAAATTGTAACAGAGAATAGGAAAAGAAAATGTAACTAGGAAAATGAAATGAAATGTATCTTTATTCATTCAATTCCTGCCATAATGTCCATCTACAGTTCATATATATAGGTACAAGCAACCCTAACTGACTAAACAGGCTAACCCATTACAAGTATCATCAAACCCAATTACATTAATACATCAAAGACACAAAGCTGATAAGTGTGCACGTATACACTGTTGCACAGCGGATAAAGTTTTGTTTCTCCTTCCTCATCACATAACTCTTTCAAGCTTTGAACCTGCACCATGTAAGCGGATAAAGAAGGTTGTTACATAGTTTCCATTGTTGGTCAATTGCGGTGAAATAATGGGGATTCGCGTTGTCGGAGGTTGAATTGTGGTGATTTCTGGTTGTGTGTGTTCAAGTTGTAGGTTTGGCTTATGGCGTGGTGGTAGTGGCTATTGGGGATTCGCGCTTTGATGTGGTGAAGCGGCAGTTGGACAGGGGAGGTGATGGTAGAACAGTTGCAGTAGTAACAGAGGAGTTGTATGCGGAGAGAGTGAGAGGGATGTGAATGGTTTTGCTTGCAGTTTTGATGTTGTGGAGTGGGTTTATATGAAGTGCGGAAGGTATGATGACAGAGTGTTTATATGAAGTGCAGAAGGTATGATGACAGAGGGTTTAGTTCAGTGCAATAGTTGTTGAAGTATAGGGGAAGTTGATGTCAAGAGGCAGTGATGTTAAGTGCAGAAGGTATGATGACAGAGGGTTTAGTTCAGTGCAATAGTTGTTGAAGTATAAGGGAAGTTGATGCCAGGAGACAGTGATGTTTTTGTGATTCGATGCTTTGATATTGTTGTGGTGGCCGTGGATGGGTTGTTTTGATAATGTGTAGATATGGTTGAAACTGGCAGTGGAACTGTGCAAATGCAAGTGGTCAGAAGTGAGTTATGGTGAGATGATTGTCTGTCTGGGTGCAATAGTTTTGACTGTGTCGTTGCTGTCAGTGTAGTTGAAGTGTATTGGATGATGTTGTGGTGGTAATGTGGTGTGTTTTCTGGTGGGAGTTGCTTTGGATATGAATAATGATGGGTGATGATGCAAGTTTGACAGGCAGGTAAATGGCAGTGCATATAGGGAAGCAGTGGAGAATGGGGATGACAGAGTTGATGTTAGATGGTGGTAATGTGTTCGGTAGCAGGGGTTGGATTGTGAATGTAGGCAGTGGGATTCAAGTAGATTTTGAAGTGGCTGTAGTGGTAAGTTGAAGGTGATGGAGGATGGCAAGAGGATGTGGCTATCGTTGATGTTTGTAGAGTGGTATGGTGGCAGGAAGTTTGGCAATGGAGTGTAGTTTGTGTGCAAGCTGTTGAAGGATAGGAAGTGGATTTGGTGGTTGAGTTGATGGAAGGAGTTGATGGATAGTGGAGATAAGTTTTAATGTTGTTAGAAGTACACACCGGTTGTGTAGAAGAGGGAATGGACTTGTTTGGTAGTGGACTTGTTTGATTGAATGGCAGTGGTATGTATTAGAGCAAGTGGTGGCAGTACAATGTTGTATGGAGGAAGACTGTTGATGGTTGGAAGACTATTGATGGTTGATGGTTGGAAGACTGTTGATGGTTGATGGTTGGAAGACTGTTGATGGTTGATGGTTGGAAGACTGTTGTGGTGGGCAAAAGTTTGGTAATGAAGAGGGTATGCAGCAGTTTATGTATGGCTGTTGTAAATGAAGTATTGAGATGTGGGTGTTGGTCAGAGAAGTATCACTGCATAACTAGAGAAGTATTCGAAAGGTGATGACAGTATTGTTGACCACAGAAAGGTTGGTTTTGAAGTCTGGTAGAGAGGAGGGGAGTTGAAACACGGCAGTTTTTTGATTGAAATATGGCACTGCAATACTGCAAGTATTTGAGAAGAAAAAATATAAAAATTGTGTATTTTAAATGTAAATGCAAAACTATAAAAAGGAGAATGAAATTGTAAAAAGAAAATGTAAATGCAAAATTGTAAAAGAAAATGAAATGGATTTTTTTTCTTTCAAATGAAATTTTGTATTATATGCAAATGCAAAACAAACAAACAACAAGCACACAAACAAATGCAAACAAAAATCAAATAACAATCACACAGCACAACACATTTTTTTAATGCACTCAACACACAAACAAACATACACAAAAAAATAATTCGAAGCAAACTCCCCGGCAAAGGCACCAAAAACTTATTCGAACCGGCTAAATAACCATCGGATTGGAAAATAGCCGATCGAATTTAATTTAAAATAACCGCAAGCATACGGCGTACAATTCTAGTATGTGGCGAGTACGGGTCGATCCACAGGAAACTGTTAAATTTTAAAATCCTATTCAATCAAATTAACCAGGATTTGAGAGTGTAATTCGCTAAAAAAATGAAAATAAACTAGCAAAAGAAAATGGATAAAAATATGAGAGTTTGAAGACAATTTAGAGATAAATCCACTCTCTAGATCACATAAGTCAACACAACATGAAATTATGATCTCTTTTTTTTGTCATTAGTGAATTTAATTGATGTGTATCATAAGTATGGAATATTTGTTCCATTAGTTAGCCCAATATAAACCATCAAACTATAACACACGCCTTAAACCACTTGCAAACTCTCATGAAAATTGACAGTGAATTTGAAAATAAAATTTACTTTAAGCATGGCCTATTAACTATTGATTAAAAATATAGACCATCAAATTTTGATTTAATTTCACTTCATTGCCATAATCATATTTAGATGAAGAGGCAATTTGTGAATAATGTGTTTAAGCATAGTCTATGTTGTTATGAACAACATAGACTATCAAATTCAACATGAAACACTAAATCACATAAACATCCATTTTTCCATTAAGCAAAAAAGAGATCAAAAATATCAAATTATGTTGGATCTACATAATTGGAGAGCTTTATTACTCCTAAATTGAAGGTGTCTAGCCTCTCATATTTGTTATCATATCAACAAATGTAGAATGTAACATGAAACAAAAATAAGAGGAAAATGAAAGCAAAGTAAGAAGAGAACTAATAAAACTAAAATTAAAGCTATTCTACTTGCATGAGAAATGAAACTAAGCTACTAACAAAATAAGAAAGAGAGCATGTAAAAATAAAAGAACATGAATTAACATTGCATAAAAGAAGAAAATTATATAAGAAGAAAATGGCTAAGTAGCCATGGAAAAGAAAGAGAGTTTTTATTTGTGAGCCTCAAACTAAACTAACTAAATGGAGGCTAAGGAGGCTAAGAGAAGAGGGAGCTAATTAAATGAACATATAGGGTATTTATACAAGTTTGAAACCCTAATTCATATTTTTGGGAACTACCCAAACTACCCTCTTAGGAAGTGTGGCCACCAAGTTATCATTAGCATGAAATAATCATCCATTAAGTGTGCATGTAACTTTAATGGCCTTTTAGCATGTGCATTAGCTCCTAATGGTAATTCAAGGTAAGTGGGTAGGTGAGGTCCTCCATGATTCATGGTTTGAATATTTCCATCTTCATTCCTTTGTATTCTCTTGTGCATGCAAATTTCTTCATGAAAACCTCTTCCATTTGAATCCAAATTCCTATAAAATCACATAAAAATGTTCAAGTAAAAATTCTCAAATTAATATATGCACAAAAATGACCGTTTTGCCCCTATATGAAGATGAATAAATGATGATTTGAATATGATTTGAATTTTGGTTTCAACATGTTAAAACACCCAATATGATCATTTATTTAATTAAATTCGATAAAATATGGTAGTAAAAATATGCACATTTACGTGCACATCACAATTCCGAAGCTTTGAAAAATTATAGCATAAAACATTTATGTCATCAATACTGAAAAGAGGTACAATAATTTATTTGGGAAATATAAGTCTTAATATCATGAGAAATTTTTTGTCTGTCACTAGCTACAGATGTGGCATACATGAATTCCACATTAACTAATATATTGCTATTTAGATTCGATATTGATTTATGGGACTATTGTACGACATTGATAACCTTACTGTATGGTATTATCTTTCTTCAGTAATCATTTCCAACATTCTTATGTAGACCGTATATGACATTGTTACTTTACAACATAGTTGTTGTAGTAGTTTAATGGGTTACTTATAAAAATATTATCGACCTATGTCGACATTAGTCATTGACATAGTTTATTTTTATTATTTTGACATTGACCATGGCGGTGGTATTACATTGTAATTTTATAGCGTAACTAGTGTGACAATTGACATTAATTCACCCACTCGACATAGATTTATTGATGCAAAATAATACCTTAGATAATTTTATGGTAATTATCACTTTAAGTTTCTTGCAAATACCCATAGACTTACCTTCTTACAATGAATCTAACATTTATTTTTATACTCTTAATTAACCTAAAAGCTTAAGTTTTCTGTGAATCCAACATTGACTATGCCATGGTCATTGGCTTGTTGTACAAGTTATGTGGGACATTTAGACTTTAATATTTTTTTGTCATAACTTAGGTAGCTCTTAATTAATGTGCTACTTTTGGTCCTAGCAAATAATATATGAGCATTCTGAACTTCATAAAATATCTAGTATTTTATGATTTGGTATAATATCACCTGGTAGGCAAAGGGAAGGAAAAAAGACATTCCAGAAGAGAATTAAGAAACCCAGTAAGGGCCCAAAAGCTTCTCCATCTGCTAAGAAAGGGGATCATCTTCTTAGTTAGTCGTATATTACTACTCAAGAAGAAGTGGACTCTATTCTCAAACAATTTGGTATCATAGGCATAGAAGTTATTCCTGCCGGTCCTACTGGCAGAATTGACAACCCTCCAGAATGGTTTTTCGCCTTCACTCCAATACACATATTGGCACTCGTGATATCTTCCATGACTTTCTCTTGAGATTCTTAGAGCACACAAAAGTCGCTCCAATTCAATTATCTCCAAATTCATTGCTTAGAAATTCTTACCAAGGAAGCAAAGCTTCGTTCTCTCAGTGCTGAAATTCTTCATACTATAGCTAGCCCAACAGATATAGGTGGGCGGTAGGATAATCCATTATATCGCATTCATCCCCTTCCGTAAAGCCTAATCATCAGTTCCATCAAAAAGACTAAAGACTGGGGAATTCGGTTTTTCTACATCATATGCTACTCTAAGAATAGGGGAACTTTCTCTGTTATAGGCAAGTCTTTGTTTCCCATTACCTATTTTATATTCGTTACTCTCTTCTGACGGATGTTTTACTTTAGGTTCGACTCCCAAGTGATTAAGCTCCTCTGATAGTGGGACTATCAAATCCCTCACTCTGGAATCTAAGAGCATGGGTGATAGACTCACACTTCTGACGGAAGCAAATCTTTGTCGTTACTCACTGATTTGAGTTAATCATATAATACTCGAGGAGACCCTAATGATGAAATGAAATGCCCAAAAGAAACGGTCGTTGGTCATCATTAACCATAAGGCTTTCTCTACTTCCTCTCCAGTTCAACTTAAGCCCATCAATAAGTTTGTATTATAACTAGTATGAAATTTTTGACATTATTATCTTATAAACTTCTTTCTTTGTTTTAGGCTTGCCTGCTCTTGTCATTGCTTCTAAAGAGATAGGAGTTAAAGGTGGTGCTTCCAAAAAGAGGAAAAATAAAGAAGAAGTTCCCCCTCGTCTCAGTTAAACAAACCTATTTCCATCAAGGACAACATTGCCAAAGCAATTGAGGCATTAAAAAAGGAAACGGGTGATGATGCTCATGCTAACATTCCATCTTCTTCCTCAAGTAAAAGGTCCAAACTTATGGGTGACTTTACTCTTACTGTTATGGAAGAGGAAGAAGATGTGATCACTGACTCAAGCTCTGATGTTACCAATCTTGAATCTCTTGGGAATATTGTTCAAGAATCGACTGAGATGGCTCACTTTCCAGATCCCCTCCTTAAGATTTCTCTTCCTACTTCGTCGATAGCTCTTAGCCGCTTATACACTGATCTTGGTATGTCTCCTTTTTTGAAAGATCATGTTCCTTCAGAGGTCTTGGCCCAATCTCATATGGCAAATTTTGATGATCTTGTTCGATTGGTAACCAATATCCCTCTATTACTTCTCTTAGGTCATCCCAACTCTAATTTATTCCAAAAATCACCTTTTCATTATTCTTAGACAGCTTCTATCAGTACATCCTTACTTTTGTTTGGTTAGTTTTTTTTGCTCTTTAGATCCTGTCTTGACTCAAACTTGTTATATATCTAGGTGGGAAAGAATATGTTTCTCTTCTAAGCGGATTCTCAAGGGCCTTCCAATGAAGTGTCCAAGCTTAAATGAAACATCTCTCAAATTATTCATAGTATAATCGATATTGCGACCGCAAGATATGAAGTTTTACTAAAAAAGAGAAGCTCATCTCCTCACTCAATGAGGAGAAAAATGCTAGGCAATTGCTAGAGAAGGAGAGGGAGGCATCGAAAGTAGACATTGAGAAGACTAATAGAGAAAAAGCCGAGCTAGTTGAGAAGGAGATGAAAATCTTAAAAGTGGATCTTGAGAGGGCCAACAAAGAGAAGGCCGAGCTGCCCGATGAGAACAAATATCTAAAGGGCAAGCTACAAAGGAAAACTGATATACTGGTCAATTCAAACGACATTATCAAGGACACCCAGAAGAAATTCATCTTTTTCCTCGAGAATGCTCTGTCCAAGATCACCGAGAAGTTCTACGAAGGCGCCTTATTTGTAGAATATGCCAATAACATTCAAAGGTGTCTAGATTTAGACTTTCCATCCCTTCCAGATTGGAATGAAAAGTTCAAAAGAAAGTTCAATCTCAAGCTGAAGAAAGACAAGAAGTCTCTTGTAGAAAAGTTTCCTATTGAGGAAAAGGTCGACGCCATAAAGTTACTGACCTTTGATGACCTTCTATTGATGGGGAAGCCGAATCTGATGGAGAAGAAGAAGAAGATGATGACGATGATGATAATGATGACGACGACATTGATGATCATGATGGTGACGACAATGGTGGTGATTATAATAGAAAGGGTCCTTCAAATCCAAAAGACAGGAGAGATGGATCAGGTGATCCTAACTTAGACTCATCTGCTCAAGATATGGGCTTTACTGAATTCCTTGATCCTTAAGATACTACAAGCGAGGATTATACTCTGAAGGATAATGCTCCCCCAACTGTCAATCGAAGGAGAAAACCCAAACTCCCATTTCTCAAGTCCCGGCCTCCTAGGTATGGAGTTCTTTATTTGAATGTCTTAGACTACTTGCTTAGCTTCTTAATTGATAATTTTACTATTTTAGTTAAGGAAAAAGAACAAACATTATTATAAGATTCGTTATGAAAAGAATGTAAATAAGGAGCATCGACTGAATGGGGAACTCTAAAAGTTAGTCAAAGAATATAATGACTTGTCCGACAAATATAAGCGCCTTTTCGATGATGCTGCACAATGACAGTTTTTTAAGGAAAAATAGGTTGTTCCTCACTTGAAAAGAGGTCGCCTCCATCGGGACAGGATTATGAAAGAGAATGCAGAATTGATGGCTCTCTTTTAGATGTTAATCGATGATAGAAATGCTTTAGTAGAGTTTTTCTACAAGGTTTACTCCAGGGGAAAATTTGTTGACTTTTCTTACATAGGCAAGAATAGCGAGGACTAAATTAGGCACCTTCATAAAAGATATTTGGATATTCATGGGTCAGATCCTCATCCTGAGAATTGTTAGAACCTTCCCAAGGTGGCGGAAATTCTACTTTCTCCTTACTCTCTCCCTCCTGATAAGATTAAGTATAGTAAGAAGAGATTTAATTTTGAATTTTATAAAGGATCAATATTGTATGAGCCAAATGATTGTATGATCGTAATATGTAATTTAAACAACTTGTGAGCTTTATTACTTTTGTTTTTCTATTTTTAGTTTAATTTTAACATATTATCCAGATTAAAGAAACCTCAAGTAGTCCTGCTTCCATAGATCTCTTGAGTAAATTTGTCAATTTAAAGAAGGATTTTAAAGAGAAATATTTAACTCTCAGGACATCTCAGTTAGCAAGGCATTGCTTTCTAAGAGATCTAAAAGAAGTTTACACATGATTCTCTCACTTTTGTTTTGATTTCATGGGCGATGAGAAAGACAAACTACTTAGTGAAATTCGAACTTATCATGCTAAATTGCTATGTGATCATGCTAGCCCTCTAGCTGGGAAAGGGACTATCATTGATTCCCTCCGGTTAATACCCAGAAGGGATTAAAGCTCCTTTTGATTCTACCCTTACTTTTTTGGTTGGGTCGTTTAAAAAGGCCAACACTACTGTTTCAAAACTTTAGAAGTTAATTGAATGTTTAAAATCAAATTGTGATGTAATTTTGAATTCCTTTATCATTTGTAAATTTTTGTTGTTACGAATGAAAGAGTTTAATTTCCATGTATTAATCTTCCTTTATTTATTCTCAATAGGAAAGCAAGTTAACACTTGCATCTGACCCTTCAGATGTTCTTTCTCGTCCAAATGTTATTAAAGATAAATTGATGGTTGATATTGAAAATGGGCGTTCTTCTAAAGACATTTCAGCTTTAAAGTTTTCAAATAATTCGGATGCATAAGAATGACATAGGAAATATTTTAAATTAAGATCCACATTCAGACGTTTGAAAGAAATGACCTCTGGCCTAGATGAAGAAATGAAAGGAAAGGAAAGGATAAAAATTTCAAGAGTTGAAAGAGAAAGTAGATACAGCCCTGCGGTCTGAACCTTTAGTTGAAATGGACGCAAAGATAGCTAAGTTGCACCAACAAATAAATGATCTTGAAGTGGATCTATTGAAAAGTTAAGTGTCCTGCCATCCTTGGAACTTATTGCGAGTGGAGGCGATTTCGGCCATTCTTCTCCTACTCCTAGGAGAATGTTAAGATCTTCATCTTTGGCTAGCAATGAATTTCCTACCTTGTTAAACCCATAACCGGGTCTGAGTAATGAGGTGATCTCTAAATGGAGTAGAGAAGTCAAATTTGAATGCATGTAGTTTTTCAATAAGAAGCGTAATGAAAAAGTTTCTCAACGTCTCATTAATTATTAAAGAAAGGTTAAAAAGCTCGAGCGTGAGAAGCATGCTCTTGAGCAAGAGAATAATGAATTAAAATATGGTTCAGACCTTAAACCGTGCCAATAAGACTCTCAAGCATGCACTGAAGACTCAAAATTGATTCAACTGACGATGTTGACACTAATCAAAAAAAAGAAAAAGAAACTTAAAGAACTTTTGGATGTGACCATTCGCCACATTACCGATTCTTCGGCAGTTGCTAAAGATTTTAACAAGATGGCACAAAGCCATGACCCTTAATAAAGAATTGCTTTAAATAGAGTTTTTTATTGTCTAATTTCTATACCTGCAACTTCGTACATAATATATTAAATTGTAAATAAATTTGTACTTAAATGAATGTTAGCCCGAATGCACCGTATGTACTTTTCCCTTTTGAAATTGTTCAATTATTTGAGATTTATCACCTGCTTTCAAGTTAAGCTTTTAAAATATAAGTTAGTAATATGCTTGTTAAAAGAACCAAAAGCCTTGCTGATTGAGCATTCAACATTTAGTATGAAGATCATGAATTTTGATCCTGATGTAGAAGTCTGCCTTCTCATTAATAGATATCTAGTAGCTTATTTAGTAATGAAGATTCCCATTATTTTAATAGGAAATCCGAATTCCAATCTGAATTGAGAGCCAATTTAATGCAGTTCCATGTTTGAGTAATTATAATGTTATCTGAATATGGGACCAGCAATCTCTATGGAGACAATATGAGACAAATATATTATCTGATAAGACCAGAAAATCTATCTGGCGATAGTGTGAATAGAAGACCGGAAAATACATTCAGCAATAACAGAAAAGCAGAAAACCCATCTGGTAATAATAGAAGATCAGACCAATTTGGCAATTGTAAACGAAGACCAGAAAACTTATCTGGCAATTATAAATGAAGACCAGAGAACCCTATCTGGCAATAATAATAGAAGACTAGAAAAACCTCCTCTGGCAATAATAATGGATTACCAGAAAACTCATATGCTAATTGAAGATTGCTTTTGCTTTGGAGCATAAACGGCTCACATTTGACAGATCTTCCTCTAGAAGACTGATTGATTTTGTTTTGGAGTATAAATGGCTCGCTTTTGATAGATACTCCTTTAGAAGATTGTTTTCGATCCATTATGTAGGATAAAGTTAGATTTTCTTTTGAATTTGATTGATTTATTTGGCACCATCTTAAGTGATGATCTCAACTTGGATCAAACCCCTTATCACCGTCTTAGATGATGATTTAGGTCTCTAATACGGTGTGTTTGGTTAGCTATCTTTTAGCAGAACCAAAAACTTACCCGACCTCCTCCAAGAGGTACTTTAGTCAAGCCTTATAGACGGTACTAAAAGCTGGTTTGATGCTTTGGTCAGACCTTCTTAGGCCGTACCAAAGGCTTACTTCGTCCTTCCTCAAGGAGGCGCTTTGACCAGGCCACATAAGCATGATCAAAGGCTTGAAGATATTTTGGACATGCCGCTTTCAGAAGGGACCAAAAGATTACTTTGGCCTCCCTCTAGGAGGTCCTTAGATAGGCCATTTTAAGGCGAGAATAAGGGCTTATGCTTCGGCTAGGCCACGTAAGCGGGACCGAAGACTTAGCTGATGCTTTGGCTATGCCATCTTAGGCGGAACCAAAGGCTTACTCCGTCCTTTCTTTAGGAGACACTTTGACCATCTTGGCAGGATCAAAAGCTTTTTCCTTTATTTGAGGAGTTTTTGGTTCTACTTAACCATGTAGATATACTTATTTTATGTAGAACATCTCTTTTTATTGCTGACATGCTTAGTATCTAGTTACAAATCCATCAAGTTTTCCTTGTCCTAGGAAATTGTTGATTATCTCCTCCAAGCTTCGACATTGATTAGCGTCGTGTCCATTAGAACGATGATAAAGACAATATAATCCTCTAAGGTTCCTTTCATTCTTCGGTGCTTCTTTTGTGAAGGCCAATAGTCAGCTTTTCTTTTATTAAGAAGTAGTTATTATTGTTGGAACTGGATCAACCCGCGGTCGAAATTATAAGTGAATTTCAAAAGTTTTACCCTATTGGATCTTTATTAGGCCTCTGAAGTCTAACAGAATTAGAACATTTCTAAATTTCATTTAAATAAAATCATTTTTTTTATTTAAATTCTAATATATTAAGATATGAAATTAATTTTATTTGATTTAGTTTATACAAAAATGTATCATATACATATATGTGTGAGTGCATGTGTAACATAATAATCCGTGAAAGGTATAATATGCTCATATGCAGATGTAGAGATTTACATCGCAACAGATATATTAACTCATTTTGTATGTCATGTATGTTGTCCAAATATGTGCATGTATATGTGTTACAATACACACACACACACATATGTATAAATATATTATATATAATATATGAACATAAAACATTTAAATATAGATAAATATATATATATATATAAAGAGAGAGAACAATTATTAAAAATTATTTATAATTCAAAATTAACTTAATTTTGCAAACATAATAATTTTAATATTTTAATTTGTATATTTTATGAATAAAATAATGTTTTCATCCATAAATAATTAACATAAAATTATCTATTGATGAAAATTCAAATTTTACAATTTTCCAAAATCTAGGACCATAAAATATAGCTTAGAAAAGATTTGGAGATTTTTCAAAGTAGAAATATTATTTTTAAAATCAAATACATTAATATGGGCAACAATTTTTTAATATAAAATAATATATTATTAAAAATTCAAAATTCAAAATTTTGGAAATTCTAGGATTACGACTGAAAGCTTATGAAAAATTTCGGAGAATTTTTTAATTAAATTTTTATTTTTAATAAATCATAAACTATTTTTTTGAAATAATATTAATTGTTAAAAATAATAAACTTCATTGAAAAAATCCTATATTTTTTCTATACGTTTCTGGAATGATATAATATTTTCTAAAAATATTAAATTAAATTTTTAATGTAATATTTATTTTATATATAATAAACAATTCAAAATTCAATAAATGTTAATTTAAAATATGAATATATGTATGATAATTAATTTTTGAATTTTTAAATTCATATTATATATAAATAAGTGTACTAAAATTTTTAAATCATATATATCTTATATATGCATATATGCTATTATGAGAGAGAAATATACACTAATATATATATATATATATATATATATATATATATATATATATATATATATGAGTTTATTAATAAATATATATAAAACAATTATTAATGACAAAAATTAATTTTGTACAGTAACCAACATTTGTCTATACATAAATCAAACAATATAATAAGCAAACTGATTTGTGACAACTACATCTACTTATCAAATATCACCTAACTAAACATATAGTAGCAATATATTTAAACAGATATGAAATTGCTCATTATAGGATCATAAAATATAATTTAATTACTGTAATATGAATTAAAATTACCAATTTAATGATGCCTTTGAATCCACGTTGAAGCAATTGTTAGCAAATCAAATGCATGGTTTTAATGACAACAACTATACAATGAAAATCAAATGTACATATACATGGAATTTGCTAGAACAACATCACTAGAGAGACAAGAACAAGGCTCAAAGAACATTACAAAAGACTACAAGTCGATAGGATCAATGGAGCAATAACACAAATGCACAAATTCAACATGCACAGGTTTCAGACGTCTGGGTGCACTAGCCAGACGTCTGAAGAAATTCTCTGGAATATAAAACAGAAAGGATCAGACGTCTGGTTAATGTACTCAGATGTCTGAAAGGCTACTGCACACAAAAAAATATATATGAACAGACATCTGAAATAATTACCAGACGTCTGATGCTGAACTCGGAATTTAAAATTCAAATTACAACTGCCGCATTTGAAAAGACATCTTCGCTTCTCTTCGCTGCAACTCTTCATCACCATTAGAAGCGACCATAGAACACTTGTTAATGGATTCAACTACTCAAGGAATCTCTCTACCATTATAAATAACATCAAGAATTAAAGAGAAGAACTAACCTTACTTACTTATGCTCTCTGATTATATACTCTATCATATACTCTTGATCTCTAGCAATCTATACTTGTATTCTACTCTTCCAAATATACAGTTCCTCATAGACAATAATCTCAAGATATATATTGGAAGCATTTGTACTATATAGTCAAAAACCGTGTAATAGAGAACACACAGTTGACAAAGAAACTCTGCTATTGTAAATCTGTTCCTCCGGGTGAAGTGAGGGTTATTTGGTGAAAGGAAATTCCGAAGAGGAGCTTCGGGACTGGACGTAGGACGGGAGGTCCGAACCAATATAAAATCCCTGGTGTGATTATTCTTATTTACTTAGATTAATATTGTTTTAGTTGCATCATATATTTTGTCACATATACTTGCATATACACTACACGATCCACCCCGTATAGACTTTTAGCAATGACTTTCCTTCCTTTTACTGTTCTTGATTCGTCAGTTTGCAAGTCCGGAATCTTCGACCTCTAACTGTCGAATAGTATTATTTTAATTTGAAATATATTTGAGAATTTTGGAGTGGATTGAGAGCTATGTTTTAACTAGTAATGTAGAAGGTAATGGCGGCCAAAAAAAGGTTAGTCATTATTTTTAGACACACACACACACACATATATATATAGGGTTGTATTAGAGAGAAACTACCCATTCTCACTTGATCTCAACCCATTATCTCCAAGTCAATTCCATATGTTTTAGCTACCCCTGGCCCTTCCCAAAACCAAAATTTTGCAGCCCTAATGATGGGCCTTAAACCCATCTAAGCCCAAGCCAAAATGCTATGCAATTAAATCAAATTTAATCGCTTATCGATATTGTATATCGATCGATATATTTATAACTTTTATAAATATATATAACATTATTTATTTCTCAAATTTTATAATTAATATTTCATAAATATTAATTAATTTATAACAATTATAAACTAATTAAATTGTTCGGCCTTAAGGGAATTCATCATTTAGGCTGTGTAACTCTTGGGTATAAATTTGGTCAGCGATTAACATCGAACTATTCTAATGTAAACGTTCACACGTCACTTAGCAGGTGGTGTGACATTATGGCCAAATTTATCGCTTACTCATTTTCGGTAAAATCCAATTTTAGTTTAATAAGCCATACCCGGTTGTGACATTTGTTTACACCAGTTCTCTTCGTCAAAACTATATCACTTTGAACTTATGGAATTTGGTAATGGTCAAAATTCCAACCTCATCCACGTTCAACTTTATAGTCCAAATAAAAAGTCCTTGGTTCAATAATAACAATTATTATAAACCGAAATGCTCCGGGTAGAGACTTTGACTTTGAGTTGACTTGAGTTAACTGTGATACTAACCGGATATAACCGAGGAGACGAATCCTCTCTTGAATAGTGCTTCACTTCCAATACTTCCACTCGATCCAACTATAGTCACTCGATGGACTCCATGCCATGATTTGACTATAATCAAAGTGGAGCTTTCATATTGAAGATCCACAGTATTCTCAAGTCGAGAGAACTATGTAAATCAGTCACATCGATATTTTCTGTTTGACCTTAGTTATATTAACCAACAGAAAACTATCGAGTGAGTCGTTCCATAGTTATCCAATAACTATTAGTTCGTAACCCCTATGTGCCCCCAGAAGTCATGAGTAATACACTGCCCAACATTTGAAGAGCGTTACGTACTCCAGTCTCAACGGATACATCGATATCCAGTCTCGATGCATCTTGACTAGGAACATTTAAAATGGTATATTTGTTTCGTTGTGATAAATTACTCATGGTTACAACACTTTGTAACTACTATCACAAAATATATCATTTATGGATTTTTCTATTAAATATGCTTTTAATTAAGTTAATTAATTAATATAATCACATTATATCAAGTATATAATAGGAAGAAAATACCTTTTATTTCAAACAAGATTGGTCAACGAGTTAAATGTATGTAACAAATTACATAATTGCCCCTAGTGCATACCCTTAACTCTATCAATCTCCCACTTGCACTTGGGGTCAACTATGGAATCTAATTCTAACTTCTCCAATCAGTTTTCTCAAAACCAATTAGGTCAGTCCCTTAGTGAATGGGTATGCTATTATGTTTTAATTATCTACTTTGTCGATTAACTCTCTTGACACTGATAAACTACCTTTATCATGTGGAAAAATTCGAAGTATGTCTTTCGACTTCTAGTGAACTTTAAGTTCTATCATGATCAATTTCATGACATTTTTATCTTATAACAATAGTATGGGATTCTCAACATTTGGAATCGCCTTTGGCTCAATTATAAATTTGTGCATTTATATCTATATACATTGGTTTATTATAGCGCTATTCAAGTTAATGTTCTCAACATTTGGTTGAATCGACCATAATCACCTTTATTTTGAAACATTTTCAAATTAAAGATTTTAACTTGAATTTTATCATTGACATGTTATACTCAATATCACTTATAAAAGTTTGTGTCCAAACGTTCCATCATAACGAGTTCGTTGTTTCTATAAACAATTCTCTAGTATTCATAAATACGCAAGAACACCTCAAACAACCATTTAGTGATATCAATTTTGATTTTATATTTGCTCCATGTATCAAATACATAAACAAAACACAATATCATACATAACATAACCTGTATGATAATTCCTATTGCTAATGCATAAGGAATCCAACTTACATGTTCTATTTTTAATAGGGTGCTCTTGTATATTGTTTTGGGACAATCCCTATATCTTTTATACTCACCATAAAAGACATCATTTACAATCCAAAATTGAGTATTAAAACAACTAAAGTTGATTTTAATACAAGCATATTGTTAAAATCAACAACCTGTTGTTTACTTATAGTTCAGAAATATCAATGTACCTTTTAACATTCTTTCTTATAAACACACACTTCCTCTGCACTTTGATTAAAAATCAAACTATTCGATATTTCTATCAAAATACTTATTTAATCTTGATGCTTATAAAATGATACATTCGTATAATTTCTTGGATCATATCCAAAGACTCACAAACCCAATATCGCTCCCACTGACTTTGAGGAATTTTTGGTTAATATGTGTAAACGGCTTACTCTAAATCATTATTTAGAATCTTCTGTTTAAATACATAAGTACCAAACACTAAGTCTTATTGAGCGATAATTTTTTGAGTAAATCTGAATTAACTTGAGCACGTTGAATACTGAATCTGTTATGCTAATTTCAATCAACATTGCTCATTTAATTCCAACCACATTAGTCTTTCCAATAAAGACACAATCTCGGCCGATGGATCACATCTCTTTGGTTACGACCAACAAAATCATATTTTGATAGCGTACTTGGAATTCTTTCAGATTTGCGCATCATACCATATAGAGTCAACAATCTTAATGGTTTAATTGAACAATTGAGGGTAATGTATATTTTTGACATTAATAAGAAACTCATAGTTTCTCTTCGATGTACGAGAATACTTATTAGACATTCTAATGCTATGTGTTCATTTAGGTTAGTTAATTTCACTTCATCTCATATAATCAGTTCTATCTATGGATCGGATCCAATTCCATTTAACTACCAAAAATTTCTCAAAGAAATTCCTTTACAATGAAGTTGATATATCTTGAAACAACAATTGTTTCTTAGTGCAAATAGAATAGGAATTCATAAACGCTTTATGAACCTTTTAGTTATAAAACTGATTTTAGTTTACAAAAATTATGTTCAAAACATAAATATGTCATTTTATGACAGACCTTTCCAAAAAACTTTTTGGAGATTCATACAAGATCCCTCATGAACAATTGTTATGTGCAATCTTTTGACTTGCACAACCTACCAACTCCTTGGCCTAGGATATGTTGGGATTTCTTACAAACCCTTATCTTGTATGATTTTGTAAACTGTTATTTAGATGAAATAATATCAACCTTGCAAGCTACTCTTAAGTACATGACCTTATAGAAAGAAACTAACTCGATTTAACTCATAATTAATCATAAATTGTCCAACAATGTCTGATTACTCCTTATCGATGCATCATTATGTATCACGTGGAGGAGAGACTTTTAAGATTGAATCTATATTTATTTTTAGGTACATTTGGAACTCTTTCCAATATACTCACTTATTCGACCAAATCAAATCATTTTATTCTATTGCATGTTATTTTATTTACTTTTCTTTTTATATTCTATTATTTTATCATAAACTTACTACATGTGTATCCAATACATATGTACATGTTGGTAATAAATCATCGATGAATATACCAAATTATGTGGAACCCTTTTGGTATAAATAGACTTGTGATTGCACACATCAATATGTATTTAATTCAAAGAGTTCATCAACTCTTATGATACTCCCACTAAATGGGTGCATATCCATTAATTGTTTGAGATATAATTAACCTGTATCGTATGACTCATAATCATATAGTAAAATTATTTCTCAAAACTACGGCTTAGTCTATAATTCCAAAACAACTGTAAATAATATTAGACACATCTTTTTTTTGTTGCATCACTTTTACTATGAAAACAAATTCCATTATATAGTTCTATTTCATAATGAATATTCATAATACTCATATTGAAATATAGTTATATCTATTTTTCAGTCAATACCAAAAATAAACATTATTTCACAAATAATGTTTGGTACATTTTACGAAAACAATTTTCGTAATTTGATGCAATCATTAGGTGCTATATGGCATGCTCCCACTATTTCCGCCATTACTATAATAGCATACTAAATTTAGAGGTCCACCATTCACTTAATATTGTTTAGTTATTTCATATGCTGCAACTAGTTTACAATGCAGAGTTCTTTGAACAATATATCTTGAACTCAAAGAAATAAATGTTATAAAAAATAATTTTCTATATGAAAATACATTTCGAAATAAAAATCATATTTCATATTCCAATATTAAGTATCAATTAGTATTACAATTCTTGTTTCCAATGTTTCTCTACGAAGTAGAAGTGACTATTCATTCTCTTTATTCCAACTTACTTTAAATTACATCTATTCTTATACATTCGTTTTTCTTTCAAATGGTCAAACTATTCAAAAGAAAACCTTACTACAATATCACAACAAACCTTTTACAAAAGCGCATTCGATTATTCTTAACATTTAAGACATCAAATATGTTTCACTTTATATAAACCGATCAAGATAACATTTCAACGATCGAGTTTCTAGATGTATCTCGTAGTTTATGGTCTTGCGTTACATTAACACAATATGATCCTTTTGAAATCATTAAAGTTGAATACATGATCTTAAAATATTGTTTATTGGCTTACTTCGAATGAACTAACTTCATCGAAATATTATACCCCCATAAATTATGACTGTTCAACATATAACATTTATATGTCAAAGTACATGTATCAAATATCCATAGTCTTGAATTGCATTTGGAGTTCAAAAACTCATGAAATGCAATACACGGTCTAAACCAAATAAACATATAAGTGACCAACTTACGAATGTATTAAGTAATTGAAATTAGGCACTTGCATGGGTATAGAAACATTATATAACATGTAATTAGAATTATTAGTAAGTATATATTATATTTCTATTTGTCAACTTTCAATTCAGTTTGTATACATATGTTAATTGATAAACGTTTTATCAATCATATTAAATGCACAAATTTATCATTGTAGATAATTATAACATTATATAGCATATGTTCTTACAATATTAGAAAGGTTAAATGTTACCATTTCATTTTTCTAATATGGCTCCTACTAGTCTTTTATTTTTCTCCATACCCTAAGATGAAACATAGAAGCCTTACAACTTCACTAGTGGGTGTTAGGAATCGTTTGTTTTGGTATTTAGACCTTGAGTTTGCTCAATAAATCATAGCCCCACAAACGATGGATAACTCCTTATCGGTTGTATCCCATACAACTCCTAACCCATTTTTCCTTGTTCTAATCTCATTTCGACCTTCTGTTTGCTCAACAAATCGAAAGAGATTATTCATTCATACCTACCATATCGTGATAGCCTAAGTATAGTATATGTACCTTGAGTTTTCTCAACAACTAAGGAGTATGTAAGTAATTTATTAATATATATATATGGTAGAGAACAACATTATATTGAAGATTCATAATCTTCAGTATATATACTAAGTGATATCAACTTAAAGAATAATATATTTCTTATAAAATACCCCAGCGATTCAAGTGTCAGACCAATCAACAATCACGGTATATGTATATTTACATACATTTTTATTTCTCAAGTCTATTTGGGTTTCTTTAATATTCCACATTTAGTTTATACACATATCATATAAGTTTTATTATTCTATAACTTTTATATTTCATATTACTTGTATGATAGTCTTACGTATAATATATTAGTAATTAAATCTTATCTAATTAATTTTAATCAATTAACTCTTTAATTAATTTTAAATTAGTATTCCAATATAACTTTTATATTGGACATATCTATTATAATATTTATAGTGTATACTATAACCTTTATAGTATAACACACATCATATATATGTGTATTTTATTTAATTAATTAACCTTTAGTTAATTTATTCAATTAAACAATTGTTATTAAAATTTATTAATTTCAAAATTTATCTTGTATACATACATGTATACTTATGTTATCTTAAACATTTTAAAATAACATAACATATATCAACATATATAATACATGTATATATACATTAATTAGTTAACATATTTAATTAATTTATCTTATTAATCTTATTAATAAATTTAAAATTTGAAATTATTATATAAATATTTTCAAACATTTTGAAAATATCATTACCCTTTCAAACATTTTGAAAACTTATGAAGTATTATAATTTTTATAATAAACATGTTTTATTTTAAATTTAACTATTAAATTTAAAATCTTTAACATTTATTTTCAAAACGATTTTGAAAATTAGCCCAAGGCCCAAATTAGGTTGGGCCTTTTCTATTAAGGCAACCTTTGGGCTCACTTCACCTTTTGGGCCAGGCCGGTAACCAGGTAGGACAGGGTACTTGATTACCCAATTCCAATCCAGACATTACCTTTCTAGACATCATACTAAGTGGGCAAGCTTAATTAATTAGCTCTAATATGACTAATTTAGACTGCATAGGCTATTGGGCTCTGATACCATTATTGAAACTGGACCAGCTCGCAGCGGAAGTTATGGGTGAATTTTAAAATTTTACCCTATTGGATCTTTATTGGGCCTATGAAGTATAACTGAATTAGAATATTTCTAAATTTTCATTTAAATAAAATCATTTATTTTATTTAAATTCAAATATATTAAGATATGAAATTAATTTTATGTGATTTAGTTCATACATAAATGTATCATATACATATATGTGTGAGTGCATGTGTAACATAATAATCTATGAAAGGTATAATATTCCCATATGTAGATGTTGGGATTTATATCGCAACAAACATATTAGCTTATTTTGTATGTCATATATGTTGTCCAAATATGTGCATGTATATGTGTTACAATACACACACACACATGTATATATAAATATATTATATATAATATATGAACATAAAAAAATTATATATAGATAAATATATATATATATAGAAAGAGAGAGAACAATTATTAAAAATTATTTATAATTCAAAATTAACTTAGTTTTGCAAACATAATAATTTTAGTATTTTAATTTGTATATATTATGAATAAAATAATGTTTTCATTCATAAATAATTAACATAAAATAATATATTGATGAAAATTCAAACTTTATAATTTTTTAAAATCTAGGACCACAAAATAGAGCTTAGAAAAAATATAGAGATTTTTCAAAGTTGAAATATTATTTTTTAAAACAAATACATTAATTTCGACAACATTTATTTAATATAAAATAATATATTATTAAAAATTCAAATTTTAAAATTTACAAAATTCTAGGATCATGAGTGAAAGGTTACTAAAAATTTTGAAGAATTTTTCAATTAAATTATTATTTTTAATACATCATAAATAGTTTTTCCAAAATAATATTAATTATTAAAAATAATACACTTTATTGAAAAAATCCTATATTTTTCTATACATTTCTAGAATAATATAATATTTAAAAATATATATAAAATTGAATTTTTAATATAATAATTATTTTATATATAATAAACAATTCAAAATTCAATAAATGTTAATTTAAAAATATGAATATATGTATGATAATTAATTTTCGAATTTTTAAATTCATATTATATATAAATAAGTGTACTAAATTTTTTAAATCATATACATATCTTATATATGCATATATGCTATTATGAGAGAGAAATGTACACTAATTATATATATATATGAATTTATTAATAAATATATATAAAACAATTATTAATGTCAAAAATTGATTTTTTACAGTAAAAAACATTTGTCTATACATAAATCAAATAGTAAAATAAATAAATTATGCACATAACCAAACTGATTTGTGACAACTACATCTACTTACCAAATCTCACCTAACTAAACATATAGTAGCAACATATTTAAACAGATATGAAATTGCTCATTATAGGATCATAGAATATAATTTAAATACGGTAATATGAATTCAAATTATCAATTTAATGATGCCTTTGAATCCACATTGAAGCAATGACTTCCCTTTCTTTTACTGTTCTCGATTCGTCATATTGCAAGTCCGGAATCACCGACCTCTAACTATCGAATGGTATTATTTTAATTCGAAATATATTTGAGAATTTTGGAGTGGATTGAGAGCCCTATGTTTTAGCCACCCCTAGACCTTCCCAAAATCAAAATATTGCAGCCTTAAACCCATCTAAGCCCAAGCCAAAATATTATGCTATTAAATATAATTTAATCGCTTGTCGATATTGTATGTCGATCGATATATTTATAACTTTTATAAATATATATAACATTATTTATTTCTCAAATCGTATTCAAATTTTATAATTAATATTTTATAAATATTAATTAATTTAATTAATTTATAACAATTATAAACTAGTTAAATCGTTCGGTCTTAAGATAATTCATCATTTCGGCTGTGTAACTCTTGGGTGTAAATTTAGTCAGCGATTAACGTCGAACTATTCTAATGTTAATGTTCACATGTCACTTAGCAGGTGGTGTGACATTATGGCCAAATTTATTGCTTACTCATTTTCGGTAAAATCCAATTTTAGTTTAATAAGCCATACCCGGTTATGACATTTGTTTACACCAATTCTCTTCGTCAAAACTATATCACTTTGGACTTATGGAATTTGGTAATGATCAAAATTCCAACCTCATACACATTCAACTTTATAGTCCAAATACAAAGTCCTTGGTTCAATAATAACAATTATTATTAACCGAAATGCTCTGGCCAGAGACTTTGACTTTGAGTTGACTTGAGTTGACTGTGATACCAACCGCATATAACCGAAGAGACGAATCCTCTCTTGAATAGTGCTTCACTTCTAATACTTCCACTCGACCCAACTATAGTCACTCGATGGACGCAATGCCATGATTTGGCTTAATCGAAGCGAATATTTCATATTGAAGATCCACAGTATTCTCAAGTCGAGAGAACTATGTAAATCAATCACATCGATATTTTCTGTTTGACCTTAGTTATATTAACCAACAGAAAACTATCGAGTGAGTCATTCCATAGTTATCCAGTAACTATTAGTACGTAACCCCTAGGTGCCTCAAGCGGTCATAAGTAATACACTGCCCAACATTTAGAGAGCGTTACGTACTCCAGTCTCAACGGATACATCGATATCCAGTTTAGATGCATCTTGACTAGGAACATTTAAAATGGTATATTTGTTTCGTTGTGATAAATTACTCACGGTTACAACACTTTGTAACTACTATCACAAAACATACCATTTATGCAGTTTCTATTAAATATATTTTTAATTAAGTTAATTAATTAATATAATCACATTTTATCAAGTATATAATATGAAAAAAATACCTTTTATTTCAAACAAGAGATTGTTCAACGAGTTAGATATATGTAACAAATTACATAATTGCCCCTAGGGCATACCCCTAACTCTATCAATTATCATAAGAGGTAGTAAGAGAGTAATTCTTAGAAAGTCGTGATCTTTTGGAGAATGATCCTCTTGAGTGGTGTCTAACTCTTTTGCTGCTTATGACGAATTCTCCATCTTCGATGATCAGTTTCCTTTTTAGGGAGTTTCTTGCTTCATTTGTTTTGTAGGACTGATCAAGCATACTCCTCCACTTTCTAGTAAATCGATCGAAATCGCTTTCTATTCCTTTTTCAAAATCGATTCCCTTAGCTTTGAGTTGCTTTCTCATTTTCAAGAAGATGCTATCCTTTTTGTACTGCCTCCCTAGAGCAAAGATCGGTGTTGGTCCTACATGGAATAGATTTAGACTCCATTTTTTTAGATTATAAGAAGTCACTCATCTCTATTTATTTTCCATGATTTGTAGTGCCATGAGCCTTAATACTTGCTCTTCACGAAACCGAGGATTGCTTGTAATTTTGTAGGTTGACCTAACCATTTGAAGCTTGAAGGACCATGCTTGGAGATTTTAACACATTTAAAATGTGATTAAATGGTGCTAAGAATCAAGAGTTGGGCAGTTTGGAATGATTTCCTTAATGGGGGTATGCTTAGTAGGGATAAGTCCTTTAAGCCTAATATATGCAGGTTAAAGTAATTCCACTTACGGTTTAAACGAATTTGGAGGTTTGAGCCTTCCTTATTGTGCCAAAATGTTAATGAATTTCTTCGATAACACCCAAAAAGTGCAAGGGAAGTGGAATTTGGTTAAGTGAAGAATTGGTTGACCCTTATAGACCCCAACGAGTGTTAGCAAAAGTGACACTTGGTTGAGTAAGGGCTTAGATAGATAGGCTTTGTATGTTCAAGTCTAGGATGATGTCATAATTGTTCATGTCGAAACTATGCTCAGATTCATGTAGAATCTATATCCTCGATATGGAACAATCTTATATCAATGAAAATTAAGACTATGAGTGTTTAAGAATTTGAAGCAAGCTATGATTAAAAATCACAAGTGCTTTGAAATTCAAAATAAGCCATAAGTCATCAAATCTTTATTCATATGCTATAAAATAATTGAATGTATATAGCATTATGTGTACAAAGTTCGAGTGTTATAATCAGCACAAATCCCCAAATCAATTTAGGGTTACAAAGTTTAAAATGTAGAAGTTGAGAAAAGAACGATTCGCCCTTTTCTTCATGCCCTTGGGTCTATATTTATAGGGATTTGAGAGATGCAGCATGCTTGACCTTCGGCATTAACCATATTAATGACGCATGACGTTACGTCTTAGTTAATGATGAACTTCGGCATCCACTTACACAATGGCGAACTTCAGCGCTTAGTATCCATTCCTCCTTGATAGCCTTCATTGATGACATTCGATATCATCATTGTAATAAAGATATGCGACATCCTTTGAAGGTTGATGAAGTATGCCATTACTATGAAATGACATCAATAAGTGGAGACATTGATAAGTGGCGATATTGGCAATGATCGGCATTGATAACAAGCGGCATCGATAGCAAGTGGCATTGAAAACAGGCGGCTAAACAGCATTGATAATGATGAGCGGCATCAAAAAGGAGCAACATCCAAAGGAAACGATATTGAAGAGATGCGGTATCAATCTAAGGCGATTTTAACTAGATGAGGTGTTCATTATACCTTTATAGATGAAATGTGACATTGCTTTAAAAGGCGATATTAGAATAGGACGACATTAGAGAGATGTTGTATTAATCTGGAGAGACATTGATCCTTCTGGCTTCATGAAAGAAGTGCTTCATTGATGGAATGTGGCATCAATGTGATGTGACATCAGTGTTATATCATGCCGCAATAACATTGATGGCTTTCGACATAGAGTTTCTGGTATTTTTACTACCTTGATGAATCACGACATTGATTTCATTCGACATTGTTTAGTTATATGAAAGACTCAGCATCTTTCATTCAACTATATAGGCGGTATGTGGCATTGATGGAATTCAACATCCTTAACTTCATTGATGAGCTATGACATTGCCTATTACTCTTTGTTGATGAGGAGCGGCATTGTATGCTTCCGACATTGATTTATCTTCATACTTTCGACATTGCTTATTGATGCAACATCATGGTTATGTCAACATCTCGTATACCTTAGGGATTGATAATGATAGTAACAAAGGTGTAACACTGCATTGCTTTGCCTAACATCACAACACTTATATGGCTTTACTACAAACTTGTTCTCACTGTTTTGGCTTCTCCCATTTTGCTCGCCTCTCTAGCTCAGGTAGTTGGTTGTTCTTCCATATGTTTCCTTCCTTCCTGGCTCTTCTGGCTCATTGACCCTAGCATGAGCTAGCTTTGTTGACCTATCTGAAAAGACTTCGTTTTGTGATTGCAAATCACGATCCATCTTTATCAAAATTCGCCAATTCACGATCTAGTCTAACATCATGGGACACCCCTCATTCTAGTTTTCATCATGTCTATGAGCACTTTAGTGAACATTAGAGGCTGCTCCTTGTTGTCTGAATTGCTGAATTATTTGATCAATCATTGTTTGTCATTGCTCATCAATTGATGTTGACAAAGTTGCAAGTATTTTTGTTACCTCCTATTTGGTTATCACATCAGGGGAATGATTAACTTTTGAAGTTCACCCTTGATTTTGTTATTAAATACTTCCAAAATGCTCCTCATTGACAACAACCGTCGCTGTCTATTTTTTTGTTTCCTTTCACAACCATCTCATAGTCAGAATCAAGCTAAGGACCTGCATAGTTCTTGAAGATCAAATTTGCGCCTTGAGCTAGTGTTTTCAGTGAAAGCACAAAAAATGTTTGCTCAATTTTTGGGTAAACACCTTGTAAAGATTAAATAGAACTATCAATTCTAAGTGTAATTAATAGTTGTTTTGTATAATGGATTTTTGAGAATAACGGCGTTTACCTTTATACATAATCTTTTCAACGATTTTCACATTGGTGATCTCCACGATTGATCGTTCTTTGACTGATAGCGGTTAACAATTCATCCGTTAATACTAGAGAAGAAAAGAAACAAATAAAGATTCAAGACAACATCTTCATGGATTATGTTGGAGTTGAAAGTGATCTTCTTACATAACACACACATATGTTTGTTGTTTGTAGATAAATTAAGCATACAAGTAAAACGGAATTTGAAAGGAAATCACCATAAAGAAAATATAATAAAGGGAAATACATAAGAGCTTCACGAGAAAAAAGCTTCACAACTTGAGCATATGTTTAATTTGTGAACACTGCTATATATAAAATGATTGATGTTGGAAGATAAGCTTAGAGCATATTGTACGAACAAGCCTATAGTAATCTCATCCATAAATCTCTTTGTCTGGTTGACTTAACCATTTTCAAGCTCCAATCGAATTGGTACGCAAAAACTCTACGTAAAATTTGAGCAAACATCTACTGTATAGAAGTTTAGGGGTTAGAAATGAAATGTGAAGTAACAATGGAGAAGAGGAGTTCAGATATAGGAAACGCATTGATGGAGCTTTGCTTAGTGAAGTAGGATGAAACCAAAAAATAAATATCCACTCTTTTCTTTTTACGCCTCTCCAATCTTCTCATTCTCACTCTTCTTATCACATCTTTTTCATTTCGTATTGTATTCGTTTTGCCTTAATGAATATTAACTAAATCATTATTCAATGAATATTTTATGCAGATAAGATTGGACCGACAATGACAGTTTTGAGGCAAGACATACAGAGAAATATAGAGGTATATATATACTTCTCTTTTAATTCATATTTACATCCTAATTGATGCAAGTTAACACAAACACTTCAATATATTGTAGATGCTGGAAAATGTTTATGAATCAAATCCAGCAATATATCACAGTTTGCAAGAAATGATGAACAAAGAGTCTGGTGAAGGAACAGCAAAAAAGCCTGAAAGTTGCTTAAAAGCAGTAGTTTGGTTAACCAGGTACTCAAAACCAACAAAAAGAATCTCTTGTTGTTACATGTATCACTCTAGTTTCATTATTTTTCACGATGGGAGATTATTCTTCTTTTCAATATGCGTTCATCACCCACACACAATGCAAGACACCCCAACAATATACTAATAAATGTAATAGAATATTTTAAAGGCATTAAATCTCTCTTTATAACCAGATCACATTGTTTTGGAATAGAGGCATTGAAAGGAGTAAATAAGGATTGTGAAATGAGCCTGAATCAAGTAGTGGAAGAAGCATATAAATGCACGCTGCAGCCATTGCATGGCTGGTTCTCTTCTGCTGTTATAAAGTAATTCTCTATAACATAACATAAAGCATCAAAATTTGAGTTTGACTTAGTGAATGAGCACAATTTAATTGGTTAGTTTTTTTTCTTGATTTATTTTTCTTTAAAAGGAAAATAAGGTGGAAATGCATATGCAGACAGGTAGCACAAAAGCTCATTCCTGAAAGAGAAGTATTCATTAGCTTACTTGGTACCTAGGGCCAAGAGTATGAAGCACTAAAAGCAGAGATTCAAAACTATATATTACTAGTTAAGCTATATCTTGATCAACTAAATCTACTTCTGGTGAGTTTTATTTCTCTCTGGACTTCTATTAACTATCATTCCTTTTTTTATTGAATAGTAAACAAAACATATCTGGTATCTGTCATTTTAATATGAACTTATATGTAGATTCTTAACTTCGTACAAACATTCAAAATGCAGAGAGGTTTTCAATTGGATAAACTTAAGTCTTACTAAGAGAGTCGATCGATCTCCTTTCATGTATATACTCTCCCTTTTATTGTATGAATCAAGATAGCTTTAGAATTTAAAACCAGGTCTTATGTATATTAGTTATTTTCTATGGTGCATTTAGTAGATGTAATAGTGTTTATGAAGCATCCTTTCAAACAAGTGATATATTATCAACATGCATAACCCTGGTCAAGGGACATTAAAATATAGTGAAACTAAGTGACACATCTCTAAAATTAAATTTAATACACAAAACATCCTAAAAAAAAAGATATAAATTACATCTCTATTTTCAAATACTGCAATTTTCTTCCTTAAAATACCCATCTGCTCCATGTCTGAACGTTGATTCTTCATATGTGGATGTTATTTTTACATCCATAATTAAAAGGGGCTTTGCACGAAAGGTCCATATTTTTTATGGTGTTACAAGAAAAGTCCCTGTAGAAACAAGTATGTAAATTAAGTCCCTGTTTTTTCTAAATAAGAAAACGCAAGTTAGCTTGCGCTTTTTAAATTTTCAAAATCAGAAAGCGCAAATTAGCTTGCGCTTTCCTGATAGAAAGCGCAAGTTACCTTGTGCTTTTCAAAAAATTTAAAATTTTGAAAAAAATTTCAAAATTAGAAAGCGCAAACTAGCTTGCGCTTTTCTGATAAAGAGTGCAAGTTAACTTGCGTTTTTCAAAATTTTCGAAAATTTCAAAAAATATTTCAAAATTAGAAAAGTGCAAGTTATCTTGCATTTTCTGTCAAAAAAGTGCAAGACACTTTGCGTTTTTTTATTTTTGAAAAATAGGAACCAAATTTACATATTCATTTCTGTAGGGATTTTTTGTATAACCACATCAAAAGCAGGGACCTGCGACTCTTTTCTTGTAATTAAAATTTGTACCACATTAATTATCAATTTTAAAACGCAATAACTTTTTATAGATTCGACGGATTAACAAACCGTTTTCACCATTAAATCACAAATTTTATTACCTTTCTAATGAGTGACATTATGCATATGTAAAAACAATGGCCGACCAAGTTATTCCATTATATGCAATAATTGCAGAAAAGTCTGCAATTATATGGTATAGTTGCACTTTTCTACAATTACTTGGAACAATTGCAGAAAAGTCTGCAATTATTTCATATAATTGCAGAAAAGTGTGCAATTATTCGGTATAATTTCATAAAAGTCTACAATTATATGGAATAATTGTTGACATTTGAAGAAAAATTGATGATTATTTCATATAATTACAGAAAATAGCAAGTATACAGAACAATTGCAGAAAAATCGGCAATTATGTGGAACAATAGCAGAGAAGTCTGCAATTATTCCATATAATTGCATAAAAGTCTGCAATTATATGAAATAATTGCTGACATTTGAAGAAAAATTGATATTTTTCAAAAATTACCGAACTCTCTGCAAATATATGGAATAATTGCAGCATTACTGCAAATATGATTTTTTTTTGTATCAACAATGAATCTTATTTTAAAGATTGTAAAATTTATGATTTTTTTGGTGAAAACGATATGTTGATTCGATGTTTCTACAGAAAGTTGTTCGCGTTTGAAATGCTAAAAACGTAAAGGGTATTTAGGTCTTTTGGCGCAGACGGATTTGAAAATAGAGAATATAAACGTAGGTTTATTTTGATAAGGATGTTTTTTCCTTCTTGAAACTTAACAAGGATGTAAGCCAATCTATTGCTGAAATATTATATATATATATATATATATATATATATATATATATATAAAAAAAAAAAGAGAGAGAGAGAGGCTAGTTTCACGAAATGGGAATTCAATACACAAGATGCAACAGTAATATAATGTTTTCATATACATGTTCAAATCATGGTTCGAAGTTCCGGCCGGCATGCTGGAATTCCGTCCATCTCGGTCCGGTTCCGACCATGGGCGGACCGGAATTCATCCAAAATTTCGCTTTTAGGCTTAAATGTACAAAAAAAATACAAACAAACCAGTTAATATTGTGAGATGGAGCATGTGAGGAAAGAAACAAACAACGTCATGATTTTGAAGATAGCTCTAGGGTTTGTGGCGGCTTGTAGGTAAGAGTACTCGTTCTAATTTGATTTTGCTGAAGAGTTTGTGCGGCTTCTTCTAGGGTTTGCGGTGGCTTCATGTAGGAAGATGAGTTTGTGCTGCTGCTTCAATGGTTGGGGGCGGCTGCATGTAGGAAGAAACGGCGGCTATTTGATTTGTTGAAGACACTTGTAGGGTTTTAGGAGAAAATAGTATGAGCCAAGAAAATGGTTTGGGCTTCATATATTTTGGTATAGGTCCAACTGAGTTTGTATTTTTAGAAGGAGAAGGCAAAAGTTTAAATATTATGAAGCATGGAGATTTTTTGTTCACTTTAAATATTGTTGTGTTTGTTAATTTAATTATATAAAAAATGTTACAAAAAATTTATATGATGTTTAGAGAAATATCATTGAATAATTTAGTGCAATTGACTATCAGTATTACATATTTATTTGCGTATTTATAACAAAAATGTACCGGAATTCACAAACCGGGTTTAAAACGAAATTTCCGGAAATTCCGAAACGGGACCGAAATTTTGAATTTTTCAGACGACCGGAACGGAAACGGAAACCGGAACTACGAACCTTGGTTCAAATACACATGCCAACCTAGTTTGAAGCCAAGACCAGCGATCCACACTTTTTGGATCATCCATACTCAAATTCGGATCTCCCACCTTCATATCCTCATGCAAAACGTACACATCACACTCAATAATAGTATTCCCACTTCCCGCATCCAACCGGTTCGTCTTCGCTTCCACGTACCCTCTGGCGAACCGAAACTTCCCGCTCCCTCCGAGGATCGGCATCTCGCTAACGCCCGATGCCACTTCGTTCCTTCCCAAAACGGCCAACGTGCTCCCGTTGTGTTCGCCCTCCACGAACTCGAAGTTCATCATCATCGTCAGAGCCACCTCCTCCTGCGACGCGAACGCGTACATCCCTTGCGCGCGTCCAATTAGCTTCGAATTCGGGTCGGGACCTTCGGTTAGAGGGTCATCCATGATGACGAGTGCTCCGAAGGTTGTGTTGGATGAGGCGGCGGCCGTGGCTTGGGCGATTCGGACTGCGGTCTGGCTGGATCCAGTGGGTATGTCGTGAAAGTAGAAGTGGAGGTGGGTTTCGGTTTCGGATGTGGTGGTGTGGACGACGTGAGACAAGAGGAGGAGGGGGAGTGCTAGTTTGAGTGATGGATGCATTGTAGGAGTGCATTTGTTCAATTTGCTATGTGGTTAATATAGCGTGCGCCATTGATTTGTAGCTTGAAGTGGTTTATGTTTGGTGAGCTAAGGCTTAATTCAGGTAGGATTGACTTTTCAATTCTTTTTTCTTTTTCATGTCTCCAATTTAGAAAATTGTTACCGTGCTCAAGTTAAAGATCTATTTTCTGATAGAACAAATATATTTAAATATAATATTAATATCACCTGCGGGGTTGCCCATCACGCTGAACTGTAATTTATATCAAATATGTAGTGTGCTTATTTACATGCAAAGTAAAATAATTTTTGCACTTACTACCATTTAACGTATTGCTATAACATTGATGGTATATTCTTGATCCAATGTGAATTTTGTTGCCCATTCTCACCTGATTATTGTTTTTATGTTACCTGAAAACAAAATGTCACTTGGCTCTATATGACAGTAAATTATTGAAATATTTTCGATCAGGTAATCAATTTCAAGGTCTTTTAGTTTCAGATATTCACTTTAATTTCAGAAATTTAATATAGCCAATACCTTTCTAGAACGAACTTACCTTTCTTGTATTTCGGACTATTCATAGAAGCAGTCTCCAGAACACAAGCAATTGTCTACATGCTCCCTGAATATATCTGATTCGTTCGATGTTGATACATTAGGAAAAATATACTGACAGATGTTTACTTATTTTAACAGTATATGCTGAGTTCGTTTTGTTCAACTGTTCAGTAGTTAATTACACGGTGTTGAGTTCATGTATTCTAATATCAGCTCTATTATACATTTTATTATGCACTGTTCTTTTCTTGACATATGGTCCAACTGTTCAATGATAGCTTGTGCGATTGTTTCACTCTGCCTATTTTAGAAGTCATATGTTAATGTGTTATGATTGTGTACCATTTTACTATTATTGCACTAGCAGTATCATCAAATAATTTAGTGGTTTGGTTAGAATATGGAATTTGCAGAGGTCAAAAAAAAGCGGTTGCATATAGATAAGTCTAAAAGGCACTATCCTTTACCCCTTCCCTTCATCTTCGCCTTGTGGTGCTCGAACAAGAAATAAATCTGGTCCAGTATGGTCATACTGCTTACTCGATTTCAACTTTTTTGAGCTAAATATTCACAATTAGGCAAATTATATAAAGTAGAAAATTGTTTTCATTTATTTATCTGTTTATACTGAGCTAAAGATTCTAAAGTCGGCATTAGACAACTCTCTTTCATCACCTAAAGTTTCATTTTTTATCAGAAATATCAAATTGCACAATATATTTTAATTTTTACCTTTCAGCAGTTAAGAATATGTTCATGATATATGTTTATCCATAAAGTATATAGATATGTATATACTTATTTATTTATACCCATGCATACCTATTGTACAATTGGAGAATTTGAACTTTTTAATTTTGTAGAAGGTTATCCTTACTTGACAGTGCCTTAAATATTTTATGCAGGGTGTAACTTCAAACTGTTTTCTAGCTGGAGCCTGCTGTGGTGATATGTTCATTATTTCTAGTTTGGGTAGTTTTCAATGACTTTTGTCTTATTTGAAGTCATGCTTAACTGAAACTAATCTTTTGAAACGCACAACTCCATTAACATAAAAAACAACTAGCTCTAAAGAATTAAGGATGCCTTTGGTTTTCCACCGTATTTCATTCATTAGCTTGAATAAAATCATTTCAAGAGATACAATATGATGTCATGTTAATAAATAAATAATTATACCCTAATCAACTTTTAGCTAGGAAGAAGATTTACTAAAGTATTTATATTTAGGCTGCTCAAGATATTGAATATGTTGAGTTTTTGTATTTAGGTAGCTTGATGTTAACCCTTAAGTTTCTACGACTCATGGAGTATTACGACTCATGAGGACATACGACTCATGGTCTTACGAGTCATGAAGCATACGACTCATGGTGCGTACGACTCATCAGGTTCAACGAGTTATGAAGTATACGACTCATGGTCTTACGAGTCATGAAGCATACGACTCATGGTGCGTACGACTCATCAGGTTCAACGAGTTATGAAGTATACGACTCATGGTCTTACGAGTCATGGAGTAAACGACTCATGGTCTTTACGACTCATCAGACTTGGAAACGTACGACTCATTAGGACTTACGACTCATGGTCTTACGAGTCATGGAGTATACGACTCATGGTCTTACGAGTCATGGAGTAAACGACTCATGGTCTTTACGACTCATCAGACTTGGAAACGTACGACTCATTAGGACTTACGACTCATGGTCTTACGAGTCATGGAGTAAACGACTCATGGTCTTACGAGTCATGGAGTAAACGACTCATGGTCTTTACGACTCATCAGACAAGCTTTCTACGACTCATGGTCTTACGAGGTTCAACGAGTTATGGAGATTTACGACTCATGAGAACTGGCGACTCATGAGGTCCTACGACTCATCACTCTTACGACTCATGAGGATCTGCGACTCATGAGAACTGACGACTCAGGAGGTCTCACGACTCATCAAGTTTATGACTTAAGGGCTATCAAACTGGAATCCAAGGCCCTGGCCTATGCTACTTTGATCTGATGAGTCGTCTACGACTTAGCACTTCTCTTCCAACTGAGCCGCAAGATTGACCATAAGGCGCCCACGAGACATCATAAGTCGAATACGAGTCACGACTTACCATGAGTCGGTCACGACTCATGACTTGGCCAAATTGAAAGCTCAGAAATCTGCTCCTATAAATACCCCATCACTTCCAACATTGAGGGGACTTTTGGCAATTCATTTCTAAAGCGCCGTTACTCTGTCGAACTCTCCAATCATTCAGCAAACAAGAATCCTTCAAGCATTCAAGACACTACAACAAACTTCGAGAGAAATTCTTAACATCCGACATGGATTCATCGAGTTTCATCGCCGAAGATTGAGCTAGTAGTCAAGATTGCTTCTTGAGATCGAATTGTACTGTTTTCACAGGAGATTTGTACCAATTTGTAACCAGATTCAATAATAAAGAGATTCAAAGTGGACGTAGGCTGAATCTTAAGCCGAACCACTATAAACTGCTGTCTTTTACTGCATTTCTGCTATTTTCCTGTTTGATTTCTGTTCCCGTTACACGGGTGGTGCTTTCACAATCTTACTACACACACCGGGTGTTGGCGTTCACATTTTGACGTTAACATTTTGGTGCTTTCACTGAGAATTCCAACTCAGGTTACCATTCCATCATTGCTTCACACAAGTTTGTTGAAAAGATTTCCTACAGAACTAGAAGTCTATCAGACATAATGGCTCCTGGAAGGAAACGAAAGGTTGTCAGATCTGAAAATGTTCATGATGATACCGCCACCTCCGCTTCACCAAGTCAAGCAGCTCCAAGCGTCGGGGTGACGCGAGAGGAGCTAGACGCTGCTGTATCCGGACTATACCAGCAGATTGAGACCCAAAACAATCTGATGATGGAAAAACTGAACGCTCTGCTTGGTGCCAACCAGAGACCAGTGGGTAATGAAGAAAACACCACTGATGCTCTTCGCAACTCCGGAGGGAGGAATATTCCTCAGGGTAGATCAGGTGCTGCCGAAGGGGCACCCCTCCGGGCTGAAGGATCTAGACCATCGCCAATTTTCCACGAAAATCTGCCCGGGCAAACATCTGAGAAAATGGCAGAAGTCTACTCCGCAAAATCTTTGAACAATGAGGAATATCTTTCTGGCATGATCAAGCAAATAATGAAAGAGAGCATGCAGAGAGGTGAAGATGAAAGCGAATGGGGATTCGCGCCAAGCAAGACTCCATTTACCGAGAAGATCCTAAAGGCTGAATTTCCTAGAAAATTTGTTCCCCCCACCATTCCTGCTTATCGGGGAACAAGTGATCCAAACCAATTCTTGTATAAGTATGATTGGCACATGACCGGTGCGAGAGCAACTGATGAAATCAAATGCCGGTATTTCCCAGTATATTTGGAAGGAGTGGCACTTCTCTGGTTCACTAAACTCCCTGTCCGATCAGTAGATCAGTTTTCCGATCTGACTAGAAAGTTTAAAGAGCAATTCAGGCTATATGCTTCAAAGGCAAAGGACATAATGTCATTATCCAGTCTTGAACAGAATCCGGGAGAACCTATTAAATCATTCCTGAACCGTTTCAATATAGCTCTGGCGGAAGTTGATAACGCAGAGCCACGGATGATCTTGACCTATTTGATGCGTGCTATCGACAAATCGAGCGAATTTGGAAAATGGCTGAAGATGAAAGAGCCAAATTCTCTCGAGAAATTCTACAAGAAAGCCGATGAATTCATACGCTTGGAAAATCTTCCAGCATCAACGAAGGTGGAAAATAATACTGCTGCTTCGGAAAAGAAAGATTCTGGAGGTCAGAAAAGGGAAAATCACGAGGGGAAGAAACAAAAGGATTTAAAGAAGCCTCGCTTCTTCAAACCCTCAGATTTTACTCCATTGACCGACACTCTGGAAAATATCTTCTTCGCCACCAAAGATGATGTGGATTATCCCAAACCGGCCGAGATAAAACCAGGAAAGGGCGCTATGAGAAATGGAAAGTTCTGTCGTTTTCACAACCAACCTGGTCATGATACCAATGACTGTCGTCACTTAAAGAGCTTAATTGAAGAATTATTGAGAGAAAACAAGCTGCAACAATATGTCAAGAAAAACAGAAGTGATCCATCTTCATCTACTCAGAAACAACAACCCTCTAATCAGCCGTCAGGCTCAGGCAAAGGTGCTGCGGCACAAGAATCTGAGAGGCCCGTTATCAACGTCATTTCAGGGGGCCCACACCCAGCAGGCAAAAGCTGGGGTGAGATGGAACGATATGCTCACGCTTTGAAGTATGTCCCGGCAGAAGAAGATGTTTTTGCTGTAGAAAACACAGTACCCCTAAAACAGCAAAAGATTTCAGATAATGATATTTTGTTCAAGGCTAGGGATTCTATTGGTATTGAAGCTCCAACCATAGACCCCTTGGTTATATCTGCAGGAATTGGGCCAGCAATAGTAAGACGAGTACTCATCGATTGCGGTGCATCCTGCAATATACTTTTCAAGAAAACATTTGACCAGATGAAGATCCCAATGACCGATGTTCAGGCTTCCTCACAAAAGATCGTTGGTTTCACTGGGGAACCACAGCAACCAATCGGAACTGTCGATTTGTTCGTGGAACTTGGTGAAGGGCAGAAAAGGGTAACTCGAAAACAAACCTTTGTGATTGTCGATGGATTTTCTGCCTATAATGCTTTCCTAGGCAGGCCAGCTCTAGCTGCATTCAAGGCCATTTTGGCCCCATGGTGCCTAACTATGAAGTTTCCTACGGAAAATGGTGTTGGTGTCATCAAGGGAGATCAAAATGCTGGACGTGAATGTTATCTTATAGAGCTTCGAGAAGCCAGAAAGAGAGAGATGGGTAAAGATGCGGCAGCTCCCCTCCGCATCAAGACCCCAACCTTATAGCAAATACAGGGTGGCCCCTGCACTGGTGAGCATAGTGGTGCAAGGCGGGAAATGGACCCCAGAAAATTCAGTGCAGAGGAAAATAGAGTAGTACCTGTGGAAGTTACGGTACCAATACCTGTCGACTCCAAAGACCCAAATAAAGTGCTTAATGTGGGTTCGCAACTAAGTGCCACAGTTCAAAATACACTGATATCATTCCTAAAAGCAAATCTGGACGTGTTCGCTTGGTGTCATGCTGATATGTGCGGAATCTCTCCAACAATTGCTGTTCATACTCTGAATGTCGATCCGAAATTCACACCGATAAAACAGAAAAGAAGAACTCAAGGTCCAGAAAGATCAGCAGCTTTAAAGGAAGAAGTAGACCGCCTCTTAGAGAATAATTTCATCAAATAATCCACTTATCCAAATTGGGTTTCGAATCCAGTACTGGTTAAGAAGGCAAATGGAAAGTGGAGAGTGTGCATTGATTTCTCAGATCTGAACAAAGCTTGCCCCAAAGACTGCTTCCCGTTGCCCAGAATCGATCAACTAGTAGATGGGACGGCTGGACATGAGTTGCTATCTTTTATGGATGCCTATTCCGGATACAATCAGATTATGATGAACGAACCAGATCAGGAGGACACAAGCTTTATTACAGATGTGGGACTCTACTGTTACAAAGTCATGCCATTCGGGTTAAAGAATGCAGGGGCAACATACCAAAGACTTGTCAATGCTATGTTCAAGCCACAGATCGGCAAAACAATGGAGGTCTACGTTGATGATATGTTAGTAAAGTCAAAGAAAGCAGTAGACCACATGGATCACTTGGCAGAGATGTTCTCAATTCTTCGGAAGTACGGAATGAAGCTCAATCCATTGAAATGTTCATTCGGAGTAGAGTCTGGGAAATTCCTGGGTTTCATTGTGAGCGCTAGGGGCATCGAGGCCAATCCTGCTCAAATCACAGCTCTAAGAGAAGTTAAAGCCCCTAGAACAAAGAAAGAATTGCAAAGTCTCAATGGAAAGGGTGCCGCTCTTAGTCGCTTCATTTCCAAGGCCACAGACAAATGCATTCCCTTCTTTGATGCTCTAAAGAAAGGAAACAAAAATTTCGAATGGACTCCTGACTGTCAGAATGCTTTCGATCAACTAATTCATCATATGAGAACTCCTCCAGTCCTCTCCAAGCCTAGTAATGGTGAAGACCTCTTCATCTACTTAGCAATTTCGTCCCATGCTTTAAGTGCAGCACTTGTACGAGAAGATATGAAAATACAACGTCCAGTCTACTACATCAGCAAACGGTTCGCTGGAGCTGAAATGAATTATTCAAAGATAGAAAAACTTGCTTATTATCTGCTAATCGCTTCCAGGAAGTTGAGACCTTACTTTCAATCTCATCCTATCAAGGTCCTGACTGATCAACCTTTAAAGCAAGTCCTGTATCGTCCTGAAACTTCGGGTCGTCTCTTGAAATGGAACATAGAGCTCAGCCAATATGACATCACTTATCATCCCCGAAGAGCGATTAACGGACAAGCTTTAGCAGAATTCATTGCAGAATCCACTGACAAAGGTGACAGTAAGGAAGAGACAACTGATTGCATTCCGATACAGTGGAAGTTGTATGTTGATGGCTCGAGAAATGACTATTGTTCTGGGGCAGGAGTTGTGCTCGAAACTCCCGAAGGACGATCACTATGTTATGCATTGAGACTGGAATTCCCTTCGACAAACAATGAAGCAGAATATGAAGCCCTTATTGCTGGATTGAAAATTTCCAAGGAATTGAATATCAAAGTGATACAGATTTTCAGTGATTCTCAGCTTATTGTCTGCCAGGTGAAGAAGGAATTCCAAGCCAAAGGAGGGAATTTGCCTGCATATTTGACCAAAACTTCCGAACTCCTCAATGATTTAGATCACTACTCAATAAGCCACATACCCCGAGAGGAAAATATGAAGGCGGATTCTTTAGCAAAGTACTCAAGCTCCGGAGAAGCTCAATTGCTGGGATTGGTTCCCGTAGAAGTTCTGTCAGCTCCAAGCATTGATGAAATGGATATTGATTGGATCATGAATACGTCCCAAGAGTATGAATCGTGGATGAGTCCAATCAAAGAATACTTACTCAGAGGTTCTCTGCCAGAAGATTCAAAGGAACGTCGAAAATTATTGAGAAAAGCGTCAAGATATGTAATTCAAGACGGCCGATTATACAGGCGAGGATTTTCAATCCCACTACTCCGATGTGTAACTAAAGAAGAAGCCAAGACAATCTTAGCAGAGGTGCACGGAGGAGAATGTGGAGACCATTCAGGCGGTCAAACACTTGCAAAGAAAATTCTCCGATATGGGTATTTCTGGCCGGATATTAATCGAGATGCTGCAGCTTACTCCAGGAAGTGTGACAAATGCCAAAGATTTGCGAAAATCCCAAGAGCACCTTCCACCGAACTCACACAAATGGTCAGTCCATGGCCATTTGCCATCTGGGGGATAGACCTAATTGGACCATTACCTGTCGCCAAATCAGGGATTAAATATGCTATTGTCGCCGTTGACTATTTCACCAAATGGGCTGAAGCTGAACCTTTGGCCACCATCACTTCTAAAAAGATGATAAATTTTGTAACAAAGAATATCATTTGCAGATATGGTGTGCCACAGAAGATAATCACCGACAATGGCACTCAATTTGAAAGTGAAGAATTCCAGGATTTTTGCAAACGATTCAGAATTCGAAAAAGCTTCTCAGCAGTGGCTCATCCGCAGGCAAATGGGCAAGTGGAAGCAGTTAACAAGATCATCAAGTCGACTATCAAAAAGCAACTTGAAAAAGCAAAAGGTGGTTGGGTTGATAAGCTTCCATTAGCACTATGGGCATACAGAACTACTCACAAAACTGCGACTGGGCACACTCCATTTTCACTGGCATACGGATCTGAGGCAATGATTCCGGTAGAAGTAGAAGTTCCTTCACATAGAAGAGTTCATTTCAATGAGACTGAAAATGAAAAACTGCAACTTGAAGCGCTTGATTTTCTTGATGAGAAAAGAGAGGAAGCTAGGCTCAGAGTTTCAGCTCATCAGCAGAGAATAGCCAGGCATTTCAATTCCAAAGTTCGCCAACGCAGCTTTGAAATCGGAGACTTGGTTTTGAAAAGGATCATGACAGCAACTGGTGTGTTTGGGCCAAGCTGGGAAGGACCATATGTCATAGGCACTAAACTTCTTGATGGCACTTTCAAACTCATAACTGTTGAAGGAGATCCAATTCCAAGGGCCTGGAACAGCAACCATTTGCGTCCTTACTTTACTTGAAAAAGAGCTATGCTCAAAATTGTAAAATGATGATGAATGTATCAATTGTATTGTGAAGCATTGTAAATCAGTATAAATGAATGAAAAGCTATAAAGTGGACGTAGGCCCGATTCTTGGCCGAACCACTATAAATCTTGTGTTCTTTACTACTTCATAATGCCTGATTTATTTCGATATATAAATACTTTAAATGTATCACTAAAATATCGATTCAAAATTGCAGGACATGATAACAGGGCTTGCTCATCACAAAAATAAGCGACCTTTATAAATCAGCTATTGCACAAAAAATTCCAAACTCAAATCCTACACAGAGAAAACTTCACATAAAGAATTGGCAACTTCACTGGGACAAACCTTTGTTCACTAGTTGAGATTATCGTTATGAACGGGCATCCAACTAGATAACTCGCGCTTGTCTCGTAAAGTCATTCAACAGTGAAGTTTACTTTTTCAGATAAAGCAATGTACTTGCAAAAGAAAGGAACACGCGCTTGGAAACAATGATAAAGGATCACGGATTGGCGGATGATGATACAACATGAGCGGGCAAACAAAGAAGCAGATAAAGGGAGGTATGCCTCTCAACAGGAAGGCCGAGAGATCCACTAAAGGGACGCCTTCCCAACCGGAAGGAACAAGACCCTCGCTAACTGGTCGTGATGCATCCGACCAGATAGCATAGGTCCGTCCCGTGGATCCACTCGCCCCTGAGACGCAACCTACCTGGCACACCAACCAACCAAAGCCCTCTAACGAGGCACGCCAATAAATGGGAGTGCTTTACTCAATCAAAAAGATCGGTGGGACTACCAAAGGGGCACCTTGTTAGTTAATTGCGATCGTTTGTGCAAACAAACATCCAATCAAGCAACTTGGGCTCACCCGTAGACCTCTGACCATGAGAAAGTAACTTCCAGGCAAGCACAAGCCCTCTTCGGAGGCACAAGCCCTCTTCGGAGGCACAAGCCCTCTTCGGAGGCACAAGCCCTCTTCGGAGGCACAAGCCATCTTCGGAGGCACAAGCCCTCTTCGGAGGCACAAGCCCTCTTCGGAGGCACAAGCCATCTTCGGAGGTAAAAGCCCTTTTCGGAGGCACATTTCACCAGGGTAAAAGTGCAAAATGCTTCTCTTCGGAGACCCACTTCACCCGAGTAGAAATACAAAAATTGCTTCTCTTCGGAGACCAAAATCAAGACTTCTTTGGAAGCACAAGACCTCTCCGGGGGCACAACAATAATCCACAAAGCATAATACTACTCTTCGGAGTCCACATGCTACTCCTCAGAAAATACCGAGACAAAGCCCTCCTTGGAGGCACACTTCGATTCTTTCGCTTCACCGCGTAGGAGAATTCACTTCTCAAAAGCATGAAATGAACATTTCCGAAGGTTGAAGCGCAAAAGTTTATCCGAAAATGAGACACACTCCGTTTAAATAGAACAATTATTCCCTCAAGAACGGAATAGCTATTCTATGAAAAATAAGAGTACAGGTCTCGCTAAAAGCGAAGGATATTGTTATGCACTTGTGGTATAGGGGCAATATCGTATGATACGGTTGCAACAATAAAAAGCAGTATTCAAGCAACATACCACAAGCACATAACAATATCATGCGAAACAGATGTGGAATAAATGCATTCTCAAACGCAGACAAAAAGTTTGCACAAGTAAGAAGAATCGTTTGTTCTACACTTAAAATAAAAAGATAGATCATTCTCACATACACAAGAGTTTGTACAAGTAAAATAATTGTTTTATTTAGTACTATAAAAATTCTTTACATACGCAGATGTCTCAAAAAGCAAAAGCGGGGACCGGTACCCGCACAATCCCCGGCCAGTACATGCAAAGAGCAAAAATAATGAGTAGAAAATTCAGCTTGATTATTCCTTCTTCTCACCACCCTTGGAGCTCTTTCCCGGCCTAATGATTAGCTTTTGAAGCCGTTGAGAGCGGGCAGGGACAGAAGGAGAAAGTGGTACAGCCGGATCAACTACTGCTTCCTCTTCAGTGGAAGTCTTCTTCTTTTTCTTTACAGCACGTTTCCCCTTCCTCTTTGAAGAAGACTCGCTCCCCGGAGTAGTCAGCAATGTTGAAAGCTTCGTATCGTCGTCAAGAGACCGCTCCGGAGTCTTCTCGATGTCTTCAAAATCCTCTGCCTTCTGTTCCTGAGAAGCAGCCGGATCATCCAAGCCTTGAAGAGCTTCGATTTTCTCTGCTTGTGATCCAGGTTGGGAAGCAGAGGGAGGAGTAATTTGGGAAGACGGAGGAACGGCAACCGAAGGAGTGAAAGCTTGTGCAGTGCTTGGTGCCTCCGCTGTAGAAGAAAAGAAGTTAAAATAAACATCCCCCGAAAATAAAGAAGGCATCGGTTCACCAAAGTTTAAGTAACAAGTAAGAAGGTCATCAAACTCGGTTAAATCAAGTAGCTGGTCCATTAGACCCGGAACTTCGCCAAAGTTACCTGGAGGAGTTGGTTTCGCAAGCTCGATTTCATATTTATCAGCTTCAGTTTCTTCCTGGCTCTTCTCTTCAATTTGGGAAAGAGGAGTCTCGGAAGTATCGAGTTTAGCTTCAGCATCTTTTGCAGCAAGTGGAGATTGAGAGCTAGAACCGATGATATCAACATCAGTCAAAGTTGAAGTATGGACAGGGGCAGGTAGTGATGTTGTCTTTTCTGGGTATTCTTCTACCGCTGCCCCGGCTCTAGCTCCGGCAAGTTGTTCTTTGCCTCTAATAAGCGCATCACGTGCTTCATCGTCTAGATAAAGCGCTGCAAGGTCTGCTTCCGCATAGCTGGAAAATGTGTCAAGTATAGTCTCCCAGACTTCAGCAAGTGTAATCTCATATTTGGGACCCAAAAAGGAAAGGCTGCCACGGCCCAAAACGCTGTGCATATAGAAGTCAAATAGAGTAGAATCGATGCTAGCTCTAGTGGCATCATGAGACTCTTCGGCCGCAACTTGACCGGCGACCGCGTCATCACGCTCCTTCTCAACTTTAAGAAGCTTAGCTTTCAGCATCTCAATCTCTGCATTTTGGGACACAATTGTCCCCCGTAGCTCAGCATTTTCTGTGCGATATTTCTCAGTAATGTGCTGCTCAGCTGCAAGTTTCATTTCGGCGTCTCTTTGTGCAGCATGTGCATCCCGTACCTGCTTCTGAAAGACTTCTTCCTTTTGGGAATGCGATGCGGAAGACGAGGCGAGATCTTCCTTAAGTTGCTTGACTTCAGATGCAAGCTTTGCGTTGTCGTCTGCGATACTCGTCATCTCCGCATCATGCTGCCTGCGCCATTTGTCCCATTCTGATTTATCGTTCTCCATGGTCATCATTGCCTCAAGATTCAAGTGATTAACCCTTTGGAGTTCGTCGACAAGTTTCTGCCATTGCGACATCCTCTCGATATTGAACCTGACTGCGTCAAGACCTTTAAGCATGTCTTGCTTGTCAATCGGAACCAAATCCAAATCGAAGCGCACTCCTTTTAGGCACCAATTGGGAAAGCGGCTCTGAAGCATTGGAGGGCCATCTTTAACTTGATATTGTGGCCTATTAATAATTGTTTGAATGTCAGACTTCTTTAGAGGAGGAGAGCCGGCCAGGGTATCAGAAGGGATAGGAGCATCAGCCTTTTCAGAAATTTCAGGCGCGTTCTTCTCATCGAGTTTAACCCGTTTACTTGGGTCATCAGTAACATGCTTCTTCCCTTTATCATCGTGATATTTTCTTTTATGAGAGTCATCGTCTCTCCTTCTTTGCTGCTCTTCATAAGCACGCCTTTCGTGAGCTTTTCTAGCTGCACGCTCTTCATCATATTCTTTGCGGGAGGGAAGATAACGTCCATAATCGTAAGAATCGCGCCCTCCGTAGCGCCGGAAGTTGTCAAAGTATGAGCCGGAGCGTCCCATCGGAGAATCTGAAAAACGGAAAAGAAGTAAAGTTTAGAGATTTCCAGAAAAAGAGGATAAATGCTTATAAGTGCTGAAAAATCCTAAGTGTGTGTGGCGTGCAAGCTACATGCGTCAAACTACAGACCACGCTTTAGTGTAGAAACAGAAACAACTGGCGTGGTAGGCGTCAGGGTTTGTTTTAGGGTGGAAGTCGCTTCAACAGCAGGAGAAGTCACTTTCGGATTATTATCCCTGAAAAGCTCTTGAGAAGTTATCATGATATCGCTCAAGCCATCGAAAGTGTCATCACCAAGGAACTCAGCAGACTTCCCTTTTCCAACTTCCGTATCGATTGATTTCTCAAAAACTCGGGGATTCTCTTCCTCCTCAATAATTGGGGCAAGTGCCGACTTACTGGCTGACCCTACAACATCAGTAAATGTAGAACATTTTATCAAGGCAACTTCAGCAGCGGGTGCTTCCGATGCAGCTTCTTCTACAGAAGCTGGGGCATTCGAGGTCTCTGCTCGAGAATCTGAAGCAGCTAACGTTTCCGCATCAGAACTCGAGACTTCATGAATTTGAGTCGATCTAGAAGGATGTAAAAGTCCAAACTGGTGGAGAAACTCATCTTTCAATAGAAATTTCACATCCCGTTCTTCAATCGGAACAGCCATGAGCTCCTCCAGAGTTTGCTTATGACTGGGATCCCTAGAGGGAGAGAGGAGCGCTGAAATGAGAAAGCAAAGTTAAACACTTAGTGATTCGGACTGTAAGATACTCAGAGAACAAGGAGAAGAAAGGATAGGCATTCTTACTTCCTTCTCTCCACACGGCATAAAAACCAGGGGGACAGCGAACATAAAAATACTGAGTCAAAAACCCATGAGCAGTATCTGGGAGGCCGACAACCAGTTTGCGACTCCTGGCACTTCTTATAACGATGATCGAAGGATGATCTTTGATTCTGACAAAAGAGCACAGGTAACAGATTTCGTCAACACTGGGAAGACGGTTAAGCGTTCTGCTGAATAATACGCATAGCCCCATTAGAACAGCATAACCATTGGGATGTAATTGGAATGGAGCGATTGCCAGTTGGCGGAGAAGATGTTGAAGAAAATTGTTGAAAGGAGGAATGGCTCCGCTCGAGCACATTTGTCGGTTGACCGCCACAAAGCCAGGAGGTGCTACATCGGCAGTGTTGTTCTTTTTAGGAAGGATAGCGTCATCCTCAGCAATGCCAAATTGAGTACACAATTGCCGAAAAGTTTTGTACAATAAAGTGGAAGGGGCTCTTTCTGGGGGGTTGACTAAAGGAGCTGGAATGAAAATGGACTCTCCGGTCTGAACTGTTACATCTCCTTGTTGAGAAGCCATTCTACACAAGCAACTGGATATTCAAATATGAAGGTGCACGTTTCCTAAATAGTGTGAAGTGTTGTGCAAAATTAACAAAGATAACAAATAAATACAAACTGGAATTAAGCTAGTCGGTAACTGATCGATTATCAAATTTCAGGACTTGTTAATTTAAAAGTTCAAGTACAGTATTAAATGCAAACCGGATATTTTCAGTTGACTATTTCAATGTTGTTTTAATACTTTGCTTGAACTTGTTGGTTTAAAGCACTTCATACACACAATCTGTTTATGTTGATTATCTGTTATTAACTAATCTGTCATTTGATATGGGCAGTCGGTGACAGTATATTCGTCCCAATTTCTTTGTGGATATTTAATTAGATAGGTTATTAATCTGCAAGTTAGAGTGATCTGTGGGGAAATGCAGCAGTTCATAGTTCAGCAGTTCAAAATGCAGCAGTTCAAAGTTCGTTCAAAGCCCAAGTCATGAGTCGCCAACGACTGATGTTCTGACTCGTCCACGACTTAAGGGTTACAAGGCAGGTCGGTCGTACTTCAGGTCTTAAGTCGTGAAAATAAGAGACTCCAGTCCAAAGCGGCATACAACCTAAGTCCTAAGTCGTCTACGACTCAAGAACTATGTCGTAAAAAAAAAAAAAAAAAACTAAGTCGTCTACGACTCAAAAGGAGGCTACAGTCCAAAGCAGCATAAAATCCTAAGTCATGAGTCGTCTACGACTCAAGAATTATGTCATAGGAGATTTGACTCGTGAGTCGTACAAAGCTACTGAACCGTGGCCCTGCTAGCATCTCACTCGATTTGAACCCATTGACTTTTCTTCTAACCCGTTATCTTCCAAACCCGGTAACCTCTCAATCAAATTACGATCCCCATCCTAATTCCACGACACCATTGAACCATCCAAAGAGTTAAGTTCAGATCACCAAAGCCTCGTCAACCTAATCAATTAAAGCCTGAAGCGCAGTAACCCTGCATCTCCATCGCCCCATTCATCCAAAGATGAAATCGAGCAAAATCGGGCTCACGAACTACCGGTACGGTGGAATTCACAACAAAGCGTTGCACGAGGGGATGGATTAAGTATGGGGGGAGAATTCACGAATCAATGATGATTAAAGGTCAAGGATGGATCAGAAACACTTACGCAATAAAGAATGGAGAATCGAATTGGTAGATTGTTAGAAAAGGAAGGTATTGCCTCGAGAAAGCTTGGAGGAATAGTAATGGCGGATACGACTCAGGAGATAGGTAATGGGTAGAAGGGACGACTCAAGCATTTTATACCTTTGGGCAGTGGAACACGAAAAGGCATGCACGGGATAAGATGAGTCGAAGCACACGACCTACGACTTAGGCGTGTACTTCGAGGGGCAAATGTTAACCCTTAAGTTTCTACGACTCATGGAGTATTACGACTCATGAGGACATACGACTCATGGTCTTACGAGTCATGAAGCATACGACTCATGGTGCGTACGACTCATCAGGTTCAACGAGTTATGAAGTATACGACTCATGGTCTTACGAGTCATGAAGCATACGACTCATGGTGCGTACGACTCATCAGGTTCAACGAGTTATGAAGTATACGACTCATGGTCTTACGAGTCATGGAGTAAACGACTCATGGTCTTTACGACTCATCAGACTTGGAAACGTACGACTCATTAGGACTTACGACTCATGGTCTTACGAGTCATGGAGTATACGACTCATGGTCTTACGAGTCATGGAGTAAACGACTCATGGTCTTTACGACTCATCAGACTTGGAAACGTACGACTCATTAGGACTTACGACTCATGGTCTTACGAGTCATGGAGTAAACGACTCATGGTCTTACGAGTCATGGAGTAAACGACTCATGGTCTTTACGACTCATCAGACAAGCTTTCTACGACTCATGGTCTTACGAGGTTCAACGAGTTATGGAGATTTACGACTCATGAGAACTGGCGACTCATGAGGTCCTACGACTCATCACTCTTACGACTCATGAGGATCTGCGACTCATGAGAACTGACGACTCAGGAGGTCTCACGACTCATCAAGTTTATGACTTAAGGGCTATCAAACTGGAATCCAAGGCCCTGGCCTATGCTACTTTGATCTGATGAGTCGTCTACGACTTAGCACTTCTCTTCCAACTGAGCCGCAAGATTGACCATAAGGCGCCCACGAGACATCATAAGTCGAATACGAGTCACGACTTACCATGAGTCGGTCACGACTCATGACTTGGCCAAATTGAAAGCTCAGAAATCTGCTCCTATAAATACCCCATCACTTCCAACATTGAGGGGACTTTTGGCAATTCATTTCTAAAGCGCCGTTACTCTGTCGAACTCTCCAATCATTCAGCAAACAAGAATCCTTCAAGCATTCAAGACACTACAACAAACTTCGAGAGAAATTCTTAACATCCGACATGGATTCATCGAGTTTCATCGCCGAAGATTGAGCTAGTAGTCAAGATTGCTTCTTGAGATCGAATTGTACTGTTTTCACAGGAGATTTGTACCAATTTGTAACCAGATTCAATAATAAAGAGATTCAAAGTGGACGTAGGCTGAATCTTAAGCCGAACCACTATAAACTGCTGTCTTTTACTGCATTTCTGCTATTTTCCTGCTTGATTTCTGTTCCCGTTACACGGGTGGTGCTTTCACAATCTTACTACACACACCGGGTGTTGGCGTTCACATTTTGACGTTAACACTTGATCAGTTGGGAAAAAAAATGAAATAATGGATATAAATTCTGAGCATTCTTTATAAACAATCGAATAGATTGGTTTGGCCTCTTCTGATCTTTATGTTTTTGTTCGCAAAAGGCTAAGCGCACTAGTTTGTACTAGTAAATTTTACTAAGAGGAAATAACATGGTAAATGGTACAGTTAACCGTTGAATCAATGGACCACCCAACATCGTTTTCCTTGCGAACAAGATATGTACAGGGTTAAGTAAATGCAACAGAGAATATGGGCAACACCATGGCCAGCCATAATATGTTTTAGGCAATTATGTAAATAAACTTGGGTTGTTCCATGAATACAGGGTTAAGTAAAATGCAAACTGATCTATGTGGGCAACAAATCTCAATTTGAGTTAGTTATATATAGGTACATAATGAGTTTGTTTGGGCTAGTATAAACACGGGTATATAAGTGGTTTGTTATAAATATTAATAAATTATCCTGTTTCTATATAATTTTTGCTCTAAGTTTAGCCCAGCTTGCGCTTAGGCCCAGTGCAGTATTATGTTCTTTGTTTATAGTTGAAATAAAGTATAGTTGAAGTAGAGCATTGATTTTTTGACACAACCATGAAGTTTCAAAAATGCGATATCATGTTTAGATGAGGTTACAAGTTTGAATCCCACTAATACTAAAGGTTAACATTTGTTTCTATTTTAAAATTGAGATTTACATATAAGGTCACAAAATCAAATTTTATTTAACAAAAATATTTATGTTATTTTTCTTTATTTTTAGACTTATGTTTATTATATCAATATACAAAATTAAAATTAAAATTTAATAATTTTTTATCATATTAATTATACTTTTATTCCTAGATGCTTTAGATACCGATGTGCATATCCCTCGTACTAAGAGCATCTCCAACAGAGCGAGAATTCTCAAATCCGCACCCAAAATCGTCCCCAACAGAGTGCGAGAAATTGTAATAGTGCAGATTGGGGGGCCTTCGGGCTGAGAATCGCAGATGCGTTGAGGCGCTTGTTGAACAGGCGTCTGTTGCCAGGCGCCTGTTGAACAGGCGCCTACTATCAACGGCTATTTCCCAACGGTCGTTTTTCCTCTTTAAATAACACTCCCTCCCTCTTCGTTCATTTCAAACCAATTTTCATTTTTGCAATTTTTTTCTGCCACCGATCTCAACTGAAAATGTACTCCGATTTCGACGATGTAGCTGCAAGGGCCAGTTTTGACGAATACGACTTGCAAGACGCTACGATTCCTATTGGGGGGAAGTAACTAATGCAAGTTGGAGCGCTGCGGAAGACTACGATCTTTGCTACATTTACTGTGCACTATCAGTCGATCCTATTCGAGGGACCGATCAAAGTGGTGAATCTTTTTGGGGCAAAATTACTAATTGCTACAATCGGAAGAACATTAATCGAAAAAGAACGCTATCTTCGGTCAAAGGTCATTATGGAAAAATAAATCGTCAAACGCAAACGTTCGATTCTCAAATGTTCAAATTGAAGCAAACGAATCCTAGTGGCTTTGGGAATGAAACGCATTTAGTAAGCTTCAATGTAATTTCATTGTATTTTTTTTATCTTAGTTCCTTAAGTTTACCAGTTTTTTTTTGAACAGAGAATGGCCGCAAACAAGTTGTTCAAACAAATCTATAAACCTGATAGTAAACAAGCACCACATTTTTATCAGTTCATGCACGTGTATGACATGTTGGTCGAGCATGTTAAATGGAAATCATCGCTTCAGAAGACCGTTCAACAAGTTCAATCAAACAGCGGTAGGGGTAAAACGCCTAGAGTTGGAGAAACCTCCAGTCCTATGGAATCCCAAGAAAGCTTCGGTTTAGGATCAGAAGAAGGCCCATCCCCAAATGAAGATCATTTTGTTAGGCCACAGGGAGCAAAAGCGGCCAAAAAGAAGCAGACTGCGGCAGCGGATCAAGATGAAATTAAAAAACTCATGCTTGAATCTGAGGAAAGATTTAACCGGGCAATGGACACTCGAGCACTGCAACACCAAGAAAAGTTATCAAGAATGGATCAACTTATTGCTGGAAACCGCCAAAGAGATGAAGATGCAATCATGTTTATGGATACGTCACATATGTCTGCAGAACAGCTGCAGTATACGGAGCAAAGAAGGAGAGAAATTATGAGGCGTAGACTTGAAGAGGATCATTAAATGAATTACCGTTTCTACAACCATTGTATCTTTAAGTACCGTTATTTGTATTGTGTTCTTAATGCAAGCAATTAGTAATATAAGTTTTTCATTCAAATTGCATTACACTAAAAAATGATTTTAACAACCTTAGCTTAATTATACAGAAACAGATTACAATAACCTTAATACGAAACAACATAAACAGTAGTAGAAAACGTAAGAATACAAATAGAGTTTCACTGATTTCCAGAAAACCCCCAAAGATGATCTATGAGATCATTTTGTAGTCTTCGATGTAGTTGAGCACTACGGTATGACATTTGACTTTGTACATGAAACTCGAGTTCAAGTGCGCTTCCAATCATATCGTTGCGCCAAACAGGCGGTGGTGTAGGAGCACCCTCGTACACGTAATCTTCTTCCATGTCTTTTTCATCCTCTATAATCATATTATGTAAAATAATACAAGTGTATATTATTTTTGTCATTTTAACTGGTGACCAAAGTCTGCATGGATTACTGACTATGGCAAATCTAGACTGAAGAACCCCAAATGCTCTTTCAACATCCTTCCTCTGGCCTTCTTGCATCGCTGCAAACTTTGCTTGTTTATTGTTTTGTGGGTTAGAAATTGTCTTGACAATGGTACTCCATTTCGGATATATACCATCACCTAGATAATATCCATGATCGTACGTGTTACCTCCCAAAGTAAATGTACAAGGAGTAGATCTTCCGTTTGCTAAATCATTGAACAACGTAGATCGTTCGACTACGTTAAGATCATTGTTCGAACCTGGCATTCCAAAAAATGCATGCCATATCCATAAGTCATAAGACGCTACAGCTTCAAGAATAATAGAGGACCTATGAGATTTACCCTGATAAGCTCCAGCATACGCCTTTGGACAATTCTTCCACTCCCAATGCATGCAGTCTATACTGCCTAACATTCCGGGCCAACCTCTACTACCATGCATATTTAATAAGTTAATTATATCGGCCTCGTTCGGTCGGCGTAAGTATTGATCACCGTAAATGTCCACGATAGCTTGACAGAAATGTTCCAAACACTCTAATACCGTGCTTTCCGCCACTTTCAAATTTTCGTCAAGTGCGTCCGCCGGTCCTGCATATGCAAGCATTCTGAGTGCAGCTGTCATTTTTTGAATTCCTGTCAAACCCATTGTACGAGATGCATTGGGTTTGAAGATAAAGTATTTGTCATGCTGCTTGATACATTGGAGGATTCTAAGAAATAGAGGACGCCGCATGCGGAATCTTCTTCTAAAATCGGCATCTGTGTAAGTAGGATTCGGAACAAAGTAGTCTTCCATCAGTCTGTCGTTGTGCCATGAATGTCTACGATTTTTATACCGACGACCAACAACTGATCCACCGTGTTGCCTGCTCGATTGACCAACCTGTAGCGCAGCCATACTTAGTAGTTCCTTTTCGCGGCGAAAATGATCTTCCATCATTTCATCAAATTCGTCGTCGCTATCATCAAAAAATATATAATCTTCGGCCGCCATTTGTTATATTTGAAATTGTATGAAATAAGACTGAGAAATAATACTTCTCAACATCTAGCAAGCCTTTTATAGCTTAATTCCCGGTACTGTTCCCATCCCATCATACAACTGTAGCCATCCCAGCATACAACTGTAGCCATCCCATCAAACAACTGTAGCCATCCCATGTTTAAGCAACTACTGTACGTAGGAGCAGTGTTGAATGGTTCTTATCGTACAACTGTAGCAATATTACTTTATCTTATCATACAACTGTAGCCATCCCATCAAACAACTGTATCATCACATCATTCAACTGTAGCCATTTTCTTAACGCAGTAATACAGAAAGAAACAAGCCAATGTTACTGAAACAGCCAACAGTAATACAACCAACCAAAAAAAACCACTACAACCAACAAGTAACAAACTCAACGAGAATACACTCAACTTAAGGATATCCAAATCGTTCTAGCCAATTTTGACGTACGATATAAGCCTCATGTCCAGTGAACGTGCTGTGATATTTGAGAAAGTAACGACCTTCAAAGGTGGAACGGGTTGGTTCGAATACATTTTCAAATATAACTTCATTGATAACTGTACTGTACCGCGTACAGGCGTTGCAGAAGTTCCCATACGTAGTCCTCAACTCTACCTTCGTACGTCTGGTTCTACACTCAACATTGTTATTGTATAGTTCAGCAATGGTGTCCCAAAACTGAGTTGCCATTATCTCTTCATCGTCGCACATCTGATCAGTTTGTATAAAAACATTTACTAAATGTTTCAATTCAGTAGCCGAAAAAATTATGTTACTCATTGATTGAATTTACCGAACTTTTAAATGCTGTGATATATGAGTACAAAACTTTCTCTTAAATAAACAAGTCGTGATCCGCGTACAATAAAATGAAGCATGAGATTAAAGACCACGTGTCAAACATCCATAAACTGATTGACAAACAAACACAAATGTGTTTGTTACATCAACATCTTCACAATTCTAGTACATATAAGCTTAATAATAACCAAGCATAAATTAGCATCATCACCACCATATATACAGTCACATAATAACACAGTCTAAAACATCTAAATGGAGCACATCAGTCTATGTGATCAGAACCGCTATCAATCTCCTCATCGTCGTCACTATCGTCGTTGACGTCATCAAAGTCTTGCGGCTGAGGTCCCGCATGGAGCTGCTCCTGAAGCTGCTGAATCTGGGTCTGTAATCCCTGTATCTGCGCATCATATTGAGTCTGCTGTTGTTGGACCGCGGTCTGGTAACTCTGATACATCATCCCTGTATAATCGAGCGTCATACGCTCAAATGCAGCAATCATCCATCTATCATAATCCATGTACTGAGAAAACTGATATGCACACAAGAAAAATTATACACAAGTGAATAATATAATGACAAGTAATATAATGACAAGTAAATTAAGGAAAAATAAAAACTAATACAGACCTGATGAGGCTGGTACAATCCGGCGGATGATATACCCGTAATAGCGTCGTCTGTAGGATACTGCAAGGGATACTCCACAACCTGACCGTGTACATCATACGCTCTAAACGAATGGGGTGGTGGGTCGAAAGTAGGAGGCTGTGTGTACTGAGATGATGTAGGCTCAAAGGTGGCAGGCGGTAGTGGAACTCTACCAGAAGAGGTACGCGGCCCAATATGAACGGAGTTCAAACCCCGAATATAATCAGGTAAAGCGTAAGCACGTGGGGCTACTCGAGCCCAATATGAATCAAAGTCTCCCAAAACTGTAAATGCCTCACCATCCACCCAACCCGCACCCCTCATCGCATGAATATAAGCTGGTCCAACCCGAATATCACCATACATATCATCCCATGGTAGCGGATCTGATGGAATGCGAACTATACCATACAACTGTAGCCAACACCGATCCCCTAAATACCATATGAAAGGACATGTAGCAACCTGAAAGCAGATCCTACGTCGCGATATGGATACATGAAAAGTGAGTGGATGGTCAGGACCGGGCTCTAGGAACTGTAAGTACTGATCCCATGGACGAATGATAATGTTACCACGCCGCCTCATATCCATCTGCTGTCTAGCCTCCATCAACTCATTGTGCACCCCTTGTGCAACACGGGACAAATGCATAGGAGGACCCCAACGACGCAATCTGGGAAAGTAAATATAGGGTGTGGCATTCGCCTCTACAATAAGTCGGGAGTGCATATTGGCAGTATACTCGTAGTACCAAAATGGAAGAATGTACCAAAAGCCATACATCTGTCTGGACTGCTGAAGCGCATATGTATCTAATGCTACGTACAAATAACCAATAATAGCAGTACCATAATCATATATATGGAGTCCATCCACATCTACTAACCCAGCCAGAAAACCAAGTCTAATAGTACCCTTATTGTTACTAAAAAATGTAGACCCAAAAAGGTATAGTATGAATGCATGGATAACGGGAGTGTGCATATCCTCAACGGCCATGTACTCTACTATATAACGCTGCAAACAAGGTAGAGTAACAGCTCCTCCTCTAACCTCCTCATCGGCCATAGTCGGTAAATAAGCTGAATATGACTCGAACTCCTCAAATGAACTATCAAATGGAACAGGGAGACGGTCAGGTCGACCAACCTCTATGCCAGTGAGCATATAAAAATCTAGGGGAGTCAGTCCTAACTCAAAATCAGGAAAATGAAATGTGTGAGTGGTCGGCCACCATCTCTCGGTAAGGGCCTCTACTAGACAACGATCTACATGTGCAAATCTAGGTAAAGCAAGAAATTCACCAAAAGGTGATGCATGTAGCCTATCCAAAATCGGCTCCGGTAACTGATCAAAATGTTCAGACATACACCTATACCAACTACCTCGCATCGCTACGTGACGAACCTAAATATATGATTATTTAATGTTAAGGTAAATAAGGAATTATTATACATTTATATTTACATGGTCGTTTATTAAGCAATAAATAAATAACGTATACCTGTGGCGTCGCTATAGCTGCAGTAAGTCGATGCGAAACAGTAGGAGGCAAGTCGTGCAAAGATCGTAGATCGGCTGGAGTCACGGTAGCATCGGGAGGGATATGAGCAAGTCCGATATTGGCATCAGTCGTATATCGAACGGTGCGTCTACCGGTTTTGACCGGACGGGGCGGCATTTGGACGCGAAGCTGGTTAGGAAATGAGGGATGGGAAGAGTGTGGAATGAGAGGGAACGTGGAAAATGCGCCTGATATAGGCGCATTAACCAGGCGCCTGTTGAACAGGCGCCTGGACATCAGGCGCCTGTTCAACAGGCGCCCGCCCTCATTTCTACAACAGAAATGAGGGCTCCAACATTTTGGAGTGCGGAAAATCGAATTTCCGCACTCCAAACTGTTGGAGATGCTCTAAAAATCTCCTCTTTGTGTATAGAAAACTTGCTTATTGCGTTAGATACAATTTACAGTTTACACTCCGACATACTTTACTCTGTGTAAAGGGGCTAAAGGTGAGTATAAGTTATCCATATTTAACATAATGGATGTTTGATTTTCTCTCTCCCTCTCTCTCTTGTCTGTCATTTAGTTCTGCTTACCAATACATTGACGAGAATTTTCAGTCCCTCCATCTGAAGTAGTTTTCGTATGTATCTGCCAACATTCCATTCTGTGCATCTTGAAACAGCCAACCTTCAGAAATTTCAACTGAAATGTTTCACTCACCTGCTATTATAAGAAAACTAAAATGTAACTAAAATGTTTCACTCACTTTAGCTGGGAAATACCTTTAACAGATCCAGTATCATAAGAGTTCAAAACTGAAATATTTACATTGCTTATGCTGGAAAATGCACTGTGAAAGCAGTGAAATAGCACTGGAACAACACAGTGGAACACGTGCGTTTATCTAATCATTTAATTACTAATTATCTTTTAATTACTTACATTAAGTGATTAAAGGTTAATTACTTAATGTAAGTAATTAAAAGATAATTAGTAATTAAATGATTAGATAACTGAAGCAAGAAAACCGGGCTGAGTCTGATACTGTGCATAACTGAGATCGCAGCTTGATCCATAGAATAAAGCTGCGCTGAAACTGAAGCCAGAAGAATGCAACCGAGATTTGGACTGAAACTGCTCCTAATATATTAAAGTTCAGATGCATGCAACTGAGAAAGCAGGTCTATTTCTTTTTTAATTGTCACATGTGCGTTTCCACTACCTCTACTTGTTTTCAGATGTATACATTCTGTTCCCAAAACTAACTTCATCCTCTTTTAGTTTAGTTATGATGTCCACATGTAATTTCATATTTTATAGCACAAATTTTTATGTTATTTTTTTGGTTATAACAAGTCAATACCTTCCTAAATATTAAAGTTGTTGCGAAATATTGAACATTACTATTCTTCAACATGACCATAGATGTGGCAGAGGAAGTTACCGTGTTAGTAACAAGATTTTAATATAAAAAGTCCATATAATCTTCCTCCATATTATCTTTAGAGCCCATCTGTACAATGCAGACCTGGTTGCTCAGAGTGGTCTGGAGCATACCCATACCAGTTCAGAGCATACAGAGAGCTGTTAAGACCACTTTAGACATAGAGACAATGTTCAAAGAAGTTCATAGGCATTTCCATAACAGTTTAGAGCAAGCTCAGACTGTTCAGAGCCGCTTCGGGCTGTGCAACGCAGTTCTGATGCATATTAGAGCAGTACGTGGAGTATTTGGAGATGCAAGTGGATTGCAATAACCACAAAAGCAAAGAGCTGATGGTGTTTTAGAATTTGATGATTTAACTTTTGGAAGCATATAGCTGTCGTATTTTCCTTTGGTAACCCGATCGATAATGAGTTTAATTCCAAAACTTGTAATTTTTCTATACAAGGTTATGAATTTGTATTTTTATTGTAAATGAAATTATATTAACCATTCATGAATATAATATTTGTATCATTTAAATAACATTAGTGGATATTTGTAATAAGTACTATTCAGAACATTTGCTGAAAGATGTGAATATCAGTTAATGAATAGTAACATAATGTTGTCATAATTACATTAATTTTTTTTGCAAGCAGTAGTTATCATTAGACTATACACATATATAAATAATTGTTATAGATAATATTTATGATCATGAAATATCACGTGGAATGTTTGTAACACTCATGGATTATGGAATGTTGTAAATATGATATTTGCAAAGCATATGGAACATGGTTGAAATAAAAAATACAACGTTTGAAATAAATTATGTTAAACTTGTTTACAATGTTTTAAAATTGTTATATTAAATTTGACAACTTTTACTAAATGATATATACGTTGTTTTTACAATATTTATTTGTTTTACAGTTACATTAACAACATATAATAAACATTGAAAATGTAAAAATATCAGTCTTTTTGAACGATGTAGAATTTTTTTTGTTAATGTTTTCAACACATTGCAGAAATAATATTTACAATCTTTTGAATCCATCATCGTGCAAAAGCTTTCTAATCGATATATGAAATATGTATAACGGTTAAAAGGTGTTGAAAATATGTTATCTGCATCGGTAGATACAACATTAAATGAATGTTGTGAAAAACACTAATTTTATGCAACTATGAATATGACAATGGCAGCACAAACACTGTTGAAGTGTTTTTATAATGTTTATTCACCATTGTAAAATTGTTTTTTTCTTGTAGTGTGAGAGGCTCAGCATCTTTCATTCAACTCTATAGGCGGTATGCGGCATTGATGGAATTCAACATCCTTAACTTCATCGATGACCTACGACATTGCTTATTACTCTTTGTTGATGAGGAGCGGCATTGTATGCTTTCGGCATTGATTTATCTTCATACTTTCGACATTGCTTGTTGATGCAACATCATGGTTATGTCAACATGTCGTATACCTTAGGGATTGATAATGATAGTAACAAAGGTGTAACACTGCATTGCTTTGCCTAACATCACAACACTTATATCACTTTACTACAAACTTGTTCTCACCGTTTTGGCTTCTCCCATTTTGCTCGCCCCTCTGGCTCGGGTAGTTGGTTGTTCTTCCATATGTTTCCTTCCTTCCTGGCTCTTCTGGCTCATTGACCCTAGCATGAGCTAGCTTTGTTGACCTATCTGAAAAGACTTCGTTTTGTGATTGCAAATCACGATCCATCTTTATCAAAATTCGCCAATTCGCGATCTAGTCTAACATCATGGGACACTACTCATTCTAGTTTTCATCATGTCTATGAGCACTTTGGTGAACATTAGAGGCTGCTCCTTGTTGTCTGAATTGCTGAATTATTTGATCAATCATTGTTTGTCATTGCTCATCAATTAATGTTGACAAAGTTGCAAGCATTTTTGTTACCTTCTATTTGGTTATCTATTGAGATATATTTAAAATATATGATTAGATATTATGATATATGATTAGGATATTATGCTATATTTAGAATATATGATTAGATGTTATGAGTAGTATGTAATAAGGGATATATCTTCGGAAGATTTCCTGCTGTTTCCGCAATATATGATTAGATGTTATGAGTGGTATGTAATAAGGGATATATCTTCGGAAGATTTTCTGCTGTTTCCGCAATTCTAGAGTTACCATAAGATAGAGTCTGGGGTATGTATTATAAATAAGGATGCTGGTGATTAATAAGAATTCAAGCTGAGTTTTACCAATTCTTCATCAGACTTGTTTTTATGTCAGCGCAAATATACTTTGGATATTATTTCTGAAGCAGGCTTATTGGGGGCAAAACCGATTGGGTTTCCTATAGAACAAAATCATAAGATAGGTCTTGCAACTGGAGAGTTTCTAACAGATCCTGAATCATACCGACGACTTGTGGGTCGTTTGATTTATCTTGCGGTTACTTGACCGGACCTGGCTTATTCAGTTCATATTTTGTCTCAATTTACGCAAACACCTCGAATTGAACATTGGGAAGCGACTTTCTGGGTTGTGTGTTATTTAAAAGGGACTCCGGGTCAGGGTATTTGGCTCCGTGCTGACAGTGAGTTGACCTTGGAAGGATGGTGTGATTCGGATTGGGCGGCTTGTCCCCTTACTCGTCGCCCGTTGACAAGTTGGCTTGTGTTCCTTGGTCAATCTCCTATTTCTTGGAAGACAAAGAAACAACATACGGTATCTTGGTCTTCCGCGGAAGCCGAATATAGGTCTATGACTGCAATTATCTGCGAATTGAAGTGGCTAAAAGGGTTGTTGTTGAGTGTGGGTGTGCATCATCCTAAAGCTATTAAATTATTTTGTGATAGTGAATCGGCATTACATATAGCAAATAATTCTGTTTTTCATGAGCGGACGAAACACATCGAGGTTGATTGTCATTTTGTTCGTGATGCGATCAATGAAGGTTTGATATCTCCTACTCATGTCTTGACATCGTCACAGTTGGCGGACATATTTACAAAGTCTCTCGGCAAGGCTCGATTTGATTTTCTTCTCTTCAAGTTGGGCATTTTTAAATCTCATGCTTCAACTTGAGGGGGGGGGGGTATTGAGATATATTTAGAATATATGATTAGATATTATGATATATGATTAAGATATTATGCTATATTTAGAATATATGATTAGATGTTATGAGTGGTATGTAATAAGAGATATATCTTCGAAAGATTTTCTGCTGTTTCTGCAATATATGATTAGATGTTATGAGTGGTATGTAATAAGAGATATATCTTCGGAAGATTTCCTACTATTTCTGCAATTCTAGAGTTACCATAAGATAGAGGTTTGGGTATGTATTATAAATAAAGATGCTGGTGATTAATAAGAATTCAGGCTGAGTTTTACCAATTCTTCATTATCACATCAAGGGATTGATTAACTTTTGAAGTTCACCTTTGATTTTGTTATTAAATACTTCCAAAATGCTCCTCATTGACAACAACCGTCGCTGTCCATTTTTTTGTTTTCTTTCACAACCATCTCCTAGTCGGAATCAAGCTAAGGACTTCTTGGAGATCTGATTTGCATCTTGAGCTAGTATTTTCAGTGAAAGCACAAAAAATGTTTGCTCAATTTTTGGGTAAACACCTTGTAAAGATTGAGTAGAACTATCGATTCTGAGTGTAATCAATAGTTGTTTTGTTTAATGGATTTTTGAGAACAATGGTGTTTACCTTTATACATGTTCTTTTCAACGATTTTCACATCGGTGATCTCCACGATTGATCGTTCTTTGACTGATAGCGGTTAACAATTCATCCGTTAATACTAGAGAAGAAGAAGAAACAAATAAAGATTCAAGACAACATCTTCATGGATTATGTTGGAGTTGAAAGTGATCTTCTTACATAACACACACATATGTTTGTTGTTTGTAGGTAAATTAAGCATACAAGTAAAACGGAATTTGAAAGAAAATCACCGTAAAGAAAATATAATAAAGCGAAATACATAAGAGCTTCACGTGAAAAAAGCTTCACAACTTGAGCATATGTTCAATTTGTGAACACTGCTATATATAAAATGATTGATGTTAGAAGATAAGCTTAGAGCATATTGTACGAACAAGCCTATAGTAATCTCGTCCATAAATCTCTTTGTCTGGTTGACTTAACCATTTTCAAACTCCAATCGAATTGGTACACAAAATCTCTTCGTCAAATTTGAGCAAACATCTACTGTATAGAAGTTTAGGGGTTAGAAATGAAATGTGAAGTAACAATGGAGAAGATGAGTTCAGATATAGGAAACGCATTGATGGAGCTTTGCTTAGTGAAGTACGATGAAACCAAAAAAGAAATATCCACTCTTTCCTTTTTACGCCTCTCCAATCTTCTCATTCTCGCTCTTCGTATCACATCTCTTTCATTTCGTATTGTATTCGTTTTGCCTTAATGAATATTAACTAAATCATTATTCAATGATTATTTTGTGCAGATAAGTTTGGACCGACAATGACAGTCTTGAGGCAAGACATACAGAGAAATATAGAGGTATATATAATATAGAGGTATATATATATACTTCTCTTTGAATTCATATTTACATCCTGATTGATGCATGTTAACACAAACAATTCAATATATTGCAGATACTGGAAAATGTTTATGAATCAAATCCAGCAATATATCACAAGTTTGCAAGAAATGATGAACAAAGAGTCTAGTGAAGGAACAACAAAAAAGCCTGAAAGTTGCTCAAAAGCATTAGTTTGATTAACCAGGTACTCAAAACCAACAAAAAAAATCTCTTGTTGTTACATGTATTACTCCAACTCCATTATTTTCCACGATGGAAGACTATTCTTCTTTTCAATATGCGCTCATTGTCCACGCACAATGCGAGACACTCCAACAATAAACTAACAAATGTAATATAATATTTTAAAGGCATATAACCTCTCTTTACAACCAGGTCACATTGTTTTGGAATAGAAGCATTGAAAGGAGTAAATAAGGATTGTGAACTGAGCCTGAATAAGTAGTGGAAGAAGCATATAAATGCACGTTGCAGCCATGGCATGGTTGGTTCTCTTCTGCTGCTTATAAAGTAATTCTCTGTGACCTAACATAAAGCATCAAAATTTGAGTTTGACTGAGTGAATGAGCACAATTTAATTGGTTAGTTTTTTTTTCTTGATTTTTTTTTGTTTAAAAGGAAAATAATGTGGAAATGCATATGCAAACAGGTAGCACAGAAGCTCATTCCTGAAAGAGAAGTATTCATTAGCTTACTTGGTGCCCAGGGCCAAGAGTATGAAGCGCTAAAAGCGGAGATTCAAAAGTATATATTACTAGTTAAGCTATATCTTGATCAGCTAAATCTACTTCTGGTGAGTTTTATTTCTCTCTGGACTTCTATTAACTGTCATTCCATTTTTTTTTATTGAATAGTAAACAAAACATATCTGGTATCTGTCATTTTAACATGAACTTATATGTAATTCTTAACTTCGTAGAAACATTCAAAATGCAGAGAGGTTTTCAATTGGATAAACTGTACGTAGTCTTACCAAGAGAGTCGATCGATCTCTTTTCATGTATATACTCTCCCTTTTATTGTATGAATCAAGATAGCTTTAGAATTTAAAACCAGGTCTTATGTATATTAGTTATTTTCTATGGTGCATTTAGTAGATGTACTAATGTTTATGGAGCATCCTTTCAAACAAGTGATATATTATCAGCATGCAGAACCCCAGTCAAGGGACATTAAATTTTATTTTATTTGGTGAGTTTCACGAAATGGGAATTCAATACAAAAGATGCAAAGTAATAAAATGTTTTCATATACGTATGTTCAACTACACATGCCAACCTAGTATGAAGCACAGACCAGCAGCATTGCAGACACAAATATGGAAATACCCCTTAACCTCAAACGACCACTTCCAGATCCTTCCACCACTGTCGAATTCGGATCCACACTTTTCGGATCATCCATACTCAAATTCGGATCTCCCACCTTCATATCCTCATGCAAAACGTACACATCACACTCAATAACAGTATTCCCACTTCCCGCATCCAACCGGTTCGTCTTCGCTTCCACGTACCCTCTGGCGAACCGAAACTTCCCGCTCCCTCCGAGGATCGGCATTTCGCTAACGCCCGATGCCACTTCGTTCCTTCCCAAAACGGCCAACGTGCTCCCGTTGTGTTCGCCCTCCACGAACTCGAAGTTCATCATCATCGTCAGAGCCACCTCCTCCTGCGACGCGAACGCGTACATCCCTTGCGCGCGTCCAATTAGCTTCGAATTTGGGTCAGGACCTTCGGTTAGAGGGTCATCCATGATGACGAGTGCTCCGAAGGTTGTGTTGGATGAGGTGGCGGCCGTGGCTTGGGCGATTCGGACTGCGGTCTGGCTGGATCCGGTGGGTATGTCGTGAAAGTAGAAGTGGAGGTGGGTTTCGGTTTCGGATGTGGTGGTGTGGACGACGTGAGACAAGAGGAGGAGGGGGAGTGCTAGTTTGAGTGATGGATGCATTGTAGGAGTGCATTTGTTCAATTTGCTATGTGGTTAATATAGCGTGCGCCATTGATTTGTAGCTTGAAGTGGTTTATGTTTGGTGAGCTAAGGCTTAATTCAGGTAGGATTGACTTTTCAATTCTTTTTTCTTTTTCATGTCTCTAATTTAGAAAATTGTCCGGCAGTCGAAACTAATTTCAGGTGAATTCCGTTAGTGTTTTCATGTGTATAAATTTTATAGAGAAGGATAAATTTAATAGCGTCACCTTTCATCATCCTATTAACAAATATTGCTGACAAGGAGAAAAACTGAAGAAAATAGGAATCTGATGGACCGAATTCATCAATAATTTGACTAGAGAGAACTGGCTTAGGACAACAAACCGCCCAGTCTTAACGTAAGACGTTCTTCAGTAATCAATGGCTATTTTCAACTAGGCATCGGCTATTTTGGCCAATCGAAGTAGCCCAAGAAAATTAGACCATCCGAGCTTGAGTTGGACTTAGTCTTATTTTTCACTCTTATAAATTTACAAAAATCATTTTCTTAACCACGATTTACTTCGTTTTCCTCACTTTCTGCACTTTAGGAAAACAATGTTAGATAGCGATTTCGACTATGAAGATCTCGAAAGCTTGATCACAATAAAAGAATTTTTGAATGAAAGAAAACAACCGATATATATCGATTTACACTTTAACTTTCATGGCATGCACTGGGTTATCCATATTTTTTTCAAACATCAGGAGCGTTGTTAAAAGAAACTTTCGAATAAAAATATTGTGCTTCATTATGTTGTATTAGCATTTGATATCTTACGGTTTGAAGTGCTCAAAGGAAGTCTGAGTACAAGAAATAATTGCAATATTTTTATACACCACCACTTTGTCTCATCCAGCATATCGGATTATGAAAATATTTCAACAATCAGGTATGATGCTATAAAAGCTGTTACTTTAATGTCAAAAGATACAATTAAACTATATGATCCAAATTTAACACCGAACCGGATCAAATTAGAAGTTCTAACTGATATTACTCATTTTTCGAAAATTGTATTAGAGCAACAGACAGTACGAACGTAACACACTTACCGCGTAGCAATGCACATCCATTTTTTTGGTGAACGAATATGCCACACAAAATGTTTTGACGATTTGTTTATTTGATATGATTTTTACGTATTTCATGACTGTTGTGAAGGAACAACACATGATAATAGTGTTATCAATTCTGCAATAAAAAATCAAAACATAACTTTCCACATCTCGACCAATTTAGTATTATTTAGTTGATTCAGATATCTGCAAATAAATGATTATATACCTCCATATCGAAATGTGGGACATCATATCTCCGATTTAATGCCACAACCAAAATAAAAAAATGAAAATTTTTAATGTTTACCATTCAAGTTTATGCATGGTAATCAAAAGAACATTCAGAATATGAAAATGAAAATTTTCGATCTTTAGTAATATTTCGACTTTTGAAATTTCAATTCAATTTAAAGTGGTTGTCTCTACAATGATTATTTACAATTTCATACTAAAATACAACAATGGAGATGCATAATTAATGTCATATGATAATGATATGATCTTATTCTAGAAGAATACTACAATATTCAAGAGAGATGAGCAAAAATGAAAATGAACCGATCGAAAGGAAAATAATATGGCTTTGGTTGGATATAGGGTACGGAATGAACTTAATGCTGCATGACTTCACTAAATTTATTTTCTAGTTTGTATTATAATATTAATGTATAAGTATTTGGTATGCTTAATCTGTTGTTGTGAAATATAATAGTATATGATCTTTGTTTGATGCTAATAAACATATACACACACATTCTAAACGTGTTTGTTGTTGTACTATTACAATATCAAAGAATAAACAAATAAATATTTTATTCCAATAAAAATTTTAATAGTAGAATAATTACAGCAAGAACTCCCACAATATTTTATGTTTTCTACCATTGGCACCAAAAAAATTGCTTCCGGCCACCATGAAATTTTTAGTAGATATCGTTTTTTTATATGTTACTTAACATCAAATTAAATTTTCCATTCGGCCTTAAACACTGTGCGTCTTTGATTTTCAATAGTTGTTCATAGCCGTACGGTGATAAACAAACATGTGTGTTTGAATTCGGACCGTCGTTTACTGTCGTACAGTGATAAACATCCGAACAATATTCTGGCGCCAATTTGATAAAACAAAACAATGTATCATACTAGTAAGCATGTAAATAGAGTTTGACGGTGGCCATTAGTTATGTGAGCCAAAAGTAATTTTCTAGGTGCCTATAATAATACACTATTTTATGTACACTGTTTTTATACACCTTCATACACATCAATTTGCACTCTCTCACTCACAACACTTTCAATACAATAGTCACTATATAGTTTTATCCTCACTCACCCGAATACAATTTTTATCTTCTTTTTCCAACCTTTGTCTAGCTAGAAATCTGTTTTACCTGAAAACAGTGAAGCAGTAAAAGCAAAAAAGAAAAATTGAAACTGCAAAAATATAAATATATTTAAACTCGAGATTGCCTCAGTTTATTGGTTTTCTTCTTTTCATATTTTAAACAAACACCAAAATTAACGAACATTGATCAATGCAACAAGTGCGTACAAGGACCGGTACAACATTTTTATGGGAGACGGAAATTCAAAACTAAGCCAATATGTGCATTAGCAACTTAAGACATGCACAGTGTATCACCGTCTTAAGACATGCACAGTGTATCACTGTACATGCCTTAAGATCAAGCAATTCCAAATAAACAAGGTGCAATAACATCACCAGCATGGTCAAGCAGAAATTAGCGCTTAACAAAGTGCCCAGGCATGCAACAAGCACACGACACATGCATAAAGCAAAGTAAATTCAAGTTCAGATTTAACGTGCAAGTGCGCACAAGCCGCATAAGTGCCAGAACAAGCCTGCAAGATCAACACACACATCACATGCACAAAACAGAGCCAAATATATGCCACAACACATAAGCTAGGGCAAGTACATAAGAAACAAGCAAAAACAAGTACACATTTAAAGTGCAGGAGCCTGTGTAAGGGCACATGCAATAACCCGCCTTTTCGACCATCAAAAGTCAGCACAAAATACATCCACGTATTCAAATGCCGAACATCCAATTGTAGGAAAGACAGATTGTTAGGATAAAATGAAAAAAAAGAACAAAGAGAAACAAAATCTCACAGTGGAATGATCACATATTATATAAATTAGACAATAAAAGCGATCACTTTAGAATACATAGTATATCAATGTAAAAACAAATCTCATCAGCTTGAACAGTTAGAACTTCTGACCTTACAATTGTTGATGGGTATATATAATAACACAACGGAAAATAAAAATACTACGGCAGTTGAACATCCCGCTCTACTCAATGAGCTTCATGTCTCACCAACAAAATCCCAAAAAAAACTCGGTCGGACCCGAGCATTATAAAAAAATAACGCCCGAATCAGTCTGGAAATATCAGCATGAGAAACCTCAAGTATTATAATGAACATAAAATAATTTTGTAAGGCCATGTCATTAATCACAAAACGGGTTTTACCTCAGAAAAACAACTTTCACATATGAATGAATGGAAACAAATCAAAACAAAACCCAAACTTGAAATGGCATAAACAAGATCAAATTCCAAACTTAAAGAATGGACACAAATAATTAAACATCGAGAAGAGCTCCGGACACTTCTTGATACAACTAAGAAAACAATTCAAAGATTTGAATAAAAAAAAGAAAAGGAATTTTTCAACAATGACTAGGAGAGTGCACCCCTCTCATTGAAAGTATACCACTAGAAATATAGATGAGAACTATGATGGCTCTCGAACGTTTAAGCCGGACTTCGCCAACCATACCGAGTATCTAAGTTTTTCACATCTTCGTGCGCATACTGCCGAATCCAAACTAGAGTAGATGTGAAGATACCCTAATAAGAGCAACCCTACATAGCTTGGCTTCCACTCGCTCTTTGGTTTTTGTAACGACCCTGAAATTCCGACCCAATTTAAAACTTTTAGAACCGTTATTTTAATATAAAGTGTAAAACTTTCATACGATTTCAATCAACGTCCAAACTTTGTTTCTGAATTGCGCCTTGATTATTGTAGATATGGGTAAAGTTTCGTCAGAAAATACCGCAGTAAACTTCGTGCGCGTTTTACTGCACATCAGTTCATTTTTAAAACGTGAAAATTTTTATCTTCCGAACCTAAATATTTTTACATAGAAAAATTCTAAATCATTTTCTGACAAAGGCATCATTTTTCGTTTTTCAAAATTCAGATATCTTTAGCTCCGTCGATCTTATTCTTCGGTGTTTTGCTGCATTCTCCGTAATAGAAATTTCAAATATTCACAAACGATTTCCGTTATCGTTCAAACTTCACATTTGGAATACGCCTAGATAGACATAGGTGTACGCCAAATTTCGTCGAAAAATATTGTAGTAAATTTCGCGCGTCAAATTTACCTATTAGTTTTAATTTTATGTGTAAATTTTCTATCGTCCGAACTCAAATATTTTTCGCAATGTTGCATAAGAAAAATATTCTGATCATGACGGCGCATTTCGTTTCGTCAAATTTCGTTTTTAATTGCTAGTTAAAATGTTCACTCGTGCAAATGGTTCAATAAGATTTACCACTCCGCAAACAATGTCAAACCATAAATATCTTCATACCGTTGTGTCCGCCTCGTTGCGCTGATCAGAACGGTATAATTGTTTGTGTCAATCGGTATTCGGCGTTGCAAATTTTAATTGTTAACGGAGCACACACCGGTCCGTTACGCAGCGCAAACCGGTACCCAACATTTCAGCTTCAAATTTTGGAGCCAGTCAGCTGACCTTGGGAACACCAATAGCCTCCATTGTGAAAACCATCATTGTTTTACTGTGCACTCACACATTCTGCCTTCTGCAACATTAATTGCGTTGTTTCACTTCATGTGATAGCTGTCTTCTATCCCTCTGCAAATTCTATTCTCTGTCTTTCCCCCCTATTCTTTCTTTTATATATATACTTCACAGCACACGCAGAGCCAAACCTTCATCTTCCTTTCATATATTTCATTTGGAAAAGGTTACAGCTCACACATTTCTCCTTCTCTTCACGTTCTTTGTTTTTTTTTTCTTACTTCAAACATGAAGCCTTGCCCTCAGCCCTGCCTGCCCCACCACCGCGCCCCAGCCCGCACCTGCCTGGCCTCCACCAGCCCCGTCCCCGTGCCCCACTCCAGCTCCCTCCGCCCTGCCTGCAGCCGACGACCAGCCAGCTCGTCCCCACCCCACCACCTCCGCCCTACCAGCTCCGCATCCACACCCCGCCACGCGCCAGCCTCCGCCCCAGCCTCCCTCCACCACCGGAACACCGCAGCACCCGCCAACCGAGTCCCCACTGCACCAGCGCCACGCGCCAAAAACCCAGCCCGCGCCCACTGCCACCAGCTCCACGTCCCCACTACCACCAGCTCCACGTCCCCACTGCCGTCCCCAACGCCCAGCACGCACCAACCCCCAGCCCACCCTCCGCCTGCACGCCGAACCCACCAGCACACCCACCGCACCCCTGCCTCCGTCTCCGCCCCATGCCACCACCAACAGCCTCGCCCAGCGCCCAGACCACGCACACGTCCGCCCTAGCCCCTGCCGTCCCCCAGCCCCTGCTCCTCCGCAGTCCCCTCCGCCGTCCCACTTTCCCCCACTTCCTTCGCCCACGCCACCAGCCTCCTCCGCCCAGCCAAGCCCCGCGCCAGTCCGCCCAGTCCCCAACCACCAGTAGCCCGCTCCCCCGGCAACCCAGCCTGCCCGCCACTGCCCAGCTCGCCGCCGCCACTGCATCGCCTGCTCCGCCCTGTTTTATTATTATATATAATATATATAAGTGTCCAGTTTGTATAGTTGCAGTATAGATGTTAATATGTAGGTATATAATATGTTAATTTATATAGCAGTGATAGTTGGTAAACTTTGGGCTCATGTTTATTTGATTGTGCCGTTCCAGCAACAGCTGATCCGGGATCTCAGTCGTAGGCTTCATCCGGCTTGTTTGAATCTATCTAGCTTCGTTATTTTGGTATGGTTTATATATATACAATCGATATATATACTTTGTATTGAACCATGGTTGGATAATCTTTTATTTGATTTGCAGTTGTGTTCGTTTTTGCGTCGTGCCGGTTAGTGTCTATCTTATCTATTCGTCTTCGTGCTTCGTCGTCCAATCTTTAACCACGAAAGGTGAATATTTTATATTCACGACTCAATCTATTATGCGATGATAATCAAGTGATAATTGTTGTTAATACTAATCTGGATATTAAATTGTTGATTGTTAGAATTTGGTTGAAATAAAATTGTTAACTTCTAAAAATTTGACGCCATGTATTGTTTAAATTGATTAAACATGTTGAACTGAAATATGATGTTAATTAGAGTAAATAATAGTGACATTAAAATTGATAAGTACGATTGATGTAGAAATTTGATAACGGACACCAAGTAAAATCATAATGTAATAATCTTTAATCCGTAGGATTCTAGGAATAATTATATTAATTTGCATAAATAACGAATGTAAGTTAATATGGTTATTTCGGGATTATTTGAATAAATTGTTAAATGGTTATGTATGGTTGCTATTGCTTGTTTATTTACTTTTACACCATCCCAGTTATCACACTGCAAGTTCCCTTTGCTATGCTTTATATTGAATGATATCGGGTTGAAATGATAAATACCCACTTAAACAACTTAGCCTAGGATAGACAATTAAAAATAAGAAACCCGATTGGTCAACAAAATTATTTTGAAATTGGAATCTATTTGAAATTAAGGAATGAACTTAATAATTTGTTTGGAAATCAAGTAACGACTTAATGGATTTAATTGAAATAAATTAATGGATATAATTGAAACGGATTAATAAATCTATTTAATTAAAGAAAAATGAATTGGCGAATTTGATTGAAATAAGATTTAAAACAAGTGAGTTTTAAAATTTAATAATTTAATTTATTAGATTGGTAGATTTAGATTTAGACTGAGAGTTAAATTAAATAGATTTGAACTTGTCATAAATAATAATTTAGATTTAGGAAATTTTGACTTAAAATGGAATACGAAACTAACTAAAGTTTTATGGATTTAATTTAGCGATAATTTAAATGTAAAATGATTTTAAATTTAAGGAAATTGATTTAATCAAATTTATGATTATATTTAATGTAACGATGAATGTAAATATGAATTGAGATAAATAGAATTTGATTTAACGATTCGAACTTAATTGACCGGTAAAATTCGAATTAATTGATTTTGAACTAAATTTAATAAGTGAGTTATTAAATTTAACTTGAATACTTAATTATATTGTTAATTCAAATGTTTGAACTACAGATTTCATTTGAAAATATGATTTTAAATATCCAAAATAAATTGAATCGTGAAATGTCAAAATTTGGAAGTCAAATTTGCACCTTGACTTTTGGACTTTGATTTGTTTTAAACGTTAAGTTAACCGACCATTGGGTAATAAATACGTAGTTATTAAAGAGACCGGGATCAGATATGGACATACTCTCTGTCGATACCGAAAACCACTTTAATAACTATTACACGCGAAGTGTTGATCCAGAATGAAGTGGATGGTTTGGTGAACGCGTTGACTGAAGAAAGAGAACGATATTGGACGACCCCTGACATGACTAAAACAGGAGCCGCGCCGGGCCATTGAGGTTCGCTACCTCTAGCGGACGCACTTCTTCGATACCATATCTATTACTTTTGTGATTCGATTTGGGTGCACCCCTTGATTTGGGAGTGTTGTTTCGCGGTGTTGAGGTAGTAGCTGCTATGCTCAACATCAGTCCGGATCACGCAACTACTAGTATCCTAGTTGGTATCGCCTCATGTACCTTGTCATACTGATTATCCTATTCGCAACCACTACGTTTGATTTGTACCTTAGTATATGGATTGCCCTCTGGTGACTTCCGGTTTTGGGGAAACTACGGTCTTGTATATGCTTTTGGGAATAAAATGTGTTAAGGGGATTATGGTAACGCCTTAACACTACTTTAATATCGTACTTTACTGATTAGACATTATCTATCTATCGTATTCTATTGTATATATAGATAGTTTATCGAATCCTTAGAGATGTTATTTATCCATCTTTAAGTTATGAACTATTCCCTTGCACTTGGTTTAATTGCATAAGATTTTGAGTCCTGACTCGAGTGTTTCCTTTTGCATATGCTCGGGTCAGTCTGAAGCTATCCAGATTGCTGATCAAGGTTGGTTGAAGATGCTGAAGGCTTAGCATTTATCTTTATCAGTCTATTTATATTCCTGTATTGATGTCCTAGTCTGTTGGACATTTTTGGTATTAGTCACTTGATGTTAAGACATTGTTGTATATTATATAGTGGCTTCATGAACTGCTATTATGACGATGTATTTTCCGCTGCATTATTCTGTGACTGTTCTGTGACTGTGATGTTGTATTGATTCTCATTTACATTTATGTATTTATAATCCCATAAATGATTCGTGTTTTGTATTATTTAAGTTGACATATGTGGATTATTGTCAATTTAAATGGTACAAATATACGGGTTGTTACAGTTTTAGTCATTTCCGATAAAGGATATCAACGCTCAAATAAGCAACAAATCATCTTAAATCGACGATACATAAAGAAGAAAGCTGAATCTATATTCAGTAAACCAACTATCAGGAATAATCAAAATGATCGTATATGGAAATTAAATCTCACGCCCTTACCACTACTCGTCAATTTCAAACTTGTATTATTCCTCGGTTGTAAATGAAGCTGGGCAAGTTAAGGTAGTGTTACCTCTAAGCATTTCCTTGACAATAATTTTAACCTTCGAGATAGAAACGAGTTTCCATACCTCGACGTTTAGTGCTAAGAGTATGGCTAAATCCTTTCCATATAAGCGATATCGTTTACGGAAATTATATTCCTTATCTTTTTCATAACCGAATTAAACTTTTAAACTTTTAAAACCCGAACTTGTGCTTGGTTTTCATATCAAACATATTTTTAAAACACTTTAAAAATTCTTTAAAATATATTTTTTAAAGAGAAAACTATATTTTTAAGCGTATTAAAAAAGAAGGGTAAAAAAATAAATGTCATTAAAACATTGTTTAATTATAACCCAAACAATTTACACTTAGCTTTATTTTAAAAAATAATTTCTTTTAAACGATTTTCTTATTTATAAATTATCATTTATAAATTTCAAACAACGTTTATTATCCCGGAAGATAATAAATCATTTAAAATGCTTTTATAAATTAAAACATTTTTAATCATCCGGAAGGATTATCGATATAATTCTTTTATAAAATTTAAAACCATGTTTATTATCCCAAGAGACAATTAATCAAACTTATAACTTCTTTAATAAATCAATTAATTAACTTTAAACACCTTTATTGAATCCATTAATTAACTTTAATCACTTTCATTAAATCCATTAATTAACTTTACACATCATTAATAAATTTAATAATTAACTTTATCATAGTTAATTAATAATTAAGAATATTTTTAAAACTCTAATTCTTTTCAAATACTTATACAATCCTTATATACCCATTTGAAAAGAATTTACAAAAATATTTAAGATAAATAACTTTAATAAATTTAAATAACATTAATTATCTCGATGTGTAAACCATTCCTTAAATTCGACGTGTACTTATTTGAAAGATAGTTAATTAAATTTATAACCCCTTTTATAAATTTTAGTCAACACTTATCCTTTATTTTCAAAATTCTCAAAATACCTGAAAATATAGTTTAAACAACTTTCAAAGTGTAAAAACATGATCAACCATTTATTTTATAAAAATACAAGCTCAAGTTCAACACACAAAAAGATTTAAGGAGGAGATGAAATTTCATAAGTGACGGTATAGCGATACCCGTTGTAATGACACTTGCACAAATCAAACAATATGTCATAAATATTTCGACCAAAGAATAATATAAGCAACATCAGAATATAAGTAAATTAATATTAGCGAGCTTAAGGTCTCTCTTCAAAAGACCCTTGTAGGTCACATGTGTGTGAATTTTCGAAGTGTTTCGTAGCGACATATTCCCTATGTACACTCCGACTTCCTCTTGTTTTTGACCCCCGCAACACAATGGTTATTTATGTCATCCACTTTTTAAGTGGGAATTTAAATCCAAACAAACAATCAAATAACAATATAAACTATCATCTAAACATTCAATAATAATAATCAATGGCAACACGGATATCATGAAATTTATTTAAAGGTGAGTAAATCCATCGAAATTCCAGTTGACGCTGTTACATTCCGGTTTAGCCTTAAATTGAACAGTGTTCGATTTTAGCTCAAAGTTTTACTAGCTCCGAATCCAGCGAAATTAATTCTAGCGCATATCTAACGTTCCTATGAGTCCAACACAACTGAACACGTCCGAAAATTGAATTAAATAAATTACATAATTAACCAATTTAATAACCTGTTTAACTATTTAATCCATCTCCCTCCTTTTCCTAAATACCAACCCGTGCACGCACCGATACCAAACACACAAAAAATTCAAAATCGAACCTCCTCTCTCTCTTTCAATACTTGATGAAATCACGTGCTGCCTTCACTAATGGACTCCTCTACACATGCACTCTCCGGCCATCACCATCAAAGGACGCTCGGCACCCTTATACCATCCACGACCTGAAGGTCGAGCCAACCAACTCCTCAACGATGCATTTTGCTCTAGACCTCCAAACGCTACCAAACTCCACCACTCGATTCTCTTCCACAACACAAACCCAAATCGATAACCCATTTCGCCAATCGACACCTATATCTTTATAAATCTCAAACCCTAGGTTGACTCTAAATTTTCGAACACCCCCAAATCGATACCGCAACCAACTAAACACAGCAACATATGAATCTAGACTCTATGAATTCAAAGAATCAAAATTTGTAATTTTTATTGAACCTAAGGTTTTCATTTTGATTTTTGAATATGGATTGCTATTGTTTTATTCATAGGAAATGGAGAGTGCCAAAAAAGGGAGGAAATAGAGAGTGAAATAATGTGTACAAGTTGACTAATTTTGATAAATATAACAATTTCCCTTACTTCAAATTCAAGTTAGACAAAATTTTTAAGTTAACCAATATTCCCAGGCAACTCATCATATCAATCAATTCAGCAAGTTCAAAATTTTGAAATCGATTTAATTTAAAAAGGTTTTTCAAAGAAGGCATCATGGTATTCCGCTACGCAATATTTCATCCGTGTACGGATCGCGAAGGACTGAAATAAAAATACGATCGCATACCAAAATGCAAGATGATTATAAATCAATAATAAAATACATAGATTATTTTATTATATGAAATTTCAAAATACCATCGTTACCATAAAATTCGTCAAACGAAAATTTAAATATTTTCCAAATTATAAATTATGGAAAAAGATCAAATAAATTCATTTAGAAATACTTCACTAAAAATCAAGTCGTTTTTATTAACAATTTTCTTATTATTTATTCGAACCATTTAGTACTATAAATAAATTTACAAAATGAGTTCACTATTTTTATTTATTATATAAAAGGAGTTAAATAAGGCTATTAAATCCATTTAATTAATATTTAATTCACACTTTAAATATTTTAAATAATCCCTATATTTGAATTCAAGTTACTAAACTTTGAAAACCAATTATTTAAATATATAAATTAATTAAATATTAAAGATCTAAATGATAAAATTTCTGTATGTCACATTCTCCCCCCTTAAAAGAAATTCATCCACGAATTTTCCAAGGGAAGAAAATGTACCCAGACCCTTAAGTTTTAAATACTATTAATTAAAATAAGTTCTTAAACCTTTAAAGTCCCTTATGTTGCGGAAAGTTTCGGTAGCAATTTCTTTGCATAGCTGACCCAAAAAAACTGCAGCATGCCACAACTGGCCCAAATTCACCAAAAGAATACAGAAGCCAGGTGGCCTCCTGTATCTGGGATATAAAATCGTCAATCAATTACCAATATCTAATCTATTACATACCTCTTTTGCATTTGATTTGTATTTTGGCAACTAACTTCTTATCTCTATGTTAATACATGTGCGCAAGAAATCAAATAGTAATCTCTTCCATCCATGTACCTATCTTGTACTCATAATCCAAAAGAGAACTATGCTGATGAAATTAATACACAGGCTATTTTTACCGTAAGCAATATCAACATAAATAATATAACAACCATATGCAACAAAAGTACAGAGAATGCTTTGTAATAAAATACTAAGCATCCAATATTTTTTAAAGATAAATTAGAACTAGATTCTTGGTTATCCAAAATATATTTTCAAATTCTTCCAAAAAGAAATAAATCAAAAAAATTAATCATGACAAGGAGCGGGCTACTTCTACTGAAGAATGGTATAACTCTAAAATCAAAACAACACAGAGTATCCGGTGGTATGCCTATTCCTCCAAGAACAACAACTTGAGTCAACAAATATACTTGGCGGGTCTTCAGAATTGGAAAACTCCCAATGGCCCAACTTTATTCATAACAAAATATTTGAAAAACCACTTCACAAAAACTCTTTTCAAATATCATGAAATAATAATACTTTCCAAAGTTTCGAAATAATAATATAATATTTCTTTCACAATTTCTTTCAAAATCACTTTTTTAAAAGCCCTGGGATTTAAGTCATAACAAACAACAACTTTATTAACCATAGTATATAAAATTACATTATCAATCAAATAAAATTTCATAAAGGAATTAAAATAACACATAACATTATTTAAAAAGTTAAATGACTAACAAAAAATATTTATAATTTTGCTTAGGTTTACAACTCTCTCGATCTCCCAAGGATATAAATTATTTTTCGAAGCGTACCATTACGCTCATCAACCCTTTGGTTGTTGCTTAGAAGATTATCTAAGCTCCGTCAAACAAAATTAAAAGTCACTCCCTAAGATTTCCTAAGCCACCCAACACAACTTACAAATATACTTAAGCCCGTATGATGTACATAAATCATCCGTACGCAATATCTGATGCGACCACTTGCTCAGATACATATACTTCATTTCCGAACAAGTATTGCTCACTCGACCTCTCTAGTGCGTACTCCGATCAAGTTCCTCGATTAGAAACCTCCGTTCTCCTTACTTATCCATATACTATGATAGAAAACCTCAGTATCATATCAAAAATCTGAATCAAGTGTCCGTTGACAAGAGTCGAGTGGTAAATCCTTTCTCGGACTGGTGTGGACCACCCCGAAGTTATTTATTCGAATCCTAGATAAAGAACTATGCGAATAAAATGATCTACGTATAACTTACGTACTTAATCCGATTGGTTCTTACTCACACCAACCTCTTTCTGAACCACTTTCGTTTTTATTTATAGTATCTCATTCAATAAAATTATTTATAAACTATTCCATAAATTCTCACTAAGTTTACAAACATTTTATAAAAGCCTATCTTTATAAAACATTAAATTAAAAACTTACTCAACTTTTATTTACTTGTATAATACTCTTCTAAATCCTTAGAGTACATACAAAATGTCAATTTCATTTTACTTATTTGTTTATTTTTATTGTATTTAAAATTCTAATGGAGGTCTAAACAAAATGTAACAACCCGGGGTTTTGCACCGATTAATTATCGTCATTAGACGATTAAATTTTGCTAGCTAATTGCTGTTGGGCGTTTTAATCGGTTAAAATTCTTTTATAAACTTGTTAAATGTTGTGTGGGCTTTAAATATTGATTATTGGCCCATGTTTCTTTTGCTTGGTGCCGTGATAATATTCAGACCCGTTCCTCCACCCCCATTCATTCTCTTCGCAAGCCCTAAACTAATCAAACGAACGAAAAAAAATTGGCTGCTAGGGTTTTGGATTTTGAATGATTCTCGAAGCCTTGTCCGACTTCGTACAATGGCGAGATGAGTGGGGAAAGGAAAAGGGGGAATTTCGGTTGGCGAATTCGTGCTCTTCGAATCTAAGGTGAGTGATTTTCACTCACATTCTAATTCAACCTTAATACTGTGCTTGGACTGTTCGATTTTGTTTCGATGTTGATGTTTTCTCTGACTTAATCAAATTCGTATACATTGATACTTGCTTCCCACGGTGTTGATTTTGAACTGTCGTTTTTCGTGGTCATCACTGTTCGATTTTGGTTTGACGATATGGAGTTCGTTCATGACCACCACGATTTCGATTTCTGTTGACTTTGGTCACTTGAATTGATTATGTTGATTTTGTGAAAATATTTTAGATGAGAATTTGCTTTACTTTGAAATTGCTTTTAGTGTTGACTTCGACCTTTAATTTGGTTTGAAACGGTTGATCCATGATTTGTTGGAATTCGTCTGTTTATTTTGTTTCGGCCGTAGTATTGCAGTCTTCAACTTGTACTACTTGCTGTATATCATTAGTTTGGAACTGCTACTTGATGCTTGTATTCATCTGGAAGTTTTGCGTTGTTTTTCTTTGATCTTGGACTGGATGAAAAATTGATTTTGTAAAAATAATTTGGGTTCGGCACTGTCTTGATTTGATACTGCATTTCCCTGATTTTTCGAACTCGTTTTCGACTGTGACTTTGGCATTGCTTTGAACTACAGTTTGAAATCTCCTTTGGCTTTGTTCGAACTACCTATGTCACTTGCTTATGCTGGTGCTGTTTCATTTGATATAGATATGTATGTGTATTCATATATATCAATACATGCATTCTTGTATTAGTATTGCATGCTGTCTTAGTATTGGATTTGTTCGAACCTGATACTGTTTGGAGCTTAAATGTTTGTAATGCTTACAAACTTGGAGTCTTTGTGTACTTGTCTCTGTTTCAAGTCTGATACTTTTTGAAGTTTGCATCTGTTGGGTTCACTACTTTATATGTTGATGTCGTTCTTTGTTTCCTCTGACTCAGGTCAGTAGCTCACGGCTTGACTTGAATTTGCAAATTGACTTCGGCACTTGACATTGTCGAACTCTGCTCTGACTTGATAATGTCTTCGACATTTTAACTTGACATTATGTTGACTTCTGCATTTTTGAACCTTCCTGCTTGGTTTTGTTTCTTCCTGTACTTGTGCATTTGCATCATAAATATGCATTAGCCTTGAGTTTCATGTATATTGTCACTGCTTGACTTGAAGTCTGGTTGCTTCATGTTGTATTTGCATATATGTGCACTTGTGTTGTTTGGATTTGGTCATTGGTTCAAGTACTTGAATGTGTACTTGTTTGTTTGGTCTCTTGTTTGGTTTAAGTTTTGTATTTGTGGTCTTTCACTTCGGCTTGCACTTGAATGTGCAGTCTGTAGTTGTGTTGTACTGATTTGGAATTTGCAGTTTCACTACTGCCTCTGTAACTTAAACTGGTTTTGTTGTATTGAGTCACTACTTGTATGTATACATGTGTGTATACATATGTATGCATCGAGGCAGTTTGTATTTGTTGCAGTTTTGCCCCTGTTTGGTTTGTGATTTCTTGGTATTGCTGTTAGCCTGGTTTGGCCTCGCAGTTGTGTTACTGTTGAGTCATGATAGCAGTGACTTGACCTTTGCATTTTGTTAATAGTTTGGCTTTGCAGTTTCGACTTGCTGTTAGTGTTTGGGGTTGTGATGATATCAGATGCTGTAGTGGCGAGGCAGTACACGTGAGCGTGTACTGCAGCCCTATCAGAATTGATGTTTTAATTGATATTTCAATTGCTTGAATTGTTTCGTGTGTTCAATTCAATATTTTGAAATTGTATTTTGATTTGATTTAATTTGCTCATATTGTTGCTATCTAATTATCTACTGGATAATTAGATTATGTGTTTACTAATTATCGTATCGATAATTAGATATTGTTGTTTCTGTTGCTTTACTGGCTTGAGTTTTGCTTTGGCAACTTGCTATTAATTTGCTGATGATTTAAATTATCTCTTTGTTGATGATTTAAATTTGCGGATTTGTTGTTTAACACTGTTTCGTGTTATATCTACCGTTATCCGATTCTCTTATTGAAGGGTTGGATATACGAGATTTATTGTGACTGTCGTCTATTGATTATTTAATTATTATTGCTTTCGTGCATCAATAACTGAGTTTGAATTAGACTAACCCATGTATTATTTTCTTTTGAATTAATACTCGGGTCAGACCGAGATATTTCAGGTTGTTGATATCTTGCTTTGGGTTGCTGCTTGAGCTATGAAGTATCTTCATATCTTTTGGAGTAGTCGTTGTCATAGTATAGGATGACATGTATTCATGTATATTATTTACAATAATGTACTTGTATATGTAACTTCCAGTGTCGACAGTTGTAGTTGTATCATATGTATTGTATCACATGTATTGTAACTGACTTCAGTTATATATATATATATATATGAGATTTTATATTATCTGTGTTCCGCATTTAGTTTATCTGTGTTATTATTATATATGTGTCCTAAACTATTATAAACCATCGTAGTTCGTTTTATACTGGAATTGGATATGTCGATGGAGTTAAATAAACAAAGAGATGAAAAATATATATACCACTCCTATCGAGATAACCAATACTAGTGTAAGGCCTAACTACGGATGGCCGCTCCTATCCAGCCTTATTCTTCGTAATACAGTATTTCTTTTAATACTCTTTGTTATTGTGAGCAAAGAGGTGGGGCGTCACAGTTGGTATCAGAGCAAGGGGTTTATGGACATAATATAGAACATAACTTAGATGGAACATGTGTTACAACTAAAATGTAACGTCCCAGATTTTCGCGTTCGAAAATCGACATCCATACTTTACATCGTACTCGAATGTCGTAGATTCGAGCGTTCAAATCCGAGTCGCCGGAGCTTATAACACAGTTAAGTAAATAACACAGCGGAAGAAATGAATAATACATTGATATACAATATCTGATACAACAGAATGATACAATGAATATCAATATACATCAGAGATATGATACAACAAATAGCAGCGGAAAAGAAAACGATAACATCAGTAGCGGATAATCTCCATCTTCAAAGCACTAATCCAGAAATAGCTTGAACTCCCAATAACGATGCACAAAGATAAGCAAGTGCAGTCTGATCCAAAGACTGAACCAACTCCAGAAAATCTACTAAACCTGAATATCTGAAAACCCCAACTCTAGACTGCTCGTGTAGGAAATTATGAGCACCCAGAGTTTAGGAAAGGAACAATAAACTCCGGATCAGTCATGGGACTGGTGTGAGCAACAAAAACAGTTTATCTTTAAAAACAAATAGCAGAGAATTTTAAAGTCAATTCGCAATGCTTTTTGAAAAATGAAACTACCATAAGACCTCCCACCACACACACAATGCAAACGCAGAATTGGAGGAGATTTCTTCTTATGATAGCCAAAGATGCTTACTACGCAAATCAAATCATTTTTTGATATTATTATTAGTGCATAGTGTAGAAAACATTTCGAAAGTATAATATTAATCTTAGCCAACATACGACCAGTATCGTATGCCTACTATAGCTACTATGTTCAATAGCAGGTTACCGCCACATTCCATAGCAGGTAATACAACTAAAACCGTACACGTCAAGTATTGTTTCTTTGGATTTCCAACAAATGGTCAGGCCAAGGAACTTCCTATCCACGATGGGTACGTCCCTGGAATAGACGACCCGAGAACCTAACCGGATCTCTGCCAACACAAGGCCGGGTTACCTCTGCAAAAATAGGTAACTACTGACACGCGTATGCCATCCCCCGATCGTCACCGATCTTCCCGAGGATCCCCGATTCGCAACAAACCACATAGTAATAATAATGCAGTAACCACAGAGGTTAAGTATCTGGGCTCCATACCATGATACCACCTTTATCCAGAAGGAATGACATACACTAAGGGGCGCTACTCCCTAGAACCTTGCCGCATCCTTCCTGTTTTGACCATTTCCGGGGTGTGAGGCTCGACGAAGTCTCGTCCACAAAGCTACGCTTTCTACAAAGCCATGCTTCGGGTCAAACAAATGATCAACCTATGATCACAAAGATATAAGATCAAACAAATGATCATATCACAAATGATCAAACACTGATCATCACACAGCAACACTCAGCATGCCACATTACCAAATTGGGATATATCGCTGATAAATTTCAACTACATAACCTCTGAGCTCGTACGTCTCAGAGAAGGGTGTTAAGCTAAGAGAATAAATTCTCCGCCACCAACAGAAATGTATTTGAAAGAAATCGGCTTTGTATCTCAAAGTGTAATGTCAGACATGTATCCATACAAGTCTGTTCCGGGATCGAACAGAACCGAAGGCACTTCTCACGAAGCCCTTGCAAATCCGGATAATTTTCAAATCACGTCCAGACTTCCCATCACAAAAGAGTGATATAAATCTCTATACCGGGAGCTACCCAGTGCAGAGACATTCGACAGGTTGTCCTTTCATTTTCGAAAATATCCGGTCTTCAACACCGGTCTTCAAATGCGATCCATATACGACGTATCACTATTCGGAATGGGTTATATGACACAATTGTCTTTTCCCGGCTAACCCGAATAGTGAGCGCAATATTCAAAAATATATGGATATTGAGAATTCAATTAAGTCACAATTTAAACCCAAACTTTCTTTTCAAATGGTTTAACAAATTACCATTTTAATCTTTTTAAATAAAAAGATTCAATTCACCAAGTTCACTCAGTTTTCACAAAGATTCATTCACAGATTTTCCAAATCGATTTCCATTTCAGTTTAATTAATTCGTTGAATCTTTAAATCAAAGATTTAACAAATAGCTTTCAAAACAATTTCATTTCGAATGGGTTAAACAAAACATCAATTTAAATCTGTTAAAAATAAACAGATTTAATTCATAGCTTTCGAAAAGAATTCATTTATAACTTGGAAAACAATTTTTCAATTAAATCTTGAAATTCCTTTACCTAAATTGGAATTTCACTTCTTATTTGAAAGCTTTTATTCCTTTAAAACAAACAGTTTTTATTTGGAAATTTGATTCATTCATACGAGTTGAAATCCTTGGTTTAAATTCAAATTCCCAAAATTATACTTTTAAAATGGTTTAAATGATACAAACACATTTATATCATCTTTTATCCCTAGTTTCCAAATCATAGATTTAATTTCAAATATTGGATTCAAATTTAAATCAAATTATTTAAATTTTCAAAACTCGATTAAGTTATTTAAAATAACTTTTATCTTTGAAATTCCATTTCAAAAGCTTTTCACTTTAAACCCAAATTTCTAATTTCAAAATCAATTGAAATTAAAATTTCAATTTCAAAAACATCAAATTTAAATTATCTGTGACTTAACCGATTTCCACGTGAAATCCATATTTGTGTGTGTAACAGTGTGGTCTAGGGGTTTTACACACAATAGTGCAACATCAATCATCACAGATATATCGATAAGCGGTATAATCGATAACGCTTATCTAAATTCACAGATTCATAGATAAAATAAATTTATCGGTCACAAAGATTCACAATTATAATTCGATGTGGGTTTCGGATAACCAACTGGAATCCGACTCCCTGTCGCATCGAAATTCAAATGTCATTCTATGGGTCAAGGGTTTCATATTCATATAACAATAGATACATCACAGATATAGAAATCACAGATCACGATATAAATCAGGACGTATCACAAAGCATCATATATCAGGGATATCAAACAATTCATATCATTCAACAGAATCCAAACATTCATAGGTAAGGTTGGTTAATTATCTGATTTATTCAAATCAGATAAATTTCATATGAATTTCTAATCTTGGTTAATTAATTACAACCCATTTTAATTAATTATCCTTTATCATCTATTAATTAACCTTTAATCATTAATAAATCAATCTTAATTAATCAATAAATCTTTTAATCATTAAATAATTATCCTTTAGTTATTTAATTATCTTTTAATTTATTTATTTGATTAACCCTTTATTAATTACCACTTAATTAATAAAATTCCAAAAATTACTCGAAATTACTTGATTAATTAACTGTAACTTAATTAACCTTTAATTACTTGATTAATTAACATTTAACCATTAATTTAAAGCCTAACCTTATCAAATTAATGATTCTTAACTCCAAATTAATTATCCCAAATAAATTCCTTAAAACTTAATTAATGAGTTTAAAACTCATAATTACTTAATAAATCCAGTTATTAATTAGATTTATAAATCCATTTTAATTAACTTAATAAATTTAATGAGTCTCAATCATTAATTTATTAACTAAATAAATTATCCATGTTAATTAACTTAATTTACTTAATAATCTCTAGTTGATTATCTTCATCAACTACTAACATTTCCTTAACTTATGATTTAATTTACCTTTAAGTGTATATTTAAAACATTACACTTTTAAATTTTAAATTCAAATAAATTAAAAAAAAATACACTTAATCATTCAAATTATTTAGAATAATTTAAATTCAAAAACTCCTTTTATTCCGAAACTAAGATTCAAGTTTAGATTTAAATTCCAGATTTCAAAACTTGATTCAACTTTTCTAAGTTCTTTCTTTACAAGTCATAATCCCATTTAAGTTCAAATTTCTTTTTAACCTTTAAAATACTTTAAAGGTTTAAACAAATTAAGAATTTATTTATTTATTTTTAATTTTTTTCAAATCTGAACTTGAATTTAGGTTTATACTTTGACTTCAAAAATCATTTTAACCCTTGATTTATAAATTCGAATTCAAATTTGAAACCCAGGAAAACAGAACAGGTTAGAGAAACCTGGAACAAAACTATCCCCCAAGCTACAACGCTTCCAGCTTCGAGCCCTACCCCTCAAAATCTCGAGTGATGCTTCGAGTCAACAAACGCGAGTTCACCTTGCTTCTTCCCTCTCTTCCTCCCCCTTTTCACATTACTCCCTCATCATTTCCAGGCAACAACCGTGCACGCGAATGCACGTATACGTGCACAGAGGACCGGAGCTCCTTCGATCATCGCCTCGACCTCCCACGAGTCACCACTGACCCTCTCGACCTAAACCACCACCCAGATTGCTTCAACTCGCTGGAATTCAAAATTTGATCACCTCAAAACCCTGTGAACCCAAACTGTATCAACAAAACTCCCCACGCCGCCGATCGCAACCACCTGCAACCCCACTACCTTGACCGGAGAAGCTTCGTTCACCAACGCTTCGATTCCCCTCGGTGCGACAACACTCGATCGCGCGTAGGCAACGAACTCGGCTCGTTACTGTCATGCTCGAAATCTTGAAATAAAACCCTACAATGATCTCGAATCCAAAACTCATGCAATAGAAAAATCTTCTGTTAATTTTTTACAAAATCCCTGATGTTTATACTTGCTTCAATTCGAGTTTCAACATTTGTTATTGATTCAATTTCGAGAATTTGATAAAAATTCAATTTTTATTCAAGATTGAACTGCTCTTGTAATACTGAGCTAAAAATCTTCATCTTTGTTTTAAAAATCATAAAATCCAGTAAAGATTCAATATATAAATTCGATTTAACTTCCTGCAACAATCGAGTTTATCAAAGTACCCTTTGATTGCCTGCAAACCAATATTTCCTGTAGAAATATTTCACTAACGGGTTTAATCAGTTTTGAAAAATTTGGACTTAAGGTTCAAACTCCTTGTTTGATCGAAATTGGAAGTTTTACAATGATCTGATGAGGAAAATTTGAGTTTTGAATACAAACATGTACTATACATCAATTACAGGGAAGCACAGAGTATCACAAATCATATGCAAACTGGAGCATAATATAAATGAAGTTTGAACTGTTTTTAATAAACTTAAAACTTTTAAAATTATGTTTACTCACAGCATCAATAAGAAATCAAAACAAATTAAGCTCTAATAAAATAGGAGTTGCTCACAGTTTTTCCAGGAGAAGAAAACAGAGCTTCTTTGATAAATCTGGTTTTAATATCTTGCCTTCTTTTGATCTTCTGATTTAAGTTGAGTTGTTATTCAAGTTGAAACTTGTTTTAAGTTTTAAGATGATGTTTTTATTTCATTTTTTTTCTTCTTCTCAGCTTGGAATGGTCGAACTGATGGGGATGGATATACAAACAAGAAGTTGGCAAGGTATACAAAATTGTACAGGTAATATTATATTTATGTTTGTATATACTATTGGGTATGGCTGAGATGTATTATATTATTTGTACTTTGTTTCGGCTGATATGCCATGTTATGGTGGCTGCATTTATTTGCCTAGTACTATATGTTTTACTTTACTTTTTCAATAGATATCTCCTTCATTTTGTTTATTTCATTATGCAGGTCTTTGAGTTTGTGGAGGCTGATAGGTATAAGGGAGTATACTAAAGGTATTTGCTGTCTTGTTTTATAGGCTGAGGTGATTTCTATATTATTTTTTTTCATTTGTTTATACTTTGTTTATTTGTATTTGTTTTGTTACTTATTAATGTAAATAAGTTCCTATTTTAAATGTTGATTTACATATTACATTCGAATGAAAGATGTTTATATTTTTTGCTTCGTATTTATATTTTGTTTTATCTTTTGTTTACACACACACATATATATATATATATATATATATATATATATCTGTCAAGAATTAAAAATGACAATTTCTAGTTCAAATATTAATTATCATTATTTACTTAATATTTATTGTCTTATATTTATTTTATAAACTCAAACCATCTTTAACCATCAATTCAAATATATATATATATATTTATCGTTTATCTCTAAACCATTTATTTAAGTTTTAAATTCAAATATAAATATATATATCTACATATATATATATATATATATATTAAATTTGCTCGTATATACCTAAATATATACACATATACTCACATATACACTATTTACAATATTTTAATCTCAAATGGTTTATACAGAATATACTTGGATATCGGGGAAACTCGCTCCATTTAATCAATTAAATTTACAAATTTTTATCTAAAATTTATTTAATCATAAATTTAACTCAAGAATCCATTTAATTATAAATTTAAATAAATTTAAATTTCGGGGTCGTGACAAATTGTTGATGTTTTTATTTGTGCTTTGAGTCAAAACTAAAGTTTTGAAATTATGATGAAAATTTTAAATATCCTTATTTAAAAATAAAAGTGAAATTGTGTTTTGATGATTGAGTAATTTGTGTTCTGTTTATCAGAGTGCGCAGCGGAAACAGTGACTGTCTTCGCCGAGTACAGCTGATAACCTTTTTGATTAAAAAAAATCAGAATATGAAAATGAAATTAGTTTCATTGTGTTGTTTAGCCAGTGGTCTTGATTTTGTTGAGATTTTTGCTGGTTTTCTTTTATGCTAATCACATATTGATTAGATTTTTGCTGTTTCAAATATATCTTCATTGAAGATATAATCGAGTGATTTCTTTGTCCATCTTGTAGTATGCGTGCAAATATGAGTTGCACGTTACTGCATTAATTTTACGTTGAACCAGTGTTCGGTTTAAACGTATTTTGTTGCTGTTATTTTTATAACGGGATTTTTACACTGGTGCTAAATTTTTGAAGTACGGTGTTTTGTTGACATTTTTAATGAATGAAAATTCATTGGTATTATATTTTGATGTGAATTATTTTGATGAGATTTTGACGTATAAAAATTACTGTCTCTTTGACATCAGTAACCGTCAAATTTTAAAGTGGATTTTCAAGCGGTTATTCCGCAATGCTGATTTGATACCCGTTTTTACGGTGTTTTGAGAAGTGCGATTTTCTTATCGAAATTGCTACAGATGTTGCTGTTTTAATCACGTGTTTTGAAAATTGTTTTTAAAATAAATTTTAAATTTTTTATAGTTTGCGCTTTCAAAAGAATGAGGAAGCGATTTAAACGCTTCAGCAAAATTGAGGACTATGAACCCTCACTTTTACTGTTTCGCTTAATTCCGGACTTGTCCGTCTGAGAACGTAAAATGTTGTTTATTTAAAATACACAATTTTGCACTTTCAAGGAAACGATGAAGTGATTTAAACGATTTAGTAAAACACGTGGTATGGGACATGTGCGTTCACTATTTCGGTTAATTCCAGACTCGTTAATTGAAATATTTGATGTTTTGATGATTTTGATGATTTTGTGTGCTTTCGAGCCACTATGTTGGACCTTCGGGTCATATGATGGACCTTCAGGTCAAATACCAGTACTAGACCTTCGGGTCATATGTTGGACCTTCGGGTCATTTGTTGGGCGCCAAAATTATGATGACAGTACTTGGTAGGCTTCGGCCATATGTTGATGCACGTGCGGCGTAGCTTAGACTCGCCATATGATGGGATCGATCCACCTTTTATGTTGATTTTCTAGTCATCTTAATTGATTTCTAGATATTTGTTGTTTCTAATTATCTGCAGGTAATTAGATATTTGCTGATTTGTTGTTTCTAATTATCTTTGTTGATAATTAGATATTTGCTGATTTGTTGTTTCTAACTATCTTTGTTGATAATTAGATATTTGCTGATTTGTTGTTTCTAATTATCTTTGTTGATAATTAGATATTTGCTGATTTGAGTTCTAATTATCTTTGTTGATAATTAGATATTTGCTGATTTGAGTTCTAAATATCTTTGTTGATAATTAGATATTTGCTGATTTGAGTTCTAATTATCTTTGTTGATAATTAGATATTTGCTGATTTGAGTTCTAATTATCTTTGTTGATAATTAGATATTTGCTGATTTGAGTTCTAATTATCTTTGTTGATAATTAGATATTTGCTGATTTGAGATTTCTGATTATCGTTTTGATAATTAGATATTTGTTGTTTCTAATTATCGTTTTTGATAATTAGATATTTGTTATTTCTGATTATCGTTTTTAATAATTAGATATTTGTGATTTCTGATTATCGTTTTTGATAATTAGATATTTGTTGTTTCTGATTATCGTATTTTGATAATTAAATACTTGTTGTTTCTGATTATCGTTTTTGATAACTAGTTATTTGTTGATTTCTGATTATCGTTTTTGATAATTAGATATTTGTTGATTTGTGTTTTTTGATTATCGTTTTTGGATAATTAGACATTTGTGATTTCTGATTATCGTTTTTGATAATTAGATATTTGTGTTTTCTGATTATCGTTTTTGATAATTAGATATTTGTTGATTTCTGATTATCGTTTTTGATAATTAGATATTTGTTGCTTTCTGATTATCGTTTTTGATAATTGGATAATTGCTAATTTTGCTGATTATGAGATTTTCTAGTCTCTAATTGATTCTAGATTATGTTGATATATTGAATTGCTATTTTCTATCTATCTCTATTGATAGTTAGAGTTTGCTGATTATGAAGTTCGTGTTTTCTAGTTAATTGTTGGATAACTAGATATTTGCGGTTTTGCGATTTGTGATTTGTGTTTTCTAATTGTCCTTGTTGGTAATTAGATTTTGCTGTTTTCTAATTATTGTGTCGATAATTAGATATTGTTGTTTTGTGATTTCTGTATTCTAATTATCTAATTGATAATTAAATATTGTTGATAATGGTATTTATCCAGTTTTGTTGTTTTCTGATTATCTAATTGATAATTAGAATTTTGTTGAGGATTTGTGAATTTCTTTAGTGAAATTAAAAGATTTCTTTGGCGTTTGTATTCTTGACCTTTATTTTTCTAGCTTAACCAGTTTATGTTAGAAAAATAATTGTTATTGACGACTTTAATTATGAAAATTGCAGGGACGCAATTTTTATAAGGAGGGGAGTCTGTAACAACCCGGGGTTTTGCACCGATTAATTATCGTCATTAGACGATTAAATTTTGCTAGCTAATTGCTGTTGGGCGTTTTAATCGGTTAAAATTCTTTTATAAACTTGTTAAATGTTATGTGGGCTTTAAATATTGATTATTGGCCCACATTTCTTTTGCTTGGTGCCGTGATAATATTCAGACCTGTTCCTCCACCCCCATTCATTCTCTTCGTAAGCCCTAAACTAATCAAAAACGAACGAAAAAAATGGCTGCTAGGGTTTTGGATTTTGAATGATTCTTGAAGCCTTGTCCGACTTCGTGCAATGGCGAGATGAGTGGGGGAAAGGAAAAGGGGGAATTTCGGCTGGCGAATTCGTGCTCTTCGAATCTAAGGTGAGTGATTTTCACTCACATTCTAATTCGACCTTAATACTGTGCTTCGACTGTTCGATTTTGTTTCGATGTTGATGTTTTCTATGACTTAATCAAATTCATATACATTGATACTTGCTTCTCACGGTGTTGATTTTGAACTGTCGTTTTTCGTGGTCATCAATGTGAAAGGGACGCGGAAGATGATCTTAAGGCTATTTAACACTAGAGGGGGGGGTGAATAGTGTTTTAAGAATTTCTTTAAAACTTCTTTGATTTAAATTGATTTAACTAACTTAATGCAAATACACAATCACAGATCAAATCATAGAATCACAAACAGATGCAAATATAAATAAAAAGCAAGTAAAGGAAAGAACACACCAGGAATTTTATACTGGTTCGATGTTACCCTACATCCAGTCCCGCACAACTCGTACGGCTTTCTATTCAATAATAATCTAGATTACAATCCCTCGATTCCAAGGCAACGAGGTACACCCTCCAGATTCTCAGGTCTCTGGGTAGAACCACTTGATTCATAGGACACAAGTTCACCCGATCGATTTCCAAGGACACGATCACACCTTTATAACCCTAAACAAGTTTCTTTGAGTACAAATGTATCTATAACTCTGATAAGCACTGAGATTCTTCGAAGAGAGTGGCAGAGAATCAAACTAGAGATATTCTGGTTTGATTCACTTAAGATTTCGGCAGAATATGGATAGGATGATTAGAAAATAAGATAAGAGAATAAAGAGGAGAGAAAATAAAGAATGTAGTTACTGGAAAACGTTCATAACAGTCTCTATTTATAGAGAATGAATGGATGTGTCCATTCAAAGAGATTTAAACGAATAGACACTTCTTTTGAAAACAACCTTTGCTATAACGGGAAGCATGTCGACATGACGAGTAACTATGATGTCGACATGGTCTATTAAAAATGATGATTTGCTTTTCTTTGAAAATGATGATTTAAAACATATGAAACTTTATTCAAATGGACTCTATGTATTTGTATAAGGTATTTAGAAGTAGAAATACTTATGAATATATATATGTATATATACTAAAATATATTTAAAATCAAGGTAAATAAACTAAAGTAAATATAATATTAAAATAGATTTTGAGGCTAAAATATCAAGGACAATTTTGAAATCAAAATATAACAAAATGATAAATATGATTTTGAGGCTAAAACATTTTTGGAAATACGAACGAAGGTTTTTCTTTTGAAAAGGAATATTTGAAAATCATTTTATGAAACAAGAGATAATTTTGAAAATCATTTTGAATCAAAATTAGTGGATAACAAAATAGGGCTACTATCCGTTCCACTAGATATTTCGTGAGTTCCATCTCACTAGGGTTCCATCCCTTTAACAAGAACGAAGTGGATTCCATTCCACGAGTAAATTGGATAAAAAAGAATGATAGTGCTTTCAAGGAGTTTTAACAAATATCTAACCTAACTATATTATTTGTCTTGAACTCTTGAATATCTTGAATCTCATGAGTCTTCAATATTGAACTCTTGATCTTTGTCTTCATCAATTTTGTCTTCTTTACTGTACAGTCTTCTTTTGTTGATACCTGCATATAGATTTCCTGCACATATATATTTTATAACACTTCTATAGTTGTTATCATCAAAACCACTATCCTATGGACTAACATTCTCCCCCTTTTTGATGATGACAACCTTTGTTTATAAAATATTTATATTCTCCTTATAACTCCCCCTAAATCTAATAACTCCCCCTTAATCTATGCCTAACTAACCTATTTTATACTTCTCCCCCTTTGTCATCAACAAAAAAATGACACTAACTCCCCCTAAATCTATGACGTGTGATTATAATGATAGTGTTATCATAAATAATAAACACTTAGATCTAAAACTAAAACTTAGTCCTAAACCACTAACTATAAAACTCCCCCTTAAACTTAATACTAGAACAATGTATAGTAAATGAATTGTGAAAGATATTAACTTAATTATACTATAATTATTCAATAAATATGTATAAATATATTTCAAACAATATAATCAACACATACATCAAAACCAATCATGTCAGACAAGTCAAACAAATCAATCAATTCAAACAAGTTAAACAAGTTAATCAAGTCAATCAAATTAAACAAGTCAATCAAATCAATCAAATCAACCAAAAAATAATAATCCTATATTATAAGACAATACTACAAACTCCTCCTAAATAAGATACACTTGTTATGTATACATGTATGCAATATGTAGTTTGTAAAGCAGTATGAAGTGTATAACATATGCAATGTAGCATGAGATAATATGCGAAATGAAGTGCGACTTGTGATGCAAATGATTATGATATGCATTGTAATTTATGATGTAATATGCAATGAAATGTGATATGAAATATGATGCATAATGATATGTAATAAAATGATAATGAAGTAAAATAATTTGCAGAATGATATGATGATATATATACTATGGTAAGAGATATTCAGACTATAAGGTAAACATGAGTGATAAATAATATCTAATTGGCAAGCATATATATATACATGTGTGTGTGTGTGTGTTTGTGTGTCTATATATGTATGTATTCATATATCAAACTATTTATTATACTTCAACCAAACAAAGGTAAAACACACCAATTACTAAACCTAAGTTAAGGAAACTAATGAATGAGACAGAAAGAGTTGTAAAGTAAGAGTTTAAAGGTAATAAATGGTATTAAAACTATAACATATTCATGAAAGGTAGTAATCAAACTCAATATCAAAATTAAATTGCTAAGAGATATGGACCTAAACTATATATATATATATATATATATGATCAAATATAAAAATTAATAGCCTACTTAAATAATTATTTTAACTTGATTGTTTTTATTTTATTTTTATTTTTTAAGAATCCACACTTCCATGTTTATAAAATACTTAACTTACTAATTAAAACCTTTATATTAAATTTTTATTGACTAAAATATTTAAAAACATGTTTAAACATCTTTTTTTAAAAAATAATATCATAATGAAATATTAAAAATAACAAAGATTAAAAAAACTAAAATAAACATATGTTATATTAATGCCTCTTTCATTTAAATTTTAATTAATTACTAAAGAATATCTAAACATTAATTTTAAATATTCTAATATAAGTTAGAAAATAATTTCTAAAAAGAATAGAGAAAAATACTTAGTTTAAATATCGTTATTTTATAATTTAAAGTTTTAAGTAGAAGAGACAGCATTTACAGAATGCTATAAAAAGTTTTTGCATTAAAATATATATTCAAAGCATTATAAAACAGAAACTGCGGTATTTACCAAATGCTGTGAAAAGTTTCAGAAATACTACAGTGTTTCAAAGCACAGAAATGCTGTAAAAACGTATTTGCAGTGTAACAAAAGCAAAGACAACATTTCAGAAATGCTATCTAAAGTTCTGGGCAAAAATGGTGATTTTTGGCCCAATTTTTATAGTAATTAATATAATTAAAGTACACAAAAAAAAATGAGAATACATGTGTAAAGATACTTGGCATTATGCATGTAAAAAATGCTTTTATTAAAATGTATGTCACAATCTACTTATATGATAAGTATCATGTGATGTGATGCAATCTTATTAATTGAAGAAATCTATAAGTAAAGCCTTATTCTAACAATCTAAATTCCTTTTACTAATTTCTTAAAAATATAAAATTAGTATCTTAAAAGAAATATAGTACGAGAAATAAAAACAACATTAGATAAGTTAAAACTACGAATGAAGGTATGCTTACTTTCTTAATATAGTTGTAATAAATTAGTTGTAAGATTTTATTAGAAAGAAAACACATTTTAAAAGACTTTTAAAACATTAGACTTGTATATTGATATTTATACTATGGTGTGTCGGTATATGGACCAAAATATCAAAATTTATAAAAGTGATAAATTTCTATACCTAACTAAATGCATAGATATATATTTCTAAATGCAACAATAAAGATGAAATAATAGTAAAGCGTACCAATTTTTGCATTCCATCTTTCTAACTTTGTCGTTCCTCCATTGTCGTGATCCACACATTTATATCTTTTCGAATTTGACGACGAAATCTGTTCTATTGCGACGGGCTCGTTTTTCTGATCAGCATAGTATATTCATTTGCTGAATTTGAAGATCATATGAGAAAGATACAGATGATTTAGTAGATCGACTAACTTGGCGCCAAAACTTTGAATTCGAATTTTGAATGAATGGACACTTCAACCACTATAAATAGGCCCAACGGTCACCACTTTTCATAAAAATTCCTCCTCTTCATCTTCTTCCCGTTTTTCTATATACTATCAAACTTCTAGAAGGCATATCTCCTTCGTTTCTTAACGGAATTGGATGAAACCAGCGGCAAATCAAAGAGGAAGGCAAGGGCTACGGTCTAGTAATAGTTTGGTGTCGAATTTGGACGATATTGTGATGCAACAGGTCGAACAGTAGAAGAAATGTAGAAGATCCCGTACACAGTTTTTCAGTTTTGGATAGCCGACTTCAAACTATCATATCTTACTTAATTTTGATCGGAATTTGATGATCCACCCATAAAAACGACCACGAGAACAAGAACTACAATCTGAAAAAGAGTGGGAACAAAATTACTCAAATCTCTGGATGCATTTTGAAGAATACCTTTGACAGTTTTGCCTTCTTTTTCTCTTTGTTCACCAAAACTTCATTTGACCATAACTTGGTCATTTCTTGACGGATTCACACGAAACCAGTGACATTGCGAAGCAGATGGAGAGAAGTACAGTATCAAATCAAGTTGTAGATGAGAACCCAAAGTTTTGTATTGATCTGGTACCCATTTCTTTGTTGATTTCCAATATATATCCACTTGTTCTTCTTGATCGATGAATGATTATCTGAAATCTTTTAACCAACAGTCATTAGACATAATTCTTCTCCTGCAAAACAAAATAACTTTTTAAAGAATCAAATGAATTTTCAAAATAACTAAATATAGTTTTAAACAAAAAATATCATGATGATTCTGTGACATATTCATATGAAAATAGTGTTAATAAAATCCTAAAAATAGCCATTTTAAAAACTTTTTCAAAATTCAAATTATGAAAACTTTGAAAACCTTGCTCTGATACCAAATGAAAGGGACGCGGAAGATGATCTTAAGGCTATTTAACACTAGAGAGGGGGTGAATAGTGTTTTAAGAATTTCTTTAAAACTTCTTTGATTTAAATTGATTTAACTAACTTAATGCAAATACACAATCACAGATCAAATCATAGAATCACAAACAGATGCAAATATAAATAAAAAGCAAGTAAAGGAAAGAACACACCAGGAATTTTATACTGGTTCAGTGTTACCCTACATCCAGTCCCGCACAACTCGTACGGCTTTCTATTCAATAATAATCTAGATTACAATCCCTCGATTCCAAGGCAACGAGGTACACCCTCCAGATTCTCAGGTCTCTGGGTAGAACCACTTGATTCACAGGACACAAGTTCACCCGATCGATTTCCAAGGACACGATCACACCTTTATAACCCTAAACAAGTTTCTTTGAGTACAAATGTATCTATAACTCTGATAAGCACTGAGATTCTTCGAAGAGAGTGGCAGAGAATCAAACTAGAGATATTCTGGTTTGATTCACTTAAGATTTCGGCAGAATATGGATAGGATGATTAGAAAATAAGATAAGAGAATAAAGAGGAGAGAAAATAAAGAATGTAGTTACTAGAAAACGTTCATAACAGTCTCTATTTATAAAGAATGAATGGATGTGTCCATTCAAAGAGATTTAAACGAATAGACACTTCTTTTGAAAACAACCTTTGCTATAACGGGAAGCATGTCGACATGACGAGTAACTATGATGTCGACATGGTCTATTAAAAATGATGATTTGCTTTTCTTTGAAAATGATGATTTAAAACATATGCAACTTTATTCAAATGGACTCTATGTATTTGTATAAGGTATTTAGAAGTAGAAATACTTATGAATATATATATGTATATATACTAAAATATATTTAAAATCAAGGTAAATAAACTAAAGTAAATATAATATTAAAATAGATTTTGAGGCTAAAATATCAAGGACAATTTTGAAATCAAAATATAACAAAATGATAAATATGATTTTGAGGCTAAAACATTTTTGGAAATACGAACGAAGGTTTTTCTTTTGAAAAGGAATATTTGAAAATCATTTTATGAAACAAGAGATAATTTTGAAAATCATTTTGAATCAAAATTAGTGGATAACAAAATAGGGCTACTATCCGTTCCACTAGATATTTCGTGAGTTCCATCTCACTAGGGTTCCATCCCTTTAACAAGAACGAAGTGGATTCCATTCCACGAGTAAATTGGATAAAAAAGAATGATAGTGCTTTCAAGGAGTTTTAACAAATATCTAACCTAACTATATTATTTGTCTTGAACTCTTGAATATCTTGAATCTCATGAGTCTTCAATCTTGAACTCTTGATCTTTGTCTTCATCAATTTTGTCTTCTTTACTGTACAGTCTTCTTTTGTTGATACCTGCATATAGATTTCCTGCACATATATATTTTATAACACTTCTATAGTTGTTGTCATCAAAACCACTATCCTATGGACTAACACAATGTTCGATTTTGGTTTGACGATATGGAGTTCGTTCGTGACCACCACGATTTCGATTTCTATTGACTTTGGTCACTTGAATTGATTATATTGATTTTGTGATAATATTTTAGATGAGAATTTGCTTGACTTTGCAATTGCTTACAGTGTTGACTTCGGCCTTTAATTTGGTTTGAAACGGTTGATCCATGATTTGTTGGAATTCGTCTGTTTATTTTGTTTCGGCCGTAGTATTGCAGTCTTCAACTTGTACTACTTGCTGTATATCATTAGTTTGGAAATGCTACTTGATGCTTGTATTAATCTGGAAGTTTTGCGTTGTTTTTCTTTGAGCTTGGACTAGATGAAAAATTGATTTTGTAAAAATAATTTGGGTTTGGCAATGTCTTGATTTGAAACTGCATTTCCCTGATTTTTCGAACTCGTTTTCGACTGTGACTGTGACGCCCCACCTCTATGCTCATAATAACAAAGAGTATTAAAGGAAATACTGTCTATTATTACGAAGAATAAGGCTGGATAGGAGCGACCATCCGTAATTGGCCTTACACTAATATTGGTTATCTCGATAGGAGTGGTACATACTTTTTATTTTTCTTCTATTATTTATTTACTCCCATCGACACACCCAATACTAGTATAAAACGAACTACGACGGTTCATAATAGTTTAGGACATTAGATATAACAATAACCCAGATAATATAAATGCGGAACACAGATAAAAACAAAAGTCTCATATATATATATCTGATGTCAGTTAATACATAGTTGACACGATACATATGATACAACTACAACTGTCGACTCTAGAAGTTATATATACAAGTACATTATCGACTAATATACATGAATACATATCGTTCTATACAATGACACGACTGCTACAAAATGACACTGATAACTTCAGAAGGTGTGAAAAGTCTTCAAATCCTGAACAGCAACTTAAAGTAGAAAATCTACGACCTGAAATAACTCGGGTCTGACCCGAGTATTACATTCAAAAGAAAATAATACCCAGGTCAGTCTAATTCAAACCAGTTTATTAATGCATATAGGCAGTAACAATTTAAATAGACGACAGTCACAATAATTCCCGTCTATCCGATTCTTTAAACAAAGAAACCGGATAACGGTCAATATAACACTTAACAGTGTTTAACAAAAATCAGCAGGTTTAAATCATCAACAGAGATAAATAAACAATTTATCAAATCGACTAAATCGATTTAAAACAATTGAAATTGTCACTTTAAAACCATCAAAAATTCGATTGGCTGTCGTACACGCACGCGTGTACGGCCTCGCCAATACGGCATAAAAGATCAATGCACCAAAAGCAAAAGAAAACTCAATTCAAAACTGTCGAGTTTGGGTGGCTGCAGTGCACGCACGCGTGCACTGCCTCGCCACCACCGAATATATAGTCACCACAAGGAACAAGGGTAAAACTGCAACGAAATGCAGCCACTAACCCAAATGGTATAGGGTTTTCAAATGAACAAGTAAGTATTTTCAAATGCCGGAGTCAAAGGAGCACAGAATAGAACCGACTCCAAACAATTTTTAAATCAATTCAACTACAAACAAGTCAGCGATCACAGCAAAGTATATTTGCATATTGATTACGCAAACAACAGTTGCTGTGGGAACTAACAATCTCCCAAGTGTATTTAGACATCACACGTAAGAGAATAGCAGTAAAAGAATCACAAATGATTCAAATTCAGCTACAACGAAATGAAGTAGCATGTATAAATAATATGCAGTGACACAATTCAAATGTACAAAGTCACAAAATGAATCTCAATGAAACTGCACTGGACAAAAGCAGACAAATGAACAATTGTATATACATATGCCACAGTGTACGCATCGACATGAACAAGGCCGAAGTCACAAGGACAAAATCAAACAAAGTACATTTTCAAACGCCATAATACTAAACAAAGGCTACAGACAAGTAGCGGTGTGCAGGATGAAGCACTGCAAAAATGCAAGTGTCTAAACAACAACAGAAAACAGAGATTCAAGATATGGCAACAGTGAATGCATGAACCAGAATGCAAGTTCAAATGTCAGTTCACACGAATATGCAAATAGGCTACATGAAGCAGATTTGAAATGCAACGAGACTTCAAGCACCAAGGGCTCGACTAACAGTAAACTGGTGAATCAAACTATCCAACACAACGAGACCCAAGTCGGTAAACACTCAGGTATGCTGACCAAAAGACCAAAAGTAATCTGGATCAAATGCCATCAGATCAGAGTGACAACTAGAGACAAGCTCAACAATGACTCAGGCACTAAATCAGGTCTCAACACACATCTATACCAAATGAAGCAAAATCAAACCCAACTGACATGAACAATGCACAAAGGTTACTCTTAAAGTGAACTAATGAACAGTGAAGTATACTTCAAGGCCAAATGCAAATGGGTAATGCAATGTATCAGTTCCTAACAAGTGACCAAGATGTGTACAGGTATATAACAAACAATTACATATAGGCAGTATCAATCAAGGATAAAATATACAAGATCAAGCATCAAGTCAAACAGCAAATTGCATACGCACGGAGTATGACCGTTTTCATGCATAAGAGTGGTACCAACAATCAGAGAAAGGCGACGCAAAGCCCAACAGTGAACCCATTATCACGATATCAAGCGGAACCACCGAACCGTAAACAGAAGGAGTGAAATTCAGAAAACATCAAATGCAGTTCGATGATCTCACATGACAGAAAACATTAGAAGTTTCAAAGAAATCAAACAGTGGGTTCCACAAAAACCAAATGGCCGAAGATCAAATAAATCCACTCGAAGGCCAGAGAATTCAAAGCAGAAATTTCCCACAAAATCAAAACTCGTGAAAATCAAAAAGTAAAAGATCATATGGCTTTTGAATAAGATGTGAGTAACAAAATTACTCACTGTTTCCTTTTGACGCGCACAGATCCATCGATCGGCAAGAACAGGCGAACGAACATCAAACTGAAACCCCAATTTTGGAACAAAGGAACGAAGCCCTAATTTGCCGGAGAGGAACGAATGAAAATGAGCCACCATTATTGTTCGTATGTTTTGATTTTAGGCTTAGGGTTAAAACGAATGAAGTGAATTGGATGAAAAGTGGAACGAGCACACCCTTATCTCAACAAGGCAACGGGTTGAATAAATAAAAAGGGAACGGGTCCAATTAATAAAGATAGAAAAGAGGGTGTTAACGGACCAAGATTCAATTGAAAGCCCGCATAACCGACTCCAATAATTATTAACAACCCATACAAACACTTAACATTTAATTTACAAAATAAATTAAATCGTCATTTGACGATAATCAAATGTTATGAAACTCCGGGTTGTTACAGACTCCCCTCCTTATAAAAATTGCGTCCCCGCAATTTTCATACTTAAAGTTGTATATAATAATTATTCTTCTAACATAACTGGTTAAGCTAGAAAATAAGGTCAAGAACACAATTGCCACAGAAATCTTTTAATTTCAATAAAAGAAATTCACAAGTTTTCAACAAAATCTAACTATCAATAGATAATCAGAAAACAGCCAAGCTGAATAAATGCAAACATCAGCAATATTCAATTACCAATAAATAATTAGAATACAGAAATCATGAAACAGCAATATCTAATTATCACAAACGGTAATCAAATTTCAAATCAATAAATATTCAATTATCAAAAGCGATAATTAAATTCAAATTCAACAAATATTTGATTATCACAAACGATAATCAAATTTCCAAATCAACAAATATTCGATTATCAAAAACGATAATCAAATTTCAAATTCAACAAATATTCGATTATCAAAAACGATAATCAAATTTCAAATTCAACAAATATTTGATTATCACAAGCGATAATCAAACTTAAAATTCAATAAATATTTGATTATCTCAAGCGATAATCAAATTTCAAATTCAACAAATATTTGATTATCTCAAGCGATAATCAAATTTCAAATCAGCAAATATTTAATTATCTCAAACGATAATTAAATCTAAAATCAACAACTATTTAATTATCTGAAGCGATAATTAAATTTCAATCAACAAATATTTAATTATCTCAAGCGATAATTAAATCTCAAATCAACAAATATTTAATTATCTCAAGCGATAATTAAATCTAAAATCAACAAATATTTAATTATCTCAAGCGATAATTAAATCTAAAATCAACAAATATTTAATTATCTCAAGCGATAATTAAATCTAAAATCAACAAATATTTAATTATCTCAAGCGATAATTAAATCTAAAATCACAAATATTTAATTATCTAAAGCGATAATTTAAACCTTAAATCAGCCAATATTTAATTATCTAAAGCGATAATTAAATTTCAAAACAACAAATATTTAATTATCTCAAGCGATAATTAAATCTCAAATCAGCAAATATTTAATTATCTAAAGCGATAATTAAATCTAAAATCAACAATTATTTAATTATCAAAAGCGATAATCAAATCTCAAATCAACAATTATTTAATTATCAAAAGCGATAATTAAATCTAAAATCAACAAATATTTAATTATCAAAAGCGATAATTAAATTTCAAATCAGCAAATATTTAATTATCTCAAGCGATAATTAAATCTAAAATCAACAATTATTTAATTATCAAAAGCGATAATTAAATCTCAAATCAACAATTATTTAATTATCAAAAGCGATAATTAAATCTAAAATCAACAAATATTTAATTATCAAAAGCGATAATTAAATTTCAAATCAGCAAATATTTAATTATCTCAAGCGATAATTAAAAGCAACAAATATCCGATTATCGAAAACGATAATCAGAACTCATATCAACAAATATCTAATTATCACAAGCGATAATTAGAAACAACAAATATCTGATTATCAAAAACGATAATCAGAACTCATATCAACAAATATCTAATTATCACAAGCGATAATTAGAAACAACAAATATCTGATTATCAAAAACGATAATCAGAACTCATATCAACAAATATCTAATTATCACAAGCGGTAATTAGAAACAACAAATATCTGATTATCAAAAACGATAATCAGAACTCATATCAACAAATATCCAATTACCTGCAGATAATTGGAAGCAACAAATATCTAGAAATCAATTAAGAAGACTAGAAAATCAACATAAAAGCTTGGATCGATCCCATCAGATGGCGAGTTTTTAATTCGCCGCACGTGCAACAACATATGGCCGAAGCCTACCAAGTACTCAACATAATTTTGGCGCCCATCAGATTGACCCGAAGGTCCGCAGAGTGACCCGAAGGTCTAGTACTGGTATTTGACCCGAAGGTCCATCATATGACCCGAAGGTCCATCATATGACCCGAAGGTCCATCATAGTGGCTCGAAAGCACACGAAAGCATCAAATATTTCAATTAACGAGTCCGGAATTAACCGAAATAGCAAACGCACATGTCCCATACCACGTGTTTTACTAAATCGTTTGATTCTCTTCATCGTTTCCTTGAAAGTGTAAAATTCATCAAAATCATCAAAACAACAGATATTCAATTAACGAGTCCGGAATTAACCGAAATAGTAAAAGTGTGGTTCCATACTCCGCACTTTTGCTAAATCGTTTAAATCACTTCATCGTTTCCTTGAAAGTGCAAAATTGTGTATTTTGTAAAAATACACTTTACATTCTCAAACGGACAAGTCCGGAATTAAGCGAATCAGTAAAAGAAAGGGGTCATAGTCCTCGATTTTGCTGAAACGTTTAAATCGCTTCCTCATTCTTTTGAAATCGCAAACTGTAAAATTTTTGAAAACAATTTTATTTATTTTGTAAAAATAACAATTCGCATTCTCAACTGGACAAGTCCGGAGTTAAGCGAATCAGTAAAAGAAAGGGGTCATAATCCTCGATTTTGCTGAATCGTTTAAGTCGCTTTCTCATTCTTTTGAAAACGCAAATCGTTAAAATTTATAAAACAATTTTCATTTTAAAACGATTTTCCAATCACGTGATTAAAACAGCAAATCAGTAACAATTTCGATAAGGAAATTGTACTTCTCAAAATACCGTAAAAACGGTTACAAATCAGCATTGCGGAATAACCGCTTGAAAATCCACTTTTTAAAATTTGGCGGTTACTGAAGCCAAAGCGACAGTAGTTTTTAAACGTCAAAATCTCATCAAAATAATTTACATCAAAATGTAATATCAGTGAATTTTCATTCATTAAAATGCCATAAAACACCGTGCTTCAAAATATAGCATTTGTGTAAAAATCCCGTTACACAAATAACGGCAACAAAATACGTTTCATAACCTAGCATCGGTTCAACGTAAAATAAATGCAATAACGTGCGATTTAAATTTTTGCACGTACTACAAAATGAACAAAGAATCATTCAAATGTATCTTTAATGAAGATAATTTAAAACAGCAAAAATCTAATCAATAGATGATTAGTACAAAAGAAAGCCAGCGGAATTTTCAACAAAAATCACATATCTGCAATTTCTTCGAATCCTCAATTCGGATTCGAAGTTCTCGAAGAAACAAAATAATTACAGCTATGTAAACAACAAATGAAATTCATATCAATTTCGTATTTTGATTTTTAAATCAAAAAGATTATCAGTTGTACTCAGCGAAGACAGTTTCACTGTTTCCGCTGCGCACTCTGATAAACAGAACACAAATCAATCAAATCATCAGAACACAATTTCACTATTATTTTTAAACAAAGTTATTTAAAAATTTCATCCAAATTTCAAAACTTTAGTTTTGACTCAAGCACAAATAAAACATCGACCGATAGTTGTAACATATGTTCCTTCCGAGTTAAGTTTTATATTATGTCCATAAACCCCAAGCTCTGATACCAACTGTGACGCCCCACCTCTATGCTCATAATAACAAAGAGTATTAAAGGAAATACTGTCTATTATTACGAAGAATAAGGCTGGATAGGAGCGACCATCCGTAATTGGCCTTACACTAATATTGGTTATCTCGATAGGAGTGGTACATACTTTTTATTTTTCTTCTATTATTTATTTACTCCCATCGACACACCCAATACTAGTATAAAACGAACTACGACGGTTCATAATAGTTTAGGACATTAGATATAACAATAACCCAGATAATATAAATGCGGAACACAGATAAAAACAAAAGTCTCATATATATATATCTGATGTCAGTTAATACATAGTTGACACGATACATATGATACAACTACAACTGTCGACTCTAGAAGTTATATATACAAGTACATTATCGACTAATATACATGAATACATATCGTTCTATACAATGACACGACTGCTACAAAATGACACTGATAACTTCAGAAGGTGTGAAAAGTCTTCAAATCCTGAACAGCAACTTAAAGTAGAAAATCTACGACCTGAAATAACTCGGGTCTGACCCGAGTATTACATTCAAAAGAAAATAATACCCAGGTCAGTCTAATTCAAACCAGTTTATTAGTGCATATAGGTAGTAACAATTTAAATAGACGACAGTCACAATAATTCCCGTCTATCCGATTCTTTAAACAAAGAAACCGGATAACGGTCAATATAACACTTAACAGTGTTTAACAAAAATCAGCAGGTTTAAATCATCAACAGAGATAAATAAACAATTTATCTAATCGACTAAATCGATTTAAAACAATTGAAATTGTCACTTTAAAACCATCAAAAATTCGATTGGCTGTCGTACACGCACGCGTGTACGGCCTCGCCAATACGGCATAAAAGATCAATGCACCAAAAGCAAAAGAAAAATCAATTCAAAACTGTCGAGTTTGGGTGGCTGCAGTGCACACACGCGTGCACTGCCTCGCCACCACCGAATATATAGTCACCACAAGGAACAAGGGTAAAACTGCAACGAAATGCAGCCACTAACCCAAATGGTACAGGGTTTTCAAATGAACAAGTAAGTATTTTCAAATGCCGGAGTCAAAGGAGCACAGAATAGAACCGACTCCAAACAATTTTTAAATCAATTCAACTACAAACAAGTCAGCGATCACAGCAAAGTATATTTGCATATTGATTACGCAAACAACAGTTGCTGTGGGAACTAACAATCTCCCAAGTGTATTTAGACATCACACGTAAGAGAATAGCAGTAAAAGAATCACAAATGATTCAAATTCAGCTACAACGAAATGAAGTAGCATGTATAAATAATATGCAGTGACACAATTCAAATGTACAAAGTCACAAAATGAATCTCAATGAAACTGCACTGGATAAAAGCAGACAAATGAACAATTGTATATACATATGCCACAGTGTACGCATCGACATGAACAAGGCCGAAGTCACAAGGACAAAATCAAACAAAGTACATTTTCAAACGCCATAATACTAAACAAAGGCTACACACAAGTAGCGGTGTGCAGGATGAAGCACTGCAAAAATGCAAGTGTCTAAACAACAACAGAAAACAGAGATTCAAGATATGGCAACAGTGAATGCATGAACCAGAATGCAAGTTCAAATGTCAGTTCACACGAATATGCAAATAGGCTACATGAAGCAGATTTGAAATGCAACGAGACTTCAAGCACCAAGGGCTCGACTAACAGTAAACTGGTGAATCAAACTATCCAACACAACGAGACCCAAGTCGGTAAACACTCAGGTATGCTGACCAAAAGACCAAAAGTAATCTGGATCAAATGCCATCAGATCAGAGTGACAACTAGAGACAAGCTCAACAATGACTCAGGCACTAAATCAGGTCTCAACACACATCTATACCAAATGAAGCAAAATCAAACCCAACTGACATGAACAATGCACAAAGGTTACTCTTAAAGTGAACTAATGAACAGTGAAGTATACTTCAAGGCCAAATGCAAATGGGTAATGCAATGTATCAGTTCCTAACAAGTGACCAAGATGTGTACAGGTATATAACAGACAATTACATATAGGCAGTCTCAATCAAGGATAAAATATACAAGATCAAGCATCAAGTCAAACAGCAAATTGCATACGCACGGAGTATGACCGTTTTCATGCATAAGAGTGGTACCAACAATCAGAGAAAGGCGACGCAAAGCCCAACAGTGAACCCATTATCACGATATCAAGCGGAACCACCGAACCGTAAACAGAAGGAGTGAAATTCAGAAAACATCAAATGCAGTTCGATGATCTCACATGACAGAAAACATTAGAAGTTTCAAAGAAATCAAACAGTGGGTTCCACAAAAACCAAATGGCCGAAGATCAAATAAATCCACTCGAAGGCCAGAGAATTCAAAGCAGAAATTTTCCACAAAATCAAAACTCGTGAAAATCAAAAAGTAAAAGATCATATGGCTTTTGAATAAGATGTGAGTAACAAAATTACTCACTGTTTCCTTTTGACGCGCGCAGATCCATCGATCGGCAAGAACAGGCGAACGAACATCAAACTGAAACCCCAATTTTGGAACAAAGGAACGAAGCCCTAATTTGCCGGAGAGGAACGAATGAAAATGAGCCACCATTATTGTTCGTATGTTTTGATTTTAGGCTTAGGGTTAAAACGAATGAAGTGAATTGGATGAAAAGTGGAACGAGCACACCCTTATCTCAACAAGGCAACGGGTTGAATAAATAAAAAGGGAACGGGTCCAATTAATAAAGATAGAAAAGAGGGTGTTAACGGACCAAGATTCAATTGAAAGCCCGCATAACCGACTCCAATAATTATTAACAACCCATACAAACACTTAACATTTAATTTACAAAATAAATTAAATCGTCATTTGACGATAATCAACTGTTATGAAACTCCGGGTTGTTACAGTGACTTTGGCATTGCTTTGAACTACAGTTTGAAATCTCCTTTGGCTTTGTTCGAACTACCTTTGTCACTTGCTTATGCTGGTGCTGTTTCATTTGATATAGATATGTATGTGTATTCATATATATATGCATACATGCATTCTTGTATTAGTATTGCTTGCTGTCTCAGTTTTGGATTTGTTCGAACCTGATACCGTCTGGAGCTTAAATGTTTGTAATGCTTACAAACTTGGAGTCTTTGTGTACTTGTCTCTGTTTCAAGTATGATACTTTTTGAAGTTTGCATCTGTTGGGTTCACTACTTTATATGTTGATGTCGTTCTTTGTTTCCATTGACTCCGGTCAGTAGCTCATGGCTTGACTTGAATTTGCAAATTGACTTCGGCACTTGACATTGTCGAACTCTGCTCTGACTTGATAATGTCTTCGACATTTTAACTTGACATTATGTTGACTTCTACATTTTTGAACCTTCCTGCTTGGTTTTGTTTCTTCCTGTACTTGTGCATTTGCATCATAAATATGCATTAGCCTTGAGTTTCATGTATATTGTCACTGCTTGGCTTGAAGTTTGGTTGCTTCATGTTGTATTTGCATATATGTGCACTTGTGTTGTTTGGATTTGGTCATTGGTTCAAGTACTTGAATGTTTACTTGTTTGTTTGGTCTCTTGTTTGGTTTAAGTTTTGTATTTATGGTCTTTCACTTCGGCTTGCACTTGAATGTGCAGTCTGTAGTTGTGTTGTACTGATTTGGAATTTGCAGTTTCACTACTGCCTCTGTAACTTGAACTGGTTTTGTTGTATTGAGTCACTACTTGTATGTATACATGTGTGTATACATATGTATGCATCGAGGCAGTTTGTATTTGTTGCAGTTTTGCCCCTGTTTGGTTTGTGATTTCTTGGTATTGCTGTTAGCCTGGTTTGGCCTCGCAGTTGTGTTGAGTCATGATAGCAGTGACTTGACCTTTGCAATTTGTTAATAGTTTGGCTTTGCAGTTTCGACTTGCTGTTAGTGTTTGGGGTTGTGATGATATCAGATGCTGTAGTGGCGAGGCAGTACACGTGAGCGTGTACTGCAGCCCTATCAGAATTGACGTTTTAATTGATATTTCAATTGCTTGAATTGTTTCGTGTGTTCAATTCAATAATTTTAAATTGTATTTTGATTTGATTTAATTTGCTCATATTGTTGCTATCTAATTATCTACTGGATAATTAGATTATGTGTTTACTAATTATCGTATCGATAATTAGATATTGTTGTTTCTGTTGCTTTACTGGCTTGAGTTTTGCTTTGGCAACTTGCTATTAATTGCTGTTTAGGCAATTCTGTTGTTTTCTAAATTATCTTCATTGATAATCCTTTTTATTTATCTTTGTTGATGATTTGAATTTATTGATTTGTTGTTTAACACTGTTTTGTGTTATTTCTACCGTTATCTGATTCTCTTATTGAAGGGTTGGATATACGAGATTTATTGTGACTGTCGTCTATTGATTATTTAATTATTATTGCTTCCATGCATTAATAACTGAGTTTGAATTAGGCTGACCCGTGTATTATTTTCTTTTGAATTAATACTCGGGTCAGACCGAGTTATTTCAGGTTGTTGATATCTTGCTTTGGGTTGCTGCTTGAGCTATGAAGTCTCTTTATATCTGTTGGAGTAGTCGTTGTCATAGTATAGGATGATATGTATTCATGTATATTATTTACAATAATGTACTTGTATATGTAACTTTCAGTGTCGATAGTTGTAGTTGTATCGTATGTATTGTATCACATGTATTGTAACTGACTTCAGTTATATATATATGAGATTTTATCTAATCTGTGTTCTGCATTTAGTTTATCTGTGTTATTATTATATATGTGTCCTAAACTATTATGAACCATTGTAGTTCGTTTTATACTGGAATTGGATATGTCGATGGGAGTAAATAAACAAAGAGATGAAAAATATATATACCACTCCTATCGAGATAACCAATACTAGTGTAAGGCCTAACTACGGATGGCCGCTCCTATCCAGCCTTATTCTTCGTAATAACTGACAGTATTTCTTTTAATACTCTTTGTTATTGTGAGCATAGAGGTGGGGCGTCACAGTTGGTATCAGAGCGAGGGGTTTATGGACATAATATAGAACATAATTAGATGGAACATGTGTTACAACTAATTGTTGATGTTTTTATTTGTGCTTTGAGTCAAAACTAAAGTTTTGAAATTATGATGAAAATTTTAAATATCCTTATTTAAAAATAAAATTGAAATTGTGTTTTGATGATTGAGTAATTTGTGTTCTGTTTATCAGAGTGCGCAGCGGAAACAGTGACTGTCTTCGCCGAGTACAGCAAAACAAATCAAGATGATTTCCCTGAACTGTCCAAAGAAAACGTATCTTTATTACAAATTCTCTTTGAAATATTTTATTTTCATAAATGCTTCCAAGTAATATTACCGTTAATTTTCTCAAAAATCCTTTTGAAATCTTTTCAAGCAATGCTGGGATTTAAATTCTCAATCTTTTTAAAACACATTTTATGAACCAAATTTATATAAAATTGTCTTCACATAAAATCATCTCATCTCATATTATATAATAATTCTTCTTTATTATTATAAACTTTTCACAAATATTTGTCTTCTAAATGTCATATCTTCCCATTTAGATTACATTAAACAACTTTTATTAAAAGTTTTACTTTTGACTCAACAATTTTAAAATATAACTTTTAACTTAAAAAAATTCTTCGAACTTCCAGACACATTGTGAAACTTAATTCACAAGAGATTTGTTTTAATGTATTTATAATTATCAAAACAATAAATGCCCATAAACTGATCGAGTATAAATTAACAATCAATAAGGAAAGTTAATGCTAGTAAACTAATAGAGCATGATTAATCAAACAACAATGATAGTAAATAATATTATCATTTTGAAACAAACAAAAACAACACAGACAACTATCTAAATATAAAAATTATTTCTTTCTATATATAAAATATATAATCCTAGGTAAAATATCCCATTTACCAAATTTTCAAAAAAACCAATAACTTGTCCTTTTGCCTTATTCGAGTGTTTAAAAATCCCTATCAACACTGTGACATCCCACGTCTCGATCAGAATTCATAAATGATTCAATAGACCAATTAACAAAATACGTTTTTGTAGCAATAATAAATACGCTCTCCTATATATAATACTCTCAACTCATTTTAGGGTGTCACTTACCCTATTTAATGAGTTTACCCCACCAAAGCCAAGGTTCTCGCTTAACCTTCAACTCTGATACCAGCTGTAATGACCCGCCTTTTCGACTATCGAAAGTCGGCACCAAATACATCCATGTATTCGAATGCCACACATCTAATCTTCAAAATGGCAGATTGTTAGGGTAAAATGAAAATAAAAAGAACCAGAGAAACAACATATCATAATGGGACAATCACATATTAACAAAGACAGTAAAAGCTGTCACTCTAGAATACATTGTATATCAGAGTAAACAAACCTTATTAGCTTGGACAGTTATAAGTTTGCGACTTTACACTTGCTGATGGGAATATATAATAATACAGCGAAAAAAAATACTTTGGCAGCTGATCATTCAGCTCTACTCTATAAGCTCCATGTCCCACCAACGAAACTTGAGAAAACTCGGTCTGACCCAATGTAATAGTCCACTTTTCCGTACCCCTTGAATAGACACTAATCTCCATCGATTAACTCAAGATGAACGGAAAACAGAACCATTAGGGTTTTAGAAGAAGAGGTAGAAGAAGACAGAAGAAAAGAAAAACAGAAAAACACAGAAACAGAAAAACACAGAAACAGAAAACAATATCAGAATCTCACATTCGCAGCGGAACAACATATAATAGATAAATGAATAATCTTTAAATCAAAGAAACTATATCATTTTATACATTACATCACCATCAGAGTTTACAACGACAATACAACACACTGGACAGTTATATAAACTTGTCCTCATACAGAATACACATCGGAATAATACATAGTATAGATGATACGTCTCGCCATCCAGCTTGCCACCTGAGCTCCAAAGCATCTCCTGAATCCAGAATGACCTGATAACCTAACTCTAGGCTGCCCGTGTGGAAAATGATGGGCACCCAGAGTTTAGGAAGGAAATAATAAACTCCAGGTCAGTCATGGTGACTGGTGTGAGAACTAAAACAGTTTATCTTTAGAAACAAACAACAATAGAAATTTAACATTGAAACCCGCAATGCTTTTGGAAAATGAACTACCATAAGACCTCCCACCACACACACAATGCAAACGCAGAATTGGAGGAGATTTCTTCTTATGATAATCAAACATGCTTACTACGCAAAATCGTTTGATTTTATTATTATTAGTGCATAGTGAAGAAAACATTTCGAAAGTATAATATTAATCTTAGCCAGCATAGGCATTCCGCACTTATGCCTACTATAGCTACTATGTTCAATAGCAGGTTACCGCCACATTCCATAGCAGGTTATACAATTGCAATCGTAAAGGTTCGTATTGTTTCTTTGGATTTCCAACAAATGGTCAGGCTAAGGAACTGCCTTTCCTACTGCCGAATGGGATCGCCTCTGGCTGGACGTCCCGAGAGACAAACTGCTCTCTGCTAAACAAGGCCGGGTTACCCCTGTAACTAGGTAACTCACGAATATGTCATCACCCGGTCCTTTGGGACCTTTATCCGAGCGCTCGGTAACCAACATCACACATAATAAATAAGTTATGTCCACATGAGTAAGTATCTGGGTTCCATACCATGATACCACCCCTTTCCAAAAAGAAATAACATACCCTAAAGGGCGCGACCCTCATAACCTTGCCGCAACATTCCTTTTTCGACCATTTCCGGGTTGTGAGGCCCTGAAGAAGTCTCGTCCACAAAGCTACGCTTTATACAAAAGCTATGCTTTGGGTCAAACAAATGATCAAAGTAATGATCACAAAGATAAATGATCAAACAAATGATCATATCACAAATGATCAAACAATGATCATTTCACAGCAACACTCAGCATGTCACATTACCAAATTGGGGATATATCGCTAATAACCTTCAACTACATAACCTCTGAGCTCATATGTGACGCCCCACCTCTATGCTCATAATAACAAAGAGTATTAAAGGAAATACTGTCTATTATTACGAAGAATAAGGCTGGATGGGAGCGACCATCCGTAATTGGTCTTACACTAATATTGGTTATCTCGATAGGAGTGGTACATTCTTTTTATTTTTCTTCTATTATTTATTTACTCCCATCGACACACCCAATACTAGTATAAAACGAACTACGACGGTTCATAATAGTTTAGGACATTAGATATAACAATAACACAGATAATATAAATGCGGAACACAGATAAAAACAAAAGTCTCAGATATATATAACTGATGTCAGTTAATACATAGTTGACACTATACATATGATACAACTACAACTGTCGACTCTAGAAGTTATATATACAAGTACATTATCGACTAATATACATGAATACATATCATTCTATACAATGACAAAATGACTCTGACAACTTCAGAAGATGTGAAAAGTCTTCAATCCCGAACAGCAACTCAAAGAAAGAAATCTACAACCTGAAATACTCGGGTCTGACCCGAGTATTACATTCAAAAGAAAATAATACACGGGTCAGTCTAATTCAAACTCAGTTATTAGTGCATAGGAGCAATAATAATCAAACGTCAAATAGACGACAGTCGCAGAAATCTCGTATATTCAACTCTCGATACGAGAATTGGATAACGACAAATATAACACTAAGCAGTGTAAATCAACAAATCAGAAATCTTAAAATGATCAAACACATCAAATTTCTGGGTGGCTGCAGCACACGCACGCATGCACTGCCTCGCCACACAGTACATGAAATCATCACGACGGTGGAAACTAACAGCAATCAAAATGGTAGAAGTCAACATAAATAAACTTACAGGGTCAAACCCGGGTCTTTGAGACCGGATTCAACTCGCTGTAAAATCTCAAAAATCAATTTGAAATAATCACGAACCAACAAAGGCAACAACACAAGCAAGACCAGAACCAAACAAAGGCCAGAAGTACAAAATGGCCAAGCAAGTGCGCCATAAAAACGATAGCCCAGATCAAGACAGATCAGTGAAAAGCGATACAAGAGAGGCGAGTGATGCACTGATAAATAAAGTGCAAACACAACCGCATATGGTCAACAACAACTCAAAGCAATGCCAATTCGAACAAAGAAACAGTCAGGAGCAAGAAACAGTCAGATGAACAGTGAAGCTCAACTGGCAACAAGTAAAATAAGAGCCAGTGATGTACACTTATACTAAGTGTCTCAAAGAACGGAGGACAGAACTAGAGGGCAACATGAAACTGAACAGTGCAAAAGTAATATGGACCTGACACTGTCACGAGGTAAATAGTCTCAAACAACATTGGACAGTGCCATCAGAGATGAACACTTCATATATGTAAACCAGGCAATAGTGAGTAAGACATCACTAACATATGTGAACTCAAGTAATCACGTGAATACAATACAGCAATGAATTAAGTGAACAGGTGTGTACATGTATACACGCAACTGAAGTGCAACTGCGGTTGCAATATGGCTCAAATGCACAGATAATATGAAGTGTAACTGCTACTGAATACTTAACATGTCAAGGAAGTAAAACCACAAACCAACAAGTATGCGCCAGTGAACAGCACACAACAACCCTGACTCAAAGCGTATACAATGAGGACTACAAGTTCAGGTCCAGTTATAACCAAGAACAAACCCGATACAAATATATACTCGGATACAAAGGAATGCAACTACCAATGCAGACTAACTTATATTATACAATGAAACCAGAAGAGACTGATATCAAAGCAAGGGGGTTCGAATCAAAATGTAGTTGCAATTTTCACATAGTGAAACAGTTATTAACTGCTGATACTAAAACAGTATAACCAATTCAATGAAGACAAAATCAGGAATCAACTAAAGTCAAAGTCGTGGTGAACAGGAAAAGAACAACCATCTCATAACCAAACCCATGCCAACCGAAACAACTAAAACTTCCCAAGAACACATACATATCCAGGGCTGTAGTGTCCAAGGATGAGACAAAATCACGCAAGGCAGCAGTTTTAAAACAATTTAAAACTCGATGTGGCTAGCTCGAATAATCCCAAAGCCAAGCAAATACAATTTTTTTACATGTATGCAAATATATATAAGTATACACATACATGTCTATATCAAATGGAACAAAGAGAGATATACAAATGTGTACAACAACTAGCAATGGCGAGATACGAGTGCAGTGAGCCTCAATGCAATCACGAATGCAGCTGTACACGGAAATATCAGACTCCAAACATCCTGGTGATGAATGAATGCAACACAACTCGAAGTACTATGGACAGAAGTAAACGCAGACATGAACCAGATCACGTCACAAGAGAAATATACCACTGGTGATACGTTTGAACAAAGATTTCCCATTTAAGAAATGCAATGTCAAAGATAATAAATAATGTGATAAAAACAACCCACCCAATTCCAAGGCTACTGTAGACCCAAAACCCCAAAATTTCCACAACAAAATCAGAGTGACCGAAGACAAATGTAAAGCAATGTCGAAGTCACGGATGAAAACAAAATTTGAGTTAAGGCTGAAGACAACAAAGCAATTGAAGATCAGGGTACAGTTTTAACAAAATCGAGTGGCCGAAGAATGGCCAAAGTCGACAACCCAAAAATCATCAACACTACAATATACTCGAATGACCGAGATGAGATTGAGCAACGCTCAATCGAACTAGCACTAGTCAAGAACAATGAAACAACGGTATTTCAAAGCGAATGTTACAATGTAACTCAAATCAGCAAAACCCAAAACAATTCAGAAAATCATATGAACGAGAACAAGAACTCAACTCAGAAATAACATAAAGTTGAACTAGATGTGAGCGAGATTATCACTCACCTATTTTCGACGAACCACTCAGATTTGCTGTCGAGCGACCTCAAAGGGACAATGATCACTTAGAGCAAGAATCAAACTCGAACGACACGAATTTGAGGATTGAACACCTCCGAGTTGAAGCTGTGGCACCTCTCAGTCGATCGAAGCCAAGCTCGAATTCCCCTTCGACGGATTGGAGCAGCCGAACGCGCTCACGTGGATGAACGATTGACGAGGCTCCACACGAATACTCACTGATTCGATTAAGCTAAGCCAGCACTTCGAGATATCAGGAAGCCCTAATTTTTGGGGACGAACGAGGTAAACGAGGCCGCCACCATTTATAATTCTTTCGTTTGTTTTGTGGTTGCTAAAAGAATGAATCAGGGGGAACAATTATGCCCTAGGTAATAACCACGGTCAGGGCAAACAAACAAAATGGACCCGTTTACATCTAAAGGCCCAAACAATTCTTTTAACAAATTTTCGAATGAATTTAAACTTGAATCAAATCTGCATTAGCAGTTAAAAATGATTTAATCGTCATTTAAAAACTGATGCGAAAAACCGGGTTGTTACATCATACGTCTCAGAGAAGGGTGTTAAGCTAAGAGAATAAATTCTCCGCCACCAACAGAAATGTATTTGAAAGAAATCAGCTTTACATCTCAAAATGTAATGTCAGACACGTAACCATACAAGTCTATTCCGGGTTCGAACAGAACCGAAGGCACTTCCAAAAGAAGCCCTTGCAATCCGGATATTCACAATCCCGATAAAACTTCCCATCACAAAGGAAATCTCTATACCGTAGCTAACGGTGCAGAGACAATCGATAGGTCATCCTATCGTTTTCACAAATACCCGGTCTTCACCACCGGTCTTCAATACGATCCATATCGTCGTATCACTAATTCGGAATGGGTTATACGACCTAAAGGTCCTTTCCCGGCTAACCCGAATAGTGAGCGCTTATTCAAAAATAAGTGTGGCATTCAAATTCAAGCAAATCTCAACAAATACCCATTCAAGGTAATTATTGATAGTCGGTTATTTAACTATCAATAGATCTGCATAGCATCATCAGATTCCAAATAGTTTTCCAAATAATTTATCTTTCAAAAATATCTTTACAAGATATATAATCTCCACACTTCAACTATTTGAAACAAATTTCAAATATTCACTTTTCAATTTATCTTTAAAAGATAAAATTTCAAACCTTTCATTTCATATTGGAAAAACATTTCCATACCTATTTAATAATAAGTAATTCACAAATCCATTTATTTTCAACATTTGAAAATATTCAATATACTTAAATCCAGTTAAGTATATATTTATTCTTTAAGGAAACATTCTCTTAAACACATTTATTTGAGTCCAAACGAATGTTGCGTAAAACATCGTTACGACGACCCAAAAATCACTAGTATAGGGATTCGAAATTTAGATAGATATATAAATCCCAATACTATATAAAACATTTCCTTTCGTAAATCATTTACTATAACAACAGTGTTATAGTCCACCATTTCCTTATTCCTCGAAACGTCTATTTCAACAATAAATGTTGAAATCTATGTTTTCGATACTTAACACGTTTTAAAACATCTTTTTTTAAAACAATTACTTCATTTCGTAACACTTCTCCAAAACATATCCATTTTTATCTAATAATATATTCACTGTCCAAAATAGTGAATTTACTTCGTTAATACATTTAACGTTTCTACACATTTTACTTAAAAGATTATCCACTGTCCAAAATCGTGGATATACTTCCCAACCAAACTCTTATTATTACAACATTTAACTTAAAAGATAATTCGCTGTCCAAAATCACGAATATATCTCCTTTATTAAACTTCTATGTTTAATTTATCAAATTCAATTGATTTCGGATTTATAAAACAATGTTTATAAATTCACATCTATATTTATAAAAGCTTCGATTATGAAATCCCTTTTATAAATCAATTCAATTTATAACTCAACTTTATACCCAAAATCCGATTTATAAGTTAATTATTTTTAAATCCTTTATTTTACAAAATCTATTCATTTCATAACTTCACAATTTATAAATCTATAAATTTTATTCACTTGTGAAATCCATTTATACTTCATTCTAATATTTATAAAACTCGTTTTATAATTCCAGTATTCTTAATTTATAAATATCAACTTTATAAATCGTTTATAATTTTTTTTAAGAATCCCAATTTAAAATCAAAATCGTTATTTTTAAACTTCAAAAATGAATCCGATGATGCAACAGCACCAAATAGTCAATCACAGCATCCAAACATCATATATCATCATATGATAACAGCATATACAACAATATCTGTAAATAAATCACTACGGTGAGGAATCCAGTCGGATCCCTCCAACCTGTTTCCCTACATCCACAGATGTTAGCACAATACCAATTTCACGTCAATGTGAAATTATCGCGGTATATGGGATTTATAAATATTATCCGCTATTATGCGGCGCAATAGGGTCTCATCCGCTATACAATGCGGGAAATCAACTCCAATATATACATATTCCAATATATATATATTGCTATATACATATATAATACCAATTCCACTTCAATGTGAAATATTCGCGGTATATGTTTTTAATAATTAACATCCGCTTACTAACGGCGTATAATGTCTATTTATCACAATAAATAGCAAATATCATCCAATTCACACAATCAGCAATTTTAAATCTAACTATTTAAAATTTTAAATCGAAACAAAACATTCGATTAAGTGAGGAGTTCTCACCTTTGCTTTTAAAACGGTTGCAGCGTTTTATTTCGAATAAAATTAAATGTGCGTTTAATTTTACCTGAAATTTTCACGGACTCCAATCAACTCCAATCTAGCTCCATTGCGTAGTGCTCGACAAAACGAAGCCAACGCAATTCGTTTTGTAATTTTCCGACCTCGTATGAAAGAGATATGTATTTTTGAAGTTACACGAATTTTAAATATACTAATTTACAATTTTCTTTAAAATTTTATAACCCAAACCAATCGCAGCCGTTAGATCTGCAACCCTAAAATCCTGGCCACCGGTTTCATCTTCTTCCCAACCCAGATGAACACGCACCAAACAACCCAACAGCCGCCGCTCTCCCATCAATTTATGCTCCACCATCGTCGATATTTACAACGATCAGGCACCACCACTCCAAAGCCTTCGACGAAAGCTACCCACGCCTGGAACCCTAACAAGCTCGGCCACCCCTCTGCCTCGAAATGCGTGAAAAACACAGCAGCTTCAAGCACGATTTCCCGTTGATCCGTTGCTCCGTTTTCGATCATCTCCGTATGGATTTGAAGCTCTCATCATCCTCTACAACTTTGTATATTAAATATGGCGGCTGAGAGTGATTGAGGGAGGAAGTTTCGAATTTTCGTGGCCATTGAAGATAAATATGGCGGCTGGAGTAAATTAGGGTTAGGGTTTCCTCTTATGAACGTATATATATACGTATATAAATAATATTAAATTTATTTTAAAACGACTTTTTCAAACGATCTCCAAATCACACGTGCCGCCTGGCGTTCGTAAGGTTTACCCCACGTTCCGAACACAATGGAACATGTTTCGGAGGCTAATTCGATCATATGTAAGAGTTACGGAAATAAACAGTCAAATTTAAATCAAATCGATTTAAACCAATTTCAATGCGTTTTCGCTTGCCCCGGACAAACGGTACATCCGATTGACACGAAATTTGAAACCTTACAATAATATCACATTACGGATCCGATGAAACTGGTTTCGTCGTAATCCGAAACTTTTTGAAAAATGACTATTTTAACTCGCCAAATTAATATTAAAACAATTTCGATGCGTTTCGAGCTGCCACAGTCAAACGACAACTCCGATTGCTACGAAAATTGAAATCCGATAATAACAAACTATTACGGATCCAATGGAACTATTTTCGTCCAATTCTGAGACTGTCCCAAAAATGGCTAATTTCACTAGTCGATTAAATATTAAAATATTCAATTTTTCACAGATTAACTCTAAATTCAATTTTAAAAGTTCTATAACATCACTATAATTCCAACATGATTTAATATAACTTTATAAATCATTTTCATTCACGTTTAATCCAGATCTCAATTATTTTTGGAATTTCAACTATTAATTTATCGATTTAATTACCCAATTAAATCCAGTTATTCGAAAAATTAATTATTCGACTTATTAATTTCATTTGTTAACATTTAAAATCAATTAAATATTCGAATTTCAAATGTCAGAAATTCTGGGTCGTTACACCCAAGCATTATAATAAAATAACGCATGGATTAGTCTAGAAATACCAACGTGAGAAAACTCAAGTATTACGTTGAACATATAATAATTCTACGAGACCACTCCGCCAAACATGGAATAGATTTTACCTCACAAAAACAACTTCCATATATGAATGAATGGAAACAATTAAAACAAACTCAAACTTGAAAGAATGGGTATAAACAAGATCAAAATCCAAACTCAAATGATGGACACAAATAATTAAACGTTGAGAAGAGCTCCCAACACTTCTCGATGCAATTAAGAAAACAATTCAAAGATTTGAATCATAAAAAAGGAAAAGGAATTTTCCAATAATGACTAAGAGGGTTCACCCCCTCACCGAAAGTATACCACTAGAAATATATATGAGAACTATGATGGCTCTCAGACCCTTCCGAGTCGGACCCCACTAACCTTACCGAGTATCCGAGTATTTCACATCTCCATGCACATACCACCAAATCCAATCTAGATTAAATGTGAAGATACTCTAATGGGAGCAACCCCACATAGCTTGGCTTCCACTCACTCTTTGGTTTTAGTCATATCTGACAATGGATATCAATGCTCAAATGAGCAACAAATCATCTTAAACCAACTAACAGGAATAACCAAAATGATCGTATATGGAAATTAAATCTCATGCCCTTACCACTGCTCGTCGATTTTAAACTTGTACTACCCCTCGGTTGAAACTGAAGATGGGCAAGTTAAGGCAGTGTTGCCTCTAAGCATTGCCTTGATAACAATTTTAACCTTCAAGATAGAAACAAGTTTCCATACCTTGACGTTAAGTGCAAAGAGTATGACTAAATTCTTTCCATATAAGCGATATCGTTTACGAAAATTAAATTTCTTATCTTTTCCGAAACAAATCAAACTTTTAAAACCCAAACCTGCGATTGGTTTTCACATCACAAATATTTGTAAAACACTTTAAAACACTCTTTAAAGTATTCTTTTTAGAGAGAAAATTATATTTTAAGCGTATTAAAAAAGAAGGGTAAAAAATCAAATGTATTTACACTTGGCTTTATTTTTAGAAACAGATTCTTTTAAAATATTTTCTCATTTATAAATTTGAAACAACATTGAATATCCTAGAAGATAATAAATCATTTAAAATACTCATATAATTAAAACAGTTTTAATCATATGAAAAGATAATTGATATAATTCTTTTATAAAATTTAAAACCACATTTATTATCCCAAGAGACATTTAATCAAACTTATAACTCCTTTAATAAATCAATCAATTAACTTTAATCACTTTTATTAAATCTATTAATTAACTTTAAACATCATTAATAAATTTATTCATTAACTTTATTATAGTTAAATAATAATTAAGAATATATTTGAACCTCCAATTCTTTTCAAATACTTATACAATCCTTAAAAACCCATTTGAAAAGAATTTACAAAATATCTAAGTTAAATAACCTTTATAAATTTAAAAAACATTAATTACCCCGAAAAGATAATTAAATCTAACGTATAATCTTTTATAAATTTAAAACAAAATTAATTATCTCAAAAGATAATCAATCAAATTTTATAATGTCTTTAATAATTTTAAACAACATTAATTATTTTGAAAGATAATTAGTTAAGTTTATAACTCCTTTTATAAATTTTAATTTTAATCAACACTTATTCTTTATTTTCAAAATTCTCAAAATACTTGAAAATATAGTTTAAACAACTTTCAAAGTGCAAAATCACGACCAACCATTTATTTTGTAAAAATATAAGCTCAAGTTCAATACACACAAGGGTTTAAGGAGATGATATTTCATAAGTGAGGTACAACGATAATTGCTATAACGATACTTACCCAAATCAAACAATATTCACAAATATTTCAACCAAACAACAATATAATCAATATCGAAATATAAGTAAATTAATATTGGCAAGAAACCCCTTACGGCTCTCTACAAAAGTCCACTGTAATTCACATAGATGTGTGTGAATTTTCAAAGTGTTTCATAGCGACCTATAAGCTACGTACACTCTGACTTCCTCTTCTTTTTCTCCCCTACAACAAATTGGTTACATACAATCAAATAACAATATAAACTATTATCTAAGCATTCGATAATAATCTATGGCAACACAGAAATCATCTAATTTATTTCAATGTGAGTAAACTCACCAAAATTCTAGTTGACGCTTTCACGTTCCGGTTTAGCCCAAAATTTTACTGCTTTAAATCCAAAGAAATTAATTCCAGGGCGCAGCTAATGTTCCTACAATTTCAACACAACTTACCGCGTTTGAATCTTACTCGTATGAGTGAGATATTAGTTTTACAAGAAATTGGATTAAATAAATTAATTAATTATGTAATTAACCAATTTAATCACCTATTTAACAATTTAATCCATCTCCCTCCTTTTCCCAAACACAACCCCATGCACGCAATGATACCGGACAAATACAAAACCCAAAATCAAACCTCCTCTCTCCTCCTCTCTCTCTCGATACTTGAAGAAATCATGCGTTGCCTTCACCGATGGACTCCTCTATGCACGTTCGACCATCACCACCAAAGGAAGCTTAGCACCCTTATACCATTCGCAACCTAAAGGTCGAGCTGGGCAACCCCTTAATGATGCGTTTTTCTTTGGACTTTCGAACGACACCAAACTCCACTACCCAATGCTCTTTGTAACAACCCGTATATTTGGACCATTTAAATTGACAATAATCCACACATGTCAACTTAAATAATACAAAACATGAATCATTATGGGATTATCAATACATAAATGTAAATGAGAATCAATACAGCATCACAGAACAGTCACAGAATAATGCAGCGGAAAATACATCGTCATAATAGCAGTTCATGAAGCCACTATATAATATACAACAATGTCTCAACATCAAGTGACTAGTACCAAAAATGTCCAACAGACTAGGACATCAATACAGGAATATAAATAGACTGATAAAGATAAATGCTAAGCCTTCAGCATCTTCAACCAACCTTGATCAGCAACTGGATAGCTTCAGACTGACCCGAGCATATGCAAAAGAAACACTCGAGTCAGGACTCAAAATCTTATACAATTAAATCAAGTGCAAGGTAACAGTTCATAACTTAAAGATGGATAAAATAACATCTCTAAGGATCCGATAAACTTCTATATATACAATAGAATACGATAGGTAGATAATGTCTAATCAGTAAAGTACGATATTAAAATAGTGTTAAGTCATGGCCCATTCCATCCTTAACACGTTTTATTCCCAAGAGCATATACAAGACCGTAGTTTCCCCAAAACCGGAAGTCACCAGAGGGCAATCCATATACTAAAGGTACAAAACAAAACGTAGTGGTCGCGAATAGGATAATCAGTATGACAAGGTACATGAGGCGATACCAACTAGGATACTAGTAGTTGCGTGATCCGGACTGATGTTGAGCATAGCAACTACTACCTCAACACCGCGAAACAACACTCCCAAATCAAGGGGTGCACCCAAATCGAATCACAAAAGTAATAGATATGGTATCGAAGAAGTGCGTCCGCTAGAGGTAGCGAACCTCAATGGCCCGACGCGGCTCCTGTTTTAGTCATGTCAGGGGTCGTCCAATATCGTTCTCTTTCTTCAGTCAACGCGTTCACCAAACCATCCACTTCATTCTGGATCAACACTTCGCGTGTAATAGTTATTAAAGTGGTTTTCGGTATCGACAGAGAGTATGTCCATATCCGATCCCGGTCTCTTTAATAACTACGTATTTATTACCCAATGGTCGGTTAACTTAACGTTTAAAACAAATCAAAGTCCAAAAGTCAAGGTGCAAATTTAACTTCCAAATTTTGACATTTCACGATTCAATTTATTTCGGATATTTAAAATCATATTTCCAAATGAAATCTGTAGTCCAAACATTTGAATTAACAATATAATTAAGTATTCAAGTTTAATTTAATAACTCACTTATTAAATTTAGTTCAAAATCAATTAATTCAAATTTACCGGTTAACTAGTTCGAATCGTTAAATCAAATTCTATTTATCTCAATTCATATTTACATTCTTCGTTACATTAAATATAATCATGAATTTGATTATATCAATTTCATTAGATTTAAAATCATTTACCTTTAAATTGTCGCTAAATTTAATCCATAAAACTTTAGTTAGGTTCGTATTCCATTTAAGTCAAAATTTCCTAAATCTAAATTATTATTTATAACAAGTTCAAATCTATTTAATTTAAACTTAGTTTAAATCTGCATCTACCAATCTAACAAATTAAAGTATTAAATTCTAAAACTCACTTGTTTTAAATCTTATTTCAATCAAATTTGCCAATTCATTTTTCTTCAATTAAATAGATTTATTAATCCGTTTCAATTTAATCCATTAATTTATTCCAATTAATCCATTAATTTATTTTAATTAAATCCATTAATTTATTTCAATTAAATCCATTTATTTATTTCAATTAAATCCATTAATTTATTTCAATTAAATCCATTAGGTCGTTACTTGATTTCCAAACAAATCATTAAGTTCATTTCTTAATTTCAAATAGATTTCAATTTCAAAATAATTTTTGTTGACCAATCGGGTTACTTATTTTTAATTGTCTATCCTAGGCCAAGTTGTTTAATTGGGTATTTATCATTTCAACCCGCTATCATTCAATATAAAACAAAGCATAGCAAAGGGAACTTGTAGAGTGATAACTGGGATGGTGTCAAAGTAAACAAACAAGCAATAGCAACCATACATAACAATTCAACGATTTATTAAATAATCCCGAAATAATCGTATTAACTTACATTTGTTATTTATGCAAATTAATATAATTATTCCTAGAATCCACCCTATCGTTCCATGTAGATTAAAGATTATTACATTATGGTTTCACTTGGTGTCTATTATCACATCACTACATCAATCATACATTCAATGGTTCAAAGTGTAGGTAACGCTATTTCTACGCGACGGCTAATTTAACAGTTAAAGGGGTCAAGTTCAACATATATAGTCCATTTTAGATTTGTCGATTATCCTATATCGATTTCACTTTCATATTAAAATTTACTTATATTAACAACCAAATTCAACATCACATAACAATTTTAGTGTCATAACTTGTTTGTCGTAAACTAATCAATATTCAATTTTTTAACTTGCATAGTGATTTAAAATTTTTATTTCAACAATTCTAACAACCAACCATTTAACATCCAAATTAATATAAACAACAATTTATCACTTGATTATTATAGCATAATAGATTTTGAGTCGTGAATGGAATATTCACCTTGCGTGGTTAGAGATTGGACGACGAAGCACGAAGACGAATAGATAAGATAGACACTAACCGGCACGACGCAAAACGAACACAACTGCAAATCAAATAAAAGATTATCCAACCATGGTTCAATACAAAGTATATATATCGATTGTATATATATAAACCATACCAAAATAACGAAGCTAGATAGATTCAAACAAGCCGAATGAAGCCTACGACTGAGATCCCAGATCAGCTGTTGCTGGAACGGCACAATCAAATAAACATGAGCCCATAGATTACCAACTATCACTGCTATATAAATTAACATATTATATACATACATATTAACATATATACTGCAACTATACAAACTGGACACTTATATATATTAATACAACATGGTTATAACAGAACTGCTTTTATTTTATTTTATTTTTTTCCAACTAAAATCTGTAGCTTATCAACTACATATATACAAACCAACTACTTTATAGGAAACTAATTATATACGAACTGTGATAAAATCAAAGCTCCCCCCTTTTTTTCAAACCGTATATATATTATATATAATAATAAAACAGGGCGGTCGAGGTTGGATCGGTGGGCATCGGCGAGGTCAGGGTGGTAGGCGACGGAGTCGGAAGATTGTGGTTGGCAGAGCGGTGGCGTAGCGAACGCGGCTGGGTGGGGAAGTGTCGGCGGACGAGGCGGAGAGGGGCAGGCGAGTTTGGGTGGCCTTGTGGTGATGCTGGTAGTGCAAGCGCGGGCTGGTGGAGGCGACGTGGCAGGGTGGAGCAGGCGATCCAGTGGCGGCGGCGAGCTGGGCAGTGGCGGGGCAGGCTGGGTTGCCGGGGAAGCGGGCTACTAGTGGTCAGGGACTGGGCGGGCTGGCGCGGGGCTCGGCTGGGCGGAGGAGGCTGGTGGCGTGGGCGAAGGAAGTGGAGGGGAGTGGGACGGCGGAGGGGACTGCGGAGGAGCAGGGGGCTGGGGGACGGCAGGGGCTACGGTGGAGGGGTGAAGCAGGGCGACTGTTGGGGCAGGCGGTGGTGCCGGGCGGAGTGGGTTGGTGGTGTACTGGTCGTGGCGGAGGCGAGTGGGTGGGGCAGGCGTGTTGGTGGTGGGGCGGAGGGAGACTGGAGGGCGGTGGGTGGAGCGCCTGGGGAAGTGGGCTGGAGGGCGCAGCTGGGTTTCATGTTTGAAGTAAGAAAAACAAGAAATGTCATGAAGAGAAAGAAGAAATGAGAGGAGCTGAGTTGGAGTTTCTTTACCTTTTGCAGAAAAATATAGGAAGGAAGTAGGATTTTGGGTTTTAGTTTACTGGAGGGGATAACTAAATAGCAAAAAAAAAAATATGGGACGGGAGAAAAGAGAACAGAATTTGTGCAGAGGAGAGAAGACAGCTGTCACGTAGTAATTAATGAACCCAAAAGTAAATAGAGGTTCAGTGCACAGTAAAAGCAATGATGCATTTGACAATGGTGGCTATTGGTCTTCCCAAGGCAGCTGGAAGGCTCCAAGGTTTTAAATGTTGAAATGTTGGGTACCGGTTTGTGCTGCGTAACGGACCGGTTTTCGCTCTGTTAAATTTTATAGTTTGCAACGCCGAACTCCGATTGATACAAACAAATATACCGTTTTGATCAGCGCGACGAAGCGGACACAACGGTATGAAGATATTGATGGTTTGACATTGTTTGCGGAGTGGTAAATCTTATTGAACCATTTGCGCGAGTGAACATTTTAACTAGCAATTAAAAGCGAAATTTGACGAAACGAAATGCGCCGTCATGATCAGAATATTTTTCTTAGGCAACATTGTGAAAAATATTTGAGTTCGGACGATAGAAAATTTACACATAAAATTTAAACTAATATGTAAATTTGACGAGCGAAATTTACTACAATATTTTTCGACGAAATTTGGCGTAAGCCTATGTCTATCTAGGCGCATTCCAAATGTGAAGTTTGAACGGTAACGGAAATCGTTTGTGAATATTTGAAATTCCTATTACGGGGAATGCAGCAAAACACCGAAGAATAAGATCGACGGAGCTAAAGATATCCGAATTTTGAAAAATGAAAAATGATGCCTTTGTCAGAAAATGATTTAGAATTTTTCTATGTAAAAATATTTAGGTTCGGAAGATAAAAAATTTCACGTTTTAAAAATGAACTGATGTGCAGTAAAACGCGCACGAAGTTTACTGCGGTACTTTCCGACGAAACTTTACCCATATCTACAATCATCTAGGCGCAATTTAGAAACAAAGTTTGGACGTTGATTGAAATCGTATGTAAGTTTCACATTTTTAATTAAAATAACGGTTCTAAAATTTTTAAATTGGGTCGGAATTTCAGGGTCGTTACACTCTTCCACACCACAAACCCAAATCAACACCCTATTTTTCTAATCAACTGCTATATCTTCACAAATCTCAAATCCTAGGTCGACTTTAAATTTTCAAACACCTCCAAATCGATGGCGCAACCACAGTAAACACACCAACATATTAATCTAGATTCTATGAATTCAAAGAATCAAAATTTGTAATTTTTAGTGAAACCAAGATTTTCATTTTGATTTTTGAATATGGGTTGCTGTTGTTTTGTTCATTTGAAATGAAGAATGCAAAAAGAAGAAGATGGAGGAAATAGAGAATGAAATAATGTGTATGAGTTGTCTAAGTTTTATAAATATAACAATTTCCTTTACTTCAAATTCAAGTTAGACAAAATTTTCAAGTTAACCAATATTCCCAAGCAACACATCATATCAATCAAATCATCAAGTTCAAAATTTTGAATTTGACTTAATTTAAAAAGTTTTTTCAAAGAAGGCTTCGCAATATTCCACTACACAATATTCCATCCACGTACGGACCATGAACAACTAAAATAAAAATGCAATCACGCACTAAAATGCAACACGGTCATAAACCAACAATAAATTACACATTATTTTATTCTATGAAATTTCAAAAATACCATCATTTGCCGTAAAATACGTCAAACGAAAATTTAAATATTTTCCAAATTAAAAATTATGGAAAAAGATCAAATAAATTCATTTAAAAATACGTCACTAAAAATCAAGTTGTTTTTATTAACAATTGATTTTCTTGTTATTTATTCGAACCATTTATTATTATAAATAAATATACAAAACGTTCACTATTTTTATTTATTAATTAAAAGAAGGTAAATAAGGCTATTGAATCCATTTGATTAATATTTAATTCATAATTCAAATATTTGAATAATCCCTATATTTGAATTCAAGTTATTAAACTTTGAAAACCAATTATTCAAATACTAAAAATTAATTAAATATTAAAGATCTAAACAATAAAATATTGGGATGTCATAGCACAAGCCATAAAACACTAGTAAGATTTATAGTGTAAGCGCACAAGCCACAAAATTCAAATTTAGATTTGAAGTGCAAGTGCCTAGGTATGCACAAACAGATACATGAAGAAATAGGTTCACAAAATACAAGACCAGACCACAACTTCAAGCAACATAGGCAAGCACAAGCACACACAGGAAGCACACACAAGAAGGACACAATAAAGGACATGCATTTAGGCAAAGCCAAATTCAAGTGCACATCAAATGAAGAATAACTTCAAAATTAGTTCAGCTTAAGACCAAACAACACCAGATCAGATTAGGCAAGCACACAATATAACAAGTACACATAGGCATGCAAGCACACAAGGCACATTCACACAATCAAGGCCAACAGCACATAGACTCACATGCAAACACACAAGCACATAATGTGCACAATAGAGATGTACTCAGATAGGCAACATGCCAGCAATGTCAGGCACACACACCAACTACAAGATCAAGTAGTGCAATATCAAGTTCATTTCAAAAGTGAACAATCCCAAGCGATACATACATATATTTATATAACACACATATGTATATAAGTAAAAAATAACACAGATATTTCATAAATAATCAAGTGTACAGATTAACGTTTAACAAGTGTACAAAATCTGGCCGAAACCACAAGTTGAAAGAATCCACAAAATCAGGCCAAAGCCAAAAGAGGAACAAGTCAAAATCTTAGGTTAATAATCATAGAGATCAAGCCAATGAATAAGATATATCTAAATAAAAAGCCAGAGCAAAAATCAAAGTTGAAATTTATAAATAAAAAATCATGAAGTATATGAAAATCTAAAGAGATTTTTCTCAAATCAATCACTATCAATACCCAAGTCATCATCGAAAATTAAGCCAAGTCAAGATGGAACAAGTATTCACATATAATCAGTAAACTGAAATCATACCCAATTATCAACCATAAAGAAAATCGACTAAGGAAGCAATCAGAACCATCAATTGCAAAATCATCGAAGGATTCAGCTGACAAAGAAGCAAAGGTGTGAACATAGCACAAAATTTTAGGGCGACAGCTTTCTGTGTGATCCTAAATGGAAGAACAATGAAGAAAGGGGTAGGGTAGATAATAAATTGGGAAGTGTTTTAATTATATTAGGCTGACCTTGTTTATATATAAATTACGGTTCTCGTTTATAGAATATAGTAGTTTATGATTTTTGTTTGATGACAATAAACATACACACACACACACATATTTAAAATGTGTTTGTAGTAGTAATATTATAATATCACAGAATGAAATAAACAAATAAAATTATTATTTCAATAATATAATAATAGTACAACAATTACAACAATAATTCCCATAATTTTCATACACTACTCATATACAACTATTTCTACTCTCTTATACAACACAATTTTTTCAAATACATTATTTATACTGGAAAGCAATGTTTATCTTCTCACTCCAGCCCTTGTCGCGACAGAAATTTGCTTTACGTGTGAAATAGCAATGTAGTAAAAAGAAAAAATATAAATATATTTGAACTCGATATTGCCTCAGTTTATTGGTTTTACTCTTTTCACATTTTAAATAAGCACCAAACTTAATTAACAAGGAATAGTACAATAGGTATATACAAGGGCCAGTACAGCATGCTCATGTGGGAAAAAAATTAAAATCTAGTTGAAAATGTGCACAAGCAACTTATGGCATGCACAGTGTATCACTATACATGCCTTAAAGTCGAGCAATTTAAAATAAGAAAGCACATTAAAAAGACTATGCATATGCACATGTACTCATGTAAATTGTACACAAAGCACCTAAAAATCAAGTTCACACATATCAAAACGACAAGGTCGTCGTACTTCAGGCTCAACACAATGCACAGGCCTGAAAGATCAAAAGCACAAACAAGATGCAACATGGTGCACTATAATAAGAAACAAAGCAATGCATGAGCCAAACAGTAGTACACAAGGCAAAATCAAAAGTGTACAATAAGTTAAGATCAGGTTGCAACACAACCATGTCTAGCAACAAAAATACACACAAATGCTTATATGTAGGAAGCACACAGGGCACATGTATACAACCAAGGTCGGAAATAGTTTAGGAATGCATAGTATAACCAAGCACACAAGTCAAGAGCAAACCAGATGCACTTAAACAAGCAAAAACTCAAGCAAAATCAATGTCGAAGTGAAGCCAACATATAAGTTAGGCAAAGCACACAAGAGTGCATAAATAAGTACAAGTACATGCAAGCGCACGAGGTAAAGCCCAAAATGGTTTAGGTACAGCAAAAGACAAGGGAAGCAACAGCACAACAAGTACAAGCAGCCAAGTTCAAAGAAAATAAATGCAATAAATTCATAGTTGAATATGCTAATACTTTCATGTAGAAACAATCAAATATTAGGAGTGAACAAGTAAAAAATCTAAAAACCATAGATCCAATGATTGATCAAAAATCAAAAGCCAAGAGCAATAGAAAATTTTGCGAATAGACAAATTCAAATGAAAAAATCATGAAATTTATGAAAATCCAAGGAAGACTTCTTCATAAACAAACCCTGTATATACCAATCTCATCATCGGCAAATGGGACGAATCGAGTATGATACAAGTAAATCAAAGCTAAAAATGATATTAAATTATCAACTACATAAGCTCCTGACAGTGGAAGCGATCGTAACCATAAATCGCCAGCCAATTGAAGAATACAACCAACAAAGGAGTAAAGGCACTATTCAACGTTAAATTGCAAAGAGATGGCTTCCAAAGTTGGAAACCCTAAAAGGAGAATAAAGAAGATAATGGGGATCGGCTTCAGAAGACAACGACTAATGGGTTGAATAATTCGAATACCACTTTTTTTAGGGCCGAACTTATATATTTAAATTTATATATTTTAGGGTTTCTATTTTATACAACTTTAATTGAATTTACTTTAAACTAAAACTCTAGTGTTTTAGGATTGAACTACAGTGTGTAGTTTGAGAATCCCTCAACTCGGGCATAGAGTTGAGGCAGGATTTCTAGGCTTAAGATTAGAACAATCCGATTGCGATATTCGTATATTTATAGGGTATTTGTAAGCGGTCAATTGTTTGATTAGTAGAAATTTTGGAGGCAGCAGTTGGCAGTATTTTCCAAAGCTGGGTAAATTTGTGTGTTGTTTTTATTTCTGCATTTACTCTATTATTATATATGTTTCGATTTATTTTGTGAATTTATTATAAACCCTATCCATCGACAAGTGGTATCAAAGCCAGATAGTCAAATTCACCTTTTCAACTATGGCTAGTTTTAATAATGCTTTTTCTTAAGGACAATCCATAACTAGGTCACCCATGTTTAATGAAACTGATTATTCATATTGGAAAAGTAGGATGAAAGTTTTTTTAGATACTATATAGGCATGTGATATAGTTGAAACTGGTTATAGTGTGCCCATAATAATAAAAGATGGTCACAAAATTCCTAAGCTTAAAGATAAGTGGGATGCAAATGAATTTTTAGTCTATATCATTCAAATGCGAAAGCTATGAATTCTATTATCTATGTCATAGATAAAATTAAATACAATCGTATTTCTCATTCTGTGACCGTGCAACAAATTTGTGACCGTGCAACAAATTTGGCATACCTTGAAGTGATTCATGAAGGTACATCGCAGGTCAAGGAATCTCATCTAGCCCTACGTAGCAATAAACACGAGAATTTTGTAATAACGAAAGATGAGAATATAAAGTAGATGTATGGATGATTTTCAAATCTAGTATTCAAATCCAAGATGTTAGGACAAACCTGTATAGAATTAGAGATGGTCTGGAAAATCCTTAGAATCCTTCCGAGATGTTTTGAAGGAAAAGTGACACAAATTCAAGAATCCAAAGACTTGAAATAGCTGATAGGGGAAGAATTAATTGGAACTATAATCACATATGAAATAGAGCTAAAACTTAGGGAAGAACGTGAAAAATGCGACTTGAAAAAGAAATCTTTTGCTTTAAAGAGTGCAACCGATAGTGAGGAAGATGATGAATCCACAGTTGAGCTGGCACTAATAATGATGTGATTCAAAAAATGGACCAAGAAGCATGGAAATCCATTGATAATCGACAAATATAATCTAGCATTGTTAAAGTACTGGATGATTCCGAGGAAGAAATCACATGTTATAAATGTAAAAGACCAAGACATATTAAACCAAACTATCCATTGAATCGATCTAACAAAGGGAAGAAGAAGAAAAGAAGAATTTTGCAACCACTTGATATGAGAGTGAAGAAGAAGAAGAAGAAGAGAACATTAATAGTGAGAAGGATGAGGCAAATCTGTGTCCGATGGGAGAATAATTTGACAGTGACGGTAAACCAAATGAGGTAGCACTCTTATCTCGATTTACTTTTATTATACCATGAGTTAAACAGGAACATTGCTAATGTAGACAAAGATTTGATAAATTAGAATTAAAAAAATAGTTTACTTGAGTTAAATAATGATTTAGAGCTAGTGGTTCAAAATATTAGAAAATTCAACTCAGAATGTGAGAAGTGTCAATCTTTAGAGGAAGAAATAAATAGGTCTAAAGCTAAAATTGAAATCCTTGAAAATGAAATTTTGACGCTGAAAAAAAAGATGATACACAAAGAGAAAATTCCATTGAAAATGCATTTCACTTCTAAATGAAAACGTTGCACATTGATCCAAGATTCAACAACTTGAATTAACAATAAGAAACTTTTCTAAAGGAGAATCGCTTATTATGTTGTTAGGTAATCAGACTATCACCAAAAACAAAAAAGGACATGGGTATAAGAGTGTTGATCAAATTAAAGAAAAGAATTTTGACAAGATCAACTTTCGACAAGAATTAGCAAAGTGTTTAATTTGTAAAAAAATCGGGCATAATCAAATAAATATTGGTATAGGAAGAAACATAAAACTGTTAAACAAATCTGGGTTCCGAAAGGTATGAATTTAAAACTTATAAATTTTAAACAAGTTTGGGTACCTTAATATTTTGTTTCTAACAATGATAGACCTATGAGGTCTTCTAGGTCATTTTACTCTTCTCTCGTGTGGTATGCTGGCGGGCTAAGGAACAACAAGAGTGGTTCTTAGATTTGGGCTGATCCAAACACATGATAGGTGAAAAATCAAAGTTCCTTAACCAAGAGGACTACAAAGGTGGGAGTGTAATGATGGGCAATAACGGTCAACGTAAGTGTAAACCATAAAATCCACTCAAGGACAAAGGTACGAAAGAAGGCTAATAAAAGTGTTAGGCTCTACTAAAATTGAAGATATGGATTTCATCAAAGTTCAAATGAAGGGTATTTTGAAGGCTTAAGATGGCTTTTGAAGGAGTCGCAAGCACCAGGTGTCGTCACAAATAATAAACAATACAAAAACTTTCAAGAAGATAGCAAAAGAAGGCAGGTCTGCTCTTCTGGCTCGTTGAAAAACCTTTCGATGCAGATTAATTCGCATATTTAAGAGAAGCATGAATTCATTCGGAACCCCTTTCGAAGGTATTGAATGAAAGGCTTGCGTAATGGACCAATGCCGTCAAAATGGAACGTTTTTTCATTGTCAATTTACCACATGAAGAATTGATTCCGATACACATTTCGAAAGCAAGGATAAGCCTGTAACAACCCGCATATTTGTCAATTTTATATTTAAATATTTTATCGTTAGTCGGATTTTAGTCCGCAAAGCTACTTTTTGCATACGGACAAATTAGGACTCGAGACCACTTCCATTGAGTTCAAAACTTTGTTTGCAATCTTTTAAGTATAAACTTCGATATGTTTGGAGATAGTGAAATTTTCGTCACTTTTTGCTTTGAGCTTTGGTTTGGGTTGAACCATTCACTAACTCAGCCCAACCCCCTCCTTCTCTTCACAACTTCATTCTTCATTTCCTAAACATAGAAGCTTCATCAAAAATGGAGGAGGGAATGGGAAATTAAAATTCCAAGCTCAAGTTCTATTGCAAATCCAACATCCAACTCCAAATTCAAAGAGAAGAGATTGATCCTAGCTTATGGTTGATTCTTGCTTTGCTTTTAAGCTTCTCCATCATCAATTTCATGGAAAAGGTGAGATTTTTATCTCACAATCTCGTCTATAACTATCTTGGACTGTTGGGAATGACTCCCTATCACTTTAGCATGAACATTTGCATTTGGTTTTGATTGAATTGGTAAAAATCCCAAATTTTCGTGTGTTTTGGAAAATTACTGGGCTTAGGTCGCTCGGGCTGGGGAAAAGTTGCCTCTGTGCATTTGGCTCATTCGCATTTAGATCGGTCTTGCCTTAGGTCGCTCGGCCATAGGTCGTTCCATCCATAGGTCGTTCGCCTCGAGTTAGGTCGTTCGGCTATAGGTCGTTTGCACCATGCTCAACCTCGTACCTCTTTAGGTCGTTCCCCTATAGGTCGCGCCCATTTGACCTCTTAGGTCGCTCTCCTTGGGTCGTTGGCCTCTAGGTCGTTAGACCTTACATCTTTTAGGTCGCATACCTTTAGGTCGCATGAACCTTAGGTCGCAACCCCTTCTCCTTAGTTCGACCGAGTTAGGTCGTTCGCCTCATAGGTCGTAGACCCTTAGGTCGTAAGACCTTGTTTCCCTTAGGTCGTAAGGCCTTAGGTCGCACACCTTAGGTCGCGTATCACCTTAGGTCGCTTCCCTTATAGGTCGCTCGCCCTATTGTCTTGATAGGTCGCTCGGCCTGTGCGACCTTGTTAGGTCGCTCATCACTTTAGGTCGCAATGTTTTGGCCTGCTTTAACTCCTTAGGTCGTTCAAATGCTTTAACACGTTAGGTCGCAAGGACTTGTTAAGACGTTAGGTCGCTTGCCTTTTTATACTTAGGTCATTCGACCTGTAATTGGTTAGGTCGTGCTGCATGCTAGGCCGCGCCTCCTACTTCCACTTTGTTGCATTTTGAGCTGATTTCCTTGGATTGTGTTCACGTCTTCGGTTGTAAACTTTTGTGATAGATTGTTTCAACAATCGTTTTGTGGTTTGTCACTTTAAAAATATGAAGGTTTCAATACTAGTAGTAAATATCAAAACTCTTTCATCAAAGCGATTTCAACACTATTTTATTACAAAACTCTTTTTCTCAAACCGTTTTCCAATCTACTAGTATATACAAGCCTTTACTTCACTCGAATGAGAAATCTAATTAAACTGCTTAGTAAAACGAGTGGAATGAAACGCTTGCGTTCACTTCGTCGGTTAATTCTTGGACTTGTTCGATTGAACCTCTTGTGACAATTTTCTAGTGAAGATTCACAGCTTGTTCGTAAATATTTAAGTTAAGCAAGTGGTTATGGGACATGAAGCTAAACTCATATATTTACTAGCTTGGTGTGATTGACACTTCTTGATGATCATGACGATCATTTTTGTGATTTGATTTAGACTAGCAATTGTGCGATGTCTCTTTGTCTACGAGGGAGACTAAACCCCGTTTGTGTGATGTTTCACCATCACATATGTGGGGTAGCGCCCCACGTTCTTCGGGCCATTCTTGTGGAGCTTCGGCTCAAAACTAATGGTTAGCTACCATGAGATAGGGTCTCGTCTTGTGTTACACGTGTTGGTGAGTTTTCATACTCCCTTTTTGTGATAGGCCTCCCCCTTCTTGTGATTTCTGGATTTCTTGTGATGATTTCTGGAATTTTGTGCTTCACCAATTTTTGTGATTTCCATTGATAAGTTTTATCAATTTTTGTGTATTGGTGAATTTGTGTGTCATTGACTTGTTATGAATACAAGTTTAGGGTATGATACCCTATTTTATCTTTGAGAAGATTCTTGTGATATTGATTAACCTCTTGTTGATTATCATTTACATACTTGTAGTAGTATGCCATTATGGTTATTATATGTTTATGCCATATCTCTTATTCTATATCATGTCATCTGATATTTATAGCTAGACTGATCCGTTTATTATTTTCTTATGAAATAATACTCGGGTCAGACCGAGATGTTACAGGTGCTTCTACTTGACTTCTCTTTTGGATTTCTCTGACTTTTGGCTAACTACTTAGATTAGTAGTTTTTGGATGTACACATTTGAGATATAGACTCTATGTTGTGTACTTATTCTTTTGTATAGCACGTGTTGCTATTCTTTTGTATTATCGTGGATTTTTCTGACCACTACTCTGTTGTACACTTTCATGTGTTATATATATTCATATCTTTTTCCGCTTTTGTGATATGGATGTCTGTGACTGATTTGTGTTACGTTTATTTCTATGTTTGTTTCCAAAGATCATATATAGCCACCGTGTGATAGCTTTGAGTTTGTGTCGGTATGTCGGACTTCCTCTTATGCTTGTTATTCTATCTGACATATCGATACTCGCACAAAGAAGTTACAAGGATGGTCGCTCCTCAACAGGCTTATTCTCCGTGCTAGTTGACAGCATTACACCGTAGTGTTCTTGGCTAGCGTGGGTATAGAGGTGGGGCGTCACAAAGCCTTTCAAAACATTTGAGTCTTTCGAAAGCATGATGAAAGTTCTAATGGAAAGACAAAAGTCCTTTCGACTCAGATGTCACTCTCATACCTATCGAAGCAATGCGAAAGCTCAAACCACTTCTCACTCAGTATGGCAACACAAAGCAAGTAGCGCGTTTACCACCCTTTCGATGAAGTCGAAAGCAGTCTAGAAGAAAACAGTGGAAAGAAACACTTGGACCTTGATGGCAGTGAAAGGTGGACAAGGAAATCCTTCCGACTGGGTCGAAAGGTTTAAAATAAGAAGATAGGAAGTCAAGAATGGATGAGAAAAATCGAAAGTATAGCCTTTCAACGGCATTGAAAGCAAGCACGCCGAAAGTTGAAAGAGCACCTTTCGACTGTGTCGAAAGGATACATACGTGAGATTGAAGAAATACCTTTTAACCTCTTCGAAAGGATGAGCCCGAAGGCTGGATGAAGACCTTTCGACCTCGTTGAACGGATGAAGGTGGAAGGAGGCCGATCTAGATCTATAAATACAACACTAGGGGTTTGATTTTGGCGACGTAGTTTTGGAATCCTAAACTCATTCTTCTACTTCTTATCACAATCAACTCTTTGTAACCCTAAATTGATTTGGGGAAAAAGCTCCCTTACTTGAAACTCATTTTGGATTAATAAAAAGAGGAAGCGCATGGATTCAATAAGGATTTCGATTATGAGGGAGATCATTTTAATCATTAGCTAGACTAATGATCAATTGCACATGATGCTAGCTTATCTTCTAAATTTCTTTTGTTTTATGTAATGCAATGGGATCAACTTAGATAATATGCATATGAGTCACATTATCATCATGCTTGTTGAAACATAATGATAGATAAGGATGATGATGATGTTTCATCTTTAATAAGTTCATTGAACTTATGATTATCTAAGTGGTTTTCCATTGCATGCAATAAAGCTTGTGCATTGTATATATTAGATCTACTTCGAAAGAACATGGTCCCTTTTGACTTGGTCGAAAGGGGTGTTTCGAATGAGACATGATTTATAAATGACAATAAATATTATTCCTTCGAAAGGTATACTCGCATGCAATCCTTTCGAAGGGGGTTATTCAAAAAGAGCATATACCATAATGTCGAAAGCAAATGCTTCTCTGTAAAGGCCAAATGGACCTTTCGACATGGTCGAAAGGGTCAAATGTCCAATGTACCACTTTCGATTCGTTCAGTAATGGGTGGTTTCGAAAGAGGTGGTTTTGTCTTAGTCTTCATTTCAAGAAGGGTGATTGGACCTACTGGCTACTATTAATGATCCCATAAAACCATCCACAAAAAGTAGTTTTTCCAAGTCAACCTAATCGAAATGGGTTTTTCGAAAGGAGTGATTGCTTCAAACAATCTTCTTTTATAGCATAAACTATATTTATTGCTAACCACATAGTATTGAGGATGTTAACAAGTTTTCTATCTAACATTTTTGGCGCTAGAAGGAGGACTTGAACCTCCAATCTTGTATCTATCTTATAGACTAATTATGGGTTGTTTAACTTAATGTAGGAAAATTAAATTCAAAATATTTAGCAGAATGGACTAGGAGGCTGTTCACACTACAACCTTACAAGAAAATATAACTCTAACTTTCAACTTAGAGGGGGTTGTACCAAGGAAACCATCAACACCGGCTCAATAAGATGATACCGCCACCAAAATAAAGCACTTAGAACCACAATTGCTGGAGATGCAGGACCTTCGCAAGGTAGCGTTGTCTCAAAAATCCTCTAAGACAGCAAATCCAATGAATGGAGATGAGGTGATCTCACTGAGAAGGAATTTGAAGGCTTACACAAACGAAGACAAGAGAAAAATTGATTTGACATCTTTAGAAAAAGAAAGGCCATCCTCCAACTAAATTTGATCACCAAGGAAGAGTGTTAGAAAAATCTCTTGAACAGTCTGGTAGCTCAACATCGAAGGAATAAAATCCAGACCAAAAAAATTACCATGACGCCAAAGCTTATCTGAAAGACGTGGCAGAAAAAGTAATCAAAGATAAATTGAATGTTAAGGGGAAGAGAACTTTGGATGAGAATGTGAATGATAACGAACGAATAGAACCTTTTACGGATGAAATCATGGCAACAACTATCCCATCCTATGTAAAAATCTCAACAATGAAGTATCATGGAACTACATATCTAGACGACCACTTGATGGCTTTCGATAGCCAAGTGGATCTGTATAATGCATCTGGAGCCGTTCAATTGGGATTGTTTCTAGTGACCCTCCAAGGAGCCGCAGCTAAATGGTATAGCAATACCGCAAAAGGACAATCCACTCATGGAAGCAATTTTCTCATGAGTTCTCTGCTCAATTTTGTATATGCAAGGACCCAACCATTGATTATACAGTTCTAGCTAACATTAAACAGAGACAGGGAGTTTCTTTAGAAGATTACCATAAAAGGTTCAACATAGAAGCGTTAAAAGCTAAAGACATGAATGACCGTGACAAGCTCATTACGGTATATTATGGATTAATAGAGAATTCTCCATACCGGAAACAACTCTTTATCAATGGGCGAAGGATCTTCAGGACTTTCATTTTAAGGCTGACAAATTTATCCGAATGGATGAGCTATATCACGCTAAAAGGAAACCAATTTCTAAAAAGGAAGGAGGAAGGTTTGGGTTGGATCGAGGGCATAAAATAACAAGATGAAAAGAACCTATTGCTAATTCAATCGCTTTGAACAAGCCATTGTCTTAAATTTATGTTGTGGCAAAGGAAAAGGTCAACTACCCAACTTCCTTTAAGGCCAAGAATTATCCAGAACAAAGGAAAGAGGGCGACTATTGTGTTTACCACAAAGCAAATGGTCATAAAACTGACAAATGCAGAGTCTTGGCGGGAATCATTCGGAAATTGATTCGCGAGGGTCATTTAAAAGAGTTCATCCAGGATAAACAGAAAGCTCCATGAACTATGGACGGTCCGCAAAAGCTTCCTAGTAATGCTGTTCATATCCTAGAGGAAGAAGATCCTTTGAGCTTGAGTCCGCTACTGAATAGGACCGATGTAATTCATGGAGAGCCACATCCAACGGGGACAAGCAAATGGGCTAGGAACAGGTACATCAGGGAGGCTAGAGAAGGTGTGTTCTCCATCCAAGAAGAGACCCCGCTAAGAAAAATCCACGATTTAACATTCCAATGCCAAATCTCGTCATTTCCCCTCAAGAGTTGAAGAAGGTAGTCCATCACCCACACAATGATCCTCTAATGATCACAGCTTAGATTGGACTGGCTATAGTATCAAAAATTCTTGTGGATACTGGTAGTGCGGTCAATGTCATTTTTAAGCATGCCTTTGATCAGATGGGCATCTCTGAGGATAAATTAGAGCCCGACATGGAACCAATCTTCGGGTTCAACAACAAAGGACCGACCCCGGTGGGACAAATAAAATTGCAGGTGCAGGTGGGAGTGCCACCATGTTGCCTAACTTTCGAAACTTTCTTCATGATTATCAACCAGCCATCCTATTACAGCGCTTTATTCGGCAGACCTGCGCTTGATGAGATAGATGCTTTTGTCTTACCGAAATATCTGATGGTGAAATTCTTGACCAAGAGAGGCCGGGGAACTGTCCGTGGGGAGCGATTCAGCTCTCGCAAAATGTTTTTTGCTAAAATTGATCAATACAAAAGGGAGTCTTCTGCTTACTTTGATTCTTCTACTGTTTTTCAACATGTGGATGATGGATTGTTACATCCAACATTCAAAGCAAAGATTATATTTAATAATACTAACAAATGTAAGTATGAAAGGTACATTTCCCCTGGAAGCAAGAGGAAGAGAGTCGATGCAAATTCTGTAGAAGAAGGCCAAATCATCACTGAACTTGATTGCCGTGGGGAAGTAGAAAGAATAAAACCTTTGGAAGACCTTGAAGAGGCATGCATAGACCCAGATGATTCCACTAAGGTAGTCAAAGTGGGAAAGGAATTTTATAGAAACTTAAAGAAGAACATAATCCAGTTTCTAAAAACCAGTAAAGATGTATTTTCTTGTTCTCATTCGGATATGGTGGGGATTGAACTATCGGTTATGTGTCATGTGTTGAACATCAATCCAGAAGCAACCCCCATTAGACAGAAAAAGAGACAACTAGATAAAGTGCGGTCTAACGCCTTAAAACAGGAAGTTAATAGGCTCCTTGAAAATGGATTTATTTGGGAAATTTACTACCTAAAACGGCTATCGAACCCCGTATTAGTAAAGAATTCAAATTGTAAGTGGAGGAATTGCGTCAACTATACTAACTTGAACACGGCCTATCCGAAAGACTTTTTTCCATTGCCACAGATTGTTCAATTGGTTGATGCAACTATTTGGCACAGATTGTTATCTCTCATGAATGCATACTCAAGATACAATCAGATACTCATGTTTAAGCCAAACGAGGAACATATAAGTTTTATTACTTCTTAGGGAATCTATTGCTGCAAAGCGAGGCCTTTCCGGTTAAAGAATGCGGGGATACGTTTTAAAGGCTAGTCAATAGGATGTTTAAAGAACAGATTGGACGAAATATGGAAGTTAATGTTAATGACATGTTAGTAAAGTCTTATGAGGCTAAAATTCACCTTGAAGATTTTAGAGAAATGTTCGAAATATTACGAAAATATCAGATGAAACTGAATCCCCATAAATTCTCTTTTGGAGTTCATTTAGGGAAGTTTTTAGGCTATCTTGTAAGTACTCAAGGGATTGAAGCTAGCCCAGACCAGATTCAAGCTATCGAGGATATGGCTGAGCTCAAAACTAGCAAAGAGGTAACGAGTTTAAATGGAAGGATAACAGCTCTAAGTAGATTCATTTCCAAGGCGACTGATAAGTGTATCCCCTTTTCGATGTAACCAAGAAAAAGAAAAACTTCGAATGGGGAGAAGATTGTAGGAAAGCTTTTCAAGAGTTAAAATATCATTTGGAAAAACCGCCAATACTATCTAGTCCTGAGAATGGTGAAATCTTGTACCTATATATGGCTGTCTCAGAATATGCGGTGAGTTCAGTCTTGAAGTGGGACTCAGCTTCCTGTTTATTATGCAAGCAGGCGATTAAAGGATGCAGAGGTTCGGTATCCAGTAATAGAAAACCTAGCTTATTGCTTGATACTCACGGCGCGGAAACTTAGAGGATACTTTCAAGCACATCCAATTACGGTATTGACCAATTTTCCCCTCAATCATGTTTTTATAAGCCGGAAACTTCGGGTAGGCTGGTAAAATGGGGAATTGAGCTTAGTTAGTATGATATTGAGTTTCAGCCACGAGAAGCTATCAAATGGCAAGCATTAGCGGATTTTATTAATGAATGTACCAAATTCATTAAAGAACAATAAGAAAAAAGGGATCAGAAACTTATGTGGCAATTCGTTGACGGTGCATCAAATGAACAAGGAGATGGTGTAGAGTATGTCATAATAACACCAGACGGACACCGTCCACACTATGCCATGAAGTTAGGATTTCCCACAAAAAACAGTGTAGTTGAATATGAATCGATGGTGGCAGGGTTGACTTTGGCATTGGAGCTCAAAATCCTATAGATTCAAGTCTTTAGTGATTCACAACTAATGGTAAATCAAGCGAAGCAAGTGTATCCGACTAAAGATGCCAAGCTATCTCTATATGTAAAGAAGATATTGAAGATGCTAGCTTTATTTGTAGATTTTTCTACACATCAAGTTCCGCGAGGAGAAAACTCATAGGAGATACGTTATCAAAGTTGGCAAGTCCAAAGGGAGCCTTAGAAACTTGGATTGTGGCAGTGGGATATCAAGAAAATCTGAGTATAGATGAGGGGACATCCGAGCAAGGAAAGGAACTGCTAGTCCTAACTAGATTTCAAGCCATATCATGAGAAAGGAAAGAAAAGGAAACTAATAGGGAAATCCCGAATGAGAGAGTCAACCAGCAAAGGACAGATGGCTATTATAATAACACTTGGATGTCTCCAATTGTTGAATATCTTTCAAAAGAGATCTTGCCATCTGACAAGTGGGAAGCTAGGAAAATCAAGCGACAAGCTCCAATTTTCACAATAGTGGATGGAATCCTTCAAAAGAAAGGACATGCACTACCTTACTTAAGATGTGTAAGTATGGAAGATGGGATGAAATTGTTGATGGAAGCGCATGAAGGGTTCTGCAAAGACCACTCTAACGGGAAAAAGTTGGCTAAAAAGATAACGAGACAAGGTTTTTATTGGCCTCATATGGTAAGTCAATCCATTGAATATGTAAGGAGATGCAAGAAATGCTAGAAATACTCGAAGTTTCCCCGGTTACCACCAAGTCAGTTAACCCTAATCTCAAGTCCATGGCCCTTTGATGTACAGGGAATTGACTTAATCGACCCATTGCCAATTGTTAAAGGAGGAGCAAAGTATGATGTAGTCGCCATAGACTACTTTACTAAGTGGGTTGAAGCAGAACCCCTCCCTAAGATCACTTCTGGGAAAGTGCTCAGATTTGTAATTAAAACATTATAACCAAATTTGGAATTCCCCATAAGATTATCTCAGACAATGAAACAATGTTTGAAAGTGAAGAATTCTCTCGGTTTTGTCTTAAGAATGGGATTATTAAGAGCTTTTCCTCAGTGGTACATCCGAAGGAAAATAGGGTCGTTGAGGCTGAAAAAAGACTATAAAGACAATATTGAAAAAGCGAATGAACAAAGTTAAAGGAAATTGGGTAAAAGACTTGCCACTTGTACTATGGGCTTATCGAACATCTACCAGAACTGCAACGGGACATACTGCCTGTTCATTAACATATGGGTGTGAGGCGATGTTACCAATTGAAATTGAAATACCTTCACATCGAAGAATCACATATGCCTTCGATTTAAACCATGAGCTAAAAAGGGAATCACTGAATTTAATACATGAGTTACGAGATGAAGCGGCAATTCGAACAACAGAATATCAGAGAAGAATTTCGAAATATTACAACTCAAATGTGAAAACAAGATCATTTCAAGAAGAAGACCTAGTACTCTAAAGGGTAATGGCCAACAAGAGAAATCCCACGGATGGAACGCTAGGACCAAATTGGGAAGGTCCCCTAATCGCATGCAAAGTAATTCCCCCAGGAGCTTACAAGTTATGCCGACCAGACGGCAATATGGTTCCAAGAACATGAAACACAGAACATTTAAGACTATATTTTCCTACAATGAATGAATAAAGCATCTTTTCTCCAAAAGAAAAGTCTATATGGTTGGTAGTAGAATATTCCTTGTATTTGGACACTACCTTTAAAGGTTAAAGCCTTTATCCACACCGAGTTGGCCTGAGCAGAGCATCTCCTTGAGGGAGAAGTGAAAGCCTTTATCCTCGCCATGCTATGACCAGGTTAAAGCATCGATAAGCTCTTGACCACGCCACGCTATAGCTAGGTCAAGGTGCCTCCTGGAGAGAGGACGGAGTAAGCCCTTGATCCCGCCACGCTATGGCCTGGCCAAGGCACTAAATAAGCCCTTGACCATGCCACGCTATGGCCAGGTCAAGGCGCCTCCTGGAGGGAGGATGGAGTAAGCCCTTGGTCCAGCCACACAATGGCCTGGCCAAGGCACCGAATAAGCCCTTGATCGCGCCACACTATGGCCAAGTCAAGGCGCCTCCTGAAGGCAGGTTGGGTAAGTCCTTGGTTCCATCTTGAGAATAAGCTAACCAAGCATACCACAAAACAATGGACTAAGACGTCCAAGCCCAAGAAGCGGCATATCAAACTATGGACTAAGATGTCCAAGCCCGAGAAGCGGCGCATCAGACAATGGACTAAGACATCCGAGCTTGGGAAGCGGCATATGGAACAATGGACTAAGACGTCCAAGCCCAAGAAGTAGCATATCAAACTATGGACTAAGATGTCCAAGCCCAAGAAGCGACATATCAAACAATGGACTAAGACGTCCGAGCCCAGGAAGCGGCATATCAAAGGATGGACTAATACGTCCAAGCTCAAGAAGCAGCTGATCAAGTAGCAATTACAAATAAGGCTCAAAAAAGAATCTGAAGCCTCTAACTAATCATCAAAGAAGAATTTCTAAACTACACTTACTAATACCCAAATTTGGTTTTCGGGTCATTCATTATTGAGATTCGGGACTTCACTTATTATTACCCGAATTTGGGTTTCAGATCTTTACCAATAACTTATGGTCTTTATCAAATCCGAATCTGGGTTTCGAAAATATTGCTGGACTTCACTTGTTAATGCCTGAATCTAGGCTTGAGATTTCTATTATAAAGATAATTATAATGGATTTCTGATTATCCACCATTAATGCCCTAAACTGGGTTTGAGTTTTCTTCCATGATGATAGTTATTATGGATTTCAGATTATCCAACACTACTACCCGAATCTGGGGATGAGAGTTCTATTATGAAGACCATTCCCATGAATCACTTATTAAAACCTGAATCTAGGTTCCGGACATCTTACTATTAACTTCTGAACTTCACTTATTGATGCCCGAATCTGGATTTTAGATTTCCGAACTTTCTAATACCTAAATTTGAGTTTCAGGTCTTTTATCATCAATTTTGAATTTTATATGTCGATCCCAAAATCTGGGTTTTAAAGTAGTTGTATTGAAGTTACAATGGACGTCAATGTCTTCAACCATAAACTTTGAGTTTGTACTCTTAAGATCTAAATCAGGTTATTAGTTTGCAACTCTAAATGACATTCACCAACACCTGAATTTAGGCCCCTTGATCATTCTTATCTCGAAGAGGAGTTTCTAGATACTTATTACTTATTCCCCAAAAAAAGATTGATGAATTACAATAGCTTACTTCCAGATGGTGGCTTATGACCTCCTATTTCCAAACATTTATTGTCTTCGACGAAATGTTCTTGGACTTCAATTATTATAATCCTGGATTTCTATAAATATTATGGGAGTTTAATTTACTAATTTAATTTCTAACTACAAAAGTTGAATGGTGGGACTTATAATATTGCCAAATGAAAATCTTTAGATCTCAATCGAAGATGTCATATCCTTTAATAACTCAAGATATGACCATTTAATTTTTGGGGTTTAGAAGCTCTACTGTATTGACTTTATTTCCCAAATCATGAAGCATGTATTGAGATAAGTAATGAACCAATGATAGAAAATGTTACTTGCTTTGAGTTTTTCAGAGAAACAAGGTTATGAAGAACTAGTATACAACGCACGTAGGTGCATCTAATATCCAAAGATGTTTACTTTAGATAGATGTGTGTTTTAAGTGAAAATATTTTTGTAGTCATGACATATTTCAAGTTGTTTTGTTGGTGGTATCAATGACAAATTGATAGTAAAATTCCATTGGTGGGTAGGTGAAAAGAGTGGTGAGATTCCATTAACAAATGGGGATAATTTTGGAATTTCAAAAAGACACCGTGTAAATCATGTTGATTGAATTCTCTTTATTAATAGTAGAATTATGTATGTATGTATATATATATATATGTGTGTGTGTGTGTATCGATGGTAATTCATTTGCATGATGTTGGCTTGTCGCGTGTAATGTCAAATCCTCTATCCTCAAATTATCTGTTTTTTGTCATACTTGATTTCAGCTATTTATCAATCAACCATTATCTTTCATATGATACAATGGATTCCACGAAATAATAATGTCACGATGATGAGTCTAGGAGATTAAAAAGAAGGTGAAGCGGGAATCTTCCAATGTAGTCCATTTAGTTCGTGATGAATTATGTATCACAATTTATGTATAACATTAGCAATATTACAAAAATTTGCTTTACTGTGCTCATATCCTTTACTGACAGCAAATTTGCTTTACTGTCCAATATATGAACTGACAGTGTATAACAATTTATGTACCACAACATCACAACAATTGGAATATATGAGCTGACACTGTATAACAATTTCTTTAGTTCGTGATGGTGTGATGAATTATGTATCACAATAATGTATAAATAAATTGTGAGCTGTCGTGATAAATTTCTTTAGTTTGTGTATGAGCTGTCAGTGTCCATTTTAATTGTGTTACATATGAGCTGTCATCATTTGAATAGTTTCATTTGCATGTTATCGCGGTGCATTTATGAGCCATCCCCGTACATACTATAGGAGTTGTCTTAGCAAAACTTTAGTTTATACGAAGGGTATTTTTGGTATTTCAAAAAGACGCGGTTGAATTTCTATTCATGGAATTCTTATTATTAGCAGTAGAGATGAAGTACATACTAAATCTTTATCATAAAGAACAAAAGCTTATTTCATATGGGGCGGGGGGAGGGGGGCGCAAATTGTAAACCATAAAATCTACTCAAGGACAAAGGTAGGAAAGAAGGCTAATAAAAGTGCTAGCCTCTACTAAAACTAAAGATATGGATTTCATCAAAGTTCAAAGGAAGGGTGTTTCGAAGGCATTAAGATGCCTTTCAAAGTAGTCGCAAGCACCAGGTGTCGTGACAAATAATAAACAATACAAAAGCTTTCAAGAAGATAGAAAAAGAAGGAAGGGCTGCTCTTCCGCCTCATTGAAAAACCTTTTGATGCAGATGAATTCGCATATTTAAGAGAAGCATGAATGGATTCGGAACCCCTTTCGAAGGTGTTGAATGAAAGGCTTGTGAAATGGACCAATGCCTTCAAAATGGAAGGTTTTGTCATTATCAATTTACCATATGAAGAATTGATTCCGATACTCCTTTCAAAAGCAAGGATAAGCCTTTCGATACGGTTGGAGTCTTTCGAAAGCATGATGAAAGCTCTACAGGAAAGCCAAAAGTCCTTTTGAATCAGATGTCACTCTCATACCTTTCGAAGCAATGCGAAAGCTCAACCAGCTTCTCACTCGGTATGGCAACACAAAGCAAGTAGCGTGTCTACCACACTTTCGATGAAGTCGAAAGCAGTCCGGAAGAAAACAGTGGAAAGAAACACTTGGACCTTGATAGCAGCGAAAGGTGGACAAGGATATACTTTCAACCGGGTCGAAAGGTTTAGAATAAGAAGATAGGAAGCTCAAGAATGGATGAGAAAACTCGAAAGGATAGCCTTTCGACAGCATCGAAAGCAAGCACGGCGAAAGTTGAAAGAGCGCCTTTCGACCGTGTCAAAATGATACATACGTGAATTGAAGATAGACATTTCAGCCTCTTCGAAAGGATGTGCGCGAAGGCTGGATGAAGACCTTTCGACCTCATCGAAAAGATGAAGGCGGAAGGAGGCTGATCTGCATATATAAATACGACCTTATGGGTCTGATTTTAGGGACGAAGTTTGGGAATCCTGAACTCATTCTTCCACTTCTTATCACAATTAACTCTTTGTAACCCTAAATTGATTTGGGGAAAAAGCTCCTTACTTGTAACTCATTTTGGATTAACAAAAAGAGGAAGCACATGGATTCAATAAGGATTTCGATTATGAGGGTGATCATTTCGATCATTAGCTAGACTAATGATCAATTGCACATGATGCTAGCTTATCTTCTAAATTTCTTTTGTTTTATGTAATGCAATGGGATCAACTTAGATAATATGCATATAAGTCACATTATCATCATGCTTGTTGAAACATAAAGAAAGATAAGGATGATAACGATATTTCGTCTTTAATAAATTCATTGAACTTATGATTATCTAATATGGTTTTCCATTGGATGCAATAGAGCTTGTGCATTGTTTATAAAATCTACTTCAAAAGAACATGGTCCCTTTCGACTTGGCCGAAAGGGGTGTTTCGAATGAGATTTGATTTATAAATGACAAGAAATGTTATTCATTCGAAATGTATACTCGCATGCAATCCTTTCGAAGGGGGTTATTCAAAAAGAGCATATGCCATAGTGTCGAAAGCAAATGCTTCCCTTTAAAGGCCAAATGGACCTTTCGACATGGTCGAAAGGGTCAAATGTCTGATGTATTACTTACGATTGGGGGGTTTCGAAAAAGGTGTTTTCTTCTTAACCTTGATTTCATGAAGGGTGATTGGACTACCGGCTACTATTAATAATCCCATGAATCCATCCACAAAAAGCAGTTTGTCCAAGTCAACCTAATCGAAAGGGGGATTTTAAAGGAGTTGATTGCTTTAAACAATTTTCTTTTATAGCATAAACCATATTTATTGCTAACCACATAGTATTGAGGATGTTAACAAGTTTTCTTGGTAATAGTAAGATTATTGGTAAAGGTAAAATAGGTAATAATACCTTTACGTTAAGCTATGTTTTATATGCTGATAACTTACATCATAATGTCTTCTTCGTCAACCAACTGTGTGAAAAAGGTATGAATGTTGTGTTTGATGGTAACTTCTGCAAAATAATTGATAAATATTTGAGTGAAGTGTTGTTCTCAGGTAAGAGGAAAGGCAATACATATTCCTTGTTGTTTGACATCTTGCTCTTTCAAGTTGTCTAGTAGCTAAGGACGAGGAAGCTACCTTATAGCACAGTTGACTAGGACATGCCAGTATGAGCTTATTGAAAAAATTTAAAACAAAAGACTTAGTGAGAGGATAACCACAACAAAATTTTGAATCTGATAAAGATGTGCCAAGCTTGTGCGATGGGTTACTTTAATAGATCATCTTTCCATGCCAAAAATATGGTAAGTACCTCTAGATTCCTTGGGCTAATTCATATGGATTTGTTTGGTCCGAATTTGCTAGCTTAGGAGGTAAGCAGTAACGTTAATCTATGATTACTCTAGATTTTACATGGGTCTATTTTTTAGCCAAAAAGTCAAAAACTTTCAATTATTTTTGAAAATTTGCAAAATTGGTTCAAAATGGAAAAGGAGTTTCAATCATTACTTTAAGAAGTGATCATGGTGGAGAATTCGAAAATTATGATTTTGGAAATTTTTGTGAGGAAAATAGTGTCTAATATGAATTTTCTGCTACGCGGACATCTCAACAAAATTGATGGTCGAGTGAAAGAATCATACATTACAAGAATTAGCTAGATCAATGATAAACGAATATAAATTTCCATTGTCTTTTTGGGTAGAAGTAGTAAATACTTCATGTCATATAACGAATAGAGTAATGATCAGACCAAAGCTTAATTAAACCTCTTATGAGTTATGTTTTGATAGAAAATCTAACATCTCATATTTTGAGTCTTTGGATGTCCATGTTTTATCCTTAACATAGGTGATCAACTCAGCAAATTTGAGTCAAAGGCACATGAAGTAATTTTTGTGGGTTATTTATCAAGAAGCAAAGCTTACAAAATATACAACAAAAGAACTAAAACAGTTATGGAGTCATTCAATGTCAGGTTCAATGAAACAGAGGCAGAAGGAAGCGAGGAAAAGAGAAAATAAAATAAAGAGGAGGATGATGGATTAAAGAATCAACAGAAAATGACAATAAGGAAAACACACTTTAGGAGCAACCAAAAGAGAGTTTAGAGGCCAAAAAATTCGAGTTCAAAGAAGATCATCCTTCAGAGTTGGTAACAGATAATCCAATAGCAGGTTTTCAAACTTGATGTTCATTTACTAAAAAAATTTGGGCCTTGTGTGTCTATAGTTGTTTTATTTCTGAAATCGAACCCAAAGATGTAGATACAACACTTAGTGATGAAATTTGGACTATGGTTACGCAAGAAGAGGAGTTAATTCAATTTGAGCGAAACAATGTTTAGAAATTAGTTCTTAGATCTAGTGACAATCCAGTTATAGGAACAAAATGGATTTTTAAAATAAATTCGATGAATATGGAAATGTAATTAGAAACAAGGCTGGGTTAGTCGCTAAAGAGTTCAATCAAATAGAAGGCATTGATTTTGATGAAACATTTGCACTAGTTGCTAGATTAGAATCCGTTAGAGTTTTACTAGCTTTTGTGTGTTTTAAAGGGTTTAAACTAAAATAAATGATATAAAAATTACCTTTTTAAATTGATCCTTGAAAGAAAATGTTTATATTGAATAACCTTCTCGTTTTGAAAGTCAAGAATTTCCAAATCATGTGTATAAACTTAAAAAGACATTATATGGTCTATAATAAGCTTGTAGAGCTTGGTATGAATGTCTGAGTAAATATCTTTTGGAAAATCGTTTTAAAAAGAGTTGTTTCGATAATACCTTATTTCTCTTGCATGACAAAGACGATCTCTTAATGGTTCAGATTTGTGTTGATGATATTATCTATGGTGCCACTAACAATCTTTTGTGTGAGAAGTTTGAAAACTTCATGCGGGAAAAATTTGAAATGAGCTTGGTTGGAGAATTGAAATTCTTTCTAAGGTTTCAAGTCAAACAGTGCGATAAACGAACTTTTATCTCATAGACAAAATATGTGAAAGAGCTATTATAAAGATTTAGAGCAACGGATGCAAAACCGTTCAAAACTCCTATGAGTCCCTCAGCCAAACTTGAAAAGATGAAAAAGGTATTGTAGTAGACCAAAAGAAATACCGAGGTATGATTGGTTCTCTAATCTATCTCACTACATCTAGGCTTGTTATTATGTTTTATGTATGTATATGTGCACGTTTTCAAGCAAATCTAAAAGAATTTCACTTAAAGTCTGTGAAAAGAATCTTGAGATATCTTTTGTACACACGGGAATTTGGTTTATGGTATCCATCTAGTAATAGTTTTGACTTGCTTGATCACTTTAATGCAGATTATGCTAGTTGTCTTGTTGATAAAAAAAGCAACAGTGGAACATTTTTCTTGTTAGGACGCTCATTAGTTTCATAGCCAAGTAGAAACCAAAACTGCGTAGCATTATCTACCCCATGAGCAGAATATATTGCATTAGGAAATTACTCTGCTCAAATTTTATGGATGATGCAGACTCTATCAGATTATGGCCTAGTACTTAAACGTGTCCCATTAAAATGCGATAGCAAAAGTGCAACTGATTTATCAAATAACCATGTGCATCACTCTTACCTAAACACATATATGTGAGAAATCACTTTATTCGAGATAACATTTGAAAAGAAGATATTTGCATTGAATTAGTTTCAACTGATTTTCAACTAGCGGGCATTTTTACATAACCCTTTCCAGAAAATAGATTTTCACAAGTTCGTTTGGATTTAGGAATTTTAAAAATGACTTAGACATTTACTTTGATTTTCTTTAATAAAAATACTCTTGTTTATTCAGTAAGCAATTTACTCTGAAAAGGATGGCGCTTGACTGATTGAATCTTTTGAAATCAATCAAAAATTATTAATGGTGATTGAAAAAACAATAGGTAGTGATTAAATTATAATTCATAGCTAGAGGAAGGATATATTAAAATTTCTTGAAAATTTAACAATTTTTGTAGTATTTTTTAATTAATACATATTCCATAATTACTTTTGTGTCTATCTTCATTTGTACAATCCATATACCATAACTGAATATAGTGTGGGCAAGTTGGTATTTTGAAAAATGAGGAATTATATTTTTAGCGTAATTTGAATAATTTATTATATCCTAAAGTATTCGCTCTAATTTAAAAGTCATCACGGTAATGCATGAGTGAATAACTTTAATCTCTAGATATGTACTTCCGTTCTCATTTAAAAGTCTTCATGGTTATGTATGGATGGAACACTTATACAAGATAGGGATAAATATTCAAGTAATTTCTAATCTCATTTGAAAGTCTCAACGGTTATGCATGGTTAGAAAATGCTTGACATTCTTTTTAAGTAACTACTAACTTCATTTAAAAGTCCTACAGTTATGCATGGTTAGAAAGTTCTTAACATTCTTTTTTTTATTTTAAAATTTTCAAAATTTCAAAATTTTCCTTTACTAAAAAACACCACACTATTGTCACTATATAAAATTCTCTTTAGACCAAACTCAATCATCACTCTAAAATAGGATATGCATCGAATTAATAAAATATTATTATTTTTGCCAGATTGATTGAAAATTTTAATATATTTTTAACTCTATATTATTTATAGTTTCAATCAAAATCTATCACTATATCAATTATTATTATAATTTTAACGATAACAAAAGTGAGAGAGAAGTTAAGACTTTGGTGGTTGAATAATACTGATAATCAAGAGTTGGTATTATTTTTTAATAGTTTTTTATTTTTTATAAAAACTAGGCAATTATTTTTCATTTGACATCAAAGTTTTTTGTTCGACATTTAGGATTTTTTTATGCATTTGCGTAGGGGGAATAGTTGTAGGGGGAGTATCTAAATAAGGAGGTTTCATCATAACACATCAAACACATTTCCCCGGTGCGAATTATAATATATGTTTGTTATTGTTAAAAGGGGGGAGATCGTAAAATATAGTAGTTTATGATTTTTGTTTGATGATAATAAACACACACACAAACATATATATATATATATATATAATTTGTTTGTAGCAGTACTATTGTAATATCACAGAATGCAGTAAACAAATAAATTTTTTATTTCAATAATATTTTAGAAATACAATAATTACAACAAAAATTTGCACTATTTCATACACTATTCATATAAAACTATTTCTACTCTCTCATACAATAAAATTTTCAAATACAATATTTTACTCGAATATGATGTTTACCTTCCAACTCCAGCCTTTGTCCAGACGGAAATCCGCTTTAACTATCAAATAGCAATGTAGTAAAAAGAATAAAAGGAACAAATTGCAACTGAAAATATATAAATATATTTAAACTCGATATTTCCTCGGTTTATTATTTTACTCTCTTCATATTATAAATAGGCACCAAAATTAACGAACATCATCAAGTACAATAGGTATATACAAGGGCCAACAAAACATGTTTGTATGAGACAAAAAATTTTAAAATCTAGTCAAAAATATACACAAGCGAACTAAAATATGCACGGTGTATCATTGTACATGCCTTAAGGCCGAGAAATTTAAAATAAGCAAGCACATTAAAAAGACTATGTTTATGCGTTTGTGCTCATGTAATTTTACACAATGCACATAAAAAACAGGTTCACACATATCAAAATAGAAAGGTCAAGCTCAAAGTTGTACATTAAGCTCAACACATTCATAGGCCCAAATGATCAAAAGCACAAAAAAATTGCAACATGGTGCACCGCAGCAAGAAACAAAGCAATGCACAAGCCAAACGAGAGTACACAAGGCAAAACCAAAGGGGAACGCACAACATCAAAAGTGCACAACAAGTCAAGACCAGGTGCACCATAACCATGACCAGTAATAAAAATACACTCAAATTCTCACAAGCAGGAAGCACACAAGGCACACGCACATAACGGAGGCAAAAAACAGTTCAAAATTGCACATTATAACCAGGCACATAAGACAAGAGCAAGCCAGCCAAATTCATGCACTCAAACAAGCAAAAACTCAAGCTAAGGCAAGCTCAAAGTCAAGCAAGCACATAGGTTAGGAAAAGTACACAAGAGTGCACAAATTTGTAGAAGTACAGGCAATCGCATAAGGTCTAGCCTAAAATGGTTCAGGCACAACACAAGGTAGTAAACTCATGAACAACAACTAAAAGGATATCAAGCATCAGCCAATTGTACAAACTGGCAAGTTCATGCACGCACACACAAGTCATGCAAGCACACACATAAAAGAAAGCAAGGAAGGGATGTACTAGAGCTCAAACAAGGAGAAAATGCATCAGTGCACACACACACATATATATACACAAATGTGTGTATATATATAGAAAAATGATATATATAGGAGTATCTTAGGTCATACAACCATAAGCAAGTCAAGCACATCAGGATCAACAAGTGAATGCAGACATATACAAGGAAAGAAATACACACAACAAGTACAAGCAGTTAGGTTTAAAGAAACTAAATGCAGTAAATTCCAAGTTGAATATGTCAATCTTTTCAAGCAGATTCAAACAAATATTAGGAGTAAACAATTCAAAAATCTCAAATCCATAGATCTAAAGATTGATCAAAAATCAACTGTCGAGATCAACAACAAAATTCGTGAATAGACAAATTCAAATCCAAAAATCATGAAATTTATGAAAATCAAAGGAAGACTTCTTCATAATCAAACCCTTTATAAACCAGTCTCATCATCAAAGATTATGACAGGTTGAGTACGATACAATTAAATCAGAACTAAAAATCATACAAGAAATTATCAACCACAGAAGCTCTCGACAGTGGAAGCGATCGCACCCATAAATCGCCAGCTAATTAAAGAATGCAACCAACAGGGAGTAAAGGCACGATTCAACACTAAATTGCAAAGAGAAACTTCCAAAGTTGGAAACCCTAAAAGGAGAATAAAGAAGATGAAGGGGATCAGCTTCAAAAGAAAAGACGGGCTAAATAATTTGAATACCACTTTTGTTTTTGGGCAGAACTTATGTTTTTGAATTATATATTTTAAGGTTTCTATTGTTTCACTTTAATTGCATTTACTTTTAATCTAAAACTCTAGTATTTTAGGATGAATTACTTTGTGTAATTCGGGAAATTCTCAACTCAAAGATAGAGTTAAGGCATGGTTTCTAGGCTTAAGTTTAGAACACTCAAGTTAGCGATAATCGCAAGTTTACAAGGTATTTGTAAGCGATCGATTGTTTGATCTTAGTAGAAATCTTTGGGGCATCAATAGGCAGATTTCGCCAAAGCTAGGTAAATTTGTATATTGTTTTTATTTCCGCATTTACTCTATTATTATCCATGCTGTGATTTTTATTATTCTGTGAATTTATTGTAAACCCTATTCACCCCCTTTTAGGGTTAATTAGATCTACATCGTTTTATTAATTTTTTATTTTACTATTAAAAATTCAAAACTCTAAATTTTAACCAGGATTAAACTACGGTTTGTAGTTTGGAAATTCTCAACTCGGAGAAAGAGTTGAGGGAGGATTTCTAGGAATAGGGTTAGAATAATCAGGTTAGCGATATTCATAACTTTACAGGGAATATGTAAGTAGTTAATTGTTCAATTTTAGTAAACATCTTGGGGTAGCAATATGTAGTTTTTTCCGAAGCTAGATAAATTTATGTGCTGCATTTATTTTTACATTTACTCAACTATTATCTGTGCTGCTATTTTTATTATTCTATGGATTTATAATAAACCCTATTCACCCACCTCTAGGGTTAGTTTCATCCTACAAGTAGTACTAGAGCTGGGTAGTCAAATTCATATTTTTAAAACTATGGCTAGTTTTAATATAATGCTTTTTCTAAAGGAAAATCCATAGCTAGGTCATCCATGTTAACTGGCACTAATTATTCATATTGGAAAACTAGAATGAAGATTTTTCTAGATACTATTGAGGGATGAGATATAATTAAAACTGGTTATAGTCTACCTACAATAAAAATAGATAATCAAGAAGTGCCTAAGTCTAAAGATAAGTGGGACGAAAATGAACTTAACTTTTTCGTTCAAATGCTAAAGCTATGAACTCTATTATCCGTGCTTTAGATAAAATAGAATATAATCATGTTTCTCATTGGGTGACTGCATAGGAAATTTGGCATATGCTTGAGATAACTCATAAACGTACATCATATGTCAAGGAATTTCATATAGCGATACTCAACAATGAATATGAGAATTTTGTAATGACAAAAGATGAAAATATAAAGGAGTTCTATGCACGATTTTCAAATTTAGTATTCAAATCCAAAACGAAAATGCTTACACAGAATTGGAAATGGTTCGAAAAATTCTAAGAATCCTCCCTAGAATTTTGAAGAAAAAGTGATGGTAAATCAAAAATCCAAAGACTTGAAATATCTTAAGTTGGAGGAACTAATCGGAAATCTCATCATTTATGAGATGTAGCTGAAAGTTAAGGAAGTCTATGAAAGTGGAGATTTGAAAAATAAGTCTACTGCTTTAGAGAGTACAACTGATAATGAGAAGAATTTGAAACTGCTACTGAGCTTGTACTATTAATGAAGTAATTTAAAACATGGACTATAAAGCATGGAAATCTAGCAAAAAACTAACGGGTAAAGTCTAGCATTGTCAAAGTACTGGATGATTATAAGGAAGAAATCACATGTCATCGATGTATGGAGCCATGACACATCAAACCAAACTGTCCGTTAAATTGACTTGAAAAAGGAATGAAGAAGAAGAGAATGAGTTTCGTAGCCACTTGGGAGGAGAGTAAAGAAGAAGAGGAGGGGAACACCGACAATGAGAAGGAAGAGGCAAATTTGTGTCTGATAGTAGAATCAATCGACATAAACGATGAAGCTAATGAGCTAGAACACTTATCCCGTACTGATTTACTTTTGCCATTCATGAGTTAAATTGAAACATTGAATAAAGAAAGATACGACAATCTAGAATTTGACAAAAGATACTATACTTTGCTTAAATAATGAGTTAGAGCCAATGATTAAAAGCATTAGAAAACTTAACTCGAAATGTGAGAAGCGTCAACCTCTAGAGGAAGAAATGAATAGGTGTAGGAGTAAAATTGAAACCCTTATAAAAGAGGTTTTGATCTTGAAAAACAAAGATGACATAAAAAGATAAAATTTCATTAAAAGATGCACCTCATTTTTAAATGAAAACATCTCTCTTACGTCTAAGGTTCAACGGCTTGAATTGACAATAAAAAATCATCTAAAGGAGAAAAATCATCTAATATGCTGTTAGGTAGTCAGATTACTGCAAATACAAGAAAAGGACTAGGATATGAGAGAGCTGAACAAATTAGAGAAAATAATTGTGACAAGCTCAAATTTCACAATGAATTATCAAATTGTTCAATTTGTGAAAAACTGGCCATAAATAAAATAAGGATTGGCATAGGAATAAACACAAAACTATTAAACAAATCTTGATCCCAAAAGGTACAGGTGTAAATTTTCTTAAATTTAAAAAAGTTTGGGTTCATAAGGGTACAATTGTTAATATAATGATTTGCTATATAAACAAATTTAGGTATCTAAGATTCCAAACATAAATGAATGTGCTCCCCAAGAAAACTCGAAACAAGCCTAAATCCTGACCCAGAATTAGTCCACCGAAACTTAGACCCATTCCAAAGCTCGTTATTGATTGTGAAAAAGAATTATACAGAGCTATTTATCTATTCATTCAGAACTCACAGTGGACGAATAAAATATAACAGTATAAACAATACCCATTTTATTTCAAATCTCAAATGTCACAAACAAAAACATAACATAGTGTCAACAATAACCGTTACATCATTTTGTTCAAAAATACATTTTTAACTACAAATGGGTACATCAGAAAATAGCATAAATAGATAAATAGTCTACTGCTACAAGCTCCTCTCATCGTCATGTCCATTTTGATCATCGTCTCCTTCCTTAACCTATGTTGTAATGAGAAGGTAGTTAGAACAACAATGTCTGGTGAATACAAAATATGGAGCCTTTCTATATAAGTGCTTAGGCAGTATAATTTAAATAGGAGTATGTCTTTCATGTTTTAAACTATATTCAAAATCATTTTAATACTTTATATAAGGGAAATAGGCAGGCCCTCAAACAACCATTTAATACCTTCCATCCCTAAAAATGGTTTTCCCATAATCAATAAACAATAACTATCATTATTATTGTCTACCAATGCGAGAGATAGAACCCAAGCCACTTAATACCTTCTAATGGAAAATATGCAGAATTTGACCATTTAAGACCTCAATTGAGGTAGGCCTCCATCATTTAATACCTATTCCCAAGGCGGACTCCTCACAGGTACCTATCTAGTTGACATTACACGAAAATCTCTTCGGACACTTGATACTTGAATTAAAGTGGACCTTTCCGAGATATCCTTAATGGTGCCTAAACCCAATCCAGACCATTTAACACATCATATAAGGGGAAAAGGCGGTGCCTTTAAACAACCACTTAATACCTTCAATTCCTCGAAGCAGGTCCTACATATTATGATCCGTACTCACGGGAAGGCATACATTAGTCCGACTATTCGTAGGAATTGGTGGCTAGATTAGTTGGGTAAATTTACCCAACATATTTGGGACTAATATCGCATCATTCGTAGTTACTTATTATACGTAATGTCTTACATCCGTAGTTACTTATTATATGTGCATTTGACTGACCTCACATCCATATAACTTAGTCATATTTCATAACACTTTCTAAGTGTATTATCACACATCTCACCGTATTTTTTATTTAGGCCTTTTAAAAATCCTTTTTATTTCGCATAATTAATTACTTTCCTAAGGGGAATTTAAATGACAATTATTAACCTATTTAACTAAATAATTAATACAATAAAATTATATGTTATTTACGCTAGTTTATATACAAACAAGTACACATTTATTAGCATGCGAAGATTATGTCCTAAACTAACGTGTAAATGTCAAAATTTTCAATGTTTTTCAAGTCCCATTTCCACAGTAGCATTTTTACCATATATCTAATATTCCAAAATGAAACCAATAGACTTGTAATTAGAATCTAATTCCAACTTATTTTATATTAAAACAGTAGAATAAAACAATAATAATGGACACTTACAATTTAATAGGTTTTACGTTCTATTCAACTCCTTTTTACATAAAATTAGATAAGGAAATTTTTATTCGATCTATAGAAATAAGCAGCGTAAACTATATGTAAGAATTCATATCTTACACACTATTTCTTAATCAAACCCCTTAATCAAATCTAAAGAAAAAGAATAAGAAGTGGAATAGAAGGTAAACATATGCATTGCAAAATCCACAAAATCTCCATTATTTTAATGCAAAACAATTAAGATTCCAATCTAAAAATTGAAATTTTTGCTTTGGGGGAATTTTGGTATTTTTATTATAATGTTTTCTTAACCGAAAATTTCCTAAGGCATATTTCAAATCCAAACTACACTATTCAACTACTAAAATAGAAAAAAATAATAAGATTTCCCCCTACAAAGGTCCTTAGCTTTTTTTTCTTAGATTTGGCACGCCTTCAATGAACCCTTCCAGATCTCTTCGTTTTGATATATACAGCAAGGGATTTTGTATACGTTACATTTAGAGAATTAGAGGTTTGGAGGAGAAGAGATTGAGAAAATAAACAATAAACAAAGGTAGATATATAGGATTTCTTACCTTGAAACCCTAATGAAGTTTTCTAAATCTATGAAGACACGAACTGATAGAGATTCGCTAATATTCCCAAAATATTATGTGAATAAAAGTGGAGGTGCTAGGCTCTAATTTATAGTGGTTGGAATGCACCAGAACCGTAGGATGAAGGTCGGTTAAAAATAATAAAATCTGGTATGTTTAAAAGAACAAAAACCATAACCACCACTAAAGGCACCAGCCGACCGCCGTCTTCTCACCTACCGACCTCTAGCGGTCGACCGGTCATGGGTAAGGGGTCAACCGCTCCCCTAAATTTCGAGAATATTTTGATTGCCGTTGATTTGTTTTTATTTAATTCCTTAATAATAATTTAACGTTGACGTTAGTCTTAATGTTTACTTAACCCCCAAGTATAATAACTTTTAAATTTTGAATTTTCAATTTAGGAATTAAGTATTTATTTGAATTTGAATTCTATTTAAATTATTTTGAACCCGAAATTTCAAACTCCCATAACTTCTTTGTTTGAGCCCCGTTTTTAGCATATTATTTATGGAAATTGACCTTAATTTAGCCACAAATGCAATGACATAACTTTCATGGTCAAATTTCAAATTTTGAAATTTTTTCATTTCCCTATCTTATTTAAATTAATTCAATTTGTTTATTTATGGATGATTTTATGGGGTTTTATATTCTCCCCTAAAAGGATTTCGTCCCTGAAATTTTCCTAAGGGGTAAATAGCATAACCCGCAACAAACATCCATGTTATGCAACCAAGTTTTCTACGTAACTGTCCACACAACAAAAAGTGCAATGTGATTATGTATTGTAGACATATTATAAGTGAGCTTAATCCTAGCATTAGTGTGTGACCATGATACATATGTATGTATGCAAATACCCTAAACATGCATAATGATTTTTATATGAGTACAAAGTAATAGTGAAATGTGTAGCAGCCTCTCCTACCATCCAATGTAGCAACCATGATGAAACCAAAAATCCTAATTTTGGAGAGAAAAGTTTACCGGTGAAAAGATTTGGATGAGAGATCCTCATCTTTTCTTCAATTTCCCCTGTGCTTTCCGCCGGGTTGTCTCCCCATTGTACTTGGACCAGTCTAATTTCTTTGCTTTAGAGCTTTCTAGTTCTGTGCTCCACAATGCGTGCAACGACACTTGATGTTATTGGCTCCATCTCAATATCCCCCAACTGATCAAGCTTTACTACAACGGCTGTGTCATGAAGGCATTTCTTCAAATGTAAGATGTTAAAAGAACAATGGACTCTTACCAAGCTATCCAGTAGCTCCATGCGATAAGCAAGTCTTCATATCCTTTCCAAAATTCAAAAAGGCCCAATAAATCTTGGCGACAATTTCCCAGACCTACTAAACCTTACGACTTTTATAAGAGGGGAGACTTTGATAAACACCAAGTCTCCAACCTCGAACTCTAACTTTTCCTTCTCCTATCTATATAGGATTTTTAACGGTCTTGCGCTGCCTTTATACGTTGCCCGATTAACTCTACTTTTTCTGAAGTATTGCGAATAAAATTTGGTCGGAGCAGAATTTTTTCGACGGTTTCACACTAACGATTTTCCAATTTGCATAGCCTCCCATAAAGCGCTTCGAAGGGGTCCATACCAATCATCATCTGGTAACAATTATTATATGTGAATTCAACTAATAGTAGCGTCTGCTCTTGATATCCTCCGAAGTCCATGATTCAAGCTCTCAACAAGTCCTCCTAGATTCTATTCACCCTTTCAGTTTGACCATCGGTCTGTGGGTGGTAAACAGTGCTAAGATTCAATGAAGTTCCCAAAGATGCCTGCAAACTCCTCTAAAACTCGCAAGTGAATAAGAGGTTACTATCACTAACAATGCTCACCAAAGTTCCATTTAGTCTAACCACCACCTTAATTTAAGTCCATGCTAGAGAAGCTATGGTCCTATTGTCCTAAACAGGAATAAAGTGGGCACTCTTAGTGAGTCTATCTACTATAATCCAAATAGCTTCATCGTCCCTCTGACTCCTCGGAAATCATTCAACGAATTACATCGAAATGTGCTCCCATTTCAAAGTCGAAATCTCCAATGGTAATAACAACCCTCCGAGTTTCCCTTGCTCAGCCTTTATCCTTTGACATGCCAAATACCTAGCAACAAACTCAGCTATTCTCTGCTTCATTCATGTCCAAAAGAAAATTCTCTTCATATCCCTATATATCTTGTCTCCTCCAAGGTGAATGGTCATCTTGTAGTGTTGACACTCTGCAAGCACATCCTCCAACACATTGTCAATCGTTGGGACACACAAGTGTCCATCCATTCTTAAACATCCCTTCTCATCAACTGCATATCTACTAATGTGGGAAAAAGGTTCCCCTCTCCTCAACTTATCCAGAATCTCCACTATCCTCTAATCCTTCTTTTGCTCTAGTCCAATGTGGTCCATTAAAGCTGGCCTAACCTCCATCACTACCAAAAAGCCTTGGATAGGTTCTGTTTGCCGTTGGAAATTGAAATTTGAGAGGACTCCATATGCCTCCATTCATATATAGCACCTAAGGTAGCGTGCAACCAACTGAGGATGTCGATGACTATGTTCCCTTTTCCAGGGGTATATTGTATACCAAATTCGAATGATGCTATATGTTAATTGACTGAATTTATATCAGATTAGAAAACCGTCGATAAATTTCAAATTACAATTTACCACAAGCGCACAACGTACACTTTGTAGTACGTGGCGAATACGGGTCGATCTGCAGGGAATTGTTAGAGTTAAAAACCTATTCAATCAAATTAGACCAAATATATGAGAAATTGTTAACTAGAAATAAAATGAAGCTAAACTAGAATAAAAATTTGATTAAAAAACTATTGAACTAGAGAACAATTTAGAGGCAAATCCACTCTCATATTTTTGTAAATCAACAAACAAAAAATTTGTGATCTCTAGTTTTGATATTAAGTGAAATATTGTTGTATTTATCATAAGTATGGTTTGTTTATGTTATTAATTAACATAACTCAAACCATCAAACTATAATACAACAAATTAACCACTTATAATTCTCATGAAAATGAAGCTAAAGCAAAAGCTATTTTAAGTATGATCTATTTACTATTGTAACTAGTAATATAGATCATCAAATTTCATTTTTACTTTAATTTCACAATCAAAAATGGATTAGCAAATGATGATGCAAATTTTGTTTATGTTGAATAAGAATAGCTCATTTGCATAAGCAATATAAGCTATCAAACTCACTTGTATAAACTTGCATCAAAATTAACTTTCATGATGCACAAACAAAGAGATCATAAATCATAAAAAATGTTGAAATTACATAATATTTGAGAGCTTCATTACCCCTAAATTGAAGAGGTTTAGCTACTCATTTGTGCTATCAAATCAACACATGTAAGTTTCAACATTGAAAACGAAGCATAGTAGAGAATAAACAAAAAAAGAAGATTAACTACTAGAAGAAAATTGATTAGACTAGTGCATAAATGTAAAACTAAGCTATGAACATTAAGAGAAAGAGAACATAGAAATAAGCATTAACATAAAAACAAAGAAAAGCATGTAGACAAGAGAGGAAAAAGAGGCTTGGAAGCCATTTTTATTTCATATAACATTGAGCTTACAATTTGATCTCTTAATTTCCTAAGTAAAATGAAAGAGTAGATGATAGTTTCATGTACATAAGAGGGTTAGTTATACATGCATAAAACCCTAATTCTATTTTTAGGGGGCTTCCCAAAATACCCTTTCGGAAGTGTGGAGGCCAAGTAATCATTAGCTTCTACTAATCATCATTTAAGTGTACATGAAGCCATTAATTCCATAAGCATGTTCATTAGCCTCTAATTTGTACATTAAGGTAGGTGGGTAGGTGGGGTCGTCCATGATCTTCATTTTGAATTATTTCCCTCTTCTTTCCTTTGTATTCATTTGTGCATGCATTTATCTTCATATAAGCCTCTTCCATATGCATCCAAATTCCTATAAAAATCATCAAAAATGTCCAAGTAAAAATTCTCAAATTTACATATGCACAAAAATGACCATTTTGCCCCTGAATGAAGATGAAAATATGATGGTTTGAAAATAATTGAATTTTGGTTTTAACATGTACAAATGCCCAAATATGATGTTTATTTAAATAAAAAGAGATAAAATATGGATGTAAATATATGCACATTTACGTGCACATCAAATACCCCTACACTTATCTTTTTATTTGTCCTCGAATAAAGGAAAACTAAGATAAATCCGTTTTCGTAGGGAGCACAATTGCATTGAGCGTATGCAACAAGCCGTTAAACCTCTGGGTGTCCCTAGTAGGACGAGTGTTGTCTCGTGAGGGTTTTCAGCGGATACTACCCACAAAATCCAAATGCTTGGTGAAAATATTTATAAAGTGCAAGATTTATTTACAATGCGATGAATGCAAGTTTTTGAAAATATTTTCAAATCAAGGATTCACTTTCAATTTGACACTCATAAGTTAAATATAGGTTTTGGTCATTGTCTTGAAAATTTAAGTCATTTACTCGTCAAAACTTCCAACAAAAATCAAGTTATCATAGCAAATAGACAATAGTTTAACTCGTTGTTTCGGTTGATAACAAAGTGTAACTATGAATTAAATCCTTAGTTGATTATCAAAGTTTGTCAAAGTGGTATTCTCATTTCTTTTCAATAACAAGTTAAATCAAACAAGTTAAAATGATTCTTGGATTTCATTTGCTTACCCTCTCTTATTTGAAAATTTTATTGATATTAACAATATTTACATATGCCTAACTCATGTAAACTGAGGCTAGATATATTACCCATGCACTGCCTTGCGGACAGATGTGAGGGGAATACAGAGCATGGTGAGTGAACACACAAGTGTGAACACTTATCGACTGTAGGCGTTATTAAAAAGAATTTTTATCTATATACACCTAACTCAAATAAACTGAGGCCAGATATACCGATCATGCACTGCCTTTTGGGCTTAAGTGAGAAGGTTATAGAGCATGGCGAGTGAACACACGAGTGTGAACACATGACTCTAGGTGTTAAAAATATATATATACATATATACAAATGCTTTTTTTAGAAAGAGAGAGTTTTGCAAAATCATCTTAGCACCATTTAACTTAGAAGATAAAAATGTTATATCCTTTACTTTAAATTTACCATTTTTTAAACAAAGATTTTCAATTAGAACATACTTCATAATTAACACATATGAACCTTCCTATATACTAGTTAAACCATTGTTATTTGTAATCAAACTTCATTTTTATTTTTGTTAAGACAAATAAATTTTCAAAACTTTCAATTTATTAACCAAAACTTATACTTATCCCATAGTGTTTCCTCAAAAATAAATCAAAATGCAAAAAAGAAAATGTTTTTGAGATTTTGAAAATTTGAGATTTTTTTTAAGTTAAAAGAAAAATGAAAAATTCAAAAATATCATGTAACTAAAAAAAATGAAAATGAGACTCCCCTCCACACTTAATTTTGACTGTGTCCCCAGAGTCAATGCATGATATAATGAGTGTAACAGGGAAAACTATTTACATATTTACAAAAGAGGGTTAACATTCTTACTAGATGTAGCTTGGCTCATGAAGGATCATGAGCTCCTCCTCTTGGTTATTTGGCAATTCCAAGAAAGGTTTCAGACGATGAACGTTGACTTTGCAAACCGATCCATCCCTGGGGTTTTCTATTTCTATGGCACTATGTGGAAAAACAGTTCTTACCACAAATGGTCCGGTCCATCTCGATTTAAGTTTCCCAGGGAATAAATGAAGTCTTGAGTCATATAAAAGAACTTTTTGGTTAGGCGAAAACGTTTTCCTTAAGATTGACTTGTCATGAAAAAACTTGGTTTTTTCTTTGTAAATTTTCTCGTTTTCATACGCGCCGTTCCTAAGTTCTTCTAGTTCGTTGAGTTGTAGATTTCGGTTTTCGCCAGCTTTCTCAAGATCAAAGTTTAAGTTCTTAATTGCCCACATCGCTTTGTGTTCGATTTCAATGGGTAAATGGCAAGCTTTACTGTAAACTAAACGAAATGGGGACATCCCAAGGTTAGTTTTAAAAGCAGTACGGTAAGCCCAAAGCGCGTCGGTCAATTTCTGAGACCAATCTTTTCGATTTTTATTGACAGTTTTCTCCAAGATTTGTTTTATTTGTCGATTTGAAACTTCAACTTGGCCACAAGTCTGAGGATGATACGGAGTGGATAACTTGTGGGTTATCGAGTATTTTTTTATTAAAGTTTCAAAAGAACGGTTACAAAAATGGGTCCCGTTATCACTGATTATTGTGCGAGGTGTGCCGAACCTCGAAAAGATGTTTTCTTTGAGAAATTTCATAACAATTTTATGGTCATTGGTTTTGCAAGGAATGGTTTCTACCCATTTTGAAACGTAATCGACAGCGATAAGGATATACAAGTTTCCAAAAGAATTGGGAAAAGGTCCTATAAAGTCTATATCCCATACATCAAAGATTTCGATCGTAAGAATGGGGTTTAGAGGCATCATATCTCGTCGAGAAATTCGTCCAAGCATTTGACATCGATCGCAAGTTTTACAAACTTCAAACGAATCTTTGAAAAGAGAAGGCCAATAGAAACCACACTGAAGCACTTTGTTCACAGTTTTTCGAGGACCGAAACGTCCACCACACGCTTGATCGTGGCAAAATGAAAGAACACTCCTAATCTCATTATCCGGAATGCAACGTCAGATGATTTGGTCGGGACAATATTTGAACAAGTATGGATCGTCCCAATAGAAATACTTCACTTGGGACATGAATTTGCATTTTTCCTGTTTGGACCACGATGAGGGAGTTTCTTTAGTGACTAAGTAATTCACTATACCAGCGTACCATGGGTCGATAGAAATTGAAAGGAGTTGTTCATCGGGGAAGTTTTCATTGATTGGCAAAGAAGATGGTGCGTTCGGAAGACGAGACAAGTGATCGGCTATGACGTTATCAGATCCTTTTTTGTCTTTAATTGTAAGGTCAAATTCTTGAAGTAAAAGGATCCAACGAATCAAGCGGGATTTGGCATCCTTTTTAGCGAAGAGATATCGAAGCGCAGAGTGGTCCGTGTACACAGTAATGTGTGACCCTATCAAGTATTGTCGGAATTTTTTGAGAGCAAAAACGACAGCTAGAAGCTCTTTTTCGGTTGTTGTGTAGTTGAGTTGAGCGTCCTTCAAAGTCATACTCGCGTAGTAAATCACGTGAAAGATCTTGTTGACGCGTTGTCCTAAGACAGCACCAATGGCAAAGTTCGAAGCATCACACATTATTTCGAAAGGAAGATCCCAATTGGGCGCACAAATGATTGGAGCAGAAATGAGTTCGTTCTTAAGATGTTCAAAATAAGAGATACAATCAGAGTTAAAATCAAAAGGAACGTCTTTTCCAAAAAGAGTCGTCAAAGGATGAGCAATTTTGCTAAAGTCTTTCACAAAGCGTCGGTAAAAGCCAGCGTGTCAAAGAAATGATCGAATGCCCTTAATAGTTTTGGGAATGGGTAGATTTGCAATGACATCGATTTTCGCTTTATCTACCTCAATGCCTTTATTTGAGATGGTATGTCCAAGGACTATGCCTTGTTTGACCATAAAGTGGCATTTTTCCCAATTCAAAGTCAAATGTTTTTCTTTACATCGATTTAGAACCAATTCGAGATGATGTAAACATTGGGAAAAAGAGTTGCAAAAGATTGAGAAATCATCCATAAAAACATCTAGAAAGTGTTCAGTCATGTCGGAAAAGATTCCAACCATGCATCGTTGGAAGGTCGTAGGAGCGTTACAAAGTCCGAATGACATACGTTGATAAGCAAAGGTACCGAATGGACACGTGAAAGTTGTTTTCTCTTGATCTTCGGAAGCGATGGGAATTTGGTTATAGCCGGAATAGCCATCAAGGATGCAGTAAAATTCATGGCCGGCTAAACGTTCGAACATTTGGTCAATGAAGGGAAGAGAGAAGTGATCTTTTCGTGTTGCGGCATTTAGTTTTCGATAGTCAATGCAAACACGCCAACCCGTTTGAGTACGAGTTGGAATAAGTTCGTTTGAATCGTTCTTGACAACGGTTAGCCCAGACTTTTTCGGTACAACGTGAATTGGGATAACCCATGAACTATCAGAGATTGGGTAAATGATTCCGTTGTCGAGAAGTTTAAGAATTTCATCACGCATCGCATCTTTCATTTTTGGATTAAGCCTTCGTTGCGCGTCACGAACAGGCTTGGCATTGTCGATTAAATGGATGCGATGTTGGACAAGAGTTGGACTAATTCGCTTTATATCGGAAATGGACCACCCTATCGCTTCCTTGTTTTATGAAAGAATAGAGAGTAATGATGTTTCTTGATCAGGAGAGAGAGTTGCAGAAATTATGACGGGCAACGTTTCGTCTTCACCTAAATATGTGCATTTAAGGTGATCGGGAAGTGGTTTGAGGTCCAACTTCGGGAGTTTTTCGATCAACGATTTGGGTTGAGATTCAGACTCAACTAAAAGCGATTCAAAAGGAAGAGTGTATTCAATCTCGTTGGAAATTTCGTGAAACAATTTTTCGTACTCGGCCTTGCGTTCGTCGTCAAGATCAAGTGTCTCGTTTTTGAAGTTTTTGTGAATGGCACTAACTTCGAATGTCACGAGGGTATTCGATTGGCTTTCAAGATTGAAAATATTAAGATCCGAAGTCATGTTTCCAAAAGAAATTTTCATTGATCCATTACGACAATTGATTAAGGCATTTGAGGTGGCTAAGAATGGTCGGCCTAAAATCAATGGAATTTGACTCGAGGGATTCGTTATGGGTTGTGTTTCGAGGACGATAAAATCAATGAGGAATATGAATTGCCCTACTCTAATGAGCACATCCTCGATTTCTCCCACGGGTTTCTTAATCGAGCGACCGGAAAATTGAAGCATGACTTTTGTGGGTTTGAGCTCACCTAAGCCTAATTGTTCGTACATAGTGTATGGAATCAAATTGACACTCGTGCCTAAGTCTATCAAACATTCGTTAATCGTCTTGTCTCCAATTGTACATCAAAATCGTAGGGCAGCCAGGATCTTTGTATTTTACGGGCATGGATTGGGACAAGACTTCACTCAAATTAGCGGCTAAGAAGACTTTTTTGGGCACTTGAGTGTGTCGCTTTTGGGTACACAAGTCCTTAAGGAATTTTGCGTACGTTGGGACTTGCTGAACGATGTCAAGAAGCGGAATGTTAACTTTGACTTGTTTAAAAATTTCCAACATCTTTTCCATTTGGTCCGAGTGTTTCTTTGGTCGAAGACGATGTGGAAATGGAACACTATACTTGGTAGGCGGGTCTACTTGAGTAGAGGAAGAAGAGTTTTGATTGGCATTCAATTCAACGTTTGGCTCCACGTTCTGTTCAGATTCATTCGTTGTTTTAGAAGTATGGATAGAAGTTTCCGATAAATCGTTTGGATTAACGACTTGATTATCGATTTGTTTCCCGGAACGTAGAGTTGTGATAGCATTCAATTGGGTGACGTTGCTATTTTGAACAACATGGGCTTGATTTGAATTTTCATTTTGATTTCTGGGATTTGGAAGGGGCTGGCTTGGGAATGTTCCTCGTTCGCATTCACTTACAGATGTGGCTAATTGACTCATTTGCATTTCGAGTTTTGCAATCGACTGGTTTGTGTTTTGCATATATGAAGTCAATAAATTTTGCAAATTGTTGTTTGATTGAAGGCTTTGAGTAGTTGCTTTAGCCAACATTTTAAGAGTTTTCTCAAGAGAAGTTAAACGTTTATCATCTTGGGGAGGATGAGCCGAATTTGGTTGAAAATTTGATTGTTGCGGTTGACTATGAGATGGACCCGCAAAGTTTGGTTGAAAATCATTGGGTTGAAAGGGAGGATTCGAAGCATTATTCGGAAATGCTTGAAAATTGGGACGAATCATATTCGTGTTGGGATTGTTTTGGTTCCACGCAAAATTCGGATGATTTCTCCAACTAGGGTTCTATGTTGGAGAAAACAGGTCATTTTTGGCTTTATTGAAAGCATTGATTTGTTCGACAGAATTGTGACACTGATCGGCTATATGATTAGGATCGTTGCATTTATAACACATTGGTTAGGAAGCTTGGTTCATTTGATTCGATGAGAAAACGTTATCGAATTTTTTATCATTGCGTCAATCTTAGCTTCCAAAGCAAAAGAAGATCCTACCGACTGTGCACTCGATCGTGAGTAAATTGATTTTTCGTTTGAACGTTCCCATTGGGATGATGTTTCAGCGAGGTTTTCAAGAAATTGCCAAGCATCATCTTGATGTTGGGCAAGAAATTTTCCTTGGCACATTGATTCGAGCATGGTTCATGAGCTATTTTCGAGTCCATCATATAAGATTTGGCAAATCGTCCATTTTTCAAAGTTATGGTGTGGACATTTTATCAAAAGCTCTTTGAATCTTTCAAAATATTTTCCGAATGGTTCTCCCTTGAATTGATGAAAATTTACAATTTCGTTTCGGATTTTACTCGTTTTTTCCAAAGGGTAGAACTTTTCTAAGAAAGCTTTTACGAATTCATCCCACGTTTTAATCGAGTTCGATGGTAAGCTATACAACCATTTTTCAGCGTAATCTGTAAGAACGAATGGGATTAATCGAAGTTTGATTTCGTCATCAGAAAGTTGTTGGAGTTTAATGGTTGCACAAACTTGTTTGAATTTAGTCAAGAAAATGTATGGGTCATCGTGCTCGAAATTGCCAAATTTCGAAAGAGTGGCAATATGGTTCGAGTGAATTTTGAAATGGTTACCCATAGGGGCGGGTAACGTGATGCAAGATGGAATAGAAACTCTATCGGGAAAGATTCTATCCATAAGAGTTCGAGGGGCGTTCTCGTTCACCATTTCGGGAGGATCGTCTGTTCGAGTTAAATGATTAGTTGTTGAGTCGCGAGTCCAACGACTTGCTGTTGTGTCACGAGTCCAAGTACTCATGCGCAAGTGAAAGTCGAGAGGAGAAAGAAGTTAGAGTCGAGTTTAGGGTATGAAATAAGATTTGAAAAACGAAGTGAGAAATTGTTGTTTATTGTTTTTTTAGAAAATGGAAATTTGATTTTTGTTTTTGTTTTTGAAATTTTTTTTGGATTTTTTTTAAATATGCATGAACTAATGCAACTAAATGAATGCAAAGGACTTAATTACAGTTTTCTGTCCTTAGTAGCTCCTAACCCAAAATTGTATAATCACACTTTGTCTTAATTCAACAAAAATATTTATCAGCCAGGTAACGGGCAGGAGTTATCGGTGCACCACGAATCACCGTAGCAATGCAACTGAAGGTTTAAGTACTTTTAGAGGAAAAACCAGTATAATATTTACGTATCACCGTAATTTTTATAACTGGTTATTACTCTGCCGTAGCCTAGACACCAAGAAATAAAATTGTTCAAAGAAAACAATTGTGAAGATACAATTAAGCCCTAGATGAGCTCGTGACACCCTTAGTCAAATGTCTAACCTTTATTATTAGTCCAATTCTACGATGAAATGCGTTTGTGGGCTAAGGAAAGGGTGAGAAATCCCTCATCTTATGTGAATTAGGGTATTGCCCTTAGAAAAGAAAATAAGATGAGATGAATGAAAAACAAAAATTAAACGTGAATTTACAATGCAACTAAAATGAAGCTTTTTTTTGTTTTTTTTGAGTTTTGAAATTTTTTTTGTATATATAAATGCAAATGCAAGAAACCAACAATGCACTAGAGATGAAAGCACATTACCAGAGCATGCAGATTATTAGCAATTATATTTTTTTTAGCGGCAATTTTTTTTATAAGCAAGCAGTAATTAATTTTGGGCAAGCAGTTCTTCCTTTTAATCTGCTTTGGCAACCTAAAAAGGAGTGAATGAAAATAAATACAAATTTTTGTTTTATATATTCAAAGGAAGACCAAATAAAACAAAACAAATGAAAAATAAAATGAAATGAAACAAAAGCTAAACAAATGAAATATGTTTTATATATTTGAAATTTGTTTTTTTGAAAAGGAAACAAAATTTAAAATTGAAGTTTTACTTAAAAAAAAATTAAAGTGTTAAAAGGAAATTAAAAAAAAATATCCACAACTCAAAGTAGAACAACCTCCAAGAAATCTCAAAGCCAGAATTCCATTTACTTTTTGTTTTGTATTTTTTTTAAAAGAAAAAAAAGGAAAAAAGAAAAAAAGAAAGATATTTAAACAAAACAAAACACAAAAGGTTTGAAATAAAACAAAACAAAATACTACTTAGCCCAATAGGCCCACTACCTGCAACTAAATCAATTACAAAGAAAAATGAACTTTCTCAATTACAAAGAAAAACAAATAGAATCGAACAAATAAAAAAAAGGAACCACAACTAAATCCCTCTAATCTGATGAATCATTGTTTGGCGATTTAGCGATTTTGGGTGAATTGAGGATGGTGGGTGGGACACGGTTGAGTATTTTGGTTCGCGGAGTGGTGATTGCGATCGAGGTGTTCGCTGTTTCAATTGCAGAGGTGGTTCGAGAGGAGAATAGAGGTGTTGCAACTGGGTAGCAGTAGTGGAGATTCTGATGCATCGTGGTTGAAGTTAAGATTGTGGTTGTTGCTCGCTGCAGTTCGAATTAGGTTTGAAATTCGGAGATGTGAAGTTGGTGATTTGCGGCTTTGGTTGCTGGAGTTGTTTCTGGTGGTGTAGTTATTTGCAGTGAGTTCGTGTGGTGGTGAATGTTACAGGCTGTTCAGATGTCAGGGATGAAGGAAATGGTCTGCAATGTAGAGAAGAAGTAGGTATGTTGATGTGGTCTATTTGCAGTTGTTGTCAGGGTGTGTATGCAGCAAATGTTGGTTATGTTTTGATGTAGTGGTGCAGGTGACTGGGATTTTTTGTTTTTGTTGTTGTTGTTGTTGTATGGCACTGGTGGTGACTGTGATGTTTGGCAATGTTTTTCAGAAGTGGTGAATTGAAGCAGTAGCAGCAGTAGTTGTGGCGACAGGCCGCATATGAATTAGTGATGTTTGAGTTGAATTGTGATTTCAGGTCTGAAGGGTACGCTGCAGGTTGTAATGGTGATAGAAGTGATGGTATAGTTTGGTAGATGAGTGGGAAGTTGGCAGTGAAGTCGTATGGTTGCAGGCATGAAGTGGTTTTGGTTACAGAGGTTGTAATGTTGCTGAGGACTTTTGTCAGGGGCAGTATGAAAGTTGAATGTTGGAGGCTGGAAGAGGATATGGAGTAGTAGTTGCAATTGGTTGTGAGTTGACAGTGGTTCATTTTGATGAGAGGAGTGATGAGTTGAGTTGTGTGGCACATCAGTGGGTTGTATTGTTGTTCAGGATATCAATGAAGATGTTGGCTGTTGTTTTTTTGTGATGTGTGATTGTTCGCAGTTTGTAGTGGTAGCTGAAGGCAGTAGTAAGTGGCTTTTGGAGATGATGAGTAGTGTTGTTGTGACGCCCCACCTCAATATCCACGCTAGCCAAGGACACTACGATGTAGTGCTGTCAACTAGCACGGAGAATAAGGCTGTTGAGGAGCGACCATCCATGTAATTGGTTATCACACGGTGGCTATAAAATAATCTTCGGAAACAAACATAGAAATAAACATAACACAAAGCAGTCACAGACATCCATATCACAAAGGCGGAAGAAGATATGAATATATAACTAACACATGAAAGTGTACATCAGAGTAGTGGTCAAAAAGTTCCACAATAATACAAAAGAATAGCAACATGTGCTATACAAAAAGAATACAACTATGAGTCCATATCTCAAGTGTATACAACAAAAACTGCTAAACTAAATAGTCAGCCAAAAGTCAGAGTAGCAAATCCCGGAAGGAAGTCAAGCAGAAGCACCTGTAACATCTCGGTCTGACCCGAGTATTATTTAAGAAAATAATAAACGGATCAGTCTAACTATAAATATCAGATGACATGATATATAATAAAAGACATGGCATAAACATAGAATATCCATACTGACATACTACTATAAGTATGAAAATGATGATCAACAGGAGATCAACCGATGAGAAATGATCAATATCACGAGAATCTTCTCAAAGATCCAAAGAGGGCATCATACCCTAAACTTGTACTCATAACAAGTCAATGACATAAAAATCCAGAAATCAAACAAGAAATCCAGAAATCATAAAAGAGAGAAAGAGGCCTACCACATGATGGTCCGAAGACCATGGGGAGCTACCCCATATGTGTGAGTCGGAATCACACTGATTGAGGCCTAGGCTAACCAAAAAGCAAAAAGGTATGTGTGAATGGAATCACACAAGTGGTGTCTAGCCTAACCTCGCAAACAAAAAGATATGTGTGAGTCGGAATCACACTACTGCGGCCTAGACTAACCTTGCGGACAAAGAGATGTGTGTGAGTCGGAATCACACTACTGCGGTCTAGTCTTACCTTGCAAACAAAGAGACATCGCACAATTGCTAGTCTAAATCATAAAATGATCATCATGATCAGCGAGAAGTGTCAATCACACCAAGCTAGTAAATATATGAGTTTAGCTTCATGTCCCATAACCACTTGCTTAACTTAAATATTTACGAACAAGCTGTGAATCTTCACTAGGAAATTGTCACGAAAAGGGTTCAATCGAACAAGTCCAAGAGCTAACCGACGAAGTGAACGCAAGCGTTTCATACCACTCGTTTTACTAAGTCGTTTAAGTCGATTTCTCGTTCGAGTGAAGTAAAGGCTTGTATATACTAGTAGATTGAAAATCGGTTTGAGAAAACGAACTTTTGATATTTAAAATAGTGTTGAAATCGCTTTGATGAAAGAGTTTTGATATTTACTATTAGTATTGAAACCTTCATATATCTTTAAAGTGACAAGTCATAAAACGATTGTAGAACAAATCAATTCACGTTCGAAGACGTGAGTAAAGTCCAAAGAAGTCAATCCCAAAACCATCAAAGTAGAAATTCTGATAAATGTTTTTCAGAAGAGATTGCCTACGCAGAGTAATACGGGGTTCGACCTGCCCGGTCAGGTCGCGGGGGTCCAGGGGGCAGCGCCCACGGCGGGGTGCGGGGCAGCGCCCCATCACGGTACGACTTAATGAGGACAAGCGACCAAAGGATGCAGGACGACCTAATAGCCGAACGACTCAAGGACGCCGAACGAGGCTAAATGACTTAAGGAGACCGAACGACAAAAATGCCGAACGCTCAAAGTGTGCCGATCGACTCAAAAATGCCGAACACTCAAATATGCCGAACGGCTTAAAGATGCCGAACGCTCGAAAATGCCGAACGCTCGAATATGCCGAACGCCTTAAAGATGCCGAACGCTCGAATATGCCGAACGGCTTAAATATGCCGAACCGACCAGAAGATGCCGAACGACTCAACAGCCGAACGACTCGAAAATGCCGAGCGTTCAAGAGACCGAACGACTTGAAGATGCCGAACGCTCAGGAGGCCGAACGTTCAGGAGGTCGAACACTCAGGAGGCCGAACGTTCAAAGATACCGAACACTTAAAGATGCCGGTCGACTAAATGATGCCGAACAGCTTAAATAGGCCGAACCGATCGACTCAACGATGCCGAACAGCTCTAGGGGGCTGGAAAATTCGTCAAAACGCTCAAAAATGGTGTTTTTCGCCAATCCAATCCAAACCAAATGCAAATATTCATACAAACGCAATAGGGGATCATTCCCAACAGCCCAATGACAATTTAAGCAAGATGTGAGACTAAAAATCTCACCTTTTCCACGAAATTGATGAAGATGAAGATTGAAAGCAAGGAGAAGCAATCCAAAGCTTGAATCCACAATCTTCTACTTGAATTTGATGTTGAATCTCGGATTTGCAATAGAATTTGAGTTGGGAGTTTTAATTTCTCTTTCCCACCATCATTTTTGACAAAGCTTGAAGTGTTTTAACAAATGAGGAAGAGGGTTGGGCTGAACTAAAGGGGTGCAGTCCAAACCAAAGTCAAAGGCGGGAAAAAATGTCGAAAATTTCACTATCTCCAAACATATCGAAGTTTACACTCAAAAAGATCGCAAACGTCATTTTGAACTCAATGGGGGTGGTCTCGAGTCCTAATTTGACCGTATGCAAAAAGTAGCTTTTCGGACTAACATCCGACTAACGATAAAATATTTAAATAAAATATTTAAATATAGAATCGATAGATATGCGGGTTGTTATAGTTGTAGTGACCATGGAATGGGAATTAGATGGTGATCAATGGCGTGGCAGATTTGGAGAAGTGACAGAGAAGTTGTTTGATGATGGACAGTTAGTGTTGTGTGATGAAGCAGATGTTTGGTAGCAGCAGTGATGATATTTGTTGTGGTGGGATGATGGCAGTTGCTTGAAGTTTGTATGTGGCTGTGGCGTTGGGATGGATGTTGTATGATGGTCAGAGTATGGTGATGCAACAGTGTGCAGTTTGGTGAAGTTGGTTTGGTCGAATGATATGGGAATGTGGGTGAGGATAGAAGTATGGAATTGCTGGTTTGAACCGATAGCAGTGAAGTGGTGAAGTAGTGAATGTTTGTATGCAGTGATCAAGTTGTTTGGTTGCAGTTGTCTATGGAGTTAGCATTGTATATTGAATGAATGTTTAGCAATAGTGATAGTGGAGGAATGGCAAGTCTGAAGTGGGTTTGCTGCAAGCAGTAAGGGGTGATGAAGTGGATGTTATATGTGGAGGATATGGAGAATATGTATGTGACAGGGAGTGAAAACAGAGAGAGGGTTTGTGTGCAGGATGATGTGCACAGTTTTGAAATTGTATATGTAAAATGTAAAATGTGAATGTAAAAGCAAATGCAAATAAAAAGAAATATTTTTTTTTTAAATTGTGTGTTTTTTTTCTTTTTTTTATATGGAAATGCAAATGAAAATGCAAAACAAACAAGAACACAAACAAAATGCACACAAAATCAAACAAACACACATATTTTTTTTAAACACAACACACACAAAACAAACTCACACACTAAAATCAAACACAAATAATTCGAAGAATAGAAAATTGAAATCAAAACAATTCCCAGGCAACAGCGCCAAAAACTTGTTAATCGACGGAATTTCTATCAGATTAGAAAACCGTCGATAAATTTCAAATTAAAATTTACCGCAAGCGCACGGCGTACACTTTGTAGTACATGGTGAATACAGATCGATCCGCAGGGAATTATTAGAGTTTAAAAATCTATTCAATCAAATTAGACCAAATGTAGGAGAAATTGTTAACTATAAATAAAATGAAGCTAAACTAGAATAAAAATTTGATTAAAAAAACTATTGAACTAGAGAACAATTTAGAGGCAAATCCACTCTCATATTTTTGTAAATCAACAAACAAACAATTTGTGATCTCTAGTTTTGATATTAAGTGAAATATTGTTGTATTTATCATAAGTATGGTTTGTTTATATTATTAATTAACATAACTCAAACCATCAAACTATAATACAACAAATTAACCACTTATAATTCTCATGAAAATGAAGCTAAAGAAAAAGCTACTTTAAGTATGATCTATTTACTATTGTAACTAGTAATATAGATCATCAAATTTCATTTTTACTTTAATTTCACAATCAAAAATGGATTAGCAAATGATGATGCAAATTGTGTTTATGTTGAATAAGAATAGCTCATTTGCATAAGCAATATAAGCTATCAAACTCACTTGTATAAACTTGCGTCAAAATTGACTTTCATGATGCACAAACAAAGAGATCATAAATCATAAAAAATATTGAAATTACATAATATTTGATAGCTTCATTACCCCTAAATTGAAGGGGTTTAGCTACTCATTTGTGTTATCAAATCAACACATGTAAGTTTCAACATTGAAAATGAAGCAAAGTATAGAATAAACAAAAAAAGAAGATTAACTACTAGAAGAAAATTGATTAGACTGGTGCATAAATGTAAATCTAAGCTATGAACATTAAGAGAAAGAGAGCATAGAAATAAGCATTAACATAAAAACAAAGAAAAGCATGTAGACAAGAGAGGAAAAAGAGGCTTGGAAGCCATTTTTATTTCATATAACATTGAGCTTACAATTTGATATCTTAATTTCCTAAGTAAAATGAAAGAGTAGATGATAGTTTCATGTACATAAGAGAGTTATTTATACATGCATAAACCTAATTCTATTTTTAGGGGGCTTCCCAAAATACCCCTTAGGAAGTGTGGAGGCAAAGTAATCATTAGCTTCTACTAATCATCATTTAAGTGTACTTGAAGCCATTAATTCCATAAGCTTGTTCATTAGCCTCTAATTTGTACATTAAGGTAGGTGGGTAAGTGGGGTCCTCCATGATCTTCACTTTTAATTATTTCCCTCTTCTTTCCTTTGTATTCATTTGTTCATGCATGTATCTTCATATAAGTCTCTTCCATATGCATCCAAATTCCTATAAAAATCATCAAAAATGTCCTAGTAAAAATTATGAAATTTTACACATGCACAAAAATGACCATTTTGTCTCCGAATGAAGATGAAAATATGATGGTTTGAAAATAATTGAATTTTGGTTTTAACATGTACAAATGCCCAAATATGATGTTTATTTAAACAAAAAGATATAAAATATGGATGTAAATATATGCACATTTACGTGCACATCACTATATATTCCATCCATCTCTGCTGCCTAAGGTTTATATATTTTTGGGAAAATAAGTATTTGAGTGATTTATGGTTAGTGAACAACTCAAATCTTTCTCCTAAATGATAATGCCTCCATATCTTTAAGGCAAAGATAATAGCTTCCAACTCCAAGTCATGAGCTGAGTACCTCTTCTCATGGTCCTTCAGTTACCTACTAGCATAAGCTACTACCCTTCTTTTTTGCATGAGAACAGCTCCTAATCCTATGCCGGATGCATTCGTGAAAACTGTAAAAGGCTTTATTCCATCCAGAGTGGTAAGCACAAATGTACTTGTTAATAGTTCCTTAAGTTTCTTGAATGCATTAGTGCATTTATCATCCCAAGTAAATATTGGATTTTTTTTAGTTAAGTGGGTTAAAAGGACTGCTGTTTTTGTAAAGTCCTTTATGAACTTCCTAAAATAGCCTTCTAACTCGAGAAAGCTCCTTACTTCCGTTGCATTCTTTAGAATTCTCAACTCTTGAATAGCTTCCACCTTTGTGGGGTCCATTGCCAATCCATGCTCATAAATGATGTGTCCATGAAACCTTACCTCCTTTTTCCAAAAGTGACATTTTGCAAATTTGGCTCTAAGTTGGTGCCTTCTCAAGGTCCCTGGTATCTCGCTTATGTGATTATCATGCGCTCCTTCACTTTTGGAATATACTAAAATATCATCAACAAACACAAAGACAAACTTATTAAGTTGTTCCATAAATACTCTACCCATCAAATCCACAAAGTATGTAGAACCACTCGTTAATCCGAAAGGAATTACTCCCACTCACAGAGTCCGTCTATTTTGCGAAACATGGTCTTTGACTTGCTATCCTTTACGATCCTCCACTGATGAAATCCAATTGCCAAGTCCAATTGGAAGAAAACTTTGGCTCCCATAAGTTGATCAAACAAGTCGTCTATCTTAGGTAAGGGATAACTATTCTTCCTTGTCAACATGTTATGTTCCCTATAGTCGATGCATAGCCTCAATGAGCCATCTACCTTAGTGGAAAAAACAACAGGGGCTCCCCACTATGAAGTACTCCATCAGAAGAATCCTTTCCGCAACAACTCTGAGATTTTCTTGTCTAACTCTTGTCTTTCTTTGGAAGCAACGTGCCTTAATGATCGAGCGACTAGTCTAGCGTCGTTCTCCAAATCAATTCTAAATTAAGTCTCCATTTGGTCTATTCAACTCCTTTTTACATAAAATTAGATAAGAGAATTTATATTCAGTCTGTAGAAACAGGTAGTGTAAACTACGAGTAAGAATTCATACCTTTCATACCATTTCTTAATTAAATTCCTCAATCAAATCTAAAGAAAGAGAATAAGAAGTGGAATAGAAGGTAAACACATATATTGCAAAATCCACAAAAACTCCAATATTTTAATACAAAATAATTAAGATTCAAACCTAAGAATTGACATTTTGCTTTGGGGGAATTTTAGGGAATTTTATTGTTATATTTCGTAATCCAAAACTCCCTAAGGCATATATCAAATTTAAACTACACTATTTAATTTCTAAAATAGAAAAATTAAGATTTCCACTCAAAGAGGTCCTTAGCCTTTTCTTTCTTGTATTTGACACGCCTTCAATGAACCCTTTTAGATCTCTTCTTTTAGAAATATATATATCAAGGGATTTGTGTATATGTCAGATTTAAAAAATTAGAGGTTTGAAGGAGAAGAGATTGAGAAAATAAACAATAAACAAAAATAGATGTATATTATTTCTTACCTGAAGCCCTAATGGAGTTTTCCGAATCTAGGAAGAGACAAACTAACAATGCTTTGCTACTGTTCCTAAAATATTATGTGAATAAAAATGAGGGGCTAGGCTCTTATTATTAATGCTTGGAACACACTAGTACTGTTGGATGAAGGTGGGTTAAAAATAAAAAAAATCTGGTACGTTTAAAATAACCAAAACCATAGCCGCCACTACAGACAGTGATCGACTACCGCCTTCCCTCCGGTCGATCGGTCATGGGTAAGGGGTCGATCGCTCTCCATATTTTGGGAGTAATTTGATTGTTGTTGATTTGTTTTTAGTTAATTCCTTAATTATAATTTAACGTTAATGTTAATCTTAACATTTACTTAACTCCCAAGTATAATTACTAATAACTTTTGAATTTCCAATTTGCGAATTGAATATTTATTTTAATTTGAATTCTGTTTAAATTATTTTAAACCCAAACCTTTGAACGTCCATATCTCTTTCTTTTGAGCTCAATTTTCAGCACATTATATATGGAAATTGATGAGTGCCACGAACGCAATGATATTACTTTTGTGGTCAAATTTTAACTTTTGCAAAATTTCCATTTTTACCCCATCTTATTTTAAATTAATTTATCCAATTTATTTATTTATGGTTGATTTTACGGGCTGTTACAAGGTCCTACATCCTTTGCTAATCCACTCGCTTCTTTTAATATTTTAGTTAAGAAACGGGTTAAGAAACAACTACGATAGTGGAAAACTTCGAGTTATTCTATATATGTTTAATGAGCAGTAATTCCAATGTTCCTTAGCTTGGGAAAATGAAGTGGAGATCTACATACTTTGGACAAAAATGGTGGACAAGATCATGACACTAAAGGTATGTGAAGGTATGATCTCTAAATCCTATTTTTCAATTTTCTCTTCTTATTCTGAGATCTTATTATCTAACACTACTATAGTAAAATCGACATAACCTGAGCATTGAAATTACGATTAGCTAAATTCAACATGTGTTGGAAAATAGATAGAAAATTCTATAGGTTTTACGCTTTGCGTGTTCCCAAAATTTGAACCTAAACCAATGGAAAACTGAAAATATTAAGTATATTGTTTGAAAATTATTTCAAAACTTCCCAACACAACTGCGATATTTTGACTATAATTTATACCCTAATAATTTGATGTATAAAATAGTAGATGTTTCGAAAACATAACAGAAAATTCTACAATTTTCATTCTTTGTGTTTTAATAATTCATTTCATAAATCCTCAAAAAATTGCTTTTAAATCGGTATTATGGCTGATTATCATTCTAGAATTATTTTATCATAGCTGTAGTAAATCGATCATAACTTGAACATTGTTACTCTAAATTTTGAAAATTTTGAAGTTCTGAAAAACTAACTGATAACACTACAACATTAATGGTTTTAGTTTTTTCCGGTTCATTTTATAAAACCTTGAAAAATAATAATCACATTAACATATTACTTGAAAAGTGTTTCTGATTTATGCAAACAAGTTGTAGTATTTGAAACATAACTTTTGATCAATTTGTCATTTTGACTTGAAATCAATTTTGTTTATTAGAAATATTGAATATCTGAATCTCGAAGTTTAGTGCTAAATCAAATTATGAACTTAAAGTTTATAAATTATGGTTTCAAATGGACTGAATTTTCAAAACAACAATGTTCGATTGTCTATATTTGAAGATGACTTTTCTTCATTCATTACTTTTAAGGACAACTAACAAATCATTGGTTGGAGAATTTTAGCCGTGTGCACCTTTATTCATGTAATTAACTTTGCCTTTACTTGATGTAAATATTTTTAGTTATGCTGGAAAACCAAATTCTTGAACCAATTCGATTGAAATTATAAAGTAGATAGGGTACTTGTTTGATGACGCTTATATTTTAAGCTTGTTATTGATATTGAGAATTAGGTCTGAGGTACCATATTCGCCATTACTAACAGGGTGAGTATAACAAGTGCTGTCATTTTTTGAAACTAAGTGTAGCCCAAATAACAAGTGATATTGTGTTAGTATAACTTGTTCTTTCTTATCAGATCATATGATATGTCTTCTAACCTTTGAGATTACATCAGTTTGAGATTTTTTTGATATGTCAGATATTTTACAAATTGATTGATATCTCACACATTTTCCCATGCTTTCCATATTTATTCATGAAATAAACTTTTAGAAATAAGATGTTTGGAGGTCAAAAGAGACACATTTAAAAGTTGTATATGGAATTTTGAGATATCTTATGGTCACACAAATTTTTGTAGCAATTTCAATTTGGTGGACTACTCCGATGTAAACTATGCAGACTATCTTGTTGTAGAAAAGGCACATGTGACATATATTTCTTGCTAGGACATTATTTGGTTTCATGGTCAATAGAAACAAAATCTTTTGCATTATCTACCACTGATTCAGAATATTCATACCTTGAATTTATTTCAACTGATTTTCAATTAGCATATATTTTCACAAAACCTCTTCCAGAAAACAGATTTTTGCAATTTATATTGGATTTTAGAATTTTAGAGATAACTTTGACTTTTTTTATCTCTTTTTCCATTTCAGGTTTTGATTGTTGATTTTCTAGTAAGGAATTTACTATGGAAAAGATGGCGCTTGACTACTTGACCTTTTAAAATCTATCAGAAAATATTAATAGTGATAGAGAATTATTAAATTATACTTCATAACTAGAGGAAGTATATGTTAAAATTCTTGAAAATTGAACTATTTTTATAGTGTTTTTTATTTAATACATATTCCATGATCATTTCTATTCCTATCATTCTTTTATAATTCATACACCAAAATTTAATATAGTGTGCAGAAGTTGGTATTTTGAAAAATGAGCAATTATATTATTTATCTTGATTTAAGTAATTTATTCTATCCCAACGTATCCACTCTCATTTAAAAGTCCTCATAGTTACGCATGGATGAATAACTTTTAATCTCAAGAAAAGTGCTTTCATTCTCATTTAAAAGTCCTCACTATTATGCATGAATGGTACACTTACATAGGAGAGGGATATAAATTCTGTAACTTCTAACCTCATTTAGAAGTTCTAACGGCTATGCATGGTTAGAAAGTGTTTTACATTCTTTCATTAAGTAACTACCAACCTCATTTGAAAGTCATAACGGTTATGCTTAGTTAGAAAGAGCTTAACATTCTTTATTTTCACTTTTCTTAATTTAATTTTTAAGAATTTTCCTTTATCAAAAAATAACATATTGTTGGTACTATATAGAATTCTCTCCAAACTACAATCAGGTCATCATGCTAAAATGGGATCATCCTCTAGTAGAAAGTAGCGCATGCACTTCAAGGTCTTCATCTTCGATTCCATCATCTTCGAGATGTTTCCAATTCGAATGCTTATGTTAGTTCGAAGTGGTTTTCGGACAACTCATGCTTATCCAATCCTAGTCTCTTCGAACCAACAATCGATAATTTTAAAACTGGTCAAGTTATCAATAGTATAAAAATCCACTATCTGAGTGTAAGTACAAACTTTCATATGGAAAGTAGTACTTCCTATACTTATCCCCACTTTTATGATTTCAGATAGTACTATCCCTTGAGTAACAATGAAATCAAACAAGTTAGAAAACTATCCTTACCTCGACGTACATTCTTACATCTCGAGATAGAGATGAGTTTCCATACCTCGAAATTTAGTGTTAAATATACAATGAAGTACCTTCCATATACTTAATTTATCATGACCCATTTATTGAAATTAACCCTCTTATACTTATCATGTTTTTGAAATTTCAACTTCTCTACCCATCGCCTAGAAAATCTGGTTCTAAATCTCACAAATAGAGGAAAGTCTACTCATCAGCTTTTAGTGCTAAATACAAGATGACTTACTTTCCATTAAGCGTGTCAATTTTTAGCTCTACTTATCATATTTGTTTGGCTACTTAATGGCACAGACAAAGAAATCCCTTGTATTTCAAACATCTTAAAAAAATAACCGCTCTTAAATAAAACCATTTTTTGGAAATAAAGCGATATAAAAATTGAAAACTTTTATTTAAATAATTAAATCTTTAAAAACTAAAACCATTTATTTAAATAATTAAATAATGTTCAAAAACATTTTTAGTATTTAAACTTCGTTTTTAATACTTATATTTATTTTGAAGACATTTCAAAAATATCTAAAGTAGAAATTCTTTTTATTTTATACAAAAATTGTCAGTTTACAAATTAGATCCATAGCGATTACCGCTATGTGGACCATAACTTCTAAACTTGTTTTGTAAATCAAAATAGCCTTTTAATTCCTTTTCTTTTATATTTAAACCACTTTATAAACTTTGTTTAAGGGTTTGAAAACAAAAGGTAAAGTTCGAAAAACCCTTTAAAACATTTATAAAAAACAAGGAAGTAAACTAGTTTTAAAAGAATACGGGATCTCAATGTTGAAACATAAACCAATTACTCCATATGTAACCCACCCCATCCATCTAATCATCATCACGACATCATGTTTTACATGACTTGATGTATCATCTTTTGAACCATTTTCTTTTTAAATTATAAAAGAAAAGTCAAAACTCACTTTACTTACTTAACTTTAACCACTTTCTTATCTAAAGCATATGTTATTTATATATGTGTGTGCATATACTCTAGTGTACATAACATGTTCTGATCACTTTTAGAGGATGAAAAGTCGAAAATCCAAAAAATGTTTTCGGTCACATTTTCGATTTTTCTCCAAACTAACTATTTTTATAAACCAAAATTTAAAACAACTTCACCATCATTTGTTATTATTTAAAAGAGGTCTATTTGAGTTATAAAATCCATTAATTAAGTATTTAAAAATATATCAAATATTTATATTTAATGTGATAAAATTATGGGTCGTTACATTCTCCCTCCTTAAAAGTATTTCATCCCGAAATTAACATACAGAAAGATAACTCAAACGAACTTAAAAAGGGCATATATTATATATAATGAAACACATACAAAAGATACATACTAAACAACTACATCACAAATGGTGAGTACGCAATCCACACAATAAGCAAAATACTGTTCTATCATCAAATCGGGATACGTCTCCCTTATGCTATCTTCGATCTCCCAAATGCAGTCTCTGGAATCTTCACTCTACTAAACTTTAACCAATATTACGACTGTATTATGCAAATTTTTCGCACCTCGATCAACAATGTGAACTGGATGCCTTATCGCGGTCAAGTTCATTTCCACTTCCAAATCCTCTTGAACAGATGGCTCAACAATAGGAGATGAATCATGCTCATACTTCCTCAATTGTGATACATGAAAAACATTATGGACTTCCGAAAATCTTTCTAGCAACTCAGCTCGATAGACAAGCAGTCTTTCAAGAATCTGAAAAGGTCCAACATATCTTGGCGCCAACTTCCCTGCTGTTCCAAATCGAATAATTCCTATAATCGGGAAAATCTTATCAAACACAAAGTTTCTGACTAAAAATTCTAAATTCCTACGCCTTCGATCGGCATAGCTTTTCTGTTTATCCTGACCTTCCTTCATCTTCCTTTTGATCCCATCTACCTTCTCCATGGCCTCCCAAATCATATCAGCTCACCCAACACGATGGTGATTTACATAGCCATCCATAAGGAGCTTCATAGGGTGCCATGTTAATGCTTGTTTGATAAATGTTTTATACGAGAATTCGACCAAGTGAAGATGATCCTCCAACGATCCCCCAAAGTCCAAGATACATGCTTTCAAAAGATCTTCCAAGACTTGATTAACTCTTTCTGTTTGTCTATCCGTCTAAGAATCATATGCTGTGCTCAAACTTAGCTTTGTTCCCAAAACTACTTGTAATGCTTCCCAAAACTAATTAGTAAAGATTGGATCCCGATCATTTACACTGCTAATTGGAACTCCATGCAATCAGATGATCTCTCTCATATAAATCCGAGACAATACCGCTGCAGTCCTAGTCAGTTATAGTGGAATAAAATAAGCCCCCTTGGTTAGCCGATCCATAATCATCCAAAAACCTTCATTACCCTTCCTTGATTTGGGTAACCCATCAATTAAATCCATTTATACTTGCTCTCATTTTCAAATTTAGGGTCTCAAGTGGTTGTAATAACCCAGTAGTCCTTTGATAATCACCCTTGAATTGTTAGCAATTCGCATAACGGATGACATGGATAGAATTATCCCACTTCATTCTCTTTGCTTGATTGCAATCCTCTCAAGTAGGGTCGAAGTAACTTCCAAAGAGAAAAAACTACATTCCTACTCAAAGCATCCACTACCACATTGGCTTTTCACGACTTATATAAAATATCCAAGTTATATGTCGCTAGATATTCCAACCATCACTACCGGCTCATGTTTAAATCCTTTTGCATGAAAAGATACTTCAAGGACTTATGATCTGTGAAGAGCTTGAACTTTTACCTAAAAAGTAATGCCTCCACATCTTTAATGCAAACACAACATCTCAAAATTGCGTGGTGCATAATTCCTCTCATAGGGCTTCAGCTGCCTACTAGCATAAGCAATAACTCTCCCGTGATGTATTAAAACCGCACCCAAACCTACAACACAAGCATTAATATACACAGTCAACCCATCAACTCCATTCTAAATAGCTAAGACTAGAGCACTGGTCAACCACTTCTTTAACTCAATAAACGCTTCCTCACACTTTGAAGTCCAATTAAACTTCTCATCCTTCTTCGTTAATTCTGTTAGGTGTGAGTGTAACAACCTGGGATTTGCATTACCAATTAATAAATAAAAGTTAGGATTTTTATTTATTTTAATGAAGCATAAAAGGATTTGGAATAACAAAAATTTATTTGAAAAAGGCTATTTTAATTAAATGGGAAATATGTGATTTTAAAATGAGGATAAAATGTTATTTTTGGAAAGTTAAATATTTTAGGAGAGATTTTAAAACGGGTTTGGATAAGAAAAATGAGTTTTATAAACATATATGAACACTTAGACTAATTTTTGGAAACATGTAAATAACTCTCTTTTTATTGGGTTACTAAACCTAGCCCAATAACCCACCCTAAACCTCCTCTATAAATTATCTCAAACTCTCCAAACCTCATTCATTCATCCCTAATCAAAACACTAATCATTTCCTAAAGCTTCTTAACAAAAATGGCCTCTATCTTCATCTCCTTCTAGTTTTAGCTTATGCAAGTCATTCTATGCAAAGGTAATGCAAATACCCACCTCAAATCAGTTTTTATATCTTTCTAATTTCTGAAATTTATTTGGTAACACATGTTTTATGTGTTTTTTTATCTTATAGCCTCCTAATCATCTTTTGCTAACTTGGGTTGATACTATAGTGGTCTTTGTTGCTTTATAGAGAGGTATATTGCTAAAAACCTCTTCTAATATGTGTTTAATCATCTTTTGATTTCAGTAATCAGTTAGTAACACATGTTTTATTATGTAACATGTGAATCATAGCTCTTTGATCATCTTTGCTTTCATTTTGGGGTGTGCACATAAGGTGCTTGTAATATATGCTAGCTGAAATTATAATTAGTTTATTGTTGTTAGTAAATTAGGCATATCTTATTCATCTTAAATCAGAATTAAGATTTTCTTGATGTTCAGGAAAGCTTATTCTATAGCCTATAACTTTTATGTTTTGTGCTTTGCCTAATTTTGAGGTTTGAATGGTCGAAATCACGTATGTTTTGTCACTGACTTGACAACAAACTACAGGGTTGAGAAAATAAAAACCTGAAATTGATTTGGCCATAAGTTACTCGTTTCTTATCCAAATCTAATAATTTTAGATGTTCGGAAAAGCTTAGATTTAGGGCTAAAAGTTTCATGTTTTGAGTTTCATGAAATTTCGAAGTTAATTTCGTCAAAACTGTGCATTCTTACCACTGTCCCGAGAGCACAACGACAGTGATATAGAATTTAGATCTGAGAATTGTTTTAGTCATAGAATTTTCATCCCCGATCGGAATTTGACGATCTTGGTCATTCCGGAAAGCTTAGAAACTAAGCTACAACTTTTATTTTATTCATCTTGTCAGAATTGGAAGTTTACTATGTCAAAATTGTGGTTTTTCATCTCTGGTCTGTTAGTGCATAGCTACAGGCCTTAGTCTCTTTGCTCCCGTTGTTTTCAGCTCAGAACCCCGACTTTGCGATGCCATACCAGGCTCGTCCTTTGTCGGATTTCATTGTTTTTGGTCTCATTAAAAATATGAGGTCGAGATCTTCAACCATGCAAAGTTTGGTTTAGATCTGGGTGCATTAGAAACTTGTTTCTATTGCCGAAGTAGCACCCAGAAATTGTTTTACAATAGTGATCATTTTCAGTTATCGTCGGACCAACTTTGAAACATTTTCATTTCTTCGTTTTAAGTCGCAACCGAACGATTCTTGTTGCATATCAAAGTAGGAGTACTTTTCTATGCTCTTGCATATTTTTATCAAGATCTGAGTTCATGTGACCCTTCGACCATGTCGTTGAAGTGGGACCTTTGCACTGTTTTGACACAGTAGAGTTTTGTGATTTTTGTCCGACTTTGAGACGACGCCGTTTCTTCGTTTCAAGTCGGAATCGAGTAATTCTTTTTGCCTTCTGAAGTAGGAATGTCGGACTACGTTCCTAAAAATTTTCATGCCATTCGGATTCAGTTTGCTGGTCCGAATAATTTTCCGAACTTGGGTTTGCGTCAGTTTTGGACTATTTTCCAACACTTGGAATATTTTCAGTGATTTTCTGGTTTTATCGATTTCTTTGAGATTTGTCTCTTGATTTCATACAGGGGCCTTATAAAAAGGTTTTAAAAGGATTTTTCACTCCGAAATGGCTTTCGAAATTATTATATAATATTATTTTTAATTAGTAAACTATTTACTCCATAATAGAAGAGTTTTCAAAAGCCGTTTTAAAGTGTTCTCAAAATCAATTATAAATCCGTTTCGAACCATTATTTTCTATAATAAAAATCTCACACTCACTTTTAGCATGTCGAGCAAAGTGGAAAGGTGCTTAAACGGTTAGGAAATCTCCGGCCTAAGGAACCGTGTGTATTTTCTTTCCGGTTAATCCCCGAACTATTCGATTGATCGTTTTGACCTTTGGGTCTAGTTTACCGATGATACGAGGTGGACTTTTTATTGTTTGGAATGTGAGCTTGGTATTGGTTAGTAAACCGTTTAGTGCGAACGTGGGGTATGGGACTCATTGTTAACACTTTACGGGTTCCTCTCCAAGAAGTTTGTGACACATTAGCCTCTAGGCAGCCAGTACTAGACCTCTGGGTCACCACGCCTCTAGGCAACCGTCTCTGGACACCTGTTCTATGGAGCTGTTACTTTTTCGGCGTGTGCCTCTGGGCCTTTATCCTTCTGGGAAGGATCTCGCCGTCTCGCGCGTTCCGCATCTGTGCGAGTGATCGATCACAACTCTACAGTACTTGGCAATAACAACTCTGGTCGGTGCACGTGCTATACTTGTATTATCTGATGATTTTTATATCCATTCGAGTACCGCCATTCGGTGTTGGTTCTATGGAACCATACGATGTAAGTACGATTACCTTGTGGATTCACAGTGTCTCTGGACACTGCTTTTCAGTGTTTGATTTCATTGACTTTTCAGTATATCCCCATTGCTCTTTGGAGCATCGATCTTTGCCTAGGCATTGATTACAGACTCTGGTCACTCTTGATATTATTGCCTATGGGCAACTTTATATAGCTTTGGCTACGCCGATGATATGAGGCGATTTTATTTATTCAACACTTTGGTGCTGATATTCTCTTTGGAGATTTTTACTGTTGATTGATGATTAGGGACCATCATTATATTCATGTGGTCCAAAATACTCTTCTCTTAGGAAAAGTACTGTTTATTTATGTACCGCATTATTATATATCTTAGTTATTACTGATTGTTTAGCTAGCCTGACCCGAGTGTTTTTGCTCGGGTCAGACCGAGTTGTTTCAGGTTAGGTCTCTGGACTTAGCTTCTGTGCTTCCGCTTGGACATTATCTGCTATGCTGATAGATAGCGCTTTTATTTGTCCACTATTCCGCTACTCTGTTATTATTCAGACTTTGATATGTACATATTTTTGACTCACATGTGTGGGCAGTGGCTTTGTACCCACTTATAGTATTTGGATCTGTATTGACGATGTATTGTTCTGGGATTTTATATCTGTTATGTGATTCTGTTCTGTGATGTTTTATCATTTATTACTATGCTTGTTCTGATAGGTCTTTAGCCATTGTAATTTCGTTATGAATATTTATTGAATATGTCGAACCACTTGAAAAAATATATAAATACCATCCTTTCGACGTATTCAGTAGATAGTTATAGCTTGATTACAAATGGTCGCTTCCACTATACTCTATTCTCCGCTTTAACAAACAGTATTACTCCCGTAATACTCTTTGTTACAGTGGGTCTCAGAGTGGGGCGTTACAGTTTGGTATCAAAGCCTGGTTTCAGGAATAAGCATAATAAACACAGAACAGATACACTTAGTACAATACATTTTAATTAGATCCGAATTAAATCAAATCCCTTCCTTATGTTTATTGATAGATAAGTTAGGAATATGTATAGGAATCCGTTATATTCCGTAGTATTCCTTAATTAATTATCTATCATTGAATCATGTCTAACTCTAATTCCTGTTTGACTTTCAGTATGTCTGGAAGGGGAAGAGGGAGAACCACACGTCAGACCAGTGCTGCTGGGCAGTCCAGCAACACTCATTCAGAGGGAGTGTTCATGACCACCGACCAGATCATGGAGCTGGTTCGGAATTCCTAGTCTCATTCTCAGTCTCCAGCCCCAGTTGCTGATGCTCCGCGCAAGTCTGCTTTTGCGCGTCTCTGCAGTGATTTTACCCATCTCGGAGGGAAGCCGTTCAGTGGCTCCGAGAATGTCTTAGAGGTCCAGGCTTGGATTCGGGTATGCGAGCGCATTTTCACTCGTATGGATATCCCGGATCATGACCGTGTTCTTATTGCTTCCAGTCAGCTTCAGAGTCGTGCCCTGGATTGGTACGGACTCCTTATTGCCGAGATCGATGGGACCATACTTACTTGGTCTCAGTTTCGTGAGAGATTTGAGCTCAAATTCATCCCAGAGTCAGAGAAGAACTCCCTTGCTTGCCGCTTTCTTGATCTCAAGCAGGGGAAGTCCTCTGTATCCGACTATGTCTCTTCCTTCGAGGCCCTGTCCAAGTACGGCCTTGAGTTTATTGCTACTCCTTATAAGAGGAACCTCAAATTTGTTGAGGGCTTGAAGAAATATCTGAAGAGGCAGCTTATGCTACAGCTTGAGCTTTCATTCGAGAAGCTAGTCGATGCAGCCCTACATCTTGAGTCAGTCGAGATGGAGCATAGTGATGATGGTGGTGTGGGTTCCACAAACCCCACCAAGAAGAGGTTTCCTCCTGGCAAGTCTGGCTCTTCTTTTCAGCACAAGAAGAAGAAGACTGGCAGTTCCACCGTTCAGACTCAGCCTCAGACTCGTCCTCAGTCCTAGACTCCTGCTCAGCCTCAGACTCGTCCTCAGTCCTAGACTCCTGCTCGGCCTAGTGGGACACGTCCTCCGAAGAAATGCTTCAACTGCGGTTCTCCAGATCACTTTATTCGAGAGTGTCCCAAACCTCTCTATTGCACCTTCTGCAAGAAGGAGGGACACAGGATCTCCGCTTGTCCTATTGCTCCAGCTGGTGCCAAGCCTGGCAGGCTTAATGCTGCCAAGGCTCCTACCACTTCTGCTCAGCCTAAAGGTACACATCCTTCCGTTCTTGAAGGCTCTATTTTATTTCATGGTAGATCTATTAGAGTTCTTTTTGATATGGGTGCCTCTCACTCATTCGTATCAAAGGAACTAGTTAATACTTTATCTTTGGATGTTACTTGTTTGGTTTCTTCACTAAGGATTGTGAATCCCATCGGCGGATCCACGACCCTTAGCTTGCTTTGTGAGGATATAGATATTGATCTTTGTGGATTTTCTTTCCATGTGAATCTGCACGTTATGGAGTATTTGGGCTTTGACATGATTCTTGGCATGGATTGGCTCGCTCAGTACGACGCCAAAATCATTTGTTCGGAGCAGATATTATTTCTTCGTCATCCTGACTCGCCCGCTCCGTTAGCTATTGCTCTTCAGGATGTTGGGATTTTTGATATTACTTTATTTGCTCTTGATTCACGAGATGAGAATGTGGACATATCCCGTATTCCTGATGTTCGGGATTTCCCCGATATATTCGAGCCAGTATCAGGTCTGCCGCCAAAGCGGGCCATTAAGTTCTGCATCGATCTCATTCCAGGCTCCCACCCAGTTGGGCGTCCTCCCACGAGGATGTCTATTAAAGAGAATGAGGAACTTAGGAAGCAGTTAGTAGAGCTTGAGGCGAACCAGTTCATTCGGTCCAGTTCTTCGCCATGGGGTGCTGTTGTGGTCTTCGTTAAGAAGCCCGATGGCTCTCTTAGGCTTTGCATTGACTATCACAAGCTTAATGAGTTGACCATCAGAAATCGTTATCCATTGCCACGGATAGACGATATGTTTGATCAGTTGAGCGGTGCGAAGGTCTTTTCTCAGCTCGACCTTGTCATCGGATTTCATCAGCTCCGAGTTGCGGAAGATAACATTCCTCTTACCGCTTTCCGCACTCGTTATGGTTCTTTTGAGTGGTTGGTCATGCCATTCGGCTTGACGAACGCACCGGCTTTCTTCATCGATCTTATGAATCGAGTATTCCGGGAATACATCGATAGATTCGTTCTAGTTTTCATCGACGATATCCTCATTTATTCTAGATCGAGGCAGAGCATGCTCATCATTTTCGGATCGTCTTGGATACTCTTTGTCAGCATCAGCTTAAGGCCAAGCTCTCAAAGTGCCATTTTTGGGAGAGCAAGGTCAAGTTCTTGGGCCATATTGTATCATCTGAGGGTATTTCTGTCGATCCTGCCAAGATCGAAGCTATTCAGAATTGGAAGCAGCCCGAGAACGTTCATGATATTCGCAGCTTCCTTGGGCTGGCGGGTTATTACCGTCGGTTTATCAAGGATTTCTCTCGAGTTGCACTTCCCCTTACGACGCTGACTCGTAAGGGTGTTCGCTTTATTTGGTCTGATAAGTGTGAAGCTTCCTTTCAACGACTGAAGGAACTTCTCACTCATGCTTCTATTCTAGTGGTTCCAGAGAGTAACCATGATCTTGTTGTTTACACCGATGCTTGTGGTAGCGGGCTAGGTGATGTGCTTATGCAGAAGGATCGGGTAGTTGCTTATGCTTCCAGGCAACTACGTCCGAATGAGGTTCGCTATCCTACCCATGATCTTGAGTTAGCTGCCATCGTCTTTGCCTTGAAGGCGTGGTGTCATTATCTATTGGGCGAACGTTTCATCCTCTACAACGATCACAAGTCGCTAAAGTATTTATTCAGTCAGAAGGATCTCAATATGAGGCAGCAGCGATGGCTCGAGTTTCTCGCCTCATATGACTTAGACATTCAGTATACCCCTGGCAAGGGTAATCGTGTGGCTGATGTGTTAGTCCATAGGATAGTGGTTTTGATGACAACAACTATAGAAGTGTTATAAAATATATATGTGCAGGAAATCTATATGCAGGTATTAACAAAAGAAGATTGTACAGTAAAGAAGACAAAGATCAAGAGTTCAAGATTGAAGACTCATGAGATTCAAGATATTCAAGAGTTCAAGACAAATAATATAGTTAGGTTAGATATTTGTTAAAACTCCTTGAAAGCACTATCATTCTTTTTTATCCAATTTACTCGTGGAATGGAATCCACTTCGTTCTTGTTAAAGGGATGGAACCCTAGTGAGATGGAACTCACGAAATATCTAGTGGAATGGATAGTAGCCCTATTTTGTTATCCACTAATTTTGATTCAAAATGATTTTCAAAATTATCTCTTGTTTCATAAAATGATTTTCAAATATTCCTTTTCAAAAGAAAAACCTTCGTTCACATTTCCAAAAATGTTTTAGCCTCAAAATCATATTTATCATTTTGTTATATTTTGATTTCAAAATTGTCCTTGATATTTTAGCCTCAAAATCTATTTTAATATTATATTTACTTTAGTTTATTTACTTTGATTTTAAATATATTTTAGTATATATACATATATATATTCATAAGTATTTCTACTTCTAAATACCTTCTACAAATACATAGAGTCCATTTGAATAAAGTTGCATATGTTTTAAATCATCATTTTCAAAGAAAAGCAAATCATCAATTTTACTAGACCATGTCGACATCATAGTTACTCGTCATGTCGACATGCTTCCCATTATAGCAAAGGTTGTTTTCAAAAGAAGTGTCTATTCGTTTAAATCTCTTTGAATGGACACATCCATTCATTCTCTATAAATAGAGACTGTTATGGACGTTTTCCAGTAACTACTTTCTTTATTTTCTCTCCTCTTTATTCTCTTATCTTATTTTCTAATCATCATATCCATATTCTGCCAAAATCTTAAGTGAATCAATCCAGAATATCTCTAGTTTGATTCTCTGCCACTCTCTTCAAAGAATCTCAGTGCTTATCAGAGTTATAGATACATTTGTACTCAAAGAAACTTGTTTAGGGTTATAAAGGTGTGATCGTGTCCTTGGAAATCGATCGGGTGAACTTGTGTCCTGTGAATCAAGTGGTTCTACCCAGAGACCTGAGAATCTGGAGGGTGTACCTCGTTGCCTTGGAATCGAGGGATTGTAATCTAGATTATTATTGAATAGAAAGCCGTACGAGTTGTGCGGGACTGGATGTAGGGTAACACCGAACCAATATAAAATTCCTGGTGTGTTCTTTCCTTTACTTGCTTTTTATTTATATTTGCATCTGTTTGTGATTCTGTGATTTGATCTGTGATTGTGAATTTGCATTAAGTTAGTTAAATCAATTTAAATCAAAGAAGTTTTAAAGAAATTCTTAAAACACTATTCACCCCCCCTCTAGTGTTAAATAGCCTTAAGATCATCTTCCGCGTCCCTGTCATTTGGTATCAGAGCTAGTTTTTCAAAGTATTCATAACCTGATTTTTGAAAAGTAACAATGGCTACCAACACTGGTATTTCTAGTTCATTTGTAGAGGGTCAGTCCACTGCCAGACCACCACTTTTCAATGGCAGTAACTATGCATATTGGGCATGTAGAATGAAGATATATTTACAATCCATTAGTTTAGAAACATGGAATATGACACAAACAGAATACACTGAGCCCACAACTGATTTTGCTCAATGGACGACCGTTCAAAGAGAAGTGGCTCAAAACAATTCAAAAGCCATAAATATTTTATTTTGTTCACTAGATAGAAATGAATTTAATAGGGTATCTGTTTGTAAAACTGCATATGAAATCTGGAAAACTCTGCAAGTTACTCATGAAGGAACAAGCAAAGTTAAACAGACCAAAATTTCTATTCTTACTAATCAATTTCAATTATTTAAGATGTTGCCTAGTGAATCTATTCCAGATATGTATAGTCGTTTTCAGGATATTGTTCATTCACTAGTATCTCTGGGAAAAGCAATCTCCGAAGAAGATCAAGTCAGGAAAATTCTGAATTCACTCACTCCAGAATGGGATCTGAAGACACTGGCGATTGAAGAAGCAAATAACATCAGTACCTTAAAGATTGATGAATTAATTGGAAATCTGATGTCATATGAAGTTCAAATTCAGGAAAGAAGGGAGAATAAGTCATCAGAAAAAAAGTCCATTGCCTTTAATGCACTAACTGGTGAATCAGACTCTAGTGATGATGATGAAGAAATAGCCTTCATGACAAGAAACTTTCAAAAATTCTTGAAGTATAGAAAAATGAATAATCACAAGAGAAAAAGTTTTGGAAATAACACTGAATCACTCAACAACATCAAATGCTTCAATTGCAATGATTTTGGTCATTATCAAAGAGACTGTCCACATAAAGAAAAGCAAACTCCTCAATCAAACAAAGAATATTCTAAGAAAAGAAAGAAAGCATTTGCAGCAACACTGGATGATTCATATACGTCCTCAAGTGATGATGAACAGAAAACAGAATTGGCAAATATGTGTTTTATGACAACTCAGAATTCAGATAATCAGGATGATATGGAACTCAAACAAGGTACACGTTTACTATTTTAATTGGTTGAAAATTGGTTGCTTAGAATAGTTTATTAATTAAGTATATAATTGATTTTATTAACTTAAAATTTTTCAAATATCTTTTAAAAATTTATAAAATATTATTTTTATATATTTTCTGTATAATATATTTTCAAAATATATTCAGACAATAGTCATAATATATATAAGTATATATATATATATATAAATCTTGTACATGCTTGAAATCATTTTTGCAAAATCTGATGTGCATGTCGACATGGCACTTATTGGTAATGTCGACATACCTGTAGCAAATCAGATTTCTAAATTTGAATTCAAAATTCAAATTTCCCTCCACCTTTTCACTAACTCCTATGTTCTGAATAGTTATGACTCTTTGACCAGAGAATCCACCTATTCAACCTCTTTATATCTATCTTCTATCAACACTTATCTCCATCTTCAATTCAAATTCAAAACAACTTTTATCTTCAAACACTCTTATCTCTTCAAAAATGGCATCCACTAGCAACGTAGCTGGAATGAGGCTGTCAAAAGCCACCAAAGATCATCTCTACAATAATAGAGATGCCATACTTGCATACATTAATTATGCAACTTATGGAAAAGTTCATTCGGGTAGTTTTGCTATTTTTAATGACTTCGCTTCTTATGAAATTGATGCTCTCTTTCAAAACAATGGTATTCTAAGCTTGGTTGACAATAACCAAAATGATTTTGTTTGCTATCCAAACCTTGTCAAAATGTTTTATGCAAATTTAAATCGTGGTTTTTATAATGGAAGGGATGATGAAGTGTGGAGTAGTGTCAAGGGGACACAAATTGTTTTGGATACCGATGTTTTAGGAACCATACTTGAGTGTAAAAGTACCGGTTCCAATCTTTCTTCTTTTGAAATCGAGGAAACCGATCGTGAAACTTTTCACAATATTTTTGAGGAAGAAATGGATTTCAAAAACAAATTTTTTCGACCAAAAGCTCGTATTGTTAATCTTCTCCTTCAACGCACTATTACTCCGAGATCGGGAAATTACAATAACCCGACTCAAAAAGTGTGTAAGGCTCTTTTTGCAATTTTTGGAAATTATGATATTAATTGGGCACAAGTTATCTTGGATGAATTTCGTCACAAAAACTTGGATTCAAGAGAGAATGCATTATATCATGGAATATACCTCACTAGAATTTTTAATTACTTTGGAGTGGATATGAGAGGTGAAGAATTCTTTCCAAGAAAGGTTTTTAATCATTCCAATATTTCACTTATGAAAATTCCGCACGTGTTTCAACCATACGAAACACTAACGGAAAAAGAAGCACGATTGGGGTATGAGGAAATGAAAGAAGAGGAAGAGGAGGAAGAAGAAGGTGAAGAAGAAGAAGGTGAGGAAGAAGAAGAGGAAGAAAGTGAAGAAACTTCCTTAGAGAGTATTGATTTTCCCACACGACCATCAAACAAGATTCTCCTTCACAATCAACGAGTAATTGTAAAAAATCAAAAAGCTCTCAAACACTCCGTAAACAAAAAATTGGACAAAATGTCCAATACTATGAACAAGTTCTTCTCCAAAGTCAACAAGAAGCTTAATATCTCATCATCTTCATCCTCATCTACTAGTTTCTAGAGTTTACTTTTTGTATATCAATGAAATTTGGTATATTGAAAGTTGTATCTTTATGTTTTCTCTATGAGATTCATGTACTTCTCTGTTCTAGTATGAAATGAAGCTTATTCTCTGTTTATCTTACTGTCACTCTTATTTATATCAAGTAATATATATATAAATCATATGTATATACACTGAAAATTCAAAAATAAGATGTGCAAAATCTGCTATGTATGTCGACATACTGTATAGAGGTCATGTCGACATATACTGGTAATATTCTGAATGGACATTTCAATTTGAAATTCAAAATAACTCCTTATGTCTATTCATTTCAAACGACTTTCCTGTCTATTTAAGTCCTATTTTCTTCCAGAAAACTTCTCATAACTTCTCTCTACTCTTATCTACTTATTTCCTTCTTACTTATCGTCAAAATGGCGTCATCCTCTTCAAATCTAAGTGATAATCTTGAAGAGACTCTCAAATCCTTCAAAGACATTCTTACTTTTATTCTACGAAATCAGAGGCACTTAGAACTGAGTCAAATGCAGATGATAAAGGAACAAGAAAGGCATTTCGATGCACTACGATGGATGATCTCCGCTCTCAACAAATAGGATCTCCAAGTAAATCCACCGAAGACATTGCTCCAGGACGATGAAGATTGGGAAGTAATCAAAGCGGATCCCATCTTTGGAAAAGAGGGATGGGTTGAAGTTCCACGTAACATTTAACTTGTTTGATTTGGTTTAAAAATTGATTTGATTTGAAATACTTGATTTGGTTTTAAACATGGTTGATTTATGATAACTTACTATATTGATTATGTAATAAGACATAAATAGGTGTGCTTATGTTTGATTGATTTGTCTACTTATTGTATGCATTTTCTTTTCATTTAACAGTTATGTATATAGTAATATGAATAAAATAATCTGTGGTTACACGTATTATTCTCATTCTTATATTACTCATATATATCATTCTGAGTATACAATATTTAGCATTGTTATATTTAGTTTCAGTATTATTAATGATAACACTATCATTAATATCATAGATTTAGGGGGAGTTAATGTCATTTTTTTTGTTGATGACAAAGGGGGAGAAGTATAAAATAGGTTAGTTAGGCATAGATTAAGGGGGAGTTATTAGATTTAGGGGGAGTTATAAGGAGAATATAAATATTTTATAAACAAAGGTTGTCATCATCAAAAAGGGGGAGAATGTTAGTCCATAGGATAGTGGTTTTGATGACAACAACTATAGAAGTGTTATAAAATATATATGTGCAGGAAATCTATATGCAGGTATCAACAAAAGAAGACTGTACAGTAAAGAAGACAAAGATCAAGAGTTCAAGATTGAAGACTCATGAGATTCAAGATATTCAAGAGTTAAAGACAAATAATATAGTTAGGTTAGATATTTGTTAAAACTCCTTGAAAGCACTATCATTCTTTTTTATCCAATTTACTCGTGGAATGGAATCCACTTCGTTCTTGTTAAAGGGATGGAACCCTAGTGAGATGGAACTCACGAAATATCTAGTGGAACGGATAGTAGCCCTATTTTGTTATCCACTAATTTTGATTCAAAATGATTTTCAAAATTATCTCTTGTTTCATAAAATGATTTTCAAATATTCCTTTTCAAAAGAAAAACCTTCGTTCACATTTCCAAAAATGTTTTAGCCTCAAAATCATATTTATCATTTTGTTATATTTTGATTTCAAAATTGTCCTTGATATTTTAGCCTCAAAATCTATTTTAATATTATATTTACTTTAGTTTATTTACTTTGATTTTAAATATATTTTAGTATATATACATATATATATTCATAAGTATTTCTACTTCTAAATACCTTCTACAAATACATAGAGTCCATTTGAATAAAGTTACATATGTTTTAAATCATCATTTTCAAAGAAAAGCAAATCATCAATTTTACTAGACCATGTCGACATCATAGTTACTCATCATGTCGACATGCTTCCCGTTATAGCAAAGGTTGTTTTCAAAAGAAGTGTCTATTCGTTTAAATCTCTTTGAATGGACACATCCATTCATTCTCTATAAATAGAGACTGTTATGGACGTTTTCCAGTAACTACTTTCTTTATTTTCTCTCCTCTTTATTCTCTTATCTTATTTTCTAATCATCCTATCCATATTCTGCCAAAATCTTAAGTGAATCAATCCAGAATATCTCTAGTTTGATTCTCTGCCACTCTCTTCAAATAATCTCAGTGCTTATCAGAGTTATAGATATATTTGTACTCAAAGAAACTTGTTTAGGGTTATAAAGGTGTGATCGTGTCCTTGGAAATCGATCGGGTGAACTTGTGTCCTGTGAATCAAGTGGTTCTACCCAGAGACCTGAGAATCTGGAGGGTGTACCTCGTTGCCTTGGAATCGAGGGATTGTAATCTAGATTATTATTGAATAGAAAGCCGTACGAGTTGTGCGGGACTGGATGTAGGGTAACACCGAACCAGTATAAAATTCCTGGTGTGTTCTTTCCTTTACTTGCTTTTTATTTATATTTGCATCTGTTTGTGATTCTGTGATTTGATCTGTGATTGTGAATTTGCATTAAGTTAGTTAAATCAATTTAAATCAAAGAAGTTTTAAAGAAATTCTTAAAACACTATTCACCCCCCTCTAGTGTTAAATAGCCTTAAGATCATCTTCCGCGTCCATGTCATGATGCACTCAGTCGCAAACACTCGGCGGTAGTTTCTATGATGATAGCCGAGTGGGATATTCTTGAGACTCTTTCTATGTGTGATATTCGAAATCGAGCTCCGTCTTCTGATTCTCAGATCTTGTTATTCAGCTTGGAAGCTCGACCTATTCTATTGGATCGCATTGCCCATGCTCAGCGGCAAGATCCAGACTTGTTGCGATATATTCATCTCCTTGAGTCGGGATCCAGTGATGAGACATTGTCGGATTATTCTATTGATTCTCATCGGTGTCTTCGCAGGAAGAACCGTATTTTGGTACCATCTGATTTATCACTTAGGCGTGACATTCTAGACGAGTGTCATCGCACTAAGTACACTATACATTCCGGGTCGAGTAAGATGTATGCCAACATGTGTCGCCTATTTTATTGGGAGGGCATGAAGAGTGATGTTGCAAGTTATGTAAGCCGTTGCATGACTTGTCAACAGATCAAAGCTGAGCATCAGCGTCCATCTGGTCTTCTTCAGCCGCTAGATATTCCATTGTGGAAATGGGATCAGATATCCATGGATTTTATTGACGGTCTTCCTCGATCGAGGTCAGGCCATACTTCTATTTGGGTCATCGTCGATCGCTTGACCAAATCAGCTCATTTCATTCCTATTAAGTCCACTCGGACTGCTCCTCAGCTTGCCAAGCTATATGTGAAGGAAGTCGTTCGACTTCATGGTATTCCTAGCTCTATCGTCTGTGATCGAGATACTATCTTTACTAGTCACTTCTGGAAGTGCCTACAGTCAGCTTTGGGCTCAAAGCTGAATTTCTCGACTGCTTATCATCCTCAGACCGACGGTCAGACGGAGAGGGTGAATCATGTTTTAGAGGATCTTTTGCACTGTTGTATTCTGGATTTCGGAGGTAGTTGGGAGGATCACTTACCGCTTGTAGAGTTCTCCTACAACAACAGCTTTCAGTCTAGTATTGGAATGGCTCCTTTAGAGGCTCTTTACGGAAGGCCATGTCGTTCTCCTTCGTGTTGGTTAGAATCTGGCGAGAAGCTCCTTCTTGGTCCAGATTCAGTTCGGGAATCTTCTGAGAAGATTATTCTTATTCGTTAGAGAATGAAAGAGGCGCAGAACCGTTAGAAATCCTACGCGGACAACCGTAGGAAGCCTCTTGAGTTCTCCATTGGTGATCATGTCTTTATTCGAATATCTCCTATGAAAGGGGTTGTGCGTTTCAGCTCTACAGGGAAGTTGGCTCCTCGCTATGTTGGACCATTTCCTATTACGGAACGCATTGGCCCAGTGGCTTATCGTGTGGCTCTACCTGCTCACTTCTCTGGAATGCACGACGTGTTCCATGTTTCCCAGCTTCGCATGTGTGTCCGCGACCCTGATTCTATCATTGAGCCGCATGCTGTGCCTGATTTAGAGATCTTACCTGATTTATCTTTGGAGCATCAACCTCTTCGTGTGCTTGATTCGGAGGTTAGACGCCTTCGCAACAAAGAGGTTCCACTCGTGAAGATTCAATGGTCACCAAATCCTAAGGACTGCACTTGGGAGACCAGAAAATCTATCGAACGCTCTTATCCTGGCTTTCTCCCATCTTCTTCTACGGGTGAGAATTCTCTATTTTATCTCTATCACTTCTTTTGGGGATGTGACGTTATAGACGACATCTATCTTAAGGAATTGCGGGGATGCAATTTTCTTAAGGGGGGAGTCTGTAACAACCCGGGATTTGCATTACCAATTAATAAATAAAAGGTAGGATTTTTATTTATTTTAATGAAGCATAAAAGGATTTGGAATAACAAAAATTTATTTGAAAAAGGCTATTTTAATTAAATGGGAAATATGGGATTTTAAAATAAGGATAAAATGTTATTTTTGGAAAGTTAAATATTTTAGGAGAGATTTTAAAACGTGGAAATTAGCCACAAGGGTCTTTTTAGCAAGTGGAATTAGTTTATAGGACACCCAACTGAAATAATTACTTTCAAGGACAAAACATAAAATAATTAGTTTCTAAGGCCTAAAAACCTATGAAATTATGTCCTTGAAAGTAATTGGACTGCTGACTTTGTCCTTGAAAGTAATTATTCTGCTGACTTTGGTCTTGAAATTAATTTATTTGAATGTGTGTCCTAGAAACTAATTGGACTACAAAGTTTGTCCTTCTAGTGAAATGCCCCTTTTAAAACGGTTTTGGATAAGAAAATTGAGTTTTATAAACATATATGAACACTTAGACTAATTTTTGGAAACATGTAAATAACTCTCTTCTTATTGGGTTACTAAACCTAGCCCAATAACCCACCCTAAACCTCCTCTATAAATTATCTCAAACTCTCCTAACCTCATTCATTCATCCCTAATCAAAACCCTAATCATTTCCTAACGCTTCTTAACAAAAATGGCCTCTATCTTCATCTCCTTCTAGTTTTAGCTTATGCAAGTCATTCTATGCAAAGGTAATGCAAATACCCACCTCAAATCAGTTTTTATATCTTTCTAATTTTTAAAATTTATTTGGTAACACATGTTTTATGTGTTTTTTTGATCTTATAGCCTCCTAATCATCTTTTGCTAACTTGGGTTGATACTATAGTGGTCTTTGTTGCTTTCTAGAGAGGTATATTGCTAAAAACCTCTTCTAATATGTGTTTAATCATCTTTTGATTTCGGTAATCAGTTAGTAACACATGTTTTATTATGTAACATGTGAATCATAGCTTTTTGATCATCTTTGCTTTCATTTTGGGGTGTGAACATAAGGTGCTTGTAATATATGCTAGCTGAAATTATAATTAGTTTATTGTTGTTAGTAAATTAGGCATATTATATTCATCTTAAATCGGAATTAAGATTTTCTTGATGTTCTGGAAATCTTATTCTATAGCCTATAACTTTTATGTTTTGTGTTTTGCGTAATTTTGAGGTTTGAATGGTCGAAATCACGTTTGTTTGTCGCTGACCTGACAACAAACTACAGGGTTGAGAAAATAAAAACCTGAAATTGATTTGGCCATAAGTTACTCGTTTCTTATCCAAATCTAATAATTTTAGATGTTCGGAAAAGCTTAGATTTAGGGCTAAAAGTTTCATGTTTTGAGTTTCATGAAATTTCGAAGTTAATTTCGTCAAAACTGTACATTCTTACCACTGTCCCGAGAGCACAACGACAGTGATATAGAATTTAGATTTGAGAATTGTTTTAGTCATAGAATTTTCATCCCCGATCGGAATTTGACGATCTTGGTCATTCCGGAAAGCTTAGAAACTAAGCTACAACTTTTATTTTATTCATCTTGTCAGAATTGGAAGTTTACTATGCCAAAATTGTGATTTTTCATCTCTGGTCTGTTAGTGCATAGCTACAGGCCTTAGTCTCTTTGCTCCGGTTGTTTTCAACGCAGAACCCCGACTTTGCGACGCCATACCGGGCTCGTCCTTTGTCGGATTTCATTGTTTTTGGTCTCGTTAAAAATATGAGGTCGAGATCTTCAACCATGCAAAGTTTGGTTTAGACTGGGTGCATTAGATACTTTGTTTCTATTGCCGAAGTAGCACCCAGAAATTGTTTTACAATAGTGATCATTTTCAGTTATCGTCGGACCAACTTTGAAACATTTTCATTTCTTCATTTTAAGTCGGAACCGAACGATTCTTATTGCATATCAAAGTAGGAGTACCTTTCTATGCTCCTGCAAATTTTTATCAAGATCTGAGTTCATGTGACCCTTCGACCATGTCGTTGAAGTGGGACATTTGCACTGTTTTGACACAGTAGAGTTTTGTGATTTTTGTCCGACTTTGAGACGACGCCGTTTCTTCGTTTCAAGTCGGAATCGAGTAATTCTTTTTGCCTTCTGAAGTAGGAATGTCGGACTACGTTCCTAAAAATTTTCATGCCATTCGGATTCAGTTTGCTGGTCCGAATAATTTTCCGAACTTGGGTTTGCGTCAGTTTTGGACTATTTTCCAACACTTGGAATATTTTCAGTGATTTTCTGGTTTTATCGATTTCGTTGAGATTTGTCTCTGGATTTCATACACGGGCCTTATAAAAAGGTTTTAAAAGGATTTTTCACTCCGAAATGGCTTTCGAAATTATTATATAATATTATTTTTAATTAGTAAACTATTTACTCCATAATAGGAGAGTTTTCAAAAGCCGTTTTAAAGTGTTCTCAAAATCAATTATAAATCCGTTTCGAACCATTATTTTCTATAATAAAAATCTCACACTCACTTTTTGCACGTCGAGCGAAGTGGAAAGGTGCTTAAACGGTTAGGAATCTCCGGCCTAAGGAACCGTGTGTATTTTCTTTTCGGTTAATCCCCGACCTATTCGATTGATCGTTTTGACCTTTGGGTCTAGTTTACCGATGATACGAGGTGGACTTTTTATTGTTTGGAATGTGAGCTTGCTATTGGTTAGTAAACCGTTTAGTGCGAACGTGGGGTATGAGACTCATTGTTAACACTTTACGGGTTCCTCTCCAAGAAGTTTGTGACACATTAGCCTCTGGGCAGCCAGTACTGGACCTCTGGGTCACCACGCCTCTGGGCAACCGTCTCTGGACACCTGTTCTATGGAGCAGTTACTGTTTCGGCGTGTGCCTCTGGGCCTTTATCCTTCTGGGAAGGATCTCGCCGTCTCGCGCGTTCCGCATCTGTGCGAGTGATCGATCACAACTCTACAGTACTTGGCAATAACGACTCTGGTCGGTGCACGTGCTATACTTGTATTATCTGATGATTTTTATATCCATTCGAGTACCGCCATTCAGTGTTGGTTCTATAGAACCATACAATGTAAGTGCGATTACCTTGTGGATTCACAGTGTCTCTGGACACTTCTTTTCAGTGTTTGATTTCATTGACTTTTCAGTATATCCCCATTGCTCTTTGGAGCATCGATCTTTGCTTGGGCATTGATTACAGACTCTGGTCACTCTTGGGATTATTGCCTATGGGCAACTTTATATAGCTTTGGCTATGCCGATGATATGAGGCGATTTTATTTATTCAACACTTTGGTGCTGATATTCTCTTTGGAGATTTTTACTGTTGATAGATGATTAGGGACCGTCATTATATTCATGTGGTCCGAAATACTCTTCTCTTAGGAAAAGTACTGTTTTATTTATGTACCGCATTATTATATATCTCAGTTATTACTGATTGTTTAGCTAGCCTGACTCGAGTGTTTTCGCTCGGGTCAGACCGAGTTGTTTCAGGTTAGGTCTCTGGACTTAGCTTATGTGCTTCCGCTTGGACATTATCTGCTATGCTGATAGATAGCGCTTTTATTTGTCCACTATTTCGCTACTCTGTTATTATTCAGACTTTGATATGTACATATTTTTGACTCACATGTGTGGGCAGTGGCTTTGTACCCACTTATAGTATTTGGATCTGTATTGACGACGTAGTGTTCTGGGATTTTATATCTGTTATGTGATTCTGTTCTGTGATGTTTTATCATTTATTACTATGCTTGTTCTGATAGGTCTTTAGCCATTGTAATTTCATTATGAATATTTATTGAATATGTCGAACCACTTGAAAAAAAATATAGATACCATCCTTTCGACGTATTCAGTAGATAGTTATAGCTTGATTACAAATGGTCGCTTCCACTATACTCTATTCTCCGCTTTAACAGACAGTATTACTCCAGTAATACTCTTTGTTATAGTGGGTCTCGGAGTGGGGCGTTACAGTGAGGCGATCTTGGAGAGGTCTTGAATAAATCTCTTATAATATCCTAATAAGCCTAAAAACATTAAACAGCCATTGGAGTCTATGGTGTCTTTCAATCTTAAACAGTCGCTACCTTTTCTTGATTAACCGAAATACCGCCCTCCGACATGATATGCCTAAAGAACCTTACTTCTAGTTGCCAAAAATGACACATAGAAAATTTTGCTTTTAAAATGTGTTTTCTTAATGTTTTCAGTACCACTTCCAAATGGTGTTCGAGTTCTTTCTAGTTCATAGAATAAATAGGAATAGCTTCCATAAAAACAAACACAAATTTATTAAGCACATTTCTAGAAACTTGATTCATTAGATCTACAAAATAAGCGGGTGTATTGGTTAGCCCAAAAGGCATAACCAACCACTCGAAGAAACAATTCGGCCCTCTAAATGCTATTAATGTTATACTATCCTCTACTATCCTTAACTGGTGAAATCCTGTAACAAGGTCCATTTGGGAAAATAACCAAGCACCATGAAGTTGGTCAAAATGTCATCTATACGAGGTAAGGGATACTTACTCCGAATTGTTTGCTTATTTAACTCATGGTAATCCACATAAATTCTTGATGAACCATCTGACTTTGCCACAAAAACTACAACTGCTCCTCAACTTGAGCGATTTGATCTAACCAATCCTCTTCTTAATAAATTATCAGTCTAATCCCTTAACTCCTCTCTCGAAGCCATTTTATGCATAGGTTGAATAAGAGGTTTCCAAACAGGAATTAAGTCTATACAAAACTCAATCTTCCGATGTGGAGGTAGACTATTAAGTTCTTCAAAAACATCAAGAAACCAATAACAATTAATATCGACCCTAATTCCTTTTGGAATGAATCCAATGCATAAAGGAAGCTACCTGTTCATTTTTCTAGTTCATCACATAATACTTTAACATGATTCCCTCTCTTATTTTACAATATTACCTTCTTTTCAACACAATCTAGAGCTGCTTTATTTTCCACTAGCCAATCCATACCAAGTATAACATCAATCCCTTAAAATCTTGGACAAACAGGTCACAACAAAAATGGTGGGTAAGGTAAGAAATCAGTATATCTTTACAAATCATGCACATATTAGTAGTACCTCCTATAGGGTTAGACATACAAATAGAGGTTTCTACAATTCTTGGGAAAATTTGCAATCTACTTACCGATTCTAGAGAATAAAACTATGGAAAGCCCTGGTATCAAATGATACTCAAACAAAAATGCCATTTAGAATTAAAGTACCTATAAAAACTCTTTTTCCTTTCACATCCTTTGAGGTTAATGGTTCATCCTTGATGGCATAAACCTTGACTTGCTGGCCCTTCTTCATTAGCAGACAATCCTTTACCATATGCCCCGGTTGTTGACAATTGTAACAAAGTGTCTTCTGAACCATTGGAGGGTTAGGTCCTGCCTGTTGCTTCGAAGCTCCAGAATTCTTATAGAATCTTGCTAGATGGCCCTTCTTCTTACACTTATAACAGTCAACATCCTTGAACTTATTCCCTTGATCTCCTCTTGACTTTCCCTTCCACTGCATCTTCCATTGCGGGTTGAACTTCCTCTTGTTCGAGTTTCTATTACTGTTTCTTGGTCTCGCTACCGGCTTCTTCTTCTCAAGAACTTCATACCACGCCATATCTACTATGTCCACAAAAGATCCCTTTGGATAGGCGGTCATCTTCTTCTATAATCCTTCCCTTATTCCAATCGCAAACATCTCATTCTTCTTAAGAGTGGTATCAATCAATTCCAGGCCAAATCGCGATAGCTCATTAAACTTGGTTTCATATTCATATACTGACAAATCTACTTGTTTAAGATCTAAGAAACTCCTATACAGATGAGTCTTTCCTACAACGGGCAGGAAATGGTCTTCAAACACGTCCACAAAATCTAGCCTAAGAAAAATCATCCTCAGGAACATTCGCTATAAAAGAGTCCTACCATGTTGCAGCTCCATCTTGCAACTACTAAGATGTTAAGATGTGCTTCTACTCATCTGAAATATCCAGCCCCTTGAAAATCTTCTCGCAAGAACAAAGCCAAGCTTGGACTCAATAATGTATTATGTTCCCTTAAACGGCTTTCCTCCTAGATTAGTATAGTCTCTACACAAAGCTGAAATTTCACATGGTGCTGCACTGGTCTGCCACTTCAACTGTTCCAACTCTTCCAATGTTCGAAGCTCGACCATTGGTGGAAATGGTGCTATTAGCTTCTCTACCCCATCCAACTCTATTACTCATTCTTACTACCTAGATATAGTAAGATAATTTTTAAAATTATTAGACGAGATAACCCTAAGAAAAAAAGGTACTAAATCAAACATATCAAAGTGTATCTAAATAACCCGAATATATATGTCGAATAAAAATTAGAAACACTCGCTCTTATAAACTCATTCTAGGGTATTACTAACCATATCCCTAACGAGCTGACCCCAACCATGGCCAAGGTGTTTGCTCAACCTAAGCTCTAATACTATGTTTAACGATTTAGCTTTCTTGCACCTAAAGACGACGCTTAATACATCTACGATATTCATGTGCTGATCATTCAGGTGTCCAAAAGATAAGCCATTGGGGTAAAAAGAAAAGACAAGAAGAAAGAAACATGGAATCTCACATTGTAAGGTAATCATATATAATAGGACATAAGATAGTACATATGGTCACTTTCAAAACGAAACATTAGAGTTACAACAGGTACTAACTTCAGCCAGGGATAGTTATAACAATCTGCCCCCATAAAGTTGATACATAATATACACACAGTAGAAATAAAATAGATAATTAGATAACGTCGAAGCCACCTACTCCATGCTCCTCCAAAATGCATCGCTAAGAACTTGGTGCTTAGCTACTCATACAAATTCGAGTACCGAAGAGTTTTAGGAAAAGAAAGAAAAAATCTAGGTCAGACATGGGTCTGATATGAGTAAAATCGAAACAACCGAATTGTTATACTTATAAAACCCATTAAAAATAAAGGTATCTTATAAGACCACGTCGCACATAAACACGGACGAGCTTTATTTACGATAATCAAAATGTTTCAATAGAAAATCCACTGATATTATAATAATGTTTAGGGTTTAAATAAATATTGAATCTTATCCGAAATGGATACATTAATTACATTCCAGCATATTAGGTGTACAACTAAGTCTGTAAAGGCACTTATTGGAAATTGGGATCCATCAATGACAAGGCTACTGGGGTACTGTCTATCATAGTACACCTGTAGATAAAATACACCTGTAGATAAAATGTACCGAGGGCCTTGGATGGACCCTCTACATGGCAAGACCAACCTACCCCTTACTGCATAGTATCAAATATGTCATTGCCTTGGTTGTGATCAACAACAATACCCAGGTCACTAGCTTACAAAATCTGGAAATATCTATCTAGATCGGGTGATGACCATACCCTAATAGGTGCGACCCATAGCCTTGTAGCATATCCCATGTTTTAGTCATTCTTGGTTGTAAGGCATGAGGCTACGTTTTACCTTTTTATATACCAATCCTACTTGGAACGCTAACACTGCACTCCAAGCAACAATGCAATGCCAGCATTCGTCCATACAAGTTGTTCAGGATATGAACTAAGCAGAAGCATTACTTCTACTACATCCTTTAGAATCTCCTTCTGGATTAGTTGCAAGTAGCCCTTGCACTTCAAGATCTTCATCTTCGATTCCATCATCTTCAAGATCTTTCAAATTCAAACGCTTACGTTGGTTTGAAGTGGTTTTCGGATAACTTATGCTTGTCCCATCCCGGTCTCTTCGAACTAACAAATAATTTTAAAATTGGTCAAGTGATCAATAGTGGACAAATCCACTAACTGGATGTAAGTATAGATTTTCATATGGAAGGTAAGACATCTTGTAGTTATCCCAACTTTCTAATTTCAAACAGTACTATCCCTTGATTAACAATGAAGTCGGACATAATAGAAAATATCCTTGCCTTGACGTACATTCTTACTTCTTGGAATAGAGACGAGTTTCCATACCTCGGAATTTTATGTTAAGTATACAATGAAATACCTCCCATATACTTAATTTATCACGACCCATTTATCGAAATTAACCCTCTTATACTTATCATGTTTTCGACGTTTCGACTTTACTATCCCTTGCGTAGAATGTCTGGTTTTAGATCTCACAGATAGAGGAAAGTCTACTCATCAGTTTTTAGTGCTAAATACATGATGAGTTGCTTTCCATAAAACGTGTCAACGTTTTAGCACCACTTATCATATTTGTTTGGCTACTTAATGGCATGGACGAAGAAATCCCTAGTATTTAAAAAAATCCTAAAAACATAATTTCTCTTAAATAAAGCCGACTTTTGGAAATAAGACGATTTAAAAATTACAAACTTTTATATAAATAATTAAATCTTTAAAAAAATAAAACCATTTATTTAAATAATTTTAAAAAATAATTTTAACATTTAAACTTCCTTTTTAATAATTATATTATATTTTAAAAGACTTTTCAAAAATATCTACCGTAGAAACTCCTTAATTTTACACAAAATTATCGATGTACAAACTGCATTCATAGCGACTATCGCTATATTGACCATAACTTTTAAACTTATTTTGTAAATCAAAATAAATCCTTTCCTTTTATATTTAAACCACTTTATAAACTTTGTATAAAGGTTTGAAAACAAAATGGTAAAGGTTGGAAAACCTTTAAACATTTATAGAAAACAAGGAAGTAAACTAGTTTCAAAAGAACATGGGATCTCAATGTCGAAACATTAACCGATTTAAGTGTGTTAACTTTTCAGTCAACATACAACCATTCATATACATTTGCATATGTATGAATACATAAGTATATACATACATATACAAATGTAAATGATATGAAAGATTATCACTTGTAAATTTTACATAAGCACTTCGACTACATTTCAAGTCATCAACAAATCATCACATATGCCATCCGCTTCAAGCAGGAACAAAACCAAACAATATTACTTTCAAACACTTATAAACATAAACAACCAACAAATATTATTATCATAAATAATAAAGTTTAAATCTTGGTTTTAAAAAGCGAGATTTACTCACCAAAATTAACACGGATTCAAACCATACTAACACAACTTTTGCACTAACATCCGAACTTAGCTTTACTTTTTTTTAAATTGCTTTTTAGGACCCTAAAGGGTGGAGATGGGCTCGGCCATGCTTGAGGAAGGTGCAGCCTTGGAATAAAAGGGATGTTTTGGGTTTTGTTCTGGAAGGTAGGAGATGTAGAGAAGAAATGAGGTGTTTTTAACTAAGTTTAAGGTTTTAAAGTGAAAAAAAGAAGTGGTTTTTAATTTAAAAACTTTAGGGAAGCCATGAAGATGAAAGATGGAATTGATCTTGGAAAAAGGAGATAAGATTTTGAAAACTGAGAAAGCGAAATAAAATAAGAAATGAAAAAAATAAAGTTGTTTTTATATAAAATGAAACATAGGAAATTACAAAATTACCCTTAATAATTAAATGTAGAATACCCTCCATATCATGATGCCACATCACCTCTTCCACCCTTACTCCACATGCAACCCACCCCCTCCATATAATCACCATCACTCCATCACGTTTTACATGACTTGATGTACCATCTTTTGTACCATTTTCGTTTTAAATTATAAAATAAAAGTCAAAGCTCACTTTATTTACTTAAGTATAAATTTAAACTTATTTAAATCTAACCATTTCCTTAACTAAAGCATATGTTATTTATATGTGTGCGTCACACACTCTAGTGTATACAACATGTTCTGGTAATTTTTAGGCAATGAAAATTCGAAAAACGGTTTTCGGTCATATTTTCGATTTTTTTCAAACCAACTATTTTTGTAAGCCAAAATTTAAAACAACTTCACCATCACTAGTTATTACTTGAAAGAGATCTATTTGAGTTATAAAATCCTTTAATTAATTATTTAGAAATATATCAAATATTCATATTTAAAGTGATTAAATTACGGTCATTACACCTATAAAAACCTAGGTCATCATCGGTAAATAAGTTAAGTCGAGAAGGAAATATCCATATATAATCAGTAAATTGAAATCATACCCAAATTATCAACCGCAAAGGAACTCGCCCAAGGAAGCAACAACAACTATTAATCTTAAAATCATCGAAGGATTCAACTGACAAAGAAGTAAAGGCATGAATACAATAAAAAATTTCAAGACGGTAGGTTTCTAAAGGAAGAAACCCTAAGTGTTTTAATTATATAAGGCCGACCTTGTTTATATTTAAATTAGGGTTCTCGTTTTATTTAATTTTTGTATTTTACTTTTAAAAATTCAAAACTTTAGTTTTTAACTAGGGTTATACTATGGTTTGTAGTTTAGGAAATTCTCAACTTCGAAACAGAGTCGAGGCAGGATTTCTAAGCATATGATTAGAATAATTAGGTTAGCGAGAATTGCAAGTTTATAAAGAATTTGTAAGCCATCGATTGCTTAATCTTAGTACAAATCTTTGAGGCAACAGTAGACAGTTTTTAACGAAGCTAGGTAAATTTATGTATTGCTTTTATTTTCACATTTACTCTACTATTATCCATGTTGTAATTTTTATTATTCTGTGAATTTATAGCAAACTCCATTCAACTCCTTTAGTGTTAATTTGAACCTACAGTTGTATCCATTCTATTTATTACAAACTAATTACTAACAACAACAACTAATTACTATTAGCAACGATTATTACAGTACAATATAAACAACCATTCTCATTTTGTTTTCCATTTCGCTTGTTCGCAATACAAATATGCATTCTTCTTTCGTTGAAGTTTCTTCATTCACGTGCCTCGTTCAGAATTCCGTTGTCCTGTTCACTTTGCAAAGAACCCACCCTTAATATGTGTCTGTTTCTTAAAAGAGAAAAAAATTCATGGTGTATTCTGTATTTATTTGTCCAATCTATTTATGATTATATAATTTGATTAGTTAACAGTTTTAATATGAAATAGACATCCTATTACTGAAAGGGGTGAAAGAAAATGTTTCCAGTATAAGTCCATTAGTGTGGAATCTGGTGCAAAACACATCCATTTTTCTTTCTCGTCTGAGCTTAACTAAAACTTGTTGAGTTTCATATGTGGAATCTGTGAACTAGGTTATTATATCACATATCTATAAGTTTGTGATTTTATATACTTTTCCTTCTTAACTATCATTTGGAGCTGAGCAAATTGGTGCTTTTAACTGAAAGCTAACTACTCAAAAAGTATATGTTTGGTTGGGCAATGTAGTTTCTATTGGACCGTAGGTTGTGTCAATAATCTTTTTATTGGATTTAATTTTTTGATTCTTTAATAAACCCATACACTGTTACAATTCTGAAAAAATATAGATCGACTATAACAGTAGTTCAGGTGAACAAATTTGCATCATCGTTGTAAATCAACAGCTGTACATTTCATTTGGTAAACCAGCGGTTTAAGGTTTATTTTTTTAGTTTTAACTAATGGACGAGACTGATTTTTTTTTGAAAATTGGTTAAAGAGGCTCAAGCCCACAAAGTAATAAATGGGTATAATACCCGAAACAGTTACACCGCCTTACTCTTCTTGACAAACCCTAAAAAAGCAAAGAGAGCAATAGAGCCTCCATAACACTCCTTCCTTTCAAAGAAATAAAAATGGCGGACTAGAAAAAACAGTCTACGATCATAAAATCAATGAAGTTAAAGCTTCAAGCAGGCTTCCACTCCTTTGTAGCTTTGCATCGCAACCCTTGAGACATTAGAATAGAGCAAAAATGGCTGTGATAAGTTGTTTTTTGTCTTTGTATCCATCAAGCTAGTCGCTTTACTTTTAGAAATGTCGCCAAGCTTTGGATCTAACGTGATCTTAGCGGAAGCAGCCAAGTTTGAGGATTTCGAGAGTAGATCAGAACTGGCTGCTTTTGCTTTAGCTATAAGAAGACGCGTAGCGTGATTTTCCATTGGAACCTCAAGTTGTGTGACAGTTGAACCTATAGCAGATGGATCTAGTATTGGATGTCGTGTAGTGCTAGATTCTCTTCTAACCCAGTCAGACAAGTGATAGATCTGGTTATTTAGCTTGCTTATATAAAAGGAATCTCCTAATCTTTGATCATTGATGGCCAGAAGAAACTTGCTGTCATGGTCCATATGTCTGCAACACCTCCTATTTGAATCATGTAAATAATTATTTAAATTAGCGTATGACTCAGTTAGATAGATGGGATTGATATTAACAGTAGCCTTGTTACTTCCCTTGCAAGCTTTGAGTTGACATTCAGGAGGAACATCCCCAGTAATGTTGTCTGCGCTATTCTTTTGAAACAAAATAAATAAGTGATTGTTGTTATTTTTAGACTTGGCTCTTAAATCAGCAGCACTTGACTTGATAGTTCTGCTTGAAAGGTGCTAGTTATCATTATGCAAAAGCTTGAAGTTAGACGAGCGGTAATTTCTATTCAAATCAGGCAAGTAATCAATATTGTTAGTAGTAGAATCATTTATATTATTTGATATGAGACTAACATAATTATGGTTACTTCCCTTAGAGGAATGTTTTCTGGTTTGGATACTGGAGTGGCCGCCTTCAACTAGAGCGCAGGAACTATGATGATTTGATGGCTTTCTTAAACAGCAGTAACTATTAAGTTGAAAAGAAGACTCAGTGGGAAATTTCCCCCTCTGTAAGTATTCCTCAACTGATTCTTCAAATTCGTCAGAATCATATATATTATGACTTTGGTTGCTGATGTTGTTAGACTTGCTAGCCTTTTGGAGAATGATGTTGTATTCAATTTCAATGGCCTTCCATAGTTGAATGCTATATGTTTCTATTTTATTGTGAAGTCTATTGTTTCTCTCTTTCCATAAAAAGTAGATAACTGTAGTAAGAACTACAGTTGCTTTGATGAATTCTGTTTTCCTATCTTTGAAAATTTTCTTAATATGATGGATGTTATCTCTAATATTTTGGAGAGCCAAATGTTGATTAAGGTTGATTTTCCTTTTGGCTATGAACCAAATGTGTCTTGAATACTGGCAGTCAAAGAAGACATGGTCAGTATTTTCAATTTCTGTTTTGCAAAAAAAACAGTTGATGTTTCCATTGTTTTTGTCCCATTTTGCACACTTTTCTTTAGTCGGTAAGCGGTTTAGTATTGCAAAGTATGTGCAGAAAGCCATTTTTGGACAATTAGCTGAATTCCAAATAGTTTTGAACCAATCTACTTCCATTTCTTCCCCTTTTACGAAATCCCAAGTGTTTTTAAAAGAGAATTTTCCTTTTGATGATAGTTTCCAACTCCAAATGTCTTCATCTTGACTTGAATCAATTTCAATTTTACAAATTATGGAGTTAAAAATGGATGATGCTGGTTGAGATTGTGTGTTCCAAGATGAGTTTTGAATGATGCTTTCTACTTTTGCATTGGCTTCCCCAAAATAATAGAGATTACTCCATCCTAATAAATTGAGTAGAAATTTTCCATTGATCCAAGGATCAAACCAAAGGCTTGTATTACTGCCATCTTTAAATTTCTTTCAATTAATTTGGCACCTGTTTCCCTACATTTTAGAATATTTTTCCAAGCATAAGAATAATGGTTTTCTATAGGCATGGAAATTTTTTTTGCTTTTGACATATTTAGCTTTCATCCATTTGGCCCAAAGAGATCTGCGTTCAATAAATTTCTAGAAAAGTTTGTACTTGTAGGCTTCATTTATGTCAGCGAAGTTTCTAATTCCTAATCCACCAACTTTCTTTGTTTTTTTAATTGTTTTACAAGAGATTTTGTGAAATTTTCCATTCCATATGAAGTTAGCACATAATTTTTCAAATTCTCCATAGCTTTAGTTGGAATATTGTGAGATTTCAACTAGTACATGACCACTACTGTGATGACGGAATGGATGATCTCAACTCTTCCTACAGTTGATAACAGTTTACTAGACTAATTTTCAATTTTACTTTGAATAATATCATGTAGTTTGGCACAATCTCTTTCTTTGATTTGATTGCAACGGAGGGGGAGTCCATGGTATTTGATAGGAAGGTCACTTTGTTGAAACTTTAAGATATTAAGAATCACTTCCTTGCTTTTACATGCTTTACTGAAATATATCTTACTCTTATTTTCATTATTTTGGAGACTAGCATGATGACTGAGGCCGTCGAAAATATTTTTAATGGTTACAACATTTTGAGTGTCTACATTTAAGAAAATTAATAAGTCATCGGTATATCATAAATGAGTAATACAAGGAGTAATTGAATGTACTGGTTTTAGACTATTATTCAACTGCTCCTGTTCCATTTGTAATGTAAGATATTCCATAGCTATGGTAAAAAGGTAAGGAGATAAAGGATCTCCTTGCCTTATTCCTCTATTACTATAAATGAATGTACAAGGGGAACCATTAATGAGAATGGAATATGATACATTACAAATACATTCTTTAACTAGGTTGCAAAAATTTTCATTGAAGCCTAGTTGTCTCATCATGAAAATTATAAAATTCCTATTAATTTTATCAATTGCTTTGTGTAAATCAAGTTTAATGCACATATTATTTTTACCAGATTGATTAAAATTTCTTAACAACTCATGAGCTAGTAATGTATTCTCAATAATGTATCTGTCTGGAATGAAAGCACTTTGGTTCTCAGAAATAAGAAATTTAAAAAATTAATAATTCTTTTACTTAAAATAGAAGCAATAATCTTGTAAAAGAAATTGCAACAGACTATTGGCCTATAATCTCCAAGGGAGTTAGGATTTTTAGTTTTTGGCAATAAAGTAATAAAAGTATGATTTATGTTTTCAAAAGTTTGCCAGTGGAGAAAAATTCATTGACAGCCTCAAAAATCATGTTTTTCATTTCATCCCAATGAATCTTATACAATTTGGCCCCAAAGCCATCAGGACCAGGGCTTTTGTCATCTTTAGCAGAGAAAACAATTTTTTTAATGTCATCTAAACAAATTGGAGCAAGTAATATTTCCTCACTATTTGCATGTAGCAAGAATTTAGGGGTGATATTGGAAAAAGTACTTGGACTCTCTATAGAATTAAAAAAAATCAGAGAAGTATAAAATAGCTTCCTTCTCCAAATGTAAGGCTTCATTAATAATAGATCCATTGCTATTAAGTAGTTTTCCTATGTCATTACAATGTTTTCTATGAGACATTTTTGCATAGAAAAATTTACTTGGCAAGTCCCCACTAGTAAGCCAATTTACTTTGGCTTTCTGCCTGAGATTCATAGCCTCAATATGGAGACATTTGGAAAGCTTTCTTTGCATATGAATTTTTTTATTTATAGTAGTATGGTCTGAGCAATTTAAGTCTACACTGTCTTGCAATCTCTCACATTCCTCTCTGATATAATTAATTTCATTACTGTTTTTGTTATAATTACAGGTTTTAAGTTTAGCCTTAGTACGTTGGAGAACTTTCCTTAATTTAAACTGAGCAGAGCCCTCAGTTGAAAAATGGAAACAGCTTTGGGTAATTAGTTTATAATCTTTATCATTTACCCAACCATTTTTAAATTTAAAAGGGAAATTATGCTTTATAGTACTGTTCTGAGAAAAAATAAGTTGAATAGGGGTATGATCACTAGTAGCTTGGGGTAAAGTATAACATTTAAAATTGGGAAATTGATTTATAAAATCATGATTAACTAAAATTCTATCTAATGACAAACACCATTTTTCAAGTGGTTAAGTGATTCGGCTTTGGTGCGAGAGGTCATAAGTTCAAAACTTGCATAGCGTGATTATAAGGTTTATTGACATGTGATATATTCTCCTAGTGACATGTTGTATATAAAGTACCATTTCAAAAAAAAATTCTAACTTACAATGAATATTTCTAAATTCACCTGATTTCCAAGTGAATTTATTGCCTTTGATAGTGGGCTCAATTAATCCAGTTTTAAAAAGAAAATTAGAGAAGAATTCTAATTTCTTAAAAGGAATTGGAATTCCACCTATATGGAATACCCTGCTAATGTCCCTCCTCCTCCTGATCCTGTTTTGCTCTCGAAGCTACAGTCGTACATTGCCTCTGCCACTTCGCATGTCAACAATGCTCCCTCCTCTGCTGATTTGGTTGTTGATTTTGCTATGGAAGTTCCGGTTGTTGTTGACTTGCCAGTAAGGCTTGATATCTTAGGATTGCCTAAAGCTATAAACCTTACAGATTTAGATGATGGGAATAAGTATTCTATCTCTAATCTCTTCCCATCTTAGTTCTTTGTCATATTGCTCATTTAGTTGTTATATGATCTTTTAGTAAGCTATATTGTAAGCTATTGTATGGGTTGAACGGTGTTGTGTAAGTTGTAGCTGATGGGGTTTATTTAGCCTCACACATGTTTTAATATATATAAGTGGACGGTCCACTATAAAACCGGCTTGCTCTACCAAAAATTGAAATTCCACCTCTTTTTTCAGTGTTAAAATCCCCCATAATTATCTAAGACAAATTAATTTTAAGATTTAATTGTTCCAAAGAATTCCAAAGCAGAATTCTTTCTTTTTAAGAGTTAGAAGCATAAACAAAAGAAACACATATTTGAAGGCCCCCTTTATTTTTAAAATAACAGTGGATAAATTGAAAATTAAGAGAATAATAACATAATTCCCAAATGTTGGGGTCCCAAATAACAATAATCCTACCATTACCCCCCCATAGAATTATTATAAATTAAATTACAATTGTTAAGATAATTGAGTTGAATAAGATCAATATTCTTATCAGAAAACTTATGTTCTAAAATGCCAGCTAAAGTAGGCTTATGAGAGTGCAATAAATTTGAAAAATCTAATTTCCTTTCAGGGGAATTAAGTCCCCTAACATTCCATGAAATTATAGACATAATTAAATTTATAATAAAAGGATATGTGAAAGGATATCACAACAGCTACAGTGAAAGATTGCTGCTAACTTCTATGCTTTCATAAGCTTTCCCTCCTCTTTTTTTGCAGTCTTTTTTGCTTTGGACTTTTAAGAACTCCTCCCATTCAGGATTTTGATAATATATTTCTTTTCAGATGATTTTGTACTTGAACTGTCAGCAACATTATTATTCATTATATCTTGTATATTCTTTTTCCTCGCTTTTTTCCTTTTGTTGCTGACATGGGAAGAAGAGGAGGAGAGTAAAAGGCCTACATTCTCTAATAAGGATTCAGAGATGGCTGAGCACTTTAGAAGGCAGTTTTTGGATGAGATTGTAGTAATTTCCTTTTGTGTATCTTTTGAGTTACCGTCTGTAATTAAAATTGCTTCTTCCTGCTGGGGGGAAGAATCAAGAACTGTACATTATTAACCCCATGTCTCTGTGAATGATTTTCTGTGATTTCTTTGCTATTGCCATTTGGAACTAAATTATCAACAGAATCAGTCATTTCCTTCTACTGATCTGTATCCATGTCTACATTGAGACATGAATCTTTCTCCTTAGTGTTTTTTGAAATCGCTTGCAAATTTGGACTCTTAGATTACTGATTAGTACAATAAAATCCATATCGTCTTTTGAGATTTCTGGGTTTGGGACAAATTTATTATTTCGAAAGATTTGAGTATTATCTGAACCTAAAATATTATCATGAATGGAAGGGATTTTATAAATATTATTTGTTTCAGAGATAACAACATTTGAAACCTGATTGCTTTTTTCTTGATAAGAAAAATGGTGATCATTTCTTGGATTTTCTGAAACTGGCGATTTGCTCATATCAGTGCTGAAATTTAAATTCTCTTTTTCTTTCCAAACTGATTTCCATGAGCAAGCTTCTGTGAGATGTTCAAAACAATCACATTTCATACATCTTGGTGGTATCCATTCGTACTCGATTTTCTGTATAATGTTTTCTCCATCATGCATAGTGATGTAGGCAAGATCTGATAGTTTTTCATTGGCTTTGATTTCAACCAAGATTCTTGCATAGCTGAGTCTGGTCTCGTTGGCCGTAGGCTTATCTAGCATTATCAGATTTCCTACAACACTAGCAATAGCAGCGAAAGCTTCCCTATCCCATAATCTCAGATTTAATTCAGGTAGCCTTATCCAGATTGGATAAGTAGAAAGTAGATCACGATCAAGAACCATTTTCTTGTCCCACTTTTTCAAGATAATAAGTTTTCCACTGATAAAAAATGGGCCGTTTTGGATAACTTTGTTGTAGTCGAATTCATTTGAAAATCCGATGATAAAAAAACCATTATTTCTTGTGTTGATCTCGAAATTGCCAACTGGGTTCCATGTTTTAGATACAAAATCCCTGAAATGATGGTAATAGGGACGCCTTCCAAACACATAGGCTACTATAGAATTACTGCATTTATCGTCGGTTCTTCGGCTAATCTCTTCTTTAACAACAATAATTTTCTTATCTCCTAATTTGATAGGAGCTGAATAATTCAAATCTTCAATAGTTTTGAGGCCACCTTTCTTGACTAAATCTGCACAAGAAGATGATGGTTTTGTTAAATTGGTAGCGTCGAATGAGCGAGATCTTGAGGCATTAAGGGCTTGACTATTTCCCATATGTTTGTGAATATAGTTCTGGTTGGATCTTTTCCCTCTGGGTTGAGAACTTGCCGGAATATTACCTGTAAGCCCTTGCGATATCCTTTGAGATCTTGTTGGTTGGCACTTGCGGCGATTTCTGACCGTTTGAAAACCATCGTTTTATAGATCAGGTGGTTTGTCTTTATGATTAGAGAGAGAAGAGAGAGGAGGAAGAGCCGAAGAGTCAAGGAGGAGAGGAGAAGATCCCTTAGAGATCTGATCAGGGTTGTCATCAAAAATTGGGTTGTTCTTGATGGTCATGGCAACCATGGCTATGAATGAAAACTACTTAACCTTTTATTTTATTTTTGGGCAATCTTTGAATCATAGTTTACTTTGGTTAATGACGAGACTGATTTTCAATGAATAAGTTTTTGTAGTGTGATATACAATTTTGAGTCATTTATTCACAAGAAGTTTGGAGTACCACATCTTTAGCTTTGAGCAGTTGTAATAAAAATCCATGTATCTAGGTTTACATCTATACCCCTCCTTTTTTTTTGGGGGTATGGTCTAAGTTTGCTTTATATGCTACATTCAGTTAAAAAGTAATTTCTATTTCATCAGGTTGGAAATTTTATTTTTATCTTCTTAAATTGATTTTAGATAAATTATATAAGCTTTAGTTTTTCTTTACAGCCTATGCATATTTTGAACCAATACATTTCAATGCACAAGCACGATGAAAATTAGTTAGCATGCCTAAATACTTGTCAACGGCGTGAAAATTCAGAGATGGGTATTGATAGGTCAAATACTCATGCCTGCTTAATCACGAAATGAAGAGATCTACTAAGATATCCTATTTTCTTTTATGCACTTAATCGCGCAATATATAATTATTTTTTCCTCATTCAGTACACACTGAAGCTTGAAAAGTACAAACTAATTCTTTAAGGAAGCCAATCGTTCAATAAACAATTTGAAGCTCTCCTCCCTATCAAGCATGCTAATCCGAACATATTCATCGCCTACTCCAAAATGCTTTCCTTTCCGAGTTAATACCTTCATATCTTTAAAGAAGTCATCAAGCTTTTCGATCTCTTTCTTCTCACATTTTACCCAAGCAAACGCTGTATCCATTAGATAGAAGTACAAGTTAAAATACGCATTCAAATACAACGCATAAAATAAAAAAAGCTAAGATTTAAACATACGTGGATTGGTAACAAAGTTCTCTCCAGTAAACCTGCAAATCTGCATTGGATACGTCGGTGTGGTAAAACTTCCATTCTCTTTTAGAACTTCCCTTAAAATCTCCCAGCGTCTAGATAGTTCTTTACGGCCATAGTCAAAAAGTCTTTCAGAAAAATCAGTATTATCGAATTCGTAACTGTTCGAAATTACTTCGAATATTTTTGCAGCTCTGAGCTGTGAATCCTTTGAAACTCCAACCGTGTTCATCTCTATGAACTTAACCATCCTTTTTGCCACATTTACATCCTTCACAACTGCCCACCTATATTTTGTTCAAGAAACAAAAATCTAATAAGGTAACTATCATATGTTATATATACCACATCATATAACTCATAACTATATATACAATCCCAAGCAGATAAACCATGTGAATTTGTACAAGTGTTAAAGATTCATATCTATGTATGTTTGTTTCAAAAAAAAAAAAAATATTTTTATTTTACCCAAGTCTAGTTCCAGCATGTCCAGTGCACTTGGAAACTGTAAAGAGCATAGTATCATGATTAAGTGAATCGGTTATAGCAGTGTATTGAGGCCAGTAGTAGGCTAAGTCATGAATGGTTTTTCCTGTTTTTGAGTTTAGTACTGCGTTGTTAAGTAATCCATCAGGATTATTTGGGGAGCATACAACTTCAATGTACGAGTCTCCTTTGAATTTTTGGGCGTCGCCTGCCCATTTGAACAGTCCTGATCCAAGAAAATCTGTTTTCGTAGGATATGACTGCACAACCGATAAAATTAACAGATTCAACATCCAATAATATAAAAAAGAACTGTTTGGATCAATATAATTAGTTGATAGATACCGAGTAGTATGGTACAGTAGAGACAATGCTCATAGGCTCGGAAGCATGGGAAGGTGAGAGAGCATAAATGGCAGCCTGGAACAGCTGAGTAGATCCGATTCCGACAACTATGTGCTGGTTCTCAGTGACTGCATTGCCTACAAGTTTATGCAGTCTTCGCACTTCTTGATCAAATTTCGGTTCAAGAAACCAGCAAACTTGTGTTGCATCCGAAAAATAACTCATGTTTTCTGATCCAGAGATTTTTATCTTTGCTTCGTCGTCCAGCTTCTTCCAGAATTTCTCAAACATAGTTGGATCTCCGCTGCGTTTTATTTTCTTAACAATATTACAGTTATTCATATTGAAATATAATAGGACGTAATGAGAGTTACTTACTGGTCGAGATTGATGATGGAGTCTTTTGAAATTTGACGTAAACCATTAGTAGCCGTGACAGTGACCTCTTCTGTTGAGTTATTTCCTGGCATGTTGTATATTGTACTAAAATCAGAGTTATTGCTTTTGTTTTTCATTTATGATGATTTGATGCTGTTTTTGCATGGGATTAAATAGATGTCAGTATGGCTAATCATCAGTAGAGTAATTAATTAAGTTCTTAATTGTTATATTTTGTAGGTTCATTCTCTGTATCTAATTTGCATCTTGTTGAATCATTAGCAATTAAACAGAATGCATGAACTTCAAATAAACTCACAAGCATTTTGTTATGTTTTGTAGGTTCATTCTCTGTATCTAATTTGCATCTTGTTGAACCATTAGCAATTAAACAGAATGCATGAACTTCAAATAAACTCACAAGCATTTTGTTATGTTTTGTAGGTTCATTCTCTGTATCTAATTTGCATCTTGTTGAATCATTAGCAATTAAACAGAATGCATGAACTTCAAATAAACTCACAAGCATTTTGTTATGGTGATTCTACATTTGCATCTACCCTGCTGGATTATTATTAATAAACTAGTGTGAACCCGTGCTTTCCACACGGGTATGGAAAAAAAATAATTGCTGTAATTAAAAATTAAAATATTTTGATAAATAATTAGAATATAATATTACTGAAATTACTTAGAAACATTACTACAATATCAAATATAAGTTTTAAAATTAGTACATAATTGTTATTGATATAACGTAGTAATAGGACTGAATGTTTCCAAATATATATGCCGGTAAAAAACATAAAGAGAGAAGAAACAGAAGTAGGTACACCTAGTACTATGAAATCACCTTTTGATATCAATGTACATGAGGGTTAGTCGTAAAAAGAGTATAACGTAATTAGAAGGAGCACACAATTTCGTTAATGGAAGCCCTTAAAGTAGAGGTCATACAGATGTATACTGCTGAGTGAAATTACGAAACTGACTTAAATAAAGTTGGACTGTACCAAAATTAAAAATAAGACCCCATAAGCTTGTCTTTGGGTTTTATTATGAGATGACCAAAATAATAATATAGTAATTTGACATAACTAATTACCAAATCCTAAACTTTACTTAAAGAAAAATGTTTGTTAGTTAATGCCTGATATACAAATGATGCATGTTTAATTCCAAGTGTTATAACATCATATACTCATGAAATGTTTAAGTTATTTTAGAAAAAGAGAAAAGGAACAACTCTAAGCTAACTTTATGGTTGGTCAGAACACGGTAGGAAAACTGAGATAAAGCAAAGGATTGAAGTCAAAACCAGTTTTTTTTGCAGGTAACCTAAAAATTACCAACTTCCAACTATCATATACCATATAAAAGTATGTAAATCCGGAGGGTATTATGCAAAAATGCGACAAACAGACCGCATCAATATGGTACATAAAACATTGTTTTACTGTTTATTTTTGATAGATGTAAGATGGGAAAAAGATGAAATACAACATTTATCATTGTGCCTTCAGGTGAATGCTAACGGCAGGCTTCATTTGGTCCATATTTGCATAGCTTGCCCAAAAATAATGAGGAACCTGGTAAAATAATATACGTTTGTAAGCATCTAATTGAATAAATTAAGTATGATGCTCACAATGATGTGGAAAAATCATGAAAGCAATATACTGTGCATTAATTGTAAAAAACTAAATGTAGTCTCAAATAAAGGGTTGAAATGATTAAATTTATACCTTCGTGTAAGCACTATATGTGTTTAATTCTGGAGCATCAAAGTTACATAAACACCTTGTTGAACTCTAGGACTGACCTTAAACACAAAAATGAAAGTAAACATACATTGAAAAAACTAAATATTGTTGGACAATTACCACCAAAAAATAGCTTTTTCTCCGAAGTGTGAAATTTTTCCAAAATGAACAAAAATTTGATTTAAGGTCACAACAAATTGGTTTTGGCCTTGCTTGATTTTGGCTGCAAGTGATTTACATTTTTGAGATGTTGTGTATTTGAGCGAGAAAGTAATTAGAGGCAGCATCATGCAGTAGACTAACAATGTTAAGGACAAATGCAAGTTGTATATTAGTTTGTCGCCTCGGTAATATGTCTCTTTGTATTTAAAATTGGTCAGTTGGACATACTTTGAACTTGATGGCTGCAGATTTGGGTCGTTAAATAATGGTCCGCTATTGAACTTATGTGATTTTAGCACGTTGAGTAAATCTTTGGTACTAACGTATATACTATATACCTCCTGTGGATTTGTTAACGCGAATGGTTACCTGTATTAATTTACATATGTATATATATATACCTATATATATAGGTTTCAGAAGTTAATATATTTGTTTTAGATGATGAATTTTTGTACCTTGTTGACGTGGTTGCACGGTTGTTGGAAAGATTTGATAGAATCAATGTCCCCATATACATAAAATTGTTTGAAGTTATAATATTTGTTAAGAACAATGAGTTATCTAGTACTAATATAGATTGAGGGTAGCACGTTTACCCGACCACCAAAGAAGAAACTAATATTGAGTTGGTATAGTTCATTTCTATTTATCATCTTAATATACCATTCTGATATATGTCCAAAAATTTATACTGTATAAATATGCAGAATATTAACCATAACATTTAATATAATTTGTTGTAATAATGTTTCAATAAAAATCTTTACATGATCCATATTTATAAACTTTAAAATTTAAATAGTATATGTTATGTTTTTTGGTTTTTAGCTTAGGAATTTTTTTTTGCCACATAAAAGCATAATATTCATCTTTTTTCTCTTACTCAATCATACATTGACATCTTGCAAAGAAATTCTTTAAAATTTTATCCCTATATTTTGAGTCCAACAATAACGATCAAATCATATGTTAGAAACAATATGGATTTAAAAAGAATTTAAATAGTTTACCATTGGAAGAAAATGGGTCATAAGCTTTTTAAGCGTAACTTTTACAGCAATTACAATGAAACAATCTAATCAAAATGGAAAATTTGGAGCTTAAGCTTCCAACTCCTACACGATATTGTGAAGAACGAATCGATCATATGGTAGAATTAACAAACCAATAACTTCAAGAAATGTATTGACAAAAAGAGAGTCAAACACGGCCTAGAAACAATAATGAAAAAAAATAATAGAAAAATGAACATGTTGAAAACAACTGAATGGAAGGAAAATGGTGACTAACAAAACAAAGTGGTGAACTAACCCTTTATTATTGCTGAAACTTAGCTATATTTAGTAGTAAAGAGAAGATTAGTGGTATCTACAACTTGTCATTGAATAGAAAGTTATTCAAAATGAACTTACGGGAAACGACTTCATGTAATATCTTTAGAAATTATAAGAGAACTATGCCAAGTTAAGAGTAGAAATAGAAGAAAGTGTAGAACTCACCCTCCAGTACTCGTGCTCAAGCTCCCATAGAGCTTTTATAACCAATTTTATAAGTTTTCAAACTCAACACAGTGCTTGGCCTGATCTTTATATACAACAAATTAAATCCAAGTCAGTGCACATCAAAGGTCCTCCCTATTGTCAAACTACAAATCCAAGTCAGCAGAAAAATGATTTAACCAAAAATAAATTTTTATGAAAATATAGAAATTTCGTACTTATGAATAGGTTTATGGTAGCAAAACTATTTAAGGAAAAAAAATTAGAATCATGCATCAATTCTGTATGCAAACTCAAAAAAAAATAAAGATGGCTAGGAAAGTAACTGATAAAGCCTAAAGGAAAGGAATGGAATTATTGATCATGCAAAATCAAATCATCCATATCTAAATGGAGAGGGGCCAAACAACCTTGTTCAAAAGCATGTGACCGCACTTCTTTTGTTACCTACGGTTATTTTAGGAATCTAGAAAATGCCTTAAAACATGAAGTTTTCTCTCATTATTAGATCTACATAAAAAAAAATAACTTGTATATATATGTGTGTGTGTGTGAGTGAGTGAGTGGGTGTGTGTATAACAGTAACGCATTATCTCACATCATGCATCTCATGTATTATTTATTGAAAAATTCATGATGGAAGCATCTTATTATGATATAGCATTGCCTAGCATCATTTTTTACCTACTTCTTATACCTTTGACCTTGTATAAAATAACATGATAACTCATTTTTCAACAAACGGTAATTCTTAAGCTTAAAAAGAGTTATGAGACAACTATGAAATGGATTATGTTAAAGCATTTATTATAATAGTTATTGTCTATGCAATGGTTCCTTTTAGCTAGTTTATTTGTTTTGAACAGTTTTCTTCTAAAGTTTATGCTGACTTGCTAGTAATTCTAGGAAGAAGGAAAATTTCTAAAGTAGTGTACATATATGTGTGTGTGTGTGTTTGTGTGTATCGGTACTACTAAATCGCCTTTATTGTAGCACAACAATACACATATATTGGCACATATATCTATTATAAAATCAAGTACATACTAATACCAATATAAAAAGTTTAGTTGGTAACCTTAGTAACCAATGAGTCAATGGTTCACTGTAACTTGATTTCTATGATATCAAAATTATTTATCTAAACTATTGATGATATTTAATAGTGTATCAATGATATAGATTTTTTTCAAAGATCAAAGATATAAATTATTCCATATGACATTTAAATATTAATACTAAAAACCATTTAATAGCATGCACAACAAATGAACTGATGTTTCACTATAACTTGTATTTTATATATCAAATTAAGGCACTGACAGGAACTGGGATAAGAAATTTGGTACAAAATTGCTTAATACATTATCACCTGAAAATGGATTATCATAAGATTTGTTCAATATAATGTCAAAGTTAACGATCCAATGGTGTATCTAAAAGTGACTACTTCATGCAACTCAGTGTACAAATTGCAATACATGTTCTTATTTAACTCAAGCATAAATAAAGTTGAAACATATTCTCAAAAACTATTTTCAAATTTCTTATATAACTGTTTTCATGTTCAAAACATGGTACAGTCAACCTGAATGGGAAAAAATATTTTTCCCTTATCACTCTAATGATTGCCATAAGTATCAACCTTACGATTAACTAAAACTAATTCATTTATGCAAGTCCATTTCTTGTGCATTAAACTATATAATCTTTACTTGATAATACATGGTACAGTCATAATACTACACAAAAGGAACAGAATCAACATAAATCTATATATAAAGTTGAAGCATATTCCATGGCATGTAATCCATGAATAAATTAAAGCAGCGATACATACAGGCATAAAGATGACAATTTAAGACACCGATATCAAGCGGATGGTATATTTCAATGTTATTCATTAAAAAGAAAGGATTGGCACTTATTGTTTTACATGGTAAGAAAATGAATATCAAATTTTCATATATTGTACCATATAAATATTGAAATATTAAGATTTTCATTGGTTGTTTATTATTCTTTTGTGTAGATTAGTAATTGTAGGTATAATAGTAATTGTAGTTATAATAGTAAATAGAAAGAACAACTCATAAACAGAACGAAATAAAATAATTATGAGTGTATCAGTGATTAACCTTAGTTGAATCGGCTTTATCCAGTTTACTATGAAGATATCGCTTATAGTTTTTCAATAGACCGCATACCCAAACTCCAAATTATTCACGCCAAAGAAGAATTAATGTTACGAATCTGAAACCTTTGATAAGAAAAGATCAAAATAGGTTTCATTAGAGGAGTTTCTTACAAAAATTCATGTAGTACCTATATTTCCTAACAACTTCTAAAACGCCCGCAGAAAACCATACAGTAAAAGGAGGTCTCATGGGTATTAGCGTTGGAGCAGTAGCAAAAATAGTAGTTGTAACGGGAATGCAGAAGTCATGGGGAAACCTACAATCACTTGGTGACTTGCTTTTTCTTACTCCTACTCAATCATCCTAATTGAAATATAGGCATTGGGTTAAACTAAAAACTAAAAACTAATAGCATGAACGGAAATAACATCTAGAAGATGATAGGAACTTACCAGCAGAAAATCGTAGAAGTAAATCGAACTGCAAGGACATATGCACCTTTCACATCTATTTTAATCGAAAATACAAAGGAACACAAATAAGAATTGATCAAAATTTTAATTGTAACTTGAAATTAATAACCAAAAATAAAGCTAAAATCAGTTGTACGAAGGCAGATCAATGTTATACCTGATTCTGATAGCAGTCGTTGTACTAGATGGCGATAGCCAAGCTGTCTCTCGTTGGTAGCAATTCGGAGGCAGATCCACTTGCTTCATTGAGATTTGGGTATGGTGGCGATTAGGAAATCAGGGAATAACAATGATTCAAGGTTAAAAAAATGATTTAGGTTATAGGATGAATAGGGAGAAAAGGATAAAAACGTCGTTTTAATTTCCAAATACACGATGCGACTGTTCATTTCAAAAGAGTGGTAGAGTTTTAAGATTCCCAATGAAACGAAGGTAAAGGAGGGGAAGAGGAGAGAAGCGGAAGGGATTTGATCGATTTCAGGTGGAGGAAATTGGGAGGAGGAGTGTAGAGCTGGAGAGAACATAAGGTTTTGGTGAACAAAAAGTGGGAAGATAAAAATACGTACGAAAAGGGGGAAGATAAAAATACATATAGATTCAGAGACTGTTCAATTGCCAAATTTCAAGGGGGCCTGTGTGACCTTGAAATTTAACTCACTAATAATAATATAGTATAGATATACTTTATCCAGATAATGCTACTAATTAATAGATTGATATTAATAATCACTTTACTAACACGAGAATTACTTAAACCTACCATTGGTGTATACTGAATGCTCAAAAGAAAACTTGCTAAAGCTTATTTTTATAATGATTCTTAGTCTAAAAAAAATAAGTGATGAAAATGTTAAAATATCATTTGTTACAATAAGTGTTCAGATATAATTAAATATTCCACGCTGCCACTATCATTTTAATATTGTTACAACTTCTGAAAGATAAATGATAAAGTTTCCCAATTGTACCCTTGGATGAATTTCCAAATTATAATTTTTTAAGTAATAATTGAGTTTTGATATTTGTATCTTAGTACTTTCTCCGTTTCATCATATTTTTACTTTTAGATTCTATTTTTGAAAGTCCAGAAAATTGTCCTACGTGTCTTGTAATTTTTTAATTATTTATAAAAGATAATAATAATTATTTTTACTGTGAAAAAATTAATTATATTAAATTTAATCGGCACAAAATAGTTTCTTAAGTTTTTAAATAAAAATATAGTTTCATTTTTTGATTATTTGATATTATGTTAGATTATGTTGAAACTGATACCCGAATTCGAGGAAGCTTGAAGAAGCCATTGAGAAGCTCGTGGAGAAGGTGAAGCAGTGATTGCCGAACCAGATGTTGGAAATGAATTTGGAGCGGTAGTGTTGATGGCTGATAAAGGTGTTGATTTGGGAAGATGAATTTTGGAGCGCAGTGTTGATTTGTCGCTTTAGATTTGTGCTATGCCGAACGAAATAATTGGAGTGGTGAAAAAGGATTGCCGAACGAAATATTTCGTTCGATGTTTGAGCATGCCGCTCCAATAAGAAAGATGCCGGTCCAAATCTTTCGCTCGGCATTTTGCCGAACCAAACCTCAGGACTGCTATATAGCAGCTACCCCTCCTCATTTCTTTACTCTATAAATAGAGGAGCTTCTAGACAACAACGACAACCGAAATTGAGAGCTAATTTCAGCCAATTTCAAAGCCATCCTAGAGAGCTGAAACTCTGCAGAATTTTGTCTGTACTGTAAATTCTTCTTATGTATAGCCTCCAAAAGTGAATCAATCTTGTAACTCCAATCTTTCAGTGATTAATAAAATATCCTCTCCTCAAGTGGACGTACACTGCCTTGCGGTAGTGGAACCACTATAAATACTGGTGTTATTTATTTTTCTGCATTGCATTGATCTGTTACTGTCTGTTCTGATGTTTATCTCTATTTGTATCGTCTCACTACAATCACGATCCAGTTCGTTTTTTTTTCACTACGTTGAGTTTTTTATTCCCTTAGACTGATCATCTAAAGGGATTTTCCCCAACATATTAGATCCATTTGAAGTTAAGAAATTTGTTATATATTTAGATCTATGGAAGGGCAGTATTGTTATAGTTTTATTTAGTTTAAATGAAAAAAGCTTTGGTTAGAACTCAAAAAAGAAGTAAACACATAATTATAGTAGCATTTAGCATTCAACAATCAACATTTACTATTTAACAATCAACAAAGATTAAGGCTTTAGAACTCGGTTTCGATACTTGTTTCAATCATTCAGATGTATATGAATTTCAGTTTATTTTGTTCTCACATTATATTATTTTGGATAATCATATGATCTAAACTAAATTATACATTAATGTAAATAATTATTTTATAAGATTTGAAACATGGCATAAATACAATTCTTATTGAATTTATCCTATAAGACATTAAATAAGGGTAATATTAAAAAATTGTTCATAATAGCACTATAAACGATTTAGTGCATAATGAATTAAAGAATTCTTTTTTAGAAATTTTGCCTCTTTTACCCCAGTTTCCATTGCATCCAATAACATAACAATATTGGAGCCTACATTGTGTCATAATATAATGTTAGGTCGGGTGCACTAGTTAAAAGGGTGAATTTCAAAAAAATCCTTTTAATAATTTGCACAAAATATCATTTTTTGTTTATATGAATAATAAATTTTATTATAAATTTTATTTAATATTTATCGATAAAAGAATTTTTAAAAATATATTTTTATTTATTTAATTTAAAATATTTATTTATTGCTGCTTATTAATAATATATTATTATCAATTTTAATTTTAATTTATTAATAAAATATTTAATTTTAATTTAATTTTATGTTTTAATAATTTTATATGTTTGCAGTCATGTTACAAACATCGTAACTACATTAAGAATGTATTATCTAACCTAAGGTAATATGAGAACATGCGATCATTATGATTTATGGTTAATAATTGTATATATGCGATATGATAATAATAATGTCAAAGGAGTACATACATACACATATGCATACTGTAACAACCCGGAATTTCGCATTTTATTAAATTATCGTCATTTCGATTAATGGTGGTAGTTATTGCTGTTGGAATTCGATTGGGTTGAAATTCTTTTAAAAAAATGGTTAAAAGTGAATGCAGGCTTTAAAATAATTTTTGGCCCATGTTTTTCTTGGGGCCGTGATGCTTATCCATTGTTAATATCGTTCCCTCCTTTACTCAATTTCATTTTCGCAACCCTAAACCTAAAATAGACGAAGAAACGAAAATGGCGACATCGTTCGTTCCTCCCTCTTTCATTTTCAAATACCCGACCCAATTCATTTTCTCGTGGAAAACCCTAAGTCTAAGAGAAAGAAAATGGTGGCGCTCGTTCTCTTCCTCGTCCATCTGCAAGAACTAGGGCTAGTTCGTATCGAAGGCGCCAACTTCAACAGTTCTCGATCGAGTTCAAGCTTTGACTTCGCTCGATTGCAGGTGTGCTCGGCTGCTTCGATTGCATCCAAAGGTGAGTGATCTTTGTCACTCACATCTTATTCAACTCGTGTTTCGACAGTTCAATTTTGTTCGAATGTTGTTGGTTCCTCTGATTGTTAATTTCATGAGATTTTTGATTTAAATTTGATGATGACGTTTTTGTTCGACTGTGGCCTTATGGTTTAGTGGTACTCTCGTCCTTGTTGGATTTTACTAGTTGTACTTCTTTAGGACTTCGGCCCGAATTTGTTTCAACTATCAAATGTTTTGAAATCCCCTTTAGCTTTGATTCAAACTGCAGTTATATTGGGCCCGATCGGAAACTTGATTTTCTTTTTACTTTGAAAATAAATTGGATGTGGTACCTCGGCATTACTTTGAATTGTCGCTGGTCGTTGTATTTGCCTTGTGTTGACTTTGCCTTTGACCTGTAGCTTGAATATCATGATGGCACTTCATGTTGTATCTGTTATGCGCGGTGGTATTTGACTGCTTCATGTTCCACTATTTTGTTAAGAGATGATATTCCCACTTTCTCTTAGTCACTGCGTTTTACTGAGTCTTGTACCTGATTTCTTGGTGGTCTAGATACACGTGATTTTGTATAAAATTTGATTCACTGTCATATTGACATTTCTATACTGATTTTATATATTCGAGTAATTTTTAATTACTCACATCTAACTCGAATTGGTTGAATTCGTTTGCTCATTCTGTTTTCATGGTCTTCGGCTTTGATTTTTGTTTACGGCTACCCTGACTTTGATTTTGGTTGATTTGAATATTAGTGCTTGGACTTTCTGCTTCGAACTCATCTGGACTTTAGTTCGATTTGCTGTGACTTTCTTGTGAAAACATGATTTTCTTAAAATTCGAATTTCCACAATTGTTGTGGTTTACATCTCTGCGACCTGGGTTTTTACTGTTTTTCTACGGGTGATTCCGAGACAATACTTTAGTGCTTGCATGTTAATCTAAGCAGTTAAGTGGGTATTTGTGTGTTATCAGTACCCATATCTCTATGGAGTAGTTTTCCTTTAACTTTGGCTATTCACTGGTAGTCATTGCAAGAGGTAATTACCTGATTAAGTGAAATTTTAAGCTTAGTCTCTTTTGTAGTTCACTATGAATTTGTGGATGACTTGAGAACTTTTGTTCATTGTGTTCTGATTGCACACGGATGTCAGTATCACAGCATTGTTTCTGGCTTCAAGTATAGTTGCATGGTTTCGTATATTTGTTTCAAGTGCACTCTGTATCACTTTTGATACAGTTGCATTTCAGTGTACTTGCTGTCTTCATTTGGTTGTACGTTCAGTTTTTAGTACTGTGCCTTGGTTTTGGACATTGCTGAGTTTGATTCTGATTGATGTTTCAATTATTTGGGTATGATTACCCTTGTGGTTTCAGATCTGTAGCTCATTTCTTATTCGTTGATCCCTTTTTGGGTTGTATCTTTGTGGTTACTGCTTCGGCCTGAATTTGATCATTTAAGTGTTCCAATATCTAGTGCTCGAGCTCTGTCCGTACTTCGACACTGTGCACGGGATTTGCTTCTTTATGTGCATGTTTACTTGTAGTGTACATTGGAAGTTGTAGTCTTGGTGCTCGGATTTGATTTTGTGTATTTTTGGCTTGTTCGAACCCTTTGGCAATCATGGCTTTTATTTGTAATGGTTCAAACATGCCTTGGGTATTATTTATCCTCTGAGTCACTGGACTTTTGTGAGTTGGAGTTTCATCACTTATTGCTGGTTTGAGGTGACTGCAGCTTTGTGCAGTTGCCCTTGTATTCAATTGTGATTGCAGTTTCTTTGTATGTCGAGTTATTGCTTCATGTTGGGTATTTGCAGTTTCTCTGCATATTGAGTTTTCTGGCTTCATTTTTGGAAATTGCAGTTTCAATATTGTACACTACCTTGACTTGTACTTGACTCACTAGTTCGAGTCACTTGTGCATGTCGCTATGCATTTCTATTGCACTTGACTCTCTTCTGAGTGAATTGATGCCATTTTGTTCTGGTGCGTTGATCTTTTGTGTATCTCCTGCGATAGTGGCGAGGCAGTACACGCGTGCGTGTACTGCAGCCCTATCAGATTTGACAGTTTTAAATTGATGTTTCGATTTGTTGAATTATTTTGTTGGTTAAATTCAATACTTTGGAGTTGTATTCTGATTTGGACTGTTGATTGTCGTTTAACATTGTTTAGTGTTATATACGCCGTTATCCAATTCTCGTATCGAGAGTTGGATATACGTGATTTCTGTGACTGTCGTCTATTTGATATTTGATTATTATTGCTTCTGTGCATTAATAACTGAGTTTGAATTAGACTGACCCGTGTATTATTTTCTTTTGAATTTAATACTCGGGTCAGACCCGAGTATTTCAGGTTGTAGATTTCCTTCTTTGAGTTGTTGTTCGGGATTTGAAGACTTTTCACATCTTCTGAAGTTGTCAGTGTCATTTTGTAGTAGTCGTGTCATTGTATAGAACGATATGTATTCATGTATATTAGTCGATAATGTACTTGTATATATAACTTCTAGAGTCGACAGTTGTAGTTGTATCATATGTATTGTGTCAACTATGTTGTATTATGAGACTTTTGTTTTTATCTGTGTTGCGCATTTATATTATCTGTGTTATTGTTATATCTAATGTCCTAAACTATTATGAACCATCGTAGTTTGTTTTATACTGATAATTGGGTATGTCAATGGGAGTAAATAAATAATATGAAAAATGAAAAGTATATACCACTCCTATCGAGATAACCAATATTAGTGTAAGGCCAATTACGGATGGTCGCTCCTATCCAGCCTTATTCTTCGTAATAATAGACAGTATTTCTTTTAATACTCTTTGTTATTATGAGCATAGAGGTAGGGCGTTACACATATAAACATACATACATATTGTTATCCAAGTTTTAGACTAAGTAGCTTTCAGTTGAATCTACATGTCGGGATGAAAACAAAATGGTTCAAGGATTTGGGAATATGCTTGGAAGGGCAAAGAAAGGAGTTCAAGAGTTCGTAGAGCACTTGGGGCTAAGGAAAGAGGTTGGTGCCGACCTCTTTTTGGTCGGCACCAAGCACTTTTTGTGCAACATGTTGGCTTCTGGGACAATAGCTTATGGACTACTAGTAAAAGTGATCATCTTAAGGCAAGTTTCTGAAGGAATAGGTGAACAAATTCAAGGAAGCTCTGAAGGAAAAGAACAAGTACTGAAGATATCAAAACTTCTCGATAATGACTTAATTTCCAAGGAAAAGTGCTCGGAGCTCGATGGACCGAAGGTAGAAGATTAAGGAAAGGAAGATAGACCAACTTCCCATCATAAAATCAGATCCGTACCGATCACTTCTGACTAGTACCGAGATGATATTATTGGCTGTGGGACCTCGTCTCCCTCTCCTACATTTTCGGATCTGAAATTAGACTTGGTATATCGAGATCTAGCGATTATGTTGGACGATTTCTCTATAATATAAGGCTTAGCGAATTTGACAAAGGGATTTTGGCACGTTATCTTCTTCACTCTTTTTCTCTACACGACGCTAGTTATCAAGACAGTTACTTTTTGTTGTGCTAGGCTGTTAAACTCAAAATCCTTTGTACTTATGACTAAAATCTATAAGCAATAACATTATAGTGGACGGAGGCCTCAAATTTGTCGACCACTATAAAAATGCTTTGTCTTTCTTACTATATTTGGCTAAATCTTACTTATTAACCTTATTTTAGGGGTGTTGTGCCATTTTTTGGTTCAAAACCTTCGGTGCTTTCACTGAGAAAGGTGTTTCTCAAGCGTAGATCTAGCTATCTATTATGGAATGGAGTGTCCAGAGTTTAGATCCAGAAGCTTTTCATCAAAGAATTTGAAGGAATTTCATATTGGAACCAATGATACCATCAAAGAAGTATGGTAAATCTGGAGCGATAGCTGGTCTAGATGAAGGAGCTTCTCATCATACTGAAGTTAGCAACCAGCCAACAGGAGCGTTGACAGGACCATCGACCGCCAGGAGGTGGTCATAAGAGTGGAGTTTGATAAGATGATGGCAGATAGTCAAAAGGCTCTATTGGACAAAATGGATGCTTTGCTGACCAAGCATTTGCAAAGGATTAAGAGGAGCAAGAGAAAGGTATCACCTGCTGGATCCAAAGAGGATAACTCATCCGCTTCTAGTCAGAAAAAAAGAGACAGAAAGCAAAAACAGTAGGAATCGGCTATTGGAGCATCATGTAGTATTGCTGGAGGAACTAGAAGAGCCCCTATCTAGGGAATTCAAATCAGTACCGACCAGAATCATGTCGGTACCAAATTGAATTTAAGGCCATTAAAGGGGCAGGAAGCTAAGGCCATTAACTTATCTGACTCTAAGGACGATTTGCAGCATGCTAGTGATGATGATGGTTCAGATGTTGAGTCTCATGATGTTGGAGCTCAAACAGCTGCTACGGAGTTAACTAGACATCAGAGAAGAACCGAATCAGTGATTTTCCCAAAGACTAGAGAATCTAGATGTCAACAAGCAAACCGAGACTGTTTGCGAAGTCAAAGACTCGGAGTAGCTCTTGATAGTTGACCTACAGTGTTTCGAGCTAGCGAGGAGCATGTAGCTGACATTATTAAGCAGTTGATGGAGGAAAATAAGTGGGAAAAGAATAAGGACTGGGGTTCTACACCTAGTAGAACTCCATTCACGGAGAATATCCTAGGGGAGGGTTATCCCAGGAAATTTACGATGCCTACAATGTCATCGTATAAAGGGACTACCAATCCTAGGTAGCATTTATTGAAGTACATATGTCACATGGATGATGCCAGAACAATGGATGCATTTCAATGTAGGTGTTTCCCTTTTTTTCTAGATGGATTTGCATCAATGTTCTTTACACGGCTTTTTTCAAAGTCCATATTGATTTTTGATGAATCAACAATGAAGTTTCTAGAGTAATTTAGGCTTTATACCGCTCTATCGAAGGACATTTTGTCCTTGTCGAGCCTTCCTCAGGGACCTCAGGAGTCACTGAAAGGGTTCTTGAATAGGTTCAATATTGCAGTAACTTAAATTAATAATCTAAATGAAAGTATAGTGTTGATGGCATTGGTCCGTGGCATACACCCAGACATGGACTTTGGAAAATGACCCAGGATAAAGAGTCCAACAACTATAGAGGAGTTCCACCAGAAAGCTAATCAGTTCTTGCATTTGGAAGAAGTAAGTTAGGATATTGGAAAGACTAGTGGTGGATGGTCAAAGGAAGTGATTCAAAGTAATATGGCGATTAAACTGACTAGAGAGAGCTCTAGTAACTTGGCTATGAATGTCGGTAATTCTAGTAATCAAAAGAAGAGAAATCAAGGTGCCGGAGGCAGGTGGAATGAAGCCAAAAAACACCCAATAAATATGAGGCCAGATGAATATACATCTCTAAACGATACACCTATAAATGTATATCTTGCCACTCAAGGCACGAAAAGCTATAAAAAGCCATCTAGGAGGGAGGCGATGAAGGAAAAGATAGCATTCTGGCAAGTATTATTGGTTCCATGAAACTCATGGGCATAACACGAATGAGTGCTGTCATCTCAAAGATTTTATTAAGGAATTGATAAGAAAGAAGAAATTGCAGTAGTACGTAAGAGAGCCATAGGATGGCAGACAAAATGCTAGTGCCGAATTCCCAATGGAATCAACCTGGACCCAATGGAGAGGGGCCTACACAGATAGATTGAAGGATAGTTATTAATACCATAATTTGAGGACCTCATCTCACGGAGAAAAGTTGGAATGAAATGGCATGGTACACGAGTTCATTGAGGCACGTTCCACAGGAAAGCGGCTTTGCAATAGAGGACGAAGCTCTAGCTAAGTAGCAAAGGTTGGTGACTGGTGACATTGTGATTTGGAACATGTATTCTGATGGGATAGAAGTAGCAACCTTCGATCCCATTATGATTATGGTGTTGTTGGCCCTGCTACGGTGCACCAAGTCTTGGTGGATAGTGGAAGCTTGGTGAATATCTTATTCAAAAGGACATTTGATCAGAAGAGGATTAATATGAAGGATGTTAAGCCTTGTAAATCCAAGATTCAAGGATTTACCTGTGAGGCGAGACAACCTATTATGACTATTGATTTTTTAGTTAAACTAGGAGATGGTGACCGCAAGACAGTGCGAGTTTAAAAGTTTGTGATTATGGATAAGTACTCGGCGTATAATGCCTTTTTGGGCCAGCTCTAGCTCCTTGGTACTTGACGATGAAGTTCCCCCATGGAAAATGGGGTTGGATCGATACAAGGAGGCTAGAGCGTTAGTCGAGAATGTTATGTCACTGAGCTAAGAGAGGCAAAGATATGGGAGAAAGGCAAGAATGTAGAGAGATCTCTCTGCTTTAAAAACTCGAAAGCATATAATTAAAGCCCTAGCTCAGAAACCATAGTAGGTTCGATAAGTCTATGGATCCCAGGAAGAAGTCAGAGGAAGTTTGGGCATTACCACTTAGCTGAGGGTCAATGTTCTGATCATTATGGATGATCCAACTCGGGCTCTTAAGATCGGATCTACACTCAGTATAACATTGAGGAACAAATTGGTTAGTTCTCTATGAGCAAACTTGGATGTGTTTGCCTGGAAGCATTCGGATATGTGCAGGATATAGCCAGAGATAGCATGCCATGCACTGTATGTGGACTCGAAATATCCACCAGTAAAGTAGAAGAGACATAGTTTAGGTCCGGAGCGATCCGCTGCGTTAAAGGAGGAAGTAGATAAGCTGAAAGTGTATAACTTTATTCACGATGCTTTGCTTTGTACCCTGAATGGGTGTCAAACCCCATGTTGGTCAAGAAGGAAAATAGAAAGTAGCGAATGTATATTGACTATTCAGACTTGAACAAAGCATGCTTGAAAGATAGCTTTCCTTTTCCCAAAATTAACCAGTTGGTAGACAGGACTATAGGACATGAGTTACTCTCTTTTACGATGCTTATTCTGGTTATAGCCAAATACCAATGCATGTTTCAGATCGGGGGCATACAAGCTTTATAACGGATTTTGGCTTATATTGTTACCGAGTGATGACGTTCGGTCTGAAGAATGCAAGATCTACTTATCATAGGTTGGTGAATTTTATGTTCAAGAATCAAATCGGGGGGAAGATAGAAGTGTATATGGATGATATGCTTGTGAAGTCACCGTTGTCAAGGAAAAACATAGATGACCTTACAGAAATATTTGAAGTACTACGGAAATATGGAATGAAGCTAAATCCGTTAAAATGTTCTTTTGGAGTTGGATCGGGGAAGTTTCTAAGATTTATCATGATTGTGCTAGAGCGGTTATTTTGGTGGGTATCCCTTTAGATGCACTTACTTCCTTAGCATGTAATGCCTACTAGGCCTTCCATAGATGGCCATTATACTTCCACAAGGTTTTCAACTATCCTTATTCCACATTTTTGTGTTCGTTTTCATCCTTGATTGAGCAGCCATAAGCGATTCCTTCTCACTAATCACTTATATTCTCATCGCCTCCAACTTAAAGTGCTTGATGTAACCATATAAGCTATCATTATCCCTTTGCTTGATGTAGGATAGAGTATAGGATCTAGGGAGACTTCCCTTCCAGCATTGAATTGTCTTTGAAAAACTATCAATAGTTGTGCCGAAGAATGCATATCCCTCGATGGGTACCTTTTGAACCATTTGGAGGCTGCCCTTGCGAGTTTACTTGGAATAACTTGAACCAATTGGTCATTCGGATCGGATGATCCATTATACTTTTCAATCATTGGGGCTCTGAAGCTATCAGGTAAATTCGATTTTATAATTGCCTCACTGAATGGAGAAGAGCATTCCTCACTCCCTTCTTTATTATTCTGTTCACACAACTTTGCCAACTGCTCTATATAGGCTTTGAGTTCCCATATCTCCTCATCATTAGCACTAACTCATGATGAGCCATCTCTGCAGACTAAGATGGCCTAATCTTCATCTTGTGCGGCATGGTTACTACTCATTTCCAACAGTAGAGAGTTGTTATTGACTGGGTTATTTTTATGTTAGGGTTAATTTGAGATTTGTTTTTTGGCCCTAGGTCCCAAGCTTCACCTTTCTCGTTGATGAGATTGCCATATTTTTTCACTAATATGCTTGTTATATAGCAAGAGAACGTTGACGGTGAACTGCAGAGCTTTAGGAATTTGATTGCCTGGATGTAGGATTTTGAGACACCAACTTTTCGATTCTAGTCATTCTATCATTGATCTGGGTTACAAATGAATTAAGGGCCTCGAGTATACAATCAGTTTTTATTTTCTGTCATGGACATATAGTTTATATGAGGAGGTAAAAGTCATATTGCCAGTTTTTGCAGATAAGTGGTCATCCTCTTATTGGGCAAGGGTAAAGGAATTTTTGGGTTGCATTGTTTAGATTTTAGAGATTATGGGAATCAAAGGTGTGGTTTTTTCAGTAAGGTTTGCTAGGGGCCCGACCCTCCTTCTAGCGCTAAAATGTTTTTTAGATTTTTCATCTCACAACACCTATTAGATTATAAAGCAATTACGGTGCTGGATGTTTCCGTATTGGGATCAACAAACTACTTAATTAATATTAAATTTGCCTTAAAAAATGTAGTGATTATTTTACTTATTGCATACACGATTAAGTAGATGCACTTTAACTGTTTGTTAAAATGTCAGCTTTAATTTAACAATCAAATAAGTAAGATTTAAACAAAATTAAATACTGAAAAAGAGGAAATAAAATGTAGGAAAGTAAAGGACATAAGGATTTACACGGTTCAGATTTTAAGGAATCCAACGCCCATGAGTCGGTGCTTTCATTATATTCTTCTTTGTACATGCCTTTTAATGGTAGAAAGAGTAGAAGTATTCTTAGTATGAAATTCAAAGAAAATGTCAAAAGTCTTTTTCTTTGCTATTGTGTCCTTCCATTTATAGTACCATGACATCGCGTGGATTATTGATGTCATGGCTCTGTGTTTCTTCTCCATCGTCGGATCTTTCCACCTATTGTCCAAGCTATAATCTACCTATTTGTGAACAAATTGCTTACGAGGTCACAAGCATGTGCAATTACTTTGGTTGGGAAAATTTGGTTATAGGCAGGAATTTTGAATTTTATAGTAGGTGAGAAATTTGAATTTTGGCATATGAAGTTCTATAGTTAGACTTATAAGATGTGCTTGACTTATGGACTGTTCAACATTTGCTTGTTTGACTGTTTCTACACGGTTCGTATGTGAAATTGTAGTTAACGTGGGATGTTATCATACTGATGCACTTTGGCTAATTGTTTCTAGGTAATTTGTCTTTAATAGGTAGGCGTAGCATGACCAACTGTAACAACCCGTACCTTAATCGACCTGAATTTTGACTAAATCAAAAGCCCAGTCTACTAGGTTATGCATCGTTGGTATTGGTAAACCGAAACAAATATAAGTATATCAATGAGCTATCTACATGATCTCACAGTGGAATAGAAAAATATAGTAGAACAAATATACCGACTAAGGTTGCTACCTGGAATCAATATCATTCCTTGGATACCTAGTTGCCTTATCAGTGCCGAGCATGAATGAGAAGACATCTCCATCAACTGTTCCCGTCTCGCACTAGTAGCTTGTCCCTTTAAATCTATTATATGGGTTGTAATGAATAGGGGGTCAGATGAACGTTCTGATGACTAGTAAATTACATACTTTATCCATAACACTAGTATATGCTAATTGATTTCTAATTAAGTGTTATGTCTATGCGCATACGATATACCCAACCTTTCCCAATGTATAACTATATATATGTTTATATAAACATTGTACTACCCAAAAGAAAACCCCGACTACATAATACGTCTTGAATACGGAGAGGAATACCCAATGACCATTTAATACCTCAACCCCAAAGCGAGCCCTCCATAACTAAATTGCTAGTCAACTGGCCCTAGCTACAAAACCAGTGACCCCTAGATATGAATTTATAATTTAATTAGTCATATTACTAATGCATCTCAAAGACTTATCTAAGGGTTAACTAGCTCATCTCCAACAAATAATCAACTAATTAACTTCGAGGTCTTTGCATATCCCATATGAATTCTACACTAGTAGGAAGTGAAATTTGTTAGGGCGTAAACCATGTTTTTGCTAACGAGCACTCTAGACCACTGGTATCCAAGCCTATATGTCAGCCATACTTCTAAATACCGGTTTATCAACAACACTGACATAGCCTGCCAACACCCATAGACGAAATCCACTTTAGACTTACCTAATACAAGTCAAGGAAAATGCCCACTCTAGTTACTTAATACCTCTTTAAATGAAGCAGACCACATTTTCGTATTAGGCGTTGTCGTAGGTTATTTAAGAATTCTTATATAGAGAGGAGGTAGATCCAACAACCATTTAATACCTTCCACTTCAAAGTAAACCCCTTGACATCATTAAAGGTATTGACCCATTTAATACGTCAAATCCGAGGCGAACCCTTAGTATATTTTGCCAAACCTATATGTGTGGGTCCAATAGTTGGAGATGTCCCGTATTAGTAGTACTTATATGCGACTGTTGGTAGCCTCTAGGTGAAGGGCGGACTTCTGGTTTGTAACCTTACCGACCTCACATCTTAACCCACACTAAACCAAGCCATTTATCCTAAACCTAAATTTTGGGCTAGGCCCACTAATTTACGCTTGTCCTAAACATATTATTGAGACCATATAATTTCTACTATGGAAATTATATTGCCTCCTAAGTTTATTAGTATTAAATTACTTATTCGCTGCGAACCTATTCCTATCTTATATGCGTATTTCCTATATTCTTCATTTCCTTCTTATGTCTCATAAATGTCAATTATGCGTAATAAATGGTCATTATTATTCAAACTGGACAATCACTAAGACGTTTATTTATTCGTTTCAAATTCAACTTATTATGCCGATTTTTTTAACAATACATGTCATTTTAAATTTTATAATCAATCGCATTAATTGCATTTACGTACCCATTTAATTTATGTAGCTCCCTATTAACTACACACTTATTGCCCACTAAATTTGAATCATTGTTCATAATTTTTTGGTGTTAATACCTCTTTTTCATTGTAACCTCCTAATCCTAAGATTTACCACCACTACAATTTTGAGGACTTTTAACGGAGTTCAAATAAGCTATAAAATGCTTTAACAACGCTTTTCATGACGCTGTATAACGACATGCCATTAAAAGTTAAGGACCTGCTAGAGCGTTAGATGAAACGCTATAAAAAGATAGGTTTTAACAACTTTTAGTTTATGCTCTAGAACACTTTTTAGTATTTCTCCAACCGAGGTAAAATAATTTCATAGCGTTTATCAGTGCTAAGAGTAATTTTTACAGCATTTTGGTCAATGCAATTTTTTTTAACCTTTCCAACCTATTTTGAATAGCATCTAAAGAATGTTGTTAAAGGATTTAACTATAGTTTTATGTACGTTGTGTAACATGTCACAATATATCCATAACCTATTATAGCATTAAAAAAAGCCGCAAAAACTAGAATTTTAATAGCATTTAATAAACACCGTGTATTTTCTACATCATATCGAAAAACTAGAATCTTTATCCCCGCTTTTAGTTTACAATAGCCTTTCCATACATTATAACATCTAAGACCAAGATATGTTTGCCTCAATTCATGAACAATTCAATCAACTCAAGTAACAATAATATGAAACTTTTTATAATCAAAGCATATATTATATATTATACGTATTCAGAATTAACCAAATTCAATATTGTATCTAATATTTCATAACCGATATTTTTAAAAATACATGATAATAGTACCATTAGGACTCTACAAAAGAAAACATCAAAATACCATAATCGTAGAATGTCCATGTTTGTCATCTTCAAACATCCAATATTCTACAAGAAAAGGAGAGAGCATTTAAAGCACGTGTACGAAGACATACAAGAAAAGATATATAAATAAGGAATAAATAAAAACATACATATTAAACATATTGACATGCTTAATGTCGATACACACTCTACATAATATTATGTCAAATATATAATGCTATCACGGTTAAAGATTGTTTATATTACTTGTTATTCGCAATTCAAACTAAAATTAGAATAAGTATGTGTTGACCTCATATATCTAATAGTCATGTTATGCAGTTTAACTTAATTAATTTTTATGAACTTATTTAGTTATTATAAAACTTAGTTAACTTAATTGATTTTTATAAACTTAGTTAACTTTTATAAACTTATTAGTTGTTGTAAAATTAAATTAACTTAGCTAACTTTTATGAACTTATTTAATTATTATATAATTTAGTGAACTTGGTTAATTTTTGTAAATAGGTTAATTTGTATAAGACTTAGTTAATTTTTACAAAAAATATTTAATATTTGTAAACTAGATTAATTTTTATAAAATCTAGTTAAATTATTTAATTTTTATAAAACATAGTTAAATTATATATAAAATAATTAATTTTTATAAACTTCATTAATTTTTATATAATTTAGTTAACTTTTATAAAATAGGTTAATTTCTATAAAATTTAGTTAACTTAGTAACAAATTTATAAAATTTAGTCAAATTTTATAAAACATCGTTAATTTAGTTAAAATTGTATAGAACCTAGTTAATTTATATAAAACTATGTTAACTTAGTTAATTTTTTAATGCTTGTTTTATTTTGATAAATCTTATTTAATTTTTATAAGACTTAGTTTTTTTGAGAGAAATGTGTGATCTTCCAAAATAGAGGAGAGCACACATATGTGTGTGTGTGTATATATATATATGTATGTATATAACACCAAAAACAAAGGTGCTGCCAACATGCCTGGTAGGTAATTTTTATAAGACTTAGTTAATTTTTATAAGATTAATTTTTATTAACTTTATAAAATCTATTTAATTTTTATAAAAATTAGTTAATTCTTGTAAACTTAATTAATTTTTATTAAACTTTGTTAACTTGGTCAATTTTTACATAATTTAAATAATTTTTAAACTTAATTAATCTTCATAAAACTTAGTTAAATTTTATAAACTTAGTTAAATTATATAAACTTTGTTAACATAGTTAGTTTTTATAAAACTTAGTTAACTTGATTAATTATTTATAAAAGATAGTTAACCTTTAAATAATTAGCTATTTTTAAAATTTTAATTAATTTTTATGAAACTTATTTAACATGGTTAATTTTGATAAATAAATATTAATATTTTATAAAACATAGTTAACTTAGTTAATTTATTATTATTATTATTATTATTATATAAATTTAGTTAGTTTTTAGAAAACTTAGCTAACTTGGTTAATATTTTATAGTTTATTATTATCAGTATTATTTGTACTATTATTATTCTAAACTTAAACCAATAATTATTATTATTAGTATAAAAATAAATATTTTATAAAACATAGTTAACTTAATTAATTTATTATTATTATTATATAAATTTAGTTAATTATTATTATTATATAAATTTAGTTAAATTTCTATAAAACTTAGTTAATTTTTATAAACTTATTAGATTTCATAAATTCCTAACACCTCCTTTGTGCGGTTAGTGCTTTTTCCACACACCTTCATTCAATATATATTTATATTATCAAAATAAGATCGGATTGGTGGTTCGTAATTTTCCGCACACCATAATTTAATTAATATTTACACGATTAGAACAAGATCGAATTCATATCATATATGAAAAAATATACACTGTAACATCCCGAAAATTTTCGACTTTCGAAAATTCAACATCGATACTCACTTTACCGACTGCTGAGCCATTGAATGCCGGAAACCCGGAAAGTTATGGTTTTAAGAAAAAGAAGAAGTAGAAGAAGAAGAAAAAGAGAAGAAGAACAACAAAACAACAACAGATACAGAACAGAGACAATATCAGAATCTTACACATCGCAGCGGAACAATATATAATAGATAAATGAATAATCTTTAAACAAAGAACTATATCATTTTATAACATACATCAATCATCAGAGTCACTATACAACTCACTACAACAATGGACAGTTATATAAACTTGTCCTCATACAGAATACACAGCGGAATAAATACTATCAGATACAAATACTACGTCTCGTCATCCAGAATATCTCCAAGCTCCAGAATATCCAGAGTAACCTGGTAATATAACTCTAGGCTGCCCGTGTGGAAATTGGTGGGCACCCAGAGTTTAGAAGGGAACAATAAACTCCGAGTCAGTCATGGTGACTGGTGTGAGATCGTAAAACAGTTATTTTATCTTTAAAATAAATAGCAGAGAATTTTAATGTCAATTCGCAATGCTTTTGGAAAATGAAACTACCATAAGACCTCCCACCACACACACAATGCAAACGCAGACTTGGAGGAGATTTCTTCTTATGTTAGTCAAAGATGCTTACTACGCAAAATCAAATCATTTTTGATATTATTACTAGTGCATAGTGGAAAACATTTCGAAAGTAGAATATAAATCTTAGCCAGCATAGGTACCATTATATTATGCCTGCTATAGCTGCCTCCTGAGGAGACAGGTTATACAATTGAAATCGTAAAGGCTCGTATTGTTTCTTTGGATTTCCAACAAATGGTCAGGCTAAGGAACTTCCTATCCACGATGGGTACGTCCCTGGAATAGACGACCCGAGAACCTAACCGGATCTCTGCCAACACAAGGCCGGGTTACCTCTGCAAAAATAGGTAACTACTGACACGCGTATGCCATCCCCCGATCGTCACCGATCTTCCCGAGGATCCCCGATTTCCAACAAACCACATAGATAATAATAATGCAGTAACCACAGAGGTTAAGTATCTGGGCTCCATACCATGATACCACCTTTATCCAGAAGGAATGACATACACTAAGGGGCGCTACTCCCTAGAACCTTGCTGCATTCGTCCTGTTTCGACCATTTCCGGGGTGTGAGGCTCGACGAAGTCTCGTCCACAAAGCTACGCTTTCTACAAAAAGCCCTGCTTCGGGTCAAACAAAATGATCAACCTATGATCACAAAGATATAAGATCAAGCAAATGATCATATCACAAATGATCAAACACCGATCATTTCACAGCAACACTCAGTATGCCACGTTACCAAATTGGGATATATCGCTGATGAATTTCAACTACATAACCTCTGAGCTCGTACGTCTCAGAGAAGGGTGTTAAGCTAAGAGAATAAATTCTCCGCCACCAACAGAAATGTATTTGAAAGAAATCAGCTTTACATCTCAAATTGTAACGTCAGACACACAATCCATACAAGTCTGTTCCGGGATCGAACAGAACCGAAGGCACTTCTCACGAAGCCCTTGCATATCCGGATAATTTTCAATCACGTCAGGACTTCCCGTCACTAAGGGTGATAAAACCTCTAAACCGAGGATCAGTCGGTGTAGAGTAACTCGACGGTAATCCTTACGTTTTCAAAAATATCCGGTCTTCAACACCGGTCTTCAATTGCGATTCATAACGACGTATCACATATTCGGAATGGGTTATACGACCCCATGGTCCTTTCCCGGCTAACCCGAATAGTGAGCGTATATTTAAAAACAAGTGTGGCATTCAAATTCATACAATTCACAACAAATACCTATCTAAAGGTAATTATTGATAGTCGGTTATTTAACTATCAATAAAGATGCGCAACATCATCAGATTCCAAATAATTTTCCAAATTATTTCATCTTCCAAAAATATCTTTACTAGATATATAATTTCCACACTTAACCGTTTGAAAAACAAATTTCAAATATTCACATTTCATTTTATCTTTAAAAGATAAAATTCAAAACAGTTCATTTCATATTGGAAAAGCGTTTCCATACTTATTTAAAAATAAGTATTTCACAAATCATTTATTTTCAACATTTAGAAAATATTCGATATACTTAAATCAAATTAAGTATAAATTCATTCTTTAAGGAAATCATTCTCTTTAAACACATTTATTTGAGTCAAAACGAATGTTACGTAAAACATCGTTACGACGACTCAAAATCACTAGTATAGGGATTCGAAATTTAGATATATAAATCCCAATACTACATCAAAACATTTCCTTTCGGAAACCATTTACTATAACAACAGTGTTATAGTCCATCATTTCCTTATTTCTCGAAAACGTCTATTTCAACAATAAATGTTGAAATCTATGTATTCGATACTTATCATGTTTTAAAACATCTTTTAAACAATTAACTTCATTTCTGTAATATCGCTTTCCCAAAACAAGTTCATTTTACTTAACAATATATTCACTGTCCAAAATCGTGAATATACCTTCTTTAATAACCTTCTACAATTCACTTATCAAATTTAATCAATTCCGAATTTATAAACACGGTTATAAATTCTATTTCCATTTTAATAACAACTTCGACTTATAAATCTTCTTTTATTAACTTCTATATTCAACTCATCAAAATAAGTGATTCCGGATTTATAAACAACTTTTATAAATTTCAATTCTATTCTTCTAACAACTTCGATTTATAAATTCCTTTTATTAACAAATTCAATTTATAACTCGATATAAATATCACAAGTCCATATTATAAGTTAATAACTTATCATTCATTTTCAACTTCACAATTTATAAGTCTATAAATTCCTATCCACTTATGGAATCCATTTTTATTTGACTTTAACACTTAATAAAGCTCATTTCAAAAGGCCAATATTTTCAATTTATAAAAATAACAATTTTTATAAATCTTTTTATATGAATTGTTTAAAATACTTCAACAATTCCAATTTAAACTATTTCATAATCCTTATCAATTGTTTATTTCAAAAATAACATTTTTTTGTCGTATTTCACAAAAATCACAATTTTTACTAACATTTAAAATTTTAACATTTATTTATTTAAAATAAACCAATTCAAAAATTTCAATAAAACGTATATTTCTAAAAATCACTTTAAAAATCCTTTTAAATTAAAAGTCGTTATTTTTACATTTCAAAACTGAATCCGATGATGCTACAGCACCAATCAGTCCATCACAACAGTCAAATATCATATATCATCATATGATAACAGAATATATCAACATATCTGTAAATAATCAATACGGTGAGGAATCCAGTTGGATCCCTCCAACCTGTTTCCCTGCATCCACAGATGTTAGCACAATACCAATTCCGCTCCAGTACGGAATTATCGCGGTATATAGGTTTTTATAAATCCGCTTACTAACGGCGCAATAGGGTCTCATCCGCTATACGAGGCGGGAAATCAATCAATCCAATATATACATATGCCAATATGTATATATTGCTATATATAGATATATCCTAAAATATCTAATATCAACAATCCAAACAGACAATCAAACAATAACTGAAAATTCCACTTTTCAATTTGAGTGAGAAAATAATCTCACCTTGATTTTAATTCTGATTCCAGCGTTTATTTCGAATAAATTAAACAAGCGTTTAATTTTACTCAAAAATTTCACTGACCCCGATCGCTTCCAATTCAGTTCCATCGCGAAGTATTCGACGATACGATTCCAACGCATGTTGTTTCGTCAATTTCTGATCACGCAGCAAAAATATATGCTATTACAAAGATTACACAATTTAAATTAAAATTCGATTTACATATTTCTTTTATTATCAAAACCCTACACTGCATCACAGCCGCACGTTTTGAAATCATCAGATCCCAACCGCGTGATGACTCTTCCCTCTTCCACGCGAAAACTTCCCAGGTATCGTTCGTGAAAACGAACCCATCAGCCGCCTTGCAAACCCTAACCACCGCGACCAACTCCTTCATCTCGAAGACGATCAAGACCCAGCTAGAGACGCGCCACGACGAACTCCACATGCGACGTGAAGGCCAGCGAGCTCGGTGGTCCCCAGCCCTCTCGAAACGCGCGCGAACCCCTGATGGACGCGGCTCCTTTTTCCCCTCCACACTGCGCGATACCCCATCACAACCGCATAGATCCAAAACTCTCCCCGAGCTCTAGAACTCCCGTGTTGAACATTTTTCGATTAGATGAACGGATTGGAAGAATTTGAAGGAGAAAGGATTGCAATTTCTGGCCGTCGAAATTAATGGTGGCGGCTGCATTATATTCTTAGGGTTAGGGTTTTATTTTTGGAAAAAGAAAAAATTGAAGTGTATATATAGAAAGTCTGACGAACACTATTCACTCGGAAATTTCCAAACTCAGATTTACGCGCAGTGACTAGCGTTTCTGGGGTTTATCCCACGTTCCGAACACAATGGAACAGGTTTCGAAAGCTAATTCGATCGTCTGTGTGAGATATGACAATAAACGATCAATTTAAATTAAACCGATTTAAATCGATTTCGAGGCGTTTTGATTCGTACCGGACAAACGGTAATTCCAAAAATTACGAAATTTGAAATCTTACAATAATATCACATTACGGATCCGATGAAACTGGTTTCGTCGAAATCCGAGACCTTTTGAAAAATGACTATTTTAACTCGACGATTCAAAATTAAAATGATATCGATGCGTTTCGAGTTGCCACGGTCAAACGACAACTCCGATTGATACGAAAATTGAAATCCGATAATAACTAACTATTACGGATCCAATGGAGCTGGTCTCGTTCAATTCTGAGACTGTCCGAAAATTGACTATTTTTACAGTCGATAATCAAATATTAAAATATCGATTTTCACAATTTAACCCCAAATTCACTTTTAAGAGTTCTAAAGTATTTCTATAACTCCAGTATGATTAAATAAAATTTCCCAAATCATTTTCAATCATTTTAAACTCGATTTTCAATTACCTCTGGAATTTCACTATTAAATTATTGATTTAACTATCCAATTAAATCCAATATTCGAGAAATAAATTATTCGACTTCTAAATTCCATTTATTAATATTTAAAATCAATTAAATATTCGAATTTTAATTATCAAAAATTCTGGGTCGTTACAAACTTCCCCCCTTAAAAGAATTTCGTCCTCGAAATTACAAGTTAGGAAAAATGGTCCTTAACTCGTCTACTATTTTTCAACATCCAATAGTTTTATCAATTTATCAAAACAAATCTTCCTACTAAAGATTCGTTATCATTTAATTTCATTTTCCAACTTCAATTATAAGTTTCAACAGCATTGTTTACTTCAAAATTCAAATTCGAGTTTAAATTCAAATTTTAAACTTTCAAAATTTTCTCAAAAATTTTCTAACGCCCTAAATTTTCGAAAATTTTTGCCAGCGTCTCCTTTGCGCGGCTAATACGTCACTACTACAAAACGTCCCTACGGACTCTCAGATTTCAAAAAGAAAAAGAAAAAGCCAAGCGGCTAGAGAGAAATCATCAAAAACTCATATTATAATTCAAATACATACCTTTTCGAGCAAATTCGAATTGTCTTCGAAATCAAAATTTCAATTCCTTTTATAACACCTGTATGTCCTACTAGCCATAATATCTAGTTACAGCATTCAAACTATTCTGCAAATTTAATTACCAAATTTTCAAGGTAAACTGCATATACATTTTTAGCTTACTTCACTGTTGAAGTTACATATTCATATCCATTCAAATTTACATTTCAAATTCATTGAATTCACTTTACCATTTTAATTCATCTTTCAATTTACTTTATTCAATTCAATTCATTTGCTTACGAATTCGAAATGAATTTTAACATTCAATTTTATTTTCTCGCATTTGCCATTGCAAATTTATTTATTTGTTCACAAATTCTTTCATTTCAATTTGAACTTTTCATTTCAATCAGATTCCCAATATTCTATAAGTTATCAACTTATTAATATTTCGTAAGTATTTTTAAATAGGATTCCAGAGTCGTTTCCACTTTTTCAAAACCATTTGAAAACAATTCAAATTATCCTTTGAATTTCAAAACAAAATCCAAATTTTCAAACAACTCCTATTTAAAACAATTTGGCAGCAATTTCTCTTTTGGAAACCCGAAAATGAACATCAGTAATGCTGCAGTCATTACCGAAGTTATTTTCCAGCGACCGAAAAGAGTTTAGAGCTTTCATCTCTTCAAAATACTTTTCAAACCCTTTGAAATCCATTTTCAAATCAAAAAGATTTAAACTTACAAATCTCCAAAATTTTCAAATTCTTTTCAAAACAATTCCAAAAACTTCTCTGGAATCTCATTTTAAATTACAAATTACATTTATAATTTACATTCTCAAATTTCATTTGCATGTGAATTTTATTTCTTTAACTTTGGAGTTACGCTTTCAATTTCTTATTCAGTTTCATATAATAATGATAACATTTCAATATTATCACTTTCCTATCAACCATGCAACCATATACTATGATAATTCATAGAAAAACATTTCTTTTCTATACAAAAATAGTTTTGGGCAAAATTATTTCATTTACCCTATTTAAAACAATACTGTGCCGAATTGTTCTATATAAGTGTTTAGAGATCCCTATCGATAGAGTTGTACGGACAATACCGACCAGAATCCATATACCACTCAACAAACCAATCATCACAATATAAAACAATTTTATATTCACTAACAAATACGCACTCGTATCTATTATTACACTCAAACTCATTCTAGAGTACTACTGACTCTATCTCTAATGAGTAACACCCAACAGAGCAGGGTTGTCGCTTAACCATATGCTCTGATACCACTTGTAACATCCCGAAAATTTTCGACTTTCGAAAATTCAACATCGATACTCACTTTACCGACTGCTGAGCCATCGAATGCCGGAAACCCGGAAAGTTATGGTTTTAAGAAAAAGAAGAAGTAGAAGAAGAAGAAAAAGAGAAGAAGAACAACAAAACAACAACAGATACAGAACAGAGACAATATCAGAATCTTACACATCGCAGCGGAACAATATATAATAGATAAATGAATAATCTTTAAACAAAGAACTATATCATTTTATAACATACATCAATCATCAGAGTCACTATACAACTCACTACAACAATGGACAGTTATATAAACTTGTCCTCATACAGAATACACAGCGGAATAAATACTATCAGATACAAATACTACGTCTCGTCATCCAGAATATCTCCAAGCTCCAGAATATCCAGAGTAACCTGGTAATATAACTCTAGGCTGCCCGTGTGGAAATTGGTGGGCACCCAGAGTTTAGAAGGGAACAATAAACTCCGAGTCAGTCATGGTGACTGGTGTGAGATCGTAAAACAGTTATTTTATCTTTAAAATAAATAGCAGAGAATTTTAATGTCAATTCGCAATGCTTTTGGAAAATGAAACTACCATAAGACCTCCCACCACACACACAATGCAAACGCAGACTTGGAGGAGATTTCTTCTTATGTTAGTCAAAGATGCTTACTACGCAAAATCAAATCATTTTTGATATTATTACTAGTGCATAGTGGAAAACATTTCGAAAGTAGAATATAAATCTTAGCCAGCATAGGTACCATTATATTATGCCTGCTATAGCTGCCTCCTGAGGAGACAGGTTATACAATTGAAATCGTAAAGGCTCGTATTGTTTCTTTGGATTTCCAACAAATGGTCAGGCTAAGGAACTTCCTATCCACGATGGGTACGTCCCTGGAATAGACGACCCGAGAACCTAACCGGATCTCTGCCAACACAAGGCCGGGTTACCTCTGCAAAAATAGGTAACTACTGACACGCGTATGCCATCCCCCGATCGTCACCGATCTTCCCGAGGATCCCCGATTTCCAACAAACCACATAGATAATAATAATGCAGTAACCACAGAGGTTAAGTATCTGGGCTCCATACCATGATACCACCTTTATCCAGAAGGAATGACATACACTAAGGGGCGCTACTCCCTAGAACCTTGCTGCATTCGTCCTGTTTCGACCATTTCCGGGGTGTGAGGCTCGACGAAGTCTCGTCCACAAAGCTACGCTTTCTACAAAAAGCCCTGCTTCGGGTCAAACAAAATGATCAACCTATGATCACAAAGATATAAGATCAAGCAAATGATCATATCACAAATGATCAAACACCGATCATTTCACAGCAACACTCAGTATGCCACGTTACCAAATTGGGATATATCGCTGATGAATTTCAACTACATAACCTCTGAGCTCGTACGTCTCAGAGAAGGGTGTTAAGCTAAGAGAATAAATTCTCCGCCACCAACAGAAATGTATTTGAAAGAAATCAGCTTTACATCTCAAATTGTAACGTCAGACACACAATCCATACAAGTCTGTTCCGGGATCGAACAGAACCGAAGGCACTTCTCACGAAGCCCTTGCATATCCGGATAATTTTCAATCACGTCAGGACTTCCCGTCACTAAGGGTGATAAAACCTCTAAACCGAGGATCAGTCGGTGTAGAGTAACTCGACGGTAATCCTTACGTTTTCAAAAATATCCGGTCTTCAACACCGGTCTTCAATTGCGATTCATAACGACGTATCACATATTCGGAATGGGTTATACGACCCCATGGTCCTTTCCCGGCTAACCCGAATAGTGAGCGTATATTTAAAAACAAGTGTGGCATTCAAATTCATACAATTCACAACAAATACCTATCTAAAGGTAATTATTGATAGTCGGTTATTTAACTATCAATAAAGATGCGCAACATCATCAGATTCCAAATAATTTTCCAAATTATTTCATCTTCCAAAAATATCTTTACTAGATATATAATTTCCACACTTAACCGTTTGAAAAACAAATTTCAAATATTCACATTTCATTTTATCTTTAAAAGATAAAATTCAAAACAGTTCATTTCATATTGGAAAAGCGTTTCCATACTTATTTAAAAATAAGTATTTCACAAATCATTTATTTTCAACATTTAGAAAATATTCGATATACTTAAATCAAATTAAGTATAAATTCATTCTTTAAGGAAATCATTCTCTTTAAACACATTTATTTGAGTCAAAACGAATGTTACGTAAAACATCGTTACGACGACTCAAAATCACTAGTATAGGGATTCGAAATTTAGATATATAAATCCCAATACTACATCAAAACATTTCCTTTCGGAAACCATTTACTATAACAACAGTGTTATAGTCCATCATTTCCTTATTTCTCGAAAACGTCTATTTCAACAATAAATGTTGAAATCTATGTATTCGATACTTATCATGTTTTAAAACATCTTTTAAACAATTAACTTCATTTCTGTAATATCGCTTTCCCAAAACAAGTTCATTTTACTTAACAATATATTCACTGTCCAAAATCGTGAATATACCTTCTTTAATAACCTTCTACAATTCACTTATCAAATTTAATCAATTCCGAATTTATAAACACGGTTATAAATTCTATTTCCATTTTAATAACAACTTCGACTTATAAATCTTCTTTTATTAACTTCTATATTCAACTCATCAAAATAAGTGATTCCGGATTTATAAACAACTTTTATAAATTTCAATTCTATTCTTCTAACAACTTCGATTTATAAATTCCTTTTATTAACAAATTCAATTTATAACTCGATATAAATATCACAAGTCCATATTATAAGTTAATAACTTATCATTCATTTTCAACTTCACAATTTATAAGTCTATAAATTCCTATCCACTTATGGAATCCATTTTTATTTGACTTTAACACTTAATAAAGCTCATTTCAAAATGCCAATATTTTCAATTTATAAAAATAACAATTTTTATAAATCTTTTTATATGAATTGTTTAAAATACTTCAACAATTCCAATTTAAACTATTTCATAATCCTTATCAATTGTTTATTTCAAAAATAACATTTTTTTGTCGTATTTCACAAAAATCACAATTTTTACTAACATTTAAAATTTTAACATTTATTTATTTAAAATAAACCAATTCAAAAATTTCAATAAAACGTATATTTCTAAAAATCACTTTAAAAATCCTTTTAAATTAAAAGTCGTTATTTTTACATTTCAAAACTGAATCCGATGATGCTACAGCACCAATCAGTCCATCACAACAGTCAAATATCATATATCATCATATGATAACAGAATATATCAACATATCTGTAAATAATCAATACGGTGAGGAATCCAGTTGGATCCCTCCAACCTGTTTCCCTGCATCCACAGATGTTAGCACAATACCAATTCCGCTCCAGTACGGAATTATCGCGGTATATAGGTTTTTATAAATCCGCTTACTAACGGCGCAATAGGGTCTCATCCGCTATACGAGGCGGGAAATCAATCAATCCAATATATACATATGCCAATATGTATATATTGCTATATATAGATATATCCTAAAATATCTAATATCAACAATCCAAACAGACAATCAAACAATAACTGAAAATTCCACTTTTCAATTTGAGTGAGAAAATAATCTCACCTTGATTTTAATTCTGATTCCAGCGTTTATTTCGAATAAATTAAACAAGCGTTTAATTTTACTCAAAAATTTCACTGACCCCGATCGCTTCCAATTCAGTTCCATCGCGAAGTATTCGACGATACGATTCCAACGCATGTTGTTTCGTCAATTTCTGATCACGCAGCAAAAATATATGCTATTACAAAGATTACACAATTTAAATTAAAATTCGATTTACATATTTCTTTTATTATCAAAACCCTACACTGCATCACAGCCGCACGTTTTGAAATCATCAGATCCCAACCGCGTGATGACTCTTCCCTCTTCCACGCGAAAACTTCCCAGGTATCGTTCGTGAAAACGAACCCATCAGCCGCCTTGCAAACCCTAACCACCGCGACCAACTCCTTCATCTCGAAGACGATCAAGACCCAGCTAGAGACGCGCCACGACGAACTCCACATGCGACGTGAAGGCCAGCGAGCTCGGTGGTCCCCAGCCCTCTCGAAACGCGCGCGAACCCCTGATGGACGCGGCTCCTTTTTCCCCTCCACACTGCGCGATACCCCATCACAACCGCATAGATCCAAAACTCTCCCCGAGCTCTAGAACTCCCGTGTTGAACATTTTTCGATTAGATGAACGGATTGGAAGAATTTGAAGGAGAAAGGATTGCAATTTCTGGCCGTCGAAATTAATGGTGGCGGCTGCGTTATATTCTTAGGGTTAGGGTTTTATTTTTGGAAAAAGAAAAAATTGAAGTGTATATATAGAAAGTCTGACGAACACTATTCACTCGGAAATTTCCAAACTCAGATTTACGCGCAGTGACTAGCGTTTCTGGGGTTTATCCCACGTTCCGAACACAATGGAACAGGTTTCGAAAGCTAATTCGATCGTCTGTGTGAGATATGACAATAAACGATCAATTTAAATTAAACCGATTTAAATCGATTTCGAGGCGTTTTGATTCGTACCGGACAAACGGTAATTCCAAAAATTACGAAATTTGAAATCTTACAATAATATCACATTACGGATCCGATGAAACTGGTTTCGTCGAAATCCGAGACCTTTTGAAAAATGACTATTTTAACTCGACGATTCAAAATTAAAATGATATCGATGCGTTTCGAGTTGCCACGGTCAAACGACAACTCCGATTGATACGAAAATTGAAATCCGATAATAACTAACTATTACGGATCCAATGGAGCTGGTCTCGTTCAATTCTGAGACTGTCCGAAAATTGACTATTTTTACAGTCGATAATCAAATATTAAAATATCGATTTTCACAATTTAACCCCAAATTCACTTTTAAGAGTTCTAAAGTATTTCTATAACTCCAGTATGATTAAATAAAATTTCCCAAATCATTTTCAATCATTTTAAACTCGATTTTCAATTACCTCTGGAATTTCACTATTAAATTATTGATTTAACTATCCAATTAAATCCAATATTCGAGAAATAAATTATTCGACTTCTAAATTCCATTTATTAATATTTAAAATCAATTAAATATTCGAATTTTAATTATCAAAAATTCTGGGTCGTTACATACACCATATTGCACATATATTTAAATGCATAAAAACCTACCTTTTATTAGCAATTTTAGCTAGCAATCTTCCATATAGCAAAGCAATGTTTTTAGACCTATATAGCAAAGTAAAAAAGAATAATTAGGGTGCAAATCTATAAAAGAGTTAAATGCTTAATATAAAACTTAATTGATTTTTACTAAGTCATTTGTAGATTTGATGACCACCTTGGACAATTTCTAGCATCTGAGTTGGGAATTTGGAGGTGGGACATTTACAGGCTTGCACCTACCTGCTTAGTGAGAAATTATGAAATGGTATGCAAGATTAGTTCAAAAAACACAAATTTACTTCAGAAAAGCTTGAACGCTTACTGTCATATTTTGTAAGTGTTCAAACCTCTTGTTTGGAACAAAGTTGTAAATAGGATTTATGCACTTATGTAAGGTTGCCTCTACATTTGCATCTAAGTTCCATCAATAGCCCTTCCGATTGCTTCTAAGATCGTGTTTCAACATAAAGCAATATAATAAAATTTTCTAATTTTTAATATATATTCATCATAAACCATAAAATAATTACATATTTTAGAAAGCTGAATATATGGAAGTTAGATTTCAATTAGAAACCTGCATTATTCATGGCAGCTCTCTGATTGCTTAGTTCCACATTATCACTTCTTCTTGCTACTTCGTGTATAGCCTTAGACTCAATATTCTTCAACTTTGGTTGCATCTTGCATGTATTTCACCCTGTATTTCAGCCTAATCATAATGCAACAGCCTCTACCCTGCCAGTCTCTTACTTCTAACCGTGCATCTCATGCTCGATTCCACCTTTCAGATTTTGTCTTCTGATTCACGTCTTGACCCAAACTAATTACTACCCAATTCAGGTTGGAGCTAGCCTGTATCTCAGCCCTGAAGGCATTGCAACAGCCCTATTTTATCATCAAATTCAGCAGTCCCGTCCTTTCCAACATCGTCCGTACTTACATCATCATGCCTCTATTTAGATTTCAACAGCACCAGCTTATATACTTCGCGACTTCCGTCTAGTTGCTGCACCACCTTTCGTTCGCTCTGGTCTCAAGTTTACACAGCGAATATAACTCAATTATTAGTACTAATCTCATCAAGTATTAATCAAACAAAATAGAAAAGGTTGATTTAGAATCAGGACTTAGTTAACGAAGGAGTACACAATTTCTATCTTCTTGGTGTTATGTTGGGTAATAAAAGAAGAATTACCTCGTATTCCAGAACCAATGATGCCCAAAGAATCATTCTTCTTTTAATTCCTTGAAATCAACCATCCAGCTCAGCGGATTTTCTAATTAATTAATTTATTTCTTCAGGCTTCCATTCCAAGCTGATTGAATGCATGCCAACCATTAAGGTATATAGATAATGGTGCTCCTATTGCTTTAATTGTTTCTGATTTCTCCAATATCAGACTGTTTAATTCTTTTTTGCATATTCGTAACGGTGTTATTAAATTGAATTTAAAGCTCCCGTTGCTTTAAGTGTTTACGATCTCTCCAATATCAGACTGTTTAATCCTTTTTAGCAAATATTCATAATGGTGTTATTAAATTGAATTTAGAGCTCCTGTTGGTTTAAACATAATACGACATCATCCAAAAAAATATTCAGTGATATCCTTGACATTATCGGTAAAGAAAATAATGATTGCTGCAGGAGAAACCAGCTCAGATAGAATTTGCATTAGAGGAAGATCAACATGAAAAGCAAATTTTACCGGAGAGTAACAGGAGATGAAATTTAACCTAATGGTGGGCATAGTGAAAACCAAATTTGATGAAAATGAGATTTAACTTAAGAATTACTTCCAGGAGGATGCACTATCCAATGGCTCAAAGAAAGAAGGAACTAAAGTTCAGAATGTATCTATATTAAAGCATATAGTAATGTTGGTTTATCTTAAGACATAAGCAGACTTATGCTTGAAATTTGAATAAATGAATTCTTAATCAATAAGTTATTACACAATATTACTTCCTTATTGGTTATAATACAATAAACTATGTGATAGAGTTAAGGGTATGCCCTAGGGACGATTATGTAATTTGTTACATATATCTAACTCGTTGACCAATCTTGTTCAAAATAAAGGTATTTTCTTTCTATTATATACTTGATATAATGTGGTTACATTAATTAATCAACTAATTAAAAGTATATCTAATAGAAAATCCACAAATGGTATGTTTTATGATAGTAGTTACAAAGTGTTGTAACCATGAGTAATTTATCACGATGAAACAAATATACCATTTTAAATGTTCCTAATCAAGATGCATCGAGACTGGATATCGAAGTATCCATTAAGACTAGAGTACATAACGCTCTCCAAATGTTGGGGAGTGTATTACTCACGACCGTTGGGGGCATCAAGGGGTTACGTACTGAAAGTTATTGGATAACCATGGAATGACTCACTAGATAGTTTTCTGTTGGTTAATAAAACTAAGGTCAAGCAGAGAATATCGATGTGACTAATTTACACAGTTCTCTCGACTTAGGAATACTATTGATCTTCAATGTGAAAGCTCTGCTTTGATTATAGTTAAATCATGGCACGATGTCCATCGAACGACTATAGTTGGGTCGAGTGGAAGCGTTGAAAGTGAAACACTATACAAGAGAGGATTCGTCTCCTCAGTTATATGAGTTTAGTATCACAGTCAACTGAAGTCAACTCAAAGTCAAAGTCTCTGGCCAGAGCATTTCGGTTAATAATAATAATTATTATTGAACCAATGACTTTACGTTTGGACTATAAAGTTGAATGTGGATGATATTGGAATTCTGACCATTACCAAATTCCATAAATCCAAAATGATATAGTTTTGACGAAGAGAATTGGTGTAAATAATTGTCACTATTAGGTAACGCTTATAATAAATAAAATTGGATTTTACCAAAAGATGTGTAAGCGATGAATTCAGCCAAAATGTCACACCACCTGCTAAGTGACGTATGAACGTTAATATTTGAATTTTTCAATATTAATCGTCGACTGAATTTACACATTTGAGTCGCACAACCGTAATGATGAATTCTCCCAAAAACCTCATGATTTAATTAATTTATCAAAAGTTGTAAATTAATTAAATTAATTAGTATTTGAGCAATATTAATTTTTTTTATTTGATGTTTGGGAGTTATTTGTAATTATTTGAATGCATTTATAAAAGTTATATTTGCACGCATTGATATCATTGTAATTAAATAAAAGATAATTACATGCGTCAATTTGTGGAATCTTATGTCATTTGATGGCATCTAATTTTCAACTATACCATGTAAAGAAATAGGAGTGAAAAGAGAAAGTTAATCAAGAGAATTAATTAAAGAAGTTTTAATTAAAGAATGGGAAATGTTTCCCTCTTTCAAATAAAACATATTCTCTAATTCATTCTGTACGTACAATTGAGCTTCTCATTTTTCATTCTTCTTTCTATAACTTTTCTGGTTCTCTCCTTCTTTAATGGCTGAAAATATGAGATCTTCCATGGCTTCAATTATTCCTAAAATCAAATACAAATAAAATCAATTCTAAAAAGTTGTTTATTCCTCTTGATCCTTGCAACATCTGGAGACTGATTTCTGAATTTAGGAGATTTGATTCATCATTCAAGGTACGATTCATTGGCTACATCTAGAGGAAAAATTCAATGTTTCTAGGTGTACTTCAAGACTTTGGAATTAAGGTACAATCTTTTTATTCTAATAATTTTGATATGATGTTTTAATGAAAAATTTGAATATCTTAATTTATGTGTGTATAATATTGTCTCATTTGATTTGAAAATGGATTATGTATTTTAAGTTGTTTATTATATGAATTGATTATTTTTTTATTTAGATAAATAAAAACTGAAACTTGTTTATGATTAGATAATATTTTTATTTTAGATCCATGTTTAAACATTCAAATCAAAATGTAATTTTTTTATTTGAATGTTTACATTATTGTTTGCATTTTTACTGTAATAGAAACTTATATATGATTAAAGGATGTTTTGATAATAAATTGATTACAATTAATTTCTAATTTTTTTACCCTATTTGACATCACAATTTTCCTTCTTTAACTATTCAAAGGATTTTAACATATTGCTTAGTTCAGTATGTACCACCTTCTGTTTATAAGTATTTATTTATATATGTTGAATCTCCTTAGATTTGAAAGTTTATTTGTTCTTATTATCTGCATCTTATTGTAATTGAAACCCACACATGATTAAAGGATGTATGGATAATAAATTGGTTTCAATAAATTTATATATTTGTTACCGTATTTGACATGACTAATATCTTTCTTTAAGTATTAAAAGGATTATTAATATATTGCTCAGTTTAGCGTGTTTCACTTTTGTTTTAAAAAAATATTTATTCAGATAGGTTGAATCTCTTTTGATTTGAAAGTTTATTTGTTCTTATTAACTGCATTTTATTATAATGAAACCAAACAAGATTGAAGGATATTTTAATAATAAATTGATTACAATAAACTTACAAATTTGGTACCCTATTTGACATGACTAATACTTTTTAAGTATTCAAAGGATTGTTAATATATTTCTCAGTTTAGTATGTTTTACTTTTGTAAATAAAATTCATATAGGTTGAATCTCTTGATTTAATTGTATACATATATATTTTGTTAACTAATTTAAGTTTATATAAGTTCATAAATACATCAGAAAAATTTAAATGTTACATGGTTTATTTTGAATTAATTAAGAAGTTTTGGATTAATCTTTATATAGAAATAATTATATATATATATATGTGTACATATAAAACTTAATGTTTACATTTCAAATTGTATATTTTAAATGCTTTATTAATATCAAACAATTTTAAATGGTGCAGTAGTTTATGCATATGAATTATTGTTGGCTATTCCTAATCTTATGTCGTAATGATTCATTTATTGCTAAATGAATGCTGCATAAATCAAGTTTGTCAAAAAGGGGAAGATGAATCATTCATCTTTGTCGTCTTTTATTTCTTTCCTTTTTTTCCCTTATGTGATTTCCTTTAAATATATTCTTATTTATTCATATACATCATGTTATCAATTGATCATACTTGCCTTATGTTTAACTATTTTGTCACTCAATTAAGGAATGAATATATTTGATATGTTCAAACCTTATATTTATATCCCATTCTTTATTGTTTTAGAATCAAAATAATAAATTAAAATATGGTAATAAATAAAATAATGATTTTATTTAAAAGAAATTTAGATAAGATCTAAATATATTTAGACTTCATAGGCCCATTAATGATCCAAAAATGGTAAAATTTTTGAAATTCTCTCATTTCTTCCTGTAACGACCCAGAATTTCGGTCATTTGAAATTCGTATATTTAATTGATTTTAAATATTCACACGTAAATTTTATAACCTGGATAAATTATATTTGAAATATAGTGATTTAATTGGATAATTAAATTATTAATTTAATATTTGAAATTGCAGAAATAATTGAAAATTGAATTTAATGTGAATAAAAATGATTTGTAAAGTTGTAATAAATCATATTTGAATTAGAATGATGTTAGATAACTTTTTAAATTGATTTAAAAGTTAATTTGTTAAAATTGAATATTTTAATATTTAATTAACGAGTAAAATTAGCCATTTTTCAAATAGTATCAGAATTTGATGAAACTAGTTTCATTGGATCTGTAATGTTATATTATTGTAAGATTTCAAATTTCGTCTCAATCGGATTTAAAGTGTGTCCGGGGCAAGCTAAAACGCGTATAAATCTGTTTAAGTGAATTTTAAATTTAAATAAGTCGATTCGAAAACCTATCTTCCAAATACGATTGAATTGGCTTTCGATATATATTCCATTGTGTTCGGAATAGGGGTAAAACATTATAAACGCCAGGCAACATGCTTCGTTTCGAGTTCGAAAATTTTGACGATGAATAGTGTCGCAACATTTTCTATAAAAGGCCAACTTTTATTTCATTTTGCATCAAACCCTACTAGGGTTAGGGCTAGCCGCCACCTAGCTTTCTATGGCCGAAAATGTTCCATCCTTCTCTCCTTAATCCCTCTCAATCCACTAACAATTACGAAAAACTATCAACTCCAAAAATGTCAAGCGTGATGAGATCTATGTTTTCAACGGTTGTGATTGGATTTAATTGAGCGAATCAATGGCAATTCGAGTTCAAAGTCGTATGGTTCGAGCACAATTTTCCACACAAAGGAGCAGCCGATTTCATCAATATTCAAGGTGGAGATGGAGCTCGCGAAGGGCTTTAGCACGGTGGTCGTTGATCGTTGCATAAGTGGATGATGGAGGAGCATAAATTCACGAAATAGAGGCGGCAATATGGGTTCACGTACGCAAAGAACGAAGGGAGGAAGAAGATCTCACATGCGGCCTGGATCTGATGGGCGAAAATCAACGGCCCTGAATCGTTGAGGTTTAAAATTAAAAAGAAAATTTGTAAATTATTATATTATAAAATTGTTTAAACTTTAAAACATCATAACTTTGTCATACGAGGTTGAAAATTGACGAAACGAACTGCGTTGGGTCCGTACTGACGAGCACTACATTTTATAGCTTGTTTGGAGTTGATTGGAGCTAGTGTGAATTTTTGGTAAAATTGAACGGCTGTTTAATTTTATTCGGAATAAAACACTGCCACTGCTATTGGAAGTAATGTGAGTACAACTCACTCTCTCTGACTCACTGATATTTTTATATAAGTGAGAAATAAATTTATATTATGCTGATTGATGATTGTTTGGATGATATATGATATATCGTATATATATTGATTGGTACTTGGATATATACCTGCCTATTGGAGCAGATGAACCTATATGTTCCCATGTATGAGCGGATGACCCTTTGTATGCGTGTCTGCTCGAAGCGGACATTGTACACATATTCTCATATGTATATTTGTTGCAGGTGACAGGTTGGAGGGATCCAACTAGATTCCTCACCAGTATTGGTTTATTTACAGATATTGTGATATATTCTGTTATGATGTGATATTTGATGATTTGGATGCCGTGATTGATGTATTTGGTGTTGTTGCATCATTGGGCTTATTTTTGGAATTTAAAAATGTTAAAGTGATGATTTTGAATTTAAAAGGATTTTCATGTGATTTTGAAAATATACATTTTGTTGATTTTTGAATTGATTTATTTTAAATAAATTAAAGATATAATTTTTATGTTATAAAAAATTATGATATTAGTGAAATATAATCGAAATGTGATTTTTGAAGTATGAAGTTGATTAATTTGTAAAATAGTTTAAATTTGGATTTTTTGAATAATTATAAATGGTTTACTTATAAGATTTATAAAATCGATATTTTTATAAATCAGAATAATGGAATTATAATGGAGTTTTTATAAGTGTTAAATTGGAGTTATAAATGGTTTTTTTTAAGTAAATAAGATTTGTGGTTTTGTAAAGTTATAAGATGAATGAATTTGTGAATAAATAGAATTATAAGTAATTTACTTATAATTTGGACTTTGACTGTAAAAGATATATATATATATATATATATATATAGAATTGGTTAATAAAGGGATTTTATAACTTGAAGTTTTTATAATATATAAATGGAATTATAAACATTGTTTTATAAATCTGAAGTCAATTGATTTCGATAAGTTAAATATAGAAGTTTATTTAAAGGGATTATATTCATGATTTTGGACAGTGAATTATCCTTTTAAATTTAATATGAAATAGTATTGATTTTGGTAAGAGAAGTATATCCATGATTTTGGACAGTGGATTATCCTTAATTAAATGTATAGAAATATTGGATTTGATAAATGGTCTATATTCACGATTTTGGACAGTGAATAATATTTTAAATTAAATAAATGTTTTGGTAAGTGATATTTTAAATAGAGTTAAATGGTTTAAAGATGTTTTAAGATGTGTTGAGTATTGAAACCACAAATTTCAACATTCATTGTTGAAATAGATGTTTTCGAGAATTAAGGAAATGATGGACTATAACACTGTTGTTATAGTAAATGATTTTCGAAAGGGAATATTTTGTACAGTATTTGGGATTTATATATCTATCTTATTTTCGATTCCCAATACTATTGGTTTTGGGTTGTTGTAACGATGTTTTATGCAACATTCGTATTGACCCAAATAAATGTGTTTAAAAAGAATGTTTTCCTTACAGAATAAATTATATACTTAATCGTTATTTAAGTGTATGGAATATTTTCTAAGTGTTGAAAATAAATAGAATTGTGAATTACTTATTGTTAAATAAGTATGTGGAAATGTTTTCCAATATAGAATAGTGAAATGGTTTTGAGAATTATAACTTTTAAAAGATAATATGAAGTGAATATTTGGCAAATGGTTTAATTAATAAAGGATTAATTAAAAGGGCTTAGTGATTGTATATGGTGCCAAATATTTGTTTGTTTGTTTTGATAGTTAAAGTACCGACTATCAAACTTGGCCAAATTTTAGTTCCTCGACTTGATGTGGGAACTATTTAGTCGTACACTTAGTACGTAGCCTTCTGTGTAGGCTTGATTATCATTTGTGTTGAGGATGTTGATTCGTGTAGTGCGGAGTATTACTCCAATCTATCGAGCTTCCTTCTTGGTGTAACGACCCGACTTTCTTTGCCCAGAAAGACGCATCGTTATAAAGAAAGAAAGGGATAGAAGAAGAAAAGAAAAGAAGAGAGAACAACAACACATCAGAAATCTCACAGCGGAACGAGAAATATATTATCACATAAGATATTACATAGTATCATATACATCAGAGTACACAATTTATACATCACAGAATAGACAGTTATAAACTTCTGTCTATTATACAACACAAGTACACCAGTACAATACAGACTAATACAAACACAGCAGAAACTCTATATATCTACTCGCTGAAGCCTCCTGCTTCACAGCTCCTCCAGAATTCGTCAAGATTATCCTGAATCCCTTGACTACTCAATACAATATTGAGTACCCAAGAGTTTAATAAAACAGAAAATAAACACTTGGGTCAGACATGGGTCTGGTGTGAGTAAACGGTTAGATTGCTTAACTTTGAAAACCTTTGAAAACAAAAGTATCACGTAAGACTCCCCACAAATAAACATGGGTAAGTTTTTACCTTACGCTAACTAAAACATTTGATAGGAAATCCGATTGTATTATAATAGGGTCTAGGGTTTTCAAGTAAAATACAGAAATAGCTGAAATGCTTACATCTCACATTCCAACATAGTTGGGCACAACTAATACGTACGACACTTATTGGAGTTTGGATTCCATACAATGGCAGGGCTACTGGGGTACCGCCCGTCACAGTACGTGGCCTAGATCACCGTACCGAGGAGTACGCCCGCTCCCCTGCAACACAAAGCCGGAACCATCCCTTACTGGATAATTCCGAACAAGATAACCCCGTAGTTGGCGCGACCAACCACACACTAAGCCGAATAAAAGAAAAGGGACCTCTAGACAGGGATCTATCTTGCTCTCAGTGGGTGCTACCCACGAAACCTTGCTGCACCTCCCCTGTTTTAGCCATTCCCGGTTGATGAGGCTTGAGGTTACGATTACCTTTAATCAGAACATATCACTTAGAATGCTCATCGTCCTCCTGACGATGTGCTGAAAGCATTCAATCCATATAAGTTCGTTCCGGGTTCGAACGAAACCGAAGGCATTATCTCGTTACACTCGTTTTGGAATCACCCTCAGAGTTAACGACAATAACCCTTGCACTCTGAATCTTCATCTTCACTTGAGATTCACGACCTATCGTAAATTTGGATCGATGTGGTATTCAGGTCTCCAGACCTGGAATACCGGTATACGGAAACCCGATCCCGGTCTCATCGAAATCCAAAACGTATCTTTTAAGGCCAAGTTGTTTAAAGGTTTAAACATTTAACTTATATTCAGGATGATATCACAGATAGATAAATCGCATTATCACAATAGATAATTCATATCAACATTCATTTCACAAAGCAGCATATCACATATATCAGAGATATCCAAATCATCCAATATCAACCAATCACCCAATATCAATCATCCAATATTAATCAATCATCTAAACAAAATTGATTAACTCCATATCAATTTAATTAACCTTTAATTCAATTAATTATTATCCTTTAATTACTTGGATTATCAAAATCCTGCTTTCTATCATTAATTAATTACAAATTAATTAATTAATCATCTCTTAATGATCTTCCTTAATTAATCTCCTTTGATTAATTATCTTTAATTACATTCAAGTAATTATTCTTAACCATATACAGTAATTAACCTTTAATTACTATCATTAATTACAATAATTAATGAACCTTCATTAATTAATTAACTATAATTAATTATATTAATCCTTAATTAATTACAATTAATTAATCATACTTAAATTAATTGCTTTTATTAATCAACCTTGATTAATTAATAATCCTCTAATTACTTCATTAATTAATTACCTTCTAGTTAATTAAATAATTAATCTTTAATTAACTACATTCCTTAATTAACCTTAATTAATTATAAACAGTAATTAACCATCTTTTAATTACTTACCTTAATTAATTAATTCCTTAATTAATTATATTAATTATTCTTTAATCAGTTATTATTGATTAATTAATCTTAATTAATCAACCTTAATTACATCATTTATTATGTTAATTAATATTACTTAATTAATTAATTACTTCCTTAATTAATTACTCTCTTTTAATTAATTACCTTAACAAGATATTAATCACATTATAAATTAACCTTAACTCTTCAATTAATTAATTACTCTTTAATTAATTAACTTCAAATCAATTATATTAATTAATCCTTTAATTAATAACATCAAATGATTAACTCTTAATCACTTCCATTTAATTACTTCTATAAGTAATTATCCATTAATTACTTCCATAAGCAATTCCTCTTAAATTAATTACATTGAATAATTATCTATTAATTACCTCACTAAATAATTACACTTAATAAAAACATAAGTGATTATCTTTCTAAAATTAATTACATTAATTAATAAATAAATTAATCATCACTCAATCTCTAATTCATTTATTTCTTAATTACATTTATTCCCACTAATTACTTTATTAAGTAATTATTCTTAATTACAACAAGTAATTAAACTTTAATTAAATCTACTTATTTATTATCCTTAATTAAACTCAAATTATTTACTTTATTTAAAACCCATTTAAAAATCAATCATATATTTAAAAATGTAATTTTACTTTAAAACAATTTAAACCTTAAATTTTTATTATACTTAAAATCTTTGAAAATGCTTTTCAAACATGTTTAATTAAATTAAACAATTATTTATCTTTGAAATAATTATCATATCCTTTAAACTTATCTATTTAAAATATATTTGAAATCTAATTAAACATTACTTTATAATTTCTTTTGAAAATAACATTGAAACATTTGAAAAGCTTGAGTACATTCTTTAATAACCCAGTATACTCAAATTACCCGAGCCAAACACGTTTCTTCCCCGATCAAACTTCGAGTCGCTCGTCTACTCATCCACTTCGAGTCTTCACGCAGAATTCACGAGACCTTCCCGAGAAATCTTCTTCTTCCCCAATGTCGAACTCACCTGGTACACGAACGTGCACACGTGCACGTGCACGATCAAACCTCTCCCCTCCGACCATCCAACTGATCGCCGACCAACTCCATACGACCTCGACAACCCAACCATCAACCCAGAAACCAATCTCCACCATCGAAACGAAATTCGACCACCTCGATCAAAACTGGAACCCACATCTCGATCAGAAACAACCCATCGCCGACGAACTCCGCCTCGAGAAGCCTCGCCCACTTCGCCGCAGCTTCGCCACGACTCCAGCAAACTTTTCCCCCCATCGCGATCGTGTCCGATCCCCTATCCACGTCGAAACTCCTTTGACAACAGACGAACAAAAACTCCACCTAAAACCCTAGTTTGATCAATTACGATCATCATGGCCATTGGAAAAATTCAACGACATTTTTCCCATCATCCTCAACATGCAGACGAGCTTCAACCAAAATTCTAGCTACAATCATCATTCCAATCGACGGCAATCAACCCAAACGTTCCATTCGATTAACCCCAAAATTCTCACTATTCTCTAAACTAAAATTCATGATTTTACTTTTAAAAATCATAATTTCTAGAAGCAAAACATACTATATAAAAGAATCAAGTAATTAAGATACTTGAATTTTTGACATATATTTAGTTTTACTGTAAAATCCTATTTTCGAAATATTAACTAAATAATTCTACTTTAAACTATTTTTAAAAATGAATTTACATTGTTATAATCGTTTTCTTTGTAATCATCATAACCTAACAGTGATTCTTTGGGAAGTTAGGAATTTTTAAAGGTGGTTCTTGAACCAGAGATTTTACAGAGACCAGTCTATATATAAACACACAGACATGTCACAGTATATACATGCATTTATATCCATAAACTAAAAACTCAATCTACTAAATCATTCATTCATGCATTACATAACAACATAGTACAGTTTTAAAACTGTTTTTAAAATAATTTACTCATAGGTTATAAACAGAGAACAGGCAATTCATATACATATATCTATATACATGCACTTACACATATAAACACATGCAATCATATTTTATAAAGTTTCATCACTATCACATACCGAAATTTTCGACTTTCGAAGATTCGACATCGATACTCACTTTATCGACTGTCGAGCAATCGAGTGCCGGAAACTCCAATAGTGAGGGTTTTGAAAGAAAAAGTAGAAGAAAAGATAGAAGAGAAAGAAAGAGAGTAGAAAAAGAAAAGAAGAACAACACATCAGAACAGAAACAGATATCAGAATCTTACATATCGCAGCGGAACAATATATAATAGATAATTACTAGTCTTTTAAAACAAAGAACTATATCATTTTATACATACATCAATCATCAGAGTCAATATACAACTCAATACAACAATGGACAGTTATATAACTTGTCCTCATACAGAATACACAGCGGAATAAATACTATCAGATACAAATACTACGTCTCGTCATCCAGCTTATCTCCAAAGCTCCAGAATATCCAGAATATCCTGATAACATAACTCTAGGCTGCCCGTGTGGAAATTGGTGGGCACCCAGAGTTTAGAAGGGAAACAATAAACTCCGAGTCAGTCATGGTGACTGGTGTGAGATCGTAAAACAGTTATTTATCTTTAAAATAACAAGAAGATTTAAAGTCAAATTCACAATGCTTTTGGAAAATGAAACTACCATAAGACCTCCCGCCACACACACAATGCAAACGCAGACTTGGAGGAGATTTCTTCTTATGATAGTCAAAGATGCTTACTACGCGAAAATCAAATTCTTTTTGATATTATTATTAGTGCATAGTGTAGAAAACATTTCGAAAGTAGAATATAAATCTTAGCCAGCATAGGTACCATTATAGTATGCTTGCTATAGCTACCATATTAAATGGCAGGTTCTACAACTAAAACCGTACAAGTCACGTATTGTTTCTTTGGATTTCCAACAAATGGTCAGGCTAAGGAACTTCCTATCCACGATGGGTACGTCCCTGGAATAGACGACCCGAGAACCTAACCGGATCTCTGCCAACACAAGGCCGGGTTACCTCTGCAAAAATAGGTAACTACTGACACGCGTATGCCATCCCCCGATCGTCACCGATCTTCCCGAGGATCCCCGATTCCAACAACCACAAAGAAATAAATTTTTGCAGCAACCATAGAGGTTAAGTATCTGGGCTCCATACCATGATACCACCTTTATCCAGAAGGAATGACATACACTAAGGGGCGCTACTCCCTAGAACCTTGCCGCATTCTTCCTGTTTCGACCATTTCCGGGGTGTGAGGCTCGACGAAGTCTCGTCCACAAAGCTACGCTTTCTCGAAAAGCCCTGCTTCGGGTCAAACAAAATGATCAACCTATGATCACAAAGATATAAGATCAAACAAATGATCATATCGCAAATGATCAAACACTGATCATTTCACAGCAACACTCAGTATGCCACGTTACCAAATTGGGATATATCGCTGATAAATTTCAACTACATAACCTCTGAGCTCGTACGTCTCAGAGAAGGGTGTTAAGCTAAGAGAATAAATTCTCCGCCACCAACAGAAATGTATTTGAAAGAAATCAGCTTTATATCTCAAATTGTAACGTCAGACACACAATCCATACAAGTCTGTTCCGGGATCGAACAGAACCGAAGGCACTTCTCACGAAGCCCTTGCATTTCCGGATAATTTTCTAATCACGTCCGGACTTCCCGTCACTAAGGGTGATAAAACCTCTAAATTGAAGATCAGTCGATGTAGAGTAACTCGACGGTAATCCTTCCGTTTTCAAAAATATCCGGTCTTCAACACCGGTCTTCGAATGCAATTCATAACGACGTATCACATATTCGGAATGGGTTATACGACCCCATGGTCCTTTCCCGGCTAACCCGAATAGTGAGCGATTATTTAAAAACAAGTGTGGCATTCAATTCATCCAATTCACAACAAATACCTATCTAAAGGTAATTATTGATAGTCGGTTATTTAACTATCAATAAAGATGCGCAACATCATCAGATTCCAAATAATTTTCCAAATTATTTTTATCTTCCAAAAATATCTTTACTACATATATTATTTCCACACTTCAATCATTTGAAAACAATTTCAAATCAACTTCCACCTTTCAATTTATCTTTACTAGATAAAATCTCAAAACGTTCATTTCATATTAGAAAAGCATTTCCATACTTATTTAAAAATAAGTATTTCACAAATCATTTATTTTCAACATTTGAAAATATTCGATATACTTAAATCAATATTAAGTATACATTTCATTCTTTAAGGAAATCATAAATTTTAACATCTATTTGAGTCAAAAACGAATGTTGCGTAAAACATCGTTACGACGAATCAAAAATCATTAGTATAGGGATTCGAAATTAAAATAGATATATAAATCCCAATACTACATAAAAATATTTCCTTTCGGAAATCATTTACTATAACAACAGTGTTATAGTCCATCATTTCCTTATTTCTCGAAAACGTCTATTTCAACAATGAATGTTGAAATCTATGATTTCGATTCACAATACATTTTAAAACATCTTTAAAATGTTTAACTTCATTTTTAAATATCACTTCTTCAAAAATGAATCCATTTTATTTAGTAATATACTCACTGTCCAAAATCGTGAATATACTTCACTTAACCAAATTTCAATTTTTTCTACACATTTATTTCAAAACTAATTCGCTATCCAAATTCGCGAATATATCTTCTTTAATAACCTTCTATATTTGATTTATCAAATTCAATTGATTTCGAATTTATAAAACAACGATTATAAATTCTATTTCCATTTTATAACAACTTCGACTTATTTCTTTTTATTAACTTCTATACTTTACTTATCAAGATAAGTGATTTCGGATCTATAACCAACTTTTATACATTCCAATTCTATTTATAAAAACTTCAATCCCAAATCAATTTCGATATTGATTTAAAAATTTATTTATCACTACTAAGTAAATTCCTTATTTTCCTCAAATTATTCAATATTCTGTTTTTAACAATGGATTCTTCAATTTGAAATCATTTTACATTTATTTCCCAATTTGTTTCAATTTACCAATTAAATTTCTATTAGGATTCCCAACTTATCTTCTCTTAAATAAATTCCTTTTTAAGAAAATAAATTTCAATCGTTTCTTTCAATCTATTTTAAAAATCCAAATTTTAAATTAAATTCTTCAATTTAAAATCACTATTTTACGAAATCCATTTATTTAACATTTTCACTTTATTCTGGAATAAATTCGATAATACTATAAAAATCAACTTTTATACCTTTAAATTCTTTTCTTCAAAATTTCTTCAATTTCAAAAATTGATTCACTTAGAAATTTTCTACTTGAATCTCAAAAATTCAATTTCGTTTATCTTTGGATCCAATGATGTCAAAACATCCATTCAGCTGAATTTTAGTTTTCAAACAATTTCCAGATATCAATATGATTAATAGCATCACTATAATCATTCACAGATTCATATCACAATAGAAATAAATTCAATCAATGTGAGGGGTCCAGTTGGATCCCTCCAACCTGTTTCCCTGCATCCAAAGACGTCAGCACAATACCAATTCCGCTCCAGTACGGAATTATCGTGGTATATGGGTTTTATAAAAATCCGCTTACTAACGGCGCAATAGGGTCTCATCCGCTATACGAGGCGGGAATCAATCAATCCAATATATACATATGCCAATATGTATATATTGCTATATATATAGATATATCCTATCATATCTAATATCACATCAACATAGCAATCATATCATCAATCAATAACTGTAAAACACAATCTTCCTTCGAGTGAGAAAATCTCACCTTAGCTTTTATTTTGCAATCCATTTCCATCTCGACTTGTTTTCTCGATTATCTTGATTTTTAACCTTGTATAAATAATTATACAATTTATCAATATTTGAATTAAATCGAACAATTCAAATTTTCATTTGGTAAATTTATTTAAACCAAAAATTTTATTTTATCGGATGATTTCTTTTAAACCAATTTCTTTATAAATTTTATTCAACTACAATTTTACTTTAAATTAATATCTTTTAATAAATTTGTTTAACTAAAAATTTAATTTAAAACCAAACTTCCTTTAATGGTTTAATTTACTACAAATTTAATTTTTTTTTCCTTAGTACCTAAAATAGATAAAATAAATTAATTATCGTAAACTATTGTTTACAGCAACTTAACCAACAAATTTGAAATTATATTCCCTTTTTAATTAATCTTTGGTAACTAAAATTGTAACAACCCGCATATCTATCGATTTTATATTTAAATATTTCATCGTTAGTCGGATGTTAGTCCGAAAAGCTACTTTTTGCATACGGTCAAATTAGGACTCGAGACCACCCCCATTGAGTTCAAAATGACGTTTGCGATCTTTTTGAGTGTAAACTTCGATATGTTTGGAGATAGTGAAATTTTCGTCACTTTTCCCGCTTGAGACTTTGGTTTGGACTGCACTTCCTTAGTTCAGCCCAACCCCCTTCCTCACTTCATTCACCCTTTGTTTTAACATTCAAGCTTCATCAAAAATGATGGTGGGAAGTGGAAATTAAAACTCCAAACTCCAATTCTATTGCAAATCCGTGATTCAACTCCAAATTCAAGTAGAAGATAGTGGATTCAAGCTTAGGATTGCTTCTCCTTGCTTTCAATCTCCATCTTCATCAATTTCGTGGAAAAGGTGAGATTTTTAATCTCACATCTTGCCTATATTGTCATTGGGTTGTTGGGAATGATTCCCCATCGCTTTAGCATGCATATTCGCTTTTGGTTTGGATTGAATTGGCGAGAAACCCAATTTTTCAGCATTTTTGGCAAAATCTGGGCTATAGGTCGTTCTGGCCATTTTTAGCTCGCTCGGAGTTAGGTCGCTCACGAGTTAAGTGTTAGGTCGCTCACGAGTTAAGTGTTAGGTCGCTCACGAGTTAAGTGTTAGGTCGCTCACGAGTTAAGGACTTAGGTCGTTCTGGCCATTTTTAGCTCGCTCGGAGTTAGGTCGCTCACGAGTTAAGTGTTAGGTCGCTCACGAGTTAAGGACTTAGGTCGTTCTGGCCATTTTTAGCTCGCTCGGAGTTAGGTCGCTCACGAGTTAAGTGTTAGGTCGCTCACGAGTTAAGGACTTAGGTCGTTCTGGCCATTTTTAGCTCGCTCGGAGTTAGGTCGCTCATCCTTAGGTCGTTAGGTCGTATGGACCTTAGGTCGTGCACCTTTAGGTCGAAGCATTTTAGGTCGCTTCCCCTGGACCTCGTTAGGTCGTTCACTTTAGGTCGCACCATCCTTAGGTCGCAAGACCTTAGGTCGCGAACCAGTTAGGTCGCACCATCCTTAGGTCGCGAACCAGTTAGGTCGCGCACCCTCCTTAGGTCGCGCACCCTCCTTAGGTCGCAAGACCTTAGGTCGCGAACCAGTTAGGTCGCACCATCCTTAGGTCGCGAACCAGTTAGGTCGCGCACCCTCCTTAGGTCGCGCACCCTCCTTAGGTCGCAAGACCTTAGGTCGCGAACCAGTTAGGTCGCACCATCCTTAGGTCGCGAACCAGTTAGGTCGCGCACCCTCCTTAGGTCGCGAATTTTAGGTCGAATACCTTCGTTAGGTCGCGCGCGAGTTAGTACTTGGTCATTTAACCTGTTCTTCTGCTAGGTCGCACGGCAGTCTTCCCTTAGGTCGTATGACCTACTTTTCCTTAGGTTGCTGGACCAGCTTGCCTTCACTAAGTCGTACCGTGACGGGGCGCTGCCCCGCACCCCGCCGTGGGCGCTGCCCCCTGGACCCCCGCGACCTGACCGGGCAGGTCGAACCCCGTATTACTCTGCGTAGGCAATCTCTTCTGAAAAACATTTATCAGAATTTCTACTTTGATGGTTTGGGGATTGACTTCTTTGGACTTTACTCACGTCTTCGAACGTGAATTGATTTGTTCTACAATCGTTTTATGACTTGTCACTTTAAAGATATATGAAGGTTTCAATACTAATAGTAAATATCAAAACTCTTTCATCAAAGCGATTTCAACACTATTTTAAATATCTAAAGTTCGTTTTCTCAAACCGATTTTCAATCTACTAGTATATACAAGCCTTTACTTCACTCGAATGAGAAATCGACTTAAACGACTTAGTAAAACGAGTGGTATGAAACGCTTGCGTTCACTTCGTCGGTTAGCTCTTGGACTTGTTCGATTGAACCCTTTTCGTGACAATTTCCTAGTGAAGATTTACAGCTTGTTCGTAAATATTTAAGTTAAGCAAGTGGTTATGGGACATGAAGCTAAACTCATATATTTACTAGCTTGGTGTGATTGACACTTCTCGCTGATCATGATGATCATTTTATGGTTTAGACTAGCAATGTGCGATGTCTCTTCGTCCGTGTGTCGGACTTGCCTTCGGGCCATCCGTGTGTTCGGAAAATTTAAATGGATAGCTTCCATGAGATAACTTCTCGTCCGTGTGTCGGACTTCCCCCTTTTAGTGATTTCTGGATTTCGTGTGTTGATTTCTGGGATTTGTTCTGGATTTCGTGTGTTGATTTCTGGATTTAGTGCTTCACCAACTTTTGTGATTTTCACTGATATGATATCAGGTTTTTGTGTATTGGTGAATTCGTGTGTCATTACCTTTTTATGTGTTTGGATCTTTGAGAAGATTCTTGTGACATTGATTAATCCCTTGTTGATTATCATTTACATACTTATAGTAGTATGCCATCATGGTTATTATATGTTTATGCCATACCCCTTATCCTATATCATGTCATCTGATATTTATAGTTAGACTGATCCGTTTATTATTTTCTTATAAATAATACTCGGGTCAGACCGAGATGTTACAGGTGCTTCTGCTTGACTTCTCTTCCGGATTACTCTGACTTTTGGCTAACTACTTAGATTAGTAGTTTTTGGATGTACACCTTTGAGATATAGACGCTATGTTGTGTACTTATTCTTTTGTATAGCACGTGATGCTATTCTTTTGTATTATCGTGGATCTTTCTGACCACTACTCTGATGTACACTTTTAGGTGTTATATATATTTATTCATATCTTCTTCCGCCTTTGTGATATGGATGTCTGTGACTGATTGTCGTTATGATTATTTCTATGTTTGTTTCCGAAGATTATATATAGCCACCGTGTGATAGCTTTGTGTTTGTATCGGTATGTCGGATTTCCTCCTTAAAAGATATGCATTCTATACTATCTGACATATCGGTTCTCGCACAAAGAAATTTCATGGATGGTCGCTCCTCAACAGCCTTATTCTCCGTGCTAATTGACATCACTACCCCGTAGTGTTCTTGGTTAGCGTGGGTATAGAGGTGGGGCGTCACAAAAATAATTTGAAATTAATAAATAAATAAAAAATTATACCTCACAGCAGAATTTTTTTTGAATTGAAGATGCCATCGACGAACCACGACGATCCATCGCCTCACACTGCGACTTCGTCGTTCGCCTGACACCTCACCGTAACCCCACGTCGCGACCACGATCCCAGCCCTCTCTCGAAAAACACTGCTTCGCTGCTGCCTCTCCCCTTGCCACGCGCGTGAAATCCCCTGCCAGACATCACCGTTCCACCGAGAACGCCTTCAGCCTTCGATCGAACGCGAGCTTCGCGAGTTTCCCCCTGACACAACTGCTGCCCTAGCTCGACCCCACGTGCCACCGTGACCCAGTCGCGAGCTTCACCGCGAACGTCTCCAGGTCACCGCGATACTCATCTCCGCGAACCCCTCCAGCTTAGCGAATCGCTCGCCCAAAATCGCGACTCCATCAAAGACCAACTCGACTTCAATCCCAGAGACCACGCGACTGCCTTGAACGCCTACTCCCACTCTCGAATTCGAACGCGATTTCCTTTCGATCGCGATTCGATTTGAGCTCGAATCTAAATTTTGAAGTCCCTCTTTCTTTCTTTCCAAGGAAGAAACGCTACAGCCATTAATTTCCTTTGAACGAGAATTTTTTTTTAAAATTTGAACGAATGAGGGAACTTAGTTTAATTGATTGCGTACAGATAGAAGATGGTTCGCACGAATTTTTTTCTTTTCTGTTCGTGATTCTATCGTGATTTTAGGCGGAGACAAAGGCGTGATTTAAGGCGTGAGGTAAGGGAAGAAACGTGTGATATTTACAAATTTAAATTTAAATTTAAATTGAATTCCATTTAAATTCCAACGCGTTTAACTATCTTATGGTCACATAACAATTCTGACAGATACGAAACTTTAAATCTGACAATAATTCAACGTTACGGACCCAATGAAACTGGTTTCGTCGATTTCCGAGACTGTGCCTCGGACGGCTATTTTTAAATATCGATTGAAACGATATAATTTTCAAAACTGAACAAAACAGTTCGAAATTAAATTCTGAAGCTTCTATCATCTTCAGTATTATCAATACGAATTTTAAAACCTTTCGAAATATTTTTCTTTAGTTTTAAATTGAAGATTCAAATTTAAATCCAACTATCAACAGATTAAACTTTATAATTTAATCGCCAAATTCAAATTTATATTCGGGATTCAAATTAAATCATCGTTCAAATATTTAAAATAAATTAAATATTCTCAATTTAATTCGTTCAAAATTCAGGGTCGTTACAGACTTCCCTCCTTAAAAGAATTTCGTCCTCGAAATTACAAGTTAGGAAAATTGGTCCTTAACTCGTCTACTATCTTTCAACATTCAATAGTTTTATCGATTTATCAAAACAAATCTTTTTACTAAAGATTCGTTATTATCTCAACTATCTTTCTAACTTCAATTATAAGTTTCAACAGCATTGTTTTACTTCAAAATTCAAATTTAAATTCAAATTCAAATTTTAAACTTTCAAATTTTCCCCAAATTTTTCTAACGCCCTAAATTTCCGAAAAATTTCGCCAGCGTCTCCTTTGCGCGGCTAATACGGTACGACTACAAAACGTCCCTACGGACTCTTAGATTTCAAAAAGAAAAAGAAAGAGCCAAGCGGCTAGACAAGAAATTATCAAAAACTCATATTATAATTCAAATACGTACCTTTTGTCGAGCAATTCAAATTATCTGTGAAATCAAATTCAATTTCCTTTATACCTGTATATCTACTAGCCATAATATCTAGTTATACCATCCAACTATTTTGCAAATTTTTTGTTACAAACTTCTAATATCAACTTCTTATACCATTTCTAGTTTACTATTGAAGTTATATCCATTATCATTCAATTTCACATTTCACTTTCATTTGAATTTAGTTTACCATTTCAACTAAATTTGGATTCAATTTACTTTCAATTCTGAAATATTGAATTTTATCAATTATCTGTCATTTACAACTGCACTATCTTAAATTAGTTCCAATTACTAATTCATTTGATCAATATTCAATTAGCTTCACCTACTAATTTGAGTTTAATACTTCACTTCATTTTTTCACAAATCAAGTTCAATTCCCATTTTATTTACCTTCAAATTCAAAATGAATTTTAACTTTCAATTTCATTTTCTTGCACTTGCAATTTCAAATTTATTTATTCACACATTCATTCATTTCGATTTGAATCTCATTTTCAATCAAATTTCAAATATTTATAAGTCTTCACTTACTTACATTCCGATTTATACAATCATTTATACTTTCACTTTTCAATTTCGTTCCATTAGAATTCTATTTTCAATTATAAATTCATATTCACAATTTCATTCCATTATTGAATTTTAAATTTTCAATTACCTTCTTGAATTCTATTCCAAGTTATAAATTCATTTACAAATTTGAATTTCATTCCAATCAGATCTCAATATTTTATAAGTTATCAATTTCATAATATTTTTATATATAGTATTCCAGAGTCTTTTCAACATCAAAGCCATTTTGAAAACAATTCAAATTTATCTTTTGAATTTTCAAAACAAAACTCAATTTTCCAAACAACTTTCATTTAAAACAACTTGGCAGCAATTTCTCTTTTGGAAACCCGAAAATGAACGTCGATAATGCTGCAGTCATTACCGAAGTTATTTTCCAGCGACCGAAAAGAGTTTAGAGCTTTCATCTTTCAAAATACTTTTCAAAACCTTTGAAATTCATTTTCAAATCAAAAATGATTTAAACTTCCAAATCTCCAAAATTTTCAAATCCTTTTCAAAACATTTCCAAATACTTCTCTGGAATCCCGTTTTAATTTACAATTCACATTTATAATTTATATTCTCAAATTTCATTTGTATGTGAATTTATTTCTTAACTTTGGAGTTATGATTTCAATTTCTTATTCAATTTTGATGATAATTTAATAATATTACTTCTAGCAACCATGCAACCATATACTATAGTAATTCATAGAAAAACATTTCTTTTATATACAAAAATAGTTTTGGGCAAAATTATTTCATTCACCCTATTTTAAAACAATACTGTGCCGAATTGTTCTATTCGAGTGTTTAGAAACCCCTTCGATACAGTTTTGCAAGACTGTGCCGACGAAGGTCCATATGCCACTCAATAAACCAACCATCACAATATAAAACAATTTTATATTAACTAACAAATACGCGCTCGTATATATTATTACACTCAACTCATTCTAGAGTACTACTGACTCTATCTCTAATGAGTAACACCCAACAGAGCAGGGTTGTCGCTTAACCATATGCTCTGATACCACTCTGTCACATACCGAAATTTTCGACTTTCGAAGATTCGACATCGATACTCACTTTATCGACTGTCGAGCAATCGAGTGCCGGAAACTCCAATAGTGAGGGTTTTGAAAGAAAAAGTAGAAGAAAAGATAGAAGGGAAAGAAAGAGAGTAGAAAAAGAAAAGAAGAACAACACATCAGAACAGAAACAGATATCAGAATCTTACATATCGCAGCGGAACAATATATAATAGATAATTACTAGTCTTTTAAAACAAAGAACTATATCATTTTATACATACATCAATCATCAGAGTCAATATACAACTCAATACAACAATGGACAGTTATATAACTTGTCCTCATACAGAATACACAGCGGAATAAATACTATCAGATACAAATACTACGTCTCGTCATCCAGCTTATCTCCAAAGCTCCAGAATATCCAGAATATCCTGATAACATAACTCTAGGCTGCCCGTGTGGAAATTGGTGGGCACCCAGAGTTTAGAAGGGAAACAATAAACTCCGAGTCAGTCATGGTGACTGGTGTGAGATCGTAAAACAGTTATTTATCTTTAAAATAACAAGAAGATTTAAAGTCAAATTCGCAATGCTTTTGGAAAATGAAACTACCATAAGACCTCCCGCCACACACACAATGCAAACGCAGACTTGGAGGAGATTTCTTCTTATGATAGTCAAAGATGCTTACTACGCGAAAATCAAATTCTTTTTGATATTATTATTAGTGCATAGTGTAGAAAACATTTCGAAAGTAGAATATAAATCTTAGCCAGCATAGGTACCATTATAGTATGCTTGCTATAGCTACCATATTAAATGGCAGGTTCTACAACTAAAACCGTACAAGTCACGTATTGTTTCTTTGGATTTCCAACAAATGGTCAGGCTAAGGAACTTCCTATCCACGATGGGTACGTCCCTGGAATAGACGACCCGAGAACCTAATCGGATCTCTGCCAACACAAGGCCGGGTTACCTCTGCAAAAATAGGTAACTACTGACACGCGTATGCCATCCCCCGATCGTCACCGATCTTCCCGAGGATCCCCGATTCCAACAACCACAAAGAAATAAATTTTTGCAGCAACCACAGAGGTTAAGTATCTGGGCTCCATACCATGATACCACCTTTATCCAGAAGGAATGACATACACTAAGGGGCGCTACTCCCTAGAACCTTGCTGCATTCTTCCTGTTTCGACCATTTCCGGGGTGTGAGGCTCGACGAAGTCTCGTCCACAAAGCTACGCTTTCTCGAAAAGCCCTGCTTCGGGTCAAACAAAATGATCAACCTATGATCACAAAGATATAAGATCAAACAAATGATCATATCGCAAATGATCAAACACTGATCATTTCACAGCAACACTCAGTATGCCACGTTACCAAATTGGGATATATCGCTGATAAATTTCAACTACATAACCTCTGAGCTCGTACGTCTCAGAGAAGGGTGTTAAGCTAAGAGAATAAATTCTCCCCCACCAACAGAAATGTATTTGAAAGAAATCAGCTTTATATCTCAAATTGTAACGTCAGACACACAATCCATACAAGTCTGTTCCGGGATCGAACAGAACCGAAGGCACTTCTCACGAAGCCCTTGCATTTCCGGATAATTTTCTAATCACGTCCGGACTTCCCGTCACTAAGGGTGATAAAACCTCTAAATCGAAGATCAGTCGATGTAGAGTAACTCGACGGTAATCCTTCCGTTTTCAAAAATATCCGGTCTTCAACACCGGTCTTCGAATGCAATTCATAACGACGTATCACATATTCGGAATGGGTTATACGACCCCATGGTCCTTTCCCGGCTAACCCGAATAGTGAGCGATTATTTAAAAACAAGTGTGGCATTCAATTCATCCAATTCACAACAAATACCTATCTAAAGGTAATTATTAATAGTCGGTTATTTAACTATCAATAAAGATGCGCAACATCATCAGATTCCAAATAATTTTCCAAATTATATTTATCTCTCAAAAATATCTTTACTACATATATTATTTCCACACTTCAATCATTTGAAAACAATTTCAAATCAACTTCCACCTTTCAATTTATCTTTACTAGATAAAATCTCAAAACGTTCATTTCATATTAGAAAAGCATTTCCATACTTATTTAAAAATAAGTATTTCACAAATCATTTATTTTCAACATTTGAAAATATTCGATATACTTAAATCAATATTAAGTATACATTTCATTCTTTAAGGAAATCATAAATTTTAACATCTATTTGAGTCAAAAACGAATGTTGCGTAAAACATCGTTACGACGACTCAAAAATCATTAGTATAAGGATTCGAAATTAAAATAGATATATAAATCCCAATACTACATAAAAATATTTCCTTTCGGAAATCATTTACTATAACAACAGTGTTATAGTCCATCATTTCCTTATTTCTCGAAAACGTCTATTTCAACAATGAATGTTGAAATCTATGATTTCGATTCACAATACATTTTAAAACATCTTTAAAATGTTTAACTTCATTTTTAAATATCACTTCTTCAAAAATGAATCCATTTTATTCAGTAATATACTCACTGTCCAAAATCGTGAATATACTTCACTTAACCAAATTTCAATTTTTTCTACACATTTATTTCAAAACTAATTCGCTATCCAAATTCGCGAATATATCTTCTTTAATAACCTTCTATATTTGATTTATCAAATTCAATTGATTTCGAATTTATAAAACAACGATTATAAATTCTATTTCCATTTTATAACAACTTCGACTTATTTCTTTTTATTAACTTCTATACTTTACTTATCAAGATAAGTGATTTCGGATCTATAACCAACTTTTATACATTCCAATTCTATTTATAAAAACTTCAATCCCAAATCAATTTCGATATTGATTTAAAAATTTATTTATCACTACTAAGTAAATTCCTTATTTTCCTCAAATTATTCAATATTCTGTTTTTAACAATGGATTCTTCAATTTGAAATCATTTTACATTTATTTCCCAATTTGTTTCAATTTACCAATTAAATTTCTATTAGGATTCCCAACTTATCTTCTCTTAAATAAATTCCTTTTTAAGAAAATAAATTTCAATCGTTTCTTTCAATCTATTTTAAAAATCCAAATTTTAAATTAAATTCTTCAATTTAAAATCACTATTTTACGAAATCCATTTATTTAACATTTTCACTTTATTCTGGAATAAATTCGATAATACTATAAAAATCAACTTTTATACCTTTAAATTCTTTTCTTCAAAATTTCTTCAATTTCAAAAATTGATTCACTTAGAAATTTTCTACTTGAATCTCAAAAATTCAATTTCGTTTATCTTTGGAATCCAATGATGTCAAAACATCCATTCAGCTGAATTTTAGTTTTCAAACAATTTCCAGATATCAATATGATTAATAGCATCACTATAATCATTCACAGATTCATATCACAATAGAAATAAATTCAATCAATGTGAGGGGTCCAGTTGGATCCCTCCAACCTGTTTCCCTGCATCCAAAGACGTCAGCATAATACCAATTCCGCTCCAGTACGGAATTATCGCGGTATATGGGTTTTATAAAAATCCGCTTACTAACGGCGCAATAGGGTCTCATCCGCTATACGAGGCGGGAATCAATCAATCCAATATATACATATGCCAATATGTATATATTGCTATATATATAGATATATCCTATCATATCTAATATCACATCAACATAGCAATCATATCATCAATCAATAACTGCAAAACACAATCTTCCTTCGAGTGAGAAAATCTCACCTTAGCTTTTATTTTGCAATCCATTTCCATCTCGACTTGTTTTCTCGATTATCTTGATTTTTAACCTTGTATAAATAATTATACAATTTATCAATATTTGAATTAAATCGAACAATTCAAATTTTCATTTGGTAAATTTATTTAAACCAAAAATTTTATTTTATCGGATGATTTCTTTTAAACCAATTTCTTTATAAATTTTATTCAACTACAATTTTACTTTAAATTAATATCTTTTAATAAATTTGTTTAACTAAAAATTTAATTTAAAACCAAACTTCCTTTAATGGTTTAATTAACTACAAATTTAAATTTTTTTTTTCCTTAGTACCTAAAATAGATAAAATAAATTAATTATTGTAAACTATTGTTTACAGCAACTTAACCAACAAATTTGAAATTATATTCCCTTTTTAATTAATCTTTGGTAACTAAAATAATTTGAAATTAATAAATAAATAAAAAATTATACCTCACAGCAGAATTTTTTTTGAATTGAAGATGCCATCGACGAACCACGACGATCCATCGCCTCACACTGCGACTTCGTCGTTCGCCTGACACCTCACCGTAACCCCACGTCGCGACCACGATCCCAGCCCTCTCTCGAAAAACACTGCTTCGCTGCTGCCTCTCCCCTTGCCACGCGCGTGAAATCCCCTGCCAGACATCACCGTTCCACCGAGAACGCCTTCAGCCTTCGATCGAACGCGAGCTTCGCGAGTTTCCCCCTGACACAACTGCTGCCCTAGCTCGACCCCACGTGCCACCGTGACCTAGTCGCGAGCTTCACCGCGAACGTCTCCAGGTCACCGCGATACTCATCTCCGCGAACCCCTCCAGCTTAGCGAATCGCTCGCCCAAAATCGCGACTCCATCAAAGACCAGCTCGACTTCAATCCCAGAGACCACGCGACTGCCTTGAACGCCTACTCCCACTCTCGAATTCGAACGCGATTTCCTTTCGATCGCGATTCGATTTGAGCTCGAATCTAAATTTTGAAGTCCCTCTTTCTTTCTTTCCAGGGAAGAAAGGCTACGGCCATTAATTTCCTTTGAACGAGAATTTTTTTTTTAAATTTGAACGAATGAGGGAACTTAGTTTAATTGATTGCGTACAGATAGAAGATGGTTCGCACGAATTTTTTTCTTTTCTGTTCGTGATTCTATCGTGATTTTAGGCGGAGACAAAGGCGTGATTTAAGGCGTGAGGTAAGGGAAGAAACGTGTGATATTTACAAATTTAAATTTAAATTTAAATTGAATTCCATTTAATTTCCAACGCGTTTAACTATCGTATGGTCACATAACAATTCTGACAGATACGAAACTTTAAATCTGACAATAATTCAACGTTACGGACCCAATGAAACTGGTTTCGTCGATTTCCGAGACTGTGCCTCGGACGGCTATTTTTAAATATCGATTGAAACAATATAATTTTCAAAACTGAACAAAACAGTTCGAAATTAAATTCTGAAGCTTCTATCATCTTCAGTATTATCAATACGAATTTTAAAACCTTTCGAAATATTTTTCTTTAGTTTTAAATTGAAGATTCAAATTTAAATCCAACTATCAACAGATTAAACTTTATAATTTAATCGCCAAATTCAAATTTATATTCGGGATTCAAATTAAATCATCGTTCAAATATTTAAAATAAATTAAATATTCACAATTTAATTCGTTCAAAATTCAGGGTCGTTACAATCACAGTCATTAAGGCCAAATCACAGATTTAAAAATAACCGTTTTTAAAAGAAATATTTACTCACCTTAAAATAAGAACAGAGAGCAGATTTTATTACTTCCAGGCTTTTGAAATTTGAATTCTGGAAACTGTATTTGATTTTGTTTCTGGCAATACTTTTGATTTCTCTTTGTTGTTGAAATCCTTGCATGTTTGATTTACTTTGCTGCAGGTTGCATTTTGGAGATGATTCGTTATTACAGGCTTTGGAAATTTGATTTATCAAGTTTGAGGTTGAATCAGTGTTGAATTTGTACTTAGTTGCAGATTTGATTTTGGTTTCTGTTTTGATTTGTTTTTAGTTTTAGAGGAAGAAAGAAAATATTTTTAACTGAGAAATGAAAACCAGGTTTCTCACTAAACATATGTTATTTAAGGTAATTTAGTTTTCTAAAATTTCAAATAAATTAAATGAAAGCCACTTGTTAACTTGCATGCATATACAAATGTTAAGGCATGTTAATTATCTTACAAATGTTAAAATCTAGTAGAATTGTGTTTAAATCCTTATTATAAAAGTATTTATGATTCTCTTTAAATTATGTAATATGAATTTGTATTGATATTTATGTATTTATGTAAATGTGAACTAGTACTAAATTTATTTATGTTTACAAACCATTAAATTAAAGAGATATTAAAAAGAAAGGTCTACTTAAACCTATATATATTTATAACCATTTAGATTAAGTACTTTTTAAAAGAAAACAAAAAAATAAAATCTTTTATTAAATCTTATTTATACTAGAGCTAAAATACTTTTAATAAAATAAATATTTACCTTAAGAGTTTTGAAAATATATGATTAGCTTTTTAAATAGCTTTTGAAAGGTATTATATTAAATTATACTTTACAATTTACAATTTATACATATATATATATTAGAATTTGAAACACTTTTATAAATTTTCAAATCAAAATTCCAATATATACAAATATACACATATATTTAAATAGAAAATATTTTTAACATTAATTTTGAGAATTATCATATTAAATTTCAATACAACTTCAAATAATAATATATACATACATATATATTACAATTTGAAAATACATCTTTTATTTAAACAAAAGATTTCTATTCACAATATATATAGCAAAATATATATTATGAATAGATTAAAACTTTACTAGCTTTGAAAATAAATCTTTTCAATATTGCCAGATTAAATATTTGTTATCCTTTAAAATATTAAATTAGCAAATTAAATTAAAATTATAAAGAAAATTATCAATTCAATTTAATTATTAATATAGATTATTAAATTTATATTTCCCAAAAACCCGGGATATCACATTCCTCCCCCCTTAAAATAATTTCGTCCCCGAAATTAAAAGCAAAGTTAATTTAATAATCCAGCCAAGATTTTAAAACAGCAAAGCATACCTATCATCCAATTCCTAACAACCAAAGCAACCAATCAAACAATCAAACAAACCTAACTAACTATCCTAATACAAATCAGGATAGATCTACTAACACTATCTAGAGTTTCCCTGGATATAAATCACTGGTAGACTCGCTCTACAGAAGCTAAACAAACTACACCACCATAATCCAAAGCTCCTCTCTTCTCTAGATCCACCAATCTGAACAAAATATCAGACCACACTCAAATCCAGCACAACTTCCAAATCCATCTGAACTGCAGATTCTACAATCAGTAATAGATCATACATGTGATATCCCGGGATTTCAGGGAATTTAAAATGTGATAATCTTGTAAGTTAATTATTTAAAATTGGTAAAGTTGTTATTTTCAAACAATTTAATAATGAGTTGTTTTTAAATATAGTTATAAACAGATTTTTAATAGGTATATTATTTCAAATTTAATAAGTGTTGATTAAATGTATATATCTATATATGTATATATTTAAATTTGTTTTTAAATAGAATAATTATTTACAAATCTAATAATGTGTTTATTTAATTTTATATATATGTTGAGTTGATTTTAAATTTGGATTTTTAAAGTTGCATTTGAATTTGGATTTAAGAATTAAATTTAAAGAAAAATATATATATCTTAAAATGAAAATAATAATATAGTTTGAATTTAAAATATATGAATAAAGATTTTATTTAGAAATAAGATTTGTTTTATATTTTTCTTTTTATAGAAATTTATTTATAGAAATTTGAAAGAGTATTTATTTAATAGGAATAAATACAAAAGCTTTTGAATATTCATTTAAAAATGGATTAAATATAATATATATGATTTTATTAGAATATAATTGGTTTATATTCTATTTCCTTTTAAAGATTGTATTTACATAAGGTTTAGAAAAGTATTTATAAATTAAGAAAACATATTAGTTAATTAGGAAATCATATTTGAAAAAGTTTTTAAAATTCTTTTAGGATAAAAAGAAATAAATATTGACAAGTGTTAAGTTATAAATCACTTTGATAACAAGTGTTAAAACATTAATATAAGATAGAGACATGTGTCATTTTATTTGCATTTTCTTTTAATATTAATAAAATCTAAATTTACTTATAAACATTCCTAATCTTCTTTCACATTTTTCTTTTTATATCTTCTTCTCAAAAGATAAGCAAACTATGGCAGAATCGAATCTGAAATTTCCCTCAAATTCAAATCTAAAACCAAAGTGCAAATCAAAGCTGCAATGTTTATTTTCCTGTAATCTCTTTATACCAAAACCATTCTGTTATCAAAAGCCTGAAAAGTTCCTCAAAAATCAAAATCTGAAACCATTGTTCAAGTTTAAAAACCTGAGATTTTCCTCAAAAATTCAAATCTGCAAAATTTATTTCCCTGTAACTCAATTTCCCAAACCAAATACCATAACCAGAAATCAAGTGCAAATAGAAACTGCAACCTGTAGTATGTTTTCAAAAGTTCAAAACAAATTTTCAATCCAGTTCTAAGCTCTGCATTTCCCATATCTGCATCATCTTTCAAGTGCATGCAAATGAATAATTTGGGTCAAGAGCAAACCTGAAGCATTTCTGTTTAAAGCAAGAATCAAACTTCAACTTCAGATTCGAATTCAAAGCTTCAGTTTTTCAAATTCCAGAAATCAAGCAAATTCAGTTTTCAAAGTTTTAAGGCAATTCAAAGTCTTCAGCTCCATTTCCATTCAAGTTTTCAAAGCTTTATCTCAGTTTAAATCACCTCTGCACTTCATTAAAAAGGTGAGTAAACATCAACTTAAAAATCTTAAGTAATAATGAGCTGTTGATTGTTAGATTTCTGAAATGTTTTATGTTTGCATGTGTTGTATATGTATATGTATCTGGTTGAAAGCATGCATGACTGTTGTTCTTGAATATTCCTGTTCTTAGTTCAGGTTTAAATTGTTTATCTAAATTCAAAATCATCTCCTTTGATCTCTGTTAGACTTTAGTTCCAAAACAAATTTAGTTTGTTTAAAACTTGAGCTTGAATTTAAAAATAGTTTAAACATGTTTATGTATATATAGTAACTGGAAATTAAAATTTACAGTAAGAATTTATAAAGATGTTAAAATCAATTATTACAATTATCTGATTCAAATACATAACCTAAATTGGTCTGGGTAAACATGATTTTTAAAATAAAAATTATGATTTTTAGATTTGAATTGGATATGAATTTGGGAATTTTCTAGAAATTGGGTTTGGGCCAATTTCTGGCGATCGGAGGGTGATGGAGTCTCGTGTTCATTACTGGAGCATGCTGGAAGGTAGGGGGTCTTGACAAAATTGATCGGTGAATTTTCTGATCATCATGGTGGCGGCATGGCAACGTTGTAGGGTTTAAGGACATATTTTTGTCTGAGTCGTTTTTGGAATAATTTCATTGTCAATAGATGATCGGGGGTGACCGGACCTATGGGGAACGAAGCTAGGGGTTCTGGCGAAGGTTCAGGCAGAAGGTCGTGGCCTCAGGTGGTAGTGGATCGCGATACGAGGTGGTTTTGGTTGTTCGTTTGGGTTCCTGTTTTGGATCGAACTGTTCGATTTCGATTTTGTGTCTGTGGTGATCTATGGGTGATCGGAATCGAAGTGATGGACCATTTACGACTTGTCGAGGGTAGTGTAGTTGGTCGGAGCTCTGACGAGCTAGCGTGCACGTGCACAGCGACGTTGTGATGTCTGGAAGGATGGGTTCGTGGCGACTCGGAGGGAGACTCGGGATTTTGGGAGATAAACTCGAGTCTGGCATCGTGTTCGTGAGTGTTACTATTATGGTTTTTAACAGTTTTTAGATTTAAACTAAGTACTGTTTTTTTTTTTTGTTAATAAGAAGAAGGTGGAGAAAACTCGGGTTGGACTCGAGCAGGGTAAAGGTTTTACCCGAAGCAAGATTAAAGGAATGATAAGCATGTTAAAAGTTTTTATAAAGTAAATTTAATTTTTGAAATTTAGAAACAAATTTAGTTTAAAGTTCCTTAGATAAATTCATAAATAAATGTTCTCCTTAACATTTGATTAAGAAGTTTGGAATTTGTTTAAATTAAATTTTATTAAGTAAAATTTAAAGTTATTTTAAACTTAAGTTAAAAATGCAATTTTAAAGGTTTTATAAAAACAAGTTTTAAAGTTTAAATTGAAAACCAGTTTAAACCATTACTTGTAGATGTTTAAGGCATTTAAGGGAGGTTATGTTTTATTAACTTTAATTTATCAAATTAAATGATTATTTATTTTAAACCTTAATTAATGATTGAATTAAGAAAAGTTAGTTATTAAGATAAGATGGTTTAATCTTAAGATAATTAAAGTTTTAATGTCTTGATATTAATTAAGTTAATTAAGAAAATTAGGTATAATTAATTAATTTAATTAATAATGATTAAGGATTAGTTAAGGAATTGATTAAGCATAATTAATTAACTCAATAATGAAGGTTGATTTAATTAATGACTAAAGAATAATTAATTTGTAATTAATTAATTAAGTAATTAGAGGTTGATTAATTTGTAATTAAGAAATACTTAATTAAGTTTATTAATTAATAATTAGGTTTTATTAATTAATAATTAAGAAATAATTAATCTATAAAGGTTAATTAAAGGCTAATTAACTGTTATAAAAAAAAATTGATTAACTAATAATTAAGGATACATTAATTTATTATTAAGTTTTATTAATTGATAATTGAGGTTTATTAATTAATAATTAAAAGAATAATTAATCTGTAATTAATGATTAATTAAATGGTTTAAGAGTAATTAAGGATGAATTACTCAAGTATAATTAATGATATGAATGTGATTGATTTAAGTTAATTAATTTGTAAATTAATTAAAGATAATCACTTGATAAAGACATTAAGTATGAATACTTAATAAGATTGATAAGTATAATTACTTTACAAAAAAGTAATTAAGGATTAATTATTTGGTAATTAATTAAAGGATTAAAGAAATTAATTAAGAAGTTAATTAATTAAGGTAAGTAATCATAGGATAATTAATTAATTAATGGAAATAATTAATTAAGGATAATTAATCAATGCAATTAATAAAAGTAATTAATGGTTAATTACTGTTAATGGTTAAGAATAATTAATTTGTGAAATTAATTAAGGATAATTACTTTATGTAATAAATGATTAATCAAGGATGATTAATATTTAAATGAGTAATTAATTAATTAAAGATTGTAATTAATTAATGATTGATTAAGCAAGGTTAGATAATTAATTCTAAGTAAATAAATTTACTTTAAGATAATTAAATTAATTATATCCTAGGATTAATAATTATTGCTTATGGATGATTGTTTATATAGAATATCTGAATTAGATAATATCTATTGGATGATATGTTATGATATTCTGTGATATGATATTGGATATATCTGTGATAAATGTGTGATATTTATCTGTTAAATGCTGTGTGAATTCAAGTATTAAATTGAATTGAATTGTTTAAACCTTTAAACAACTTGGCCTTAAAAGATACGCCTTGGATTTCGATGAGACCGGGATCGGGTTTCCGTATACCGGATTTCCAGGTCTGGAGACCCGAATACCACATCGATCCAAATTAACGATAGGTCGTGAATCTCAAGTGAAGATGAAGATTCAGAGTGCAAGGGTTATTGTCGTTAACTCTGAGGGTGATTCCAAAACGAGTGTAACGAGATAATGCCTTCGGTTTCGTTCGAACCCGGAACGAACTTGTATGGATTGAATGCTTTCAGCACATCGTCAGGTGGACGATGAGCATTCTAAGTGATGTGTTCTGATTTAAAGGTAATCGTAGCCTCAAGCCTCATCAAACCGGGAATGGCTAAAACAGGGGAGGTGTAGCAAGGTTAGTGGGTAGCACCCAAGTAGTATGAGATTCCTCTGTCTAGAGGTCCCTTCTTTTTATTCGGCTGTGTGGGCGGTTGAATAGCTACAACCGCTGGGGTTTCTTATGCGGGAATTATCCAGTAAGGGATGTTCCGGCCTTGTGTTGCAGGGGATTGGGCGTGATCCTCGGTACGTTGATCTAGGCCACGTACTGTGACGGGCGGTACCCCGGTAGCCCTGCCATTGTATGGAATCCAAAATCCAATAAGTGCCGTACGATTTAGTTGTGCCCAACTATGTTGGAACGTGAGATGTAAGCATTCCAGCTATTTCTGTATTTTACTTGAAAACCCTAGACCCTATTATAATATAACTCGATTTCCTATCAAGTTTTGGTTAGCGTAAGGTAAAAACTTTTCCATGTTTATGTGTGGGAAGTCTTACGTGATACCTTTGTTTTCAAAAGGCTTTGAAGTTAAACAACTTTAACCCGTTTACTCACACCAGACCCATGTCTGACCCAAGTGTTTATTTCTGTTTTATAAACTCTTGGGTACTCAAATTTTTACGAGTAGCCAAGGGATTCAGGTTAGCTTTGACGAGTTATCTGGAGGAGCAATGGAGCAGGAGGCTTCAGCGTTCGTAGATATAGTGTTCCGCTGTGTTAGGTTCTCTGAGTCATTTGTTGAGTTGTATTTGAGCTGTAATAACTAGACAGGTATTTATAACTGTCTAGTATGTGTTGTATAAGCTGTGTATCTCTGATGTATATGATACAATGTAATATCTTATTTGATTAATGTAATTTATTCGTTCCGCTGTTTAGATTCTGATGTGTTTCTTTCTTTCTTCTCTATCTTTTCTCTTTTCTATCTCTTTCTTTCTTCAAGATGATACGACTTTTTGTGGAGAAAAAGTCGGGTCGTCACAATACACGTACTCCCTCAGAGATACGTGAAATAAAATGAATTCCAGTTATCCAAACTGGCCATTCATTCCTGTAGATCAAAGAACTACTCCTCTCAAGAACACAAGAAAATCCAAAATACTTTTGGAGCTAACTTTCCAGACTTACCAAATCTTATAGCTCTTTAATCGGAGAAAAACTTAAACAACTTCCAATCTCCAATTCCGAATTCCAAACTCCATCTCATATCTGCCTAACTCATCAGACGATCCTGAGCTACCTCATCTCTTCCCGATCAGCTCAACCTTCGCTGATGCTTTTTGAAACAATTATGAACCAAGCACAAAATGATCTTCAAATCTGCTGAAATCCACAAACTCTTCTCCACAAGAAATAGAAGACTGAACTTCCTTCTCCCAGATTCCAGAAAATTCTATACGCACTTAGAAATTCACATAAACTTCTTGTAGAAATCTGAGGTTATTTCCTTTCTCGCACAGTTACTACTTTTTGCTTCCGCTGCACAACTCCGATCTTGAAATAGATGAGAATGTTGATGAACTCGAGCACACTAGATCCACAAACAAGCGGGAACATTGGTTATCTTAAAGACATAACCAACTACTCAGACTGCAGTCTGATAGAAGAACCACAAAGATTCCGGAACCATCGAAGAAACGGACCACACTGCTGCTTCCAAACTCTATCTCGACAGCACACCGAACACTCCGAGCTGCACTGCTATCACAGCTAACCAAGAACTTCTAATCCAAAGGCTTCTCAAAACTAAAACCATCAACAAACCTCTCAACGAATCTCCGAGATGGCAGACATCCAAAAGAAACTCGGGCTCCAAACCAATCGCCAATAACTTACTCTTCTTAAGGGAACAATGAGACCATGTCCGAAGAACAACTAATCGACCTTAGTCCCATACTTCAAAATAGACAAAACTCTCTTACTTGATATCAGAGAATTCCTATACAGTCGAGTCTTTCCTGCGGTAGACATCAACTGTTCCTCCAATACCTTCTTAATCTTGTTCCAAAAGAAAATCTCCTTCGGGAACATCCATAGATACTGCGTCTTATCACACAGTTACTCCTTCCTGAAGTCGCCAAGCTACCATCACTTACTTCTGCATAACTGATAGATTCAACTCTAGAAAATCTGCTCACCCGAGCTCAACCAATCTTACATTCCAATAATGGACTCCGAATCTTGAAAAGGATTTTCTTCATAGATCCGAGACATCCTTACTCCATACTGCCAACTTACTTGAGACGATATTGGGTTTACAGTCTCGATATATACTTCCAACCTCAAACATTCAAACTCTAATCATTGGTAGTCGTGTTACACACACCACTACCCTATCTACCTTTATATCTCGTATTGGAAAACCCGAACAGATAATCCAACACATAGGTAGAAATATATATATATATATATATTTAAAATGATATATTTTTTTTTATATAGAAATTATTTCTGGGTAAAATTATTTCATCTACCTCTTTAAAACAATATTGTGTCCGTTGGCCTGGTTCAAGTGTTTAGAGATCCCTATCAATAACGTTAGCTACTCGTATTGACCAGAATCCATATACCACTCAACCGATCAATTAACACAATATAAAACCATTTTTATATAACTAACAATTACGCGCTCTCAAGATAGACACCACTTCAGAGCCTAGGTATTCACTCAACCTCGCTCTGATACCAACTGTAACGACCCGACTTTCTTTGCCCAGAAAGACGCATCGTTATAAAGAAAGAAAGGGATAGAAGAAGAAAAGAAAAGAAGAGAGAACAACAACACATCAGAAATCTCACAGCGGAACGAGAAATATATTATCACATAAGATATTACATAGTATCATATACATCAGAGTACACAATTTATACATCACAGAATAGACAGTTATAAACTTCTGTCTGTTATACAACACAAGTACACCAGTACAATACAGACTAATACAAACACAGCGGAAACTCTATATATCTACTCGCTGAAGCCTCCTGCTTCACAGCTCCTCCAGAATTCGTCAAGATTATCCTGAATCCCTTGACTACTCAATACAATATTGAGTACCCAAGAGTTTAATAAAACAGAAAATAAACACTTGGGTCAGACATGGGTCTGGTGTGAGTAAACGGTTAGATTGCTTAACTTTGAAAACCTTTGAAAACAAAAGTATCACGTAAGACTCCCCACAAATAAACATGGGTAAGTTTTTACCTTACGCTAACTAAAACATTTGATAGGAAATCCGATTGTATTATAATAGGGTCTAGGGTTTTCAAGTAAAATACAGAAATAGCTGAAATGCTTACATCTCACATTCCAACATAGTTGGGCACAACTAATACGTACGGCACTTATTGGAGTTTGGATTCCATACAATGGCAGGGCTACTGGGGTACCGCCCGTCACAGTACGTGGCCTAGATCACCGTACCGAGGAGTACGCCCGCTCCCCTGCAACACAAAGCCGGAACCATCCCTTACTGGATAATTCCGAACAAGATAACCCCGTAGTTGGCGCGACCAACCACACACTAAGCCGAATAAAAGAAAAGGGACCTCTAGACAGGGATCTATCTTGCTCTCAGTGGGTGCTACCCACGAAACCTTGCTGCACCTCCCCTGTTTTAGCCATTCCCGGTTGATGAGGCTTGAGGTTACGATTACCTTTAATCAGAACATATCACTTAGAATGCTCATCGTCCGCCTGACGATGTGCTGAAAGCATTCAATCCATATAAGTTCGTTCCGGGTTCGAACGAAACCGAAGGCATTATCTCGTTACACTCGTTTTGGAATCACCCTCAGAGTTAACGACAATAACCCTTGCACTCTGAATCTTCATCTTCACTTGAGATTCACGACCTATCGTAAATTTGGATCGATGTGGTATTCGGGTCTCCAGACCTGGAATACCGGTATACGGAAACCCGATCCCGGTCTCATCGAAATCCAAAACGTATCTTTTAAGGCCAAGTTGTTTAAAGGTTTAAACATTTAACTTATATTCAGGATGATATCACAGATAGATAAATCGCATTATCACAATAGATAATTCATATCAACATTCATTTCACAAAGCAGCATATCACATATATCAGAGATATCCAAATCATCCAATATCAACCAATCACCCAATATCAATCATCCAATATTAATCAATCATCTAAACAAAATTGATTAACTCCATATCAATTTAATTAACCTTTAATTCAATTAATTATTATCCTTTAATTACTTGGATTATCAAAATCCTGCTTTCTATCATTAATTAATTACAAATTAATTAATTAATCATCTCTTAATGATCTTCCTTAATTAATCTCCTTTGATTAATTATCTTTAATTACATTCAAGTAATTATTCTTAACCATATACAGTAATTAACCTTTAATTACTATCATTAATTACAATAATTAATGAACCTTCATTAATTAATTAACTATAATTAATTATATTAATCCTTAATTAATTACAATTAATTAATCATACTTAAATTAATTGCTTTTATTAATCAACCTTGATTAATTAATAATCCTCTAATTACTTCATTAATTAATTACCTTCTAGTTAATTAAATAATTAATCTTTAATTAACTACATTCCTTAATTAACCTTAATTAATTATAAACAGTAATTAACCATCTTTTAATTACTTACCTTAATTAATTAATTCCTTAATTAATTATATTAATTATTCTTTAATCAGTTATTATTGATTAATTAATCTTAATTAATCAACCTTAATTACATCATTTATTATGTTAATTAATATTACTTAATTAATTAATTACTTCCTTAATTAATTACTCTCTTTTAATTAATTACCTTAACAAGATATTAATCACATTATAAATTAACCTTAACTCTTCAATTAATTAATTACTCTTTAATTAATTAACTTCAAATCAATTATATTAATTAATCCTTTAATTAATAACATCAAATGATTAACTCTTAATCACTTCCATTTAATTACTTCTATAAGTAATTATCCATTAATTACTTCCATAAGCAATTCCTCTTAAATTAATTACATTGAATAATTATCTATTAATTACCTCACTAAATAATTACACTTAATAAAAACATAAGTGATTATCTTTCTAAATTTAATTACATTAATTAATAAATAAATTAATCATCACTCAATCTCTAATTCATTTATTTCTTAATTACATTTATTCCCACTAATTACTTTATTAAGTAATTATTCTTAATTACAACAAGTAATTAAACTTTAATTAAATCTACTTATTTATTATCCTTAATTAAACTCAAATTATTTACTTTATTTAAAACCCATTTAAAAATCAATCATATATTTAAAAATGTAATTTTACTTTAGAACAATTTAAACCTTAAATTTTTATTATACTTAAAATCTTTGAAAATGCTTTTCAAACATGTTTAATTAAATTAAACAATTATTTATCTTTGAAATAATTATCATATCCTTTAAACTTATCTATTTAAAATATATTTGAAATCTAATTAAACATTACTTTATAATTTCTTTTGAAAATAACATTGAAACATTTGAAAAGCTTGAGTACATTCTTTAATAACCCAGTATACTCAAATTACCCGAGCCAAACACGTTTCTTCCCCGATCAAACTTCGAGTCGCTCGTCTACTCATCCACTTCGAGTCTTCACGCAGAATTCACGAGACCTTCCCGAGAAATCTTCTTCTTCCCAATGTCGAACTCACCTGGTACACGAACGTGCACACGTGCACGTGCACGATCAAACCTCTCCCCTCCGACCATCCAACTGATCGCCGACCAACTCCATACGACCTCGACAACCCAACCATCAACCCAGAAACCAATCTCCACCATCGAAACGAAATTCGACCACCTCGATCAAAACTGGAACCCACATCTCGATCAGAAACAACCCATCGCCGACGAACTCCGCCTCGAGAAGCCTCGCCCACTTCGCCGCAGCTTCGCCACGACTCCAGCAAACTTTTCCCCCCATCGCGATCGTGTCCGATCCCCTATCCACGTCGAAACTCCTTTGACAACAGACGAACAAAAACTCCACCTAAAACCCTAGTTTGATCAATTACGATCATCATGGCCATTGGAAAAATTCAACGACATTTTTCCCATCATCCTCAACATGCAGACGAGCTTCAACCAAAATTCTAGCTACAATCATCATTCCAATCGACGGCAATCAACCCAAACGTTCCATTCGATTAACCCCAAAATTCTCACTATTCTCTAAACTAAAATTCATGATTTTACTTTTAAAAATCATAATTTCTAGAAGCAAAACATACTATATAAAAGAATCAAGTAATTAAGATACTTGAATTTTTGACATATATTTAGTTTTACTGTAAAATCCTATTTTCGAAATATTAACTAAATAATTCTACTTTAAACTATTTTTAAAAATGAATTTACATTGTTATAATCGTTTTCTTTGTAATCATCATAACCTAACAGTGATTCTTTGGGAAGTTAGGAATTTTTAAAGGTGGTTCTTGAACCAGAGATTTTACAGAGACCAGTCTATATATAAACACACAGACATGTCACAGTATATACATGCATTTATATCCATAAACTAAAAACTCAATCTACTAAATCATTCATTCATGCATTACATAACAACATAGTACAGTTTTAAAACTGTTTTTAAAATAATTTACTCATAGGTTATAAACAGAGAACAGGCAATTCATATACATATATCTATATACATGCACTTACACATATAAACACATGCAATCATATTTTATAAAGATTCATCACAGTCATTAAGGCCAAATCACAGATTTAAAAATAACCGTTTTTAAAAGAAATATTTACTCACCTTAAAATAAGAACAGAGAGCAGATTTTATTACTTCCAGGCTTTTGAAATTTGAATTCTGGAAACTGTATTTGATTTTGTTTCTGGCAATACTTTTGATTTCTCTTTGTTGTTGAAATCCTTGCATGTTTGATTTACTTTGCTGCAGGTTGCATTTTGGAGATGATTCGTTATTACAGGCTTTGGAAATTTGATTTATCAAGTTTGAGGTTGAATCAGTGTTGAATTTGTACTTAGTTGCAGATTTGATTTTGGTTTCTGTTTTGATTTGTTTTTAGTTTTAGAGGAAGAAAGAAAATATTTTTAACTGAGAAATGAAAACCAGGTTTCTCACTAAACATATGTTATTTAAGGTAATTTAGTTTTCTAAAATTTCAAATAAATTAAATGAAAGCCACTTGTTAACTTGCATGCATATACAAATGTTAAGGCATGTTAATTATCTTACAAATGTTAAAATCTAGTAGAATTGTGTTTAAATCCTTATTATAAAAGTATTTATGATTCTCTTTAAATTATGTAATATGAATTTGTATTGATATTTATGTATTTATGTAAATGTGAACTAGTACTAAATTTATTTATGTTTACAAACCATTAAATTAAAGAGATATTAAAAAGAAAGGTCTACTTAAACCTATATATATTTATAACCATTTAGATTAAGTACTTTTTAAAAGAAAACAAAAAAATAAAATCTTTTATTAAATCTTATTTATACTAGAGCTAAAATACTTTTAATAAAATAAATATTTACCTTAAGAGTTTTGAAAATATATGATTAGCTTTTTAAATAGCTTTTGAAAGGTATTATATTAAATTATACTTTACAATTTACAATTTATACATATATATATATTAGAATTTGAAACACTTTTATAAATTTTCAAATCAAAATTCCAATATATACAAATATACACATATATTTAAATAGAAAATATTTTTAACATTAATTTTGAGAATTATCATATTAAATTTCAATACAACTTCAAATAATAATATATACATACATATATATTACAATTTGAAAATACATCTTTTATTTAAACAAAAGATTTCTATTCACAATATATATAGCAAAATATATATTATGAATAGATTAAAACTTTACTAGCTTTGAAAATAAATCTTTTCAATATTGCCAGATTAAATATTTGTTATCCTTTAAAATATTAAATTAGCAAATTAAATTAAAATTATAAAGAAAATTATCAATTCAATTTAATTATTAATATAGATTATTAAATTTATATTGCCCAAAAACCCGGGATATCACACTTGGCCCGAAGGATAGCAAGTTGAAAGTTGGAGACGTGATAAGTCTATGAGACTTAGTTTTTGTGTGAGGTTGAGAAACGCTTTTGCGTTGTTGGTGTGGAGAGACCGTGATCAGATTTATCTGAAAACCACTTCGGACCAACGTATATGCGACGATTGTGCAGGTTGCTTATGATGATATTGATATTCCGGAGTTTTATAGTGGGGGACTGCTTGTTGATCGTTTGGGGTTAAAATCCCAATATACATCCAGTAGCAGTGGCCTCTTCATTATGAAATATCCAATGAAAGGACTATTCGCAACTAATCCTAGGGATTTCCCGACAGGATGTGGTAAGAAAGTACTTTCGGTTTGTCCTGTTCCTAGACAACTTGTATGGATGTTTGTCTGACATTGCATTTCTATAGATTACGTATATTGGTTTTTACAAACTTACATCAGTGGTGGCGGAGAAGGCAACTTCTCTTAGCTTAACACCTCCTTGAGACGTATGAGCTCAAGGGTTGTATTTTTGTGAAAGGCAATTAGTAGTCAACGGAAATGGCCATGTGGCATTCAAAGTGATGTGATTGTGATTGTGAAAGGTAATCATTACCTCAGGCCTCATCAATCGAAAATGACCAAAACAGGGTTAGATGCGGCAAGGCTAAGTAGGTCGCTCCCAAGTAGGGTATGATCATCTTCTTCTAGATATATCTTGTGATAACCCGGATTTCTGGACATCTGTAATTGATATAATAATTGGGTAAATTAATAGAAATACTGAATTATAGATTGAACAAACGAATCTGATCAAATAAATATTTATATTTATAAGTTGAGCAAATTAAATATATGTTATTATGAGCTGATTCTAAATTGAGTTTGAATTTGAATTTGAAATTCAAATTGATAAATATCTTAAAAATAAATTGGATTTTAAAAACTCTATATTTTAAAGTTAATAAGAATAATTTTCTAATATAATAATATATAGGTTTATATATATATATTGTATTGAAAGTTATGTTTTAAAATTTATATATGTAATGTAAGGTTGGTTTGTAAATATATAAGGTGAGATTTAATTAAAGATTTAAAAAAAATACTTTTCTTTTATATACTTGGGAATAGATATAGTTAGTATATATGTAAATAAATAGAAAGCTTTGATATGTGAATATCTTTTAAAACTATAAGTATAAAATTTAAATATACACATTTTATAATTATATAAATATTACTTAAATACATGTATATAGCTTAAATAAATTATTAAAAAGGAAAATAATATTTAAAACATTAATAAAACATTAGAAAATAACTTTTGTAAATATTAATAAAACATTTTAACACTTGTAAACTTTTAATGTATGTTAATGACACTTGTGAATCATGTGCATAGGTGTAAGATAATGGGAACATAGGATAGACAAATGTCCTTCTCTTTAATAATTAAATTTAAAATTTAATTGTAAAAGAAACAAAGAGTTTTATTTTCAGCAAATTTCTTTCTTCATTTTCAACCAAAACTGAAATACAAATCTGAAAGAAACAAAGAAAAAAAAAATGAAAGAAGATAAAATCTGGAAATCAAATCATAGAAGAAAACTGGAAATCTGAGGAAATGAAAGCAAATTCAACATCAGTTTTAAATCATTTGATGAAACCTTAGATCATGCAAGGAGATAAATCAACTCAACTTAATCAAGTTCAAAAATTCAAGCTGCTGTTCGATTTCAAAATCAAATTCCAGATTTCAAAAATTGAATGTGGCCTGTGTTCTCTGTTCCAGCATTAAAGGTGAGTAACATTTTTAGAGTTTAAATATAAGAATCTGTTTGCATGTTAACTCTGAAAGAAGTATGTTCTTGTGTGTATATATGTGAGTTTCTATAGATAGATATATGGATGTATAGATATATATTTGCATGTCTGTTATTGTGTGATATCCCTGTTTTATATTTCTTTTAAGCCCAGATCTTGATCAAAAAATTCCTCATCCTCTTATCTGATCTCTAATAGACTTAGGCTTTAAACAAAATTAATTTGTTTCATCATAAGCTAAAGTTTTAAAGGTAATTAAGCCCAACTTAAAACCTGAGTGTCTCTGTAAACTAAAATAACAGAGCAATGTTATATAAAAGTAAAAATTCAAACTTTGTAATTTATAAATTCAGGTTTATAAATTGAATAGGTAAGTTATAATATGATTTTTAACATTAAAATCATAATTTTTAGTTTAGTAATAAAGGAGCAGTTCTAGTTTTAACTAAAAATGAATTTTGGGTTAGAACTGATGATTTAGGAGGTTGGATTGACAAATATTGTTTCTGGTAGTAGTGGGATGATCGAAGATGTAGGGAAAATTACTAGAATTTGAATTTAAGCAGTGAGGCAGAAATGATTTGGGATTTAAATTTTTAACCCTAGTTTTTACCAGTCTAGATAAATCGATCGTCTCAACGTCTAGGATGGATCGAGTTCGACAAAACTCTGGGAAATGATAGTTATGACATGGATGAACTCGTCTCCGAAGTCGCTAACGTTCTGGTGATCAGCAGTGGAAGATCGAGGAGATGTTGACAGGTTTGGTTGAAATGGTAGTTCCTGTTCCAGTTTCGAATTTTGGTCTCGATTTCGATTTCGCGAATGGATTGAAGTTTGGATGATCGTAGTTTGGTTAATGGTCGAACATCGTCATGTGGGGATACTCGGCGATGGTCGGAGTTGATGAAGTTGACCGTGCACGTGCACGAGATCGGGATATGTCTGGGTGAAGTCTGGGAATTATAACAGTGGGAAGTGATCGAGATTTTCTCGAGTTGTTTCGTGAGATGTTCGAAGTTGTGGGAGAGGCGACTCGAAGTAAACTTAGATAGGCTCGAGTACAAATTTGTGTTGCCAGATTTAAAAACTCTGATCTGTTTTAAAATTTCAAAACTGAATTTAAATGGTTAAGTGAAATTTAAACAAGTCTTAAATCTAAGTTTAAATCTGTATCTCAGATTTGAAATAAAAGCAGTTTTTTTAAATTAAATTGTTTTAATAATTTTAATTGTTTAAATGTATATTAAATGGTTAGAATTTAAAAGTAAATTTAATTTAAATTCTTTAAGTTCTTTTATAAGATGAGTATTTCTTTAACTTGTAAATAAAAGAGTTTTAGAAATGTTGTTTAAAACATTGTTAAAGATAATTTGTTTTCATTTTAAATCTTTAAATTTAAAATGAAATTTTGAAGGTAAAATTAAAGTAAATTAATTTAAGATACTTTGTAAATGATAACTTGATTATTAATATGAACAAAGTTTTATCTTAAAGTAATTAGAGATTTGTGTTCATTAAATTTATAAGGAAATTTAATGGATAATTAATTTAATTGATTAATTAATCATTTGGATTAATTAAATAGGTAATTAAAGGTTTAAACTAATTAATTAATGATTAAGATTAATTAATTAGAATAATTAATTTGTAATTAAGGATTATAAATTAGAATATTAATTAATGATTAAGAATAAATTAATAAAGTAATTAAATATTAATTAAGTTATGGTTAACACTTAATTAATTAAATAAATTAGATTAATTAATTGGTTATTAAGATTTATTAATTTGAAATTAATAATAATTAATCTAAGTTAATTACTTAAGAAAAGTAATTAAATAATTGTTAATGAAGGTCATTAACTATGGATTATTAAATAATTAATTAATGGGATTAACTTTGATTATTAATTAGATTAATTAATTAAGGATAATCATTATGGAATTGTTTAAAGTGTAATTACTTAATGAAAGAAATTAAGAAATAAATTACTCATTTGTAATTAATTAAGTTAATTTGATTAGTTAAGTTAATTAATTAAGTTTAATTAATTTAGACTAATAAATGGATTGATTTGTTAAATAATTACTCAATGTAATAAATAAGGTATATTATTTAGGGAAGTAAATAATAGATAATTACTGGAAGTAATTAATTGAAGGAAAGTAATTTGAGTTTAATTACTTTGAATAATTAATCAAGGGATTAATTAAGAAATTAATTAAGGAATAATTAATTTAGTTAATAAAGTAATTAAGGGTAGTTAATTACTAAATGAGATTAATCAAAGGTGATTAATAAATGTGACTAATTAATTATTAATTTAAATAAGATGATTAATTAAGATTAATTAATAAATAATAAGTGATTAAAGTAATTAATTAATTAATTGTCATTAATTAAGGATTAATGTAATTAAATATAGTTAATTAATTAATGAAGTAATTAAAGATTAATTACTGAATGGTTTAAGATAATTAATTTGTGAAATTAATTAAGTATTAATTACTTAAAGTAATTAAAGGGTAATTAATCAGGAATGATTAATTAAGATGGATACTTAGAGTAATGATTAATTAATTGGTTTAATTAATAATTAAGTAAGCAGGATTTATAGGATAAAGTAATTAAAAGATTAATCACCTTTATAGATTAGTAATTAAGAAACCACTTCGATTAGTAATCTATAATTCTTTATAGATTTGATTTGTAAATCAAATAGGCTGGGATGAAATAAATTGAGTAATCTGGATCATTGGAACTAAGTAACGATACTTAGATATTATTTTGTGAATAAATTGTTTGAATTTAATAAGTAAGAACTCGTAGAAGATACGAGTTACCCTGATTTTATATAAGATCTATGAATTGGAATTTCATGTTAGATAAGTTTACTCACGCTTGTTTCCAGCCTGACTCGGGTGTTACTTTGATGTAATGCTCGGGTCAGACCGAGTATTACAGATTTCCAGGTAAGGACGTTCTGGAGCTCAGGAGGCGAGCTGGATGGCAGGAACGTATGGAGTGTATTCCGCTGTGTATTTGAGAGTTATATTGATAGTAGTATGGGCAGGTTAATATAACTGTCTAGTCTATTTGTAAATGGTTGTAACTTTGATGTATCGAATATAAATTAACAGATACAGTTTCTTTGTATAACTGATATTATTATTTGATATTGTATTTTGATCCGCTGCGAATGTGAGAATCTGTGTCTTGTTCTGTTTCTTTCTTCTATCTCTTTTCTTTTTCTCCTAACTATCCAGAATTTTCGAGTTCGAAAATTCCGGGTCGTTACAGTTGGTATCAGAGCGAAGGTTAAGCGAGAACCTTGGCTCTGTTGGGATTACTCGTTAAGGATAGGGTCAATGGTACCCTAGAACAAGTTGAGTGTATATATATATATGAGAGCGTACTTGTTATTTTTATATATAAAGATTTTAAATGATTTTATATAAGAATATATTTTGATATATAAAATGATATTTCTTTCTAATAAATATTAAGGTAATTGGTTGTTAAAATATTGGAATTAAATTAAGTGGTAATAGAAATAAAGCCAATTGAATAAAGATAAGTTTGAAATGAATTCAAACTGAAATTAAAATCTTGAATTTGTAGAAATAAAGATAATAATAAATTGGTTTCCAGATATGATAACCTTGGTTATTATCATAAATGGTAGTTGTGTTTAATAATGAATGTTGTTAATGATTAAGCAAAATGAAATGTTTTAGGGAAGTAAACATTTAAGTGAGTATAACTTATAAATTGGAATTGAAGATAATTTAAAATTATGAAATTTTAAATCTAAATCCAGAAAACTTGAAATTGTTTTAAAGAAGTTTGTTTTGAATTAAAACCAAAGGTGGTTTAAAAATTTAAAGTATAACTTGGTGTATAAAGAAAATGTATATATGAGGATATACATAATATCAAAGATGATTTGAAATAAACTCTAAGTGTTGAGTTTTAAATTTTTCCTTGGAATGTGATATGAAAACCCAAAGTGATAAGTTTTTGAACTTATAAGTGGAAAGATTATTAATATAAAGTTTAAAATTTGAAATGGGAATTCAAATTGGGTAAAGTTGGTTGAATTAAATTGAATTTAACTTAAGGAAAGTTAAATGAGTTTAGAATGAACAACTTGAATTAGAAATTTCAAGATGAAATTAAAATTTAACTTGGGAAGTTAAATGGTTGATTTGAAATGGGAGTTATGAGTGATCTCAAAAATGGGTTTGAGATCTGGAAATTGAAAATGGATAATAAATTAGAATCTGAAATTTAATTGTTTTTGAATTCTTATTTGAACTTTATAATAAGTTAAGTAAAGATAATTTTAAAATGAAATTTTGGAATTTGGATTCAAAATAAAGGGTTGGATTATTAATTTAAAAATAAAGGTTAATTTGATTTAAGGGGTTAAATCAACATTTAAAAATTTAACTCGAATTTATATAATTCGAGATGGTTTTAAGTTGAGATTTGAATAGAATTAGTTCAAATTGAATTTGACTTGAATTAATTATAATTGTAATTAAAGATGGATAAGCATAAGTTTAAATGGAAAATTTAAATTGAAATAAAATTGAAGTTGAATGAGTTCAAATTCAAATGGGAATTGGGATTAATTCAAACTGGAATTGAAATAAATAAAATTGGTTCAATTTGAAATTTATATGAATTAATTGAAATTGTGATTAAAGTTGAATAAGATTAAAAATCAAATGGAATTTGATTTGAATTTGGAAAGGAATTAAGGTTAATTCAACTTGAATTGGGATTAAATCAATTTCAATAAAAATTGAAGTATTAAGTCAATTTAAATGGAAGTGGAAATTTAAATTGAATTGATGGGAAATTAAACAGTTTGACTCTGGATTGTTTTCAAAATAAATTGTTTTAATACAAATATATTTTCCAAACTATTTACTATACAATCTTTCTTCTTAAACCCCAAACTATCTTATACTTATTTTACAATTATTTTGGAACTATTTAACTATTTTGAAACTGTCTTATAAACTAATTACTATTTTTTTAGTTACTTAAATCTAATCACTATTTTAAAAACTATTTTGCAATTATCTAACTATTTTATACCTACTTAAATATTTTACAAACTAATAACTATTTTTCAACTACTTATCTATTTTAAACTTTTTCAAGCTATTTTTAAATTTATATAAGTCAGAGTTCAAACTGTTTGTAATTAAAGTAATAACTCAATTGGAAATGGAAGCAATTAAGAATAAGTGAATGGAATTAAAGGAAATGTGAATAGAGAAGAGAATTGATTTGGCTAATAACCAATAAAGATAAATACGTAGGATATACGTAAATTATTCTATTCGCATAGTGATTTGATCCAGATTCGAACACAGAATTTCGAGATAGTATTATTAATCCGAGTTGGGATTTTTCGCTCGATTTTCGACGGCGAACCTGGATATGGATTTTTGATTGGTTCTGGATATTCTCTATCATAAGTTGTGACTATGCAAGGAGAATGACGGTTTCTGATCAGGAAACCAGATCTGAGTCCGCACTAGGAAGTCGGGTGGACGATACTAGTTCGAAAGAGAAATTGTGTGATCGAAGAGCGATCAGATTGATATTGCGTACAGATGATATGTGTACATCGTACGAGTTTGAATGAAATTGATATTGAAGTTTGTGAATAAGGAATTTGAAATGGTTTTGAAATGAAAAGTATATTTGTGAAATATAATGGAATTGGATATTTCTTTGGTTGAAATTTACTTTATGGAAGTAAGTAAATGGTAAATAACTTTATAAAGAAATCAAACTTGAATATTTGATTTGGCAATAAATAAAGTTATATTTTGTAATATGATAAACTCCCCTTATTGAATCTAGCCAGAATAAAAAGGATTTTGAAATATTTGAAGTATAAAAAGAAGTTTTATATAGGTTTGAAATGATCCAAAGATTTTTAAAGTATATATATATATAAAGGGTTTTATGAGAATGATTTTGGAAAAAGGTTTTGGAACCTATGAATTTGGAAAAGGCTTTTGATTTTTGGGAAAATCAATTTGGGATTTTGGAAAGCCTAGTTTGAGAATTATCGATTTTGATAATCGATTTTGTGTAAAGGAGATTTTGATAAATCATAAAGGGTATGATTTGAAGATACTATAAGTATATAGTATAAAATATTTTGAAAATAGCTCTGGGGAAAAAGGCGCTTCCTTGAAATGAACTTCTCAGGAGTACCACAGGGTGGTACTGCCTTGAGCCCCAAGGGGGGTTTCTAAAGTTGATCCTGTGAGGAGTCCGGACAAAACTAGTTCCTGAGGATTATTTGTGTAGTGAAAGTCGAGGGGCTGGTGCCCACAGAGGCATTTGAGTTATGCTGTGACAACAATTTAACTCAATGTCACTGCGATCTACTGCAGACCATAGCGAAAGTCATGTGTGCCGCTGAGAGCCAACTGTCTACGTTTGATTTTATATCGGTAGACTGTGACACTATGGTAACATAGCGAAAGTCGTGTGTGCCGCTGAGAGCCAACTGTCTGCGTTTGATTTTATATCGGTAGACTGCGACCTATGAGGGAGAAGTTTCATTTTGACAGCGAAATCGTGTGTGCCGCTGAGAGCCAACAGTTACATGGACTTTTGCTGCGACGGCAACGTAACCCTGGGATGTAACTGCGATCTGTTGTGGGTTCCATGCTGTCATTAGTTACATGGACTTTTGCTACGATAGCAACGTAACCCGTGATGTAACTGTGACCATGGATGGGGATGATGATTTCCAGAGCATTCTCACCAAAGATATTTCCTCTATTTTCGAAAACGTTTTCGATATTTTCAAATAAAGTATTTTCCAAATATTTTCACTGGGTGTTGAAAATGGGTCTGCTAAGTACTTATAGATTTTCAGTCTTACGCCTGATCAACGTATGACCGAATTTCTGTGAGAACGAGAATGGAATTGTTGAAACATCGAGTTATAAAAGTATTTTTATAAAAACTATTTTTGTAATATTATATAGATTTTGAAAGTGTTTTAAAAAAAAATGATCAAAGAATAATTTATCTGATTTTAAATTATTGAATAAAATTATGTCTTCGTTCCTTTTCGAGGACGAAAAGATTTTAAGGGGGGAGGAATGTGATAACCCGGATTTCTGGACATCTGTAATTGATATAATAATTGGGTAAATTAATAGAAATACTGAATTATAGATTGAACAAACGAATCTGATCAAATAAATATTTATATTTATAAGTTGAGCAAATTAAATATGTGTTATTATGAGCTGATTCTAAATTGAGTTTGAATTTGAATTTGAAATTCAAATTGATAAATATCTTAAAAATAAATTGGATTTTAAAAACTCTATATTTTAAAGTTAATAAGAATAATTTTCTAATATAATAATATATAGGTTTATATATATATTGTATTGAAAGTTATGTTTTAAAATTTATATATGTAATGTAAGGTTGGTTTGTAAATATATAAGGTGAGATTTAATTAAAGATTTAAAAAAAATACTTTTCTTTTATATACTTGGGAATAGATATAGTTAGTATATATGTAAATAAATAGAAAGCTTTGATATGTGAATATCTGTAACGACCCAGAATTTTTGATAATTAAAATTCGAATATTTAATTGATTTTAAATATTAATAAATGGAATTTAGAAGTCGAATGATTTATTTTTCGAATATTGGGTTTTATTTGAGAATTAAGTTGATAAATTAAATAGTGAAATTTCAGAAATAATTGAATATCGAGTTTAAATGATTGAAAATGATTTATAAAATTTTATTTAATCATACTGGAGTTATAGAAAGGTTATAGAACTTTTAAAATCGAATTTGGAGTTAATCTGTGAAAATTGAATATTTTAATATTTAATTATCGACTGAAAAATAGCCAATTTTCGAACAGTCTCAGAATTGAACGAGACCAGTTCCATTGGATCCGTAATAGTTAGTTATTATCGGATTTCAATTTTCGTATCCATCGGAGTTGTCGTTTGACCGTGGCAACTCGAAACGCATCGATATCTTTTTAATTTTAAATCGTCGAGTTAAAATAGTCATTTTTCAAACGGTCTCGGATTTCGACGAAACCAGTTTCATCGGATCCGTAATGTGAAATTATTGCATGGTTTCAAATTTCATAATTTTTGGATGTACCGTTTGTCCGGGGCAAGCTAAAACGCCTCGAAATCAATTTAAATCGGTTTAATTTAAATTGATCGTTTATTTTAATTTGTGAATATTTAAAATACCGTAACTTTTTCGTACGAGGTCAGAATTCGACGAAACGAATTGCGTTGGCTTCGTTTTGGCGAGCACTTCGCTATGGAACTGAATTGGAAGCAATTGGAGTCGGTGAAAATTTTGGATAAAATTAAACGCTTGTTTAATTTATTCGAAATAAACGCTGAATCAGAATTAAAATCTCGGTGAGATCTTCTCACTCAAATTTGAATGTGGAATTATTTACAGTTATTGATTGATGATTGACTGTTTGAATGTGCTATTAGATATGATAGGATATATCTATATATATAGCAGTATATACATATTGGCATATGTATATATTGGATTGATTGATTTCCCGCCTCGTATAGCGGATGAGACCCTATTGCGCCGTTAGTAAGCGGATTTATAAAAAAACCTATATACCGCGATAATTCCGTACTGGAGCGGAATTGGTATTGTGCTGACGTTTTTGGATGCAGGGAAACAGGTTGGAGGGATCCAACTGGATTCCTCACCAGTATTTATTTATTTACAGATATTGATGAATATTCTGTTATCATATTGATATATGATATTGACTGTTGTGATGGACTGATTGATGCTGTTGCATCATCGGATTCAGTTTTGAAATGTAAAAATAACGACCTTTATTTTAAAAAGGATTTTAAAGTGATTTTTGAAAAGTAGACGTTTATCGATTTTTTTGAATTGATTTATTTCAGAAAGATAAACGTCTAGAATTTTGAAGTTATAAAAGTTAAGATTTTTGTGAATTATGACCGTAAGGTGATCTTTGAAATAAAAGTCGATTTATTTATAAAATGGTTTAAGCTGGGATTTTTGAATAACTATAAACGATCTGTATAGGAAGATTTATAAAATGGATATTTTATTAAAAAAAAAAATATTGGACTTATAAAACGAATTTTTATAAGTGTTGAAAAGAAGTATAAAAGGATTTCATAAGTGAATGGAATTAATAGATGTATAACGTGAAGTTATGAAGTGAATAGATGTTGTAGAATAAACGATTTATAAGTAATTTACTTATAAATTAGATTTTTGCACTTAATTGGGATATAAATAGAAATTGCTAAATGAAATGATTTCATAAGTTGAAATTGTTATGAAATATAAATGTGATTTATAAACGTTGTTTATAAATCTGAAATCACTTATTTTGATAAGTAATTTTAGAAGTTAATAAAAGGAGAATTTTATAAATCGAAGTTGTTAGAAAATATAAAGGTGAATTTATAAACGTTGTTTTATGAATTTGATGAATGTAATATAGAAGTTATTAAGGAAATTTTATCCACGATTTTGGATAGTGGATAATTCTTGGAATAAAACGTGTAGAAAATAGTGAAATGTAAATAGTAAAGTATATTCACGATTTTGGATAGTGAATATATTGTTAAGCAAAATGGATAGTTTTGGAAAAGGGATATTAAAAATGAAGTTAAACATTTTAGAGATGTTTTTAAAATGTATTATAAATCGAAAGCAGAGATTTCCGCAGTTCTTGTTGAAATAGACGTTTTCGAGAAATTTAAGGAAATGGTGGACTATAACACTGTTGTTATAGTAAATGATTTCCGAAAGGAAATGTTTTGATGTAGTATTGGGATTTATATATCTATCTTAATTTCGAATCCCTATACTAGTGATTTTGAGTCGTCGTAACGATGTTTTACGTAACATTCGTTTTGACTCAAATAAAATGTGTTTAAAGAATGATTTCCTTAAAGAATGAAATATATACTTAATTTGATTTAAGTATATCGAATATTTTCAAATGTTGAAAATAAATGATTTGTGAATTACTTATTATTAAATAAGTATGGAAATGCTTTTCCAATATGAAATGAACTGTTTTGAGATTTTATCTTCAAAGATAAAATGAAATGTGGAAATTGATTTGAAATTGTTTTCAAATGATTAAGTGTGGAAATTTTATATCTAGTAAAGATATTTTTGAAGATGAAATAATTTGGAAAATTATTTGGAATCTGATGATGTTGCGCATCTTTATTGATAGTTAAATAACCGACTATCAATAATTACCTGTAGATAGGTATTTGTTGTGAATTGGATGAAATTGAATGCCACACTTATTTTTGAATAATCGCTCACTATTCGGGTTAGCCGGGAAAGGACCATGGGGTCGTATAACCCATTCCGAATATGTGATACGTCGTTATGAATTGCATTCGAAGACCGGTGTTGAAGACCGGATATTTTTGAAAACGGAAGGATTACCGTCGAGTTACTCTACATCGACTGATCTTCGATTTAGAGGTTTTATCACCCTTAGTGACGGGAAGTCCGGACGTGATTAGAAATTTATCCGGAAATGCAAGGGCTTCGTGAGAAGTGCCTTCGGTTCTGTTCGATCCCGGAACAGACTTGTATGGATGTGTGTTTGACGTTACACTTTGAGATGTAAAGCTGATTTCTTTCAAATACATTTCTGTTGGTGGCGGAGAATTTATTCTCTTAGCTTAACACCCTTCTCTGAGACATACGAGCTCAGAGGTTATGTAGTTGAAATTTATCAGCGATATATCCCAATTTGGTAACGTGGCATACTGAGTGTTGCTGTGAAATGGTCAGTGTTTGATCATTTGCGATATGATCATTTGTTTGATCTTATATCTTTGTGATCATAGGTTGATCATTTTTATTGGACCCGAAGCAGGGCTTTTTAAGAAAGCGTAGCTTTGTGGACGAGACTTCGTCGAGCCTCACACCCCGGAAATGGTCGAAACAGGACGAATGCGGCAAGGTTCTAGGGAGTAGCGCCCCTTAGTGTATGTCATTCCTTCTGGATAAAGGTGGTATCATGGTATGGAGCCCAGATACTTAACCTCTGTGGTTACTGCATTATTATTATCTATGTGGTTTGTTGCGAATCGGGGATCCTCGGGAAGATCGGTGACGATCGGGGGATGGCATACGCGTGTCAGTAGTTACCTATTTTTGCAGAGGTAACCCGGCCTTGTGTTGGCAGAGATCCGGTTAGGTTCTCGGGTCGTCTATTCCAGGGACGTACCCATCGTGGATAGGAAGTTCCTTAGCCTGACCATTTGTTGGAAATCCAAAGAAACAATACGATCCTTTACGATTTCAATTGTATAACCTGTCTCCTCAGGAGGCAGCTATAGCAGGCATAATATAATGGTACCTATGCTGGCTAAGATTTATATTCTACTTTCGAAATGTTTTCTACACTATGCACTAATAATAATATCAAAAAGAATTTGATTTTCGCGTAGTAAGCATCTTTGACTATCATAAGAAGAAATCTCCTCCAAGTCTGCGTTTGCATTGTGTGTGTGGCGGGAGGTCTTATGGTAGTTTCATTTTCCAAAAGCATTTCGAATTGACTTAAAAATTATCTTGTTGTTTTTAAAAGATATAACTGTTTTACGATCTCACACCAGTCACCATGACTGACTCGGAGTTTATTGTTCCCTTTCTAAACTCTGGGTGCCCACCAATTTCCACACGGGCAGCCTAGAGTTATGTTATCAGGATATTCTGGATATTCTGGAGCTTGGAGATATTCTGGATGACGAGACGTAGTATTTGTATCTGATAGTATTTATTCCGCTGTGTATTCTGTATGAGGGCAAGTTTATATAACTGTCCATTGTTGTTTATTGATTCTGATGATGTGATGTGATGTAATGTAATAACAGATATCATTCTTTTGTTTTTAAATGATATTCATTTATCTATTATATATTGTTCCGCTGCGATATGTGAGATTCTGATATTGTCTCTGTTTCTGATGTTGATGTTGTTGTTTTTTTCTCTTTTTCTTCTATCTTCTCTTCCTCCTCTTCTTTTAAACATTAAAGTTTCGCGTTTTCGCCATCCGATTGTTCGGCAATTGCTACAGTGGACGTAGCAGTGTCGGGTTTTCGGAAGACGGATTTGCGGGTCTTTACAGTTGGTATCAGAGCATATGGTTAAGCGACAACCCTGCTCTGTTGGGTGTTACTCATTAGAGATAGAGTCAGTAGTACTCTAGAAAGAGTTGAGTGTAATAATAGATACGAGCGCGTATTTGTTAGTGAATATAAAATTTGTTTTATATTGTGATGATTGGTTTGTTGAGTGGTATATGGATTCTGGTCGGTATTGTCCGTACAACTCTATCGATAGGGATCTCTAAACACTTATATAGAACAATTCGGCACAGTATTGTTTTAAATAGGGTAAATGAGAAGATTTTGCCCAAAACTATTTTTGTATAGAAAATAAATGTTTTTCTATAAAGTACTATAGTATATGGTTGCATGGATGTTAGAAGTGATAATATTAAACTATTATCATTGAAATTAAATAAAGAAATTCAAATTATAACTCCAAAGTTAAGAGATAAATTCACATGCAAATGAAATTTGAGAATGTAAATTATAAATGTGATTTGTAATTTAAAACGGAATTCCAGAGAAGTTTTTGGAAATGTTTTGAAAAGAATTTGAAAATTTTGGAGATTTGGAAAGTTTAAATCATTTTTGGAGTGGAAAATGAATTTCAAGGGTTTTGAAAAATGTTTTGAGGGGATGAAAAGCTCTAAACTCTTTTCGGTCGCTGGAAAATAATTCCGATGATGATCGCGACATCATTGGTGTTCATTTTCGGGTTTCCAAAAGAGAAATTGCTGCCGATTATTTTAAAATGGAAGTTGTTTTGAAAATTGGGTTTTGTTTAGAAAATTCAAAGGATAATTTGAATTGTTTTCAAAAATGGTTTTGAAAAGATTGAAATTTGAATTTTGGATTTATAAGTGGAAATGTAAGTTAAGTTAAACAAACGATGTTTAATGGGATATAACTTAAGTGTTGATTGGAATTGATTTTGGTGTCGAAGTAAATAATCAAAATGAATTAAATGAATATGAACTTGAGTTATATAAATAAACTTCAACATGATATGTGAAATGGATTAGCTATTGAACTAATGAATCAATTGAATGTAAATGTTAATTCATTGAAGAAACTGAATAAATTGAATGTAAGTCAATTGAAATTAAAGGTGTTGAACTAAATTGAATGGAAATCAAATAATAATGGTTATGTTGAATATGCATTGATTGTTTGATGATTGTTAGTTGATTGTATATAAATTCATTAAGTGTTAATGAAGTTGAATTCGAATTGGAAATCCAGTTTAAATGACAGTAGATTTAACCAAAGGGTAAATTGAAATCAAATTTTGGAAATGAACAAAAGTGAATGAAACTGGAATTGAAATTGAATGTTGGAAGCAAATCTGAATTTGTTAGTAGATTAGAATTTGAAATGAATTAGTAATTAAAACTAATTTAAAAATGATATAAGCAGTTATGTTGAAAATTTTGTAATTGAATGTACGAAATGGTTTGAATATATGCAACTAGATATTATGGCTAGTAGGATATACAGGTATAAAGGAAATTGAATTTAATTTCACAGATAATTTGAATTGCTCGACAAAAGGTAAGTATTTGAATTATAATATGAGATTTTGATGATTTCTTGTCTAGCCGCTTGGCTTTTCTTTTTCTTTTTGAAATCTGAGAGTCCGTAGGGACGTTTTGTAGTCGTGCCGTATTAGCCGCGCAAAGGAGACGCTGGCGAAATTTTTCGGAAATTTAAGGCGTTAGAAATTTTTGAGAAAATTTTGAAGTTTAAAATTTGAATTTAAACTCGAATTTGAATTGAGAAGTTAAACAACGTTGTTTAAACCTCCTAATTGAAGTTAGAAAGCTAGTTGAATGATAACGAATCTTTATTAGAAAGATTTGTTTTGAAAATTTGATAAAACTATTTGGATTGTGAAAAAAGAAAATAGTAGACGAGTTAAGGACTTTTTTTTTTCCTAACTTGTAATTTCGAGGACGAAATTCTTTTAAGGGGGGAAGTTTGTAACGACCCAGAATTTTTGATAATTAAAATTCGAATATTTAATTGATTTTAAATATTAATAAATGGAATTTAGAAGTCGAATGATTTATTTTTCGAATATTGGGTTTTATTTGAGAATTAAGTTGATAAATTAAATAGTGAAATTTCAGAAATAATTGAATATCGAGTTTAAATGATTGAAAATGATTTATAAAATTTTATTTAATCATACTGGAGTTATAGAAAGGTTATAGAACTTTTAAAATCGAATTTGGAGTTAATCTGTGAAAATTGAATATTTTAATATTTAATTATCGACTGAAAAATAGCCAATTTTCGAACAGTCTCAGAATTGAACGAGACCAGTTCCATTGGATCCGTAATAGTTAGTTATTATCGGATTTCAATTTTCGTATCCATCGGAGTTGTCGTTTGACCGTGGCAACTCGAAACGCATCGATATCTTTTTAATTTTAAATCGTCGAGTTAAAATAGTCATTTTTCAAACGGTCTCGGATTTCGACGAAACCAGTTTCATCGGATCCGTAATGTGAAATTATTGCATGGTTTCAAATTTCATAATTTTTGGATGTACCGTTTGTCCGGGGCAAGCTAAAACGCCTCGAAATCAATTTAAATCGGTTTAATTTAAATTGATCGTTTATTTTAATTTGTGAATATTTAAAATACCGTAACTTTTTCGTACGAGGTCAGAATTCGACGAAACGAATTGCGTTGGCTTCGTTTTGGCGAGCACTTCGCTATGGAACTGAATTGGAAGCAATTGGAGTCGGTGAAAATTTTGGATAAAATTAAACGCTTGTTTAATTTATTCGAAATAAACGCTGAATCAGAATTAAAATCTCGGTGAGATCTTCTCACTCAAATTTGAATGTGGAATTATTTACAGTTATTGATTGATGATTGACTGTTTGAATGTGCTATTAGATATGATAGGATATATCTATATATATAGCAGTATATACATATTGGCATATGTATATATTGGATTGATTGATTTCCCGCCTCGTATAGCGGATGAGACCCTATTGCGCCGTTAGTAAGCGGATTTATAAAAAAACCTATATACCGCGATAATTCCGTACTGGAGCGGAATTGGTATTGTGCTGACGTTTTTGGATGCAGGGAAACAGGTTGGAGGGATCCAACTGGATTCCTCACCAGTATTTATTTATTTACAGATATTGATGAATATTCTGTTATCATATTGATATATGATATTGACTGTTGTGATGGACTGATTGATGCTGTTGCATCATCGGATTCAGTTTTGAAATGTAAAAATAACGACCTTTATTTTAAAAAGGATTTTAAAGTGATTTTTGAAAAGTAGACGTTTATCGATTTTTTTGAATTGATTTATTTCAGAAAGATAAACGTCTAGAATTTTGAAGTTATAAAAGTTAAGATTTTTGTGAATTATGACCGTAAGGTGATCTTTGAAATAAAAGTCGATTTATTTATAAAATGGTTTAAGCTGGGATTTTTGAATAACTATAAACGATCTGTATAGGAAGATTTATAAAATGGATATTTTATTAAAAAAAAAAATATTGGACTTATAAAACGAATTTTTATAAGTGTTGAAAAGAAGTATAAAAGGATTTCATAAGTGAATGGAATTAATAGATGTATAACGTGAAGTTATGAAGTGAATAGATGTTGTAGAATAAACGATTTATAAGTAATTTACTTATAAATTAGATTTTTGCACTTAATTGGGATATAAATAGAAATTGCTAAATGAAATGATTTCATAAGTTGAAATTGTTATGAAATATAAATGTGATTTATAAACGTTGTTTATAAATCTGAAATCACTTATTTTGATAAGTAATTTTAGAAGTTAATAAAAGGAGAATTTTATAAATCGAAGTTGTTAGAAAATATAAAGGTGAATTTATAAACGTTGTTTTATGAATTTGATGAATGTAATATAGAAGTTATTAAGGAAATTTTATCCACGATTTTGGATAGTGGATAATTCTTGGAATAAAACGTGTAGAAAATAGTGAAATGTAAATAGTAAAGTATATTCACGATTTTGGATAGTGAATATATTGTTAAGCAAAATGGATAGTTTTGGAAAAGGGATATTAAAAATGAAGTTAAACATTTTAGAGATGTTTTTAAAATGTATTATAAATCGAAAGCAGAGATTTCCGCAGTTCTTGTTGAAATAGACGTTTTCGAGAAATTTAAGGAAATGGTGGACTATAACACTGTTGTTATAGTAAATGATTTCCGAAAGGAAATGTTTTGATGTAGTATTGGGATTTATATATCTATCTTAATTTCGAATCCCTATACTAGTGATTTTGAGTCATCGTAACGATGTTTTACGTAACATTCGTTTTGACTCAAATAAAATGTGTTTAAAGAATGATTTCCTTAAAGAATGAAATATATACTTAATTTGATTTAAGTATATCGAATATTTTCAAATGTTGAAAATAAATGATTTGTGAATTACTTATTATTAAATAAGTATGGAAATGCTTTTCCAATATGAAATGAACTGTTTTGAGATTTTATCTTCAAAGATAAAATGAAATGTGGAAATTGATTTGAAATTGTTTTCAAATGATTAAGTGTGGAAATTTTATATCTAGTAAAGATATTTTTGAAGATGAAATAATTTGGAAAATTATTTGGAATCTGATGATGTTGCGCATCTTTATTGATAGTTAAATAACCGACTATCAATAATTACCTGTAGATAGGTATTTGTTGTGAATTGGATGAAATTGAATGCCACACTTATTTTTGAATAATCGCTCACTATTCGGGTTAGCCGGGAAAGGACCATGGGGTCGTATAACCCATTCCGAATATGTGATACGTCGTTATGAATTGCATTCGAAGACCGGTGTTGAAGACCGGATATTTTTGAAAACGGAAGGATTACCGTCGAGTTACTCTACATCGACTGATCTTCGATTTAGAGGTTTTATCACCCTTAGTGACGGGAAGTCCGGACGTGATTAGAAATTTATCCGGAAATGCAAGGGCTTCGTGAGAAGTGCCTTCGGTTCTGTTCGATCCCGGAACAGACTTGTATGGATGTGTGTTTGACGTTACACTTTGAGATGTAAAGCTGATTTCTTTCAAATACATTTCTGTTGGTGGCGGAGAATTTATTCTCTTAGCTTAACACCCTTCTCTGAGACATACGAGCTCAGAGGTTATGTAGTTGAAATTTATCAGCGATATATCCCAATTTGGTAACGTGGCATACTGAGTGTTGCTGTGAAATGGTCAGTGTTTGATCATTTGCGATATGATCATTTGTTTGATCTTATATCTTTGTGATCATAGGTTGATCATTTTTATTGGACCCGAAGCAGGGCTTTTTAAGAAAGCGTAGCTTTGTGGACGAGACTTCGTCGAGCCTCACACCCCGGAAATGGTCGAAACAGGACGAATGCGGCAAGGTTCTAGGGAGTAGCGCCCCTTAGTGTATGTCATTCCTTCTGGATAAAGGTGGTATCATGGTATGGAGCCCAGATACTTAACCTCTGTGGTTACTGCATTATTATTATCTATGTGGTTTGTTGCGAATCGGGGATCCTCGGGAAGATCGGTGACGATCGGGGGATGGCATACGCGTGTCAGTAGTTACCTATTTTTGCAGAGGTAACCCGGCCTTGTGTTGGCAGAGATCCGGTTAGGTTCTCGGGTCGTCTATTCCAGGGACGTACCCATCGTGGATAGGAAGTTCCTTAGCCTGACCATTTGTTGGAAATCCAAAGAAACAATACGATCCTTTACGATTTCAATTGTATAACCTGTCTCCTCAGGAGGCAGCTATAGCAGGCATAATATAATGGTACCTATGCTGGCTAAGATTTATATTCTACTTTCGAAATGTTTTCTACACTATGCACTAATAATAATATCAAAAAGAATTTGATTTTCGCGTAGTAAGCATCTTTGACTATCATAAGAAGAAATCTCCTCCAAGTCTGCGTTTGCATTGTGTGTGTGGCGGGAGGTCTTATGGTAGTTTCATTTTCCAAAAGAATTTCGAATTGACTTAAAAATTATCTTGTTGTTTTTAAAAGATATAACTGTTTTACGATCTCACACCAGTCACCATGACTGACTCGGAGTTTATTGTTCCCTTTCTAAACTCTTGGTGCCCACCAATTTCCACACGGGCAGCCTAGAGTTATGTTATCAGGATATTCTGGATATTCTGGAGCTTGGAGATATTCTGGATGACGAGACGTAGTATTTGTATCTGATAGTATTTATTCCGCTGTGTATTCTGTATGAGGGCAAGTTTATATAACTGTCCATTGTTGTTTATTGATTCTGATGATGTGATGTGATGTAATGTAATAACAGATATCATTCTTTTGTTTTTAAATGATATTCATTTATCTATTATATATTGTTCCGCTGCGATATGTGAGATTCTGATATTGTCTCTGTTTCTGATGTTGATGTTGTTGTTTTTTTCTCTTTTTCTTCTATCTTCTCTTCCTCCTCTTCTTTTAAACATTAAAGTTTCGCGTTTTCGCCATCCGATTGTTCGGCAATTGCTACAGTGGACGTAGCAGTGTCGGGTTTTCGGAAGACGGATTTGCGGGTCTTTACAATATCTTTTAAAACTATAAGTATAAAATTTAAATATACACATTTTATAATTATATAAATATTACTTAAATACATGTATATAGCTTAAATAAATTATTAAAAAGGAAAATAATATTTAAAACATTAATAAAACATTAGAAAATAACTTTTGTAAATATTAATAAAACATTTTAACACTTGTAAACTTTTAATGTATGTTAATGACACTTGTGAATCATGTGCATAGGTGTAAGATAATGGGAACATAGGATAGACAAATGTCCTTCTCTTTAATAATTAAATTTAAAATTTAATTGTAAAAGAAACAAAGAGTTTTATTTTCAGCAAATTTCTTTCTTCATTTTCAACCAAAACTGAAATACAAATCTGAAAGAAACAAAGAAAAAAAAAATGAAAGAAGATAAAATCTGGAAATCAAATCATAGAAGAAAACTGGAAATCTGAGGAAATGAAAGCAAATTCAACATCAGTTTTAAATCATTTGATGAAACCTTAGATCATGCAAGGAGATAAATCAACTCAACTTAATCAAGTTCAAAAATTCAAGCTGCTGTTCGATTTCAAAATCAAATTCCAGATTTCAAAAATTGAATGTGGCTTGTGTTCTCTGTTCCAGCATTAAAGGTGAGTAACATTTTTAGAGTTTAAATATAAGAATCTGTTTGCATGTTAACTCTGAAAGAAGTATGTTCTTGTGTGTATATATGTGAGTTTCTATATATAGATATATGGATGTATAGATATATATTTGCATGTCTGTTATTGTGTGATATCCCTGTTTTATATTTCTTTTAAGCCCAGATCTTGATCAAAAAATTCCTCATCCTCTTATCTGATCTCTAATAGACTTAGGCTTTAAATAAAATTAATTTGTTTCATCATAAGCTAAAGTTTTAAAGGTAATTAAGCCCAACTTAAAACCTGAGTGTCTCTGTAAACTAAAATAACAGAGCAATGTTATATAAAAGTAAAAATTCAAACTTTGTAATTTATAAATTCAGGTTTATAAATTGAATAGGTAAGTTATAATATGATTTTTAACATTAAAATCATATTTTTAGTTTAGTAATAAAGGAGCAGTTCTAGTTTTAACTAAAAATGAATTTTGGGTTAGAACTGATGATTTAGGAGGTTGGATTGACAAATATTGTTTCTGGTAGTAGTGGGATGATCGAAGATGTAGGGAAAATTACTAGAATTTGAATTTAAGCAGTGAGGCAGAAATGATTTGGGATTTAAATTTTTAACCCTAGTTTTTACCAGTCTAGATAAATCGATCGTCTCAACGTCTAGGATGGATCGAGTTCGACAAAACTCTGGGAAATGATAGTTATGACATGGATGAACTCGTCTCCGAAGTCGCTAACGTTCTGGTGATCAGCAGTGGAAGATCGAGGAGATGTTGACAGGTTTGGGTGAAATGGTAGTTCCTGTTCCAGTTTCGAATTTTGGTCTCGATTTCGATTTCGCGAATGGATTGAAGTTTGGATGATCGTAGTTTGGTTAATGGTCGAACGTCGTTATATGGGGATACTCGGCGATGGTCGGAGTTGATGAAGTTGACCGTGCACGTGCACGAGATCGGGATATGTCTGGGTGAAGTCTGGGAATTATAACAGTGGGAAGTGATCGAGATTTTCTCGAGTTGTTTCGTGAGATGTTCGAAGTTGTGGGAGAGGCGACTCGAAGTAAACTTAGATAGGCTCGAGTACAAATTTGTGTTGCCAGATTTAAAAACTCTGATCTGTTTTAAAATTTCAAAACTGAATTTAAATGGTTAAGTGAAATTTAAACAAGTCTTAAATCTAAGTTTAAATCTGTATCTCAGATTTGAAATAAAAGAAGTTTTTTTAAATTAAATTGTTTTAATAATTTTAATTGTTTAAATGTATATTAAATGTTTAGAATTTAAAAGTAAATTTAATTTAAATTCTTTAAGTTCTTTTATAAGATGAGTATTTCTTTAACTTGTAAATAAAAGAGTTTTAGAAATGTTGTTTAAAACATTGTTAAAGATAATTTGTTTTCATTTTAAATCTTTAAATTTAAAATGAAATTTTGAAGGTAAAATTAAAGTAAATTAATTTAAGATACTTTGTAAATGATAACTTGATTATTAATATGAACAAAGTTTTATCTTAAAGTAATTAGAGATTTGTGTTCATTAAATTTATAAGGAAATTTAATGGATAATTAATTTAATTGATTAATTAATCATTTGGATTAATTAAATAGGTAATTAAAGGTTTAAACTAATTAATTAATGATTAAGATTAATTAATTAGAATAATTAATTTGTAATTAAGGATTATAAATTAGAATATTAATTAATGATTAAGAATAAATTAATAAAGTAATTAAATATTAATTAAGTTATGCTTAACACTTAATTAATTAAATAAATTAGATTAATTAATTGGTTATTAAGATTTATTAATTTGAAATTAATAATAATTAATCTAAGTTAATTACTTAAGAAAAGTAATTAAATAATTGTTAATGAAGGTCATTAACTATGGATTATTAAATAATTAATTAATGGGATTAACTTTGATTATTAATTAGATTAATTAATTAAGGATAATCATTATGGAATTGTTTAAAGTGTAATTACTTAATAAAAGAAATTAAGAAATAAATTACTCATTTGTAATTAATTAAGTTAATTTGATTAGTTAAGTTAATTAATTAAGTTTAATTAATTTAGACTAATAAATGGATTGATTTGTTAAATAATTACTCAATGTAATAAATAAGGTATATTATTTAGGGAAGTAAATAATAGATAATTACTGGAAGTAATTAATTGAAGGAAAGTAATTTGAGTTTAATTACTTTGAATAATTAATCAAGGGATTAATTAAGAAATTAATTAAGGAATAATTAATTTAGTTAATAAAGTAATTAAGGGTAGTTAATTACTAAATGAGATTAATCAAAGGTGATTAATAAATGTGACTAATTAATTATTAATTTAAATAAGATAATTAATTAAGAATAATTAAGGATCATTAATTAATATAATTAATAATGTAATTAAGAATTGATTAATTAAGATTAATTAATAAATAATAAGTGATTAAAGTAATTAATTAATTAATTGTCATTAATTAAGGATTAATGTAATTAAATATAGTTAATTAATTAATGAAGTAATTAAAGATTAATTACTGAATGGTTTAAGATAATTAATTTGTGAAATTAATTAAGTATTAATTACTTAAAGTAATTAAAGGGTAATTAATCAGGAATGATTAATTAAGATGGATACTTAGAGTAATGATTAATTAATTGGTTTAATTAATAATTAAGTAAGCAGGATTTATAGGATAAAGTAATTAAAAGATTAATCACCTTTATAGATTAGTAATTAAGAAACCACTTCGATTAGTAATCTATAATTCTTTATAGATTTGATTTGTAAATCAAATAGGCTGGGATGAAATAAATTGAGTAATCTGGATCATTGGAACTAAGTAACGATACTTAGATATTATTTTGTGAATAAATTGTTTGAATTTAATAAGTAAGAACTCGTAAAAGATACGAGTTACCCTGATTTTATATAAGATCTATGAATTGGAATTTCATGTTAGATAAGTTTACTCATGCTTGTTTCCAGCCTGACTCGGGTGTTACTTTGATGTAATGCTCGGGTCAGACCGAGTATTACAGATTTCCAGGTAAGGACGTTCTGGAGCTCAGGAGGCGAGCTGGATGGCAGGAACGTATGGAGTGTATTCCGCTGTGTATTTGAGAGTTATATTGATAGTAGTATGGGCAGGTTAATATAACTGTGTAGTCTATTTGTAAATGGTTGTAACTCTGATGTATCGAATATAAATTAACAGATACAGTTTCTTTGTATAACTGATATTATTATTTGATATTGTATTTTGATCCACTGCGAATGTGAGAATCTGTGTCTTGTTCTGTTTCTTTCTTCTATCTCTTTTCTTTTTCTCCTAACTATCCAGAATTTTCGAGTTCGAAAATTCCGGGTCGTTACATATCTTTATACGATATGACAACGTGTATCTGATTATTGTGGTTTGTATGCTAGAGCGCCCTCGGTAAAGGTCGGTAACGACCAGAGGATGATATATTCGGTACCATCTAGTTATAGAGGTGGGCCGGTCTTGTGTTGGTAGAGGTTCCTTTGTGATGTTCCTCGGTACATCCCTCTAGAGGTGTATCCTTCGGAAGGTCGTCCCTTCACCTGGTCATTTGTATGGAAATTCAAACTCCACTACGAGCTGCAATTTTGTTTGTAAAGGCATAATGAATAGCCTCGAAATGCTATATGGGTAACCATTTTGACTATGATTAATATTATTTGTATATACTAGACACTAGTATAATATAAGAGGATTTGATATGAAATGTTTTAGTTATCGTAAGGTAAAAACGTGTCTGTGTTTATGTGTGGACTTGTCTTACGAGATACTTTTGTTTGGATAAAGGAAAAGTTTGGTAATTTAATAAATTCAGTTGAGTGTGTTTCTCACGCTGGTTTACCAGACTGATCTGGGCGTTCTTCCCTTTCAATGCTCGGGTCAGACCGAGTATATTTATAGGTTTAGATTGGTGCTTTTGAAGCTTCAGCGGGAGAGCTGGAGATTTTCATTTCGTATACACGTATCTGTTTTGCTTGATTATCCGATGTGCTTAATTGTTGTATATTGCCGACAATTGCGAGGACAGGTTATTATAACTGTCTATGCTGATAAATATTGACTGATTGTTGTACTCTGATTGATGTATGTTTATACAGTTTCTGTTTTGTAAAGATCATTGATATGATATTATATGTTTTCCGCTGCGATGTGAGATTCTGTATTGTTCTGTTTTGTTCTATCTTCTCTTCTCTTCTTATCTCTTCTCTTCTTTCTCTTGACTTTCCGTTAGTCTGTGCTTTTTGGGTCGGACATGTTTGGATTATTGGCGATTCAAAGGGTACAGATTTGCGGGTTGTCACATTTGGTATCAGAGTTTAGATTTCCATTTTCCTAAGCTTTGATGTGTACTCAGTATAAATAGGGACAGTAGCACCCTAGATTGAGTTTGAGTGTATTATATATATGAGCGCGTATTTGTTAGTGAATATAAAATGTTTTATATTTTGTTTGCTTCCGTTGAGTTTTTTGTGAATTCTGGTCGGTATGTGGGACGCTATATTATCGATAGGGATTTCCAAACACTTAAACGAGGCAAGTCGACATAGTATCATTTTATACTAGGTAAATGAAATAATTTTACCTCGATTATATTTTATATATAAAGGAAATAATTTTTCGGAAATTATTATAGTGTATATAAATTAATTGTTTGGTTGTTTGAAAAAGTAAATATATATAAGTTAATTTAAAAGTTGGTTGAATAATCTAAATAAAAATAACAATTGTAAAAGAATAAATTGTATAAGCAAATGAATTATAAAGTACGGAATTATAATTAAAATGAATTACAATTGTAAAATAATCTTATATATAAGAAATGAATTTAAACTAAGAATTCGAAAATTTGAATCTTTGTTGATTTTGAAAGTTTTTTTAAAGTTAAAGATGTTATATTCTTATAAATCTAAATAAGATAAATAAATTTGGAATGATCTTATATAAGTAAAGTAAGATAGTGAAATTATACAAGTAAAAGAGTTTATAAATGTGATTTATTAATAAAAGGAAATTTTTGAAAGAATATAAAGCACTGAATTCACTACTGTTGCTGGGAAATAATAAGGGTGATGATTGCAGCATCATCAGTATCATTTTCGAGTTTCTATGTGATAGATTTGCTACCAATAGTAAATTGAAATTTTGTTTTGATAAACAAATTTGAATTTAAAATCCAAGTTGAAATTGATAAATATAAGTAAAATGATTTTTGGACTTATAATATGAGATAATAAAGTTTAACTTTGGTAAAGTTAAATAAATTTGAGTTAGCATAATAAATATATGATTTGAAATTTAACTAAAGGAACGTTAAATAAATTGAATTGGATTTTAACTATATTAGATATGTTATTGAAATGGAATTAAACTTTTAAGTGATTATATAATATGAATTTTGAAGTTTAAATAAATAAGTTGTATAACTTATAAAATGAAAAATGTAAGTAAAACCAAATATTAAAATGGTTAAAAATTTTGTTAAGAAAAACAAAATCTGAATTTGATTAGTAATATGAATTTGACTTAAGTAATGGTTAAATAAAATGATGAGTTAGAAGAAAATTTAGATTTGTTAATTATGAAATGTTAAGAAATAGAATCTGAATTAAATTGGTAGTAAACTTAAGTTGTGTAGTGGGAGTAAATGTAAATGAAGTTGAAATGAAATATAACTTAAGTAATGTTGAATCAACTTGATTTTGATAAATAAAATGAATATGCAAAGTAAAGTTGAATGAGTAGAAGTTAATGAAATGAAGTTGATTTTGATATAAAAATGAATTAATAAAATGAAGTAGTATAAATGAATATAGATTTGAGCTATAAAGTGAAACTCAACTTGAAATGTAAAATGAATTAGCAATTGAATTAACGAATGAATTGAATTGGACTAATGAAATAGACTAGTAAATGAAATATGGAATAGTGGATGTAGGTGTTAATTCAATAAAAGCTAATGAAATTTGGAATTGAATAATTGAATTCAAAATGGAAGTTAAGTGAATCTAAATAGAATTGAATTTGATTTAATTTGAAAGTGAACTAACTTGAATATGAATTAGTGAATGTAAACTAATCAAATATGAATAAATGAAAATCAATTCAATGAATATTAATGAGAAGTGAATGAATATTGATTTGATTATGGATCGATTGGATAGATATATGGATTTGTTGGATGTTTGTTTGATAATAGTTGTTTGATGGTTGGATTTGTTGCTTTTGATTGCATTTGTTATATTGGCATATATAGTTGTTGTATTGGTATATGTTGTATATTGATATTACTTTCTATATAAATGTTTCTCATTAGTTTGTTGATTATTTAGTAGGTGCGGATGGTGCTTGCTTCGTATTTGAGCTCGCTTTCGCGCTATATTAGTCGTATATGCTCGCTAATAATATATAAGGTACATATCTTGGATTACATATCGTACTTTTATACTTTTTCCCAACGGGAGGCCTCATCCTCGAAGATGAGATGTATGTTTGTGATATATATATGTTGTGATCCTACTACGATCGAACCACGCAAAGGAGATGCTGGCGAATTTTTCTGAAAATTTAAGGCGTTAGAATTTTTTTGAGAAATTGGAAAATTTTTGATAATTAAAGTTTTGATTTTGAGTTATAAATTGAAACGATATTAGTTGGTTTTGGAAAGATAACTATATATGAATTTGAAAACTTAGTAAAGCTTTATAAAAAGTTTAAATTGTGGATTTTGGAAAAGTTAAAATGTTTAAATAGATTTGATATCTAGTATTAACGATTTTTTTTGAAAAGTTGATGGATTTTGTGACTTTTTCTTACTTGGTAATTTCGAGGACGAAATTCTTTTAAGTAGGGGAGAATGTAACGACCTAAAATTTCGGTCATTTGAAATTCATATATTTAATTGATTTTAAATATTCACAAGTAAATTTTATAAGCTGGATAAATTATATTTGAAATATAGTGATTTAATTGGATAATTAAATTATTAATTTAATATTTGAAATTGCAGAAATAATTGAAAATTAAATTTAATGTGAATAAAAATGATTTGTAAAGTTGTAATAAATCATATTTGAATTAGAATGATGTTAGAGAACTTTTTAAATTGATTTAAAAGTTAATTTGTTAAAATTGAATATTTTAATTTTTAATTAACGAGTAAAATTAGCCATTTTTCAAATAGTCTTGGATTTCGACGAAACCAGTTTCATTAGATCCGTAATGTTATATTATTGTAATATTTCAAATTTTGTGTCAATCGGATTAACGGTTTGTCCGGGGCAATCTAAAACGCGTATAAATCTTTTTAAGTGAATTTTAAATTTAAATAAGTCGATTCGAAAACCTATCTTCCAAATACGATCGAATTGGCTTTCGATATATATTCCATTGTCTTCGGAATAGGGCTAAAAAATTATAAACGCCAGGCAGCATTAGGGGTGGGCATTTAACCGAGTTAACCGACCTAAGCGACTTAACTGACCTTAACCGAACCGTTTTAACCGAAAAAATCGGTTAATCGAACATTCGGTTAACCGACCGATGTTAACTGTAACGACCCTGAATTTTGAACAATTTAAATTGAAAATATTTAATTAATTTTAAATATTTGAATGATGATTTGACTTGAATTTCAAATTATCAGAATGAATTGGCGATTTAATTTTTGAATTTAATCTATTGAAAGTTGAATAAAATTTGAATCTTCAATTTAAAGCCGGTTAAAAATAATTTAAAGGCTTAGAAAATTCATATTGATAATACTGAAGATAATTGAAGCTTCAGAATTGAATTTGAAAGCGATTTGTTCAGTTCTGAAATTGTATCGTTTGAAATTGAATTTAAAAATAGTCTTCTGAGGCACAGTCTCGGAATTTGACGAAACGAGTTTCATTGGGTCCGTAATATTGAATTATTACTGGATTTCAATTTTCGTATTTATCAGAATTGTTTTATGAATATACGGCGTATAAACGCGTAGAAAATTAAATCGAATTCAGATTGAATTTCTGTAACAACCTGGATTTTCGCCAAAATTATAATCATCAGTAAATGATTTAAGTTGACAGTTAAATTTCTGTTTGTTGTTGAAATTTTTATAACGATTAAATCTTCGTCAAATTGGCGATATTAATTTCTGTTAATTTTTATTGGAAATTGTAAATCAATTGAAATTCTTTTGTAAAATTTAATTAATACAAAATAAATGAATAAATACACATAGTTTAAATTTAGCAACAAAATTAAATAAAAACAAATCAGTTTTAAAAAGAAGAAAAAAATAATAAAGAAAAAAAAATATCAAACACCATAACCAGCCCATGCCTAAGCCCATAACCCATACCCCTTATCTTCTGTAAAACCCGATCCCTTTACTTCCCTCATTCGAAAAACCCTAGGAAACAAATAAATCAATGGCGGCCTAAAAGAAGAAAAATTTCTTCGTTCGAACGAAAGAAAAAAAAATAATGGTGGCGAACGAAAATGGCGACTGGACGAATTAGGGCTTTCGACGATCTCGTTCGTTTCTCTGGCTTGCGATGCGGCGGCTTCGATCTGCAAAGATTAGGGCTTCGTACTCCTCTTCTCAAACTAGAGCTCGTTCATTTCAAAGGCGCCGGCTACGATCGACGTTTTTCTTCGTTCTTCGCTCGCGACCGCTTCATAAAAAGGTGAGTGATTTTATATCACTCGCATCTAATTTAAACTTTGTTGACTTCGTCTTGTTTACGTTTGCTTGGACTTGATATTTGTTTTTTTTGTGATGTCGAGATTGTTCGACTTTGGTCATACTATTCACTGCCCCTGGTAGTACTTCCGGCCTTGTTCGATTTTAAAAACTATTTTTTTTTATGACTTCGGCCGTTAACTGTTGCTTTGGACCCTCTGTTGGCCAGTTGTAACTAAGTCGATTTTTTGAAAGCTGCTATTTCGATTTCTTTAAAAATGTGATAAAGTTGGCCTCGGTTTCGAAATGATTTTTCTTCGGTATTGATTTTGAATTGGACTTCGGTCACCTAGATATGTTGACTACAGACTTTATTTGGGTTAAAACTGTTAATCTGGGATTGTTGGAATTTATCTGTTTATTCGCTTCGGCACAGCGCCTCGTTCTTGATGGTGATACTTGTGCATTTGTCACTAGTATATGTTCATATACATTGATTTCAAGTTGTCTTCTATTTTGGTCTGGGCACGTGAGTTTTCAGGCAGTCTTCATATTGCATTTGCACTTGGCCTTATGCTTGAAACTGATACATTGCATATGCATTTCCATGTGTATCCAAGTTGATATTTGCACTTAACTTTGACCTGTCTGCATTTCATACAAGTAGCTTGCACGTATTTGAAGTTGTGCATGTGTTCTGTCTTCTTTGAAGTTGCACTTGGGTAGTTTGACTTGTTCTTTGATGCTTTCAATTGGCATTTACTTGTTTAACTTGAAACTTCTACATGTTGTTGTAACATTTACTGTGTTGTTCATTTTGAATTAATTTTGTGAAGTTAGGTTAGATGGAAATTCATTCGACTTTGTATTTGCCTTAAGAAATTGCCTTCGGTCGGTAAAAAAATCATGGCTTCAGCTTGATGTTTGGACTAACCTGAACCTTGACATTATAGTCTGCATTGCACTACTTTAAAATAATTTGAAAAAGTATAAAACCTGTTGTATCTATATGTCTGTGAATAAGTATGTATGCATCTCTGTTCATTTTGACTTTACTACATGTTTAACTATGCTGTACCCAATATGCTTCATATAAACTTGAGTCTGCCTGCCTATTCATGCTCGACTGCTTGGTTTGTTGCTGTGTTCATGTACTCGCTTGCACATTGTTGATCTTGTACCTGACTTTGATTGTTGTTACTGCACATGCTTACTTGAGGCTTGCATTGTTTTAAGGACTGCATTGTTCACTATACATGTATCTTGCTGCATCATGTTGTTTACTGTGGATATTGTCACTTTGATGCATTCATTCCAGTATGCATTGATGCTAATCTTTTGTTACTCTGTTGTCGAGTTGCATCCATGTGTTGCTGTATCACCATACATGTATATTCATGTTCGAAGTTTCATGTTGCCACTTGAACTTGTTTCACTATGTTGAGCTGCACTTGTACGTCTGCATCCATTGCATACAGTTTGGACATTCTTTTGGTTTTGCTGATATCTCTGATTTGGCTTCGCAGTTGTGTTGAGTCTTGGTAACAATGACTTGACCTCTGCATTTTGTAAATATTTTACCTCAGCAGTTTTGATTGCTGTTAGTATTCACTATTGTGATGATTTTATATGCGGTGTTGGCGAGGCAGTGCACGCGTACGTGTGCACTGCAGCCACCCAAACTCGACAGTTTCGAATTGATTTTTCCTTTGCGTCGTGATGCATTGATCTTTTATGCCGTATTGGCGAGGCCGTGCACGCGTGCGTGTACGGCAGCCAATCGAGTTCTTGATGATTTTAAAGTGACAATTTCAGTTGTCTTAAATTAATTTAGTCGATATGATAAATTGTTTATTTATCTCTGTTGATGATTTAAATCTGCTGATTTATTGTTTAACACTGTTTAGTGTTATATATTTTCGTTATCCGATTTCTTTGTTAAAAGAATTGGATAGACGAGAATTATTGTGACTGTCGTCTATTTAAATTATTACTGCCTATATGCACTAATAAACTGGTTTGAATTAGACTGACCTGTGTATTATTTTCTTTTGAATATAATACTCGGGTCAGACCGAGTATTTTTACAGCTTGAAGATTTTCGAGCAGCGAAGTTAGAGAGAGAGTAAAGAACCATTTTTTTTGTTTCAGAAGAAAATTGTATTTTAGATATTCCGCTGTATCAGTATTAAAATTGTATAAACTCTGATGTATATTAAAAGATTTATAGTAGTGAAATAAAGATTCATTTGTTTTAATTGATTGTTATTATCTGTGTTTCTGTGGCTGATTCTGTTTAAACCTTATAAACTAAATAACAATTCGTCTTTTTGAACGTTTCGAGTTGGTTTTATTACCGACTGGAGATGGTCAAAAGGGGGAATGTTACATTAACTGACCAAAATCGAGTCGGTTAACGGTTAACCACGGTTTATATATCGGTAACCGTTAACCGAAACTATTTTTAAAATTGTTAAAAAAGCCCAAATCCACGTCTATTCGCAACTCGGCCCACCCTTTTTTCCCTAAACCCAAGATCTAATCGTGTGCTTCAGGCTTTCAGCCACTGTTTCAAAATTCATTCCCAAAACTATCTCGTTCATTTTCATTCCTAAGTAAAAAAAAGAAAACCTACAGAATTCTCGCTATTAAACCTTCGAATCCAAATACAAAGCGACCTCCGCGAATTCACTGCCTCTTTGATCGTTGATTTGAATTCTGAGCAATGGTGGCGAGCAGGAAGAGGAAAAACGTGAGTACAATTTATTTTGGGTAGTTTTATTATTTTTCTGATTTATTTAAATTTTATTGAGCGTTTAATTCATAACAATAGAGATACTATATATGAGTTTTTTGGTCATTTGATGATAAGAAAATTACAATAAAGATAAGTATACGAGTTTTCTGATAAAAACAATAATAATCTAGCTAAGTATGATTGTTGATAGCTTTGAATATTTTGATCATTTGAAATTTATTAAAGCAATTACATGTGAATGCTGAGCTGAGCTCCAAGTCCAACTCAAGCAGCAACGCTAATAGGTCCTCTAAAACAATAGAACACTTACTGAAATGTTTGGTTAGAGATGATAAAATGAAATGGGAATCACAATGTGGGTAGTTTATTCACTAATTTGTGTAGTTTATTCACAAATTTGTGATATCAAGTGAAGACATCATCTTGATGCCAATGAAAAAGTGAAAACAGTCATTATAGCATTCGTAGAATTGTTTGATGTGTATGTAAACATTTACAATCAAAATCCCTTTTCTTTCTTGGACTTGATATATTTTTAATACATGAACTAAAACCACCAGAGGGATTATTCATGCATAAGGATTGACCAAACTAAGATTCACATTTAGTGTATAAACTAGAATATGAATGCCACAACTAACCATTGACAATTCATATGACAGATTCACACATAAACTTGAATTGATAACTAACCTGCATAGAGAAGTTAAATGCGATGAACTTAATATAAGGCCGCAGACTAGATCATGTGATTTTGAACTTGAATTCAATTTAGGTAATTTTCATGTATTAAATAATTCTTATTTATAGATTTTAGACTAGATCACGTGATTCTTTGTCTTTAGCCAGTTACTAAATTTTCAAACTTGTTTTTGGTTTTCCTATTTAAAAAATCCATTGTCAATTTGTCCTGTAAAGAAAAAGGATTTTGTCTTTCCCTAATTGTAAAACCGAAGATGTTTGTGTTTTCATGTATTGTAACCTTTAGTTCAAGCAAGTTTAGTATAAACTGATACGATTCATATGGTATAAAATAAGAAATATGAACTATTTTTACAGTAGATAGTTTAATTTTCTTATACTCGGTATTTTTTATAAATACTTAAGTATGAACATGTAAATAGTATGAACTTAACTGTATATTAACTTAATAGTAGGAACTTAACTGTATGTTAATTTTTGTTTTGTATGCACTATAACAGGTACAAATAGGTAGTTCTAGAGAAAGAAGAAATGACGATGAGTTTGTAGAAGAAGCGCTTGATGAGGAAACCGGCGAAGAAGACATCAATATTAGAAAACCTCCTCCACATCCGGTGTGCATGCCTTCTTCTAGAAACCCTTCTCCGGTATGGGAACATTTTACTAAAGACGCTAATTTCAATTTTCAAAAATGTGTATGCAACTATTGTGGTCAACAATTTGCATGTGATTCTAAATCAAATGGCACTACACATTTAAATTACCATATAAAACATTCGTGTACGTCCATTTCATGTGATAGTGATAAGATGTGATATCCCGGAATTTTGGCAATATCAATTTAATAATCTTTATAAATAATTAAATTGATTTGTTGATTTATTTTATAAATTGACAAGTTTATTCATTTTAAAAGGTTAATAACATTTTAATTGGCAAGTTTATTTCTTTTGAAAAACTAATATCATTTTAAATTGGGAAGATTTATCTTTCTAAAACCTATATAAATGTTTTATATTTATAATGTATATATATATATTGATATATATAGGGAGTCTTTAATTTAATAAAACTATGTTTTCAAATTATAATATATATATGTATATGTATATATTGTTATTTGAAGTTATGTATTAAAATGCAATATGATGATTATCAAAACTAATGTTAAAATTGTTTTCCACTTAGGATAATATTTATATATATTGAAATGAAAAAGTATTGATTTGAATTTAATAAGTATTTTCAAACTTTAATATATATAATTTGTAATTTGAAAGGTAAATTTGATTTAATACTTTTGGAAATGATATTTAAAGATTTAAATCTAAGGTTCATTTGTTTTAATATTCTTTCATTTTATAAATTGTTCTAAATTTTTATATAAAGAGTTAAAATAAATTTCTCAAATTTATAAACTTATGATTTGATCAAAAATATAAGTTAGTGTTCATATGAATCTGCTTTTGTATTTATTAAAATCTAAAACTTGTTTACTAAAAGATAAGTATACACATTTTATATTTATATGAATATTTCATAAATATATGTATATAACTTAAATAAGTTTTAAATAGGAAAATAACATTTGTAAATATTAATAAAACATTAGAGAATAAATTTTGTAGATATGAACTAAACATAAAAACACTTGTAAACATTATATTGTGTGTTAAAGACAAATGTAAATTAAATAGCATATGTGTAAGCAAATTAGAGCATTAAAGTGACAAGTGTTATTCCCTTGATAATTAAATTTAAAATTTAATTGAAAAATTAGAACGTGAGTTTTAATCTTCAGCTAAATATTTTCTTCATTTTCAACCCAAACACAAAATGAATACAAATGCAAAACAAAGAATAAAAGAAGTGAAAAATGGAACCTGGAATTCAATCTGAAAACAAGATGATAAGCTGGAAATTCAAATGCAATCAACAAAAGAAGTAAATCAACATGCAAACTGAAAACCAACAGCAACAAGATTCGAAATTTCTTCAAGTATAATCTATCAACAAACAACCTGTGATCATGCAAACTTAAAGGAGATCAAAGGCAAATAGAAGTTCAAAACCAAACATGCAAGCCTGGAAATAGTTTCTGTTCTCTATCTCTGTTCTACATATATAGGTGAGTAAACATTTATTTTAAAAACAGTTTGAAACTTGGGATTTAAACTTAGTTGCTTGTGATGGAATGATATAAATGTTTATAGAAAATGCCTTGTTATGAATGCATGTATTGCCTCTGTTTCTCTGTTTTATAACCTGTGAGTAAACCTATATACTCGATGCTTGAATCTATATATATAGTTGTTGTTTGTGACCATGCTTGAAGTAAAAATTGCAACATGTTTATATGTATACAAATCTGTATATATTTTCCTATGCATGTCTGGAACAAGAAATGTTTGCCTCTGTTCTCAGTTCCAGGTTTCAAAAACCTGTCTATCTCTCTTCCTATAATTCTTGTTAGGCTTAAAAATCTAAACAAAACATGTTTATAAAATCAAGATTGAAATTACAAAAATAATCTTGAGTTGAAACTGGAAGTAAATTTTGTCTGGGAAGAGGATAAACAGTGAAATACAAAAATATGTCGAAATTCGAATGTTACAATTACTTGATTTACTTATACCATTCATCTCGTCTTGAAAAATCATGATTTTTAAAAGTAAATTCAGAATTTTTAGTGACCTATTGATTAAGAAATTCAATGTTGAACCGATTTGGGTCTTTTGGCCATTTCTGATCATCGGAGCGATAAGGGAGGTCGGGTTTTGGTCTGGAGGTGGCCGAAGTGATGGAGAGTTAGGGAAAAATGCTGAGGGATTTTTCTAATGACCATGGTGGCCAGGCGGGGGAGATATAGGGTTTGGGTTGCCTGTTTTTGTCGAAGTAGCTTCGGTGGAAAATGCGCCGCCGTGAAGATGCTGGTGACGATCGCGATGGGGGGGAATCATTGCTGGGGTCGAGGCGAAGCTTCGGTGACATTGACGTGAACGCTGGTGGTAGGATCGTCGGAGGCGAGGAGATTTTCCAGTGATCGATGACTTTCTGTTTTCAAGTGAGTTACTCGATTTTGATCGACAATGAACTGATGGGTTCTGAGGGGTGGTGATGGTCGGAGAGACGTTCAGTGATGTGTTGAGGCTCTTGACAATGATCGGAGTTGATCTGTTCATCTGTGCACGTGAACGTGCACGTTATCGTGTACATTTTGTACACTAGGGATTTTGAGTTTTTGGGGAGACGAGTTGGACTCGGGAAAGCTTCGTGAAGATTGCAGTTCGACTCGAAGCAGGTGAGGTTGCGGGAGAACTCGAGAAAGACGCGTGTTTTTGTGGGGTTTTTCTCGGGTGGTTCTGGGTTTTTTTTTAACGGACTGTTGATTTACAAATGTTCGAGTTTAAAAGCAAAGTAAAAACAAGATTTCAAGTGGAAGTTATATTCAAGGAATGTTTTAATTAGATTTAGAATATAGTTAAATGAATAAGTTTAAAAGATATGAAATTTGAGATTTCCAAAGTTAAATAATTGTTTATTTAATTTAAATCAAACATATTTGAAATATTTTAAGTATGTTTAAATTAAGTGTTTGAATTGTTATGTTTAAAAACAAATCATATTTAAAAATTGATTTTTAAAAAGGGGTTTTAATAAAGTAAATAAATGGAGTACGTATTTAAAAGTAAATACCAGTATTCTTAATTAGTTAAGTTGAGATTAATTAAGAATAGTAAATTAATAAAATAAAATTATAGCTTAAATACTTATTTGTAATTAAGAATAATCACTTAATGAAGCAATTAGTGGAAATGAATGTAATTAAGAAATAAATTAATTAAAGATTTAGTGATGATTAATAGAGTAATTAATTAATGTAATTAATTTTAGGTTAATTAATTAGTCTAATTAATTAAAGATAATCACTTATAATTAATTAAGTGTAATCACTTAGTGAAGTAATTAATAAATAATTACTAAATGCAATTAATTTAAGAAGAAATACTTATGGAAGTAATTAGTGAGTAATTAATTAATGGAAGTCTTTAAATAAAAGTAATTAAGGGTTAGTCACTTAATGTTATTAATTAAAGAATTTATTAATATAATTAATTAAAGAGTAATTAATTAATTAAAGAGTAATTAATTAAGGTAAGTAATTACAAGATGGTAAATTACTGATTATGATTAATTAAGACTAATTAATGAAGGTGGTTAATTAAAGATTAATTAATTAAAAGGTTAATTAATTAATAAAGTAATTAAAGGATTATTAATTAATATAATTAATAAAATTAATCAAGGTTGATTAATAAAAGTGATTAATTAAAGTATGATTAATTAATTGTAATTAATTAAGGTTTAATGTAATTAATTATAGTTAATTAATTAATGGAAGCAAATGAAGAATCATTAATTATTGTAATTTAATGATAGTAATTAATGGTTAATTACTGTATATGGTTAAGGATAATTACTTGAATGTAATTAAAGATAATTAATCAAGGAGGATCATTAAGAAATGATTTATTAATTAATTTGTAATTAATTAATGTTAGTAAGCAGGATTAAGATAATCCAAGTGATTTAAGGATAGTAATTAATTTAATTAAAGGTTAATTAAATTGATTAAGAATTAATCAAACCTGCTTATGGATGATTGATTGATATTGGATGATTGATATTGGATGATTTGGATATGATATCTCTGATATGTGATATATGCTGCTTTGTGAGATGAATGTTTGATAGGAATTATCTATTGTGATAATGTGATTTATCTATCTGTCTATATCATCCTGAATATAAGTTAAATGTTTAAAACCTTTAAACAACTTGGCCTTAAAAGATACGTTTTGGATTTCGATGAGACCGGGATCGGGTTTCCGTATACCGGTATTCCAGGTCTGGAGACCCGAATACCACATCGATCCAAATTAACGATAGGTCGTGAATCTCAAGTGAAGATGAAGATTCAGAGTGCAAGGGTTATTGTCGTTAACTCTGAGGGTGATTCCAAAATGAGTGTAACGAGATAATGCCTTCGGTTTCGTTCGAACCCGGAACGAACTTATATGGATTGAATGCTTTCAGCACATCGTCAGGCGGACGATGAGCATTCTAAGTGATATGTTCTGATTAAAGGTAATCGTAACCTCAAGCCTCATCAACCGGGAATGGCTAAAACAGGGGAGGTGCAGCAAGGCTTCGTGGGTAGCACCCACTGAGAGCAAGATAGATCCCTGTCTAGAGGTCCCTTTTCTTTTATTCGGCTTAGTGTGTGGTTGGTCGCGCCAACTACGGGATTATCTTGTTCGGGATTATCCAGTAAGGGATGGTTCCGGCTTTGTGTTGCAGGGGAGCGGGCGTACTCCTCGGTACGGTGATCTAGGCCACGTACTGTGACGGGCGGTACCCCAGTAGCCCTGCCATTGATGGAATCCAAACTCCAATAAGTGCCGTACGTATTAGTTGTGCCCAACTATGTTGGAATGTGAGATGTAAGCATTTCAGCTATTTCTGTATTTTACTTGAAAACCCTAGACCCTATTATAATACAATCAGATTTCCTATCAAACGTTTTAGTTAGCGTAAGGTAAAAACTTACCCATGTTTATTTGTGGGAAGTCTTACGTGATACTTTTGTTTTCAAAAGTTTTCAAAGTTAAGCAATCTAACCGTTTACTCACACCAGACCCATGTCTGACCCAAGTGTTTATTTTCTGTTTTATTAAACTCTTGGGTACTCAATATTGTATTGAGTAGTCGAGGGATTCAGGTTAGCTTTGACGAATTCTGGAGGAGATTTGGGGCAGGAGGCTTCACCGTGTAGATATATGATGATTCCGCTGTGTATATGTTGTGTCTGTATCTGTGATACTTGAGTTGTATGAATTAGACAGATGTTTATAACTGTCTAATATGTGTCGTATAAGTTGTGTAACTCTGATGTATATGATACTATGTAATATTTTATATGATATATTATATATCATTCGTTCCGCTGTGAGTTTCTGATGTTGTTGTTCTTTCTTCTTTTCTTTCTCTTCTTCTTCTATCCCTTTCTTTCTTAATTCACGATACGTCTTTCTGGGCATAGAAAGTCGGGTCGTGACAGTTGGTATCAGAGCTGTAGGTTGAGTGAATACCTAGGCTCTGAAGTGGTGTCTATCTTGAGAGCGCGTAATTATTAATTATATAAAAATGGTTTTATATTGTGTTAATTGATCGGTTGAGTGGTATATGGATTCTGGTCAATACGAGTAGCTAACGTTATTGATAGGGATCTCTAAACACTTGAACCAGGCCAACGGACACAATATTGTTTTATAGAGATAGATGAAATAATTTTACCCAGAAATAATTTCTATATAAAAAAAAATAATATCATTTTAAATATATATATTTATGTATTTCTACCTATTTATTGGGTTACCTGTTCGGGTTTTCCAATATAAGTTATAAAGGTAGATAAGGTGGTAGTGTGTGTAACACAATTACCAATAGTTGGAGTTTGAATGTTTGAGGTTGGAAGTATATATCGAGACTGTAAACCCAATATCGTCTCGAGTAAATTGGCAGTATGGAGTAAGGATGTCTCGGATCTCTGAAGAAAATCCTTTTCAAGATTCGGAGTCCATTATTGGAATGTAAGATTGGTTGAGCTCGGGTGAGCAGATTTTCTAGAGTAGATCTATTGATAAGCAGAAGCGAGTGATGGTATCTTGGCAACTTCAGGAAGTAGTAGTTGTGTGGTGAGACGAGGTGACTATGGACGTTTCTGAAGATGTTTCTTCTGAAGCAAGTTTTAGGAAGTATGTCTGTTTCGGTGTTGTGGCTGAGTCCAGTGGGGTGTTTCTATTTGCTTTGAGGTCCGAGTTTCTCGAGGAGTTTCGGATAAGAAGTCTTTGGTTTGTGGCAGCAGTGCGGCTCGGAGTGTTCTGTGATTGGCAGGAAGTTTCTGGCTGAGCAGTTTTTCTGAAGGTAAAGTCCAGAAGCAGCAGAGTGAATCCATTTCTTCGATGAATTGGATGGTTAAGTGTAAGCTGTTCTGATTAGTGAAGAGAGAACAGTTATCTTTGGAAATTAGGCCGGGCTGATCGCAAAAGTGACTTGCGATTGTTTGAGTGTTCTCTTGGGTTATTGGAGATTGAGATTCTGTATCGATTTGATTCGTGGAGTTACCCGTGATTCAGCTTTGTAGAAGGATGTCTCCTAGAGAAGAATTTTGGTGAAGCGGCTCAGTATTCTTTGGAAAGGGATTGATCACACTTAGTTGAGTTTCTGCTGAGATGTTTTTGATTAAGTAGAATGGTTCACTAAGATTTTATGGGTCTTATGAACTGTGAAATGATCAAGTTTGTGTTCGAGTTTCTCCGATGGCATTCTCACCTGTTCAAGATCAGAGTTGTGCAGCGAAAGCAAGATAGTAGCTATTCTAGAGTGGAAGCAACCGAGAGTTGTAATTTTCTTGGAGTAGAGGATTTCTATAGGAAATTCAAGTGTATCTCTAAGTTGAAGGAATTTTCAGGATTTGGAGATAAGGTTGTCAAGTGCAACTGTTTGGCTATTCCAGAAAGGAGAAGTAGTTAGAAATACTCTAATGTTTGTGGAGTAGAGTTGTGTTCTGGATTTTGGTATATTTTTGGGAAACCATTTTGTTGAGTAGGATCCGGAAATTGGTTTGATATTAGTCTAGTCTATTTCAGGAAGCATCAGCAAGGGTTAAGCTGATCAGGAAGAATGAAGTGACTCAGGATCGTCAAAGGAGTTATGCAGTTAAGAATTGATGGAATTTGGAATTTGAAGTTGAAATTTGGATATTGTTTAAGTTTTCTCCAATTAAAGGAGATATAAGATTTGGAAAAATTGGAGAGTGAGCTCCAGAAGTATTATGAGATTTTTCCTATGTTCCCAAGAGGATTAGTTCTTTGATCTATAGGATTAAATGGCCAGTTCAGATAACTGGAATTCATTTTATTTCACGTATCTCTGAAGGAATACGTGTTTGATCTGTCATTGATTGTGGGATCAGCAGTTCAGAAGGATTTGGTAGTTGAGATGGTTTTGAGTTTAGTCTGATATTTTGTTCAGATTTGTAATCTAGATGGGAAGGAGTTCTAGATTATTGTAGATAGTTAGTTAAGATCCTGTAGAACGAGTATCCCGGTATATATATATATACTTGGTGAAACTCGAGGAAATTCTATCCAGAATTTGTCTGGATAATTAAATTTGTTTGATTTATATGGTTGCTATGATTGATAATAATGATTGATTTGTGTGATTGCTGTTTAAAATTAAAAATTTTACTCGGTTATTAAATTATCTTTGCTTTTAAATTTCGGGGACGAAATTATTTTAAGGGGGAAGGAATGTGATATCCCGGAATTTTGGCAATATCAATTTAATAATCTTTATAAATAATTAAATTGATTTGTTGATTTATTTTATAAATTGACAAGTTTATTCATTTTAAAAGGTTAATAACATTTTAATTGGCAAGTTTATTTCTTTTGAAAAACTAATATCATTTTAAATTGGGAAGATTTATCTTTCTAAAACCTATATAAATGTTTTATATTTATAATGTATATATATATATTGATATATATAGGGAGTCTTTAATTTAATAAAACTATGTTTTCAAATTATAATATATATATGTATATGTATATATTGTTATTTGAAGTTATGTATTAAAATGCAATATGATGATTATCAAAACTAATGTTAAAATTGTTTTCCACTTAGGATAATATTTATATATATTGAAATGAAAAAGTATTGATTTGAATTTAATAAGTATTTTCAAACATTAATATATATAATTTGTAATTTGAAAGGTAAATTTGATTTAATACTTTTGGAAATGATATTTAAAGATTTAAATCTAAGGTTCATTTGTTTTAATATTCTTTCATTTTATAAATTGTTCTAAATTTTTATATAAAGAGTTAAAATAAATTTCTCAAATTTATAAACTTATGATTTGATCAAAAATATAAGTTAGTGTTCATATGAATCTGCTTTTGTATTTATTAAAATCTAAAACTTGTTTACTAAAAGATAAGTATACACATTTTATATTTATATGAATATTTCATAAATATATGTATATAACTTAAATAAGTTTTAAATAGGAAAATAACATTTGTAAATATTAATAAAACATTAGAGAATAAATTTTGTAGATATGAACTAAACATAAAAACACTTGTAAACATTATATTGTGTGTTAAAGACAAATGTAAATTAAATAGCATATGTGTAAGCAAATTAGAGCATTAAAGTGACAAGTGTTATTCCCTTGATAATTAAATTTAAAATTTAATTGAAAAATTAGAACGTGAGTTTTAATCTTCAGCTAAATATTTTCTTCATTTTCAACCCAAACACAAAATGAATACAAATGCAAAACAAAGAATAAAAGAAGTGAAAAATGGAACCTGGAATTCAATCTGAAAACAAGATGATAAGCTGGAAATTCAAATGCAATCAACAAAAGAAGTAAATCAACATGCAAACTGAAAACCAACAGCAACAAGATTCGAAATTTCTTCAAGTATAATCTATCAACAAACAACCTGTGATCATGCAAACTTAAAGGAGATCAAAGTCAAATAGAAGTTCAAAACCAAACATGCAAGCCTGGAAATAGTTTCTGTTCTCTATCTCTGTTCTACATATATAGGTGAGTAAACATTTATTTTAAAAACAGTTTGAAACTTGGGATTTAAACTTAGTTGCTTGTGATGGAATGATATAAATGTTTATAGAAAATGCCTTGTTATGAATGCATGTATTGCCTCTGTTTCTCTGTTTTATAACCTGTGAGTAAACCTATATACTCGATGCTTGAATCTATATATATAGTTGTTGTTTGTGACCATGCTTGAAGTAAAAATTGCAACATGTTTATATGTATACAAATCTGTATATATTTTCCTATGCATGTCTGGAACAAGAAATGTTTGCCTCTGTTCTCAGTTCCAGGTTTCAAAAACCTGTCTATCTCTCTTCCTATAATTCTTGTTAGGCTTAAAAATCTAAACAAAACATGTTTATAAAATCAAGATTGAAATTACAAAAATAATCTTGAGTTGAAACTGGAAGTAAATTTTGTCTGGGAAGAGGATAAACAGTGAAATACAAAAATATGTCGAAATTCGAATGTTACAATTACTTGATTTACTTATACCATTCATCTCGTCTTGAAAAATCATGATTTTTAAAAGTAAATTCAGAATTTTTAGTGACCTATTGATTAAGAAATTCAATGTTGAACCGATTTGGGTCTTTTGGCCATTTCTGATCATCGGAGCGATAAGGGAGGTCGGGTTTTGGTCTGGAGGTGGCCGAAGTGATGGAGAGTTAGGGAAAAATGCTGAGGGATTTTTCTAATGACCATGGTGGCCAGGCGGGGGAGATATAGGGTTTGGGTTGCCTGTTTTTGTCGAAGTAGCTTCGGTGGAAAATGCGCCGCCGTGAAGATGCTGGTGACGATCGCGATGGGGGGGAATCATTGCTGGGGTCGAGGCGAAGCTTCGGTGACATTGACGTGAACGCTGGTGGTAGGATCGTCGGAGGCGAGGAGATTTTCCAGTGATCGATGACTTTCTGTTTTCAAGTGAGTTACTCGATTTTGATCGACAATGAACTGATGGGTTCTGAGGGGTGGTGATGGTCGGAGAGACGTTCAGTGATGTGTTGAGGCTCTTGACAATGATCGGAGTTGATCTGTTCATCTGTGCACGTGAACGTGCACGTTATCGTGTACATTTTGTACACTAGGGATTTTGAGTTTTTGGGGAGACGAGTTGGACTCGGGAAAGCTTCGTGAAGATTGCAGTTCGACTCGAAGCAGGTGAGGTTGCGGGAGAACTCGAGAAAGACGCGTGTTTTTGTGGGGTTTTTCTCGGGTGGTTCTGGGTTTTTTTTTAACGGACTGTTGATTTACAAATGTTCGAGTTTAAAAGCAAAGTAAAAACAAGATTTCAAGTGGAAGTTATATTCAAGGAATGTTTTAATTAGATTTAGAATATAGTTAAATGAATAAGTTTAAAAGATATGAAATTTGAGATTTCCAAAGTTAAATAATTGTTTATTTAATTTAAATCAAACATATTTGAAATATTTTAAGTATGTTTAAATTAAGTGTTTGAATTGTTATGTTTAAAAACAAATCATATTTAAAAATTGATTTTTAAAAAGGGGTTTTAATAAAGTAAATAAATGGAGTACGTATTTAAAAGTAAATACCAGTATTCTTAATTAGTTAAGTTGAGATTAATTAAGAATAGTAAATTAATAAAATAAAATTATAGCTTAAATACTTATTTGTAATTAAGAATAATCACTTAATGAAGCAATTAGTGGAAATGAATGTAATTAAGAAATAAATTAATTAAAGATTTAGTGATGATTAATAGAGTAATTAATTAATGTAATTAATTTTAGGTTAATTAATTAGTCTAATTAATTAAAGATAATCACTTATAATTAATTAAGTGTAATCACTTAGTGAAGTAATTAATAAATAATTACTAAATGCAATTAATTTAAGAAGAAATACTTATGGAAGTAATTAGTGAGTAATTAATTAATGGAAGTCTTTAAATAAAAGTAATTAAGGGTTAGTCACTTAATGTTATTAATTAAAGAATTTATTAATATAATTAATTAAAGAGTAATTAATTAATTAAAGAGTAATTAATTAAGGTAAGTAATTACAAGATGGTAAATTACTGATTATGATTAATTAAGACTAATTAATGAAGGTGGTTAATTAAAGATTAATTAATTAAAAGGTTAATTAATTAATAAAGTAATTAAAGGATTATTAATTAATATAATTAATAAAATTAATCAAGGTTGATTAATAAAAGTGATTAATTAAAGTATGATTAATTAATTGTAATTAATTAAGGTTTAATGTAATTAATTATAGTTAATTAATTAATGGAAGCAAATGAAGAATCATTAATTATTGTAATTTAATGATAGTAATTAATGGTTAATTACTGTATATGGTTAAGGATAATTACTTGAATGTAATTAAAGATAATTAATCAAGGAGGATCATTAAGAAATGATTTATTAATTAATTTGTAATTAATTAATGTTAGTAAGCAGGATTAAGATAATCCAAGTGATTTAAGGATAGTAATTAATTTAATTAAAGGTTAATTAAATTGATTAAGAATTAATCAAACCTGCTTATGGATGATTGATTGATATTGGATGATTGATATTGGATGATTTGGATATGATATCTCTGATATGTGATATATGCTGCTTTGTGAGATGAATGTTTGATAGGAATTATCTATTGTGATAATGTGATTTATCTATCTGTCTATATCATCCTGAATATAAGTTAAATGTTTAAAACCTTTAAACAACTTGGCCTTAAAAGATACGTTTTGGATTTCGATGAGACCGGGATCGGGTTTCCGTATACCGGTATTCCAGGTCTGGAGACCCGAATACCACATCGATCCAAATTAACGATAGGTCGTGAATCTCAAGTGAAGATGAAGATTCAGAGTGCAAGGGTTATTGTCGTTAACTCTGAGGGTGATTCCAAAATGAGTGTAACGAGATAATGCCTTCGGTTTCGTTCGAACCCGGAACGAACTTATATGGATTGAATGCTTTCAGCACATCGTCAGGCGGACGATGAGCATTCTAAGTGATATGTTCTGATTAAAGGTAATCGTAACCTCAAGCCTCATCAACCGGGAATGGCTAAAACAGGGGAGGTGCAGCAAGGCTTCGTGGGTAGCACCCACTGAGAGCAAGATAGATCCCTGTCTAGAGGTCCCTTTTCTTTTATTCGGCTTAGTGTGTGGTTGGTCGCGCCAACTACGGGATTATCTTGTTCGGGATTATCCAGTAAGGGATGGTTCCGGCTTTGTGTTGCAGGGGAGCGGGCGTACTCCTCGGTACGGTGATCTAGGCCACGTACTGTGACGGGCGGTACCCCAGTAGCCCTGCCATTGATGGAATCCAAACTCCAATAAGTGCCGTACGTATTAGTTGTGCCCAACTATGTTGGAATGTGAGATGTAAGCATTTCAGCTATTTCTGTATTTTACTTGAAAACCCTAGACCCTATTATAATACAATCAGATTTCCTATCAAACGTTTTAGTTAGCGTAAGGTAAAAACTTACCCATGTTTATTTGTGGGAAGTCTTACGTGATACTTTTGTTTTCAAAAGTTTTCAAAGTTAAGCAATCTAACCGTTTACTCACACCAGACCCATGTCTGACCCAAGTGTTTATTTTCTGTTTTATTAAACTCTTGGGTACTCAATATTGTATTGAGTAGTCGAGGGATTCAGGTTAGCTTTGACGAATTCTGGAGGAGATTTGGGGCAGGAGGCTTCACCGTGTAGATATATGATGATTCCGCTGTGTATATGTTGTGTCTGTATCTGTGATACTTGAGTTGTATGAATTAGACAGATGTTTATAACTGTCTAATATGTGTCGTATAAGTTGTGTAACTCTGATGTATATGATACTATGTAATATTTTATATGATATATTATATATCATTCGTTCCGCTGTGAGTTTCTGATGTTGTTGTTCTTTCTTCTTTTCTTTCGCTTCTTCTTCTATCCCTTTCTTTCTTAATTCACGATACGTCTTTCTGGGCATAGAAAGTCGGGTCGTGACATAAGAGACAAAAAACTTTAGCTTTTGGAACAAATACCGATAGTGAAGGCAGTTGCAATCTTATCACATGGTCATTCAATAAAGAGGAATGTAGAAAAGCATTAGCTCAAATGCTAGTTATTGATGAACTCCCTTTTAGTTTTGTGGAGGGTGAAGGTTTTCTTCAATTTTGTCGAGAATTGTGTCCCAGTTTTGAAGTCCCTTCACGTAGAACAATTTGTAGGGATGTGCTTCAATTATATTGGGACTCGATAGAATCTCTAAATAAAATGTTCTCAAAATCATTGAATGGTGTTTGTCTAACTACCGATACATGGACATCTATTCAAAATGTGAATTATATGGTTTTAACTGCACACTTTATTGAAGGAGATTGGAAGTTACATAAAAGGATTATAAATTTTTGTGTGATTACTAGTCATAAAGGAGAAAATATTTGAAAAGTTATTGTCCATTGTATCAAAAAATGGGAACTCAAAAGAATAGTGTCTATCACTGTCGATAATGCTAGTGCAAATGAAGTGGCAATTAATTATGTGAAAAGAAAATTAAATGATTATAATGGTGGTTGTGTTTTGAATGGTGATTTCATGCATATTCGTTGTTGTGCTCATATAACCAATTTAATCGTCAATGATGGGCTAAAAGAAATTAGTAGTACTATAGTTGGAATTCGTACCACAGTCAGATTTGTGAGATCATCTCCGTCACGATTGAATAAATTTAGAGAGATATGTTTAAGTTTGGGAATTGAGAATAAATCTATGCTTATTTTGGATGTACCGACTAGGTGGAATTCAACATATTTGATGTTGGAAGCGGCTTTAAAATACAAAAAGGTTTTTGTAATGACCCTGAAATCGGCCTTCGAAAATCGGCACTCGTACTTCACTCGTACTCAAAATGCCATAGATTCAAATGCCGAATCTGGTTCACTATTGTCCAACTCAAACACCCAGAAACTTGAATTGACCTCGAGGATGAAATCGAGTCATCTCGACCAAATGAACCCAACTGCACACCACCAGAAAACGAACCCGCGCCACCTCCTCTGGCCATCAGAGGCCACGAAAACCTAACCCAAACCTCGTGCAACGCAACGACTGGTACCGGAGGCACGAAGTCCGGTCACCTGTGGACGGCGCAGCATCGCCATTTCGAACATGAACCCAAATGGGTTCTTAAACCCTAAATCGCTCTCGAATACGAAATCTAGATTTTAAAAAATCCAACTTTCATTTTTCTGGTGATGTCGAGCCCTCCACCTAGCTGCGACGACGATCATGAGGCTTACGATCGTCTTGGTTGCCGGAATTTGACAAAAGTTTGATTTTCTGATCATCTTAGAAATCTCAACAAAAATTTAATGAAAAATCACTACCTTTGTTTTAAAAATCCTCTTTTCGAATGCAGTTTCAAGTTATATAATTGAATCAATGTTTTATACCATTCAAAATTATCAATGATTTGAGTTTGTTCTGTAAAACCAAGTTCTTTTCCAACCTGTATGTTTATAAATTTACTTGAAACTGTTTTTAAACAAAAATTGATACTTAAACAAGCTCATTTTCTTTTGAAATCAAAACCTATAGAAGATTAGAGAGAGAGATTTAATTTCTTTCATTTTTTTCTTTTAAACTGTAGCTTGAACAGAGCATTGATATGTATATATATAAACATGCACAGGTAAATCTACTATACATATGCAAGCATTCATACAATAGATTTCACAACAACTTGGAGTATTCAACACAATCATCAGATATATATATATATAAACAAGTTCAAGTTTGAAGGTTTGCTCACCTTATTTCCAGAAGAAAGAAGAACAGAGTTGCTCTAACACTAGTTTTGAAAATGCAAGCTGAAGTCTTCTTTGATTTTTAATCCTCTGGTTTGTCTTGATATATATTGTTGTTTTAAAGTGAAGTTGTAGTTCACTTCAGTTTTTCTTAACTTAAAATGGAAGAAATGAAATGAAGATGATGGGAAGAAATGAAGTTACAGGGTGTGTTTATTTGCCTTAGTACTGGGTGATGATATCTTGTACAGGTATCTATTTTGAAACAATTTGATTTGTCCTTTGTAAATGCTAGCATTATGGCTGAGATGTTTGTATTAAATGCATGAGTCCTTTATCACTTTTCTTTGTTTTGTTTAGTATAATAGGCATGGATGGTATGCTTGCATTTATAGAGAAGTTACTCTTTACTTGTACTTGTTTATGTTTTTTTCTTCTTTGTATTGACTTCGGCTGATAGATATTGTGGTGGCTAAAGATACTTGTATTTATTACTTTGTTTGTTTATTTGCATAGACTTATTTTCTATGCTTTTGTTCTATTACTTTGTTTAGTGGCTAAAGTGATGTTGTCTTCATTTGTTTCTTCGCATACTTGTTTTGTTTCTACATATATGTTTAAAAATGTGGTCTGGTTTGTAGTTTATATGTGAATGTATTTAATTTGCTATGCTTTTGTTTAATTATTTTGTTTGTTAATATTTGTTCTATGATGTTAAGGTTTATTTACTTACTTTATTTTTTTATAAAACTATATATATATATATATATTCATTTCAAAATATAGATGAATTTTCTAGATTTTATTTTGTTATTAAATCTTATCTAATTTTTTTACTTTTCAAAATCATTTATTTAAGATTTTATTTCAAATCCAATATATACATATATATTCACATATATATAATTTTTTTAACAATATTCATATGACTTAATATAGATCTTTGATGAATCGGGGAAACTCGCTTCCATTTATAATAAATTATACAATTTTAATTCAAAAATTCAATAAATTATTAATTTAAATTAAATTAAAATCTGGGGTCGTTACAGTTTTTGATGATATGAATGAAAATGATGGTATTTTTGTTGCTTACTTTGATGATGAAATTCATCCTCCGAGTTCTATCGATTGGAAAAATGCTGAATTATTTGTTAAATTCTTAAAGTATTTTTATGATGTTACTTTAAAATTTAGCAAAACTTTATCCATTAGTGCAAATGTTTGTTTTGCCGAGCTTAGTGGAATTCAAGAAGAACTTAAAGGATTGGTTGATAAAATGAATCCTTATCTTGGTAAAATGGCAATTAGTATGAAAATGAAGTTTGATAAATATTGGGGAAGCGAAGGTAATATAAAAAAAATTATTTGTTACGTGTGTGCTTGACCCAAGATATAAATTCCAATTTTTAAAGTTATGTGTTGAAGACATGTATGAAAAAAAAATTGCGGAAGACATATTAAAAAGTGTGAAGCATATTTTGATAAGGTTGTTTGACTTTTATGTGAATGATTCTACATTTGGAACACAAACACGTGAGGAACCACAACTTAGTACGCTCGTTGCTAGTGAACGCGTTGAGGATGTTAGTGATGTTATTTCTAGAAGAATGAACACTTTTCTATGATAGTTTCAACAACACGATAACGAAGGTAATGAACTAGAAAAGTATTTAAATGCACTGAATGAGGGTACACCAAATAATTTTGATGTTTTACTATGGTGGAAGGTAAATAGTTCCAAATATCGTGTTTTATCTTTAGTTGCACAAGATCTTCTTGCTATTCCGGTATCCACGGTTGCTTCCGAATCCGCTTTTAGCACCGGAGGAAGAATTATAGATCCTTTTCGTAGTACTTTGAGTCCACGGATGGTTAAGGCATTAGTTTGTACTCAAAATTGGTTAAGGTCCAAACCAATTTTTGTCGATCATCGGATTGAAGTTCCTATCGATGATGTTTCTTATTATGATGAGCAATATCAGGTGATATTTTCATTTGTAAAATAATATAGTTCTTCATTTGTTGGATTTTAAATACAATGCTCTAATTAACTTGTTTGGCATGTAAATTATGTACATGGATGTCAATGTGAGTCGCCATCATCTTTTATGTTCACCATGGATGGTCCATGTTCGTCACCGTTGTATTCACCTTCACCACGGTTAGTTTCATGTAGTACAAATGTTCATATTGTTTATGTTTACACTTGATAAGTATGTTGGTATACCTTCATATATTCATTCAGTTTAGTCAGTTTAGAACCACTTGGTCATGAAACATGTCATCAAGGTTTGTTTCTTTATAACAACAATATTGTATTGCAGCATAAGAGATGTTGTATGATTATGGACAATGTTTGAATCTGTTATAGCTATAATTAAACTGCTATAATTAGTTACCACTTGTATAACTAAACTGCTATAATTAGTTTAGCTATATATAACTGACAAACTGTGATATCACTTGTAACTCCTTTACTTCCTTCTCCTTACTTTAATAGTTAGTTTGCAATATATATTGAGAAAAGATATGGAGTTTGATAACTTGTAAATGGTTTTGATAACTTACATGACTGATACTAGGCCATGAAGTTGTTGCCTTGCTGTTCACTGCTCAATGCCTATGGACGATGCACAAAGAGTCCTTGGGAATTTGAATGGTGGCATGGTTCTTTAACACGGGTATGTTATATTTTCTCATAATAGTCAATAGTGTACAATGACTGTAGTTTAGCTATATATTACAACAATAGTCAATAGTTTTGAACCTAAACTATCTGCGCCTAGACTACTATCTTCATCAATTTAAAAGTAGCTTGTTTAATCTCATCCATAGTGATCATAACATTCAATTTTTTTTTCTAGCCTGCTCAGATAGAACTTACAGATATATAATATTAGGAAAGTTGGGGATGACCATGTCAAAGTAGTATAAATTTGAAAAGAAATGTTATGTTTGTGTTTTGTAACGCTGCTGTATTGGTGCAAAATAGTATAGATGCATCAAGAAGATGTTTCATGTCAAAATAGTATAGGTGCAAAATAGTATAGTAACGCTGCTGTGTTAGTGAATTCAATATAATATGGTTTGATTTACTTATCATGTTTCATATGCCAATGCTTTATTTCAGTTCGGCTAACTTGTATTCTTTTACCTTGGGACATAAACTTGGAGATTGGAGACCGAAGTCACAATATGTTTTGCAGTCAATTCTAGAAATTTTATATTATTTGATTTCGACCCTTTATTGTAGTTACATTAATGTATTCCTGTTTATGTTTGGACTTTTGGCTTTAAAACTTTCAATTGTGATATATTGTATTGTGCAGACTGTATTTGTGTAATGATATTGTTGTAATGCTGTTGCGATTTGCCTTTGCTATAATGGTTGGTTACTATAATGATATAATGATGTGATATGGGTTTTCAGTTTTCATTTTATAGTTTATGACTTGATACAATGATGTGTATAAATTGTAATGCTAGTAATTTGGTTTGGTTGCAAATGTTCAATAACTTGGTTGGTTAACCGGTTAAGTTAATCGGTTAACCAGTCAACGTTAACCATTTAAGTTAACCGGTTAACCGGTTAATTTAATCGATTAACCGCGGTTTAAATTAACCGGTTCGGTCAGTAGTTAGATGACTACCTTAACCGACCACCGTTTAACCGAACAGTGTAATATTTTCGGTTAACCGAAAATATTAACCGATTTAGTCGGTTAACCGACCGTGCCCACCCCTAGGCGGCATGCTTCGTTTCGAGTTCGAAAATTTTAACGATGAATAGTGTCGCAACATTTTCTATAAAAGGCCAACTTTTATTTCATTTTGCATCAAACCCTACTAGGGTTAGGGCTAGCCGCCACCTAGCTTTCTATGGCCGAAAATGTTACATCCTTCTCCCCTCAATCCCTCTTAATCCACTAACAATTACGAAAAACTATCAACTACAAAAATTTCAAGCGTGATGAGATCTATGTTTTCAACGGTTGTGATCGGATTTAACTGAGCGAATCAATGGCAATTCGAGTTCAAAGTCATATGGTTCGAGCATAAATTTCCACACAAAGGAGCAGCTGAGTTCATCAATATTCAAGGTGGAGATGGAGCTCACGAAGGGCTTTAGCACGGTGGTCGTTGATCGTTGCATAGGTGGATGATGGAGGAGCATAAATTCACGAAATAGAGGCGGCAATATGGGTTCACGTACACAAAGAACGAAGGGAGGAAGAAGATCTCACACGCGGCCTGGATCTGATGGGCGAAAATCAATGGCCCTGATTCGTTGAGATTTAAAATTAAAAAGAAAATTTGTAAATTATTATATTATAAAAAATTTTAAACTTTAAAACATCATAACTTTGTCATACGGGGTCTAAAATTGACGAAACGAATTGCGTTGGGTCCGTATTGACGATCACTACATTTTAGAGCTGGTTTGGAGTTGATTGGAGCTAGTGTGAATTTTGGGTAAAATTAAACGGCTGTTTAATTTTATTCGGAATAAAACACTGCAACTGCTATTGGAAGCAATGTGAGTACAACTCACTCTTTCTGACTCACTGATATTTTTATATAAGTGAGAAATAAATTTATATTATGCTGATTGATGATTGTTTGGATGATATATGATATATCGTATATATATTTATTGGTATTTGGATATATACCTGCCTATTGGAGGAGATGATTTTATACGTTCCGTGTATGAGCGGATGACACTTTGTACACGCGTCTGCTCGAAGCGGGCATTGTACACATATTCTCATATGTATTTTTATTGCAGGTGACAGGTTGGAGGGATCCAACTGGATTCCTCACTAGTATTGGTTTATTTACATATATTGTGATATATTCTGTTATGATGTGATATTTGATGATTTTGATGTCGTGATTGATGTATTTGGTGTTGTTGCATCATTGGGCTTATTTTTGGAATTTAAAAATGTTAAAGTGATGATTTTGAATTTAAAAGGATTTTCAAGTGATTTTGAAAATATACATTTTGTTGATTTTTGAATTGATTAAGGAATTGATTTATTTTAAATAAATTAAAGATATAATTTTTATGCTATAAAAAATTATGATATTTGTGAAATATAATCGAAATGTGATTTTTGAATTATGTAGTTGATTAATTTGTAAAATAGTTTAAATTTGGATTTTTTGAATAATTATAAATGGTTTATATATAAGATTTATAAAATCGATATTTTTATAAATCAGAATAATGGAATTATAATGGAGTTTTTATAAGTGTTAAATTGGATTTATAAATGGGTTTTTTAAGTAAATAAGATTTGTGGTTTTGTGAAGTTATAAAATGAATGAATTTGTGAATAAATAGAATTATAAGTAATTTACTTATAATGTGGACTTTGGCTGTAAAAGATATATATATATATATATAGAATTGGTTAATAAAGGGATTTTATAACTTGAAGTTTTTATAATATATAAATGGAATTATAAACATTGTTTTATAAATCCGAAGTCAATTGATTTTGATAAGTTAAATATAGAAGTTTATTTAAAGGGATTATATTCACGATTTTGGACAATGAATTATCCTTTTAAATTTAATATGAAATAGTATTGATTTTGGTTAGAGAAGTATATCCACGATTTTGGACAGTGGATTATCCTTAATTAAATGTATATAAATAATGGATTTGATAAATGGTCTATATTCACGATTTTGGACAGTAAATAATATTTTAAATTAAATAAATGTTTTGGTAAGTGATATTTTAAATAGAGTTAAATGGTTTAAAGATGTTTTAAAATGTGTGGAGTATCGAAACCATAGATTTCAACATTCATTGTTAAAATAGACGTTTTTGAGAATTAAGGAAATGATGGACTATAACACTGTTGTTATATTAAATGATTTTCAAAAGGGAATATTTTGTATAGTATTTGGGATTTATGTATCTATCTTATTTTCGAATCCCTATACTATTGATTTTGGGTTGTCGTAACGATGTTTTATGCAACATTCGTTTTGACCCAAATAAATGTGTTTAAAAAGAATGTTTTCCTTACAGAGTAAAGTATATACTTAATCATTATTTAAGTATATGGAATACTTTCTAAGTGTTGAAAATAAATTTAATTGTGAATTACTTATTGTTAAATAAGTATGTGGAAATGTTTTCCAATATAGAATAGTGAAATGGTTTTGAGAATTATACCTTTTAAAAGATAATTTGAAGTGAATATTTGGCAAATGGTTTAATTAATAAAGGATTAATTAAAAGGGCCTAGTGATTGTATATGGTGCCAAATATTTGTTTGTTTGTTTTGATAGTTAAAGTACCAACTATCAAACTTGGCCAAATTTTAGTTCCTCAACTTGATGTGGGAACTACTTAGTCGTACACTTAGTACGTAGCCTTCTGTGTAGGCTTGATTATCATTTGTGTTGAGGATGTTGATGTGAGGAATGCGGAATATGGATCTTAAGGCTAGAATGAACCCTAGAGGGGGGTGAATAGTGTTTATAAGAAATTACTAAATATTTTCGAGTTATTGTTGATTTTTACACAAATGTATTTAAATTTAGACACGGATATAATCACAGAATCAAACACAGATGCAGAAATAAAGTAAATGCAGTAAAGGAAAGAACACACCGGATTTTATACTGGTTCGGAATTACCCTACATCCAGTCCCGCACAACTAAGTACGGATTTCCTTTCAAAAGCAATTCAACAATTACAACCCTCGGTTTCAAGGCTATGAGGTACACCCTCCAGAATCACAATCCTCTGGGTAGAGATACTTGATTCCAGGGCAACAAGTTCACCTAATTGATATCCAAGGCTACAATCACACATTTTCTCGCTTGATTGATTTCCAAGGCTACAATCACACCTTTTCTCGCAAGATAAATTACAAAGAAGCCTATAACTCTGAATAGCACTGGGATCTTGTTGAGATAGTGATAGAGAATCAAACCAGAGATGATCTAGTTAGATTCAATGTTGATTTCGGCAGAGTGATGATAGGATTTTGAATAAGAAAATGTGGAAGAAGAAGAGAAGTGAAAAACCAGAAAATCTGATATAAAATTCGTTGAAACCAACCCCTATTTATAGAAGAACAACAGCCATGTCCATTCGTGAAAGGTTATGGCGAATAGACACTTCTTTTGAAATTCAAATTTTTGAATCTAACTGTCACTTTGTCGACATGGGATACTAGGGCATGTCGACATCCCAAAGCATTTTTTGAAGATTTGATTTTCTTTGAAAATAACCTTTATCTTATATTAAAAACTATTTAAACTTTATAAGTATACTTGACTATAGATAAAATACATAGATAAATATAGAGAAAAATATATATATAATTTTACTATAATTTTATATTTAAATCTAAGTATAAATATATTATAATTAAAAGATAGTTTAAAACAAACGAAGTTTAAAACAAGAGTTTATTAAAAACAAAAACAAAGAATATTTTAAGGCTAAAAAGTCCTTTTGAAACGATAATTTTTAAGGCTAAAAAATTTGGAAAAGCAGTTTTGAAAATCATTCTGAAGTAGTTTTGAAAATCATTTTGAAGTAGTTTTGCAAGCTTCTTTCTGCAGAATATCTCATCACATCAGGACTCGAGAACTTGTACAAAACCAGGATGTTCGTGGGTTTGTAAGCCACTTGTCGTAGGTTTGTAAGCTACTTGTCGTGGGTTTGTAAGCCAGTAAAAAGGTAGAAATGGGTTCCATCCCAAAAGAAAATTGGAGTGAAGATTTTTGTGCTATTATGAAGTTTTAACATAATTCTAGACTCAATACTTATCCTGAAATCTTGAACTCTTGATAATCTTGATATTCTTGATACTCATGAGTCTTCAATCTTGATATCTTGAATCTCTATACCGTACAGTCTTCATTCTTGGTACCTGCATGGTTAAATCCTGCATATACATATATATCTAAACTATAATGTTAGTATTTATATTTTACAATCTTATTATAAGGTTATTGTCATCAAAACCATCAACTCATGGACTAACAATCTCCCCCTTTTTGATGATGACAACCTTTGTTAATAAAATATTACTTCTATCCTAATAACCCCCCCTAAATCTAATAACTCCCCCTTAATCTATGCCTAACTACCCTATTTTATATTTCTCCCCCTTTGTAACAACCCGAGATTTTGTAAAAGTTAGTGATCATCGTTAGATGATTAAAATTGCTAACAGATTGATATTGGAATTTTAATCGAATTGAAATTCTTTTAAAATTGGAGAATGATATGTGGACTTTATAAAAATTAGTATTGAGCCACATTTTCATTTGTATATTTTTGCCGCGATAATTATCTAAGGCAACAAAGTTTCCCCTCAATTCATTTTTCATTCAAAACCCTAATCTAAACGAAAGAAAAGAAAAACGGCGGCCTCGTTTATTCTCATTCGTCTCCAAAAATTAGGGCTTCTGCCGATTTCATTCGATCGACTTCGTGATGCCACAGCTTCGGTTACTATTCTTCGATCTTTGCTTTCGGCCGCAGTTTGGAATTGAGTTCATCTTTGCTTCAAGAAAAAGGTGAGTAATTTATACTCACATCTAATTTAATTCTTCATTTCGTGACTTGGGTTTGAATTGATTTATCAGATGAGGTTGTGGTTTAAATAGGATTCTCGTCCCTATATTTTCGTTCATACTTCATATATGAAATTGTCTGATAATTTGAAGATGGCCATTTGATTATTTTCGAATGACTATGATTTTCTGACTTGTTCAGATTCACTTATTTCGTGACTTGATTCCTGGGGTTTTGATTTTTGCTTGCATCTTCGATTTTGAACTTGGGATGGTTGTGTTTGTTGATTTCGACTTTGTTTTACTTGTTCAAGTGTGTGACTTCGACACTTTAACTGTTGCTTTGAATTTGTACACGGCTGTTGTTTGTTTGAAACTATAAAACTATACTTTGGCCACTTTGATTTTTCTTCTTGCTGTTTGATTTTGTAAATTTTTGTCGGCCTTGCTCTGTCACAAGTTTCTGCATATATGTGCATATATACATATGTTTGTATGTATGCATATATGGGTGGATTGACTTGAATTGCAATCGAGTCTGGCACATTTGTTTGTAGACTTGATTATGTGATAATGGTGACTTGGATTATTTCTCTGCAAAAATATTTCCTTTTCGAATTGCAAACTTGACTTTGTGTTGGCCTCTGTGACTTCGGCACTGTGATTTTTATCATCTGGCTTTGGTTTGAAAATGTTAGGTTCATTGTTGTAGTCCTTGTTCCAATGTAGTCTGGTTGCACTTGAGTTTTGATACATTGTCTTGTACGAGTCTGCACTGCAGTTTCTGATATCTGACTTTGTCTTGTTTGACATGTCTGCATTGCACTATCCACTGTTGTGTATTTGTGCATTCATGTACGTGTGATAGTTGAGCGTTGTTCGACTGTGATATCAGAGTGTGGTATGGTTTTGGTTTCACTGTACTTTATCCTCTGAGTTGCTTGTAGTTGTTTCTTGTATATTGTCTTGACTTTGTACTTGACCATATTCATACTTATGATTCTGGGTCGTATAGTCTACTTACTGGCATCATTATGTAGTCTGAAGGGTGGCCTTACTTGTATGTGGTTTGTGTTCCAACCCTTATGTGCATGTTTTCATTGTGCATATCACTGCCTGGTTTTGTTTTCATGTGTATTACTTGATGGCATTGGTTTTGGTGATCACTTTGAACTGCTGTTGACTTTGGGTTTGTTGAATATATGATCTTGGTTCATATGTAAGCTGAGCACTGAGCATTGCTTCGAGTCAGTGTACTCGAGTGTGATCTGTGCATTTTTGTCAATCGATTTCTCTGGTCATTTGATATTGTTTATTGATCTTGGTTCATATGTAAGCCGAGCACTGAGCATTGCTTCGAGTCAGTGTACTCGAGTGTGATCTGTGCATTTTTGTCAATCGATTTCTCTGGTCACTTGATATTGTTTATTTGGCCTATTGCAGTGTCCATGTTTGCAACTGCATTTTTATTGGGATTTGAGTCGTTGCTCGGAATTGACCTTGTTCTGAAAATGTGACATTATTTTATTGCACTTGAGTTGAATCCTGTATTTTGGGTTTGACCTTGTGTTTGATTGTGAGTTTTCATTGTGCATTCGTGTGCACTTCGTTCATTTGATGGTTATTGGGTGGATGCTGTTGCAGTTACATCTGGTTCATTTTGATTTGATTTGATGCCATTTGTTTCTGATTCATTGAGCTTTTGTGTATTTCATTACTATAGTGGCGAGGCAGTGCACGCGAGCGTGCACTGCAGCCGGACGGTATTGATTATTTTGTTGTAATTGTCTTTTAGACAATTCTGTTGTTTTCTAAATTATCTTCGTTGATAATCTTTTTATTTATCTTTGTTGATGATTTGAATTTGCTGATTTGTTGTTTAACACTGTTTAGTGTTATATCTGCCGTTATCCGATTCTCTTATCGAAGAGTTGGATATATGAGATCTCTGTGACCGTCGTTTATTGCTTATTTAATTATTACTGCTTCTGTGCATTAATAATTGAGTTTGAATTAGACTGACCATTGTATTATTTTCTTTTGAATTTAATACTCGGATCAGACCGAGTTATTACAGGTTGTAGATATTCTGCTTTGTTTTGCTGCTTGAGCTATGAAGTCTTTTCATATCTTTTGAAGTGGTCTTCGTCATTTTGTAGTAGTCAGTGTACTGATTTAGGTTGGTATGTATTCATGTATATTAGTCGATAATGTACTTGTATATATAACTTCCAGAGTCGACAGTTGTAGTTGTATCATATGTATTGTGTCAAATGTATTGTAACTGACATCAGTTATATATATATGAGACTTTTGTTATCTGTGTTCCGCATTTTTAGTATCTGTGTTATTATTATATATATTGTCCTAAACTATTATGAACCATCATAGTTCGTTTTATAATGGAATTGGGTATGTCGATGGGGGTAAATAAATAAGAGATGAAAAATGAAAAATATATACCACTCCTATCGAGGTAACCAATGCTAGTATAAGGCCAACTATGGATGGCCGCACCTATCCAGCCTTATTCTTCGTAATAACAGACAATATTTCTTTTAATACTCTTTGTTATTGTGAGCATAGAGGTGGGTCGTCACACCCTTTGTCATCAACAAAAACAAACAAATTCTAAACTATATAACTCCCCCTCATTCTTGTACTCAAGTACCTACATTAATAAACTATATAATAGAGTATATTAAGAAATAACTATACTTATAGACATGATAATCAATCAACGATTATAAATATATCAATGTATATTTATACATTCATCAATCCACACCAAGTGTCAATCAAATCAATCAAAACAAACAATTTCAATCAAAGCAATCAATTCAAACAAAGTAATCAAATTAAATAAAGCAATCAAATTAAACATTACGAGGAACTTCCACCCATCCTTTTTCTCCGAAAATAGGGTCTTCTTTGATGGCATCCCAATTTTCATTGTCATTTGTGAGAGAGACAGGAGGATGTGCTTCGTTATCATCCTTGTGCAGGGAAGAAATCATCCATCGAATTGCCTCAAAATGCCATTCTTGCTCCTTGATCATCTGCATTTGACTCAATTCTAAGTGTCGCTGGTTACGAAGAATGAACGAGAGAATATTCTTGAATGAATTAAGAGTTTCTTCAAGATTCTCGGATAAGTTATGAATTGGATTAGCCATTTTTGAAATTGTGAGAAGAATGAGAGATAGAATAGATAAGAAATAATATTCAGTAATGAATTCTGGAAGAAATGGGTATATATAGGTGTAGAAATTCGTTTGAAATGAATAGACATATTGTAGTTATTCAAATTTCAAATTCAAAAATAAAGTGTCATTTCTGACCAGTACATGTCGACATGGTCATAGAGGGTATGTCGACATAAGGCAGTGAAATTTGATGGTAATTTTGATTTTGTGAATAATTGTGTGTATATATTTATATAATATACTAACATTTATTCAAGAGATAAGATAAACTAGATAATAGAAAAGAAATTCAATTTCATTGCATAGAAGAGTGATACAATGATTAATTATAAAGAACTACATAAACACTCAAATTAAAACAAACTTAAACTAATTCGACATGATATGAAAATATAGAACTAGTTAGAGGATGATGAAGATAATCCAAGTTTCTTGCTGACTTTAGAGAAAAACTTGTTCATCTTGGATGATATTTTGTCCAACTTCTTACTAACGGATCTTTTTAGAACCCGTTGATTCTCAACAATAATCTTTTGGTTTTTGAGAAGGGTTTTGTTGGTAGGATTGGAGGGATATTCAATACTTTCTAGGGATGTTTCACCTTCTTCTTCTTCTTCTATTTCCATTTCATCCCTTTCTTCTTCTTCTTCTTCCTCTTCCATTTCTTCATGAGCCAAACGCTCTTCCTTTTCGACAAGAGTTTCATAAGGTTGAAAAACATATGGGATTTTCATGAGAGAAATGTTTGAGATATTAAAAACTTTTCTTGAAATAAATTCTTCTCCTTTGAAATTTACTCAAAAATAGTTGAAAATCCGAGTAAGGTAAATTCCATGATATAAAGTGTTTTCTCCCATTTTAAAATTTTTAGGACGAAGTTCATCCAAAATAACTTGCGTCCAATTGATATCATGATTTCCGAAGATAGCAAAAAGAGCTTTGCACACTTTTGAAGTAGGATTGTTAAAATTTCCCGATCTTGGGGTCAAAGTATGTTGTAAAAGAAGATTGACAATTCTTGCTTTAGGATGAAAGTTTCGGTTTTTAAATTCAAAGTTTTCATCTCCTTCAAAAATATGATGAAATGTCTCACGATCATGTTCATCGATTTGAAAACTAGAAAGATCCATTCCCGTGCTTTTGCAATTGAGAATGGTACCCAAAAGATCACAATTCAAAAAAAATTTAGTGCCTTTGACACTACTCCAAATTTCATTATCATTTCCTTCATAAAATTCTCGATTGAGATTTGCACAGAAAATTTTAACAAGATTTGGGTAACAAACAAAATCATTTTGAGAAGAATCAACAAGACTAAGAATTTGATTGTTTGCAAAAAGAGTATCAATTTCATAAGAAGCAAAATCTTGAACAATAGCAAACTTTCCGGGATGGACTTTTCCATAGTTAGCATAATTGATGTATGCTTTTATTGCCTCCGGATTATTGAGGAGTTGCTCTTTCAAGTTTCTGGAAAGTCTCATGGTGGAGGGGTTGCTTGAAGAAGCCATTAAAGTAGAAAGTAGAGAGCTTGGAGTTTTGAAGAGAGAGTTTGAATTTGAAAATGAAAGTGAAAAGTTGTGATAAAAGATAGTGAATAAATAGATTTTTGAAAGACATGTTCTCTGGTCAAAATATGCCTTTTCAGAGTATTGAATGAAGTGAAAAGGTGGAGGGAAATTCAAGCATTTGAATTCAAATTTTGAATTTCAAAATTTGTACCCATGTCGACATCATGGTAGAGACCATGTCGACATGTGCCTGTGAATTTCTATGATTATTTTTCCTAAGTATTCTAGTATATATATATACTTATTGTTTTAATTTCTATATATATATATATATATCTGGAATATTATTAGAATTATAGTATATTCCAGAAAATATTATTATATTATTAAAAATAATAATAATAAAATAATAATAATAAAATTACAATAATAATACAATAATAAAAAATAAATTTAAAATTCAATCAACACACCAATTCAAAATCAATCAATCAGGCAATCAATCATCTAATTCTAAGCATGCAATTTCAGTCAATTGTATTGTAAATGTGTACCTTTTTCTGAGTCCGTTTCTTTGAATTCGTTGAAGTCATGAACTGCCGTGAAACACAAATTTGAGTTATCTGTCTTCTGATCATCATCGCTTGAGGACGAGTCTGAGTCATCTATAGTAGCAATAAATGCACGCTTCCGTTTCTTTACTGAATCATTGTTTATAGGAGGATTCTACCTTTTTGGATACGGACAGTCTCTTTTGATATGGCCTAGTTCATCACAGTTGAAACATTTGACATTGTTTGTTACTGCATTCTGATTTCTAGAATTCTTATAGTTGTTTCTCTTGAGATTATTCATCTTTCTGTATTTCAGGAATTTTCGAAAATTCTTGGTCATAAATGCTATCTCTTCATCATTATCACTGTTTGAGTCTGATCCGTCGGTTAATGCATTGAATGCCATTGATTTCTTTTCAGATGCTTTGCTTTCACTTCTCCCGATCATGTGGACTTCAAACGACATTAGATTTCCAATCAATTCTTCTATCTTTAAGGTACTGATGTCATTTTCCTCTTCAATTGCAAGTGTCTTTTGATCCCATTCTGGAGTGAGAGAATTTAAAATTTTTCTGACTTGATCTTCTTCTGAAAATTCCTTTCCCAAGGATATTAAAGAATGCACAATATCCTGAAATTGACTATACATATATGAAATAGACTCATTAGTATTCATTTTAAATAACTGAAACTGATTTGTGAGCATGGAAATTTTGGTCTGTTTAACTTTACTTGTTCCTTCGTGAGTCACTTGCAAAGTTTTCCAGATTTCATATGCAAACTTACAAACTGACACTCTATTAAATTCATTCCTATCAAGTGAACAAAACAGAATATTCATTGCTTTAGAATTATTTTGTACAGCAGTCTTTTGCTCAGTGGTCCACTGTGCAAAGTCAGTTGTGGGTTCAGAATATTCATTCTGTGTGATATTCCAAATGTCTAATCCTACAGATTGTAAATATATTTTCATCCTACATGCCCAATATGCATAGTTACTGCCATTAAAAAGTGGTGGTCTGATAGTAGACTGACCTTCTACAAAAGAACTAGTGTTAGAAACAATACCAGTGTTGGTAGACATTTAGAAAACTTTTCAAAATTCAGATTATGAAACTTTTGAAAACCTTGCTCTGATACCAAATGTGAGGAATGTGGAATATGGATCTTAAGGCTAGAATGAACACTAGAGGGGGGGGGGTGAATAGTGTTTGTAAGAAATTACTAAATCTTTTTGAGTTATTGTTGATTTGTACACAAATGTATGTAATATTCAGACACAGATATAATCAAAGAATCAAACATAGATGCAGAAATAAAGTAAATGCAGTAAAGGAAAGAACACATCGGATTTTATACTAGTTCGGAGTTACCATACATCTAGTCCCGCACAACTAAGTACGGATTTCCTTTCAAAAGCAATTCAACAATTAAAACCCTCGTTTTCAAGGCTACGACGTACACCCTCCAAAATCACAATCCTTTGGGTAGAGATACTTGATATCCGGGGCAACAAGTTCACCCAATTTATTTCCAAGGAAACAATCACACCTTTTCTCGCTTGATTGATTTCCAAGGCTATAATCACACCTTTTCTCGCTAGATAGATTACAAAGAAGCCTATAACTCTGAATAGCACTGGGATCTTGTTGAGATAGTGATAGAGAATCAAACCAGAGATGATCTGATAGATTCAATGTTGATTTCGGCAGAGTGATGATAGGATTTTGAATAAGAAAATGTGGAGGAAGAAGAGAAGTGAAAAACCAGAAAATCTAATATAAAATTCATTGAAATCAACCCCTATTTATAGAAGAACAACAGCCATGTCCATTCGTGAAAGGTTATGGCGAATAGACACTTCTTTTGAAATTCAAATTTTTGAATCTAACTGTCACTATGTCGACATGGGGTACTAGGGCATGTCGACATCCCAAAGCATTTTTTGAAGATTTGATTTTCTTTGAAAATAACCTTTATCTTATATTAAAAACTATTTAAACTTTATAAGTATACTTGACTATAGATAAAATACATAGATAAATTTAGAGAATAATATATATAAAATTTTACTATAATTTTATATTTAAATCTAAGTATAAATATATTATAATTAAAAGATAGTTTAAAACAAACAAAGTTTAAAACAAGAGTTTATTAAAAACAAAAACAAAGAATATTTTAAGGCTAAAACAACTTTTTGAAAATCATTTGAAAAGATAATTTTTAAGGCTAAAACATTTTGAAAAGCAGTTTTGAAAATAATTCTGAAGTAGTTTTGAAAATCATTTTGAAGTAGTTTTGCAAGCTTCTTCCTGCAGAATATCTCATCACATCAGGATTCGAGAACTTGTACAAAACCAGGATGTTCGTGGGTTTGTAAGCCACTTGTCGTAGGTTTGTAAGCTACTTGTCATGGGTTTGTAAGCCAATAAAAAGGTAGAAATGGGTTCCATCCCTAAAGAAAAATGGAGTGAAGATTTCAGTGCTATTATGAAGTTTTAACATAATTCTAGACTCAATACTTATCTTGAAATCTTGAACTCTTGATAATCTTGATATTCTTGATACTCATGAGTCTTCAATCTTGATACCTTGAATCTATATACTGTACAGTCTTCATTCTTGGTACCTGCATGGTTAAATCCTGCATATACATATATATCTAAACTATAATGTTAGTATTTATATTTTATAATCTTATTCTAAGGTTGTTGTCATCAAAACCATCAACTCATGGACTAACAGTTGATTCGTGTAGTGTGGAGTATTACTCCAATCTATCGAGCTTCCTTCTTGGCCCGAAGGATAACAAGTTGAAAGTTGGAGACGTGATAAGTCTATGAGACTTAGTTTCTATGTGAGGTTGAAAAATGCTTTTGCGTTGTTAGTGCGGAGAGACCAGGATCAGATTTATCTGAAAACCACTTCGGACCAACGTATATGCGACGATTGTGCAGGTTGCTTATAATGATATTGATATTCCGGAGTTTCATAGCAGGGGACTGCTTGTTGATCGTTTGGGGTTAAAATCCCAATATATATCCAATAGCAGTGGTCTCTTCATTATGAAATATCTAATGCAAGGACTATTCGCTACTAATCCTAAGGATTTCCCGACAGGATGTGGTAGGAAAGTTCTTTCGGTTTGTCCTATTCCTGGACAACTTGTATGGATGTTTGTTTGACATTGCATTTCTACAGATTACGTACATTGGTTTTTACAAACGTACATCAGTGGTGGCGGAGAAGGCAACTTCTCTTAGCTTTAACACCCTCCTTGAGACGTATTAGCTCAAGGGTTGTATTTTTGTGGAAGGCAATTAGTAGTCAACGGAAATTGCCGTGTGGCATTCAAAGTGATGTGATTGCGATTGTGAAAGGTAATCGTTACCGCAGGCCTCATCAATCGGAAATGACCAAAACAGGGTTAGATGCGGCAAGGCTAAGTGGGTCGCTCCCAAGTAGGGTATGATCATCCTCTTTTAGTTATATCTTTATACGCTATAACATCGTGTATCTAATTATTGTGGTTTGTATGCTAGAGGGCCCTCGGTAAAAGTCGATAACGACCGGAGGATGATATATTCGGTACCTTCTAGTTATAGAGGTAGGTCGGTCTTGTGTTGGTAGAGATTCCTTTGTGATGTTCCTCGGTACATCCCTCTAGAGGTGTATCCTTCGGATGGTAGTCCCTTCACCTAGTCATTTGTATGGAAATCCAAACTCCACTACGAGCTGCGATTTTGTTTGTGAAGGCGTAATGAATAGCCTCGAAATGCTAAATGGGTAACCATTTCGACTATGATTAATATTATTTGTATATACTAGACACTAGTATAATATAAGAGGATTTGATATGAAATGTTTTAGTTATCGTAAGGTAAAAACATGTCCGTGTTTATGTGTGGGCTTGTCTTACGAGATAATTTTGTTTTGATAATGGAAAAGTTTTGTAATTTAATAAATTCAGTTGAGTGTGTTTCTCACACTGGTTTACCAGACTGATCCGGGCGTTCTTCCCTTTCAATGCTTGGGTCAGACCGGGTATATTTATAGGTTTAGATTGGTGCTTTTGGAGCTTCAGCAGGAGAGCTGGATATCTTCATTTCGTATACACGTATCTATTTTTCTTGATTATCCGCTGTGCTTAGTTGTTGTATATTGTCGGCAATTGTGAGGACAAGTTATTATAACTGTCTATGCTGATAACTATTGATTGATTGTTGTACTCTGATTGATGTATGTATATACAGTTTCTGTTTTGTAAAGATCATTGATATGAAATATATGTTTTCCGCTGCGATGTGAGATTTTGTATTGTTTTGTTTTGTTCTATCTTCTCTTCTCTTCTTCTCTCTTCTCTTCTTTCCCTTGACATTCCATCAGTCTGTGCTTTTTGGGTCGGACATGTGTGGATTATTATCGATTCAAAGGGTACGGATTTGCGGGTCATCACACTTCCACTACGGGCTGGCCCAGTTACAACAATGGTATCAAAGCCCAATATCCTATGCGGTCTAAATTAGTCATGTTAGGGTTAATTAATTAAGCTTGCGCACTTAGTACGGTGTCTAAAAAGGTGATGCTAGGGTTGGAATTGGGTAATTGTAGCGACCCGCAGTTCTGTACCCCTTTGAGTTGATAATAATTTACTCCTATTCAACCCAAATTTGTACGAAAGAGCGAATAACTAGGGTAAAGAAGAAGAAAGAGATAGAAGAAAATTAAACAACAACACAGAATCTCCCAATCGTAGCGGAACAAAATATAATATATAATAACACATTTTTAATACGAGAACTGTGCTGTTAATATATATACCATTATCAGAGTACAATATACAACAATCAATCTGGACAGTTTATTAACTTGTCCTCAGACAGCGGAAATATAAATCAAGTATGGAGATACGTCTCTACTCCTCCAGCTCACCTCCTGAGCTCTAGAACATCCTATCCCGAATATGTAATACTCGGTCTGTGTAACAACCCGCATATTTTACGATTATATATTTAAATGTTTTATTTAAATATAGCATCGTTTGTTGAATTTAAAGTCCGAAATGCGACTTTTTGTAAACAGTCGAATCCGGACTCGAGACCACTTCCATTGAGTTCAAAATGATGTTTACAACTTTTTTGAGTATAAACATTAATATGTTTGGAGTTGATTAGGATTTTGGTATTTTGTTTGGGCTTTGGTTTGTGTTCTAGCCCACTAACCCAACAAGATAACCCAAACTCCTCTACCAAATACCATAACTCATCTCCTCTTCATTCATTCCACTCATAATTTCCTAACACTCAAGCAATAGGAAAAATGGGGGAAAAGAGGGGAAATCAAAATTCCTAAGCCCTAGATTCTTAGGAATTTCAAACTCAAGTTCTAAAATCAAAGAGAAGCTTAGGTAAGCATCATCTTCATCTTCTCCATCTCAATTCCTCTTCAATTCTTGATTTTTCCTATAACCTAACTTAGGAAAATCTTTGCATGAAGTAATAGGTTGAAGATCTTTGAGGTGTAGTTGAAGAGAAATCAATCCTAGCTTGTTTTAGAGCTTGTCTTTTCTATTTAGGGTTTAAAGGTGAGTTCTTGAACTCACATCTATGTCTATAGCATTCATTTGTTGTTAGATATGAATTCCTAACATCTATTTCGTGTTCTATTGCTTTTGAATTGAATTAGTTTAGTGAATTTTCCAATTTTGGTATTTTGAACTCAAAATCTATGAAAATCCTACTATGGTTGTTTGAACATGTTGTTTGGAGTGTATTGAAGAGCCTATAGGGATGGGTTGTCGCTTGGTATAAATCCCTAGCCACCATCGCTCATTCTTTCGCTTCCGAGTTGATTTGGCCATCAATGGCCTAGGCAAATTTTGCCCTGAGCTTCAGCTTAGACGTTTGGGAAAACACTCAAACGTTTGAGGCAAAGGAATAAATATTCCAGACCTACAGCTCAGACATATGAGGTTATTCCTAAACATCTGAGCGGTCTGGAAGAAATTTCCAGACTATAGCTCAGACGTTTGGGAAAACCACCAAACGCCTGGCGTTGTTAAATTCAGCAAATTTACCTATTTTTATATGGGTTTCTGTTTTATCGGTTTTTTGTTGATCCGGTTAGTTCTTGTCATTTATTATCAACTTTGATGACTTCTTTTCTGGATTTTTGGGAATATCCATTTGATGGATTTGATATCAATTTTCACGGTTTTAATTCACGTCATCGAATGTGAATTTTTGGTGATAGATTGTTTTTATAATCTTTTCTATGATTTGTCACATTAAAATACAAAGGTTTCTATACTAGTAGTAAATACTCAAACTCTTTCACAAAAATGATTTCAATATTTCTTTTAATACAAAGCTCATTTTTAAAATCGTTTTCCAATCTATTAGTATATCCAAACCTTTACCTCATTCATACGAGAAATCCAATTAAATGACTTAGCAAAACAAGTGAGATGAAACACTTGCGTTTACTTTGTCGGTTAATTCTTAGACTTGTTCGATTGAAACCTTGTCACAATTTTCGAGTGGAAATATACAATTTGTTCGTAAATATTTAAGTTAAGCTAGTGGTTATGGGACATGAAGCTAAACTCATCTATTTACTAGCTTGATGTAATTTACACTTATTGATCTATGACGATCATTTTGACGTTTAGACTAGCGATATGCGATGTCTCATTGTCTGTGTAGGGGGCTGTACCCCGTTCTGTTGAGCTTCGTCTCATTTTTTTATAGGTTAGCGACCTATGGGTTTTATGGAGTTCGGTTCATCGGGCGTATCGTTGTACTACGTCGTTGTTCCGGCTTATTTGAGTTTTAGGTTCCTCGGGCGTATCGCTGTACTACGTTGTTGCACCGGCTTTATGGGTTAGCGACCTATGGGTTAGTGTCCCGTTTGCGATACACGCGTTTGTGAGTTTTCATGCTTCCGTTTATGATAGGCCTCCCCATTTGTGTTTTTCTGGATTTCTAATTATTGATTTCTAGAATTTATGTTTCACCAATTTTTGTTATTTGCATTAATAAGCTCTATCAATATTTTGGATTTGGTGAATAAAATAAAGAATATGACATTCTTTTTGGTGTTTGAGAAAACTTGAGATATTGTATGATTTTTTGTTGTTATTATATATATTTTTCATATCTCTTATCCTATCTCATCTTACATGATAATTATAACTAGACTAATCTATTTATTATTTTCCTTCTTAAATAATACTCGGGTCAGACCGAGGTGTTTCAGGTGCTTCCACCTGACTTCTTAGCAGGGAATAGCTTTTGACTTTTGGCTAACTACTTTAGCTTAGTAGTTTTTGTTTTTATACATTTGAGATAGGGACTCCTTGATGTATACATATTCTTTTGTCTAGCACTTGTACCTATTCTTTTGTGATGTAGTGGATCTTGTATGACCACTAATTTGATATTCACTTCTATGTGTTATATTCATATCTGTTTCCGCCTTAGTGATATGAATATCTGTGACTAATTTATGTTATGCTTATTTTATATTTGTTTCTGAAGACAACATAGCCACTGTGTAGTAGCTTTGTGTTTGTATTTGATATGTCAGATTTCCTCTTGAAATGAAATGCGTGACATACTATTTGACATATCGGTACTCGCACAAAGTAATTGCACAGATGGTTGCTCCTCAACAGCCTTATTCTTCGTACTAATTGACGGCATTACCCAGTAGTGTTCTTGTTTAGTGTGAGTATAGAGGTGGGGCGCCACAGCTTGGTATTAGAGCCATACTTCGGAACAATGTAGAATAATCTAGCAAGGATCATTGTCCTAAGTCTCTCTTAGGAATCGTTCCTTAGGATTTAATTCGAGTCTTAGGACCCATTCTGTAACGACCCGTAAATTTCAACTGTTTTAATAACGAAATTAGTTGAAATTTTGTGGAATTTTAAAACGATAAAATTTTGAAATAAAAATTTAATATTTGGAATACGTCTAGTTAAACATAGCGACGGGTAAATTTTCGTCCGAAAATATGAAAGTTTATTTCGCGCGTAAATTCACTTCAATTTAATCAGTTAAAAAGCAATGAAAATAAAATGTTTCCGAAACCTAAATATTTTTACATAGAAAAATTCTAAACCATCTTCTGAGCAAGATGTTAGTTTGTTGTTTTTCCAAATTCGGACATTTTTGGCTCCGTCGATCTTATTTTTCAGCGTTTTTCTTGTATTTTTCGTAGTAGAAAAATTCGAATTTCTATAATTCAATCATACCACCGATATCTGTATATTATTTTGATCGTCTCATCATGCTGAGCACAGCGGTATCTTCATTTCAGTTTTTCGAACCCTGAAATGCCGTGGAGTCAGTAAAACCATTCCGTATCGGTTTCATCTTCTCGTGCCTTTTGATTTTACTACCAACAGCTGTTTCCATTAATATTTTCTTAAATTCGTGCTTGATTATTCCTATTCCCACTGTTCATTAAATGTGGGTTTACCTTTTCAATCTATTGCTATTCGTGCTTGACAATTATGATGGTCCGTATGCATACTATATTTTCTGTTAGGAATCTTACTCATCTTTTCTTTTCTTGTCTGTTCATATATACAAACTTAGCATTCCTTTTATACAAGAAACGCTTACCTTCTCAGATCCACAAACTCACTGCCTCTTCCCTCTCGCGTCAAATTTCCTCCGCCCTTCATCACCGTACATCCCCACCTCGAACTGCGCGCCACCATCCCACGTCACAGCATGCCACGCCTAGCAAGCTTCCAGCCGGAACCCAGAGGGCTTCTACTATGAATCTCCTCGGCAGCCTGTACTTCCATCCTCCACACTCAAGCACGCGAGCCAATGGCCTCCCCTCTTCTCATTTCCTACCAGATGTGCCTCCCCTCCACCAAACAGCCCGCTGCCCTACTTCCGACCAAACCCCACGACTCCCGAGCCTTCGAGCGTGCCGCATCTCCTTTACTTCGCCACCACGTGTATCACCATACCCTTTATCTCCACCGATACTCGTAGGCCGAGCAACCTACCCTGGCTCATATATCGCCTTGCTCCCTCTGCCTCTGGCCAGTCGCCGTTCCACCAACCCACCGCCCGACCCAGTCGCATCACCAAACATAACAGCCCATTAATTTGCCTCCACAGCAACGTCATCTGAGCATCCACTTCGGCCATGCATAGCTCTGTATATTCCTCCATGTCCCTTTCCACCTTCTCTTCTCTGGCCCATGTATATCAGCTAAGGTATAATTATGGCATACGTTATACGTATGTTCGCCACCTTCTTTTGCTATGTACTGTCCATTTTCATGCCTGATGTATATTTATATAAAAGCAAAGCACTATTCATTTTCATGTTGCTGTGAATGATTGCGTGAGTTATATACTAATTACATATGTGTGCCTTATAGGTTGCTTACATAAAACGTGTAGAGGCTTTAATTTTTTTTTATATACATGTTATAAATTTTATATGGTTGTACAGGCAACAAAAAAAAAGTGTTTTGTTTTCTAGATATAAATTTGTGTCGAACATTGTGGAGTAGTCTGATTTATATGCGTTCTATTTTAAAAATTCCAGTTTATTCTTTCTTTTATATACGTAAGTATAGGTCGTATCATAGGCATACCGGTCTGTTAGTCCGCAATTGCATGAGCTTTGTTTGGGTATATAAGCTAGTTCACTATCACATAGAAGTGGTTCGTTTTTTTTGTTTTTTTTAAGGAAGCCTGTACGTGTGTCCTTTACATACTTATGTCACGTTAGTTATACTTATGCTAGTTTACATAAGTCTAATATATGTTGTAATGGATGCGGGAAAATCTAATATATGTGTATTTATATGTATTATACATATAGTTTTATATAAAAGCTAGTTCCTATTTTATCCCGGTTTTATATTTTTTTTTTTAAAACTAATTGTAATTGTCTTGTTTAAACATCCAACTCGTTAACTGAATATTTCAGCATAATTTTGATTTTATACAATGACCAATATATAATGGCACCTAATATTTAAAGTTATACGATAAAAGAATTGAATTATATGGTTATCATAACCAGTTATTCTGTGAACACAATAATGAGAAGAAAAAAATAACAATGAAATATTAAGTACACGTTAATCAATGCATATTTACTGGTTTTACGAAGAGTACACGTTAATCAATTCCGGTTTTATATATATATGGTATATAGGCTGTGTGGTGTTCCTGTTGTGTGCAATCTGTTGTGTTATTGAGTTGTTGGTAAGCGGTCTGTAGTATATATATAGGTTACCTAATTTATATGTATAGGTTCGTTTAAGTTTTATATTCTAAGTTTTAGATACATATTATATATAGATGTATTTTAACTGAATTTTTGGGTTTAAAGAAATAACAATACAACATAATTTTTGTTTCAAATTATATCAGGCTAATTCGATCCGTTCTCATCAATTCCTCATTATCAGCTTTGTCCATCCAATTACTGTCAACTCTGTTTTGCTTTGGGATTCGTGCCCACCTTGCTTTGCTTTGAGATCGGTCATTGGATTAGTTGATATTTCGAGTTTGTGACCCAATTTGTAGCTTGTCATACTGCCAAACCCTCTTGCCTCGAAAGGTGAGCACTCACTCACGATTAACGTTCTTTTATTTATTAAATCTGATTTCAATTGAAACGACAATTGAAATATACTGCTGTTAGTTAATTACACTGTTATACATGCTATTGCCTGTATCAGTTCACCTGCGACATTTGACACCATTATCTGTAATTATTTATGCGATGATAATACAGTTTGATTGTTAAATGACTGATTGTTTGATGTTTACAATTGGACGTTAAAATTGTAATGTATAAAGTGATAAATATTATGCAAGTAAATTTGACGTAGGATAATTAAAATTTGAATCGACACATATGTTGAATTTGATTTAGTTGAATATGACCCCTTTTAATTGTTAAATTAATTGACATGTAGAATAGTGATAGTTACACTTTGAACCATTGAACGTATATTTGATTAATTGTTGTAGTGTTAAAATTGAAATCGAATGACAATTGAAGAACCGTATAAATAATTAGTGGAATAATCTTTAATCTACGTGAAATGATAGTGTAGATTCTAGAAATAATTATATTAATTCGTACAAATAACAATGCGAATTAATACGATTTTTCAGAATTATTTGAATTGATTATTGGATTGTTATTGATTGTTGTTATTGCTTGTTTATTTACTTTGACGCCATCCCAGTTATCACACTGCAAGTTCCCTTTATGCTTTGATTTTGAATTGAATTGGAATCGGGTTGAAATGATAAATACCCAAAATTTAACTTTGACCTAGGATAGAAAATTAAATAAAAACCCGATTGGTCAATAATTTGATTTAAAAATAAAATGAAGATTTTATTTGAATAAATAATATGGTTTTGAAATGAGGTTGAAATTATAACTAAGTTTGAAATGATTGAATTAAGTTTGAAATGATTTAATAATTAAGTTTGAAATTATAATTAAGTTTGAAATTATTAAATTTTGAAATTATTTAAATAATTAAGTTTGAATTATTTAATAATTAAATAAGATTGAATTATTTAATGATTAAATTGAATTGAATTCTTTAATAAGTGAAATTGAATTTTTGAATAAGTGAATTTTACTTCGTAAATAATTGGAATTGAGTTTCTTTATTAATTAAGTAAGTTTTGGAAAATTATTTAAGAAAGTAAATAAGTGAAATTGAATTTCTTTAACAAGAAATGAAAATGTGATATTTTTGGAATTAATGTAAGACTTGTAATTGAAAGAAATTGATTTGACGAATTTAATTTAATTCGATTTGAAGTTTTGATTTAATGAAGTTGAACTTAAGAAATTGATTTAATGATTTGGAAATTTAATAGAAATTGTTTTGAATGATAAATTTACTTAATGAATATTGAATGAAATCGATAAATGAATTTAAATTGATTTGAATGTTAAATTAAATTAATTTAAATGTTTTCGAAATGAAACTTATATACGAACTTGAATCAATATTTGAATGGTTTTAAATAAAGATTGAAATTGAATTATAAGATTTTGAAATGAAAATTTGAAAGTTTTGAAACGTAAATTATTGGAAATTGGTTTTGAAAGACAAATGAAATGTTGATTTACGAATTCTATTTGAAATTGAAATTGATTTGGTTTTGAAATAAACAAACGACCAATCGGTGAAATAATTTCGAAAGTTATTAAAGAGACCGGAATTCGGTTATGGATATACTCTCTATCTAAACCGAAAACCACTTTAATAACTATACACGGAGTGATGATCCAGAATGTAGTGGTTGGAATGATGTACGTGATGACTGAAGAAAGAGAACGATAATGGATAGCCTTGACACTTATGTCAAATTGGAAATGACTAAAACAGGAGCTGTGCCGGGCCAATGGAGGATTAGCTACCTCAAGTGGACACACTTCTTCGAACTACTCATTACTTGTTGTCGATTGGTGCACCCTTGATTTTGGGAGTGTTGTTTCACGGTGTTGCGGGCGCTGCGGCGTTGCGTTCTCACCAGTCCGGATCAGGCGAACGATAGTATCACTACCTTGGGTATTGCCTCATGTGCCTTGTCATACTTGTATTCCATTTATTCGCGACCACTACGATTTTGATTTGTACCTTTAGTATATGGATTGCCCTCTGGTGACTTCCGGTTTTGGGGAAACTACGGTCTTGTATATGCTTTTGGGAATAAAAATGTGTTAAGGGTGGAATGGGCCATGACTTAACACTATTTTGATATCTTTATATTACTGATAGACATTATCTACTTATCGTACACTACTACCTAGTAGATAGTTTAACGGATCCTTAAAGGATGGTTATTCCAAACATCCTTTGAGTTACTTGTATTTCAATTGCTATTTCACTTGAGTTGGATTTATAAATATAAGAATGTTAATCCTGACTCGAGTGTTTTGTATTTTGCTTTACGCTCGGGTCAGACTGAGTGTACCAGTATTCGAGACTCACCTTTGGAGTTGGAGCTTTGCTTGAAGATCCAGCCATCTATTCTGCTTTCAGTATTCGATGATTCCAGTGATGTATTCTGATTTGTATCTGATGTATCGTATTACTCTTCCGTTGTATCTGGTTTAACTCTGATGTAACTCATATATTTATATAGTAGCTTCATGAACTACTATCTCTTTTATTTCCGCTGCACTTATTACTCTGTGTCTGTGATCTGTGATTATTTATTTACTGTATATGTTCAGTTTTGCCAAATTTAAATTAACAACGCGGTATTTTGAGCAATTCAACTCCGGCATGAGTGTCTACCTATACACTTATAATGGACGCGAATGGTCCAAAATAGCGGGTCGTTACACATTCTATCCTATTTCCTTTTATGATGCCTTGTTTATCAATCTAGTTTATTTGAATTCATTCTGAGAATAACCTTTTTCCTTTTCCTTCTTTATTTTTTAAAGAAGAGAAATGGTTAGACTTAGTCGTCCTAGCGTCGGTCAATCTAGTGCTACTCGTCATGATGGCGTATTCATGTCTGCCCAACAACTTTTGGATCTTGTAAAGAATGCCCAAGCAGCCGGACCCATTCTTGAGCCTACTCATCCTAAATCCAAGTTTGCACGCTTGTGCAGTGATTATACCAATTTGGGTGGAAGGCCATTCAAGGTTTCCAAAAGCGTTATAAAAGTCCAAGTTTGGCTTAGAACATGTGACCGCATCTTTTCTCACATGAATCTTGTGGTACTTCGAGTCCAAGTGGCTTCTAGCATGCTCCAAGAGAGAGCATTAGATTGGTATGAGTTTTTAATTTCGGAAATTGTTGAAGCGGATCTTACTTGGGAACAATTCCGGGAAAGGTTCGAGTTGAAGTTTGTGTCGGACGCTAAAAAGGTAACTTTAACTTGACGCTTTATTGACCTTATTCAAGGTGAATCTTCTGTGATAGAGTATGTCATGTTATCAAGTAATTCATCTAGGGAAATGTCTATAGGTCTTTCTCCCACCGTACAGCAGGCTTTGACTCAGTATACTTCTATGCAGCGGTTATCACGTTACTTTCTAGTTGGTATGTCTCCAAATATGGGGTCGAGTATATTAATACCCCATTGAAGAAAAATCAGAGGTTTATCTATGGGATGAATAAGAATCTCAAAAAGGCTTTACTTCTAAAACTAGAAGTTTCTTTCGATCAGCTTGTAGATATCGCTCTTCGACTTGAAGAGGCCGATAAAGAAAGTGATGTTGAAGTTGTCGGTGCCAAGAAGAACTTTAACAACAACAACAAGAGGCAACTCGATAGTAAGTTCAAAGGCCCTAATCCCAACAAGAAAGGGAAGCAAGCAACTTCGGTAGCAAAGACTCCTACCTCTAGTCGTGGAGAATGCTACAATTGTGGTTCTAAGAACCATTATGCAAATAGGTGTCCGAAACCCCTTTATTGTCGCTATTGCAAAAGTTCGGGTCATCTTATATCTTCATGTCCCAAACTTCAAAGCAAGAAAGAGGGAAAGCTGAATGTTGTGCAAGCCCCTAGTAACACTTCTCTTAGTCATGGTATTTCTCATTCTGTCCTTGATGGAATTATTATATTTCATGACCATCCTATTCGAGTTCTTTTTGATACGGGTGCATCTCACTCTTTTATATCAAAAGAACTTGTTGATACTTTGTCTTTAAATGTTATGGGCTTGATGACTTCATTAAGAATTGCGAATTCGTTTGGTGGATCGGCAACACTCAGTTTTTTTTGTAAAGATGTCAAGATTATTTTATGTGATTATGCTTTCCAAGCCGATTTGCATGTTATGCGCTACCTAGGTTTCGAAATGATTTTGGGAATGGATTGGCTTAACCGTTATGAAGCCCACATCCTATTTCCCGAGAGGACTATCCATCTTCAACATCCTCAATCTGTTAAGCAGATTTCTACTGTTCTTAAAGATTCAGATTCTAATTCGATAGCATCCTTATATTCTCAAAATCCGCATGATGACGATAATGATGACGAGGAAGATGTCATTTCCCTCATTCACGTTGTTCGTGAATTTCCTAATGTATTTGAGCCCGTTTTAGGGTTACCACCTAAGAGAGCAATTGAATTCAGAATTAATCTAATCCCTGGAGCTCTACCTATCACTCGTCCTCCTTACCATATGTCCAATAAGAAAAATAAGGAGATGCGTAAACAATTATCCGAATTGGAAGCAAAACAGTTTATTCGTTCTAGTTCCTCTCCTTGTGGAGCTTCAGCTATCTTTGTGAAGAAATCTGATGGTACACTTAGGCTTTGCGTTGACTATCACAAGCTTAATGATCTCACCATCAAGAATAAATATTCCTTGCCTCGGATTGATGATCTATTCGATCAACATAGCGGTGCTAGAGTCTTTTCACAGTTAGACTTAGAAACCGGTTTTCATCAGCTTTGTATTGCAGAGCATAGCATTCCTTTGACATCGTTCCGTACTCGTTATGGATCTTATGAATGGCTTGTTATGCCATTTGGTTTAACGAATGCTCCCGCTTATTTTGTTGACCTTATGAACCAAATTTTCAAAGACTTCCTCGATCGATTTGTTCTCATCTTTATTGATGATATTCATGTTTATTCTAAAATCGAGGAAGAGCATGAAAAACATCTTTGAATTGTGTTGGAAACCCTTAGGAGCAAGCAATTGAAAGCAAAATTTTCTAAGTGCAACTTTTGGCAATCCCGTGTGAAATTTTTAGGGCATATTATTTCTGAATCTGGAATTTCCATGGATCCTTCAAAGATTGAGGCGATTCAAAATTGGAAGAGACCGGAAAGTGTGATGGAAATTCGTAGTTTTCTTGGATTAGCGGGCTATTACCGTCGGTTCATAAAGGACTTTTCTAAAATTTACGTACCTGTTACTAGTTTGACAAAGAAGGGAGTTAAATACATTTGGTCAGGCAAATGTGAAGTTGCTTTTCAGAAATTAAAAGAACTCCTTTCCGATGCTCCTATTCTTGTGATTCCTAAAGGGAACCAAGACTTGATTATTTATACCGATGCTAGTCGTGTTGGTTTAGGAGCCGTTCTCATGCAAAGGGAACGTGTTATCGCTTATGCTTCTAGGCAATTAAAGCCTGCCGAGACTAGATATGCCACTCATGATTTAGAGCTCACGACTATTGTTTTAGTTCTTAGAATTTGGCATCATTATATCTTTTGGGAGAGAAATTTGTTCTCTACACCGATCATAAATCTTTGAAGTATTTATTTTCTCAAAAGGAACTTAATTTGAATCAACAACATTGGCTCAAATTCCTTGCATCTTATGATCATGATATTCTCTATACTCCCGGAAAGAGAAATCGTGTTGCCGATGCCCTTAGCCGAAAGCAACAAGCAGTTGTTTCCATGATGATATCCGAATGGAATGATCTCGAGACTTTGTCCACTTGTGAGATTCGAGATCGTGAATCCGATTCATGTTCATCTCTTGTTTTATATAGCCTTGAGGCTCATCCATCTGTTTTAGACCGCATCCTTGAAGCTCAAAAGCAAGATCCCGAATTGGCTCTTCTTAGCCAAAGTTGTAGGGATACAAATAATATTGATAGTCTGAAAGACTTTGAAATCGATGCTCGTGGTGGCATTCGAAATTTTGGTAGACTGATGTGCCAAATATTAGTGATCTTTGTAAAGCCATTTTAGAAGATTCTTGTAACAACCCTGATTTTTCAGTGTTGTTAGTTTAAATTTAATAAAGATTTAAACTTGTAATTTTAATGAGAAATTGGATTTCTCGTTTATTGAAGTAGATTTGAACATTAAGTGTTTTATTTAAATAATAATTGGAGAAAAGAAAAATATGGAATTCATTGGTATTAGGTTATTGTTTTAAGACTTGTTGAATAACGTGTTACCATTTTCTAGATATGGTGTAATTTTATTTAATAAGAAAATGTGGACTTTTAAATTTAAAATTTGTTTATTTGTGAGTTGTCGTATTATAGAAAATGCAAAATACCATGTTTTCAATGAGGAAAATATAGGTTTATAAATTATTAAAAATTATGTTTTATTAATTAATCTTGAAGATCAGGTGATGAACTTCATTTTAGTATATTAACTTGAATTTTTCTATGTTGAATTGAATTAGTTATTAGTGTTTTAATAAGATAGGAAATGAGAAAATGTGTAAGTATTTTATTGTTCTAATTAACTAATGGGTTTGGGCTTAGGATGATTTCAGCCTACTTAAGAATAAGTGGATTTCTTTCTTCTGCATTTAGACAATGAACATCACGTTCATTTTCTTTCTCTTACAGTAAACAGAAGCTCTTCTTCCTCTTGTTTTATAAAACCTAATTCTCTTAAAATCAAAGTTTTAAAATCCAATAAATTCCAAAAAATTAAGAGAAAATGAAAAGTTTTTTTTTTGAAATTGAATGCAAGATTGATAAGAATGGATGTAACAAGCTAAGGAAGAAAGGTGAGTAATCTCCCAACCATTTCTATTTTAATCTTTAGATGTATAAATACAAGTCTATTGCTTACATATATGGATGTGATTATTTATGCACTTATTGTTGTAGTTATTTTGACTTTGATGAATGTTAGAAATGAGAATATAACTAAACCATAACACATGAGGTCTAAAAGAAAGATTTATTATGTTAGTGAAAATGTGAAATATACAAATCGATGGCTGAAAATTTCTTAGGGAAATCGCTGTAGTAAAACAGCGATATCTTGATGTAAATTATTCAAATTTGTTCATTCTTTTTATGCTAGAAAAATATTTCAATAAGCTACAACTTTTATTTTGATCATTTTTTGAAATACTGAAGTTAAATGGGTTTAAATTAAGTTTGAAACAGAGGTTATAGCACAGCCAAATCAAATTTTCGGTGTTGATATCTGATAGTAAAATAAACATAACTTTTGATTGATAAATCCAATTATGTTGAATCTTTTTGCAGTAGAAAGATAATTTCCTAAGGAAGAACTTTTGCTTTAATTACTTTCTCATATTTTGAAAATTTCTTGGTAAAAATTGGGTTTTTAACAGAGTAATAGTCTCTGCCCTGTCAAATTTTCTATGCTAAACATTGTTAGTAATTTAAGCATAACTTTCTCATTTCATATCTTATTTTGATAATATTTAAAGTTCTGGAAAGCATAACATTGTAACCGTAAATCCAAATTGTACAAAACTTTTTCTAGTAGAAATCCGAGACTTTAAGGAACAACTTTCTTATTGTGAGTTTCTGAATATTCTTTGAAAAAAATGGGTCGAAATGGTGCTTCAAAACTGAAATCTATTATGATCTATGATATGTTGCTATGTTTGTTATATTGTTAAATGTACTTTGAATGTTCGGTCGTGATCGTTTTGATATATATATATTTCCATTGGTTTGTTAAATTATAAATTGTGTTTAGAGATGATATGAAAATCAAAACTTATGGAACTGTAAACTTGTGATATGTTATAGTGAATTTCTTGTGCTTTATGGACTTTGAATCATTTTTGATTCAAAGATTTGGAAATTTATAAATTTAAATCTACCTGTTTTGCAAATGTATATAGGTGCTTTGTTTTGTATACAAATAATTTCACAAAGAGAGTTTATTAAACTTCTAAATATCAAACATGTTTTCTTAAGTAGTCTAATTACTTTTATAAACGATTTGTGGGTTTGAAATTTAAATTTTTGAAAATATAAGTGTACGAGGTTTTAACTAACTATTAGAATACTAAATTGGTTTTGAAAATGGGTTAATGGATTTATAAATAAATGAATTCTTTTATAAGTGGCTTTTGAAATTGATGGGTAAACATTATACCCTTATGGAATTTAAAGAATTAATGTGATTTTGGAACATGGAAAAAAAATCTTGTTTCATAAAACAAATACTCTTGGAACAATTTAGATTAACGCAATATTTTGATAAGTGACAAATTAAATAAATGTTTTAAAAACCTTAATTCTATAATTTGGGGAGTACTAATAATTGACTTAGTATCATCGATTGGTTTAAATGCTTTCGAATAACGCTTCGTCGAATATGGTATAACTCATTGAATAGAATGTTTGAGTGGAATTTACTAGCCTATTAACGAATACTTGAATTTCACCGAGTAGTATGAGATGCCTTGGTTAAATTCTTGTGATCATATTTGGGAAAATACTTAACACTTTAGAGTTGTATTCTCTTTTCGTGTGCAACAAGTGGTTGCTAGATCCTTAAGAGAATATGGTTCAGGTTTTCCAGTGGTATCTGTAATAAGTGATATTTACTAGCTTTTAGTAAATACTTGAATTTCACCATACGGTATGGGACATATTGGTTAAATTCTAGTGATTACTGAAGCTAATAGTATTTGGCACTTTAGAGTTTACTCTCTTTTGGTGTGCGGCAAATGGCTTCTAGATCCTTAAGAAGTTTATTCCTGGATTTCTTTTCGAACATAATAATTTAATAATATTAAATAAATGTGGATTTATCGAGTCATGGTTTCTACGATCACCTTGATCGGTATGGACTATCCTTGAGATCATTCTGTGATTCTGTGTTCCTGGTTTGAGTATGATCCTTGGTATCAGATTGGTTCGAGTGATACCAATTTGTTTGTTTGTTGCCACGGTTTTGAGTACAATCATTGTGATTGTTTTGGATGATCATTATGATCTGTTTGGATTAAGATCTCTTAGATTCTGGATATTTGGATTCTGTGTTGTTCTGTATTTTTGAAATAAGTATATATACTTGTGCCTTGTGTTTGTGAAATAAACATATATTCTTGTGTCGTGTGTTCGTGAATAAATATGTGTTCTTGTGTCTTGTGATGGATTTTAAGTTAATTCTGTTATTTTGTGTTTAGTGACTAGTTCGTGTTTGTGACGTAAACTTATAACTCTATACTGAGTTAATCACTGATGTTTGCGTGCTTAGAGATATTGTGTTTTGTTCTATGAATTCAATCATGGACATCTGTATTTATTTATAGTTGTTTGATCTTGTGCTATATCTTGTTCTCACCCTATTGGATATTTAGAGATAGTTTGATCCGGGTGTTATTTTGCTCGGGTCAGGCCGAGACTTTTCCGGTTACAGGACATGTTGACCATTGAATGGTTGTGCTAGCAAGGAGATAAACATTTGGACTTTTAGTTTATCCCATTTAGGAATTTGGACCTTGTATATAAAATGTATAATTGAGATTAAAGAATTGTTAATTTTTTATAACAATCGAGTTTAGTATTTCATTTTGTAAACTAAATAATTTGTATATGTATAAGTTGAGATTTAATCCGCTGTGATTTGTGACTATTATTTATATGATATATTGTTCTGATTCTGAGAAATCGGTGTGTCTATTACTTTGTATTAATATTGTACACGTCAAATTCAGTTCAAATACTAAGTGAAATGGTATAAAAGACGTGTCAGTGTTAGTATAAAGATGTATTCACATTCGATCGCCCTTTGTTAACGGTAAAAAGTGAACGCTAACACCCAGTGTGTGTAATAGAATCGTGAAAGCACCACCCGTTGGTACGGGAACAGAATATGAGCTGAGAATAGCAGAAAAGCAGTAAATGAACAACAGATTTATAGTGGTTCGGCCCGTAATTGAGCTTACATCCACTTTATAGTCTTTTATTGCTGATTTGATAACAATTCAATACAATATCCCTCTAAATACAATACAATTTGATCATGAAATCATTCTTGACTACTAGCTCGATCTTTAATGATGAGACTCGACGAATCCGCGTTGGATGTTAGGAGCTCTTCTCGAAGATCGTTGTAGTGTCTCGAATGCTTGGAGATCTTTGATTGCTGAATGAGAGGAGGCTTCGACAGCGTAACGGCGCTTGGAGAAATGAATGGCCAAAAATCCCCTTGATGTTGGAAGTGGTGGGGTATTTATAGTAGCTGATTTGAATTCAGAAAATTCGCCTAAGTCTTAGGTCGCGTACGACCTTAGTTAAGTCGTAGGTCGCGAGCGACCTAAACTAGGTCGCAGGCGAGTTAATGGATAGCTGTGGGAGCTCTAGATCGCTGAAGTCCTAACTCGTTAGCCTCTTAGGTCGCAAACTTCCAAGTTCTTAGGTCGCGAACCTTTCCTGTAGCTAGGTCGCGAGGTCCTCCTGGATCTTAGGTCGCAAACTTCTTAGGTCGCGAACTTCTTAGGTCGCGAACTTCTTAGGTCGCGAGATCTTCTGCAGCCTTAGGTCGCAAAGCTTTCCTGCCCCCTTAGGTCGCGAAGTCTTTTGGACCTTAGGTCGCAAAGAGGTTAGGTCGCAGCTCATCCTTAGGTCGCAGCACTTCATTAGGTCGCAGCACTTCTTAGGTCGCAGCACTTCCTTAGGTCGCAAGCTCTTCTAGGTCGCTACTCCCTGTTAGGTCGCAAGCTCTTCTAGGTCGCTACTCCCTGTTAGGTCGCAAGCTCTTCAAGGTCGCTACTCCCTGTTAGGTCGCAAGCTTTTTAGGTCGTGCAGTTTTAGGTCGCTTGAAAATAAGAGTTAACATTTGCCCCTCGAAGTACGGGCCGAAGTCATAGGTCGTGTGCTTCGACTTAACTTCGCTAGGTCGCGAGCGACCTAAAACACTAACTTGCTTGTCTATTCATCTTCCTTTCTTGGTTTCATATAAATCGGTTAGGTCGCTTCTTCCTCCTTACTCTACTACTTCGATCCCTTGCTGCCATTGACGAATTTTTCCGAGCTTTCAAAGGCGAATTCAACCTATTCCAGTCATCAATTCTTCCTTACCATTTATAATTCGTAAGTGGATCAGCTTATACTTGCCCATAGTCACTGTTTTGAACATGAATCGTTGTCGCTCGACCTAAGCCCAATTTCGTGCATCACGCCTTTTTGTACGGTAGTCTTAATCGACTTTCGTTCGTCGTTTGACGTGTTGGGATGATTTTCGATTATACGGAAGGTTTTGCTATGGATCTGTAGGATTTGCCATTGATTCTCTGGTCAATCGGTGATAGGTTGAGGTGGGATGAAGGGGATGACGATTCCTTTTTTGAACTGGTGGTATTGGGTTATTGGACCCAATATGATGTTGCTTGGAGAAGAAGTCATCAACCTATCAGATTCGAACGCCCTAAGAGTTAGGTCGCGTGGGAATGTTTAACGACCTTAGCCTTTGCGACCTGATGACATTTACGACCTAGAGTATCTCCAACCTAAAAACAATTGTGCTCGACCTAGGACTTAAGAGAATTGCCTCGCCTTAATCCATTCAGCTGCAACACGCGACCTACAGAAATCCTGACTTATGATAGGTCGCTGACCGACCTAAGACTTAGCAATTTTTCACAGTCTTGAACTTTCAACCTGAACAACATGGCATAAGAACATTGCAACCTGTGTTAGGTTGTGAGCGACCTGACACTTAGAACTTTGAACAGCTTTTGACTGATTTTCTGGACTTGAATCGTTTTGGGGTTTTGCACTTTTTCTCGGATTGCCTCGATTTTAATGCTAATAACCTGTTTATAAGCAACATTCACAGAAAAAATGGGACGAATATACTGCTATTGATTGCCCACATCAAACAGCAGATTAGTTGTCAAAGAAAACCAAACTTAAATGAACTTCGTGAATGAAATGTTGTGAACTAACAAATCTAAGTGAAGTATTAAGGCAAAATTGAAGTGATCAACTAAAGCTGATTTATTTGCATTAACGCAACACTATTCCTGGACTTAAAATATTAAGCCCTGAAACTTTTTAATTGACAAGTATCAATTAGTTTAATTTCATTTACATTTGCTCATTATTGTATTAGTTTTGCACAACACTTCACTCTTTTTAGGAAACGTGCACCTTAATATTTGATCGTCCAGTTCCTTGTGTAGAATGGAGTCTCAACAAGAAGACTTGGAAATAGCCGGAGAATCTTTTCCAATTGCTACTCCACTAATCGACCCTCCGGAAAGGACTTCTACTACTTTAAGCCATAAAGTCTTCCGACAACTGTGCATCCAGTTCGGCATTGCCGAAGCAGATGCTTTACTTCCTGGGCCAAGCGATACTGCTGACAGGCCGCCTCTTGGCTTCGTTGCTGTGAACCGGCAAATGTGTTCAAGTGGAGCCATCCCTCCATTTAATGATTGTCTTCGGGAACTCCTCCTTCGGCTAACTATTTCTCCCTTTCAACTACACCCTAACGGATACTCCATCCTGCTGGGATTGTGTGTGCTTTTCAGGAGAACGTTGAACCGTTTTCCCTCTTTTGATGAAATTCGCTTCTTGTGCACATTTGCAAAGAACAAGGACCATCCTTCTATTATACTTGTGAGGAGTGCGAGGAATCGCAAACTGATTCTGGACTTGCCTGAAAGTGCCCACGGATTTTTGACTCAATTCTTCTATGTTCGCTGTCCTCCGGGATTTTATGCTATTTGGAGAGTCGGAAGTAAGATTACCTCTTACCAATTCATTTTTTCCTAAATTTTTCATAATTCGAACCATCAAATGCTTAATTCCATTCTTTCTTCGTGCAGCACTTCCTTCTCTTCTTCGAGATACCAGCCGTAAGTCGATTTTAGATACTTTGAATGCTGTTGACGCTGAAGAGAGGAGTGCCAAATTCTTGTTGAAAGATGAATTTCTGCACCAGTTTGGCCTTTTACATTCTTCTAGATCGACTCAGATTCATGAAGTTTCTAGCTCGGAGGCGGAAACGTTAATTGCTCCAGATTCCCAAGCAGAGGCGTCAAATGCCCCGGTTTTTGCGGAAGAAGCTGCTTCAAAAACACCTGCCCTGGATTCTGCTTTGATAAAGTGCTCTGGATCCACTGATGTTGTAGGGTTGGCTGGCAAGTCGGCACTTCCCCCAATTATTGAGGAAGAAGAGAATCCTCGAGCTTCTGAAAAATCAATTGATGTGGAACTTGAGAAAGAGAAATCTGCTGAACACTTGGGTGACGATACCTTTGATGGCTTGAGTGACATTATGATAACTTCCCAAGAGCTTTTCGGGGATAGCAGTCAAAAAGCGACTTCTCCCGTCGTCGAGGCAACTTCTACCCTTAAACAAACCCAAATGCCTACTACGCCAATCGTCCCTGTTTCCACACCGAAGCGTGGTCTGTAATTTGACGCATGTAGTTTGCACGCCACACACACTTAGGACTTTTTAGCACTTATAAGCATTTATCCTCTTTTTCCTGGAAATTTCTAAACTTTACTTCTTTTCCGTTTTTCAGATTCTCCGATGGGACGCTCCGGCTCATACTTCGACAACTTCCGGCGCTACGGAGGGCGCGATTCTTACGATTATGGACGTTATCTTCCCTCCCGCAAAGAATCTGATGAAGAGCGTGCAGCTAGAAAAGCTCAAGAAAGGCGTGCTTATGAAGAGCAGCAAAGAAGGAGAGACGATGACTCTCATAAAAGAAAATATCACGATGATAAAGGGAAGAAGCATGTTACTGATGACCCAAGTAAACGGGTTAAACTCGATGAGAAGAACGCGTCTGAAATTTCTGAAAAGGCTGACGCTCCTATCCCTTCTGATACCCTGGCCGGCTCTCCTCCTCTAAGGAAGTCTGACATTCAAACAATTATTAATAGGCCACAATATCAAGTTAAAGATGGCCCTCCAATGCTTCAGAGCCGCTTTCCCAATTGGTGCCTAAAAGGAGTGCGCTTCGATTTGGATTTGGTTCCGATTGACAAGCAAGACATGCTTAAAGGTCTTGACGCAGTCAGGCTCAATATCGAGAGGATGTCGCAATGGCAGAAACTTGTCGACGAACTCCAAAGGGTTAATCACTTGAATCTTGAGGCAATGATGACCATGGAGAACGATAAATCAGAATGGGACAAATGGCGCAGGCAGCATAATGCGGAGATGACGAGTATCGCAGACGACAACGCAAAGCTTGCATCTGAAGTCAAGCAACTTAAGGAAGATCTCTCCTCGTCTTTCGCATCGCATTCCCAAAAGGAAGAAGTCTTTCAGAAGCAGGTACGGGATGCACATGCTGCACAAAGAGACGCCGAAATGAAACTTGCAGCCGAGCAGCACATTACTGAGAAATATCGCACAGAAACTGCTGAGCTACGGGGGACAATTGTGTCCCAAAATGCAGAGATTGAGATGCTGAAAGCTAAGCTTCTTAAAGTTGAGAAGGAGCGTGATGACGCGGTCGCCGGTCAAGTTGCGGCCGAAGAGTCTCATGATGCCACTAGAGCTAGCATCGATTCTACTCTATTTGACTTCTATATGCACAGCGTTTTGGGCCGTGGCAGCCTTTCCTTTTTGGGTCCCAAATATGAGATTACACTTGCTGAAGTCTGGGAGACTATACTTGACACATTTTCCAGCTACGCGGAAGCAGACCTTGCAGCGCTTTATCTAGACGATGAAGCACGTGATGCGCTTATTAGAGGCAAAGAACAACTTGCCGGAGCTAGAGCCGGGGCAGCGGTAGAAGAATACCCAGAAAAGACAACATCACTACCTGCCCCTGTCCATACTTCAACTTTGACTGATGTTGATATCATCGGTTCTAGCTCTCAATCTCCACTTGCTGCAAAAGATGCTGAAGCTAAACTCGATACTTCCGAGACTCCTCTCTCCCAAATTGAAGAGAAGAGCCAGGAAGAAACTGAAGCTGATAAATATGAAATCGAGCTTGCGAAACCAACTCCTCCAGGTAACTTTGGCGAAGTTCCGGGTCTAATGGACCAGCTACTTGATTTAACCGAGTTTGATGACTTTCTTACTTGTTACTTAAACTTTGGTGAACCGATGCCTTCTTTATTTTCGGGGGATGTTGATTTTAACTTCTTTTCTTCTACAGCGGAGGCACCAAGCACTGTACAAGCTTTCACTCCTTCGGTTGCCGTTCCTCCGTCTTCCCAAATTACTCCTCCCTCTGCTTCCCAACCTGGATCACAAGCAGAGAAAATCGAAGCTCTTCAAGGCTTGGATGATCCGGCTGCTTCTCAGGAACAGAAGGCAGAGGATTTTGAAGACATCGAGAAGACTCCGGAGCGGTCTCTTGACGACGATACGAAGCTTTCAACATTGCTGACTACTCCGGGGAGCGAGTCTTCTTCAAAGAGGAAGGGGAAACGTGCTGTAAAGAAAAAGAAGAAGACTTCCGCTGAAGAGGAAGCTGTAGTTGATCCGGCTGAGTCTCTTTCTCCTTCTTCTCCGATGCGGCCTACGAAGCTAATTACCAGGCCGGGTAAAAGTTCCAAGGGTGGGAAGAAGGGGAAATGAGTTTGATTTTGCATTTTCTGCTTTTTGTATTGACCGGGGATTGTGCGGATACCGGTCTCCGCTTCTTTTTGTAACCTGTACAATGTAAAAATTTCTCATAGTATTGAAATAAATAGATATTTTTCTTGTACAAATCCCTGTGTATGTAGGAATACATCTGTTTTTCATTTGAATTGTAGAGTAAACGATTCTTTTCGCTTGTACAAATTTTTTGTCCGTGTTTCAAGAACGCACTTACTCCACATCTTTATTACGTGATATTGCAATGAACCTGTGGTATGTTGCTTGTATAATACTTTTATTAATTTAACTGAATTGTATAATGTTGCCCCCATACCACAAGTATATTGTAATATTTCTTGATTTCACAAGACCGATACTCTTATTTTAGAGAATAACTTTCCACTTTTTTCAAGGAAGAATTATTCTGCTTTTAATAGAGTATATCTTGTCTTTGGAGAAATCTTTATTTTCTTTTTTCTTCCTGAAGAACACTTCGACTTCTGGGGATGATCACTTTTATTTGTTTGAAAGTGAATTTTCCTGCACAGTGAAATGAACTTCTGAAGAAGGTTTTGATTTTTGTGCCCCAGTAAAGGGTTTATTTTTGGTACTTCAAACAAGGTGAAGTACGCCTCTGAAGAGGTCTTTTGGTCTCCGAAGAGAAGCGATTTTGGTCTCCGAAGAGAAGCAGTTTTGGTCTCCGAAGAGAAGCAGTTTTGGTCTCCGAAGAGAAGCAGTTTTGGTCTCCGAAGAGAAGCAGTTTTGGCATTTCATCTCTGGTGAAGTGGGTCTCCGAAGAGAAGCATTTTGCACTTCTACACGGGTGAAATGTGCCTCCGAAAAGGGCTTTTTAGCATTTCATCACTGGTGAAGTGGGTCTCCGAAGAGAAGCATTTTGCACTTCTACACGGGTGAAATGTGCCTCCGAAAAGGGCTTGTGCCTCCGAAGAGGGCTTGTGCCTCCGAAGAGGGCTTGTGATTGCCTGGAAGTTACTTTCTCATGGTCGGAGGGGTCCATGGGACAAGCGTAAGTCGTTCAACTGGATGTTTGTTTGTACAAACGATCGCAATCGATTAACAAGGTGCCCCTTTTTGGTAGTCCCACCGATCTTTTTGATTGAGGAAAGCTCTCCATTTATTGGCGTGCCTCGTTAGAGGGCTTTGTTGATCCTTGGGAAGGAGCATCAGTTGGTTGGTGTGCCAGGAAGGTTGCGTCTTAGGGGCAAGTAGATCCATGGGATGGACACAAGCTGCCTGATCGGATGCATCACAATCAGCCAGCGAGGGTCTTATTCCTTCTGCTTGGGAAGTTATCCTTTTAGTGGATCTACCTGCTTTCCTGTTGAGAGGCATACCTTCCTTAGGCTGCTTCCATGTTTGCCTGCTCATGTTGTATCATCATCCACCAATCTGCGATCCTTTATCATCGTTTCCAAGCGTATTTTTCTTTCTCTTGCAAGTAAATTGCTTTATTCGAAGAAGTAGACTTCACTGTTGAATGACTCCACAGAGTAAACGCAAGTTATTTGGTTGGATGCCTTTTTTACATCAGCGATCACAACCAGTTAACGAGGGCTTGACCTAGTGGAGCCGTCAACTTTTTATGTGAAGTTCCTCTTGTATGGGATTTGAGTTTGAAATTTTTGTTGCTTGAAATCTGCTAAATGATTTGTAAGGCTCGCTTAGCTTTGCGATGGGTGAGCTTTGCTTTAATGACCTGCAGTATTAGATCGATATTTTAGCAATACATTTAGAGTATTTACACATCGAAATATAACAGGCATTTTATAATAGAAAACACAATGCATAGTTTTTTCATTATTGAGTCACGCTGATTTCTCAGCGGTTTACAATGCAGAAAATACACATCCATCATTATCTTTACAAATTCAAGCAATGCAGTTAAGTAAAATGAATGCTAGTTATTGTTGTTCCAGAATCTCCAAGCTGGATTTCCATTTGTGCTTGATTCATAGCTTTTGGATTTTTCATGTCAGAGAAAGCGAGAGATGCCCCAGTCGCAGTTTTGTGAGTGATTAGTAGTCATCCCAACTTCTGCTTGCTGGGTATGGTCCCCCTGTGATAGCATTAATGACAAGCTTTTCTGAATCTTGCACTGCAGTGTTGCTGAGAGAATCGGATTGATGGGTAGGACGTTGTTGATCCCGAGCGGATGGGGTTGGATCGACTCCGGTTCTTTTAACGTATTGTTGGAGTTTACCCTGCTCTAGCAATTCTTCAATCACCTTCTTTAATTCGCGACACTGGTCAGTGTCATGGCCAGGTTGATTGTGAAATTGGCAGAACTTTCCATTACGCTTTGCCCCTCTCGTCATCTCAGGCGGCTTAGGGTACCTGACAGCGTCCTTTGTTGCAAAAAAGATATTTCTTGGTGTATCAGTTAAAGGAGTAAAGTCCGAAGGATTAAAGCGGCGAGGTTTCTTTTCATTTCCCTGGCTTTTTCCTCCTTCATTCTCCCTTTTCTGACTTTCAGATTCTCTTTTCTTAGGTGGGACATTGTCATTATCAGTCTGGGCAATATCCACTTTCGATGTTGCAGAAAGGCTTTCAAGGCGAATGAACTCATCGGCCTTTTTATAAAATTTATCAAGTGAATTCGGTTCCTTCATCTTTAGCCATATCCCGAATTTACTCGATTTATCAATGGCTCGCATCAGATAAGTCAGGATCATGCGTGGTTCTGCATTTTCTACTTCGGCTAAAGCTATATTGAAACGGCTCAAGAAAGATTTGATTGATTCTCCGGGCGCTTGTTCAAGGTTAGACAGTGACATTATATCCTTAGCTTTTGAAGCATACAATCTAAACTGTTCTTTAAACTTTTGCGTTAAGTCGGAGAATTTATCTACAGACCGAACTGGAAGCTTTGTGAACCAAAGTAAAGCCACACCTTCTAGGTATACCGGAAAGTATCGGCACTTGATCTCGTCTGATGCTCTTGCACCAGTCATATGCCAATCGTACTTGTAGAGGAAATGATTAGGGTCACTGGTTCCCCTATAGGCTTGGATAGTAGGAGGTGCAAATTTCCTTGGAAACTCCGCTCTTAGGATCCTTTCAGTAAACGGAGTTCTGCTTGGCGTAAATCCCCAGTCAGCCTCATCTTCTTCCCTTTGCATGCTCTCTTTCATGATGCGGCCAACCATTTCAGACAGGTACTCTTTATTGTTCAAAGACACCTCCGGGCAAGTATTAGTTCTTCCCTCGGAATTTTGCCCGGGCATCTGCTCATGACAAGTTGGTTGCGGCATAGAACCATCAGTTTGGAAAGGTGGCATTTCAGGAAGAGTAGTTCGACGGTTTTCTGGTTGACGATTTGCCCCGAGCAGAGCAGTTAATCTATCCATCATCAAAGCGTTTTGAGTTTCAATTTGTTGGTATAATCCAGAAACTGCGTCATCCAATTCAGCCCTGGTGACCCCAACGGTTGGAGTTGCTTGGTCTGTTATTGGGGAAGCGGAAGTTCCTTCGTGAGCGTTTCCGGATCTGATAGGTCTGCCTCTTCTTCCAGGAGCCATTATTTCAGATCTGGTTTTTAAAGAGAGGTTCTTTTTATGAATCTTTGCGAAGCAACGGTGGATGATCGCCTGAGTTGGTTTCTCAGTGAAAGCACCAAAATGTTAACGGTAAAAAGTGAACGCTAACACCCAGTGTGTGTAATAGAATCGTGAAAGCACCACCCGTTGGTACGGGAACAGAATATGAGCTGAGAATAGCAGAAAAGCAGTAAATGAACAACAGATTTATAGTGGTTCGGCCCGTAATTGAGCTTACATCCACTTTATAGTCTTTTATTGCTGATTTGATAACAATTCAATACAATATCCCTCTAAATACAATACAATTTGATCATGAAATCATTCTTGACTACTAGCTCGATCTTTAATGATGAGACTCGACGAATCCGCGTTGGATGTTAGGAGCTCTTCTCGAAGATCGTTGTAGTGTCTCGAATGCTTGGAGATCTTTGATTGCTGAATGAGAGGAGGCTTCGACAGCGTAACGGCGCTTGGAGAAATGAATGGCCAAAAATCCCCTTGATGTTGGAAGTGGTGGGGTATTTATAGTAGCTGATTTGAATTCAGAAAATTCGCCTAAGTCTTAGGTCGCGTACGACCTTAGTTAAGTCGTAGGTCGCGAGCGACCTAAACTAGGTCGCAGGCGAGTTAATGGATAGCTGTGGGAGCTCTAGATCGCTGAAGTCCTAACTCGTTAGCCTCTTAGGTCGCAAACTTCCAAGTTCTTAGGTCGCGAACCTTTCCTGTAGCTAGGTCGCGAGGTCCTCCTGGATCTTAGGTCGCAAACTTCTTAGGTCGGGAACTTCTTAGGTCGCGAACTTCTTAGGTCGCGAGATCTTCTGCAGCCTTAGGTCGCAAAGCTTTCCTGCCCCCTTAGGTCGCGAGGTCTTTTGGACCTTAGGTCGCAAAGAGGTTAGGTCGCAGCTCATCCTTAGGTCGCAGCACTTCATTAGGTCGCAGCACTTCTTAGGTCGCAGCACTTCCTTAGGTCGCAAGCTCTTCTAGGTCGCTACTCCCTGTTAGGTCGCAAGCTCTTCTAGGTCGCTACTCCCTGTTAGGTCGCAAGCTCTTCTAGGTCGCTACTCCCTGTTAGGTCGCAAGCTTTTTAGGTCGTGCAGTTTTAGGTCGCTTGAAAATAAGAGTTAACACCCTTAAAAAGCCATATTCTCCATATTAGCAGATGACATTATTTGCAAATGTTCTTTGCTAATATGGGTATCGCGGTGGGGTTGTTACAGTTTGATTCTCATCATTCTAAATTTACCATTCATCCCGGTAGTAGCAAAATATATGCGGACATGAAACGACTTTATTATTGGGATGGAATGAAATCTGATATTGCTAACTTTATTAAGCGTTGCATGACTTGCTAACTCGTTAAGGCCGAGCATCAAAGGCCTGGTGGGTTATTGCAACCTTTAGACATTCCCGTTTGGAAGTGGGATTAAATTTCCATGGAATTATTGACGGTCTTCCCCGTTCTCGTTCTGGTCATGATAGTTTATGGGTGATTGTAGATAGACTTACAAAATTCGCCCATTTTCTTCCCGTTCGGTCCAATCGGACCGTACCTCTTTTGGCCAAACTCTATGTCAAAGAAATTGTTAAATTGCATGGAGTTTCTACTTCTATTGTTAGCGATCGTGATCCATTATTTACTAGTGGATTTTGGAAGGGTCTTCAAAAAGATTTGGGAACAAAGCTTAATTTTAGCACCGCTTATCATCTTCAGTCCGATGGATAAACAGAGCATGAGAATCAAACTCTTGAAGATCTTCTTCGTGCATGTGTTCTTGATTTTGGTGGAAGTTGGGAAGATCATATTTCACTTGTTGAGTTTTCTTATAATAATAGCTTCCAATCTAGTATTGGTATGGCACCCTTCGAGGTACTCTATAGAAGGCCATGCCGATCTCCTTCGTGTTGGCTTAAAGCCGGTGAGAAGCTGGTTTTAGGTCCAGATTTTATTCGTAATGCCACAGAAAAGATTGACCTTATTCGTCATAGGATGAAAGAAGCTCAAAGTAGACAAAAATCCTATGATGATAACCGAAGGAGGAATTTAGAATTTTCTGTGGGAGATTTTGGTGTTCATTCGTGTTTCACCTATGAAGGGTGTTGTGTGTTTCAGTCGATCGAGAAAATTAGCACCTCGATATAGTGGTCCGTTTCCCATCGCCGAACACATTGGTTCCATGGCTTATCGCCTTTTATTACCGGCTCAATTTTTTACTATTCATGACGTATTCCATGTTTCTCAACTACGGAAATGCCTTAGAGATTCTGATTCTATTCTTGAGCCCGGTGTTATTGAAGAAATTGAAGTTTTACCTAATTTGACTTATGAGCAACATCATATTCATATCATTGCTACGGAGGTTAAACGTCTTCGAAATAAAGATGTTCCGCTTGTGGAAGTACAATGGTCCTCAAATCCTAAGGATTGTTCTTGGGAATCCAGGGAATTCATCGAGCGAACACATCCAGACTTACTCTCTCGTGCTACTTAAGGTGAACTTCTCACTTCAAAATTTTCTTTTGTGTTGTTATGCCTTAAAGTGGTTGTTACTCTTTATTTTCATCTTAAGTATTGCGAGGACACAATTTCTTTAAGGAGGGGAGTCTGTAACAACCCTCATATTTTACGATTATATATTTAAATGTTTTATTTAAATATAGCATCGTTTATTGAATTTAAAGTCCAAAATGTAACTTTTTGTAAACAGTCGAATCTAAACTCGAGACCACTTCCAATTGAGTTCAAACGACGTTTACAACTTTTTTTAGTACAAACATTGATATGTTTGGAGTTGATTAGGATTTTGGTATTTTGTTTAGGATTTTGGTATTTTGTTTGGGCTTTGGTTTGTGTTCTATCCCACTAACCCAACAAGATAACCCAAACTCCTCTACCAAATATCCTAACTCATCTCCTCTTCATTCATTCCACTCATAATTTCCAAACCGTTAAGCAAATGGAAAAATGGGGGAAAAGAGGGGAAATCAAAATTCCTAAGCCCTAGATTCTTAGGAATTTCAAACTCAAGTTCTAAAATATCAAAGAGAAGCTTAGGTAAGCATCCTCTTCATCTTCTCCATCTCAATTCCTCTTTAATTCTTGATTTTTCCTATAACCTAACTTAGGAAAATCTTTGCATGAAGTAATAGGTCGAAGATCGTTGAGGTGTAGTTGAAGATAAATCAATCCCAGCTTGTTTTAGAGCTTGTCTTTTCTATTTTGGGTTTAAAGGTGAGTTCTTGAACTCACATCTATGTCTATAGCTTTCATTTGTTGTTAGGTATGAATTCCTAAAATCTATTTCATGTTCAATTACTTTTGAATTGAATTGGTTTGGTGAATTTTCCAATTTTGGTATTTTGAAGTCAAAATCTATGAAAATCCTACTATGGATGTTTGTACATGTTGTTTGGAGTGTATTGAAGAGCCTATAGGGCTGGGTTGTCGCTTGGTATAAATCCCTAGCCACCATCGCTCATTCGTTCGCTTCCGAGTTGATTTGGCCATCAATGGCCTAGGAAAATTTTGCCGTGTGCTTTTGCTCAGACGTCTGGGAAAACACTCAGATGTTTGAGGCAAAGGAATAAAAATTCCAGACCTACGGCTCAGACTTCTGAGGTTTTTCCCAAACATTTGAGCGGTTTGGAAGAAATTTCTAGACCTTCAACTCAGATGTCTGGGAAAACCACCAGACGTCTGGTGCTGTTAAATTCAGCCAATTTACCTATTTTTATATGGGTTTATGTTTTATCAGTTTTGTTGATCCGGTAAGTTCTTTTCATTTATTATCGACTTTGATGACTTCTTTTCTAGATTTTTGGGAATATCCATTTGATGGATTTGATATCGATTTTCATGGTTTTAATTCACGTCGTCGAATGTGAATTTTTGGTGATAGATTGTTTTTACAATCGTTTCTATGATTTGTTACTTTAAAATACAAAGGTTTCTATACTAGTAGTAAATACTCAAACTCTTTCACAAAAATGATTTCAACATTTCTTTTAATACAAAGCTCATTTTTAAAACCGTTTTCCAATCTATCAGTATATACAAACCTTTACCTCATTCGTACGAGAAATCCAATTAAACGACTTTGCAAAACAAGTGAGATGAAACACTTGCGTTTACTTTGTCGGTTAATTCTTAGACTTGTTCGATTGAAATCTTGTCACAATTTTCGAGTGGAAATACAATTTGTTCATAAATATTTAAGTTAAGCCAGTGGTTATGGGACATGAAGCTAAACTCATCTATTTACTAGCTTGATGTAATTTACACTTATTGACCAATGACGATCATTTTGAGGTTTAGACTAGCGATATGCGATGTCTCATTGTCTGCGTAGGGGGCTGTACCCCGTTCTGTTGAGCTTCGTCTCATTTTTTTATAGGTTAGCGACCTATGGGTTTTATGGAGTTCGGTTCATTAGGCATATCGTTGTACTACGTCGTTGTTCCGGCTTATTTCAGTATTAGGTTCCTTGGGCGTATCGTTGTACTACGTCGTTGCACCGGCTTTATGGGTTAGCGACCTATGGGATAGCGTCCCGTTTGTGATACACGTGTTGGTGAGTTTTCATGCTCTTGTTTATGATAGGCCTCCCCCTTTATGTTTTTCTGGATTTCTAATTATTGATTTCTACAATTTATGTTTCACCAATTTTTTTGATTTGCATTGATAAGCTCTATCAATATTTTTGATTTGGTGAATAAAAATAAAGAATATGACATTCTTTTTGGTGTTTGAGAAAACTTGAGATATTGTATGATTTTTTGTTGTTATTATATATATTTGTCATATCTCTTATCTTATCTCATCTTACATGATAATTATAGCTAGACTAATCTGTTTATTATTTTCCTTCTTAAATAATACTCGGGTCAGACCGAGGTGTTTCAGGTGCTCCCACTTGACTTCTTAGCAGGGAATAGCTTTTGACTTTTGGCTAACTACTTTAGCTTAGTAGTTTATTTTATACATTGAGATAGGGACTCCTTGATGTATACATATTCTTTTGTCTAGCACTTGTACCTATTCTTTTGTGATGTAATGGATCTTGTATGACCACTACTTTGATGTACACTTCTATGCGTTATATTCATATCTGTTTCCGCCTTAGTGATATAAATATCTGTGACTGATTTATGTTATGCTTATTTTATATTTTTTTTCCGAATACCACATTCCCACTGTGTAGTACCTTTGAATTTGTATTTGATATGTCATATTTTCTCTTGAAATGAAATGCATGACATACTATCTAACATATCGTGTAACAACCCGCATCTCACTTAACGCAGATATTGTCCCCAAATTAGTCACCTCCGCCTCATGGGCCAAGCCAAGGTATGGGGTTTTGTTCCTCAAAAGGCCTCGACGTTGTTATGAGGTGAAGGCTTTGGTCATAGTGTTTTTCCACGATGTGGGACTATTATTCCCATTTTGAAGGGGTGTTACATATCGGTACTGGCACAAAGCAATTACACAGATGGTCGCTCCTCAACAGCCTTATTCTTCGTACTAATTGACGGCATTACCCAGTAGTGTCCTTGGTTAGTGTGAGTATAGAGGGGGGCGCCACAGTCTGACCCGAGTATTATAATAAAATAACACCCGAGTCAGCCTGGAAAACCAGCATGAGAAAAACACACTCAATCTGAATTATTAGAGTTATAAAAATCCTTTGAAAAACAAAGGTATATCGTAAGACCGTGTCACACATAAACACGATGGGTTTTTCCCTTACAATAACCAAAACATTTTTATAGAAAATCCAGTGATATTATAATAGCGTCTAAAAACAAATACGTATTCAAATAGCTGAAATTGTTACATTAATTAAATTCCAGCATACTAGGCTCTACAAACAAAACCGTAAGCTCGTATTGGAGAGTGGATTCCAATGAATGATTGGGCCACTAGTGTAACGACCCAGAATTTTTGATAATTAAAATTCGAATATTTAATTGATTTTAAATATTAATAAGTGAAATTAATAAGTCGAGTAATTTAAAATTCGAATAATTGGATTTAATTGGATAATTAAATCGATAATTTAATGTTTGAAATTCCAGACTTACTTGAAATCTGGATTAAATAAGAATGAAAGTGATTTGTAAAATTTTATTTAATCATATTGGAGTTATAACGATGTTATAGAACTTTTAAAATTGGATTTAAAGTTAAATTGTGAAAATTGAATATTTTAATATTTAATTATCAACTGGAAAATAGCCGTCCGAGGCACAGTCTCGGAATTCGACGAAACCAGTTCCATTGGGTCCGTAATATTTTATTATTACCGGATTTCAAATTTCGTAATGTTTGGAATTGTCGTGTGATCGTACGACAAGCAAACGCACTGAAATTTAAATTGTAAATTTGTTTGATTTAAAATGCTATCTTCTCCATACGATCGAATTTGGACTCGAAACTTTTTCCAACGTGTTCGGAATAGGGGATAAACATTAGGGACGCCTGGCGGCACACTGAAATCGAGATTCGAGATTTCAAGTTACGCGGTACGAGATATTTTGAAAAAAAAGAAAAAAAGAAAAAGGCACGTTCAAACCCACGTTCTCCCATACCTACTCCCATACCCCCGTACTTCATTTCCATCCCTCAGTTCCAATTCAATTTCACGAAACCATATCCTCCTCGTTTTATTTCTTCTCCACGATTTTGAATAACAGAATGGCCGAAGCCAGTGGAAAAATCTATTCCTCTGTCGTATAATATTCGAAATCAAAACCCATTCGAGAGTTCGATCGTAAGGCAGCAGACTGGGAGCCTTCGAGCTCGAATCGCTGGTGGGGGTTCTCGAGGCGTGTGGGCAAGGGCGTGGAAGGTGTCGCGAGGCGTTCGAACGGGGTAGAACGCGATCGCTTAAGGGGGAGGCGGCGACGTATTAGGCTCGGGGTTGCTAGGGTTCGCAAGGGAAGTTGATCGAGCTAGGGTTGGTTTTGGTTCGCGTGTGCAGTGGATGGTGGTGCGGTAGGCTATCGCGATGATTGCGTGGCGACCTGGAAAGGAAGACGGAGACGAGGGCTGACGTTGTCGAAGAGGTGGCGCCGTGGAGGCTGATCAGTGGGCTTGGGGATGATTGACTCGTGGCAGTTAGATGGTGGTGGTTCGACGATTTCCAGTGAGGTATAATTACAAGGTTATTTTGATTTCAGTTAAATACTAATATATAAGTATAAAATGATAAGTGTTTACAGTAAAGAATTATGAGTAAGATTTAATTTATCAAGTAAAAATCAAATGTTTAGTTAAATAAATTATTACGGGAAACTTAGTTTAAAATTATAAAAAGGGAAATTATTATTCGATTTAAAGAAATTAATTGGTTTAAATGGTTCATTTAATTATTGTCATTATATGAAAATATTTATTAAAAGAAACTTGGTTGTAAATTTCATTTTAGTTAAATAAATTTGTTAAAAGAAATTTGTTTGATATTTAAAGGTATTTGTTTACAATAAAAACAAATCACGGATTAATTGAATTATCAAATGGAATTTAATTTTTCAATTTTATTCGAATATTGATAAATTGTATAATTATTTATACAAGGTCAAATAAGTCAAGAAAACAAGTCGGATTGGAAACGGATTGCTATTAAAAGCTAAGGTGAGATCTTTTTCTCACTCAAATGAAGTTGGATTTTGATTGACTGATTGATTGCTGTTTGTATTAGATATAGTAGGATATCTATTATATATAGCAATATATACATATTGGCATATGTATATATTGGATTGATGATTTCCCGCCTCGTATAGCGGATGAGACCCTATTGCGCCGTTAGTAAGCGGATTTTTATAAAACCCATATACCGCGATAATTCCGTACTGGAGCGGAATTGGTATTGTGCTAACGTCTTTGGGTGCAGGGAAACAGGTTGGAGGGATCCAACTGGATTCCTCAACAGTATTTATTTATTTATAAATATTGTGATGTATATTCTGTTATCATATGTTGATATATGACGTTTTGAATGTGTGATGGACTAATTGATGCTGTTGCATCATCGGATTCAGTTTTGAAGTTTAAAATAACATCTTTTACTTTAAAAAGGGTTTTTAAAGTGATCTTGTTAAAATAAACATTTTATTTGATCTTTGAGTTGATTTATTTCAAATAAATAAACGCCTAAAATTTATAATTATAAAATGTGAAGATATGAATTTATAATTATAAAATGTGAAGATATGAATTTATAATTATAAAATGTGAAGATATGAATTTATAATTATAAAATGTGAAGATATGAATTTATAATTATAAAATGTGAAGATATGAATTTATAATTATAAAATGTGAAGATATGAATTTATAATTATAAAATGTGAAGATATGAATTTATAATTATAAAATGTGAAGATATGAATTTATAATTATGAAATGTGAAGATACGAAATTTATGGATTGATAAATTTTGAAGTTATAAAATGTGAATGAAATTGTGGAATAAAAGATTTATAAGAAAATTTACTTATAAACTTGACTTTTTGCCCTTAGATGGAATATAAATAGAACTTGCTAATAAAAAATGATTTTTGAAGCTGAAATTGTTATGAAGTGTAAAAAAGAAATTTATAAAAGTTGTTGTATAAATCTAAAATCACTCAATTTTGATAAATGGATTATAGAAGGTTATTTAAGAAGATTTATAAATCAAAGTTGTTATAAGAGAGAAATAGAATTTATAAACGTTGTTTTATAAATCCGAAATCAATTGAATTTGATAAATTAAATATAGAAGGGTATTAAAGAAGATATATTCACGAACTTGGATAGCGAATTATCTTTGAAATAAATGTGTAGAAAAGATTGAAATTTGGTTAAGTGAAGTATATTCACGATTTTGGACAGTGAATATATTATTGAATAAAATGGATTCATTTTTGAAGAAGTGATATTAAAAATGAAGTTAAACATTTTAAAGATGTTTTAAAATGTATTATGAATCGAAAGCATAGATTTCAACATTTATTGTTGAAATAGACGTTTTCGAAAATATAAGGAAATGGGTGGACTATAACACTGTTGTTATAGTAAATGATTTCCGAAGGGAAATATTTTTATCTAGTATTGGGATTTACATATCTATCTTAATTTCGAATCCCTATACTAGTGATTTTTGAGTCGTCGTAACGATGTTTTACGTAACATTCGTTTTGACTCAAATTGATGTTGGTATAGAAAATAGATTTCCTTAAAGAATGAAATATATACTTAATTTGATTTAAGTATATCGAATATTTTCCAAGTGTTGAAAATAAATGATTTATGAAATACTTATTATTAAATAAGTATGGAATTACTTTTCCAATACGATGTGAAATGTTTGTTAAGAATTTATCTTTGTAAAGATAAATTGAAAGTGAATTTTGAAATCGATTTGAAAATCGTATATCACAAGATATTTTGAAATATAAATTCAATATGGAATTTATAAAAGAAAAGGGAAATTGTTTAGAAAAATAAACGTTGTTTTATTTTTGAAGTGTGGAAATTTTATATCTAGTAAAGATATTTTTGAAGATGAACTAATTTGGAAAATTATTTGGAATCTGATGATGTTGCGCATCTTTATTGATAGTTAAATAACCGACTATCGATAATTATCTTTAGATAGGTATTTGTTGTGAATTGGATGAATTTGAATGCCACACTTATTTTTTGAATAATCGCTCACTATTCGGGTTAGCCGGGAAAGGACCATGGGGTCGTATAACCCATTCCGAATATGTGATACGTCGTTATGAATTGCATTCGAAGACCGGTGTTGAAGACCGGATATTTTTGAAAACGGAAGGATTACCGTCGAGTTACTCTACATCGACTGATCTTCGATTTAGAGGTTTTATCACCCTTAGTGACGGGAAGTCCTGACGTGATTGAAAATTATCCGGAATTGCAAGGGCTTCGTGAGAAGTGCCTTCGGTTCTGTTCGATCCCGGAACAGACTTATATGGATTGTGTGTCTGACGTTACAATTTGAGATATAAAGCTGATTTCTTTCAAATACATTTCTGTTGGTGGCGGAGAATTTATTCTCTTAGCTTAACACCCTTCTCTGAGACGTACGAGCTCAGAGGTTATACAGTTGAAATTCATCAGCGATATATCCCAATTTGGTAACGTGGCATACTGAGTGTTGCTGTGAAATGATCAGTGTTTGATCATTTGTGATATGATCATTTGTTTGATCTTATATCTTTGTGATCATAGGTTGATCATTTTGTTTGACCCGAAGCAGGGCTTTTTGTAGAAAGCGTAGCTTTGTGGACGAGACTTCATCGAGCCTCACACCCCGGAAATGGTCGAAACAGGACGAATGCGGCAAGGTTCTAGGGAGTAGCGCCCCTTAGTGTATGTCATTCCTTCTGGATAAAGGTGGTATCATGGTATGGAGCCCAGATACTTAACCTCTGTGGTTACTGCATTATTATTATCTATGTGGTTTGTTGCGAATCGGGGATCCTCGGGAAGATCGGTGACGATCGGGGGATGGCATACGCGTGTCAGTAGTTACCTATTTTTGCAGAGGTAACCCGGCCTTGTGTTGGCAGAGATCCGGTTAGGTTCTCGAGTCGTCTATTCCAGGGACGTACCCATCGTGGATAGGAAGTTCCTTAGCCTGACCATTTGTTGGAAATCCAAAGAAACAATACGAGCCTTGTACGGTTTTAGTTGTAGAACCTGCCATTTAATATGGTAGCTATAGTAGGCATACTATAATGGTACCTATGTCGGCTAAGATTAATATTCTACTTTCGAAATGTTTTCCACTATGCACTAATAATAATATCAAAAATGATTTGATTTTGCGTAGTAAGCATCTTTGACTATCATAAGAAGAAATCTCCTCCAAGTCTGCGTTTGCATTGTGTGTGTGGCGGGAGGTCTTATGGTAGTTTCATTTTCCAAAAGCATTTCGAATTGACTTTAAAATTATTCTGTTGTTTATTTTAAAGAAAAATAACTGTTTTACGATCTCACACCAGTCACCATGACTGACTCGGAGTTTATTGTTTCCCTTCTAAACTCTGGGTGCCCACAAAATTTCCACACGGGCAGCCTAGAGTTATTGTTATCAGGATATTCTGGATATTCTGGAGCTTTGGAGATAAGCTGGAGGACGAGACGTAGTATTTGTATCTGATAGTATTTATTCCGCTGTGTATTCTGTATGAGGACAAGTTTATATAACTGTCCATTGTTGTATATGACTCTGATGATTGATGTATGTATAAACTGATAGTTCTTTGTTTTAAAAGACTAGTAATTATCTATTGTATATTGTTCCACTGCGATATGTGAGATTCTGATATTGTCTCTGTTCTGTATCTGTTGTTGTTTTGTTGTTCTTCTTCTCTTCTTCTATCTTCTTCTTCTTCTGCCTTTTTCTTCTTTCTTAAACCCTCACTATTGGAGTTTCCGGCACTCGATTGCTCGACAGTCGATAAAGTGAGTATCGATGTTGAATTTTCGAAAGTCGAAAATTTCAGTATGTGACAAAGTGGTATCAGAGCATATGGTTAAGCGACAACCCTGCTCTGTTGGGTGTTACTCATTAGAGATAGAGTCAGCAGTACTCTAGAATGAGTTTGAGTGTAATAATAGATATGAGCGCGTATTTGTTATTTGAATATGAAATTGTTTTGTATTGTGTTGACTTATCGGTTGATTGTTTATGGATTCTGGTCGGTGCAGTCTAGCTAACTGTAATCGATAGGGGTTTCTAAACTCTTAAACAAGATAAACTGACACAGTATTGATTTTAAAATGGGGTAAATGAAATAATTTTACCCAAAACTATTTTTGTATAGAAAAGAAATGATTTTCTATAAATTATTACAGTATATGGTTGCATGGATGTTAGGAAAGTGATAATGTTGAAATGTTATCATTATATGAAATTGGATAAGAAATTGAAATTGTAACTCCAAAGTTAAGAAATGAATTCGTATACAAATGAAATTTGAGAATGTAAATTATAAATGTAATTTGTAATTTAAAATGAGATTCCAGAGAAGTATTTGGAAATGTTTTGAAAAGAATTTGAAAATTTTGAAGATTTGAAAAGTTTAAATCATTTTTGATTTGAAAATGAATTTCAAAGGTTTTGAAAAGTATTTTAGAGAGATGAAAGCTCTAAACTCTTTTCGGTCGCTGGAAAATAACTTCGATGATGACCGCGGCATCGTTGGTGTTCATTTTCGGGTTTCCAAAAGAGGAATTGCTGCCAAATTGTTTTAAGTGGAAGTTGTTTGAAATTTTGGGTTTATGTTTTGGAAGTTCAAGAATAATTTGACTTGTTTTCAAAAATGAATTTGAAATGTAAAATATGTAAATGTGATTGGAATTAAAGTTCATTAACAAATGAAATCTATAAATGTGAATTGAAAGTATAAGGAAATAAATTCATATATGAATAAAAAATTATGAATATGAATTGTAAATATGATTTACAAATGAAAATAGAATTCAAAGAAGATAATTGAAATTAAAATTCATTAGTAGAATGAAATTTGTAAATGTGAATGTATAAATGATTTTATAAATCAAAATGTAAATAAGTTGAAGAATTATAAAATATTTGAAATTTGATTTGGAAATGAGATTCCAATTGGAAATGAAAGAATCAGTGAAGGAGTTTCAGAATGAATGAATAAATTGCAACTGTAAGTGCAATGAAAGTGAAATGACAGTAGATGAACGAATTAAATTCAATGATTATAAAAGAAAAGTAAATTGAATTCAAATTGGAAATCCAGTTTAAATGATAGTAGATTTAACCGAAGGGTAAATTGAAAACAAATTGTGGAAATGAACAAAAGTGAATAAAACTGGAATTGAAATTTAATGTTGAAAGCAAATCTGAATTTGTAAGTGAATTAGAATTTGAAATGGATTAGTAATTGAAACTAAGCTAAAATAAGCAGTTGTAAATGAAAGCTAATCAATGAAAGTCAATATTCAGAAGTTGAATTGAATCCAAATTAGATTGAAATTGTAAATAGAATTCAAATGGAAATCGAAATGTAAAATTAAATCATAATGCATCTATATAACTTCAACAGTGAAGTAAAGATGATGTAAGAAGTATATATTGAAAACTTTGTAATTGAATTTGCAAAATGATTTGAATGTGTAACTAGATATTATGGCTAGTAGGATATACAGGTATAAAGGAATTGGATTTGATTTTCAAAGATGAATTTGAATTTGCTCGAAAAAGGTAAGTATTTGAATTTCGATATGAGTTTTTGATGATTTCTCTCTAGCCGCTTGGCTTTTTCTTTTTCTTTTTGAAATCTGAGAGTCCGTAGGGACGTTTTGTAGTCGTACCGTATTAGCCGCGCAAAGGAGACGCTGGCGAAATTTTTCGGAAATTTAGGGCGTTAGAAAATTTTTGAGAAAATTTTGAAGTTTAAATTTGAATTTGAATTTAAATTTGAATTTAGAAGTTAAACGATGTTGTTTGAAACTTAAAATTGAAGTTGGAAAGTTAGTTGAGATCATAACGAATCTTTAGTAGAGAGATTTGTTTTGAAAAATTGATAAAACTATTTGGATTGTGAAAGATAGTAGACGAGTTAAAGACCTTTCTTTCTAACTTGTAATTTCGAGGACGAAATTCTTTTAAGGGGGGAAGTTTGTAACGACCCAGAATTTTTGATAATTAAAATTCGAATATTTAATTGATTTTAAATATTAATAAGTGAAATTAATAAGTCGAGTAATTTAAAATTCGAATAATTGGATTTAATTGGATAATTAAATCGATAATTTAATGTTTGAAATTCCAGACTTACTTGAAATCTGGATTAAATAAGAATGAAAGTGATTTGTAAAATTTTATTTAATCATATTGGAGTTATAACGATGTTATAGAACTTTTAAAATTGGATTTAAAGTTAAATTGTGAAAATTGAATATTTTAATATTTAATTATCAACTGGAAAATAGCCGTCCGAGGCACAGTCTCGGAATTCGACGAAACCAGTTCCATTGGGTCCGTAATATTTTATTATTACCGGATTTCAAATTTCGTAATGTTTGGAATTGTCGTGTGATCGTACGACAAGCAAACGCACTGAAATTTAAATTGTAAATTTGTTTGATTTAAAATGCTATCTTCTCCATACGATCGAATTTGGACTCGAAACTTTTTCCAACGTGTTCGGAATAGGGGATAAACATTAGGGACGCCTGGCGGCATACTGAAATCGAGATTCGAGATTTCAAGTTACGCGGTACGAGATATTTTGAAAAAAAAAGAAAAAAAGAAAAAGACACGTTCAAACCCACGTTCTCCCATACCTACTCCCATACCCCCGTACTTCATTTCCATCCCTCAGTTCCAATTCAATTTCACGAAACCATATCCTCCTCGTTTTATTTCTTCTCCACGATTTTGAATAACAGAATGGCCGAAGCCAGTGGAAAAATCTATTCCTCTGTCGTATAATATTCGAAATCAAAACCCATTCGAGAGTTCGATCGTAAGGCAGCAGACTGGGAGCCTTCGAGCTCGAATCGCTGGTGGGGGTTCTCGAGGCGTGTGGGCAAGGGCGTGGAAGGTGTCGCGAGGCATTCGAACGGGGTAGAACGCGATCGCTTAAGGGGGAGGCGGCGACGTATTAGGCTCGGGGTTGCTAGGGTTCGCAAGGGAAGTTGATCGAGCTAGGGTTGGTTTTGGTTCGCGTGTGCAGTGGATGGTGGTGCGGTAGGCTATCGCGATGATCGCGTGGCGACCTGGAAAGGAAGACGGAGACGAGGGCTGACGTTGTCGAAGAGGTGGCGCCGTGGAGGCTGATCAGTGGGCTTGGGGATGATTGACTCGTGGCAGTTAGATGGTGGTGGTTCGACGATTTCCAGTGAGGTATAATTACAAGGTTATTTTGATTTCAGTTAAATACTAATATATAAGTATAAAATGATAAGTGTTTACAGTAAAGAATTATGAGTAAGATTTAATTTATCAAGTAAAAATCAAATGTTTAGTTAAATAAATTATTACGGGAAACTTAGTTTAAAATTATAAAAAGGGAAATTATTATTCGATTTAAAGAAATTAATTGGTTTAAATGGTTCATTTAATTATTGTCATTATATGAAAATATTTATTAAAAGAAACTTGGTTGTAAATTTCATTTTAGTTAAATAAATTTGTTAAAAGAAATTTGTTTGAAATTTAAAGGTATTTGTTTACAATAAAAACAAATCACGGATTAATTGAATTATCAAATGGAATTTAATTTTTCAATTTTATTCGAATATTGATAAATTGTATAATTATTTATACAAGGTCAAATAAGTCAAGAAAACAAGTCGGATTGGAAACGGATTGCTATTAAAAGCTAAGGTGAGATCTTTTTCTCACTCAAATGAAGTTGGATTTTGATTGACTGATTGATTGCTGTTTGTATTAGATATAGTAGGATATCTATTATATATAGCAATATATACATATTGGCATATGTATATATTGGATTGATGATTTCCCGCCTCGTATAGCGGATGAGACCCTATTGCGCCGTTAGTAAGCGGATTTTTATAAAACCCATATACCGCGATAATTCCGTACTGGAGCGGAATTGGTATTGTGCTAACGTCTTTGGGTGCAGGGAAACAGGTTGGAGGGATCCAACTGGATTCCTCAACAGTATTTATTTATTTATAAATATTGTGATGTATATTCTGTTATCATATGTTGATATATGACGTTTTGAATGTGTGATGGACTAATTGATGCTGTTGCATCATCGGATTCAGTTTTGAAGTTTAAAATAACATCTTTTACTTTAAAAAGGGTTTTTAAAGTGATCTTGTTAAAATAAACATTTTATTTGATCTTTGAGTTGATTTATTTCAAATAAATAAACGCCTAAAATTTATAATTATAAAATGTGAAGATATGAATTTATAATTATAAAATGTGAAGATATGAATTTATAATTATAAAATGTGAAGATATGAATTTATAATTATAAAATGTGAAGATATGAATTTATAATTATAAAATGTGAAGATATGAATTTATAATTATAAAATGTGAAGATATGAATTTATAATTATAAAATGTGAAGATATGAATTTATAATTATAAAATGTGAAGATATGAATTTATAATTATGAAATGTGAAGATACGAAATTTATGGATTGATAAATTTTGAAGTTATAAAATGTGAATGAAATTGTGGAATAAAAGATTTATAAGAAAATTTACTTATAAACTTGACTTTTTGCCCTTAGATGGAATATAAATAGAACTTGCTAATAAAAAATGATTTTTGAAGCTGAAATTGTTATGAAGTGTAAAAAAGAAATTTATAAAAGTTGTTGTATAAATCTAAAATCACTCAATTTTGATAAATGGATTATAGAAGGTTATTTAAGAAGATTTATAAATCAAAGTTGTTATAAGAGAGAAATAGAATTTATAAACGTTGTTTTATAAATCCGAAATCAATTGAATTTGATAAATTAAATATAGAAGGGTATTAAAGAAGATATATTCACGATCTTGGATAGCGAATTATCTTTGAAATAAATGTGTAGAAAAGATTGAAATTTGGTTAAGTGAAGTATATTCACGATTTTGGACAGTGAATATATTATTGAATAAAATGGATTCATTTTTGAAGAAGTGATATTAAAAATGAAGTTAAACATTTTAAAGATGTTTTAAAATGTATTATGAATCGAAAGCATAGATTTCAACATTTATTGTTGAAATAGACGTTTTCGAAAATATAAGGAAATGGGTGGACTATAACACTGTTGTTATAGTAAATGATTTCCGAAGGGAAATATTTTTATCTAGTATTGGGATTTACATATCTATCTTAATTTCGAATCCCTATACTAGTGATTTTTGAGTCGTCGTAACGATGTTTTACGTAACATTCGTTTTGACTCAAATTGATGTTGGTATAGAAAATAGATTTCCTTAAAGAATGAAATATATACTTAATTTGATTTAAGTATATCGAATATTTTCCAAGTGTTGAAAATAAATGATTTATGAAATACTTATTATTAAATAAGTATGGAATTACTTTTCCAATACGATGTGAAATGTTTGTTAAGAATTTATCTTTGTAAAGATAAATTGAAAGTGAATTTTGAAATCGATTTGAAAATCGTATATCACAAGATATTTTGAAATATAAATTCAATATGGAATTTATAAAAGAAAAGGGAAATTGTTTAGAAAAATAAACGTTGTTTTATTTTTGAAGTGTGGAAATTTTATATCTAGTAAAGATATTTTTGAAGATGAACTAATTTGGAAAATTATTTGGAATCTGATGATGTTGCGCATCTTTATTGATAGTTAAATAACCGACTATCGATAATTACCTTTAGATAGGTATTTGTTGTGAATTGGATGAATTTGAATGCCACACTTATTTTTTGAATAATCGCTCACTATTCGGGTTAGCCGGGAAAGGACCATGGGGTCGTATAACCCATTCCGAATATGTGATACGTCGTTATGAATTGCATTCGAAGACCGGTGTTGAAGACCGGATATTTTTGAAAACGGAAGGATTACCGTCGAGTTACTCTACATCGACTGATCTTCGATTTAGAGGTTTTATCACCCTTAGTGACGGGAAGTCCTGACGTGATTGAAAATTATCCGGAATTGCAAGGGCTTCGTGAGAAGTGCCTTCGGTTCTGTTCGATCCTGGAACAGACTTATATGGATTGTGTGTCTGACGTTACAATTTGAGATATAAAGCTGATTTCTTTCAAATACATTTCTGTTGGTGGCGGAGAATTTATTCTCTTAGCTTAACACCCTTCTCTGAGACGTACGAGCTCAGAGGTTATATAGTTGAAATTCATCAGCGATATATCCCAATTTGGTAACGTGGCATACTGAGTGTTGCTGTGAAATGATCAGTGTTTGATCATTTGTGATATGATCATTTGTTTGATCTTATATCTTTGTGATCATAGGTTGATCATTTTGTTTGACCCGAAGCAGGGCTTTTTGTAGAAAGCGTAGCTTTGTGGACGAGACTTCATCGAGCCTCACACCCCGGAAATGGTCGAAACAGGACGAATGCGGCAAGGTTCTAGGGAGTAGCGCCCCTTAGTGTATGTCATTCCTTCTGGATAAAGGTGGTATCATGGTATGGAGCCCAGATACTTAACCTCTGTGGTTACTGCATTATTATTATCTATGTGGTTTGTTGCGAATCGGGGATCCTCGGGAAGATCGGTGACGATCGGGGGATGGCATACGCGTGTCAGTAGTTACCTATTTTTGCAGAGGTAACTCGGCCTTGTGTTGGCAGAGATCCGGTTAGGTTCTCGGGTCGTCTATTCCAGGGACGTACCCATCGTGGATAGGAAGTTCCTTAGCCTGACCATTTGTTGGAAATCCAAAGAAACAATACGAGCCTTGTACGGTTTTAGTTGTAGAACCTGCCATTTAATATGGTAGCTATAGTAGGCATACTATAATGGTACCTATGTCGGCTAAGATTAATATTCTACTTTCGAAATGTTTTCCACTATGCACTAATAATAATATCAAAAATGATTTGATTTTGCGTAGTAAGCATCTTTGACTATCATAAGAAGAAATCTCCTCCAAGTCTGCGTTTGCATTGTGTGTATGGCGGGAGGTCTTATGGTAGTTTCATTTTCCAAAAGCATTTCGAATTGACTTTAAAATTATTCTGTTGTTTATTTTAAAGAAAAATAACTGTTTTACGATCTCACACCAGTCACCATGACTGACTCGGAGTTTATTGTTTCCCTTCTAAACTCTGGGTGCCCACAAAATTTCCACACGGGCAGCCTAGAGTTATTGTTATCAGGATATTCTGGATATTCTGGAGCTTTGGAGATAAGCTGGAGGACGAGACGTAGTATTTGTATCTGATAGTATTTATTCCGCTGTGTATTCTGTATGAGGACAAGTTTATATAACTGTCCATTGTTGTATATGACTCTGATGATTGATGTATGTATAAACTGATAGTTCTTTGTTTTAAAAGACTAGTAATTATCTATTGTATATTGTTCCGCTGCGATATGTGAGATTCTGATATTGTCTCTGTTCTGTATCTGTTGTTGTTTTGTTGTTCTTCTTCTCTTCTTCTATCTTCTTCTTCTGCCTTTTTCTTCTTTCTTAAACCCTCACTATTGGAGTTTCCGGCACTCGATTGCTCGACAGTCGATAAAGTGAGTATCGATGTTGAATTTTCGAAAGTCGAAAATTTCGGTATGTGACAACTAGGGTACCGCCCATTACGGTACACCTCTAGAACAATGTACTGAGGACCTCGCCGGGATCCCTGCTACACAAGACTGGCCTACCCCTAACCTGGATAGACCGAATATGTTATCACCCCGGGTGTTCCCACCCTTACCATCGAGCGCATCTTCTTTCATGTATACCCATATCGAAGATAAATAGGTTTCCAAGGACATCTAGAAAAGTGATAACATACCCTAATTGGGTGCGACCCACTTAGCCTTGTTGCATCTCCCCTGTTTCAGTCATTCCTAGTTGATGAGGTTCAAGGCTAAGCATTACCTTTCAAGAATAATTTTACTTAGAATGCTCATCGTCCTCTAATGACGATGTTCTGATAACATTCATCCATACAAGTTGTCCTGGTCCTGGACAAACCGAATCACCGTATTCATCATCTTCATGGTATTCTTTCGTAACATTCAAACCGGATCGAAGTGGTTTTCAAATAATTAAATCCGATCCCGGTCTCTTCAAAACGATTAACGAAATTGGCCAATATTGATAGTTGGTTATTTAACCATCAATTAAACATCCATAAGCAATCATCTGGCCTTATTATAAATTTTCCCAAAATATTTACTTTCAAAATATGTTTAAAAGATATATCAATTCCTTCCAACATTTGAAAACAATTTTTTTCCAGATACTTAAATTCGTAACAGGATCCTTCCAAACGTCTCAACACTTAGAAATATTCCCAAATTTCTATTTTCTATATATAGGAAAGTATTACAAGTCATATTTTCCAAAATCCTTTCAATATTAACGTTTTAGAGAATTATTCCGTATCTTATTCTAAAAATCTCTGGAATCACAAATAAATTTCCTCTCCCCAAAATCATACCCTTTTATAAGCCCCTTTTCGAATCTCGAGAGAATTTATAACATAAAATTTTAAATTACTTTAAAACTCTATATGTATAATAAGTATTTAAAAGATTAATAATTTAGTTTTAAAACATGTTCAAGTAATTATTTAAAATATCGAAAACACTTTTATAACATTAATAACTCATCTTTAGTTAAACAAATAAATTTTCAAAGCATATTTTAAAAGTTAGAATTTACTAAAATAAATACTAAATATTTGAAATCTACCTACCGAAGTATTTCAATCCTAACTAGTTTAAAATTTTATAGTTTTAAATAATAAATTTTCCTTTTAAACACGAACTTAACTTCCTAGGATTTAAAATATATTTTTAAAACCTCAATAACCAACCCAACTTATAAATTCCTCTCGATTTCCGTCACATCACTTCCATCCCGATTTCCTTAACCATTTTCACTTTACAAAATAATATCTACTATTTTGTCACCATATTTCCATATTTTAATATAAATTCACCCTACGAATTTATTTTTCAATATCCATTGATATCGCTTAACTTATTTATAACATCTTTTATAAATTTTTATACTCCCTTGAGTGTTACTTGTTTTATAAAAACAATCTCGTTTATAAAATTCCATTTAATAAATTCATTTCTTATAAATTTCATTTATTCTTCAAATCCATTTTTAATGTTGATTTTTAACTCCTTTTCATATTAAAGAATACCATTTATAAATTCTTTTATATAATTCATTTTTAAAATCTCTATTTTAAACAATTCATGAATAGTTAAGTACAACCAAAAAACAAATATATATATATATATATATATATTCTAACTCAAATTTTCTTAAAATAATCCAAATTCCAATATAATATTTTTATATCAAATATTCCTTTTTAATTTCTTCAAATTTCAAAATAATATTCTTATGGTATTTAAAATACCCAAAATTTAGGGCAGTGCTACCATAGCATTCAATAATTCAATTTACAACAATAATCTATATTAGATTATCCACACAAATCATATATCATTATATATGAAATTAAAATTAACATTTTGAGGAATCCAGTTGGATCCCTCCAACCTGTTTTCCCTGCATCCACAGATGTTAATACAACATAAATACCAATCCCGCTTCGAGGTAGGATATCGTGGTATATAGGGTCGTCCGCTATTATGCGGGGAGCATAGGGTCTCATCCGCTATAATGTGCGGGAATATCACTCAAAATATTAATATATATACTACTATATATATGACATCCAATAGATAATTATAATTTATCAATTCAATCAAGCATCAAATAATTTATTTTAACTGTTTAAAATAAATTCCAGTAATCCAAAAGAGTGAGATTAACTCACTTTGATTTTTAAATTGCCCACATCCAGGTTTTGATTATCTAAAATCCTAGCTGACTCCGAAAAAACCTCAAACTAAATTCCAGATTGATATTTCACAGCTATGAATATAAGTGACCGATTTCATGATTTTGGACCTCATACAAGCAAATTTATGAACTTATTAACATCGAGATAAATGAATATTTTTAAAATTAAATTACTTAATTTAAATTCAAAATTAAATCCCCTCACCTACCTCGATCAACAACACCAGCCGCTGCTTCCTACTGATCGAACAGCCGCCTACCTCCAACCGAGCTTCCACTATTTACTGCCGTACTCTCCTTCCCCAACATCGTGCCTCCATCATCATCTAGTCCAAGCACTACAACACTAACAACTTCCAAAAACATCGCAGATAAAAACTACAGCATCTCCCATCACCATTTCGATCAACTCGAGCCCATCCTACACGACTCACGACCCCCTGCGCACGAAACCCACCACGTCGCGACCAGACCCAGACCACCGCATGCCTCCATCCTTCACGTCGCCGCCTACTCTATAATACCACCAGCAAACGCAACTTCTAGCGTCGGGCACGCGAGCGCGAGAAAAAAATTCCCATTAGCTCCCTTTCTCGATCGCTGCCCTTGCTCGAGCTCTGCCATCGCCTTCGTCCCACAACCCTCCATCCATTCGCGAGTTGCACGACTCATTCACGAGCTTGTGGAATTTGAATGAGATTTCGTTCCCTTCTCTCTCTCTTTTTATTATTTTTTTATTTTTTTATGGAATTCGCGATTTTGTTTGCGAGATTTACTGGTATGCGATTCAATGTGTTTGTTGAATTTTTGAATTCGTTTCCATTTTTTTTGAACTCGCAATTTTTTTTCGTTTTCGTTTCAGATTGAATGAGGAAAGAAAGGATAGAAGTGATTTTAAAATGGAAGGAGGTATACGTGATTTTGAATCTAAAAAGAAAAGGAAAGAAGTTATTGAACGTAAAGGGGCTTGGGTACATATGTTGTCGGCTTTGATTCGACTTCGATTCGACCCAATATATCTTTATTTAATTATAAAATATCCCGTTTTAGCAACTTAAAATTTCGATCTCCTATCGAGGCGTGCCGCTAGGCGTTTATAATGTTATACCCTTATTCTGAACACAATGGAAAAGGTTTCGAGTCCTGATTCAATCGTATGTAGAAGATAGCATTTTGGACCCAACTATTATATTGAATTTTCTATATTAATTTTCAGCGCGTTTATATCCCGTACGATCAAACAGTAAATCCAAATGCTACGAAATTTGAAATTCGATAATAATACATTATTACGGATCTAATGGAACTGGTTTCGTCGAATTCCGAGACTATGCCCCGGATCGCTATTTAAACGCGTCGATTAAATCGACGATTTCAAAAAGTTATGGAATCGCTCAAAATTTCAGTTTTAAAATCTTACTAACTAATTTCTAATTCAGATAGAATTTATATCGACATTAGAAACCATTTCGATTTCATATTCAACTCCAATTCAATTATTTAATCGATTCCTAATTATTAACTCAAAATTTTAAATTTATAAATTAAATCACTATATTTGGAATTTAAATTCATCCTACTTATTTGATCATTAAATTCCATATTAAAATTCTATTCACATTTCAAAACTCAACATTTAAAATGAATTAAATGTTCAAAGTTAACGACCAAAAATCCGGGTCGTTACAGTAATCAAGTACACCGTCCTACCTAGTTACCTGCGTGGCTTGAAAGGTGAAGTGAGCACAAAGGTTGCCCTTGATAGAAAAGGCCCAATTTGAAGTGGGCCTTATACTAATTCTCAAAATAATTTTGAAAACTGAGACAAGATTTTAAATTTTAAATTTAAATCTAAAATAAAAACATGTTTACTATAAGAAGTTATAATATAACATAAAATTTCAAAATGTTTGAAACTGTTTAAATATTAATTTCAAAATTCAAAATTTATTAATAAGATTAATAAAATAAATTAATTAAATGAGTTAATTAATTAATACTTATATGCATGTATTATATATGTTGATATATGTTATGTTATTTTAAAGAGTTAAGATAACATTTGTATACATGTATGTAAGATAAATTTTGAAATTGATATAATTTAATTAAAATTGTTTAATTAAATAAATTAATTAAAGGTTAATTAATTAAATAAAAAAATATGCATATATAAGATATACGTGTTATACTACAAAGGTTATAACATACATTATAAAGGTTATAATAGATATGTCTAATATAATAGTTGTATTGGAATACTAATTTAAAATTAATTAAAAAGTTAATTAAATAAAATTAATTGAATAAGATTTAATTAATAAAAATGTTATACATAAGATTATTGTATAAGTTAATTAAAATATAAAAGTTATATAATAATGAAACTTATATAATACGAGTGCATAAGTTAATGGTGGAACATTAAAGAAACCCAGATAGACTTAAGGAATAAATACATACGTAAATGTACATATACTATGATTTATGATGCGTTTAACACTTGAATCGTGAGGGTATTTCATAAGAAATACATTATTCCATAAGTCGTTATCACTCAATATAATATACTGAAGATTATGAATCTTCAATATAATGCTGTCCTCTACCATATATATATATATATATTAAAAAATTACTGTGATAACCTGGATTTTTGGACGTCTGGTAATTGGATAATTAATTAATTTTAAACTATTGAGATACTGATTTTATTTAGATGAACAAATAAAATATGTTTTTGTTTATATATATATATATATATATAAGTAGATTGTAAATAGAACTTGGGTTTGAAATTCAAAGTAATATCTTAAAAATAAAATTTTCAACTAGTATATATATATGGTTATTAATTAGTGAGTAATTAGGTTTTATATCATTTTTCTTTAAAGTTATATAAATATATGCAAAATACAACTGTCATATTTAATTTGTTTTCTTCATTTTTAAAATAATAAATAGAACATAAGGAAAAATAAAATAAATTGTTTTGACATTTGTAGCTTTTATATAACATGCAAAAGATAAGTGGCTTAGTTTCTTTTTAATTTAAATATATGTAAATAAATAAGAAGTGAGAAACCAGGACTAGTATATTCATTTTCACTTCCTCAATCCATTTTCTTTCTTCATCTTCTTCTAAAACTAAAAAAGAAATTAAAATCAAACTAGCAACAACTTCAAATTCTACTTCTGCTAGTTTTCAACCTGAGCAAACAAGCTAGATTCAATTCAAGTTCATCTCAACACAAAGTAGATCAAGCTGCTATTTCAAAATTCAAGAGCAGTTTTTAAATTTTTAAAACTTTTCTCTGTTCAAATTATACAGGTGAGTAAACTTCATCCTTTAAAGCCAAATCTTCTTTATATCACCATGCATGCAAGATTGGATTATAGTAATGGCTTGAATTTGATTTGCATAGATAAAATGAATATTTGTCTGGGTGTACAAGTATGATGTGGCTGTGTATGTATATATGCGTGTCTGTGTAAAAAGGTCCCTGTTTGTTCAAAGAACCACTAAAAATTCAATTTCTCTTCATTTAAAACATTATAGGTTATGATGTCTTAAGAGAAAATGTTTGTATGGATATAATATCAATTTTTTTTAAAATATTTTCAAGTGAATATACTGAGTAATTATTTAGAAAACAATAAAGAACAGTGAAAATTAATTAAAGTCAGAAAATCGATTGTCTGAATTTCATGTTTTGATTACATAATTAGATTCGTTTTCGAAAATGATGAATTTTGATGGTAATATCTAGATTTTTAAGTTTGTGGTTGTTGAGAATTTGCGAGATGAATGGAAATCGAACTTTCATCGATTTCCGCCAATTGAAGGGAGGTTGAGGGTCGTGCTCGTTGCCAGAGGTAGCTTGAGTGATGGGGGTCGTGGGAAAAATGATGGAAGGATTTTTAGTTCGCCATGGAGGAGGAACGACGGCGGAGTACGGTTTATCGACCTTTTTGGTCGATGATGTTTGCGAGGCGATTTCGTCATCGTGGGTGCATTAGGATGGACCGGAGTAAGGGGGACAGAAATGAGGGACTACGACGAAGGTTTGGACGTGATGGCGAGGTCTCTCGCGATCGGAGGCGACGACGCGAGGAGGATTTGACGATCAGGTTTGGGTTCCAGTGGTGTTCGTCTAGCTCGTTTTTGTTAGGATGAGTCGATCGATGATCTGGGAGGTCAGGAACATCGGCAAGGTCGTCGATGATCGGGGAACGGCGGCAACGATGGTCGAAGATGATCAGATGGGCGGTGCACGTGCACGGTGCACGCATGTGCATTTGTCTGGGTCATGTTTGTAAAGGAAGAAGAAGAGAGCCGATGTATCGGGGAAGATGGAGTTTTGCTCGAAGTTGTACGTGAGTTTTGTCGAAGGGAAGTGGATGAGAGTTTGGCTCGAGTGGTGGCTCAGGTATTTTTTTCTTGGGCTCGGGTTTTCTTTTGAATGTTATCAAGTTTAAAAGCAAAGAAAATTAACAAGCTTCAAAGAGAAGTTTGTACAAGTTTTCAAAGCTAATTTTTTAACAAATTTCAAAGTAAAGGTATTTATCAAGTTTCAAACAAGTTTCAAAATTTAAAATTTAAAGTCAAATGTGTTTTGAAGATTTATTGATTTGGTTTTGAATAATTATATATTAGGATCATTAATTAGTGTGATAAATTAAAGGATAATTAAATAAATGTAAGTAATTAAGGGATCATTTATTAATGTAAGTAATTAAAGGTTAATTAATTAATGTGAATGATTAAATGATTAAAGAATAATTAATTAATTTCAAAAATTAATTAAATGGTTTAATTAAGGTTAATTAAGCAGGATTTAAAAGTAATTAATTTATTTGTGTTAATTAAATTAATTAGAAATGTACTAATTAATCTTGCTTATGGATGATTAAATTGTATTGAATGTTGGATTGATTAATATCTCTAGTCTGATAAATTATGGTGTTCTGTGATATGAAATGCTTTTGTTGAACTGTGATAATGTAAGTTATCGATCTGTGATGAATTGCTGTGTGAATGTGTTGTTCTGAAGTTTAATTAAATTATTAACTTAAACAACTTGGTTTAAAAGATGGTATTGAATTTGAAGAGACCGGGATCGGATATCAGCGATATCCGGAATCACTTCGATTAGTAGTCTAAAATTCTTTATAGATTTTATTTGAAAATCAAATAGGTTGGAATGGAATAAATTAAGTAAACTAGACTATTGAAACTAAGTAACGGTACTTAGACATTATTTTGTGAAATAAGTGTTTGGCTACAGAATGATTAGAACTCGTAGTGAGGTACGAGTTACCATGGTTTTCAAAGAAGCTTTACAACCTTAGTATTTCAATTTAAATGAGTTTACTCACGTTAGTTTCCAGCCTGACTCAGGTTTTACTTTAATGTAATGCTCAGGTCAGACCGAGTATTATTGATTTTCAGATTAGGAAGTTCTGGAGCTCAGAAGACGAGCTGGATGGCAGAGACGTATGGAGTATATTCCGCTGTGTATATTGAGATTGTATTGATAGTAGTTAGGGACAAGTTGTTATAACTGTCCAGTTTATTTGTGAATGGTTGTACTCTGCTATATTGTATGTAAATTGACATTTACAGCTTTCTTTGTGTAAATGCTACTATTTGTGTATTATATTTTGATCCGCTGCGAATGTGAGATTCTGTGTTTTGTTCTCTGTTTCATCTTCTACCTCTTTTCTTCTTTACCCTAACAATCTGGAAATTCCCGGCGTTCGATTGCTCGGCATTTCTACACTGAATGTATTAATGTCGAATTTTCAGGGTTGAAAATTCCGGGTCGTTACATTTGGTATCAGAGCAGAAGGTTAAGCGAGAAGCTTGGCTCTGGGGGTTTACTCATTAAGGATAGGGTCAGTGGTATCCTAGAATGAGTTGAGTGTGTCTGTATATATGAGAGTGTACTTGTTATTTCTTATATAATGATTTTTAAATGGTTTTAAAAATAGATGATTTTTATTAAAGCTTATATATAGAGCAAATAATTTTCCAATTATTGTATATAAAGAAATTGGTTGTTGGTCATTGAAAATGGAAAAAGAATTTAAGTGATATATATATATATATATATCCAAATAAGGATTAAATAAGATAAATTAGAAATGGATTTAAACCAGAAAATAAAATTGTTATTGTAATGTTTGTTTTCCAATAATAATTATTGATAAAACAAAATGAAAGTTTTAAGGAAGTAAACTTTTAGATGAGTATGACTTGTAAATTAGAATGGATTTAAATAGTGAAGTTTTGAATTCTAAGTCTAGAAACATTTGAAATTGTTTTCAGAATGTTAAAAGAAACAATAAATAATATTATTCAGAATATTTTTGAATGTGATCTTATTTTAAAATAAGAGTTGTTTTAAAATTTTAAAGGAATTTGTTTTGAATAAAAACCAAGGGTGGTTTAAAAATATGACCTAGTGGGCTAAGAAATAAATATGTATATATGTATGGATATACATAATATCAAAAATGAATTGGAATAAACTCTAAGGTGTTGAGTTTTGACTTTCCCTGGAGTGTGATCTAAAAACCCAAAGTGAAATAAGTTTTTGAACTTATAAGTAAGAAAAATATTGATAGAAATTTGAAATTTGAAGTGGGAATTCAAATTTGAGTAAGATTAACGGGATTAAATTGAGATTTAACTTAAGGAAGTTAAATAGGGTCTTGAAAGGGAGTTATATAAGATCTCAAAGCGAGTTTGAGTTCTGGGAATGTGTGATGAATGCTATTGATGGATGTTTTATATAAATTGAATGTTAATTTATTTTTTCACATCCTGCTATCATCCTGTTGTTATTTTTAATCTATGAAACTATGAATTGGAATGTTTAAAATGAATTAAGAAATGGATTGAAATGATATACACCCATGGAAGATATAAATGGAAATGAATCTTTAATTTGCAATTATTTAAATAATTTTGATTTTAAGAAATTAAGATGAAAACAAAATCACTTTGAACTTAAAATTTAAATTGCTTAAAAAGAGATTTGAACTCTTACTTGAAACTTGAAATAGTAATTTAAATGAATATTTGAAATTTGGATTCAGAATGAAATTTGTTTTAAAAATTTAGGTTGTTAAATTAAAAGAAAAGGTTTATTTGATTTAAGGAATTAAATCAACATTTGAAAATTTAACTCGAATTTATATAATTCGAGATGGTTTAAAGTGAGATTGAATTTGGAATTTGTTCAAATTGAAATTTGATTTGAATAATTTGGAATTGTGATTGAAGTTGAATAAGTTTAAGTTCAAATGAGAATTGATTTGAATTTGGAAAAGGAATTGAAGTTAATTCAAATTGAATTGAAATTGAATCAATTTAAAGGGAAGTGGAATTATGTGATCGAGTGAGCGATCAAATTTGATATTGCGTACGGATGGTGTATGTACATCGTACTTGCTTGAATGAAATGGGTATTTTGAAAAGAAATGTAAAAATGATTTCTGAAATGAAAAAGTATATTTTGAAAAATATATGATTAATAAAAGTGGAAGTTGGATATTTCTATGATTGAAATTAACTTTTCGAAGAGTAAGTAAGGTGGTAAATAACTTTATAAGAGTAATCAAACTTGAATATTTGGTCTGACAGAATAAAGTTAAATATATTTTTGTTATATACGATAACTTCCCCTTGTTGAATCTATAGCCAGAAGAAAGGGTTTTTGAAAGTATTTGAAGTATAAAAAGGGAATTTATACGAGTATGAAATGATCCAAAGATTTCCAAGGTTATATATATTTATATATATAAAGGTTCTTTTGAGAATGATTTTGAGAAAAGGATTTTGGAACCTATGGATTTTGAAAGGCTTTTGATTTTTGGGAAAAATCAATTTTGGAAAATTTGGAAAGCCTAGTTTAAGAATTATCGATTTTGGGATAATCGATTTTGTGTAAAGGAGATTTATATGTGATTCATACAAAGGGTATGATTTTGGAGATACTATATGTGTATAGTATAAAATGTTTTGAGAATGGCTTTGGGGAAAAAGGCACTCCCATGAGATGAACTTCTTAGGAGTGCCACGGGGTGGTACTGCCTTGAGCCCTAAGGGGGGTTCTAAAGTTGATCCTGTGAGGAAGTCCGGACAAACTGAAGTTCCTGAGGATTATGTTGGTAGCGAAAGTCGAGGGCGCTGATGCCTACAGAGGCATTTGGGTTATGCTGTGACGACAGTGTAACTCGATGTCACTGTGATACTGTGGAACATAGCGAAAATCGTGTGGAGGTGAGTGTCAACGGTCTACGTTTGATTTTGTCATGATGGCAACGTAACATCGGTAGACTGCGATCTATGGTAGGAGTGGAGTGGAGAAGTTTCATTTGGCAGCGAAATTCGAGGGCGCTGATGCCTACAGTTATATGGGTTTTTGTCGTGATGGCAACGTAAACCCAGGTATAGCTGCGATCTGTAGCGGGTTCCATGATGTAATCAAGGGGCGCGGAGGCCTACAGTTATCAATGGTTTTGCCGGGATGGCGACGCAATCATCAGGTTAACTGGGACCATGGAGGGGATGATGATTTCCATAGCATTCTCACCAAAGATGTTTCCTCTATTTCAGAAATGTTTCTATATTTTCAACAAAATATGTTTTCAAGTATTTTCACTGGGTGTTGAAAATGGGTTTACCAAGTACTTATAGATTTTCAGTCTTACGCCTGATCAACGTATGGCCGAATTTCTGTGAGAACAAGGATGGACTGGTTGAGACATCGAGTTATAAATGTACTTTTAAAAAAAACCATTTTAGTAATATTATATAGATTTTAAAAAGTGTTTTAAAAGTGATCAAAGAGTAATTTTTATGATAATAAGCATTTTTATAAATTCTGGCTTTGTTCCTTTTCGAGGACGAAAAGATTTAAAGGGGGGAGGAATGTGATAACCCAGATTTTTGAATGTTTGGTAATTGGATAATTAACTGATTTTAAACTATTGAGATACTGATTTTATTTAGTTGAACAAATAAAATATGTTTTTGTTTATATATATATATATAAGTAGATTGTAAATAGAACTTGGGTTTGTAATTCAAAGTAATATCTTAAAAATAAAATTTTCAACTAGTATATATATATATATATAGGGTTATTAATTAGTGAGTAATTAGGTTTTATATCATTTTTCTTTAAAGTTATATAAATATATGCAAAATACAAGTGTCATATTTAATTTGTTTTCTTCATTTTAAAAATAATAAATAGAACATAAGGAAAAATAAAATAAATTGTTTTGACATTTGTAGCTTTTATATAACATGCAAAAGACAAGTCGCTTAGTTTCTTTTTAATTTAAATATATGTAAATAAATAAGAAGTGAGAAACCAGGACTGGTATATTCATTTTCACTTCCTCAATCCATTTTCTTTCTTCATCTTCCTCTAAAACTAAAAAAGAAATTAAAATCAAACTAGCAACAACTTCAAATTATACTTCTGCTAGTTTTCAACCTGAGCAAACAAGCTAGATTCAATTCAAGTTCATCTCAACACAAAGTAGATCAAGCTGTTGTTTCAAAATTCAAGAGCAGTTTTCAAATTTTCAAAACTTTTCTCAGTTCAAATTATATAGGTGAGTAAACTTCATCCTTTAAAGCTAAATATTCTTTATATCACCATGCATGCAAGATTGGATTATAGTAATGGCTTTGAATTTGATTTGCATAGATAAAATGAATATTTGTCTGGGTGTACAAGTATGATGTGGCTGTGTATGTATATATGCATATCTGTGTAAAAAGGTTCTAACCCTGTTTGTTCAAAGAACCACTAAAAATTCAATTTCTCTTCATTTAAAACATTATAGGTTATGATGTCTTAAGAGAAAATGTTTGTATGGATATAATATCATTTAAAAAAAAATTCAAGTGAATATATTGAGTAATTATTCAGAAAACAAGAAAGAATAGTGAAAATGATTTAAAGTCGGAAAATTGATTGTCTGAATTTCATGTTTTGATTACATAATTAAATTCGTTTTCGAAAATGATGAATTTTGATGGTAATATCTAGATTTTTAAGTTTGTGGTTGTTGAGAATTTGCGAGATGAACGGAAATCGAACTTTCATCGATTTCCGACAATTGAAGGGAGGTTGAGGGTCATGCTCGATGCTGGAGGTAGCTTGAGTGATGAGGGCCATGGGAAAAATGATGGAAGGATTTTTAGTTTGCCATGGAGGAGGAACGACGGCGGAGTAGGGTTTATCGACCTGTTTTGGTCGATGATGTTTGCGAGGCGATTTCGTCGTCGTGGGTGCATTAGGATGGACCGGAGTAAGGGGGATAGAAGCGAGGGACTACGACGAAGGTTTGGACGTGATGGCGAGGTCTCTGACGATCGGAGGCGGCGACGCGAGGAGGATTTGACGATCAGGTTTGGGTTCCAGTGGTGTTCGTCTAGCTCGTTTTCGTTAGGCTGAGTCGATCGATGATCTGGGAGGTCAGGACCGTCGGCGAGGTCATCAATTATCGGGGAACGGTGGCAGCGATGGTCGAAGATGATCAGATGGGCGGTGCCTGTGCATGGTGCATGGTGCACGCATGTGCATTTATCTGGGTCATGTTCGTAAAGGAAGAAGAAGAGAGCCGATGTATCGGGGAAGATGGAGTTTTGCTCGAAGTCGTACGCGAGTTTTATCGAAGGGAAGTGGATGAGAGTTTGGCTCGAGTGGTGGCTCGGGTATTTTTGTCTTGGGCTCAAGTTTTCGTTTGAATGTTATCAAGTTTAAAAGCAAAGAAAACAAACAAGTTTCAAAGAGAAGTTTGTACAAGTTTTCGAAGCTAATTTTTTAACAAATTTCAAAGTAAAGGTATTTATCAAGTTTCAAACAAGTTTCAAAATTTAAATTTTAAAGTCAAATGTGTTTTGAAGATTAATTGATTTGGTTTTGAATAATTATATATTAGGATCATTAATTAGTGTGATAAATTAAAGGATAATTAATTTATGTAATTAAAGGATCATTAATTAGTGTGATAAATTAAAGGATAATTAAATAAATGTAAGTAATTAAGGGATCATTTATTAATGTAAGTAATTAAAGGTTAATTAATTAATGTCAATGATTAAATGATTAAAGAATAATTAATTAATTTCAAAATTTAATTAAATGGTTTAATTAAGGTTAATTAAGCAGGATTTAAAAGTAATTAATTTATTTGTGTTAATTAAATTAATTAGAAATGGACTAATTAATCTTGCTTATGGATGATTAAATTGTATTGAATGTTGGATTGATTAATATCTCTAGTTTGATAAATTATGGTGTTCTGTGATATGAAATGCTTTGGTTGAACTGTGATAATGTAAGTTATCGATCTGTGATGAATTGCTGTGTGAATGTGTTATTCTAAAGTTTAATTGAATTATTAACTTAAACAACTTGGTTTAAAAGATGGTATTGAATTCGAAGAGACCGGGATCAGATATCAGCGATATCCAGAATCACTTCGATTAGTAATCTAAAATTCTTTATAGATTTTATTTGAAAATCAAATAGGCTGGAATGGAATAAATTAAGTAAACTAGACTATTGAAACTAAGTAACGGTACTTAGACATTATTTTGTGAAATAAGTGTTTGGCTACAGAATGATTAGAACTCGTAGTGAGGTACGAGTTACCCTGGTTTTCAAAGAAGCTTTACAACCTTAGTATTTCAATTTAAATGAGTTTACTCATGCTGGTATACAGCCTGACTCGGGTGTTACTTTAATGTAATGCTCGGGTCAGACCGAGTATTACAGATTTTCAAATTAGGACGTTCTGTAGCTAAGGAGATGAGCTGGATGGCAAAGACATATGGAGTATATTCCGCTGTGTATATTGAGATTGTATTAATAGTAGTCAGGGACAAGTTGTTATAACTGTCCAGTTTATTTGTGAATGGTTGTACTCTGATATATTGTCTGTAAATTGACATTTACAGCTTTCTTTGTGTAAATGCTACTATTTGTGTATTATATTTTGATCTGCTGCGAATGTGAGATTCTGTGTTCTGTTCTTTGTTTCTTCTTCTACCTCTTTTCTTCTTTACCCTTTGTCACATACCGAAATTTTCGACTTTCGAAAATTCGACATCGATACTCACTTTATCGACTGCCGAGCAATCGAGTGCCGGAAACTCCAATAGTGAGGGTTTTAAGAAAAAGAAAAAGGTAGAAGAAGAAGAAAGCAGAAGAAAAAGAAGAAGAGAAGGAAGAAGAACAACAGAAAAACATCAGAACGACATCAATAGAAACACAGAACAGAGACAATATCAGAATCTCACATATCGCAGCGGAACAATATATAATAGATAAATGAATAATCTTTAAAACAAAGGACTATATCATTTTATACATACATCAATCATCAGAGTCAATATACAACAATGGACAGTTATATAAACTTGTCCTCATACAGAATACACAGCGGAATAAATATATCAGATACAAATACTACGTCTCGTCATCCAGCTTATCTCCAAAGCTCCAAAATATCCAGAATATCCTGATAATATAACTCTAGGCTGCCCGTGTGGAAATTGGTGGGCACCCAGAGTTTAGAAGGGAACAATAAACTCCGAGTCAGTCATGGTGACTGGTGTGAGATCGTAAAACAGTTATTTTTCACAAAGAAAATAAAACAAATTCGCAATGCTTTTGGAAAATGAAACTACCATAAGACCTCCCGCCACACACACAATGCAAACGCAGACTTGGAGGAGATTTCTTCTTATGATAGTCAAAGATACTTGATACGCAAAATCAAATCATTTTTGATATTATTATTAGTGCATAGTGTAGAAAACATTTCGAAAGTATAATATTAATCTTAGCCAACATACGACCAGTATCGTATGCCTACTATAGCTACCATCTAAACAGTAGTGACCACCGTACGTAAATGGCAGGTTCTACAACTAATACCGTACAAAGTTCGTATTGGAGTTTGGATTTCCAACAAATGGTCAGGCTAAGGAACTTCCTTTTCCACGATGGGTACGTCCCTGGAATAGACGACCCGAGAACCTAACCGGATCTCTGCCAACACAAGGCCGGGTTACCTCTGCAAAAATAGGTAACTACTGACATGCGTATGCCATCCCCCGATCGTAACCGATCTTCCCGAGGATCCCCGATTTCCAACAAACCACATAGATAATAATGCAGCAACCACATAGGTTAAGTATCTGGGCTCCATACCATGATACCACCTCTATCCAGAAGGAATGACATACACTAAGGGGCGCTACTCCCTAGAACCTTGCTGCATCCTTCCTGTTTCGACCATTTCCGGGGTGTGAGGCTCGATGAAGTCTCGTCCACAAAGCTACGCTTTCTCAAAAAGCCCTGCTTCGGGTCAAACAAAATGATCAACCTATGATCACAAAGATATAAGATCAAACAAATGATCATATCACAAATGATCAAACACTGATCATTTCACAGCAACACTCAGTATGCCACGTTACCAAATTGGGATATATCACTGATGAATTTCAACTACATAACCTCTGAGCTCGTACGTCTCAGAGAAGGGTGTTAAGCTAAGAGAATAAATTCTCCGCCACCAACAGAAATGTATTTGAAAGAAATCAGCTTTATATCTCAAATTGTAACGTTAGACACACCATCCATACAAGTCTGTTTCGGGATCGAACAGAACCGAAGGCACTTCTCACGAAGCCCTTGCATATCCGGATAAATTTCTAATCACGTCCGGACTTCTCGTCACTAAGGGTGATAAAACCTCTAAACCGGAGATCAGCCGATGTAGAGTAACTCGACGGTAATCCTTCCGTTTTCAAAAATATCCGGTCTTCAACACCGGTCTTCGAATGCAATTCATAACGACGTATCACATATTCGGAATGGGTTATACGACCCCATGGTCCTTTCCCGGCTAACCCGAATAGTGAGCGATTATTCAAAAATAAGTGTGGCATTCAAATTCATCTAATTCACAACAAATACCTACTCAAGGTAATTATTGATAGTCGGTTATTTAACTATCAATAAAGATGCGCAACATCATCAGATTCCAAATAATTTTCCAAATTATTTCATCTTCAAAAATATCTTTTACTAGATATAAAATTTCCACACTTAACCATTTGAAAACAATTTCAAATCAATTTCCACATTTCAATTTTATCTTTAAAAGATAAAATCTCAAAAACAGTTCATTTCATATTGGAAAAGCATTTCCATACTTATTTAATAATAAGTAATTCACAAATCATTTATTTTCAACCTTTGAAAATATTCGTTATACTTAAATCAAATTTAAGTATAAATTCATTCTTTAAGGAAAACATTACTATAACAACATTTGTTTGAGTCAAAACGAATGTTACGTAAAACATCGTTACGACGACTCAAAATCACTAGTATAGGGATTCGAAATTAAGATAGATATGTAAATCCCAATACTACATAAAAACATTTCCTTTCGGAAATCATTTACTATAACAACAGTGTTATAGTCCATCATTTCCTTATTTTTCGAAAACGTCTATTTCAACAATAAATGTTGAAATCTATGATTTCGATAATTCACACGTTTTAAAACATCTTTTAAAACAATTACTTCATTTTATAATATCGCTTTTCCAAAACATATCCATTTTATTCAATAATATATTCACTGTCCAAAATCGTGAATATACTTCGTTATCCAAATTCAACATTCCTACACGTTTTATTTAAAAGCTTATCCACTGTCCAAAATCATGGATATAATTTCTTTAATTAACTTCTACAATTCACTTATCAAAATAGGTGATTTCGGATTTATAAACAACGTTTATAAATCACAATTTTATATTTTATAACTACTTCAACTTATAAATTCCTTTTATTATCCAATTCAATTTATAACTCAATTTTCTATCAAAAGTCCATTCTATAAGTTAAACACTTATAATTCGTTTATTTACAAAAATCGTTCTTTTAGGACTTCACAAATCATTTATTCTGTCCTTTATAAAACCCATTTTAACATCATTTAAAATGTCTTTAAAAATCCTTTATAATTTCATCACTTTGATTTATAAAAATCAAATTTTATAAATCTTATATATAGAGCTTTCATAATAAATTCAAAAATCTCTATTTGGACCATTTTATAAATAAATCGACTTTTATTTCAAAAACGACACTTCGGTTATATTTCACTAAAAATTATAACTTTTATAACTTTAAAATTTTACGTTTATAAATCGATTCAAAAATTCCATAAAACGTATATTTTCAAAAATCACTTTAAAACCCTTTTAAAGTAAAAGTCGTTATTTTTACATTTCAAAACTGAATCCGATGATGCAACAACACCAATCAGTCCATCACAACAGTCAATATCATATATCAATATGATAACAGAATATATCAAAATATCTGTAAATAAGTAAATACAGTTGAGGAATCCAGTTGGATCCCTCCAACCTGTTTCCTGCATCCAAAGATGTTAGCACAATACCAATTCCGCTCCAGTACGGAATTATCGCGGTATATAGGTTTTATAAAAATAATCCGCTTACTAACGGCGCAATAGGGTCTCATCCGCTATACGAGGCGGAAAATCATCAATCCAATATATACATATGCCAATATGTATATACTGCTATATATATAGATATATCCTATCATATCTAATAGCACATTCAAACAAATCAATCAATAACTGCAATTCAATTATAAATCTGAGTGAGAAGATCTCACCGTGATTTTACGATGGCAATTTGTAGCGTTTATTTTGAATGAAATTAAACGGACGTTTAATCTCACTCAAAATTTTCACTGACCCCGATCGTTCCCAATCCAGTTTCATCGCGAAGTGCTCGACGAAATGAACGCAACGCAAATCGTTTCATCCGATTCCGACCTCGCAGCAAAGAGTTATGATATTACGAAGATTATACAAATTTAAATTATAATTAATATACAATTTTCTTTTATATATTTTACAACCTCACATCTGCCGTTCCTTTGCAAAAAATCATAGCCGTTGAAGCCTTCTTCTCTTACATCCTGGATATCATGTATTGAACGAGATGAACCATCAGCCGCCGCCTACCGCCCAATATTCGCACGCAAATCGTTGACCTCCACCATGATCGAGCTCCACCAACAGATACGTCTGCTCGAGACTCAACCACGACCAGGACCCTATAGCACTCGGTCGCCTCCTCTGGCCGAAGCACGAGCACGAACGGCAACTCATTGCACTCGATTTTCCGATGATTTCCTCCACTATAATCAATCATATCCGTATGGATTCCAAGAGCTCGCGAAGCTCTTCAATCTTCGTGTTGGAGGTTTCTTGTATTGATTAACAGATTTAAAGAAATTAGAGAGGGAAGATTCGAACGTTCTTGGCCGTTCAAACAATAATGGCGGCTGCGTATATAAACTAGGGTTTAATTTTTTTTCTTCTTTTTATTGAGAAAATGGCTCTATTTATATACTTTTGAACGAACACTATTCATCCGGGTTTTCCGGAATCCGATTTACGAGTGGTAACTGGCATTTCTGGGGTTTATCCCACGTTCCGGACACAATGGAACAGGTTTCAGAAGCTAATTCGATCGTATGTGTGAGATATGACAATAAACGATCAAATTAAATTAAACCGATTTAAATCGATTTCGAGGCGTTTTAATTTGTACCGGACAAATGGTAAATCCAGAAATTACGAAATTTGAAATCTTACAATAATATCACATTACGGATCCGATGAAACTGGTTTCGTCGAAATCCGAGATCTTTTGAAAAATGACTATTTTTACTCGACGATTTAAAATTAAAACGATATCGATGCGTTTCGAGTTGCCACGGTCAAACGACAACTCCGTTTGCTACGAAAATTGAAATCCGATAATAACTAACTATTACGGATCCAATGGAACTGGTCTCGTTCAATTCTGAGACTGTTCAAAAATTGGCTATTTTTACAGTCGATAATTAAATATTAAATATTCAATTTTCACAGATTAACTCCAAATTCAGTTTTAAGAGTTCTAAAATATTTCTATAATTCCAGTATGATTAAATAAATTTTTCCAAATCACTTTCATTCTTATTTAATCCAGATTTCAAGTAAGTCTGGAATTTCAAACATTAAATTATCGATTAAATTATCAAATTAAATCCAATATTCGAAAAATAAATCATTCGACTTATTAAATTCATTTATTAATATTTAAAATCAATTAAATATCCGAATTTTAATTATCAAAAATTCTGGGTCGTTACACCTAACAATCTGGAATTTCTGGCGTTCGATTGCTCGGCATTTCTACAGTGAATGTATTAATGTCGAATTTTCAGGGTTGAAAATTCCGGGTCGTTACACTTACTTGCATACTCCTTAGTTGTTGAGTAAACCCAAGCTAGGGATGGTATGTGTAGTATTATTAATATATTGAATAGACGAGGTAAGATAACTATATGTATTTGTTGAGAAAAATCAAGGTACATATACTATATGTAACAACCTGGGGTTTTATATCAATTAATCATCGTCATCAGACGATTAAATCATTTATCAGTTGCTATTGGAAATTTGAATCGAATTTAAATTCTCTTTTAAGTTTGTATAAAATTATACGCGGGCTTAAAAATGTAGTTGGGCCGGTGTTGTTTTGCGTTGCCGAGATGGCTATCTCTACTTGTTTTCCCCCGACCCGTTCCTTTTTCATTTTCAGTCGTTCGAAAATCAAAAGCAAAAACCCTACTTTGTAAAACCAAGCCCAAATGAAAGTTATTGTGATAACCCGGATTTCTGGACATCTGTAATTGATATAATAATTGGGTAAATTAATAGAAATACTGAATTATAGGTTGAACAAATGAATCTGATCAAATAAATATTTATATTTGTAATTGTGTTGTATATATATATATATATGGATATAAGAAGATTTTAAATAAAAATATTATTATTTTCAAACAAAGTGAATTTGCGGTTGTTTAAGTAAATATATGTGAAGTATAATTACTTAATGTAATTTAATGAAGTATAATTACTTAGGAAAGTAATTAATGAATAATTACTGGATGTAATTAATGGAGTAATTAAGGGTAGTAAATTACATAATGAAATTAATCAAGGGATTAATTAAAGATAATTAATTAAGGAGTAATTAATTTATTTGATAAAGTAATTAAGGGTAGTTAATTACTGAATGTGATTAATCAAGAGTGATTAATAATTATGATTTAATTAAAGGTTAATTTCTTAATGTAATTAATTTAATTAGAGTAATATTGAATGCCTTGGATTATTTGATATATCTGATATGTGATTGTGATGCTCTATGATACGAGATGCTTTGGATAAATTGTGATAATGTAAGTTATCTATCTGTGATAGAATTACTATATGAATATGATATCCTGTATTTAAATTAAATTGTTTAACTTAAACATCTTGGCTTAAAAAGGATGACATTTGAATTCGAAGAGACCGGGATCGGATATCAGCAATATCCGAAACCACTTCGATTTGAAATCTTCTATAATTCTTTATAGATTGATATGTGAAATCAATGGGCTGGATTTGGATAATATGGACCATTTAAACTAAGTTGGATACTTAGATATTGTTTTGTGATAATAAATGGTGACTATATAGGATGTTTATGTGTAGTAAGTACGAGTTACCCCGGGTTTTAAATAAGTTCCATGAATTGAAATTTCATGTTAGATGAGTTTACTCACGCTGGTTTCCAGCCTGACCCGGGTGTTACTTTGATGTAATGCTCGGGTCAGACCGAGTATTACAGATTTCAGGTAAGGACGTTCTGGAGCTCAGGAGGCGAGCTGGATGGCAGGAACGTATGGAGTATATTCCGTTGTGATATTATAGTTGTCTGAGACATGTAAATTTTAACTGTCTAGTACATTTGTGAATGTTGTAACTCTAATGTATTAAAATGTAATTAACAAATACAGTTTTTCTTTGTATAACTGTTATTATTATTTGTTATTATATTTAATCCGCTGCGAATGTGAGATGTTGTGTTCTCTGTTCTTCTTTCTTCTTTCTGTTTCTTTCTTCTATCTCTTTCTTTTTCTTCTAACTATCTGGAATTTTCGGGTTCGAAAACTCCGGGTCGTTACAGTTGGTATCAGAGCGAGGTTAAGCGAGAACCTTGGCTCTGTTGGGATTACTCGTTAAGAATAGGGTCAATGGTACCCTAGAACGAGTTGAGGGTATATATATATGAGAGCGTACTTGTTATTTTCATATATAAAGATTTTAAATGATTTTATATAAGAATATATTTTAATATAAAATGATATTTCTTTCTAATAAATATTAAGGTAATTGGTTGTTAAAATATTGGAATTAAATTAAGTGGTAATAGAAATACAACCAAATTAAAACTGAATAAAGATAAGTTTGAAATGAATTCAAACTGAAATTAAAATCTTGAATTTGTAGGAGTGTTATCAAGAATAAAGATAATAATCAATTGGTTTCCAGATATGATAATCTTGGTTATTATCACAGATGGTCGATAATGAAATGTGGTAAATGATTAAGCAAAATGAAATGTTTAGAGAAGTAAACATTTAAGTGAGTATAACTTATAAATTGGAATTGAAGATAATTTAAAATTGTGAAATTTTAAATCTAAATCCAGAAAACTTGAAATTGTTTTAAAGAAGTTTGTTTTGAATTAAAACCAAAGGTGGTTTAAAAATTTAAAGTATAACTTGGTGTATAAAGAAAATGTATATATGAGGATATACATAATATCAAAGATGCTTTGAAATAACTCTAAGTGTTGAGTTTTAAATTTTTCCTGGGAATGTGATGTGAAAACCTAAGTGAATTAAGTTTTTAAAATTAAAAAGGGGAAAGATTATTAATATAAGGTTTAAAATTTGAATGGGAATTCAAATTGTGAAAGTTGACCGGATTAAGTAAATTTAACTTGGAGGAAGTTAAATAAGTTTGAATAAATAATTTGAATTGGAAATTTCAAGATGAAATTTAAATTTAACTTGGGTATTTAAATGGTTAATTTAAATGGGAGTTATGAGTGATCTCAAAATGGGTTTGAGATTTGGAAATTGAAAATGGATAATAAATTAGAATCTGAAGATTAAATTGTTTTTGAATTCTTATTTGAACTTTGTAATAAGTTAAGAAAAGAAAATTTTAAAATGGAATTTTGAAATTTGAATTCAGAATTAAAAGGTTTAAAGATTTAATTTGTTAAAATTAAAAATTTAAGGAATTAAATCGATAATTAAAAATTTTAACTCGAATTTATATAATTCGAGATAGTTTTAAATTGAGATTTGAATAGAATTAGTTCAAATTGAATTTGATTTGAATTAATTAGAATTGTGATTGAAGATGTATAAGTTTAAAAATTCAAATGGTAAATTAGAATTGAAATGATTTGAATTTGGAAATTGAAGTTGGTTCAATTTGAAATAAATCCAAATTGATTTGAAATAATTTGGAATTGTGATTAAAGTTGTATAAGTTTAAAAATCAAATGGAATTTGATTTGAATTTGGAAAGGAATTAAGGTTAATTCAACTTGAATTGGGATTAAATCAATTTCAATGGAAATTGAAGTTATTTAAATTGCAATTGAGTTAATTTAAATGGAGATGGAAATTTAAATTGAATTGATGAGAATTGAACAGTTTGGCTCTGGATTATTTTCAAAATAAATTGTTTTAATACAAATATATTTTTCCAAACTATTTACTATATAATCTTTCTTCTTAAACCCCAAACTATCTTATACTTTTTACAATTATTTTGGAACTATTTAACTATTTTGAAACTGTCTTATAAACTAATAACTATTTTTCAAGTACTTATATCTAATCACTATTTTAAAAACTATTTTGTAATTATCTAACTATTTTATACCTACTTAACTATTTTACAGCTATTTTACAAACTAGTAATTATTTTTCAACTACTTATCTATTTTAAACTTTTCCAAGCTATTTTTAAATTTAAATAGGTCAGAGTTCAGACTGTTTGTAATTGAAGTAATAACTCAATTGGAAATGGAAGCAATTGAGATTAAGTGAATAAAATTAAAGGAAATGTGAATAGAAAAGAGAATTGATTTAGCTAATAACCAATAAAGATAAATATGTAGGATATACGTATATTATTCTATTCGCATAGTGATTTGATCCAGATTCGAACACAGAATTTCGAGATAGTATTATCGATCCGAGTTAGGATTTTTAACTCGATTTTCGACGGCGAACCTGGATATGGGTTTTTGATTGGTTCTGGATATTCTCTATCATAGTTGTGACTATGCAAGGAGAATGACGGTTTCTGATCAAGAAACCAGATCTGAGTCCGCACTACGAAGTCGGGTGGACGATACTAGTTCGGAAGTGAAATTGTGTGATCGATTGAGCGATCAGACTGATATTGCATACGGATGATATGTGTACATCGTACGAGTTTGGATGAAATTGATATTGAAATTTGTGGATAAGGATTGTAAAATGGTCTTTGAAATGAAAAGTATATTTGTGAAATATAATGGAATTGGATATTTCTTTGGTTGAAATTTACTTTATGGGGGTAAGTAAATGGTAAATAACTTTATAAAGAAATCAAACTTGAATATTTGATTGACAATAAATAAAGTTATATTTTGTAATATGATAAACTTCCCTTATTGAATCTAGCCAGAATAAAAAGGGTTTTGAAATATTTAAAGTATAAAAGAGGTTTTATACAAAGTTTGAAATGATCCAAAGTTTTCAAAGTTATATATATCTATATCTATATATATAAAGGATCTTATGAGAATGATTTTGGAAAAGGTTTTGGGAACCTATGGATTTTGGAAAGGGCTTTTGATTTTTGAGAAATCAATTTTGGATTTTGGAAAGCCTAGTTTGAGAATTATCGATTTTTGGTAATCGATTTTGTGTAAAGGAGATTTTGATAAATCATAAAGGGTATGATTTGAAGATACTATAAGTATATAGTATAAAATGTTTTGAGTATAGCTCTGGGGAAAAAGGCGCTCCCTTGAAATGAACTTCTCAGGAGTGCCACTGGGTGGTACTGCCTTGAACCCCAAGGGGGGATTCTAAAGTTGATCCTGTGAGGAGTCCGGACAAAACTAGTTCCTAAGGATTATTTGTGTAGCGAAAGTCGAGGGGCTGGTGCCCACAGAGGCATTTGGGTTATTCTGTGACGACAATGTAACTCGATGTCACTGCGATCTACTGCAGACCATAGCGAAAGTCATGTGTGCCGCTGAGAGCCAACTGTCTACGTTTGATTTTATATCGGTAGACTGTGACACTATGGTAACATAGCGAAAGTCGTGTGTGCCGCTGAGAGCCAACTGTCTACGTTTGATTTTATATCGGTAGACTGCGACCTATGTGGGAGAAGTTTCATTATTTGGCAGCGAAATTCGGTGGCGCTGATGCCTACAGTTATATGGGTTTGTGCTGTGATAGCAACGTAAGGCCCGGGTATAACTGCGATCTGTAGCGGGTTCCATGGCGTAATCGAGGAGCGCGGAGACCTACAGTTATATGTGGATTTTGCCGGGACGGCAACGTAACCATCGGGTTAACTGTGACCATGGATGGGGGTGATGATTTCCAGAGCATTCTCACCAAAGATATTTCCTCTATTTTCAAAACTGTTTTCCATATTTTCAATAAAATTATTTCCAAGTATTTTCACTAGGTGTTGAAAACGGGTTTACCAAGTACTGATAGATTTTCAGTCTTACGCTTGATCAACGTATGACCGAATTTCTGTGAGAACAAGGATGGACTGTTTGAGACATCGAGTTATAAAAAAATATTTTTATAAAAACTATTTTGATAATATTATGTAAAATTTTAAAATGTTTTGAAAAAAAAAATTAAATAAAAAGAGTTAAGAGTTAAGATGTCTAAGGAATAATTTAACTGATAATCAACATTGTAAAAATTCTTGCTTCGTTCCTTTTCGAGGACGAAAAGATTTAAAGGGGGGAGGAATGTGATAACCCGGATTTCTGGACATCTGTAATTGATATAATAATTGGGTAAATTAATAGAAATACTGAATTATAGGTTGAACAAATGAATCTGATCAAATAAATATTTATATTTGTAATTGTGTTGTATATATATATATATGGATATAAGAAGATTTTAAATAAAAATATTATTATTTTCAAACAAAGTGAATTTGCGGTTGTTTAAGTAAATATATTTATATGAGTTAATTTTAAATTGGATTTTGAATTAAATTGAATTTGAATTAGAAATTCAAAAGATAGATATATATCTTAAATATATTTTGGATTTTAAAATATATTTTATATGATTTTATCTAGAATATAGTTTGCTTTATATTATTTTCTTTTATAGAATTTTATAAATTAAGATATGTATTTATTAATTAGGAAATTACATATAAAAAGCTTTATAACCATTTAAAAAAAATTACTAAATTCATGCAAAATTACATGTGTTAGCTATTTATCTCTTTAATAACAAGTGTGAATGAATTAACTAAGGTAAAAGACAAGTGTTAAATGTAGAAGACATGTGTCACCATTTTATTTTTCATTTTATTTTACTTTTAATAAATCCTAAATTTAATCTATATAAACCTATATTTTTTTCTCATCATCTTTCTTTTCCTATCTTCATTCAAAACATAAGCCTGTTACATTTCAAAACAAAGAAAAACCCAAATCTGTAAAACATTTCTCTAACCTGAAAGCAAAAGCTTGGTTACATTTTCAACTACCTCAAATAATATAGCAGCAACTCTTCAACCTGAAATCACCAAAGCCAAATCTAAATCATCTCGGTCTTAAAAACAAGTTTCCAGTTTCAAACTTTCAAAGATCAAACATTTTTCCTTCCAGCATTCAAGTATTTTCAAGTTTCAGTTTTCAAGCTTTTCAAAATACCAGTTCAAAACATCTCTGCTTTTATAAAACAGGTGAGTAAGCTACAACTTTTTATGGCTAAAATCTGTGTTATCTTGTTGCATGTGATAGATATATATGAAAAATATTGTGACAGTTGTTTTCATGAATGTAAATTATGCTGCATGTATGTAAATATGTATATTTTTAGCTGTGCATGTCTGCTTATACAGGCATACATCTATGTTCCAGGTTTACAAGAGTTAAACTTGTTAAAAATCTAAACTCTCTCTAAATCTTTTTAGGCTTCAAAGTAAAAACAAAAATTTGTTGTAAAATCAAGATTTGAAGTTCTAAAAATAATCTTAAGTTGAAACTGAAGGTAAATTTTGACTGGAAAGAAAATAAACAGTAAACCCAAATACATGTCGAAATTCAAGTATCTTAATTACTTGATTTACTTATACAATATGTTTCGCTTCTAGAAACTATGATTTTTAAAAGAAAAATCATGAATTTTAGTTTAGTAAATCGCGTGAAATTGCAAGATGAACGGGAATTGGGTTTTAGCAAATTTCAGGCGATCACAAGGTTCTGAGTTCTCATGGTTTGGGTCGAAGGTTGCTTAGTGGTCGAGGGTCGAGAGAAAAATGGAATTGTATTTTTCTGATCATCGTCGTTGACGATATGATGGGAAATAGGGTTTTAGGGGTAGTTTTGTTCGTCTGAGTTTGCGAGGCCATATCATCGTCGACGTCGCATCGGATGGACCGGTGGTGGGGGAAATCGAAGCTTGGGATCGTGATATTGCTTTGGGCATGGTGGCGTGGGTTCAGATGGCCTGTGGCGGCAGTTCGAGACGAATTTGGGTGGTCAGTTTTGTTACAGTGGATAGTCTGGTAGCTCGATGTTGACTTCGTCATCAATTCAAGGTTTCGGGTGGTCGAGAGGCTCGTGGAGGTTGATGGCGACTTGGTGATGATCGATGACTTGATCGGAGTGAGGTGGAGCGATGTGCACGTGCAAGTGGTTCTGTGAGTGTCAGTAGTTGGTTTAGGTTGCTGTAGGAATTTAAGCAAGAGAGAGAGCTCGGGGGGAAAACGAAGGTTGACTCGAGTTTGCTATCGGGTTGGTTTCGTGATTGACTCGAAGGAAAGTGGAAACATGAGATACTCGAGTTTGGCTCAGGAAAAATATAAAATAGGCTCGGGTTTTGTTTAAGTACCAGGTTTTAAAAAGAAATTTAGATAAACTTAATATTGTAATTTATTAAGAGATGGAAAACATTAAGTTAACTTAAAAATTTTAAGTTAATAATGGATTTATTTTAAAAGGTTATTAAATAGGATTTAAATGATGAAATAAGGTAGTTAATTAAGATAAAGGATTTATCTTAAATTAAGGTATTAATTAATGAATATTTCGGTGATTACGTAAGTGATTTATTAAGAGTAATTATTTTTAAGTAATTGACTTCGTCATCAATTCAAGGTTTCGGGTGGTCGAGAGGCTCGTGGAGGTTGATGGCGACTTGGTGATGATCGATGACTTGATCGGAGTGAGGCGGAGCGATGTGCACGTGCACGTGGTTCTGTGAGTGTCAGTAGTTGGTTTAGGTTGCTGTAGGAATTTAAGCAAGAGAGAGAGCTCGGGGGGAAAACGAAGGTTGACTCGAGTTTGCTATCGGGTTGGTTTCGTGATTGACTCGAAGGAAAGTGGAAACATGAGATACTCGAGTTTGGCTCAGGAAAAATATAAAATAGGCTCGGGTTTTGTTTAAGTACCAGGTTTTAAAAAGAAATTTAGATAAACTTAATATTGTAATTTATTAAGAGATGGAAAACATTAAGTTAACTTAAAAATTTTAAGTTAATAATGGATTTATTTTAAAAGGTTATTAAATAGGATTTAAATGATGAAATAAGGTAGTTAATTAAGATAAAGGATTTATCTTAAATTAAGGTATTAATTAATGAATATTTCGGTGATTACGTAAGTGATTTATTAAGATTAATTAATGTAAGTAATTAAGGTAATTAATTACTTAAAAATAATTACTTAAAATCAAGTAATTAAGGATTAATTAAGTTACAGTTAACATTTAATTAATTAAATAATTAGGGTTAATTAATGGGTTATTAATGGTTAATTAATTTATAATTAATAATGATTAATGTAAGTTTTAATTACTTTAGAAAAGAAATTAATGAATTTTAAATAGTTAATGAAGATCATTAACTAAGGATTATTAAATAATTAATTAATGTGATTAATTTTAATAATTAATTAGATTAATTAATTTAAAAATAATCAATTGTGAAAATTGTTTAAATGTAATTACTTAATGGAAGTAATTAAGAAATTAATTACCCATTATAATTAATTGAGTTTAATTTGATTAGTTAAGTTAATTAATTAAGTTTAATTAATTTAAGATAACCACTTAATGATTTGTGAAGTATAATTACTTAATGTAATTTAATGAAGTGTAATTACTTAGGAAAGTAATTAATGAATAATTACTGGATGTAATTAATGGAGTAATTAAGGGTAGTAAATTACATAATGAAATTAATCAAGGGATTAATTAAAGATAATTAATTAAGGAGTAATTAATTTATTTGATAAAGTAATTAAGGGTAGTTAATTACTGAATGTGATTAATCAAGAGTGATTAATAATTATGATTTAATTAAAGGTTAATTTCTTAATGTAATTAATTTAATTAGAGTAATATTGAATGCCTTGGATTATTTGATATATCTGATATGTGATTGTGATGCTCTATGATACGAGATGCTTTGGATAAATTGTGATAATGTAAGTTATCTATCTGTGATAGAATTACTATATGAATATGATATCCTGTATTTAAATTAAATTGTTTAACTTAAACATCTTGGCTTAAAAAGGATGACATTTGAATTCGAAGAGACCGGGATCGGATATCAGCAATATCCGAAACCACTTCGATTTGAAATCTTCTATAATTCTTTATAGATTGATATGTGAAATCAATGGGCTGGATTTGGATAATATGGACCATTTAAACTAAGTTGGATACTTAGATATTGTTTTGTGATAATAAATGGTGACTATATAGGATGTTTATGTGTAGTAAGTACGAGTTACCCCGGGTTTTAAATAAGTTCCATGAATTGAAATTTCATGTTAGATGAGTTTACTCACGCTGGTTTCCAGCCTGACCCGGGTGTTACTTTGATGTAATGCTCGGGTCAGACCGAGTATTACAGATTTCAGGTAAGGACGTTCTGGAGCTCAGGAGGCGAGCTGGATGGCAGGAACGTATGGAGTATATTCCGTTGTGATATTATAGTTGTCTGAGACATGTAAATTTTAACTGTCTAGTACATTTGTGAATGTTGTAACTCTGATGTATTAAAATGTAATTAACAAATACAGTTTTTCTTTGTATAACTGTTATTATTATTTGTTATTATATTTAATCCGCTGCGAATGTGAGATGTTGTGTTCTCTGTTCTTCTTTCTTCTTTCTGTTTCTTTCTTCTATCTCTTTCTTTTTCTTCTAACTATCTGGAATTTTCGGGTTCGAAAACTCCGGGTCATTACAGTTATGACCGGCCCAAACTAGATGATAACAATGCGTCCCTCTTCCCTTTTGTTATTGGATCGACCCGTTTCCTCCATTTTTCGTTTTTCAAAACCCTAGACAAAAGAAAAGAGAAATGGCGACTCTCTCTCGTTCGTCTCTTCCAGTAGAGAAATAGGGCTTCGTGAATTCTCAAAGAGGCCAATATCACCAGCCCTATACCCGGTTTCTTTCATTCGAAAAAGAAAAACCCTAAGCTAAAATCCAACAGAAAAATGGTGGCTCCGTCTTCGTTATCAGATCTGAAAATTTAGGGCTTTTCGAAGTGTGATCACCGATCAAGTATTTGACGTTCTGTTGCTTGCGATCCCTTCCAGTTAGTTTGTTTAGGACTTGTGGGAACTAAAGATGTCGTTCTTGTCGAATTCATTATGACGCTCGCGGTTGCCTCTTCGAAGAAGGTGAGTGACCGCACACTCACATCTAATTCAAACAGTATGAGCTTGTTTGTTGATTTGTTCTCCTTGGCTTCGACCATTCGTGTTCATAGTTGACTTTAAATCCTTTGATAGGCTGTCGCTGTTTTGAATTGGTAAATTTGTATAGGTTGGGCTTCGGCCATTCGTTTATGGTTTAAATACCTGAGATGCTTTCGACTGTGTAGATTCATATATATGATGATTTCGTAGTACTTAGGGTCTTGGTCGATTCTTTGGTCACTGGAATTAATGGGTTGGTTTTGCAAAAATTTATTTTAGGATAATTTGCTGGGCTTAGTTTTGCATATCTGACTCTCTTGAGTTTTGATGCCTCGTCTAGTTTGTATTGATCAGTGTTAGATCACTTGTTGTTCCATGATTTTGGCATTTGCGCCTGGTTCTTAATTATGATACTAAGTACTGTCCAGTTTACAGTGCTATATATGTTGCATTTTGATGATTCGAATGGGCTACTGTCACTGCATCTAACCCCTATACATGTATACATATACGTGCCTATGTGTATACATGTGGTTGGAGAAGTAGTCTTTTGATTGTAGTTTTCTTGAGTGATTTTCATTTCTCACGCATCTCTAATTCATTCTGCAATCCCTGAAATTGTTAATTGGTTTACTCGGCAATTCGATTTGTTCGACGTTGATGATTTTTGATTGATTTGTTTACTTGGCTTTTGTCTGTCTCTTCAATTCGAACTTGCCACAGTTTTGTTTTTTTTGTTGCTACTTTAAATTCTTTGTTCGATATTGCCTTTATCAAGGTAATATTCACACTGCTGCATTAATTTAGAGGCTGCGGTATCATTTTCTGCTGCATCCCCAGAGATGTTTTATTCATGTGCATTGCCTCCATACCTATGTTGCCTGGTTTCAATATGATTGCATTGAGTCATATATATTATTCATATGCATTGATGTTGAATTTTGTCACTTGAAATAAAAGCTGCCGTTGGACTTTGGATTTTGATTTGGGTTTTCACTGACCTGTACACATATATGTGCCTGCATCCATATGGTCGCTGTGTCTTGTATGATATAGTTGCATTTGAGCTGTACCACCGCCTTTGTTCTCGAGTCTGGCACTTGCGCTGCCCAGTTTCATTTAGTTGTTCACTAGTCTGCATTAGCTAGTGAAGTTGAACTTGGACAGTTTCATTTGCATGTGTCCTGTTCACCTGTTCACTTGTTCACTGGTTCACTGGTCACCTGTTCACCTGTTCATCTGTTCACTTGTTCACCTGTTCACCTGTTCACTGGTTCACTGGTCACCTGTTCACCTGTTCACTTGTCCACTTGAATCATTCATTTGTGGAATCTGTCTTACTGCATATTTGTTTGAGGCTGTACATTGGAGTCTTTTGCTTGAACTTCACTGAGCTTTGTGTATTTCAACGGGATAGTGGCGAGGCAGTACACGCGTGCGTGTACTGCAGCCCTAGTAGGATTGACAGATTTAGTTGATATTTCGATTGTTAAATTATTTCGTTGGTTCAATGCAATATTTTGAAGTTGTATTTGAAATGGTTCATTTTGATTTGAGTTGTATCCGTTGGCTTTTGGATTCATTGATCCTCTGAGTATTTCATAGACTGTATTGGCGAGGCAGTACACGTTATCGTGTACTGCAGCCAACCAGCATTGTTGTTTTTAAATTGACATTTCAATTGTTTAAATTGATTTGGATTGCTGATTTGTTGTTTAACACTGCTTAGTGTTATATCTACCGTTATCCAATTCTCGTATCGAGAGTTGGATATACGTGATTTCTGTGACTGTCATCTATTTGAGATTATTATTGCTTCTATGCACTAATAACTGAGTTTGAATTAGACTGACCCGTGTATTATTTTCTTTTGAATGTAATACTCGGGTCAGACCCGAGTTATTTCAGGTTGTAGATTTTCTTCTTTGAGTTGCTGTTCAGGATTTGAAGACTTTTCACATCTTCTGAAGTTGTCAGTGTCATTTTGTAGTAGTCGCGTCATTGTATAGAACGATATGTATTCATGTATATTAGTCGATAGTGTACTTGTATATATAACTTCTAGAGTCGACAGTTGTAGTTGTATCATATGTATCGAGTCAACTATGTATTAACTGACATCAGTTATATATATATGAGACTTTTGTTTTTATCTGTGTTCCGCATTTATATTATCTGTGTTATTGTTATATCTAATGTCCTAAACTATTATGAACCGTCGTAGTTCGTTTTATACTAGTATTGGGTGTGTCGATGGGAGTAAACAAATAATAGAAGAAAAATAAAAAGTATGTACCACTCCTATCGAGATAACCAATATTAGTGTAAGGCCAATTACGGATGGTCGCTCCTATCCAGCCTTATTCTTCGTAATAATAGACAGTATTTACTTTAATACTCTTTGTTATTATGAGCATAGAGGTGGGGCGTTACAGTTGGTATCAGAGCCTGGGGTTTATGGACATAATATAAAACATAACTTGGATGGAACATATGTTACAACTATAGGTCGACGTTTTATCTGTGATTTGAGTCAAAACTAAAGTTTTGAAATTTTGATAAAAATTTTAAATATCGTTATTTAAAAATAATAGTGAAATTGTGTTCTGATGATTTGATTGATTTGTGTTCTGTTTATCAGAGTGCGCAGCGGAAACAGTGAAACTGTCTTCGCTGAGTACAACTGATAATCTTTTTGATTTAAAAATCAAAATACGAAATTGATATGAATTCCAATTGTTGTTTACATAGCTGTAATTATTTGTTTCTTTGAGAATTTCGAATCCAAATTGAGGATTCGAAGAAATTGCAGATATGTGGTTTTTGTTGAAATTTCCGCTGGCTTTCTTTTGTGCTAATCATCTATTGATTAGATTTTGCTGTTTTGAATTATCTTCATTGAAGATACCTTCGAATGATTTCTTTGTTTATTCTGTAGTACGTGCAAAAATTTGAATTGCACATTATTGCATTTATTTTACGTTGAACCGATGCTTGGTTATGAAACGTATTTTGTTGCCGTTATTTTTATAACGAGATTTTACACCAATGCTATATTTTGAGTACGGTGTTTTGTGGCATTTTGATGAATGAAAATTCTCTGATATTACATTTTGATGTAAATTGTTTTGATGTGATTTTGACGTTTTAAAATTTTTGTCGCTTTGGCTTCAGTAACCGTCAAATTTTAAAAGTGAATTTTCAAGCGGTTATTCCGCAATGCTGATTTGTAACCGTTTTTACGGTATTTTGAGAAGTACAATTTCCTTATCGAAATTGTTACTAATATTGCTGCTTTAATCACGTGATTGGAAACTCGTTTTAAAAAATGAAAATTGTTTTATAAATTTTTAACGGTTTGCGTTTTCAAAAGGATGAGAAAGCGACTTAAACGATTCAGCAAAATCGAGGATTATGACCCCTTTCTTTTACTGTTTCGCTTAACTCCGGACTTGTCCAGTTGAGAAGGTGAATTGTTATTTTTACAAAATAAATAAAATTATTTTCAGAAATTTAACAGTTTACGCTTTCAAAAGAATGAGGAAGCGATTTAAACGTTTCAGCAAAATCGAGGACTATGACCCCTTTCTTTTACTGATTCGCTTAATTCCGGACTTGTCCGTTTGAGAATGTAAAGTGTATTTTTACAAAATACACAATTTTGCACTTTCAAGGAAACGATGAAGAGAATTAAACGATTTAGCAAAAGTGCGGAGTATGGAACCACACTTTTACTTTTTCGGTTAATTCCGGACTCGTTAATTGAATATCTGTTGTTTTGATGAATTTGATGATTTCACACTTTCAAGGAAACGATGAAGAGAATCAAACGATTTAGTAAAACACGTGGTATGGGACATGTGCATTTGCTATTTCGGTTAATTCCGGACTCGTTAATTGAAACATTTTTATGCTTTCGTGTGCTTTCGAGCCACTATGAGGACCTTCGGGTCATTTGTTGGACCTTCGGGTCATTTGTTGGGCTTTCGGGCCACTATGCGGACCTTCGGGTCAAATACCAGTACTAGACCTTCGGGTCACTCTGCGGACCTCTGGGTCAATCTGATGGGCGCCAAAATTATGTTGAGTACTTGGTAGGCTTCGGCCATTTGTTGTTGCACGTGCGGCGAATTAAAAACTCGCCATCTGATGGGATCGATCCAAGCTTTTATGTTGATTTTCTAGTCTTCTTAATTGATTTCTAGATATTTGTTGCTTCCAATTATCTGCAGGTAATTGGATATTTGTTGTTTCTAATTATCGCTTGTGATAATTAGATATTTGTTGATATGAGTTCTGATTATCGTTTTTGATAATCAGATATTTGTTGTTTCTAATTATCGCTTTAGATAATTAAATATTTGTTGATTTGAGATTTAATTATCGTTTTAGATAATTAAATATTTGTTGATTTGAGAAATTTAATTATCACTTCAGATAATTAAATATTTGTTGATTTTAGATTTAATTATCGCTTGAGATAATTAAATATTTGCTGTTTCGAAATTTGATTATCGTTTTGATAATCGAATATTTGTTGAATTTAAAATTTGATTATCGATTGTGATAATCGAATATTTGCTGTTTCGAAATTTGATTATCGTTTTGATAATCGAATATTTGTTGAATTTAAAATTTGATTATCGATTGTGATGATCGAATATTTGTTGAATTTGAAATTTGATTATCGTTTTTGATGATCGAATATTTGTTGAATTTGATGTTTTGTGATATTCGTCTTCGATAATTTGACATTTGTTGATTTGTTTTTTGAGTATCGTTTGGATGATTAGATGTTTGCTGATTTTATTGATATGAGATTTTCTAGTCATCTTTGTTGATAATTAGACTTTGGCTGTTTTCTAATTATCGTATCGATAATTATATACTGATGTTTTGTGATTCTGTATTTTTGATCATTTAATTGATAATTGAATACTGCTGATGATTGCATTTATTCAGTTTTGCTGCTCTCTGACTATCTATTGATAGATAAACTTTGTTGAGAAATTGTGAAATCTCTTTTACTGGAATTAAGAGACTTCTTTGACTGACCTTATCTTTCTAGCTTAACCAGTTTATGTTAGAAAAATAAGTGTTAGCGACGACCTTATTTATGAAAATTGCGGGGACGCAATTTTTATAAGGAGGGGAGTCTGTAACAACCTGGGGTTTTATATCAATTAATCATCGTCATCAGACGATTAAATCATTTATCAGTTGCTATTGGAAATTTGAATCGAATTTAAATTCTCTTTTAAGTTTGTATAAAATTATACGCGGGCTTAAAAATGTAGTTGGGCCGGTGTTGTTTTGCGTTGCCGAGATGGCTATCTCTACTTGTTTTCCCCCGACTCGTTCCTTTTTCATTTTCAGTCGTTCGAAAATCAAAAGCAAAAACCCTACTTTGTAAAACCAAGCCCAAATGAAAGTTATGACCGGCCCAAACTAGATGATAACAATGCGTCCCTCTTCCCTTTTGTTATTGGATCGACCCAGTTCCTCCATTTTTCGTTTTTCAAAACCCTAGACAAAAGAAAAGAGAAATGGCGGCTCTCTCTCGTTCGTCTCTTCCAGCAGAGAAATAGGGCTTCGTGAATTCTCAAAGAGGCCAATATCACCAGCCCTATACCCGGTTTCTTTCATTCGAAAAAGAAAAACCCTAAGCTAAAATCCAACAGAAAAATGGTGGCTCCGTCTTCGTTATCAGATCTGAAAATTTAGGGCTTTTCGAAGTGTGATCACCGATCAAGTATTTGACGTTCTGTTGCTTGCGATCCCTTCCAGTTAGTTCGTTTAGGACTTGTGGGAACTAAAGATGTCGTTCTTGTCGAATTCATTATGACGCTCGCGGTTGCCTCTTCGAAGAAGGTGAGTGACCGCACACTCACATCTAATTCAAACAGTATGAGCTTGTTTGTTGATTTGTTCTCCTTGGCTTCGACCATTCGTGTTCATAGTTGACTTTAAATCCTTTGATAGGCTGTCGCTGTTTTGAATTGGTAAATTTGTATAGGTTGGGCTTCGGCCATTCGTTTATGGTTTAAATACCTGAGATGCTTTCGACTGTGTAGATTCATATATATGATGATTTCGTAGTACTTAGGGTCTTGGTCGATTCTTTGGTCACTGGAATTAATGGGTTGGTTTTGCAAAAATTTATTTTAGGATAATTTGCTGGGCTTAGTTTTGCATATCTGACTCTCTTGAGTTTTGATGCCTCGTCTAGTTTGTATTGATCAGTGTTAGATCACTTGTTGTTCCATGATTTTGGCATTTGCGCCTGGTTCTTAATTATGATACTAAGTACTGTCCAGTTTACAGTGCTATATATGTTGCATTTTGATGATTCGAATGGGCTACTGTCACTGCATCTAACCCCTATACATGTATACATATACGTGCCTATGTGTATACATGTGGTTGGAGAAGTAGTCTTTTGATTGTAGTTTTCTTGAGTGATTTTCATTTCTCACGCGTCTCTAATTCATTCTGCAATCCCTGAAATTGTTAATTGGTTTACTCGGCAATTCGATTTGTTCGACGTTGATGATTTTTGATTGATTTGTTTACTTGGCTTTTGTCTGTCTCTTCAATTCGAACTTGCCACAGTTTTGTTTTTTTTGTTGCTACTTTAAATTCTTTGTTCGATATTGCCTTTATCAAGGTAATATTCACACTGCTGCATTAATTTAGAGGCTGCGGTATCATTTTCTGCTGCATCCCCAGAGATGTTTTATTCATGTGCATTGCCTCCATACCTATGTTGCCTGGTTTCAATATGATTGCATTGAGTCATATATATTATTCATATGCATTGATGTTGACTTTTGTCACTTGAAATAAAAGCTGCCGTTGGACTTTGGATTTTGATTTGGGTTTTCACTGACCTGTACACATATATGTGCCTGCATCCATATGGTCGCTGTGTCTTGTATGATATAGTTGCATTTGAGCTGTACCACCGCCTTTGTTCTCGAGTCTGGCACTTGCGCTGCCCAGTTTCATTTAGTTGTTCACTAGTCTGCATTAGCTAGTGAAGTTGAACTTGGACAGTTTCATTTGCATGTGTCCTGTTCACCTGTTCACTTGTTCACTGGTTCACTGGTCACCTGTTCACCTGTTCATCTGTTCACCTGTTCACCTGTTCACTGGTTCACTGGTCACCTGTTCACCTGTTCACTTGTCCACTTGAATCATTCATTTGTGGAATCTGTCTTACTGCATATATGTTTGAGGCTGTACATTGGAGTCTTTTGCTTGAACTTCACTGAGCTTTGTGTATTTCAACGGGATAGTGGCGAGGCAGTACACGCGTGCGTGTACTGCAGCCCTAGTAGGATTGACAGATTTAGTTGATATTTCGATTGTTAAATTATTTCGTTGGTTCAATGCAATATTTTGAAGTTGTATTTGAAATGGTTCATTTTGATTTGAGTTGTATCCGTTGGCTTTTGGATTCATTGATCCTCTGAGTATTTCATAGACTGTATTGGCGAGGCAGTACACGTTAACGTGTACTGCAGCCAACCAGCATTGTTGTTTTTAAATTGACATTTCAATTGTTTAAATTGATTTGGATTGCTGATTTGTTGTTTAACACTGCTTAGTGTTATATCTGCCGTTATCCAATTCTCGTATCGAGAGTTGGATATACGTGATTTCTGTGACTGTCATCTATTTGAGATTATTATTGCTTCTATGCACTAATAACTGAGTTTGAATTAGACTGACCCGTGTATTATTTTCTTTTGAATGTAATACTCGGGTCAGACCCGAGTTATTTCAAGTTGTAGATTTTCTTCTTTGAGTTGCTGTTCAGGATTTGAAGACTTTTCACATCTTCTGAAGTTGTCAGTGTCATTTTGTAGTAGTTGCGTCATTGTATAGAACGATATGTATTCATGTATATTAGTCGATAGTGTACTTGTATATATAACTTCTAGAGTCGACAGTTGTAGTTGTATCATATGTATCGAGTCAACTATGTATTAACTGACATCAGTTATATATATATGAGACTTTTGTTTTTATCTGTGTTCCGCATTTATATTATCTGTGTTATTGTTATATCTAATGTCCTAAACTATTATGAACCGTCGCAGTTCGTTTTATACTAGTATTGGGTGTGTCGATGGGAGTAAACAAATAATAGAAGAAAAATAAAAAGTATGTACCACTCCTATCGAGATAACCAATATTAGTGTAAGGCCAATTACGGATGGTCGCTCCTATCCAGCCTTATTCTTCGTAATAATAGACAGTATTTACTTTAATACTCTTTGTTATTATGAGCATAGAGGTGGGGCGTTACACTATACTTAGGCCGTCGCGATGTGGTAGGTATGAGTGAATAATCTCTTTCGATTTGTTGAGAAAACTCAAGGTCGTAATGAGATTAGAACAAGGAAAAATAGGTTAGGAGTTGTATGTGATACAACTGTTAAGGAGTTATCCATCGTTTGTGGGGCTATGATTTGTTGAGCAAACTCAAGATCAGAATACCAAGACAAATGAGTCCTAATATCCACTAGTGATTTCGAAAGACTTCCACGTTTCATCTTAGGGTTAGAGAAACATAAAAGACTAGTGGTAGCCTTATTTGGAAAATGAAATGGTAATATTTAACCTTTCTAATTGTAAGAACATATGCTAAATAATGTTATAATTATCTACAACGATAAATTTGTGCATTTAATATGATTGATAAAATGTTTATCAATTAACATATATAAACGAACTGAATTGAAAGTTGACAAATGGAAATATAATACCCACTTTTAAATGCCTATTGCAGGTTAATGTTTTCTATACCCATGCAAGTGTCTAATTTTACAACTACTTAATACATTCGTAAAGTGGTCACTTGCGTGCTTATTTGGTTGAGACCGTGTATTGCAGTCTATGAGTTTCAAACTCTAAATGCAATACAAGGCTATGGATATTTGATCCATATACTATCATTTATAAATGTTTTATGGTGAATGGTCACACTTCGTAATGTACGATACTTCTGTGAATATAGTTCATTGAAAATAATCCAATAAATAATATTTTTAGATCATGCATTCAACTTGATTGATTAAAAAAAGGATCATATTGTGTTAATGTAACAAAAACCAAAAACTACAAGATGGATTTAAGAACTCGATTGCTGAAATATCATTTTGGTCGGTTTACGTAAAGTGCAACATATTTGATATCCATAAATGTTAAGGATAATTGAATGCACTTTTTTAAAGGGTTTGTTATGATATTGTGGTAAGGTTTTCTTTTGTATAGTTTTACTATTTGAAAGGAAAACGAATGTATAAGAATAAATGTAATTTAAGGTACAGTTGGGATGAAAAGAATGAATAGTCACTTCTGCTTCATAGAGAAACATTGGAAATGAGAATTGTAATAATAACTAATACTTAATATTGGAATAAGAAATAGGATTTCTATTTCGAAATGTATTTTCATATAGAAATTTTTTTTCTATGAGATTTTTTCTTTAAGCTCAAGATATTTGATCAACGAACTCTTCACTTTAAATAGTTGCAGTGTATGAAATAAAAAAATTGTATTAAGTGAATGATGAACCTCCGAATTTAGTACGCTATTATAGTAATGGTGGAAATAGTGGGAGAATGCCATATAACAATTATTAATTGCATAATTGTATGAAAATTGTTTCCGTAAAACTTAAAATACATTATTTATGTAATAACGATTATTTTTCGGTATCGACTGAAAAAAATAGACATAGCTATATTTCAATATGAATATTATGAATATTCTTTGTAAAATAAAACTATAATGTGGTAATTTTTCTTATAACAAATGTGATGCAATGGAAAATACAAAAGTATCTAATATTATTTATGGTTGTTTTGGAATTATAGACTAAGCCATAGTTTTGAGATTATATGATTTTGAATCATATGATACTTGTTAATTATATCTCAAACAATAAAGGACTATGCACCCATTAGTGGGAGTATTATAAGAGTTGATGAACTCTTTGGATTGATACATATAGATGTATGTAATCATAATTTTATAAATACCAAAACGGTTCCATGTACTTTGTCATATTCACTGATGAGTTATCGTTGACATGGACATGTGTATTTGATACACATGTAGTATGTCTATGGTAAACTTATAGAATATAAAACATAAGTAAATAAAATAACATGCGATAGAAATGATTTGATTTGATCGAATGAGTGAGTATATTAGAAATGTTCCAAACGTACCTAAAATGAATAAAGATTTGATCTCAAAGTTACTCCTCCATGTGATACATAATGATGCATAGATATTGATTAATCGAACTTTATTGGACAATGTACAATTAATTGTGAGTGAAGTTGAGTTAGCTTCTTTCTATAAGGTAATGTACTTAAGGGTATTACACAAGGTTAATATTATTTCATCTGAATAACAATTTATAAAATTATACAATATAAGGTTTTATAAGAAACTCCTACATATCCTAGGCCAAGGAATTGGTAGGTTGTGTGAGTCGAAAGATTGCACGTAATAATTGTTCATAAGGGATCATGTATGAATCTCCCCAAAAGGATTTTGAAAAGACTGTCATTGGATGACATATTTATGTTTCGAACATAAAATTTGTAAACTAAAACCAAATCAGTTTTATAAATAAATAAATTCATTAAACGTTTATGAATACCTATTTTATTACACTAAGAAACAATTGTTGTTTCAAGTTATACCAACTTCATTGTGAAGAAATTTCTTTGAGGAATTATTGGTATTAAAATGGAATTGGATAAGATCTGTGGATAGAGCTCATTATATGAGATGAAATGAAATTAACTAACCTCAACGAACACATAACATTAGAATGTCTAATAAGTATTCTCACACATCGAAGAGAAACTATGAGTTTCTTGTTAATGTTGAAAATATATAATCCTAGATTGTTTAATTAAACCATTGAGAGTGTTGACTCTATATGGTATAATGCACAAATTCGAAAGAATTCCAAGTTCGCTATCAAAATATAGATTTTGGTGGTCGTAACAGAAGGGATATGATCCATCGACCTTGACCGTGTCTTTATGAGTAAGACTAATGCAGTTGGAACTAAACGAGCAACGTTGATAAGAATAATATCGCAAATTTCAATTGGTGAGATTAACATAATAGATTCGGTATTCAACATGTTCAAGTCAATTTGGATTTACTCACAAAATTATCGCTTGATAAGTCCTAGTGTTTTGGTACATATGTATTGAAAAAGAAAATTCTAAATAATGATTTAGAGTAAGCTGTTTACACATATTAACCAAAAATGTCTCAAAGTCAGTGGGAGCGATATTGAGTTTGTGAGCCTTTGGATATGATCGAAGAAATGATACGAAAGTATCATTTTATAAGCATCAAGATTGAATAAGTATTTTGATAGAAATATCAAATAGTTTGATTTTTAATCAAAATGCAGAGGAAGCGTGTGTTCATAAGAAAGAACGTTAAAAGGTACATTGATATTTCTAAACTATAAATAAACAACACCGTTGTTGATTTTAATGATGTACTTGTGTTAAAATCAGCCTGAGTTGTTTTAATACTCAATATTGGATTAATAGATGATGACTTTTATAGTAAGTATAAAAGATGTCGGGAATGTCCCAAATGATATGCAAGGACACCTTATTAAAATGTTTAATACGGAATATGTAAGATTGATTCCTTTGCATTGGCAAAAGGAATTGTCATACATGTTGTGTTGTCTATGATATCATGATTTGCTTATGTATTTGATACATGAAGAAAATATAAAATCCAAATTGATACCACTAAATGGTTATGTGAAGTGTTCTCGTGTATTTATGAAATACTAGAGAATTCTTTACGGAAACAAAAACTGCTTATGAAGGAGTGTTCGAACTCAAACTTCATAAGTCATATTGAGTGTAGTATGTCAATAATAAATTCAAGTTAAAAATCTTTAAGTTGGAAATGTTCCAAATAAAAGACTTTGGCTTACTCAATGAAAAAGGCTATGTACACGGCCTTGAATATTGCCGCAATAAAAATAATGTATATAAAATTATAAGTGCAAAATTTATAACCGAGCTGATTCCTAATGATGAGAATCTCATAACATTGTTATATGATAACAATATTGTGATATGGTTCATTATAGAGCTTAGAGCTCACTAGAAGTCGAGGGACATACTTTGAATTGTTCCACATGATAAAACAGTTTATCACCATCGGAGAGAGTTGATTGACAGAGTAGATAACTAAAACATAATAGCATACCTGTTCACAAAGGGACTGACCCAATTGGTTTTAAGAAAACCGATTGGAGAAGTTGGAATTCCATAATTGATCCCAAGTCCAAGTGGGAGATTGACAGAGTTAAGGGTGTGCCCTAGGGTGTAACGACCCACCTTTTTGGACGGTTTAAATCGACAATAAACCACACAAGTCAACTCAAACCCTTTAAAAATGAGGATTGTTATTGGGGTAAATAATAAAATAAGAGAAAAGAAAGCAAAACAAAATACAGAATCTCACAACAAAATGACAAAATATAATAATCAAATAAACAGTTCATGAAACTGTTTTACAAACAACATTTTATTTCACTTTTACAATACAATCAGAGTATACATACAGCAGGAATAAATAAATGATGCAGCGGAAAAACATGATGCACTGGAATAAAACTAGTAATATAATACCAAATCTTCGTCTTTGTCCTCCAGAAATAATGATCTTCAATATACTGAAAAGTTCATGCTGACCTGACCGTAATGAAAAGACAAAACACTCGAGTCAGAACTAAAAGACCTTATGTAAGTTAAATCAAAATAATTAAACATGAGTGTAACGGCTTCAGAGATGTTTACGGGATTTTACATCCCCTATCCCCTATCCAGTGTCTAACGTGTGTGAAAGAACTTAAGAGATGTTCGGGATTCCATCTCCTAAGGATCCGTTAAACTATCAATATACATAGCACAATACGCTATTATAATATGTCTATAGTAAAGTAAAGTATTAAAATAGCGTTAAGGCGTTACTCATATCCCCCTTAACACATTTTTATACAAATACCATAGTCTATACATATACTATAAGCTCCACCAAACAGGTGGTTTACTCAAGGAGCACTCCATAGGTACGATACAAACAAAAGTCGTAATGGGCTCGATCAAGATAAATATAACAAGGCATGCGAGGCAATGCCCAGGGTTGGATTCTACCGTTTTGCACTCCCGAACTGGTGGTAATGCATAGCAGCTACTACCGCCCACCTCGAGACACACTCCCATAATCAAATCAAAGGGTGGCCCCCAAATTAATCACAAAGTAATAAATATGGTATAAAAGAAATGTGCCCCATAGGAGGAGCGACTCCACTTGGCCCGGTATAGCTCCTGTTTTAATCATTTTAATTATGACCGGAAAGTCAATGCTATCCACCATCGTTCTCTTACTTCATTCCAGTAGCGTTTCATTCTGGATTCTCCACCACGTGCACAATTGTTAAAGTGGTTTTCGGTATTGGCAGAGAGTATGACAATATCCAACCCCGGTCTCTTTAACAACCAAAAGCTTATTTCACACCGGTTGGTTCTTTTACATTTCCAAAACCGATTCATAATTGATATCAAATATCATATTCACTTCAAAAATCATATCACTTTCGAAATCATATTCACTTCAAAATCATATCACTTTCAAAATCATTGTAACAACCCGGAGTTTCACGACCTGTATTTATTGTCAAAATGACGATTAAATCGGTCGTTAATTTCTATTGCAGTTTGGAATTGATTGAAATTCCTTTGGAAAAGAAAAAAGAAAAGAATTTAAATAAATGTAGTTGGGCTTTAAAAATTTATTTTAGCCATGTTTCTATTAGATGCCGTCCCCTTTTTATTTTCGGTTCGACCCGCCCCCTTCATTTTATTTTCGATGGCAACCCTAAATCAAAACGAAGAAAAATGGCAGCTTCGATCCCTCCCCTTGTTCGCCCCTTTTTCCAATTTAGGGTTTTCGAAAATCTGTAGATCGCGGCTGTTAGTGCACGATTCAACCCGATTGCTTGATCGCCTCGAGATACTTCGTGCCGCTTTGGAGGTTAGGGCTTCGATTTTTCTCAACTTCGTCTGCAAATCCTAGACCGATCCAAGGTGAGTGAAACCTTTCACTCACATCTAATCTATTCTCGTTAAAAATTGGGACTTTGTTGCTTGAGTAACTGGTTTCGTTTAGCTCGGCATTCGACTTTGTTTCGAAGTTGGTTTTGTTGGATTTTGGGTATATATATATATATATATCTATGGATTTCGAACCCTTGAACTTGTTCGTATTCATTTACTTCACTTCGTCACTCTCCTTACTCGGATGTCTGATAATATATCGGTGGTTGTGATTTTATGACTTCGGTCTTGATTCTTTTTAGCTTGAATTTTGAGACAATTGATTACCACCAGTTTTTTTTGTAATTGCCTTGGCCACACACACTGTTTATTTGGTTTCGGTATTGTTTGAGATTTTATCGAACTGTGGCATTAACTTGATAATGTCTTCAAGTTCATGTTTTGACGTACTGGAGATTTGTGTTCTGTAAATCTTTGTTGAGCATATTTTTACTGTTGAGTCTTTGGTGGTTTTTCCACTTTGAATTTGCTAGCAGACTGTCTTGACCACTTGAGATATTTGGATTTGTAAAACTTGAACTATTTTTGATCTTCGGTACTGTTTCTATTGAGATAAGTATGTATGTGTATGTATGTATATATATATATATATACGTGCATACATGTATAATTATATCTGTTTTGACTTGTACAATTTTGTTCATCCTCGAGTTGGACCTTCTGTTTGGTGATGATCACCTGCCTTTGGCTTCTCTGTGAGCTGTAGTCTGCATTCCTGTGTATAATTCTCTGACTTTGTAGTATCTTTGGCCTTGAATTCGATATCACTGACTTTAGGCATTTAATGATTTGGAATTGCAGTTGTCTTAGGCCTTGACGATGTTTTGTCTTGGTTTATTGGTTTGCCCTGTTACTTAACCACTGTCCAGTTTTACAAGTACACTGCATATACATGTTTCTTCTCTTTGCTTACCTCTGCACATTCCTGGCATACTTGTTGTCACTTTAGTAGCACCTATTTGCATGTGCAATCGCGCAAGAGCCCTCGTTGTCTGGTCATCTTGTAGTATGCATTGTTCATATTATTTCTCTGATGCAGTTTATTTTGCATCTCCAATTGTACTCGAATTATTCTATTGCATTGAGAAATGAGTTGCATTCATTTGCTTGACCCTTACATTTGCGCCTCTCCACTGTTGCATCTTGTGTATTGGTTGGTCATGTATCTCCATATATTTGTGATTTACTTCATGTTGCCTGGACTCTGCATAAACTCTCTGAGTTGCTCCGGCCATGTTGCATACGTGTTGTCTGATATGTTGGTTCTGTCTCGTATTCTGTTATTTACTGGGCCTTGCTCTGTTATCTTTAGTGCACTGTCCAGATCATGTTGTTGGCATGGGGTTGTGTCATTTAATTCACTTCCACTTGAAGTTGTAGCCTTTATGCTCGAGTCGGATACTTGCATGATCCAATTTCACAGTTGTATAATACATGTCGCCATTCCGGCTGTTGCAGTTCCATTTTGCAGTGTGGTTCCAATTAGTCATGATTCCTGTAAGGTCGTAGTTGGATTGAGTGTTTGGATCCAGTTTGGTCGACCTTGCATTCACTTGCTTAGGTTGGTTCATATATTTCATTTTTCATACCTATATTGTTGTGTGTTGCCATTCAGTTCTGTTGTTCCATGTTACTTTTGCACAGGCCGTGCCTTATATTGGTGTATATCTGATTTTGGCGAGGCAGCGCACGCGTGCGTGCGCTGCAGCCAAACAGAATTGAGGTTTAAATCGATGATTTCAATTGTCGTAATAGTTTCGTGTTGCAAAGTTCAATATATTTTGAAGTTTTATTTTGATTAGAATTATTCAGATGATTATGTTGACATCTAATTATCTTGTAGATAAGTTAGACTTTGTGTTTTCTAATTATCATATTGATAAGTAGATATGTGCTGTTTAGGCTCTTTTGATGGTTTGGGTTTCACGTTGACTTCTGCAGTTTGATCGCTGTCAGTATTCTCTGTTGAGCTGATTTCACAAACTGTGTGGCGAGGCAGTGCACGCATGCGTGTACTGCAGCCACACAGAAATTTGATCGTTGTATTCATCTTGATGATGTTTTGGGATTACTGATTTGTTGTTTAACACTGTTTAGTGTTATATCTGCCGTTATCCAATTCTCGTATCGAGAGTTGGATATACGAGATTCTGTGATTGTCGTCTAATTGATATTTGATTATTATTGCTTCTGGGCACTAATAACTGAGTTTGAATTAGACTGACCCGGGTATTATTTTCTTTTGAATTTAATACTCGGGTCAGACTCGAGTATTTCAGGTTGTAGATTTCTTTCTTTGAGTTGCTGTTCGGGATTGAAGACTTTTCACATCTTCTGAAGTTGTCAGAGTCATTTTGTAGTAGTCATGTCATTGTATAGAACGATATGTATTCATGTATATTAGTCGATAATGTACTTGTATATATAACTTCTAGAGTCGACAGTTGTAGTTGTACCATATGTATTGTGTCAACTATGTATTAACTGACATCAGTTATATATATATGAGACTTTTGTTTTTATCTGTGTTCCGCATTTATATTATCTGTGTTATTGTTATATCTAATGTCCTAAACTATTATGAACCATCGTAGTTCGTTTTATACTAGTATTGGGAGTGTCGATGGGATTAAATAAATAATAGATGAAAAATAAAAAGTATATACCACTCCTATCGAGATAACCAATATTAGTGTAAGGCAAATTACGGATGGTCGCTCCTATCCAGCCTTATTCTTCGTAATAATAGACAGTATTTCTTTTTAATACTCTTTGTTATTATGAGCATAGAGGTGGGGCGTTACAGTTGGTATCAGAGCTTGGGGTTTATGGACATAATATAAAACTTAACTCGGATAGAACATATGTTACAACTATTGGTCGATGTTTTAATTGTGTTTGAGTCAAAACTAAAGTTTTGAAATTTGGATGAAATTTTTAAATATCTTTATTTAAAAATAATAGTGAAATTGTGTTCTGATGATTTGATTGATTTGTGTTCTGTTTATCAGAGTGCGCAGCGGAAACAGTGAAACTGTCTTCGCTGAGTACAACTGATAATCTTTTTGATTTAAAAATCAAAATACGAAATTGATATGAATTTCATTTGTTGTTTACATAGCTGTAATTATTTTGTTTCTTTGAGAATTTCGAATCCGAATTGAGGATTCGAAGAAATTGCAGATATGTGATTTTGTTGAAATTTCCGCTGGCTTTCTTTTGTACTAATCATCTATTGATTAGATTTTGCTGTTTTGAATTGTCTTCATTGAAGATACCTTCGAATGATTTCTTTGTTCATTCTATAGTACGTGCAAAAATTTGAATTGCACATTACTGCATTTATTTTTACGTTGAACCGATGCTTGGTTATGAAACGTATTTTGTTGCCGTTATTTTTATAACGGGATTTTTACACCAGTGCTATATTTTGAAGCACGGTGTTTTGTTGACAATTTTAATGAATGAAAATTCACTGATGTCACATTTTGATGTGAATTATTTTGATGAGGTTTTTGATGTTTTAAAATTTCTGTCGCTTTGACTTCAGTAATAGTCGAATTTTTTTTAAAAAAAAAAAAAGTGGATTTTCAAGCGGTTATACCGCAATGCTAATTTGTGACCGTATTTACGGTATTTTGAGAAGTACAATTTCCTTATCGAAATTGTTACTGATTTGTTGTTTTAATCACGTGAATGGAAAATCGTTTTAAAAACGAAAATTGTTTTATAAATTTTTAACGATTTGCGTTTTCAAAAGGATGAGAAAGTGACTTAAACGATTCAGCAAAATCGAGGATTATGAACCCTTTCTTTTACTGTTTCGCTTAACTCCGGACTTGTCCAGTTGAGAATGTGAATTGTTATTTTTATAAAATAAATAAAAATTGTTTTCAAGAATTTTAACAGTTTGCGCTTTCAAAAGAATGAGGAAGCGATTTAAACGTTTCAGCAAAATCGAGGACTATGACCCCTTCCTTTTACTGATTCGCTTAATTCCGGACTTGTCCGTTTGAGAATGTAAAGTGTATTTTTATAAAATACACAATTTTGCACTTTCAAGGAAACGATGAAGAGATTTAAACGACTTAGCAAAAGTGCGGAGTATGGAACCACACTTTTACTATTTCGGTTAATTCCGGAATCGTTAATTGAATATCTGTTGTTTTGATGATTCTACACTTTCAAGGAAACGATGAAGAGAATTAAACAATTTAGTAAAACTCGTGGTTATGGGACATGTGCGTTTACTATTTTGGTTAATTCAGGACTCGTTAATTGAAATATTTGATGCTTTCGTGTGCTTTCGAGCCACTATGTTGGACCTTCGGGTCATATGTTGGACCTTCGGGTCAAATACCAGTACTAGACCTTCGGGTCATATGTTGGACCTTCGGGTCATTTGTTGGGCGCCAAAATTATGTTGAGTACTTGGTAGGCTTTGGCCATATGTTGTTGCACGTGCGGCGAATTAAAAACTCGCCATCTGATGGGATCGATCCAAGCTTTTATGTTGATTTTCTAGTCTTCTTAATTGATTTCTAGATATTTGTTGTTTCCAATTATCTGCAGGTAATTGGATATTTGTTGCTATGAGTTCTGATTATCGTTTTTGACAATCAGATATTTGTTGTTTCTAATTATCGCTTGTGATAATTAGATATTTGTTGATATGAGTTCTGATTATCGTTTTTGATAATCGGATATTTGTTGCTTTTAATTATCACTTTAGATAATTAAATAATTGTTGATTTGTTGTTTTAATTATCGCTTTAGATAATTAAATATTTGTTGAATTGAGATTTAATTATCGCTTTAGATAATTAAATATTTGTTGCTTTGAGATTTAATTATCGCTTTTGATAATTAAATATTTGTTGAATTGAGATTTAATTATCGCTTTAGATAATTAAATATTTGTTGCTTTGAGATTTAATTATCGCTTTTGATAATTAAATATTTGCTGATTTCGAATTTAATTATCGCTTTAGATAATTAAATATTTGTTGAATTGAGATTTAATTATCGCTTTAGATAATTAAATATTTGTTGAATTGAGATTTAATTATCGCTTTAGATAATTAAATATTTGTTGCTTTGAGATTTAATTATCGCTTTTGATAATTAAATATTTGCTGATTTCGAATTTAATTATCGCTTTAGATAATTAAATATTTGTTGAATTGAGATTTAATTATCGCTTTAGATAATTAAATATTTGTTGAATTGAGATTTAATTATCGCCTTAGATAATTAAATATTTGTTGCTTTGAGATTTAATTATCGCTTTTGATAATTAAATATTTGCTGATTTCGAATTTAATTATCGCTTTAGATAATTAAATATTTGTTGAATTGAGATTTAATTATCGCTTTAGATAATTAAATATTTGTTGATATGAGATTTAATTATCGCTTTTGATAATTAAATATTTGCTGATTTGAGATTTAAGTATCGCTTCTGATAATTCAATATTTGCTTATTTGAGATTTAATTATCGCTTTTGATAATTAAATATTTGTTGAATTTGAAATTTGATTATCGTTTGTGATAATCGAATATTTGTTGATTTGAGAAATTTGATTATCGTTTTTGATAATTGAATATTTGTTTTCTGACTATCGTTTGAAATAATCAGATATTTGCTTTGTCTTCTGATTATCGTTTGAGATAAGTAAATATTTGCGACTTTTGAGATTTGAGCTTCGTCTTTTTCTCTGGCGATTCAGGTGAGTAATTTGATTTACTCACATTCAATTCGTGCTCTGTATGGGATTTCTGCTCTGTTTTTCCTTCTCTTTTAGTTGCTGGAACTCGATTGTTCTTGCTTTTGTTAGTCGTCTGATTTTGATCCCTGATTCCCACGATGTTGATTCTTTTGATTGAAGCAGTCGAACCTGTTGATTTCTTATCTAATACTTCCCCGCTGACACTTGCTTTGTTTATACATTCGACATTGCCATGTTCTTTTGATTGTTACCTTTTACCCATTTATTCCCTATGATTGCGTGGACGCAATTTTTATAAGGAGGGGAGTCTGTAACAACCCGGAGTTTCACGACCTGTATTTATTGTCAAAATGACGATTAAATCGGTCGTTAATTTCTATTGCAGTTTGGAATTGATTGAAATTCCTTTGGAAAAGAAAAAAGAAAAGAATTTAAATAAATGTAGTTGGGCTTTAAAAATTTATTTTAGCCATGTTTCTATTAGATGCCGTCCCCTTTTTATTTTCGGTTCGACCCGCCCCCTTCATTTTATTTTCGATGGCAACCCTAAATCAAAACGAAGAAAAATGGCAGCTTCGATCCCTCCCCTTGTTCGCCCCTTTTTCCAATTTAGGGTTTTCGAAAATCTGTAGATCGCGGCTGTTAGTGCACGATTCAACCCGATTGCTTGATCGCCTCGAGATACTTCGTGCCGCTTTGGAGGTTAGGGCTTCGATTTTTCTCAACTTCGTCTGCAAATCCTAGACCGATCCAAGGTGAGTGAAACCTTTCACTCACATCTAATCTATTCTCGTTAAAAATTGGGACTTTGTTGCTTGAGTAACTGGTTTCGTTTAGCTCGGCATTCGACTTTGTTTCGAAGTTGGTTTTGTTGGATTTTGGGTATATATATATATATATCTATGGATTTCGAACCCTTGAACTTGTTCGTATTCATTTACTTCACTTCGTCACTCTCCTTACTCGGATGTCTGATAATATATCGGTGGTTGTGATTTTATGACTTCGGTCTTGATTCTTTTTAGCTTGAATTTTGAGACAATTGATTACCACCAGTTTTTTTTGTAATTGCCTTGGCCACACACACTGTTTATTTGGTTTCGGTATTGTTTGAGATTTTATCGAACTGTGGCATTAACTTGATAATGTCTTCAAGTTCATGTTTTGACGTACTGGAGATTTGTGTTCTGTAAATCTTTGTTGAGCATATTTTTACTGTTGAGTCTTTGGTGGTTTTTCCACTTTGAATTTGCTAGCAGACTGTCTTGACCACTTGAGATATTTGGATTTGTAAAACTTGAACTATTTTTGATCTTCGGTACTGTTTCTATTGAGATAAGTATGTATGTGTATGTATGTATATATATATATATATACGTGCATACATGTATAATTATATCTGTTTTGACTTGTACAATTTTGTTCATCCTCGAGTTGGACCTTCTGTTTGGTGATGATCACCTGCCTTTGGCTTCTCTGTGAGCTGTAGTCTGCATTCCTGTGTATAATTCTCTGACTTTGTAGTATCTTTGGCCTTGAATTCGATATCACTGACTTTAGGCATTTAATGATTTGGAATTGCAGTTGTCTTAGGCCTTGACGATGTTTTGTCTTGGTTTATTGGTTTGCCCTGTTACTTAACCACTGTCCAGTTTTACAAGTACACTGCATATACATGTTTCTTCTCTTTGCTTACCTCTGCACATTCCTGGCATACTTGTTGTCACTTTAGTAGCACCTATTTGCATGTGCAATCGCGCAAGAGCCCTCGTTGTCTGGTCATCTTGTAGTATGCATTGTTCATATTATTTCTCTGATGCAGTTTATTTTGCATCTCCAATTGTACTCGAATTATTCTATTGTATTGAGAAATGAGTTGCATTCATTTGCTTGACCCTTACATTTGCGCCTCTCCACTGTTGCATCTTGTGTATTGGTTGGTCATGTATCTCCATATATTTGTGATTTACTTCATGTTGCCTGGACTCTGCATAAACTCTCTGAGTTGCTCCGGCCATGTTGCATACGTGTTGTCTGATATGTTGGTTCTGTCTCGTATTCTGTTATTTACTGGGCCTTGCTCTGTTATCTTTAGTGCACTGTCCAGATCATGTTGTTGGCATGGGGTTGTATCATTTAATTCACTTCCACTTGAAGTTGTAGCCTTTATGCTCGAGTCGGATACTTGCATGATCCAATTTCACAGTTGTATAATACATGTCGCCATTCCGGCTGTTGCAGTTCCATTTTGCAGTGTGGTTCCAATTAGTCATGATTCCTGTAAGGTCGTAGTTGGATTGAGTGTTTGGATCCAGTTTGGTCGACCTTGCATTCACTTGCTTAGGTTGGTTCATATATTTCATTTTTCATACCTATATTGTTGTGTGTTGCCATTCAGTTCTGTTGTTCCATGTTGCTTTTGCACAGGCCGTGCCTTATATTGGTGTATATCTGTGCGCTGCAGCCAAACAGAATTGAGGTTTAAATCGATGATTTCAATTGTCGTAATAGTTTCGTGTTGCAAAGTTCAATATATTTTGAAGTTTTATTTTGATTAGAATTATTCAGATGATTATGTTGACATCTAATTATCTTGTAGATAAGTTAGACTTTTTGTTTTCTAATTATCATATTGATAAGTAGATATGTGCTGTTTAGGCTCTTTTGATGGTTTGGGTTTCACGTTGACCTCTGCAGTTTGATCGCTGTCAGTATTCTCTGTTGAGCTGATTTCACAAACTGTGTGGCGAGGCAGTGCACGCATGCGTGTACTGCAGCCACACAGAAATTTGATCGTTGTATTCATCTTGATGATGTTTTGGGATTACTGATTTGTCGTTTAACACTGTTTAGTGTTATATCTGCCGTTATCCAATTCTCGTATCGAGAGTTGGATATACGAGATTCTGTGATTGTCGTCTAATTGATATTTGATTATTATTGCTTCTGGGCACTAATAACTGAGTTTGAATTAGACTGACCCGGGTATTATTTTCTTTTGAATTTAATACTCGGGTCAGACTCGAGTATTTCAGGTTGTAGATTTCTTTCTTTGAGTTGCTGTTCGGGATTGAAGACTTTTCACATCTTCTGAAGTTGTCAGAGTCATTTTGTAGTAGTCATGTCATTGTATAGAACGATATGTATTCATGTATATTAGTCGATAATGTACTTGTATATATAACTTCTAGTGTAACGACCCGGAATTTTCGAACCCGAAAATTCCAGATAGTTAGAAGAAAAAGAAAGAGATAGAAGGAAGAAACAGAAAGAAGAAAGAAGAACAGAGAACACAACAACTCACATTCGCAGCGGATTAAATATAATAACAAATAATAATATCAGTTATACAAGGAAAACTGTAATTGTTACTTTACATACAATACATCAGAGTTACAACCATATATACATGACTGGACAGTTATATCAACCTGTCTCAGACTAATATCACAACAACTCTCAATATACACAGCGGAATACATCATACGTTCCTGCCATCCATCTCGTCACCTGAGCTCCAGAACGTCCTCACCTGAAAATCTGTAATACTCGGTCTGACCCGAGCATTACATCAAAGTAACACCCGGGTCAGGCTGGAAACCAGCGTGAGCAAACTCATCTAACATGAAATTTAAATCCATAGAACTTATTTAAACCCGGGGTAACTCGTACTTTACTACAAGTAAACAACTTATATAGTTAACATTTTATTTTCACAAAATAATATCTAAGTATCCAACTTAGTTTAAATGGTCCATATTATCCCAAACCAGCCTATTGATTTCACATATCAATCTATAAAGAATTAGAGAAGATTTCAAATCGAAGTGGTTTCGGGTATGTAGTGATACCCGACCCCGGTCTCTTCGAATCCAATAACATCTTAACCCAAGTTATTCAAGTGAATACAATTCAAATTTAAATATAGGGTATCACTTTACATAACAATTCATCTCGATAGATAACCATATTATCACTATCCAACTCAAACATATCACAAACATTTCATATCAAATAATCCAAGGCATTCAATATCATTCAATCATTCATAAGCAAGATTAATTAGTCACACCCTTTCTAATTGATTTAAATAAATTAAATTAATTACTTTAATCACTTTTAATTCTGTTTACTTTAATATTAATTATTACAAACCATTAATTAATCATCCTTTAATTATCCTCTTTAATTACATTAAGTAATTAGCCTTTAATTAATAACACAAATTAATTAACCTTCACCCAATCACATTAATTAGCTTTATCTTTGATTAATTTCTCAGATTAATTATCCTATAATCACTTACATTGATTAATTATCCTTTAATTAATCACACTCATTTATTGACTAACCTTTAATAAATTTCCTTAATTAATCAACCTTTTAATTAATTACACTAAGTAATTAATTCTTAATTATTTCTCTTAAGTAATTTAGCTTTAATTACTTTCATCAAGTAATTATCCATTTGGTTAATTATCCTCAATTAATTAACCTTGATCATTAATTAATTTAATCTTTAATTGCTAATTATAATTAACTCTCAACAGATTAATCCTTTAATTTCTTACATTAATTAATCACTTTTTTTTAAATTAATTGAGTAATTAATCCCTTTAATTACTTCCATTTAGTAGTTACCTTTAATTAATTAAGTAATTACTATCCTTAATTAATTAAACCAATTAATTTTCTTAATTTAATTATATTAATTAATCATCTTAGTTAATTAAGTAATTATACTTCAATTACTTTTATTAATAAGACATAAACCATTTTCTTTTAATTAATTACTTATTAATTACATCATTTCATTGTTTGAAACAATCAGAGAGATAATTAGCCTAATACAAAATTATATAAACCGAGACAAATTTAGAAAAACATTTAACTTTAAAATTTAAACTTGAAAACTTATTTTAAAACACTAGTTCAATAAATTTTCTTTCGAAACTTTTATTTAAACTTGTTAATGTCTACCTGAAATCAGGTTGATTACTTTAAAAAGAACTCGCCTAAACGATTCCCTGGCCCATCATCTTTCCTTTACTTATTCTTATATTCTATATCTTATTACTTCCATATACAGCCCATCTACTATCTTCGGCCCAAATTACTTTCTTCCCCTTCTTTCTCCTAATTCCTTCCCATCTTCACACCGTTCTACACCTAAATGTGCATGCTGCCGTGCACATGTACAAGTAATTCCCAACCTAAACCTCGACACTGACCATCCCACCAAGTCGCCTCCCTTAATAACTTTCCGCCTTCATGCCCATGAACGTTGATGAACACTGGATCAAAATTTGGTTCACTCGAATTCCTGGAACGAAATCGTACCTACAGACCACCTCATCTTCGATACCCACGGCTGCCGATCTCACCTGAACTTCGCCCAAAGCCTCGCCGGAGCCTCCTCCTCCCTTTTTCCCAGACGCGCACACCCCTCTCTCACCCTTTTTCCTACCATCGACCGAGACCTGATACCATGACACCATTTACCTTGAACCCTACCTTGTGTTCGTCTGGGCAACTCACGGCCCTACAAACCACCGCACCATTTTTCCCGCCAATGCCAACTCCTAACGTACCTCCACTCCCAACCCTTCGCCTTGAAATCAACCTGGTTGCCAGAATTTGACCCGAGATTCAAAACCGTTCAACTAACAATTTCACATAAATTTTAACCCTAAAAATCATGAATCTTCCACCAAAAATCATCACTTGCTATTACGAATCAAACTATGAAATCCAAAACATTAAATTGTGGACATCGATTTTCTGATTTGAACAGGTTCCACTATAATTTCTTTGTTTTTGGAATAATTACTAAATATTTTCACTTGACACTATTTTTAAATATAATGTTACATTCATATACACATTTCATCTTTAGTGATCTCAGCCTAACATTGAATATATGAAGAGGAATCAAAATGATTTGAATGTGCATGAACCTGTTATTCATACAGAGACACATATATATATATATACATTTTGACAGACAATCAATGAATAAACCATATTTATATATATCCAAACACTTAAATTCATTCATGCAAACATTAATAACCCTTAACTTTAAGTAATTTCTGCATGCATAGTTTACTCACCTTGGATTCAGTTTTGAACAGAGGAATTTTATTTTGAACTGGCAACTTGCAAATGCCAGAAATCTTTGGAAACTTGTAGACTGGAAAATAACTTTTTGATCTATAACTTAGTTGTTGAAATCTTGCTTTGATCAGGTAGAAAACATTGAAATAGGCCTTGAATTAGTTGAAGATGAAATCTTGTTTGAGATGACCTGATACTTGATTCTGCTTGTACTTAGTTATGTTGAAATCCTGGGTTTTTGCTTTTGTTTCAGATTTGAAATTTGCAAGAGGTTGTTTGAATTTTACTTTAATTGATTTCCTCTGATTTCTTTTCTGGTTTTAGTCTAGAAGGAGATGAAAGATGAAGAAAAATGGGAGGGTAGGAGTAGAGATGAATATATAAGAATGTACAGCCTTATTTTAAAAAAAATGAAAAGAAAACAAATAAGTTGACACTTGTAAATTCATGGTGTATTCTTCTTACACTTGTATTTTGTTGGTAAATGATATTTTTATATGGTTTCATCTTATTTTTCCATAAATACTTTTCTCTTATGTTTATATTACTTAAAGAAAATGATATATAAGATTTAATTATATACTAAGTAACCATATATATATTAGTATTTAAAATGTAGAGTTTACTTAAATAGCTTTTGAAAATCATCATGTTGAACTTAAAATAATAGCTTCCTAATCATAATATAAATATATATACACTTGTACAATTTCCTAACATTTGTCAATTACATTTGTTAATTAACTTACACATGTTATTAACATGACCTCATAATTTAACACATGTAATTATGCATTTTTCTAATTATTTTAAATGTTAATATAAAGCTTTTGTATTTATTTTACTATTTAATAAATACTTTCTTAATTTATAAAAACCCTTTTAAAGAACATAATATAAAACAAATTACATTCTAATAAATCATACATATATATTTTTAAATCCAAATATTTTAAGATATCAATCTTTTAAATTTCAAATTTTAAATTCAAATTTCAATTTAAAATCTAATTTAAATCAACTCAAATATATATTTAAACAAACCCAAATCTAATTTGTAAATAATAAGTCTATAAAAAAATATTATATATAAACAATTCATTATTTGTTTTTAAAAGAAAAATTTGTAAATGTTAAGTAATTAAATTAGGAGATTATCAAATAAATATTTATCCAGATATAAATATTTATTATCGGATTTATTTATTAAATCTATAAATCAGTATTTTTAAATAGTTAAATCAGATAACTACCCAATTATTTGATGTCCGAAAAATCCGGGATATCACATTCCTCCCCCCTTTAAATCTTTTCGTCCTCGAAAAGGAACGAAGCCAGCATTTATTTAAAATTCTTAATATCAGTTAAATTTTCTCTTTGAACCATTTTTAAAACACCTTAAAAATCTTTATAATATTACTAAATTAGTTTTTATAAAAATACTTTTATAACTCGATGTTTTAACAAGTCAATCCTTGTTCTTACAGAAATTCGGTCATACGTTGATCAGGCGTAGAACTGAAAATCTATAAGATCTTAGCAGACCCGTTTTCAACACCCAGTGAAAATACTTGGAAAATAATTTATTGAAAATATAGAAAACATTTTTGGAAATAGAGGAAACATCTTTGGTGAGAATGCTCTGGAAATCATCACTCCCATCCATGGTCACAGTTACATCACGGGTTACGTTGCCATCGCAGCAAAAGTCCATGTAACTGATAACAGCATGGAACCCACAACAGATCGCAGTTACATTCCAGGGTTACGTTGCCATCGCAGCAAAAGTCCATGTAACTGTTGGCTCTCAGCGGCACACACGATTTCGCTGTCAAAATGAAACTTCTCCCACATAGGTCGCAGTCTACCGATATAAAATCAAACGCAGACTGTTGGCTCTCAGCGGCACAAACGACTTTCGCTATGTTACCATAGTGTCACAGTCTACCGATATAAAATCAAACGTAGACAGTTGGCTCTCAGCGGCACACATGACTTTCGCTATGGTCTGCAGTAGATCGCAGTGACATTGAGTTAAATTGTTGTCACAGCATAACTCAAATGCCTCTGTGGGCACCAGCCCCTCGACTTTCGCTACACAAATAATCCTCAGGAACTAGTTTTGTCCGGACTCCTCACAGGATCAACTTTAGAAACCCCCCTTGGGGCTCAAGGCAGTACCACCCAGTGGTACTCCTGAGAAGTTCATTTCAAGGAAGCGCCTTTTTCCCCAGAGCTATACTCAAAACATTTTATACTATATACTTATAGTATCTTCAAATCATACCCTTTATGATTTATCAAAATCTCCTTTACACAAAATCGATTTCCAAAATCGATAATTCTCAAACTAGGCTTTCCAAAATCCAAAATTGATTTTCCCAAAAATCAAAAGCCTTTTCCAAATTCATAGGTTCCCAAAACCTTTTCCAAAATCATTCTCATAAGATTCTTTATATATATAGATATAGATATATATAACTTTAAAAATCTTTGGATCATTTCAAATTTGTATAAACCTCTTTTATACTTCAAATATTACAAAACCCTTTTTATTCTGGCTAGATTCAATAAGGGAAGTTTATCATATTACAAAATATAACTATTTATTGCCAAATCAAATATTCAAGTTCGATTTTTTTTTTTTATAAAGTTATTTACCATTTACTTATCTCCATAAAGTAAATTTCAACCAAAGAAATATCCAATTCCATTATATTTCACAAATATACTTTTCATTTCAAAGACCATTTTACAATCCTTATCCACAAATTCCAATATCAATTTCATTCAAACTCGTACGATGTACACATATCATCCGTACGCAATATCAGTCTGATCGCTCAATCGATCACACAATTTCACTTCCGAACTAGTATCGTCCACCCGACTTCCTAGTGCGGACTCAGATCTGGTTTCTTGATCAGAAACCGTCATTCTCCTTGCATAGTCATAACTATGATAGAGAATATCCAGAACCAATCAAAAATCCATATCCAGGTTCGCCGTCGAAAATCGAGCGAAAAATCCCAACTCGGATCGATAATACTATCTCGAAATTCTGTGTTCGAATCTGGATCAAATCACTATGCGAATAGAATAATATACGTATATCCTACGTATTTATCTTTATTAGTTATCAGCCAAAACAATTCTCTTTTCTATTTACATTTCCTTTAATTCCATTCACTTATTCTCAATTGCTTCCATTTCCAATTTGAGTTATAACTTCAATTACAAACAGTTTGAACTCTGACCAATTTAAATTTAAAAATAGCTTGAAAAAGTTTTAAAATATATAAGTAGTTGAAAAATAGTTATTAGTTTATAAGACAGTTTCAAAATAGTTAAATAATTCCAAAATAATTGTAAAATAAGTATAAGATAGTTTGGGGTTTAAGAAGAAAGATTGTATAGTAAATAGTTTGGAAAAATATATTTATATTAAAACAATTTATTTTGAAAATAATTCAGAACCAAACTGTTTAATTTCCCAATCTCCATTTCCAATTGATTTCCCATCAATTAAATTTAAATTTCCTCTTCCATTTAAATTGACTCAATACTTCAATTTCCATTGAAATTGATTTAATCCCAATTCAAGTTGGATTAATCTTAATTCCTTTCCAAATTCAAATCAAATTCCATTTGATTTTAAACATATTCAATTTTAATCACAATTCCAAATTATTTCAAATCAATTTGGATTAATTTCAAATTGAACTAGCTTCAATTTCAAATCATTTCAATTCTAATTTACCATTTGAATTTTTAAACTTATACATCTTCAATCACAATTCTAATTAATTCAAATCAAATCCAATTTGAACAAATTTTATTCAAATCTCAACTTAAAACCATCTCGAGTTATATAAATTCGAGTTAAACATTTTAAATGTTGATTAAATCCTTTAAATCAAATCAACCTTTATTATTATTATTTTATTTAACAACTTAAATCTTTAAACCATTTAATTCTGAATCCAAATTCCAAAATTCCATTTTTAAAATTATCTTTACTTAACTTATTACAAAGTTCAAATAAGAATCGAAAAACAATTTAATCTTCAGATTCTAATTTATTATCCATTTTCAATTTCCAAATCTCAAACCCATTTTGAGATCACTCATAACTCCCTTTTAAGTTTAAAAACTTACTTTACTTTGGGTTTTACATCACATTCCAATTTAAAACTCAACACTAAGTGTTTATTTCAAATCATCATTGGTATTATGTATATTCCTCATATATACATTTTCTTTACACACCAAGTTATACTTTAAATTTTAAACCATTCTTGGTTTTTAATTTCAAAACAAATTTCTTTAAAATAATCTCAAGTTTTCTGGACTTAGATTTAAAACTTCACAATTTTAAATTATCTTCAATTCCAATTTATAAGTTATACTCACTTAAATGTTTACTTCCCTAAACATTTCATTTTGCTAAATCATTAACAACATTCATTATTAAACACAATTACCATTTATGATAATAACCAAGATTATCATATCTGGAAACCAATTCATTATTACCTTTATTCTTGATAACATTTCTACAAATTCAAGATTTTAATTTTAGTTTGAATTCATTTCAAACTTATCTTTATTCAATTTTAATTTGGCTTTATTTCTATTACCACTTAATTTAATTCCAATATTTTAACAACCAATTACCTTAATATTTATTAGAAAGAAATATCATTTTATATATCAAAATATATTCTTATATAAAATCATTTAAAATCCTTATATAAGAAAATAACAATTACGCTCTCATATATATATATATACACTCAACTCGTTCTAGGGTACCATTGACCCTATCCTTAACGAGTAATCCTAACAGAGTCAAGGTTCTCGCTTAACCTTTAGCTCTGATACCAACTGTAACGACCCGGAATTTTCGAACCCGAAAATTCCAGATAGTTAGAAGAAAAAGAAAGAGATAGAAGGAAGAAACAGAAAGAAGAAAGAAGAACAGAGAACACAACAACTCACATTCGCAGCGGATTAAATATAATAACAAATAATAATATCAGTTATACAAGGAAAACTGTAATTGTTACTTTACATACAATACATCAGAGTTACAACCATATATACATGACTGGACAGTTATATCAACCTGTCTCAGACTAATATCACAACAACTCTCAATATACACAGCGGAATACATCATACGTTCCTGCCATCCATCTCGTCACCTGAGCTCCAGAACGTCCTCACCTGAAAATCTGTAATACTCGGTCTGACCCGAGCATTACATCAAAGTAACACCCGGGTCAGGCTGGAAACCAGCGTGAGCAAACTCATCTAACATGAAATTTAAATCCATAGAACTTATTTAAACCCGGGGTAACTCGTACTTTACTACAAGTAAACAACTTATATAGTTAACATTTTATTTTCACAAAATAATATCTAAGTATCCAACTTAGTTTAAATGGTCCATATTATCCCAAACCAGCCTATTGATTTCACATATCAATCTATAAAGAATTAGAGAAGATTTCAAATCGAAGTGGTTTCGGGTATGTAGTGATACCCGACCCCGGTCTCTTCGAATCCAATAACATCTTAACCCAAGTTATTCAAGTGAATACAATTCAAATTTAAATATAGGGTATCACTTTACATAACAATTCATCTCGATAGATAACCATATTATCACTATCCAACTCAAACATATCACAAACATTTCATATCAAATAATCCAAGGCATTCAATATCATTCAATCATTCATAAGCAAGATTAATTAGTCACACCCTTTCTAATTGATTTAAATAAATTAAATTAATTACTTTAATCACTTTTAATTCTGTTTACTTTAATATTAATTATTACAAACCATTAATTAATCATCCTTTAATTATCCTCTTTAATTACATTAAGTAATTAGCCTTTAATTAATAACACAAATTAATTAACCTTCACCCAATCACATTAATTAGCTTTATCTTTGATTAATTTCTCAGATTAATTATCCTATAATCACTTACATTGATTAATTATCCTTTAATTAATCACACTCATTTATTGACTAACCTTTAATAAATTTCCTTAATTAATCAACCTTTTAATTAATTACACTAAGTAATTAATTCTTAATTATTTCTCTTAAGTAATTTAGCTTTAATTACTTTCATCAAGTAATTATCCATTTGGTTAATTATCCTCAATTAATTAACCTTGATCATTAATTAATTTAATCTTTAATTGCTAATTATAATTAACTCTCAACAGATTAATCCTTTAATTTCTTACATTAATTAATCACTTTTTTTTAAATTAATTGAGTAATTAATCCCTTTAATTACTTCCATTTAGTAGTTACCTTTAATTAATTAAGTAATTACTATCCTTAATTAATTAAACCAATTAATTTTCTTAATTTAATTATATTAATTAATCATCTTAGTTAATTAAGTAATTATACTTCAATTACTTTTATTAATAAGACATAAACCATTTTCTTTTAATTAATTACTTATTAATTACATCATTTCATTGTTTGAAACAATCAGAGAGATAATTAGCCTAATACAAAATTATATAAACCGAGACAAATTTAGAAAAACATTTAACTTTAAAATTTAAACTTGAAAACTTATTTTAAAACACTAGTTCAATAAATTTTCTTTCGAAACTTTTATTTAAACTTGTTAATGTCTACCTGAAATCAGGTTGATTACTTTAAAAAGAACTCGCCTAAACGATTCCCTGGCCCATCATCTTTCCTTTACTTATTCTTATATTCTATATCTTATTACTTCCGTATACAGCCCATCTACTATCTTCGGCCCAAATTACTTTCTTCCCCTTCTTTCTCCTAATTCCTTCCCATCTTCACACCGTTCTACACCTAAATGTGCATGCTGCCGTGCACATGTACAAGTAATTCCCAACCTAAACCTCGACACTGACCATCCCACCAAGTCGCCTCCCTTAATAACTTTCCGCCTTCATGCCCATGAACGTTGATGAACACTGGATCAAAATTTGGTTCACTCGAATTCCTGGAACGAAATCGTACCTACAGACCACCTCATCTTCGATACCCACGGCTGCCGATCTCACCTGAACTTCGCCCAAAGCCTCGCCGGAGCCTCCTCCTCCCTTTTTCCCAGACGCGCACACCCCTCTCTCACCCTTTTTCCTACCATCGACCGAGACCTGATACCATGACACCATTTACCTTGAACCCTACCTTGTGTTCGTCTGGGCAACTCACGGCCCTACAAACCACCGCACCATTTTTCCCGCCAATGCCAACTCCTAACGTACCTCCACTCCCAACCCTTCGCCTTGAAATCAACCTGGTTGCCAGAATTTGACCCGAGATTCAAAACCGTTCAACTAACAATTTCACATAAATTTTAACCCTAAAAATCATGAATCTTCCACCAAAAATCATCACTTGCTATTACGAATCAAACTATGAAATCCAAAACATTAAATTGTGGACATCGATTTTCTGATTTGAACAGGTTCCACTATAATTTCTTTGTTTTTGGAATAATTACTAAATATTTTCACTTGACACTATTTTTAAATATAATGTTACATTCATATACACATTTCATCTTTAGTGATCTCAGCCTAACATTGAATATATGAAGAGGAATCAAAATGATTTGAATGTGCATGAACCTGTTATTCATACAGAGACACATATATATATATATATACATTTTGACAGACAATCAATGAATAAACCATATTTATATATATCCAAACACTTAAATTCATTCATGCAAACATTAATAACCCTTAACTTTAAGTAATTTCTGCATGCATAGTTTACTCACCTTGGATTCAGTTTTGAACAGAGGAATTTTATTTTGAACTGGCAACTTGCAAATGCCAGAAATCTTTGGAAACTTGTAGACTGGAAAATAACTTTTTGATCTATAACTTAGTTGTTGAAATCTTGCTTTGATCAGGTAGAAAACATTGAAATAGGCCTTGAATTAGTTGAAGATGAAATCTTGTTTGAGATGACCTGATACTTGATTCTGCTTGTACTTAGTTATGTTGAAATCCTGGGTTTTTGCTTTTGTTTCAGATTTGAAATTTGCAAGAGGTTGTTTGAATTTTACTTTAATTGATTTCCTCTGATTTCTTTTCTGGTTTTAGTCTAGAAGGAGATGAAAGATGAAGAAAAATGGGAGGGTAGGAGTAGAGATGAATATATAAGAATGTACAGCCTTATTTTAAAAAAAATGAAAAGAAAACAAATAAGTTGACACTTGTAAATTCATGGTGTATTCTTCTTACACTTGTATTTTGTTGGTAAATGATATTTTTATATGGTTTCATCTTATTTTTCCATAAATACTTTTCTCTTATGTTTATATTACTTAAAGAAAATGATATATAAGATTTAATTATATACTAAGTAACCATATATATATTAGTATTTAAAATGTAGAGTTTACTTAAATAGCTTTTGAAAATCATCATGTTGAACTTAAAATAATAGCTTCCTAATCATAATATAAATATATATACACTTGTACAATTTCCTAACATTTGTCAATTACATTTGTTAATTAACTTACACATGTTATTAACATGACCTCATAATTTAACACATGTAATTATGCATTTTTCTAATTATTTTAAATGTTAATATAAAGCTTTTGTATTTATTTTACTATTTAATAAATACTTTCTTAATTTATAAAAACCCTTTTAAAGAACATAATATAAAACAAATTACATTCTAATAAATCATACATATATATTTTTAAATCCAAATATTTTAAGATATCAATCTTTTAAATTTCAAATTTTAAATTCAAATTTCAATTTAAAATCTAATTTAAATCAACTCAAATATATATTTAAACAAACCCAAATCTAATTTGTAAATAATAAGTCTATAAAAAAATATTATATATAAACAATTCATTATTTGTTTTTAAAAGAAAAATTTGTAAATGTTAAGTAATTAAATTAGGAGATTATCAAATAAATATTTATCCAGATATAAATATTTATTATCGGATTTATTTATTAAATCTATAAATCAGTATTTTTAAATAGTTAAATCAGATAACTACCCAATTATTTGATGTCCGAAAAATCCGGGATATCACATCTAGAGTCGACAGTTGTAGTTGTACCATATGTATTGTGTCAACTATGTATTAACTGACATCAGTTATATATATATGAGACTTTTGTTTTTATCTGTGTTCCGCATTTATATTATCTGTGTTATTGTTATATCTAATGTCCTAAACTATTATGAACCATCGTAGTTCGTTTTATACTAGTATTGGGATTGTCGATGGGATTAAATAAATAATAGATGAAAAATAAAAAGTATATACCACTCCTATCGAGATAACCAATATTAGTGTAAGGCCAATTACGGATGGTCGCTCCTATCCAGCCTTATTCTTCGTAATAATAGACAGTATTTCTTTTTAATACTCTTTGTTATTATGAGCATAGAGGTGGGGCGTTACAATCATACACTTTCAAAATCATTATTCACTTTCACAATCATAACCACAAAATAGGTTAGACCATCATATCAAAATATTCACATTTAAATCAATTAAATCTAAATCTTAACAGTTCCAACTTAAACGATTTGAATATTGAAAGTAGTTTATATATTGGAATATTTATACATTAAAAATAGTTTATATTTTTTTAAAATAGGTTATAGAACAAAATAGTTTATATATTAGAAATAGTTTATATATTAAAATAGGTTATATATTAAAATATTCATATTAAAAGTTTTTTATAAATTTAAAATAATATATACATTAAAACAGTTTATATATTGAAAATAAGTTATAGATTAAAATAGTTTATATATTAAAAATAGTCTGTATTTTAAAATAGGTTATATGTAAAAATAGTTAATGTATTAAAATTTATTAATATATTAAGATGGTTTATAGGAGAAAAATAGTTTATAGTTAAAAGTGTTTGTATATTAAATGTGACATCCCGGGTTTTTGGCAGTATTATTTTAATAAATATTTAATTTAATTAAATATAAAATATAATTTATTATGTTAACTATATAGATATATATTTATATTTATATGTATATATGGGGATGTTTGGTAAAATAACTACAATTTGAAATATAAAATAAAAATCTAGCTTATTAACAATAATATTTTAAAAGATAAAATATAGTCTTACCAATATTTAAACAATTATATGGTTGGAATAAAATGAACCTTATAAATTTAAACTTGAAGTATAAAAACAAAATATGGTTATGAAAATGTATAAATAATATATCAGCACTAGAAAATAGATATAAACATAAGTATAAATCAATTTAATAAATAGGAAATTAAGTGTTGGATGGTTAAACTTTTAAAAGAAATAAAATAAATGTTTTAAACAACTTTATAGTTATGTAAATATAAAATGAACACTTAGAATAATTTTCAAAATTTAATATGAATATATGTATTATGATATGAACATTATAAGAATTTGGTAGTTAAGTTTATATCTAAAATAAATTATGGCCAAGTCAAATATAGATAAGTATAAGCTTGTCAAACAAGCCAATGTAAATAAATGCAAGCCACCAAAAAAATCATATCAGCCTCCAAACTAACAAAAAAAAAAATCTCTGGATAACATTTTTAAAATCGTTTTCAGTACAAGAAAAATCTTGCATCAATATCCTGTACCAGTATCACAGCCTGTATACTTTCTCCTATATATCATCTCATATGTTTCCTTCGTTCATTAATCTAAAAAAAAAAAATATAACAACCTGAAACTAAAATAGATTGGCAAAATATCTAGATATAAAGTAAAAGGACATGGCTGTATACTTGTAAGGAAGCATCAACATTAAATGCAATTAATTCAAGCTCAAACCAAGTCAATTCGAAGTGTATATGAATCAGTTCAATTCCTGTAGAATGTCTGCTAGTCAAAGAAGGAGGCTACAAAGGAAAATCTCTGACCCAAACAAGATATGTTTTACACCAGTAAACACCTTTTCTCTATATATGTATATCACCTAGTCCTTGTTCGTTCAGAGAAATACTTAACATTTCTACCTTGCGAATTTAAAATAACAACTTCATTTAAACAACCAAGAGAATCACAGAGAGATTCAGGCTAGCAGTTCCAAGAAAAACAAGATCAACTCTTTGCTCAAACTTTTTACGGTGAGTAAACAAATTTTTTTTTAAAGCCTAAGTATGATTATATCTGTGTGTATGATTCATGCATAATATTGTGCTTTGCTTATGTATTTTATTTTAAGTTTTAACTCGATATATATATCCATATGACTATACTGTATATTTTTGTTATGACCTGTTCTTCTGTGTTCAAGTTACAGAGTGAAAATAAACTAGAAAAAAATTAAATACATCTTCATCCAACTATTGTTGGGCTTGAAGTTTAAAACAAAACAAGTTTGTTTATACATGAGTCAAGATCTAAAAATGGTTTTAAGTAGGATAGTGAAATATAGCATCTGGGAATTTGATTTTATGGAGAAAATTCAAATATATGTAAAACGTGAATGTCACGAATTATCAATTCAATTATATAACTTGAATCGTCATTAGAAAATAGGATTTTTACAACAAGAATGGTGATTTTTAGCTGTGTAAGTTAAGAGCAGTTCATAGTTGATCAAGAAATGGATTTTAATCAAATTCCGGCGATTTGTGAAACTGTGAAAGTCGAGTTTTCGATTGGAGGAGGAGGAAGGCACGTCGAAGTTAGGAAAAATGGTGTTAAGCGTTCTAGTTCGTCGTAGCGACAGCGGGAGGCAAATTTAGTTTCTAACCCTAGGTTTCTCGAGGCTTGAAAAATTGGTCGCTGTGGATCCTTGGATGCATCGAGCTGCAAGTGAATTTGGGTAGAGATTGCATGGAGGCTAGTGGTGTCGTAGCCGAAGTTTCGAGACTTTAGGAGGTTGGCGTCGTCTGAACGAGGTGATTGATGGTCGGTGTATTTTTTGTCAGGAAGCTCGAAACTGTCGATGTGCGTTCTCGTGTTTCATCAGGGTCTTTGGTTGATGCGATTGAAAGAAGGATCGATTGTCAACTCGTGGGTGATCGCTTCAGGTGACGGAAGTTCGTCGGCGGTGGATGTGCATGTACAGTGGGTCGTGTGCACGTTTGGGATTTGAGATTAGGTTTCTCGAGAATGTGCTCGGGAAAGGATAGGTCTTACTCGAGTAGGTGAGGGGATTGCTTCGAGTTGGAACCTGAGTGTGTAAACATGTTTTCATGTTATTAAAGTTTAAAACCTAAACTAAACTTAAACAAAGAAATGTATATGAGAAGACGAGAAACTCAGGAAAGATAGTGGGAAACTCAAGTTTTAACTCGAGTAAACTGGGAATATTCTCGGGTTGGTTTTTAAAGTGCTTAGCGAAATAAATTAAAGTTAATCATCTTAACAATTTCAAGTATGGATGAAGTAATTAAGGGTTGACAATTTTATGTTAAGAGTTTATTTTAAGTTATGATTAATTAAGCGAACACTTAAAGAATGTTTTGAATCTTAATTAATATCTAAATTACGTAGTAAATTTAAGATAAGTGTTTGGAATTTTATTAACATTGAAGCTTTTAAGTTAGAAATACTTTGTTTCCAAAGCTATTAAGGAAGATTGTAAATGTTAAGTAAGAAGGTAAATAAGATGAATGAATTTATTTATTAATTCAATTGTAAGGTAATCAAGGATGTTAATTAATTTATAATGGTAATTAGCTATGTGATTTGGGATTAATCGATTGTAATTAAAGATTGGTATAAATAATTAGGTGTTAATTAATGGGGTATTAACAGATATTGGTTAATAATTAAGGTTATCAATCAATAATTGATGAATAGCTAATTAGTAAATTAATGTATAATTAAATGGTTATAAAGAATTAAGGATTGATTACTTTGTTTTGAAGAAGATTTATCAACAATTAAGGTTTAGTAATTGACAGTTAAAAAACGAGAATTAATCTATAGTTGAGAATTAATTAAGTGATTTATAAGATAATTAGGAAGTGGTTGATTTATTAAAAGTTAGTAATTAAGTAATATGAGCAGGATTAGGTGACAAATTCATAAGGAATTAATTTAATTTAAGTAATTAAATTAATTATGATATGAATTGATAATGCTTGAATGATGATAAGTGCTTTGGATTGACTGGTATCTCTGATATAAATTGCTTTGTGATATGATAGGTATGGGTGGACAGTGATAATGAGTTTATCTATTAATTACGGATTGCTGTGTAAAGGTGTTATCCGATAATTAAAGTTGAACTGTATTCCACTTGTATAACTTGGGTTAATATGGTATTGAACTCGAAGAGTCTGGAATCGGGTTTGTGTAATACCCGAAAACCACTTCGACTCTTCATAAATCGATATGTAAAACCAATAGACTGAAAGGAAATGACTTAACTAAGTTGAACCATTTGGTATTTAAAAAGTGATGTGTGGAATAGGTGAGGACCATAACAAATTGTAAATTTGTGTATTGATATGAGATACCCGGGCTTTATATAAGTTGTATGCTTAAATATTCCGTGTTATATGGGTTTACTCACGCTGGTTTCCAGCCTGACCCGGGTGTTACTTTGATGTAATGCTCGGGTCAGACCGAGTATTACAGATTTTCAGGTAAGGACGTTCTGGAGCTCAGGAGACGAGCTGGATGGCAGGAACGTATGGAGTGTTTCCGTTGTGATATATTTTGTTTATCTGGGATATGTTGAGTTGTATATATCCAGTGATTGTGTATATGTATAACTCTGATGTATTAAAATGAAAATTGACTGATATGGTATTCTTTTGTAAACTGTTTCTATTTGATATTATATTTTATCCGCTGCGAATGTGAGAATCTGTTTTTATGTTTCTGTTTCTTCTTCTTCTATCTCTTTCTTCTTTCCTAACTATCTGGAATTTTCGATTTCGAAATTTTCGGGTCGTTACAGTTGGTATCAGAGCCAGGTTAAGCGAAAACCTTGGCTCTGGTGGGTCTACCCATCTAAAGATAGGGTCAATAGTACCCTAGGATGAGTTGAGTGTATATATGAGAGCGTACTTGTTATTTTCTTATATAAAGATTTTAAATGACTTTATAAGTATATATTTTGATATATATAAAGCAATATTTTTACCAATAAATGTTAAGGAAATTTGTTGTAAAATTATTGGAATTAAATTAAGTGGTAATAGAAATATAACTAAAATGAAAGTAAAAATAAGTTTGAATTGGATTCAAACTGGAATTAAAATTTTGAATTTGGAGAAGAATCTTCAAAATAAGATAATAGTGAATTGATCTCCAGCTATAATAACCTTGGTTATTATCCTAAAATGATGAAATGTTTTAGGGAAATAAAACATTTAGGGAAGTATGACTTATAAATGGGAATCGAAGATAATTTAAAATTGTGAAATTTTAAGTCCAAATCCAGAAAACTTGAAATTGTTTTAAGGAAATTTGTTTTGAATAAAAACCAAAGGTGGTTTAAAAATTTAAGGTATATCTTGATGTGTAAAGGAAATAAATATGTATGAATGAGGATATACATAATATCAAAGATGGGTTGAAATAAACTCTAAATGTTGAGTTTTAAATTTGGAATGTAATGGGGAAACCCAAGGTGATAAGTTTTTGAACTTATAAGATTTATTAATGTGGAGTTTAAAATTTGAAGTGGGAATTCAAATTTGAGTAAGTTTGGCGAGGTTAAATTGAATTTAACTTAAGGGAAGTTAAATAAGTTTGGAATAAACAACCTGAATTGGAAATTTCAAGATGAAATTGAGGTTTAACTTAGGAAAGTTAAATGGGTTGATTTGGTAGGGAACTATATGTGGTCTCAGATAGGATTGAGATCTGGAATGGGTAGTGGATGATGAATGTTTTAAATAAATTGGATGATAGATTGGGGTAATATCTATCCCAATATTGGAATTAAATAGAATTAAACTTTAATTTGAAATTACTTAGGTAATTTTGATTTTTAAAGATAAAAATTAAACTTGAGAAAATGGGATCACTTTGAACATTAAAATTTGAATGTTTAAAATGAACATGTAAACTGAAATGATTAAGGATTGGTTCCAAGATTGAATTTGGGTAATAAATTGAAATTCAAAGATTTAATTGTTTAAAGGGGGTTTGAATTATTATTTGAACTTTGAAATAAGTTAAGTGAAGATAATTTAAAATGGAATTTTGAGAATTGAACTCAGAAATTAAATTGTTTAAAGGTATTGATTTGAAGATAAATGTTAATTGGATTAAAAGAATAAATCAAAATTTGAAAATTTAACTCGAATTTATATAATTCGAGATGGTTTGAAATTGAGATTTAAATTGAATTAGTTCAAACTGAATTTGATTTGAACTAATGGGAATTGTGATTTATGATGGACAAGTGTAAAATTCAAATGAGAAATTTGAATTGGATTAATTTGAAATAAAATTGAAGATATTCAAATTGGGATTGAGTCAATTTAAATGTAAGTGGAAATTTAAATTGAATTTATGGAAATGGAGATGGGGTATTAAACAGTTTGACTCTGGACTATTTTCAAAATAAATTGTTTAATATAAACCTATTTTTCCAAACTATTTACTACACAACTTTTCTTTTTAAACCTAAAACTATCTTAAACCTGTTTTACAATTACTTTGGAACTATTTAACTATTTTACAACTGTTTTATAAACTAATTACTATTTTTCTACTACTTTATAAACTGATTACTGTTTTTCAACTATTTTATAAGTAATTACTATTTTTCAATTATTTTACAGTTACTTAACTATTTTACAGTTTTACAAATTAATAATTATCTTTCAGCTATTTATCTATTTTAAAAAAATTTCAAGCTATTTTGTAAATATAAACTGGTCAGAGTTCAAACTGTTATTGAGTAAATACCCAACTGAGATAAGAATTGAAGTGATAATCCAAGTGGGGGATTTAGCCAAATGTGAATAAGTGAATAAAATCAAGTGGGGGTGAATAGAAAGGAAATTGATTTAACTGATAATCAATGAAGATAAATACGTAGGATGTACGTATATTATTCTATTCTCATAGTGATTTGATCCAGATTCGAGCACAGAATTTCGAGACAGTATTATCGATCCGAGTTGGGATTTTTCGCTCGATTTTCGACGGCGAACCTGGATATGGATTTTTGATTGATTCTGGGTATTCTCTATCATAGTTGTGACTATGCAAGGAGAATGACGGTTTCTGATCAAGAAACCAGATCTGAGTCCGCACTAGAAAGTCGGGTGGACGATACTAGTTCGGAAGTGAAATTGTGTGATCGAGTGAGCGATCAGATTGGTATTGCGTACGAATGATATGGGGACATCGTACGAGTTTGAATGAAATTGGCATTGAAAATTTGTGGATAAAAACTGAAAAGATTTTTGAAATTGAAGGTATATTTTAAGAAATTGATAATGAATAAAGGTGGAAATTGATTTTGAAGTTGTAGATAAAAGGTTATAAGATGATTTTTGAAATGGGAAATATATTTGTGAATATATGAGGAACTAAAATAAAATAAATTTAAAATTTATATTTCTATGGTAGAAATTAACTTTATAGAAATAAAGTGGAAATTAAATATTTTTCTGAGTTAAAGTTTACTTTATAATAAAAGTAAGAAATTTGGCAAGTGACTTTATAAAGTGATCAAATTTGAATATTTGATTGGGAATAAACAAAGTTACGTATCTTTGTTATATATGATAAAACTCCCCTTATTGAATCCATTGCCAGAAGAAAAAGGTTTTTTGAAAGTTTTGAAGTATACAAAGGAAACTTATATAAGTATAAAGTGATTTAAAGATTTCCCAAGAAAATTATATATATGAATATATATATAAAAGATTTTATGGAAATGGTTTTGAGAAAAAGGTTTTGGGAACCTTTGGATTTGGAAAAGGCTTTTGATTTTTGGATAAAATCAATATTGGGATTTGGGAAAGCCTGATTTGTGAATTATCGATTTTGAGAATCGATTTTGTGTAAAAGCATTTATATGAGATTCATACTAGGTGTATGATTTGGAAAATACTATATGTGTATAGTATAAAGTGTTTTGAGATTTGCTCTGGGGAAAAAGGCGCTCCCTTGAAATGAACTTCTCAGGAGTGCCACTGGGTGGTACTGCCTTGAGCCCCAAGGGGGGGTTTCTAAAGTTGATCCTGTGAGGAGTCCGAACAAAACTAGTTCCTGAGGATTATTTGTGTAGCGAAAGTCGAGGGGCTGGTGCCCACAGAGGCATTTGGGTTATGCTGTGACGACAGTGTAACTCGATGTCACTGCGATCTACTGCAGACCATAGCGAAAGTCGTGTGTGCCGCTGAGAGCCAACAGTCTACGTTTGATTTTATATCGGTAGACTGTGACACTATGGTAACATAGCGAAAGTCGCGTGAGCCGCTGAGAGCCAACAGTCTGCGTTTGATTTTACATCGGTAGACTGCGACCTATGTTAGAGTGGAGAAGTTTCATTTGACAGCGTAATCGTGTGTGCCGCTGAGAGCCAACAGTTACATGGACTTTTGCTGTGACGGCAACGTAACCCGGGATGTAACTGCGATCTGTTGTGGGTTCTATGGTGTAATCAGTTACATGGACTTTTGCTGCGATGGCAACGTAACCCAGGATGTAACTGTGACCATGGATGGGTGTGATGATTTCCAGAGCAATTTCACCAAAGATATTTCCTCTATTTTCAAAAACTATTTTCTATATTTTCAATAAAATTATTTCCAAAGTATTTTCACTAGGTGTTGGAAACGAGTTTACCGAGTACTTATAGATTTTCAGTCCTACGCCTGATCAACGTATGACCGAATTTTTGTAAGAACAAGGATAGACTTGTCAAAACATCAAGTTATAAAAGTATTTTTTAAAACTATTTTCGAATAATATTATATAGATTTTAAAGTAGTTTAAAAATGATCAAAGAAATTTACCTGATTTCAAGCATTTTACTAAAACTGGCTTCATTCCTTTTCGAGGACGAAAAGTTTTAAAGAGGGGATGATTGTGACATCCCGGGTTTTTGGCAGTATTATTTTAATAAATATTTAATTTAATTAAATATAAAATATAATTTATTATGTTAACTATATAGATATATATTTATATTTATATGTATATATGGGGATGTTTGGTAAAATAACTACAATTTGAAATATAAAATAAAAATCTAGCTTATTAACAATAATATTTTAAAAGATAAAATATAGTCTTACCAATATTTAAACAATTATATGGTTGGAATAAAATGAACCTTATAAATTTAAACTTGAAGTATAAAAACAAAATATGGTTATGAAAATGTATAAATAATATATCAGCACTAGAAAATAGATATAAACATAAGTATAAATCAATTTAATAAATAGGAAATTAAGTGTTGGATGGTTAAACTTTTAAAAGAAATAAAATAAATGTTTTAAACAACTTTATAGTTATGTAAATATAAAATGAACACTTAGAATAATTTTCAAAATTTAATATGAATATATGTATTATGATATGAACATTATAAGAATTTGGTAGTTAAGTTTATATCTAAAATAAATTATGGCCAAGTCAAATATAGATAAGTATAAGCTTGTCAAACAAGCCAATGTAAATAAATGCAAGCCACCAAAAAAATCATATCAGCCTCCAAACTAACAAAAAAAAAAAATCTCTGGATAACATTTTTAAAATCGTTTTCAGTACAAGAAAAATCTTGCATCAATATCCTGTACCAGTATCACAGCCTGTATACTTTCTCCTATATATCATCTCATATGTTTCCTTCGTTCATTAATCTAAAAAAAAAAAATATAACAACCTGAAACTAAAATAGATTGGCAAAATATCTAGATATAAAGTAAAAGGACATGGCTGTATACTTGTAAGGAAGCATCAACATTAAATGCAATTAATTCAAGCTCAAACCAGGTCAATTCGAAGTGTATATGAATCAGTTCAATTCCTGTAGAATGTCTGCTAGTCAAAGAAGGAGGCTACAAAGGAAAATCTCTGACCCAAACAAGATATGTTTTACACCAGTAAACACCTTTTCTCTATATATGTATATCACCTAGTCCTTGTTCGTTCAGAGAAATACTTAACATTTCTACCTTGCGAATTTAAAATAACAACTTCATTTAAACAACCAAGAGAATCACAGAGAGATTCAGGCTAGCAGTTCCAAGAAAAACAAGATCAACTCTTTGCTCAAACTTTTTACGGTGAGTAAACAAATTTTTTTTTAAAGCCTAAGTATGATTATATCTGTGTGTATGATTCATGCATAATATTGTGCTTTGCTTATGTATTTTATTTTAAGTTTTAACTCGATATATATATCCATATGACTATACTGTATATTTTTGTTATGACCTGTTCTTCTGTGTTCAAGTTACAGAGTGAAAATAAACTAGAAAAAAATTAAATACATCTTCATCCAACTATTGTTGGGCTTGAAGTTTAAAACAAAACAAGTTTGTTTATACATGAGTCAAGATCTAAAAATGGTTTTAAGTAGGATAGTGAAATATAGCATCTGGGAATTTGATTTTATGGAGAAAATTCAAATATATGTAAAACGTGAATGTCACGAATTATCAATTCAATTATATAACTTGAATCGTCATTAGAAAATAGGATTTTTACAACAAGAATGGTGATTTTTAGCTGTGTAAGTTAAGAGCAGTTCATAGTTGATCAAGAAATGGATTTTAATCAAATTCCGGCGATTTGTGAAACTGTGAAAGTCGAGTTTTCGATTGGAGGAGGAGGAAGGCACGTCGAAGTTAGGAAAAATGGTGTTAAGCGTTCTAGTTCGTCGTAGCGACAGCGGGAGGCAAATTTAGTTTCTAACCCTAGGTTTCTCGAGGCTTGAAAAATTGGTCGCTGTGGATCCTTGGATGCATCGAGCTGCAAGTGAATTTGGGTAGAGATTGCATGGAGGCTAGTGGTGTCGTAGCCGAAGTTTCGAGACTTTAGGAGGTTGGCGTCGTCTGAACGAGGTGATTGATGGTCGGTGTATTTTTTGTCAGGAAGCTCGAAACTGTCGATGTGCGTTCTCGTGTTTCATCAGGGTCTTTGGTTGATGCGATTGAAAGAAGGATCGATTGTCAACTCGTGGGTGATCGCTTCAGGTGACGGAAGTTCGTCGGCGGTGGATGTGCATGTACAGTGGGTCGTGTGCACGTTTGGGATTTGAGATTAGGTTTCTCGAGAATGTGCTCGGGAAAGGATAGGTCTTACTCGAGTAGGTGAGGGGATTGCTTCGAGTTGGAACCTGAGTGTGTAAACATGTTTTCATGTTATTAAAGTTTAAAACCTAAACTAAACTTAAACAAAGAAATGTATATGAGAAGACGAGAAACTCAGGAAAGATAGTGGGAAACTCAAGTTTTAACTCGAGTAAACTGGGAATATTCTCGGGTTGGTTTTTAAAGTGCTTAGCGAAATAAATTAAAGTTAATCATCTTAACAATTTCAAGTATGGATGAAGTAATTAAGGGTTGACAATTTTATGTTAAGAGTTTATTTTAAGTTATGATTAATTAAGCGAACACTTAAAGAATGTTTTGAATCTTAATTAATATCTAAATTACGTAGTAAATTTAAGATAAGTGTTTGGAATTTTATTAACATTGAAGCTTTTAAGTTAGAAATACTTTGTTTCCAAAGCTATTAAGGAAGATTGTAAATGTTAAGTAAGAAGGTAAATAAGATGAATGAATTTATTTATTAATTCAATTGTAAGGTAATCAAGGATGTTAATTAATTTATAATGGTAATTAGCTATGTGATTTGGGATTAATCGATTGTAATTAAAGATTGGTATAAATAATTAGGTGTTAATTAATGGGGTATTAACAGATATTGGTTAATAATTAAGGTTATCAATCAATAATTGATGAATAGCTAATTAGTAAATTAATGTATAATTAAATGGTTATAAAGAATTAAGGATTGATTACTTTGTTTTGAAGAAGATTTATCAACAATTAAGGTTTAGTAATTGACAGTTAAAAAACGAGAATTAATCTATAGTTGAGAATTAATTAAGTGATTTATAAGATAATTAGGAAGTGGTTGATTTATTAAAAGTTAGTAATTAAGTAATATGAGCAGGATTAGGTGACAAATTCATAAGGAATTAATTTAATTTAAGTAATTAAATTAATTATGATATGAATTGATAATGCTTGAATGATGATAAGTGCTTTGGATTGACTGGTATCTCTGATATAAATTGCTTTGTGATATGATAGGTATGGGTGGACAGTGATAATGAGTTTATCTATTAATTACGGATTGCTGTGTAAAGGTGTTATCCGATAATTAAAGTTGAACTGTATTCCACTTGTATAACTTGGGTTAATATGGTATTGAACTCGAAGAGTCTGGAATCGGGTTTGTGTAATACCCGAAAACCACTTCGACTCTTCATAAATCGATATGTAAAACCAATAGACTGAAAGGAAATGACTTAACTAAGTTGAACCATTTGGTATTTAAAAAGTGATGTGTGGAATAGGTGAGGACCATAACAAATTGTAAATTTGTGTATTGATATGAGATACCCGGGCTTTATATAAGTTGTATGCTTAAATATTCCGTGTTATATGGGTTTACTCACGCTGGTTTCCAGCCTGACCCGGGTGTTACTTTGATGTAATGCTCGGGTCAAACCGAGTATTACAGATTTTCAGGTAAGGACGTTCTGGAGCTCAGGAGACGAGCTGGATGGCAGGAACGTATGGAGTGTTTCCGTTGTGATATATTTTGTTTATCTGGGATATGTTGAGTTGTATATATCCAGTGATTGTGTATATGTATAACTCTGATGTATTAAAATGAAAATTGACTGATATGGTATTCTTTTGTAAACTGTTTCTATTTGATATTATATTTTATCCGCTGCGAATGTGAGAATCTGTTTTTATGTTTCTGTTTCTTCTTCTTCTATCTCTTTCTTCTTTCCTAACTATCTGGAATTTTCGAGTTCGAAATTTTCGGGTCGTTACATTAAAAGAGTTTATATCGAAAATAGTTTCAAATTAGAATTGTTTCTTCCAATTTCACAAATCAATTCAAATCAACTTTAGTTCCAAAAATTCAATTTAAATCAATCTCAGTTCAACGATTTCAATTCAAAGGCTAAAGGTTTCAATTCAAATTTCATTAAAAACCATTTCAATTTATATCGATTTCAAATCCATGTTTGAACTACAAATTTGAACTACTTCAAATTCAATAGTTTTCAAAGTTTAAATATTCAAAAATTTACAATAACTCAAATTTGATAAATTTCATTTATATTTCAAAATTCAACTTGAAGATTTTAAATTAAATTCTTTAAACCATTCATTTAAATCAATTTTAACTTCAACATCTTAAAGCTTGGATTTTGAAAATTATTCGATTCATATAAATCAAATTGTATTTCATAATATCATTTAACTAGATTCAAAAACATTAAGGATTTAAAATCATTTAATTTAACCAATCCGGTGTCCTATATAATTTTCTACCCTATGGTCAAGTTATACGGATATTTATCATTTCAACCCGCAAAAATTTAAATTTACGGGTATATATCATTTCAACCCGCAATCCCGAGTAAAATTCAAAATCCATAAAATCACTCGAGTTTATCATTTCAACCCACAAATTTTTTTTCCAAATCTATAAGACCATTCGGGTATGTATCATTTCAACCCATATTGATTTTCCTAACAATAACTAAGGGAACATGCAGTGTGATAACAACGTATAAAATAAATATAATATCCAATCATCCAAATATCAACAAATTAAATATCCATCATAATCATCATTCAAATCAACCAATAAATCACAACAAATAAACTAGTTATCATTATCAGGTATTTAACTGGCAATTAAATTCAATATTAAATTAAATGGAAATTTACTTCAATAAACTCAAATTAAATTTAAATGACAATTTAAAATACCAAACAGCAATCAATAAATTTCAATCACATCATAAATTAATTTAACTAACATATGATGATTTAGTAGTTGTGAGTGGGTTAAAACACTCACCCTTGATTTGTCATCGATTTAAAATCCAAATAAAGCCAAAAACTCCAATAGTCTCATAATGCAGCCATACCAGTTCCATAATGTCCGGAATTCCGATACGATCACAATGGGGAAAACCGCGTGTGAATCTGAGCTCGTATGTAAAAGTTATTCGCGTTACAACATTGAATTTTAAATTTTAAATTAAAATGAATAATAAAAGAAATACCACGTTATCCTCTGCTCAGACACGTACGCGACCTAAAGCACGAACCCTACAGGCATATGCTCGAACCAGCCGCCACCTATACTTGACAAACGCTGCCGCCACGATGGCTCCTACCACGATCTGACCTCACCTCTGCCTTTGCCACCACCGGCCGACCATACACTATGACGCCACCCACACCGGCCGACCAGAAACCCACCCCCGTCGTGCCAAATAACTCCAAATTCTGGCGATCTCCGACCACAATATGACCGACGAACACCACCACAAAGACCTGCTCTCCATCCTCTTCCAAACGCCGCTTCCCAATCGACAAACGGCCACCGATCCACTGTTGGATCGTAAACCCTAGAAATGGACGGCTGAGAAAGATCGCCAATTTCTAGCCAAACCATGATTCGAATCGAAAAACGAACATCAGCAGGAGATTGCGCTTGTCGAGAGCTTTCCAATGATATATAATTTACTATGATTTGAGGAGTTTGAAATTTGTAATTGATTTTGATTTGCAATTGAATTTGGGGATTATGGTTTCTGCCATTGAAGGAAGGAAGGAGCAGATGGGAAGTTGATGTACGTACAGGAATCAGAAATGAGAAACAACTACGTTTTATAACAGCCTATATATAGGCAAAGGTAGATAAGAAAGAATGGACATATCGAATTGGGTTGAAACGATAACGACGACCCGAAAAGCCCGTTTTGTTTCCGAAACGAAAGTGGGTCATCCAATATATCGAAATATAGGTTTTCTATAATTTTAAACTGAATGGAACTAGTTTCAAGATGCAATTCCATTGTATAGAGAAGTTAGCTTTCAAAATCAGATTATGTTCATTTAAATTCTTTTGATTGATTTCTACACGTTTCGAGCTTGCACGATCAAACGACAAGTCTGATCGCAACAAAAATCAAAATCCTACAATAATTCACTGTTACGAATCCGATGAGAGTGGTTTCGTCGAAATCCGAGACGTTGTCCAAAATGGCTATTTTCACATTAATTAAATAAATTATTGTTAAATTAATTTAATCACTTTTAAATTCAAATTTAATAGTTAACAATTTCATCATTCTTGATTACAAAGAAATTTATAATCTTTTAAAATAAATTTTCCATGTCAAATCCAATATTTAAATATTGCACAAATTTCATGTTTAATTACCACTGTAATAAAATCTCAGTTAATTATATTTTAATCTCAATCAAATTCTTATTTTTTGATTCTCACCTTTATTATTAAATCACAATTACTGTACGAATATAATTAACATTAGTTTACATTTTATTACATTCATATTCTTTAGTTATCATCTTATTTCAAATTAACTGTAATATTAAATTATATTAATTCACATTGATTTTAAAATTAATTTCAAAAATAATGAAATGATAATTAAACAGTTATTACACATTGATAATTCTAACAGATTTCTACGTTTATTGTTTACAAACAAAGCTAATAAACTCACATACAAATTTATTGATTTCATATTCCTTAATAAACCTATTCTAATTTACAACATATAATTTCCATATTAAATCCAAAATTTAATTTATTCTGTAACGACCCAGAAATTTTGATAATTAAAATTCGAATATTTAATTAATTTTAAATATTAATAAATTGAATTTAGAAGTCGAATGATTTATTTTTCGAATATTGGATTTAATTTGGTTAATTAAATCGATAAATTAAATAGTGAAATCCCAGAATAATTGAAAATCGAGTTTAATATGATTGAAAATGATTTGGAAAGTTATATTAAATCATACTGGAGTTATAGAAAGGTTATAGAACTTTCAGAATCGAATTTGGAATTAATCTGTGAAAATTGAATATTTTAATATTTAATTATCGACTGAAAAATAGCCAATTTCCGAACAGTCTCAGAATTGAACGAAACCAGTTCCATTGGATCCGTAATAGTTAGTTATTATCGGATTTCAATTTTCGTAGCAATCGGAGTTGTCGTTTGACCCTGGCAACTCGAAACGCATCGATATCGTTTTAATTTTAAATCGTCGAGTTAAAACAGTCATTTTTCAAACAGTCTCGGATTTCGACGAAACCAGTTTCATCGGATCCGTAATGTGATATTATTGTAAGATTTCAAATTTCGTAATTTTTGAATTTACCGTTTGTCCGGTACAAATTAAAACGCCTCGAAATCGATTTAAATCGGTTTAATTTAAATTGATCGTTTTTTGTCATATCTCACACAGACGATCGAATTAGCTTCCGAAACACGTTCCATTGCGTTCGGAACGCGGGGTAAACCTTAGAAACGTCAGCCGGCACATTCGATTCGGAGTTCGGAAAATTTCGATGAATAGTAAATTGGGCAATTTTCTATATAAGCACCTCCATATTCTCATTTGCAAAGAAAACCCTCATTCTCTCCAGCCGGCCCTAATCGTTTTCAATGGCTGAGAATTTCTATTCTTCTTCCTCCAAAATCTTCAAATCTGTTCAATGATTTAACAAACCTTCAACTAAGAAAATGAAGAGCATCACGAGCACTACGATGTGAACGGTCGTGATTGGATTTAGGCGAGTAAATCAACGGCAAAACGCCAGGGAGGGGCACGCGTTTGGACGGGATTTTCGAGGTGATGGCTGAGCTGGGTAGGGCCGCACTTGGCGCGGAAGTCGAGGTGGCATGGGGCTTTCCTTTGGTGTTCGTCGATCATTTCCAGGTGGTCGTCTGGGGGGTGCGGCAGTTGGACGAAGGGAATGGTGATGGGTTCGTTTTCACGAACGATACCTGGGAGCATTTTTCACGCGTGAGAGAAGAGGAGGGAGAAGCGGCCAGATCTGCATTTGAATAATCAAGGGCCGAGATTTATTAGGTTTAAAAATAATAAGAAATTTGTTAATTTATTTTATTTAAATCGTATAATCTTTGTAATGCGATAACTTCTTCATACGTTATCAGATTTCGATGAAACAAAGTGCGTTGGAATCGTATTTGCGAATACTACGCGATGCAATTGGTTTGGAGTCGTTTGGAGTCAATGAAAATTTCGGGTAAAATTAAACGCGCGTTTAATTTTATTCGAAATAAACGCTGGATCAGAATTAAAATCTCGGTGAGATCTTCTCACTCAAATTTGAATGTGGAATTATTTACAGTTATTGATTGATGATTGACTGTTTGAATGTGCTATTAGATATTATAGGATATATATCTATATATAGCAGTATATACATATTGGCATATGTATATATTGGATTGATGATTTCCCGCCTCGTATAGCGGATGAGACCCTATTGCGCCGTTAGTAAGCGGATTTATAAAAAAACCTATATACCGCGATAATTCCGTACTGGAGCGGAATTGGTATTGTGCTAACATCTGTGGATGCAGGGAAACAGGTTGGAGGGATCCAACTGGATTCCTCACCGTATTGATTATTTACAGATATTGATGTATATTCTGTTATCATATCGATATATGATATTGACTGTTGTGATGGACTAATTGATGCTGTTGCATCATCGGATTCAGTTTTGAAATGTAAAAATAACGACTTTTATTTTAAAAAGGATTTTAAAGTGATTTTTGAAAAATAGGCGTTTATCGATTTTTTTGAATTGATTTATTTCAGAAAGAGAAACGTCTAGAATTTTGAAGTTATAAAAGTTAAGATTTTTGTGAATTATGACCGTAAGGTCATTTTTGAAATAAAAGTCGATTTATTTATAAAATGGTTTAAGCTGGGATTTTTGAATAACTATAAACGAGTTGTATAGGAAGATTTATAAAATGGATATTTTATTGATAAAAATATTGGACTTATAAAACGAATTTTTATAAGTGTTGAAAAGAAGTATAAAAGGATTTCATAAGTGAATGAAATCAATAGATTTATAACGTAAAGTTATAAAGGGAATAAATGTTGTAGAATAAACGATTTATAAGTAATTTACTTATAAATTAGATTTTTGCACGTAATTGGGATATAAATAGAAATTGCCAAATGAAATGATTTCCTAAGTTGAAGTTGTTATGAAGTATAAATGTGATTTATAAACGTTGTTTATAAATCTGAAATCACTTATTTTGATAAGTAAATTTAGAAGTCAATAAAAGGAAATTTTGTAAATCGAAGTTGTTAGAAAATATAAAGGTGAATTTATAAACGTTGTTTTATGAATTTGAAATCAATCAAATTTGATGAATGTAATATAGAAGTTATTAAGGAAATTTTATCCACGATTTTGGATAGTGGATAATTCTTGGAATAAAACGTGTAGAAAAGATTGAAATATAATTATTGAAGTATATTCACGATTTTGGACAGTGAATATATTATTAAATAAAATGGATATGTTTCGGGAAAGCGATATTTGAAATGAAGTGATTGTTTTAAAAGATGTTTTAAAACGTGTGAAATATCGAAATCATAGGTTTCAACAGTTCTTGTTGAAATAGACGTTTTCGAGAAATTTAAGGAAATGATGGACTATAACACTGTTGTTATAGTAAATGATTTCCGAAAGGAAATGTTTTGATGTAGTATTGGGATTTATATATCTATCTAAATCCGAATCCCTATACTAGTGATTTCGAGTCGTCGTAACGATGTTTTACGCAACATTCGTTTTGACTCAAATAAAATGTGTTTAAAGAATGATTTCCTTAAAGAATGAAATGTATACTTAATATTGATTTAAGTATATTGAATATTTTCAAATGTTGAAAATAAATGATTTGTGAAATACTTATTATTAAATAAGTATGGAAATGCTTTTCCAATATGAAACGAAGGGTTTGAAATTTTATCTTTTAAAGATAAATTGAAAAGTGAATATTTGGAAATTTGTTTTCAAAACGGTTAAGTGTGGAAATTTTATATCTAGTAAAGATATTTTTGGAAGATGAAATAATTTGGAAAATTATTTGGAATCTGATGATGTTGCGCATCTTTATTGATAGTTAAATAACCGACTATCAATAATTACCTTTAGATAGGTATTTGTTGTGAATTGGATGAAATTGAATGCCACACTTATTTTTGAAAAATCGCTCACTATTCGGGTTAACCGGGAAAGGACCATGGGGTCGTATAACCCATTCCGAATATGTGATACGTCGTTATGAATCGCATTTGAAGACCGGTGTTGAAGACCGGATATTTTTGAAAACGGAAGGATTACCGTCGAGTTACTCTACATCGGCTGATCTCCGATTTAGAGGTTTTATCACCCTTAGTGACGGGAAGTCCTGACGTGATTGAAAATTATCCGGAAATGCAAGGGCTTCGTGAGAAGTGCCTTCGGTTCTGTTCGATCCCGGAACAGACTTGTATGGATTGTGTGTCTGACGTTACAATTTGAGATATAAAGCTGATTTCTTTCAAATACATTTCTGTTGGTGGCGGAGAATTTATTCTTTTAGCTTAACACCCTTCTCTGAGACATACGAGCTCAGAGGTTATGTAGTTGAAATTTATCAGCGATATATCCCAATTTGGTAACGTGGCACACTGAGTGTTGCTGTGAAATGATCAGTGTTTGATCATTTGTGATATGATCATTTGTTTGATCTTATATCTTTGTGATCATAGGTTGATCATTTTGTTTGACCCGAAGCAGGGTTTTTTTGAGAAAGCGTAGCTTTGTGGACGAGACTTCGTCGAGCCTCACACCCCGGAAATGGTCGAAACAGGAAGGATGCAGCAAGGTTCTAGGGAGTAGCGCCCCTTAGTGTATGTCATTCCTTCTGGATAAAGGTGGTATCATGGTATGGAGCCCAGATACTTAACCTCTGTGGTTACTGCATTATTATTATCTATGTGGTTTGTTGGAAATCGGGGATCCTCGGGAAGATCGGTGACGATCGGGGGATGGCATACGCGTGTCAGTAGTTACCTATTTTTGCAGAGGTAACCCGGCCTTGTGTTGGCAGAGATCTAACCGTAATGTTAGGTTATTTCTCGGGTCGTCTATTCCAGGGACGTACCCATCGTGGATAGGAAGTTCCTTAGCCTGACCATTTGTTGGAAATCCAAAGAAACAATACGCGACATGTACGGTTTTAGTTGTATTACCTGCTATGGAATGTGGCGGTAACCTGCTATTGAACATAGTAGCTATAGTAGGCATACGATACTGGTCGTATGTTGGCTAAGATTAATATTATACTTTCGAAATGATTTCTACACTATGCACTAATAATAATATCAAAAATGATTTGATTTTGCGTAGTAAGCATCTTTGACTATCATAAGAAGAAATCTCCTCCAATTCTGCGTTTGCATTGTGTGTGTGGTGGGAGGTCTTATGGTAGTTTCATTTTCCAAAAGCATTGCGAAATTACTTTAAAGTTTCCTGTTGTTTATTTTAAAGATAAACTGTTTTACGATCTCACACCAGTCACCATGACTGACTCGGAGTTTATTGTTTCCCTTCTAAACTCTGGGTGCCCACCAATTTCCACACGGGCAGCCTAGAGTTATATTATCAGGATATTCTGGATATTCTGGAGCTTGGAGATAAGCTGGATGACGAGACGTAGTATTTGTATCTGATAGTATTTATTCCGCTGTGTATTCTGTATAAGGACAAGTTATATAACTGTCCATTGTTGTATATTGACTCTGATGATATGATGTGATGTAATGTAATAATAGATATAATCCTTTTGTTTTTAAATGATATTCATTTATCTATTATATATTGTTCCGCTGCGATATGTGAGATTCTGATATTGTTTTCTATTTCTGTTTCTGCTCTTGTTGTTTTGTTGTTCTTCTTTCTTTTTCTTCTATCTTCTTCTTCTATTTTTTTTTCTTTTTCTTAAAACCATAACTTTTCGGGTTTCCGGCATTCGATCGCTCAGCAGTCGATAAAGTGAGTATCGATGTTGAATTTTCGAAAGTCGAAAATTTTCGGGATGTTACAAGTGGTATCAGAGCATATGGTTAAGCGACAACCCTGCTCTGTTGGGTGTTACTCATTAGAGATAGAGTCAGTAGTACTCTAGAATGAGTTTGAGTGTAATAATAGATACGAGTGCGTATTTGTTATTTGAATATAAAAATGTTTTATATTGTGATGATTGGTTTGTTGAGTGGTATATGGATTCTGGTCGGTATTGTCCGTACAACTCTATCGATAGGGATCTCTAAACACTTATATAGAACAATTCGGCACAGTATTGATTTTAAATAGGGTTAATGAGATAATTTTGCCCAAAACTATTTTTGTATAGAAAAGAAATGTTTTTCTATAAAGTACTATAGTATATGGTTGCATGGATGTTAGGAAGTAATAATAGTGAATTATTATTACTGAAATTGAATAAGAGATAAATCCATATACAAATGAAATTTGAGAATATAAATTATAAATGTGATTTGTAATTTGAGACGGAATTCCAGAGAAGTTTTTGGAAATGTTTGAAAAGAATTTGAAAATTTTGGAGATTTGGAAAGTTTAAATCATTTTTGATTTGAAAATGAATTTCAAAGGTTTTGAAAAGTATTTTGAAGAGATGAAAAGCTCTAAACTCTTTTCGGTCGCTGGAAAATAACTTCGATGATGACCGCGGCATCGTTGGTGTTCATTTTCGGGTTTCCAAAAGAGAAATTGCTGCCAAATTGTTTTAAATGGAAGTTGTTTGAAAATTTAGGTTTTGTTTTGGAAATTCAAAGGATAATTTGAATTGTTTTCAAAAATGGTTTTGAAAAGATTGAAAAGACTCTGGGATCCTATTTAAAATATTTATGAGAATAATAAATGAGTTGATAACTTATACAATTTATTGTGAATTTAGATTGAATAAATTTAACTTAAGGAATTTTGAGTTAAATTAAAGTTAGTATAAGTGAATCAATAAAAAAAAAAAAATTCAAGTAGTAATTTTTGAATATAAGTTATATAACTTATAAAATTGAGAATCTGAATTGGATTGATAAACGAATTAAGCTATTGAACTAATTGAATGTTGAATCAGTCTAATGTAAATGAATTAGTGAATGAGTTTCAGAATGAATAAATAAAGAATTGCAATTGTAAGTGCAAGAGAATAAAATTGAAATGTTAAGATTCATTTTGAATTTGTAAGAAAGTAAGACTGAATTTGAATTTGATTGTGAAGTATTACACTAAAATTAGTAAGCGAAACTAAGTGAAAAAAAATAGTGATATGAATCAGCTATAATTGGAAGATAAAATTCAATATTTCAGAATAGAAGTTAAATAGAATTCAAATTGAATTGAATTCAAATGGAATTTGAAATGTAAAATTGGATGAAAAGAATATATAACTTCAATAGTAAGCTAAAAATGATATAAGCAGTTTGTATTGAAAATTTTGTAATTGAATGTACGAAATGGTTTGAATATATGCAACTAGATATTATGGCTAGTAGGATATACAGGTATAAAGGAATTGGAATTTAATTTCGAAGATAAATTTGAATGGCTCGACAAAAGGTAAGTATTTGAATTCGAATATGAGATTTGATGACTTATTTCTCTAGCCGCTTGGCTTTTTCTTTTTCTTTTTGAAATCTGAGAGTCCGTAGGGACGTTTTGTAGTCGTGCCATGTTAACCGCGCAAAGGAGACGCTGGCGAAATTTTCTGAAAATTTAAGGCGTTAGAAAATTTTTGAGAAAATTTTGAAAGTGTAAAATTTGAATTTAAACTCGAATTCGAATTTTGAAGTAAACAATGCTATTTGAAACTTATAATTGAAGTTAGAAAGCTAGTTGAATGATAACGAATCTTTAATAGAAAGATTTGTTTTGATGAATTGAAAATTGATAAAACTATTGAATTGTGAAAAATAGTAGACGAGTTAAGGACCTTTCTTCCTGACTTGTAATTTCGAGGACGAAATTCTTTTAAGGGGGGAAGTCTGTAACGACCCAGAAATTTTGATAATTAAAATTCGAATATTTAATTAATTTTAAATATTAATAAATTGAATTTAGAAGTCGAATGATTTATTTTTCGAATATTGGATTTAATTTGGTTAATTAAATCGATAAATTAAATAGTGAAATCCCAGAATAATTGAAAATCGAGTTTAATATGATTGAAAATGATTTGGAAAGTTATATTAAATCATACTGGAGTTATAGAAAGGTTATAGAACTTTCAGAATCGAATTTGGAATTAATCTGTGAAAATTGAATATTTTAATATTTAATTATCGACTGAAAAATAGCCAATTTCCGAACAGTCTCAGAATTGAACGAAACCAGTTCCATTGGATCCGTAATAGTTAGTTATTATCGGATTTCAATTTTCGTAGCAATCGGAGTTGTCGTTTGACCCTGGCAACTCGAAACGCATCGATATCGTTTTAATTTTAAATCGTCGAGTTAAAACAGTCATTTTTCAAACAGTCTCGGATTTCGACGAAACCAGTTTCATCGGATCCGTAATGTGATATTATTGTAAGATTTCAAATTTCGTAATTTTTGAATTTACCGTTTGTCCGGTACAAATTAAAACGCCTCGAAATCGATTTAAATCGGTTTAATTTAAATTGATCGTTTTTTGTCATATCTCACACAGACGATCGAATTAGCTTCCGAAACACGTTCCATTGCGTTCGGAACGCGGGGTAAACCTTAGAAACGTCAGCCGGCACATTCGATTCGGAGTTCGGAAAATTTCGATGAATAGTAAATTGGGCAATTTTCTATATAAGCACCTCCATATTCTCATTTGCAAAGAAAACCCTCATTCTCTCCAGCCGGCCCTAATCGTTTTCAATGGCTGAGAATTTCTATTCTTCTTCCTCCAAAATCTTCAAATCTGTTCAATGATTTAACAAACCTTCAACTAAGAAAATGAAGAGCATCACGAGCACTACGATGTGAACGGTCGTGATTGGATTTAGGCGAGTAAATCAACGGCAAAACGCCAGGGAGGGGCACGCGTTTGGACGGGATTTTCGAGGTGATGGCTGAGCTGGGTAGGGCCGCACTTGGCGCGGAAGTCGAGGTGGCATGGGGCTTTCCTTTGGTGTTCGTCGATCATTTCCAGGTGGTCGTCTGGGGGGTGCGGCAGTTGGACGAAGGGAATGGTGATGGGTTCGTTTTCACGAACGATACCTGGGAGCATTTTTCACGCGTGAGAGAAGAGGAGGGAGAAGCGGCCAGATCTGCATTTGAATAATCAAGGGCCGAGATTTATTAGGTTTAAAAATAATAAGAAATTTGTTAATTTATTTTATTTAAATCGTATAATCTTTGTAATGCGATAACTTCTTCATACGTTATCAGATTTCGATGAAACAAAGTGCGTTGGAATCGTATTTGCGAATACTACGCGATGCAATTGGTTTGGAGTCGTTTGGAGTCAATGAAAATTTCGGGTAAAATTAAACGCGCGTTTAATTTTATTCGAAATAAACGCTGGATCAGAATTAAAATCTCGGTGAGATCTTCTCACTCAAATTTGAATGTGGAATTATTTACAGTTATTGATTGATGATTGACTGTTTGAATGTGCTATTAGATATTATAGGATATATATCTATATATAGCAGTATATACATATTGGCATATGTATATATTGGATTGATGATTTCCCGCCTCGTATAGCGGATGAGACCCTATTGCGCCGTTAGTAAGCGGATTTATAAAAAAACCTATATACCGCGATAATTCCGTACTGGAGCGGAATTGGTATTGTGCTAACATCTGTGGATGCAGGGAAACAGGTTGGAGGGATCCAACTGGATTCCTCACCGTATTGATTATTTACAGATATTGATGTATATTCTGTTATCATATCGATATATGATATTGACTGTTGTGATGGACTAATTGATGCTGTTGCATCATCGGATTCAGTTTTGAAATGTAAAAATAACGACTTTTATTTTAAAAAGGATTTTAAAGTGATTTTTGAAAAATAGGCGTTTATCGATTTTTTTGAATTGATTTATTTCAGAAAGAGAAACGTCTAGAATTTTGAAGTTATAAAAGTTAAGATTTTTGTGAATTATGACCGTAAGGTCATTTTTGAAATAAAAGTCGATTTATTTATAAAATGGTTTAAGCTGGGATTTTTGAATAACTATAAACGAGTTGTATAGGAAGATTTATAAAATGGATATTTTATTGATAAAAATATTGGACTTATAAAACGAATTTTTATAAGTGTTGAAAAGAAGTATAAAAGGATTTCATAAGTGAATGAAATCAATAGATTTATAACGTAAAGTTATAAAGGGAATAAATGTTGTAGAATAAACGATTTATAAGTAATTTACTTATAAATTAGATTTTTGCACGTAATTGGGATATAAATAGAAATTGCCAAATGAAATGATTTCCTAAGTTGAAGTTGTTATGAAGTATAAATGTGATTTATAAACGTTGTTTATAAATCTGAAATCACTTATTTTGATAAGTAAATTTAGAAGTCAATAAAAGGAAATTTTGTAAATCGAAGTTGTTAGAAAATATAAAGGTGAATTTATAAACGTTGTTTTATGAATTTGAAATCAATCAAATTTGATGAATGTAATATAGAAGTTATTAAGGAAATTTTATCCACGATTTTGGATAGTGGATAATTCTTGGAATAAAACGTGTAGAAAAGATTGAAATATAATTATTGAAGTATATTCACGATTTTGGACAGTGAATATATTATTAAATAAAATGGATATGTTTCGGGAAAGCGATATTTGAAATGAAGTGATTGTTTTAAAAGATGTTTTAAAACGTGTGAAATATCGAAATCATAGGTTTCAACAGTTCTTGTTGAAATAGACGTTTTCGAGAAATTTAAGGAAATGATGGACTATAACACTGTTGTTATAGTAAATGATTTCCGAAAGGAAATGTTTTGATGTAGTATTGGGATTTATATATCTATCTAAATCCGAATCCCTATACTAGTGATTTCGAGTCGTCGTAACGATGTTTTACGCAACATTCGTTTTGACTCAAATAAAATGTGTTTAAAGAATGATTTCCTTAAAGAATGAAATGTATACTTAATATTGATTTAAGTATATTGAATATTTTCAAATGTTGAAAATAAATGATTTGTGAAATACTTATTATTAAATAAGTATGGAAATGCTTTTCCAATATGAAACGAAGGGTTTGAAATTTTATCTTTTAAAGATAAATTGAAAAGTGAATATTTGGAAATTTGTTTTCAAAACGGTTAAGTGTGGAAATTTTATATCTAGTAAAGATATTTTTGGAAGATGAAATAATTTGGAAAATTATTTGGAATCTGATGATGTTGCGCATCTTTATTGATAGTTAAATAACCGACTATCAATAATTACCTTTAGATAGGTATTTGTTGTGAATTGGATGAAATTGAATGCCACACTTATTTTTGAAAAATCGCTCACTATTCGGGTTAACCGGGAAAGGACCATGGGGTCGTATAACCCATTCCGAATATGTGATACGTCGTTATGAATCGCATTTGAAGACCGGTGTTGAAGACCGGATATTTTTGAAAACGGAAGGATTACCGTCGAGTTACTCTACATCGGCTGATCTCCGATTTAGAGGTTTTATCACCCTTAGTGACGGGAAGTCCTGACGTGATTGAAAATTATCCGGAAATGCAAGGGCTTCGTGAGAAGTGCCTTCGGTTCTGTTCGATCCCGGAACAGACTTGTATGGATTGTGTGTCTGACGTTACAATTTGAGATATAAAGCTGATTTCTTTCAAATACATTTCTGTTGGTGGCGGAGAATTTATTCTTTTAGCTTAACACCCTTCTCTGAGACATACGAGCTCAGAGGTTATGTAGTTGAAATTTATCAGCGATATATCCCAATTTGGTAACGTGGCACACTGAGTGTTGCTGTGAAATGATCAGTGTTTGATCATTTGTGATATGATCATTTGTTTGATCTTATATCTTTGTGATCATAGGTTGATCATTTTGTTTGACCCGAAGCAGGGTTTTTTTGAGAAAGCGTAGCTTTGTGGACGAGACTTCGTCGAGCCTCACACCCCGGAAATGGTCGAAACAGGAAGGATGCAGCAAGGTTCTAGGGAGTAGCGCCCCTTAGTGTATGTCATTCCTTCTGGATAAAGGTGGTATCATGGTATGGAGCCCAGATACTTAACCTCTGTGGTTACTGCATTATTATTATCTATGTGGTTTGTTGGAAATCGGGGATCCTCGGGAAGATCGGTGACGATCGGGGGATGGCATACGCGTGTCAGTAGTTACCTATTTTTGCAGAGGTAACCCGGCCTTGTGTTGGCAGAGATCTAACCGTAATGTTAGGTTATTTCTCGGGTCGTCTATTCCAGGGACGTACCCATCGTGGATAGGAAGTTCCTTAGCCTGACCATTTGTTGGAAATCCAAAGAAACAATACGCGACATGTACGGTTTTAGTTGTATTACCTGCTATGGAATGTGGCGGTAACCTGCTATTGAACATAGTAGCTATAGTAGGCATACGATACTGGTCGTATGTTGGCTAAGATTAATATTATACTTTCGAAATGATTTCTACACTATGCACTAATAATAATATCAAAAATGATTTGATTTTGCGTAGTAAGCATCTTTGACTATCATAAGAAGAAATCTCCTCCAATTCTGCGTTTGCATTGTGTGTGTGGTGGGAGGTCTTATGGTAGTTTCATTTTCCAAAAGCATTGCGAAATTACTTTAAAGTTTCCTGTTGTTTATTTTAAAGATAAACTGTTTTACGATCTCACACCAGTCACCATGACTGACTCGGAGTTTATTGTTTCCCTTCTAAACTCTGGGTGCCCACCAATTTCCACACGGGCAGCCTAGAGTTATATTATCAGGATATTCTGGATATTCTGGAGCTTGGAGATAAGCTGGATGACGAGACGTAGTATTTGTATCTGATAGTATTTATTCCGCTGTGTATTCTGTATAAGGACAAGTTATATAACTGTCCATTGTTGTATATTGACTCTGATGATATGATGTGATGTAATGTAATAATAGATATAATCCTTTTGTTTTTAAATGATATTCATTTATCTATTATATATTGTTCCGCTGCGATATGTGAGATTCTGATATTGTTTTCTATTTCTGTTTCTGCTCTTGTTGTTTTGTTGTTCTTCTTTCTTTTTCTTCTATCTTCTTCTTCTATTTTTTTTTCTTTTTCTTAAAACCATAACTTTTCGGGTTTCCGGCATTCGATCGCTCAGCAGTCGATAAAGTGAGTATCGATGTTGAATTTTCGAAAGTCGAAAATTTTCGGGATGTTACATATTCCTTATTTACAATTATAACAAAATTTAACTTTACAACTATTTCAATTGATTGAAATTACATTAAAATAGTTATCAGTTACATTCAAACAACATTATTAATCATTTTCTAATTATTTTTCTCATTAATAATTCACAAATTTTAATTTCTTCCAAGATTAAATTCCAAAATCTTATTTAATTTAACAATTTTAATTATCAAAAAATTACAGGCCATTACACTCTCCCCACTCAAACTTTTTGTCCTCGAAAAGGGAAAGAAGGAATTAAGAAACTAATATATTTTTATTCAAATAATCAATTCGTAAACACTTTAAACTTACATAATAAAGTATTTTAAATAAAATATATCAATTTATAAACAATTAAATCTTCCATATCCAAGTTTAATAAAAGCTTGAAAATTATTCCACTTTCCCAGAAATTTTCTAAGTCTTAAATTCACGAAAAATTTAGGCGGAGTCTCCTTTGTACGAATAGGTCCAGGAAAAATAAAAATATCAATAATTTCAATATATATCATATTTCAAAAATAAAACATCCCAAACCACGAGAAAAATAATAAAATATTGCTATAAAACCGTAATCTGAAAACGTACCTATTTATCGGACAAACAAACTTTATTTATGAAAACAAAAGCAGTAGCTATTGCTTCCATAAACCTGTATTCCACTTATATAATCCAAAATAGTGAGAATTATGTAAAAGAGAAATATTTAGTTTTTTTCAATTAGTAACAAAAGCAAATCAACACAAAACATATGCAAACAAAACAATACAACCATTATATGCAATCAAAGAAATCAACCATACATCCATAGCAACCAAAATCTAATGGTTTGTTCCGGTTCAGAAACTTCTCATCGTTCAAGGGTTATAAATAAACTACCAAGTGTACCTTACACTCAATAGTCTTAAATAATTACTTAATAGATTATTCATCCAACCTTAAACAAATTGGAGTATCATTTCCCAAACTTCCCATTAGCCAAACAATAAAGAAATTTTATATTTTATTAAATTTATTCTATTGGTCTCTTCTCACATTATTCACTTTTTCTTTTTCATTCATACAGAGTCATCGTTTATTTATTTACATTCATTTCATTGGAGTTTAATTCCCATTTATTATATATAACTTGATTTCAATTTATTATTAGTATTTATTAAGGAATCATTCAACTTAAGTCTCTTAACTTCTTAATTGACATTCATCCTTTCTTATATAGTGTCACTAAAAATTAAATCTATTTCTGAATCATTTCAACATTTTCTAAAGTTATAATCATTTACTTAATATAGTATTCACTTTTACCATTCAATCTAATTATTAACATGTCAAAACATTAACTTATGCTTATAACATTTTTTGTACATCAAAATTCATATTTATAGAAATAACTCCATTTGAACACTTTCATCACTTAGGTTTTTTTTTTGTGAAAATGGTACTTAGATACAACATGTCATTGGGACAACATAACACAAATCACATGTCAATATATGTTCGAATCACGCTACGCAAGTTTCGAACTTGTGACCTCTTGCACCAAAGTCGAATCACTTAAGTTTTAATTATATAATATTCTATTGCATATTCCTATTTAACATTACTACATTTTAAACATTTATGGTAAGTTATATATATGTTTTAAGAATGTAATTGAATGTTACACAAGTTTATCTTATACCGTTTTAGTTAACAAAAATGTTCAACCATTTACATCTTTTTAATTTTCATTATCTTTTAATTTATACTTACAAATCTCCAACTTCTTGTAATTTTCATTAATCATTTAGCTTCTAATTTCCTTTTTCATTTTAGAAGTTTTCAACTATTAAAATAGTTAAGATTTCATTTCATTACAATAATTGAAATCCCTAATTTATAGAAACTTAAGAACTGAATGTCGGGTTCATTTCAAATCATTTTGAAATAATATATATTCATATCTTTTATATATCAAATCATATTTAGAAATTTAAAATTAAGATTTTTTTATCAAAACAAATGTGTAGTAAAGCTACTATAGTGGCATTCCCACTTTGAAACTCGAAAATGAATGTTGATGATGCGGTCGTCATCATCGAAATTATTTTCCAGCGACAAGATAGGAAAGTACAGAACTTATTTCCTTTCATAATACTTTTAAAACAATTTCTTTCAACTAACATTGAAAATATTTATCCGAAAATACTTCCAAATAATACTAATACTATATTCCAAAAATACTTTGAAAACAAATTTCAAAACTGTCACATCCCGAAATTTTCGACTTTCGAAAATTCAACATCGATACTCACTTTATCGACTGCTGAGCCATCGAATGCCGGAAACCCGAAAAGTTATGGTTTTAAGAAAGAAGAAAAAGGTAGAAGAAGAAGAAAAGACAAGAAGAGAAAGAAGAACAACAACAGAACAGCATCAGAAACAGAACAATATCAGAATCTTACACATTGCAGCGGAACAATATATAATAGATAAACACTAGTCTTTTAAAACAAAGAACTATATCATTTTATACATACATCAATCATCAGAGTCAATATACAACAATGGACAGTGATATAACTTGTCCTCATACAGAATACACAGCGGAATAAATACTATCAGATACAAATACTACGTCTCGTCCTCCAGCTTATCTCCAAAGCTCCAGAATATCCAGAATATCCTGATAATATAACTCTAGGCTGCCCGTGTGGAAATTGGTGGGCACCCAGAGTTTAGAAGGGAACAATAAACTCCGAGTCAGTCATGGTGACTGGTGTGAGATCGTAAAACAGTTATTCTTTAAAATAAACAACAGGATAATTTTAAAGTCAATTCAAAATGCTTTTGGAAAATGAAACTACCATAAGACCTCCCACCACACACACAATGCAAACGCAGAATTGGAGGAGATTTCTTCTTATGATAGTCAAAGATGCTTACTACGCAAAATCAAATCATTTTTGATATTATTATTAGTGCATAGTGTAGAAAACATTTCGAAAGTAGAATATAAATCTTAGCCAGCATAGGTACCATTATATTATGCCTGCTATAGCTGCCTCCTGAGGAGACAGGTTATACAATTGAAATCGTAAAGGCTCGTATTGTTTCTTTGGATTTCCAACAAATGGTCAGGCTAAGGAACTTCCTATCCACGATGGGTACGTCCCTGGAATAGACGACCCGAGAACCTAACCGGATCTCTGCCAACACAAGGCCGGGTTACCTCTGCAAAAATAGGTAACTACTGACACGCGTATGCCATCCCCCGATCGTCACCGATCTTCCCGAGGATCCCCGATTCGCAACAAACCACAAAGTAACAATAACTGTGCAGCAACCACAGAGGTTAAGTATCTGGGCTCCATACCATGATACCACCTTTATCCAGAAGGAATGACATACACTAAGGGGCGCTACTCCCTAGAACCTTGCTGCATTCTTCCTGTTTCGACCATTTCCGGGGTGTGAGGCTCGACGAAGTCTCGTCCACAAAGCTACGCTTTCTACAAAAAGCCCTGCTTCGGGTCAAACAAAATGATCAACCTATGATCACAAAGATATAAGATCAAACAAATGATCATATCGCAAATGATCAAACACTGATCATTTCACAACAACACTCAGTATGCCACGTTACCAAATTGGGATATATCGCTGATGAATTTCAACTACATAACCTCTGAGCTCGTACGTCTCAGAGAAGGGTGTTAAGCTAAGAGAATAAATTCTCCGCCACCAACAGAAATGTATTTGAAAGAAATCAGCTTTATATCTCAAATTGTAACGTCAGACACACAATCCATACAAGTCTGTTCCGGGATCGAACAGAACCGAAGGCACTTCTCATGAAGCCCTTGCATATCCGGATAATTTTCAATCACGTCAGGACTTCCCGTCACTAAGGGTGATAAAACCTCTAAATCGAAGATCAGTCGATGTAGAGTAACTCGACGGTAATCCTTCCGTTTTCAAAAATATCCGGTCTTCAACACCGGTCTTCAAATGCGATTCATAACGACGTATCACATATTCGGAATGGGTTATACGACCCCATGGTCCTTTCCCGGCTAACCCGAATAGTGAGCGATTATTCAAAAATAAGTGTGGCATTCAAATTCATCCAATTTACAACAAATACCTACTCAAGGTAATTATTGATAGTCGGTTATTTAACTATCAATAAAGATGCGCAACATCATCAGATTCCAACTAATTTTCCAAATTATTTATCTTCAAAAATATCTTTACTAGATATAAAATTTCCACACTTAACCGTTTGAAAACAAATTTCAAATATCCACCTTCCAAATTATCTTTAAAAGATAAAGTTTCAAACCCTTCGTTTCATATTGGAAAAGCAATTCCATACTTATTTAAAAATAAGTATTTCACAAATCATTTATTTTCAACATTTGAAAATATTCAATATACTTAAATCAATATTAAGTATACATTTCATTCTTTAAGGAAATCATTCTTTAAACACATTTTTATTTGAGTCAAAACGAATGTTGCGTAAAACATCGTTACGACGACTCAAAATCACTAGTATAGGGATTCGGATTTTAATAGATATATAAACCCAATACTACATCAAAACATTTCCTTTCGGAAATCATTTACTATAACAACAGTGTTATAGTCCACCATTTCCTTAAATTTCTCGAAAACGTCTATTTCAACAAGAACTGCGGAAATCTCTGCTTTCGATTTATAATACATTTTAAAACATCTTTAAAATGTTTAACTTCATTTTTCAATATCACTTTCCCAAAACAGTATCCATTTTACTTAACAATATATTCACTGTCCAAAATCGTGAATATACTTCACTAACCACATTTCAATATTTTCTACCCATTTTTATTTCAATAATTATCCACTATCCAAAATCGCGGATATATCTCCTTTATTAAACTTCTATGTTTAACCTATCAATTTCAATTGGTTTTGAATTTATAAAACAATGTTTATAAATTTCACCTTTTATATTTTATAACAACTTCGATTTGTACATCTCCTTTATTAACAAATTCGATCAATATTTCTTTTGTAGGCAAAAATCCAATTTATAAGTTAATTCCTTATAAATCTTCTATTCTACAATTTCATTCATTTTAACTTCACAATTTATACGTCTATAAATTTCATATCTTCACAATTTTAAAATTCTATAAGATTCATATCTTCACTTATAAAAACTCGTTTTAAAATTCCAAAAATTTTAATTGATAAATATATCAATTTTTCGGTACATCTTTTATAATACTTTAAAAATCTCAATTTAACCTATTTTACAATTAAATCAACTTTCATTTCAAAAATCACACTTTGGTTATATTTCACCAAAAATCTTAACTTTTATAACTTTAAAATTCTAGACGTTTATTTTTCTGAAATAAATCAATTCAAAAATTCGATAAACGTCTACTTTTCAAAAATCACTTTAAAATCTTTTTAAAATAAAAGTCGTTATTTTTAAACTTCAAAACCGAATCCGATGATGTCACAACACCAATCAGTCCATCACAACAGTCAATATCATATATCAATATGATAACAGAATATTCATCAATATCTGTAAATAAATAAATACTGGTGAGGAATCCAGTTGGATCCCTCCAACCTGTTTCCCTGCATCCAAAAACGTCAACACAATACCAATTCCGCTCCAGTACGGAATTATCGCGGTATATGGGTTTTTATAAATCCGCTTACTAACGGCGCAATAGGGTCTCATCCGCTATACGAGGCGGGAAATCAATCAATCCAATATATACGTATGCCAATATGTATATATTGCTATATATATAGATATATACTATAATATCTAATATCAACAATCCAAACAGACAATCAAATAATAACTGAAAATTCCACTTTTCAATTTGAGTGAGAAAATCTCATCGTGATTTTAATTCTGATTTCAGCGTTTATTTCGAATGAAATTAAACAGCCGTTTAATTTCACTCAAAATTTTCACTGACCCCGAACACACCCAGATCTGCGCTGCAGCGTAGAGCGCGTCGCTGCGATTCCAGTGCTTCTGGTTTCGTCAAATTCCGATCTCGTATGAATAAATCACAGCATTTCAAAGTTTATACAAATTTAAATACAAATTAATTTCATATTCTTTTATTTGTTTTTAACCTAAACATCCCAGGCCGTTGATTTCACTTTGGAGAGATCGTGCCGTCCACACTCTTTTCCCTCACGCGATGAAGACCCAGGTTCGTTCGTTCGAACCCAAACGCGCCGCCACTTAGGGTTTCACGCCGCTCCTCATACGATCCATTATATGATGATCAGTGACCCTCCCATCGAAGCCCATCGTCTGCTCCACCATCGCCAAGAACCTTGTCGAGGTCGATTACCCTTATCGCACGCAAATCGAGCATGAATGGCAGGAAGTCACGGCCTCCTAGCAGCCTCCATGTTGCTCGAATACCCATCATCCCCATATGGATTCGAAGAGCTCGCGAAGCTCTTCGATTTGTTAGTTGAAAGTTTTCACAAATACTGAGTGGATTGAAAGAAGTTAAGGGGAGAAGATTAGACATTTTCGGCCTTTGATTTAGTAAATGGCGGCCAGGCTGAAATGAAACCCTAATTCTTTTTATTTTTTTATTTTTGTGAATAAATGGGGGGGTATTTATAGAGTTTTGAACGACACTATTTATCCGACTTTTCCGAACTCCGATTTATGCGCCGAAACTGGCGTTTCTGAGGTTTACCCCGCGTTCCGGACACAATGGAAAAGGTTTCGGAAGCTAATTCGATCGTCTGTGCGAGATATGGAATTAAACGATCAATTTAAATTAAACCGATTTAAATCGATTTCAAGGCGTTTTGACTTGCCCCGGACAAACGGTACATCCAAAAATTACGAAATTTGGAATCTTACAATAATATCACATTACGGATCCGATGAAACTGGTTTCGTCGAAATCCGAGACCGTTTGAAAAATGAGTATTTTAACTCGACGATTTAAAATTAAAAACAATTCGATGCGTTTCGAGCTGCCACGATCAAACGACAACTCCGATTGATACGAAAATTGAAATCCGATAATAACTAACTATTACGGATCCAATGGAACTGGTCTCGTTCAATTCTGAGACTGTTCGAAAATTGGCTAATTTTCAGTCGATAATTAAATATTAAAATATTCAATTTTCACAGATTAACTCCAAATTCAATTTTAAGAGTTCTAAAATATTTCTATAACTCCAGTATGATTTAATATAACCTTATAAATCATTTCCAGCACATTAAACCCATATTTCAATTATTTCTGGAATTTCAATCATTAAATTATCGATTTAATTGACCAAATTAAATCCAATATTCGAAACATAAATCATTCGACTTCTAAATTCCATTTATTAATATTTAAAATTAATTAAATATTCGAATTTTAATTATCAAAAATTCTGGGTCGTTACAGACTTCCCCCCTTAAAAGAATTTCGTCCTCGAAATTACAAGTTAGGAAGAAGATACAAAATCCGTTAACTTTCCAAAACAAACCGTTCAAATTAGATTTTCAAATCTGTTAAGTGTTTAACTTCTCCAAAATTCATAGTTAACTTCTCACAAAATCTTTACTAAGTTTTCAAATCATAACTTAGTTTTCAAAATTTTCAAATTTCTCAAAAATATTCTAATGCCTTAAATTTTCAGAAAATTTCGCCAGCGTCTCCTTTGCGCGGCTCGATCCGAAAAAAAAATGACAGTGTATATATATCACAAATATACATCCCATCAAGTGATGAGGCATCCCGTAGGGAAAAAAGTGTAAAAGTACGATATTTAATCCGAGATATGTACCTTATTATTTATTTAGCGAGCGTATACGGCTAATATAGCGCGGAAGCGAGCTCCAAATGCGAAGCAACGCCATCCGCACCTACTAAACACTCAACAAACCATATGAGAACATGTAGATATGAAAATATAGTCAATATACATCATATAGCAACATAATACTACATATGCTAACATAACAATGTATTCAAAAGCAACAGTGCAACCATCAAACAATCATCCAACTATCATCCAACAACTTCATAACCAAATCAATACAGATTCACTTCTCATTAACATTCATTGAATTGGTTTTAAATTTTAAATCATATTCGATTCATTTACATTGGATTTAATCAACATTCTCTTTCAATTCAATTAGTTTACATTCACTAATTCACATTCGTTCACTTCCAATTTGAATTTAATCACATAGCTTTCCAATTTGCTAATTCAATTTCATTAATACTTAATGAATTTTCATACACAATCAACTAACAATCAAATAACAACCAATGTATATTCAACACAACCAAATTATAAGTTTTACATTCGATTTGGTTCAACACTTTCAAATTAAATTGACTTCCATTCAATTTATTTAATTTCTCAACTTCATTAGCTTTTAATGAATTAACACTTATATTCATTATTTCATATCAATACTTCACATTAGATTGATTAACATCCAATCCATTTATTCAATTCAATTACTAATTCATTTAACAAATAAAGTTGAATTTCATTTATATAACTCAAGTTCACATTCATTTAATAAATTCCCTTTATTAATTCACTTTGATATCAAAATCAACTTCGTTCAACATTACTTAAGTTATATTCCAATTAAACATCATTTGTTTAACTTAACTTAAGTTTCCACTTATAAATCCAAATTCAAATTTTAATCCTATTTAACTTTTACCAAGGTCAAATTTCTTCACTTATTCAAAATTCATATTAAATCCAGATTTCATATTCCACAATCTCAACTTAGATTTAATTGATTCACTTATACTTACTTTAATTTAACTTCATCCTTTAAGTTAAATTTATTCTATCAGAATTTAAATTATATAAGTTATCAATCCATTCAATTCCAGAATCTTTTCAATCTTTCAAAACTATTTTGAAATCTGTTCAAATTTATCTTTTGAATTCCCAAAACAAAATCCAAAATTTCCCAATCAACCTTTATTTAAAATATTCTGGCAGCAATTCCTCTTTTGGAAACCCGAAAATGAATTCTAATGATGTGGCCATCATCATCAGGATTATTTTCCAGCGACCTGAAAAGAGTTTAGAGCTTTCATCACTCTAAAACATTTTTCCAAAATATCAAATCCTTTCAAAACACTTCTCTGGAATTTTATTTCAGATTATAAATCACAATTACAAATCTTTTACTTATATAACTTCACTTTATATATATAAGATTATTCCACAATTGTAAATCATATTAATTATAACTTCATCTTTATAATTCATTGGTTTATACAATTTACTCTTTCACAATTGTTGTTTTATTTAACTTATTCAAACAACTTTAATTAACTTGTATATATTTACATTTTTAACAACCAAACAATCTATTCATATATACTTTAATAATTTCCGAAAAATTATTCCTTTATATACAAAGCATAATTGAGGTAAAATTATTTCATTTACCCAATTTAAAACAATATTGTGCCGAATTGTTCTATACAAGTGTTTAGAGATCCCTATCGATAGAGTTGTACGGACAATACCGACCAGAATCCATATACCACTCAACAAACCAATCATCACAATATAAAACAAATTTTATATTCACTAACAAATACGCACTCGTATCTATTATTACACTCAACTCATCCTAGAGTACTACTGACTCTATCTCTAATGAGTAACACCCAACAGAGCAGGGTTGTCGCTTAACCATATGCTCTGATACCACTTTGTCACATCCCGAAATTTTCGACTTTCGAAAATTCAACATCGATACTCACTTTATCGACTGCTGAGCCATCGAATGCCGGAAACCCGAAAAGTTATGGTTTTAAGAAAGAAGAAAAAGGTAGAAGAAGAAGAAAAGACAAGAAGAGAAAGAAGAACAACAACAGAACAGCATCAGAAACAGAACAATATCAGAATCTTACACATCGCAGCGGAACAATATATAATAGATAAACACTAGTCTTTTAAAACAAAGAACTATATCATTTTATACATACATCAATCATCAGAGTCAATATACAACAATGGACAGTGATATAACTTGTCCTCATACAGAATACACAGCGGAATAAATACTATCAGATACAAATACTACGTCTCGTCCTCCAGCTTATCTCCAAAGCTCCAGAATATCCAGAATATCCTGATAATATAACTCTAGGCTGCCCGTGTGGAAATTGGTGGGCACCCAGAGTTTAGAAGGGAACAATAAACTCCGAGTCAGTCATGGTGACTGGTGTGAGATCGTAAAACAGTTATTCTTTAAAATAAACAACAGGATAATTTTAAAGTCAATTCGAAATGCTTTTGGAAAATGAAACTACCATAAGACCTCCCACCACACACACAATGCAAACGCAGAATTGGAGGAGATTTCTTCTTATGATAGTCAAAGATGCTTACTACGCAAAATCAAATCATTTTTGATATTATTATTAGTGCATAGTGTAGAAAACATTTCGAAAGTAGAATATAAATCTTAGCCAGCATAGGTACCATTATATTATGCCTGCTATAGCTGCCTCCTGAGGAGACAGGTTATACAATTGAAATCGTAAAGGCTCGTATTGTTTCTTTGGATTTCCAACAAATGGTCAGGCTAAGGAACTTCCTATCCACGATGGGTACGTCCTTGGAATAGACGACCCGAGAACCTAACCGGATCTCTGCCAACACAAGGCCGGGTTACCTCTGCAAAAATAGGTAACTACTGACACGCGTATGCCATCCCCCGATCGTCACCGATCTTCCCGAGGATCCCCGATTCGCAACAAACCACAAAGTAACAATAACTGTGCAGCAACCACAGAGGTTAAGTATCTGGGCTCCATACCATGATACCACCTTTATCCAGAAGGAATGACATACACTAAGGGGCGCTACTCCCTAGAACCTTGCTGCATTCTTCCTGTTTCGACCATTTCCGGGGTGTGAGGCTCGACGAAGTCTCGTCCACAAAGCTACGCTTTCTACAAAAAGCCCTGCTTCGGGTCAAACAAAATGATCAACCTATGATCACAAAGATATAAGATCAAACAAATGATCATATCGCAAATGATCAAACACTGATCATTTCACAGCAACACTCAGTATGCCATGTTACCAAATTGGGATATATCGCTGATGAATTTCAACTACATAACCTCTGAGCTCGTACGTCTCAGAGAAGGGTGTTAAGCTAAGAGAATAAATTCTCCGCCACCAACAGAAATGTATTTGAAAGAAATCAGCTTTATATCTCAAATTGTAACGTCAGACACACAATCCATACAAGTCTGTTCCGGGATCGAACAGAACCGAAGGCACTTCTCACGAAGCCCTTGCATATCCGGATAATTTTCAATCACGTCAGGACTTCCCGTCACTAAGGGTGATAAAACCTCTAAATCGAAGATCAGTCGATGTAGAGTAACTCGACGGTAATCCTTCCGTTTTCAAAAATATCCGGTCTTCAACACCGGTCTTCAAATGCGATTCATAACGACGTATCACATATTCGGAATGGGTTATACGACCCCATGGTCCTTTCCCGGCTAACCCGAATAGTGAGCGATTATTCAAAAATAAGTGTGGCATTCAAATTCATCCAATTTACAACAAATACCTACTCAAGGTAATTATTGATAGTCGGTTATTTAACTATCAATAAAGATGCGCAACATCATCAGATTCCAACTAATTTTCCAAATTATTTATCTTCAAAAATATCTTTACTAGATATAAAATTTCCACACTTAACCGTTTGAAAACAAATTTCAAATATCCACCTTCCAAATTATCTTTAAAAGATAAAGTTTCAAACCCTTCGTTTCATATTGGAAAAGCAATTCCATACTTATTTAAAAATAAGTATTTCACAAATCATTTATTTTCAACATTTGAAAATATTCAATATACTTAAATCAATATTAAGTATACATTTCATTCTTTAAGGAAATCATTCTTTAAACACATTTTTATTTGAGTCAAAACGAATGTTGCGTAAAACATCGTTACGACGACTCAAAATCACTAGTATAGGGATTCGGATTTTAATAGATATATAAATCCCAATACTACATCAAAACATTTCCTTTCGGAAATCATTTACTATAACAACAGTGTTATAGTCCACCATTTCCTTAAATTTCTCGAAAATGTCTATTTCAACAAGAACTGCGGAAATCTCTGCTTTCGATTTATAATACATTTTAAAACATCTTTAAAATGTTTAACTTCATTTTTCAATATCACTTTCCCAAAACAGTATCCATTTTACTTAACAATATATTCACTGTCCAAAATCGTGAATATACTTCACTAACCACATTTCAATATTTTCTACCCATTTTTATTTCAATAATTATCCACTATCCAAAATCGCGGATATATCTCCTTTATTAAACTTCTATGTTTAACCTATCAATTTCAATTGGTTTTGAATTTATAAAACAATGTTTATAAATTTCACCTTTTATATTTTATAACAACTTCGATTTGTACATCTCCTTTATTAACAAATTCGATCAATATTTCTTTTGTAGGCAAAAATCCAATTTATAAGTTAATTCCTTATAAATCTTCTATTCTACAATTTCATTCATTTTAACTTCACAATTTATACGTCTATAAATTTCATATCTTCACAATTTTAAAATTCTATAAGATTCATATCTTCACTTATAAAAACTCGTTTTAAAATTCCAAAAATTTTAATTGATAAATATATCAATTTTTCTGTACATCTTTTATAATACTTTAAAAATCTCAATTTAACCTATTTTACAATTAAATCAACTTTCATTTCAAAAATCACACTTTGGTTATATTTCACCAAAAATCTTAACTTTTATAACTTTAAAATTCTAGACGTTTATTTTTCTGAAATAAATCAATTCAAAAATTCGATAAACGTCTACTTTTCAAAAATCACTTTAAAATCTTTTTAAAATAAAAGTCGTTATTTTTAAACTTCAAAACCGAATCCGATGATGTCACAACACCAATCAGTCCATCACAACAGTCAATATCATATATCAATATGATAACAGAATATTCATCAATATCTGTAAATAAATAAATACTGGTGAGGAATCCAGTTGGATCCCTCCAACCTGTTTCCCTGCATCCAAAAACGTCAACACAATACCAATTCCGCTCCAGTATGGAATTATCGCGGTATATGGGTTTTTATAAATCCGCTTACTAACGGCGCAATAGGGTCTCATCCGCTATACGAGGCGGGAAATCAATCAATCCAATATATACGTATGCCAATATGTATATATTGCTATATATATAGATATATACTATAATATCTAATATCAACAATCCAAATAGACAATCAAATAATAACTGAAAATTCCACTTTTCAATTTGAGTGAGAAAATCTCACCGTGATTTTAATTCTGATTTCAGCGTTTATTTCGAATGAAATTAAACAGCCGTTTAATTTCACTCAAAATTTTCACTGACCCCGAACACACCCAGATCTGCGCTGCAGCGTAGAGCACGTCGCTGCGATTCCAGTGCTTCTGGTTTCGTCAAATTCCGATCTCGTATGAATAAATCACAGCATTTCAAAGTTTATACAAATTTAAATACAAATTAATTTCATATTCTTTTATTTGTTTTTAACCTAAACATCCCAGGCCGTTGATTTCACTTTGGAGAGATCGTGCCGTCCACACTCTTTTCCCTCACGCGATGAAGACCCAGGTTCGTTCGTTCGAACCCAAACGCGCCGCCACTTAGGGTTTCACGCCGCTCCTCATACGATCCATTATATGATGATCAGTGACCCTCCCATCGAAGCCCATCGTCTGCTCCACCATCGCCAAGAACCTTGTCGAGGTCGATTCCCCCTATCGCACGCAAATCGAGCATGAATGGCAGGAAGTCACGGCCTCCTAGCAGCCTCCATGTTGCTCGAATACCCATCATCCCCATATGGATTCGAAGAGCTCGCGAAGCTCTTCGATTTGTTAGTTGAAAGTTTTCACAAATACTGAGTGGATTGAAAGAAGTTAAGGGGAGAAGATTAGACATTTTCGGCCTTTGATTTAGTAAATGGCGGCCAGGCTGAAATGAAACCCTAATTCTTTTTTTTTTTTGTGAATAAATGGGGGGGGGGGTATTTATAGAGTTTTGAACGACACTATTTATCCGACTTTTCCGAACTCCGATTTATGCGCCGAAACTGGCGTTTCTGAGGTTTACCCCGCGTTCCGGACACAATGGAAAAGGTTTCGGAAGCTAATTCGATCGTCTGTGCGAGATATGGAATTAAACGATCAATTTAAATTAAACCGATTTAAATCGATTTCAAGGCGTTTTGACTTGCCCCGGACAAACGGTACATCCAAAAATTACGAAATTTGGAATCTTACAATAATATCACATTACGGATCCGATGAAACTGGTTTCGTCGAAATCCGAGACCGTTTGAAAAATGAGTATTTTAACTCGACGATTTAAAATTAAAAACAATTCGATGCGTTTCGAGCTGCCACGGTCAAACGACAACTCCGATTGATACGAAAATTGAAATCCGATAATAACTAACTATTACGGATCCAATGGAACTGGTCTCGTTCAATTCTGAGACTGTTCGAAAATTGGCTAATTTTCAGTCGATAATTAAATATTAAAATATTCAATTTTCACAGATTAACTCCAAATTCAATTTTAAGAGTTCTAAAATATTTCTATAACTCCAGTATGATTTAATATAACCTTATAAATCATTTCCAGCACATTAAACCCATATTTCAATTATTTTTGGAATTTCAATCATTAAATTATCGATTTAATTGACCAAATTAAATCCAATATTCGAAACATAAATCATTCGACTTCTAAATTCCATTTATTAATATTTAAAATTAATTAAATATTCGAATTTTAATTATCAAAAATTCTGGGTCGTTACAAAAACCCTGAAACTTAAATTCTCAAATTTCCAATTCATATTTAATTTATTTGTAAATTTTATTTTACAACCAATATTTATAAAATTTCACTTCCTAACAAACAAACATATCACATACAATTATATCCATTTATAAAAATTATTGTTTTAAATACAAAATATAATACTAGGTAAAATTATTTCAGTTGCCTATATTTGAAAACAATATTGTGTCGGTCTGCCCTATCAAGTATTTAGAAATCCCTATCGATGCCATAGCGTCCTATGTACCGACCATAATTTATAAATACTAAATAGAACAAATTAACACAATATAAAACATTTTAAAATACTAACAAGTATGCTCTGTTATATATATACGCTCAAACAAACTCATTCTAGGGTATTACTACCCTATCTCTAATGAGTCAGACCCCACAAAGCTATGGTTATCGCTAAACCAAAGCTCTGATACTAAATGTAACGGCCCACCTTTTTGGAAGGTTTAAATCGACAATAAACCACACATGTCAACTCAAAAGGGAGGATTGTTATTAGGGTAAATAAGAAAATAAGAGAAAAGAAAGCAAAACAAAACACATAATCTCACAGCGGAATGCCAAAGTATAATAATCAAATAAACAGTTCGTGAAGCTGGTTTACAAATAACATTTGATTTCACTTTTACAATACAATCAGAGTATACATACAACAGGAATAAATAAATGATGCAGCTGAACAACATGGTGCAGTGGAATAATACTAGTAATATAATACCAAATCTTTGTCTTCGTCCTCCAGAAATAATGATCTTCAATATACTAAAAAGCTCAGGTTGACCCGAGCATAATGAAAAGACAAAACACTCGAGTCAGAACTAAAAGATCTTATGTAAGTTAAATCAAAATAAATAAATATGAGTGTAACGGCTTCAGAGACGTTTACGGGATTTTACATCCTCTATACAGTGTCTAACATGTGTGCAACAACTTAAGAGATGTTCTGGATTCCATCTCCTAAGGATCCGTTAAATTATCACATACGTAGTACAATACGCTATTATAATATGTCTACAGTAAAGTAAAGTATTAAAATAGCAAGGCGTTACCTATATCCCCATTAACACATTTTTATACAAATACCATAGTCTATACATATACTGTAAGCTCCACCAAACCGGTGGTTTACTCAAGGAGCACTCCATAGGTACGATACAAACCAAAGTCGTAATGGGCTCGATCAGGATAAATTTGACAAGGCACGCGAAGTAATGTCCAGTGTAGGGTTCTACCGTTTTGCACTCTCGGACTGGTGGTAATGCATAGCAACTACTACCGCCCACCTCGAGACACACTCCCATAATCCAATCAAAGGGTGGCCACCAAATCAATCATAAATTAATAAATATGGTATAGAAGAAATGTAACGACCCTGAATTTCGAACAAATTAAATTGAGAATATTTAATTAATTTTAAAAATTTGAACGATGATTTAATTTGAATCCCCGATATAACTTTGAAATTGACGATTAAATTATAGAATTTAATCTATTGAAACTGGATAAAAATTTGAATCTTCAATTTAAAGTTGAAGAAAAATATTTCGAAAGCTTTCAAAATTTATATTGATAATACTGAAGATAATAGAAGCTTCAGAATCGAGTTTAAAAATGATTTGTTCAGTTTTGAAATTAAATCGTTCGAATCGATATTTAAAAATAGCCGTCCGGGGCGCAGTCTCGGAATTCGACGAAACCAGTTCCATTGGGTCCGTAATATTGAATTATTGTCGGATTTCAAATTTCGTAGCATTCGGATTCATTGGGTGATCGTACGAGATTAAAACGCCTGGACAATAATTAATCGATTTAATTTAAAATATAAAATTTATACACAAATCAACAGACAGCCTATTATCTGATTTGCGTCGACCTATTCCCTGAAACATGCGTACTCTTGTCTCCCCTTCTGTTTCTTCTACCACGCACCTTTCTCTTTTTACTCAGTTCAATTTCAAAATCAAACGAAACAAAAATGGCGTTCTTCAATTCTGTTCGAACGAAACTGAATAAAACAAGCGGCTGCCTCGTATTAAAATTTAGCTACAATTTATTCTCTTCCATCCTTCGTGACCAAATCGAAATCAAGGGAGGAGAAAAGGAGAACGAAAATTTTCGTTCAAATTAAAACAAATCGGTGGGCTCGAGGAAATCAGAGATTGAACTCGCGGCTCGAGTTCGAGCGACTCACGCGCGCGTAGGCCGAGGCAGATGGAGGGGCGTCGACGAGATGTTAGGGAGTGAAGACGATGTCGCGTGATGGTGGTCGCGACTTGGTCGCGATGGCTCGTTGAGGGCGGCGTTTCTCGAGATCAACTAGGGAGGCTCGTAGATATTGGCATGCTAATCGATTCGTCTGACTTGAATCGATTTCGAGCCAGGGTTTCACTTCGAATGATTTAGGGATTCGCGTCTTGGCACTGTATAATCGCGGTGGCGCGCGCGTTTGTTTTGGGAAGTTCTTGAATTCATGGATCGAGCTCGATGGTGACAAGGGAGGGGCAGTTCAACTGTGTGGAATGGCGACGAGGGCTGATGTCGACCATGGTAGGCGGTCGCGAGTCTGGCGAAGAAATTCTAGCTGTGTCAGTTTTTGTGAGTTTGGATTCGTTCCCGTAAGGTAATTTCCTTTATATTTATTTACATATATCTATGAATATATATGTTGTTTTAAAACAGGAAGGAAATAAACAGTAGTTACAGAAAGATAAAACAATAAAAACATAGATGTTTACAGTAAAGAAATTTAGTTTTAGAGTTTATTTGTAGTTAAATAAATCTATTTTAAAAAGGGAAACCGTTTAAAAATTTATATTTGTTTGTTTAAAATAAATCATTGATAATTAAATTTGTTAAATTAAGTATGGAAATATAAAAGAAAGAATTTTGCAGTAAAGTGAAGTATGATTTTTGTTAAAGAAAATTTGTTTAGAAAAATTAAATCACTAGTTTGAAATAAAATTTATTTAAGTTGAATTACAATTTTAAAATGGTGAATTGAATTGTTCGGATTTATTTCAAATATTAACGAATGGTATAATTATTTATACAAGGTATAAATAAAAAAAAATCGAGAAAAACAAACTGGATTGGAAAAGTAAACGGATTGCAAAATAAAAAGCTAAGGTGAGATCTCCTCACTCAGATTTAAATTTGTATTGCAGTTATTGATTTATATGATTGCTATTGGATGTGATATTAGATATGATAGGATATATCTATATATATAGCAATATATACATATTGGCATATGTATATATTGGATTGATTGATTTCCCGCCTCGTATAGCGGATGAGACCCTATTGCGCCGTTAGTAAGCGGATTTTTATAAAACCTATATACCGCGATAATTCCGTACTGGAGCGGAATTGGTATTGTGCTAACGTCTTTGGATGCAGGGAAACAGGTTGGAGGGATCCAACTGGATTCCTCACCAGTAGTTATTTATTTACAGGATTGATGTATATTCTGTTATCATATGTTGATATATGATGTTGTTGTTGTGATTGACAAATTGGTGTTGTAGCATCATCGGATTCAAGTTTTGGAATTTAAAAATAACGACCTTTAATTTAAAAGGATTTTTTAAAGTGATCTTTGAAATTATACGTTTTATTGAATTGTTGAATTGATTTATTTTAAATAAATAAACGTTTAAAATTTTGAAGTTATAAAAGTTAAGATTTTTGTGAATTATGACCGTAAGGTGATTTTTGAAATAAATAGTTTAAGCAATTTATAAAATGGTTTGAACTGAGATTTTCGAATATTTGTGAACAGTTTATTTAAAAGATTTAAAAAGTTGATATTTATAAATTTAAAATATTGGAATTTTAAAATGAGATGATAAGTGTAAAAAAATGAAATTTATAGAATTATAAATCGTGAAGATATGGAATTTATAGATCTATAAATTGTGAAGTTATAAAATGGATGAAACTGTAGAATAAAAGATTTATAAGAGATTAACTTATAAATTGGATTTTTGCCTTTAAATGGAATATTGATCGAGTTATTAATAAAGAAGATTTATTAAATTGAAGTCGTTAGAAAATAGAAATAGAATTTATAAACGTTGTTTTATAAATTCAAAATAAATTGGATTTGATAAATTAAAATGTTAAAGAAGATATATTCGCGATTTTGGATAGCGAATTTTTATTGAAATAAAAAAATGTGTATAAAAGATTGAAATTGGGTTAAGTGAATTATATTCACGATTTTGGACAGTGAATATAATTTTAAGTAAAATGGATACGTTTTTGAAGAAGTGATATTAAAAATGAAGTTAAACATTTTAAAGATGTTTTAAAACGTATTATGAATCGAAAGCATAGATTTCAACGTTCATGGTTGAAATAGACGTTTTCGAAAATATAAGGAAATGATGGACTATAACACTGTTGTTATAGTAAATGATTTCCGAAAGGAAATGTTTTGATGTAGTATTGGGATTTATATATCTTAAATTTCGAATCCCTATATTAGAGATTTTGAGTCGTCGTAACGATGTTTTACGTAACATTCGTTTTGACTCAAATAAATGTTATAGTAAATGGTTTCCTTAAAAGAATGAAATATATACTTAATTTGATTTAAGTATATTGAATATTTTCAAGTGTTGAAAATAAATAGATTTGTGGATTACTTATTATTATATAAGTATGGAATTGCTTTTCCAATATGAAATGAAAGTTTTTGAGATTTATCTTCTTAAAGATAAATCGAAATGAATATTGAAATCGATTGAAAATCGAATATCAGTAGATATTCGAAAATATAAATTCACTATGGAATTTATAAAGGAAAGGGAAACTGTTTAGAAAAATAAATATTGATTTATTTTGAAGTGTGGAAATTTTATATCTAGCAAAGATATTTTTGAAGATGAAATAATTTGGAAAATTATTTGGAATCTGATGATGTTGCGCATCTTTATTGATAGTTAAATAACCGACTATCAATAATTACCTTGAGTAGGTATTTGTAATATCCCGGAAATTTTAACAATATCAATTTAATAATCTGTTAAATAATTAAATTGATATTGATGATCTTTGATAATAAGATTTGAATTTAATTTAATAATCTGATTAAATTAGTATTAATTGGTGATTTTATCTTTTAAAAGTTAATAAGATATTTCCTATTTGAATATATATATTTATTTATATATATTGTAAATAGAAGCTTTGGGTAAATTGGAAATTTAGATTTAGTTTAATATGAGCTTTCAAAGTTATTTAAATAAATAACTTTATAGTTTTAAATATACTTTAGATAAATGTTTAAATTGTTTAAGATATATTTTAACTTAAGCTTAAAATGAATAAATAGTTATATATAAATATATATAACTTAACTTTTAAATTTAATCTTAGGATTTAATTTAATTTGGATTTGAATTTAAGTTTTGAAATTAAAAGAATAAATATTTAAATTGTTTTAGATCTTAGAATATTTGTATACACTTTTATTTTAAAATATAATTTGTTTTTGTTTCTTTAAAAAGTAATATATATATATATATATATATATAAGTATTTTATAAATAAGAAAAGGCATTTTTAAAATAAGTTAAATATGTAAAAATTACTTAAGAGACATATGTCATTATCTTAAGTCTTTGTTTTAACAAGTGTTAATCAACAAACATTACAAATTGACAATTGTTAAAATTTGAGACAAGTGTCCTTTTATTTTTGATTTTTCTTTTAATTTCTAAATAAATCAATTATACTTATAAAAACATGCTTTCTTCATTTCCCATTCTTTTCTAATCTTCATTTTTCAAAAGCTAAGATAAAAGCTTCAGCTGGAAATTTATTCAAAACAAATCAGTAACCAAATTTCCAAATCCTAAAGCAAAAACATGTAAATCTTCTTCAACCAAAATCAAAGACCCTGTAATCTCATTTCCATTTGCAAATATCAAATCCTCGGCCTTAATTCATTTCTACACTTCAAAAGAAAATCTGCAAATCTTCCTTAAGCCAAATCCTTCAATCTGTAACCAAGTTACAATCTGAAATCAAAGACAAGGGACTGCAACATTTTTCTTCATCTCTGCATCATATTCAAAGAACCAGCCTACCTTCATTTCTTTCAAATCTGGAATCATTTTAAGGCCTGTCTGCATTCATCTCTTCAAAATGGAAATCAAGCTTGCATGTTAATGAAAAGCAATTTAAAGGCAACAATTCGAGTTTTAAATCAAATTCAAGAAGCATGCAAGTCCACAGTTTTCAAAAGCTAAAATCTGGAAGCTCTGTTTCATTTTTTTCAATCAGGTGAGTAACATCACTATTTCTAAAGTTTAAATTTATAGATAAGTTGCATGTTAAATCTCTGTGACAAATATGTATTGCATGTATGTATAGTGGAATCTGCTGTGACAATATGATATATTGGTTGCTTTGTTCTTGTTTTGGTTGCCAGGCTTAAATTTCTATTCGAAATTTCTTATCTCTTGATCCAGTTTTATTTAGGACTTAATTTATAAACAAGAATTGTTAGATTTATCATATACTAATGTTTAAAAATTTAATTAAGTCAAAAATAAAGTTAAGTTTCTCTGTAACCAAAAACTGAAATGCATGTATATAAATATGAAAATTCAAACTGGGTAATTCGGAAATCCAGGATTATATATTGAATACCTAAACTATAATATGATTTTTAGCATTTAAATCATAATTTTTAACTTAGTATTAAAGGAGCAGTTCTGTGATGAACTAAATATGAAGTTTTGGGTAATTCGTTTGATCTAGATGGTTTTATATGTTGAAATCTGCAGTAAGGATAGAGGGATGATCAAAGATGTAGGGAAAATTGTTGGAAGTTGAATTAATACATCGAGGAAGATAGGATTTAGTATTTAAGATTTTTAACCTAGTTTGAATAAGCTGGAAATTGATGGTCAGGGTGATATCTATGGTGGACCGAGTGCTACCACACTTTGGGAATTAGTAGAGGTGTAGTAGTGGGTGCTATGGCCGGAGGCGCTGGAGTTCAAGTGGTCGGAATTTCGAGGAAGGGATGATGACAGGTCTGGTGATGGTGGGAATATGTTGTTCCAGGTTTCGAATTCGAGTTCGATTTCGAATTCGAGATGAAGACAAAGCTCTGGCGATCGGGGAGAGAAGTATGGGTGATCGCCGACCTGTTCGACGTCGAGGCAACGTCTGGAGTTGATCAGAGATGCCGTGCACGTTCACGTGCACGAGTTCTGGAACCTGGGAGAGTTTGGTAGCCTGGGTTGAAGCAGAAGACTCTCGAGTTATTTCGTGATTTACTCGAAGCAGAGGACGAAGGACTCGAAGCAAAAATCTGGTTGTCTCGAGTCAATTGTTTGGTTCAGGCAATTGTAAGCTTGTCTATTTCCAGGTTTTTTAAATTTTATTCAAATTTAAAAGCAGGATTTAAACTATGATTTAAATATAAATTTAAAGTATGGATTCAAACGAATCTTTTGAATCTTAAGGTTTTAAAATAAATTTGGAGTTTAAATCAAGAATTAAAAATCAAGGTTAAAAGCAAGTAAATCGAATTTATATCAAAGTTAAATTTATAGATTCAAGTTTTCTTGAATTCAAATCTGAAATCTTAAATCAGTTTTTTTAAATTTAAATGTTTTAAAATTAAGTAGTTTAAATTAAAAGGCTTTTCTTATATAAGTAATAAATGTTTTTACATTTCTTTTAAAAACTTTATAAATTAATATTTAAATTTGGTTAATGTTAAATGGTAAATCATTTTGAATCTTAAATTCAAAATGGGATTCAAATTTAAATTCAAAAAGAGGTAATGTTTAAAATACACTTCAATAATTATTTAGTCATTAATAAAGGAATAATTTATCTTAGATAATTAAGATATTGAAGTGAATTAGTAAGATAATTAAGTGAGGACTTTTGTATTTAATTTATAAATTAATAATTTTAGATTAATTTATGATTAGAGATTAATTAAGGAATTGTTTTTAATAAATGAAGATAATTAACTAACGATTATTTAAATATTAAATTAATGTGATTAATTTTGATAATTAATTAGATTGATTAATTTAGATAATCTATTGTAAATTGTTAAATGTAATTACTTGATAAAAGTATTTAAGAGGTTAATTACTTATTGTAATTAATTTTGATAATATGATTAATTTAAGTTAATTAATTGAGTTTAATTAATTTTGATAAGTGAAATTACTTGGTGTAATTAATGGAGCATAATTACTTAGGGAAGTAATTAGATGGTAATTACTTAATGTAATTAATATAAGATGATTTGTAAGTAAGTAATTTGGGAAATTACTTTTGTAATTAATCAAAGGATTAATTAATGGAGATAATTAATTAAGGAATAATTAATTTATTTAAAGAAGTAATTAAGGGTAGTTAATTACTGAATATGATTAATCAAGAGAGATTAATAATTATGATTTAATTAAAGATAATTACTTAATGTAATTAATTTAAATAAAGTAATTAATAATAAAAAATGTAATTAGGGATCATTAATTAATATAATTAATGATGTAATTAAGATTGGTTAATTAAGAAATAATTAATAAATGAAGTAATTAATCAATGTAATTAATTAAGGGTTAATGTAATTAATTATAGTTGATTAAGTTAATTAATTTTAGTAAATTAATTAATGAAGTAATTAAAGGTTAATTACTATAAGTGGTTAAGGATAATTAATTAATTTGTAATTAATTAATGATTAAGTAAGCAGGATTTATAGAATGAAGTAATTAATTTAATTTATTTTAAATTAATTAGAAATGGTATAAATCATTACTTAAGAATGGATGATAATATTGAATGCTTTGCATTGATTGATATCTCTGATGAGATATATGCTGGGTGATATGGATGTTTAGTTGAATTGTGATGATAATATGGATTATCTGATAATGTTGATTATCTATTGTGAATTATCCTTCTATGTGTATAAAGATAATTGAATTGAATTTGTTTTAACCTTTAAAACAACTTGGCCTTAAAAGATACGCTTTGGATTTCGATGAGACCGGGATCGGGTTTCCGTATACCGGATTTCCAGGTCTGGAGACCCGAATACCACATCGATCCAAATTAACGATAGGTCGTGAATCAAGTGAAGATGAAGATTCAGAGTGCAAGGGTTATTGTCGTTAACTCTGAGGGTGATTCCAAAACGAGTGTAACGAGATAATGCCTTCGGTTTCGTTCGAACCCGGAACGAACTTGTATGGATTGAATGCTTTCAGCACATCGTCAGGTGGACGATGAGCATTCTAAGTGATGTGTTCTTTTCTAAGGTAATCGTGACCTCAAGCCTCACAAACCGGGAATGGCTAAAACAGGGGAGGTGCAGCAAGGTTAGTGGGTAGCACCCAAGTAGGACAAGATTACCTCTGTCTAGAAGTCCCTTCTTATTTCGGCTTAGTGTGTGCGGTTGCTGATCCCAACCGTGAGGTATCTTGTGCGGGAATTATCCAGTAAGGGATGTTCCGGCCTTGTGTTGCAGGGGATTGGGAGTGATCCTCGGTACGGTGATCTAGGCCACGTACTGTGACGGGCGGTACCCCAGTAGCCCTGCCATTGTATGGAATCCAAACTCCAATAAGTGCCGTACGTATTAGTTGTGCCCAACTATGTTGGAATGTGAGATGTAAGCATTTCAGCTATTTCTGTATTTTACTTGAAAACCCTAGACCCTATTATAATACAATCGAATTTCCTATCAAATGTTTTGGTTAGCGTAAGGTAAAAACTTACCCATGTTTATTTGTGGGAAGTCTTACGTGATACCTTTTCTTTCAAAAGGTTTTGAAGTTAAACAAGTTTAACCTGTTACTCACACCAGACCCATGTCTGACCCAAGTGTTTATTTCTGTTTTATAAACTCTTGGGTACTCAAATTTTTACGAGTAGCCAAGGGATTCAGGTTTAGCTTTGACGAATATTCTGGAGGAGCAATGGAGAAGGAGGCTTCGGCGTTCGTAGATATAGTATTCCGCTGTGTTGATATCTGTGATAGTGTCTTGTCTTGTATTTGAGTTGTAATGTCTAGACAGATGTTTATAACTGTCTAGTATATGATGTGAATCTGTGTAACTCTGATAAGTGTTGTATATGATACTATGTAATATTTATGTGATATAATATATTTTGTTCATTTCCGCTGTGAGTATTTGTGTTTGTTTCTTTTCTCTTCTTCTCTTTTCTACTTCTCACCCCTTTCTTTCTTCATAATGATACGACTTTCTGGGCATAGAAAGCCGGGTCGTTACAGTATTTGTTGTGAATTGGATGAATTTGAATGCCACACTTATTTTTAAATAAACGCTCACTATTCGGGTTAGCCGGGAAAGGACCATGGGGTCGTATAACCCATTCCGAATATGTGATACGTCGTTATGAATTGCATTCGAAGACCGGTGTTGAAGACCGGATATTTTTGAAAACGGAAGGATTACCGTCGAGTTACTCTACATCGGCTGATCTCCGATTTAGAGGTTTTATCACCCTTAGTGACGGGAAGTCCGGACGTGATTAGAAAATTATCCGGAAATGCAAGGGCTTCGTGAGAAGTGCCTTCGGTTCTGTTCGATCCCGGAACAGACTTGTATGGATTGTGTGTCTGACGTTACAATTTGAGATATAAAGCTGATTTCTTTCAAATACATTTCTGTTGGTGGCGGAGAATTTATTCTCTTAGCTTAACACCCTTCTCTGAGACGTACGAGCTCAGAGGTTATGTAGTTGAAATTTATCAGCGATATATCCCAATTTGGTAACGTGGCATACTAAGTGTTGCTGTGAAATCATCAGTGTTTGATCATTTGTGATATGATCATTTGTTTGATCTTATATCTTTGTGATCATAGGTTGATCATTTTTGTTTGACCCGAAGCAGGGCTTTGTAGAAAGCGTAGCTTTGTGGACGAGACTTCATCGAGCCTCACACCCCGGAAATGGTCGAAACAGGAAGAATGCAGCAAGGTTCTAGGGAGTAGCGCCCCTTAGTGTATGTCATTCCTTCTGGATAAAGGTGGTATCATGGTATGGAGCCCAGATACTTAACCTCTGTGGTTACTGCATTATTTTTACTATGTGGTTTGTTGGAAATCGGGGATCCTCGGGAAGATCGGTGACGATCGGGGGATGGCATACGCGTGTCAGTAGTTACCTATTTTTGCAGAGGTAACCCGGCCTTGTGTTGGCAGAGATCCGGTTAGGTTCTCGGGTCGTCTATTCCAAGGACGTACCCATCGTGGATAGGAAGTTCCTTAGCCTGACCATTTGTTGGAAATCCAAAGAAACAATACGTGACTTGTACGGTTTTAGTTGTAGAACCTGCCATCTAATATGGCAGCTATAGCAAGCATACTATAATGGTACCTATGCTGGCTAAGATTTATATTCTACTTTCGAAATGTTTTCTACACTATGCACTAATAATAATATCAAAAAGAATTTGATTTTTGCATAGTAAGCATCTTTGACTATTATAAGAAGAAATCTCCTCCAAGTCTGCGTTTGCATTGTGTGTGTGGCGGGAGGTCTTATGGTAGTTTCATTTTCCAAAAGCATTTCGAATTGACTTTAAAATTATCCTGTTGTTTATTTTAAAGAATAACTGTTTTACGATCTCACACCAGTCACCATGACTGACTCGGAGTTTATTGTTTCCCTTCTAAACTCTGGGTGCCCACAAATTTTCCACACGGGCAGTCTAGAGTTATATTATCAGGATATTCTAGATATTCTGGACCTTTGGAGATAAGCTGGATGACGAGACGTAGTATTTGTATCTAATAATATTTATTCCGCTGTGTATTCTGTATGAGGACAAGTTATATAACTGTCCATTGTTGTATATTGACTCTGATGACTGATGTATGTATAAAATGATATAGTTCTTTGTTTAAAGATTATTCATTTATCTATTATATATTGTTCCGCTGCGAATGTGAGATTCTGATATTGTTTTCTGTTTCTGGTGTTGTTCTTCTTTCTTCTTCTGCTTTCTTCTTCTTCTCTTTTTCTTCTATCTTTTCTTCTATTTCTTTTTCTTAAAACCCCTCACTATTGGAGTTTCCGGCACTCGATTGCTCGGCAGTCGATAAAGTGAGTATCGATGTCGAATTTTCGAAAGTCGAAAATTCCCGTATGTGACAGCGTGGTTGTAACGTCCCGGATTTTCGCGTTCGAAAATCGACATCCATACTTTACATCGTACTCGAATGTCGTAGATTCGAGCGTTCAAATCCGAGTCGCCGGAGCTTATAACACAGTTAAGTAAATAACACAGCGGAAGAAATGAATAATACATTGATATACAATATCTGATACAACAGAATGATACAATGAATATCAATATACATCAGAGATATGATACAACAAATAGCAGCGGAAAAGAAAACGATAACATCAGCAGCGGATAATCTCCATCTCCAAAGCACGATCCAGAAATAGCTCGAACTCCCAATAACGAGGCACAAAGATAAGCAAGTGCAGTCTGATCCAAAGACTGAACCAACTCCAGAAAATCTACTAAACCCGAATATCTGAAAAACCAAACTCTAGACTGCTCGTGTAGAAAAATTTTGAGCATCCAGAGTTTAGGAAAGAAACAATAAACTCCGGATCAGTCATGGGACTGGTGTGAGCAACAAAAACAATTTATCTTTAAAACAAGCAACAACAGAATTTTAAACATTGAAACCCGCAATGCTTTTTGGAAAATGAAACTACCATAAGACCTCCCACCACACACACAATGCAAACGCAGACTTGGAGGAGATTTCTTCTTATGATAGTCAAACATGCTTACTACGCAAATCATTGGTTATTATTATTAGTGCATAGTGCAGAAAACATTTTCGAAAGTAGAATATAAATCTTAGCCAGCATAGACATTTCGCACTTATGCCTACTATAGCTACCATGTTCAATAGCAGGTTACCACCACATTCCATGGCAGGTAATACAACTAAAACCGTACAGGGCTCGTATTGTTTTGTTTGGATTTCCAACAAATGGTCAGGCTAAGGAACTTCCTATTCCACGAAAGAAACGCCTCTGGCGGGACGTTCCGAGAACCAACTGTTCTCTGCCAAACAAGGCCGGCAACCCCTTTTCCCAAGGGATAAAAGAAACCTCAGATATGCCACCCCCGGTCCTTTGGGACCTTTATCCGAGCGCTCGATAACCAACATCACACATCATAAAGAAAGTGTATCCACATGAGTAAGTATCTGGGCTCCATACCATGATACTACCCTTTTCCAGAAGGAATGGTCATACCCTAGGGGAGCTACCCCTGAAAACCTTGCCGCACAATTCCTGTTTCGACCATTACCGGGTTGTGAGGCTCGACGAAGTCTCGTCCACAAAGCTACGCTTTTTCAAAAAGCCACGCTTTGGGTCAACAGATGATCAACCTATGATCACAAAGATAAATGATCAAACAAATGATCATATCACAAATGATCAAACACTGATCATCACACAGCAACACTCAGCATGCCACATTACCAAATTGGGATATATCGCTGATAAATTTCAACTACATAACCTCTGAGCTCGTACGTCTCAGAGAAGGGTGTTAAGCTAAGAGAATAAATTCTCCGCCACCAAACAGAAATGTATTTGAAAGAAATCGGCTTTATATCTCAAAGTGTAATGTCAGACATGTATCCATATAAGTCTGTTCCGGGTTCGAACAGAACCGAAGGCACTTCTCACGAAGCCCTTGCAAATCCGGATAATTCTCAATCATGTCCGGACTTCCCGTCACAAAAAGAGTGATATAAATCTCTATACCGGCGCGAATCAGTGCAGAGACATTCGACAGGTTGTCCTTTCATTTTCGAAAAATATCCGGTCTTCAACACCGGTCTTCAAATGCGATCCATATACGACGTAGCACTATTCGGAATGGGTTATACGACCCAAAGGTCCTTTCCCGGCTAACCCGAATAGTGAGCGCAATATTTAAAAATATACGGATATTGGGATTTCAATTAAGTCACAACTTAAACCCAAACTTTCTTTTCAAATGGTTTAACAAATTACCATTTCAAATCTTTTAAACAAAAAGATTCATTTTAACAACCTTCAATGGTTTAAAACAATTTCCACATTTTTAATCTTTTAAACAAAAGATTCATTCACAAGTTTTCCAAATTTAATTCCCATTTCAATTGATTAACTCGTTAAATCTTTAAAACAAAGATTTAACTCATAGCTTTCAAAACAATTTCATTTCGAATGGTTTAAACAAATCATCATTTTAAATCTGTTGAAAATAAACAGATTCAATTCATAACTTTCAAAAACAATTCATTCATAACTTGGAAAACCATTTTTGCTTCAATATTGAAATTCCTTTAATTAAACTGGAATTTCATTTCTTATCTGAAAGCTTTTATTCTTTTAAAACAACAGTTTCATTTCAGAAAATCTGATTCATTCATACGAGTGGAAATCCAAATTCTCAAAATTATACTTTTAAATGGTTTAAATTCATATAAACACATTTATATCATCTTTACTCCCTAGTTTCCAAATCATAGAATTCTATTCCAAACTTGAATTCAAATTTAAATCAAATTATTTAAATTTCAAAACTCGATTAAGTTATTCGAAAATAAGACTTACCTTTGAAATTCCATTTCAAAAGCTTTTCACTTTAAACCCAAATTTCCGATTTCAAAATCAATTGAAATTAAAATTTCAATTTCAAAAATATTAACTTTAAATTATCTGTGACTTAACCGATTTCCACGTGAAATCCATATTGGTGTGTGTAACAGTGTGATCTAGGGGTTTTACACACAATAGTGCAACAACATCAATCATCACAGATATATCGATAAGCGGTATAACCCATAACGCTTATCTTCGTTTACAGATTCATAGATAAAATAAATTTATCAGTCACAAAGATTCACAATTATAATTCGATGTGGGTTTCGGATAACCAACTGGAATCCGACTCCCTGTCGCATCGAAATTCAAATGTCGTTTTACAGGTCAAGGGTTTCATATTCACATAGTAATATATCACAGAAATAGAAATTTCAGATCACAGCATAAATCAGGGTATATCACAAAACATCATCCAAACAAATACATCCGGTAATTATTCATCAATTACTTTCCTAAGTAATTATATCTCCCAATTATCAAGTGATTAATCCCAATTAATTAACTCAAATTAATCAATTACTCAATTAACTAAAATGGGTATTTAATACCTTAATTACTTCCCATTTTTAATTACACTTAAACAATTTCAATGTTGATTGTCGAATTAATTAATCTAATTAACTATTAAAAATCAATTATATTAATTAATTTTAAAATAATCTAGTTAATGACCTTCATTAACAACTATAAGTTACTATTCTAAAGTAATTAGCTTATATTAATTATTAATAAGTTTAATTTACCATTTATAAATTAATTAAAGTCTAATCCATGATTTTAATAACATACAAATTACTTAACTTATTATTAAAAACTTTTAATTAAATTCTTTTTAAACTTAAAATTTCAAATTAATTACTTAATTCATTTTTTTAAACTTTAATTAATACCTTTAAACTTATAGTTACCAATTTAATCAATATAATTTTCAAAATATCTACTTATTCAAGAGTATTTAAATTTATAACTTTTCTTTTCCTCAAAAATCTGGAATTAACACTTAAATTAAACTCAGTTTAACTTGATTTAAAATTTTAAAAACTTACTAATTTAAAAACTGTAAATTTTGCACTGTTTAAAACTGGAAAGTGAACTGACCTGAGACTTCGTGGTTTTACTTCGAGGAAATTATAAATCTACCCGGGCCAAAATGTATTTTACCCGAGTATATACCCGAGTCAAACTGGACACTGTTAAAACTGAGAAAAAACAAAGTCACCCGAGTTCACCTATATTTACTTCGAGAAAAATGAGGATCCACTCGAGCCAAAACCGATTCTACTCGAGCAAATCTCGAGATTCATTTCCCTGCCATCATCAAAGAAAACCACAGCCACCAGAAAACATTCGACTGTGCACGTGCACGCTCCCATCAGCCACCTCCGGTCGTCCACGACCATTCCTACATCACGGCGACCACCCCGACATTCTATCCCTAGCCTCCGATCATCTCTCCAGCCTCGAATTCGAAATCGAGTTTCGATTTCACACCCTGGAAACACAGCCCAGACAAACACCACAACCTGGAAACTCGCCGTCCTTGCCGCCTCGTTCACCGGAACGCCTGAAATTCTGGCCACCGCTTCGTCAAACACCCCACTACCAAAGCCCAGAAGCTTGAAACACTCGATCGATTGGCGACTTCAAACGAGACGCATCATCACGACACATAAAAGCTAGGTTTCCTCACGAGAAATCATCGCCATCGCCTCCACGTTGATCTGTCGACCATCACGACAGTTTTCGCCAAACCCCTGGTCATTCCTCTACCTTCTGACCTGAACTCGACATCACCAGTGGACTTGATCATCCATGGCAACTCAAAATGCTCGAAACAGTCAAAACGAATCTGCTCTTCATCCCCTTGCTTAAAAATTGTAAAATTTGTTATAAAAATCATAATTTTGTTTGTAGTTTCAATTTATATTCCTGAATCTTTAAAACCAGAAGTTTGATTTTTTAACTTATTGAAGTTGAGCTGCGTTCTTTGGTTTCCAGAGTAGATTTCTAGTTGATTCCACTTATATAAAATTTTTAACACTTAAATTATAGTTAAACGAACAACTATTGTTTATGTTTTACATTCAAACAGTTATCAGAACAAGAGAGGAAGGTCACAGATAACAGAGCATGAAGGAAAACAGATATATCCAGATACTTGCACAAATACACATATACAAGATACATATCACACAGCAAAGTATGCCATAAAAACTTAAGTTATTCACTTTTTTTTTTAAATGTTACTCACCTGATTAGAAAAGGAAGAACAAAGCAATCTAAATTTGCTTAGCAACAGGCTTTTGAAAACAACTTGAATTTGCTAACAGAAACTCTCTTGATCTCTGACTTGTTGAATTGCTTGATGTTGTAGAATTTTTTTCTTAGGTCTTTAAAAGAAGTTTTTATCTTGGTTTTTATTTAGTTCGAACTGAAAATGAAAGCTGGTATGGGGAAAAAGTAGCTTACAGTTTGATATTTATAAAACTGGTTACAGGGTGCACTATACTTTATACAAAGAAGTGTACAAGTTGTACAAATTTCAGAGATGGTTTCTTTGCTTGGAGGCTGAAATCGTATATTATTGTACTAGAAAAGATATGCTTGACTAGATTTATACTCTACAACTTATTTAATATTGTATGTTTTCCTTACAGCCTACAAACTTTTGATTTGGTTGTACTTAAGAGTATGGGCTGGTATGAGAAGTTGATATGGTATGGTGGCATATGCTTTGTTTATTTCATTTTGACTTCGGCTGGAATGATGTTATGGTGGCTTCATTTCTTTGTTTTATATTTTGTTTTGATGTCTTCTTTGTTTCTATGCTTTTGTTCTTGCTTGTTTCCAGGTTTACACTTGCTTTTTGTTTTGTATTTAAGTGTTGATTGTTTTCAACTTTGTTTTGTATTTGTTTGTACTTTGTTTTGTTTATTTACTTTATTGTTTTATATTTTGTATCAAAATGAATTATATAGTTAATGTGTTACTTTAAAATTTACTTGATTTATTAACATATTTTATTATGATTTGAAAACTTTCATATCAATTTATTATTTAATTTCACAACTTTAAATCAAAAATAAATTAAATCATAAATTTTAATATTTAATATTATTATCCATTATTTATTTACAATTTAAACTCAAGTCAAAATATATATCTATATATTTATTATTTTCAAATTCACTCGAAATTGAGTCGGGGAAACTCGCTCAAATTTTCTAATTAAATTTACAAATTTTTATCCAAAAATTTATTTAATTACTCAATTTAATTCAAAAATTCATTTAATTATTAATTTAAATAAATTTAAATTTCGGGGTCGTTACAAACTTCCCCCCTTAAAAGAATTTCGTCCTCGAAATTCGCAGGCACGAAACAACAGAGATAGACAGATTCGATCTCCTATAATTCCTCAAACACAAGATACAGATTCCGAATTCAAGTCGGAATATCTCAGAATACATACCAATTTGTCCCTCTTCGGACTTCGGTATTCAAAAGAAATTACAACAGAATTTCAAATTCGGTTTTAAACGATATCGTTTTAATTGATTCAATTCAATTTACCCTCATATTTTATTAGTCAATTTAATTCAATTTAAAATTCCAATTTCAAATTCATAAAGGTTTGATTCAAAAATCTGATAAGAAACCAATGAAATATGAAGAATTTTCTACAACGATTCGTAGAGCCATCTTCACACCGAAACTTCTTCTTGTAGCTGGTACGAAGAAATCAAAAGAATTGAAAAGACGAATCAAAAAAGATTGATGGGAAAGTTTGTTTCCACTGTTGCAGGGTATTGACCATTTATAGTCGTACTCCCTTGTCCCCTACCTCGTCCTCTTCTTGCACTCATACTTACTATCAGTGGATAGTAAGAGAATTTACTGAGACGTTCAGACGGATATCTTAGGAATTACTCATTCTAGAGTTTACTTCACTCTATCTCTAATGAGCTACTTAACGTGTTATACTCCTGAGCTAAAGTTCAACCTTAGCTCTGATACCAAATGTAACGTCCCGGATTTTCGCGTTCGAAAATCGACATCCATACTTTACATCGTACTCGAATGTCGTAGATTCGAGCGTTCAAATCCGAGTTGCCGGAGCTTATAACACAGTTAAGTAAATAACACAGCGGAAGAAATGAATAATACATTGATATACAATATCTGATACAACAGAATGATACAATGAATATCAATATACATCAGAGATATGATACAACAAATAGCAGCGGAAAAGAAAATGATAACATCAGCAGCGGATAATCTCCATCTCCAAAGCACGATCCAGAAATAGCTCGAACTCCCAATAACGAGGCACAAAGATAAGCAAGTGCAGTCTGATCCAAAGACTGAACCAACTCCAGAAAATCTACTAAACCCGAATATCTGAAAAACCAAACTCTAGACTGCTCGTGTAGAAAAATTTTGAGCATCCAGAGTTTAGGAAAGAAACAATAAACTCCGGATCAGTCATGGGACTGGTGTGAGCAACAAAAACAATTTATCTTTAAAACAAGCAACAACAGAATTTTAAACATTGAAACCCGCAATGCTTTTTGGAAAATGAAACTACCATAAGACCTCCCACCACACACACAATGCAAACGCAAACTTGGAGGAGATTTCTTCTTATGATAGTCAAACATGCTTACTACGCAAATCATTGGTTATTATTATTAGTGCATAGTGCAGAAAACATTTTCGAAAGTAGAATATAAATCTTAGCCAGCATAGACATTTCGCACTTATGCCTACTATAGCTACCATGTTCAATAGCAGGTTACCACCACATTCCATGGCAGGTAATACAACTAAAACCGTACAGGGCTCGTATTGTTTTGTTTGGATTTCCAACAAATGGTCAGGCTAAGGAACTTCCTATTCCACGAAAGAAACGCCTCTGGCGGGACGTTCCGAGAACCAACTGTTCTCTGCCAAACAAGGCCGGCAACCCCTTTTCCCAAGGGATAAAAGAAACCTCAGATATGCCACCCCCGGTCCTTTGGGACCTTTATCCGAGCGCTCGATAACCAACATCACACATCATAAAGAAAGTGTATCCACATGAGTAAGTATCTGGGCTCCATGCCATGATACTACCCTTTTCCAGAAGGAATGGTCATACCCTAGGGGAGCTACCCCTGAAAACCTTGCCGCACAATTCCTGTTTCGACCATTACCGGGTTGTGAGGCTCGACGAAGTCTCGTCCACAAAGCTACGCTTTTTCAAAAAGCCACGCTTTGGGTCAACAGATGATCAACCTATGATCACAAAGATAAATGATCAAACAAATGATCATATCACAAATGATCAAACATTGATCATCACACAGCAACACTCAGCATGCCACATTACCAAATTGGGATATATCGCTGATAAATTTCAACTACATAACCTCTGAGCTCGTACGTCTCAGAGAAGGGTGTTAAGCTAAGAGAATAAATTCTCCGCCACCAAACAGAAATGTATTTGAAAGAAATCGGCTTTATATCTCAAATTGTAATGTCAGACATGTATCCATATAAGTCTGTTCCGGGTTCGAACAGAACCGAAGGCACTTCTCACGAAGCCCTTGCAAATCCGGATAATTCTCAATCACGTCCGGACTTCCCGTCACAAAAAGAGTGATATAAATCTCTATACCGGCGCGACTCAGTGCAGAGACATTCGACAGGTTGTCCTTTCATTTTCGAAAAATACCCGGTCTTCAACACCGGTCTTCAAATGCGATCCATATACGACGTACCACTATTCGGAATGGGTTATACGACCCAAAGGTCCTTTCCCGGCTAACCCGAATAGTGAGCGCAATATTTAAAAATATACGGATATTGGGATTTCAATTAAGTCACAACTTAAACCCAAACTTTCTTTTCAAATGGTTTAACAAATTACCGTTTCAAATCTTTTAAACAAAAAGATTCATTTTAACAACCTTCAATGGTTTAAAACAATTTCCACATTTTTAATCTTTTAAACAAAAGATTCATTCACAAGTTTTCCAAATTTAATTCCCATTTCAATTGATTAACTCGTTAAATCTTTAAAACAAAGATTTAACTCATAGCTTTCAAAACAATTTCATTTCGAATGGTTTAAACAAATCATCATTTTAAATCTGTTGAAAATAAACAGATTCAATTCATAACTTTCAAAAACAATTCATTCATAACTTGGAAAACCATTTTCGCTTCAATATTGAAATTCCTTTAATTAAACTGGAATTTCATTTCTTATCTGAAAGCTTTTATTCTTTTAAAACAACAGTTTCATTTCAGAAAATCTGATTCATTCATATGAGTGGAAATCCAAATTCTCAAAATTATACTTTTAAATGGTTTAAATTCATATAAACACATTTATATCATCTTTACTCCCTAGTTTCCAAATCATAGAATTCAATTCCAAACTTGAATTCAAATTTAAATCAAATTATTTAAATTTCAAAACTCGATTAAGTTATTCGAAAATAAGACTTACCTTTGAAATTCCATTTCAAAAGCTTTTCACTTTAAACCCAAATTTCCGATTTCAAAATCAATTGAAATTAAAATTTCAATTTCAAAAATATTAACTTTAAATTATCTGTGACTTAACCGATTTCCACGTGAAATCCATATTGGTGTGTGTAACAGTGTGGTCTAGGGGTTTTACACACAATAGTGCAACAACATCAATCATCACAGATATATCGATAAGCGGTATAACCCATAACGCTTATCTTCGTTTACAGATTCATAGATAAAATAAATTTATCAGTCACAAAGATTCACAATTATAATTCGATGTGGGTTTTGGATAACCAACTGGAATCCGACTCCCTGTCGCATCGAAATTCAAATGTCGTTTTACAGGTCAAGGGTTTCATATTCACATAGTAATATATCACAGAAATAGAAATTTCAGATCACAGCATAAATCAGGGTATATCACAAAACATCATCCAAACAAATACATCCAGTAATTATTCATCAATTACTTTTCTAAGTAATTATATCTCCCAATTATCAAGTGATTAATCCCAATTAATTAACTCAAATTAATCAATTACTCAATTAACTAAAATGGGTATTTAATACCTTAATTACTTCCCATTTTTAATTACACTTAAACAATTTCAATGTTGATTGTCGAATTAATTAATCTAATTAACTATTAAAAATCAATTATATTAATTAATTTTAAAATAATCTAGTTAATGACCTTCATTAACAACTATAAGTTACTATTCTAAAGTAATTAACTTATATTAATTATTAATAAGTTTAATTTACCATTTATAAATTAATTAAAGTCTAATCCATGATTTTAATAACATACAAATTACTTAACTTATTGTTAAAAACTTTTAATTAAATTCTTTTTAAACTTAAAATTTCAAATTAATTACTTAATTCATTTTTTTAAACTTTAATTAATACCTTTAAACTTATAGTTACCAATTTAATCAATATAATTTTCAAAATATCTACTTATTCAAGAGTATTTAAATTTATAACTTTTCTTTTCCTCAAAAATCTGGAATTAACACTTAAATTAAACTCAGTTTAACTTGATTTAAAATTTTAAAAACTTACTAATTTAAAAACTGTAAATTTTGCACTGTTTAAAACTGGAAAGTGAACTGACCTGAGACTTCGTGGTTTTACTTCGAGGAAATTATAAATCTACCCGGGCCAAAATGTATTTTACCCGAGTATATACCCGAGTCAAACTGGACACTATTAAAACTGAGAAAAAACAAAGTCACCCGAGTTCACCTATATTTACTTCGAGAAAAATGAGGATCCACTCGAGCCAAAACCGATTCTACTCGAGCAAATCTCGAGATTCATTTCCCTGCCATCATCAAAGAAAACCACAGCCACCAGAAAACATTCGACTGTGCACGTGCACGCTCCCATCAGCCACCTCCGGTCGTCCACGACCATTCCTACATCACGGCGACCACCCCGACATTCTATCCCTAGCCTCCGATCATCTCTCCAGCCTCGAATTCGAAATCGAGTTTCGATTTCACACCCTGGAAACACAGCACAGACAAACACCACAACCTGGAAACTCGCCGTCCTTGCCGCCTCGTTCACCGGAACGCCTGAAATTCTGGCCACCGCTTCGTCAAACACCCCACTACCAAAGCCCAGAAGCTTGAAACACTCGATCGATTGGCGACTTCAAACGAGACGCATCATCACGACACATAAAAGCTAGGTTTCCTCACGAGAAATCATCGCCATCGCCTCCACGTTGATCTGTCGACCATCACGACAATTTTCGCCAAACCCCTGGTCATTCCTCTACCTTCTGACCTGAACTCGACATCACCAGTGGACTTGATCATCCATGGCAACTCAAAATGCTCGAAACAGTCAAAACGAATCTGCTCTTCATCCCCTTGCTTAAAAATTGTAAAATTTGTTTTAAAAATCATAATTTTGTTTGTAGTTTCAATTTATATTCCTGAATCTTTAAAACCAGAAGTTTGATTTTTTAACTTATTGAAGTTGAGCTGCGTTCTTTGGTTTCCAGAGTAGATTTCTAGTTGATTCCACTTATATAAAATTTTTAACACTTAAATTATAGTTAAACGAACAACTATTGTTTATGTTTTACATTCAAACAGTTATCAGAACAAGAGAGGAAGGTCACAGATAACAGAGAAAGGTCACAGATAACAGAGCATGAAGGAAAACAGATATATCCAGATACTTGCACAAATACACATATACAAGATACATATCACACAGCAAAGTATGCCATAAAAACTTAAGTTATTCACTTTTTTTTTTAAATGTTACTCACCTGATTAGAAAAGGAAGAACAAAGCAATCTAAATTTGCTTAGCAACAGGCTTTTGAAAACAACTTGAATTTGCTAACAGAAACTCTCTTGATCTCTGACTTGTTGAATTGCTTGATGTTGTAGAATTTTTTTCTTAGGTCTTTAAAAGAAGTTTTTATCTTGGTTTTATTTAGTTCGAACTGAAAATGAAAGCTGGTATGGGGAAAAAGTAGCTTACAGTTTGATATTTATAAAACTGGTTACAGGGTGCACTATACTTTATACAAAGCAGTGTACAAGTTGTACAAATTTCAGAGATGGTTTCTTTGCTTGGAGGCTGAAATCGTATATTATTGTACTAGAAAAGATATGCTTGACTAGATTTTATACTCTACAACTTATTTAATATTGTATGTTTTCCTTACAGCCTACAAACTTTTGATTTGGTTGTACTTAAGAGTATGGGCTGGTATGAGAAGTTGATATGGTATGGTGGCATATGCTTTGTTTATTTCATTTTGACTTCGGCTGGAATGATGTTATGGTGGCTTCATTTCTTTGTTTTATATTTTGTTTTGATGTCTTCTTTGTTTCTATGCTTTTGTTCTTGCTTGTTTCCAGGTTTACACTTGCTTTTTGTTTTGTATTTAAGTGTTGATTGTTTTCAACTTTGTTTTGTATTTGTTTGTACTTTGTTTTGTTTATTTACTTTATTGTTTTATATTTTGTATCAAAATGAATTATATAGTTAATGTGTTACTTTAAAATTTACTTGATTTATTAACATATTTTATTATGATTTGAAAACTTTCATATCAATTTATTATTTAATTTCACAACTTTAAATCAAAAATAAATTAAATCATAAATTTTAATATTTAATATTATTATCCATTATTTATTTACAATTTAAACTCAAGTCAAAATATATATCTATATATTTATTATTTTCAAATTCACTCGAAATTGAGTCGGGGAAACTCGCTCAAATTTTCTAATTAAATTTACAAATTTTTATCCAAAAATTTATTTAATTACTCAATTTAATTCAAAAATTCATTTAATTATTAATTTAAATAAATTTAAATTTCGGGGTCGTTACAGTGGTATCAGAGCATATGGTTAAGCGACCACTCTGCTCTGTTGGGTGTTACTCATTAGAGATAGAGTCAGTAGTACTCTAGAATGAGTTGAGTGTAATAATAGATATGAGCGCGTATTTGTTAGTGAATATAAAAATGTTTTATATTGTGTTTGCTTATCCGTTGAGATGTTGGTGAATTTTGGTCGGTATGTGGGACGCCATATTATCGATAGGGATTTCTAAACACTTAAACGAGGCAAGACGACACAGTATTGTTTTAAAATAGGGTGAATGAAATAATTTTGCCCAAAACTATTTTTGTATAGAAAAGAAATGGTTTTCTATGAATTATTATATTATATGGATGTTTGGTTGTTAGGAAGTAATAACATTGAAACATTATCATTGTTATCTGAAATTGAATGAGAAATTAAAAATAACAACCAAAGATTTGAAAATAAATCCATTTAACAAATGGAAATTATAAATGTGAATTGAAATATAAAGAAATAAATTCACATATAAATGAAATTTGAGAATATAAATTATAAATGTGACTTATAATTGGAAAACGGAATTCCAGAGAGGTTTTTGGAAAGGTTTTGAAAAGAATTTGAAAATTTTGGAGATTTGGAGAGTTTAAATCTTTTTGGAGTTGAAAAATGAATTTCAAAGGTTTTGAAAAGTATTCTGAAGGGATAAAAGCTCTAAACTCTTTTCGGTCGCTGCAAAATAACTTCGGTAATGACTGCAGCATTATTGATGTCCATTTTCGGGTTTCCAAAAGAGAAATTGCTGCCAAATTGTTTTAAATGGAAGTTGTTTGAAAATTTGGGTTTTGTTTTGGAAATAAAAAGGGTAATTTGAATTGTTTTCAAAATGGCTTTGAAGTGTTGGTAAACTCTGGAACGCTATATAAAGATATTTATGAAATATTACTAAGTTGATAACTTATACCAATTGAATTTTGGTAGAATAAATTTAACTTAAAAGAATGAAGTTAAATCAAAGCAAGTATAAGTGAATCAATTAAATGAAAATGAAATTGAAAGTTGAAATTCATTTCGAATTCGTAAGCAAATGAATTGAATTGAATAATTAAATGAAAGATGAATTAAAATTCGTATGGAAATTGGAAATCCAGTTTAAATGTAAGTAGATTTAATCGAAGTAGAATTAAAATAAATTGAATTGATATCAATTTGAATTAGTAATTGGAACTAATTTAGGATAGTGCAGTTGTAAATGACAGATAATTGATAAAATTCAATATTTCAGAATTGAAAGTAAATTGAATCCAAATTTAGTTGAAATGGTAAACTAAATACAAATGAATGGGAAATGTAAAATTGAATGATAATGAATATGTAACTTCAACAGTGAAGTAAAAATGTATAAGCAGTTTATATTGAAAATTTTGTAATAGAATTTGCAAAATGGTTTGAATATATGTAACTAGATATTATGGCTAGTAGGATATACAGGTATAAAGGAATTGGAAAATTTATTTCAAAGATAAATTTGAATTGCTCGACAAAAGGTAAGTATTTCAATTATAATATGAGTTTTTGCTGATTTCTTCTCTAGCCGCTTGGCTTTTTCTTTTTCTTTTTGAAATCTGAGAGTCCGTAGGGACATTTTGTAGTCGTACCGTATTAGCCGCGCAAAGGAGACGCTGGCGAAATTTTTCGAAAATTTCGAGTGTTAGAAAATTTTTGAGAAATTTTGAAAGTTTAAAATTTGAATTTAAACTCGAATTTGAATTTTGAAGTAAACAATGTTGTTTGGAACTTATAATTGAAGTTGGAACTAGTTGAAATGATAGCGAATCTTTAGTAGAAAGATTTGTTTTGATAAATTGATAAAACTATTAGATTGTGAAAAATAGTAGACGAGTTAAGGACCATTTTTCCTAACTTGAAATTTCGAGGACGAAATTCTTTTAAGGGGGGAAGTCTGTAACGACCCTGAATTTCGAACAAATTAAATTGAGAATATTTAATTAATTTTAAAAATTTGAACGATGATTTAATTTGAATCCCCGATATAACTTTGAAATTGACGATTAAATTATAGAATTTAATCTATTGAAACTGGATAAAAATTTGAATCTTCAATTTAAAGTTGAAGAAAAATATTTCGTAAGCTTTCAAAATTTATATTGATAATACTGAAGATAATAGAAGCTTCAGAATCGAGTTTAAAAATGATTTGTTCAGTTTTGAAATTAAATCGTTCGAATTGATATTTAAAAATAGCCGTCCGGGGCGCAGTCTCGGAATTCGACGAAACCAGTTCCATTGGGTCCGTAATATTGAATTATTGTCGGATTTCAAATTTCGTAGCATTCGGATTCATTGGGTGATCGTACGAGATTAAAACGCCTGGACAATAATTAATCGATTTAATTTAAAATATAAAATTTATACACAAATCAACAGACAGCCTATTATCTGATTTGCGTCGACCTATTCCCTGAAACATGCGTACTCTTGTCTCCCCTTCTGTTTCTTCTACCACGCACCTTTCTCTTTTTACTCAGTTCAATTTCAAAATCAAACGAAACAAAAATGGCGTTCTTCAATTCTGTTCGAATGAAACTGAATAAAACAAGCGGCTGCCTCGTTTTAAATTTAGCTACAATTTATTCTCTTCCATCCTTCGTGACCAAATCGAAATCAAGGGAGGAGAAAAGTAGAACGAAAATTTTCGTTCAAATTAAAACAAATCGGCGGGCTCGAGGAAATCAGAGATTGAACTCGCGGCTCGAGTTCGAGCGACTCACGCGCGCGTAGGCCGAGGCAGATGGAGGGGCGTCGACGAGATGTTAGGGAGTGAAGACGATGTCGCGTGATGGTGGTCGCGACTTGGTCGCGATGGCTCGTTGAGGGCTACGTTTCTCGAGATCAACTAGGGAGGCTCGTAGATATTGGCATGCTAATCGATTCGTCTGACTTGAATCGATTTCGAGCCAGGGTTTCACTTCGAATGATTTAGGGATTCGCGTCTTGGCACTGTATAATCGCGGTGGCGCGCGCGTTTGTTTTGGGAAGTTCTTGAATTCATGGATCGAGCTCGATGGTGACAAGGGAGGGGCAGTTCAACTGTGTGGAATGGCGACGAGGGCTGATGTCGACCATGGTAGGCGGTCGCGAGTCTGGCGAAGAAATTCTAGCGGTGTCAGTTTTTGTGAGTTTGGATTCGTTCCCGTAAGGTAATTTCCTTTATATTTATTTACATATATCTATGAATATATATGTAGTTTTAAAACAGGAAGGAAATAAACAGTAGTTACAGAAAGATAAAACAATAAAAACATAGATGTTTACAGTAAAGAAATTTAGTTTTAGATTTTATTTGTAGTTAAATAAATCTATTTTAAAAAGGGAAACCGTTTAAAAATTTATATTTGTTTGTTTAAAATAAATCATTGATAATTAAATTTGTTAAATTAAGTATGGAAATATAAAAGAAAGAATTTTGCAGTAAAGTGAAGTATGATTTTTGTTAAAGAAAATTTGTTTAGAAAAATTAAATCACTAGTTTGAAATAAAATTTATTTAAGTTGAATTACAATTTTAAAATGGTGAATTGAATTGTTCGGATTTATTTCAAATATTAACGAATGGTATAATTATTTATACAAGGTATAAATCAAAAAAAATCGAGAAAAACAAACTGGATTGGAAAAGTAAACGGATTGCAAAATAAAAAGCTAAGGTGAGATCTCCTCACTCAGATTTAAATTTGTATTGCAGTTATTGATTTATATGATTGCTATTGGATGTGATATTAGATATGATAGGATATATCTATATATATAGCAATATATACATATTGGCATATGTATATATTGGATTGATTGATTTCCCGCCTTGTATAGCGGATGAGACCCTATTGCGCCGTTAGTAAGCGGATTTTTATAAAACCTATATACCGCGATAATTCCGTACTGGAGCGGAATTGGTATTGTGCTAACGTCTTTGGATGCAGGGAAACAGGTTGGAGGGATCCAACTGGATTCCTCACCAGTAGTTATTTATTTACAGGATTGATGTATATTCTGTTATCATATGTTGATATATGATGTTGTTGTTGTGATTGACAAATTGGTGCTGTAGCATCATCGGATTCAAGTTTTGGAATTTAAAAATAACGACCTTTAATTTAAAAGGATTTTTTAAAGTGATCTTTGAAATTATACGTTTTATTGAATTGTTGAATTGATTTATTTTAAATAAATAAACATTTAAAATTTTGAAGTTATAAAAGTTAAGATTTTTGTGAATTATGACCGTAAGGTGATTTTTGAAATAAATAGTTTAAGCAATTTATAAAATGGTTTGAACTGAGATTTTCGAATATTTGTGAACAGTTTATTTAAAAGATTTAAAAAGTTGATATTTATAAATTTAAAATATTGGAATTTTAAAATGAGATGATAAGTGTAAAAAAATGAAATTTATAGAATTATAAATCGTGAAGATATGGAATTTATAGATCTATAAATTGTGAAGTTATAAAATGGATGAAACTGTAGAATAAAAGATTTATAAGAGATTAACTTATAAATTGGATTTTTGCCTTTAAATGGAATATTGATCGAGTTATTAATAAAGAAGATTTATTAAATTGAAGTCGTTAGAAAATAGAAATAGAATTTATAAACGTTGTTTTATAAATTCGAAATAAATTGGATTTGATAAATTAAAATGTTAAAGAAGATATATTCGCGATTTTGGATAGCGAATTTTTATTGAAATAAAAAAATGTGTATAAAAGATTGAAATTGGGTTAAGTGAATTATATTCACGATTTTGGACAGTGAATATAATTTTAAGTAAAATGGATACGTTTTTGAAGAAGTGATATTAAAAATGAAGTTAAACATTTTAAAGATGTTTTAAAACGTATTATGAATCGAAAGCATAGATTTCAACGTTCATGGTTGGAATAGGCATTTTCGAAAATATAAGGAAATGATGGACTATAACACTGTTGTTATAGTAAATGATTTCCGAAAGGAAATGTTTTGATGTAGTATTGGGATTTATATATCTTAAATTTCGAATCCCTATACTAGAGATTTTGAGTCGTCGTAACGATGTTTTACGTAACATTCGTTTTGACTCAAATAAATGTTATAGTAAATGGTTTCCTTAAAAGAATGAAATATATACTTAATTTGATTTAAGTATATTGAATATTTTCAAGTGTTGAAAATAAATAGATTTGTGGATTACTTATTATTATATAAGTATGGAATTGCTTTTCCAATATGAAATGAACGTTTTTGAGATTTATCTTCTTAAAGATAAATCGAAATGAATATTGAAATCGATTGAAAATCGAATATCAGTAGATATTCGAAAATATAAATTCACTATGGAATTTATAAAGGAAAGGGAAACTGTTTAGAAAAATAAATATTGATTTATTTTGAAGTGTGGAAATTTTATATCTAGTAAAGATATTTTTGAAGATGAAATAATTTGGAAAATTATTTGGAATCTGATGATGTTGCGCATCTTTATTGATAGTTAAATAACCGACTATCAATAATTACCTTGAGTAGGTATTTGTTGTGAATTGGATGAATTTGAATGCCACACTTATTTTTAAATAAACGCTCACTATTCGGGTTAGCCGAGAAAGGACCATGGGGTCGTATAACCCATTCCGAATATGTGATACGTCGTTATGAATTGCATTCGAAGATCGATGTTGAAGACCGGATATTTTTGAAAACGGAAGGATTACCGTCGAGTTACTCTACATCGGCTGATCTCCGATTTAGAGGTTTTATCACCCTTAGTGACGGGAAGTCCGGACGTGATTAGAAAATTATCCGGAAATGCAAGGGCTTCGTGAGAAGTGCCTTCGGTTCTGTTCGATCCCGGAACAGACTTGTATGGATTGTGTGTCTGACGTTACAATTTGAGATATAAAGCTGATTTCTTTCAAATACATTTCTGTTGGTGGCGGAGAATTTATTCTCTTAGCTTAACACCCTTCTCTGAGACGTACGAGCTTAGAGGTTATGTAGTTGAAATTTATCAGCGATATATCCCAATTTGGTAACGTGGCATACTAAGTGTTGCTGTGAAATGATCAGTGTTTGATCATTTGTGATATGATCATTTGTTTGATCTTATATCTTTGTGATCATAGGTTGATCATTTTTGTTTGACCCGAAGCAGGGCTTTGTAGAAAGCGTAGCTTTGTGGACGAGACTTCATCGAGCCTCACACCCCGGAAATGGTCGAAACAGGAAGAATGCAGCAAGGTTCTAGGGAGTAGCGCCCCTTAGTGTATGTCATTCCTTCTGGATAAAGGTGGTATCATGGTATGGAGCCCAGATACTTAACCTCTGTGGTTACTGCATTATTTTTACTATGTGGTTTGTTGGAAATCGGGGATCCTCGGGAAGATCGGTGACGATCGGGGGATGGCATACGCGTGTCAGTAGTTACCTATTTTTGCAGAGGTAACCCGACCTTGTGTTGGCAGAGATCCGGTTAGGTTCTCGGGTCGTCTATTCCAGGGACGTACCCATCGTGGATAGGAAGTTCCTTAGCCTGACCATTTGTTGGAAATCCAAAGAAACAATACGTGACTTGTACGGTTTTAGTTGTAGAACCTGCCATCTAATATGGCAGCTATAGCAAGCATACTATAATGGTACCTATGCTGGCTAAGATTTATATTCTACTTTCGAAATGTTTTCTACACTATGCACTAATAATAATATCAAAAAGAATTTGATTTTTGCGTAGTAAGCATCTTTGACTATTATAAGAAGAAATCTCCTCCAAGTCTGCGTTTGCATTGTGTGTGTGGCGGGAGGTCTTATGGTAGTTTCATTTTCCAAAAGCATTTCGAATTGACTTTAAAATTATCCTGTTGTTTATTTTAAAGAATAACTGTTTTACGATCTCACACCAGTCACCATGACTGACTCGGAGTTTATTGTTTCCCTTCTAAACTCTGGGTGCCCACAAATTTTCCACACGGGCAGTCTAGAGTTATATTATCAGGATATTCTGGATATTCTGGAGCTTTGGAGATAAGCTGGATGACGAGACGTAGTATTTGTATCTAATAATATTTATTCCGCTGTGTATTCTGTATGAGGACAAGTTATATAACTGTCCATTGTTGTATATTGACTCTGATGACTGATGTATGTATAAAATGATATAGTTCTTTGTTTAAAGATTATTCATTTATCTATTATATATTGTTCCGCTGCGAATGTGAGATTCTGATATTGTTTTTTTTTTTGTGATGTTGTTCTTCTTTCTTCTTCTGCTTTCTTCTTCTTCTCTTTTTCTTCTATCTTTTCTTCTATTTCTTTTTCTTAAAACCCCTCACTATTGGAGTTTCCGGCACTCGATTGCTCGGCAGTCGATAAAGTGAGTATCGATGTCGAATTTTCGAAAGTCGAAAATTCCCGTATGTGACAAGAAATGTGCCCAATAAGGGGAGGACCCCATTTGGCCCGGTATAGCTCCTTTTTTAGTCATTTTAATTATGACCCGAAAGTCAAGGCTATCCATCATCGTTCTCTCACTTCATTCCAGTAGCGTTCGCCAAACCATCCTACTTCATTTTGGATTCTCCACCACGTGCAAAGTTGTTAAAGTGGTTTTCGGTATTGACAGAGAGTATGACAATATCCAATCCCAGTCTCTTTAATAACTAAACGTTTATTTCCCACCAGTTGGTTCTTTTACATTTCCAAAACCGATTCATAATTGATATCAAAATATCATATTCACTTCAAAAGTCATCACTTTCAAAATCATATTCACTTCAAAATCATATCACTTTCGAAATCATATTCACTTTCGAAATCATTATTCACTTTCACAATCGTAACCGCAAAATAGGTTAAACCATCATATCAAAATATTCGCATTTAAATCATTTAAATCTAAATCATAATAGTTCCAACTTAAATAGTTTGAATATTGAAAGTAGTTTATATATTGGAATAATTATACATTAAAAATAGTTTATATTTTAAAAAAAAGTTATAGATTAAAATAGTTTATATATTAGAAATAGTTTATATATTAAAATAGGTTATATATTAAAATATATATATTAAACGTTTTTTTATAAATTTAAAATAATATATACATTAAAATAGTTTATATATTAAAAATAATTTATATATTAAAATAGTTTATATATTAAAAATAGTTTGTATATTAAAATAAGTTATATATTAAAAATAGTTAATTTATTAATATATTAAGATGGTTTATATTAGAAAAATAGTTTATATGTTAAAAGAGTTTGTATATTAAAAGAGTTTATATCGAAAATAGTTTCAAATTAGAATTGTTTCTTTCAATTTCATAAATCAATTAAAATCAACTTTAGTTCCAAAAATTCAATTTAAATCAATCTCAGTTCAACGATTTCAATTCAAAGGCTAAAGGTTTCAATTCAAATTTCATTAAAACCCATTTCAATTTATATCGATTTCAAATCCGTGTTTGAACTACAAATTTGAACTACTTGAAATTCAATAGTTTTCAAAGTTTAAATATTCAAACATTTACAATAACTCAAATTTGATAAATTTCATTTATATTTCAAAATTCAACTTGAAGATTTTAAATTAAATTCTTTAAACCATTCATTTAAATCAATATCAACTTCAACATCTTAAAGCTTGGATTTTGAAAATAATTCGATTCATATAAATCAAATTATATTTCATAATATCATTTAACTAGATTCAAAAACATTAAGGATTTAAAATCATTTAATTTAACCAATCCGGTGTCCTATATAATTTTCTACCCTATGGTCAAGTTATACGGATATTTATCATTTCAACCCGCAAAAATTTAAATTTACGGGTATATATCATTTCAACCTGCAATCCCGAGTAAAATTCAAAATCCATAAAATCACTCGAGTTTATTATTTCAACCCATAATGATTTTTCCCTAATCTATAAGACCATTCGGGTATGTATCATTTCAACCCATATCGATTTTCCTAACAATAACTAAGGGAACTTGCAGTGTGATAACAACGTATAAAATAAATATAATATCCAATCATCCAAATATCAATAAATTAAACATCCATCACAATCATCATTCAAATCAACCAATAAATCACAACAAATAAACTGGTTATCATTATCATGTATTTAACTGGCAATTAAATTCAATATTAAATTAAATTGCAATTTACTTCAATAAACTCAAATTAAATTTAAATGACAATTTAAAATACCAAATAGCAATCAATAAATTTCCAATCACATCATAAATTTAATTTAACTAACATAGGATGATTTAGTAGTTGTGAGTGGGTTAAAACACTCACCCTTGATTTGTCATCGATTTAAAATCCAAATAAACCCCAAAATTCTAATAGTCTCAGAATGCTGCTAAACCAGTTCCATAATGTCCGAGATTTTGATAAGATCGCAATGGAGAAAACCACACGTGAATCTGAGCTCGTATGTAAAAATTATTCACGTTAGAACATTGAATTTTAAATTTTAAATTAAAATAAATAAATAAATACCACGTTATCCTCTGCTCAGACACGTACGCGACCTGAAGCACGAACCCTATAGGAATATGCTTGAACTAGCCGCCACCTATACATGAAAAGCCACCGCCACGAAGACTCCTACCATGATCTGACCTCGCCTCCGCCTTTGCTACCTCCGGCCGACCATACACTGACGACGCCGCCCACTCCGGCCCACCAGAAACCCATCGCCACCGTGCCAAATAACTCCAAATTCTGGCGATCTCTGACCATAATACGACCAACGAACGCCACCACAGAGACTTGCTCTCCATCCTCTACCAAACGCCGCTTCTCGATCGACAAACAGTTGATGATCCACTGTTGGATCATAAATGTAATGACCTGTCTTTTTGTACGTTTTAAGTAGACACACACGTCAGACTCAAACCATTAAAAAGGGCAGATTGTTATGGGGAAAATAAGAAAAAAAGTAGAAGAAAAAATGCAGAATCTCGCAGCGGAATGACAAAATATAATAATTAAATAAACAGTTCATGAAGCTGTTTACAAATAACATTAATTAAACTTTTATAATACAGATCAGAGTTACATACAACAAGAATAAATAATAAATAAATGCAGCGGAACAACATGATGCAGTGGAATAAATATAATACATAATAATAGTACAAAATCTTCATCTTCATCCTCCAGAAAGCAGTTTTCAATAAACTGAAAAGCTCAGACTGACCCAAGCGAATTGAAAAGACAAAGCACTCGAGTCAGAATTAAAAGGTCTTATATAAGTTAAATCAATAGTAAATAAATATGAGTGTAACGGCGTCAGAGATGTTTACGGGTTTTGACATCTCTCATCCAGTGTCTAACATGAGTGCAATAACTTAAGAGATGTTCGGGATTTCCATCTCGTAAGGATCCGTTAAACTATCTACTATGTAGTACAATACGCTATTATAATAGTGTCTACAGTAAAGTAAAGTATTAAAATAGCATTAAGGCGCTACCCATATCCCCCTTAACACATTTTATATATTCCCATAGTTTATACAGTACTGTACGCTCCTCCGTGAGGTTTACCCTGTAACGACCAAGAATTTCTGACATTTGAAATTCGAATATTTAATTTATTTTAAAGATTAACAAGTGGAATTAATTAAGTCGAATAATTTAAAATTCGAATATCAGGATTTAATTGGATAATTAAATCGATAATTTAATAGTTGAAATTCCAGAAATAATTGAAATCTGGATTTAATGTGATTAAAAATGATTTATAAAGTTATATTAAATCATATTGAAGTTATAGTGATGTTATAGAACTTTTAAAATTGAATTTAAAGTTAATTTGTGAAAATTGAATATTTTAATATTTAATCGACTAGTGAAATTAGCCATTTTTGGGACAGTATCAGAATTGGACGAAACCAGATCCATTGGATCCGTAATAGTTTGTTATAATCGGATTTCAATTTTCATAGCAATCGGAGTTGTCGTTTGACTGTGGCAGCTCGAAACGCATCGAAATTGTTTAATATTAATTCGCCGAGTAAAAAATAGTCATTTTTCAAAAAGTCTCAGATTTCGACGAAACTAGTTTCATCAGATCCGTAATGTTGAATTATTGTATGGTTTCAAATTTCGTGTCAATTGGATTTATCGTTTGTCCGGGGCAAGCGAAAACGCATCGAAATCGGTTTAAATCGGTTTAATTTAAATTTGATCGTTTATTTCCATAACTCGCACAGATGACCGAATTAGCTCCTGAAACATGTTCCATTGTGTTCGGAATGCGGGGTAAACCTTACGAATGCCAGGCGGCACGTATGATTTGGAGATCGTTTGAAAAAGTTGTTTTAAAATGAATTTAATATTATTATATACGTATATATATATACACGTTAACAAAAGAAACCCTAATTCTCTTAACCCTAGCTGCCAGAAATGTTTTAATGGCCAGAAAACGTTTATCTTCTTCCCTCCAAATCTCTCAATCCATCAACAATTAGCAAAAACTCTCAACTACAAAGTCGTAGAGCACGACGAGATCTACGAGATCAACGGCTACGATCGAATTTGGAGCTACGGATCGACATCAAAATGGCCGCATTCATCATAGGTCTTGCACGATTTTCAAGGGTTGTTGATGACCGAGTTGGACCGTACTTTTGGTGATGGTGCCGTTCGAGATGAGCTTCGCAACGGAGGTCGCCGATCGTCTTCAACTTCAACGTAGTGGCCGCGAAAATTCAATGTTTGGCGGCGGCTAATGGGTTCAAGCTCACGTTTTTGAACGTGAAAGGGAAGAAGGATACCAGTGGCCCAGATCTGATGGAGCAGAAATCAACGGTCCAGATTGCAAGTAGGGTTAAAAAGATAAAAATAAAAGCTGAAATTGTATATTTAAATTCGTGTAAACTTTAAAATTGCATAACTTTTTCATACGAGGTCGAAAACGCACGAAATGAATTGCGTTGGAATCATCTCGACGAGCTCTACGCTATGAAACTAGATTGGAAGTGATTGGATTCAGCGAAAATTTCGGGTATAATTAAACGCACGTTTAATTTTATTCGAAATAAAACGCTGGAACGGAATTGAAACCAAGGTGAGAACTCCTCACTCAATCGAATGTTTTGTTTCGATTTAAATTTTAAATAGTTGAGATTTAAAATTATTGATTGTGTTGATTGTGTGAATTGATGATGATTGCTATTTATTGTGATAAATAGACATTATACGCCGTTATTAAGCGGAGGTTATTTGTTAAAAACATATACCGCGATAATTTCACATTGAAGTGGAATTGGTATTATATATGTATATAGCAATATATATATATATATTGGAATATGTATATATTGGAGTTGATTTACCGCATTGTATAGCGGATGAGACCCTATTGCGCCGCATAATAGCGGATAATATTTATAAATCCCATATACCGCGATAATTTCACTGTGAAGTGAAATTGGTATTGTGCTAACATCTGTGGATGTAGGGAAACAGGTTGGAGGGATCCAACTGGATTCCTCAACTGTAGTTATTTATTTACAGATATTGTTGTATATTCTATTATCATATGATGATATATGATGTTTGGATGCTGTGATTGACTATTTGGTGCTGTTGCATCATCGGATCCATTTTTGAAGTTTAAGATAACGATTTTGATTTTAAAGGGATTTTTAAAGTGATTTTTTGAAAGTATACGTTTTATAGAATTGATTTTAAATTGGGATTTTTGATTTATTATGAACGATTTATATAAAAGATGTACAAAATTGATATTTTATAAAGTAAGAATACTGGAATTATAAAACGGGTTTTTATAAGTGTTAAAATGGAAAAAAATGGATTTCATAAGTGAACGAAATTTATAGACTTATAATTTGTGAAGTTTTAAAAGAACGATTTTGTAAATAAATAGATTATAAGTTCTTAACTTATAATATGGACTTCCGGTATATAATTGAGTTATATAATTGAGTTATATAATTTGAATTGGATAATAAAGGAGATTTATAAATTGAAGTTTTATAAATAGATTTGTAAATCCGAGAAACGACTTATTTTGATAAGTTAAATTTATATAGCTTATTAAAGGAAATATATTCACGATTTTGGACAGTGGATAATCCTTTAAATAAAATGTGTACAAATGTTGAGTTTGGATAACGAATTATATTCACGATTTTGGACAGTGAATGTATTATTAAATAAAACGGAGATGTTTTGGAGAAGTGATATTACGAAATGAAGTAATTGTTAAAAAAAGATGTTTTAAAACATGTTAAGTATCGAAAACATAGATTTCAACATTTATTGTTGAAATAGACGTTTTGAGGAATAAGGAAATGGTGGACTATAACACTGTTGTTATAGTAAATGATTTCCGAAAGGAAATATTTTATATAGTATTGGTATTTATATATCTATCTAAATTTCGAATCCCTATACTAGTGATTTTGGATCGTCGTAACGATGTTTTACGTAACATTCGTTTTGACTCAAATAGATGTGTTTAAGAAAATGATTTCCTTAAAGAATGAAATATATACTTAATTTTGATTTAAGTATATTGAATATTTTCAAATGTTGAAAATAAATGGATTTGTGAATTACCTATTATTAAATAGGTATGGAAATGTTTTTCCAATATGAAGTGAAATGTTTTGAAATTTTATCTTCAAAGATAAATTGAAATGTGGAAATTGATTTGAAATTGTTTTCAAATAGTTGAAGTGTGGAAATTATATATCTTGTAAAGATATTTTTGGAAGATAAATAATTTGGAAAATTATTTGGAATCTGATGATGCTGTGCAGACCTATTGATAGTTAAATAACCGACTATCAATAATTCCCTTGAAATGGTATTTGTTGTGATTTGCTTGAATTTGAATGCCACACTTATTTTTGAATAAGAGCTCACTATTCGGGTTAGTCGGGAAAGGACCTTTGGGTCGTATAACCCATTTTGAATTAGGGATACGACGATATGGATCGTATTGAAGATCGGTGGTGAAGACCGGGTATTTGTGAAAACGATAGGATGACCTATCGATTGTCTCTGCACCGTTAACTACGGTATAGAGATTTCCTTTGTGATGGGAAGTTTTATCGGGATTGTGAATACCCGGATTGCAAGGGCTTCTTTTGGAGGTGCCTTCGTTCTGTTCGAACCCGGAACAGACTTGTATGGTTACATGTCTGACATTACATTTTGAGATATAAAGCTGATTTCTTTCAAATACATTTCTGTTGGTGGCGGAGAATTTATTCTCTTAGCTTAACACCCTTCTCTGAGACGTACGAGCTCAGAGGTTATGTAGTTGAAATTTATCAGCGATATATTCCCAATTTGGTAATGTGGCATGCTGAGTGTTGCTGTAATGATGATCATTTATTGATCATTTGTGATCAACGCGTGGCTTTGTGAAAAAGCGTAGCTTTGTGGACGAGACTTCGTCAGGGCCCCAACAACTCGGAAATGGTCGAAACAGGAATGTTGCGGCAAGGTTATGAGGGTCGCGCCCTTTAGGGTATGTCATTTCCTTCTGGAAAGGGGTGGTATCATGGTATGGAGCCTAGATACTTACTCATGTGGATACACCTTATTTATTATGTGTGATGTTGGTTACCGAGCGCTCGGATAAAGGTCCCAAAGGACCGGGAAATGGCATATTCGTGAGTTACCTAGTTACAGGGGTAACCCGGCCTTGTTGGCACAGAGCAGTTTGTCTCTCGGAGCGTCCAGCCAGAGGTGTTCTCTTTCGTGGCATAGGAAGTTCCTTTGCCTGACCATTTGTTGGAAAATCCAAAGAAACAATACGAACCTTGTACGGTTTTAGTTGTATTACCTGCTATTGAACATAGTAGCTATAGTAGGCATAAGTGCGGAATGCCTATGCTGGCTAAGATTAATATTATACTTTCGAAATGTTTTCTGCACTATGCACTAATAATAATAAATCCAATGATTTGCGTAGTAAGCATGTTTGACTATCATAAGAAGAAATCTCCTCCAATTCTGCATTTGCATTGTGTGTGTGGCGGGAGGTCTTATGGTAGTTTCATTTTCCAAAAGCATTGCGGGTTTCAATGTTAAAATTCTATTGTTGTTGGTTTCTAAAGATAAACTGTTTTAGTTCTCACACCAGTCACCATGACTGACCTGGAGTTTATTGTTTCCTTCCTAAACTCTGGGTGCCAACCAATTTACACACGGGCAGTCTAGAGTTAGGTTATCAGGTCATTCTGGATTCAGGAGATGATATGGAGCTCAAGTGGCGAGCTGGATGGCGAGACGTATCATGTATACTATGTATTATTCCGCTGTGTATTCTATATATGGACAAGTTCATATAACTGTCCAGTGTTGTATTGCTGTTGTAAACTCTGATGATGATATAATGTAAAAATGATATAGTTCTTTGTTTTAAAGATTATTCATTTATCTATTATATGTTGTTCCGCTGCGATATGTGGGATTCTGATATTGTTTCTGTTTCTGTGTTTTCTGTTGTTTCCTCTTTCTTTTTCTTCTGTCTTCTTCTACCTCTTCTTTTTCTTCATAACAATTCGGTTTTCCGGCATTCGATTGCTTGGCAGTTGATACAGTGGACGTATTGATGTCGATTTTCGAGCGACGAAAAATCGAGTTCGTTACATTTGGTATCAGAGCATATGGTTAAGCGACAACCATGGCTCTGTTGGGTATTACTCATTAGAGATAGAGTCAGTAGTACTCTAAAATGAGTTGAGTGTAATAATAGATACGAGCGCGTATTTGTTAGTGAATATAAAATTGTTTTATATTATGATGATTGATTTGTTGAGTGGTATATGGATTCTGGTCGGTATTGTCAGTACAACTCTATCGATAGGGATCTCTAAACACTTATTCAGAACAATTCGGCATGATATTGTTTTAAATTGGGTAAATGAAATAATTTTACCTCGATTATATTTTGTATATAAAGAAATAATTTTTCGGAAATTATTAATGTGTATATGATTGATTGTTTGGTTGTTAAAATGTAAATATATATAAGTTAATAAAAGTTGTTTGAATAAGTTAAATGAAAACAACAGTTGTAAAAGAGAAAATTGTATAAGCAAATGAATTATAATGTATGAAGTTATAAATAAAATGATTTACAATGGTAAAATAATCTTATATATAAGAAGTGAAATTTTATAAGTAAAAGATTTGTAAATGTGAATTATAATCTAAAATAAAATTCCAGAGAAGTGTTTTGAAAGGATTTGATATTTTGGAAAAAAAATTGTTTTGGAAAGATGAAAGCTCTCAACTCTTTTCAGGTCGCTAGAAAATAATTCCGATGATGATCGCGACACATTGGTGTTCATTTTCGGGTTTCCAAAAGAGGAATTGCTGCCTGATTATATTAAATGGAAGTTGGTTGGAAAATTTGGATTTGGTTTTGGAAATTCAAAAGATAATTTGAATTGATTTCAAAAATGGTTTTTGAAAGGTTGAAAAGACTCTGGAATCCTATTTAAAATATTTATGAGAATGATAATGAGTTGATAACTTATACCATTTGAATTTTTGATAGAATAAATTTAACTTAAAGGATGGAGTTAAATTAAAGTAAGTATAAGTGAATCAATTAAATCCAAGCTGTAATTGTTGAATATAAGTAATCAAGTTTTGAACTTATAATATGAGATAATAAATTTGACTTTGGTAAAAGTTAAATAGAATTGGAATCTGAATTGGATTTATAAGTGGAAACTTAAGTTAATTTGAACAAATGATGTTTGAAATGGAATATAACTTAAGTAATGTTGAATGAAGTTGATTTTGATATCAAAGTAAATTAATAAAGTGAATTTATTAGATGAATGTGAACTTGAGCTATATAAATGAAATTCAACTTTATTTGTAAAATGAATTAGCAATTGAATTAATGAATGAATGGATTGAATGTTAATCAATCTATTGTAAATGAATTGATATGAAACAATGGATGTAAGTGTTAATTCATTAAAAGCTAAATGTTATTGGAAGTTGAATAAATTGAATGGAAGTCAATTTAATATCGACCAATTGGAAAATTTAAAGTGTTGAACCAAATCGAATGTAAAATTAATAAATTTGGTCGTGTTGGATAACATTGATTGTTATATGATTGTTGGTTGATTGTAGTAATTAGTGTTAATGAAATTGAATAAATGGAATTGGAAGCTATGTAATTGATTTAAATTGAAGGTGAAGTAAATTTAAATAGAAATTGATTTGAATTGAAAGTGAACCAATTTGAATGTAAATTAGTGAATATGAACTAATTGAAAACGAATAATTGAATGTCATTGTATACGAATTGGTTGTAAACAATTGCAAGTTATGTTGAAATTTTATAAGTGCTTATAAAACTTGTTTAGTATGCATTTCTTTTGATATGCAAGTGTTGTAGTTATTTAAAAGAGTAAATTGTTAATAACCTTATATATATGTCACTTACATGTTTAAATTGAGTAAGTACAGGTGCGGTGGATACCGTTCGGTTGGTCTGGTTGCGCTAAAATGCTAAATTAATAACTTCTTTTCTTAAAAATTCTAAAATGGTACGCCTACGCAATAAAAATAGGAAATATGAACTGTTTTTCTGCTTTTCCGACCGGGTGGGTCGATGTATACATATTTATGTCTATTGTGATCCTACTACGATCGAACCGCGCAAAAGAGACGCTGGCGAATTTTTCTGAAAATTTAAGGCGTTAGAAAATTTTCGGGAAATTTTGGAAATTTTTATTAATAAAAAGTTGATTTCTAAATTGTAATGAAAATATAGGAATTGAACTAGAAAATGGAAACCATTGTTTTGGTTGAAGTTAAAGGTTTTGAAAAAGGTGAATTTAAAATTTTCACAAAATGGACTTCTGAAAAGTTAATGGATTTTGTGAATTTTTCTTACTTGGTAATTTCGAGGACGAAATTCTTTTAAGTGGGGAAGTTTGTAACGACCCAGAATTTTTGACATTTGAAATTCGAATATTTAATTGATTTTAAAGATTAACAAGTGGAATTAATTAAGTCGAATAATTTAAAATTTGAATATCAGGATTTAATTGGATAATTAAATCTATAATTTAATAGTTGAAATTCCAGAAATAATTGAAATCTGGATTTAATGTGATTAAAAATGATTTATAAAGTTATATTAAATCATATTGAAGTTATAGTGATGTTATAGAACTTTTAAAATTGAATTTAAAGTTAATTTGTGAAAATTGAATATTTTAATATTTAATCGACTAGTGAAATTAGCCATTTTTGGGACAGTCTCAGAATTGGACGAAACCAGTTCCATTGGATTCGTAATAGTTTGTTATTATCGGATTTCAATTTTCGTAGTAATCGGAGTTGTCGTTTGACCGTGGCATCTCGAAACGCATCGAAATTGTTTTAATATTAATTTGGCGAGTTAAAAATAGTCATTTTTCAAAAAGTCTCGGATTTCGACGAAACTAGTTTCATCGGATCTGTAATGTTGAATTATTGTATGGTTTCAAATTTCGTGTCAATTGGATTTATCGTTTGTCCGGGGCAAGCGAAAACGCATCGAAATCGGTTTAAATCGGTTTAATTTAAATTTGATCGTTTATTTCCATAACTCGCACAGGTGACCGAATTAGCTCCCGAAACACGTTCCATTGTGTTCGGAACGCGGGGTAAACCTTACGAACGCCAGGCGGCACGTATGATTTGGAGATCGTTTGAAAAAATTGTTTTAAAATGAATTTAATATTATTATATACGTATATATATACACGTTAACAAAAGAAACCTAATTCTCTTAACCCTAGCCGCCAGAAATGTTTTAATGGCTAGAAAACGTTCATCTTCTTCCCTCCAAATCTCTTAATCCATCAACAATTAGCAAAAACTCTCAACTACAAAGTCGTAGAGCACGACGAGATTTACGAGATCAACGGCTACGATCGAATTTGGAGCTACGGATCGACATCAAAATGGCCGCGTTCATCATCAGGTCTTGCACGATTTTCGAGGGTTGTTGATGACCGAGTTTGACCGTACTTTTGGTGATGGTGCCGTTCGAGATGAGCTTCGCAACGGAGGTCGCCGATCGTCTTCAACGTAGTGGCCGCGAAAATTCAATGTTTGGCGGCGGCTAATGGGTTCAAGCTCACGTTTTTGAATGTGAAAGGAAAGAAGGATACCAGTGGCCCAGATCTGATGGAGCAGAAATCAACGGTCCAGATTGCAAGTAGGGTTAAAAAGATAAAAATAAAAGCTGAAATTGTATATTTAAATTCGTGTAAACTTTAAAATAGCATAACTTTTTCATACGAGGTTGAAAACGCACGAAACAAATTGCGTTGGAATCGTCTCGACGAGCTCTACGCTATGAAATTGGATTGGAAGTGATTGGAGTCAGTGAAAATTTCAGGTATAATTAAACGCACGTTTAATTTTATTCGAAATAAAACGCTGGAACGGAATTGAAACCAAGGTGAGAACTCCTCACTCAATCGAATGTTTTGTTTCGATTTAAATTTTAAATAGTTGAGATTTAAAATTGTTGATTGTGTTGATTGTGTGAATTGATGATGATTGCTATTTATTGTGATAAATAGACATTATACGCCGTTATTAAGCGGAGGTTATTTATTAAAAACATATACCGCGATAATTTCACATTGAAGTGGAATTGGTATTATATATGTATATAGCAATATATATATGTTGGAATATGTATATATTGGAGTTGATTTCCCGCATTGTATAACGGATGAGACCCTATTGCGCCGCATAATAGCGGATAATATTTATAAATCCCATATACCGCGATAATTTCACTGTGAAGTGAAATTGGTATTGTGCTAACATCTGTGGATGCAGGGAAACAGGTTGGAGGGATCCAACTGGATTCCTCAACTGTAGTGATTTATTTACAAATATTGTTGTATATTCTATTATCATATGATGATATATGATGTTTGGATGTTGTGATTGACTATTTGGTGATGTTGCATCATCGGATCCATTTTTGAAGTTTAAGATAACGATTTTGATTTTAAAGGGATTTTTTGAAAGTATACGTTTTATAGAATTGATTTTAAATTGGGATTTTTGAATTATTATGAACGATTTATATAAAAGATGTACAAAACCGATATTTTATAAAGTAAGAATACTGGAATTACAAAACGGGTTTTTATAAGTGTTAAAATGGAAAAAAATGGATTTCATAAGTGAACGAAATTTATAGACTTATAATTTGTGAAGTTTTAAAAGTACGATTTTTTAAATAAATGGATTATAAGTTCTTAACTTATAATATGGACTTCCGGTATATAATTGAGTTATATAATTTGAATTGGATAATAAAGGAGATTTATAAATCGAAGTTTTATAAATAGATTTGTAAATCCGAGAAACGACTTATTTTGATAAGTTAAATTTATATAGCTTATTAAAGGAAATATATTCACGATTTTGGATAGTGGATAATCCTTTAAATAAAATGTGTAGAAATGTTGAGTTTGGATAACGAATTATATTCACGATTTTGGACAGTGAATGTATTATTAAATAAAACGGATATGTTTTGGAGAAGTGATATTACGAAATGAAGTAATTGTTAACAAAAGATGTTTTAAAACGTTTTAAGTATCGAAAACATAGATTTCAACATTTATTGTTGAAATAGACGTTTCGAGGAATAAGGAAATGGTGGACTATAACACTGTTGTTATAGTAAATGGTTTTCGAAAGGAAATATTTTATATAGTATTGGGATTTATATATCTATCTAAATTTCGAATCCCTATACTAGTGATTTTGGATCGTCGTAACGATGTTTTACGTAACATTCATTTTGACTCAAATAGATGTGTTTAAGAAAATGATTTCCTTAAAGAATGAAATATATACTTAATTTTGATTTAAGTATATTGAATATTTTCAAATGCTGAAAATAAATGGATTTGTGAATTACCTATTATTAAATAGGTATGGAAATGTTTTTCCAATATGAAGTGAAATGTTTTGAAATTTTATCTTCAAAGATAAATTGAAATGTGGAAATTGATTTGAAATTGTTTTCAAATAGTTGAAGTGTGGAAATTATATATCTTGTAAAGATATTTTTGGAAGATAAATAATTTGGAAAATTATTTGGAATCTGATGATGCTGTGCAGACCTATTGATAGTTAAATAACCGACTATCAATAATTACCTTGAATGGGTATTTGTTGTGATTTGCTTGAATTTGAATGACACACTTATTTTTGAATAAACGCTCACTATTCGGGTTAGCCGGGAAAGGACCTTTGGGTCGTATAACCCATTCTGAATTAGGGATACGACGATATGGATCGTATTGAAGATCGGTGGTGAAGACCGGGTATTTGTGAAAACGATAGGATGACCTATCGATTGTTTCTGCACCGTTAGCTACGGTATAGAGATTTCCTTTGTGATGGGAAGTTTTATCGGGATTGTGAATACCCAGATTGCAAGGGCTTCTTTTGGAAGTGCCTTCGTTCTGTTCGAACCTGGAACAGACTTGTATGGTTACATGTCTGACATTACATTTTGAGATATAAAGCTGAATTCTTTCAAATACATTTCTGTTAGTGGCGGAGAATTTATTCTCTTAGCTTAACACCCTTCTCTGAGACGTACGAGCTCAGAGGTTATGTAGTTGAAATTTATCAGCGATATATTCCCAATTTGGTAATGTGGCATGCTGAGTGTTGCTGTAATGATGATCATTTATTGATCATTTGTGATCAAAGCGTGGCTTTGTGAAAAAGCGTAGCTTTGTGGACGAGACTTCGTTAGGGCCTCAACAACCCGGAAATGGTCGAAACAGGAATGTTGCGGCAAGGTTATGAGGGTCGCGCCCTTTAGGGTATGTCATTTCCTTCTGGATAGGGGTGGTATCATGGTATGGAGCCCAGATACTTACTCATGTAGACACACCTTATTTATTATATGTGATATTGGTTACCGAGTGCTCGGATAAAGGTCCTAAAGGACCGGGAAATGGCATATTCGTGAGTTACCTAGTTACAGGGGTAACCCAGCCTTGTTGGCAGAGAGCAGTTTGTCTCTCGGAGCGTCCAGCCAGAGGCTGTAACGCCCCACCTCTATGCTCATAATAACAAAGAGTATTAAAAGAAATACTGTCTATTATTACGAAGAATAAGGCTGGATAGGAGCGACCATCCGTAATTGGCCTTACACTAATATTGGTTATCTCGACAGGAGTGGTATATACTTTTTATTTTTCATCTATTATTTATTTACTCCCATCGACACTCCCAATACCAGTATAAAACGAACTACGATGGTTCCTAATAGTTTAGGACATTAGATATAACAATAACACAGATAATAAAAATGCGGAACACAGATAAAAACAAAAGTCTCATATATATATAACTGATGTCAGTTAATACATAGTTGACACTATACATATGATACAACTACAACTGTCGACTCTAGAAGTTATATATACAAGTACATTATCGACTAATATACATGAATATATATCATTTTATACAATGACAAAATGACTCTGACAACTTCAGAAGATGTGAAAAGTCTTCAATCCCGAACAGCAACTCAAAGAAGAAAATCTACAACCTGAAATAACTCGGGTCTGACCCGAGTATTACATTCAAAAGAAAATAATACCCAGGTCAGTCTAATTCAAACCAGTTTATTAGAGCATATAGGCAGAATACTTTAAATAGATGATAGTCACAATAATTCCCGTCTATCCGATTCTTTAAACAAAGAAACCGGATAACGGTCAATATAACACTTAACAGTGTTTAACAAAAATCAGCAGATTTAAATCATCAACAGAGATAAATAAACAATTTATCAAATCGACTAAATCAATTTAAAGTCATTGAAATTGTCACTTTAAAACCATCAAAACTCGATTGGCTGCCGTACACGCACGCGTGTACGGCCTCGCCAATACGGCATAAAAGATCAATGCATCAAAAGCAAAAGAAAAATCAATTCAAAATTAGCACCGAGTGGCTGCAGTTCACGTATGCGTGCACTGCCTTGCCACTACCGTACGTCGAACTCGGTGTGGCTGCAGTACACGCCAACGTGCACTGCCTCGCCAACTCGAGTACACAAAGTCAAATCAAAATCAGATTCAACACAAATGAAGATGGGCTCAACCGAAATTCAAGGTATCACTGCACAATAAAATTGTGCATGTACATAGTGAAGTCAAAGAAGTGCAAAATGAAACAGCAATTTGAAAAAATGCACAAAAACTCAAGTTCAGTTCAACATGCACAAGTACTACAATGAAATGGCAACACAGTATCATGCACACATATGAAGTGATTCAAGTCCAAATGAACCAGCAATAAATAATACACTCAGCTGGACAGTACAAGGCAAAGACTCAGCAATGCTCACAAACAAGTACAAGGTACAATAAAACAGAAGCATGGCAGATCATAGTATACACTCGAGAAATCAAACAACTATAATACAACAATACTAAGGTGAAGCCATCCTTTCTTAGTTTTACTTTACTTTATTCAATTATACAGGTGCAAGATAAGAATTATGTATAAGTTAGGAAATATTGTTCAACTTATGCGTGCAGGTGACATACTTCTACTTATAAAGTTAGTTATAGTAAAGATATAAAGTGATATCAATTTTGACTACCAAGTTGAAGGTCAAGTAACAGGGTTTAGTAATAACAACACACAGGTAAAACTTATGTCTATAACAAAACCATGCTACTGAAATTTCCAGATTTTCGAACTTCCAAAAACTCAACATCAAATGAAATATGAACTACACAAAATTCAAAGCGAAATGAATACAATGGTAGTTCAAATGCAAAGGTGGATATGTCAACATATATGGGACAGTAAGTTGACTTAACAGCATCAATTATCTCACTACAATAGAATGAAACTGAAAGCCAAACTATTAACAAAAATGCAAAGGTCAAGTCGGTGACTCAATGCAACTACAGCAAGGAAAATGCATGTACAAGTACAAACTGGACAGTGTACCAAGGATAAGGCAATGGAGCAATAATTAAAACAATGAACCAGCCTGCAAGATGAACCAACAAAGGCCAAAGCTCATGGCAACCACATATAAATGCACAAGTAATTCACATGGATAAACACCCTTGACTAAAGGGTAAATCAAGCTCCAAGTGAAACACAATAAAACCCAATTGTTAAACAAGTTTAAAACAATGGGACAGTAAAGATATAAATGCAGCAGTAACACTGTAATGCAACTGGCAACGATGAAATGCAACTGGCAACGATGAAATGCAACTGGCAACTATGAAATGCAACTGGCAACTATGAAATGCAACTGGCAACTAAGAAATGCAACTGGCAACTATGAAATGCAACTGGCAACTATGAAATGCAACTGGCAACTATGAAATGCAACTGGCAACTATGAAATGCAAAATGGAGGCAATGCTATCAAGTGTTAAAGCACTGTATAATGCATCAGAGTCTACCACACCTATGTACAGATGGTATAGAACAACATGAATACAACTCACACAAGCAATGCATTAGTGGTTCAAGGAATCAGACCAAGTGGATGCAGACTACACAAGCTACAGATATCACAATGGATGCAGTATCAAACCAGTACAAGATAGCAAATACTGCAAAAGATAACACTGCACAAATGAACCATCAGGCAAGTTACAGGAATCATCAAGTCAACATGAACAAGTAAAAAAAACTAAGGCAAAGAATACAATGAAGCCGTGGTCATCAAAGGAGACGAAATCAAAAATACTGTATTGGCCAAAGTCGAACTAGTCAAAGCAAGGAATTCACGGAGTAAAATTTTCAAAGCCGTGGTTATTAATTCAAAACCATTTCAAAACCGAGATCTCCAAAACAAAGTCAAAGCCAATAATCTCAAAATCAAGTCAGCCCAAAAAATATATACGAATATATACGCATATGGAAAAGGTCAGAGAAAAATCGCAACATCCATACAATATCGAACGGCAAAGCAAAAGTGTTGAAAATGTCAGACGAAATCATACGAACGAGAAAACAGGGATCAAACCCATATAAAATCAACCCAAGAAAAATTATCATCGGCTAACTCAAAACTCAAAATCACGAAATCATATAATACAGAAACCATTCGAAGTTGAATTAGATGTGAGCCTATACTCACCTTTTATTCGAAGAATCCAGTTCAAACCAAAGTCGAAGACACCGCCTATTTGGCCGCCTCTACAAAGTGTTCGAAGCGAAGACGACTCGAATCAAGCGGCTGAAGAGATGATCAACTCGCGAAGCAAGAGTCAAGTTGAATCGAGCGTTGAATGTCGGGGTCTTTGAATTTGCCCAAAACCCTAGTTTTTTTTTGAACGACAAGGAAGAGGCCACCATTTTTAATTTCTTCGTTCGATTTATTTTTTAGGGTTCGCGAATGAATGTGGGTAGATAGGAATAGGTATCGGCCTTAGATAAGTATCACAATACCAAAAGGAAACGTGGCCAAGATTATACTAAAAGCCCAAACAACGCTTAACCAAATTTTCAACCCATTAAAACAATCAATAGCAATTAACAACCACTTAATCGTTAAATGACGAAAATTAATTGTTATAAAACTCTGGGTTGTTACAGACTCCCCTCCTTATAAAAATTGCGTCCCCGCAATTTTCATAATTAAGGTCGTCAACTACTATTATTCTTCTAACATAAACTGGTTAAGCTAGAAAAATAAAAGTCAAGAATTCAAATGCCAAAGTAATCTTTTAATTCTAATAAAGAGATTCGCAAATCTTCAATAAAATCTAACTATCAATATATAATCAGAAAGCAGCAAAACTGAATAATTGCAATCATCAGCCATATTTAATTATCAACTAGACAATTAGAATTCAGAAATCTCAAATAGCAATATCTAATTATCGATACGATAATTAGAAAACAACCAAATATAATTATCAACAAAGATAATTATGAAGCACAATTCACAAATCGCAAACTTACAATATCCAGTTATTCAACAATTAACTAGGAAACACAAATTTCAAAACCAGTAAACTCTGACCATTTACAGAAATAGATAGAAAACAGCAATTCAATAAAATCAGCATATTCTAGAATCAATTGGAGACTAGAAAATCTCATATCAATAAAATCAGCAAGCATCAATTATCTAATTATCTCAAACGATAATCAGAAAACAAATCAACAAATGTCAAATTATCGAAGACGAATATCACAAAACATCAAATTCAACAATTATTCGATTATCAAAAACGATAATCAAATTTCAAATTCAACAAATATTCGATTATCAAAAACGATAATCAAATTTCAAATTCAACAAATATTCGATTATCAAAAACGATAATCAAATTTCTCAAATTCAACAAATATTCGATTATCAAAAACGATAATCAAATTTCAAATTCAACAAATATTCGATTATCAAAAACGATAATCAAATTTCAAATTCAACAAATATTCGATTATCAAAACGATAATCAAATTTCAAATTTAACAAATATTCGATTATTAAAAGCGATAATTAAATCTCAAACCAGCAAATATTTAATTATCAAAAGCGATAATTGAATCTCATATCAACAAATATTTAATTATCTAACAGCGATAATTAAATCTAAAATCAACAAATATTTAATTATCAAAGACGATAATTAAATCTCAAATCAACAAATATTTAATTATCTAACAGCGATAATTAAATCTAAAATCAACAAATATTTAATTATCAAAGACGATAATTAAATCTCAAATCAACAAATATTTAATTATCTCAAGCGATAATTAAAAACAACAAATATCCAATTATCACAAGCGATAATTAGAAACAACAAATATCTGATTATCAAAAACGATAATCAGAACTCATATCAACAAATATCCAATTATCACAAGCGATAATTAGAAACAACAAATATCCGATTATCAAAAACGATAATCAGAACTCATATCAACAAATATCCAATTACCTGCAGATAATTGGAAGCAACAAATATCTAGAAATCAATTAAGAAGACTAGAAAATCAACATAAAAGCTTGGATCGATCCCATCAGATGGCGAGTTTTTAATTCGCCGCACGTGCATCAACAAATGGCCGAAGCCTACCAAGTACTCAACATTATTTTGGCGCCCAACAAATGACCCGAAGGTCCAACAAATGACCCGAAGGTCTAGTACTGGTATTTGACCCGAAGGTCCAACAAATGACCCGAAGGTCCAACAAAGTGGCTCGAAAGCACACGAAAGCATCAAAATGTTTCAATTAACGAGTCCGGAATTAACCGAAATAGCAAACGCACATGTCCCATACCACGTGTTTTACTAAATCGTTTGATTCTCTTCATCGTTTCCTTGAAAGTGTGAAATCATCAAATTCATCAAAACAACAGATATTCAATTAACGAGTCCGGAATTAACCGAAATAGTAAAAGTGTGGTTCCATACTCCGCACTTTTGCTAAATCATTTAAATCACTTCATCGTTTCCTTGAAAGTGCAAAATTGTGTATTCTGTAAAAATACACTTTACATTCTCAAACGGACAAGTCCGGAATTAAGCGAATCAGTAAAAGAAAGGGGTCATAGTCCTCGATTTTGCTGAAACGTTTAAATCGCTTCCTCATTCCTTTGAAAGCGCAAACTGTAAAAATTCTTGAAAACAATTTTATTTATTTTGTAAAAATAACAATTCACATTCTCAACTGGACAAGTCCGGAGTTAAGCGAAACAGTAAAAGAAAGGGGTCATAATCCTCGATTTTGCTGAATCGTTTAAGTCGCTTTCTCATTCTTTTGAAAACACAAACTGCTAAAATTTTATAAAACAATTTTCCAATCACGTGATTAAAGCAGCAAATTAGTAATAATTTCGATAAGGAAATTGTACTTCTCAAAATACCGTAAAAACGGTTACAAACCAGCATTGCGGAATAACCGCTAGAAATCCACTTTTAAAATTTGACGGTTACGGAAGCCAAAGCGACAGTAGTTCTAAAACGTCAAAATCACATCAAAACAATCTACATCAAAATGTAATGTCAGTGAATTCTCATTCATCAAAATGCCACAAAACACCGTACTTCAAAATATAGCATTGGTGTAAATTTCCGTTGTAAAAATAACGGCAACAAAATACGTTTCATAACCCAGCATCGGTTCAACGTAAAATGAATGCAATAACGTGCAATTTAAATTTTTGCACGTACTACAAAATGAACAAAGAATCATTCAAATGTATCTTCAATGAAGATAATTCAAAACAGCAAAATCTGATCAATATATGATTAGTACAAAAGAAAGCCAGCGGAAATTTCAACAAAAATCACATATCTGCAATTTCTTCGAATCCTCAATTTGGATTCGAAATTCTCAAAGAAACAAAATAAACACAGCTATGTAAACAACAATTGAAATTCATATCAATTCCATATTTTGATTTTTAAATCAAAAAGATTATCAGTTGTACTCAGCGAAGACAGTTTAACTGTTTCCGCTGCGCACTCCGATAAACAGAATACAAATCAATCAAATCATCAGAACACAATTTCACTATTATTTTTAAATAAAGATATTTAAAAATTTCATCAAAATTTCAAAACTTTAGTTTTGACTCAAAGTACAAATAAAACATCGACCAATAGTTGTAACACATGTTCCATCCAAGTTATGTCTTATATTATGTCCATAAACCCCAAGCTCTGATACCAACTGTAACGCCCCACCTCTATGCTCATAATAACAAAGAGTATTAAAAGAAATACTGTCTATTATTACAAAGAATAAGGCTGGATAGGAGCGACCATCCGTAATTGGCCTTACACTAATATTGGTTATCTCGACAGGAGTGGTATATACTTTTTATTTTTCATCTATTATTTATTTACTCCCATCGACACTCCCAATACCAGTATAAAACGAACTACGATGGTTCCTAATAGTTTAGGACATTAGATATAACAATAACACAGATAATAAAAATGCGGAACACAGATAAAAACAAAAGTCTCATATATATATAACTGATGTCAGTTAATACATAGTTGACACTATACATATGATACAACTACAACTGTCGACTCTAGAAGTTATATATACAAGTACATTATCGACTAATATACATGAATATATATCATTCTATACAATGACAAAATGACTCTGACAACTTCAGAAGATGTGAAAAGTCTTCAATCCCGAACAGCAACTCAAAGAAGAAAATCTACAACCTGAAATAACTCGGGTCTGACCCGAGTATTACATTCAAAAGAAAATAATACCCAGGTCAGTCTAATTCAAACCAGTTTATTAGAGCATATAGGCAGAATACTTTAAATAGATGATAGTCACAATAATTCCCGTCTATCCGATTCTTTAAACAAAGAAACCGGATAACGGTCAATATAACACTTAACAGTGTTTAACAAAAATCAGCAGATTTAAATCATCAACAGAGATAAATAAACAATTTATCAAATCGACTAAATCAATTTAAAGTCATTGAAATTGTCACTTTAAAACCATCAAAACTCGATTGGCTGCCGTACACGCACGCGTGTACGGCCTCGCCAATACGGCATAAAAGATCAATGCATCAAAAGCAAAAGAAAAATCAATTCAAAATTAGCACCGAGTGGCTGCAGTTCACGTATGCGTGCACTGCCTTGCCACTACCGTACGTCGAACTCGGTGTGGCTGCAGTACACGCCAACGTGCACTGCCTCGCCAACTCGAGTACACAAAGTCAAATCAAAATCAGATTCAACACAAATGAAGATGGGCTCAACCGAAATTCAAGGTATCACTGCACAATAAAATTGTGCATGTACATAGTGAAGTCAAAGAAGTGCAAAATGAAACAGCAATTTGAAAAAATGCACAAAAACTCAAGTTCAGTTCAACATGCACAAGTACTACAATGAAATGGCAACACAGTATCATGCACACATATGAAGTGATTCAAGTCCAAATGAACCAGCAATAAATAATACACTCAGCTGGACAGTACAAGGAAAAGACTCAGCAATGCTCACAAACAAGTACAAGGTACAATAAAACAGAAGCATGGCAGATCATAGTATACACTCGAGAAATCAAACAACTATAATACAACAATACTAAGGTGAAGCCATCCTTTCTTAGTTTTACTTTACTTTATTCAATTATACAGGTGCAAGATAAGAATTATGTATAAGTTAGGAAATATTGTTCAACTTATGCGTGCAGGTGACATACTTCTACTTATAAAGTTAGTTATAGTAAAGATATAAAGTGATATCAATTTTGACTACCAAATTGAAGGTCAAGTAACAGGGTTTAGTAATAACAACACATAGGTAAAACTTATGTCTATAACAAAACCATGCTACTGAAATTTCCAGATTTTCGAACTTCCAAAAACTCAACATCAAATGAAATATGAACTACACAAAATTCAAAGCGAAATGAATACAATGGTAGTTCAAATGCAAAGGTGGATATGTCAACATATATGGGACAGTAAGTTGACTTAACAGCATCAATTATCTCACTACAATAGAATGAAACTGAAAGCCAAACTATTAACAAAAATGCAAAGGTCAATTCGGTGACTCAATGCAACTACAGCAAGGAAAATGCATGTACAAGTACAAACTGGACAGTGTACCAAGGATAAGGCAATGGAGCAATAATTAAAACAATGAACCAGCCTGCAAGATGAACCAACAAAGGCCAAAGCTCATGGCAACCACATATAAATGCACAAGTAATTCACATGGATAAACACCCTTGACTAAAGGGTAAATCAAGCTCCAAGTGAAACACAATAAAACCCAATTGTTAAACAAGTTTAAAACAATGGGACAGTAAAGATATAAATGCAGCAGTAACACTGTAATGCAACTGGCAACGATGAAATGCAACTGGCAACGATGAAATGCAACTGGCAACTATGAAATGCAACTGGCAACTATGAAATGCAACTGGCAACTAAGAAATGCAACTGGCAACTATGAAATGCAACTGGCAACTATGAAATGCAACTGGCAACTATGAAATGCAACTGGCAACTATGAAATGCAAAATGGAGGCAATGCTATCAAGTGTTAAAGCACTGTATAATGCATCAGAGTCTACCACACCTATGTACAGATGGTATAGAACAACATGAATACAACTCACACAAGCAATGCATTAGTGGTTCAAGGAATCAGACCAAGTGGATGCAGACTACACAAGCTACAGATATCACAATGGATGCAGTATCAAACCAGTACAAGATAGCAAATACTGCAAAAGATAACACTGCACAAATGAACCATCAGGCAAGTTACAGGAATCATCAAGTCAACATGAACAAGTAAAAAAAAACTAAGGCAAAGAATACAATGAAGCCGTGGTCATCAAAGGAGACGAAATCAAAAATACTGTATTGGCCAAAGTCGAACTAGTCAAAGCAAGGAATTCACGGAGTAAAATTTTCAAAGCCGTGGTTATTAATTCAAAACCATTTCAAAACCGAGATCTCCAAAACAAAGTCAAAGCCAATAATCTCAAAATCAAGTCAGCCCAAAAAATATATACGAATATATACGCATATGGAAAAGGTCAGAGAAAAATCGCAACATCCATACAATATCGAACGGCAAAGCAAAAGTGTTGAAAATGTCAGACGAAATCATACGAACGAGAAAACAGGGATCAAACCCATATAAAATCAACCCAAGAAAAATTATCATCGGCTAACTCAAAACTCAAAATCACGAAATCATATAATACAGAAACCATTCGAAGTTGAATTAGATGTGAGCCTATACTCACCTTTTATTCGAAGAATCCAGTTCAAACCAAAGTCGAAGACACCGCCTATTTGGCCGCCTCTACAAAGTGTTCGAAGCGAAGACGACTCGAATCAAGCGGCTGAAGAGATGATCAACTCGCGAAGCAAGAGTCAAGTTGAATCGAGCGTTGAATGTCGGGGTCTTTGAATTTGCCCAAAACCCTAGTTTTTTTTTGAACGACAAGGAAGAGGCCACCATTTTTAATTTCATAGTTAGCGCCTCGATATATTGGGCCATTTCCTATCACTGAACGTATTGGTTCCATGGCTTATCGCCTTTCATTACCGGCTCAGTTTTCTGCTATGCATGACGTGTTTCACGTTTCTCAATTACGGAAGTGCCTTCGGGATTCCGATTCTACTCTTGAGCCCGGTGTTGTGGAAGAGATTGAAGTTTCACCTAATTTAACTTATGAGCAGCATCCTGTTCGAATTATTGCTTCGGAGACCAAACGACTTCGAAATAAAGATGTTCCGCTTGTTAAAGTTCAATGGTCCTCAAATCCTAAGGATTGCTCTTGGGAAACTAGAGAATTCATCGAGCGTACACATCCGGAATTGCTTTCTCCTGCTCTTTAAGGTAAACTTCTTAATTCCAATTTCTTTTTGTGTTAATATGCTTTTTGGTTGTTACTTTTTATTTCCACCATATATATTGCGAGGACGCAATTTCTTTAAGGAGGGGAGTCTGTAACAACCCGCATATCTATCGATTTTATATTTAAATATTTTATCGTTAGTCGGATGTTAGTCCGAAAAGCTACTTTTTGCATACGGTCAAATTAGGACTCGAGACCACCCCCATTGAGTTCAAAATGACGTTTGCGATCTTTTTGAGTGTAAACTTCGATATGTTTGGAGATAGTGAAATTTTCGTCACTTTTCCCGCTTGAGACTTTGGTTTGGACTGCACCTTCTTAACTCAGCCCACCCCCTCTTCTCTTCATCACTTCAAGCTTCTTCAAAAATGGTGGAGGGAAAGAGAAATTAAAACTCCCAAACACAAATTCCATTGCAAATCCGAGATTCAACATCAAATTCACGTGTAGACCATTGATTCAAGCTTGTTGGTGTTCTTGCTTTGCTCTCAAATCTCCATCTTCATCAAATTCCGTGAAAAGGTGAGATTTTTGATCTCACATCTTGCCTATATCTATCTTGGACTGTTGGGAATGATCCCCTATTGTATTTGCATCAACATTTGCATTTGGTTTGGATTGGATTGGCGAAAAACTTCGATTTTCAGCGTTTTGGTGATTTTTCTGGCCTTAAGTCGTTTCTGCCTTCGCTGAGTCGTCCACGAGTTAAGCCTAAGTCGTGAGTCGTTCACGAGTTAAGGGCTTAGGTCGCGCGCGTGTATTTCTGTTCGTCTGGCCTGAGTCGTTCACGAGTTAAAGGCCTGAGTCGTTCTCGAGTTAAAGTGTTAAGTCGTTCCAGGCGTTGAGTCGTTCTGGGTGTGCTAAGTCGTTCACGAGCTAAAGGCTTGAGTCGTTCAGGAGCTAAAGGCATAAGTCGTTCAGGAGTTAAAGGCTGAGTCGTTCGCGAGTTACTGGCTTGAGTCGTTCAGGAGCTAAAGGCTTGAGTCGTTCAGGAGCTAAAGGCATAAGTCGTTCAGGAGTTAAAGGCCTTAAGTCGTAGGTCGTTTTGCAGTTAGCTCGCTCGCCCTGGCTTAAGTCGTTAAGTCGTTAAAGGCTTAAGTCGTTAAGTCGTTCAAGACTTAGGTCGTATGACCTTATCCCTTAAGTCGTAAGTCTCTTGCCTCCCTTAAGTCCTAGGTCGTATGACTCTTAAGTCCTAGGTCGTTGGCTTTAAATCCTTAAGTCGTAAGTCGTTCGCGAGTTAGTACTTGGTCGTTTGACCTGTTCTTCTGCTAGCTCGCGTGGCATTCTCCACTTAGGTCGTATGACCTTATCCCCTAAGTCGTAAGTCGTTCGCGAGTTTGTACTTAGTCATTTTACCTGTTCTTCAGCTAGGTTGCACGGCAGCCTTCCCTTAGGTCGTATGACCTACTTCTCCTTAGGTCGTTGGACCAGCTTGCCTTCACTAAGTCGTACCGTGACGGGGCGCTGCCCCGCACCCCGCCGTGGGCGCTGCCCCCTGGACCCCCGCGACCTGACCGGGCAGGTCGAACCCCGTATTACTCTGCGTAGGCAATCTCGTCTGAAAAACATTGATCAGAATTTCTACTTTGATGGTTTTGGGATTGACTTCTTTGGACTTTACTCACGTCTTCGAACGTGAATTGATTTGTTCTACCATCGTTTTATGACTTGTCACTTTAAAGATATATGAAGGTTTCAATACTAATAGTAAATATCAAAACTCTTTCATCAAAGCGATTTCAACACTATTTTAAGTATCAAAAGTTCGTTTTCTCAAACCGATTTTCAATCTACTAGTATATACAAGCCTTTACTTCACTCGAATGAGAAATCGACTTAAACGACTTAGTAAAACGAGTGGTATGAAACGCTTGCGTTCACTTCGTCGGTTAGCTCTTGGACTTGTTCGATTGAACCCTTTTTGTGACAATTTCCTAGTGAAGATTTACAGCTTGTTCGTAAATATTTAAGTTAAGCAAGTGGTTATGGGACATGAAGCTAAACTCATATATTTACTGGCTTGGTGTGATTGACACTTCCTTATGATCATGACGATCATTTTTGTGATTTAGACTAGCGATTGAGCGATGTCTCTTTGTCTACGTGGGAGACTATACCCCGATTATGTGATGTTTCGCCATCACATTTCCTATGGTCTTCGGGCCATTCATGTGTGAAAATTTAATGGATAGCTTCCATGAGATAACTTCTCGTCATGTGTTTACGCGTAGGTGAGCTTCATGCTCCCATTCATGTGTTAGGCCTCCCCCCCTTTATGTGTTCTCTGGATTTCTGATGATGATTTCTGGAATTTTGTGCTTCACCAATTTTCATGATTTTCATTGATATGATATCAGTTTTTGTGCATTGGTGAATTCATGTGTTATTGACTTGTTATGAATACAAGTTTAGGGTATGATACCCTATTTTATCTTTGAGAAGATTCTTGTGATATTGATTAATCTTTTGTTGATTATCATTTACATACTTATAGTAGTATGTCGCTATGGTTATTACATATTCATGTCATGCCTTTTACTGTATACCATATCATCTGATATTTATAGTTAGACTGATCCGTTTATTATTTTCTTATAAATAATACTCGGGTCAGACCGAGATGTTACAGGTGCTTCTGCTTGACTTCTCTTCAGGATATTTCTGACTTTTGGCTAACTACTTAGATTAGTAGTTTTTGGACGTACACCTTTGAGATATAGACTCTATGTTGTGTACTTATTCTTTTGTATAGCACGTGTTGCTATTCTTTTGTATTATCGTGGATCTTTCTGACCACTACTCTGATGTACACTTTCATGTGTTATATATTTATTCATATCTTCTTCCGCCTTTGTGATATGGATGTCTGTGACTGATTTATGTTATGATTATTTCTATGTTTGTTTTCCGAAGATTATATAAAGCCACCGTGTGATAGCTTTGTGTTTGTACCGGTATGTCGGATTTCCTCCTTAAAAGATATGCATTCTATTCTATCTGACGTATCGGTGCTCGCACAAAGAAGTTACATGGATGGTCGCTCCTCCACAGCCTTATTCTCCGCGCTAATTGACAGCACTACATCGTAGTGTTCTTGGTTAGCGTGGATATAGAGGTGGGGCGTCACACCATTCGAAGTTGAATTAGATGTGAGCCTATACTCACCTTTTATTCGAAGAATCCAGTTCAAACCAAAGTCGAAGACACCCCCTATTTGGCCGCCTCTACAAAGTGTTCGAAGCGAAGACGACTCGAATCAAACGGCTGAAGAGATGATCAACTCGCGAAGCAAGAGTCAAGTTGAATCGAGCGTTGAATGTCGGGGTCTTTGAATTTGCCCAAAACCCTAGTTTTTTTTTGAACGACAAGGAAGAGGCCACCATTTTTAATTTCTTCGTTCGATTTATTTTTTAGGGTTCGCGAATGAATGTGGGTAGATAGGAATAGGTATCGGCCTTAGATAAGTATCACAATACCAAAAGGAAACGTGGCCAAGATTATACTAAAAGCCCAAACAACGCTTAACCAAATTTTCAACCCATTAAAACAATCAATAGCAATTAACAACCACTTAATCGTTAAATGACGAAAATTAATTGTTATAAAACTCTGGGTTGTTACAGAGGCGTTCTCTTTCGTGGCATAGGAAGTTCCTTAGCCTGACCATTTGTTGGAAAATCCAAAGAAACAATACGAACCTTGTACGGTTTTAGTTGTATTACCTGCTATGGAATGTGGCGGTAACCTGCTATTGAACATAGTAGCTATAGTAGGCATAAGTGCAAAATGCCTATGTTGGCTAAGATTAATATTATACTTTCGAAATGTTTTCTGCACTACGCACTAATAGTAATAAATCCAATGATTTGCATAGTAAGCATGTTTGACTATCATAAGAAGAAATCTCCTCCAATTCTGCGTTTGCATTGTGTGTGTGGCGGGAGGTCTTATGGTAGTTTCATTTTCCAAATGCATTGCGGGTTTCAATGTTAAAATTCTATTGTTGTTGGTTTCTAAAGATAAACTGTTTTAGTTCTCACACCAGTCACCATGACTGACCTGGAGTTTATTGTTTCCTTCCTAAACTCTAGGTGCCCACCAATTTCCACACGGGCAGTCTAGAGTTAGGTTATCAGGTCATTCTGGATTCAGGAGATGATATGGAGCTCAAGTGGCGAGCTGGATGGCGAGACGTATCATGTATACTATGTATTATTCCACTGTGTATTCTGTATATGGACAAGTTCATATAACTGTCCAGTGTTGTATTGCTGTCGTAAACTCTGATGATGATATAATGTATAAAATGATATAGTTCTTTGTTTTAAAGATTATTCATTTATCTATTATATGTTGTTCCGCTGCGATATGTGAGATTCTGATATTGTTTCTGTTTCTGTGTTTTCTGTTGTTTCCTCTTTCTTTTTCTTCTGTCTTCTTCTACCTCTTCTTTTTCTTCATAACAATTCGGTTTTCCGGCATTCGATTGCTCGGCAGTTGATACAGTGGACGTATTAATGTCGATTTTCAAGTGACGAAAAATCGAGTTCGTTACAACCCAGAGGGCACTCCATAGGTATGGTACAAAACAAACTCGTAGAAGGGACGATAGGGCATGTGAACATGACACTCGAGGCAATGTTAGGGTAGATATACCAATTGCGGATCCGGACTGGTGGTAACGCATAGTAGCTACTATCGCCCACCTCAGAACACACTCCCATAATCAAAATCAAAGGGTGGCCATCAAATCATCACAAAGTCATAATATGGTATCGAAGAAGCCTGTCCGATAGGAGGAATGACCTCACTTGGCCCGGCGTGGCTCCTGTTTTAGTCACATCTAAGCCGACCCACGGGAGTCAGGGACACGTAAATACCTCATACAGAATCATACACTAAACCATCGTACTTCATTTGTGGAATCTCCACCACATGCACAGTTGTTATTGTGGTTTTCGGTATTTGCAGAGAGTATGACAATATCTAATCCCGGTCTCTTTAACAACCAACCGCTTATTACACACCGGATGGTTCTTTTACATTTCCAAAACCATTTCACGTTGATATCAAAGTATCGTATTCAATTCAAACCGTATCACTTTCGAAATCATAATTACTTTCAAAATCATATTTATTTAAATTTGTCGTTTAACCAGCGAATATCATTTCAAATCCCAACTTTTGTTATAACATATTTAAACCTTATTCGCTTTAAAATCAAGGCTTTAATTATAAACATTTCCACTCTACACCATCTGAAATTTAGAAAACAATTTAGATAGTCATAAATAGTTTAATTAGTTTAACATAGTTTAAAATAGATATAAATTAGGTTAAATAGGTTTAAGATAGATTAAATAAATTTAAAATAGATTAATACATTCAAATATTTTAAATGGTTTAAAATAGATTAAATAGATTTATTATGGATTAATTAGATTTAAAATAGATTAAATGATTTTAGAGTAGATTAAATAGGATTAAAATAGATTAAATAGTTTAAAATAAATTTAAATAGTTAAATATAGTTTAATAAAGTTTAAATGATTTAAAATAGATTAAAATATATTGAAATAGTTTAAAATAAATTAAAATAAATTAAAATAGATTAAGATAGATTAAATAGGTTAATTAGTTTAAAATATGTTAAATTACATTAAAATAAATTAAATAGTTTAAATTGATTAGGTTGGTTTAAAATAGATTAATTTATTTTAATAGTTGAAAATCTTAAAATTTAAATTTAAAAGAACATTTACAATTTATATTGAGATAATAAATTTGAAATTAACATCAAATTTAACTATTTCAATTTTTATAGATTTTCAAAGTTACAGTTCTAACATTTCAATAACTGAATTCAGATAATTTCGTTTATACTTTAAATTCAACTTTAGAATTCCAATTTTAATCCTTTAAATAATTACTTAAACAATTCAATTTATATCAGTCAAATTCTATTTCAAATATCATTTAACTGGATTCAAATTTTAAAGATTTAAATCATTAAATTTAACCAATCCGGTGTTCATATACAATTCTCTACCCTATGGTCAGGTGATACAGATATTTATCATTTCAATCCGTAAATATTTAAATTTATGGGTATATATTATTTCAACCCGCAATCCCAAATTTATTTCAATGAAAATCGCTTGGGTTTATCATTTCAACCCATAACGATTTTCCTCTATTCTATATGCTTATTTTGGTATGTACCATTTCAACCCATAGGGAACTTGCAGTGTTATAACAATATAAAATACAACATCCAGTCATCCAATATTAGCAAATCAAACATACATCACATCATCATCCAAATCAACCAATAAACATTAATAGATAAATGATTATCAACAGCAGGTATTCAATTGATCATTATATTCAATAATAAATTAAATAATGATTAAATGCAATAAAAGTCGTATTTAACTGGAATGACAATTTAAATATACCTAACATCAACCAATCAATTTCTAATTACATCATAAATTTAATTTAACTAACATAAGATAATCTAGAAGTTGTGAGTGGGGCAAAACCTCACCTTTGATTTCAAATCCAAAATACGGCCCAAATTTAAATAGTCATAGAATTCATCCAAACCAATTTCATAATGTCCAGAATTTCGATACGATCGCAGCAGAACAAACCGCTCGTAAATCCGAGCTCGTATGTAAAAGTTATTAACATTGGAAGTTAGACGATTTATATTATAGAATAAATAGATAAATAATAAATAAAACACGTTAGCACGTACCCATCCTTCACACGCATGAGACATCTACCAGAACTCGTTCGAACCCTAGAAGCCACCGTCTTTGATTGGAGAAACGCTGCTAATAACTGCGCCTACCACCAGATCTGACACCTCCAAGCGACCCATCACCTCAGGCCGCCCACAACTATGGTCGCCTCGACCGCTCCGCCTCCACCTGGACAGTTCGCCACCACCGCAATTAATTTTAGCCACAAACGGTGAATTCCGACCTCCATACGACAAACGAACACCACCGATGAACGTTGCTCTACATCCCCTTCCAAACGCCACTACCCGATCGTCAAACAATCGGCGATCCATCGTTGGATCGTCAAAACCCTAATATGAACGGCTGATGTTCAACCTCGATTTCTGGAAAAACAGTGATTTGAATTCAAAAACGAATTGCAGATATGGGTTACGCTCGTCAAGAGCTTCGAAACAGTATATAATATGATATGGTTTGGAGGAGTTCGATTTTGAAATTGGTTTGGAGGTTGAATTGTAGGGTTTGTAATTTAACTCTTTGCTGCCATTGAGAAGAGGGAAGCAGATAGAATTGTACGTACAGTAATGAGGAATAAAATGGCTGCTAGGGTTTGGAGAGATCTATTTATATCAACACAACCCGATAAGAAATAAAAACGCATATCGGATTGGTACGAACGACAAATAGCGACCCAAAAAATCGTTTCGCTTCCAAAACGAAAGTGGGTCATCCCATATATCAAAATATATGTTTTCGATATTTCTAAATCCAATGGAACAGGTTTCAAGTCCTAATTCCATCGTATAAAGAAGTTAGCTTAAAATCAACTTATTTCAAATTGATTTCAATTGAATTTAATTAAATTGATTTCTACGCGTTTCGAGTCTGTACGATCAAACGACAAGTCCGATCGTTACGAAACTTGGAATCCTACAATAATTCACCGTTACGGATCCAATGAAACTGGTTTCGTCAAAATCCGAGGCAGTGACCAAAATGGCTATTTTCACGTTAGTTAAATAAATTATTATTAAATTGATTGATTAAATCACTTTTTAATTTCAAATTTAATAACTAACAATTTTCATCATTTGTGATTACTTAGACAGTTACGATAATTTAAAACAAATTTACATATCAATCCAGTGTTAAATATTTCACTAATTACAGTGTTCAATTTTAACTGTAATTAAATCCAATTAATTAAAATTTAATTTCAATAAATTGATTAAATTTGATTTTAATCTTTTTATTCAATCAATCATTATTCTACAGACATAGTTAATATTGATTTACATCTTATTACACTAATATCTTAAAATTATCATCTTTTCCCTTATTATTTGCAATATTTCAATTATATTGAATTTTTGTCAATTTTCATATTAATTAAAATTTTAAAGTCCAAATAAATTCCTTTATCTTGGTTTCACTCCTTTTTATTAAATCAATAATTACCTTATGAATGAAATTGACATGTCTGTACATTTTTTGCATTCACATTTTCCAGTTATCGTATTAACTCATTTTACGTAACATTTAATTACATCTAATTGCAATTGATTTTACATTTAATTCAACAGATTAAATAAATTGGTAACATGTAATAATTGTCACCATTAACTTTTAATCACATTTATAAGTTTATTATTTACAAACGAATGTTATAACAACTTACACAATACTAATTCTACCAATTACAATTTATTACACATTATTACATTAATTAATACAACATTTAAATTATCAATTATTCTTTTAATCCAATTATCAATTAATACACACCTTATTACAATTAATTTACAATTTATAACCAATTATAACTTTTTAATCATTCCAATTAATTGGAATTACATTTAAAGCAGTTATCACTTACCTTAAATTAATACTATTCTATTTCATTCTAGTTATATTCTTATTATTAAGTCACAAAGTTTTAATTTCTTCCAACATTAAATTAAAAAATCTTATTAAATTAACTATTTTTAATTATCGAAAATTACGGGTCGTTACAGTAAACCCTAGAAATAGACCGTTCAGAAAGGTCGCCAATTTCTGGCCAAACCGTGATTCGAATCAAAAAACGAACAGTAGCAGTAGATTGCGCTCTTCGAGAGCTTTCCAATGATATATAATTTGCTATGGTTTGAGGAGTTTGAAATTGATTTTGATTTGCAATTGAATTTAAGGATTAGGGTTTCTACCATTGAAGGAAGGAAGGAGTAGATGGGAAGTTGCTGTACGTACAGGAATCATAAATGAGAAACAACTAGGGTTTATAACAGCCTATATATAGGCAAAGGTAGATAAGAAAGAATGGACATATCGAATTGGGTTGAAACGATAACGACGACCCGAAAAGCACATTTCGTTTCTAAAACGAAAGTGGGTCATCCAATAATCAAAATATAGGTTTTCGATAATTTTAAACTCAATGGAACTAGTTTCAAGCTCCAATTCCATTGTATACAGAAGTTAGCTTTCAAAATCAGATTATATTCATTTAAATCCTTTTAATAGATTTCTACGCATTTCGAGCTCGCACGATCAAACGACAAATCCGATCGCTATGAAACTCGAAATTTTACAATAATTCACTGTTACGAATCCGATAAAACCGGTTTCGTCGAAATCCGAGACAGTGGACAAAATGGCTATTTTCATGTTACTTAAATAAATTATCGTTAGATTAATTTAATCACTTTTAAATTCAAATTTAATAGTTAACAATTTCATCATTCTTGATTATATAGAAATTTATAATCTTTTAAAATAAATTTTCCTTATCAAATCAAATATTTAAATATTGCACAAATTCCAACGTTCAATTACCACGGTAATAAAATCTCAGTTAATTATATTTTAATTTCAATTAAATTCTTATATTTTTATTCTCACCTTTATTATTAAATCACAATTACCTTACAAATATAATTAACATCTGTTTACATTTTATTACATTCATATTCTTCAGTTATCAACTTATTTCAAATCAATTGTAATATTCAATTACATTAAGTGACATTGATTTTCAAATTAATTTCAATTGATTAAATAATGAAATGATAATTAAACAATCATTACACATTGATAATTCTAACACATTTCTATGTTTATTGTTTACAAACAAAGCTAATAAACTCACATACAAATTAATTGATTTCATATTCCTTAATAAACCTATTCTAATTTACAACATATAATTTCCATATTAAATCGAACATTTAATTTATTCCTAATTTACAATTATAACAAAATTTAACTTTACAACTATTTCAATTGATTGAAATTACATTAAAATAGTTATCAATTACATTCAAACAACATTATTAACCATATTCTAATTATTTTTCTCATTAATAATTCACAAATTTTAATTTCTTCCAAGATTAAATTCCAAAATCATAATTAATGTAATAATTTTAATTATCGAAAAATTATAGGTCGTTACATAGGGGCAATTATGTAATTTTTTATATATATCTAACTCGTTAACCAATCTTGGTCCAAATAAAGGTATTTTCTTTATATTAAATACTTGATATAATGTGGTTATATTAATTAATCAATTTAACTAAAAGTATATTTAATAGAAAATCCACAAATGGTATGTTTTGTGATAGTAGTTACAAAGTGTTGTAACTGTGAGTAATTTATCACGATGGAACAAATATACCATTTTAAATGTTCCTAGTCAAGATGCATCAAGACTGGATATCGATGTATCCGTTGAGACTAGAGTACATAAAGCTCTCCAAATGTTAGCCAGTGTATTACTCACGACCGTTAGGGGCACGAAGGAGTTACATACTGATAGTTATTGAATAACAATGGAATAACTTACTAGATAGTTTTCTGTTGGTTAATATAACTAAGGTCAAGCAGAGAATATCGTTGTGACTAATTTACACAGTTCTCTCGACTTGAGAATACTGTTGATGTAACGACCCGGAATTTTCGAACCCGAAAATTCCAGATAGTTAGAAGAAAAAGAAAAGAGATAGAAGAAAGAAACAGAACAAGACACAGATTCTCACATTCGCAACGGATTAAAATACAATATCAAATAATAATATCAGTTATACAAGAAAACTGTATCAGTCAATTACATTTTAATATATCAGAGTTACAACATCTCACAATCACTGGACAGTTAAAATAACTCGTCCCAATAAATACCAATATATCACTCTCTATACGTTCCTGCCATCCAGCTCGCCTCATGAGCTCCAGAACGTCCTTACCTGAAAAATCTGTAATACTCGGTCTGACCCGAGCATTACATCAAAGTAACACCCGGGTCAGGCTGGAAACCAGCGTGAGTAAACCCATATAATTTGAAGTACTAAGTTCAAACCATAAAAGAAAAACCCGGGGTAACTCGTACTTCACTACGAGTTCATTGCTTATTATGCTCACACTTATTTCACAAATCAAATTCTAAGTATCCTTACTTAGTTCCAAAGTCCATATTATTCCATTTCAGTCTATTGATTTCTCTCATCAAATCCATAGAATCATGTGGATTATAATCGAAGTGGTTCCGGGTATTACTGATACCCGACCCCGGTCTCTTCGAATTTAAAATCATCTTTAAACAAAGCCGTTTAAGCTTTAAACAATTTCATTTATACCCAAAGAAACAGATTCACATAGAAATTCTATTTCAGATAGATAATCCATATCTAACACCCTATCATATAGCATTACCATCACATACCAAGTATAACAACAATCCAAAGCATTCAATAACGTTCAACCATTCATAAGCAAAGATTTTAATCACACTATCTTTAAATTTAAAATAAATTAAATTAATTCCTTCCATCATTATAAATCCTGCTTACTTAATTCTTAATTAATTATAGCAAATTAATCAATTATTCTCTAATTATCCATCTTAATTAATCACCCTTGATTAATTATTCATCAATTATATTAAGTAATTAACTCTTAATTAATTACACAAATTAATTATCTTCAACTATTTACAGAAATTAACCTTTTAATTATTTTTATTAAATAATTACCCTCAAATTACTTTCATTAATTAACCACGAATTATTTTTATTTATTAATGAAAATAATTAATCATCCTTGATAAATTATCTTTAATTACATAAAGTGATTATCCTTTAATTAATTACACAAATTAATAAATTCTTTAATTACTTCTCTTGAGTAATTAACCCTTAATTACTTCATTAATTATCTCTTAATTATTAATTAATAAACCTAATTCTCAATTATTAATTAAGAACTTAATTACAGATTACTTAATCCTCAATTACCAGTTGACAGACTATTTAATTAATCCTTAATTAACTGTTAACCCATCCTTAATTAACAGATAATCAATCCTAAATCACAATTGATTTATCAATTAATTACCATTTAACAATTTCTTAATTAAATTATTAAAACAATCATTTAGCTTGATAATTTAAAGTTATCAAACATAACTTTAAATAACTTAAATATTTATCAGTTTATAATTTAAAACTAATTTGAATTTGAATCTAAAACTTGTCTTTATATAAACCCTTAAAATTACTTTCAAAACTCGATTTTTAAAATCTTTTTAAAGTCTTCTTAAAACTGTTTAAGAGTTGCTGCTTCGGGTCAAACCCGTTGCTTACTCGAGTCAATCCCGAGTTCCCTTCTTCCATTTTTTTCTTTTACTTAGATTAAAAAAAACAGAATTGATAAAACACTCGCACGCACACGAGAGCAATCCCGAGCCCATCGTCACTTTTCCCGAGCTTCGACCCGAGGCAACTGCTTCGTCCCCAAATCTCAAACCACCAGATACACGTGAAACTTCGTGCACGTGTACACGAGTTCGCCCACGTTCTGATCAACTTCGATGTCACCTACCAGTCTCCTACGACCCAAACTATCGCTCCGACCACCCAGTTCCACTCAACACTACACGAAACAAAATCGAACAGTTTTCGCCACTACCAGAAACGAAACCCCGACCACCAAATCAACTCGCACCGCCTAACTCCAACCACCGGAACCCACGCCAACTCGCCACCAACATCGCATGACCATTCTCTTCCTATTCCCCCAACTCCGGCCCACTCCGATGCTACGGTGAAGTCGCGATCGCCATGTAAACGACCTCGACCACAACAATACCTTAAACCCTACATCTCCCTCTGTACGACACTACGGCGATCTAAAAATCCACCGACCAAATTTCCCACGATCCCCGACCCTCGAACTACGTCCAGCATCAACCCCGACTACCCCCGATCTTCGATCGTCGAGAAATCACCCAAAACCCGGTTTCTGTTCAACTTGCAATTCCTCACAAATTACTAATCTAAAAATCAAGAATCTACCACCAAAAATCATAGTTTTCAAAAACCAATTTGATTATGTAAGAGAAACAAAAAATTTAAGATAATTGATTTTTATGTTATGGTTTGTTTCTTACTATAAAATTCATTTTTCCAGAGAAATACTTAATAAACTTACTTGAATTTATTTTTAAAAATAGGATTTCATCAATACAAACAAATCTTCTTTAGTCACCATAACCTATAATTGCTTAGATGAAGAGAATTGGATTTTTGAATGCTATTTGGGTCTATTAAACAAAAACAGAGGTCGGAGCTTATATACACAGACATGCACAAAGTACTTCATATTTTTATACATGCAAACATATTAATTCATCCATGCAAAACATTTCTATAACATTACTTCAATTACTTATCACATGCATCAGATGATTTAGTTTATAAGATTCAAGTTTACTCACCTGTTATTTGGAAACAGAGAAGCTGAGAAGAAAGTCAGAATGATATTTGATTTTAAAACTTTTGAAAACTAGGTTGATCTGATCTTGCATGTTTGATCGTACTGAATTATATTTGAATCTGAAACTGATCTTGCTTCCCAGATTTGCTTTGTTTTCAGATTTGAACTTTGTTTTAATCTCCATTTCATTTTAATCTTAGGCTTGGGTTTTGGTTTTCTCAGGTTAGTAAAATGGTTACAGGCTTTTGTTCTTTTGAGTTTTTGGAAAGAAGGTAGGAAAAGAATTGAAGAGAATAGATATAAGTTTATATAAGTTAGAATAGGTTTTATTAAAAATAAAGGAAAATTAAAATAAAAGTGACCCTTGGTTAGTTTGCTTACATTTGTCTATGCATGATCTAATTTCTATTACACTTGTAAATTTTCCATGTATTTAGTTTACAATTGTTTTTATCCATTTTATATTAATTTCTTAAGCTTTTATATTTATATGTTATGGTTATATTAATTTATATATATATATATATACAAATTTACTATGAGATATCTACAAAGAAAGAATATTTTAAACTCTTTTACTAAATCCTATTTAAACTTAAGCTAAAACACTTTTTAAAAAAAATATATAAAGATACTATTCTTTATTTCAAGTTATACAAGTAAAGTGCTTTAGATCTTTATTTAAATCTCCTTTTATCTTAAACTATTATACTTTCAAAATTAATAAACATTTATCTTGAGTATAGAAAATATATATATATATATATATATGATTTATTTTTAAATAGCCTTTGAAAGGTATTATATTGTACTTTAAAACAAAATCTCCTAATTACAAGGTATACATATATTATAATTTAATATTTATTATAGTTCAAAACCATCTATATACATATCCAAATATATCCTAATTATCAAGGTTTTATTTGTTTAAATCAAATAGAATCAGTATCTCAATAGTAAAAAATTAGTTAATTATCCAATTAACAAATGTCCCAAAAATCCGGGTTATCACAGTTGATCTTCAATGTGGAAGCTCCGCTTTGTTTATATTTAATTTGTGGCACGGCGTCCGTCGAACGATGATAGTTGGGTCGAATGGAAGCATTGGAAGTGATACACTATTTAGGAGAGGATTCGTCTCTTCAATTATATTAGGTTAGTATCACAGTCAACTGAAGTCAACTCAAAGTCAAAGTGTCTGACCAGAGCTGTAACGACCCTAGATTTTAATTTATTTAAATTAATAATTAAATGAATTTTTGAGAAAAAAGATTGTAAAATTAGTTATAATTAGATACGAGTTTCCCCGATCGTAGTAAGTGTTTGTTTCGAACAAATATTTGAAAACAAATTATAGTTATATAAAATAGAAATTATTAAGTAATTAAAATAATGTGATAAACAATGACAAAAAATTATGTACCAACAAAACAAAGTAAACATACAAATGAACATCTATGTGATAAAATAATAACAAAAGTAAATACACCTAAATAAAATCTAACAACAAACTAAATTAGAAACTCATTTATCTTATAAAGTAATATTATAAAGACAAAGAAAAAGGGAAATAAAAAGAACTATGTAATTCAAGTGTAAACAAATCAGGATATATGTGAATAATGAAATAAAACAAGAGGCAAAGATATCATCAGCCGAGACAAATATGCTGGCAAAGAATAAATAGAGTAGGGTACTAAGAAATCAATGGCAATACCTTTAGTACACTACTACACCCTAACATCACTTTAAACCAGGCTTGTATTGTACAACCCAGGTATAATAAATTTCATCTCAGCCGAAAGTAAATGACTAAGGGAATCAATGCAACATACTTCCAGCATTTAATACAAAACATCTCAGCCATGCTTCTTGAATAAACAAACCATACATCACCTGTACACAACATTGTAACCCCAGTACACATCTCCTTTATACCAGCCTTCTCCTCTCAATTCATTCGAAACTGAAAAGAGATCTAAAGTAATATCATGCAAAACTAAAAACAAAATTCAACCAGAGAAATCAGGCAAAAGACCAAGTGAAGTTCCAATTGCAAATTTCACAAGCAGTTTCAAAGTTAAGAAGCTCTGTTCTTTCTTCTTCCTAAAAAAACTGTGAGTAAACATACTGCTTTGGATATTTAAAAACATGTGTATTTGATTCATGAACAAGTTATGCTTGGCTAAGTATGTTTTAAAAGATAACTCTGCATATTTTTGTTGTACCTATTCTTTCAGATCTTTGGTTTCAGAGCAAACAAAATAGAAAAAAATCATATGTTTTCATACAAATTTTTTTTTTTAAAAACTGGGATTTTAAAATGAAATGAGTGGTCTAAACTTAAGTTATGATTTACCAAATTATTTCAAGCTCGAAAATAAAGAACCTGACTCTGGAACACTCGGCTTACAGTAACAATAGATTTTATAAGGAATTCAAAAATTTTAATTTAATGATTCGAATATATAGCTTGAATTCTTACTTCAATTTATGATTTTTAAAAATAAAATGAGAATTTTTAGTTAGTTATTTGGAGAGTAGTCTGTAATTGAATAAAAATTGAACTTTTATGAATTTGTAACAATCGATTCAATTTTAAATGCTAAAATCTGGTTTGTAGCAAGCTTGAACATCAGAGAATTCGAGAAAATTATCAAAGAAATTTTTCAATGCGTAAAATTTGAATACGAGATGGATGTAGGGTTTAAGGAATGAAGTGGCACCGAGATGGAAGAACCGTGATCTCGTCACCACCGATGCATCGAGTCGCGTGGAACTCCAGAGGATGGTAGAACTGGGTATTGTCGTGGCGGTGACGGAGTACGAGATGCTCCGATGGTCAGAACGATGAGGGCGAGGTGATTTAGTTCGGTGAGTTCGAACTGAAGTGTCGAGCAAATAGGCTTATTTCGATCTCGAGTCTTTTTATGTCAACCTGAAGTTCGATCTCGAGTTAGGCAGTGGTTTGTGACTGGCCGAGGTGGGTGGTGTTCGCCGGAGCGTCGCCGCGATGACGTGCACGTGCACCATGATGATTCGCGTATCAGTAAATTCGGTTGGGTAAAGAACTCGAAGAAACGTTCGAGTAGATGATGGGGATACTCGGGTTCTCCTGTACTCGAGTAGGGTTGTTTCAGATAGTTTTTTTTGTAGTTTAAAATTTAAACTGAGAGGAAAGAAAAAAAAAAAGGAAGGAGAAGATGCGTGAACGACCAGGGGAATGACGCGGGGAAATTGTTGGGAAAACTCGAGCTCTACTCGAGTTATTATCATGGTTGCTCGGGATTTAGTTTAAATACTGAAAGGCTAATAGTTTTAATACAAACAGTTTATTTAAATGTAACATACAAGCTTTGATTTAAATCAATGGCAAGATGATTAAGAGTTTGTGAAGTAACTTAAGATTTGAAATTTAAGATCAAATAAATTAGTAGTTAAAAATTTTATTTTATAATTAAATGGTTAATAGGTTTGAAATTAAGAAATATTAACTAATGGGTTAAGTAATAAAATAAGTAATTGAAATTAAAATTGATTGATAACAATTTAATGTTTAAATTAATTTGTAATTGAGAATTTGTTAAATAAACAAATTAAGTAAATTAATTTAAATGGATAGCTAATTAAATTAACGAATTAAGAAACAATTAATTTAAGTTAAGTATAAAGTTAATTTACACTTAAGTTTGTAGTTAATGGAAAATTCGTTTAAAATAAATCATTCGATAAAATGCAATTATTTGTTTAACTGAAAAATCATAGTTAAATTAAGATTTTAAAATGGCAGATATAATTATTCGGTTTATTTCGAATATTAATCGATTGTATAAAATTGTCTATACAAGGTCAAATAAAGTCGAGAAAACAAACTGGAATGGGAATTGGATTGCAAATAAAAGCAAAGGTGAGATTTTTCTCACTCAAAATGAATTGCAGTTATTTATTGTTTGATATGATTGCTATTGGATGTGATATTAGATATAGTAGGATATGTCTATTATATATATAGCAATATATACATATTGGCATATGTATATATTGGATTGATTGATTTCCCGCCTCGTATAGCGGATGAGACCCTATTGCGCCGTTAGTAAGCGAATATTTTTATAAAACCCATATACCGCGATATTCCACCTCGAAGTGGAATTGGTATTGTGCTAACGTCTGTGGATGCAGGGAAACAGGTTGGAGGGATCCAACTGGATTCCTCACCAGTAGTTATTTATTTACAGATATTGATGTATATTCTGTTATCATATTGATATATGATGTTTGTTGTTGTGATTGACTAATTGGTGCTGTTGCATCATCGGATTCAAGTTTTGAAGTTTAAAAATAACGACTTTTACTTTAAAAGGATTTTAAAGTGATTTTTGAAAATATACGTTTTATGGAATTTTTGAATTGATTTATAAACGTTAAAATTTTAAAGTTATAAAAGTTATAATTTTTAGTGGAATATAACCAAAGTGTCATTTTTGAAATAAAAGTCGATTTATTTATAAAATGGTTTAAGTTGGAATTTTTGAACAACTATAAATGATGTGTATAAAAAGATTTATAAAAATTTGATATTTATAAATCAAATATTGGAATTATAAAACGAAATTTTATAAGTGTTAAAAATGAAATATTTATGGAATTCATAAGTAAATGAAATTTATAGATTTATAAATTGTGAAGTTATAAAATGGATGAAACTGTAGAATGAAAGATTTATAAGAGATTAACTTATGAATTGGATTTTTGCCTTTAAAGGGAATATTGATCGAATTTGTTAATAAAAGGAGATTTATTAAATCGAAGATGTTAGAAAGTAGAAATGGAATTTATAAACGTTGTTTTATAAATTCGAGATCAATTGAATTTGATAAATTAAATATAGAAGGTTGTTAAAGGAGATATATTCGCGATTTTGGATAGCGAATTATTATTGAAATAAAACGTGTAGAAGATAGTGAAATGTAATTAGTGAAGTATATTCACGATTTTGGACAGTGAATATATGGTTAAGTAAAATGGATATGGTTTTGGAAAAGTGACATTGAAAATGAAGTTAAACATTTTAAAGATGTTTTTAAAATGTATTATGATATCGAATACATAGATTTCAACATTTTTATTGTTGAAATAGACGTTTTCGAAAAATAAGGAAATGGTGGACTATAACACTGTTGTTATAGTAAATGATTTCCGAAAGGAAATGTTTTATATAGTATTGGGATTTATATATCTATCAAAATCTGAATCCCTATACTAGTGATTTTGAGTCGTCGTAACGATGTTTTACGTAACATTCGTTTTGACTCAAATAAATATTGTCAAAGTAAATGATTTCCTTAAAGAATGAAATATATACTTAATTTTAATTTAAGTATATAGAATATTTTCCAAGTGTTGAAAATAAATGATTTGTGAAATACTTATTATTAAATAAGTATGGAAATGCTTTTCCAATATGAACGAAATGTTTTGAGAATTTATCTTTGTAAAGATAAATTGAAATTGAATATTTAAATCGATCGAAAATCGTATATCAGTAGATATTTTTAAAATATAAATTCACTATGGAATTTATAAAGGAAATAAAAACTGTTTAGAAAAATAAACATTGATTTATTTTTGAAGTGTGGAAATTTTATATCTAGTAAAGATATTTTGGAAGATAAAATAATTTTGGAAAATTATTTGGAATCTGATGATGTTGTGCATCTTTATTGATAGTTAAATAACCGACTATCAATAATTACCTTTAGATAGGTATTTGTTGTGAATTGGATGAATTTGAATGCCACACTTATTTTTAAAATAAGCGCTCACTATTCGGGTTAGCCGGGAAAGGACCATGGGGTCGTATAACCCATTCCGAATATGTGATACGTCGTTATGAATTGCATTCGAAGACCGGTGTTGAAGACCGGATATTTTTGAAAACGGAAGGATTACCGTCGAGTTACTCTACATCGGCTGATCTCCGATTTAGAGGTTTTATCACCCTTAGTGACGGGAAGTCCGGACGTGATTAGAAAATTATCCGGATATGCAAGGGCTTCGTGAGAAGTGCCTTCGGTTCTGTTCGATCCCGGAACAGACTTGTATGGATTGTATGTCTGACGCTACAATTTGAGATATAAAGCTGATTCCTTTCAAATACATTTCTGTTGGTGGCGGAGAATTTATTCTCTTAGCTTAACACCCTTCTCTGAGACGTACGAGCTCAGAGGTTATGTAGTTGAATTTTATCAGCGATATATCCCAATTTGGTAACGTGGCATACTGAGTGTTGCTGTGAAATGATCAGTGTTTGATCATTTGCGATATGATCATTTGTTTGATCTTATATCTTTGTGATCATAGGTTGATCATTTTGTTTGACCCGAAGCATGGCTTTGTAGAAAGCGTAGCTTTGTGAACGAGACTTCGTCGAGCCTCACACCTCGGAAATGGTCAAAACAGGAAGGATGCGGCAAGGTTTTAGGGAGTAGCGCCCCTTAGTGTATGTCATTCCTTCTGGATAAAGGTGGTATCATGGTATGGAGCCCAGATACTTAACCTCTGTGGTTGCTGCAAATTTATTACTTTGTGGTTGTTGCGAATCGGGGATCCTCGGGAAGATCGGTGACGATCGGGGGATGGCATACGCGTGTCAGTAGTTACCTATTTTTGCAGAGGTAACCCGGCCTTGTGTTGGCAGAGATCTAACCGTAATGTTAGGTTATTTCTCGGGTCGTCTATTCCAGGGACGTACCCATCGTGGATAGGAAGTTCCTTAGCCTGGCCATTTGTTGGAAATCCAAAGAAACAATACGATCTTGTACGGTTTTAGTTGTAGAACCTATCATTCACTTATGGTGGTCACTACTGTTTGGATGGTAGCTATAGTAGGCATAAGTGCGGAATGCCTATACTGGCTAAGATTAATATTATACTTTCGAAATGTTTTCTACACTATGCACTAATAATAATATCAAAAATGATTTGATTTTGCGTATCAAGCATCTTTGACTATCATAAGAAGAAATCTCCTCCAATTCTGCGTTTGCATTGTGTGTGTGGTGGGAGGTCTTATGGTAGTTTCATTTTCCAAAAGCATTTCGAATTGACTTTGAAAATTATCCCGTTTTTATTTTAAAAATAACTGTTTTTCGGTCTCACACCAGTCACCATGACTGACTCGGAGTTTATTGTTTCCCTTCTAAACTCTGGGTGCCCACAAATTTCCACACGGGCAGTCTAGAGTTAGATTATCAGGATATTCTGGATATTCTGGAGCTTTGGAGATAAGCTGGAGGACGAGACGTAGTATTTGTATCTGACAGTATTTATTCCGCTGTGTATTCTGTATGAGGACAAGTTATATAACTGTCCATTGTTGTATATTGACTCTGATTGATGTATGTATAAAAACTGATATAGTTCTTTGTTTTAAAAGACTAGTGATTATCTATTATATATTGTTCCGCTGCGATATGTGAGATTTTGATATTGTCTCTGTTTCTGATGTTGTTCTGTTGTTCTTCTCTTTTCTCTTCTCCTCTTTTCTTCTTCTTCTACCTTTTTCTTCTTTCTTAAAACCCTCACTATTGGAGTTTCCAGCACTCGATTGCTCGGCAGTCGATAAAGTGAGTATCGATGTCGAATTTTCGAAAGTCGAAAATTCCGGTATGTGACAGAGTGGTATCAGAGCATATGGTTAAGCGACAACCCTGCTCTGTTGGGTGTTACTCGTTAGAGATAGAGTCAGTTGTACTCTAGAATGAGTTGAGTGTAATAATAGATACGAGTGCGTATTTGTTAGTGAATATAAAATTGTTTTATATTGTGATGTTTGATTTATTGAGTGGTATATGGATTCTGGTCGGTATGGTCTGGACAACTCTATCGATAGGGATCTCTAAACACTTGAATAGAATAATTCGACACAGTATTGTTTTAAAATAGTGTGAATGAGATAATTTTTCCCAAAACTATTTTTGTATAGAAAATAAATGTTTTTCTATAAAGTACTATAGTATATGGTTGCATGGATGTTAGGAAGTAATAATAGTGAATTATCATCACTGAAATTGAATAAGAAATTGAAATCGTAACTCCAAAGTTAAGAAATAAATTCACATACAAAGGAAGTTTGGGAATATAAATTATAAATGTGAATTGTAATTTGAAACAGAATTCCAGAGAAGTATTTGGGAATGTTTTAAAAAGAATTTGAAAATTTTGGGAGATTTGGAAAGTTTAATTCCTTTTTGATTTGAAAATGGATTTCAAGGGTTTTGAAAAATGTTTTGACGGAATGAAAAGCTCTAAACTCTTTTCGATCGTTGGAAAATAACTTCGATGATGACCGCGGCATCATTGGTGTTCATTTTCGGGTTTCTGGAAGAGGAATTGCTGCCAAATTGTTTTAAATAGAAGTGGTTTGAAAAATTTGGATTTTGTTTTGGAAAATTCAAAAGATAAATTTGAATTGTTTTCAAAAATGGTTTTGAAAAGGTTGAAAAGACTCTGGAATTGAGTATTGAATTATGAAAATAAAATTCTTATCATAAGTTTGAGGAATTATAGGAGATCGAATCTATCTATCTCTGTGTTATTTTCGTGTCTGCGAATTTCGAGGACGAAATTCTTTTAAGGGGGGAAGTTTGTAACGACCCTAGATTTTAATTTATTTAAATTAATAATTAAATGAATTTTTGAGAAAAAAGATTGTAAAATTAGTTATAATTAGATACGAGTTTCCCCGATCGTAGTAAGTGTTTGTTTCGAACAAATATTTGAAAACAAATTATAGTTATATAAAATAGAAATTATTAAGTAATTAAAATAATGTGATAAACAATGACAATAAATTATGTACCAACAAAACAAAGTAAACATACAAATGAACATCTATGTGATAAAATAATAACAAAAGTAAATACACCTAAATAAAATCTAACAACAAACTAAATTAGAAACTCATTTATCTTATAAAGTAATATGATAAAGACAAAGAAAAAGGGAAATAAAAAGAACTATGTAATTCAAGTGTAAACAAATCAGGATATATGTGAATAATGAAATAAAACAAGAGGCAAAGATATCATCAGCCGAGACAAATATGCTGGCAAAGAATAAATAGAGTAGGGTACTAAGAAATCAATGGCAATACCTTTAGTACACTACTACACCCTAACATCACTTTAAACCAGGCTTGTATTGTACAACCCAGGTATAATAAATTTCATCTCAGCCGAAAGTAAATGACTAAGGGAATCAATGCAACATACTTCCAGCATTTAATACAAAACATCTCAGCCATGCTTCTTGAATAAACAAACCATACATCACCTGTACACAACATTGTAACCCCAATACACATCTCCTTTATACCAGCCTTCTCCTCTCAATTCATTCGAAACTGAAAAGAGATCTAAAGTAATATCATGCAAAACTAAAAACAAAATTCAACCAGAGAAATCAAGCAAAAGACCAAGTGAAGTTCCAATTGCAAATTTCACAAGCAGTTTCAAAGTTAAGAAGCTCTGTTCTTTCTTCTTCCTAAAAAAACTGTGAGTAAACATACTGCTTTGGATATTTAAAAACATGTGTATTTGATTCATGAACAAGTTATGCTTGGCTAAGTATGTTTTAAAAGATAACTCTGCATATTTTTGTTGTACCTATTCTTTCAGATCTTTGGTTTCAGAGCAAACAAAATAGAAAAAAATCATATGTTTTCATACAAATTTTTTTTTTTAAAAAACTGGGATTTTAAAACGAAATGAGTGGTCTAAACTTAAGTTATGATTTACCAAATTGTTTCAAGCTCGAAAATAAAGAACCTGACTCTGGAACACTCGGCTTACAGTAACAATAGATTTTATAAGGAATTCAAAAATTTTAATTTAATGATTCGAATATATAGCTTGAATTCTTACTTCAATTTATGATTTTTAAAAATAAAATGAGAATTTTTAGTTAGTTATTTGGAGAGTAGTCTGTAATTGAATAAAAATTGAACTTTTATGAATTTGTAACAATCGATTCAATTTTAAATGCTAAAATCTGGTTTGTAGCAAGCTTGAACATCAGAGAATTCGAGAAAATTATCAAAGAAATTTTTCAATGCGTAAAATTTGAATACGAGATGGATGTAGGGTTTAAGGAATGAAGTGGCACCGAGATGGAAGAACCGTGATCTCGTCACCACCGATGCATCGAGTCGCGTGGAACTCCAGAGGATGGTAGAACTGGGTATTGTCGTGGCGGTGACGGAGTACGAGATGCTCCGATGGTCAGAACGATGAGGGCGAGGTGATTTAGTTCGGTGAGTTCGAACTGAAGTGTCGAGCAAATAGGCTTATTTCGATCTCGAGTCTTTTTATGTCAACCTGAAGTTCGATCTCGAGTTAGGCAGTGGTTTGTGACTGGCCGAGGTGGGTGGTGTTCGCCGGAGCGTCGCCGCGATGACGTGCACGTGCACCATGATGATTCGCGTATCAGTAAATTCGGTTGGGTAAAGAACTCGAAGAAACGTTCGAGTAGATGATGGGGATACTCGGGTTCTCCTGTACTCGAGTAGGGTTGTTTCAGATAGTTTTTTTTGTAGTTTAAAATTTAAACTGAGAGGAAAGAAAAAAAAAAGAAAGGAAGGAGAAGATGCGTGAACGACCAGGGGAATGACGCGAGGAAATTGTTGGGAAAACTCGAGCTCTACTCGAGTTATTATCATGGTTGCTCGGGATTTAGTTTAAATACTGAAAGGCTAATAGTTTTAATACAAACAGTTTATTTAAATGTAACATACAAGCTTTGATTTAAATCAATGGCAAGATGATTAAGAGTTTGTGAAGTAACTTAAGATTTGAAATTTAAGATCAAATAAATTAGTAGTTAAAATTTTTATTTTATAATTAAATGGTTAATAGGTTTGAAATTAAGAAATATTAACTAATGGGTTAAGTAATAAAATAAGTAATTGAAATTAAAATTGATTGATAACAATTTAATGTTTAAATTAATTTGTAATTGAGAATTTGTTAAATAAACAAATTAAGTAAATTAATTTAAATGGATAGCTAATTAAATTAACGAATTAAGAAACAATTAATTTAAGTTAAGTATAAAGTTAATTTACACTTAAGTTTGTAGTTAATGGAAAATTCGTTTAAAATAAATCATTCGATAAAATGCAATTATTTGTTTAACTGAAAAATCATAGTTAAATTAAGATTTTAAAATGGCAGATATAATTATTTGGTTTATTTCGAATATTAATCGATTGTATAAAATTGTCTATACAAGGTCAAATAAAGTCGAGAAAACAAACTGGAATGGGAATTGGATTGCAAATAAAAGCAAAGGTGAGATTTTTCTCACTCAAAATGAATTGCAGTTATTTATTGTTTGATATGATTGCTATTGGATGTGATATTAGATATAGTAGGATATATCTATTATATATATAGCAATATATACATATTGGCATATGTATATATTGGATTGATTGATTTCCCGCCTCGTATAGCGGATGAGACCCTATTGCGCCGTTAGTAAGCGGATATTTTTATAAAACCCATATACCGCGATATTCCACCTCGAAGTGGAATTGGTATTGTGCTAACGTCTGTGGATGCAGGGAAACAGGTTGGAGGGATCCAACTGGATTCCTCACCAGTAGTTATTTATTTACAGATATTGATGTATATTCTGTTATCATATTGATATATGATGTTTGTTGTTGTGATTGACTAATTGGTGCTGTTGCATCATCGGATTCAAGTTTTGAAGTTTAAAAATAACGACTTTTACTTTAAAAGGATTTTAAAGTGATTTTTGAAAATATACGTTTTATGGAATTTTTGAATTGATTTATAAACGTTAAAATTTTAAAGTTATAAAAGTTATAATTTTTAGTGGAATATAACCAAAGTGTCATTTTTGAAATAAAAGTCGATTTATTTATAAAATGGTTTAAGTTGGAATTTTTGAACAACTATAAATGATGTGTATAAAAAGATTTATAAAAATTTGATATTTATAAATCAAATATTGGAATTATAAAACGAAATTTTATAAGTGTTAAAAATGAAATATTTATGGAATTCATAAGTAAATGAAATTTATAGATTTATAAATTGTGAAGTTATAAAATGGATGAAACTGTAGAATGAAAGATTTATAAGAGATTAACTTATGAATTGGATTTTTGCCTTTAAAGGGAATATTGATCGAATTTGTTAATAAAAGGAGATTTATTAAATCGAAGATGTTAGAAAGTAGAAATGGAATTTATAAACGTTGTTTTATAAATTCGAGATCAATTGAATTTGATAAATTAAATATAGAAGGTTGTTAAAGGAGATATATTCGCGATTTTGGATAGCGAATTATTATTGAAATAAAACGTGTAGAAGATAGTGAAATGTAATTAGTGAAGTATATTCACGATTTTGGACAGTGAATATATGGTTAAGTAAAATGGATATGGTTTTGGAAAAGTGACATTGAAAATGAAGTTAAACATTTTAAAGATGTTTTTAAAATGTATTATGATATCGAATACATAGATTTCAACATTTTTATTGTTGAAATAGACGTTTTCGAAAAATAAGGAAATGGTGGACTATAACACTGTTGTTATAGTAAATGATTTCCGAAAGGAAATGTTTTATATAGTATTGGGATTTATATATCTATCAAAATCTGAATCCCTATACTAGTGATTTTGAGTCGTCGTAACGATGTTTTACGTAACATTCGTTTTGACTCAAATAAATATTGTCAAAGTAAATGATTTCCTTAAAGAATGAAATATATACTTAATTTTAATTTAAGTATATAGAATATTTTCCAAGTGTTGAAAATAAATGATTTGTGAAATACTTATTATTAAATAAGTATGGAAATGCTTTTCCAATATGAACGAAATGTTTTGAGAATTTATCTTTGTAAAGATAAATTGAAATTGAATATTTAAATCGATCGAAAATCGTATATCAGTAGATATTTTTAAAATATAAATTCACTATGGAATTTATAAAGGAAATAAAAACTGTTTAGAAAAATAAACATTGATTTATTTTTGAAGTGTGGAAATTTTATATCTAGTAAAGATATTTTGGAAGATAAAATAATTTTGGAAAATTATTTGGAATCTGATGATGTTGTGCATCTTTATTGATAGTTAAATAACCGACTATCAATAATTACCTTTAGATAGGTATTTGTTGTGAATTGGATGAATTTGAATGCCACACTTATTTTTAAAATAAGCGCTCACTATTCGGGTTAGCCGGGAAAGGACCATGGGGTCGTATAACCCATTCCGAATATGTGATACGTCGTTATGAATTGCATTCGAAGACCGGTGTTGAAGACCGGATATTTTTGAAAACGGAAGGATTACCGTCGAGTTACTCTACATCGGCTGATCTCCGATTTAGAGGTTTTATCACCCTTAGTGACGGGAAGTCCGGACGTGATTAGAAAATTATCCGGATATGCAAGGGCTTCGTGAGAAGTGCCTTCGGTTCTGTTCGATCCCGGAACAGACTTGTATGGATTGTATGTCTGACGCTACAATTTGAGATATAAAGCTGATTCCTTTCAAATACATTTCTGTTGGTGGCGGAGAATTTATTCTCTTAGCTTAACACCCTTCTCTGAGACGTACGAGCTCAGAGGTTATGTAGTTGAATTTTATCAGCGATATATCCCAATTTGGTAACGTGGCATACTGAGTGTTGCTGTGAAATGATCAGTGTTTGATCATTTGCGATATGATCATTTGTTTGATCTTATATCTTTGTGATCATAGGTTGATCATTTTGTTTGACCCGAAGCATGGCTTTGTAGAAAGCGTAGCTTTGTGAACGAGACTTCGTCGAGCCTCACACCTCGGAAATGGTCAAAACAGGAAGGATGCGGCAAGGTTTTAGGGAGTAGCGCCCCTTAGTGTATGTCATTCCTTCTGGATAAAGGTGGTATCATGGTATGGAGCCCAGATACTTAACCTCTGTGGTTGCTGCAAATTTATTACTTTGTGGTTGTTGCGAATCGGGGATCCTCGGGAAGATCGGTGACGATCGGGGGATGGCATACGCGTGTCAGTAGTTACCTATTTTTGCAGAGGTAACCCGGCCTTGTGTTGGCAGAGATCTAACCGTAATGTTAGGTTATTTCTCGGGTCGTCTATTCCAGGGACGTACCCATCGTGGATAGGAAGTTCCTTAGCCTGGCCATTTGTTGGAAATCCAAAGAAACAATACGATCTTGTACGGTTTTAGTTGTAGAACCTATCATTCACTTATGGTGGTCACTACTGTTTGGATGGTAGCTATAGTAGGCATAAGTGCGGAATGCCTATACTGGCTAAGATTAATATTATACTTTCGAAATGTTTTCTACACTATGCACTAATAATAATATCAAAAATGATTTGATTTTGCGTATCAAGCATCTTTGACTATCATAAGAAGAAATCTCCTCCAATTCTGCGTTTGCATTGTGTGTGTGGTGGGAGGTCTTATGGTAGTTTCATTTTCCAAAAACATTTCGAATTGACTTTGAAAATTATCCCGTTTTTATTTTAAAAATAACTGTTTTTCGGTCTCACACCAGTCACCATGACTGACTCGGAGTTTATTGTTTCCCTTCTAAACTCTGGGTGCCCACAAATTTCCACACGGGCAGTCTAGAGTTAGATTATCAGGATATTCTGGATATTCTGGAGCTTTGGAGATAAGCTGGAGGACGAGACGTAGTATTTGTATCTGACAGTATTTATTCCGCTGTGTATTCTGTATGAGGACAAGTTATATAACTGTCCATTGTTGTATATTGACTCTGATTGATGTATGTATAAAAACTGATATAGTTCTTTGTTTTAAAAGACTAGTGATTATCTATTATATATTGTTCCGCTGCGATATGTGAGATTTTGATATTGTCTCTGTTTCTGATGTTGTTCTGTTGTTCTTCTCTTTTCTCTTCTCCTCTTTTCTTCTTCTTCTACCTTTTTCTTCTTTCTTAAAACCCTCACTATTGGAGTTTCCGGCACTCGATTGCTCGGCAGTCGATAAAGTGAGTATCGATGTCGAATTTTCGAAAGTCGAAAATTCCGGTATGTGACAAGAGCATTTCGATTAATAATAATTATTATTATTGAACCAAAGACTTTGTGTCTGGATTATAAAGTTGAAAGTGGATGATATTGGAATTTTGACCATTACCAAATTCCATAAATCCAAAGTGATATAGTTTTGATGAAGAGAATTGGTGTAAATAATTGTCACTATTAGGTACTGCTTATAATAAGTAAAATTGGATTCTACCAAAAAATGTGTAAGCGACGAATTCAGCCAAAATGTCAGACCACCTACTATGTGATGTGTGAACGTTAATATTCGAATTGTTCAGTATTACTCGCTGACTGAATTTACACCTTTGAGTTGCACAACCGTAATGATGAATTCTTCGAAAAACCACATGATTTAATTAATTTATAAAAAGTTGTAAATTAATTAAATTAATTAGTATTTGAGAAATATTAATTATTATTTATTTTATTTGATGTTTGGGAGTTATTGTAATTATTTGAATGCATTTATAAAAGTTATATTTGTGCGCATTGATATATGATATCATTGTAATTAAATAAAAGATAATTACATGCGTTAATTTGTGGAATCTTATGTCATTTGATGGCACGTAATATTCAGCGATACCATGAAATAGGAGTGAAAAGAGAAAGTTAATTAAGAGAATTAATTAGAGAAGTTTTAATTAAAGAATGGGAAATCTTTACTTCTTTCAAATAAAACATATTCTCTAATTTATTCTTTACGTACAATTGAGTTTCTCATTTTCTTTCTGTAACTTTTATGGTTCTCTACTTCTCTAATGAATGAAAATATGAGATCTTTCATGGCTTCAATTCCTAAAATCAAATACAAATAAAATCAATTATGAAAAGTGGTTTATTCCTCTTGATCCTTGCAATATCTGTAGGCTGATTTCTGAATTTAGGAGATTTGATTCATCATTCAAGGTACGATTCATTGGCTACATCTAGAGGAAAAATTCTATGTTTCGAGGTATACTTCAAGCTTTGGAATTAAGGTATGATCTTTTTATTCTAATAATTTTGATATAATGTTTTAATGAACAAAATTGAATGTCTTAATTTATATGTGTATAATATTGTCTCATTTGATTTAAAAATGGATTATGTATTTCAAATTGTTTATTATATGAATTGATTGTTTTTTTATTTGGATAAATCAAAACTGAAACTTGTATATGATTAGACAATATTTTAATTTTAGATCTGTGTTTAAACATTCGAATCAAAATAATTTTTTTTTCATTTGAATGTTTACATGTTCTTATTGTTTGCATTTTTACTGTAATAGAAGCTTACATATGATTAAATGATGTTTTGATAATAAATTGATTACAATTAATTTCTAAATTTGTTACCCTATTTGACATTACAATTATCCTTCATTAACTATTCAAAGGATTTTAGCATATTGCTTAGTTCAGTATGTATCACCTTTTGTTTTATAATTATGTAATATCCCGAAAATTTTGACAATATCAATTTAATAATCTGTTAAATAATTAAATTGATATTAATGATCTTTGATAATAAAATTTGAATTTAATTTAATAATCTAATTAAATAAGTATCAAATATGTTATTTTCAAATAATAAGTATAATGTATTATTTTTATAAATATGAATGGATTTTAAAAGACTATGGAATTGTTATATTTTTAAATTGAATCTTAGAATTTAATTTGATTTGAATTTGAATTTAAAGTTTTGAAATTCAAAAGAATAAATATTTAAATTGATTTGGATTTAGAATATTTGTATAACTTTTATTTATAAATATAATTAGTTTGTTTGTTTAAAAAGTGATTTATATATATATAGATAAGTATTTAAATAATAAGAAAAGGCATTTTATTTACATTTAAAAATAAATATAAATATGTAAAAATTACTTAAGGGACATGTGTAAATATATTAAAGCCTAATGTAACATGTGTTAGATGTTTAAACAAGGTAATTAACAAGTGTTGAAATTCAAGCCATGTGTCAAATTTTAGTTTTAATTTTCTTTAATTTTTAATTTAAATCATAAATATAGTTATATAAACTCATGCATTCTTTCTTTCCTTTCCCTTTTTCTCATTTTTCAATTCTAAAACAAAGAACTTTCAGCTGAGAGAAACGTTTCATTTTAAACCATCTCCAAATCACAAATCTAAAAAATCAAATTCTGTAATCAATCCCTATAACATTTGTTTGCATGCAAATCAATTTTCAAAAGCTTTTTCCTCAATCAGTGAAGTAAATCCCTCAAAAATGCATAGCAAACTTCATCTCTTCAAACATGCAAAATCAAAGCCCTGATCCACTTACAAAGGCCTGCATTCAATTCTTTTTCAAAAATCTGGAAAGCAAGCAAATCTGCATTCCCTTCCTCAAAAATTTGGAAGTTGGTCACTACAATTTCAATCTGTAGCCTGTGCATTTCTGCAAGAACTGATGCCAGCCTCTTTTCAAAACTAAAGCAATTTTCTTTTCAAAATCTGGAACTCATCTCTGCATTCAATTTATAAAACCAAGGCATTCAGCAGCATTCAAGTTTAAGGTTGATAAAAAAAATAACAAAAGCATTTCAGCAAAAGCAAGTATACAGACTTTTCCAAAACTGGTGCTCTGTCTGCATGTTTAAATCAGGTGAGTAACTTTTAAAAATTTAAATTTATAATTGGTTGCATGCTTGTATGACTGAATTTAAATGTGTATTGCATAAGTGAATATCTAATATTTGGTGCATGATGTTTAAGTGCTCTGTTTCATCATTTTTAGGGAAGTAACACCATTTCTAAATTGCTTAAGTATAAATGGGTACATGTGAATCTCTGAAGTAAGAATAGTTGTATATATATATATGAAACTTCTGTGAATATTGGATGATAGATGTGTGCATGTTTGTGAAATACCTGTAACATCTCTGTATCAGTTTCAAGACCAAGTTTTTATTCAAAGAATCCATTATCTCTTTAACCAAATTCTGTTAAGTCGTAGAATTCAAATAAAGTCAGTTTGTTTAAGCATAGATTAAAGCTTAAAATTTTATTTAAGCCAAACAAATGTAAATCTGCTCTGGAAAAATAACTAGAACAGTACAAGCTTAAGATTTGGTAAAATTCAAACATCCTAATTTATTAAGTCAGGTATGTAATCTGAAACCTTAATAAAAGACTTGATTTTTAAGACTAAAATCATGGTTTTTAGAAATAGAATGAAGGAGCAATTTGGGTTTGCACTGTTTTTGGACTTTTGGGGTTTTCTGGTGATCTCGAGGTTCTGGAGGGTTGAAGTTTCTTCTGGAGGAAGAGGAGCTAATGGTAAGGTCGGGAAAAATGGTTAGTGAGTAATCAAATGACTATGGCGGCGATGGTTGGTCGTAGAAATCTGTAGCCCTAGTTTTTAATAGGTTAGGTAATTTGATTTGTACGACTCCACTGTTTGATCGAGTGCATCAAGACTCAGGAGGATGGAAGCTGGCGATATGTCGAAGTCGTGACTGGAGTTTCAGCAACTCCGATGATCGGAGGCAGGAGTACGAGGGGTTTCCAGGCTTTGGTGTGGTTCGAGACTGTTGTTCCAGGTCTCGTTTGAATGCTCGATTCGATTTCGAGCTCGTATTGGTGTTTTGGAGGATCGATTTTGGATATGAATGTGATCGCCGATGAGGTGAGATCATCAAAGATGATCGGAGTCGCTGCGTTGGAGTGTGCATGTGCACGGCAGTGTACATGTCAGAGTTTTGGGTTGGGAGTTGACTCGAAGGAGACTCGTGAATTTGGGTGGAAGACTCGAAGTAGTTCTCGAGGTTTTGAAGGTGTGTCTCGGGTTAATTGTTGTGACAGGTTTTAACAGAAACCTGTTTGTCAGATTTTAAATTTTAAAATAGAATTTAAAAACTGATGTTTAAATCTAAAAGTAAAGTTTTAAATAAGTTTAAATCTAGTTTTAAATCTGGAATATAAGTTTAAAATCTCAGTTTTCAAATAAGATAATGTTTTTAAAATTTGAATTGATTTAACAACTTTAAAAAGGATTAAGTAATTTGTATTTTAAAAATAATGTTTTAAATTGAAGATAGGTTTCTAAATCTAGAGATTAATCTGGAATCAAAGTTAATATGCATTTAAATTTTGAAATAAAAAGAAGTTTTTAAATATATTAAATTTAATTTCTAGGGTTAAAAAATTTAAATGTAAATTTAAAGGTAAATTGGTTTAAATACTTTATTAATGATATTTTAATCATTAATAGGAATAAAGTGTTATCTTAAAGATAATTAAGATTTAATGATATAAAATAAATTAGTAAGGTAATAAAAATAATAATTAATCAATTTAATTAATTTATGATTTGGTTAATAAATTTAGTAATTAAGAGTTAAATTGATTAATTAAGGTTAATTAATTTGAAGTTAAGAATCATTAATTTGGAATTATTAATTAATGGTTAGAAATAAATTAATCAAATAATTAAGGATAAATTAAGTTGTTGTTAGGTACTTAATTAATTAAGTAATTAGGGATTAATTTATTAGTAATTAGAATTAATTAATTTGAAATTACTAATGGTTAATTAATGTTTAATTATTAAATAATAGTTAATAATTAATGTAGATCATTAACTTGAGATTAAATAAGTAATCATTGAATGTGATTAATTTTGATAATTAATTAGATTAATTAATTTAGGTTAATCATTTGTGAAATTGTTTAATTAAATATAATTACTTAATGGAAGTAATTAATAAATTAATTACTCATTGTAATTAATTGAGTTTATTTTGATTGTTAAGTTAATTAATTATGTTTAATTAATTTAAGATAATCATTTAATGATTTGTGAAGTATAATTACTTAATGTAATTTAATGGGGTATAATTACTTAGGAAAGTAATTAATGAATAATTACTGATGTAATTAATAGAGTAATTAAGGGTAGTTAATTACTTAATGGAATTAATCAAGGGATTAATTAAGAAATTAATTAAGGAGTAATTAATTTAGTTAATAAAAGTAATTAAGGGTAGTTAATTACTGAATGAGATTAATCAAGTGTGATTAATAAATGTGGTTTAATTAAAGGTTAATTACTTAATGTAATTAATTTAATTAAAGTAATTAATAATTAATTTGTAATTAAGGATCATTAATTAATATAATTAATGATGTAATTAAGATTTGATTAATTAAGTAATAATTAATAAATGAAGTGATTAATTAATTAATGAAGTAATTAAAGGTTAATTATTATAAGTGGTTAAGGTTAATTAATTTAAGTAATTAATTAAAGGATAATTTACTTGGATGTAATTAAAAGGTAATTAATCAAAGATGATTAATTGAAATGAATTATTAAAGGATAATTAATTAAATTGTAATTAATTAATGGTTAAGTAAGCAGGATTTATAGAATGAAGTAATTAATTTAATTCACTTTAAATTAATTAGAGATGATATAAATCATTACCTATGGATGGATGATAATACTGAATGCTTTGCATTTGATTGATATCTCTGATGAGATATATGCTGTGTGATATGGATGTTAGTTGAATTGTGATGATAATATGGATTATCTGTTATATTGATAATGTTGATTATCTATTATAATGTTGTGAATTATCTTTCTATGTGTATAAAGATAATGAATTGATTTGTTTAAACCTTTAAAACAACTTGGCCTTAAAAGATACGCTTTGGATTTCGATGAGACCGGGATCGGGTTTCCGTATACCGGATTTCCAGGTCTGGAGACCCGAATACCACATCGATCCAAATTAACGATAGGTCGTGAATCAAGTGAAGATGAAGATTCAGAGTGCAAGGGTTATTGTCGTTAACTCTGAGGGTGATTCCAAAACGAGTGTAACGAGATAATGCCTTCGGTTTCGTTCGAACCCGGAACGAACTTGTATGGATTGAATGCTTTCAGCACATCGTCAGGTGGACGATGAGCATTCTAAGTGATGTGTTCTTTTCTAAGGTAATCGTGACCACAAGCCTCATCAACCGGGAATGGCTAAAACAGGGGAGGTGCAGCAAGGTTAGTGGGTAGCACCCAAGTAGGACAAGGTTACCTCTGTCTAGATGTCCCTTTCTATTTTCGACTTAGTGGTGCGGTTGCTGATCCCAACCGTGAGGTATCTTGTGCGGGAATTATCCAGTAAGGGATGTTCCGACCTTGTGTTGCAGGGGATTGGGAGTGATCCTCGGTACGGTGATCTAGGCCACGTACTGTGACGGGCGGTACCCCGGTAGCCCTGCCATTGTATGGAATCCAAACTCCAATAAGTGCCGTACGTATTAGTTGTGCCCAACTATGTTGAAATGTGAGATGTAAGCATTTCAGCTATTTCTGTATTTTACTTGAAAACCCTAGACCCTATTATAATACAATCGAATTTCCTATCAAATGTTTTGGTTAGCGTAAGGTAAAAACTTACCCATGTTTATTTGTGGGAAGTCTTACGTGATACCTTTTCTTTCAAAAGGTTTTGAAGTTAAACAAGTTTAACCTGTTACTCACACCAGACCCATGTCTGACCCAAGTTGTTTATTTCTGTTTTATAAACTCTTGGGTACTCAAATTTTTACGAGTAGCCAAGGGATTCAGGTTAGCCTTGACGAATTGTGGAGGAGCAATGGAGCAGGAGGCTTCAGCGTTGTAGATATAGATAGTAGTTTCCGCTGTGTTGATCTTGTTTAGATCTTTGTTTTGTATTGAGATGTAATAACTAGACAGATGTTTATAACTGTCTAGTATATGATGTGTAATCTGTATAACTCTGATAAGTGTTGTATATGATACTATTAATATTTATGTGATATAATATATTTTGTTTCGTTCCGCTGTGAGATTCTGATATTGTTTAGTTCTTTCTTTCTCTTCTTTTCTCTTTCTATCCCTTTCTTTCTTATTAGCGATACGACTTTCTATGGAGAGAAAGTCGTGGTCGTTACAGTGGTATCAGAGCATAGGTTGAGCGAATGCCTAAGCTTTTGGTTAAGTGAATATCAGAACACTAGGTTGAGTGAATACCTAGGTTCAGAAGGATTGTTCATTAGAGATAGGATCTGTAGCAACCTATTTGAGTCTGAGTATATATATATACGAGAGCGCGTATTTGTTAGTTATATAAAATGGTTTTATATTGTGTTAATTGATCGGTTCAGTGGTATATGGATTCTGGTCAATACGAGTAGCTAACCTTATTGATAGGGATCTCTAAACACTTGAACCAGGCCAACGGACACAATATTGTTTTAAAGAGGTAAATGAAATAATTTTACCCAGAAATAATTTCTATATAAAAAGTATCATTTTAAATATATATATATATTTCTACCTATTTGTTGGGTTACCTGTTCGGGTTTTCCAATATAAGTTATAAAGGTAGATGGGGTAGTGGTGTGTGAAACACGACTACCAATGGTTGGAATTTAAATGTTGAGGTTGGAAGTGTATTTGTCGAGACTGTAGACCCAATACCGTCTCGAGTAAGCTTTGCTGTGGTGAAGGATTTCATCGATCTCCGAAGGAAACTGTAATGGTTCGGAGTTTATCTCTGAAGTTTGGATGAGTAGAGTTGGATCTGTCGATGATGCAGAAGTGAGTGATGGTACCTTGATACCTCAAGTAATAGTAGCTGTATGATGAGATACAGTGACGATGGATGTTCCCGAAGATGTTTTCTTTGGAACAAGTTTAAAGAAGTGTGAATGTTTCGGTGTTGTGGCTGAGTTCAGCACGGTGTTTCTGTTTTGGTTTGGAGTTCGAGTTTCTCGAAGATCTTTGGAATAGGAAGTCTTTGGCATCAGTGTCAACAGTGCAGCTCGGAGTATTCTGTGCTTTGGCAGGAAGTTTTCTGACTGAGCAGTTTTTCTGGAAGTGAAGATCAGAAGCAGCAGAGTGGATCCATTTCTTCGATAAATTGGATAAATAAGTGTAAGCTGTTCTGATTGGTAAAGAGAGAACAGTCTGTTTGGAATTAGGATGGGTTGATCGCAAAAGTGACTTGCGATTGCTGAGTGTTCTCTTGGGTTGTCAGAGTTTTTCTGGATGTCTTCAGAGAAGTCAGAAGTTTGTCCGCATCTGAAGGTTGAGTTTTCTTATCGACTGGATTCTAGGAGTGATACCGATGGTTCAGCCTAGTTGAAGGATGATTCCTAGAGATAGAGTTTGGTGAAGCAGCTCAAGTTTGATGGAGTATCTAAGTTTTCTTTTATGGATCTGTTGAACCATTTTTATGGGATGTGTTGTCCAGTTTGTGCTCATGTTCTTCATCAGCATTTTCATTCTACCTCAGATCGGAGTGATGCAGTGAAAGTAGTTTTGGAGTACATCTCTGGATAGGAGAAGTAAGTTTGGAAATCTACTGAATTGTGGAGTAGAGTTGTGTTTTGGATCTCTTCTGTATTCTGACTTGGATAAGTATTTGGACTTCTGAATTGAATTGTCAGTTTGGATAACTGGAATTCATTGTGTTTTACGTATCTCTGAGGGAGTACGTGTTTGATCTATTTCTGGTTTTTGAAATCAGCAGTTCAGGAAGTTTGGTAGTTAAGTCAGACTCGTCTGTAGTCTGATATTCTGTTTAGTTCTGTAGATCTTGATGAGTAGGAGATCTATAGCTTAGTAAGTTTAGATTGTTTGTAGAGCAAGTATCCCGGATATATATATATACTTGGGAAAACTCGAGGAATTTTATCTAGAATTTTGTCTGGATAGTTAAATTTGATTGATTGAATGAATTGGTTGCTAGCATATGAATGATAGAATATGCTTGTGTTTTGAATTAAAATCTTTAATAAGATTATTAAATTACCTTTGTTTAAATTTCGGGGACGAAATTATTTTAAGGGGGGAGGAATGTAATATCCCGAAAATTTTGACAATATCAATTTAATAATCTGTTAAATAATTAAATTGATATTGATGATCTTTGATAATAAAATTTGAATTTAATTTAATAATCTAATTAAATAAGTATCAAATATGTTATTTTCAAATAATAAGTATAATGTATTATTTTTATAAATATGAATGGATTTTAAAAGACTATGGAATTGTTATATTTTTAAATTGAATCTTAGAATTTAATTTGATTTGAATTTGAATTTAAAGTTTTGAAATTCAAAAGAATAAATATTTAAATTGATTTGGATTTAGAATATTTGTATAACTTTTATTTATAAATATAATTAGTTTGTTTGTTTAAAAAGTGATTTATATATATATAGATAAGTATTTAAATAATAAGAAAAGGCATTTTATTTACATTTAAAAATAAATATAAATATGTAAAAATTACTTAAGGGACATGTGTAAATATATTAAAGCCTAATGTAACATGTGTTAGATGTTTAAACAAGGTAATTAACAAGTGTTGAAATTCAAGCCATGTGTCAAATTTTAGTTTTAATTTTCTTTAATTTTTAATTTAAATCATAAATATAGTTATATAAACTCATGCATTCTTTCTTTCCTTTCCCTTTTTCTCATTTTTCAATTCTAAAACAAAGAACTTTCAGCTGAGAGAAACGTTTCATTTTAAACCATCTCCAAATCACAAATCTAAAAAATCAAATTCTGTAATCAATCCCTATAACATTTGTTTGCATGCAAATCAATTTTCAAAAGCTTTTTCCTCAATCAGTGAAGTAAATCCCTCAAAAATGCATAGCAAACTTCATCTCTTCAAACATGCAAAATCAAAGCCCTGATCCACTTACAAAGGCCTGCATTCAATTCTTTTTCAAAAATCTGGAAAGCAAGCAAATCTGCATTCCCTTCCTCAAAAATTTGGAAGTTGGTCACTACAATTTCAATCTGTAGCCTGTGCATTTCTGCAAGAACTGATGCCAGCCTCTTTTCAAAACTAAAGCAATTTTCTTTTCAAAATCTGGAACTCATCTCTGCATTCAATTTATAAAACCAAGGCATTCAGCAGCATTCAAGTTTAAGGTTGATAAAAAAAATAACAAAAGCATTTCAGCAAAAGCAAGTATACAGACTTTTCCAAAACTGGTGCTCTGTCTGCATGTTTAAATCAGGTGAGTAACTTTTAAAAATTTAAATTTATAATTGGTTGCATGCTTGTATGACTGAATTTAAATGTGTATTGCATAAGTGAATATCTAATATTTGGTGCATGATGTTTAAGTGCTCTGTTTCATCATTTTTAGGGAAGTAACACCATTTCTAAATTGCTTAAGTATAAATGGGTACATGTGAATCTCTGAAGTAAGAATAGTTGTATATATATATATGAAACTTCTGTGAATATTGGATGATAGATGTGTGCATGTTTGTGAAATACCTGTAACATCTCTGTATCAGTTTCAAGACCAAGTTTTTATTCAAAGAATCCATTATCTCTTTAACCAAATTCTGTTAAGTCGTAGAATTCAAATAAAGTCAGTTTGTTTAAGCATAGATTAAAGCTTAAAATTTTATTTAAGCCAAACAAATGTAAATCTGCTCTGGAAAAATAACTAGAACAGTACAAGCTTAAGATTTGGTAAAATTCAAACATCCTAATTTATTAAGTCAGGTATGTAATCTGAAACCTTAATAAAAGACTTGATTTTTAAGACTAAAATCATGGTTTTTAGAAATAGAATGAAGGAGCAATTTGGGTTTGCACTGTTTTTGGACTTTTGGGGTTTTCTGGTGATCTCGAGGTTCTGGAGGGTTGAAGTTTCTTCTGGAGGAAGAGGAGCTAATGGTAAGGTCGGGAAAAATGGTTAGTGAGTAATCAAATGACTATGGCGGCGATGGTTGGTCGTAGAAATCTGTAGCCCTAGTTTTTAATAGGTTAGGTAATTTGATTTGTACGACTCCACTGTTTGATCGAGTGCATCAAGACTCAGGAGGATGGAAGCTGGCGATATGTCGAAGTCGTGACTGGAGTTTCAGCAACTCCGATGATCGGAGGCAGGAGTACGAGGGGTTTCCAGGCTTTGGTGTGGTTCGAGACTGTTGTTCCAGGTCTCGTTTGAATGCTCGATTCGATTTCGAGCTCGTATTGGTGTTTTGGAGGATCGATTTTGGATATGAATGTGATCGCCGATGAGGTGAGATCATCAAAGATGATCGGAGTCGCTGCGTTGGAGTGTGCATGTGCACGGCAGTGTACATGTCAGAGTTTTGGGTTGGGAGTTGACTCGAAGGAGACTCGTGAATTTGGGTGGAAGACTCGAAGTAGTTCTCGAGGTTTTGAAGGTGTGTCTCGGGTTAATTGTTGTGACAGGTTTTAACAGAAACCTGTTTGTCAGATTTTAAATTTTAAAATAGAATTTAAAAACTGATGTTTAAATCTAAAAGTAAAGTTTTAAATAAGTTTAAATCTAGTTTTAAATCTGGAATATAAGTTTAAAATCTCAGTTTTCAAATAAGATAATGTTTTTAAAATTTGAATTGATTTAACAACTTTAAAAAGGATTAAGTAATTTGTATTTTAAAAATAATGTTTTAAATTGAAGATAGGTTTCTAAATCTAGAGATTAATCTGGAATCAAAGTTAATATGCATTTAAATTTTGAAATAAAAAGAAGTTTTTAAATATATTAAATTTAATTTCTAGGGTTAAAAAATTTAAATGTAAATTTAAAGGTAAATTGGTTTAAATACTTTATTAATGATATTTTAATCATTAATAGGAATAAAGTGTTATCTTAAAGATAATTAAGATTTAATGATATAAAATAAATTAGTAAGGTAATAAAAATAATAATTAATCAATTTAATTAATTTATGATTTGGTTAATAAATTTAGTAATTAAGAGTTAAATTGATTAATTAAGGTTAATTAATTTGAAGTTAAGAATCATTAATTTGGAATTATTAATTAATGGTTAGAAATAAATTAATCAAATAATTAAGGATAAATTAAGTTGTTGTTAGGTACTTAATTAATTAAGTAATTAGGGATTAATTTATTAGTAATTAGAATTAATTAATTTGAAATTACTAATGGTTAATTAATGTTTAATTATTAAATAATAGTTAATAATTAATGTAGATCATTAACTTGAGATTAAATAAGTAATCAATGAATGTGATTAATTTTGATAATTAATTAGATTAATTAATTTAGGTTAATCATTTGTGAAATTGTTTAATTAAATATAATTACTTAATGGAAGTAATTAATAAATTAATTACTCATTGTAATTAATTGAGTTTATTTTGATTGTTAAGTTAATTAATTATGTTTAATTAATTTAAGATAATCATTTAATGATTTGTGAAGTATAATTACTTAATGTAATTTAATGGGGTATAATTACTTAGGAAAGTAATTAATGAATAATTACTGATGTAATTAATAGAGTAATTAAGGGTAGTTAATTACTTAATGGAATTAATCAAGGGATTAATTAAGAAATTAATTAAGGAGTAATTAATTTAGTTAATAAAAGTAATTAAGGGTAGTTAATTACTGAATGAGATTAATCAAGTGTGATTAATAAATGTGGTTTAATTAAAGGTTAATTACTTAATGTAATTAATTTAATTAAAGTAATTAATAATTAATTTGTAATTAAGGATCATTAATTAATATAATTAATGATGTAATTAAGATTTGATTAATTAAGTAATAATTAATAAATGAAGTGATTAATTAATTAATGAAGTAATTAAAGGTTAATTATTATAAGTGGTTAAGGTTAATTAATTTAAGTAATTAATTAAAGGATAATTTACTTGGATGTAATTAAAAGGTAATTAATCAAAGATGATTAATTGAAATGAATTATTAAAGGATAATTAATTAAATTGTAATTAATTAATGGTTAAGTAAGCAGGATTTATAGAATGAAGTAATTAATTTAATTCACTTTAAATTAATTAGAGATGATATAAATCATTACCTATGGATGGATGATAATACTGAATGCTTTGCATTTGATTGATATCTCTGATGAGATATATGCTGTGTGATATGGATGTTAGTTGAATTGTGATGATAATATGGATTATCTGTTATATTGATAATGTTGATTATCTATTATAATGTTGTGAATTATCTTTCTATGTGTATAAAGATAATGAATTGATTTGTTTAAACCTTTAAAACAACTTGGCCTTAAAAGATACGCTTTGGATTTCGATGAGACCGGGATCGGGTTTCCGTATACCGGATTTCCAGGTCTGGAGACCCGAATACCACATCGATCCAAATTAACGATAGGTCGTGAATCAAGTGAAGATGAAGATTCAGAGTGCAAGGGTTATTGTCGTTAACTCTGAGGGTGATTCCAAAACGAGTGTAACGAGATAATGCCTTCGGTTTCGTTCGAACCCGGAACGAACTTGTATGGATTGAATGCTTTCAGCACATCGTCAGGTGGACGATGAGCATTCTAAGTGATGTGTTCTTTTCTAAGGTAATCGTGACCACAAGCCTCATCAACCGGGAATGGCTAAAACAGGGGAGGTGCAGCAAGGTTAGTGGGTAGCACCCAAGTAGGACAAGGTTACCTCTGTCTAGATGTCCCTTTCTATTTTCGACTTAGTGGTGCAGTTGCTGATCCCAACCGTGAGGTATCTTGTGCGGGAATTATCCAGTAAGGGATGTTCCGACCTTGTGTTGCAGGGGATTGGGAGTGATCCTCGGTACGGTGATCTAGGCCACGTACTGTGACGGGCGGTACCCCGGTAGCCCTGCCATTGTATGGAATCCAAACTCCAATAAGTGCCGTACGTATTAGTTGTGCCCAACTATGTTGAAATGTGAGATGTAAGCATTTCAGCTATTTCTGTATTTTACTTGAAAACCCTAGACCCTATTATAATACAATCGAATTTCCTATCAAATGTTTTGGTTAGCGTAAGGTAAAAACTTACCCATGTTTATTTGTGGGAAGTCTTACGTGATACCTTTTCTTTCAAAAGGTTTTGAAGTTAAACAAGTTTAACCTGTTACTCACACCAGACCCATGTCTGACCCAAGTTGTTTATTTCTGTTTTATAAACTCTTGGGTACTCAAATTTTTACGAGTAGCCAAGGGATTCAGGTTAGCCTTGACGAATTGTGGAGGAGCAATGGAGCAGGAGGCTTCAGCGTTGTAGATATAGATAGTAGTTTCCGCTGTGTTGATCTTGTTTAGATCTTTGTTTTGTATTGAGATGTAATAACTAGACAGATGTTTATAACTGTCTAGTATATGATGTGTAATCTGTATAACTCTGATAAGTGTTGTATATGATACTATTAATATTTATGTGATATAATATATTTTGTTTCGTTCCGCTGTGAGATTCTGATATTGTTTAGTTCTTTCTTTCTCTTCTTTTCTCTTTCTATCCCTTTCTTTCTTATTAGCGATACGACTTTCTATGGAGAGAAAGTCGTGGTCGTTACAAATTATTTATTCATATAGGTTGAATCTTCTTAGATTTGAAAGCTTATTTGTTCATATTATCTGCATCTTATTGTAATTGAAACCCACATATGATTAAAGGATTTCACTTTTGTAAAAAAATTCATATAGGTTGAATCTCTTGATTTAATTGTATACATATATATGATTAAAGTCTATTTAATTTCATAAATACATCAGAAAATTTAAATTTTTTATGGTTTATTTTGAATTAAGAAGTTTTGGGTTAATCTTTATATAGAACTAATTATATATATATATATGTATGTATGTATGTACATATAAAACTTAATGTTTATATTTCAAATTGTATAGTTTAAATGCTTTATTAATGTCAAACAATTTTAAACGAGGCAATAGTTTATGCATATGAATTATTGTTGGTTATTCCTAATCTTATGTCATAATGATTCATTGATTGCAAATTGAATGCTGCATAGATCAAGTTTTTCAAAAAGGGGAAGATGAATCATTCATCGTTGTCATCTTTTATTTCTTTCCTTTTTGTCCCTTATGTGACTGCCTTTAAACTTATTCTTATTTATTCATATACATCATGTTATCAATTGATCATACCTACCTTATGTTTAACTATTCTGTCACACAATTAACGAATGAATATATTTGATATATTCAAACCTTATTTTATATCCCATTCTTTATTGTTTTAGAATCAAACCAATAAAACAAAATATGGTTAAATAAAGTACTAAATTTTTTCAAAAGAAATTTAGATAAGATCTAAATACATCTAGACTTTAATGATCCAAAAATGGCAGAATTTTTGAAATTCACCCATTTCTTCCGCTGCGGGCTGGCATAGTTACAACACTATAAACCCCACTTATCTACGACATACAAAGATCCAAATTGACTGCTTAAACAATCTATATTTTGGAAGAGTTAGGTATAACTTATTTCCCAAAAATCTTACCAACTTTAGGATAATCACATTCAAAATTCTTAATAGTAAAATGATATATAATTTTCCTGAACATAAAATTGACCGTCGGACTCAATAGTTGTATATTTATAAATAACACTATTAGGATTCAGAAAGGTCCATAAAAAAGAAAGTTTCACCTACAAAAGCGGATGCATCAAGAGGAGTCCAGCATATGTGCAGAGTGCAACCTATTTGTCTATACCAGATTCATACCATTTATTGCCAAACAATAATGCAGGTGCTTAGTACCTTTGATAAAACCTAACAAAAAAGAAAATAAGAGCAAAGCATTAACTGCAGATTTCATATGAAATAAAGTGTGCATAAAAAGCAATCAAACTTCAAACAAGTACTCAAGAAAATTATGGCACAAAGAGCTAATTATTACTAATATTCTATAATTATATTACTTTAGCCCCCCATGATCGAATTGACTGTCCAATGCTACTATTGCTGGAGACAACCTTGCTGTTCTATTTCCACCTACATGACTTAAAACACAACTTCAATGACTTACTCCAAGAAATCAATCTATAGTAGAGCAAAAAACTGCTACTAAACAGTGGCATAGTGGTATGTATTAGCTGCTTAAATGTGTGTTTCTCCTTTTCATATGCGAATGTAAACTAGTAAGGATTAATATATTCCATAAAAAATTACTTGAAAAATAAAAACCAAGTTTTACAAATAAGCAAAAGTTGTTATGAACATTCTTATCATGGAAATTAATTCTCATGGCGATTCCCGATAAAGCAACCAAATCAAAAATGGTGAGTCCCTTTTTGGAGAAATCCAAGATGTGGTTGCTCAACGATAGAATTAGAGAAGTTACATCACTTTTAGAAAGGCTAAGATCTGTAATTTTCATGTTCCTCCTACCTAATTCCACACTCTATGTATGCCCACCCAACTATGGTTTAACCCAATAATCCTCAAACCAGAATAGATTGAATAATATGTAGCAAATGGGTTAAATTGTGGAAAAAAAAGAAATCAAAACTTATGTGAAATTGGATATTTCTACACAAACAGTTCTAAAGTATCCATACAATTTTTGGATTTATGGCAATTAGGCTTCAACATTGATTACTCTAATTTGTCTCGTTATATTTATTGTTAGTTTCTGTATTAACTACTCTAAGAGTTAGTTCAACAATCATACAAAATTCATTTTATTGAGTAGTTTTGGTTGATATTTTTTAATAAACATACAATAAATTTTCACTCTGTAGCTGTTTTACACCATGAGGTCATCTATGCTTTCTCTACCGAAAGGTTCTTTTACTTAGTAGCTTATTAAGTAGGACTAATAAGGTAACACTTATTGCAAAAATAACTGAACTTTATCGATTTAAGTTACCTATAAAATTTTAGACTACCATGAACAACATTATTGAAATCCACGCTCCTTTATACAATAATGTTATCCATCAAGGTTTTGTTCACATACTACTTTAGCTTAAAGATCCAATGATACTAAATTCACTATTATAATTTTTAAGGCTTATCTATGAAGTCACCTTACACTTTCAAAAACAAATGCCACTTACACCTTTTCACACTAATTCACAATTTAACCCTCTATTTTCATGATATAAATTTACCTAAAATAGGCAACAAATTTATTATCTTTCATCCCAGTTAATTAAATTACAACCAAATTAGTCACCAATGGTTAATAGATTATGTAAATAAAACCAACTAAAATAATTAATTCAACACCACTAAACATAAAAAATTATTATTATTTAGCATACATTTGTTCAGTAAATTATTTCAGTTAACAAATCATCTTAGTTAAATTAATTGGGTTTTAAATTATTTCAGTTAAAAAATCATCCTTGATTACACTTAAGAGGTAACGGTTTGAAACATAGATACTTGAAGGAGGCATATGAGTATAGGTGGATTTCATTCAGCTATGCAATCATCAGTGGGTTTGGCGGCCACTCCATGAGGCTTTGCAGATGCGAAGCTGGGCCATAATGGAACGATATCTATTAGGTTTTCTAGAATGTAGTGGTGGTGAGTGACAGAAAATGATGACCAGTGGTAAAGTGGAGTTTTAAATGATTAACGACTGCACTATTGGTTTTGCAATTACAATAGTTCGAATCACTGGTTCAAATGACAGAATTGAAGCATGACAACCGACAAGCGAGACCCTCAAGCGGGAGATGGAAGGGATTGATGAAAATTTTCGATTTGAAATTGATGGATACTTGGAGTTTATTCATTTTGATTTATCGGGAAGAATTGTTGAGCGAACGTGAAAGATATTGGATTCAAATTAATGGATATTAGGGTTTATCCCATTGATTTTTGGCGAAGAAGATATTGAGAGGAAATGTGGAATAATATGGGAATAATATAAAGGAGGGAAAGTGAAATTTTCGGGATTAAAGCGAGGAAAGGAATGCACCTGCCAAAGAAGTTAACGTGATACAGCGTTTATTACCTTTTCTCCTTGAATAAAATGACTTGCAACAACATCATGCATAAACACGCCATCAGGTTCTACAGTTGAAATTGAATATTCTTGTAGTGCATGCTATTAATACTTAGTCGTCTGAATTTGTAACGACCCGTATTTTACGGATCGAAAAGTTTGTCAAAATCTGGGATTTTCAGGATTTTCTAGTTGTTTCAGATTTTGGTTGCATTTTTGATAAGTTGTTCAGGATTTTTCTAAGTCCTAAGTCGGTTTGGACGAGTTAAGAGAAGTCTGGGTCAAGTTGCCGACTTAAGGAATTAACCGAGTTAAGATAGTGGTCGACTTAAGACCTGGACGACTTAGTAGTTAGCATGTCTGTCAAGTTATTTGTTAAGTCGTTGCCGAGTTAAGGAAGTGGGGTTGACCGACTTAAGAGGTTAGGGCGACCTAAGGAAGAATAGTAGGCAGCCTAAGTATTCTGGGGTAGAGTTAGGTCGGCAACGACCTAAGAGAATGTTGTGAGCGACCTAAGAGTTTTGGTGAGCTAAGTGTTAGGTCGGCAGGGCGAGTTAACGACCTAAAGAACTGACCGACTTAAGGATGGCGACTTAAGGGTAGGCAGACCTAGTGGAGTTAGCGACCTAGTGGTTACCGGGTTAGCATGGTTAGGTCGGCAACGACCTAGAGGAGTTGGGATAGCAGGTTAGCGACTTAGTAGTTAAGTCGTTGGACGACCTAAGGGGTTAGTATCTTGTTGTATTGGCTAAGTCTTAGGTCGCGTATTGGCTTAAGTGTTAGGTCGCGAGATTGTTAAGTCGCGCATAGGCTAAGTCGTTAGGTCGAAGACTGTTAGGTCGCGTGGGTTGCTGAGTTGTTAGGTCGCAAGGTTTATAAGTCGTATAAGTGTTAAGTCGAATGGTGCTAAGTTGTTAAGTCGTCCAGGCGACTTAGGAGGGAGCGCGCGTATATTAGGTCGTGTAGCTCGAATAAGTTAGGTCGCGCGCATGTTAAGTCGTAGGCTTGTCTGTTAGGTCGGAGTTGTTGGCTAAGGGTTAGGTCGGAGGCTCTGTTAAGTCGTTGGGGTTTTTAGGTCGTAGGTCGGCATAGTGTTAAGTCGGCAGCGACTTAAGGAGATAGCCGAGTTACGACTTAAGGGCAGTTTTCAGCTATAAATAGGAGGGGTTGTTCTCACTTTTTGGGATCCGGATTTTGAAGCGACGAAGTGCTGCCATTTTGAGAGCTCGACTTCTACACTTCTTCACTTCTTTTCTCCACTCTAATCTAGTGCTTACATCCATCCAAATCGAAGATCAAGATTGAAGATTCAAGAGCTTAGATTGAAGATCTTCATCTTTTCAAGAGAGATTTCTTCGTTTGAAGTGAGATCTTGGCGGATCTAGCTTAGTTCTCCGCTGTCCAGATCTGAAGTTGTTATCTTTTGGATTGTTTAGGTGATTTGGTGAGTGGTGATTATCTCTCACACGGATCCAAAGGAGTAGATCGGATTGTTGGCTCGATTTGGTGTTAAATTAGTGATTTCCATGCATTTTCTTCATCTTATGTGTAGATCCATGTAGATCCATTGTTCATGATGATGTTGCATCCATTTTATCATATGTTAACCTATGCAAGTTCATTCATCAAGTTTGTAGAGATATAATCCATGTTTTCATGCTTATTGGACTTTCAACTCTTTAATTACGAAAATGCCATTATTGTTATAATTGTCTACTTAGATCATTTTTGAATGCTTGATTGCTTGGATTGATGTTTGATTTGATTGATTATTATGAACTAGATGATTGATGATTAGATTTAGACCAAAGGTGATTCAAAAGCTAAGGGAAAGGCTCTTGGATTGGGAAAGCTGCTCGTGGCATATGTAGCGGGATGATGAAGCTCTTATGCATAGATTTGATGATGTGATGTTGAGATGAGGCTTCGCGAGGATGTTATGAAGCGAGGCAATCATATGATGAAGACTTGGTCTAATCCAGGCGGGATCATTCCAAGCATGTTGATAACTCGGTGATATGATTCGAGTTGAGGATAATGGATGCTCGAGAGGCGCTTGAGCTAGTATGGCAATAGTCGTCGAGGAGGATGACTAGGAGGTTGAGATCTCATCGTTGTTGAAGGTTCTAGCATGCTCTAAGCAAGAGTACATGGGGACGCCTAAAAGACTAAGTTGATGGTCAAGTACTCTGGGTAGATTCGATAATCCTAGGCACGGGTCACGATGACGTGCGGGAGTTATGTCTAGAACCGGGGTTACCATTAGCCCTTGACGGACGGCTGAAAGAATGTGCCGGTCATTCAATTAACGGTGATATCGCAACAATGATAACAGTGATAGCCGAGTCATGGATGTTTGGTTGTATCGTCATTCGGTCTCAAGAGCGGTATTTCCTGGGTGCTTATCTGACCTTGGTTTTAGACCTTGGGATTTGTACTTGGAAAACATCGCTCTTGACTCGAGTGACAATTGCTTTACTTTAAATTGTATGCTCTGCTATGTTTGCTTCTGCTTAGTGTGTGTCTGGGGGCTATCACTGTAGAATGAGGTTGGAGTGGGAGGGTTGTATTCCTATTCCTTTGCCTTTATGCTCTTTTGGTATGTTGTTAGTTAATTTACTGCTCACTAAGACTGTTGTCTGACTCAAGGCTTTATGTTTTTAATTCTTATTGCCTTGGGCTGTTCGTCCATTTTGGGACGGGCAGACTAGGTAGCAGGTGACAGGTGCTGTTCTCTTCTTACGATGTTGATATCGAAGACGAGCTGGAGGATTGCATATTATCTTCTTATTATATGTACTGGATATTCCGCTGTTTTGTATTCTCTGAGAGATATGTAGTGAGGCTGGATGTATTGACTATATGGATGCTTGTATTCAACTATTATGGAGTTTTATATGATGTCATTTTGTTCTGTAAAGCTTCACTATACATATGTTCTATTGTATTTTGTCCATGCGCTGTGAGTAATACGATAGATTCTTTTGTTTTAAATCTTACCTTGACAATCGTCCATGGTCGCCTGGCACACTTTACAGCGCACTATCTCTAGATTCGGTGCAGGGGTCATGGACGGTCGTCACATTTGGTATCAGAGCATTGGTTAATCGATTTTACCCAACGCTCGCCGTCGTAACTACGTATGAGAGACGTAATTGTATTTTTGATGGATGAATACTATATATAATATAGTAGCTTAGTAGAGTTTGAGTCCTTTATGCAGTTGTTTCTCTAGATGTTCTAATCATTCCTTTTTATAGATATTGAGAATGAGTCAAAAAGGGAAACCAGCTGCTAGGGAAGGCCGTGCTACTGAAGGGGCTGCTGATTATGTTGCTATGTTCGAAACCATGATGACTTCGATCAGGAGAAGGATGTCAGCCCCGGGGCCATCAGTAGATGTTGGGGATCAAGTACAGGCTCCAAGATTGATGGATCACTTGGACGATTCATTTAGGAAGCTTGTGGAGGAAGCTCTCAGACACGAGAATCTGTTTCCTAAGGAAGGATCTGTTGTTGCTGTAACCAGGGAAGAGTCTAAACCCCAGCAGGGTAGAAACAAGAAGAGGAAGCAGCAGCAGCAGAAGGGTAAAGATGGTCAGAAGAGGCCGAAAGGCGAAGTGACTTGCTACAACTGTCAGCAGAAAGGCCATCTCTCCAAGGATTGCAAGAATCCGAAGGCGCCGGCGAAGTGCCACAACTGTGACAAGCCAGGGCATTTCAGGAAGAATTGTCCAGAACCGAGTAGGGACAAGCAGATTGTGCAGGCTTATACTTTGGGAGCTGTTCCATCGTCTTCGAAAGCTCCTACCGCAGAAGAGAAGGGAAAGAGTGTGGTGGTTCAAGGTACTCTTTTCCTATGAGGTGTTCCAGTTAGAGTCTTGTTTGATACCGGAGCGTCGCACTCGTTTGTATGTAGTGAACTTGTAGGCCGGTTAGGCTTGGAACCGGGTATTGTTGATAGGCCATTGGTTGTGACTAATCCAGTTGGGGGTTCGTCTTGTTTGTGTATGTTATGCCGTGGTCTAGTTGTGTCGAGTCATGGTTGCTCTTTTGTTTGTGATTGTTTTGTTCTGAACTCTGCGGGGTTCGGAATTATTTTGGGTATGGACTGGCTTAGGAAGTATGCGGCTAAGGTTGATTGTGAGAGGCTGGAGGTGACAGTCGAGAATGTGGAAGGGCGAAAGATAGTGATACGATGTAAGCATGAGGAAGGCGTCTTCATGAGCTTCATGTATTCGCTAGTTGTTCCACGGGATGGACTGTCTTTAGTGCCAATCGCAAATGGATTCGAGGATGTCTTTGACGAAGTCAAAGGGTTGCCGCCGCATAGAGAGATCGAGTTTCGTATAGATCTAGTTGAAGGAGCCAGACCTGTTGTGATGCCTCTTAGGCGGATGGCGCCTAGGGAACAGCAGGAGTTGAGGGTGCAAGTTGATGATCTTTTGTAGAAAGGATTCATTCGGCGTAGTGTGTCCGAGTGGGGTGCACCAGTTGTGTTTGCAACCAAGGCAGATGGGTCGTTGAGATTGTGCGTCGATTATCGTGAGCTGAATAAGGTGACTAAGAAGAACAAGTATCCATTGCCGAGAATAGATGACTTGTTTGATCAGCTTCACGAAGCTAAGGTGTTTTCTCAGATGGATTTAGCAACGGGATTTCACCAGTTGAGAGTGGCTAAGGATAGTGTGCCGAAGACTGCTTTTAGGACACCATCCGGTTTCTTTGAGTGGCTGGTAATGCCGTTTGGATTGACTAACGCGCCAGCATATTTTGTGGATCTTATGAATAGAGTGTTCAGAGATCAGTTGAACAAGTTCGTACTTGTGTTCGTGGATGATATTCTGATTTATTCCAGAACGGAAGAAGAGCACAAGACGCACTTGCGTATTGTTTTGGAAATCTTGCGGAAACATCAGCTGAAGGCTAAGTTTTCGAAGTGTCACTTCTGGAAGAGTGAAGTGAGGTTCTTAGGCCATGTGATTTCTGGAAATGGAATAGCGGTTGATCCCGCTAAGGTGGCAGCAATCCAGGATTGGGTTAGACCTAAGAATGCATCTGATGTGAGAAGTTTTCTTGGATTAGCAGGATATTATCGACGGTTTATCAAAGACTTCTCCAAGATAGCTGCACCGTTAACAGGATTGACGAAGAAGAACCAAGTGTTCAGTTGGGATGCTAAGTGTGAGCAAGCTTTCGGAATCCTGAAAGAGAGATTGACGAGTGCTCCTGTTTTGACTATTCCAAGTGGGAATGATGAGATGGTGGTTTACACCGACGCATGTGGTACGGGACTTGGAGCAGTGCTGATGCAGAAGGATAAAGTTGTTGCGTATGCCAGTCGACAACTAAAGCCGCATGAAAGGAATTACCCGACTCATGATTTGGAGTTAGCGGCGATTGTATTTGCTCTGAAGATGTGGAGGCATTATTTGTTGGGAGTTCGATTCGAGTTGTTTACGGATCACAAGTCGTTGAAGTATCTTCTCTCCCAAAAGGATTTGAATCTTCGGCAGCAATGTTGGCTAGAGTTTTTGGCATCATACGATTTTGGTATAGCTTATACTCCGGGAAAAGGTAACGCAGTGGCAGATGCGTTAAGTCGAAGACATGCAGGATTGGGAGCCATGTTTTCTGAATGGAAGAGTCTCGAGTATTTAGCTGGATTTGACTTCAGGCCTAGATGCGAACTAGAACCTGAAATGTTGGCAAACTTATTGATAAGACCTTCTCTTGTGGAAAGGATTGGCGAAGGCCAAAAGCGAGATGATAAGCTTGTCAAGATTATCCGTGAATTGGAATCTGGGTTGGATCCAGAAAAGGATAAAGGATTCGAGGTCGATCGAGAGGGTTGGCTTCGGAAGCAAGGACGACTAGTTGTTCCCGATATAGATGAATTGAGGAGTGAAGTTCTGAAGGAAAGTCATCACTCGAAGTTGACAATTCATCCAGGTGGAAATAAGATGTATCGGGATATGAAGAGAACCTACTACTGGGAAGGCATGAGGAAGGATGTTGGAGATTTCATTTCCAAGTGTATGAACTGCCAGTTGGTAAAGGCTGAACAGAAGAAGCCAAGCGGATTGCTTCAGCCATTAGAAGTTCCTACATGGAAGTGGGAACAAGTGTCGATGGATTTTATCGATGGATTGCCTAGAACCAGAACGGGAAATGAAGGAATTTGGGTCATTGTAGATCGTCTGACTAAGAGTGCTAGATTCATTCCTGTTCGATCGACTAGGACCGCATCAAAGTTGGCTGAGTTGTATGTTAAGTGGATAGTTCGATTTCATGGTATTCCGAAAAGTATAGTGAGCAATCGAGACCCGTTGTTCACTAGTGGATTTTGGAAGAGCTTCCAGGAAGTTTTGGGAACCGAGTTGTGTTTGAGTACAGCTTATCACCCTCAAACGGATGGTCAGACCGAGAGAGTCAACCGAGTTTTGGAAGATCTTCTTAGAGCTTGTGTTTTAGATTTCGGAGGATCATGGGAAGATCACCTTCATTTGGTAGAGTTCTCATACAACAACAGTTACCAATCGAGCATTGGTATGGCACCGTATGAAGCGTTGTATGGAAGACCGTGTAATTCTCCGACATGTTGGATAGAGACCGGAGAAAAGTTGATACTTGGGCCAGAGATGATTCGACAGACTTCAGATTGTATAGAAATCATTCGGCAACGAATGAAGGCAGCCCAAGATCGTCAGAAGAGTTATGCCGATAAGCGTCGAAAGGATTTGGAATTCGACGTAGGAGATATGGTTTTTTGTGAAGATTTCTCCGCTGAAGAATGTTATCCGATTCGGGAAGAAAGGTAAATTAACTCCGAGATTTGTTGGACCATTCCCGATCATCGAGCGAATTGGAAAGCTCGCCTACAGATTGGAGTTACCAGAGAAGATGTCGAGTGTGCACAATGTTTTTCATGTATCATATCTACGGAAGTACGTGCACGACTCGAATACGGTGGTTTCTGCTGATAGCTGTGAAGATTTAGAAGTTGATCCAGTTGATAGAAGACCTCGTAAGCCGCTTCGTGTTGTTGAAACCGACACGAAACAGCTTAGGAGGAAGGTAGTTAAGTTGCTCAAGATACAATGGAGTGATGATGATAACGACTGTACGTGGGAGGTGGAAGAGAGGATGAAGGCAGCTCATCCTGAACTGTTCGAGGTATGGCCCTAAGGTGTCGTGTCATCTCGCGATATTGTAACTTGTTCTAAGTCTTAGAATTCTGTACGCTAAGTTAAAATTGGATGCATGGTTTGTTGATTGCTATGGATGGTAGGCGTACAGAATAATTTTGATTGCTATGATTGTTTGGAATTTCGGGGACGAAATTCCTAAGGGGGAGAGAATGTAACGACCCGTATTTTACGGATCGAAAAGTTTGTCAAAATCTGGGATTTTCAGGATTTTCTAGTTGTTTCAGATTTTGGTTGCATTTTTGATAAGTTGTTCAGGATTTTTCTAAGTCCTAAGTCGGTTTGGACGAGTTAAGAGAAGTCTGGGTCAAGTTGCCGACTTAAGGAATTAACCGAGTTAAGATAGTGGTCGACTTAAGACCTGGACGACTTAGTAGTTAGCATGTCTGACAAGTTATTTGTTAAGTCGTTGCCGAGTTAAGGAAGTGGGGTTGACCGACTTAAGAGGTTAGGGCGACCTAAGGAAGAATAGTAGGCAGCCTAAGTATTCTGGGGTAGAGTTAGGTCGGCAACGACCTAAGAGAATGTTGTGAGCGACCTAAGAGTTTTGGTGAGCTAAGTGTTAGGTCGGCAGGGCGAGTTAACGACCTAAAGAACTGACCGACTTAAGGATGGCGACTTAAGGGTAGGCAGACCTAGTGGAGTTAGCGACCTAGTGGTTACCGGGTTAGCATGGTTAGGTCGGCAATGACCTAGAGGAGTTGGGATAGCAGGTTAGCGACTTAGTAGTTAAGTTGTTGGACGACCTAAGGGGTTAGTATCTTGTTGTATTGGCTAAGTCTTAGGTCGCGTATTGGCTTAAGTGTTAGGTCGCGAGATTGTTAAGTCGCGCATAGGCTAAGTCGTTAGGTCGAAGACTGTTAGGTCGCGTGGGTTGCTGAGTTGTTAGGTCGCAAGGTTTATAAGTCGTATAAGTGTTAAGTCGAATGGTGCTAAGTTGTTAAGTCGTCCAGGCGACTTAGGAGGGAGCGCGCGTATATTAGGTCGTGTAGCTCGAATAAGTTAGGTCGCGCGCATGTTAAGTCGTAGGCTTGTCTGTTAGGTCGGAGTTGTTGGCTAAGGGTTAGGTCGGAGGCTCTGTTAAGTCGTGGGGGTTTTTAGGTCGTAGGTCGGCATAGTGTTAAGTCGGCAGCGACTTAAGGAGATAGCCGAGTTACGACTTAAGGGCAGTTTTCAGCTATAAATAGGAGGGGTTGTTCTCACTTTTTGGGATCCGGATTTTGAAGCGACGAAGTGCTGCCATTTTGAGAGCTCGACTTCTACACTTCTTCACTTCTTTTCTCCACTCTAATCTAGTGCTTACATCCATCCAAATCGAAGATCAAGATTGAAGATTCAAGAGCTTAGATTGAAGATCTTCATCTTTTCAAGAGAGATTTCTTCGTTTGAAGTGAGATCTTGGCGGATCTAGCTTAGTTCTCCGCTGTCCAGATCTGAAGTTGTTATCTTTTGGATTGTTTAGGTGATTTGGTGAGTGGTGATTATCTCTCACACGGATCCAAAGGAGTAGATCAGATTGTTGGCTCGATTTGGTGTTAAATTAGTGATTTCCATGCATTTTCTTCATCCTATGTGTAGATCCATGTAGATCCATTGTTCATGATGATGTTGCATCCATTTTATCATATGTTAACCTATGCAAGTTCATTCATCAAGTTTGTAGAGATATAATCCATGTTTTCATGCTTATTGGACTTTCAACTCTTTAATTACGAAAATGCCATTATTGTTATAATTGTCTACTTAGATCATTTTGAATGCTTGATTGCTTGGATTGATGTTTGATTTGATTGATTATTATGAACTAGATGATTGATGATTAGATTTAGACCAAAGGTGTTTCAAAAGCTAAGGGAAAGGCTCTTGGATTGGGAAAGCTGCTCGTGGCATATGTAGCGGGATGATGAAGCTCTTATGCATAGATTTGATGATGTGATGTCTAGATGAGGCTTCGCGAGGATGTTATGAAGCGAGGCAATCATATGATGAAGACTTGGTCTAATCCAGGCGGGATCATTCCAAGCATGTTGATAACTCGGTGATATGATTCGAGTTGAGGATAATGGATGCTCGAGAGGCGCTTGAGCTAGTATGGCAATAGTCGTCGAGGAGGATGACTAGGAGGTTGAGATCTCATCGTTGTTGAAGGTTCTAGCATGCTCTAAGCAAGAGTACATGGGGACGCCCAAAAGACTAAGTTGATGGTCAAGTACTCTGGGTAGATTCGATAATCCTAGGCACGGGTCACGATGACGTGCGGGAGTTATGTCTAGAACCGGGGTTACCATTAGCCCTTGACGGACGGCTGAAAGAATGTGCCGGTCATTCAATTAACGGTGATATCGCAACAATGATAACAGTGATAGCCGAGTCATGGATGTTTGGTTGTATCGTCATTCGGTCTCAAGAGCGGTATTTCCTGGGTGCTTATCTGACCTTGGTTTTAGACCTTGGGATTTGTACTTGGAAAACATCGCTCTTGACTCGAGTGACAATTGCTTTACTTTAAATTGTATGCTCTGCTATGTTTGCTTCTGCTTAGTGTGTGTCTGGGGGCTATCACTGTAGAATGAGGTTGGAGTGGGAGGGTTGTATTCCTATTCCTTTGCCTTTATGCTCTTTTGGTATGTTGTTAGTTAATTTACTGCTCACTAAGACTGTTGTCTGACTCAAGGCTTTATGTTTTTAATTCTTATTGCCTTGGGCTGTTCGTCCATTTTGGGACGGGCAGACTAGGTAGCAGGTGACAGGTGCTGTTCTCTTCTTACGATGTTGATATCGAAGACGAGCTGGAGGATTGCATATTATCTTCTTATTATATGTACTGGATATTCCGCTGTTTTGTATTCTCTGAGAGATATGTAGTGAGGCTGGATGTATTGACTATATGGATGCTTGTATTCAACTATTATGGAGTTTTATATGATGTCATTTTGTTCTGTAAAGCTTCACTATACATATGTTCTATTATATTTTGTCCATGCGCTGTGAGTAATACGATAGATTCTTTTGTTTTAAATCTTACCTTGACAATCGTCCATGGTCGCCTGGCACACTTTACAGCGCACTATCTCTAGATTCGGTGCAGGGGTCATGGGCGGTCGTCACAGAATTATAACTGGGGGTGTTACGGTTGCGGTAACCGTCGTTATTAGCACCAACCGTAACCGTAACCGTTGTTGACGGTTATAAATTCTTATAACCGTTACCGCAACCGTCTATGATGGCTAACCGTCGTGTTTTCAATTTTGAAGCATGTCGTATATATATTTTCAATTATATGCATTATTGATGATAAATTGATATAGCTCTAACTATTTTTTACAAATTTATTTATTTGTTTATAAAAAGACCAATATTCATGCACATGTTATTCGTTCATTAAGGCATAAATTATTAATGTACAAGCTATTATTTTAACTTAAATTAATAATTTTTATACTCTAATGTTAAATATTACATAAAACAATCATGTGTGGTTGGTACGGTTAACCGCGGTTTTCAAATTCTTCAACCGTTACCGTGACCGTTACCGTTATAGATGGTAACCGCATGAACGGTTGATGCGGTTGGACGGTTGAGCGATTCAACCGTAACAGCCCTAATTATAACTAATACAAATACCGATGTGTGTATATATATATATATATATTACACTTTATTCGTTGCATTATGTATATTTATATTTTTAACTGATATACGCAGTTATACGTGCATGCGTGTGTGTATATATATATATATCTAATTATTGCTATTTTTAACTTATTAATTCCTACACTTAGGAATTTCAAATAAATAGTTTAATGTACATTCTATAAAGAATATACATTTCCACATTTAATATATTAAAGCTATCCTTCTCGAACAAGATTACTGTTATAACTTTTCACAAACTACCTAAAAGTGAAACTTTTGCTCTATTTGAAATTACAAGGAATTTTCTCTTTTATTTTATTGAAATAGAAAGTGCAAACTACGGAGGGACATCCGTACTTACACATCTCTTTCATTTTGGTAGATTTCTTATTATCCCAAATGAGCACTCTTATACATATGGAGTTAGGTAATTTATGGAAATTTACATGGAATATATACAACTAAATTGTACCTTCAACACTCCTAATAAATTAAAATGTAGAAATTTACATTCCAAATAAAATTAGGGTAATCCAAATAAATACTAAACAATTACAACCAATTATCTTACATTTGGAATAATTTCACAATCTTATCAACATTCTACTTAAAAGAAAAAATTTAGGCACTGATTTTTAATTTCTAGTGTATATGCCATTTTGTTCTAATTACCTAACTTACAAAATATGTAGAAAAGATATCAATTGAATATGTTCATTTTAAGCCGACAACTCAACAAATCTTGCAATGGCATAATAATTAAATAAAATTCAACGATATAAACTTTAGTGTTATATATAAATCATATAATTTCACACTCGACTTTCTAGCTTAATCTCCCAAATCCGAATTTGTCCCTTTAGTTGACTCCATTTTCCTTTCTGATCCAAAAATATGTATAATAAGATGTATACATACCCATTAGAATTATAGATCTAAGAGAAGATTTAAGTTAAGTGGAAATTTAGATTTATAATTATAAGATTTACTTGTTTCCATAGAATTGATTCACTCCTTTTCTTCTTCTCTTTTGTTTTCCGCCCTTCTCTAGTGTGTGTGTAATATTTTTATAAATTCTAGAAATAGTGAAGAAAAGAAAAAGGCGAAGCTCTGCTGCTTTCATTGGAAAATATAAGAAGAAAAGTGAGAAGTTAGGCCTGTATTTATAGGTGCTTGAACCAATCTATCCGTTTGATTAATATTAATTAAATCCAGATCGTTTGGCCGAGGTTCAACCTTATCCACCACCACTTTAATCGGTTGACCCTCCTATAGGCCTTAGTCGAGGCCTAAGAAAGGGGTCGACCAGTAGTATTTTATTTCTTTTTTATTTCTTTTAGTTATTTTCGATCCGAAAGCTTCAAAACGCTGATAACTTCTTTGTTTGAACTTCGATCGCAAAACTTTATATATAAAAGTTGCTTAAAAAATCACAACGAATGCGATGGCGCAAGTTTCATGGTTAAACTCTGATGTTTACGTATATTTCATTTATGAGCCCTATTAATTAATTATTAATTCTTTTCAATTAATTACTGTTCATTTTATGGGGCGTGACATCAACTGCGGGGAGAAAGTTTGTCTTTAATAGGCGGGCACAGCTTGGATAATGAAGTGGGATAGTTTATCTTAAATGAGGTGGCATAGTCCCTTTTGAGATGATGGCATAGTCTGCTTTCAGGGTGACAACTTAATCTGCTATTGGGGTGACATCGTAGTTTGTTTATGGGATGCATTTTGCTTTTGAGATGATGATGTAATTTTCTTTCATGTAAGAATTGTTGTCTGCATTAATTGTGCGATATCTCTAGACTTTGATGGATTGCGCATTTCAATCTGAGCATGTCCCTTGTCTGTCTAAATTGCTCCAATTTATTGTTGGTGCAATTTATTTTTATTAGGTGTACTGACCTTAGCTTAAATCAATCTCATGCAACTATTTTTCTTGGGCATTGAATGAGATCTTAGAACTTATGCAATTTCATTTTTATATAGGAGTAGCCTACTTAGCTTGCCTATGATTCTAGGCTACCTGCTAACTTTGCCTACATGATTCTGTGCTCAAAAATATTATGAAAGCAAAAAATAGATGTAACACTTACCCTCTAGTATGCGTTGAAGCACATCTTGGTAGAATTGCAATTTTGTATCATTTTTTTATAAATAGTCTTGTCTACTGTCTTTTGCTTTTAATGTTCCTTACATATGACAGGACATGATGATTGGATACCTTTCTATTGTTGTCAAATAAGTCATTTCATAACTTACAACATTCTCCTCATTTTTTGTACATACTTTTGTTTGTAATTGTTAATATCTAGTGGCTTAGAATTCGTTATGTCATTTGAATTTAGCGGTTGTTATTGTTCCTAGTAAACTATATATTTTTAATCTTTCTTTTCATCTCTCATTTAACGTATCTTGGGTTTCTTTTCCTTACCTTGTACCGTTTCCATCAAGGCTACTTGCTGCTTTTCCATTCTATTATCCCTTGGGAAACTTACTGTTTGTTGTAAGCAATTCCTCTATTTTCCCTTTTATTTGTGTGTTTATGTATGAAGTTTTCTTTCCCTTTTCTATGTCTTTGTATATGGATGCAAACGCTCTCAAGTTGCTCGATCAAATGTATGCAAAGATTTTTCTTTTTTTTATTACCCCATTGATTTAATGAGTTTTCATTATGCTTACTCTTTTTGTGTCTTATTTAGTTGTAGCACATATGCATTCCTTTTGCTTTGGTTCATTACGAACACTGACAATCTTCCTTACTTCTCTGGTCAAGAATCTTCTTCTTTCTATAAATTTAGTTATTTGTAGCGATAGTCAAGCTGAATTCATCCTAGCCCAGTATGGGATTATTGATTATCACTTTAGGATACCGACCCTTTTGGGGCACATACATTTGACCTCGAGAGGGTATATTTATCAAACGTCAGAGCATAGTAGATGCGATTTGAACATGCCCCCTCATCCATTCATCAAGAAATGGCTTGACGTCATTGGTGTTTCTCCAGTTCAAATCTCCTTCATTTCTTACTTTCTCTTGATCATCACATACATAGTTTATGCTGATCTTAATTCTCCTTCTTCCTACCATGAATTGGTTTTTCTTTATTCAGTTCGTAAGAATACTTCCCTAGGTGGCGATGGGTTCCATTTTGTCCCGACTACAAAATCCTTTTTTTATTTCGCCTCACAAGATTCAAAGGTGGGTTGACTAGTTTTTGTATGTTTCAAATTTGGACAACCTTATTCCTACTTTTCAAGAAACTGGTACCGCCATTGTTGTTCTTTCTTTTCATTCCCTTTTTTCACTTTTTTTAGAGATGAAAGGTTCTTTTTTAGTTTCTAGTTTGGCCAACTGTTGTAAGGAAGTTTGTCTTTAATAAGTAGGCGTAGCTTGGCCAACAACGGTGAGGAAGATCGATTACCTTCAATAAGTAGGCACAGCTTGGAAAACGACAGTGGGGCATCTTATCTTCAATGGGACAACGTAGTCTTCTTTTGAGGTAATGGCGTGGTTTTCTTTTGGGGTGGTGGCTTAGTCTTCTTTTGAGGTGACGACACAGTTTTCTTTTGGAATGACAACGTAGTTTTCTTTCAAGGCGACAAACTCAGTTTACTTTCTAATAGGAATTGTGGTTTGCATTAATTGTGGGATATCTTTGGACTGTTGATGGAACATGTAGTTTATATCCTTTGTTTTTCCAGGTTGCACCAATCCGTTGTTTGTGCGGTTTATTTTGATAGGTCATGCCAACCTTTGCTTAACACTAGTTTGCTGCTTTCGTTTTAGTTTGTAGCTTGTGCGATCTCATGCATTTATTTTCCTTGGGCATTGAATTAGTAAATCTTAGAACTTAAAGCAGTTTCTTTAGATAGTAAGTTTATCTTACTTAGCTTGTCCTTGATTATGGGCCACCTACTAACTTTGTCTACATGGTTGTACGCTTAAAAATATTATGAAAGCAAAAAATGAATGTAGGAGGGATCATAATATTTGTTATGATTACGGCATAATAGATCTTACTTATACACTAGGTACATTATGAGAATATAAAATCTCGGGAATAATCATTAAATGGTAGTTAAGACTATTGTCAAGTATTCATGAAATACTTGAGAATTGTTTATAGAAATAACGAATTCCTTACATAGGAGTGTTTGGAATCAAACTTCATAAGTGGTATTGAATATACTATATCAACATTAAATTCATATTTAAACCTTAATAAGGAGCTTTAAGTTGGAAATATTCCAAAGGAGTAGTTATGGAAAATTCAATAATAAAGGCTAAGTATAATGCCTTATATATATATATATATATGTGTGTGTGTGTGTGTGTGTGTGTGTGTGCATAAATTTATAAGAGATCTAGGCGTTGTTTACACCATTGAAAATCCAATAATGTATCTTGATTTTAGTAATGCAATATAGATTGCAATGCAAACCGATATCTTGATAAGAAATCGAGATGTGTTATCCTTAATGAATACATGAGAAAAGAGTTTACCAATAATGTGCAATACAATAAAAAAAAGTAATATAAAATAATAATGTCGCAAATCCATTAACCAAGGCTCTTTCTCAATCTAGTTTTGTTAGATTGATTAAAGGTACATGCATGAAGCACCAACTTGGTCCCAAGTGCAAGTGGGAGATTCATAGAGTTAAGGGTGTGCCCTAGGGGCAATTATGCAACTTATTCAACAACTTAGCTTTTATAAAAGAATCTTGTTTGAAACGATGTATGAATCTGGTTTAGTTTTCTTTTATATATGTTGTTATATATAAATATAATTAACAAATCAACTTTAAACATATATAAGTAGAAAATCCTTAAAGGAGGTATTTTATCGTTTGTAGTAATGAACATGTTCGTAACAATGAGTATTGAATCGATATATACATACATGTATAGACAAGCACACATACACACACTTACTCCTTAAATGTTCCTAGTCAGGATGTATCAAAAAATGATATTATTACATCTTTTTAGACTAGTGTATCTAATGCTCTTTATACGATGAACGGTGATTTACACATGACTGTTTGGAGGAGCAAGGGTTACATACTTGTGGTTGTCTGAAACAATCACAAAATGAATCAACGAGTGTCTTCTATAGGATATATAGCTTATTCCAATAAGAAGATCTTAGAATAATGATTTACAATATTCTTCAGACTTGAGAGTACTATCAATCTTGAGTATGTAAATTATACTTTGATTGTGAGTAATCACCTACCATAGCGACTATGTTACGACCATAGGTGGGTACACTTTTAACTACTCGAAGTGAAATACTACTCAAAATAGGATTTTTCTCTGTCGTTAAAGAAGGTAAGTGTCCCTATTATTAGTAAGTTAAACTAAAGTCAAAGACTATGGATAAAGCAAAATGACTAATCGATAATAGTTATCAGATTGAACTAAGGACTTTTAAGTTGACCTACTTTAGATATCTAAGTGATATAATGATGATGAAAAGAATACGTGAACAAATCGTCATTACCAAGTGAGCTTATATTGGATTAGAAATGCAATTTCTCATAAAATAATTTATAAGTATTGAACTTGACTATATAATATACTTTAGCAAAGTTTGTATAGGCTCTAGTACTTAAATTGTTTAAATATTGATCGATGATTGAGTTCGCACCAAAGATTTCATACAATCACATTTCTGATTATTTCTGAATTCGACTAAATTTATTTATAATTATTATAAATTAAAAATAAAATAAAATACTAATATTGTATTACAATTTTAACGACATTTAATTATTTATTACGTAAAATAATTCATAAATAGTGTGACGCCCCACCTCGAGACCCACATTAACAAAGAGCATTATGGAGTAATACTGTCTTTTAATGTAGAGAATATGGCTGGTTAGGAGCAACCATCCTTAAGATTTGTCTTAAACAAGTATTGAATACATCGATTGAGTGCTCTAATTTTTTTATTTTACCTTTCTCAAGTGGATCGACATACTCAATAAATGTTTAATACAAAACTACGGTGGCTAATGGGTTTATGAGAAAAAAATATAACAGCAAATACAACAGATCACAGAACAGCAGTCACACATATATATGTACATATATATAGATACATTATAGTACACTACATAGTGACACACCAATGGTGGTACATAGACCACAATATATACATCAAGTCAAAAAGAATATGTACATATCAAAGTACACAAAATAACTACAAGGCTACACAAAAGATGAATAGCATCCAAAAGAAAGCAAGATAATCCACAGCGGAAGCAGCACAACAGTAATCTATAGTAGGTGTCTAACCTGAGACAACTCGGTCTGACCCGAGTATATAAAATACACTGGTCAGTCTAGCTCAAATAAACTGATTAGCACAAGATAGATGAAGTATAGGGATAAACGGTAATATTTCTTCTCGAAAGAGAAGAAGCAACACCAAATATATATGTCAACTATCAAAATATCATATTAGGGTTTCTCGAAAGAGGCACGATCAACTATAATATCAATTAGTCACAAATAATCGCCTCATATCATCGACATCTACAACAGGAAATATAATGGCTTCTATCAACATCATAACTCCTAAATAGGAAATCACAAATCTCAAAAATGCCAAAGGATGGCAACCACAAATCATAATATGTAGAACTCGGTTAAGAGTTCAAATTCCAAAACGTAATCACCATATAATAAATCCTCAAACGGCTCAAAGGCCCAATAATCGCGAAATGGCGAAAACATTTGGAAATCACAAATAAATCAAGAAATATCACAAAAGATGGATCCATATCAAAAATGGTGATTCTAAGCTACGCCTGCACGTGCTCAACAAAATAGCCGAAGCCCACCAAGTACTGTATCACAAATATGGCGCCTAAATTAAATGACCCGAAGGCCAAACTAAACGATGGCCAAACGACCCGAAGGTCTAACAGCTAGAATGCCCAAATCACCCGAAGGTCCAGTACTGGCAAACAACCTGGAGGTCCATAAAATGTGTAGCTTCAATAGAACGAATCCAGAATTAACTGATATAGCAAACCTACGTGTCCTATACCATGTAGTTTTTCATATCGTTTAAATCACTTCCTCGTTCTCTCGAAGAGTGCAAAAATGTGTATTTTATACAGAAAATACTTTGCTTCGAGAAAACTAGTTTTTAAAATAATTTTTAAATCATTTGGAAATTATGGCTTTGAAATTCTCTTTAATATAGAGAATATATATTTTAAATAGCTTCAAAAATAATTATAACTGTTGTAAAATATTTATTTCAAAAGCTATTTTATTACTAAAATCATTTCAAAATCGGTTTAGAAAACACGTGCATAAAAACAACAAAAATCATCGAAAACGCAATAAAATCGGCGTATGAAAACTACTCAAAAACATGTCAATTGGAGTACGGATCAACAATAATGTTGGCTTACCTATTGATTGGTTTAAGCCCTTCAAAACACTTTAACATATTGCAGGAATTGGTCACAAAAATCACTGAAATAAGTAGAATAACCAAAACAGTGCGCAGGAACACAAAAAAAATGACCTGGACAAATAAAAAAAACAAGGGTCGACCCTTATATGGCCCAGGTCGAACTTGGGTAACAAGGGTTGACCCATATATGGCTCGGGTCGACCCTAGGATCGATCCCTAGAGTGTCTGGGTCAACCTGGAAATTGTGAATGCTACAAATATTTTTGCCTGTTCCATTTCCAACTTCAAGCACTGATTTCGAACACTTCCAGATTGATTCAAGCTATGAAATTTGACATGCAACTACTACTAAACATGGTCTATGATCCGAAAAAGGCTTCACTCAATTCCGGTATGAAACTAAAGAGATATAGGGTCACAAAGTTGAACCCAGACAAGATTTTTACTATAAACTAGATAATCCAATTAACAGTTTACAGTATATCAAAAACAACAGAAACTGAAAGAATTTTTTTAACAGGCAGATTGGTTTGGCTAGAAAAGTGAGTTACTGCTCACCTTGCTAAGATTTTTAGCGATTTGAATTTCAAGCAGTGGTATTTAGGCTTTGGAGAAGCTTCAATTACCTATAGAAGGAAGAAAAGAAGGCATTCAAACATAAAATAGAAGTTATAGTTAACCAAAATTTCTCAAACTAGGAATTGATGAAATAGTCTTATGGTTTGAATGGATTACCTGTTAACTCTCTTAAATTCACAAATTTTCCCTTTAATTTTATTTAATATGGAGCTAGATTTGAATTTTTAGGAGAAGGTAGCCATTTACTTTGTTTTCCAGGAAGAAGATGAAGAAGGAGTATTGTACATACTCTCCTCTTGCAACCAGAAAGGTCTAATGGGTTATTTAGTTTTGGTTAGTAAGGTTAGCGCCCAATAGGCTATGGTTAATTAATTTAGGCTATTATGTTTTCATTAACACCATTTAACACTTAATTATCACTTAATTAAACCATTTTAACACCTATTGTTCCTATTTTAACATGTTTCACTTTATAAAATTAATACAACATTTATAAAATTATTTAAACCGCTTTTATACATTAATTTTAACACAAACATTTTAAATTTTACATATTCAACTAAAATAGGTAATTTTGCACTTAATTGTTTAAAAATTACATTTTTAACAACTAAATTTAAACATAATAAATGTACAAATCGTATTAAAAATGTTTTTACACACTAATATTGATTTTTAATTAATATTACATATTTTATATTCTCATTTGAAACTTAATTAATTTCCAAAACAACCAAAATTTGCCAATATCAATAATTATCCAATTGTTGCATTTTCAACATGTATAAATACTTAGAACATGTTTTTATCACTAATTACCCATTATAAAGTTCTAAAACTTTATTTTCTCCATACTTAGATTTACTTAAAGTAATAATATTGAATTGAGGTATTATATTTTTTTCAATTCAATATAACCCAAATCTCATTATTTAACCATTTCAAATGATTTAACAAATTATTCTCTCCAAATTATATTTATTCTCTTAATTAACAAATTATAATCATTATTATAATTTGTTTAGATAGGTAATCACAAAACCAAGGTTGTTACAGGCTCCCCCTTACAAAAGTTGCGTCCTCGCAATTCCTAGAGAAGAGCTGTATTCAACACGATTTATTTCATCCAGCAAAGGAAAATAGATTAGCTTGAGTTAGAGTTCCCACCCTAAACACGAAAAGATAGAAAACCAGGATAAGATCACTCGGTAATCTCTAGTTTCCCAAGTATAGTCATTGGGATTAGCAGACCATTGAATCTTCATGAGCAGTACATCCTTATTTCGAAGGCATTTAACCTCCGAAGCAAGAACACAGATAGTATGTTGCACAATAGATAAATCAGTTGATATCTCAAGCTCTTGCAAAATAGGAGGATCAATAAAAGGATCAGAATCACGAAGGCACTTCCGAAGCCGAGAGACGTGAAACACGTCATGAATACCAGAAAACGGGGCCAGAAGTGATACTCTATAAGCAACTGGGCCAATACGCTCAGTAATAGGAAATGGTCCTATGAATAGAGGAGCCAATTTCCCGGTCCTACTGAAATGCATTACCCCCTTCAAGAGAGATACACGAATATAAACAAGATCACCAATGGAGAATGCAAGAGGCTTCCTACGGTTGTCCACGTAGGATTTTTGTCGACTCTGTGCCTCTTTCATTCTCTGACGAATAAGATCGATCTTCTCTGAAACTTCATGAATAGAATCGGGGCCTAAAATCAGCTTTCCCCGGATTCCAACCAACAAGAAGGTGATCGACATGGCCTTCCGTATAGGGCTTCGAAAGGAGCCATACCGATACTGGACTGAAAACTATTATTATAAGAGAACTCAACAAGCGGTAGGTGGTCTTCCCAACTACCACCAAAATCAAGAATGCATGCATGAAGTAGATCCTCAAGAATATGATTCATCCGTTCATTCTGTCCATCAGACTGAGGATGATAAGCTGTGCTGAAGTTAAGCTTTGTACCCAAAGCTTTCTGAAGACTCTACCAGAAATTACTGGTGAAAATTGGATCTCTATCACAAACGATCGAACTAGGAACACTATGAAGTCTCACGATCTTCTTAATATATAGTTTAGATAGATGAGAAGCTGTCCTATTAGATTTAATAGGAATAAAATGAGCGGATTTAGTCAAGCGATCCACAATAACCCAAACACTGTTATGGCCCGATCTCGAACGAGGTAGGCCATCAATAAAGTCCATAGAGATTTGATCCCATTTCCACAACGGGACCTTAAGAGGTTGAAGAAGACCAATGGGATGCTGATGTTCGGCTTTAATGAGTTGACAAGTCATGCAATTCCTCACATAACTTACAATATCATGCTTCATGCCTTCCCAATAATACAAGCATCTCATATCGGCATACATCTTGCTACTGCCGGGATGAATAGTATACTTAGAATGGTGACAATCATCAAGAATGTCCCGCCTAAGATAAAAAACACAAGGCACAATCAATTGATTCTTCTTACGAAGACAACCATGAATATCAATGCTGAAATCCTCCAACTCATCTCACGGGATTCAGTCTTACATAGCTGAATAAGACGCACAAGATCTGGATCTTGCCACTGAGCATCGTCAATACGATCCAATAAGCTAGGACGAGCTTCCAAACTAAATAACAAGATAGGAGAATCAAAAGCTGGAGCACGATCACGAATATCACAAAGAGATAAGGTCTCCAACATATACCACTCAGCTAACATCTTAGAAACAACAGCTGAGTGCTTGCGACTTAGCGCATAAGCAACTCGGTTCCCCTTTCCAGGAGTGTACTGGATATCAAAATCATAAGAGGCTAGGAACTCGAGCCAACGCTGTTGCCGCATATTAAGCTCTTTCTGGGTGAACAGATATTTCAACGATTTGTGATCGATATAAAGAATGAAGCACTCGCCTAATAAACAATGGCGCCAAATCTTTAAGGCAAAGACTATGGCGCCTAAATTTAAGTCGTGGGTGGCATAGCGAACCTCATTTGGATGCAATTTCCTAGAAGCATAGGCAACTACCCGATCTCTCTGCATAAGCACGGCACTGAGACCACATCTACTAGCATCGGTGTAGACAACAAGATCTTGATTCCCTTCGGGAACCACAAGGATAGGAGCATTAGTGAGAAGTTCTTTCAATTTCTGAAAAGAAGCTTCACACTTATCAGACCAAATAAATCGAACACCTTTTCTAGTAAGGCTAGTGAGAGGAAGAACAATGCGGGAAAAATCCTTGATGAATCGACGGTAATAACCCACCAATCCAAGGAAACTGCGTATCTCAGAAACGTTCTCTGGCCTTTTCCAATTCTGAATGGCTTGTATATTCGATGGGTCGACGGAAATACCATCAGAAGATACAACATGGCCAAGGAACTGCACCTTATTCTCCCGAAAGTGGCACTTGGAGAATTTGGCTTTAAGTTGATGCTAACGAAGAGTATTCAAAACAATCCTTAAATGATGAGCATGATCGGATTCGGACTTAGTATAGATATGAATATCATCAATGAATACAATGACGAACTTATTGAGATATTCCCGGAATGGTCGATTCATAAGATCGACGAAATAAGCTAGAGCGTTCGTCAAACCGAACGGCATAACGAGCCACTCATAAGAACCATAACGAGTGCGGAATGCGGTAAGAGGAATGTTGTCCTCCGCAACTTGTAGCCGATGAAAACCGGTGGCAAGGTCGAGCTGAGAAAAGACCTTAGCACCACTCAACTGATCGAACATGTCATCGATCTTTGGCAATGGATACTTGTTCTTAATGGTTAACTCGTTAAGCTTGCGCTAGAGCGTTCGTCAAACCGAACGGCATAACGAGCCACTCATAAGAACCATAACGAGTGCGGAATGCGGTAAGAGGAATGTTGTCCTCCGCAACTTGTAGCCGATGAAAACCGGTGGCAAGGTCGAGTTGAGAAAAGACCTTAGCACCACTCAACTGATCGAACATGTCATCGATCTTTGGCAATGGATACTTGTTCTTAATGGTTAACTCGTTAAGCTTGCGCTAATCGATGCAAAGCCTAAGAGTACCATTAGATTTCTTAACAAAGACAACCACGACACCCCATGGTAAAGAACTGGACTGAATGAATTGCTTGGCTTCAAGCTCCAACAATTGCTTTTTGAGTCCTAATTTTCCTTAGTGGACATCCTCGTGGGAGGATGACTAATAGGCTGAGCACAAGGAATGAATTCAATATAGAAATCAATTGCCCACTTGGGTGGAAAACCCGAAATAGGCTCAAATACATCAGCAAAATCACAAACGACTAGAATTCGAGATACAACATCATCACCTCGAGACTCAAGAGCAAATAAAGATGCTTTGGAATCACCATCAACATTCTAAAGAATAAGAGATAACTGATCAGCTGAATTAGGATGCCTAAGATATAGATTCTTTCGGAACATAGGATTCAGGCTTGATAACAAGGAAGCCAATCCATCCCCAAAATTATATCAAATCCAAGATAGTGAATAACGTGTAGATTCGCATGGAAAGAAAAACCACAAAGAATAATCTCAACATCACTACAAAGCATGCTAAGTGTTGCGGATCCCCTAATAGGATTCGCAATCCTCAAAGAAGTAACAAGGCAAGAAACATCCAACGGTATAACATCAACAAGTTCCTTCAACATGAATGAGTGTGAAGCACCCGTATCAAAGATAACTCAAATAGAATGATCATGAAATAATATAAAACCTTTGAAAATAGATAGAGAAGTACATCTTGGCTAAGAAGAACCACCAGAAGTATCCACCACATTAAGCTTGTTTGATTTGACATTACTAGGAGCAATGGGACAAGTTGAAACCCAATGTCCCTCTTTCTTGCAATAACGGCTCACACGAGGCTTGGAACAATCTCAAATCAAATGATCAGAGGAGCCACAATTGAAACACCCCTTCTGACTAAGAGGTGTTCCACTTGTCTGAGAGCTAGAACCAATAGACTTCTTCTTCTTGCTATGAGGAAAAGACTTGGACTTCTGAAAAGGAAACTTATTCTTGTTGGGGATCTTACGAACCTCTGTTTCATCACTACTATCCCTCTCCTTCTCGATTGCTTCGAGATGAAGCGCCGAGTCTACCAACTCCACAAAAGAAAGCTTAAGTTGAAGCATCAAAGATTTCTTCCAATATTTCTTGAGGCCAGAAACAAACTTGAGATTCTTCTTATAAAAAGTGCTAATATACTAGAGACCATACTTGGACAAGGCCTAGAATGAAGAAACATACTCGGAAACTGAATACTTCCCTTGCTTCAACTCAAGGAAGTGATAGGCTAAGAGGGCTTTCTTGGACTCGGGAACAAACTTTTGTTCAAATCGCTCCCTAAACTGGATCCAAGTAAGAGTAGACTCATCAAGCTCAGTAATAAGAAGTTCATACCAATCAAGTGCACGCTCTTGCAACATACTCGATGCTACAAGAACTCGGTGATGGTCAGAAAGATCCATGCGAGTAAAGGTACGCTCACATGTACGAAGCCATGCCTGGACTTCAAGAACAGACTCTGAGCCTTTGAAAGGCTTGCCTCCAAGATGAGAGAAATCACTGCACATATGCAAGAAAGCAGATTTGCGTGGATGGGACGAAGGAGTAGGAGTTGGAGGCTGAGTGCTCCTGAATAACTCCATGAACTGATCAGCAGACATAAAAACACCATCGTGATGAGAGCCACTCGAGGACCCAGCATCAGAACGATGACCTCTGCCTCTTCCATCCATATGCTGAAAGTATAAGATAAGATAAGGATTTTCATAATGTAAGATATCCTTAATTTAATTATGGAATACTACGGAATTAAAATGCATTCCTAAACGTAATCCTAACCTATGACTACCACCAAGGACACGGAAAGACTAAGGATACGACGATTAGGGAATATATAACACTTATACTATACTATGATGTACTGAAATATATGTTCTGTTCTGTGTTTATCATATTTTGTTCTAACCTCTGCTCTGATACCAAGCTGTGATGCCCCACCCTGAGACCCACATTAACAAAGAGCATTACAAAGTAATACTGTCTATTAATGTAGAGAATAGTGCTGGTTAGGAGCGACCATCCATAAGATTTGTCTTAAACAAGTATTGAAAACGTCGATTGGATGCTCTAATTTTTTTTCTTTTACCTTTCTCAAGTGGATCGACATACTCAATAAATGTTTAACAAAAAAACTATGGTGGCTAATGGATCTATTAGAACAAAATATAACAATAAAAGATACAACACACATAACAACAGTCACACACATATATGTACATATATACAGATACATCATAGTACACTACATAGTGGTACACCAGTGGTGGTACATAGACCACAATATATACATCGATTCAAAAAGAATATGTACATATCAGAGTACACATAATAACTATAAGGCTACACAAAAGATGACTCGCATCCAAAAGAAAGCAAGATAATCCATAGCGAAAGCAGCATAGCGGTAATCTACAGTAGGTGTCTAACCTGAAAAAACTCGGCCTGACCCAAGTATATAAAATACACGGGTCAGTCTAGCTTAAATAAACTGATTAGCACAAGATAGATGAAGTATAAGGATAAACGATAATATTTCTTCTCGAAAGAGAAGAAGAAACACCAAATGTATATATATCAACTACCAAAATATCATATGAGGGTTTCTCGAAAGAAGCAAGATAAACTATAATATCAATTAGTCACAAATAATCGTCTCATATCATCAGCATCTACAACAGCCAATATAATGGCTTCCGTCAACACCATAACTCCTAAATAGTAAATCACAAATCTCAAAAACACCAAAGGATGGAAACCACAAATCACAATATGTGGAACTCGGTTAAGAGTTCAAATTCCAAAATGTAATCACCATATAATAAATCCTCAAATGGCTCAAAGGCCCAATAATCCCGAAATGGCGAGAACATTTGGAAATCACAAATAAATCAAGAAATATCACAAAAGATGGATCCATATCACAAATGGCAAGTCTAAGCTACGCCTGCACGTGCTCAACAAAATAGCCGAAGCCCGCTAACTACTGTATCACAAATATGGCGCCTAAAATAAACAATTCGAAGGCCAAATGACCTAAAGGCCAAACGACCCGAAGGTCCAACAGCTAGAAAGCCCAAATGACCCGAAGGTCCAATACTGCCAAACAACCCGGAGGTCCATAAAATGTGTAGCTTCAATAGAACGAATCCAGAATTAACCCACATAGCAAACCTATGTGCCATACCACGTAGTTTGTCATATCGTTTAAATCACTTCCTTGTTCTCTCGAAGATTGCAAAAATGTGTATTTTATACAGAAAATACTTCGCTTTAAGAAAACTAGTTTTTAAAATAATTTTTGAAATCATTTGGAAATTATGCCTTTGAAATTCTCTTTATTATAGAGAATATATATTTTAAATAGCTTCCAAAATAATGATAAATGTTGTAAAATATTTATTTCAAAAGCTATTTTATTATAAAAATCATTTCAAAATCGGTTTAGAAAACACATGCACAAAAACAACAAAAATCAACGAAAACGCCATAAAATCGGCATATGAAAACTACTGAAAAACACGTCAATCCGGAGTACGGATAAACAATAATGTTGGCTTACCTATTGATAGGTTTAAGCCCTTCAAAACACTTCAAAATATTGCAGGAATTGGTCACAAAAATCATTGAAATAAGCAGAATAACAAAAATAGTGCACATGAACACAAAAAAAATGACCTGGACAAATAAAAAAACAAGGGTCGACCCTTATATGGCCAGGTCGACCTTGGGAAGCAAGGGTCGACCCATATATGGCTCAGGTCGACCCTAGGATCGAACCGCAGTGCTTGGGTCGACCTGGAAGTCATTAATGCTACAGGCATTTTTGCCTGTTCCATTTCTAACTCCGAGCACTGATTTCAAACACTTCTAAATTGAATCAAGCTATGAAATTTGACATGCAACTACTACTAAACATGTTCTATGATCCGGAAAAGGTTTTCACTCAATTTCGGTATGAAACAAAAGTGATAGGGTCACAAAGTTGAACCAAGACAAGATTTTTACTGTAAACTAGAAATTCCAACTAACAGTTTACAGTATATCAAAAACAACAGAAACTGAAACAAATTTTTTTATAGGCAGATTGGTTTGGCTAAAAAAGTGAGTTACTGCTCACCTTGCTATGATTTTTAGCGATTTGAATTTCAAGCAGTGGTATTTAGGCTTTGGAGAAGCTTCAATTACCTGTAGAAGGAAGAAAAGAAGGCATGCAAACATAAAATAAAAGTTACAGTTAACCAACATTTCTCAAACTAGGAATTGATGAAATAATCTTATGGTTTGAATGGATTACTTGTTAACTCTCTTGAATTCACAAATTTTCCCTTTAATTTTTTTAAATTTGGAGCTAGATTTGAATTTTTAGGAGAAGGTAGCCATTTTCTTTGTTTTCCAAGAAGAAGATGAAGAAGGAATATTGTACGTACTCTCCTCTTGCAACCAGAAAGGTCTAGTGGGTTATTTAGTTTTTGTTAGTAAGGTTAGCACCCAATAGGCTATGGTTAATTAATTTAGGCTATTATGTTTTCATTAACACCATTTAACACTTAATTATCACTTAATTAAACCATTTTAACACCTATTGTTCCTATTTTAACATGTTTCAGTTTATAAAATTAATACAACATTTATAAAATTATTTAAACCGCTTTTATACATTAATTTTAACACAAACATTATAAATTTTACATATTCAACTAAAATGGGTAATTTTGCACTTAAATGTTTAAAAATTACATTTTTAACAACTTAATTTGCACTAACATATTATTTTAAACATAATAAATGTACAAATCTTATTAAAAATGTTTTTACACACTAATATTGAATTTTAATTAATATTACATATTTTATATTCTCATTTGAAACTTAATTAATTTCCAAAACAACCAAAATTTGCCAATATCAATAATTATCCAATTGTTGCATTTTTAACATGTATAAATACTTAGAACATGTTTTTATCACTAATTACCCATTATAACGTTCCAAAACTTTATTTTCTCCATACTTAGATTTACTTAAAGTAATAATATCGAATTGAGGTATTATATTTTTTTCAATTCAATATAACCCAAATCTCATTATTTAACCATTTCAAATGATTTAACAAATTATTCTCTCCAAATTATATTTATTCTCTTAATTAACAAATTATAATCATTATTATAATTTGTTTAGATAGGTAATCACAAAACCAGGGTTGTTACAAATAGTGTACATCGATTTAATTAATATGTTGCTTTGGATAAGTATACTGAGTATTTAATTTGAAATTTAAATCATTGATTGGCACAAAATATGGCATCTCATAGGGGGTCATATTAGGCCTTCCATACATGGGAGGTAAGAGGGAGGGAATATTTGATTAATTTGAGAATCGATCATTGATTGGAGAGAATCATTTGTTGGTATTAGAGAATAAAGGACAGTGATCTTTCATTGATGGTCCAAAGTGCTTATAATTAGATAAACACATTTTTTTCATTTGCCTCTTTCTTCCTCTAGGCTGACCATACCTTGCAACAATTAATGGAGCTAACTCCTAAGCCTGCAGATTAAAGAGAAGGAGAATTTAGCAAAGCTCCCAAAGGAAGCATTCAACAAACAATGTGTCAAATTCTCGGCTCGGTCAAATTGGAGTAAGGTGATAATTCTAGATCTAATTCTTATACAACATTATCATGTTTTATCATCAATATATCTCGGCTGTAATTTATTAAGAACATTCATAATAACACACACACACATACACACAAATATATATGCATATGTATGTATGTATGTATGCTTTTAATATATACATATAAAATAGTTTTCAAACATCTAAACATTTTAAGTATGACTATCTATATATAAATAAATAATATATATATATATATATCGTTTGAGAATAAAATAATAATAAATTTTACTTTGTTCTTACAAGTTTAAATTTTTAAATTTAATTTCAGTTTTTGTTGATTTTCTCAAAATAATCTTAGTTGAATTTGATTTTATATAAAATATTATATATATGTATATGTATATATATATTGTAGTGAGGCTAAGAACGTCTAATAATTGAAGTATATATATATATTAATAATATAAATAAGGCATTAAATATTTGTGCATATTTTAGTGGATAAGCAAGAATATCTATTTTGATCTACAATCAAAATTTAAATATGTTGATTTAATATTGACTATATATATGGATTTAAATCTGTACATGTATATTTTATTTTACAATTAACTTTATATTTATTTCATTACTACAAATAAAATTATTTTCTTTTTAAATATACTTAGGAGAACCCATTGGACTGGTAAACTCCTAAGGGGAATTAAGATGTGTCTGTCTGCTTCAACTCATAGCACCTATAACCCTCGGGTACTATTACATACATAATATGTAACACCCCATAAATTAAACGATAATTAATTAAAAGGAATTAATTAATAATTAGTAATGCCAAAAATATAATTTTCACAAACGTTAAAATTTGGCTACAAAACTTGTGTTGTTGTGTTTATAGCGATTTTATGGTTAATTTTCATACATAAAGTTTTCCGATCGGAGCTAAAAAGAAAAAGTTATTGATGTTTAAAGATTTTGGATCGGAAATAATTCTATATGCAATTAAGAAAATCAATGTAATTAGTTAATGTTTATTTAACGACTAATCTGAATTAGCGTTACATTAAACCAGTTAAAAACGGTATAAAATAAAGAAAATAACGTAAAAAATAAATAAAATAACATATAATGGGAAGCAATTGAACATGCAAAAAAATAGGCAACTGATCGACCACTAATTGGGACCGATCGACTACAAGCAATCGGCCAGTGGTAGTACAATGGTCGACCTCTTATGTGCTGGCGGTTGTAAATTGAACATATGCTGAATGGCTCAGATTTAATGTAATATAATCTAACGGTCGACATCGATTTAAACCCCTATAAATACAGGCATAACCCTTCACTATTCTCCTCAATTTTCTGAAGCAACGTCGAAACTTTGCCATTTTCTCTTCTCCTTAAATTCTAAAATCTATGTAACTTATAATCTATAGTTATATATAAGTAGAGAATAGTGGAGGATAATAGAGAAGAAGAATAAGATCGAATTGAATCACCAAAGCCAAGGTAAATTGTAATTCAAATCTAAATTAAATTCAAATATCTTCTCGGATCTAAATTTCTGATGAATATGTATATTCTTGCAGCATATATTCCAATAGGATATAGAAGGGAGTCAAACAGGAATAACAGAGTTTAGATCATGAGATTTGGAAGCTTAAAGGTAAGTGGAAAATTATATATTTTTATATAATCTTGGATTATATCGTTGTAATTATGTTCCTTGTATGCCTAAATATAATTATTTTAGAGTTGTAGGCTTAAACATATACATGTAACGAATTTGAAAACCTTGCCTACATATTCTATGAATTGTAAACTTGTATCAAATATTGCATGTATTTGAATTTGGAAAATAAGGGCAAAAGTAGTCCCTAAGTTAATTGATGTATAGTAATTCCAGATTTGTTGGTTAAACGATATATGTTAGTAAATATGAATTAGAAGTTATTATAAATTGGATTGGGATTTATGTAGTAATTTATTTCATTGGAATGATGTGTGCTACAATGTAATTTTTATAAATTATCCAGTGTTATAAATATGAATAAAAGTGTATCGTTTGAAATAACAAGTAATATCTAAAATAAAGAGATGTATAAAATATGGATGTTTATCGTATTTTGTACCGTCTATTTCAATAATAGCAGAAAAGCTAAATCCTTGTAATTCCAAACATAACACAAGTTCTTTTTCAGATAAGTTATGGAATTTTACAATATTAACATTTTCTTTTGGAGGATGTAATTCCAATGCATTAAAATACATAAATCGCTAAGTATAAACCAAAACATTGTAAGTAGAGATGATAATAATAATAATAATAATAATTCAAATATAAATCTAACATATGCGTTAAGTTAGAAAATAAACAATAAGCGAAGAAGTATACGTAAAGCAATGAAATGAGTAAGTAAGAAGATTATAATAATCAAAGGAAGAGAGTAATAGTTAAAAAGAAACGATAGAATACACTTAATAGTATCAAGTATAAGTTAAGTAGTAAAAGATATTTAAACTAATAAAGTAGAAGAAGCAGTAAATGTCATTAAATGGGCATAAATGAAACAAAAAGCAAGTTGGGTAAAATAACTAAATACCAAAAGTTAAACATATGAGGCGTAGTAACCAAATATATTTATGTAGCCCCAAGTATCAATTTAATACGGGTGTTGTAACGGCCCGGGATTTTCAACCCTCGAAAATCGACACTAATACATCCTCGATATTCATGTGCCGCAAATCCAAGTGCCGGAATCCCGATCGTTAAGGGTAAGAAAGAAAATAAAGACAAAACAGAATCTCACACGAACGAAATAACATATATTATTTCAACATAAAAAAAATTTTACAGCGGAAAATTTAAATACATTTATCAGAGTTAAACATGGACAGTTATAAATATCCGTCCTTACAAATGCGGAATACAATAGTACGTGAGTGTGGTGGAAATGGATAACAATCTTCAAAAGAATCTTCTAACTCCATGCTCCGAGCTCTTCAAGATTTCTTTTAACTAAACCTGATTACTAGACTGCCCGAGAAAATTAGGGCACCCAGAGTGTGACGCCCCACCTCTATACCCACGCTAGCCAAGGACACTACGGGGTAATGCTGTCAACTAGAGCGAAGAATAAGGCTTTTGAGGAGCGACCATCTGTATAATTGCTTTGTGCGAGTACCGATATGCCAGATAAAAATATAACTTTTCATCTCAAGAGGAAATCCGACATATGGATACAAACTCAAAGCTACCACACAGTGGCTATATGGACTTCGGAAACAAATATAGAAATAAACATAACACAATCAGTCACAGACAGTTCATATCACAAAGGCTGAAATAGATATGAATATAACACATGAAAGTGTACATCAGAGTAGTGGTCAGATAAGATCCACAATAACACAAAAGAATAGACACAAGTGCAAGGAAAAAGTATATGTATACATCAAGGAGTCTAAATCTCAAATATATACAATAAAAACTACTAAACTAGAGTAGTTAGCCAAAAGTCAGAAGATGGCTCCAGATAGGAAGTCAAGCAGAAGCACCTGTAAAATCTCAGTCTGACCCGAGTATTATTTAAGAAGAAAATAATAAACGGATCAGTCTAGCTATAATTATCAGATAAAATGTGATATAAGAAGAGATATAATAATAAAACATATGATAACCAAAAATGTCATACTACGTCAAGTATACATCAGAAAACCCACAAAAGTCATACAATATCTCAATAATCTCAAAACACAGAAAAGAACATCACATTCTTAATTTAATTCACCAAGCCACAAAAATGACATACATATCAATGCCAATGGTAAATGATGGTGAAACATAAATTTCAGAAATCAATAATTAGAAATCCAGAAATCACAAGAAAGAGGATGGCCAATCCCATAAAAGTGCCAAGGCCAATCACTAGGGTTAATGACACACAAATTCACCAATGCACAAATATTGATAGAGCTTATTAATGTAAATCACGAAAATTGGTGAAACACAAATTCTAGAAATCGTCAACTAGAAATTCAGAAAGATCACAAAAAGGGAAAGAGGCCTATCACAAGAACGGGAGCATTAAAGCTCACCAACACGTGTATCACAAGATGAGACGCTATCTCATGGTCGCTAACCATCAATTTTTGAGCCGAAGCTCCACAAAAACGGCCCGAAGACCATGAGCCGAAGCTCCACAAGAACGGCCCGAAGACCATGAGCCGAAGCTCCACAAGAACGGCCCGAAGACCATGAGCCGAAGCTCCACAAGAACGGCCCGAAGACCATGAGCCGAAGCTCCACAAGAACGGCCCGAAGACCATGAGCCGAAGCTCCACAAGAACGATCTTCGCAGACCCACAAGTGTAAATTACACTAAGCTAGTAAATATATGAGTTTAGCTTCATGTCCCATAACCACTAGCTTAACTTAAATATTTACGAACAAATTGTACACTTCCACTCGAATTTAAGTGTCAATAACACTAAACTAGTAAATATATGAGTTTAGCTTCATGTCCCATAACCACTAGCTTAACTTAAATATTTACGAGCAAATTGTAGATCTCCACTAGAAAATTGTCACAAAGGATTCAATCGAACAAGTCAAAGAATTAACCGGCGAAGTAAACGCAAGCGTTTCATACCACTTGTTTTGCTAAGCCGTTTAATTAGATTTTCTCATACGAATGAGGAAAAGGTTTATATATACTAATAGATTAGGAAACGGTTTTATAAATGAACTTTGTATTAAAAATAGAGTTGAAATCATTTTAGTAAAAGAGTTGGAATATTTACTACAAGTATAAAAAAACCTTTATATTTTAAAGTGACAAAACATAGAAGTGATTGTAGAAACAATCAATCATAAAAATTCACATTCGAGGACGTGAACAAAATCCAAAGAAATCGATACCAAATCCATCAAAATGGATAAATCTCAAAAATCCTGATATAAAAGTCATCGAAGTCAATAATAGATGATAACAAATGGGAATCAACACGAATCGATAAAATTTGGAAATCAAGCCAAATAGGCAAAAATAGGCATGATAGGCAAAATAGGAGCAGGTCGGGGCTGACCCACTGGGTTCGATCGACCGGACCAGACCCGGGAAATCTACAGGATAGTGGTCGGTCGACCGGACCAGAGCCTGGGATGTGCTCTGGTAGCAGGTCGGTCAACCGACCTGGAGTTTCGGTCGACCAGACCCTGTTTCCAGCACATCCTAGCATACAAAAAGAAGGCCAATCCCTTCCAAATTTCAATCGGTCGAGCAATGAGCGCTAAGGGTTTATGCCAATCGACTACCCGACCCAATAGGCTCTCCGATGCACCACAAAATCATGATCAAACATCAAAGTTATGAATTTTAAAGATTTGGCTTCAAAACACCAAAAATTGAATTATGCCCCAAATCAATCCAAACCAAAATCAAATGCACATGAATAAGTGTTAGGAATTCATACCTAACAATCAAAGATAATCATAGGCTTAGATGTGAGATAAAAATCTCACCTTTGAACCCAAAACAATGCAGGAGAAGCTTGAAGACAAGGGAGGAACAACCACACTTCAATCTCAACACAAGAAGCTTGAATCCAAGCTTTAAAAGAAGAACATTCCCAAAGTTAGGTTTAGGAATTTCTGAAATTTGAAGGAGAATGAGTTGGAGAAGAAGAAGGAGATGCTTACCAATAGCTTCTTCTAGAATTTGGAGATAAAACTTGGATTTGCAAATGAAATTAGGGCTTAGGAATTTCCATTTCCCATCTCTCCCACCATTGTTGCTAAAGCTTGAGTATTAGGAATTAGAAATGGAGAAATGAAGAGGAGAGGGGGAGGAGTAAAGATATAACCAGATTTGGGCAAGTGGGCTGAACCCAAACCCAAGGCCCTAAGTGAAAATAGCAAAATTCCACTTTCTCCAAACATATCGAAGTTTATACTCAAAAAGGTCGCAAACGGCATTTTGAACTCAATGGAAGTGGTCTCGAGTCCTAATTCGACTGTTTGCAAAAAGTAGCTTTTCGGACATCAATCCGATTAACGATTCTATATATAAATAAAATATTTAAATATACAATCATAAAATATGCGGGTTGTTACAGACTCCCCTCTTTAAAGAAATTGCATCCTCGCAATACTTAAGAAGAAAATAAATAGTAACAACCATAAAAGCATATCTACACAAAAGAAAATTTGAAATAAGAAGTTCACTATAAAGAGCACGAAAGAGTAATCCCGGATGAGTTCGCTCGATAAATTCTCTAGATTCCCAAGAGAAATTCATAGGATTTGAGGACCATTGAACTTTCATAAGAAGAATATCTTTATTTCGAAGGCGTTTAATCTCCGAAGTATTGATACGAATAGAATGTTGCTCATAAGTCAAATTTGGTGAAACTTGAATTTCTTCAACAACACCGGGCTCAAGAATAAAAATCGGAATTCCAAGGTATTTCCGCAGTAAAGAGACGTGGAAAATGTCATAAATAGCAAAGGATTGAGCCGGTACTAAAAAGTCGATAAGCCACGAAACCAATACGTATGGTGATGAGAAATGGACCAACATATCGAGGTGCTAACTTTCCCGATCGACTGAAACGCACAACACCCATCATAGGCGACTCACAAAAGAATACCAATAAAGTTTGGACCTAAAACCAGCTTCTCACCAGCTTCATGCCAACCCGAAGGAAATTGGCACGACCTTTCGCAGAGTGCCTCAAAAGATGCCATACCAATTCAAGATTGGAAGCTATTATAGGAAGAAAACTCAATAAGAGAAATATGATTTTCCCAACTTCCACAAAAATCAAGAACACATGCACGAAAGAGATCTTCAAGAGTTTGATTCACACGCTCGGTTTGTCCATCGGACAAAGATGATAAGCAGTGCTAAAAATTAAGCTTTGTTCCCAAAGCTTTTGAAGATCTTACCAAAGTCCACTAGTAAAATAATGGATCACGATTGCTAATCAACAAAAGTAGGAACTCCATGCAATTTAACTAGACATATAGTTTAGTAAAAAGAGGTACGGTCCAATTGGACCGAACGAGAAGAAAAATGGGCTGATTTTGTAAGTCTATCTACAATCTCCCATAAATTGTCATGACCCGAACGAGAACGGGAAAGACCGTCAATAAAGTCCATGGAAATATGATCCCACTTCCAAATTGGAATGTCCAAAGGTTGCAATAACCCACCGGGCCTTTGATGCTTGGCCTTTATGAGTTGGTAAGTCATGCAACGCTTAATGAAGTTAGCAATATCAGATTTCATTCCATCCCAATAATAAAGTCGCTTCTATTACCGGGATGAATGGAAAATTTAGAACGATGAGAATTTTCTAAAATCTCTTTACGAAGATCAATAATATTTAGCACAATAAGTCTACCAAATTTTCGAATACCGCCACGAGCATCGATTTCAAAACCTTTCAAACCATCATCCTTATTTGGATCCCTACAACTTTGGCTAAGAAAAGCCAATTCGGGATCTTAATATTGAGCTTCAAGGATGCGGTTCAAAAGAGGAGGATGAGCCTCGAGGCTACACAAAACAAGAGATGAACATCAATTGGATTCACGATCTCGAATCTCACAAGTGGATAAAGTCTCGAGATCATTCTATTCGGATATCATCAACGAAACAACCGCTTGTTGCTTAAGACTAAGGGCATCGGCAACACGATTCTCCCATCCGGGAGTAAACAAAGAATATCAAGATCATAAGATGCAAGGAACTCGAGCCAACATTGTTGACACCAATTAAGTTCCTTATGAGAAAATAAATATTCAAAAGATTTATGATCGGGGTAGAGAATAAATTTCTCTCCCCAAAAATAATGATGCCAAACATTAACAGCGAAAACAATATCCGCGAGCACTAGATCATGAGTGGCATATCTAGTCTCGATCGGCTTAAATCATTTAGAAGCACAAGGGGTAGCACGTTCTCTTTTGCAAGAGAACGACATCCAAACCAATAAGATTAGCATTGGTACAAAAGATAAAGTCTTGGTTCCCCTCGGGAATCACAAGAATAGAAGTATCGGAAAAAAAAGTTCTTTTAGATAATCTTCTTTCCCGAAAAGCTAAAACTTTCAAAATTAAATTAACTTTATGAAATTATCTTTTCAGAAAAATTTACATTTTATAAGTCAATTTAATGTGTCTGATAGTCTCATCAAAGCGTTTAGGAGATTCCTATCGATAACGTTGATCAAGCGCATCGACCAGAATTCTTAAAGCGCTCAATGGGCAATACAATCACAAAACCATCTTCTACACGATAAAAATATCTCTTAAAAGTTTTAAGAATATTCTTTGCTCGTTTTAAGAACAAAAATCCAATTGTACTTGTAAATATCTTATGAAAAAGATTTGCAAAATTTTAAATCGCTATTTTCATCCAAAATCAATGAATACAGGAATGGTCTCATCGAAATATTCATAGAATACTCGATTTACAAAATGGATGAAATAAACTGGATAAACTGAATGACATAATAAGTCATTCATAAGAACCATAACGAGTGCGGAATGCGGAAAGTGGAATGCTAACTTCCGCAACTCGTAGCTAATGGAAACCGGTGGCAAGGTCGAGCTAAAAAGACCTTAACACTGTTCAAAAGATTGCTTAGGTGATAATCCTAAGACAAGCTCAAAAATACCGGAAAATTTCACAACTATTTAGATGAGAGAAATAACACTTTTCCTCATCATAAGGGCTTAAAGAATAAAAATGATGCCATCAAATTGGAATCAAAATCACAAAGGAAAAACAGAAATCTTCTTAACAGATTGAGAATGTCGAAGATGAATAGTCCACTCAGGAAATAGGATATGGGCTTCGTAATAAGCCAATCCTTTCACAAAAATAAATTTCCTGTTTGCACAAAAAATGGACAAACACCTCAAAGTCGTATGATTTAGTAGATCTTACGTTGTTCTTAGTGATTTTGAAGATTTATGCAAATATATGAAAAGCAGGGGCTAAACTGTAAAAAGACACGCAAATTTATAGTGGTTCAGCCAGAATGTGCCTACGTCCACTTTATATGTTATTTCTCTTCTTCTCTTTTGATTACAAGTACAAAGCTTTGATACAAGTAAAAGAAAGTTGTTTGAAAGTTCCTTCCGTGCTTGAGCTCTCAAACTTGTCCCCATTGCTGTACCCTTGCCCCTCTATTTATAGAGTGAGGCTAGGGGTAGGGGTCCAGGATATGTATAGTCGCTGATGGGCCTGGGTTGATGTGATCTGGCCTGGTATATCTTGGTTCGGCATTGCTTGGTTTGGAGGTGGTTGGAGTGTAGAGTGGACCGGTAGTGGGATGGAAGTAGGTTGGACCGGTGGCAGTTGGTCCGGCGGGATGGAAGAATATTGGTTCGGTGGCAGTAGGTTGGACCGGTGGTGGGATGGAAGTATATTGGTTCGGTGGCAGTAGGTTGGACCGGTGGTGGGATGGAAGTATATTGGTTCGGTGGCAGTAGGTTGGACCGGTGGCAGCTGGTCCGGTGGGATGGAAGAATATTGGTTCGGTGTTTGTCCAAGACTACCGAATGGGTTCCTGCCGAATGGGCTTGGAGGACGAGAATACCGGATGGGCTTAGGCGAGCCTGGATGGATGAGTCATGCTCCTCGGTCTCAAGGTCTTCTGGGTGAGAATGCGCCCAACATTTGCCCCCCAAAGTGGGGCATATGCCGGAATGTGCCGTGCTTTGTTTAAAAGATGATGACGTCAGTCTTGGATGCTTTCGCCGAATCAGCCGGTCCGGTCGTCTACAGTTGCCTATAAGTAAGGGCCCAGGGCCTCTATTACCTTCTACCGAACGAACAGCCAAGCCAAGTTAGTCACATAGCCGAATCAAATTCTGATCCTCTACCGAACCATCCCAGCTTGCCGAACCATTTCTCTTGCCGAACCAGGTACTCAATTTCTCTTAGCCGAATGGTTTTTTGTCTGTGCCCACCGAATGAAGTGCGTGTGCCATACGTGCCGAATGAAATTTTCAGATGAGAATGCCGAACGAGAATGCCGGATGGAATCTTATATTCAGTTTTACCGAATGATAATGGGAGTTTTAAGCATTTTGACTTTATGAGTAGAATTCCATATTATATACTTACCTTTTTTTTTTACATCCTCTATTCTAACAACATGTTTTCCCGGTGTTGTAGATAATGTCTCGCAAAGCAGAGACTCGATCAGACAAGAAGAAATCTGGGGGTGAAGGAAGTTCCTCCGCCGTGCCCCCAGCTCAGCCGAATCCCGAACGTCACGGTCCAATCCCGAGATCACTGGTGGACGGGTACGGCCCTCAGGAACTTCTGAACTCCCCGCCCGATTGCTTTCCTAGCTCCCTTAAGGAGGAGCAGCTCGACGTCATTTCCCGGTCTTTCAGAATTGATAGGGCGCATTTGCTGTTGCCAGGGAGAGAAGTTATGCCGTACGATCCTCCTGAAGGGTACTTCGCCTACAGTAGATACCACTGCATGTGTGGTGCCATTCCTCCTCTCAACGCTTGGATAACCAGCTTTCTCACATATCTAAAGGTGGCCCCATTCCAACTTCAACCCAACTCTTACGCTATACTGGTGAGCCTCTTCGTCATCTTCCAGAGGAAGTATGGTCGCGCTCCTTCCAATCGGGAGATCCGGTATCTATATAATCTGAGGGGCTATAAGAAAGGGTCCCCATACATTAGCTTGGAGTCGGCTGTGACCTTCAAGTCGGTTTTGGATCTGTACTCTAAATTCAGCATGTTCAAGAAGGAGTGGTTCTTCGTCAAGGACGACTCAGTTTCTTTTAGGCGTTTCACCTCTGGATGTAAGTTGAGTTTTCGCTTATAATTTCTATTCCGGTTGCGATGCTTCTTCTCATACTCTCTCATTTTTGCTAGCGACAGGTGGCTTTGCGGTTGTGGAGACTGACCGCTTGGTTCAGACGGCGGCCGAGATAGAAGCTATTCTTGGGAAATATAGATCATCTGCCTTCCTGATCAGAAATGCGATCCTCCTGGAGTACAACTTAATCCTCCCACAGCAGTCAGTAGTTAAGCTGAGGGAGACGGCGGAGGAGAGGGCGGCTGCTCAGACCAAAGAAGGTGTTTCTGTGGAGAGTAGCAAGAGGAAACCTTTCACAAAACCTCCCGCTGTCGGAGGTAAGAAACTCAAGAAGTCGGACGGTCCCTCCCCCAGCAATTGTCCACTTACCCGGGAGGAGGAAGACATAGAGGAGGAAAGAGACGAGGGTGGAGATGGTCGGGAAGGTGATAAAGGTGGCGATGGCATCGGGGCCTTACTCCCTGGGCAAGCGGGCGAGATTCAGGAGTGGACGGATGATGCGTTCCATCAGGCTTTCGAGGGGCTGGATGAAGATCCGGCTTTGGTAGAGAAAACCGGGAAAGTGGACAGGGCCGGTACTGGTGCAAGTGAGTCTTCTCAGATCATTCCAGCCAAGGTGGCTCCGACGACTCAAGGTGAATTCTTGACTCCTGCATGCTTCATTAATGATAGGGACTTAGGAATATTTTATGACCCGCTCCCGTCCTGGAATGAAATGCAGGACTTATTGCAGTATCCTACTCCTCCCCAGGGTTTGTACAACCACAACTGTGTTTCTTTTTCCTTTTTTAACTTGTAATTTACCGCGTTTCTCGAATCATATAGTGATGTAAGTTTGTGACACTTGCTCTTTATATCAGGAGCAGGCAAGACGTCCAAGGCCCCAGACCTTCGACACAGGCTTGAGCAATATAAGCTTTCCAAAACTTCTGCTAAGCCGAAGCCCTCGACCCAACGCTCCGGGGATGTAGTCGGCTACCGTCCTCTTCTTGGGGTCATCGAAGAGGGTATTCAGCAGAGGAAGAGGAGTCATCCTTTATCCGAACCTTTGCCCGGTCCTCAGCTTCCGGCTCAGCCTCTTCATGATATCACTGAGGAGGGTAGCGAGTTTGCACCTTCTCCGCACCCGTCCGGAAACCCTTCTGTTATTCATATCGACCGTCCTGACTTGGTTCGTAATCCATTTGCGGGTCATCCTGATCTGGATCCAAGCTCTCATGATATTACTTTTGACGAAGTCACTGGTGAACACCTTCTCCCCCGTAACCCCATGGTACGAGTACTTGATGAAGCTAAGTCCTTAGATCTCGATTTACTCACTACTCGTATAATCACTATGGGAGACGAGGCCAAGGCTAATATTGATCGGGTGGCGGAGGAGACCAAGAAGCTGATGGGGCATCATGCCCGGCTGGTTAAGGCCGGAGAGGAGATTGGGAGCGCCAATATCCGACTTCGATTGGTGGTTTCGGATCAGGCTAAACAGCTTGCGGATCAGGCTATTCAGATTTCTCAGCATGAGGCTGCTACTGGACGATTAAGGAAAACCATGGAAGAGGCCAGTCGGGCCGAATTGCGAAAAATGGAAGCTACTTGCAAAGAACGGATTGACATGGCTATTGCCACGGTGGACGAGGTTCGGAAAGCGGATCTTGAGCAGGTGGAGGAATTGTCCGGGAAACTTGAGGCTGCAGAGCTTGCTCAAGCTAAGTTGAGGGAGGAGATGGAGGCAATGCGGGGATCCCTTCTAGCCGACTGCTCGAGATACCGATCGGAGAGAGATGCTGCCGTTGGGAGGTTGTTGGCTTCCGAGGCCCGGACGAGGGAGTTTGAGGAGAATGAGGGGATGATGGACGAAATGCTTCAGGATATGTACTTCCGAACTTGGAAGCAGGGCAACCTATCCTGGATGGATGATTATCCCAGGATCATGGCTAAGATCTATCTTCGGGCTCTGGAGGAGGCCAAGGCCGATGCGGATAAAGATGGTGGTGCGGCCTTCAGCATGGATGCGGTCACTGCCCAGTTTGCCAAGGAGGAGAAGGTGGCGGTGAAGGAAGGTATGCGGTTGCTTGCCACTGAGGAGGTAGGCGTGCAGGTAGAGGATGACGATCAGGATAGTCAGGAAGCAGGCGCTGGTAAGTCTCTCTTTTTAGTTTCTCCATCAACTTGGTTGCTTATTGCTAATGAGTTCTTTCTTTGACTAGACAGGGGGTCAACAGGACAAGGATAAAGCTCCACTGCAGCCGGCCCCTTGATTATATCTGAAAAAACTCTTTTTGTGGGTTTGACAGGGTTGTATATGTTAGTCGAAAAATAGTAAAGTAGCCTTTGGGTTATAATATTTTGCCACTTGTAATAAATAGTCTTATTTTTGACGTGTAATTCTTTAACTTGGGCTGATTTTCTTGAATGTTTGTTGCTTTTTCGACATGTCGTATGAGAAATATAGCTATGCGTTTTCTTGCAATTGAGTTGTGTTTGATGTCGGGTTTTGGTTTTAAAACATAATTTCATGACTTGTAATATTAGTGTGTGGTGTGAACAAATTATAGTCATGCATCTGTACATAAAGGAAGAAAATACCGCCTTTCATGTTCTGTTTGTAGATGGCAGTTTCGAATATCTTGTATGACTGAGCATGGAAAGTAGTTGAATGCCCTGCCATCTGATTGTGGATCCACGCTTCCATTGGCGAGTGTCTTCTACTCCGTATCCTGTACTTTATTGATTGTTATAGAGGATAGGAGGAAAGCTTTTTAAGTAAAATTGAAATATGTGAAATAGTAAAACTTCCAATCACGGAAGGCCTTCGATGTGCTTAAGTTCGTGGCAAACGGGTTTTGTAGTCACTTTCCCTAGTTGTGGGTCTTGGAGACATTTGTCACCCATCTTACGCCTCCGCGGGGAGTTAATTCTTTTTTACCACAGCCGTACTTAAGACACATCGGAGCCGAGATCGCGCACAGTAACTACCCGGGCCATTATGGCCCGTAATCGTGGGTATTATTCGATTTACTGTGGCCGGCTAGCGTGGGTGCCGATCGTCAACTGTGAACTGCCCCTGGCTGGCCACACCTTATGTTGGGGATTATAGTCGGTTCACAGTTGCCGGCGAGCCTAACGCCGTAATGAGCTGCCTCGGCTATAGTCGGCCTTCTCGGTGGCTTATAATCGGCTCATTACAGTTGGCTTTGAGGGCTGTCGCAAGCAATGAGTTAACCCGCAGCAGAGGGATGCTGGGGCAAAAGTGTCTCATAGGCGAGGGCATAGATTCACATAGTACCTGTTGGGTTTTGCCCAGGTGAAGTCGCGCCGTGAGGTGCTTTGAGTGGAGATGCTATACGCGTAGGATTTCGTTCAACAGAAAAGGATAAAGTTAACAAGTAGCCAAGATATAAAGGAACAAGTTAAAAAAGAGACAAGGTTTTTTAAAGTGGTTCGGCACGAAAAGGCCTACGTCCACTGATTCTCTTTGTTAATTCACTTCATATGGGCAATACAAGTTAAGAAAAGCATCGGCGGAGGTGTTGGATGTTCCATGCCCTCTGGAACACCTCTCCGTCCACTGTTGACAAAATATAGGCTCCGTTGTGGAGATCTTTATGAATTACATATGGTCCATCCCAGATTGGGTCTAGTGCTCCGGGGCGAGGGAAGATTCGCTTGAGGACAAGATCCCCCTCTTGTAAGGTACGATGCTTGACTTTGGAGTTGTATTGTGCTGCCACTTTCTGCTTGTGGGCCGCCGCTTTAAGGACTGCATCATTCCTTCTCTCCTCAACTAGATCCAAAGACATGTGGAGGAGTTCTTCATTCTCTTCTGGGTTATAGTGGATCCTACGGTAGGAAGGCACGATGGTTTCAACTGGGAGCATAGCCTCCGATCCGTATGCCAAAGAGAAAGGAGTGTGCCCTGTTGATGTTCTGAAAGATGTGCGGTAAGCCCACGGTGCCGTAGGGAGTTCGTCCACCCAAGCGCCTTTTGACTTTTCGAGCTTCTTTTTTATCAGAGTTTTCAGAATTTTGTTGACTGCTTCGACTTGTACGTTTGCCTGGGGATACGCTACGGATGAGAAGCTTTTATGAATTCCATGTTCTCGGCACCAGTTGGCGAATTCCTCGCTGTCAAACTGAAGTCCATTGTCTGATATGATTTTGAGTGGGACTCCGTACCTGCACAGAACATTTTTTATCAAGAAGTTAATAATTTTTGCTGAAGATACTTTATTCAGAGGTTCTGCTTCCACCCATTTGGTGAAATAATCAACTGCCACTATAGCATATTTGGCCCCGCCTCGGCCCATCGGTAGCTCGCCGATTAAGTCAATTCCCCATATTGCGAAGGGCCAAGGGCTGGTCATTTGAGTAATCTCAGTTGTTGGTAGCCGTGGAATCTTAGCAAATTTTTGGCATCTGTCACATCTCTTGACGAAATCTAAGGCGTCCTTGCTTATGGTAGGCCAGAAATATCCGTATCGGAGTATCTTTTTTGCTAATGTTTGCCCCCCGGTGTGATCTCCACAGCTCCCCTGATGGATGTTGGATAAGATTTCCTTGGCTTCCCTTCCGGCGACACACCTTAATAATGGGTTAGAGAAACCGCGTCGATAGAGGATGTCTTCTTGTATTGTATAGCGGGACGCTTTCCTCAAGATTTTCTTGACTTCATTACACCCGTCGGGTAGTGTGCCACTTTGTAGGTAGTTTCGGATGGGAGTCATCCAAGTTGCTTCTTCGACTGCGGCTATCAGATTCACTTGCTCAAAACTTGGGACCGTTTTCTTTGAGATGGTTACTGCCCCGAAGATGGCGATGTCTCTCATACTCGCTTGCTTTGCCAATTCGTCGGCCTCTTGGTTCTCTTCCCGAGGGATGTGTTTGACTAAGTACTGATCCAATCGGCTGAGAAGCAACTTGGTCTTCGTTAGATATGATATGAGTCGTTCCTCTCGAGCTTGGAATTCTCCTAGTATTTGATTAACAATAAGTTGAGAATCGCTGTGAAGACACAAAGAATTGGCTCTGATTTCTATGGCAATTTCTAGTCCAGCTATCACTGCTTCATATTCTGCATCGTTGTTGGTGGCAGCAAACTCCAACCTTATAGCATAGTGCAGTTTATTTCCCCTGGGAGTGATTATTACCACACCTGCCTCCGAGCCTTGTTCGTTAGATGCACCGTCCACAAAGAGATTCCACTTGATATCTTCTGTTATTTCCAGTTGCTCCTTATCCTCGTTGGTAGTGAACTCTGCAATGAAATCAGCCATGGCTTGTCCCTTGATGGCGGTGCGAGGGTGATAGGTGATATCATATTGACTCAGCTCAATACACCATTTAAGTAGTCGCCCGGAAGTGTCGGGACGATGGAGTACCTGCCTCAGTGGTTGATCGGTCAGAACTTTGATGGAATGGGATTGGAAGTAGTGACGTAGTTTTCGTGAAGTGATTAGTAAACAGTATGCTAACTTTTCAAGTTTAGGATATCTGACTTCTGCCCCAGTAAACCTTTTACTGACGAAGTAAACTGGTCGTTGCGTGCGGTTGTCTTCCCTTACCAAGGCAGCGCTTAAAGCGTGAGATGACACAGCAAGGTATAGGTATAATTCTTCGCCTTCGCTTGGGGTCGAGAGTACCGGTGGTTTCTGGAGGTGTTCGATTAGGTTAAGGAAAGCGGTTAAGCATTCGTCCGTCCATTCGAACTTTCCTTTATCTTTCTTTAGAGCTTCGAAAAAGGGGACGCACTTGTCCGTTGCCTTGGAGACGAATCGGCTTAGGGCGGCCACTTTTCCATTTAGGCTTTGCATTTCCTTTCGGGTGGAAGGTATCTTGATGTCCCTTAATGCTCGGACTTGTTCAGGGTTTGCTTCAATCCCTCGGGCATGGACGATGAACCCTAAGAATTTTCCCGATGACACTCCGAAGGAGCACTTTAGTGGATTCAACTTCATTCCATACTGTCGAAGTACCTGGAACATTTCGCCTAGGTGGCTTACGTGATCTTTGGCTTTCCGTGATTTCACCAGCATGTCGTCCACATATACTTCCATAGTTTGTCCTATTAGCCCTGCAAACATCTTGTTGACGAGGCGCTGGTAGGTGGCTCCTGCATTTTTAAGTCCGAAGGGCATCACTTTGTAGCAGTATAAACCCCGGTCGGTGATGAAACTAGTGTGGTATTGGTCGGGAGCATGCATAGGAATTTGGTTATATCCTGAGTATGCATCCATAAAAGATAGGAGTTCGTGCCCGGCTGTGCTGTCTACAAGTTGGTCGATTCTGGGAAGCGGGAAGCAATCCTTTGGGCAGGCGTCGTTTAGGTTGGAGAAGTCAATGTAGGTCCGCCCCTTCCCATTAGCCTTCTTTACTAGTACCGGGTTGGCGATCCATTCTGGGTAAACAGCTTCTCGTATGAAGTCATTGGCGAGTAGATTCTTTACTTCTTCATCGAGGGCTGCTGATCGCTCTGCCCCCATACTTCTCTTTTTTTGTTTTACAGGCGCCTTGGTAGGATCAATGTTTAATACGTGGCATGCTATGTCGGGGGAGATTCCGGTCATGTCAGCGTGTGACCAAGCGAATACATCCAAGTTGTGGCGGAGAAAATCAATGAGTTGTTCCTTCAATTCAGCTTTCAGCTGGGACCCAATTTTCAGTAGCCTACTTGAGTCGTGCTTGTCTACAGATATAAACTCCATAGCCTCTGCAGGCTCGGCGGTGGCCTCCTCCTCTTTGTCCCTAGGGTCTAATTCATTGAAAGGGTCGCTGGTGTATCGAAGAGGAGGGGCTTTCTTTAGTTGCTATGCTTCAAGGCTTTTTGTGCAGAGGGCAATCTCTACACCTTTCCCTTTATCTTTCCTGTGGTTGTTGCGAAGTTCGGTTACATAGCAGTCTCGTGCAATATCCTGGTCTCCTTCCACTTCCCCTACCCCATTGTCTGTTGGAAATTTCATTTTCAGGCACCATGGGGCTAGGACAATCTGGAAGTCAGACAAGGCTGGTCTTCCTAAGAAGGCGTTGTAGGCCGAATGGTTTTCTATCAGCACAAACGTCTGTTTCCTTACAACGGAGCGGGGATGGCTTCCAATCTCAACAAAAAGGTCCAGCTGCCCGAGGGGCATCTTCGCATCTCCAGTGAAACCGTGTAGTGGTTTATCGCAGGGAGATACATCCTTCATTGATAGCTTCATTTTGTCGAATGCGTGTTTGAACAGGATATTTACAGAGCTTCCAGTGTCTACCAGGATTCGGTAAACTTCGGCGGGACCGAGTCGGGCAGAGATAACCATGGGATCCATGTGAGGGTACTGTCTTCCTTCTAGGTCGCGTTTACTGAATGTGATGTCATCACTTTCTTTCCGCTTTGGGTGGCGCTCTTCTATAACCGTATTAACACAGTCTTTATTGTCTCTAAGCGACTTCCCATATCTTTCCATCTCTCTCCAACTTCTGTCTGCGATGTGCGGACCTCCTGAGATGGTATGGACCACTATCTTCTCTTGACTAGAGCTGCTAGCGTTGCGGTTTCCTCTGTCGGTCCCTGGTGAGGGTAGCCTTGGGTTTTCATTGGCAGGAGCTGGAGTCCTGTCTTGACTTTTTACATAACGTTCCAGTTTCTTCCTTCTGATGTGTTCCTCAATCAGATCTCGGAGATGATGGCATTCGTTGGTATCATGTCCGTGAGATTCGTGGAAGCGGCAGAATTTTCCAGACTTCTGTGCGTTATCTGATTCCTTCTTGTATGGTGGGCGTTTGTATCTAACTTCGCCTTGGGTGGCAAGGAAGATATTTTCGACGGTCTCGTTCAAAGGGGTGTAAGTGTCGAATCTTGGTCCTGGCCGATATAGGCGCTTTTCTACCTTCTTGCCCCCAGCATTGTCTCTGGAATCATTTCTTTGAACGTCCCTCGCCACAACAGGGGCGTTGCCATGGGTCGTCTTACTTTGCTGTCCTGACTGCCCCTCAACGGCAGCATCCTCAAGCCTCATGTATTTCCCGGCTTCATGGAAGAAATCGGGTAAAGTAGCTGGTTTTTCTTTTGTCAATCTTCTAGCAAATTTAGTGTTCGGATGCACTCCACTGCAGAGGGCCATTAGGATAAGCTTCTCATCGGCATCTTGAACTGCGGCTGCTGCGGCGTTGAATCTGGTTAGGTATTGCTGCAGCTTTTCTCCAGGTTTCTGTTTGACGCTGGATAAGGAATAAGCGTCCTTAGGTTGCTCCACATGAATGCGGAACTGACTGATAAATTTTTCTTTCAACATTTCCCATGAGCTGATGGATCCTTGGGGTAGATGACAGAACCAGGAGGTAGCAAGATCTGCTAAGAAGAGCGGAAAGCATTTGCACAGTACTCCCTCTGTTGCTCCACTCATGAGCATATGCTGCGTGTACCTCTGTAAGTGTACAACGGGATCGGAGGTTCCTTTGTAGGGTTCCATTGTTGGCATCTTCCATTCTCGGGGGGTGATAGCAATTTCGATATTGCGGGCGAAAGGGCTGGTTACCCTAACGCCTATCCCTCGATCTCTTTGCTCCCGTTGGACACACTCTCTGAATAAGCGTGCCATCCTTTCATCAGAACTTGGAGCAGATAGAAATGAGTTTGGTTTTGTTCTGTGGGATTGATTCCGTCCAGACGACCTGTAGGGATGGTATCGTCTATCATTCCTCATATTTTCCAGTGGCTGCCTTTGATCTTCTGGGAGCACGCTTGGGTCAGCTACAGTTGGCCCTTGCCTTGATCTCCCCCTGTTGGGTTCTGATCTAAGCACTTCCTCGGGTCCAACTTCGGGCTGAACTCTAGCTCGGCCCCGTTCACTGGTGTTTCTGTGGTTAGGCAGCATGACAGGCTCAGCTACAGTTGACCTTCGCCCGGTACCTTCCCCGTTGGGTTCGGTACCAAACGTTTCCTCAGGCCTAACTTCGGGCTGTGCTCGGTCTCGGCTCCTACCACGGCTACTTTTGCCGTTAGCTCCTTCGAAGAAGGAAGATCTTTGCTGTCTCTGAGATCCTCCAGACTAGGACTCGCCCCATGATTCTGTGTTGCGGTTGGATTCTTCAGCGTCCCTCAAGCGTGACATGAGATGGTCCACCAAGGCTTCCTGCTGGGACGTGAAGCAGTTAGTTACTTCAACAACAACTCTGTCCAAATCTGCCCTAGTAATTGCTGCAGGCTGTTCTGTGGCAGGAGTGGTTGGGTTAGCCTGTCCTTCATTTGTTACCGTTGCTGGAGGAGGATGATTTACTTGATTCGTGACAGCTGGATCTGGAAGACTGCTGGATGCGATGTTTTTTCCTTTGTTAACATCTTTTCTCTGTTTGGGAGGCATGTTTTCCAAGTGGCGGATGATGCTGTTAGGAAAACTTGTTAAGTAGATGAAGCTAAAGCTTCGAGCTTCTAGTTCTCAGTGAAAGCACCAAAAATGTTTGCACAAAAAATGGACAAACACCTCAAAGTCGTATGATTTAGTAGATCTTACGTTGTTCTTAGTGATTTTGGAGATTTATGCAAATATATGAAAAGCAGGGGCTAAACTGTAAAAAGACACGCAAATTTATAGTGGTTCAGCCAGAATGTGCCTACGTCCACTTTATATGTTATTTCTCTTCTTCTCTTTTGATTACAAGTACAAAGCTTTGATACAAGTAAAAGAAAGTTGTTTGAAAGTTCCTTCCGTGCTTGAGCTCTCAAACTTGTCCCCATTGCTGTACCCTTGCCCCTCTATTTATAGAGTGAGGCTAGGGGTAGGGGTCCAGGATATGTATAGTCGCTGATGGGCCTGGGCTGATGTGATCTGGCCTGGTATATCTTGGTTCGGCATTGCTTGGTTTGGAGGTGGTTGGAGTGTAGAGTGGACCGGTAGTGGGATGGAAGTAGGTTGGACCGGTGGCAGTTGGTCCGGCGGGATGGAAGAATATTGGTTCGGTGGCAGTAGGTTGGACCGGTGGTGGGATGGAAGTATATTGGTTCGGTGGCAGTAGGTTGGACCGGTGGTGGGATGGAAGTATATTGGTTCGGTGGCAGTAGGTTGGACCGGTGGCAGCTGGTCCGGTGGGATGGAAGAATATTGGTTCGGTGTTTGTCCAAGACTACCGAATGGGTTCCTGCCGAATGGGCCTTGGAGGACGAGAATACCGGATGGGCTTAGGCGAGCCTGGATGGATGAGTCATGCTCCTCGGTCTCAAGGTCTTCTGGGTGAGAATGCGCCCAACATTTCCAAAGCCCAAGTAACGCATAACATGCAAATTGGCTCGGAAAAAGAAAAAATCACATAAAATAATTTCGACATCTTTTGAAAGAAATAGACTGAGTGTTGCGGATCCATCAACCAGATTCGCAATTCTCAAAGAAGTCATCAAGCCCGTAAAATTAAAAAGAGAAAGAATCATCAAGTTCTTTTTGATATAAAAGAGTGGGACGCACCCGTATCAAAAGAAATAAAATAGAAAGATCACGAAATAAAATTTCCATTAAGGATAGAAGGAGAAATACCTTGACCATAAGAAGTACTAGGAGAGGCTTGCACAACTTGCAACTCTCCCTTTCTCCTACTTTGAAGTTTGGGGCATGAAGATAAAAGATGGCCCAAACCTTTGCAATAGCGACAAGAGAAGGGTTTCGGGCACTTAATTACATAGTGGTCCGGGGAACCACAATTGTAGCATTGTTCATGACTAGAGGTAGGCGACTTTGCTACCGAAGTTTCTTTCTTGCTTAGAAGTTTGGAGCATGCAGAAATATTATGACCTGAATTTTTGCAATAACGATAAAAGAGCGGCTCCGGACACTCCTTTGCATAGTGGTCCGTGGAACCACAATTGTAGCATTCTCCACGATTAGGGATTGGAGTCTTTGCCACCAAAGTAGTTTGCTTCACTCTCTTATTGGGATCAAGGCTCTTGAACTTAACATGCCTCTTCTTGGAAATCCCAATATCACTATCACTTCCTTTACCAACCTCTTCATGTCGAAGAGTGATATCCACAAGCTGATGGAAAGAAACTTCAAGTTTTAGAGGTAAAACCATTTCGGGGTTTTTACACAAAGCACAAATAAACTTTTGATTCTTTACAAGATCCAAAAGTTGTTGGGCAGACATGAATACGCCATTCAGAGAAGGACTACTGGATTGACCAGCGCCTGGACTGCCAGATCCAACCACTTCTTCTTCTTTAAGAAAGAAAGAAAGAAGAAGAAAAAGTTATTCACAGAATGAACTTCAATCAAACTTGATTGATAAAGCAAGGAACCATAAAAGAAAATAGGACAGAACGGGTCCAATTGACTCGAATAAAATCCTAAGGTACGACTCCTAAGAAAGACTTAGGACAATGATCCTTGTTAGATTATTCTACATTGTTCCGAAGTTTGGCTCTGATACCAAGCTGTGACGCCCCACCTCTATACCCACGCTAGCCAAGGACACTACGGGGTAATGCCATCAACTAGAGCGGAGAATAAGGCTGTTGAGGAGCGACCATTTGTATAATTGCTTTGTGCGAGTACCGATATGCCAGATAAAAATATAACTTTTCATCTCAAGAGGAAATCCGACATATGGATACAAACTCAAAGCTATTACACAGTGGCTATATGGACTTCGGAAACAAATATAGAAATAAACATAACACAAATCAGTCACAGACAGTTCATATCACAAAGGCGGAAATAGATATGAATATAACACATGAAAGTGTACATCAGAGTAGTGGTCAGATAAGATCCACAATAACACAAAAGAATAGACACAAGTGCAAGGCAAATGTATATGTATACATCAAGGAGTCTAAATCTCAAATGTATACAACAAAAACTACTAAACTAGAGTAGTTAGCCAAAAGTCAGAAGATGGCTCCAGATAGGAAGTCAAGCAGAAGCACCTGTAAAATCTCAGTCTGACCCGAGTATTATTTAAGAAGAAAATAATAAACGGATCAGTCTAGCTATAATTATCAGATAAAATGAGATATAAGAAGAGTATAATAATAAAACGTATGATAACCAAAAATGTCATACTACGTCAAGTATACATCAGAAAACCCACAAAAGTCATACAATATCTCAATAATCTCAAACACAGAAAAGAACATCATATTCTTAATTTAATTCACCAAGCCACAAAAATGACATACATATCAATGCCAATGGTAAATGCTGATGAAACATAAATTTCAAAAATCAATAATTAGAAATCCAGAAATCACAAGAAAGAGGATGGCCAATCCCATAAAAGTGCCAAGGCCAATCATAAGGGTTAATGACACACAAATTCACCAATGCACAAATATTGATAGAGCTTATTAATGTAAATCACGAAAATTAGTGAAACACAAATTCTAGAAATCGTCAACTAGAAATCCAGAAAGATCACAATAAGGGAAAGAGGCCTATCACAAGAACGAGAGCATTAAAGCTCACCAACACGTGTATCACAAGATGAGACGCTATCTCATGGTCGCTAACCATCAATTTTTGAGCCGAAGCTCCACAAAAACGGCCCGAAGACCATGAGCCGAAGCTCCACAAGAACGGCCCGAAGACCATGAGCCGAAGCTCCACAAGAACGATCTTCGCAGACCCACAAGTTTAAATTACACTAAGCTAGTAAATATATGAGTTTAGCTTCATGTCCCATAACCACTAGCTTAACTTAAATATTTACAAACAAATTGTACACTTCCACTCGAATTTAAGTGTCAATTACACTAAACTAGTAAATATATGAGTTTAGCTTCATGTCCCATAACCACTAGCTTAACTTAAATATTTACGAGCAAATTGTAGATCTCCACTAGAAAATTGTCACAAAGGATTCAATCGAACAAGTCAAAGAATTAACCGGCGAAGTAAACGCAAGCGTTTCATACCACTTGTTTTGCTAAGCCATTTAATTAGATTTTCTCATACGAATGAGGTAAAGGTTTATATATACTAATAGATTAGGAAACGGTTTTATAAACAAACTTTGTATTAAAAATAGAGTTGAAATCATTTTAGTAAAAGAGTTGGAATATTTACTACTAGTATAAAAAAAACTTTTATATTTTAAAGTGACAAAACATAGAAGTTATTGTAGAAACAATCAATCATAAAAATTCACATTCGAGGACGTGAACAAACTCCAAAGAAATCGATACAAAATCCATCAAAATGGATAAATCTCAAAAATCCCGATATAAAAGTCATCGAAGTCAATAATAGATGATAACAACAAATGGGAATCAACACGAATCGATAAAATTTGGAAATCAAGCCAAATAGGCAAAAATAGGCATGATAGGCAAAATAGGAGCAGGTCGGTCGGTTGACCCACTGGGTTCGGTCGACCGGACCAGACCCGGAAAATCTGCGGGATAGTGGTCGGTCGACCGGACCAGTAGGTCAGTCGACCGGACCAGAGCCTAGGATGTGCTCTGGTAGCAGGTCGGTCAACCGACCTGGAGTTTCGGTCGACCAGACCTTGTTTCCAGCACATCCTAGCATACAAAAAGAAGGCCAATCCCTTCCAAATTTTAATCGGTCGAGCAATAAGCGCTAAGGGTTTATGCCAATCGACTACCCGGCCCAATAGGATCTCCGATGCACTACAAAATCATGATCAAACATCAAAGTTATGAATTTTAAAGATTTGGCTTCAAAACACCAAAAATTGAATTATGCACCAAATCAATCCAAACCAAAATCAAATGCACATGAATAAGTGTTAGGAATTCATACCTAACAATCAAAGATAATCATAGGCTTAGATGTGAGATAAAAATCCCTTTGAACCCAAAACAATCGAGGAGAAGCTTGAAGACAAGGGAGGAACAACCACAATTCAATCTCAACACAAGAAGCTTGAATCCAAGCTTTAAAAGAAGAACATTCCCAAAGATAGGTTTAGGAATTTCTAAAATTTGAAGGAGAATGAGTTGGAGAAGAAGAAGGAGATGCTTACCAATAGCTTCTTCTAGAATTTGGAGATAAAACTTGGATTTGCAAATGAAATTAGGGCTTAGGAATTTCCATTTCCCATCTCTCCCACCATTGTTGCTAAAGCTTGAGTATTAGGAATTAGAAATGGAGAAATGAAGAGGAGAGGGGGGAGGAGTAAAGATATAACCAGATTTGGGCAAGTGGGCTGAACCCAAACCCAAACCAAGGCCCTAAGTGAAAATAGCAAAATTCAACTTTCTCCAAACATATCGAAGTTTATACTCAAAAACGTCGCAAGCGGCATTTTGAACTCAATGGAAGTGGTCTCGAGTCCTAATTCGACTATTTGCAAAAAGTAGCTTTTCGGACATCAATCTGATTAACGATTCTATATTTAAATAAAATATTTAAATATACAATCGTAAAATATGCGGGTTGTTACACAGAGTTTAAGGATTAGAAAAATAAACTCCGGGTCAGTCATGGGACTGGTGTGAGAACTCAAAATACGCGTTTTGAAAACAAAAAGGTATTTCATAAGACCACGCCGCACATAAACACGGAACGGATTTTTACCTTATGATAACCAAAACATTTTACGTCAAAATAATTGATATTATTTTTAATGACATATCTTTGAAATCATTTGCAAGTAAACTTATTAATCTTAGCCGAAATTGTTACCATTATTAAACTCCAGCATACTAGGCTCTACAAACAAATTGGCAATCACTTATTGGAAAATGAATTCCATACAAATGACAAGGTAAGGGACTACCTTCCATACAGTACATCTCTAAAAAATGTACCTAGGGTCCAGACACTGAACTCCTAAACCAACACCGAACCGGCCTACCCCTTCGCTGGATAATACCGAATATGATATCACCCTGGTCATTCCCGACCTATCCGAGACGTATCATAATATACACAACATACCCGATATATAAAGGGTTATCTAGAAAGGTGACGATCATATCCTTATGGGAGCAACCCATATAGCCATGCCACTTCTACCCTGTTTCTGTCATTTCTGGGTGATGATGCATAAGGTCACGATTACCTTTCAAACATCACATTCCACTTTGAATGCCACACTGCCATTCCTTCGATCACTATTGACTTTCATAAACATACAACCTCCGAGCTCATACGTCTCAGAAAAGGGTGTTAAGCTAAAAGAAGTTGCCTTCTCTGCCACCAAACAGATGTACGTTTATAAAAGTCAACGATGAAATCTTAAGAATGCAATGTCAGATATCCATCCATTCAATTGTTTTGGGATTGAACAAAACTGAAGGTACTCTCCTACCACATCCTATCGGGAATTAACCCTATGATTAGTAGCGAGAAGTCTTGCATCGATGATTTTCATAACGGAGCACTACTTATCACCATAAGTATATGATATGTTAAATTTCACCTCAAGGGACTAGTGGCAAGCGGCCCTACATCATGAATATCTTCATCTTAAATACTTTTATCTTCAACATTTTTTTACTTCGAACTTAAATTGGTTCGAAGTGTTTTTTTGAAAAGGATTACCCCAAATCCGACCTCGGTTCCTTCGACCCAATCATCGATAAAAAGAGGCTTTGTGAATAGGGAATCATTCTTTAATTGATTAAGTTCTTTTTATCAAAATCTCTTTTGGAAATATATATTTCTAAAACATTGTTTCCGATATATACGGAAATATTAAACCTCTCTTATAAAATCTTTGATTATTAAAATCCTTTTTAAATTCCAAATCAATTTTTTAAATTTTAACAAAGATTTCCAAATCATAACTTTTAATAGGGATCAAAAACAATATTATTCACGACATCGTTTACTGTAAATCAAAACCAATAAATTTGAAGTAAAAAAATTAAATTAATTCCAAATCATCTCATTTAAATCTTAACAAAGATTTCTTAGTTTAAAAATCATACTTTTGATTTAGTTGAAACCATGTTATCTAGGATGTTAATCCCAAAAACCAGTAAATATTAAGTGAGAAGAATCTATAGAAATCATTTAGTTCTACTCAATATCCTTGCATTCAACATATACTATACCCTCCGTCGGGCCAGTCCGGATAACTAGGGAGAGCAAGAAACTGGTTTTCCAAACTCAAGCTTAAACACTATCTCTTTGACACCCATAAGACGGTCAAGTGATTTGATCGACTCTAAACCATTAAAACATTTTGATCATTTCATAAATCCTTCAAATTTCCTTTAAATCACTTTATTAATCATTTAAAAACATTTACAAAATATTTTGGAAAGAACGGTTGCGTCTAAAACTATATTTCAAAAACTATAAAAATTCCTGCGAAAAATTGGTGCGGAAAGTGCCATTTTAAGCTATATTGATCAAAACGAATTTTTATTATTTGAAAATTCATTTTTATTACTCAAATCACTTTTAAATCATTCTAAAAGATTTATAAGATTTATTTCACATTTTTAAACAATTTAAAACATCATTGTAAAGAAATCCAGTTTTGGATTCCGAACTGCAACTTAGGGATTTTTCAAAAAACTTGTTTTACTCATATTTCAAAATTTACTAATCGGAATCTTGATTTTCTTTCTTCATTGGAAAACTATGAATATAATAGTTTGGGAAATTCTTATTTCAAAGAATTCAGCATTGTATTCCAGCTTTTACGCTTGTTTGACTTTTATAGTGCAAAATCGCGAACTACCGTTACGCGACACGCTTATTTTTGACTAAATTTTCGATTTCTTTTCAAACTTCACCCAAACACTTATGAATATTTATAAATCATTTCAAATACATTATAAACCATTTTTAAGAGGTTTAACACTTCCATATATACCATTGTATTAATCTAAGGAAAGTGATTTCCTTTTGTGTTTGTCGACGTGTATTATCGTGACTTGCAGATATATTCAACATTCATATTTGAACAACCAAACATGATGATCAAAGCATTATTAAACATCCATTGCAAACATCATATCATCATCCAACATATAATATAGTAGTTTAGGAGTTCTCACCATCGATTTCATATCCGAAAAAGGCTATAGCTTTAACTAACTCACGATCCAAGCTCACGAACCCTAACACCTTGCCTCCTAGTGTGCTCGGCCATTCCATGCCAAAATTTATGCTCGACCAAGCAAGGAAAATGAGGTGTAGGACTTTGGATTATCATTGAATTTACCGAAAACTAGACCTAAAAATAGGTCATTTTCTATTAGAATTTTGGACACACAACTCTCTGAAATTGGAAATATGACCAACATGAAAGTTGTAGAAAATTCTTTTATCTATTGTTCCAAAAAAGAATCATGTAATTTGGATTAGTTATGAGGAAGTTATGGCTAGAAGAAGAAGAGGTATTCTCGGATTCGTCAAAACAAAGCCCGAAAATTTACTGTAAAAATGTGGTATTTTGACACAGTTAGACTCAAATATAGTAGAAGTAATCAACATGGAAGTTGTAGCAACTGGAATTTCACACAATTTGGATAAAAGAATTACCTCATTTGGATCTGTTTTGGAGGTGTTATACTCGAATGTAAAAGAGGTATTTTCGGCCTTTAAAATTGGGCTTGAAAATGCTTTGGGGAAATGGAGTTTTGAGCATAGCTAACTTGGAAATGGGAAGAAGTGGTCGACTAGAAAGTTGTAGCCACTAAAATTTTAAATGGTTAAAAAAAATAAATTCCTCGTTTCGATCAGATATGAGGAAGTTAGGCTAGAATGAAGAAGGTAAAAAAATGTGATGAGAGGGTGAGCTATTTATAGCCAAAGGAAGTGTGCAAAGGAAGCCATACACCACATCATCACTTCATGGCTTCTCCAACACACCTTACTCCTCCCTAGGCCAGAAAAAGCCTACCCCCCATGTGTCCATCACTTCCATCCACTTCATGTATGCTCAAGTTGACTTATGAAAGCTTAAGGAAGAAGCTTTATATAAGATATCTTTGATTTTTGTCTTATGTATGTATTCTTAAGTGTATAAGTATATATGTTTGGATACATATGTTCATGTGCATATTAGTTGGATGCATTTTTATGTTACATATGTGTACATGACATATAAATAACGTTGCATTGATTTCGAACAACTTTCGTTCGATAAACCCTTGCCGATCGGAGAACCGATTCCCGGTCACATTTTCACTTATACTTTAACGTACATATATTTGTAACCAAAATTTCAAAATAAATTTCTTATCATTTTAAATGAATAAAAATGATAATATTTCATTTATAAAACCACATAAATTTATATTAACAATTATTTACGAAAATCGCTTTTATACCGATAAAACAATATCGATTTTTCCTTATATTTTCAAATCAAATATATCTCTTTATAAAACTATTATAAATGATTCATTATAACTTCATAACTATTCAAAATGAATTATAACCCTTTTAAAATCATTATTTGAATAATTATAATCATTATTTAATCATTAAATCTCAATTTAAATTAATAAATCAATTTTCATATTTAAGGGCATTATTAATAAATGTCAAAAACACATTGTATTCTCAAAAATAAATCAATTGATTTTATTTCATATTCTTGTATACTTATAAAAATAAGTGTATGTATCCAGCTCCGTGCATGACGTTTTACGATTATAGAGTTGTTTATCTATAAAACAATTTTCAGCCATTTTATCGATTTAGATTTCGAGGAAAATATTTTTATAAATACTTACTCAAAATAAAATTACTATTACTTATTTCACTCAAAATAATATTTTTTGTATTATCAACCTTTTATTTAAAAATAAATATAGTTAATCAAAGTGATAAATTGGCGGGTCGTTACAGGTATGAACTATTGAATTTAATCAACAACTTAGGGTAATTAAAAATAACATAATCATTAATATGGGTTGGAATGCTAGGTCACTAGTGTTACACAACAGAAGTCTGCCCACTGCAATGGGCTATAAATTATTGTGTATACATTATACTGAAGTGGGACATATCCAAAAGTAGGACCCGTGGAAATATACCTTTATGTATAGGTGAAGAAAATATAAAAAAGTATGATGGTTTTCCCCGGTCGAAGTGTCAAAGGGCAAGTAGAGTCTACTTCAACCTTTTAGGTGGTCTGTTTCAAGTAACCAAATGGGCGTTTCCTTGATTGCATTAGGCAATATAAATGGGATAGTTAGTATAGGCTCGACACTATGATAGTGAGGTTGGTACCATATATATGAGGAGTAGAAACTGTTTAGATAGGTCGAGATCGACATCGGTCCTGAGCAATCAGCGGAAAGCAGGGGTTACGCCTAAACGGGCTACCCCTCCTACTAGTGTAGACCATGTTTAGGACATGTACCACCTCGCAGTTTTTTTTTGTTTGTTGTTAGGAGGCAAGGCTAAATAACCCTTTATTGGAGGTCTTTTAAATGAATATAATAGTCCATAGAGCCGAGTCCATGATATAAAGCAAGACAAGATGGAATACGACTAAATAGTTGTAATGCCGTTACTAGTCACTATGGGAGTTCTTTGGTATGCATGGCGACGGGAACTGTAACGACCCGTATTTTTACGGATCGACAAGTTCGTCGAAATCTGGAATTTTCAGCATTTTAAGACATTTCAGATTTTTGGTATAATTTGTCTAAGTCCTAGGTCGTGAACGACCTAAGAGCTAAGTCGTGACCGACCTATAGGATGGTAGCGAGTTAAGAGCTATGTTGTAGACGACTTAGGGATGTGGTGCGACCTAAGGATGTTGGGTTTAGGTCGTAGACGACCTAAGATAGGAGACTTAAGGGTTTCGGGCGAGTTAAGGGTTTTGAGCGACCTAAGGGATAGGTCGGTAACGACCTAAGGAGGACCAGCAGTTAGGTTGCGTAGTGGTTTAGGTCGCGGGTTAGTTTGGGACAACCTATAGAATGTTAGCGACCTAAGGGAAGCGCGAGCTAAGGAACTTACGACCTAGTGGTTAGCGAGTTAGCGACCTAGTATATAGTTAGGTCGGCAACGACCTAAGGAAGCTGGGGCAGCAGTGAGCGACCTAAGAGTTGAGTGGTGGGACGTAACACTGTTAGGTCGCGTAGGTGCTAAGTTGTTAGGTCGCAAGGTTTTTATAAGTCGTAGGTCGTAGCTTAGTAAGTTGTTAGGTCGCGTGTGTTTTAGTAGTTAGGTCGTAAGCGACCTATGGGGTGCTTTGTTCGTTAAGTCGTAACCTAGTTATCTGTTAGGTCGGAAGCCCTGCTAAGTTATAAGTCGTAGGTTGTAGACTACCTGTTAAGTCGTAGGTCGGAGGAGCTTAAGTTGCGACATTGTTAGGTCGTAAGGGTATGGCCTGTTAGATCGGAGATGGTTATGTCGCGCAGAGTGAAGTTCTGGTAGGTCGTGAGTTGTTAAGTCGTTAGACTTAGGTCGGAGTGGAGTCTTAGGTCGTAGGTCGGAAACGACCTAATACCGAGTTACGACTTAAGAGATTTTCTGCCTATAAATAGAGGGGGTTGGCTTCATTTTTGGGATCCGGATTTTGAAGCGACGAAGTGCTGCCATTTTTAGAGCTCGACTTCTACACTTCTTCACTTCTTTTCTCCACTCTAATCTAGTGATTCCTTCCATCCATATCGAAGATCAAGATTGAAGATTCAAGAGCCTAGATTGAAGATCTTCATCTTTTCAAGAGAGATTTCTTCGTTGGAAGCGGATTCGTGATAAATCAAGCTCGATCCTTCGCTGTCCAGATCTGAAGCGTGTAGATTTGGGTTTGTTTTGGTGATTTGGTGAGTGGTGATTATCTCTCACACGGATCCAAAGGAGTATATCGGATTGTTGGCTTGATTTGGTGTTAAAATAGTGACTTCTATGCATTTTTGTAAACCCAAGTGTAGATCCATGTAGATCCATTGTTCATGATGATTTGACAACCATTTTTGTATATGATTAACCTATGCAAGTTCATTCATCAAGTTGTAGAGATAATTCTCATGTTTTCATGCTTGTTAGACTTTCAACTCCTTAATTACGAAATTGCCATTATTGTTATAATTGTCCATTTTGCTTACATTTGAATGCTTGGTTACTTGGATTGATGTTTGACATGATTGATTGCTGTGAATTAGATGATTGTTGATTGGTTTTAGACAAGGTGGTCGAAGATGATTCAAAAGCTAAGGGAAAGGCTCTTGAATTGGGAAAGCTGCTCGTGGCATATGTAGCGGGATGATGAAGCTCTTATGCATAGATTTGATGATGTGATGCTGAGATGAGGCTTTGCGAGGATGTGATGAAGCGAGGCAATCATGCGATGAAGACTTGGTCTAATCCTGACGGGATCATTCCAAGCATGTTGATAACTCGGTGATATGATTCGAGTTGAGGATAATGAATGGATATGAGAATAGTCGTCGAGGAGGATGACTAGGAGGCTTGGATAGCATCGTTGTTGAAGGTTCTAGTATGCTCTAAGCAAGAGTACGTTTGGGCAGATTCGATAGTCCCAACGGCCAACTGTTGATGGTCGAGTACTCTGGGCAGATTCGATAGTCCTAGGCACGGGCTGCGACGACGTGCGGGAGTTATGTCTAGAACCGGGGTTTCCATTAGCCCTTGACGGACGGCTGAAAGAATGTGCCGGTCATTCAATTAACGGTGATATCGAAGCAATGATAACAGTGATAGCCAGAGTCATGGATGTTTGGTTGTATCATCATTTGGACTCAAGAGCGGTATTTTCTGGGTGCTTATCTGATTTAGGCCTTGGTACTTGGAAAACATCGCCCTTGACTCGAATGATTATTACGTTACTTTAAATTGTATGCTCTGCTATGTTGCTTCTGCTTAGTGTGTGTCTGGGGCTATCACTGTAGAAAGAGGTGGAGTGGGAGGGTTGTATTCCTATTCCTTTTCCTTTATGCCCTTTTGGTATGTTGTTAGTTAATTTACTGCTCACTAAGACTGTTGTCTGACTCAAGGCTTTATGTTTTAATTCTTATCGCCTTGGGCTGTTCGTCCATTTTTGGGACGGGCAGACTAGGTAGCAGGTGACAGGTGCTGTTCTCTTCTCACGATGCTGATATCGAAGACGAGCTGGAGGGTTGCATATTATCTTCTTATTATATGTACTGGATGTTCCGCTGTTTTGTATTCTCTGAGTGTTATGTAGTTAGGCTTGATGTATTGGCTGTTTGGATGCTTGTATTCAACTATTATGAAGTTTATATGATGGCATTTTATTCTATAAAGCTTCACTATACATATGTTCTATTGTATTTTGTCCATGCGCTGTGAGTAATACGATAGATTCTGTTGTTTTAATTTACCCTGACAATCGTCCATGGTCGCCTGGCACACTTTACAGCGCACCTTCTCTAGATTCGGTGCAGGGGTCATGGGCAGTCGTCACATTTGGTATCAGAGCATTGGTTAATCGATTTTACCCAATGCTCGCTGACGTAACTACGTATGAGAGACGTAATTGTATTTTGATGGATGAATACTATATATAATATAGTAGCTTAGTAGAGTTTGAGTCCTTTATGCAGTTGTTTCTCTAGATGTTCTAATCATTCCTTTTTATAGATATTGAGAATGAGTCGAAGAGGGAGACCAACTGCTAGGGAAGGCCGTGCTACTGAGGGGACTGCTGATTATGCAACCATGTTCGAAGCTATGATGACTTCGATCATGAGAAGGATACCAGTTCCAGGGGCAGCAGTAGATGTTGGAGTTCAAGTCCAAACTCCGAAACCAGTGGATTTTGCTAAGTTGTGCAAGGATTATACTGCTCTTGGAGGAAAGGTTTTCTTGGGAACAGAATCTACCATTGAGGTCCAGAGGTGGATAGATGCTTGTAGAAGGATTTTTGGTGATTTGGGAATTGATGATGCAACCAAGAGGAAGTTGGCATCAAGGCAGCTTCAAGGGAGAGCCTCTGATTGGTGGAATTCTATTAAAATCAATACTCCGGAGGAAGAGATTACTTGGGAGCAATTCCAAGTCAGATTTGAAGCTAAGTTCATTTCTACAGCTCAGAAGTCTGTTCTGTTCAAGAAGTTTGTGGAGCTCAAGCAAGGAGGGAGATCAGTTCTTGAGTATGTTTCGGAGTTTGAAGCTCTGTCCAAGTATGCCCGGTCATATATTGAATCTGCTTATCAGAAGAATGAGAAGTTCATGACGGGCCTAGATAGTTATCTTGGGAGACAGTTGGTGGATCATCTAGATGATTCGTTTGAGAAGCTTGTGGAGAAAGCTCTCAGGCATGAGTGTCTGTTTCCTAAGGAAGGATCTATTGTTGCTGTGACCAGGGAAGAGTCTAAACCTCAGCAAGGTGGAAACAAGAAGAGGAAGCAGCAACAGCAGAAGGGTAGGGATGGCCAGAAGAAGCCGAAAGGCGAGGTGACTTGCTACAATTGTCAGCAGAAGGGCCATTTCTCTAAGGATTGTAAGAATCCGAAGGCGCCGGCGAAGTGCCACAACTGTGACAAGCCGGGGCATTTCAGGAAGAATTGTCCAAAACCGAGGAGGGATAAGCAGATTGTGCAGGCTTATGCTTTGGGAGCTGCTCCGTCGTCTTCAAAAGCTCCTACCGCTGAAGAGAAGGGAAAGGGTGTGGTGGTTCAAGGTACTCTTTTCCTATGTGGTGTTCCAGTTAGAGTTCTGTTTGATACTGGAGCGTTGCATTCGTTTGTTTGTATTGAACTCGTAAGCCGGTTAGGTTTGGAACCGGATATTGTTGATAGGCCATTGGTTGTGACTAATCCAGTTGGGGGTTCGTCTTGTTTGTGTATGTTATGCCGTGGTCTGATTGTGTCGAGTCATGGTTGCTCTTTTGTTTGTGATTGTTTTGTTCTGAACTTTGTGGGGTTCGGAATTATTTTGGGTATGGACTGGCTTAGGAAGTATGCAGCTAAGGTTGATTGCGAAAGGTTGGAAGTGACAGTCGAGAATGTGGAGGGGCGAAAGGTTGTGATACGATGTAAGCATGAGGAAGGCGTCTTCATGAGCTTCATGTATTCGCTAGTTGTTCCACTGGCTTAGGAAGTATGCAGCTAAGGTTGATTGCGAAAGGTTGGAAGTGACAGTCGAGAATGTGGAGGGGCGAAAGGTTGTGATACGATGTAAGCATGAGGAAGGCGTCTTCATGAGCTTCATGTATTCGCTAGTTGTTCCACGGGATGGACTATCATTAGTGCCAATCGCTAATGGATTCAAGGATGTCTTTGACAAAGTCAAAGGGTTGCCGCCGCATAGAGAGATCGAGTTTTGTATAGATCTAGTTGAAGGAGCCAGACCTGTTGTGATGCCTCTTAGGCGGATGGCGCCTAGGGAACAACAAGAGTTGAGGGTGCAGGTTGATGATCTTTTGCAAAAAGGATTCATTCGGCGTAGTGTGTCCGAGTGGGGTGCACCAGTTGTGTTTGTGACCAAGGCAGATGGATCGTTGAGATTGTGTGTGGATTATCATGAGCTGAATAAGGTGACTAAGAAGAACAAGTATCCATTGCCGAGGATAGATGACTTGTTTGATCAGCTTCACGAAGCTAAGGTGTTTTCTCAGATGGATTTAGCAACGGGATTTCACCAGTTGAGAGTAGCTAAGGATAGTGTGCCGAAGACTGCTTTCCGGACACCATCTGGTTTCTTTGAGTGGCTGGTAATGCCGTTTGGATTGACTAACGCACCAGCATATTTTGTGGATCTTATGAATAGAGTGTTCAGAGATCAGTTGAACAAGTTCGTACTTGTGTTCGTGGATGATATTCTGATTTATTCCAGAACTGAAGAAGAGCACAAGACGCACTTGCGTATTGTTTTGGAAATCTTACGGAAACATCAGCTGAAGGCTAAGTTTTCGAAGTGTCACTTCTGGAAGAGTGAAGTGAGGTTCTTAGGCCATGTGATTTCTGGAAGAGGAATAGCGGTTGACCCCGCTAAGGTGGCAGCAATCCAGGACTGGGTTAGACCTAAGAATGCATCTGATGTGAGAAGTTTTCTTGGATTAGCAGGATATTATCGACGGTTTATCAAAGACTTCTCCAAGATAGCTGCACCATTAACAGGATTGACGAAGAAGAACCAAGTGTTCAGTTGGGATGCTAAGTGTGAGCAAGCTTTCGGAATCCTGAAAGAGAGATTGACGAGTGCTCCTGTTCTGACTATTCCTAGTGGGAATGATGAGATGGTGGTTTACACCGACGCATGTGGTACGGGACTTGGAACAGTGCTGATGCAGAGAGATAAAGTTGTTGCGTATGCCAGTCGACAACTGAAGCCGCATGAAAGGAATTACCCGACTCATGATTTGGAGTTAGCGGCGATTGTATTTGCTCTGAAGATGTGGAGACATTATCTATTGGGAGTTCGATTTGAGTTGTTTACCGATCATAAGTCGTTGAAGTATCTTTTCTCCCAAAAGGATTTGAATCTTCGGCAGCAACGTTGGCTAGAGTTTTTGGCATCATATGATTTTGGTATAGCTTTTACTCCGGGAAAAGGTAACGCAGTGGCAGATGCGTTAAGTCGAAGACATGCAGGATTGGGAGCCATGTTTTCAGAATGGAAGAATCTCGAGTATTTAGCTGGATTTGACTTCAGGCCTAGATGTGAATTGGAACCTGAGATGTTGGCAAACTTATCGATAAGACCTTCTCTTGTGGAAAGGATTGGCGAAAGCCAAAAGCGAGACGATAAGCTTGTCAAGATTATCCGTGATTTGGAATCTAGGTTGGATCCAGAAAAGGATAAAGGGTTTGAGGTCGATCGAGAGGGTTGGCTTCGGAAGCAAGGACGACTAGTTGTTCCCGATATAGATGAATTGAGGAGTGAAGTTTTGAAGGAAAGTCATCACTCGAAATTGACAATTCATCCAGGTGGAAATAAGATGTATCGGGATATGAAGAGAACCTACTACTGGGAAGGCATGAAGAAGGATGTTGGAAATTTTATTTCCAAGTGTATGAACTTCCAGTTGGTTAAAGCTGAACAGAAGAAGCCAAGTGGATTACTACAGCCATTAGAAGTTCCTACATGGAAGTGGGAGCAGGTATCGATGGATTTTATTGACGGATTGCCTAGAACCAGAACGGGAAATGAAGGGATTTGGGTCATTGTAGATCGTCTGACTAAGAGTGCATGATTTATTCCTGTTCGATCGACTAGGACTGCATCAAAGTTGGCTGAGTTGTATGTTAAGTGGATAGTTCGATTCCATGGTATTCCGAAGAGTATAGTGAGCGATCGAGACCCATTGTTCACTAGTGGATTTTGGAAGAGCTTCCAGGAAGTTTTGGGAACCGAGTTGTGTTTGAGTACAGCTTATCACCCTCAAACAGATGGTCCGACCGAGAGAGTCAACCGAGTTTTGGAAGATCTCCTCAGAGCTTGTGTTTTGGACTTCGGAGGATCATGGGAAGATCACATTCATTTGGTGGAGTTTTCATACAACAACAGTTACCAGTCAAGTATTGGTATGGCACCGTATGAGGCATTGTATGGAAGACCGTGTAACTCTCCAACATGTTGGTTGGAAACTGGAGAAAAGCCGTTACTTGGGCCAGAGATGATTCGGCAGACTTCAGATTGTATAGAGATCATACGGCAACGAATGAAGGCAGCCCAAGACCGTCAGAAGAGTTATGCCGATAAGCGTCGAAAGGATTTGGAATTCGACGTTGGTAATATGGTTTTTGTGAAGATTTCTCCACTGAAGAATGTTATTCGATTCGGGAAGAAAGGAAAATTGACTCCGAGATTTGTTGGACCATTCCCGATTACCGAGCGAATTGGAAAGCTCGCTTATAGATTGGAATTACCGGAGAAGATGTCGAGTGTGCACAATGTTTTTCATGTATCATATCTACGGAAGTATGTGCACGACTCGAATACAGTGGTTTCTGCTGATAGCTGTGAAGACTGCGAAGTTGATCCAGTCGATAGAAGACCTCGTAAGCCGCTTCGTGTTGTGGAAACCGACACGAAACAGCTTAGGAGGAAGGTAGTTAAGTTGCTCCAGATACAATGGAGTGATGATGATAACGACTGCACGTGGGAGGTGGAAGAGATGATGAAGGCAGCTCATCCTGAACTCTTCAAGGTATGGCCCTAAGGTGTCGTGTCATCTCGCAATATTGTAACTTGTTCTAGTTTTAGAATTCTGTACGCTAAGCTAGAATTGGATGCATGGTTTGTTGATTGCTATGGATGGTAGGCGTACAGAATAGTTTTTGATTGCTATGATTGTTTGGAATTTCGGGGGCGAAATTCCTAAGGGGGAGAGAATGTAACGACCCGTATTTTTACGGATCGACAAGTTCGTCGAAATCTGGAATTTTCAGCATTTTAAGACATTTCAGATTTTTGGTATAATTTGTCTAAGTCCTAGGTCGTGAACGACCTAAGAGCTAAGTTGTGACCGACCTATAGGATGGTAGCGAGTTAAGAGCTATGTTGTAGACGACTTAGGGATGTGGTGCGACCTAAGGATGTTGGGTTTAGGTCGTAGACGACCTAAGATAGGAGACTTAAGGGTTTCGGGCGAGTTAAGGGTTTTGAGCAACCTAAGGGATAGGTCGGTAACGACCTAAGGAGGACCAGCAGTTAGGTTGCGTAGTGGTTTAGGTCGCGGGTTAGTTTTGGACAACCTATAGAATGTTAGCGACCTAAGGGAAGCGCGAGCTAAGGAACTTACGACCTAGTGGTTAGCGAGTTAGCGACCTAGTATATAGTTAGGTCGGCAACGACCTAAGGAAGCTGGGGCAGCAGTGAGCGACCTAAGAGTTGAGTGGTAGGACGTAACACTGTTAGGTCGCGTAGGTGCTAAGTTATTAGGTCGCAAGGTTTTTATAAGTCGTAGGTTGTAGCTTAGTAAGTTGTTAGGTCGTGTGTGTTTTAGTAGTTAGGTCGTAAGTGACGTATGGGGTGCTTTGTTCGTTAAGTCGTAACCTAGTTATCTGTTAGGTCGGAAGCCCTGCTAAGTTATAAGTCATAGGTTGTAGACTACCTGTTAAGTCGTAGGTCGGAGGAGCTTAAGTTGCGACATTGTTAGGTCGTAAGGGTATGGCCTGTTAGATCGGAGATGGTTATGTCGCGCAGAGTGAAGTTCTGGTAGGTCGTGAGTTGTTAAGACGTTAGACTTAGGTCGGAGTGGAGTCTTAGGTCGTAGGTCGGAAACGACCTAATACCGAGTTACGACTTAAGAGATTTTCTGCCTATAAATAGAGGGGGTTGGCTTCATTTTTGGGATCCGGATTTTGAAGCGACGAAGTGCTGCCATTTTGAGAGCTCGACTTCTACACTTCTTCACTTCTTTTCTCCACTCTAATCTAGTGATTCCTTCCATCCATATCGAAGATCAAGATTGAAGATTCAAGAGCCTAGATTGAAGATCTTTATCTTTTCAAGAGAGATTTCTTCGTTGGAAGCGGATTCGTGATAGATCAAGCTCGATCCTTCGCTGTCCAGATCTGAAGCGTGTAGATTTGGGTTTGTTTTGGTGATTTGGTGAGTGGTGATTATCTCTCACACGGATCCAAAGGAGTATATCGGATTGTTGGCTTGATTTGGTGTTAAAATAGTGACTTCTATGCATTTTTGTAAACCCAAGTGTAGATCCATGTAGATCCATTGTTCATGATGATTTGACAACCATTTTTGTATATGATTAACCTATGCAAGTTCATTCATCAAGTTGTAGAGATAATTCTCATGTTTTCATGCTTGTTAGACTTTCAACTCCTTAATTACGAAATTGCCATTATTGTTATAATTGTCCATTTTGCTTACATTTGAATGCTTGGTTACTTGGATTGATGTTTGACATGATTGATTGCTGTGAATTAGATGATTGTTGATTGATTTTAGACAAGGTGGTCGAAGATGATTCAAAAGCTAAGGGAAAGGCTCTTGAATTGGGAAAGCTGCTCGTGGCATATGTAGCGGGATGATGAAGCTCTTATGCATAGATTTGATGATGTGATGCTAAGATGAGGCTTTGCGAGGATGTGATGAAGTGAGGCAATCATGCGATGAAGACTTGGTCTAATCCAGACAGGATCATTCCAAGCATGTTGATAACTCGGTGATATGATTCGAGTTGAGGATAATGAATGGATATGAGAATAGTCGTCGAGGAGGATGACTAGGAGGCTTGGATAGCATCGTTGTTGAAGGTTCTAGTATGCTCTAAGCAAGAGTACGTTTGGACAGATTCGATAGTCCCAACGGCCAACTGTTGATGGTCGAGTACTCTGGGCAGATTCGATAGTCCTAGGCACGGGCTGCGACGACGTGTGGGAGTTATGTCTAGAACCGGGGTTTCCATTAGCCCTTGACGGACGGCTGAAAGAATGTGCCGATCATTCAATTAACGGTGATATCGAAGCAATGATAACAGTGATAGCCAAAGTCATGGATGTTTGGTTGTATCATCATTTGGACTCAAGAGCGGTATTTTCTGGGTGCTTATCTGATTTAGGCCTTGGTACTTGGAAAACATCGCCCTTGACTCGAATGATTATTACGTTACTTTAAATTGTATGCTCTGCTATGTTGCTTCTGCTTAGTGTGTGTCTGGGGCTATCACTGTAGAAAGAGGTGGAGTGGGAGGGTTGTATTCCTATTCCTTTTCCTTTATGCCCTTTTGGTATGTTGTTAGTTAATTTACTGCTCACTAAGACTGTTGTCTGACTCAAGGCTTTATGTTTTAATTCTTATCGCCTTGGGCTGTTCGTCCATTTTTGGGACGGGCAGACTAGGTAGTAGGTGACAGGTGCTATTCTCTTCTCACGATGCTGATATCGAAGACGAGCTGGAGGGTTGCATATTATCTTCTTATTATATGTACTGGATGTTCCGCTGTTTTTTATTCTCTGAGTGTTATGTAGTGAGGCTTGATGTATTGGCTGTTTGGATGCTTGTATTCAACTATTATGAAGTTTATATGATGGCATTTTATTCTGTAAAGCTTCACTATACATATGTTCTATTGTATTTTGTCCATGCGCTGTGAGTAATACGATAGATTCTGTTGTTTTAATTTACCCTGACAATCATCCATGGTCGCCTGGCACACTTTACAGCGCACCTTCTCTAGATTCGGTGCAGGGGTCATGGGCGGTCGTCACAGGAACGTGATGCTGCATTAACGATGGATCATGAAGAGGTGTTGAGTTACAAATGCTAGTGGGGAAAGTATTATGGTCCAAAGGGAGACTGTGGTACTTATATATATATATATATTGTAACTGTCTACCTCAAGTAGATGGGGCATATCGTACGCATACATAAAGTCAAGATGACTAAGTAAAATAATAGGCATAACATGTAATGGAAGGCGATTGGCATAAACTAGTGTTATGTATAAAGTGTGTAATTTACCATTTGTTGGACGAAGTCCCACCGGACCAAGACCACCGAATCAAACCCAACTCCACTCCCCTCTCATCACCGAACCAGCTACCTCATCCACTGCCGAACCAAGAAGCGAGGAAGATCACCACCAGACCAACCTATTCCACTGCCTGCCGAACCAAACTACTCCACTGCCTACCGGACCAGCCTTCACCGAATCAAACACAAACCTCTTCTCCACTGCCTACCGAACCAGCCTCTACCACTCCTACCACCGGACCAATACACTAGTACCAGTCCCACCGAATCAAAACCATCACCGGACCAAGTTCCACCGGACCAAATCCCACCGGACCGAGGGCGTTCCGGACCAACTTTGCCAGGCCAGATTGTATCAGCCCAGGCCCACCAGCAGCTATATACATCCAAGACCCCTAACCCCAGCCTCACTCTATAAATAGAGGGGCAGGGGTACAACAATGGGGGACAAGTTGGAGAGCTCAAGCACGGATAGAACTTTCAAACAACTTTCTTATACTTGTATCAAAGCTTTGTACTTGTAATTTGAATAGTAAAGGAGAATAACATATAAAGTGGACGTAGGCACATTCTGGCCGAACCACTATAAATCTGCGTGTCTTTTACAGTTTAATCCCTGCTTTTCGTATATTCGCATAAATCACCCAGATCACTAAGAACAACATAAAATCAATTAAATCATACGACTTGGAGGTGTTTGTCCATTTTTTGTGCAAACATTTTTGGTGCTTTCATTGAGAGCTGAAAGCTCGAAGCTTCAGCTTCTCCCACTTAACCTTCTTCCTAACAACGTCGTTCATTGCTTGGAAAACATGCCTCCCAAGCAGATGAAGGATGTCAACAAAGGAAAAAACATCGCAACCAGCAGTCTTCCAGATCCAGTGGTCACAGATCAGGTAAGTCGTCCCCTTCCAGCAGCAGTACCAAATAAAGGTCAGGCAAATCCGACAACCCCTACCACAGAACAGCCTGCAGTAATTATTTAACGACCCGATATTTTGGACCATTCGCATCCATTATAAGTGTATAGGTAGACACTCATGCCGGAGTTGAATTGCTCAAAATACCGCATTGTTAATTTAAATTTGGCAAAACTGAACATATACAGTAAATAAATATAATCACAGATCACAGACACAGAGTAATAAGTGCAGCGGAAATAAAAGAGATAGTAGTTCATGAAGCTACTATATAAATGTATAAGTCACATCAGAGTTTACAACAGAAGAGTAATACGATACATCAGATACAAATCAGAATACATCACTGGAATCATCGAATACTGAAAGTAGAATAGATGGCTGGATCTTCAAGCAAAGCTCCAACTCCAAAGGTGAGTCTCAAAAGCTGAACCACTCAGTCTGACCCGAGCGTAAAGCAAAACACAAAACACTCGAGTCAGGATTAACATTCTTATATTAATAAATCCAACTCAAGTGAAATAGCAATTGAAATACAAGTAACTCAAAGGATGTTTGGAATAACCATCCTTTAAGGATCCGTTAAACTATCTACTATGTAGTAGTGTACGATAAGTAGATAATGTCTATCAGTAATATAAAGATATCAAAATAGTGTTAAGTCATGGCCCATTCCACCCTTAACACATTTTTATTCCCAAAAGCATATACAAGACCGTAGTTTCCCCAAAACCGGAAGTCACCAGAGGGCAATCCATATACTAAAGGTACAAAACAAATTCGTAGTGGTCGCGAATAAATGGAATACAAGTATGACAAGGCACATGAGGCAATACCCAAGGTAGTGACACTACCGTTCGCCTGATCCGGACTGGTGAGAACGCAACGCCGCAGCGCCCGCAACACCGTGAAACAACACTCCCAAAATCAAGGGTGCACCAATCGACAACAAGTAATGAGTAGTTCGAAGAAGTGTGTCCACTTGAGGTAGCTAATCCTCCATTGGCCCGGCACGGCTCCTGTTTTAGTCATTTCCAATTTGACACAAGTGTCAAGGCTATCCATTATCGTTCACTTTCTTCAGTCAACACGAACATCATTCCAACCACTTCATTCTTGATCATCACTGCGCGTATAGTTATTAAAGTGGTTTCCGGTTTTGATAGAGAGTATATCCATTACCGATCCCGGTCTCTTTAATAACTTTCGTGATTAATACACCGATTGGTTGTTTATATATTTCAAAAACCAAATCAAATTCAATTTCAATTTCAATTCGTAAACCAACATTTCATTTGTCTTTCAAAAACAATTTCCAATAATTTACGATTCAAACTTCCAAATTTTCATTTCAAAATCTTATAATTCAATTTCAATCTTTATTTAAAACCATTCAAATATTGATTCAAGTTCGTATATAAGTTTCATTTCAAAAACATTTAAATTAATTTAATTTAACATTCAAATCAATTTAAATTCATTTATCGATTTCGTTTAATATTCGTTAAGTTAATTTGCCATTCAAAACAATTTCTATTAAATTTCCAATTCATTAAATCAATTTCTTAAGTTCAACTTCATTAAATCAAAACTTACAATTTTGAATTAAATCAAATTCGTGAAATCAATTCTTTCAATTACAAGTCTTACATTAATTCCAAAAATCTCACATTTTCATTTCTTGTTAAAGAAAATCCATTCTCACTTATTTACTCAATTTCAATTATTTACGAAGTAAAATTCACTTATTCAAAAGTTCAATTTCACTTATTAAAGAATCCAATTCAATTTAATCATTAAATAATCCAATCTTATTTAATTATTAAATAATTCAAAACTTAATTATTAAATAATTTCAAAGTTTAATAATTTCAAACTTAGTTATAATTTCAAACTTAATTATTAAATCATTTCAAACTTTAATAATTTCAAACTTAATTCAATAATTTCTCAAATTAAACAACATTCTTTCATCAATTACATTGTTAATATTTTGTTCCAGATTATTAAATATTAACATTTTCCTTTCATTAAAATTCAAATTTCAACTTCATTTCAAAACATATTATTTATTCAAATAAAATCTTCGTTTATTTTTAAATTCAATTATTGACCAATCGGGTTTTATTTAATTTTCTGTCCTAGGTCAAAGTTCAATTTGGGTATTTATCATTTCAACCCGATTCCAATTCAATTCAAAAATCAAATCATAACAAAGGGAACTTGCAGTGTGATAACTGGGATGGTGTCAAAGTAAAAAACAAGCAATAACAATGAACAATAACAATCCAATAATTAATTCAAATAATCCCGAAATAACCGTATTAATTCGCATTGTTATTTGTACTAATTAATATAATTATTTCTAGAATCTACACTATCATTTCATGTAGATTAAAGATTATTACATTACGGTTTTTCACTTGTCATCTATTTACAATTTCATACATCATCAATTTAACAACATACACTCAGTGGTTCAAAGTGTAATTAAACAAATCCTACGTGTCAATAACTTAAACAGTTAAAAGGGGGTCATATTATACAAATGTCTTTTAATCAATTTTAACACATATATCAAATCTAACTATCCTACGTCAATTTCAATTTCAAATTATTCACTTACATCATTAACAATTTAACGTCCAATATAAACATCACAATCAACAAATTATCAGCCAAACTGTATTATCATCGCATAAATAATTAACAGATAATGGTGTCAGATGTCACAGGTGAACTGATACAGGTAATAGCATATATAACAGTGTAATTAACTAATAGCAGCATATTTCAATTGTCGTTTCAATTGAAATCAAATTTAATAAATAAAAGAACGTTAATCGTGAGTGAGTGCTCACCTTTCGAGGCTAGAGAATGCACGAGAGGATGACACAGATACGCACACTGATACGGACATTGAATTACGAATCCAAGCAAAGCAAATCGGCACGAATTCGACGATCAAAGCTGAATTGATCAAGATCGGAGGTATAAGTGGACTCATATATATATAATTTTTTTTATTATTATATTATACCGCAAACTATATACATTATTTGTTAAAATCAATTTCCATTTTAAAGCACAACAAATAAAATATTATATATTTAAAGTCTTATATATAATACTAAAAACGCACATATCATACGCAGTAAAACAAACGTGTATAAACTTCCAAACCAATATTATATTTTAAGCACACATAAAATAAATTCTATATATATATATATATGTTTGAAACCAAACCCATATATTTGAACTAAACACATACAAAATCTATGTATATAAACATACTTCTAAACTTATACAGTTGTTATATATTTTTATTTTACAATATTTATTCTAACAATACAAACTTACCTACTATTATATCTACACTTTAAACGAATCAAAACAAATCGATATATAGAAATATATATATACACCTATCAGATTGTAAATGTATGCTCTGCAAATAAAGTAATATGCAGACTCAAATATACTAATGAATGATACATGCAGCAAATACCATACAGTGAATCATGCTGTACCCATATATATGCTCATATATATGTTTAAAACTTCACCCAAAACAATACTTATATTCAACACTATATTCTATATATATATATATATATAAAATCAAAAAGCTGACACATTTTCCTTTGTTTAGAACTTTGCAAATGAACTTATGCAAACAACAGTTTAAGCAATAGTGTTTGTAAAACTTTCGTATATATAAATGTGTAGTTTATATAAAACCAATACTAACGAGACATCATACAAACTATATAATACATATACACTTTTAAAACCCAAAACAAATAATATTGCCTATAAATATATACCTTACTATACAACCGCATGTATTTTATATACAACTTAATTATTGTCAACTTCAATATTTGCAAAAGAAGAAAAAGGCACGCTGGCCTAACCTGAGAGAAGGCTGGAGGGAGAGATGCGGAGGGGACCACGGCGGCGCTCGGTGATGAGTAGCTTGGCAGGGAATGATGTTTGCGGGTTCAAGTGGTGATGCGGGCAGGAGGGGCTAGAGGAAGTGACGCGAATTGCTTGAGGTGGGTTGGGCTTCGGTTGCTAGCGAAATGATTGGGGAGGAGAAATGACGTGATGAGGTCGGAAGGCGACTCACGGTTCCTGCTCTGGTTTGTTGGTGCGAGTGGCTGCAGCGTTGAGGCGCTGGCCGGGCGTGGAGATGTGGGTGGTGATTGTGATCGATGGCAAAGCAAATAGGAGGTAGTGGAATCGGTTGGAACAAATGGAAAAATCGAACTGCTATGATGAAAATAGGAGGTGGAAGACGACTGAATGGGTGGACGTGCGAAATTTGTAAAGTTGAAGAGCAGGTAAAAAAAAAAATTGGAATGTCAAGAAGATGCCTTCACATATTTAAGTCTTTACATTGGATTATAAAGTGCATGTCAGGAAGAACAAAGGGGAAATATGGGTAAAGAAAATGAACAGCTGCAAAAAGAAAGTGAGCGCAATATGAACCAGCAAAACAAATTTGACATTGGAAACCAAAAGGCCAAAAGTTGGAATTACAACAGCTTGATATTTATTATCTCGGAATACGAAATGCAAATGACCATTGGTTTAAACGGTGGAATTGAATGGGAAAAGAGGAACAAACAAAACTCAATACGGTTACAGATATGGTTGAAATCTTCAAGATTTTGTCGTATACTGGACTTCGAAACACAGACTGAATACACCGCAGAGATCCGCACGACGCGGCTATCAAAACGGTAAACCGATATTAGTGGTACGATTGGATTACAAAAATGCGAATTTTCTACCAGTGGAAAATGCAAGAAAACGCAGAAAAAAATAAGATCGACGGAGCCAAAGATGTCCGAATTTGGAAAAACGACAAACTGACATCTTGCTCAGAAGATGGTTTAGAATTTTTCTATGTAAAAATATTTCGGTTTCGGAACATTTTATTTTCATCGCTTTTTAACTGATTAAATTGAAGTAAATTTACGCGCGAAATAAACTTTCGTATTTTCGAACGAAAATTTACCAGTTGCTATGTTTAACTAGACGCATTCCAAATATCAAATTTATATTTCAAAATTCTATCGTTTAAAATTTCACACAATTTCAACAAATTACGTTATTAAAACAGTTGAAATTTACGGGTCGTTACACTCTCCCCCACTCAAAACTTTTCGTCCCCGAAAAGGAACGAAGTAGGAGAATAGAAACAACCAGAAAGAAAACAGATATGAAATACAAAATAACAATTAATTTAAACCATATAATTTCAAATTTAAATTAATCGATATTCAATAATTGATTTAAAATTCAGGGTATTTCAATAAGTTGATTTAATTCCAATTTATTAATGTTTGATACCAAAAGATTCCTTCAAAACAATTTTTTTTTTATTTACCTCATTTATTCATTGTTTTATTATCCAATTATCTTTTATTAACAATTTCTAAAATCATAAACTTGAATAGTCGTTTATTACAATCATATTTATTCAACAAATTTAATTCTTCTTTATTCCAATTTATTATTAAGTTTATTTCACTTAATATATCTTATTTCATATATTTAAACCATATAAATTAATTTAAACCTTATAAATTTCAATTTAAATTTATTTATATCTACTAATTTCTTTTAAATTCAAGGTATTTTCATATGTCGATCAAATTTCAATTTATTAATTCTTTCAAAACAAATTTATTAATTCTTTCAAAACAAATTTATTAATTCTTTCAAAATAAATTTATTTCATTATTAACCGAGTTTACTTATTATCCTATCTAACTCTATTAACATCTTTATAATCAAAATTTAGTGTATAACACTTATTATAAACACTCAAATTTTATTTATAAATTCAATTTATCTTATATATTATCCAATTACATATCAACTTCTGAATGATTTAGGTAAGTTTTATTAGACTGCAGTTGAACAATATACAAATAAAATTTTCCAAATTCAATTATTCAAGTTTAAATGTTTATTCCAAAATTTGGTTTTATTTATAAGTAAATCATCCTTTAACAAAATTGAAGAATTAGATTTCCGATTAACTTTAAACAATTTAGAGATATATATAATATATTTATATCAAATCAAATTAATTTTTTTTTTCAAAACAAAACCGTAGCAAAGCTACAGAATGGTTTCTCCACTTCGAAACTCGAAAATGAATGTCGATGATGTGGCCGCCATCACCGAAATTATTTTCCAGCGACAAAGAGAAGAGCACTGATTCAAACATTTAAAATTCTTTTAAATGATTTCAATTTGAAAATATTTTAAAACTATACACCTAAAACTTTCAAATCAAAGTTGGAAATCACCGGAAATTAAATTCTCAAATTCTGATTTAAATCATTTGAATTCCAAATTAAAATTTAAATCATGTTCTGTAATTTCATTTATTTATCATATTAGAATAATCAATGGTTTTCCAAACAATAAATGAAAATCAAATATTATCATTTTTGACAACGGATTCATTAACAATTTAATTTCATAATATAATCATACAAACTTTAATTTATTTACCAAAGTTGAAAACAAAATTTGTGTCAGTTTGCTCTGCTCAAGTGTTTTGGAAATCCTATCGATAGCGTTGATCAGACGAATCGATCGAAAACCCAAATCAACATCAACAACTCAAACAACACAATAAATTTTTAAAACATTTTAAATATAATTTTTACAAATACAATTCCTCGCTCGACTATATAAGAATAGATTTCAAAGCAAAGATAGGGATTCAAATTTGATAGAAATCAAATCAAAGAGAATTTGATTCGAACATAAGTTTGAAACAGGAGATAAGATAATTCAATTACCACAATCGGGAGATGGATGAGTTTATTTAATTCACGGGCAACCTTAACCGGGTCGTCCGTAACTTCAAGAATAAGATCGATGCTGAATTCCGAGGTAAATCAACACTCGATCTCAAGAGATGAAATTCAGGTATAGCAAGGAATAGATAGCATTGTAAACCGAGGATACAGAAATCTCCGGTAAATCGATGCCTATTATAAAGGAGTTTTGCTCCTTTACGAATCATTCGAAGATTGGCGAGACCGCCGATCTATTATAGATATCATTCAAAAATGGAGTTATGGGGTGCTCCAGAATCGAAAGAAGACGAATAGTGAAGGACACGAATGAATTTCGAAACCGAGGGAACGTTCCAAAATTCAAAGGAATCGAGTCAAAGGAAGAGATTGAAACTCGAATGAGAGTGATTCTGTAAATACATTTACCCTATAAGTTAAGTTTTGCCTAGAGCTACCAAAGCTCTGATACCAACTTTAATGACCCGATATTTTGGACCATTCGCATCCATTATGAGTGTATAGGTAGACACTCATGCTGGAGTTGAATTGCTCAAAATACCGCGTTGTTAATTTAAATTTGGCAAAACTGAACATATACGGTAAATAAATATAATCACAGATCACAGACACAGAGTAATAAGTGTAGCGGAAATAAAAGAGATAGTAGTTCATGAAGCTACTATATAAATGTATAAGTCACATCAGAGTTTACAACAGAAGAGTAATACGATACATCAGATACAAATCAGAATACATCACTGGAATCATCGAATACTGAAAGTAGAATAGATGGCTGGATCTTCAAGCAAAGCTCCAACTCCAAAGGTGAGTCTCAAAAGCTGAACCACTCAGTCTGACCCGAGCGTAAAGCAAAACATAAAACACTCGAGTCAGGATTAACATTCTTATATTAATAAATCCAACTCAAGTGAAATAGCAATTGAAATACAAGTAACTCAAAGGATGTTTGGAATAACCATCCTTTAAGGATCCGTTAAACTATCTACTATGTAGTAGTGTACGATAAGTAGATAATGTCTATCAGTAATATAAAGATATCAAAATAGTGTTAAGTCATGGCCCATTCCACCCTTAACACATTTTTATTCCCAAAAGCATATACAAGACTGTAGTTTCCCCAAAACCGGAAGTCACCAGAGGGCAATCCATATACTAAAGGTACAAAACAAATTCGTAGTGGTCGCGAATAAATGGAATACAAGTATGACAAGGCACATGAGGCAATACCCAAGGTAGTGACACTACCGTTCGCCTGATCCGGACTGGTGAGAACGCAACGCCGCAGCGCCCGCAACACCGTGAAACAACACTCCCAAAATCAAGGGTGCACCAATCGACAACAAGTAATGAGTAGTTCGAAGAAGTGTGTCCACTTGAGGTAGCTAATCCTCCATTGGCCCGGCACGGCTCCTGTTTTAGTCATTTCCAATTTGACACAAGTGTCAAGGCTATCCATTATCGTTCACTTTCTTCAGTCAACACGAACATCATTCCAACCACTTCATTCTTGATCATCACTGCGCGTATAGTTATTAAAGTGGTTTCCGGTTTAGATAGAGAGTATATCCATTACCGATCCCGGTCTCTTTAATAACTTTCGTGATTAATACACCGATTGGTTGTTTATATATTTCAAAAACCAAATCAAATTCAATTTCAATTTCAATTCGTAAACCAACATTTCATTTGTCTTTCAAAATCAATTTCCAATAATTTACGATTCAAACTTCCAAATTTTCATTTCAAAATCTTATAATTCAATTTCAATCTTTATTTAAAACCATTCAAATATTGATTCAAGTTCGTATATAAGTTTCATTTCAAAAACATTTAAATTAATTTAATTTAACATTCAAATCAATTTAAATTCATTTATCGATTTCGTTTAATATTCGTTAAGTTAATTTTCCATTCAAAACAATTTCTATTAAATTTCCAATTCATTAAATCAATTTCTTAAGTTCAACTTCATTAAATCAAAACTTACAATTTTGAATTAAATCAAATTCGTGAAATCAATTCTTTCAATTACAAGTCTTACATTAATTCCAAAAATCTCACATTTTCATTTCTTGTTAAAGAAAATCCATTCTCACTTATTTACTTTCTTAAATAATTTCCCAAAACTTAATTCATAAAGAAACTCAATTTCAATTATTTACGAAGTAAAATTCACTTATTCAAAAGTTCAATTTCACTTATTAAAGAATCCAATTCAATTTAATCATTAAATAATCCAATCTTATTTAATTATTAAATAATTCAAAACTTAATTATTAAATAATTTCAAAGTTTAATAATTTCAAACTTAGTTATAATTTCAAACTTAATTATTAAATCATTTCAAACTTTAATAATTTCAAACATAATTATAATTTCAAACTTAATTCAATAATTTCTCAAATTAAACAACATTCTTTCATCAATTACATTGTTAATATTTTGTTCCAGATTATTAAATATTAACATTTTCCTTTCATTAAAATTCAAATTTCAACTTCATTTCAAAACATATTATTTATTCAAATAAAATCTTCGTTTATTTTTAAATCCAATTATTGACCAATCGGGTTTTATTTAAATTTCTGTCCTAGGTCAAAGTTCAATTTGGGTATTTATCATTTCAACCCGATTCCAATTCAATTCAAAAATCAAATCATAACAAAGGGAACTTGTAGTGTGATAACTTTGATGGTGTCAAAGTAAATAAACAAGCAATAACAATGAACAATAACAATCCAATAATTAATTCAAATAATCCCGAAATAACCGTATTAATTCGCATTGTTATTTGTACGAATTAATATAATTATTTCTAGAATCTACACTATCATTTCATGTAGATTAAAGATTATTACATTATGGTTTTTCACTTGTCATCTATTTACAATTTCATACATCATCAATTTAACAACATACATTCAGTGGTTCAAAGTGTAATTAAACAAATCCTACGTGTCAATAACTTAAACAGTTAAAAGGGGTCATATTATACAAATGTCTTTTAATCAATTTTAACACATATATCAAATCTAACTATCCTACGTCAATTTCAATTTCAAATTATTCACTTATATCATTAACAATTTAACGTCCAATATAAACATCACAATCAACAAATTATCAGCCAAACTGTATTATCATCGCATAAATAATTAACAGATAATGGTGTCAGATGTCACAGGTGAACTGATACAGGTAATAGCATATATAACAGTGTAATTAACTAATAGCAGCATATTTCAATTATCGTTTCAATTGAAATCAAATTTAATAAATAAAAGAACGTTAATCGTGAGTGAGTGCTCACCTTTCGAGGCTAGAGAATGCACGAGAGGATGACATAGATATGCACACTGATACGGACATTGAATTACGAATCCAAGCAAAGCAAATCGGCACGAATTCGACGATCAAAACTGAATTGATCAAGATCGGAGGTATAAGTGGACTCATATATATATAATTTATTATTATTATTATTATATTATACCGCAAACTATATACATTATTTGTTAAAATCAATTTCCATTTTAAAGCACAACAAATAAAATATTATATATTTAAAGTCTTATATATAATACTAAAAACGCACATATCATACGCAGTAAAACAAACGTGTATAAACTTCCAAACCAATATTATATTTTAAGCACACATAAAATAAATTCTATATATATATATATATATGTTTGAAACCAAACCCATATATTTGAACTAAACACATACAAAATCTATGTATATAAACATACTTATAAACTTATACAGTTGTTATATATTTTTATTTTACAATATTTATTCTAACAATACAAACTTACCTACTATTATATCTACACTTTAAACGAATCAAAACAAATCTATATATAGAAATATATATACACCTATCAGATTGTAAATAGATGCTCTGCAAATAAAGTAATATGCAGACTCAAATATACTAATGAATGATACATGCAGCAAATACCATACAGTGAATCATGCCGTACCCATATATGCTCATATATATGTTTAAAACTTCACCCAAAACAATACTTATATTCAACACTATATTCTATATATATATATATATAAAATCAAAAAGCTGACACATTTTCCTTTGTTTAGAACTTTGAAAATGAACTTATGCAAACAACAGTTTAAGCAGTAGTGTTTGTAAAACTTTCGTATATATAAATGTGTAGTTTATATAAAACCAATACTAACGAGACAACATACAAACTATATAATACATATACACTTTTAAAACCCAAAACAGATAATATTGCCTATAAATATATACCTTACTATACAACCGCATGTATTTTATATACAACTTAATTATTGTCAACTTCAATATTTGCAAAAGAAGAAAAAGGAACGCTGGCCTAACCTGAGAGAAGGCTGGAGGGAGAGATGCGGAGGGGACCACGGTGGCGCTCGGTGATGAGTAGCTTGGTAGGGAATGATGTTTGTGGGTTCAAGTGGTGATGCGGGCAGGAGGGGCTAGAGGAAGTGATGCGAATTGCTTGAGGCGGGTTGGGCTTCGGTTGCTAGCGAAATGATTGGGGAGGAGAAATGACGTGATGAGGTCGGAAGGCGACTCACGGTTCCTGCTTTGGTTTGTTGGTGCGAGTGGCGCATCGTTGAGGCGCTGGCCGGGTGTGGAGATGTGGGTGGTGATTGTGATCGACGGCAAAGCAAATAGGAGGTAGTGGAATCGGTTGGAACAAATGGAAAAATCGAACTGTTGTGATGAAAATAGGAGGTGGAAGACGACTGAATGGGTGGACGTGCGAAATTTGTAAAGTTGAAGAGCAGGTAAAAAAAATTGGAATGTCAAGAAGATGCCTTCACATATTTAAGTCTTTACATTGGATTATAAAGTGCATGTCAGGAAGAACAAAGGGGAAATATGGGTAAAGAAAATGAACAGCTGCAAAAAGAAAGTGAGCGCAATATGAACCAGCAAAACAAATTTGACATTGGAAACCAAAAGGCCAAAAGTTGGAATTACAACAGCTTGATATTTATTATCTCGGAATACGAAATGCAAATGACCATTGGTTTAAACGGTGGAATTGAATGGGAAAAGAGGACCAAACAAAACTCAATACGGTTACCGATATTGTTGAAATCTTCGAGATTTTGTCGTATACTGGACTTCGAAACACAGACTGAATACACCGCAGAGATCCGCACGACGCGGCTATCAAAACGGTAAACAGATATTAGTGGTACGATTGGATTACAAAAATGCGAATTTTCTACCAGCGGAAAATGCAAGAAAACGCAGAAAAAAATAAGATCGACGGAGCCAAAGATGTTCGAATTTGGAAAAACGACAAACTGACATCTTGCTCAGAAGATGGTTTAGAATTTTTCTATGTAAAAATATTTCGGTTTCGGAACATTTTATTTTCATTGCTTTTTAACTGATTAAATTGAAGTAAATTTACGCGCGAAATAAACTTTCGTATTTTCGGACGAAAATTTACCAGTTGCTATGTTTAACTAGACGCATTCCAAATATCAAATTTATATTTCAAAATTCTATCGTTTAAAATTTCACACAATTTCAACAAATTACATTATTAAAACAGTTGAAATTTACGGGTCGTTACAAATTACTAGGGTAGATCTAGACAGAGTTGTGGCTGAAGTGACTAACCGCTTCACATCCCAACAAGAAGCCTTGGTGGACCATCTCATGTCACGCTTAAGGGATGCTGAAGAGTCCAACCGCAACACTGAATCATGGGGTGAGTCCCAGTCTGGAGGATCTCAGAGACGACAAAGATCTTCCTTCTTCGAAGGAGCTAATGACAGATGCAGCCATGGTAGAAGCCGAGACCGAGCACAGCCCGAAGTTAGGCCTGAGGAGACGCTTGGAACCGAACCCAACGGGGGAGGTACCGGGCGGAGGTCAACTGTAGCTGAGCCTGTCATACCGCCTAACCACGGAAACACCAGTGAACGGGGCCGAGCTAGAGTCCAGCACGAAGTTGGACCCGAGGAAGTGCTTAGATCAGAACCCTTCAGGGGAAGATCGAGGCAAGGGCCAACTGTAGCTGATCCTAGTATGCTCCCTGAAGACCAAAGACATCCACTAGAAAATATCAGGAATGATAGACGATACCATCCCTACAGGCCATCCGGACGGAATCAGTCCCACAGAGCAGAACCGAACTCATTCCTATCTGCTCCAAATTCTGATGAAAGGATGGCATGCTTGTTCAGAGAGTGCGTCCAACGGGATCAAAGAGATCGAGGGATAGGCGCTAGGGTAACTAGCCCTTTCGCCCGCAATATCGAAATTGCCATCACCCCCCGAGAATGGAAAATGCCAACAATGGAACCTTACAAAGGAATCTCTGACCCCGTTGTACACTTGCAGAGATACACACAGCATATGCTCATGAGCTGGGTAACGGAAGGAGTACTGTGCAAATGCTTTCCACTATTCTTAGCAGATCTAGCTACCTCCTGGTTCTGCCATCTACCCCAAGGATCCATCAGCTCATGGGAGATGTTGAAAGAAAAGTTTATCAGCCAGTTCCGCATTCATGTGGAACAACCCAAGGACGCTTATTCCTTATCCAGTATCAAACAGAAACCTGGAGAGAAGCTGCAGCAATATTTAACCCGATTCAATGCCGCAGCGGCCGCAGTCCAAGATGCCGATGAAAAGCTTGTCTTAATGGCCCTCTGTAGTGGTGTGCATCCGGATACCAAATTTGCTAGAAGATTGACAAAAGAAAAACCAGCTACTTTAACCGATTTCTTCCATGAAGCCGGGAAATATATGAGGCTTGAAGATGCTGCCACTAAGGGGCAGTCAGGGCAACAAAATAAGGCAGCTCATGGCAACATGCCCGCTGTAGCGAAGGACATTCAAAGAAATGATTCTAGAGACAATGTTGGGGGCAAGAAGGGAGAAAAGCGCCTATATCGGCCAGGACCGAGATTCGACACTTACACTCCTTTGAATGAAACCATCGAAAACATCTTCCTTGCCACCCAAGACGAAGTTAGATACAAACGCCCACTATACAAGAAGGAATCAGATAACGCACAGAATTCTGGAAAGTTTTGCCGCTTCCACGAATCTCATGGGAATGATACCAATGAATGCCATCATCTCCGGGACTTGATTGAAGAACACATCAGAAGGAAGAGACTGGAACGCTATGTAAAAGGTAAGAACAGGACTCCAGCTCTTGCCAATGAGAACCCAAGGCTACCCTCACCAGAGGTAGGCAGAGGAAATCGCAACACTAGCGGCTCCAGTCAAGAGAAGATAGTGGTCCATACCATCTCAGGAGGACCGCACATCGCCGACAGAAGCTGGGCAGAGATGGAAAGATATGGAAAGTCACTTAGAAACAATGAAGACTGTGTTAATTCTGTTAGAGAAGAACGCCAACCGAAGCGGAAAGAGAGTGATGACATCACATTCAGTAGGCATGACCTAGAGGGAAGGCAGTACCCTCACATGGATCCCATGGTTATCTCTACCCGGCTCGGTCCAGCCGAAGTTTTCCGAATTCTAGCAGACACTAGAAGCTCAGTAAATATCTTATTCAAGCATGCATTCAACAAAATGAAACTATCAATAAAGGACGTTTCTCCCTGCAACAAACCACTACACGGTTTCACTGGAGATGCGAAGATGCCCCTCGGGCAACTGGACCTCTTTGTTGAAATTGGAAGTCATCCCCGCTCCGTTGTGCGGAAACAAACATTTGTGCTAATAGAAAACCACTCGGCCTACAACGCCTTCTTAGGAAGGCCAGCCTTGTCTGACTTCCAAATTGTCCTGGCCCCATGGTGCCTAAAGTTGAAATTTCCAACGGACAATGGAGTAGGGGAAGTAGAGGGAGACCAGGACGTTGCTCGAGACTGCTATGTAACTGAACTTGGCAACAACCACAGGAAGGACAAAGGGAAGAGTGTAGAGGTTGCCCTCTGCACAAAGAGTTTGGAAGCATAGCAACTAAAGAAAACCCCTCCTCTTCGATATACCAGCGACCCTTTCAATGAATTAGACCCCAAGGACAAAGAGGAGGAGGCCACCGCCAAGCCTGTAGAGGCTATGGAATTTGTATCTGTAGACAAACATGACTCTAGCAGACTATTGAAAATCGGGTCCCAACTAAAAGCAGAGTTGAAGGAACAACTCATTGACTTTCTCCGCCACAACTTGGATGTATTTGCATGGTCACATGCTGACATGACCGGAATCTCCCCTGACATAGCATGCCACGTACTAAACATTGATCCTACCAAGGCGCCCGTAAAACAAAGAAAGAGAAGTATGGGGGCAGAATGATCAGCAGCCCTCGATGAGGAAGTAAAGAATCTACTTGCCAATGACTTCATACGAGAAGCCATCTACCCAGAGTGGATCGCCAACCCGGTGCTGGTAAAGAAGGCTAATGGGAAGTGGTGGACCTGCATTGACTTCTCCAACTTAAATGACGTCTGCCCAAAGGATTGCTTCCCACTTCCCCAAATCGATCAACTTGTAGACAGCACAGCCGGGCACGAACTGTTATCTTTTATGGACGCTTACTCAGGATACAACCAAATTTCCATGCATGCTCCCGATCAAGAACACACTAGTTTCATCACTGACCGGGGATTGTACTGCTACAAGGTAATGCCTTTCGGACTTAAAAACGCAGGAGCCACCTACCAGTGCCTCGTCAACAAGATGTTTGCAGGGCTAATAGGACAAACTATGGAAGTGTATGTGGATGACATGCTGGTAAAGTCAAGGAAGGCCGACGATCACGTAAGCCACCTGGGTGAGATGTTTCGAGTACTTCGCCAATATGGAATGAAACTTAATCCTTTAAAATGCTCCTTCTTAGTATCTTCAGGAAAGTTCTTGGGATTCATCGTCCATGCCAGAGGGATTGAAGCAAACCCTGAACAAGTCCGAGCTCTAAAAGATATCAAAATACCTTCCACTCGAAAAGAAATGCAAAGCCTGAATGGGAAAGTGGCCGCCCTAAGCCGATTCATCTCCAAAGCAACGGACAAGTGCGTCCCCTTCTTCGAAGCTCTAAAGAAAGACAAAGGAAAGTTCGAATGGACCGACGAATGCTTAACAGCTTTCCTGAACTTAATCGAACACCTCCAGAAACCGCCGGTAATCTCGACTCCAAACGTAGGCGAAGAGTTATACCTATACCTTGCTGTATCATCTCATGCTCTAAGCGCTGCTTTGGTAAGAGAAGACAACCGCACGCAGCGGCCAGTATACTTTGTAAGTAAGAGGTTTACAAGGGCAGAAGTCAGATATCCTAAACTTGAGAAGCTAGCATACTGTCTACTAATCGCATCACGAAAACTGCGACACTATTTTCAATCCCACTCCATCAGAGTTCTGACCGATCAACCACTGAGGCAGGTACTCCATCGTCCCGACACTTCTGGGCGACTACTTAAATGGTGCATTGAACTGAGTCAATATGATATTACCTACCATCCTCGCAACGCCATCAAGGGGCAAGCCATGGCCGATTTCATTGCCGAATTCACTACCAACGAAGGTAAGGAGCAATCAGAAATAGCAGAAGCATCAAGTGGAACCTCTTTGTGGATGGTGCATCAAACGAACAAGGCTCGGGGGCAGGTGTGGTAATAATCACTCCCAGGGGAAATAAGCTGCACTATGCTATAAGGTTGGAATTCGCTGCCACCAACAACGATGGAGAGTATGAAGCAGTGATAGCTGGATTAGAACTTGCCTTAGAAATCGAAGCCAATTCTTTGTGTCTTCATAGCGATTCTCAACTTATTGTTAATCAAATACTAGGAGAATTCCAGGCTCGAGAAGAATGACTCCTAGCATATTTAAAGAAGACCAAGTTACTTCTCAGTCGATTGGACCACTACTTAGTCAAACACATCCCTCGGGAAGAGAACCAAGAGGCCGACGAATTGGCGAAGCAAGCTAGCATGAGAGACGGCGCTATTTTCGGAGCAGTAACCATCTCAAAGCAACTGGCCCCAAGTTTTGAGCAAGTGAATCTGGTAGCTGCAACCGAAGAAGCAACTTGGATGACTCCCATCCAAGACTACTTACAAAGTGGCACACTACCCAACGGGCATAACGAAGTCAAGAAAATCTTGAGGAAAGCTCTCCGCTACACAATACAAGAGGACACCCTCTATCGGCGCGGCTTCTCTAACCCCTTATTAAGGTGTGTCGCTGGAAGGGAAGCCAAGGAAATCTTATCCAACATTCATCAAGGAAGCTGCGGAGATCACACCGGAGGGCAGTCTTTGGCAAAAAAGATACTCCGATATGGATATTTCTGGCCCACCTTAAGCAAGGACGCCTTAGATTTCTCCAGAAAGTGTGACAAATGCCAGAAGTTTGCTAAAATTCCACGGCTACCAACAACTGAGATTACTCAAATGACCAACCCTTGGCCCTTTGCAGTATGGGGAATTGACTTGATCGGCGAACTGCCAATGGGCCAAGGCGGGGCCAAATATGCTATCGTGGCAGTCGACTATTTCACCAAATGGGTGGAAGCAGAACCCCTGAATAAAGTATCTTCAGCGAAAGTTATTAACTTCTTGATCAAAAATGTTCTATGCAGGTACGGAGTCCCATTCAAAATTATATCGGACAATGGACTTCAGTTTGACAGCGAGGAGTTCGCCAACTGGTGCCAAGAGCACGGAATTCACAAAAGCTTCTCATCCGTAGCTTATCCCCAGGCAAACGGACAAGTCGAAGCCGTCAACAAAATTCTGAAAACTCTAATAAAAAAGAAACTCGAAAAGTCAAAGGGCGCTTGGGTGGATGAACTCCCTACGGCACTGTGGGCCTATCGCACATCTTTCAGAACATCAACAGGGCATACTCCCTTCTCTTTGGCATACGGATCGGAGGCTATGCTCCCAGTTGAAACCATCGTGCCTTCCCACCGTTGGATCCACTATAACCCCGAAGAGAACGAAGAACTCCTTCACATGTCTTTGGATCTAATCGAGGAGAGAAGAAATGATGCAGCCCACAAAGCAGCAGCCCACAAGCAAAAAGTGGCAGCACACTACAACTCCAAAGTAAAGCATCGTACCTTACAAGAAGGAGATCTTGTCCTCAAGCGAATCTTCCCTCGACCCGGAGCACTAGATCCAATCTGGGATGGACCATATGTAATTCATAAAGATCGCCACAATGGAGCTTATATTTTGTCAACAGTGGACGGAGAGGTGTTCCAGAGAGCATGGAACATCCAACACCTCCGTCGATACTTTTCTTAACTTGTACTGCCCATATGAAGTGAATTAACAAAGAGAATCAGTGGACGTAGGCATTTTCGTGCCGAACCACTTTAAAAACCATGTCTCTTTTTTAACTTGTTCCTTTATATCTTGGCTGCTTGTTAACTTTATCCTTTTCTGTTGAACAAAATCCTGTGCATATAGCATTTCCATTCAAGGCGCTCCACAGCGCGACTTCTCCTGGACAAGACCTAACAGGTACTATACGAATCTATGCCCTCGCCAATGAGACACTTTTGCTTCGGCATCCCTCTGCTGCGGGTTAACTCATTGCTCACGACGGCCCTCAAAGCCAACTGTAATAAGCCGATTATAAGCCATCAAGAAAGCCGACTATAGCCATGGCAGTTCATTACGGCGTTCGGCTCGCCGGCAACCGTGAACCTACTTTAAGCCCCAACATAAGGTGTGGCCAGCCAGGGGTAGTTCACGGTTGACGATCGGCACCCACGCTAGCCAGCCATAGTAAATCAAATAATACCCATGATTACGGGCCATAAAGGCCCGGGTAGTTATTGTGCGCGATCTCGGCTCCGATGTGTCTTAAGTACGACTGTGGTAAAAAAGATTAACTCCCCGTGGAGGCATAAGATGGGTGACAAATGTCTCCAAGACCCACAGCTAGGGAAAGTGACTACAAAACCTGTTTGCCATGAACTTAAGCACATCGAAGGCCTTCCGTGATTGGAAGTTTTACTATTTCGCACATTTCAATTTTATTTAAATTTTTTTTTTCCTCCTATCCTCTGTAACAATCCCGAAGTACAGGACACAGAATAGGAGACATTCGCTAATGGAAGAAGATACTCACAGCAAGACACTGGACCGCATTCCATACTCAGTCACGCAAGACATTCGAAGCTGCCACCTACAAATAAAATATGAAGGGCGGTATTTTCTTCTTTCTTGTATAAACACGTGGCAATAATTTATTCACACATCACACTAACATTGCAGGACATGAAATTATGTTTTAAGCAAGAACTTGACATCAAACACAATTGAATTACAAGCATACGCATAGCTATATTTCTCATACAACATGTCAAAATAGCAAAAACATTCAAAAATGACAGAATCAGCTTAAGTTAAAAAATTACACGTCAAAAATAATATTGTTTATTACAAGTAGCATAATTACAACCTAAAAGTTACGTTATTGTTTTGAGACTAACATATACAACAATGTCAAGTCCACAAAAAGATATCTAGGTCAAATCAAGGAGCCGGCTGCGTCGGAGTTTCATCCTTGTCCTGTTGCCCACCTGCCCGGTCAAAGAAAGAATTCATTAGTGATAAGCAACCAGGTTAATGGAAAGACTAGAAAGGAAGACTTACCCGCACCTACTTCCTGACCATCCTGGTCATCATCCTCTACTTGCACACCTGCCTCCTCAGCAGCAAGCAGCTGCATACCCTCCTTCACTGCCACCTTCTCCTCCTTGGTAAACTGGGTAGTGACCACATCCATTCTGAAGACCGCGCCACCCTCTTTATCCGCATCAGCCCTATCCTCCTCCAAGGCCCGGAGATAAATCCTGGCCATAACTCGGGGGTAATCATCCATCCAGGATAAATTACCCTGCTTCCAAGTGCGGAAATACATATCCTGGAGCATCTCATCCATCATCCCCTCATTTTCCTCAAGCTCCCTTATTCGGACTTCAAAAGCACGCAGCTTAGCGACGGCAGCATCCCTCTCCAATCGGTATCGTGAGCGGTCAGCCTGAAGGGATATCCTCATTGCCTCCATCTCCTCCTTCAACCTGGACTGAGCGAGCTCCACGGCCTCAAGTCTCCCCGATAATTCCTGCGCCCGCTCGAGGTCCGCTTGTCGAACCTCATCCATCCTCGTGATGGCCATGTCAATTCGCTCCTTGCAGGCGGCCTCCATTTTTCGCAACTCTGCCCTGCTGGCCTCTTCCATGGTCTTCTTCAGTTGCCTGGATGCGGCCTCGTGCTGAGAAATTTGGATGGCTTGATCGGCAAGCTGCTTAGCCTGGTCAGAGACCATTAACCGTAGCCGAATGTTGGCATCCCAATTTCCTCCCCGGCCTTGACTAGTCGGGCATGATGCTCCATCAATTTCCTGGTCTCCTCAGCAACTCGGTCAATATTCGCCTTAGCTTCATCCCCCAGAGTTACAACCTGGGTAGTAAGCAAATCGAGGTCCAGGGACTTAGCTTCGTCAAGCACCCGTACCATAGGATTGCGAGGGAGAAGATGCTCACCAGTAACCTCATCGAAGGAGATGTCATGAGAGGCCGGGTCCAGGTCTGGATGGCCCGCAAACGGGTTATGAACCAAGCTAGGGTGATCTATCGGGGTGAAGGTTGGATTCTCAGACGGATGTGGGGAAGGCATAAACTCAGTATCATCCTCCGTAATATCGTGAATAGGCTGGAGTGGGGCCGGAAGGCCAGGACGAGATTCAAACGTAGATCGACTCATCTTTCTCTTTTGTACATCTTCTTCAATAACTCCAAGAAGAGGACGATAGTCGACTACGTCTCCAGGACGGTTAGTAGGAGGCTTCGGCTTGGCGGAAGCTTTGAGGAGTTTTAATTGTTCAAGCTTGTGCCGAAGATCTGAGGTCTTGGCCGTTTTGCCCGCTCCTAGAATAAAAACCAAGTGTCACCAGCATGTATTGAGCCATCATTCAAGAATTAAAAAGAATAAAGAGAAATCCACCTTGATTCGCAGAAGTTGCCTCAGTAGAAGCGCTCCCGGAAGATAAATCGGCGCCGGTCCCGACCTTACTAGCTTTCTTGGACTTCTTCGTTTCCTCCAACTCTTCGAAGGCTTGGCGGAGAGCGTCATCTGTCCATTCTTGAATCACGCCCGCATGCCCGGGAGGCAAAGCCCCGGTGCCATCACCACCCTGTCCTTCGACACCATCGCCACCGTGACGATCACCGTCACCTTCTCTACCACTTCCGCTCTCCGCCTCACCTCCTTCGTCCTCACCTTTTTCCTCCTCTTGAACATCCGGATGTGTGCTGGGAGAGGGTCCATCGGACTTCTTGAGTTTCTTCCCCCTGGCGACTGGATGCGGCGGGAAGGGTCTTCTTTTGCTGCTTTTAGCCGTGGCCCCTCCTGTAGCTTTGGCGGCTCTCTCCTCAACCGTATCTCTTTGCTTAACCACGGACTGATGTGGAAGGATCAGGTTATGCCCCAGAAGTGTAGCATTCCTGATCAAGTAAGAAGCCGACCTGTCCCTTCCCGTAATGGCTTCTATTTCCACAGCCATCTGAACCAGGCAATCATTTTCCACGACCGCAAATCCACCTGTCGCTAGCAAGAAATAAAAACACATGAGAAGAGGCATTGCAGTCAGAACGGAAATTATAAATAAGCTTAAGACTTACAGCTAGAAGTGAAGCGACGGATGGAAACAGAGTCATCCTTGATAAAAAAACCATTCTTTCTTAAACATGCTGAACTTCGAGTATATGTCCAGGACCGGCTTGAAAGATACGGCTGATTCTAAGCTAATGTATGGAGACCCCTTCTTATAGCCTCTCAGATTGTACTAGTACCGGATCTCCCGGTTGGAGGGAGGACACCCGTACCTCCTCTGGAAAATGACAAACAGGCTCACCAAGATGGCATAGGAATTAGGCTGAAGCTGAAATGGAGCTACCTTCAAGTAGGTGATGAAGTTGATTATCCAAGCATTGATCGGGGGAATGGCCCCACATATACAATGGTACCGACTATAGGCGAAATACCCTTCGGGGGGATTATATGGCATCACTCCCTCCCCCGGCAAAAGCATGCGTGCTCTGTCAATCCCAAAGGAGCGGGAGATAACATCAAGCTGCTCGCCTTTGAGAGAGCTTGGGAAACAATCAGGAAGTGAGTTCAGAAGCTCCTGAGGGCCATACCCATCTACTAGTGACCTCGGGGTGGGCCCATGACGTCCCAGTCCTGACTGAGCCGGGGGCACATCGGAAGGATCTTCTCTGTCCTGAGATTTCTTCTTTTCTGATCGGGTTTCAACTTTATGAGACATTATCTGCAACACAAAAGAGTACATTATTAAAACAAAGGATGTAGAGATATAAACAAGCAAGTGCGTATAATCTAGAATTTCATTTGTAATTCGAAACATGAAAGTTTACAAAGTCATTCGGCAGTTCAAGGTTACAAAGTCATTCGGCAGTTCAAGATTACAAAGTCATTTCGGCAGTTCGAGGTTACAAAGTCATTCGGCAGTTCAAGGTTACAAAGTCATTCGGCAGTTCAAGGCTACAAGGTCATTCGGCACGCGAAATCCACGAGTCCATTCGGTTAGGCAAATTGAAAGTTCATCCAGCAGAAGAGGGCCTCACTTGGTCCTGCTGTTGAAGTATGGTTCGGTGCTCGTTTGATTCGGCAAAAGCAAAAGCCTTGGTTCAGCTAGTACAGAATAACAGGGGCATGAGGCTCCTACTTATAGGCAAACATGGGCGACCGAACCAACCGGTTCGGCGGTTGAAACCGAACGAACTAAAACAAAGCGAGACGCATGCTGGCATGTGCCCCACTTTGGGGGGCAAATGTTGGACGAAGTCCCACCGGACCAAGACCACCGAATCAAACCCAACTCCACTCCCCTCTCATCACCGAACCAGCTACCTCATCCACTGCCGAACCAAGAAGCGAGGAAGATCACCACCGGACCAACCTACTCCACTGCCTGCCGAACCAACCTACTCCACTGCCTACCAGACCAGCCTTCACCGAATCAAACACAAACCTCTTCTCCACTGCCTGCCGAACCAGCCTCTACCACTCCTACCACCGGACCAATACACTAGTACCAGTCCCACCGAATCAAAACCATCACCTGACCAAGTTCCACCGGACCAAATCCCACCGGACCCAGGGCGTTCCAGACCAACTTTGCCAGGCCAGATTGTATCAGCCCAGGCCCACCAGCAGCTATATACATCCAAGACCCCTAACCCCAGCCTCACTCTATAAATAGAGGGGCAGGGGTACAACAATGGGGGACAAGTTGGAGAGCTCAAGCACGGATAGAACTTTCAAACAACTTTCTTATACTTGTATCAAAGCTTTGTACTTGTAATTTGAAAAGTAAAGGAGAATAACATATAAAGTGGACGTAGGAACATTCTGGCCGAACCATTATAAATCTGCGTGTCTTTTACAGTTTAATCCCTGCTTTTCGTATATTCGCATAAATCACCCAGATCACTAAGAACAACATAAAATCAATTAAATCATACGACTTGGAGGTGTTTGTCCATTTTTTGTGCAAACACCATTCATCAAAACGTTGTTCTGACTGCTCCTCCTCGTTACAACCCATATGATAGCATTAGAGGGACATGTTCTGGTACAAGGCAGGAACGGTAAAAGGATAGATATCTATATGCATCCTCAACATTGACAAGGGCACTAGAGATCAAAGATGTCAACATTAGTCAGTAATCATACGTTTTATTATACTTTACTATTCCGCTATGATTTTTATTAATAATGCTCTGATATTTTTTTATTTACAGGATATCAATACCAATGATTCGTACTTTGGTGGACTTGGGTTTTCGATTTAGCGAAAATTCAGGCCCACTGAGGTGCGGTTTGTTACATGTGATATCAGAGCTTAGGTTTATCAAACTTAAGAATTAGCATACGATGTCTGAATATATTTGTAATTTTTACTATAATTATACATATTATTCGCCAAACTTTACAAATTACGACTTTAAGAATAGTTGCAACCATATTCTAAAAACATGGACAGTGCACTTTGAGTTGGAACAATATATGAATTTGAATACATACACATATCATGATTACCTCATGGAAAGTAAGTTGTACTAAAAGGCGTTGACTTAAAAAAAGCATGAATGCGACATTTGGAAGGGTCCTTGAAGCTGGATAGCATTTGACTCCCTTATAGAGCATAGATATCTATGGTTGTATATTCCCACGGGATGGCCGATCGATGATGTACATTAGATCCAGATGAGGGGAAAGTAAGAATCTATATGTTGAAAATATCTGGAAATAAGAATTAAATATGTTCCCAAAGGAAGGTATGTAGACATCGCTCCAAGATGATAACCGAATTTTTACATTTTTAGGAGAAGATAAATCAAAAGGTAAGCTAAAAAGAAGAAAGCCCAAAATAAGGGATAAATAAAACCACTCTAAGACCAACTCCATATAAAAGAATTTAAAATAAAAAGGGTTAAAATATATAAATACACACACACATGTGTGTGTTTGTGTATTTAAAATGGTTTTCAAGGGATTGATTTAAAAGTAGAAAACCCTATTTTTGAAAAGTAAGTAAAGATTAATAGTTATGTAGAATAAAAAATCCTTTTAATTTTAAATAAAAATTTATCGTAAATAATAAAAATTAGTTAGATCAGAAAATTTTAGATAAAATGGGTTTTAATAAAGGAGTATTTCTATTGAGAAAATATAGAGCGTATGCATAGCTTGCTAATTTTTTGGAGAATTTTTTTTGTAAAATTCTTTTTAAGGATGGACAATTGGAATTGGTAAAAGATTTAAATGGGGTAAATAAAACAGGAAAGAAGACAAGAACCTAAAAGTAGAGCGGTAGGCGTGTGCACTGCTATGGGTAGATATGAATGTTTCAGAATTGTCAGAATGAAGATGAAGAAGACAGAGACGGAACGGAAGGACGTCAATTATAATTAGTATAAGCGATTCGACCGTACTAAAAAAGGGTCAAGGTTCAATATGAATCATATAGGCCAGGAGTGGTCGACCACTTGGGAACGACCGTTCGACTGGTAGCGGTTGACTGCCCTAAGACTAATGGCCAACCGATTATGGGTATCAGGAGTGACCCGAACCGTGAACGCAACGTATAGTCGCGTCCAGGTCGAATGTTCCTTTCATTCTTTCATCTTCCCCAATTCTATCACCCCTGAATCCTCCTCTTTCCTCCTTAAACTCAGTCAGCCCACCCTAAACTCACTGACGAATGTCGACGTCAACTGTAGCAGCATCTAGCATCCCAGAAGAAAATGACGCTCCACCCGATTTAGCCCTAGATCCAGATCGATAATCTTCCACCAAACCGAAAAATGGCACCTCCATGAAGTATCATCTCCTCTCGCTAGGTCTGTCCCCACAAGAGATTGTGTGGCTCCAAAATAACAAAGAAAGGGTAAAAAGCTACCATGATTTGGCAGATTTTTCATTTCTCCAAGGGCGTCCAGTGAAGTTCGGAGACTTCACCACATATGATTTGGAGGGTCTATTTCAGGCACAAGATTACTATCGATTCCTAGCCACGATATGTTTGAGAGAGAAGACTATCCACGCTACATACATCTATTTTATGCTAATTTGGAGTATTTGTTCAAAGAGGATGAGAATAACTTCACATCGGACGCAGAAGGAGTAGATATTTGGATGGAAGATCAGCAGTTTAGAGGGATTCTACACATCTCCATCTTAGGAAAGGATCTAAAGTATATAGATACTTTTGATCCAGCTACACTTCAACAGATCTTCCATAAGGGTGTAGGTGTATGTTAGTTAACAAGATGCGGGACTAAGCCAATCTGGTCACCAGCATTGTTTAGCACAACATCGTCCCTAAGACAGGGAACTTCGACCAAATTTACTCCCGATGCAGAAGGCCACCTTCGCCATCATACATGGTATTCAAGTGAATTGGACAAAGGCGATCATGTTTCATTACATAGGACCATGCATAGGGATGTGGAGGAACTATCTCCCATGCTGTCATCTTTTCACTCATGTTCTTCGATAGCACAGAGTTAGCGTCCGAGGAGAGCCGATGCAGAAGAAGGCACCTGCGCCATTGGATAGGTCCTCCCTTAAGAGGATGGGGATTGGAGAGGCACCTGCAGAGTTTGGAGCATAGAAGGAGGCAGGGCAGGCACGTATGGATTGAGCTCCTTGGTTGGAATAGGAGGCCACAGAGCCACAACCATAAGCTCCAGGGTATTGAGCGATCCGAGATTCTCAGACCTGGATTGAGGTCGAGTTGTAAGAGATAAGGACGTAGCTGTAGGAGACACGAGTAAAGTAGCGATGCCAGGGTTGCACGATTGGATGCATATAAGCCATGCTCCGATCATTCGGTTGTGGCAGTAGTTCAAGCTCTCGTGGAGGAGCAGAGCCATCCCGTAGCCCTAGGTAATAGTAGTAATAGTAGTAGCAGTTGTTATTTCATAATAGCATTTATTTTCTTTTAGGTTTGGGTTATAACCATTTTTTGTTTCTATTTTTATAAAATGCATATGATGTTAATGAGTATTTCCTTTTTATTTGTTTTCGGTGTTGACCACGATATTTATTGGAAAATGGTAAAATAAGGAAATCTCATAAAAGACACTTAATTTATGCAAAAGAAAAGAAAATTAGAACAAACTATAAGTTTATAAAATAAATTAGAAAATTTATTTAATTAGCTACTAAAAGAAAAGTAAAGTTAAGTCCCAAAAAGTGTTAAATTTTTAGGAGATAAATTTTTGCTAGCAAAGGATGGGAAAAGATTTTTACGAAATCACTGGTCACTGTCCTTATGCCTTAAAAGTTAAAATTTATATATTAACTTGTGTGATGGCTATTGTTTTAAAATGAAAGAAAAAGTTTTGAAATTGGAAATTTACTGTGTAATAGGGTAAAGTCAATCATGGACGTTAAACCATTTACTAAATCCCGACTACGTAAGATTTGGCTTAATTTGTTTTAAAAAGATAAAAACGAATACTTTGGAAAAAATTTGTTCAAAATTCTTTGGTTTTAAAAATAATTTATGATTTTTTTAGAAAATGAGTTTAAAATTTTAAAATTTCCAACTATTTTTAAAATTTGGTTGGAAAATATTTTGAGCATAAAAGAGGGAAATTTAATTTTTGAAATGCCACATGCTTAGCATAGAAAAGTCGACGGCCTAGCAAATATGAATCTTACTGTGTAGCAAAAGTGATAGTAAATAAATTATAGTTAGTGACCATGGAAAAATCTAGTTTAGCTTTGGAATCTCTTTTTCCATAGCTTGTTGATAGGCGATCAAACTTGTTTTAAAATAATTCTGTTTTAAAACTCTAAAGAGAAGGTTCCAAAGTGCAGCATAGTGGGTGCACGAGAGGTGATGGAAATATGGAAATTTCCATCTAAACCCTTTTACGTCATAAGAATATAAGTTTAGAAAATTGAATTTTCTCAAAATTTTGAATGTTAGAAATGGTGTGCTAGGAATTGGATGGTAGGGATTCGATGCAAAAATCGGTTGAGTTATACATCTATTCGTAGAAGCGTTGGAAAAATTGAATGCGAAAACAAAAATTTTGATTTTCAAAAATTTTCATATATATAGAACTGCAAGTATATAAGATTGTTTGCACTATATTTTCAAAATTATATTAGAGAATATTGTAACAATCCACACCTCAGTGGGCCCGAATTCTAGCAAAATCGAAAACCCAAGTCCACCAAAGTACGGATTGATGGTATTTGGTGCCTACAAATAACAAGAGCATATCAGAGCACTCTCGATATAAATTCATAGAGGAATATTAAATTATAATAAACATATAATTATTGACCAAGACCGACACCTTTAATCTCTAGTGTACTTGTTAGTGCCAAGGATGCGTAAGGAAATCTGTTCCTCCACTATTCCCGCCTTGTACCGGTACATGTCCCTCTAAAGAAACCATGTGGGTTGTAATAAGAAGGGGGTCAGAACCACGTCCCAGTGACTGGTAAATTACATGCTTTATACATAACACTAGTTTATGCCGATTTCCTTCCATTGAATGTTAAGTCTTTTGTTATACTTAGTCGTTTTGTGTAATGAACCGAGCTTTTCGACCCTCGAAAATCGACATCCATACGTTCACTGTATAGTATGCTGAATATTCAAGTGCCATGTATACCAATTTCTAGGGGTGAAGAAGAAAAAAGACAGAAGAAAACAGAAACAACAATACAGAATCTCATAATCGCAGCGGAACAAAAAATAATATATAATAACAGATCTTTATACAAAGCAACTATAACTGTAATATATATACAATCATTAGAGTACAACAGTCAACAATCAATCTGGACAGTTATAATAACTTGTCCTCACATGTACTGAATATACATCGTAACACACATAGCGGAAATAACCAAGTACGTGTAATACGCCTGAAATCCTCTAGCTCATCTCCTGAGCTCCATAGCATCCTAACCTGGATCTGCAATACTCGGTCTAACACGAGCATCATAATAAAATAACACCTGAGTCAGTCTGGAAAACCAGCATGAGAATTTTTTTTTTGAATTTTTATCGTTATCAAAATCCTTTGAAAACAAAGGTTTCTCGTAAGACCACACCATACATAAATACGACAGGTTTTTACCTTACGATAACCAAAACATTTTATATCAAAATCCTCTGAAATTATAATAGTCTATAGAAAATAAACTATAAAATAGCTGAAATGCTTGCATCTTAAATTTCAACATAGTTGGGCACAATCAAAACTGTACAAGCACGAATTGGAGAATGGATTCCATATAATGATTGGGCTACTGGGGTACCGCCCTTCACAGTACTCCTCTAGAAAAATGTACCGAGATTGTACCTAACGATCCCTACCAACACAAGACCGGCCTACCCCTGGCTGGATAGTACCGAATATGTTATCACCCCAGGTGTTCCCACCCTATCGAGCGCTCTCTTTTCCATGCACAACCATATCCGTAATTATAATATATCCGAGGGTATCTAGAAAAGTGATAACATACCCTACTTGGGTGCGACCCACGTAGTCCTGCTTCATCTCCCCTGTTTTAGTCATTCCAAGTTGATGAAGCTTGAGGCTATGTATTACCTTAAGAATACCATTCATACTTAGAATGCTAACACTGCCTTCTAGGCAACAATGCAATGATAGCATTCATCCATACAAGTTGTTCTGGGTCTGAACAAACCAATCTCTTCAAAATCACCGTCATCATTATCATTATGAAGTCACAATTCGTAACGCATAAATTAGATCGAAGTGGTTTTAGATAATTAAATCTGATTCCGATCTCTTCGAAACTATTAACGAATTTGGCCAGATTTGATAGTCGGTTATTTAACTATCAATTTACACACATAAACAGTCACCAGGCCCATAATTTATTAAATCTTTTCAAAACATTCATTTCAAATAACTTTACACAGATATATAATCAAATCTCTTTCAGTATTCCAACATTTGAAAACAATCTCAAATCCTTATATCCTTAACGGGATATTTTCAAACCATATCAACACTTAGAAATATTTCCAAATTCAATTTATAATTCATTACTTAGAAAACATTTCTAGATAAATCATTTCATTGTTATAATATTTTCAAAACCTTTCATTTCCATGCTTAAGAAATATGATAAGAAAAATTTCCAAAACCCATTTATAATATCAATACTTAGGAAATTTTCATAACTTATATTGATTGTACGAGTATAATTTCAAAAACAAAGGAAGATTTCCCTTTTACCCACTTAATAAAACATTTCCAAATTCATTCGCAATTTCTCAACCCATTATAGCTCATTTTATAAATTTTCGGAGTCAATTTCCGATTCTCTTTACAATTTCCAGGAAAACTCTTGATTATACTTATTTATAATCTCATCTGACAGTTTATAATTCTTTTATGAATTTAATTTCATTTCTGAAGTTCTTGTATCTAACCATTTAGGAAATTTCTTAAGTTTTCAGAATTCATTATAAGACTTCTCTTATAAAATCACATCGGTTAAATAAAACCTGGTTTACAAATATTCTTTGAAAATACTTATTTTATATATATAGAGTTTTGGAAAGTGACAGAAATTTATTTATAAATACTCTCGAGAGTAATTTATTTTCAAAACACGTTTTAAATAATTATTTAAAATACCAAAACACTATTTAGTAACAACAATATCTAATTCCATTTCATCTATAAATAAAATCGATTCTCACAGCATATTATAAAAATTAGAATTTATCAACTACTATAAAATATTTGTATAACCAACTTCCCGAAATATTCCAATATTAAAACAGTTTTAGACTACATAGTTTAATAAATAAAAATTTCTTTTTAAAACAAAACTTAACTTCTCTATAAAATTTAACATAACCATTTTACATTTATAAATCTCTCTCGATTTATCACAAATCGATTTTCATTACGAATTTCACAACTATTTCCAAATTCCAAAACAAGATTCACTATTCCTTTCTAAACTGATTTCCCATATCTCATTTTAAATTCACACGGTGAATTTACTTTCCCAATTTATCAAATGATAAACATTATAATTTATTTATAAATATCGTTTATAAATTTTATAAACTCATTTCTAGTCTATAACAGATTTATATTAACAACTCCATTTATAAATCCATTTCTATTTAAAATCCCATTTTCAAATCTATTTCCCAATAAATTCCAATTTGTTTCTCAAATTCATTTAAAATTCCGATTTCAACTTCTTTGCCGTATTTTTGAGAAATACTACTGAAAATTCATTATACGAATTCTTTATCAATTATTTTAAAATCTTTGTTTTCAACTCTTTTGGAAATAGTTAAGTAAAAATCGAAAATCCAGTTATTAATTCTATTCAAATCCATTTCCATTTAAAAATCCAAAAATTCATTATAAACATTCCATTTCCAAAATCGCTTTTGAATTTCCTTTTTAAAATTCAAAAATATTATTTATGGTATTTATACTGCCAAAATTAAGGCCAGTGCTACTATAGTATTCAATCAATCAAATCACACAACAATCCATAATAGATTATTCAATTACATCATATATCACTATATATGAAAAACAATCAATATACTTTTGAGGAATCCAGTTGGATTCCCCCAAACTGTTTCCCTGCATCCACAGATGTTATATAACATAAAATACCAATCCCGCTTTGAGGCGTGATATCGCAGTAATATAGGGTCATCCGCAATTATGCGGGCGGCATAGTGTCTCATCCGCTCCAATCGGCGGCCAACTACTAATATATATACTACTATATATAATAAAACATCCAACTAATAATAATTTTTAAATTCATCCAATCAACCAATAATTAAATTTTAACATTTTATATTAACACCAATAATCCAAATGAGTGAGATTTACTCATCTTGATTTTTAGTTATCGACCAAACGTTTTGAATTTAAAATTAAAAAAGCATTTAATTTTAAATCCAAATTCCTGCTAGCTCCAATCGACTCCAATCCAATTCCTATTCGTAGGATCTGCTGACACGAACCCAATGCAGCTTGTTTCGTGCAAAAAGGACCTCGTACGAACAAATTATGATATTAATAAGATATTACGATTTATATAAACTATTTTACAAATTCATTTTATTTCTATTTATTTTAAATACCCAAATTTAATCCTGGCCGTTCATTCCTCCATTGCAGATCTGAGTCGCCCTCCTCTTCTTCGCACTTGCTCAAACTACCAGGCTAATCACGCACTCATAGCCGCTGACCATCCATCGATTTATGCTCCTCCATTTCGACGTTTATGCCCGATCAAACACTCCCATTCGAACGCCCACGCCCCAACGCCCCCATGGCCCTGATAAAGACGAGCTCGGCTACTCCAGCGACGAGAAAAATGCCATAAAGAGCAGCACGAACGCAGCCAGATCTGGCCTCCAAACGACGATGATAACTGAAATCCATCGTTGGATTTGTAGAACTCACCAAGTTCTTCGATTCCCTAGTTGAAGTCTCGGCCAAAAACTACATGATGGGGATATAAATGAGGAAGAAGGTTCAAAGATTTGTGGCCATTGAAAGGGATTGTGGTGCTTGTGACCTAATTTGACATTAGGGTTTGAAATTGAAAGGATAACGGTCCTTATATAGGCAACGTTTTAAAACACCACACCGAATATTTTCCAACCGCCAAATGAAGCGTGTCGTCTGGCATTTTTATGTTTTACCCCCATTTCGAACACAATGAAATATATATCGGAGGCCAATTCCATCGTATTTGGAAGATAGGTTTTCGAATCGATTTATTTTAAATTAAATTTACTTAAATTTATTTCTGCACGTATTAGCTTCGCATGACCAAACGGTAACTCTAATTGCTACGAAATTTGAAATCCGATAATAATACATTATTTTGGATCAAATGGAACTGGTTTCGTCAAATTCCGAGATTGTGCCCCAGAAGGCTATTTTCACTTGATAATTAAAATGAGTTATTTTCAAAATCGAGTAAATCACTTTTAAATCTAATTTAAAAGTTTTTATTACCTTCATTCTTATTAATAGAAATTTAATAAGCCTTTAAAATTACTTTTTGTAACGACCCGATATTTTCAACCATTCGCGTCCGCACATGTCGGACTTGAATTGCTCAAAATATCAGATAGTTAATTTATATTTGGCAAAACTCAGCATATACAGTAAATAAAATAATCACAGAATCACAGACATAGAGTATTATAGCAGAATGCAGCGGAATATATTAATAAATAGTAGTTCATGAAGCTACTACAATAACAAAGTCTCGAATACAATAGTCAAATAACAAAATTTGAATACATCACTGGAATCAACCGAATGACTGAAAGGTGAATCGATAGTTGGATCTCCAAGCGAAGCTCCAAACTCCAAAGGTGAGTCTCAATTGTTGTATCACTCAGTTTGACCCGAGCGTAAAGCAAAACACAAAACACTCGAGTCAGGATTAACATTCTTATATCAATAAATCCAACTCAAGTGAAATATCAACCGAAATCCAAGTAACTTAAAGGATGTTTGGGATAACCATCCTCTAAGGATCCTTGGAACTATCTACTATGTAGAAATATACGCTACTAACATCAAAACGTCATTATAACACCATGGTCATTTCAAAATAATTTATACTTCAAAACCAAAATATCATTTCCATTTCAAATATATATATTTCCAAATTATAGTACTTTCAAAACTAAATTGATAATTTCATATATATTTTATTTTAGCTTCATTATTATTTAGTTTTGAAATATTCACTTAATAAATCCATTATCATTTAAATAACCTTAAATTACATTAAACTACATATTTCCTTCGATTTGTTTAAACTTGACAAACCATTTAATCACTTTAAATCAAAATCAAGTTATAAAATCATATCTTAAAACCCTCAAATTCAATAAGTTTCAAACCGATTTAATTAAATAAAATTCTTAATTAAATACAATTTCGAATAAATTCAAATTTATCTTTCCAACCTTAACTTATAGAATCATTATAAAAATCTATTTTTTATAAAATTTTTAGAATAAATACTTAAACATATTGTATTTTACTTAAATCAAACTTGACTAAATTTAAAGCTTATTATTAAATCTATTTTGTATTAAAACTTATTCATGTTCATAATATTTTTAATTTTAAATAAAACCATATATATTTCCTTTCAAAACAATAGAAAACATTTTAAAATATTTATATATAGACCAACGGTGTTTGTATAAAATTTTCTATCCCATAGTCAAGTGATACAGATATTTATCATTTCAATCCGTAATTTAAATATATACGGGTATATATCATTTCAACTCACAATCCTAAATTCAATTCAATGAAAATCGCTTGGGTCTATCATTTCAACCCATAACTATTTTTTCCTATTCTACAGATCGTTCGGGTATGTATCATTTCAACCCATAGTGAATTCTATACTAACAGGGAACTTGTAGAGTGATAACAGATATGATAATAATATAACATGCATATATCATCAATATAAATAACATATAATAGTGTCAGGTGTCACAGGTGAACAGATACAGATAATAGCATATATAAAGCAATGTAACTAACTAACAGTAGATAATTTCAATTGTCGTTTCAATTGAAATTAAATTTAATAAATATGAGAATGTTAATCGTGAGTGATTTCTCACCTTTTGAGGCTGGAGAGGATAGACAATGAAATTGTGTTACAAAATGCTAGCACGCCTTCCAAAGCAGAGCTATATTGGCATGAATTTGACAGACAAAGCTGATAGATAGAGAATTGATAAGAACAAATCAAATCAGAATTGATGAAGATAGATGGTATAAGCGAATATATATATAACTATATATATATAAAATCATATTCTAAATTCAAACACATTAAAAATTAAATATAATGTATTTCAAATCCATTACCACAAATTAAAACACAAATATTAGATGCAACATATATACATAATATATTTAAAATCAATACTTATATATTATAAACTTAATTTATAAGTATATATATAAACAAGCCGTACATCATCGTCTTATGTGTACCCAAGTAGTAAGTTATATATATATATAACTACATAAATGTTAATACTTTTCAACATACATATACAAACTGACTCATTTATACTTTTATGTTTTAAACAAATTTATCTGCAGACAATAACTGCAACCTAAATTATAAACAAGTTAAACTTTGAAATATTCAAAATTGAAACTTTTATAACTCATATACAAACTGTGATACATAAACTAAATTATGTAGACATATATATATTTGAACTTAGTATATCCCTGCTCAGATTTACACACAATTGTATACAGTAACACAAATAGAACATATATATTTTTCTAGGTATACATATGTAACTATCTATATATATATACTATAACATTATGAAATATATACTAATATATAACAAATATGAAATTTAAGATCAAAATGATAATATATAACTCATATAAATTCATATGTAAATATAAACAGATTGCTGATCTGTTATAACATATGTATATTGAATATGTACAAGTATAGTTTGAAATAGCTTATTCATTCTAACAAATTAATACATATATACTTATATATAACTTATACAAATATATATATATATATATATATATGCAAACCAAAACAATATCACTTATATCTCAACCAAACATATATATACCTTACATATTATTATGCAAACTGATATTTTATAACCTTATATAAACAAATGTTTATATAGACATATATATAAAAATTAAATTCAATATTATAAAAAGTCCATATAACTCATTTAGGCAACATATATATCACTGACAATATATAATAGTATAACCTATATATATACTTATATACAGTAAAACACATATACCCAAGTAACATAATATGAAACTCAATATATATATACAATATATATATAAATATATATATATATATATATATATACTTACATACTTTCAAATTGATGGCAGCAATTCAATGGGAGGAACGACAACTTGGAGGGGAAGACAAGGAGGAGAGGAGGCACGACTACAGGGATCGGGCGGTGCAGGAGAGAGGGGAAGGCTGAGCACAGGGGTTCGCGGCATGGGTTGCGTGCTAGGAGCTGCTGATGTATGGTGAGGTTGAAAAGTGGCTTCGGTGGTGGGTATTTGTGAAGAGGATGAACGTGTTTCACGTGGGTTGCCAGCTAAAGGGGAAGAGCGGAGGGAAGCTTGCGATGGTGGTTCGGAGAGGGCCACGTGGGGACTAGCTATGGTATAGATCTGGGAAGAAGTAATGTAAGCTTGATTATTTATATACTTTATTTATCTTTGATAATGTAAGTAAAGAAGAAATAGGAAAAGGCAGAGCAATACGAACCAGAGATATGTATTGGGACCAGTGGAAAAGCAAAGGTCTCATCTGCTGAATTCAAGCATATGAATGACAAACGGCTAATTGATGAATACGTTTGAAAATGAATGGTCATTGCAAACTAAAAGACGTACCAGTGTGGTTAACCGTTTTGCGAGTTTTGCCACGTACCAGACACCAAAACACAGAATTGAATATACCACAGAGATAAGCACGACGAGACGATTAAAACGGTATACAGGTATCAATGGTACAATCATCCAATCAAATGTCGATAATCGGTACCGAAAATGCTGCTATTTTGCTAGAAATAAGATAAACGGAGCAACAGCAGTCCAAATTTGAAGAACAGAATATGCCGTCTAACTCAGAAGATGATTTACAAATTTATTATATAAAAATATTCAATTTTGGAAAATATATTATCATTAGATGTTAACTGATTTAACTTGAAATAAAATTCCATATTATTAATTGAAAATTTACCATTTGCTATGTTTAAGTAGACGTATTCCAAATATCAAATTTTCAATTCAAAATTTTATTATTTAAAATTCACAAATATTCAGTTAATTATGTTATTAAAACCATTAAAATTTACGGGTCGTTACACTTTTACTCAAATAAAAATCCCAAATTCAATTATTTAAACAATTTCAATTATTAATTTTCACCAATTAAATTATCCAATAAATCACTATTATTGAAATTGAAGTTATTTAATCTATAAAATTAACTTTTCAATATTTAAAATTAATTAAATATTCCAATTCCAAATAATCAAAATTCTGGGTCATTACATTCTCCCCACTTAAAAGAATTTCGTCCCGAAATTGGTAAGGTAGGACGAATGATCCAAACCCATTACTTTTCAAAAACCCACTTAGTTAACTTGCTATTTCACTTTTCTAAATCTTTTAGTTCCATTCAAAACAATTAGTTTCCATTCCTACATTATAACCCTTTATTTCTCGGTTAAATTCAAAATATCAAATTTTAGTTAACAAAAAAATTAAAAAAAATTTAAAATTTATCTAACACCCAAAAGTTTCCAAATTTTTTGGTAGTCTCCCTTGTATGGAGAGCATTTTCCAATATGACAAATATGATATAAAGATATACATCGGTTCTCATGGCCGGAAAATGCAATATATATCAATATTTTTTTTTCGCATTCAAATTTCATAAGCGTACCTTATTTTAGCATTATTAAGCGAGTTCACTTAATTTATATGCAATTGCACAACCAAAATCAAGCCAAATAGTCTTCTTGTACCTGCACTTACTCAAATAAAACCCATAAGTACCAAAATCATGAAATTTAACAACATTCCATTTACTTAACTAGTTAAACATGCCATTTGCATAAACCAACATGTTACACATGTATTTATAAACAACTTCAAGTTTCCAATATTAATTTAGTTACATTCCATCGATTTATATACCATTCCATTCAATTCGAATGATTCACAACCAAATTATTTGCATTCAATTCATATTCACACACATTATGTTTATATCCGTTTCAAATTGATTCTAAATCAATTTATTCACTTTCCATTTGTTTGCATAATTTTGTTTATTTCCTTTACTGTCGAACAACACTTTTCTTTTATGCAAATTCAGTGATATTCATTTAATAAAATAGGCACTTAAGTTTGTAACCATTTTAAATTGATTCTAATCAATTTATCAATTTCTATTCATTCACATTCAATTTATTCACGAAATCTTGTTCACTTCATTTTATATTAACGGCGTTTCATTCCATGTCAATTTATTTATGAATCACTTCATAAAATTAATATTAAGGTGTATTATAACCTTTTATACGTTGCTTATTTTCATTTCCACTTCAAAATTTAATTCCATACTCAATTTCATTTACATAACATCTCAAACCATATTCAATTTATTTACACTTACACCAAGCTCATTTTTAACTTAAGTCATCGCTATTTCAATCCATTTCCATTTATTCTACAACATTCCAAAATATATTTATTTTGCTTACATTTAAGTTGAATTCCATTTATAACTCAAGTTCCATTTCCAATATTAAATTTACTAACTAATTCATCTATTTAGTTACTTCCATTTTCCACTTCACAATTAGATTTTTATTCCAAACATCACTTCATTTAGTTGGCTTGAGTATAAGTCCATTTTATAATTCAAATTTGGATTTTCATTTCTTCACCAAATATCGAACCATTTTTATTTTGGTTTTTCTATTCCACTTTTCCAATTTATAAGTTATACAACTTATTTTTCACAATTATATAAATTCTATACTTGAGTTGATTCCATTTAAACTTATAACTTATAGTTATATAATCATTTTACAACTCAAATTTTATATATAATACAATTTGATATTATCTCACTTCCTATTTTAATTCTAATTCAATTTTATTTAACTTATCTTAAGTTAAATTTCAATTCATTCAATCCATTTAACTTACTCAAGTAAAACTTTAAATTCCAAAATTCAATTTTCACACTTTCTTTCCTTATTAATATCATTCTTAACTTATAAGCTCAAAAACTTATTTCCTGATATTTTTTCCTAAAATATTTAAATAAGGATTCCAAATTCAAACACCCGGTATTTATTTCCAATCATTTTGAAATCATACATATATATAGCTCTTTTGGTTTAACAAAACATTCCTTTGGAATTTCCAAAATCAACTTGGTTTTATCAAAAACAAATTCCTTTTGGAATTTTCAAAAAAACCTTTATTTTCAGACAAAAATCTCCATATCAAATTACTACGGCAGTAATCTGTCACTTAGAAACTCAAAAAGGAACATCGATGATGTCGCGATCATCATCGGAATTATTTTCCAGTGACTAAAGTGAGTTCAGTGCTTTATCACTTCCAAAGTCCATTTAAAACTACTTTCATTCCAAGAATATTTCCAAAACAATACCATTTTTCATTTTCACAACACTTCTGAAAATATTTTCCAAACCTTCCGAGATTTTAATTTCCGAAATTTGGTTTGAATCCATTTTTATTTATAATTCATGTGCATAAATCATTCCTATACAATCTCTGTTTGGTTATATATAACCATTTCAATTTATAGTCTTGTTTTGATTATAATAATAATAACCAAACACATCAATATACTATAATAATTTCAGAAAATTATTTCTTTTATATCAAAAATATAATTTGGGTAAAATTATTCCATTCTCCCGTTTCAAAACAATACTATGTGAGTTTACCGTGTTCACGCGTTTAAAAATTCCTATCGATTTCATGGCATCCCACTATTCGACCAGAATTCGTAAACCACTCAACAGATAAATCAACATAATATAAAACATTTTATATTCACAAACAAATACGTGCTCATATCTATTAATACACTCAAATTCATTCTAGGGTACTACTGACCCTATCTCTAATGAGTAATCCCCATGAAAGCCAAGGTTCTTGCTTAACGTTACGCTCTAATACCACTGTAACGAATCGAGCTTTTCGACACTCGAAAATCGACGTCCATACATTCATTGTATAGTATGCCGGATATTCAAGTGCCGGAAATACAGATTGCTAAGGGCGAAGAAGAAAAAGGATAGAATAAAACAAAAACAACAATACAGAATCTCATAATCGCAGCGGAACAAAATATAATATATATTAACATATCTTTATACATGGAAACTGTAACTGTAATATATATATATATATATATATACACAATCATCAGAGTACAACAGTCAACAATCAATCTAGATAGTTATAATAACTTGTCCTCACATGTACTGAATATACAACATAACACACACGGCAGACATAACTAAGTACGTGTAATACGCCTTAAATCCTCCAGTCGTCTCCTAAGCTCGATAGCATCCTAACCTGGATCTGCAATACTCGGTCTAACCCGAGCATCATAATAAAATAACACCCGAGTTAGTCTGGAAAAGCGTGAGAAAACACACTCAATTTGAATTACTACTTTTATCAAAATCCTTTGAAAACAAATGTATCTCGTAAGACCACGCCACACATAAATACGATGGGTTTTTACCTTACAAAAACCAAAACATTTTATATGAAAATTGTGACGACCGCCCATAACCCCTGCACTGAACTTAGATAAAGTGCGCTGTAAAGTGTGCCAGGCAGCCATGGACGATTGTCAAGGTAAATTAAAATAACAGAATCTCTCGTATTACTCACAGCGCATGGACAAAATATAATAGAACATATATATATATATAGTGAAGCTTCACAGAATAGAATCTCATCAATAAAACTTCATAATAGTTGATTACAATCATCAGAATAGTCGATACATCAAGCCTCACTACATAACACTCAGAGAAAATACAAACAGCGGAACATCCAGTACATATAATAAGAAGATAATATGCAACCCTCCAGCTCGTCTTCGATATCAACACCGTGGAAAGCAAGAACAGCACCTGTCACCTGCTACCTAGTCTGCCCGTCCCAAAATGGACGAACATCCCAAGGCAATAAGAATTAAAACATAAAGCCTTGAGTCAGACAACAGTCTTAGTGAGCAGTAAATTAACTAACAACATACCAAAAGAGCATAAAGGAAAAGGAATAGGAATACAACCCTCCCACTCCAACCTCTTTCTACAGTGATAGCCCCCAGACACACACTAAGCAGAAGCAAACATAGCAGAGCATACAATTTAAAGTAAAACAAATATCACTCGAGTCAAGTGCGATGTTTTCCAAGCACAAACCCCCAAGGCCTAAACCAAGATCAGATAAGCACCCAGAAAATACCAATCTTGAGACCGAATGACGATACAACCAAACATCCATGACTCTGGCTATCACTGTTATCATTGCTCCGATATCATCGTTAATTGAATGACCGGCACATTCTTTCAGCCGTCCGTCAAGGGCTAATGGAAACCCCGGTTCTAGACATAACTCCCGCACGTCATCGTGACCCGTGCCTAGGACTATCGAATCTGCCCAGAGTACTTGACTACCAATCCGTAGCCTTCAGGGACTATCGAATCTGCCCAACATACTCTTGCTTTGAGCATGCTAGAACCTTCAACAACGATGGGATCTCAGCCTTCTAGTCATCCTCCTCGACGACTATTTCCATACTAGCTCAAGCGCCTCTCGAGCATCCATTATCCTCAAACTCGAACCATATCACCGAGTTATCAACCTGCTTGGAATGATCCCTTTTGGATTAGACCAAGACTATCTCATATCATGCTTCGCTTCATCACATCCTCGCAAAGTCTCATCTCAACATCATCATCAAATCTATGCATAAGAGCTTCACCATCCGCTACATATGCCACAAGCAGCTTTCCCAATTCAAGAGCCTTTCTCTTAACTTTTGAATCATCTTCGGTCTAAATCAAATCATCAATCATCTAATTCATAGTAATCAATCAAATCAAACATTAATCCAAACAATCAAGCATTTAAATATGATCTAAGTAGACAATTATCACAATAATGGCAATTTCGTAATTAAAGAGTTGAAAGTCTAATAAGCATGAAAACATGAACAATATCTCTATAATCTTGATGAATGAACTTGCATAGGTTAACATGTAGTAAGATGGATGTCAAATCATCATGAACAATGAATCTATACGGATCTATACATGTGATTAGGAAAATGCATGGAAATCACTATTTTAACACCAAATCAAGCCAACAATCCGATATACTCCTTTGGATCCGTGTGAGAGATAATCACCACTCACCAAATCACCTAAACAACCCAAAAGCAACACACTTCAGATCTGGACAGCGAAGGATCTAACTTGATCTATCACCAATCCGCTTCAAACGATGAAATCTCTCTTCGAAGAATGTAGATCTTCAATCTAAGCTCTTCGATCCTCGATTTGATCTTCAATATGGATGGAAGGAACCACTAGATTAGAGTGGAGGAAAAGAAGTGAAGAAGTGTAGAAGTCGAGCTCTCAAAATGGCAGCACTTCGTCGCTTCGAAATCCGGATCCCAAAAAGAGAGAAAAACCCTTCTATTTATAGGCTGAAATCTCCTTAACTCGTCCGCTTTCTTAAGTCGTTGCCGACTTAACCTCTTCTCCGACCTAACACTCCAGACGACCTACGACTTAGTTGCTTTGCCGACCTAACACTCGCCTGTCTATGACTTACGACATATCAGCTAACTCCTAAGTCGGTCACGACTTATAACATATGCGCGCCTACGACTCAACTGAGACACGACCTAACAACAGCTCCCACCTAACGACTTAACAAGTGCGCGCGTCCTACGACTTAAGAAGTGCGCGACTTAACTGGGTAACTGACCTACGACTTAACACTTAGCGACTCTACGACTCACTATGCTATGACCTAACTTCCTTAAGTCGTCTAACGACCTAACTTCGCTAACCACTAGGTCACTAACCTGCTAACTTCTATAAGTCGTCAACACTTAGGTCGCTCTATTACTTAACTCGCTAACTCGTCCAACCGACCTAACTCTTAACTCGCCGATTTCTTAACTCGGTCAGTTTTCTTAAGTCGCCCCTATTCCTTAAGTCAGTCACGACTTATGACTTGAACAAAAATTCTTCCCAACACTATCAAACGACCTAAACCACTACCCCTTAAGTCGTCCACTTCCTTAGGTCGCTCCAACACCCTACGACCTAAGCTACCACGACTTAATTCCTATACGACTTAACTGCCTTAACTCGTATCTTCCTTAAGTCACTCGAAAACTCCCATACGACCTAGGACTTAAACTCAGGACGACTTATCACAAATGCGACCAGATGTCAACTTTTTTACGATGTTTCGATCCGTGAAAATACGGGTCGTTACATTCTCTCCCCCTTAGGAATTTCGCCCCCGAAATTCCAAACAAAAAAAGCAATCAAAGACTATTCTGCACGCCTAACATCCATAGCAATCAACAAACCATGCATCCAATTCTAGCTTAACATGCAGAATTCTAAAACTAGAACAAGTTACAATATCGTGAGATGACACGACACCTTAGGGCCATACCTTGAAGAGTTCAGGATGAGCTGCTTTCATCCTCCCTTCCACCTCCCACGTACAGTCGTTATCATCATCACTCCATTGTATCTTGAGCAACTTAACTATCTTCCTCCTAAGCTGTTTCGTGTCGGTTTCCACAACACGAAGCGGCTTACGAGGTCTCCTATCAACTGGATCAACTTCGAAATCTTCATAGCTATTAGCAGAAACCACTGTATTCGAGTCGTGCACATACTTCCGTAGATATGATACATGAAAAACATTGTGCACACTCGACATCTTCTTAGGTAACTCCAATCTATAGACGAGCTTTCCAATTCGCTCGATGATCGGAAATGGTCCAACAAATCTCGGAGTCAATTTTCCTTTCTTCCCGAATCGAATAACATTCTTCAGTGGAGAAATCTTCACGAAAACCATATCACCTACGTCGAATTCCAAATCCTTACGACGCTTATCGGCATAACTTTTCTGTCGGTCTTGGGCTGCCTTCATTCGTCGCCGAATGATCTCTATACAATCTGAAGTCTATCGAATCATCTCTGCCCCAAGCACCAGCTTTTCTCCGGTCTCTATCCAACATGTCGGAGAGTTACACGGTCTTCCATACAATGCCTCATACGGTGCCATACCAATGCTCGACTGGTAACTGTTGTTATATGAAAATTCCACCAAATGAAGGTGATCTTCCCATGATCCTCCGAAATCCAAAACACAAGCTCTAAGAAGATCTTCCAAAACTCGGTTGACTCTCTCGGTCTGACCATCTGTTTGAGGATGATAAGCTGTACTCAAACACAACTCGGTTCCCAAAACTTCCTGGAAGCTTCTCCAAAATCCACTAGTGAACAATGGATCTCGATCGCTCACTATACTCTTCGGAATACCATGGAATCGAACTATCCACTTAACATACAACTCAGCCAACTTTGATGCCGTCCTAGTCGATCGAACAGGACTGAATCTTGCACTCTTAGTCAGACGATCTACAATGACCCAAATTCCTTCATTTCCCGTCTCGGTTCTAGGTAGTCCATCAATAAAATCCATCGATATTTGTTCCCACTTCCATGTAGGAACTTCTAATGGCTGAAGCAATCCACTTGGCTTCTTCTGTTCGGCCTTTACCAACTGGCAGTTCATGCACTTGGAAATAAAATTTTCAACATCCTTCTTCATACCTTCCCAGTAGTAGGTTCTCTTCATATCCCGATACATCTTATTTCCACCTGGATGAATTGTCAACTTCGAGTGATGACTTTCCTTCAGAACTTCACTCCTCAATTCATTTATATCGGGAACAACTAGTCGTCCTTGCTTCCGAAGCCAACCCTCTCGATCGACCTCAAATCCTTTATCCTTTTCTGGATCCAATCCAGATTCCAATTCACGGATAATCTTGACAATCTTATCATCTTGCTTTTGACTCTCGCCAATCCTTTCCACAAGAGTCGGTCTTATCGATAAGTTTGCCAACATCTCAGGTTCCAATTCACATCTAGGCCTGAAGTCAAATTCAGCTAAATACTGAAGATTCTTCCATTCTGAAAACATGGCTCCCAATCCTACATGTCTTCGACTTAACGCATCTGCAACTGCGTTACCCTTTCCCGGAGTATAAGCTATACCAAAATCATATGATGCTAAAAACTCTAGCCACCGCTGCTGCCGAAGATTCAAATCCTTTTGGGAGAAAAGATACTTCAATGACTTATGATCTGTAAACAACTCGAATCGAACTCCCAATAGATAATGTCTCCACATCTTCAGAGCAAATACAATCGCCGCTAACTCCAAATCATGAGTCGGGTAATTCCTTTCATGTGGCTTCAGTTGTCGACTTGCATACGCAACAACTTTATCCTTCTGCATCAGCACTGCTCCAAGTCCAGTACCACATGCGTCGGTGTAAACCACCATCTCATCATTCCCACTCGGAATAGTCAAAACAGGAGCACTTGTCAATCGCTCTTTCAGGATTCTGAAAGCTTGCTCACACTTATCATCCCATCTGAACACTAGGTTCTTCTTCGTCAATCCTGTTAACGGTGCAGCTACCTTGGAGAAGTCTTTGATAAACCGACGATAATATCCTGCTAATCCAAGAAAACTTCTCACATCCATTGCATTCTTAGGTCTAACCCAATCCTGGATTGTTGCCACCTTAGCGGGATCAACCGCTATTCCATTTCCAGAAATAACATGGCCTAAGAACCTCACTTCACTCTTCCAGAAGTGACACTTCGAAAACTTAGCCTTCAGCTGATGTTTCCGCAAGATTTCCAAAACAATACGCAAGTGCGTCTTGTGCTCTTCCTCAGTTCTGGAATAAATCAGAATATCTTCCACGAACACAAGTACAAACTTGTTGAACTGATCCCTGAACACTCTATTCATAAGATCCACAAAATATGCTGGCGCGTTAGTCAATCCAAACGGCATTACCAGCCACTCAAAGAAACCAGATGGTGTTCGAAAAGCAGTCTTCGACACACTATCCTTAGCCACTCTCAACTGCTGAAATCCCGTTGCCAAATCCATCTGAGAAAACACCTTAGCTTCGTGAAGCTGATCAAACAAGTCATCTATTCTCGGCAATGGATACTTGTTTTTCTTAGTCACCTTATTCAGCTCACGATAATCGACGCACAACCTCAGCGATCCATCTGCTTTGGTTACAAACACAACTGGTGCACCCCATTCGGACACACTACGCCGAATGAATCCTTTCTGCAAAACATCATCAACTTGCACCCTCAACTCTTGCTGTTCCCTAGGCGCCATCCGCCTAAGAAGCATCACAACAGGTCTGGCTCCTTCAACTAGATCTATACGAAACTCGATCTCTCTATGCGGCGGTAACCCTTTGACTTCGTCAAAGACATCCTCAAATCCATTAGCGATTGGCACCGATGACAGTCCATCCCGTGGAACAACCAGCGAATACATGAAATTCATGAAGATGCCTTCTTCATGCTTACATCGTATCACAATCTTTCGCCCCTCCACATTCTCGACTGTCACTTCCAGCCTCTCACAATCAACCTTTGCCGCATACCTCCTAAGCCAGTCCATACCCAAAATAATTCCAAACCCCGCAAAGTTCAGAACAAAACAATCACAAACAAAAGAGCAACCATGACTCGACACAATCAGACCACGGCATAGCATACACAAACAAGACGAACCCCCAACTGGATTAGTCACAACCAATGGCCTATCAACGATATCCGGTTCTAAACCCAACCGGTCTACAAGTTCACTACAAAAAAACGAATGCGACGCCCCAGTATCAAACAGAACTCTAACTGGAACACCACATAGGAAAAGAGTACCTTGAACCACCACACTCTTTCCCTTCTCTTCAGCGGTAGGAGCTTTTGAAGACGACGGAACAGCTCCCAAAGCATAAGCTTGCACAATCTGCTTGTCCCTCCTCGGTTCTGGACAATCCTTCCTGATATGCCCCGGCTTGTCACAGTTGTGACACTTCATCGGCACCTTCGGATTCTTACAATCCTTAGAGAAATGGCCCTTCTGCTGACAATTGTAGCAAGTCACTTCGCCCTTTGGCTTCTTCTGGCCATCCCTACCCTTCTGATGCTGCTGCTTCCTCTTCTTGTTTCCACCCTGCTGGGGTTTAGACTCTTCCCTGGTCACAGCAACAACAGATCCATCCTTAGGAAACAAACTCTCATGCCTGAGAGCTTTCTCCACAAGCTTTTCAAATGAATCATCCAGATGATCCACCAACTGCCTCCCAAGATAACTGTCCAAGCCTATCACAAACTTCTCGTTCTTCTGATATGCAGATTCAATATACGACCGGGCATACTTGGACAAAGCTTCAAACTCAGAAACATACTCAAGAACTGGTCTTCCTCCCTGCTTGAGCTCCATAAACTTCTTGAACAGAACAGACTTCTGAGCTGTAGAAATGAACTTAGCTTCAAATCTGGCTTGGAATTGCTCCCAAGTAATCTCTTCCTCCGAAGTATTGATGGTAATAGAGTTCCACCAATCAGAGGCTCTCCCTTGAAGCTGTCTTGATGCTAACTTCCTCTTAGTTGCATCCTCAATTCCCAAATCACCAAAAATCCTTCTACAAGCATCTATCCATCTCTGGACTTCAATGGTTGATTCTGTTCCCAAGAAAACCTTCCCTCCAAGAGCAGTATAGTCCTTGCACAACTTAGCAAAATCCACCGGTTTTGGAGTTTGGACTTGAACCCCAACATCAACTGCTGCCCCCGGAACTGGTATCCTTCTCATGATCGAAGTCATCATAGCTTCGAACATAGCTGCATAATCAGCAGCCCCTTCAGTAGCACGGCCTTCCCTTGTAGCTGGTCTCCCTCTTCGACTCATTCTCAATATCTATAAAAAGGAATGGTCAGAACATCTTGAGAAATAACTGCATAAAGGACTCAAACTCTACTAAGCTACTATATTATATATAGTAATCATCCATCAAAATACAATTACGTCTCTCATACGTAGTTACGTCAGCAAGCGTTGGGTAAAATCGATTAACCAATGCTCTGATACCAAATGTGACGACCGCCCATAACCCCTACACTGAACTTAGATAAAGTGCGCTGTAAAGTGTGCCAGGCAGCCATGGACGAGTGTCAAGGTAAATTAAAATAATAGAATCTCTCGTATTACTCATAACGCATGGACAAAATACAATAGAACATATATATATAGTGAAGCTTCACAGAATAGAATCTCATCAATAAAACTTCATAATAGTTGATTACAATCATCAGAATAGTCGATACATCAAGCCTCACTACATAACACTCAGAGAAAATACAAACAGCGGAACATCCAGTACATATAATAAGAAGATAATATGCAACCCTCCAACTCGTCTTCGATATCAACACCGTGGAAAGCAAGAACAGCACCTGTCACCTGCTACCTAGTCTGCCCGTCCCAAAATGGACGAACATCCCAAGGCAATAAGAATTAAAACATAAAGCCTTGAGTCAGACAACAGTCTTAGTGAGCAGTAAATTAACTAACAACATACCAAAAGAGCATAAAGGAAAAGGAATAGGAATACAACCCTCCCACTCCAACCTCTTTCTACAGTGATAGCCCCCAGACACACACTAAGCAGAAGCAAACATAGCAGAGCATACAATTTAAAGTAAAACAAATATCACTCGAGTCAAGTGCGATGTTTTCCAAGCACAAACCCCCAAGGCCTAAACCAAGATCAGATAAGCACCCAGAAAATACCAATCTTGAGACCGAATGACGATACAACCAAACATCCATGACTCTGGCTATCACTGTTATCATTGCTCCGATATCATCGTTAATTGAATGACCGGCACATTCTTTCAGCCGTCCGTCAAGGGCTAATGGAAACCCCGGTTCTAGACATAACTCCCGCACGTCATCGTGACCCGTGCCTAGGACTATCGAATCTGCCCAGAGTACTTGACTACCAATCCGTAGCCTTCAGGGACTATCGAATCTGCCCAACATACTCTTGCTTTGAGCATGCTAGAACCTTCAACAACGATGGGATCTCAGCCTTCTAGTCATCCTCCTCGACGACTATTTCCATACTAGCTCAAGCGCCTCTCGAGCATCCATTATCCTCAAACTCGAACCATATCACCGAGTTATCAACCTGCTTGGAATGATCCCTTTTGGATTAGACCAAGACTATCTCATATCATGCTTCGCTTCATCACATCCTCGCAAAGTCTCATCTCAACATCATCATCAAATCTATGCATAAGAGCTTCACCATCCGCTACATATGCCACAAGCAGCTTTCCCAATTCAAGAGCCTTTCTCTTAACTTTTGAATCATCTTCGGTCTAAATCAAATCATCAATCATCTAATTCATAGTAATCAATCAAATCAAACATTAATCCAAACAATCAAGCATTTAAATATGATCTAAGTAGACAATTATCACAATAATGGCAATTTCGTAATTAAAGAGTTGAAAGTCTAATAAGCATGAAAACATGAACAATATCTCTATAATCTTGATGAATGAACTTGCATAGGTTAACATGTAGTAAGATGGATGTCAAATCATCATGAACAATGAATCTATACGGATCTATACATGTGATTAGGAAAATGCATGGAAATCACTATTTTAACACCAAATCAAGCCAACAATCCGATATACTCCTTTGGATCCGTGTGAGAGATAATCACCACTCACCAAATCACCTAAACAACCCAAAAGCAACACACTTCAGATCTGGACAGTGAAGGATCTAACTTGATCTATCACCAATCCGCTTCAAACGATGAAATCTCTCTTCGAAGAATGTAGATCTTCAATCTAAGCTCTTCGATCCTCGATTTGATCTTCAATATGGATGGAAGGAACCACTAGATTAGAGTGGAGGAAAAGAAGTGAAGAAGTGTAGAAGTCGAGCTCTCAAAATGGCAGCACTTCGTCGCTTCGAAATCCGGATCCCAAAAAGAGAGAAAAACCCTTCTATTTATAGGCTGAAATCTCCTTAACTCGTCCGCTTTCTTAAGTCGTTGCCGACTTAACCTCTTCTCCGACCTAACACTCCAGACGACCTACGACTTAGTTGCTTTGCCGACCTAACACTCGCCTGTCTATGACTTACGACATATCAGCTAACTCCTAAGTCGGTCACGACTTATAACATATGCGCGCCTACGACTCAACTGAGACACGACCTAACAACAGCTCCCACCTAACGACTTAACAAGTGCGCGCGTCCTACGACTTAAGAAGTGCGCGACTTAACTGGGTAACTGACCTACGACTTAATACTTAGCAACTCTACGACTCACTATGCTACGACCTAACTTCCTTAAGTCGTCTAACGACCTAACTTCGCTAACCACTAGGTCGCTAACCTGCTAACTTCTATAAGTCGTCAACACTTAGGTCGCTCTATTACTTAACTCGCTAACTCGTCCAACCGACCTAACTCTTAACTCGCCGATTTCTTAACTCGGTCAGTTTTCTTAAGTCGCCCCTATTCCTTAAGTCAGTCACGACTTATGACTTGAACAAAAATTCTGCCCAACACTATCAAACGACCTAAACCACTACCCCTTAAGTCGTCCACTTCCTTAGGTCGCTCCAACACCCTACGACCTAAGCTACCACGACTTATTTCCTATACGACTTAACTGCCTTAACTCGTATCTTCCTTAAGTCGCTCCAAAACTCCCATACGACCTAGGACTTAAACTCAGGACGACTTATCACAAATGCGACCAGATGTCAACTGTTTTACGATGTTTCGATCCGTGAAAATACGGGTCGTTACAAAAATCCTCTGATATTATAATAGTGTCTATAGAAAATAAACTATAAAATTGCTGAAATGCTTGCATCTCACATTTCAACATAGATGGGCACAATCAAAACCATACAGGAACGTATTGGAGAATGGATTCCATACAATAACTGGGCTACTGGGGTACCGCCCATCACAGTACACCTCTATAAAAATGTACCGAGATCATACCTAACGATCCCTGCCAACACAGGACCGACCTACCCTTTGTTGGATAGTATCGAATATGATATTACCCCGGGTGTTCCCACCCTATCGAGCGCTATGTTTTCCATGCACAACCATATCCATAATTATAATATATCTGAGGGTATCTAGAAAAGTGATAACATACTCTACTTGGGTGCAACCCACTTAGCCCAGCTCCATCCCCCCTGTTTTAGTCATTCCCGGCTTATGTATCTTGAGGCTACGTATTACAAGAATATCATTCATATTCGGAATGCTAACACTGCCTTCCAAGAAACAATGCAATGATGGCATTCATCCATACAAGTTGTTATAGGTCTGAACAAACCAATCTCTTCAAAATCACCGTCTTCATTATCTTTATGATATCACAATTCGTAATGCACAAATCAGATCAATGTGGTTTCGGATAATTAAATCTGATACTGGTCTCTTCGAAACTATTAACGAATTTGAACAGATTTGATAGTCGGTTATTTAACTATCAATTTACACACATAAACAGTCACTAGGCCCATAATTTATTAAATCTTTTCATACCATTCATTTCAAATAACTTTACACAGATATATAATCAAATCTCTTTCAGTATTCCAACATTTGAAACCAATCTCAAATCCTTATATCCTTAACGGGATATTTTCAAACCATATCAACACTTAGAAATATTCTCGAATTCAATTTATAATTCATTACTTAAAATACATTTGTAGATAAATCATTTCATTGTTAAAATATTTTCAAAACCTTTCATTTCCATGCTTAGGAAATATGATAAGCAAAATTTCCAAAACCCATTTATAATATCAATACTTAGGAAATTTTCATAACTTATATCGATTGTACGAGTATAATTTCAAAAACAAAGGAAGATGTTATATAACATAAAATACCAATCCCGCTTCGAGGCGGGATATCGTGATAATATAAGGTCATCCGCTATTATGCGGGGCGCGTAGTGTCTCATCCGCTCCAATCGGGGGGAATATATCCAATTACTAATATATGTACTACTATATATAATATAACATCCAACTGATAATAATTTATAAATTCATCCAATCAACCAGTAATTAAATTTTAACATTTTATATTAAAACCAGTAATCCAAATGAGTGAGATTTACTCACATTAATTTTTAGTTGTCGTCCAAACATTCCGTTTTGAATTTAAAATTAAACGAGCATTTAATTTTAAATCCAAATTCCTACTAGCTGTAGTTGACTCCAATCCAATTCCTATTCGTAGTATCTACTGACACGAACACAATGCAACTTGTTTCGTGCAAAACGGACCTCATGCGAACAAGTTATGATATTAATAAGATTATACGATTTATTATAAACTATTTTATAAATTCTTTTTATTTTTATTTATTATAAATACCCAAATTTAATCCTGGTCGTTCATTCCTCCGTTGCAGATCTGAGCCACCCTCTTTTTCTTCCCTCTCGCTCAAACTACCAGGCTAATCATAACCCATAGCCACCGACCTTCCATCGATTTACGCTCCTCCATTTTGATATTTAAGCCCGATCAACCACTACCATTCAAACGCCCATGCCCCAGTGCCCCTATGGCCTCGACGACGACGAGCTCGACCACTCTAGCGATGAGAAAAATGCCATGAATGGAAGCACGAATACGACCAGATCTGGCCTCCAAACGATGATGATAACGAAAATCCACCATTGGATTTGTAGAACTCACTAAGCTCTTAGATTCCCTAGTTGAAGTCTTGCCTTAAACTGCGTGGATAGGGAGTTAAACGAGGTGGAAGGTTCGAAGATTAGCGGCCATTGAAAGGGATTGTGGTGGCTGTGACCTAATTTGACTTTAGGGTTTGAAATTGAAAGGATAAAGGTCCTTATATAGGCAACGTTTTAAAACACTATTCCCCGAATATTTTCTAACCGCCAAACGAAGCGTGCCGCCTTGCATTTATAATGTTTTACCCCCATTTCGAACACAATGGAATATATATCTAAGGCCAATTCCAACATATTTGGAAGATAGGTTTTCGAATCGATTTATTTTAAAATAAATTTATTTCTGCACATTTCAGCTTTGCATGACCAAACGGTAATTCCAAACACTATGAAATTTGAAATCCGATAATAATACATTATTACGTATCCAATGGAACTGGTTTCGTAGAATTCCGAGATTGTGCCCCGAAAGGCTATTTTCACTCGTTAATTAAAACGAGTTATTTTCAAAATCGAGTAAATCACTTTGAGATCCAATTTAAAAGTTTTTATTACCTTCATTCTTATTAGTAGAAATTTAATAAGCCTTTAAAATTATTTTTACTCAAATAAAAATCCCAGATTCAATTATTTAAACGATTTCAATTATTAATTTTCACCAATTAAATTATCCATAAATTACTATTATTGAAATTCAAGTTATTTAATCTATAAAATTAACTTTTCAATATTTAAAATTAATTAAATATTCCAATTCCAAATAATCAAAATTCTAGATCGTTGCATCTTGACTACACATATGCGAACGATACACCCCATATACTCGCGGTAGATAATAACTACATACTTATATGTATATACATATATATACATATATACATATATATATATATACATATATATATGTATGTATATATATATACACATACACGTATGCGAATGATACACCCCATCTACTCGCAATAGATAATAACTATATACTTATATATATATATATATAAGTGCCATAGTCCCTCTTTGGACCAAGATACTTTCCCCACTAGTACTGTAACTCTACACCTAGTCGGGGTCCATCGTAAATGCAGTATCACGTCCTTTTCATCGTGCATACCAAGGAACTCCATAGTGCCTAATAACAACAATACAACTATTTAATTGCGTTCTATCTCATTTTTGAAAGACCTCCGTTTAAAAGGTTATCCAGCCTTGCGTCCTAACAACAACAAAACTAGCAAATAGCCTTGAGGCAATGCATGTCCTAAACATGATCTACACTAGTATGATGTGTACTCCATTAGGCGTAATCCCTATCATTCCATTAAACACTCAGGATCGATGATGATCTCGACCTATGTAAATAGTTCATACTCCACGTATGTATGTTACCAATCTCACTGTCATAGCACCGAGCCTAGCTCACCATCCCATTTAGATTGTCAAATGCAATGAAGGAAATGCTCATTTAGTTACTTAAAATGTACCTCTTAAAAGGTTGAAGCAGACTCTACTTGTTCTTTGACACTTCGACCTCGACGAACCCTTCTACTTTGGTATATTCCTTTCACCTTCACATGAACATATAATACAGTTGGTGATGTCTCACATCAGTATAATGTATACACAACCGCTGGTAGCCCCTTTCGGTGGGGCAGACTTCTGTTGTGTAACATTACTGACCTCGCATCCCTACCCATACTAATGACTTTGTCATCCTTATTTAATTTAAGTTATTTACTAGATTCAATAAATCACACTAGTTATAAACACATACTTGAGGATATATAACTTATTTAATTACCACATCTCTTATATTCAACTATTGTGTTCGATTATTTTTACATAACTTAATTCTTGTTTCATTAGTGTCATTTTAATGTCATTTACCGCTTACCTCTAACTTAATAGATTAATCACCCTTTACTCCTTAAAATTATTTAATACTACTAAGTAAATTCTACTGTCCCTTTTTAACTATTACTATCGCTCTTTGATTGCTATAATATTCTTACTTATTCATTTCATTATTTCGCATATACTTCATCGTTTATTGTTTATTTTTTAACTATCTCATGTGTTAGATTTATAATTGAATTTTTGTTATTATCTATACTTACGATACTTTGGTTATACTTAGGGATTTCTGCATTATAATACATAGGAATTACATCCTTCAAAATGAAACATTAACATTGTAAATTTCCATAACTTACCCAAAGGAAGAATTATGTTATGTTTGAAATTACAAGGAACTTTCTTTTCTGTTGTTGTTGAAATAAACTATATAAAATACAATAAACATCCCAATATTGTACATCTCTTTCTTTTAGGCATATTCCTTGTTATTTCAAACATTACACATTTGTTTATTTATGAAACTTGATAATTTAAAGAAATTCACATTGCAACACACTTCATTCTAATGAATTAAAACACAACTTAAATCCCGATACAAATTATAAGAAAATCCAATTAATATTTACTCACATATATCGTTTAACAATTAAACCTAGAATTGCTACACAATTTGATTTGAGGACTACTTTTTCCCTTACTTTCCAGATTCAAATATTTGCAATATTAAAACAATGTTAATCATTCGCAGAATATGTAGGCATGATTTATTAATTAATTACATGTATATATTTAAACCTACAACTTCATAATTAATTTCAAGCATATAGGCACATAATTACAATGATATAAATCCAATATTATATAAAAATATATAATTTCCCACTCACCTTTAAGTTTCCAAATCTCCAGATCAAAATCCTATTATTCATATTCGCCCCCTTTCATTCCTACCAAAATATGTATTGAAAGAATATTTATATCCATTAGAAATTTAGTTCCGAGAAAAGATTTGAAATTAATTTAGATTTGGATTTATAATTTTACCTTGGCTTTGGTGATTGAATTCGATCCTATTTCTTCTTCCTATTATTCTCCAATATTCTCCACTTATTTATATGCATATAGATTATAGTTTTATTTTGATTTAAGAATTTATGGAGAAAAGAAAATGGCAGAGCTTTACCATGCTTTATAAAATGTAACGACCCAGAATTTTGAACAAATTAAATTGAAAATATTTGATTAATTTTAAATATTTGAACGATAATTTAATTTGTATCCCGAATATAACTTTGAAACCGACGATTAAATTTTAAAATTTAATCTATTGTAAGTTGAATAAAAATTTGAATCTTCAATTTTAAGCCGAAGAAAAATATTTCAAAGGCTTTTAAAATTTATATTGATGATACTGAAGGTAATAGAAGCTTCAGAATGAAATTTCAAACTGTTTTGTTCAGCTTTGAAAATTATATCGTTCAACCGATATTTAAAAATAGCGTTCCAGGGCACAGTCTCGGAATTCGATGAAACCAGTGCCATTGGATCCGTAATATTGTATTATTACCGAAACTTCAAATTTCGTATTGATCGGAGTTAGTATGTGAGTGTACGATATATAAATACGTTGAAAATTTATGTCGTGACGTTTTGAATTAGAATTAAAATTTAACATATATTCCCATTTAACTCAACAATTCAGCTGCTATTCTTTCAAATCGCTGGCTTTCCCTCATCTCACTGCCTCCTACTCGTACAAAACAACATTATCTCGTCCCCCCTCTCTTCCTTTATCTGTTAAAAAAATTATTCAACGAAGAGAAAAATAATCTCGTATTCAATTAATGGCCGCCCTCACCTTCCCCTTTTCTTCTGTTCCTCCCTCCTCCGTTCCTTTTCATTCGTTCGAAAATTCCAAATCAAAATCGAAGATAGGAGCAGCGTCTCGTTCAAAACAAATAGATAGCCGAAGCCTCGTATAAATAACGAAATCAATTCGTTCACGGCAGATTTCCTCCTTCGATTTCAAATCAAGCGCGCGGTGGGGCGAAGCTTTGGCAATCGCGATTTCACGCGTGGATGGTGGTCGCGAGATGGAATCTGGGGCGACTCGGGTTAGGGCCACCGCATGTGGCGAAGCTGGAAGCAGCGACAAGTACGGCGACACTCGATGGAAGATGGAGCTCGCGATGGCGACCTGGCGCTTGCGAGGTGGTGCGGTAGCTTTTGAGAGGGTTGTGGGTAATCGCGAGATCGGCGTCAATCTCTTGTAGCCGCGACTCGACGAGGTGCATTAGTAAAGTGGGATCGCACGTGAGTAAAGGAAGGCAGGAGTCTCGATTTGGGGCTCGAGGTTTGGGTTTTAAGTTGCTGACGGAGGCGCGCATGTGGTGGGCCGAAGTTCTGATCAACGTTAGGGTTTCATGAGGCGAAGCTGGGGTTTCACGAGCTCGAAATCGCGAGCCAAGGGTTGCTGTTGGTTATTCGTCGATGCCAGTGGCGTCGTGACCTCGTTTTCGACTGGAATGGCATTCGTTTGGGATGCTCAAGTAAGGTATTTGCAGATTTATATTTGCATTTACATTCAGTAAAATAATATACATATTTATTTGATTTTATAAGTAAAGGTCTAAATCTTGTTGCTCATTCTAGTTTCAAATGGAAAAAAATATATATAAGAGATTTGGAAAAAAAAAATTAGGAATTTTGGAAGTGTTTGAAAGTTTAAATAAGCTGTTTTATATATAAGTAAGGTTTCAAAAGAAAAGGAAATATTCTTGCTTCGAATCAAATTTTAATTTTAAAATTTAAACCATCGGTAAATTGAAATTTTCAAATGAAAATTTAATAGTTCGATTAATTTGAATATTAATAAAATTGTATAATTATTTATACAAGGTTAAAGTCGAGAAAACAAACTGGATGGAAAATGGGATGGCAAAATAAAAGCTAAGGTGAGATCTTCTCACTCAAAATGAATTGCAGTTTTTGACTGATTGATTTGATTGCTATTTGGATGTGATATTAGATATAGTAGGATATATCTATATATATATAGCAATATATACATATTGGCATATGTATATATTGGATAGATTTATTTCCCGCCTCGTATAGCGGATGAGACCCTATTGCGCCGTTAGTAAGCGGATATTTTTATAAAACCTATATATCGCGATATTCCACCTCGAAGTGGAATTGGTATTGTGCTAACGTCTGTGGATGTAGGGAAACAGGTTGGAGGGATCCAACTGGATTCCTCAACAGTATTTATTTATTTATAGATATTGTGATGTATATTCTGTTATCATATGTTGATATATGATGTTGTTGTTGTGATTGACTAATTGGTGCTGTTGCATCATCGGATTCAAGTTTTGAAGTTTAAAAATAACGACTTTTACTTTAAAAGGATTTTAAAGTGATTTTTGAAAATATACGTTTTATGGAATTTTTGAATTGATTTATAAACGTTAAGATTTTAAAGTTATAAAAGTTAAGATTTGTGAATTATAACCAAAAAGTAATTTCTTTTGAAATAAATAGTTAAGAAATTTATAAAATGGTTTTTAAATGGGAATTTTTGAATTATTAAAACGATGTATGTAAAAGATGTACAAGATTGATATTTATAACTCTAAAATGTTGGTATTATAAAACGAGTTTTTATAAGCGTTAAAATGAATTTTTTAGAATTTATAAATAAATGAAATTTATAAATTATGAACTTATAAATGGAAATGATTTTGTAAAATAAAGGAATTATAAGTATTTAACTTATAATATGGATTGTTGGTATAAGATTTGAGTTATGAATCGAATTGTTAATAAAGGAGATTTATTAAATTGAAGTTGTTAGAAAATAGAAATAGAATTTATAAACGTTGTTTTATAAATTCGAAATCAATTGGATTTGATAAATTAAATATAGAAGGTTGTTAAAGGAGATATATTCGAGATTTTGGATAGCGAATTATTATTGAAATAAAATGTGTAGAAAATAGTGAAATTTGGTTAAGTGGATTATATTCACGATTTTGGACAGTGAATATATTATTGAATAAAATGGATATTGTTTTGGGAAAGTGATATTTGAAATGAAGTTAATTGTTTTAAAGATGTTTTCAAATATATTGAATATCGAAACCATAGATTTCAACATTCATTGTTGAAATAGACGTTTTCGAGGAATAAGGAAATGGTGGACTATAACACTGTTGTTATAGTAAATGATTTCCGAAAGGAAATGTTTTTATCTAGTATTGGGATTTAAATATCTATCTTAATTTTCGAATCCCTATACTAGTGATTTTGAGTCGTCGTAACGATGTTTTACGTAACATTCGTTTTGACTCAAATAAAGGTGTTAAAAGAATGTTTTCCTTAAAGAATGAATATTTACTTAATTTGATTTAAGTATATCGAATATTTTCAAATGTTGAAAATAAATAGATTTGTGAATTACTTATTATAAAATAAGTATGGAAATGCTTTTCCAAAATGAAATGAAACATTTTAGAATTTATCTTTGTAAAGATAAATTGAAAATGAATATTGAAAACGATTTGAAAATCAAATATCAGTAGATATTCGAAAATATAAATTCAATATGGAATTTATAAAGTAAAGGGAAACTGTTTAGAAAAATAAACGTTGATTTATTTTTGAAGTGTGGAAATTATATATCTAGTAAAGATATTTTTGAAGATAAGATAATTTGGAAAATTATTTGGAATCTGATGATGTTGCGCATCTTTATTGATAGTTAAATAACCGACTATCAATAATTACCTTGAATGGGTATTTGTTGTGAATTGGATGAATTTGAATGCCACACTTATTTTTAAATAATCGCTCACTATTCAGGTTAGCCGGGAAAGGACCATGGGGTCGTATAACCCATTCCGAATATGTGATACGTCGTTATGAATTGCATTCGAAGACCGGTGTTGAAGACCGGATATTTTTGAGAACGGAAGGATTACCGTCGAGTTACTCTACATCGGCTGATCTCCGATTTAGAGGTTTTTATCACCCTTAGTGATGGGAAGTCCGGACGTGATTAGAAAATTATCCGGATATGCAAGGGCTTCGTGAGAAGTGCCTTCGGTTCTGTTCGATCCCGGAACAGACTTGTATGGATTGTATGTCTGACGTTACAAATTTGAGATATAAAGCTGATTTCTTTCAAATACATTTCTGTTGGTGGCGGAGAATTTATTCTCTTAGCTTAACACCCTTCTCTGAGACGTACGAGCTCAGAGGTTATGTAGTTGAAATTTATCAGCAATATACTCCCAATTTGGTAACGTGGCATACTGAGTGTTGCTGTGAAATGATCAGTGTTTGATTATTTGCGATATGATCATTTGTTTGATCTTATATCTTTGTGATCATAGGTTGATCATTTGTTTGACCCGAAGCATGGCTTTGTAGAAAGCGTAGCTTTGTGGACGAGACTTCGTCGAGCCTCACACCCCGGAAATGGTCAAAACAGGAAGGATGCAGCAAGGTTCTAGGGAGTAGCGCCCCTTAGTGTATGTCATTCCTTCTGGATAGAGGTGGTATCATGGTATGGAGCCCAGATACTTAACCTATGTTGATACTGCTTATTATGTAGTTTGTTGGAAATCGAGGATCCTCGGGAAGATCGGTTACGATCGGGGGATGGCATACGCGTGTCAGTAGTTACCTATTTTTGCAGAGGTAACCCGGCCTTGTGTTGGCAGAGATCCGGTTAGGTTCTCGGGTCGTCTATTCCAGGGACGTACCCATCGTGGCATAGGAAGTTCCTTGGCCTGACCATTTGTTGGAAATCCAAAGAAACAATACGAACCTTGTACGGTTTTAGTTGTAGAACCTGCCATTTAATATGGTAGCTATAGTAGGCATACTATAATGGTACCTATGCTGGCTAAGATTTATATTATACTTTCGAAATGATTTCTACACTATGCACTAATAATAATATCAAAAAATGATTTGATTTTGCATAGTAAGCATCTTTGACTATCATATGAAGAAATCTCCTCCAATTCTGCGTTTGCATTGTGTGTGTGGCGGGAGGTCTTATGGTAGTTTCATTTTCCAAAAGCATTGCGAATCTATTTTAAAATTATTCTGTTGTTGTTTTAAAGATAAACTGTTTTACGATCTCACACCAGTCACCATGACTGACTCGGAGTTTATTATTCCCTTCTAAGCTCTGGGTGCCCACCAATTTCCACATGGGCAGCCTAGAGTTATTTTATCAGGATATTCTGGAGCTTTGGAGATAAGCTGGATGACGAGACGTAGTATTTGTATCTGATAGTATTTATTCCGCTGTGTATTCTGTATGAGGACAAGTTTATATAACTGTCCATTGATATGCTGTGTTGTATTGAGTTGTATATTGACTCTGATTGATGTATGTATAAACTGATATAGTTCTTTGTTTTAAAAGACTAGTAATTATCTATATTGTTCCGCTGCGATATGTGAGATTCTGATATTGTTTTCTGTTCTGATGTTGTTCTGTTGTTCTTATTTCTTCTCTTCTTTCTTCTTCTTCTTTTCTTTTTCTTCTATTTTTCTTCTTCTTCTCCCTTTTCTTGTTCTTAAAACCCCTCAGGGTTCGTATTTCCATGCCCCTTGAGTTAATCAATGGAGATTAGTGTTTAATCAAGGGTACGGATTTGCGGGTCCTGACAGCGTGGTATCAGAGCATATGGTTAAGCGACAACCCTGCTCTGTTGGGTGTTACTCATTAGAGATAGAGTCAGTAGTACTCTAGAATGAGTTGAGTGTAATAATAGATACGAGTGCGTATTTGTTAGTGAATATGAAATTGTTTTGTATTGTGTTGACTTATCGGTTGATTGTTTATGGATTCTGGTCGGTGCAGTCTAGCTAACTATAATCGATAGGGGTTTCTAAACTCTAAACAAGATAAACCGACACAGTATTGTTTTAAATAGGGTGAATGAAATAATTTTGCCCAAAACTATTTTTGTATAGAAATGGAATGATTTTTCTATGAATTATCATAGTATATGGGTGTTTGGTTGTTAGGAAATAATAACATTGAAATGTTATCATTGTTATATGAATTGAATAAGAAATTGAAATCATAACTCCAAAGTTAAGAAATGAATTCATAAACAAATGAAATTTGAGAATATAAATTATAAATGTGATTTGTAATTTGAAACGGAATTCCAGAGAAGTTTTTGGAAATGTTTTGAAAAGAATTTGAAAATTTTGGAGATTTGGAAGTTTAAATCCTTTTTGGAGTTGAAAATGTATTTCAAAGGTTTTGAAAAGTATTCTGAAGAGATGAAAAGCTCTAAACTCTTTTTGATCGTTGGAAAATGATTCCGATGATGATCGCGACATCACCGGTGTCCATTTTCGGGTTTCCAAAAGAGGGAATTGCTGCTTAATTGTTTTAAATGGAAGTTGTTTGAAAAATTTGGATTTTGTTTTAGAAAATTCAAAGGATAATTTGAATTGTTTTCAAAAATGGTTTTGAAAGGTTGAATATAAGTTGTATAACTTATAAAATGAGAAAATGTAAGTGAAATAAATGATGTTTAATGGGAATATAACTTAAGAAATGATGAATGAATTTGATTTTGGGTATCAAAATTTATTACTGAAATGAATATGAACTTGAGTTATATAAGTGAAATTCAACTTGAAATGTTAAATAAATTAGCAATTGAATAAATAAATGTATTGGATGTTAATCAATCTAATGAAAGTATATTGATATGGAAGAATGAATGTAAGTGTAAATTCATTAAAGCTAATTGAAAGGTGTTGAACCAAATTGAATGCTAAAATTTATTTTGAAATTGTAAGTAAGTAAGACTGAATTGAATTCAGATTTGTGGAAAACAAAGTGAACTATTAAACTAAAATTAGTAAGTGAAGCTAATTGAATGAAGTGAATAAGATTTAAACCGAATGTTGAAAACAAATTTGAATAAGTGAATTGTAATTTGTAATGAATCAGTAACTGAAACTAATCTAAAATATTGGCAGTCGAATGAACCATAATTGATGAAATTCAATATTCAGAAGATAAACTAAATCCAAATAGAGTTGAAATGGTAAATTGAATCCAAATAAAATTTGAAATGTAAAATTGAATGATAATGTATATTAACTTCAATAGTGAACTAAAAATGATATAAGCAGTTTATATTGGGAAATTTTGTAATAAAATGTGCAAAATGATAATGAATGTGTAACTTCAATAGTGAAGTGAAAATGTATAAGCAGCTTATATTGAAAATTTTGTAATAGAATTTGCAAAATGGTTTGAATATTGTAGCTAGATGATATGGCTAATAGGATATACAGGTGTATAAAGGAATTGGATTTGATTTCAAAGATAATTTGAATTGCTCGACAAAAGGTAAGTATTTGAATTTCAATATGAGATTTGCTGATTTCTTGTCTAGCCGCTTGGCCTTTTTCTTTTCTTTTTGAAATCTGAGAGTCCGTAGGGACGTTTTGTAGTCGTGCCGTATTAGCCGCGCAAAGGAGACGATGGTGAAATTTTTCGAAAATTTCGGGTGTTAGGAAATTTTTGAGAAAATTTTGAAAGTTTAAAGTTTAAATTTAAACTTAAATTGGAATTGAGAAGTAAACAATGTTGTTTTGAACTTATAATTGAAGTTGGAAACGAGTTGAATGATAACGAATCTTTAATAGAAAGATTTGTTTTGATAAATTTGATAAAACTATTGGATATTAAAAATAGTAGACGAGTTAAGGACCATTTTTCCTAACTTGTAATTTCGAGGACGAAATTCTTTTAAGGAGGGAAGTTTGTAACGACCCAGAATTTTGAACAAATTAAATTGAAAATATTTGATTAATTTTAAATATTTGAACGATAATTTAATTTCTATCCCGAATATAACTTTGAAACTGACGATTAAATTTTAAAATTTAATCTATTGTAAGTTGAATAAAAATTTGAATCTTCAATTTTAAGCCGAAGAAAAATATTTCAAAGGCTTTTAAAATTTATATTGATGATACTGAAGGTAATAGAAGCTTCAGAATGAAATTTCAAACTGTTTTGTTCAGCTTTGAAAATTATATCGTTCAACCGATATTTAAAAATAGCGTTCCGGGGCACAGTCTCGGAATTCGATGAAACCAGTGCCATTGGATCCATAATATTGTATTATTACCGAAACTTCAAATTTCGTATTGATCGGAGTTAGTATGTGAGTGTACGATATATAAATACGTTGAAAATTTATGTCGTGACGTTTTGAATTTGAATTAAAATTTAACATATATTCCCATTCAACTCAACAGTTCAGCTGCTATTCTTTCAAATCGCTGGCTTTCCCTCATCTCACTGCCTCCTACTCGTACAAAACAACATTATCTCGTCCCCCCTCTCTTCCTTTATCTGTTAAAAAAATTATTCAACGAGGAGAAAAATAATCTCGTATTCAATTAATGGCCGCCCTCACCTTCCCCTTTTCTTCTATTCCTCCCTCCTCCGTTCCTTTTCATTCGTTTGAAAATTCCAAATCAAAATCGAAGATAGGAGCAGCGTCTCGTTCAAAACAAATAGATAGCCGAAGCCTCGTATAAATAACGAAATCAATTCGTTCACGGCAGATTTCCTCCTTCGATTTCAAATCAAGCGCGCGGTGGGGCGAAGCTTTGGCAATCGCGATTTCACGCGTGGATGGTGGTCGCGAGATGGAATCTGGGGCGACTCGGGTTAGGGCCACCGCGTGTGGCGAAGCTGGAAGCAGCGACAAGTACGGCGACACTCGATGGAAGATGGAGCTCGCGATGGCGACCTGGCGCTTGCGAGGTGGTGCGGTAGCTTTTGAGAGGGTTGTGGGTAATCGCGAGATCGGCGTCAATCTCTTGTAGCCGCGACTCGACGAGGTGCATTAGTAAAGTGGGATCGCACGTGAGTAAAGGAAGGCAGGAGTCTCGATTTGGGGCTCGAGGTTTGGGTTTTAAGTTGCTGACGGAGGCGCGCACGTGGTGGGCCGAAGTTCTGATCAACGTTAGGGTTTCGTGAGGCGAAGCTGGGGTTTCACGAGCTCGAAATCGCGAGCCAAGGGTTGCTGTTGGTTGTTCGTCGATGCCAGTGGCGTCGTGACCTCATTTTCGACTGGAATGGCATTCGTTTGGGATGCTCAAGTAAGGTATTTGCAGATTTATATTTGCATTTACATTCAGTAAAATAATATACATATGTATTTGATTTTATAAGTAAAGGTCTAAATCTTGTTGCTCATTCTAGTTTCAAATGGAAAAAATATATATAAGAGATTTGGAAAAAAAAATTAGGAATTTTGGAAGTGTTTGAAAGTTTAAATAAGCTGTTTTATATATAAGTAAGGTTTCAAAAGAAAAGGAAATATTCTTGCTTCGAATCAAATTTTAATTTTAAAATTTAAACCATCGGTAAATTGAATTTTTCAAATGAAAATTTAATAGTTCGATTAATTCGAATATTAATAAAATTGTATAATTATTTATACAAGGTTAAAGTCGAGAAAACAAACTGGATGGAAAATGGGATGGCAAATTAAAAGCTAAGGTGAGATCTTCTCACTCAAAATGAATTGCAGTTTTTGACTGATTGATTTGATTGCTATTTGGATGTGATATTAGATATAGTAGGATATATCTATATATATATATATATAGCAATATATACATATTGGCATATGTATATATTGGATTGATTGATTCCCGCCTCGTATAGCGGATGAGACCCTATTGCGCCGTTAGTAAGCGGATATTTTTATAAAACCCATATACCGCGATATTCCACCTCGAAGTGGAATTGGTATTGTGCTAACGTCTGTGGATGCAGGGAAACAGGTTGGAGGGATCCAACTGGATTCCTCAACAGTATTTATTTATTTATAGATATTGTGATGTATATTCTGTTATCATATGTTGATATATGATGTTGTTGTTGTGATTGACTAATTGGTGCTGTTGCATCATCGGATTCAAGTTTTGAAGTTTAAAAATAACGACTTTTACTTTAAAAGGATTTTAAAGTGATTTTTGAAAATATACGTTTTATGGAATTTTTGAATTGATTTATAAACGTTAAGATTTTAAAGTTATAAAAGTTAAGATTTGTGAATTATAACCAAAAAGTAATTTCTTTTGAAATAAATAGTTAAGAAATTTATAAAATGGTTTTTAAATGGGAATTTTTGAATTATTAAAACGATGTATGTAAAAGATGTACAAGATTGATATTTATAACTGTAACGTATCGGGTTTTGCCCGCTCGAAAATCAACGTCCGTACTTCACATTGTACTAGAATGCCGCAGATTCGACCGTTCAAATCCGATTCGCCGAAGCTATAACACAATTAAGTAAATAACACAGCGGAAGAAAAGAATAATACATTGATATATAATATCTGATACAAAAGAGTGATACAATGAATATCAATATACATCAGAGATATGATACAAGAAATAGCCACGGAAAAGAAAAGATAACAACAGCAGCGGAACAATATCAATAGAAATGATAACTCCAAAATGATCTTCAGACAAGAATGAATCCACAACTCCAAGATAAGCAACTCCGATGAATGAACTAGCTCCAGATAATCTACTAAACCTGAATATCTGAAAAACCAAACTCTAGACTGCTCGTGTGGAAAATTATGAGCACCCAGAGTTTAGGAAAGGAACAATAAACTCCGGATCAGTCATGGGACTGGTGTGAGCAACAAAAATAGTTTATCTTTAAAACAACACAAAAGAATTTATACATTGAAAACCGCAATGCTTTTGGAAAATGAAACTACCATAAGACCTCCCACCACACACACAATGCAAACGCAGAATTGGAGGAGATTTCTTCTTATGATAGTCAAAGATGCTTACTACGCAAATCATTGGATTATTATTATTATTAGTGCATAGTGAAAAACAATTTGAAAGTATAATATTAATCTTAGCCAGCATAGGTACCATTATACTATGCCTACTATAGCTACCATATTAGATGGAAGGTTCTACAACTAAAATCGTACAAGATTCGTATTTGGAAGATGGATTTCCAACAAATGGTCAGGCTAAGGAACTTCCTTCCGCCGCATGGGATCGCCTCTGGCTGGACGTCCCAAGAGACAAACTGCTCTCTGCCAAACAAGGCCGGGTTACCCCTGTAACAGGTAACTCACGAATATGCCATCCCCCGGTCCTTTGGGACCTTTATCCGAGCGCTCGGTAACCAACATCACACATCATAAAGAAAGTGTATCCACATGAGTAAGTATCTGGGCTCCATACCATGACACCACCACTTTCCAGAAGGAAATGACATACCCTAAAGGGCGCGACCCTCATAACCTTGCCGCAACATTCCTGTTTCGACCATTTCCGGGTTGTGAGGCCCTGACGAAGTCTCGTCCACAAAGCTACGCTTTGTCACAAAGCCATGCTTTGGGTCAACAGATGATCAACCTATGATCACAAAGATAAATGATCAAACAAATGATCATATCACAAATGATCAAACGATGATCATCACACAACAACACTCAGCATGCCACATTACCAAATTGGGAGTATATCGCTGATAACCTTCAACTACATAACCTCTGAGCTCGTACGTCTCAGAGAAGGGTGTTAAGCTAAGAGAATAAATTCTCCGCCACCAAACAGAAATGTATTTGAAAGAAATCGGCTTTATATCTCAAAGTGTAATGTCAGACATGTAACCATACAAGTCTGTTCCGGGTTCGAACAGAACCGAAGGCACTTCTCACGAAGCCCTTGCAATTCCGGATAATTTCCAATCACGTCCGGACTTCCCATCACAAAGGGTGATAAAATCTCTATACCGGGGACCAGTCGATGCAGAGACATTCGACGAGTTGTCCTTTCGTTTTCGAAAATATCCGGTCTTCACCACCGGTCTTCAAATGCTATCCATATACGACGTATCACATATTCGAAATGGGTTATACGACCCAAAGGTCCTCTCCCGGCTAAACCGAATAGTGAGCGAAATATTCGAAAATCATATGAATATGGGATTTCAATTAAGTCACAACTTATTACCCAAAACTTCTCTTTTCAAATGGTTAAAACAAATTACCATTTAAATCTTTAAACAAAAAGATTCAATCTTTACGGTTTAAACAGTTTCCACACTTTAATCCTTTAAACAAAAGATTCATTCACAGGTTTTCCAAATTAATTTCCATTTCAATTTGATTAACTCGTTAAACCTTTAAATCAAGATTTAACTTATAGCTTTCAAAACAATTCCATTTCAAATAGTTTAAACAAATCATCATTTTAAATCTGTTAAAAATAAACAGATTCAAATCATAGCTTTTCAAAACAATTCATTCATAACTTGGAAAACCATTTTCAATTCAATATTGAAATTCCTTTAATTAAACTGGAATTTCATTTCTTATCTGAAAGCTTTTATTCTTTTAAAAACAAACAGTTTCATTTCAGGAAATTTGATTCATTTATATGAGTCAAAATCCTTGGGTTAAATTCAAATTCTCAAATCAATATTTTAAAATGGTTCCAATTCATATAAACTCATAAATAAGTTAAACAGCCTTTTTAAACCCTAGTTTCCAAATCATAGAATTCAATTTCAAATATTGCATTCAAATTTAAATCAACTTATTTAAATTTTCAAAATTCAATTAAGTTATTCAAAATAGCTTTTATCTTTGAAATTCCATTTCAAAAGCTTTTCACTTTAAACCCAAATTTCTAATTTCAAAATCAATTGAAATTAAAATTTCAATTTCAAAAACATTAAATTTAAATTATCTATGACTTAACCGAGTTCCACGTGAAATCCATATTTGTGTGTGTATGGTGTAGTCCAGGGGTTTCACACAATAGTGCACAACATCAATCATCACAGATATATCGATAAGCGGTATAATCGATAACGCTTATCTTCATTCACAGATTCATAGATAAAGTCAATTTATCAGTCATAAAGATTCATCATTACAATTCGATGTGGGTTTCGGATAACCAACTGGAATCCGACTCCCTGTCGCATCGAAGTTTAAATATCATTTACGGGTCAAGGGTTTTATATTCACATAGTATATATCATAGAACAGAAATCACAGCTCAGCACAACATAAATCAGGGTATATCACAAAGCATCGTACATCAGGGATATCAAACAATTCAAATCATCCAATAAAATCCAAACATCCATGAGTAAGATCAATTAAACAGCTGAAATTTTTTTTAACCAAATCAATTACTTATGAATAAATTACTAATCCTGTTTAATTAATCATTAATTAATTACAAACCAATATAATTAATTATCCTTTAAATCATTTATTTACTAACCATTAATAATTAATAAATTATTCTTAAATTAATTATCCTTAATTAATCACATTGGTTAATTAGCCCTTAATTTATTATCTTTCCTTAATCACCTTCATTAATTTATAATTCCTTAATTAATTAATCCTTAATGACCCATTTATTAACCATTAATAATTAATTAAGCAAATTTGTAATTATTCTTAAACATTTCTTTATATTCATTAACTAACCTTTAATTAAATTTAACTTAGTCTTTAAAAGTTAATTAATCAATTATTAAATTTCTTAATTACCCCCTTTAAATAGTTAAACAAAAATGATCACCTAAAATTATTTGGGTGATATAACTTCAATTTGTATATTTTGAAGATTTCAAACAGTTCGCTAAGCATCAATAAACCCGAGAATTCCCCCAGCTCTACTCGAGTAGCCTCTCGAGTTTCCCACCAGATTGCACGAGTCATTCCTCTCTCGTACGTTCCTTTTCTTCTTCTTTATTTTTTTTACTTAGTTCATTTCTTTAAAACTTTAAACTGCAGGCCTATCACCTACAATTTCACGAGTACGAACTCGAGTAGAAACTCCAAATACTCGATCCTCACTTCGAGTCGACCACGAAAATCTCGAGCAAAACACGCGAGAACAACTTCGTCCTCCCCCATCATACCAGATACGCAGATGCACACGTGCACATGCACCACGCCTCCAGCTACTTCCGACCATCGACCAGCATCACCACCTATCACACATCGTCCCACGACCAACTCGCAATCTCCCAAAACCCGCTGCGCCACCTCGAAACGAAATTGAGAACTTCAAATGCAAACCTGGAAACACGAGCTCACTTCCCCTCTCGAACCTGTCAACGCCAAGTTCTCGACGCTCCGACCACTAGGCGACTCCAAACTCTGGCCACCCCTTCATCAACACCTCCTTCACCAATCCCCTGACCCACGTCGAACTCGATCACCTGGAGTGATCGCGGCGGCTCCTCAAAACTCAGCGACCCAAAAACACGTTCAAACCCTAAAATTCCTTCGATACAACTTCTCATTCAATAGAAATTTCTTTAAACATTTTTCCTGAATTCTACAAAGATCAAGCAAGCTCCCAAAATGAATTTCAAGATTTAAAATTTGTTAAATCATTAGGAATTGACAAAAAAACAATTTTGTTTCATCTCGAAACTGTAACTAGGATAGTCAACTAGAAATCTTCATATTAGTTTTAAAAATCAAGTTTTGAGTAGAGAATTCAGATTATATAGATAGGTTTACAAATTAAGACATTTGATTTTTTTACATAAACAATTGTTCCACTGTACATTTACCTTTTCCAGGAAATATTTCCATTTTTAAAACTTAAAAATATTTCAAATCATAGCTTAATCCCTAAAAATCATATTTTGTTTGGATATAATAACCTGACTAAGATTACAGCAAGAAGAATTTAATTTTTTTGTCTAAATTTTATACTCTGTACTTTAGAACAGAGATACACTTGATATTCCTACACATGCAAGCAGATTACAGGCAAATACACAACATCCTGCAACATATTTTCCAACAAGCTTCTAGTCATACATCCAGATTTAAAATAAATTCGAGTTTACTCACAGATAAATAAGAAAAGTTGCTCACTTGAAAATGTTTGAAAACAGAGAACACTTTTCTTTTGTTTCGAAAATCTACAGATTGAATCTTCCTCTTTGAAACTTCTCGTTTGTTTTGTAAATTGATCTCAAGTTTGGAAATATAGTAATGTTTATGTTTTCTTTTCTTTCAGTTTTACCATGTTATGTTTTGAACGAAGAAAAGTATGGCAGTTGATATATACAAATTTGTGTACAGGCTGAACAAGATATAAATTGTACCTTTTTTTTATTTGTACCTTGTTAATCAGAGATTTTTATAAATATGGTGGCTGATATGATTTCCTTCCTTGCTTGAGAAGATAGCATTAAATGCTCATGTTCCCACCTTTGTTTACATGTAAGCCTACTTTATTTTTATGCAAGTACACGGCTTGTTTTATTAATGATGTTGCTTGCTCCTTTTATCTCAAGCCTTGTGATATAATAAAGTTCTATCCTTATCATATTGTTTGAATCCATAGATATATCTTGTTTTGTCTGCTGATCCAGTCTTGCTTCTTTATGTAATTTCCTTGAAGTATTTGTACATAGATATTTACTTTGTTTGTTTGACTATGCAACTTCGGCTGAGAAGATGCTAGTAAGTATTCTTGTTTATTTTTCTAATTGAAAGTGCTTATGTATATTATTATTATCTTGCTTGATTTTAATTTACAAGCTTTTGTATTTGAGCTTTGTATTTGTTTTCTAAGTCTACTTATCTTATTTTTCTTGTACATGAATACACATATCTTTGCTTTGGTCATAAATTGCTTTGTAATACTATTGAATGTATTATTATCTTCATATTTATTGTCTTATATTATTTTATAAACTCGAATTTCCATATACATATATATTAACTTCAAATTTTCTCATATATCGCGTATACATATATATATTTTTAATTTCAAATGATTTATACATAATATATATGGATTCGGGGAAACTCGCATCACCTTATCGATTTATTCCACAAATATTAATTCAAAAGTAAATAAATTATCATTTTAAATTTATATAAAATCCGGGATCGTTACAGACTTCCCCCCTTAAAAGAATTTCGTCCTCGAAATTGCCAAGGAGACACAAAGATAGATGAAGAATATTTCATCGAATCAAACTGAACATCTATTCTGCATTTGGCTTACCAAATCAGAATATCAAAAATAGATACAAGATCGAATCTATTTAACACTTCACAAGATACTCGGGTTATCCAGATCTACGAAATATGCAGTGACATCGGTTAGTTCGAAAGGATAACTAACCATTCGTAGAATATATTGGGACCCAAAAGAATAGATAGATCTATGGATACAATTTTCAAAACTCTCAGTTTAGAAACTAAATTATCTCTATCAACCATAGCAAACAATGCAACCAATACACCCAAACAAACAATTTGGCCTATCTGTAGTTTATGTCCCATTTTAATATATATCGAATTTCCTTTCTGGATCTACCAGAAATCGTGGAAGAATTGAGAAAAGGTGCTGAACAAAAGAGATTGATAGAGAAAAGATTGATTCCTTGTTGTTACAGAGTATTGACCAATTATAATCGTATTCCCTTGTCTCCTATCTCATCCTCTTCTTACACTCATACTCACTATCAGTGGATAGCAAGAGAATTTACTGAGGCATTCGGACGGATATTTGAGAATTACTCATTCTAGAGTATACTTCACCCTATCTCTAATGAGCTACTTAACGTGTTATACTCCTGAGCTAAAGTTCAACCTTAGCTCTGATACCACATGTAACGTATCGGGTTTTGCCCGCTCGAAAATCAACATTCGTACTTCACATTGTACTAGAATGCCGCAGATTCGACCGTTCAAATCCGATTTGCCGGAGCTATAACACAATTAAGTAAATAACACAGCGGAAGAAAAGAATAATACATTGATATATAATATCTGATACAACAGAGTGATACAATGAATATCAATATACATCAGAGATATGATACAAGAAATAGCCGCGGAAAAGAAAAGATAACAACAGCAGCGGAACAATATCAATAGAAATGATAACTCCAAAATGATCTTCAGACAAGAATGAATCCACAACTCCAAGATAAGCAACTCCGATGAATAAACTAGCTCCAGATAATCTACTAAACCTGAATATCTGAAAAACCCAACTCTAGACTGCTCGTGTGGAAAATTATGAGCACCCAGAGTTTAGGAAAGGAACAATAAACTCCGGATCAGTCATGGGACTGGTGTGAGCAACAAAAACAGATTATCTTTAAAACAACACAAAAGAATTTATACATTGAAAACCGCAATGCTTTTGGAAAATGAAACTACCATAAGACCTCCCACCTCACACACAATGCAAACGCAGAATTGGAGGAGATTTCTTCTTATGATAGTCAAAGATGCTTACTACGCAAATCATTGGATTATTATTATTATTAGTGCATAGTGAAAAACAATTTGAAAGTATAATATTAATCTTAGCCAGCATAGGTACCATTATACTATGCCTACTATAGCTACCATATTAGATGTCAGGTTCTACAACTAAAATCGTACAAGGTTCGTATTTGGAAGATGGATTTCCAACAAATGGTCAGGCTAAGGAACTTGTGACGACCCGGAATTTTTGAGCATTTAAATTTGAAATATTTAATTGATTTTAAATATTCGAAAGTTAATTTCAAATATCAATATTTGTTGGATAATTTAATTGCTGAATTAAACAATTGAAAATAGGGTAAAATAGAGAATCTCGAGTTTTGAGCTTGTTAAAAATAATTTAAAGGTTTAGAAAATTTATATTGTTAATACTGAATGTGATGAAACTTTAAAAATGGTAATTTGGAAGCGTTTTGTTCAGTTTTAAAAATATAACGTTTAAATTGAAATTAAAAATAGCCTTCCGAGGCACAGTCTCGGAATTCGACGAAACCAGTTCCATTGGGTCCGTAATATTGTATTATTACCGGATTTCAAGTTTCGTAGTAATTGGAGTTGGTGTGTGAGCACACGGTAAGTAAACGCGCTGAAATTTTATATCGAGACGATTTGAATTCAATTAATATATATTTATATATTTTAGTCAGCCTACAGCTGAAATTCTATCTCTATCAACACTTTTTCAAAACACTGCGCAACCCATTCCTCTCCTTTCTTTCAGCCAGAAATCACGCTTCCTGTGCCTTCTCGAATACGCTTCTCTCTTTTATTTTCGTCCTTATTTATTTTCAAAGGATACAACCGAGCTTCACTTATCCTCCTCAAACTCAGATGACTCGAAAAAATGATAGGATGCTGATATTTAACTTCGTTCTCCTCACCCTTCAAACTGAAGTCCACTACATATTTCACAAATCGCGGCTTTCCTTCCTTGAACAAAATTATTTTGTTAGAATTCAATTTGCTGCTCTTCGTTTTTCCAATTTTCGAGCTCGAGGCAGTTATGCTCGTGGGATTGAAGGAAGGCGAGGCGTTCGTTTGGTAGAGGGTGCTACGTCGTATGGTGCGCGAGCGTGAGAAGGTGAGGGCTGAGCTCCGTCGCGAGCACGTGCAAGGCCAGAGAAAAGTTGGCGACTGAGGCTTGGCGATAAAGCATGTCGCGAGAAGGGGCTTCGACCTAGGGTTTCTCGTTTGGCCGAATGGGAGGAGAACTCGTGGCGGCAGCATGACCCAGGTCGTTCGATTTAAGGTTCTGACTTTTGGGCATGGTGGTAGCCTAGAGAAGCTGAGGTAAATCTCTTGCCTATTTTATTATTGTATAATTAATTTTAAGACAGAAAAAAAAGAAGAAGAAGAAAAGAAGTATATAGATTAGATAGGTTTTAATCTGTAGAAATTTTATCCTTCTTTTTGGAAATTCAATTTAAGAAATATATATATATAGGTTGTAGAAAATATATAAATGATTTTGGGTAATATAAGATTTTAAAATCTTGCAGAAGTTATAAAGATTTGATTTTCGAGATGTATATAGTTTATTTATGGGAAAGAATTTGTTATGATTAAAATTTAAATTTAAAATCAAATAAGTAAGTTGAAATTTATTGTCGGTAAGGTCGAATGTTAATGAATCGTAAATTGTTATTCAAGGTTTGAAACCTGAAAGGAAATCAAGCCGGAAATGGTAATGGGTTACAAATAAAGCAAAGGTGAGTTAATCTCACTCAGTTAAATTATAATTTAAATTTAATTGGTTAAATTTAAATATTGATGGATGATTGAATTGATTGATTTGATTGATTTGATTGATGTGATATATATATATATAGTAGTATAGCAATATATACATATTGGCATATGTATATATTGGAATTGTTGATATTCCCACAGTATATAGTGGATGAGACCCTATGCGCCGCATAATAGCGGATGATATTTTATAAAACCCATATACCGCGGTATTCCACCTTGAAGTGGAATTGGTATTGTGCTAACATCTGTGGATGTAGGGAAACAGGTTGGAGGGATCCAACTGGATTCCTCAAAATATTTAATTTTGTTAAATATTCTGTGATATGATTTTTGATATCCTGTGATGAATTATATGGATAATTGGATGTTATGGTTTGGTTGGATCGATTTGGATGTGCTGAATTATCAAAATCTCTAGAATGGAATTTTTGAAAAGAAATAAAAGAGTAAATTCTTAAGTAAAATAATTATAAAGAGGTTGGAATAAATTTGAGAATAAATCTGATTAAGAATAAAAGTGATTTCCAAAATTCTAATAAATATGGGAAAGAGGAATTTTGAATAAACAGAGAAATATTGAATTTAAAGGAAACTTATGTGATATTATTTAAAGGAATAAATAATTTATTTTAATTCAATGTTTAAATGTAATTAAAAAGAAAGAAGGAATTTGGCAAAATCTGAAACTTGTGTTTCGGTTTAAAGATTTTAAATCATAATGAGAAATAAAATCTGGAAGTTAATGAATTTGGAAATAAATGGATTAAGTAAGGAAATTTATTTCAAAGTAAAATAAATTGGGAAATCAATTATAAATTGATTTAAATACTTTGGGATTTGAAATTTAAAGAGAAATGAGATTTTGGAGAGATAAACTGGGTTTATAAAGTGAAATGGAATATTAGTGGATATTTGAAATATAAATTCAAGGTGGGAATTTATAAAGGAATATGAATTGGTTTAAAAATAAATGTTGATTTATTTTTAAAAGATGGAAATGAGAAGTGTATTTCTCTAGATAGCCAAGTACGTTTTCAAAGCAATTTTTAATATAAGTTAAAAGTTCTAATTTGTTTAAAAAGGCATGTTTAGAAAATTGATTATTTCTAAATGTTAATTTCCTAAGTAAGTATTTTCAAAAATCTATTATTGTAGTAAGTATATAAAAGTGATTTGGTATTATGTTTTAAAGAGGAAGTTAGCTTATATTTATAAAGTGGTTTTATTTTAAATATTCTTAAAATATATATTTTGATAAAGTATTAAAGTAGTTTTAAGATTTCAATGTTATAAAATATATTTGGTGTTTTTAAATTATTTTAAAATTAAAAGTATTTTGTACTTGGTGATTCAGTGGAAATAATTATTTGGGAAATGTATTCCGTAAGCGGAAACTGTTTGAAATTTGTTTTCAAATGAGCTTTGAAAATTTGGAAATATATCTTGGAAAGATATTTGGGCAAATAAATAATGTGGGAAATTATTTATTGTGTGATGGTTGCTTGTGGATGTTAATTGATAGTTAAATAACCGACTATCAATATTGGCCAAATGCGCTGATCGTTTCGAAGAGACCGGGATCGGGTTTCCGTATACCGGGATTCTAGGTCTGGAGACTCGAATACCACTTCGATCCGGTTTGTACGTTTCGTGTAACGTGTTCAGAGTCAAAGATGGAGCTGTGAAGTGCAAGGGCTAGTCGCTACTAATCCTGAGGATATTTCCAAAATGGATGTAGTAGGAATAGTGCCTTCGGTTCCGTTCGGACCTGGGACGGACTTGTATGGACGAATGCTTTCGTGACATCGTCAGGTGGACGATGGGCATTCTAAGGGATATGTGCTATAAAGGTATCGTTTAGCCTCGAACCTCATCAACCGGGAATGACTGAAAATCAGGGGTTATGCAGCAAGGCTTCGTGGGTAGCCCCCACTTGAGAGTAAAGTCTTCCCTGTCTAGATGTCCCTTTATTTCGGCTTAGTGGTGCGGTTGCTGATCCCAACCGTGGGGTGATTTTATTTGGAATTATCCAGTAAGGGATGATTCCGGCCTTGTGTTGCAGGGGAGCGGGCGTACTCCTCGGTACTGTGATCTAGGCCACGTACTGTGACAGGTGGTACCCCAGTGCCTAGTCATTCGTTGGAAATTCATTCTCCCTACGTGCCTTGTACGGTATTTGTTTGTATACCTAGTATGCTGGAATTTAATCATGTAACAATTTCAGCTATTTTAATAAGTATTTGTATATAGACACTATTATAATATCAGAGGATTTTTTATAAAAAGTGTTTTAGCTATCGTAAGGTAAAAACCCGGCATGTTTATTTGTGGCGTGGTCTTACGAGATGCTTTTATTTCAAAAGGATTTTTGAAATTTTAATAATCAATTGAGTGTGATTTTCTCACGCTGGTATTCCAGACTGACTCGGGTATTGTTTTATATGATGCTCGGGTCAGACCGAGATAAACAGGTTCAGATTATGCTGTGGAGCTCAGGAGGTGAGCTGGATGACGATACGTACTCTCGTACTTGCTATTATTTTCCGCTGTGTATTCAGTTGTATGTTATGGATGTTGATGTACTCTGATGATGTACTCTGATGATGTATTGTATAAACAGATATAGTTTTTGATTTGTGTAAAGATCTGTTAATATATATTATATTTTATTCCGCTGCGATGGTTAGATTCTGATGTTGTTTTCTATTTTTCTTCTTCTGCCTCTTCTTCTTAACGAAAATGGTTCGATTTTCCGGGTCTGGAAAGTCGGGTCGTTACAGGTGGTATTAGAGCTTAGGCTGGCGATAACCTTGGCTCTGGTGGGAATTTTGAGAGTATTAATAGATATGAGCGCGTATTTGTTAGTGAATATAAAATGGTTTTATATTGTGTTGGTTGATTTATTGAGTGGCATATGAACCTTCGTCGGCACAGTCTGGACAACTGTATCGAAGGGGTTTCTAAACACTTGAATAGAACAGTTCGACACAGTATTGTTTTAAATAGGGTGAATGAAATAATTTTGCCCAAATTATTTTGTATATAAAAGAAAAAAAAAATTTGTCAAAAATTATTATGGTTATATATTTGGATGCTTGGTTGTTAGAAGATGACAATAATGAGTTAGTCTCATTATTGAGTAGAAATTGAAACTTATAACCTAAGTTGAAGAATAAATTTATATAACAAAATGGAATTTGAAATATAGACTATAAATGAAATTTATAAATTGAGATAACCTTTATATACAAATGTGAATTACAAATGTGATTTATAATCAAATGAGATGAATTCATAAACAAATGAAATTTGTAAATGTGACTTATAACTTGAAATAAAATGTGATAGAATTCCAGAGTAATGTTTGGATATAAAATTGAATGGATTTTGAATTTGAAGTTTTGAGAAAGGTTTAAATTCCTTTGGATTTAAAAATAGTTTAAAGGTTTTGGGGAATAATGGTGATATTATTTCATGAATATTTTTGAAATTGAATTGAAATCTGGTGGGATTTGGGATTTAAAAAAAAAGTTTGAAATGTTTAGAGTGATAAAAGCATTAAAATTCTCTTTCGGTCGCTGGAAAATAATATCGGTGATGACTGCATCATCATCGATGTCTATTTTCGAGTTTCCAAAGAGAAATTGCTACCAAACTGTTTTAAATTAGAAGTGATTGTGAACTGGGTTGGTTTTGAAATTCAAAGGGAAAATTGTTTGGTAAAAGCAGATTGTTTTGGAAATTGGGATTTGAGGTGATATACCAGATATGTATGAGTTATTTATGGATTCAAAATGGTTTTGAAATAAAACCGGGCAATTGAATTCTGGGAATTCTATTTAAAATATAAATGTGGAAATTTAAATGAATCAACAATATAAAGTATAGAATGAAGTTGATTGAAATAAGAAGGGAATGAAAGTTTAATTCTTGGATTATAATTATGAGATGAAAATAACTCAATGAGTAATATAAGTCGGTAGATTAAAGAGTTAGAGAACTTGAAGGTGAATGAATTGTTAAACTTGTATAAAATTGTATCCTAGAATTAAAATCTAATTTGAGTATATGAAGGTGAATACAATATATTTAAATTTAACTTAAGATAAGTTAAATAAAATTGAGAATTGGAATTGAATTAAATGTAAGTAAGTTGAAGTTGAATTGAATTGGATATAAAGGTAATGTAAAATGCTTATAATTGTGTAAAGAAATTCATATTCTTAAGTTCTTAAGTGTAATAATTTGAGATTTGATTGTAAAGATGAAAATGGACTTAAATGAATAGTCCCAGATCTTAAGTAAGTAAGTTAAAACTTATGAATAGAAATGAAATTGTAAGTCATAAATGTGAATTCATTTCTTTGAACCATTAAGAGTTATAATTTGAAATTGTAATTATCAAATGGAAACGACTAAGATGAGCAATCTTAATTTTTAAATAAATCCAAACTTGAATTATAGAATAAATTGAACTTAAGAAAATTAAGTGAAGTGATATTTGGAATTAAAAAGCAAGTATTTAATTTTAACCAGCGGAGGAACTAATTAGATGATAAATTAGTTAATGAAATTGAATTGTGAGTTAATGAAATTGGATTAAAATAGTGATGGTTTGAATTGCGAATGAAATCCAAATAAGTGAAAATAAATTGGAAATGACCTGCTTATTAATAAAATAATTCCAAATGAATTGAGTAGGGAAAATAAAATTCATAATGATTGAGTGAATAAACCAATTATATTAAATAAATAAATGGATGGAATTTGATTAAATAAGAATCAAATGAAAGATGGAAATAAAACTTTAAAGGGTTGGTTAAATGGAAAATAAACTTAAGTTATTGACTTAAGTAAATGTTGAATGGAAACTGAACTCAACAGAAGAGTGGTTTAAATAAGTTGAGAAATAGTTATTGAATGAATTAACTTGGATTGTTTTCGAGCTAAATAAAATTCAATTTTTGGAAGTTGGAGATGAATTGAATTTAAGGAAAAAATTTGAAATGAAGTAGTAAATTGAAGTAAGTTGAGATTCATATGAAATTGGAATTCGATTTGAACATATACACTTCGGTGATGAAGTAGTAAATAAATATAAGAAAAATTTATATTGAGCTTAAGAATTGAAGAATGAAATTCTTAAGAAAATTGGTATTGGAAATATACTTAGTAATTTTGGAATGGAAAAATAAAATAAATATATACTAAGTGAATAGTTGAATGAAGACTAAAACTGAAGTTGTGAAATGGGATAGTTATGAATAAAGGGATAACAATCAAAAAGGAATGCGAAATAAAAGAGAATTGATATAACTGATAATCAATTGGAATTTATACGTAAGATGTACGTATATTATTTTATTCGCATAGCTATTTGGTCCAGGTGTCGAACACAAAATTTCGAGATAGTTTTATCGATCCGAATCAGGATTTTTCACTCGATTTTCAACGGCGAACCTGGATATGGATTGTTGATTGATTCTGGATATTCTCTATCATAGTTGGTGGCTATGCAAGGAGAATGATGGTTTCCGATCAAGGAACCAGATCTGAGTCCGCACTAGGAAGTCGGGTGGACGATACTAGTTCGGAAGTGAAATTGTGTGATCGATTGAGCGATCAAATGTGATATTGCGTACGGATGATATATGTGCATCGTACGGGCTTAAGTAAAGCAAATATTGGAAATTTGTAAAGGAAAGTATAAAATGACTTTGGAATTGTGATTGAATATTATTGCTTAGTAGGATATACAGGTGTATAAAAGCAATGGATAGATTGGGATTTTGATTTTAGAGGATAAAATTTAATGGCCCGACAAAAGGTATGTATTTGAATTTCTGTATGAAATTTGATTGGGTTTTTGATGCAGCCACTTGGCCTTTTGTTTTCTTTTTGAGATTTGGGGGCCGTAGAGCCATTTTGTAGTAGTACCGAGCTAGCCGCGCAAAGGAGACGCTGGCAAAAATTTTCGGAAATTTAGGGAGTTAGAAAAATTTTGGAAAATTTTGATAATTCAAAATTTGAATTCAAATTTAAATTTGAATGGATAAGTAGGTGGTATGGGTTGAACTTATGAATAAGTTTGGGAAGTTAAAAGATGATTAGTGTATCATTAATAAAAGATTGTTTGGGTATTGTTAAAACTGTTTGATTTGGAAAGTTGTTAAAACTATTTGGATTGGGGAAATAGAATGGGTATCGAATCATTTCTCTTAACTGGTAATTTCGGGGACGAAATTCTTTAAGGGGGGAGGAATGTGACGACCCGGAATTTTTGAGCATTTAAATTTGAAATATTTAATTGATTTTAAATATTCGAAAGTTAATTTCAAATATCAGTATTTGTTGGATAATTTAATTGCTGAATTAAACAATTGAAAATAGGGTAAAATAGAGAATCTCGAGTTTTGAGCTTGTTAAAAATAATTTAAAGGTTTAGAAAATTTATATTGTTAATACTGAATGTGATGAAACTTTAAAAATGTGAATTTGGAAGCGTTTTGGTTCAGTTTTAAAAATATAACGTTTAAATTGAAATTAAAAATAGCCTTCCGAGGCACAGTCTCGGAATTCGACGAAACCAGTTCCATTGGGTCCGTAATATTGTATTATTACCGGATTTCAAGTTTCGTAGTAATTGGAGTTGGTGTGTGAGCACACGGTAAGTAAACGCGCCGAAATTTTATATCGAGACGATTTGAATTCAATTAATATATATATATATATATTTTAGTCAGCCTACAGCTGAAATTCTGTCTCTATCAACACTTTTTCAAAACACTGCGCAACCCATTCCTCTCCTTTCTTTCAGCCAGAAATCACGCTTCCTGTGCCTTCTCGAATACGCTTCTCTCTTTTATTTTCGTCCTTATTTATTTTCAAAGGATACAACCGAGCTTCACTTATCCTCCTCAAACTCAGATGACTCGAAAAAATGATAGGATGCCGATATTTAACTTCGTTCTCCTCACCCTTCAATCTGAAGTCCACTACATATTTCCCAAATCGCGGCTTTCCTTCCTTGAACAAAATTATTTTGTTCGAATTCAATTTGCTGCTCTTCGTTTTTCCAATTTTCGAGCTCGAGGCAGTTATGCTCGTGGGATTGAAGGAAGGCGAGGCGTTCGTTTGGCAGAGGGTGCTACGTCGTATGGTGCACGAGCATGAGAAGGTGAGGGATGAGCTCCGTCGCGAGCACGTGCAAGGCCAGAGAAAAGTTGGCGACTGAGGCTTGGCGATAAAGCGTGTCGCGAGAAGGGGCTTCGACCTAGGGTTTCTCGTTTGGCCGAATGGGAGGAGAACTCGTGGCGGCAGCATGACCCAGGTCGTTCGATTTAAGGTTCTGACTTTTGGGCATGGTGGTAGCCTAGAGAAGCTGAGGTAAATCTCTTGCCTATTTTATTATTGTATAATTAATTTTAAGACAGAAAAAAAAAGAAGAAGAAAAGAAGTATATAGATTAGATAGGTTTTAATCTGTAGAAATTTTATCCTTCTTTTTGGAAATTCAATTTAATAAATATATATATATATATAGGTTGTAGAAAATATATAAATGATTTTGGGTAATATAAGATTTTAAAATCTTGCAGAAGTTATAAAGATTTGATTTTCGAGATGTATATAGTTTATTTATGTGAAGGAATTTGTTATGATTAAAATTTAAATTTAAAATCAAATAAGTAAGTTGAAATTTATTGTCGGTAAGGTCGAATGTTAATGAATCGTAAATTGTTATTCAAGGTTTGAAACCTGAAAGGAAATCAAGCCGGAAATGGTAATGGGTTACAAATAAAGCAAAGGTGAGTTAGTCTCACTCAGTTAAATTATAATTTAAATTTAATTGGTTAAATTTAAATATTGATGGATGATTGAATTGATTGATTTGATTGATTTGATTGATGTGATATATATATATAGTAGTATAGCAATATATACATATTGGCATATGTATATATTGGAATTGTTGATATTCCCACAGTATATAGTGGATGAGACCCTATGCGCCGCATAATAGCGGATGATATTTTATAAAACCCATATACCGCGGTATTCCACCTTGAAGTGGAATTGGTATTGTGCTAAAATCTGTGGATGCAGGGAAACAGGTTGGAGGGATCCAACTGGATTCCTCAAAATATTTAATTTTGTTAAATATTCTGTGATATGATTTTTGATATCTTGTGATGAATTATATGGATAATTGGATGTTATGGTTTGGTTGGATCGATTTGGATGTGCTGAATTATCAAAATCTCTAGAATGGAATTTTTGAAAAGAAATAAAAGAGTAAATTCTTAAGTAAAATAATTATAAAGAGGTTGGAATAAATTTGAGAATAAATCTGATTAAGAATAAAAGTGATTTCCAAAATTCTAATAAATATGGGAAAGAGGAATTTTGAATAAACAGAGAAATATTGAATTTAAAGGAAACTTATGTGATATTATTTAAAGGAATAAATAATTTATTTTAATTCAATGTTTAAATGTAATTAAAAAGAAAGAAGGAATTTGGCAAAATCTGAAACTTGTGTTTCGGTTTAAAGATTTTAAATCATAATGAGAAATAAAATCTGGAAGTTAATGAATTTGGAAATAAATGGATTAAGTAAGGAAATTTATTTCAAAGTAAAATAAATTGGGAAATCAATTATAAATTGATTTAAATACTTTGGGATTTGAAATTTAAAGAGAAATGAGATTTTGGAGAGATAAACTGGGTTTATAAAGTGAAATGGAATATTAGTGGATATTTGAAATATAAATTCAAGGTGGGAATTTATAAAGGAATATGAATTGGTTTAAAAATAAATGTTGATTTATTTTTAAAAGATGGAAATGAGAAGTGTATTTCTCTGGATAGCCAAGTACGTTTTCAAAGCAATTTTTAATATAAGTTAAAAGTTCTAATTTGTTTAAAAAGGCATGTTTAGAAAATTGATTATTTATAAATGTTAATTTCCTAAGTAAGTATTTTCAAAAATCTATTATTGTAGTAAGTATATAAAAGTGATTTGGTATTATGTTTTAAAGAGGAAGTTAGCTTATATTTATAAAGTGGTTTTATTTTAAATATTCTTAAAATATATATTTTGATAAAGTATTAAAGTAGTTTTAAGATTTCAATGTTATAAAATATATTTGGTGTTTTTAAATTATTTTAAAATTAAAAGTATTTTGTACTTGGTGATTCAGTGGAAATAATTATTTGGGAAATGTATTCCGTAAGCGGAAACTGTTTGAAATTTGTTTTCAAATGAGCTTTGAAAATTTGGAAATATATCTTGGAAAGATATTTGGGCAAATAAATAATGTGGGAAATTATTTATTGTGTGATGGTTGCTTGTGGATGTTAATTGATAGTTAAATAACCGACTATCAATATTGGCCAAATGCGCTGATCGTTTCGAAGAGACCGGGATCGGGTTTCCGTATACCGGGATTCTAGGTCTGGAGACTCGAATACCACTTCGATCCGGTTTGTACGTTTCGTGTAACGTGTTCAGAGTCAAAGATGGAGCTGTGAAGTGCAAGGGCTAGTCGCTACTAATCCTGAGGATATTTCCAAAATGGATGTAGTAGGAATAGTGCCTTCGGTTCCGTTCGGACCCGGGACGGACTTGTATGGACGAATGCTTTCGTGACATCGTCAGGTGAACGATGGGCATTCTAAGGGATATGTGCTATAAAGGTATCGTTTAGCCTCGAACCTCATCAACCGGGAATGACTGAAAATCAGGGGTTATGCCGCAAGGCTTCGTGGGTAGCCCTCACTTGAGAGTAAAGTCATCCCTGTCTAGATGTCCCTTTATTTCGGCTTAGTGGTGCGGTTGCCGATCCCAACCGTGGGGTGATTTTATTTGGAATTATCCAGTAAGGGATGATTCCGGCCTTGTGTTGCAGGGGAGCGGGCGTACTCCTCGGTACTGTGATCTAGGCCACGTACTGTGACAGGTGGTACCCCAGTGCCTAGTCATTCGTTGGAAATCCATTCTCCCTACGTGCCTTGTACGGTATTTGTTTGTATACCTAGTATGCTGGAATTTAATCATGTAACAATTTCAGCTATTTTAATAAGTATTTGTATATAGACACTATTATAATATCAAAGGATTTTTTATAAAAAGTGTTTTAGCTATCGTAAGGTAAAAACCCGGCATGTTTATTTGTGGCGTGGTCTTACGAGATGCTTTTATTTCAAAAGGATTTTTGAAACTTTAATAATCAATTGAGTGTGATTTTCTCACGCTGGTATTCCAGACTGACTCGGGTATTGTTTTATATGATACTCGGGTCAGACCGAGATAAACAGGTTTAGATTATGCTGTGGAGCTCAGGAGGCGAGCTGGATGACGATACGTACTCTCGTACTTGCTATTATTTTCCGCTGTGTATTCAGTTGTATGTTATGGATGTTGATGTACTCTGATGATGTACTCTGATGATGTATTGTATAAATAGATATAGTTTTTGATTTGTGTAAAGATCTGTTAATATATATTATATTTTATTCCGCTGCGATGGTTAGATTCTGATGTTATTTCTATTTTTCTTCTTCTACCTCTTCTTCTTAACGAAAATGGTTCGATTTTCCGGGTCTGGAAAGTCGGGTCGTTACAGAACTTCCTTCCGCCGCATGGGATCGCCTCTCGCTGGACGTCCCGAGAGACAAACTGCTCTCTGCCAAACAAGGCCGGGTTACCCCTGTAACAGGTAACTCACGAATATGCCATCCCCCGGTCCTTTGGGACCTTTATCCGAGCGCTCGGTAACCAACATCACACATCATAAAGAAAGTGTATCCACATGAGTAAGTATCTGGGCTCCTTACCATGACACCACCCCTTTCCAGAAGGAAATGACATACCCTAAAGGGCGCGACCCTCATAACCTTGCTGCAACATTCCTGTTTCGACCATTTCCGGGTTGTGAGGCCCTGACGAAGTCTCGTCCACAAAGCTACGCTTTGTCACAAAGCCATGCTTTGGGTCAACAGATGATCAACCTATGATCACAAAGATAAATGATCAAACAAATGATCATATCACAAATGATCAAACGATGATCATCACACAGCAACACTCAGCATGCCACATTACCAAATTGGGAGTATATCGCTGATAACCTTCAACTACATAACCTCTGAGCTCGTACGTCTCAGAGAAGGGTGTTAAGCTAAGAGAATAAATTCTCCGCCACCAAACAGAAATGTATTTGAAAGAAATCGGCTTTATATCTCAAAGTGTAATGTCAGACATGTAACCATACAAGTCTGTTCCGGGTTCGAACAGAACCGAAGGCACTTCTCACGAAGCCCTTGCAATTCCGGATAATTTCCAATCACGTCCGGACTTCCCATCACAAAGGGTGATAAAATCTCTATACCGGGGACCAGTCGATGCAGAGACATTCGACGAGTTGTCCTTTCATTTTCGAAAATATCCGGTCTTCACCACCGGTCTTCAAATGCTATCCATATACGACGTATCACATATTCGAAATGGGTTATACGACCCAAAGGTCCTCTCCCGGCTAAACCGAATAGTGAGCGAAATATTCGAAAATCATATGGATATGGGATTTCAATTAAGTCACAACTTATTACCCAAAACTTCTCTTTTTAAATGGTTAAAACAAATTACCATTTAAATCTTTAAACAAAAAGATTCAATCTTTACGGTTTAAACAGTTTCCACACTTTAATCCTTTAAACAAACGATTCATTCACAGGTTTTCCAAATTAATTTCCATTTCAATTTGATTAACTCGTTAAACCTTTAAATCAAGATTTAACTTATAGCTTTCAAAACAATTCCATTTCAAATAGTTTAAACAAATCATCATTTTAAATCTGTTAAAAATAAACAGATTCAAATCATAGCTTTTCAAAACAATTCATTCATAACTTGGAAAACCATTTTCAATTCAATATTGAAATTCCTTTAATTAAACTGGAATTTCATTTCTTATCTGAAAGCTTTTATTCTTTTAAAAACAAACAGTTTCATTTCAGGAAATCTGATTCATTTATACGAGTCAAAATCCTTGGGTTAAATTCAAATTCTCAAATCAATATTTTAAAATGGTTCCAATTCATATAAACTCATAAATAAGTTGAACAGCCTTTTTAAACCCTAGTTTCCAAATCATAGAATTCAATTTCAAATATTGCATTCAAATTTAAATCAACTTATTTAAATTTTCAAAACTCAATTAAGTTATTCAAAATAGCTTTTATCTTTGAAATTCCATTTCAAAAGCTTTTCACTTTAAACCCAAATTTCTAATTTCAAAATCAATTGAAATTAAAATTTCAATTTCAAAAACATTAAATTTAAATTATCTGTGACTTAACCGATTTCCACGTGAAATCCATATTTGTGTGTGTATGGTGTAGTCCAGGGGTTTCACACAATAGTGCACAACATCAATCATCACAGATATATCGATAAGCGGTATAATCGATAACGCTTATCTTCATTCACAGATTCATAGATAAAGTCAATTTATCAGTCATAAAGATTCATCATTACAATTCGATGTGGGTTTCGGATAACCAACTGGAATCTGACTCCCTGTCGCATCGAAGTTTAAATATCGTTTACGGGTCAAGGGTTTTATATTCACATAGTAATATATCACAAAACAGAAATCACAGCTCAGCACAACATAAATCAGGGTATATCACAAAGCATCGTACATCAGGGATGTCAAACAATTCAAATCATCCAATAAAATCCAAACATCCATGAGTAAGATCAATTAATCAGCTGAATTTTTTTTAACCAAATCAATTACTTATGAATAAATTACTAATCCTGGTTAATTAATCATTAATTAATTACAAACCAATATAATTAATTATCCTTTAAATCATTTATTTACTAACCATTAATAATTAATAAATTATTCTTAAATTAATTATCCTTAATTAATCACATTGGTTAATTAGCCCTTAATTTATTATCTTTCCTTAATCACCTTCATTAATTTATAATTCCTTAATTAATTAATCCTTAATGACCCATTTATTAACCATTAATAATTAATTAAGCAAATTTGTAATTATTCTTAAACATTTCTTTATATTCATTAACTAACCTTTAATTAAATTTAACTTAGTCTTTAAAAGTTAATTAATCAATTATTAAATTTCTTAATTACCCCCTTTAAACAGTTAAACAAAAATAATCACCTAAAATTATTTGGGTGATATAACTTCAATTTGTATATTTTGAAGATTTCAAACAGTTCGCCAAGCATCAATAAACCCGAGAATTCCCCCAGCTCTACTCGAGTAGCCTCTCGAGTTTCCCACCAGATTGCACGAGTCATTCCTCTCTCGTACGTTCCTTTTTTTCTTCTTTATTTTTTTTACTTAGTTCATTTCTTTAAAACTTTAAACTGCAGGCCTATCACCTACAATTTCACGAGTACGAACTCGAGTAGAAACTACAAATACTCGATCCTCACTTCGAGTCGACCACGAAAATCTCGAGCAAAACACGCGAGAACAACTTCGTCCTCCCCCATCATACCAGATACGCAGATGCACACGTGCACGTGCACCACGCCTCCAGCCACTTCTGTGACGACCCGACTTTTTCTCCACTGAAAGTCGCATCATCAATAAGAAAGAAAGAGGTAGAAAATAGAAAAGAAGAGAAGAAAGAAAGAAACAACAACAATGATCTCATAGCGGAACGAATAAATTATATTAATAACATAAACTATTACATAGTATACAACACTTATCAGAGTTTACACAACTATACAACACATACTAGACAGTTATAAACATCTGTCTAGATATTACAACTCAAATACAATACAAGACTCTAACACAGATATCAACACAGCGGAATACTATATCTACGAACGCCGAAGCCTCCTGCTCCATTGCTCCTCCACAATTCGTCAAAGCTAAACCTGAATCCCTTGGCTACTCGTAAAAATTTGAGTACCCAAGAGTTTATAAAACAGAAATAAACAACTTGGGTCAGACATGGGTCTGGTGTGAGTAACAGGTTAAACTTGTTTAACTTTGAAAACCATTTGGAAAGAAAAGGTATCTCGTAAGACTTCCCGCACATAAACACGGAAAAGTTTTTACCTTACGATAACCAAAACATTTGATAGGAAATTCGATTGTATTATAATAGGGTCTAGGGTTTTCAAATAAATATGAAATAGCCGAAATTGTTACATTATTAAATTCCAGCATACATAAGTATACAATCAAGTCCGTTATCACTTATTGGAATTTGGATTTCCATACAATGGCAGAGCTACCGGGGTACCGCTCATCACAGTACGGGGCCTAGATCACCGTACCGAGGATCACTCCCAATCCCCTACAACACAAAGCCGGAACCATCCCTTACTGGATAATTCCGAATAAAATCACCCCACAGATGGCCGTCGCCAACTGCACCACTAAGCCGAAATAAAAGAAGGAACTCTCTAGACAGGGATGACCTTACTCTCAGTGGGTGCTACCCACGAAGCCTTGCTGCACCTCCCCTGTTTTAGCCATTCCCGGTTGATGAGGCTTGAGGTCACGATTACCTTTAATCAGATCACATTACTTAGAATGCTCATCGTCCACCTGACGATGTTCTGAAAGCATTCAATCCATACAAGTTCGTTCCGGGTTCGAACGAAACCGAAGGCATTATCTCGTTACACTCGTATTGGAATCACCCTCAGAGTTAACGACAATAACCCTTGCACTCTGAATCTTCATCTTCACTTGAGATTCACGACCTATCGTTAATTTGGATCGATGTGGTATTCTTGTCTCCAGACCTGGAAATCCGGTATACGGAAACCCGATCCCGGTCTCATCGAAATCCAAAACGTATCTTTTAAGGCCAAGTTGTCTTAAGGTTAAAACAATTCAATTCTTATCTATACTACACACAGATAGATAATTTACAATAGATAATCCATATTATCATCCAAACAGATAATTCCTATTATCATTTCAATCCAACCAAACCTCTATATCATAGATCAGCACATCTCTTATCAGAGATATCAACAATGCAAAGCAATCAATATCATTCATCCATTCTTAAGTAATGATTTATATCATCTAATTAATTTAAAGTGAATTAAACTAATTACTTCATTCTATAAATCCTGCTTACTTAATTATTAATTAAACCAATTAATTAATCATACTTTAAGTATCATCTTAATTAATAATTCCTGATTAATTACCCTTTAATTACTTTAAGTAATTAATTCTTAATTAATTTCACAAATTAATTAACTTAAACCATTACAGTAATTTATCTTTATTTACATCATTAATTAATTAACTATAATTAATTACATTAATCCTAAATTAATTACAATTAATTAATTACTTTAATCACTAATTATTGATTAACTAATCTTAATTAATCAATCCTTAATTACATTATTAATTATATAAATCAACGACCCTTAATTACATTTTTAATTATTAATTACTTTAATTAAATAAATTACATTAAGTAATTAACCTTTAATTAAACAACATTTATTAATCACTCTTTGATTAATCTCATCTAGTAATTAACTACCCTTAATTACTCTTCCATAAATTAATTTCTCCAAAATTAATTATCCTTTAATTAATCCCTTGATTAATTATACAAAAGTAATTAAACTAAAATTACTTTTATTATTAAAAATCTTCTTTAGTTAATTACATCCTCTAATTAACTTTAATTACTTTCCTAAGTAATTACTCTTCACTAATTACATTTAAGTGATTATATTTATCACATCTCTAAGTGATTATCTTAAATTAATTTAATTAATTAATTTAACTTAATCAATTCATTTAATTAATTACCTTAAGTAATTAATTTCCTCAATTACTTCCATTAAGTAATTATACTTAACCCATTTTATAAATGATTATCATTAATTAATTAATCTAATTGATTATCAAAATTAATCATATTAATTAATTATTAAATAATTCCTAATTAATGATTTCTCATTAATTATTAACAATCCTTTAATTACTTTCTTTAAGTAATTAAGCTTTAATCAACTTTTAATTAATTAATTACAACTTAATAAATTCTTAATTATCCATTAACTAATCCTCACTTACTTAATTAATTGCTAAATAAACTTTTAATCACTTGATAACTAATTTCAAATCATTTATTATTAACCTATACTTATTTAAATAAATGATTCTAAATCCCAAATTAATTAACACTTCATTAATTAACTTATAATTCTTAATTATTTAATTAATTAACATTAAATCATTAATTAATTAAATTGTTAAATTACCCTTTAATTACCTTACTAATTTAATGAACCTAAATCATTAAACCTTAATTCTTCTTTAAATTAAAGTATTATCCTCATAACTACATTAATTATTATTAACAAAAGCTTTGAAATAGTTTACCTTTAAATCTTTCTTTTATTTCATTTCAAATTAATGATTTTGATTTGAAAAATCAAATTTAACTTTAACCAAGACTTAAATCAAATTTACCAAAATCTTTTTAAATCTAAATGTTAAGAACACTTAACATTTATAAAGAGAATTTATAAGTTTTCTAAACAAATTCATTTATTCAAACCTTTATAAAATTTTACTTTTAACATTTTCATTTTGTTAAAACATTATGAATTTTATAAAACTTTATTTATCTCAAATACTAGGATACAAATTTTTAAGCTTGAACTCGAATGAAAACTTGATTTAAAACTGGTTTTAAATCCTGTTTTCAAAGTTTAAAAACTCAATTTAAATTTTAAAAACACTGTCAGGTTTTAAACTTTGATTACTAAATCTACCCGAGACAAACTCCATTTCTCCGAGCAAAATTACAGAAATCCCGAGCCAAAACTTCAAATACTCGAGTATGACTTCGAGTCAAATTCCATTTCCTCCAGTACGTCTTCTTCCTCTAATTTACAATTTCTTCCAGATGCACGCAACATACGTGTGCACGTGCACAGGCGAGTCGATCGCCTACGACCAGTGACACCATCGCTAGCACATCATCTACGACACCCACTCGCGATCCAAAACACCAGAACCTCGAACAAACTTCACCATCAAAATCGATCATCACGATCCAACCTGGAACAAAGTCTCGAACCACCACAAAGCCTGGAAACGCCTCGTCAACACATCTCCGATCACCAGAACGCCTGCGCTTCCAACCACAGCTTCGTCAACACCCCAGATCTCATTCCCCAATGATCGGTAACACTCGATTCACCATTGACTACGAAAAATGATTCGAGAATAACTACTACTCAAACTGGCCTTAAACCCTAAAACTCTATCGACAACCCACCACGGCGAATTGAAAAATGCCTCATCATTTTTCCAATGATCCCCGACCATCCACCATCCTCCAGCCTTAACCACGACCTCAATTCATCTCGCGATCACCAGAAATCAACAGATATCCATACTCTGTTCATTTCGAGAAATCTCACAAATCACTTGATTAAAAATTTTGATTTTACCTTTAAAAATCATGATTTATAATGGGTATCAAAATTTTATCAGTGAATCTAACAATTATGATATTTGAATTTTATAGTTTTCAAAGCTTTTACTGTATTTCTTATATTCCAAATAAATTCTAAACCTATATCACTTAATTATATTTTTTTTTTTAAACTTCATCCATGCTTAACAAACAAATCTCTTTTGAATTCCTAATCATATCAGTGATTTGAAAATGAGATATTGGGATTTTGATTAAAATTTTAAACTCTGTTAACTTCACAGAATTGATATCAGACATGCATACAAAATATCAACATATATACAAATAATTCATACTTAAACAATCATGCAGGCATATTACATCATGGATTCATACATCAGATCATCACAAGATGTTTTAACTTGTAAATTTTCGTGGTTTTGTTTTCTGGATAAGAAGATGATGATAGAACTAGATAACAGAGATATTCTTCTTTTTGAAACTGGAATCATGTATATATTTAGTCATGCACATAGATGTACTTAAAAAAAATGCATTCACCAACATGCTTGATTTCAGAGATAAAACCTACAATATAATTATACTTAAATGTTTAGATAGTGATGTTACTCACCTTTTAAAAAGCAGAGAACAGAGCTACAAATCTGAAGAGCTTTTGAATCTTTAAAACTTAAATTATAAACTTGAATTGCCTCTTTGTTATTGGATCTTGCATGCATGCCAATTATCTTGTTGAGATGTTGCTTAATTCTTGATTTTAAACTTGCTTCCAGATTTTGAAAAGAAGTTGCAGGCTAAAAGCTTTGATTCTAGGTTTTGAAGAAAATGAACATGCTTTGTTTTGAGAACTTGTTTGATTACTGATTTGGTTTTGAAATAGTTTTGATTACAGATTTAGTTTTTGAGAAGTTTGGTTTGAGAGGAGGTAAATTTTCTGATTGTTTATGAGGAGAGGGTTTACATTTGCAGGCTGAAGATTCTTACATTTTGAGAAAGAAAATAGAAAAGAAATGAGAATGAAAGTAAATGAATATATATGTTTATTTGTGATTAAATAAAAATAAAGGAAAAATAAATTAAAAATGACACTTGTCTTTCTCATATCCTAATTTTACAACACATGTTATTCCATTGCCTTATATGATGACATTTGTATTTTTGCTAACTTTTATTTATTTTAAAAGTAAATTAAACCTTTTCTTTATTTATTTAAATGCTTATCTATATATATATCTTTTTAAAGAGAAACAAAAACTAATTATATTTTATACATAAAAGTTATACAAATATTCTAAATCCAAATCAATTTAAATATTTATTCTTTTGAATTTCAAAACTTTAAATTCAAATTAAATCTAAATTTCCAATTTACCAAAGCTTTTCTATTTACAATATATACAAATAAATATATATATTACAGATAGAAAATATCTTATTAACTTTTAAAAGATAAGATTCACCAATTAAATACTTATTTAATTAGATTATTAAATTAAATTCAAATTTTATTATCAAAGATCATCAATATCAATTTAATTATTTAACAGATTATTAAATTGATATTGTTAAAATTTCCGGGATATTACATTCCTCCCCCCTTAAAATAATTTCGTCCCCGAAATTTTAAACAAAGGTAATTTAATAATCTTATTAAAGATTTAAATTCAAAACACAAGCATCTACTATCATCCATATGCTAGCAACCATAGCAACCAATTCATCCAATCAATCAAATTTAACTATCCAGACAAAATTCTAGATAAAATTCCTCGAGTTTCCCCAAGTATATATATATATCGGGATACTCGCTCTACAAACAATCTAAACTACTAATCTATAGATCTCCTACTCATCTAGATCTACAGAACTAAACAGAATATCAGACTACAGACGAGTCTGATTCAACTACCAAACTTCCAGAACTGCTGATTCTACAACCAGAGATAGATCAAATACGTATTCCCTCAGAGATACGTAAAACTCAATGAATTCCAGTTATCCACACTGACAATTCAATTCAGAAGACCAAATACTTATCCAAATCAGAACACAGACGAGATCCAAACATAACTCTACTTCACAACATCAGTAGATTCCAAACTTACTTTTCCCATCCAAAGATACACTCCAAACTGCTTTCGCTGCTCAACTCCGATATGAGGTAGAACACAAGCATAGACTGGACAACTCACTTCTAGAAATAAGGTTCACTGATCCATAAAAGAAAACTCAGATACTCCAACAAAACTTGAGTTGCTTCACCAACTCCATCTCTAGGAAACATCCTTCCACTAGACTGAACCACCGATATCACTCCTGGAATCCAGTCGATAAGAAAACTCAACCTTCAGATGCGGACAAACTTCTGACTTCTCTGAAGACATCCAGAAAAATTCTGACAACCCAAGAGAACACTCAGACAATCGCAAGTCACTTTTGCGATCAACCCATCCTAATTCCAAACAGACTGTTCTCTCTTTACCAATCAGAACAGCTTACACTTATTTATCCAATTCATCTAAGAAATGGATCCACTCTGCTGCTTCTGAACTTCACTTCTAGAAAAACTGCTCATCCAGAAAACTTCCTGCCATCACAGAATACTCCGAGCTGCACTGCTGACACTGATGCTCTTATCCAAAGCTCTTCGAGAAACTCGGACTCCAAACCAAAGCAGAAACTTCATGCTGAACTCAGTCACAACACCGAAGCATTCACACTTCCTTAATCTTGTTCCAAAGAAAACATCTTCGGGAACATCCATCGTCACTGTATCTCATCATACAGCTACTATTACCTGAGATACCATCACTCGCTTCTGTTCTCCGACAGATCCAACTCTACTCATCCAAACTACAAAGATAAACTCCGAACCTTAACAGGTTTCCTTCAGAGATTGGTAAAGTCCTTACACCACAACAAAACTTATTCGAGACGGTATTCGATCTACAGTCTCGACAAATACACTTTCAACCTCAACACTCAGACTCCTAATCCTAGATGATAAATTATTATCATCTCAACCAATCATTACAAATACCATATACATTTAAAATGATACTTTTGATATATAGAAAATATATCTGGTTATAATTATTTCACCTTCCCTTTTAAAACAATATTGTGTCCGTTGGCCTGGTCCAAGTGTTTAGAGATCCCTATCAATAACGTTAGCTACTCGTATTGACCAGAATCCATATACCACCCAACCGATCAATTAACACAATATAAAACCATTTTATATAACTAACAAATACGCGTTCTCGAATATATATACACTCAGACTCAAACAGGTTGCTACAGATCCTATCTCTAATGAACAACCCTTCCGAACCTAGGTATTCACTCAACCTAGTGTTCTGATATTCACTTAACCAAAAGCTTAGGCATTCGCTCAACCTATGCTCTGATACCAACTGTGACGACCCGACTTTTTCTCCACTGAAAGTCGCATCATCAATAAGAAAGAAAGAGGTAGAAAATAGAAAAGAAGAGAAGAAAGAAAGAAACAACAACAATGATCTCATAGCGGAACGAATAAATTATATTAATAACATAAACTATTACATAGTATACAACACTTATCAGAGTTTACACAACTATACAACACATACTAGACAGTTATAAACATCTGTCTAGATATTACAACTCAAATACAATACAAGACTCTAACACAGATATCAACACAGCGGAATACTATATCTACGAACGCCGAAGCCTCCTGCTCCATTGCTCCTCCACAATTCGTCAAAGCTAAACCTGAATCCCTTGGCTACTCGTAAAAATTTGAGTACCCAAGAGTTTATAAAACAGAAATAAACAACTTGGGTCAGACATGGGTCTGGTGTGAGTAACAGGTTAAACTTGTTTAACTTTGAAAACCATTTGGAAAGAAAAGGTATCTCGTAAGACTTCCCGCACATAAACACGGAAAAGTTTTTACCTTACGATAACCAAAACATTTGATTGGAAATTCGATTGTATTATAATAGGGTCTAGGGTTTTCAAATAAATATGAAATAGCCGAAATTGTTACATTATTAAATTCCAGCATACATAAGTATACAATCAAGTCCGTTATCACTTATTGGAATTTGGATTTCCATACAATGGCAGAGCTACCGGGGTACCGCTCATCACAGTACGGGGCCTAGATCACCGTACCGAGGATCACTCCCAATCCCCTACAACACAAAGCCGGAACCATCCATTACTGGATAATTCCGAATAAAATCACCCCACAGATGGCCGTCGCCAACTGCACCACTAAGCCGAAATAAAAGAAGGAACTCTCTAGACAGGGATGACCTTACTCTCAGTGGGTGCTACCCACGAAGCCTTGCTGCACCTCCCCTGTTTTAGCCATTCCCGGTTGATGAGGCTTGAGGTCACGATTACCTTTAATCAGATCACATTACTTAGAATGCTCATCGTCCACCTGACGATGTTCTGAAAGCATTCAATCCATACAAGTTCGTTCCGGGTTCGAACGAAATCGAAGGCATTATCTCGTTACACTCGTATTGGAATCACCCTCAGAGTTAACGACAATAACCCTTGCACTCTGAATCTTCATCTTCACTTGAGATTCACGACCTATCGTTAATTTGGATCGATGTGGTATTCGGGTCTCTAGACCTGGAAATCCGGTATACGGAAACCCGATCCCGGTCTCATCGAAATCCAAAACGTATCTTTTAAGGCCAAGTTGTCTTAAGGTTAAAACAATTCAATTCTTATCTATACTACACACAGATAGATAATTTACAATAGATAATCCATATTATCATCCAAACAGATAATTCCTATTATCATTTCAATCCAACCAAACCTCTATATCATAGATCAGCACATCTCTTATCAGAGATATCAACAATGCAAAGCAATCAATATCATTCATCCATTCTTAAGTAATGATTTATATCATCTAATTAATTTAAAGTGAATTAAACTAATTACTTCATTCTATAAATCCTGCTTACTTAATTATTAATTAAACCAATTAATTAATCATACTTTAAGTATCATCTTAATTAATCATTCCTGATTAATTACCCTTTAATTACTTTAAGTAATTAATTCTTAATTAATTTCACAAATTAATTAACTTAAACCATTACAGTAATTTATCTTTATTTACATCATTAATTAATTAACTATAATTAATTACATTAATCCTAAATTAATTACAATTAATTAATTACTTTAATCACTTATTATTGATTAACTAATCTTAATTAATCAATCCTTAATTACATTATTAATTATATAAATCAATGACCCTTAATTACATTTTTAATTATTAATTACTTTAATTAAATAAATTACATTAAGTAATTAACCTTTAATTAAACAACATTTATTAATCACTCTTTGATTAATCTCATCTAGTAATTAACTACCCTTAATTACTCTTCCATAAATTAATTTCTCCAAAATTAATTATCCTTTAATTAATCCCTTGATTAATTATACAAAAGTAATTAAACTAAAATTACTTTTATTATTAAAAATCTTCTTTAGTTAATTACATCCTCTAATTAACTTTAATTACTTTCCTAAGTAATTACTCTTCACTAATTACATTTAAGTGATTATATTTATCACATCTCTAAGTGATTATCTTAAATTAATTTAATTAATTAATTTAACTTAATCAATTCATTTAATTAATTACCTTAAGTAATTAATTTCCTCAATTACTTCCATTAAGTAATTATACTTAACCCATTTTATAAATGATTATCATTAATTAATTAATCTAATTGATTATCAAAATTAATCATATTAATTAATTATTAAATAATTCCTAATTAATGATTTCTCATTAATTATTAACAATCCTTTAATTACTTTCTTTAAGTAATTAAGCTTTAATCAACTTTTAATTAATTAATTACAACTTAATAAATTCTTAATTATCAATTAACTAATCCTCACTTACTTAATTAATTGCTAAATAAACTTTTAATCACTTGATAACTAATTTCAAATCATTTATTATTAACCTATACTTATTTAAATAAATGATTCTAAATCCCAAATTAATTAACACTTCATTAATTAACTTATAATTCTTAATTATTTAATTAATTAACATTAAATCATTAATTAATTAAATTGTTAAATTACCCTTTAATTACCTTACTAATTTAATGAACCTAAATCATTAAACCTTAATTCTTCTTTAAATTAAAGTATTATCCTCATAACTACATTAATTATTATTAACAAAAGCTTTGAAATAGTTTACCTTTAAATCTTTCTTTTATTTCATTTCAAATTAATGATTTTGATTTGAAAAATCAAATTTAACTTTAACCAAGACTTAAATCAAATTTACCAAAATCTTTTTAAATCTAAATGTTAAGAACACTTAACATTTATAAAGAGAATTTATAAGTTTTCTAAACAAATTCATTTATTCAAACCTTTATAAAATTTTACTTTTAACATTTTCATTTTGTTAAAACATTATGAATTTTATAAAACTTTATTTATCTCAAATACTAGGATACAAATTTTTAAGCTTGAACTCGAATGAAAACTTGATTTAAAACTGGTTTTAAATCCTGTTTTCAAAGTTTAAAAACTCAATTTAAATTTTAAAAACACTGTCAGGTTTTAAACTTTGATTACTAAATCTACCCGAGACAAACTCCATTTCTCCGAGCAAAATTACAGAAATCCCGAGCCAAAACTTCAAATACTCGAGTATGACTTCGAGTCAAATTCCATTTCCTCCAGTACGTCTTCTTCCTCTAATTTACAATTTCTTCCAGATGCACGCAACATACGTGTGCACGTGCACAGGCGAGTCGATCGCCTACGACCAGTGACACCATCGCTAGCACATCATCTACGACACCCACTCGCGATCCAAAACACCAGAACCTCGAACAAACTTCACCATCAAAATCGATCATCACGATCCAACCTGGAACAAAGTCTCGAACCACCACAAAGCCTGGAAACGCCTCGTCAACACATCTCCGATCACCAGAACGCCTGCGCTTCCAACCACAGCTTCGTCAACACCCCAGATCTCATTCCCCAATGATCGGTAACACTCGATTCACCATTGACTACGAAAAATGATTCGAGAATAACTACTACTCAAACTGGCCTTAAACCCTAAAACTCTATCGACAACCCACCACGGCGAATTGAAAAATGCCTCATCATTTTTCCAATGATCCCCGACCATCCACCATCCTCCAGCCTTAACCACGACCTCAATTCATCTCGCGATCACCAGAAATCAACAGATATCCATACTCTGTTCATTTCGAGAAATCTCACAAATCACTTGATTAAAAATTTTGATTTTACCTTTAAAAATCATGATTTATAATGGGTATCAAAATTTTATTAGTGAATCTAACAATTATGATATTTGAATTTTATAGTTTTCAAAGCTTTTACTGTATTTCTTATATTCCAAATAAATTCTAAACCTATATCACTTAATTATATTATTTTTTTTAAACTTCATCCATGCTTAACAAACAAATCTCTTTTGAATTCCTAATCATATCAGTGATTTGAAAATGAGATATTGGGATTTTGATTAAAATTTTAAACTCTGTTAACTTCACAGAATTGATATCAGACATGCATACAAAATATCAACATATATACAAATAATTCATACTTAAACAATCATGCAGGCATATTACATCATGGATTCATACATCAGATCATCACAAGATGTTTTAACTTGTAAATTTTCGTGGTTTTGTTTTCTGGATAAGAAGATGATGATAGAACTAGATAACAGAGATATTCTTCTTTTTGAAACTGGAATCATGTATATATTTAGTCATGCACATAGATGTACTTAAAAAAAATGCATTCACCAACATGCTTGATTTCAGAGATAAAACCTACAATATAATTATACTTAAATGTTTAGATAGTGATGTTACTCACCTTTTAAAAAGCAGAGAACAAAGCTACAAATCTGAAGAGCTTTTGAATCTTTAAAACTTAAATTATAAACTTGAATTGCCTCTTTGTTATTGGATCTTGCATGCATGCCAATTATCTTGTTGAGATGTTGCTTAATTCTTGATTTTAAACTTGCTTCCAGATTTTGAAAAGAAGTTGCAGGCTAAAAGCTTTGATTCCAGGTTTTGAAGAAAATGAACATGCTTTGTTTTGAGAACTTGTTTGATTACTGATTTGGTTTTGAAATAGTTTTGATTACAGATTTAGTTTTTGAGAAGTTTGGTTTGAGAGGAGGTAAATTTTCTGATTGTTTATGAGGAGAGGGTTTACATTTGCAGGCTGAAGATTCTTACATTTTGAGAAAGAAAATAGAAAAGAAATGAGAATGAAAGTAAATGAATATATATGTTTATTTGTGATTAAATAAAAATAAAGGAAAAATAAATTAAAAATGACACTTGTCTTTCTCATATCCTAATTTTACAACACATGTTATTCCATTGCCTTATATGATGACATTTGTATTTTTGCTAACTTTTATTTATTTTAAAAGTAAATTAAACCTTTTCTTTATTTATTTAAATGCTTATCTATATATATATCTTTTTAAAGAGAAACAAAAACTAATTATATTTTATACATAAAAGTTATACAAATATTCTAAATCCAAATCAATTTAAATATTTATTCTTTTGAATTTCAAAACTTTAAATTCAAATTAAATCTAAATTTCCAATTTACCAAAGCTTTTCTATTTACAATATATACAAATAAATATATATATTACAGATAGAAAATATCTTATTAACTTTTAAAAGATAAGATTCACCAATTAAATACTTATTTAATTAGATTATTAAATTAAATTCAAATTTTATTATCAAAGATCATCAATATCAATTTAATTATTTAACAGATTATTAAATTGATATTGTTAAAATTTCCGAGATATTACAACTTCCGACCATCGACCAGCATCACCACCTATAACCCATCGTCCCACGACCAACTCGCAATCTCCCAAAACCCGCTGCGCCACCTCGAAACGAAATCGAGAACTTCAAATGCAAACCTGGAAACACGAGCTCACTTCCCCTCTCGAACCTGTCAACGCCAAGTTCTCGACGCTCCGACCACTAGGCGACTCCAAACTCCGACCACCCCTTCATCAACACCTCCTTCACCAATCCCCTGACCCACGTCGAACTCGATCACCTGGAGTGATCGCGGCGGCTCCTCAAAACTCAACGACCCAAAAACACGTTCAAACCCTAAAATTCCTTCGATACAACTTCTCATTCAATAGAAATTTCTTTAAACATTTTTCCTGAATTCTACAAATATCAATCAAGCTCCCAAAATGAATTTCAAGATTTAAAATTTGTTAAATCATTAGGAATTGACAAAAAAACAATTTTGGTTCATCTCGAAACTGTAACTAGGATAGTCAACTAGAAATCTGTAACGACCACGACTTTCTCTCCACAGAAAGTCGCATCGTCAATAAGAAAGAAAGGGGTGAGAAAAGAGAAAAGAAGAGAAAAAAGAAAGAAACAACAACAACGATCTCACAGCGGAACGAATAAATTATATTAATAACATAAACTATTACATAGTATACAACAATTTACAGAGTTACACAGCATATACATCACTTACTAGACAGTTATAAACATCTGTCTAGACATTACAACTCAAATACAAGACAAGACACTATCACAGATATCAACACAGCGGAATACTATATCTACGAACGCCGAAGCCTCCTGCTCCATTGCTCCTCCAGAATATTCGTCAAAGCTAAACCTGAATCCCTTGGCTACTCGTAAAAATTTGAGTACCCAAGAGTTTATAAAACAGAGATAAACACTTGGGTCAGACATGGGTCTGGTGTGAGTAACAGGTTAAAATTGCTTAACTTCAAAACCTTTAGAAAGAAAAGGTATCACGTAAGACTCCCCACAAATAAACATGGGTAAGTTTTTACCTTACACTAACCAAAACATTTGATAGGAAATCTGATTTTATTATAATAGGGTCTAGGGTTTTCAAGTAAAATATAGAAATAGCTGAAATGCTTACATCTCACATTCCAACATAGTTGGGCACAACTAATACGTACGGCACTTATTGGAGTTTGGATTCCATACAATGGCAGGGCTACTGGGGTACCGCCCGTCACAGTACGTGGCCTAGATCACCGTACCGAGGAGTACGCCCGCTCCCCTGCGACACAAAGCCGGAACCATCCCTTACTGGATAATTCCGAACAAGATAACCCCGTAGTTGGCGCGACCAACCACACACTAAGCCGAATAAAAAGAAAAGGGACCTCTAGACAGGGATCTATCTTGCTCTCAGTGGGTGCTACCCACGAAGCCTTGCTGCACCTCCCCTGTTTTAGCCATTCCCGGTTGATGAGGCTTGAGGTTACGATTACCTTTAATCAGAACATATCACTTAGAATGCTCATCGTCCGCCTGACGATGTGCTGAAAGCATTCAATCCATACAAGTTCGTTCCGGGTTCGAACGAAACCGAAGGCATTATCTCGTTACACTCGTTTTGGAATCACCCTCAGAGTTAACGACAATAACCCTTGCACTCTGAATCTTCATCTTCACTTGAGATTCACGACCTATCGTAAATTTGGATCGATGTGGTGTTCGGGTCTCCAGACCTGGAATTCCGGTATACGGAAACCCGATCCCGGTCTCATCGAAATCCAAAACGTATCTTTTAAGGGCCAAGTTGTTTTAAGGTTAAAACAATTCAATTCTTATCTATATACACAAAGATAGATAATTCAATAGATAATCTACATTATCATCCCAAACAGATAATTCACATTATCATTATAATTCAACCAAAACATCCATATCACATATCAGTATATATCTCATCAGAGATATCAAACAATGCAAAGCATTCAATATTATTCATCCATCCATAAGTAATGATTTATACCATCTCTAATTAATTTAAAGTGAATTAAACTAATTACCTCATTCTATAAATCCTGCTTACTTAATTATTAATTAAACCAATTAATTAATCATTACTCTAAATATCCATCTTAATTAATCATTCCTGATTAATTATACTTTAATTACTTTAAGTAATTAATCCCTAATTAATTTCACAAATTAATTATCTTAAACCATTTCAGTAATTAATCTTTAATTACTTCATTTATTAATTAACTGTACTTAATTACATTACTCCTTAATTAATTATAATTAATTAATTACTTTAATCACTTATTATTAATTAATCTTAATTGATCAATCCCTAATTACATCATTAATTATATTAATTAATGATCCTTAATTACTTCATTTAAATTAATTATATTTAATAATTAATATTTAATTGGACCATATTTATTAATCACCTTTGATTAATCACATTTAGTAATTAACTACCCTTAATTACTCTTCCATAAATTAATTACTCATTAATTAATTATCTTTTAATTAATCCCTTGATTAATTATTCTAAGTAATTAAACTCAAATTAATTTTATTATAAAAATCTTCTTTAGTTAATTATATCCACTAATTAACTTTAATTACTTTCCTAAGTAATTATACTTCATTAAATTACATTAAGTAATTATACTTCACAAATCATTAAGTGATTATCTTAAATTAATTAAACTTAATTAATTAACTTAACTAATCAAATTAAACTTAATTAATTACAATAAGTAATTAATTTCTTAATTTCTTCCATTAAGTATTTATACTTAATTAAACAATTCCACAAATGATTAACCTTAATCAATTAATCCATTTAATTATCAAAATTAGTCATATTAATTAATTACTTATTAAACCCAAGTTAATGATCTACATTAACTATTAACTATTCTTTAATTATTTTTCTTAAATAATTAAACTTTAATTAACCATTATTAATTACAAATTAATTAATTCTAATTACCAATAAATTTATTTCTAATTACTTAATTAATTAAGTACCTAACAATAACTTAATTAATCCTTAATTACTAATTTATTAATCCAAATCATAAATTAATTTAATTGATCGATTATCTTTTAATTACCTTAATAATTTATTTTATTCCAAATTATTAAATCTTAATTATTTTTAAGATAAATTCTATTCTTATTAATGATTAAATTATCATTAATAAAGTATTTAAAGCAATTTACTTTTAAATTCCATTTTAAATTTAAGATTTTAAAGGAATACAAATTTAACTTTAACAAAGTTTTAAAACCATTTAAATCCTTTTAAAATCACATGTTAAAGAAATATTTACTTAATTAAAGAAATTTAAAACCAAATTCATTTTAAATTCAAATCAATTTAAAATACACTTTAACATTCAAATGGTTTAAAACATTTTAAATTTAAAAACTTCTTTTTATTTCAAATTTGAAATGCATATTAACTTTGATTCCAGATTAATCTTTAGATTTAGAAACCTATTTACAAATTTTAAAACTTCATTTAAAATTCAAACTACTTAACCCTTTTAAAAGTAGTTAAACCAATTCAAATTTTAAAAACTTTATCTTATTTGAAAACTGAGATTTAAACTTAAAATCCAGATTAAAACTAGATTTAAAACTTATTTAAAACTTTACTTTTCATTTAAACTCAGTTTTAAATTTTATTTTAAAATTTAAAATAGGACAACAGGTTCTGTTAAAACCTGTCACACATAATTAACCCGAGACACCATCCTTAATGCTTCGAGTCAAAACCAAATTACTTCGAGTCAACAACCTAAATTACTCGAGACAATCCCAAAGCCAAACTTCATTAGACAATACAGTGCACCGTGCACATGCACGGTGACATTGATCGCCTCTGATCATCAACGGTGATCATCTCACATCAATAAACACTCATCCACCCTAATACGATCATCAGATCGTAACCCAAAACTCGAAATCGAAATCGAGTTCAAAACTTAACCTGGAACACTGAACCCCTCTTCAAACCCAAACCTGTCAACGCTTCAAACACTGACCTCCGATCACCAGAAAAGTTGCTACTCCGGCCACGACTTTGCCTACGACCAACCTTCCATCTCCCAAAATCCCACTGCACTCGATCAACCCAACTGTCGTGATGATCGATTTATTTTACTTAGTTAAAACTAGGGTTCCTAAACGAATCTCGCCATCGCTGCCTCCTCGATGAGATACATCGCCATCCAGTATTTTTCCAAGATACTACGATCACTCCTCCATCATTAGGAAGAACCCCGACCCATTCAAATGCATAGATCACCAGAAAACCCCAAATTCCTCTTTTTAGTTCATCACAGAACTGCTTCCCAAATCCCAAACTAAAAATTATAATTTTACTTCTAAAAATCATGTTTTTGGATAGATATTTAGTATATATATATATATATATATATATATGAATTCATAAATTGAGATGTTTGAGTTTTCACTTATCTTGAACTTGCTCTGTCCTTTGAAGTTTCCAGTGAGATTTCAATTTTAATTTAACTTAATTAAAATTTTAAAACTTAATCTATAATCAAACAAACAAATATTGTTTGAAGCCTAAGTCCTAACAGAAAGCAGATCAAGAGATAATGGTTTTTAAATCAAAAAAAATTTGTGTCTGGAAACAAAAATACAGTAGTCACAGAGACAATAGCATGCACATAATCATTCATCCAGTCATATATTGTGACGCCCCACCTCTATACCCACGCTAGCCAAGAACACTACTGTGTAGTGCTGTCAACTAGCGCGGAGAATAAGGCTGTTGAGGAGCGACCATCTATGTAATTGCTTTGTGCGAGCGCCGATATGTCAGATAATAAAAACATTGCATTTCATTACTGGAGGAAATCCGACATACCGTTGCAAACTCAAAGCTACTACACAGTGGCTATAATAGTTTAGGACAATAGATATAAAGATAACACAGATAACATAACTGCGGAATACAGATGGAACGAAAAGTCTCATATATACAATAACTGATATCAGTTACAATACATTTGACACAATACAAATGATACAACTACAACTGTCGACTCAAGAAGTTATATATACAAGTACATTATCGACTAATATACATGAATACATTATCATCTTAAAACAGACACACTGACTACTACAATAAGACGAAGACCACTTCAACTGATATAAAAAGTCTTCATAGCTCTAGCAGCAACCCAAAGCTAAAAATCTACAACCTGTAAATACTCGGTCTGACCCGAGTATTACATTCAAAAGAAAATAATACCCGGATCAGTCTAATTCAAACCAGTTTATTAGTGCATATAGGCGGTAATAATCAATCTCAATATAGATGACAGTCACAGAAATCTCGTATATCCAACTCTCGATACGAGAATTGGATAACGGCAGATGTAACACTAAACAGTGTTAATCCACGAAACAGAAATCCAAAGCAGTTTAAATAATTGAAATGTCAATTTAAATATATCAATGCTAATTGGATGCAGTACAAGCTAACATGTACTGCCTCGCCAATACAGCTTACGAATTACACAGCAGGTCGATGAATTAAGAATAAAAGAGATATCGATTAAAATCTGTCAATTCGGTGTGGCTGCAGTGCACGCACGCGTGCACTGCCTCGCCACAACAGAATATAAAGTCACCACAAGGGACGAGGGTAAAACTGCTACGAAAATGCAGCAGGTCAGCAAGTGCTCAGGGATGAACAGATGCAAGTGAAAATGACACATGGATATGCAGTGTATACCCAAGTACAACAAAAATAGAAATGGGTCGAGCATATATAGATATGCAGTGACAAAGTGAACCAAGTCGCAATGTCACAGCAAGATCAAGTGACCGTGGCAATCACATGACAAACAAGTCGAGGCAGTGAAACCATGGGGCAACAGCATGAATGCATAAAGCTGGACAGTGCCACACGTACTCGAAGTGAACAGTGGAAGAGTAAGTGCACCCCGAAACAGTTCTGCTCAAATGAGCAAGTGCACATGAGAAGACTGCACCTGGACAAGTATGCAACAGTGACTTAAATCATATGCAGTGAGATCCGAAGTGGACTGGTCGAAACAACACAGTGAGCTCAAGCTCAAAAACAACTAATACCAAGGTGACTAAAACCCAGTACTCAAGCAAGTGAATACAGAGAACTACAAATTCAAAATCCCAATAAACAGAGACAACAAAGACAAGGCAGCATGTTGTTATGTCAAGGTCAAGTTCAAGTGACAACCTGGGGCAGTACAACTAAATGAAACAGGTCAGTACACGGATCCAAAAACATCTAACTCGAATACAAAGTAATGCCAACTATCTCAAAGAATGCTACAAGTCGATGTAAAACTGCAATTTCAGACAGTCATGACCGAAGAAGAACCATAGCCACATGAATAAGAGACACGAACACATGCGAATGAAACTGTACGAACTGAGCAGTATGATGGTGAGAGCACCATAGATATGGCACCACAGCACACAATATTTAAAGGTCCAATGGTCTCAAGTCACAAGTGATACCAGATTGCTCAAAGGCCATACATGAATGGTATCAAGTGCAAATGCAACAGACTCATACAAGAAGATCACAAGGCACGTGAACACCTACTAAACAATGAGCCTCGACAATATTCGCAGATGAAAAATGTAAGAGAGACACAAAACAAGTTCAGTAAAAATCTGAACTAATACACATGAATGTGCCAGACCAAAACAATGCAAACATGGAGTGATTGCAAGACAGTAGTTCGAAACCCATAAACAAGCTATAGTTGAAATCCTGGATGCAAGACTACAAGATATGATAGTACAGACAGCATCTTAAATGGGCAAGGAATCAATTCCTATGGGGTAGTACAAACAAGGGCTGAGCACCTTAAAAATGTGGACAGTGTCGAGCTTAGGTATGCAAACCATGACAAACCAGGCTCAGGTTATATAATGCACCAGTGAATGGTGAGTGCACAAATACAAAAGGTCAAGCTGAATGCACACTCAAATGAACAACAGCAATAAAGGCAACAGGAATCAATGATCACAAGTACAAGTATCACCTGTAACAACAATATGGACTGGACAGTGTAAAGATGAAACAGTGCAAACCAAAAAGAAAATCTCAAAACAGAGATGACCGAAATCAAATTCACAGCAAAGCCGAAGTTCACAATTTCAAGTCCAGATTCAAAGCCGTGAAGAACAAGTATCAAATGAGTTCAAATCAATGCCGTGAAATCCACGTTATCAAATACATATGCAAAGAATATCTCAAGCATCAAAACGAAAATCATCACAGGCATCGAAACAAAATCAAATGGCCGAAGCTCTATAAAATCGAATCGAACCAAGCAGGGTTTAAATTAGATGTGGTGAATAAATCACTCACCATTTTTCGAAGTCCACGAGATTGAGCAGCCGAAGGGAGCGACGAGGAAGCGATCGATCAAAGAAGAGTTGGCGTCTTCAATTTTCCTTCGTGAATGCCCTAGTTTTCGAGATCGAAGGAAGAGCAATCGCGACCGCCATTTTTATTTCTCTCGTGTGCTTTGTTTTCGGTTAGGGTTTGAAACGCGATTGAACGAAGAGGGGAATGGGGATGGGTTGTTTGGGTGTTGAGTGAAATCACGGTTTCAAAACAAAAGATCATGGGCCGAGATTATTGTTTAAACCCAAACGACACTTAACGAATCTTTCTAAAGCTCGTTTAACATTTAGAACGGCTTTAAAAATTCCAAATAGCGAATAACAAAATTTTATCCCTGAATTTCAATTTAATTAAAATGCCAGAAGCTATTCGTTCCCAGATTAAATCGTCAAGAGACGATAAGAAAATGGGTACAGAATGCCGGGTTGTTACATATATATACAGAACACACTTATATATATTCACACAAACATATTCATTCCATTAATTAGCATGCAATCCCAATTTATACTTAAGCTTTTTAAAAATTTGTTACTCACCTGTTCAAATGAAACAGAGGACAGTTTTAGCTTTTGTAAACCTGGATTGTTTTAAAACTGGAAATTTGCATTGCCATTGCTTTTGAAAACTTTAAACTTGAAACTTGAATGCTTCTTTGATTTAAATACTTGAGTTGCTTGCTTCCAAACAGAATTTAAGTTGCTGGAATATGCTTCGGGTTGAAGAAATGCAGGTTTTTGAATTTCCAGTTTGAAGGATTTGATTTACAGGCTTTGATTTGAAAACGAATTACAGATTTTAGATTTGATAAATCTCTGGTTTGAGGAGTTTTGATGATCAGATTGTTTTAGAGAATTGGTTATAGGATTTGGCTTTTGATTTTGGAAGATGTTTACAATGTAATGATTTTTGGTTTTGAGGAATTGATTTACTGAATATCAGATTTTGTTTTGAGATTTTGTTACAGCTGAAGTTTCTTAAGTTTTGAAAAAGAATAGAAAACGAAAAGAAGATGAGAAGCATATGTTTATATATAGGCTGAAAAATGATTTAATAAAAATAAAAGAAAAACAAATTTAAATGACACTTGTCTCATTGTTAATCCATTACTTAACACATGTTATTTAGGTGTCTTAATTTTATTACACTTTTCTTTTAAGTAATTAATACATAATTTTTTATTTATTTTAAAATGTTAATAAAACTTTTATACTAGTTTACTATTTATAAAAACTTACCTAAATGTATATATGTATATAAATTACTTTAAAGAAAATGTAAATAAAACCAATTATATAAAATTAAAAGCTTTTTACTTAATTTATAAATTTACAAATACTTATCTATATATATAGATAACTTTTAAAGAAATAAAACAAACCTTTTATTTAAATTTAAACTTAAGCTTAAATCTATTTAAACAATTAAACATTTATTTTATGTATTTTAAAACCATATAGTTATTTGTTAAATAACTTTGAAAAGCTTAATATTAAATTAATCATGATTCCCAAATTACCAAAATATATATTAGAAAACAAGATTTATTTATTTCAAACCAAAGCTCATCTATTTACAATATATACAGTTATATATATATATTATAAATAGAAAATATTTTATTAATTTTTAAAAGATAAAATTCACCAATTAAATACTAATTTAATCAGATTATTAAATTAAATTCAAATCTTATTATCAAAGATTATCCATATCAATTTAATTATTCAACAGATTATTAAATTGATATTGTTAAAATTTCCGGGATATTACATTCCTCCCCCCTTAAAATAATTTCGTCCCCGAAATTTAAACAAAGGTAATTTAATAATCTTATTAAAGATTTAAATTTAAAACACAAGCATCTACTATCATCCATATGCTAACAACCATAGTAACCAATCATCCAAACAAACAATTCTAACTATCTAGACTAAATTCTAGATAAAATCCCTCGAGTTTCTCCAAGTATATATATATACCGGGATACTCGCTCTACAAACAATCTAAACAACTAAGCTATAGATCTCCTACACATCTAGATCTATATAACTAAACAGAATATCAGACTACAGACGAGTCTGACTCAACTACCCAACTTCCAGAACTGCTGATTCTACAATCAAAGATAGATCAAATACGTACTTCCTCAGAGATACGTGAAACTCAATGAATTCAAGTCATCCAAATTGACAATTCAACCAAGTAGACCAATTACTTATCCAAATCAGAACACAGACGAGATCCAAACATAACTCTACTTCACAACATCAGTAGATTCCAAACTTACTTCTCCCATCCAGAGATACACTCCAAACTGCTTTCGCTGCTCAACTCTGATCTGAGGTAGAACACAAGCACAGACTGGACAACTCATTCCAGAAATAAGGTTCACTGATCCATAAAGAAAACTCAGATACTCCAGCAAAACTTGAGCTTCTTCACCAACTCCATCTCTAGGAAACATCCTTCCACTAGACTGAACCACCGGTATCACTCCTGGAATCCAGTCGATAAGAAAACTCAACCTTCAGATGCGGACAAACTTCTGACTTCTCTGAAGACATCCAGAAAAACTATGATAACCCAAGAGAACACTCAGACAATCGCAAGTCACTTTTGCGATCAACCCATCCTAATTCCAAAGAAAACTGTCCTCTCTTTACTAATTAGAACAGCTTACACTTATTTATCCAATTTATCGAAGAAATGGATCCACTCTGCTGCTTCTGAACTCTACCTTCAGAAAAACTGCTCAGCCAGAAAACTTCCTGCCAATGCACAGAATACTCCGAGCTGCACTACTGCCACCGATGCCAAAGACTTCTCAATCCAAAGCTTCTCGAGAAACTCGATTCCCAAACAGAATCACCATGGTGAACTCAGCCACAACACCGAAGCAGACACACTTCATTAACTTGTTCCAAAGAAAACATCTTCGGGAACATCCATAGTCACTGCATCTCATCACACAGCTACTTCTTCCAGAAGATACCAAGATACTATCACTCGCTTCTGCCCAACTGACAGATCCAACTCTACTCATCTAACTTCAAAGATAAACTCCGAACCTTAACAGGTTTCCTTCAGAGATTGTGAAATCCTTACACAACTGTAAAGTTCACTCGAGACGGTATTAGGTCTACAATCTCGACAAATACACTTCCAACCTCAACACTCAGACTCCTAATCCTAGATGATAAATTATTATCATCTCAACCAATCATTACAAATACCATATACATTTAAAATGATACTTTTTTATATAGAAATTATATTTGGGTAAAATTATTTCATCTACCTTTTTAAAACAATATTGTGTCCGTTGGCCTGGTCCAAGTGTTTAGAGATCCCTATCAATAACGTTAGCTACTCGTATTGACCAGAATCCATATACCACTCAACCGATCAATTAACACAATATAAAACCATTTTATATAACTAACAAATACGCGCTCTCGTATATATATATACACTCGGACTCAAACAGGTTGCTACAGATCCTATCTCTAATGAACAACCCTTCCCAACCTAGGTATTCACTCAACCTAGTGTTCTGATGTTCACTTAACTAAAAGCTTAGGCATTCGCTCAACCTATGCTTTGATACCACTGTAACGACCACGACTTTCTCTCCACAGAAAGTCGCATCGTCAATAAGAAAGAAAGGGGTGAGAAAAGAGAAAAGAAGAGAAGAAAGAAAGAAACAACAACAACGATCTCACAGCGGAACGAATAAATTATATTAATAACATAAACTATTACATAGTATACAACAATTTACAGAGTTACACAGCATATACATCACTTACTAGACAGTTATAAACATCTGTCTGGACATTACAACTCAAATACAAGACAAGACACTATCACAGATATCAACACAGCGGAATACTATATCTACGAACGCCGAAGCCTCCTGCTCCATTGCTCCTCCAGAATATTCGTCAAAGCTAAACCTGAATCCCTTGGCTACTCGTAAAAATTTGAGTACCCAAGAGTTTATAAAACAGAGATAAACACTTGGGTCAGACATGGGTCTGGTGTGAGTAACAGGTTAAAATTGCTTAACTTCAAAACCTTTAGAAAGAAAAGGTATCACGTAAGACTCCCCACAAATAAACATGGGTAAGTTTTTACCTTACGCTAACCAAAACATTTGATAGGAAATCTGATTTTATTATAATAGGGTCTAGGGTTTTCAAGTAAAATATAGAAATAGCTGAAATGCTTACATCTCACATTCCAACATAGTTGGGCACAACTAATACGTACGGCACTTATTGGAGTTTGGATTCCATACAATGGCAGGGCTACTGGGGTACCGCCCGTCACAGTACGTGGCCTAGATCACCGTACCGAGGAGTACGCCCGCTCCCCTGCAACACAAAGCCGGAACCATCCCTTACTGGATAATTCCGAACAAGATAACCCCGTAGTTGGCGCGACCAACCACACACTAAGCCGAATAAAAAGAAAAGGGACCTCTAGACAGGGATCTATCTTGCTCTCAGTGGGTGCTACCCACGAAGCCTTGCTGCACCTCCCCTGTTTTAGCCATTCCCGGTTGATGAGGCTTGAGGTTACGATTACCTTTAATCAGAACATATCACTTAGAATGCTCATCGTCCGCCTGACGATGTGCTGAAAGCATTCAATCCATACAAGTTCGTTCCGGGTTCGAACGAAACCGAAGGCATTATCTCGTTACACTCGTTTTGGAATCACCCTCAGAGTTAACGACAATAACCCTTGCACTCTGAATCTTCATCTTCACTTGAGATTCACGACCTATCGTAAATTTGGATCGATGTGGTGTTCGGGTCTCCAGACCTAGAATTCCGGTATACGGAAACCCGATCCCGGTCTCATCGAAATCCAAAACGTATCTTTTAAGGGCCAAGTTGTTTTAAGGTTAAAACAATTCAATTCTTATCTATATACACAAAGATAGATAATTCAATAGATAATCTACATTATCATCCCAAACAGATAATTCACATTATCATTATAATTCAACCAAAACATCCATATCACATATCAGTATATATCTCATCAGAGATATCAAACAATGCAAAGCATTCAATATTATTCATCCATCCATAAGTAATGATTTATACCATCTCTAATTAATTTAAAGTGAATTAAACTAATTACCTCATTCTATAAATCCTGCTTACTTAATTATTAATTAAACCAATTAATTAATCATTACTCTAAATATCCATCTTAATTAATCATTCCTGATTAATTATACTTTAATTACTTTAAGTAATTAATCCCTAATTAATTTCACAAATTAATTATCTTAAACCATTTCAGTAATTAATCTTTAATTACTTCATTTATTAATTAACTGTACTTAATTACATTACTCCTTAATTAATTATAATTAATTAATTACTTTAATCACTTATTATTAATTAATCTTAATTGATCAATCCCTAATTACATCATTAATTATATTAATTAATGATCCTTAATTACTTCATTTAAATTAATTATATTTAATAATTAATATTTAATTGGACCATATTTATTAATCACCTTTGATTAATCACATTTAGTAATTAACTACCCTTAATTACTCTTCCATAAATTAATTACTCATTAATTAATTATCTTTTAATTAATCCCTTGATTAATTATTCTAAGTAATTAAACTCAAATTACTTTTATTATAAAAATCTTCTTTAGTTAATTATATCCACTAATTAACTTTAATTACTTTCCTAAGTAATTATACTTCATTAAATTACATTAAGTAATTATACTTCACAAATCATTAAGTGATTATCTTAAATTAATTAAACTTAATTAATTAACTTAACTAATCAAATTAAACTTAATTAATTACAATAAGTAATTAATTTCTTAATTTCTTCCATTATGTATTTATACTTAATTAAACAATTCCACAAATGATTAACCTTAATCAATTAATCCATTTAATTATCAAAATTAGTCATATTAATTAATTACTTATTAAACCCAAGTTAATGATCTACATTAACTATTAACTATTCTTTAATTATTTTTCTTAAATAATTAAACTTTAATTAACCATTATTAATTACAAATTAATTAATTCTAATTACCAATAAATTTATTTCTAATTACTTAATTAATTAAGTACCTAACAATAACTTAATTAATCCTTAATTACTAATTTAATCCAAATCATAAATTAATTTAATTGATCAATTATCTTTTAATTACCTTAATAATTTATTTTATTCCAAATTATTAAATCTTAATTATTTTTAAGATAAATTCTATTCTTATTAATGATTAAATTATCATTAATAAAGTATTTAAAGCAATTTACTTTTAAATTCCATTTTAAATTTAAGATTTTAAAGGAATACAAATTTAACTTTAACAAAGTTTTAAAACCATTTAAATCCTTTTAAAATCACATGTTAAAGAAATATTTACTTAATTAAAGAAATTTAAAACCAAATTCATTTTAAATTCAAATCAATTTAAAATACACTTTAACATTCAAATGGTTTAAAACATTTTAAATTTAAAAACTTCTTTTTATTTCAAATTTGAAATGCATATTAACTTTGATTCCAGATTAATCTTTAGATTTAGAAACCTATTTACAAATTTTAAAACTTCATTTAAAATTCAAACTACTTAACCCTTTTAAAAGTAGTTAAACCAATTCAAATTTTAAAAACTTTATCTTATTTGAAAACTGAGATTTAAACTTAAAATCCAGATTAAAACTAGATTTAAAACTTATTTAAAACTTTACTTTTCATTTAAACTCAGTTTTAAATTTTATTTTAAAATTTAAAACAGGACAACAGGTTCTGTTAAAACCTGTCACACATAATTAACCCGAGACACCATCCTTAATGCTTCGAGTCAAAACCAAATTACTTCGAGTCAACAACCTAAATTACTAGAGACAATCCCAAAGCCAAACTTCATCAGACAATACAGTGCACCGTGCACATGCACGGTGACATTGATCGCCTCTGATCATCAACGGTGATCATCTCACATCAATAAACACTCATCCACCCTAATACGATCATCAGATCGTAACCCAAAACTCGAAATCGAAATCGAGTTCAAAACTTAACCTGGAACACTGAACCCCTCTTCAAACCCAAACCTGTCAACGCTTCAAACACTGACCTCCGATCACCAGAAAAGTTGCTACTCCGGCCACGACTTTGCCTACGACCAACCTTCCATCTCCCAAAATCCCACTGCACTCGATCAACCCAACTGTCGTGATGATCGATTTATTTTACTTATTTAAAACTAGGGTTCCTAAACGAATCTCGCCATCGCTGCCTCCTCGATGAGATACATCGCCATCCAGTATTTTTCCAAGATACTACGATCACTCCTCCATCATTAGGAAGAACCCCGACCCATTCAAATGCATAGATCACCAGAAAACCCCAAATTCCTCTTTTTAGTTCATCACAGAACTGCTTCCCAAATCCCAAACTAAAAATTATAATTTTACTTCTAAAAATCATGTTTTGGATAGATATTTAGTATATATATATATATATATATATATATATATATATATGAATTCATAAATTAAGATGTTTGAGTTTTCACTTATCTTGAACTTGCTCTGTCCTTTTAAGTTTCCAGTGAGATTTCAATTTTAATTTAACTTAATTAAAATTTTAAAACTTAATCTATAATCAAACAAACAAATATTGTTTGAAGCCTAAGTCCTAACAGCAAGCAGATCAAGAGATAATGGTTTTTAAATCAAAAAAAATTTGTGTCTGGAAACAAAAATACAGTAGTCACAGAGACAATAGCATGCACACAATCATTCATCCAGTCATATATATACAGAACACACTTATATATATTCACACAAACATATTCATTCCATTAATTAGCATGCAATCCCAATTTATACTTAAGCTTTTTAAAAATTTGTTACTCACCTGTTCAAATGAAACAGAGGACAGTTTTAGCTTTTGTAAACCTGGATTGTTTTAAAACTGGAAATTTGCATTGCCATTGCTTTTGAAAACTTTAAACTTGAAACTTGAATGCTTCTTTGATTTAAATACTTGAGTTGCTTGCTTCCAAACAGAATTTAAGTTGCTGGAATATGCTCCGGGTTGAAGAAATGCAGGTTTTTGAATTTCCAGTTTGAAGGATTTGATTTACAGGCTTTGATTTGAAAACGAATTACAGATTTTAGATTTGATAAATCTCTGGTTTGAGGAGTTTTGATGATCAGATTGTTTTAGAGAATTGGTTATAGGATTTGGCTTTTGATTTTGGAAGATGTTTACAATGTAATGATTTTTGGTTTTGAGGAATTGATTTACTGAATATCAGATTTTGTTTTGAGATTTTGTTACAGCTGAAGTTTCTTAAGTTTTGAAAAAGAATAGAAAACGAAAAGAAGATGAGAAGCATATGTTTATATATAGGCTGAAAAATGATTTAATAAAAATAAAAGAAAAACAAATTTAAATGACACTTGTCTCATTGTTAATCCATTACTTAACACATGTTATTTAGGTGTCTTAATTTTATTACACTTGTCTTTTAAGTAATTAATACATAATTTTTTATTTATTTTAAAATGTTAATAAAACTTTTATACTAGTTTACTATTTATAAATACTTACCTAAATGTATATATGTATATAAATTACTTTAAAGAAAATGTAAATAAAACCAATTATATAAAATTAAAAGCTTTTTACTTAATTTATAAATTTACAAATACTTATCTATATATATAGATAACTTTTAAAGAAATAAAACAAACCTTTTATTTAAATTTAAACTTAAGCTTAAATCTATTTAAACAATTAAACATTTATTTTATGTATTTTAAAACCATATAGTTATTTGTTAAATAACTTTGAAAAGCTTAATATTAAATTAATCATGATTCCCAAATTACCAAAATATATATTAGAAAACAAGATTTATTTATTTCAAACCAAAGCTCATCTATTTACAATATATACAGTTATATATATATATTATAAATAGAAAATATTTTATTAATTTTTAAAAGATAAAATTCACCAATTAAATACTAATTTAATCAGATTATTAAATTAAATTCAAATCTTATTATCAAAGATTATCCATATCAATTTAATTATTCAACAGATTATTAAATTGATATCGTTAAAATTTCCGGGATATTACAAAATCTTCATATTAGTTTTAAAAATCAAGTTTTGAGTAGAGAATTCAGATTATATAGATAGGTTTACAAATTAAGACATTTGATTTTTTTACATAAACAATTGTTCCACTGTACATTTTCCTTTTCCAGGAAATATTTCCATTTTTAAAACTTAAAAATATTTCAAATCATAGCTTAATCCCTAAAAATCATATTTTGTTTGGATATAATAACCTGACTAAGATTACAGCAAGAAGAATTTAATTTTTTTGTCTAAATTTTATACTCTGTACTTTAGAACAGAGATACACTTGGTATTCCTACACATGCAAGCAGATTACAGGCAAATACACAACATCCTGCAACATATTTTCCAACAAGCTTCTAGTCATACATCCAGATTTAAAATAAATTCGAGTTTACTCACAGATAAATAAGAAAAGTTGCTCACCTGAAAATGTTTGAAAACAGAGAACACTTTTCTTTTGTTTCGAAATTCTACAGATTGAATCTTCCTCTTTGAAACTTCTCGTTTGTTTTGTAAATTGATCTCAAGTTTGGAAATATAGTAATGTTTATGTTTTCTTTTCTTTCAGTTTTACCATGTTATGTTTTGAACGAAGAAAAGTATGGCAGTTGATATATACAAATTTGTGTACAGGCTGAACAAGATATAAATTGTACCTTTTTTTTTATTTGTACCTTGTTAATCAGAGATTTTTATAAATATGGTGGCTGATATGATTTCCTTCCTTGCTTGAGAAGATAGCATTAAATGCTCATGTTCCCACCTTTGTTTACATGTAAGCCTACTTTATTTTTATGCAAGTACACGGCTTGTTTTATTAATGATGTTGCTTGCTCCTTTTATCTCAAGCCTTGTGATATAATAAAGTTCTATCCTTATCATATTGTTTGAATCCATAGATATATCTTGTTTTGTCTGCTGATCCAGTCTTGCTTCTTTATGTAATTTCCTTGAAGTATTTGTACATAGATATTTATTTTGTTTGTTTGACTATGCAACTTCGGCTGAGAAGATGCTAGTATGTATTCTTGTTTATTTTTCTAATTGAAAGTGCTTATGTATATTATTATTATCTTGCTTGATTTTAATTTACAAGCTTTTGTATTTGAGCTTTGTATTTGTTTTCTAAGTCTACTTATCTTATTTTTCTTGTACATGAATACACATATCTTTGCTTTGGTCATAAATTGCTTTGTAATACTATTGAATGTATTATTATCTTCATATTTATTGTCTTATATTATTTTATAAACTCGAATTTCCATATACATATTGTTTGCACAAAAAATGGACAAACACCTCAAAGTTGTATGATTTAGTAGATCTTATGTTGTTCTTAGTGATTTGGGTGATTTATGCAAATATATGAAAAGCAGGGGCTAAACTGTAAAAAGACACGCAAGTTTATAGTGGTTCAGCCAGAATGTGCCTACGTCCACTTTATATGTTATTTTACTTCTCTAGTTTTGATTACAAGTACAAAGCTTTGATACGAGTAAAGGAAAGTTGTTTGAAGAGTTCCTTCCATGCTTGAGCTCTTAAAACTTGTCCCCATTGCTGTACCCCTGCCCCTCTATTTATAGAGTGAGGCTGGGGGTAGGGGTCTAGGATGTGTATGGTTGCTGATGGGCCTGGGCTAATACAACCTGGCCTGGTGGAGTTGGTTCGGTTTACTTTGGTTCGGCGGAAGAGGATGAGTGGACCGGTGGCAGCTTGGTCCGGTGGTAGGAGCATGGTGGTCCGGTGGAAGCTTGGTCCGGTGGTAGGAGCATGGTGGTCCGGTGGAAGCTTGGTCCGGTGGTAGGAGCATGGTGGTCCGGTGGAAGCTTGGTCCGGTGGTAGGAGCATGGTGGTCCGGTGGAAGGTTGGTTCGGTGGTAGGAGCATGGTGGTCCGGTGGAAGGTTGGTTCGGTACTGAGGAATAGAGGGATGATGCCGGATCGGTAACAACTGGTTTGGTGTAGAGTTTTGGAGGGGTTGGTTCGAAGGTGAGGGAAACGAACTTGGTTCGGTGATGTCGTTGGCAAGGTCAAAATATACCCAACATCTGCCCCCCAAAGCAGGGTAGGTGCATGCACGTATCCTGCTTTGTTTTTGACCATCCTAATTCTCCATTTTCATCTGGTCCGGTAGTCCGCTTTCGCCTATAAGTAGAGGATTAGGGCCTCCGTTCTTTCCATCTACCGAACCATTCCGTTGTCTCTTGCCGAATCAAAGAGAGCCGAATTAGTTTGAGCGCCGAATCAGCTTGAGACCGAATCAACTTAGCATCGAACCAGACAAGGACCGAACCATGTACGTTTTCCTTCGCCGAACGAAGGCGACGAGGTTGGGTGTTGAGCGCCGAATGAGATACGTGGTGTACCACCGAATGACCTCAGAAGCTTTCAACACCGAATGAAATTTAAACTTTTAATACCGAATGGACTCTGAATTTTGAACAACATCCTATGCTTATATATACTTGCTCGGTTATATTTCTGTATTTCTTGTTCTAACAATCATATCTCTCGCTTTTGTGCGCGCAGATAATGTCCCGAAGAGTCGAAACCCGGTCAGATAAGAAGAAGTCTGGGGGCGAAGGAGAGTCCTCGGCCGTGCCCCCAGCTCAATCAGGATCGGAGCGTCATGGGCCCGCCCCAAGGTCATTAGTGGATGGACATGGTCCCCAGGAGCTGCTGGATTCCCCGCCTGACTGCTTTCCTAGCTCTCTCAAAGAGGAGCAGCTCGATGTTATATCTCGCTCCTTTGGGATCGATAGAGCCCTCATGCTGTTGCCGGGCCCAGGAGTCATGCCATACAATCCTCCCGAAGGGTACTTTGCTTATAGTAGGTACCATTGTATGTGTGGTGCTATCCCGCCTCTCAATGCTTGGGTAGTCAGCTTCCTCACGTATCTAAAGGTGGCCCCATTCCAACTTCAGCCCAACTCTTATGCCATACTGGCGAGCCTTTTCGTCATCTTTCAGAGGAAGTACGGGCGCCCTCCTTCCAACCGGGAGATCCGGTACTTATATAATTTGAGGGGCTACAAGAAAGGATCCCCATACATTAGCTTGGAGTCAGCCGTGACCTTCAAACCGGTCTTGGATCTATACTCTAAATTCAGCATGTTCAAGAAGGAGTGGTTCTTTGTTAGGGACGACTCTGTTTCAATCCGGCGCTTTACCTCTGGATGTAAGTTGATGCTTTTACTTATAATTTCTATTCCGATTGCGATGCTTCTTCTCATACTTTCTCATTTTTGCTAGCGACAGGTGGCTTTCCGGTTGTGGAGACTGACCGCCTGGTTCAGACGGCGGCGGAGATAGAAGCCATTCTTGGGAAATACAGATCATCTGCCTTCTTGATTAGAAATGCGATTCTTCTGGAATATAACTTGATCCTTCCGCAGCAGTCTGTAGTTAAGTTGAGGGAAACGGCGGAAGAGAGGGCGGCTGCTCAGGCTAAGGGAGGCGTTGCGGCAGAGGGTGGAAAGAGAAAACCATTCACGAAACCTCCAGCCGTCAGAGGTAAGAAACTTAAGAGGTCGGACGGTCCTTCTCCCAGCAATTGTCCACTTACTCAGGGGGAGATAGATGCGGAGGAAGAAAGAGGTGAGGCGGAGGGCGGAAGTGACGTTGAGCGTCTTGGTGATGATGGTGGCGATGGACAGGGTGGTGATGGTTCCAGGGCTCTGTCTTCTGGGCAAGTAGGCGAAAAGAAAGAGTGGACGGATGATGCTCTCCGCCAAGCTTTTGAGGGGTTGGATGATGATCCGGCTTTGGTAGAGAAGACCGGGAAGGCGGACAAAGCCGGGACTGGTGCAAGTGAGTCTTTTCCGACCATTCCGGCCAAGGTGGCTCTGACGACTCAAGGTGAACTCTTGACCCCTGCATGCTTCACTAATGATAGGGACTTAGGAATATTTTATGACCCGCTCCCGTCCTGGAATGAAATCCAGGACTTATTGCAGTATCCCACTCCTCCCCAGGGTTTGTACAATCACAGCTGTGTTTCTTTTCCCCTTTTTTAACTTGTAATTTACCGCGTTTCTCGAATCGTATAGTGATGTAAGATTGTGACATTTGTTCTTTATATCAGGAGCAGGCAAGATGTCCAAAGCTTCAGACCTTCGACACAGGCTTGAGCAATATAAACTTTCCAAAATTTCTGCTAAGCCGAAGCCCTCAATCCAACGCTCCGGGGATGTAGTCGGATACCGTCCTCTTCTTGGGGTTATCGAAGAGGGTATTCAGCAGAGGAAGAGGAGTCATCTTTTATCCGAAACTTTGCCCGGTCCTCAGCCTCCGGCTCAGCCTATCCATGATATTACTGAGGAGGGTAGCGAGTTTGTACCCTCTCCGCACCCGTCCGGAAACCCTTCTGTTATTCATATCGACCGTCCCGACTTGGCCCGTAATCCATTTGTGGGTCATCCTGATCTGGATCCAGGTTCTCATGATATTACTTTTGACGAAGTCACTGGCGAACACCTTCTCCCCCGTAACCCCATGGTACGAGTACTCGATGAAGCCAAGTCTTTAGATCTCGATCTACTCACTACTCGTATAGTCACTATGGGAGACGAGGCCAAAGCTAACATTGATCGGGTGGCCGAGGAGACCAAGAAGTTGATGGGGCATCATGCTCGGCTGGTTAAGGCCGGAGAGGAGATTGGGAGTGCTAATATCCGACTTCGATTGGTGGTTTCGGATCAGGCCAAACAGCTTGCGGATCAGGCTATCCAGATTTCTCAGCATGAGGCTGCTACTGGGCGACTAAGGAAAACCATGGAAGAGGCCAGTCGGGCTGAATTGCGGAAAATGGAAGCTGCTTGCATAGAGCGGATTGACATGGCTATTGCCACGGTGGATGAGGTTCGGAGAGCGGATCTCGAGCAGGTGGAGGGGTTGTCCGAGAAACTTGAGGCTGCAGAGCTTGCTCAAGCTAAGTTGAGGGAAGAGATGGAGGTGATGCGGAGGTCCCTTCAGGCTGATTGCTCAAGATACAGACTGGAGAGAGATGCTGCCGTCGAAAGGTTGTCGGCTTCCGATGCCCGGATGAGGGAGTTTGAGGAGAATGAGGGAATGATGGATGACATGCTCCAGGACATGTATTTCCGGACTTGGAAGCAGGGCAATCTCTCTTGGATGGATGATTACCCCAGGGTCATGGCCAAGATCTATCTTCGGGCTTTGGAGGAGGCTCAGGCTGACGCAGATAAAGAGGGTGGTACGGTCTTCAGTATGGATGTGGTCACTGCCCAGTTCACCAAGGAGGAGAAAGTGGCGGTAAAGGAGGGTATGCGGCTGCTTGCTGCTGAAGAGGCAGGTGTGCAGGTAGAGGATGACGACCAGGACGGTCAAGAAGCAGGTACTGGTAAGTCTTCCTTTCTAGTCTTTCCGTTAACTTGGTTACTCATCACTAATGAATCCTTTTTATGACCGGACAGGCGGGCAAAAGAGCAAGGACAAGACTTCGACGCAACCGGCTCCCTGATTGGACCTGGAAAATTCTTTTTGTAGGCTTGGCATTGCTGTATCTGTTAGTCTTAAGACAGTAGAATAACTTCTAAGTTGTAATTCTTGCTACTTGTAATAACATTATTCTTGACGTGTAATTTTTTAACTTAAGTTGATTTTGCCGTTTCTTGAATATTTGTTGGTATTTCGACATATCGTATGAGAAATGTAGCTATGTATATTCTTGTAATTAAATTGTGTTTGATGTTAGATTCTGGTTCTAAACCATAATTTTATGACTTGCAATATTAGTGTGTGGTGTGAACAAATTATAGTCATGTGTTTGTACATAAAAGAAGAAAATACCGCCTTTCATGTTTTAATCGTAGATGGCAGCCTTGAATATCTTGTAGGACCGAGCATGGAATGTAGCCGAATGTCCTGCCACTGTGAGTCCCCACACCCATTGGCGAGTATCTCCTACTCTGTATCATGTACTTTGGGGATTGTTATAGGGGATAGGAAAAAAAGCTTTTTAAGTAAAAATTGAAATACGTGAAAAAGTAAAACTTCCAGTCACGGAAGGCCTTCGATGTGCTTAAGTTCGTGGCAAACGGGTTTTGTAGTCACTTTCCCTAGCTGTGGGTCTTGGAGACATTCGTCACCCATCTTACGCCTCCGCGGGGAGTTAATTCTTTTTTACCACAGCCGCACTTAAGACACATCGGAGCCGAGATCGCGCACAGTAACTACCCGGGCCATTATGGCCCGTAATCGTGGGTATTATTCGATTTACTGTGGCCGGCTAGCGTGGGTGCCGATCGTCAACTGTGAACTGCCCCTGGCTGGCCACACCTTATGTTGGGGCTTATAGTCGGTTCACAGTTGCCGGCGAGCCTAACGCCGTAATGAGCTGCCTCGGCTATAGTCGGCCTTCTCGGTGGCTTATAATCGGCTCATTACAGTTGGCTTTAAGGGCCGTCGCGAGCAATGAGTTAACCCGCAGCAGAGGGATGCTGGAGCAAAAGTGTCTCATTGGCGAGGGCATAGATTCGCATAGTACCTGTTGGGTCTTGTCCACGTGAAGTTGCATTGTGGAGTGCTTTGAATAGAAATGCTATATGCTCAGGATTTTGTTCAACAGAAAAGGATAAAGTTAACAAGCAGCCAAGATACAAAGGAACAAGTTAAAAAAGAGACAAGGCTTTTTTAAAGTGGTTCGGCACGAAAAAATGCCTACGTCCACTGATTCTCTTTGTTAATTCACTTCATATGGGCAATACAAGTTAAGAAAAGTATCGACGGAGGTGTTGGATGTTCCATGCCCTCTGGAACACCTCTCCGTCCACTGTTGACAAAATATAGGCTCCGTTGTGGAGATCTTTATGAATTACATGTGGTCCATCCCAGATTGGGTCTAGTGCTCCGGGGCGAGGGAAGATTCGCTTGAGGGCAAGATCCCCTTCTCGTAAGGTACGATGCTTGACTTTGGAGTTGTATTGTGCTGCCACCTTTTGCTTGTGGGTTGCTGTTTTTAGGACTGCATCATTCCTTCTCTCCTCGACTAGATCCAAAGACATGTTGAGGAGCTCTTCGTTCTCTTCTGGGTTATAGTGGATCCTACGGTGGGAAGGCACAATGGTTTCAACTGGGAGCATAGCCTCCGATCCGTATGCCAAAGAGAAAGGAGTGTGCCCTGTTGATGTTCTGAAAGATGTGCGGTAGGCCCATAGTGCCGTAGGGAGTTCATCCACCCAAGCGCCCTTTGACTTTTCGAGCTTCTTTTTGATCAGAGTTTTCAGAATTTTGTTGACTGCTTCAACTTGTCCGTTTGCTTGGGGATATGCTACGGATGAGAAGCTTTTGTGAATTCCGTGTTCTTGGCACCAGTTGGCGAATTCCTCGCTGTCAAACTGAAGTCCATTGTCTGATATGATTTTTAGTGGGACTCCGTACCTGCACAGAACATTTTTGATTAAGAAGTTGATAACTTTCGCTGAAGATACTTTATTTAGAGGCTCTGCTTCCACCCATTTGGTGAAATAGTCGACTGCTACTATAGCATATTTGGCGCCGCCTCGACCCATTGGCAGTTCACCGATTAAGTCAATTCCCCATACTGCAAAGGGCCAAGGGCTGTGTAATATCCCGGAAATTTTAACAATATCAATTTAATAATCTGTTAAATAATTAAATTGATATTGATGATCTTTGATAATAAGATTTGAATTTAATTTAATAATCTGATTAAATTAGTATTAATTGGTGATTTTATCTTTTAAAAGTTAATAAGATATTTCCTATTTGAATATATATATTTATTTATATATATTGTAAATAGAAGCTTTGGGTAAATTGGGAATTTAGATTTAATTTAATTGAATTTGAATTTAAGCTTTGAAATTCAAGAGAATAAATATTTAAATTGTTTGGATATTATAATATTTGTATAACTTTTAATTATAAATATAATTGGTTTTGTTTCTTTAAAATGATTTATATATATAGATAAGTGTTTAATAAATAAGAAAAAGGCATTTATTTACTTTTAAAATAATGAAAATAAGATAAAAAAATATAAAAAGACAAGTGTTAATATCTAAAGGCATTATTTTAACAAGTGTTCATATCTTAAGCTTTGTTTTAACATGTGTAAATAAATGATGAACTCTAATGACAAGTGTCTAAATTATTATTTTTTTTTTTGTTTATCATAAATTCACTTATATAAACATTTGCATCTTCCTTACTTCATATTCTTTCTAATTTCCTTTTCAAAAACAAGAAACTCAAACCTCTTTCTCAAATACAAATGCAAATCTGAAATCAGTAAACAAACTTTCCTCAAACCAAATCAAAGATCTGTAATCAACTCCTCAAACCAGAAATCAAAAATCAATACCCTGTAATTCTTTTTCCAAATCAACTCAAGCCTGTTGTATTCATTTGCAATCTGGGATCATCTCAAGTCTGTCTGCAAACATGCATTCTTTTCAAAACCTGCATTCTCTTCAACCTGGAAGCATGTTCAAACACTCATCTCTGCATGCAAATTTAAACAGCAAGCAACTCAGTTTAAAAGTCAAATAAGCAAGGCAATTCAAGTTTTAAAATACAAAAGCAGTTTTCAAAAGCTAAAGGCTGCCTCTGTTTAAATAAAGTGAGTAACTTTTTCTTAAAGATTTTAAGTATGATTTTGGTTGCCTGATCATCTCTGGAAATGTGTATGTTATGTGAATATATATAATTAAAACTTTTCTATGTATATGTAGATGTATATAGATGATGCTTGCTGTTCTTGTCTGTTCTTAGTTTCCAGGTTTAAATCTTTAATAAAAAAAAAAGCAATTTCTCTTGACCTCATCTTTGTTTAGGTTTAAGTTGCAAACGAAAATGGGTTGTTTTATCATTTATTAGAGTTTAAGAAGAAAGTTTTAAGTTTAAATCTTTTTGAATGTCTCTGGAAAGCAAAACAGTAGGCAAGTATAAATTTCGACAAAACTCAAACCTCTTAGTTTTAAAATTTAGGATTATAAATCAAATACTCGCCTTAAATTATGATTTTTAAGACCAAAATGAAGATTTTTGGTGAAGAGGGATAAGAGCAGTTCGTTGATGAACTGGAGAGGGTTTTCGACCAAATTCCGGCGGCATGTCGAACTGGGGTGGTCGGCGTTGCGTGAAGTGGTGGAGGAGCCTATGGAGGTGCTGGGAAAAATGGATGGTGGCGCCAGTGATGACGGTGGCGGAGATGGCCGTGGTTCAAAGATTTTAACCCTAGTTTGTTTAGTCAATAAGATTTTGATCACTGCGAACTCTATGAATGATCGAGTTCAACAAAACTTTGGGTAATGGTAGATAGGGCATAGGCGAGGTCGTGACCGGAGTTTCAGCAACTCCGATGGTCGGAATCTCGAGCACGAGGGATTGTTGCCAGGTTTTGGAAGTGTCGTCTGTGTTCCAGTTTTGGTCTTTAGGCTCGATTTCGATTTCGATCTAGTTTCGATGTTCGAATGGTTGAATTCTGGTGTTGGGATGAACGTCGACTGGTGGGGGAAGTCATCGATGATCGAAGCTCTGGCAGTGGGGTGTGCACGTGCACATGGTCGTGGATGTGTCTGGTGAAGTCTGGTTTTAAGCAGAGGAGTGGTTCTCGGGGTTCTCTCGTGGCATTTGAATTTTTGCTCGGAGTTTTTGGAGCTGAGACTCGAAGTGGATTAGGGTGTGGTCTCAGGTAGTTTGTGTTGCCAGTTTTTAATAATCTGAATGTTTTTAATTTAAAACTGATTTTAAATTTGAAAAGTAAATTTAAAACAGAAATTTTAAATTAAAGTTTAATCTGAAATCTAGTTTAAATCTGTATTTCAGATTTAAAATAAAAGCAGTTTTTAAATTAAATTGATTTAAATAATTTTAGTGTTTAAATTATATATTAAATGGATGGAATTTAAAAGTAATTTGGAAGTTAATGTTTTCAAATATATTTTGGAATGATAATAATCATTAATAAGGAAATGTGTTACAAGGACTTAATGATTGGTAATAAATTTAAATTAATTTGTAATTAAGGATTTAAATTAATTTAAGTAAGGTTTAGGATTAATTAAATAGAGGTTTAAACTAATTAATTAATAATTAAGATTAATTAATTAGGAATATCTAATTTATAATTATGGATTATAAGTTGGAATATCAATTAATGATTAAGAATTAATTAAATAAGTAATTAAAGATTAATTAAGTTATGGGAAACACTTAATTAATTAAATAATTAATTGGTTATTAAGATTTATTAATTTGAAATTAATCTAAGTTAATTACTTAAGAAAAGTAATTAAATAATTGTTAATGAAGGTCATTAACTATGGATTATTAAATAATTAATTAATGTGATTAATTTTAATAATTAATTAGATTAATTAATTTAAAGATAATTAATTATAGAATTTGTTTAAATGAATTACTTAATGGAAGTAATTAAGAAATTAATTACTTATTGTAATTAATTAAGTTAATTTGGTTTAGTTTAAGTTAATTAATTTTGTTTAATTAATTTAGAATAATCAAATGGATGATTTGATAAATAATTACTTAATTGTAATTAATAAGTATGATTATTTAAGGAAGTAAATAATAAGATAATTACTTGAAGTAATTAATTGATGGTTATGTATTAAGGAAAGTAATTTAAGTTTAATTACTTTGAATAATTAATCAAGGGATTAATTAAGAAATTAATTAAGGAGAATTAATTTAGTAAATGAAAGTAATTAAGGGTAGTTAATTACTGATTGAAGATTAATCAAGGTGTTTAATAAATGTTGTTTAATTTAAAGTTAATTACTTAATGTAATTAATTTAATTAAAGTAATTAATAATTAAGTTGTAATTAAGGATCATTAATTAATATAATTAATGATGTAATTAAGATTGATTAATTAAGTATAATTAATAAATGAAGTGATTAATTAATGTAATTAATTAAGGTTTAATATAATTAATTATAGTGATTTATTTAATTAATTATAGTTAATTAATTAATGAAGTAATTAAAGGTTAATTACTATAAGTGGTTAAGGTTAATTAATTTGAGTAATTAATTAAAGATAAATTACTTGAAGGTAATTAAAAGATAATTAATCAAAGATGATTAATTGAAAAAGGTAATTAAAAGATAATTAATCAAAGATGATTAATTGAAAAAGGTAATTAGAGGATAATTAATTAATTTGTAATTAATTAATGTTTAAGTAAGAAGGATTTATAAAATAAAAGTAATTAATTTAATTAACTTTAAATTAATTAGAGATGATATAGATCATTACTTATGGATGGATGATAATACTGAATGCTTTGCATTTGATTGATATCTCTGATGAGATATATGCTATGTGATATGGATGTTTAGTTGAATTGTGATAATATGGATTATCTGATGATATTGATAATGTTGATTATCTATTGTGAATTATCTTTCTAAGTGTATAAAGATAATTGAATTAAATTGTTTTAACCTTTAAAACAACTTGGCCTTAAAAGATACGTTTTGGATTTCGATGAGACCGGGATCGGGTTTCCGTATACCGGATTTCCAGGTCTGGAGACCCGAATACCACATCGATCCAAATTTACGTTAGGTCGTGAAATCCAAATGGAGCAAGTGAAGACTCGAGGTGTAAGAACGATTCTTTGTCAGTATAACTCTGTGGGTGATTCCGTAATGAGTTGACGGAGATAGTACTTTCAGATTCGAGATAAAGATTTAGAGTGCAAGGGTTATTGTCGTTAACTCTGAGGGTGATTCCAATACGAGTGTAACGAGATAATGCCTTCGGTTTCGTTCGAACCCGGAACGAACTTGTATGGATTGAATGCTTTCAGCACATCGTCAGGTGGACGATGAGCATTCTAAGATAGATGTGTTCTTTTAAAAGGTAATCGTGACCTCAAGCCTCTCAAACTGGGAATGTCTAAAACAGGGGAGGTGCAGCAAGGTTAGTGGGTAGCACCCAAGTAGGACAAGATGACCTCTGTCTAGATGTCCCTTTCTATTTTCGACTTAGTGTGTGCGGTTGGTCATGACAACCGTGAGGTATCTTGTGCGGGAATTATCCAGTAAGGGATGTTCCGGCCTTGTGTTGCAGGGGATTGGGAGTGATCCTCGGTACGGTGATCTAGGCCACGTACTATGACGGGCGGTACCCCGGTAGCCCTGCCATTGATGGAATCCAAACTCCAATAAGTGCCGTACGTTTTAGTTGTGCCCAACTATGTTGGAACGTGAGATGTAAGCATTCCAGCTATTTCATATTTATTTGAAAACCCTAGACCTATTATAATACAATCGAATTTCCTATCAAATGTTTTGGTTAGCGTAAGGTAAAAACTTACCCATATTTATTGGTGGGGAGTCTTACGTGATACATTTTCTTTCAAAAGGTTTTGAAGTTAAACAAGTTTAACCTGTTACTCACACCAGACCCATGTCTGACCCAAGTTGTTTATTTCTGTTTTATAAACTCTTGGGTACTCAAATTTTTACGAGTAGCCAAGGGATTCAGGTTTAGCTTTGACGAGTAATCTGGAGGTGCAATGGAGCAGGAGGCTTCGGCGTTGTAGATATAGATAGTAGTTTTCCGCTGTGTTGATCTTTGTATTGATCTGTTTTGTGTTGAGATGTAATAACTAGACAGATGTTTATAACTGTCTAGTATGTGATGTGTAATCTGTGTAACTCTGATAGATGATGTATATGATACTATGTAATATTTATGTGATATATTATATTTCGTTTCGTTTCCGCTGTGAGTATCTGTTGTTGTTTTCTTTTCTCTTCTTCTCTTTTCTATTTCTCACCCCTTTCTTTCTTACTGTCGATGCGATTTTCCGGGAGTGGAAAGCCGGGTCGTCACACGTGGTATCAGAGCTTAGGTTGAGCGAATGCCTAAGCTTTTGGTTATGTGAATATCAGAGCTATTGGTTGAGTGAATACCTAGCTCTGGAGTGGTATCTATCGTGAGAGAGCGTATTTGTAATTTTTATATAACTATATATATATATTCTACCTATATTGTTGGGTTACCCGTACAGGTTCTCCAATATAAGATATAAAGGTAGATAGGGTAGTAGTGTATGAAACACGACTACCAATGGTTGGAATTAAGGTTGGAAGTGTATTTATCGAGACTATAGACCCAATACTATCTCGAGTAAGTTTTGCTGTGATGAAGGATTTCATCGAATCTCTGAAGGAAACCTGTTAAGGTTCGGAGTTTATCTGTAAAGTTGGATGAGTAGAGTTTGGATCTATCGGTTGAACAGAAGCAAGTGATGGTATCTTGATACCTCAGGTAATAGTAGCTGTGTGATGAGATGCAGTGACGATGGATGTTCCCGAAGATGTTTTCTTTGGAACGAGTTTAAGGAAGTGTGTCTGCTTCGGTGTTGTGGCTGAGTTCAGCATGGTGTTTCTGCTTTGGTTTGGAGTCCGAGTTTCTCGAAGAGCTTTGGATAGGAGCATCTGTGGCAGCAGTGCAGCTCGGAGTGTTCTGTGTGTTGGCCAGAAGTTTTCTGGCTGAGTAGTTTTTCTGGAGGTGAAATTCAGAAGCAGCAGGGTGGATCCATTTCTTCAGTGAATTGGATAGTTAAGTATGAGCTGTTCTGATTGGTAAGGAGAGAACAGTTTTCTTTGGAAATAGGCTGGGTTGATCGCAAAAGTGACTTGCGATAGTTTGAGGGTTCTCTTGGGTTATCAGAGTTTTTCTGAGTGTCTTCAGAGAAGTCAGGAGTTGTCCGCATCTGAAGGTTGAGTTTTCTTATCGACTGGATTCCAGGAGTAGTACCGGTAGTTCAGTCTAGTTGAAGGATGTTTCCTAGAGATGGAGTTGGTGCAGCAACTCAAGTTTTGATGAAGTATCTGAGTTTTCTTTATGGATCCGTGAACCATATTTCTAGAATATGTTGTTCAGTTTGTGCTTGTGTTCTTCATCAGCATTCTTATCTACCTCAGATCAGAATTGAGCAGCGAAAGCAGTTTGGAGTATATCTCTGGATAGGAGAAGTAAGTTTGGAATCTACTGATGTTGTGAAGTAAAGTTATGTTTGGATCTCTTCTGTGTTCTGATTTGGATAAGTATTGGGTTTTCAGGATTGAATTGTCAGTTTGGACAATTGGAATTCATTGAGTTTTATGTATCTCTGAGGGGTACATGTAAGATCTATCTCTGGTTTTAGAATCAGCAGTTCTGGAAGGTTTAGTTGTTGAGTCAGACTCGTCTGTAGTCTGATATTCTGTTTAGTTCTGTAGATCTAGATGAGTAGGAGATCTATAGCTTAGTAGTTTAGATTGTTGTAGAGCGAGTATCCCGGTATATATATACTTGGGGAAACTCGAGGAATTCTATCTAGAATTTTGTCTGGATAGTTAGATTGGATTGATTGGATGAATTGGTTGCTATGGTTGTTAGCATATGGATGATAGTATATGCTTGTGTTTTAAAATTTAAAATCTTTAATAAGATTATTAAATTACCTTTGTTTAAATTTCGGGGACGAAATTATTTTAAGGGGGAAGGAATGTAATATCCCGGAAATTTTAACAATATCAATTTAATAATCTGTTAAATAATTAAATTGATATTGATGATCTTTGATAATAAGATTTGAATTTAATTTAATAATCTGATTAAATTAGTATTAATTGGTGATTTTATCTTTTAAAAGTTAATAAGATATTTCCTATTTGAATATATATATTTATTTATATATATTGTAAATAGAAGCTTTGGGTAAATTGGGAATTTAGATTTAATTTAATTGAATTTGAATTTAAGCTTTGAAATTCAAGAGAATAAATATTTAAATTGTTTGGATATTATAATATTTGTATAACTTTTAATTATAAATATAATTGGTTTTGTTTCTTTAAAATGATTTATATATATAGATAAGTGTTTAATAAATAAGAAAAAGGCATTTATTTACTTTTAAAATAATGAAAATAAGATAAAAAAATATAAAAAGACAAGTGTTAATATCTAAAGGCATTATTTTAACAAGTGTTCATATCTTAAGCTTTGTTTTAACATGTGTAAATAAATGATGAACTCTAATGACAAGTGTCTAAATTATTTTTTTTTTTTTTTTGTTTATCATAAATTCACTTATATAAACATTTGCATCTTCCTTACTTCATATTCTTTCTAATTTCCTTTTCAAAAACAAGAAACTCAAACCTCTTTCTCAAATACAAATGCAAATCTGAAATCAGTAAACAAACTTTCCTCAAACCAAATCAAAGATCTGTAATCAACTCCTCAAACCAGAAATCAAAAATCAATACCCTGTAATTCTTTTTCCAAATCAACTCAAGCCTGTCGATTCATTTGCAATCTGGGATCATCTCAAGTCTGTCTGCAAACATGCATTCTTTTCAAAACCTGCATTCTCTTCAACCTGGAAGCATGTTCAAACACTCATCTCTGCATGCAAATTTAAACAGCAAGCAACTCAGTTTAAAAGTCAAATAAGCAAGGCAATTCAAGTTTTAAAATACAAAAGCAGTTTTCAAAAGCTAAAGGCTGCCTCTGTTTAAATAAAGTGAGTAACTTTTTCTTAAAGATTTTAAGTATGATTTTGGTTGCCTGATCATCTCTGGAAATGTGTATGTTATGTGAATATATATAATTAAAACTTTTCTATGTATATGTAGATATATATAGATGATGCTTGCTGTTCTTGTCTGTTCTTAGTTTCCAGGTTTAAATCTTTAATCAAAAAAAAAGCAATTTCTCTTGACCTCATCTTTGTTTAGGTTTAAGTTGCAAACGAAAATGGGTTGTTTTATCATTTATTAGAGTTTAAAAAGAAAGTTTTAAGTTTAAATCTTTTTGAATGTCTCTGGAAAGCAAAATAGTAGGCAAGTATAAATTTCGACAAAACTCAAACCTCTTAGTTTTAAAATTTAGGATTATAAATCAAATACTCGCCTTAAATTATGTTTTTTAAGACCAAAATGAAGATTTTTGGTGAAGAGGGATAAGAGCAGTTCGTTGATGAACTGGAGAGGGTTTTCGACCAAATTCCGGCGGCATGTCGAACTGGGGTGGTCGGCGTTGCGTGAAGTGGTGGAGGAGCCTATGGAGGTGCTGGGAAAAATGGATGGTGGCGCCAGTGATGACGGTGGCGGAGATGGCCGTGGTTCAAAGATTTTAACCCTAGTTTGTTTAGTCAATAAGATTTTGATCACTGCGAACTCTATGAATGATCGAGTTCAACAAAACTTTGGGTAATGGTAGATAGGGCATAGGCGAGGTCGTGACCGGAGTTTCAGCAACTCCGATGGTCGGAATCTCGAGCACGAGGGATTGTTGCCAGGTTTTGGAAGTGTCGTCTGTGTTCCAGTTTTGGTCTTTAGGCTCGATTTCGATTTCGATCTAGTTTCGATGTTCGAATGGTTGAATTCTGGTGTTGGGATGAACGTCGACTGGTGGGGGAAGTCATCGATGATCGAAGCTCTGGCAGTGGGGTGTGCACGTGCACATGGTCGTGGATGTGTCTGGTGAAGTCTGGTTTTAAGCAGAGGAGTGGTTCTCGGGGTTCTCTCGTGGCATTTGAATTTTTGCTCGGAGTTTTTGGAGCTGAGACTCGAAGTGGATTAGGGTGTGGTCTCAGGTAGTTTGTGTTGCCAGTTTTTAATAATCTGAGTGTTTTTAATTTAAAACTGATTTTAAATTTGAAAAGTAAATTTAAAACAGAAATTTTAAATTAAAGTTTAATCTGAAATCTAGTTTAAATCTGTATTTCAGATTTAAAATAAAAGCAGTTTTTAAATTAAATTGATTTAAATAATTTTAGTGTTTAAATTATATATTAAATGGATGGAATTTAAAAGTAATTTGGAAGTTAATGTTTTCAAATATATTTTGGAATGATAATAATCATTAATAAGGAAATGTGTTACAAGGACTTAATGATTGGTAATAAATTTAAATTAATTTGTAATTAAGGATTTAAATTAATTTAAGTAAGGTTTAGGATTAATTAAATAGAGGTTTAAACTAATTAATTAATAATTAAGATTAATTAATTAGGAATATCTAATTTATAATTATGGATTATAAGTTGGAATATCAATTAATGATTAAGAATTAATTAAATAAGTAATTAAAGATTAATTAAGTTATGGGAAACACTTAATTAATTAAATAATTAATTGGTTATTAAGATTTATTAATTTGAAATTAATCTAAGTTAATTACTTAAGAAAAGTAATTAAATAATTGTTAATGAAGGTCATTAACTATGGATTATTAAATAATTAATTAATGTGATTAATTTTAATAATTAATTAGATTAATTAATTTAAAGATAATCAATTATAGAATTTGTTTAAATGAATTACTTAATGGAAGTAATTAAGAAATTAATTACTTATTGTAATTAATTAAGTTAATTTGGTTTAGTTTAAGTTAATTAATTTTGTTTAATTAATTTAGAATAATCAAATGGATGATTTGATAAATAATTACTTAATTGTAATTAATAAGTATGATTATTTAAGGAAGTAAATAATAAGATAATTACTTGAAGTAATTAATTGATGGTTATGTATTAAGGAAAGTAATTTAAGTTTAATTACTTTGAATAATTAATCAAGGGATTAATTAAGAAATTAATTAAGGAGAATTAATTTAGTAAATGAAAGTAATTAAGGGTAGTTAATTACTGATTGAAGATTAATCAAGGTGTTTAATAAATGTTGTTTAATTTAAAGTTAATTACTTAATGTAATTAATTTAATTAAAGTAATTAATAATTAAGTTGTAATTAAGGATCATTAATTAATATAATTAATGATGTAATTAAGATTGATTAATTAAGTATAATTAATAAATGAAGTGATTAATTAATGTAATTAATTAAGGTTTAATATAATTAATTATAGTGATTTATTTAATTAATTATAGTTAATTAATTAATGAAGTAATTAAAGGTTAATTACTATAAGTGGTTAAGGTTAATTAATTTGAGTAATTAATTAAAGATAAATTACTTGAAGGTAATTAAAAGATAATTAATCAAAGATGATTAATTGAAAAAGGAAATTAAAAGATAATTAATCAAAGATGATTAATTGAAAAAGGTAATTAGAGGATAATTAATTAATTTGTAATTAATTAATGTTTAAGTATGAAGGATTTATAAAATAAAAGTAATTAATTTAATTAACTTTAAATTAATTAGAGATGATATAGATCATTACTTATGGATGGATGATAATACTGAATGCTTTGCATTTGATTGATATCTCTGATGAGATATATGCTATGTGATATGTATGTTTAGTTGAATTGTGATAATATGGATTATCTGATGATATTGATAATGTTGATTATCTATTGTGAATTATCTTTCTAAGTGTATAAAGATAATTGAATTAAATTGTTTTAACCTTTAAAACAACTTGGCCTTAAAAGATACGTTTTGGATTTCGATGAGACCGGGATCGGGTTTCCGTATACCGGATTTCCAGGTCTGGAGACCCGAATACCACATCGATCCAAATTTACGTTAGGTCGTGAAATCCAAATGGAGCAAGTGAAGACTCGAGGTGTAAGAACGATTCTTTGTCAGTATAACTCTGTGGGTGATTCCGTAATGAGTTGACGGAGATAGTACTTTCAGATTCGAGATAAAGATTTAGAGTGCAAGGGTTATTGTCGTTAACTCTGAGGGTGATTCCAATACGAGTGTAACGAGATAATGCCTTCGGTTTCGTTCGAACCCGGAACGAACTTGTATGGATTGAATGCTTTCAGCACATCGTCAGGTGGACGATGAGCATTCTAAGATAGATGTGTTCTTTTAAAAGGTAATCGTGACCTCAAGCCCCTCAAACCGGGAATGGCTAAAACAGGGGAGGTGCAGCAAGGTTAGTGGGTAGCACCCAAGTAGGACAAGATGACCTCTGTCTAGATGTCCCTTTCTATTTTCGACTTAGTGTGTGCGGTTGGTCATGACAACCGTGAGGTATCTTGTGCGGGAATTATCCAGTAAGGGATGTTCCGGCCTTGTGTTGCAGGGGATTGGGAGTGATCCTCGGTACGGTGATCTAGGCCACGTACTGTGACGGGCGGTACCCCGGTAGCCCTGCCATTGATGGAATCCAAACTCCAATAAGTGTCGTACGTTTTAGTTGTGCCCAACTATGTTGGAACGTGAGATGTAAGCATTCCAGCTATTTCATATTTATTTGAAAACCCTAGACCTATTATAATACAATCGAATTTCCTATCAAATGTTTTGGTTAGCGTAAGGTAAAAACTTACCCATATTTATTGGTGGGGAGTCTTACGTGATACATTTTCTTTCAAAAGGTTTTGAAGTTAAACAAGTTTAACCTGTTACTCACACCAGACCCATGTCTGACCCAAGTTGTTTATTTCTGTTTTATAAACTCTTGGGTACTCAAATTTTTACGAGTAGCCAAGGGATTCAGGTTTAGCTTTGACGAGTAATCTGGAGGAGCAATGGAGCAGGAGGCTTCGGCGTTGTAGATATAGATAGTAGTTTTCCGCTGTGTTGATCTTTGTATTGATCTGTTTTGTGTTGAGATGTAATAACTAGACAGATGTTTATAACTGTCTAGTATGTGATGTGTAATCTGTGTAACTCTGATAGATGATGTATATGATACTATGTAATATTTATGTGATATATTATATTTCGTTTCGTTTCCGCTGTGAGTATCTGTTGTTGTTTTCTTTTCTCTTCTTCTCTTTTCTATTTCTCACCCCTTTCTTTCTTACTGTCGATGCGATTTTCCGGGAGTGGAAAGCCGGGTCGTCACAGGCTGGTCATTTGAGTAATCTCGGTTGTTGGTAGCCGAGGGATCTTAGCAAATTTTTGGCATCTGTCACACTTCTTGACGAAATCTAAGGCGTCCTTGCTTAAGGTGGGCCAGAAATATCCATATCGGAGTATCTTTTTTGCCAACGTTTGCCCTCCGGTGTGATCTCCGCAGCTTCCTTGATGAATGTTGGATAAGATTTCCTTGGCTTCCCTTCCGGCGACACACCTTAACAATGGGTTAGAGAACCCGCGCCGATAGAGGATGTCTCCTTGTATTGTGTAGCGGGACGCTTTCCTCAAGATTTTCTTGACTTCGTTACGCCCGTCGGGTAGTGTGCCATTTTGTAGGTAGTCTCGGATGGGAGTCATCCAAGTCGCTTCTTCGGTTGCAGCTATCAGATTCACTTGCTCAAAACTTGGGATCGTCTGCTTTGAGACAGTTACTGCCCCGAAGATGGCGATGTCTCTCATACTTGCTTGCTTTGCCAATTCGTCGGCCTCTTGGTTCTCTTCCCGAGGGATGTGTTTGACTGAGTAGTGGTCCAATCGGCTGAGAAGTAACTTGGTCTTCTTTAGATATGCTATGAGTCGTTCTTCTCGAGCTTGGAATTCCCCTAGTATTTGATTAACAATAAGCTGAGAATCGCTGTGAAGACACAAAGAATTGACCCCGATATCGATGGCAATTTCTAATCCGGCTATTACTGCTTCATATTCTGCATCGTTGTTGGTGGCAACGAACTCCAACCTTATAGCATAGTGCAGTTTATTTCCCCTGGGAGTGATTATTACCACACCTGCCCCCGAGCCTTGTTCGTTAGATGCACCGTCCACAAAGAGATTCCACTTGATATCTTATGTTATTTCCAGTTGCTCCTTATCCTCGTTGGTAGTGAATTCTGCAATGAAATCAGCCATGACTTGTCCCTTGATGGCGGTGCGAGGATGATAGGTGATATCATATTGACTCAGCTCAATACACCATTTAAGTAGTCGCCCGGAAGTGTCGGGACGATGGAGTACCTGCCTCAGTGGTTGATCGGTCAGAACTTTGATGGAATGGGATTGGAAGTAGTGACGTAGTTTTCGTGAAGTGATTAGTAAACAGTATGCTAACTTTTCAAGCTTAGGATATCTGACTTCTGCCCCAGTAAACCTTTTACTGACGAAGTAGACTGGTCGTTGCGTGCGGTTGTCTTCCCTTACCAAGGCAGCGCTTAGAGCGTGAGATGACACAGCAAGGTATAGGTATAATTCTTCGCCTTCGCTTGGGATCGAGAGTACTGGTGGTTTCTGGAGGTGTTCGATTAGGTTAAGGAAAGCGGTTAAGCATTCGTCCGTCCATTCGAACTTTCCTTTATCTTTCTTTAGAGCTTCGAAAAAGGGGACGCACTTGTCCGTTGCTTTGGAGATGAATCGGCTTAGGGCAGCCACTTTTCCATTTAGGCTTTGCATTTCCTTTCGGGTGGAAGGTATCTTGATGTCCCTTAATGCTCGGACTTGTTCAGGGTTTGCTTCTATCCCTCGGGCATGGACGATGAATCCTAAGAATTTTCCCGATGACACTCCGAAGGAGCACTTTAGTGGATTCAACTTCATTCCATACTGTCGAAGTACCTGGAACATTTCGCCTAGGTGGCTTACATGATCTTTGGCTTTCCGTGATTTTACCAGCATGTCGTCTACATATACTTCCATTGTTCGTCCTATTAGCCCTGCGAACATCTTGTTGACGAGGCGCTGGTAGGTGGCTCCTGCATTTTTAAGTCCGAAGGGCATCACTTTGTAGCAGTACAAACCCCGGTCGGTGATGAAACTAGTGTGGTCTTGGTCGGGAGCATGCATAGGAATTTGGTTATATCCTGAGTATGCATCCATAAAAGATAGGAGTTCGTGCCCGGCTGTGCTGTCTACAAGTTGATCGATTCTAGGAAGCGGGAAGCAATCCTTTGGGCAGGCGTCGTTTAGGTTGGAGAAGTCAATGCAGGTCCGCCACTTCCCATTAGCCTTCTTTACTAGTACCGGGTTGGCGATCCATTCTGGGTAAATAGCTTCTCGTATGAAGTCATTGGCGAGTAGATTCTTTACTTCTTCATCGAGGGCTGCTGATCGCTCTGCCCCCATACTTCTCTTTTTTTGTTTTACAGGCGCCTTGGTAGGATCAATGTTTAGTACGTGGCATGCTATGTCGGGGGAGATTCCGGTCATGTCAGCGTGTGACCAAGCGAATACATCCAAGTTGTGGCGGAGAAAATCAATGAGTTGTTCCTTCAGTTCAGCTTTCAGCTGGGACCCAATTTTCAGTAGCCTACTTGGGTCATGCTTGTCTACAGATATAAACTCCATAGCCTCCGCAGGCTCGGCGGTGGCCTCCTCCTCTTTGTCCCTAGGGTCTAATTCATTGAAAGGGTCGCTGGTGTATCGAAGAGGAGGGGCTTTCTTTAGTTGCTATGCTTCAAGGCTTTTTGTGCAGAGGGCAATCTCTGCACCTTTCCCTTTATCTTTCCTGTGGTTGTTGCGAAGTTCGGTTACATAGCAGTCTCGTGCAATATCCTGGTCTCCTTCCACTTCCCCTACCCCATTGTCTGTTGGAAATTTCATTTTCAGGCACCACGGGGCTAGGACAATCTAGAAGTCAGATAAGGCTGGTCTTCCTAGGAAGGCGTTGTAGGCCGAATGGTTTTCTATCAGCACAAACGTCTGTTTCCTTATAACGGAGCGGGGATGGCTTCCAATTTCAACGAAGAGATCCAGCTGCCCGATGGGCATTTTCGCATCTCCAGTGAAACCGTGTAGTGGTTTATCGCAGGGAGATACATCCTTCATTGATAGCTTCATTTTGTTGAATGCGTGTTTGAACAGGATATTTACAGAGCTTCCAGTGTCTACCAGGATTCGGTAAACTTCGACGGGACCGAGTCGAGCAGAGATAACCATGGGATCCATGTGAGGGTACTGTCTTCCTTCTAGGTCGCGTTTACTGAATGTGATGTCATCACTTTCTTTCCGCTTTGGGTGGCGCTCTTCTATAACCGTATTGACACAGTCCCTATTGTCTCTAAGCGACTTCCCATATCTTTCCATCTCTTTCCAACTTCTGTCTACGATGTGCGGACCTCCTGAGATGGTATGGACCACTATCTTCTCTTGACTAGAGCTGCTAGCGTTGCGGTCGCCTCTGCCGGTCCCTGGTGAGGGTAGCCTTGGGTTTTCATTGGCAGGAGCTGGAGTCCTGTCTTGACTTTTTACATAGCGTTCCAGTTTTTTCCTTCTGATGTGTTCCTCAATCAGATCTCGGAGATGATGGCATTCGTTGGTATCATGTCCGTGAGACTCGTGGAAGCGGCAGAACTTTCCAGACTTCTGTGCGTTATCTGATTCCTTCTTGTATGGTGGGCGTTTGTATCTAACTTCGCCTTGGGTGGCAAGGAAGATATTTTCGACGGTCTCGTTCAAAGGGGTGTAAGAGTCGAATCTTGGTCCTGGCCGATATAGGCGTTTTTCTACTTTCTTGCCCCCAGCATTGTCTTTGGAATCATTTCTTCGAACATCCCTCGCCACAGCAGGGGCGTTGCCATGGGTCGTCTTACTTTGCTGTCCTGACTGCCCCTCAATGGCAGCATCCTCAAGCCTCATGTATTTCCCGGCTTCATGGAAGAAATCGGGTAAAGTAGCTGGTTTTTCTTTTGTCAATCTTCTAGCAAATTTAGTGTCCGGATGCACCCCACTGCAAAGGGCCATTAGGATAAGCTTCTCATCGGCATCTTGAACTGCGACTGCTGCGGCGTTGAATCTGGTTAGGTATTGCTGCAGCTTTTCTCCAGGTTTCTGTTTGACGCTGGATAAGGAATAAGCGTCCTTAGGTTGCTCCACATGAATGCGGAACTGACAGATGAATTTTTCTTTCAACATTTCCCATGAGCTGATGGATCCTTGGGGTAGATGACAGAACCAGGAGGTAGCAAGATCTGCTAAGAAGAGCGGGAAGCATTTGCACAGTACTCCCTCTGTTGCTCCACTCATGAGCATATGCTGCGTGTACCTCTGTAAGTGTACAACGGGATCGGAGGTTCCTTTGTAGGGTTCCATTGTTGGCATCTTCCATTCTCGGGGGGTGATAGCAATTTCGATATTGCGGGCGAAAGGGCTGGTTACCCTAGCGCCTATCCCTCGATCTCTTTGCTCCTGTTGGACACACTCTCTGAATAAGCGCGCCATCCTTTCATCAGAATTTGGAGCGGACAGAAATGAGTTTGGTTCTGTTCTGTGGGGTTGATTCCGTCCAGACAACCTGTAGGGATGGTATCGTCTATCATTCCTCATATTTCCAGTGGCTGCCTTTGATCTTCTGGGAGCATGCTTGGGTCAGCTACAGTTGGCCCTTGCCTTGATCTTCCCCTGTTGGGTTCTGATCTAAGCACTTCCTCGGGTCCAACTTCGGGCTGAACTCTAGCTCGGCCCCGTTCACTGGTGTTTCTGTGGTTAGGCAGCATGACAGGCTCAGCTGCAGTTGACCTTCGCCCGGTACCTTCCCCGTTAGGTTCGGCACCAAACGTTTCCTCAGGCCTAACTTCGGGCTGGGCTCGGTCTCGGCTCCTACCACGGCTACTCCTGCCGTTAGCTCCTTCGAAGAAGGAAGATCTTTGCTGTCTCTGAGATCCTCCAGACTGGGACTCGCCCCATGATTCAGTGTTGCGGTTGGATTCTTCAGCGTCCCTCAAGCGTGACATGAGATGGTCCACCAAGGCTTCCTGCTGGGACGTGAAGCGGTTAGTTACTTCAACAACAACTCTGTCCAAATCTGCCCTAGTAATTGCTGCAGGCTGTTCTGTGGCAGAAGTGGTTGGGTTAGCCTGTCCTTCATTTGTTACCGTTGCTGGAGGAGGACGATTTACTTGATTCGCGACAGCTGGATCAGGAAGACTACTGGATGCGATGTTTTTTCCTTTGTTAACAACTTTTCTCTGTTTGGGAGGCATGTTTTCCAAGTGGCGGACGATGCTGTTAGGAAAACTCGTTAAGTAGATGAAGCTGAAGCTTCGAGCTTCTAGCTCTCAGTGAAAGCACCAAAAATGTTTGCACAAAAAATGGACAAACACCTCAAAGTTGTATGATTTAGTAGATCTTATGTTGTTCTTAGTGATTTGGGTGATTTATGCAAATATATGAAAAGCAGGGGCTAAACTGTAAAAAGACACGCAAGTTTATAGTGGTTCAGCCAGAATGTGCCTACGTCCACTTTATATGTTATTTCACTTCTCTAGTTTTGATTACAAGTACAAAGCTTTGATACGAGTAAAGGAAAGTTGTTTGAAGAGTTCCTTCCGTGCTTGAGCTCTTAAAACTTGTCCCCATTGCTGTACCCCCAGCCTCACTCTATTTATAGAGTGAGGCTAGGGGTAGGGGTCTAGGATGTGTATGGTTGCTGATGGGCCTGGGCTAATACAACCTGGCCTGGTGGAGTTGGTTCGGTTTACTTTGGTTCGGCGGAAGAGGATGAGTGGACCGGTGGCAGCTTGGTCCGGTGGTAGGAGCATGGTGGTCCGGTGGAAGCTTGGTCCGGTGGTAGGAGCATGGTGGTCCGGTGGAAGCTTGGTCCGGTGGTAGGAGCATGGTGGTCCGGTGGAAGCTTGGTCCGGTGGTAGGAGCATGGTGGTCCGGTGGAAGGTTGGTTCGGTGGTAGGAGCATGGTGGTCCGGTGGAAGGTTGGTTCGGTACTGAGGAATAGAGGGATGATGCCGGATCGGTAACAACTGGTTTGGTGTAGAGTTTTGGAGGGGTTGGTTCGAAGGTGAGGGAAACGAACTTGGTTCGGTGATGTCGTTGGCAAGGTCAAAATATACCCAACACATATATATTAACTTCAAATTTTCTCATATATCGCGTATACATATATATATTTTTAATTTCAAATGATTTATACAGAATATATATGGATTCGGGGAAACTCGCATCACCTTATCGATTTATTCCACAAATATTAATTCAAAAGTAAATAAATTATCATTTTAAATTTATATAAAATCCGGGATCGTTACAATAACTCTAAAATGTTAGTATTATAAAATGAGTTTTTATAAGCATTAAAATGAATTTTTTAGAATTTATAAATAAATGAAATTTATAAATTGTGAACTTATAAATGGAAATGATTTTGTAAAATAAAGGAATTATAAGTATTTAACTTATAATATGGATTGTTGGTATAAGATTTGAGTTATGAATCGAATTGTTAATAAAGGAGATTTATTAAATTGAAGTTGTTAGAAAATAGAAATAGAATTATAAACGTTGTTTTATAAATTCGAAATCAATTGGAATTGATCAATTAAATATAGAAGGTTGTTAAAGGAGATATATTCGCGATTTTGGATAGCGAATTATTATTGAAATAAAATGTGTAGAAAATAGTGAAATTTGGTTAAGTGAATTATATTCACAATTTTGGACAGTGAATATATTATTGAATAAAATGGATATTGTTTTGGGAAAGTGATATTTGAAATGAAGTTAATTGTTTTAAAGATGTTTTCAAATATATTGAATATCGAAACCATAGATTTCAACATTCATTGTTGAAATAGACGTTTTCGAGGAATAAGGAAATGGTGGACTATACACTATTGTTATAGTAAATGATTTCCGAAAGGAAATGTTTTTATCTAGTATTGGGATTTAAATATCTATCTTAATTTTCGAATCCCTATACTAGTGATTTTGAGTCGTCGTAACGATGTTTTACGTAACATTCGTTTTGACTCAAATAAAGGTGTTAAAAGAATGTTTTCCTTAAAGAATGAATATATACTTAATTTGATTTAAGTATATCGAATATTTTCAAATGTTGAAAATAAATAGATTTGTGAATTACTTATTATAAAATAAGTATGGAAATGCTTTTCCAAAATGAAATGAAACGTTTTAGAATTTATCTTTGTAAAGATAAATTGAAAATGAATATTGAAAACGATTTGAAAATCGAAGATCAGTAGATATTCGAAAATATAAATTCAATATGGAATTTATAAAGTAAAGGGAAACTGTTTAGAAAAATAAACGTTGATTTATTTTTGAAGTGTGGAAATTATATATCTAGTAAAGATATTTTTGAAGATAAGATAATTTGGAAAATTATTTGGAATCTGATGATGTTGCGCATCTTTATTGATAGTTAAATAACCGACTATAAATAATTACCTTGAATGGGTATTTGTTGTGAATTGGATGAATTTGAATGCCACACTTATTTTTAAATAAGCGCTCACTATTCGGGTTAGCCGGAAAAGGACCATGGGGTCGTATAACCCATTCCGAATATGTGATACGTCGTTATGAATTGCATTCGAAGACCGGTGTTGAAGACCGGATATTTTTGAAAACGGAAGGATTACCGTCGAGTTACTCTACATCAGCTGATCTCCGATTTAGAGGTTTTATCACCCTTAGTGACGGGAAGTACGGACGTGATTAGAAAATTATCCGGATATGCAAGGGCTTCGTGAGAAGTGCCTTCGGTTCTGTTCGATCCCGGAACAGACTTGTATGGATTGTATGTCTGACGTTACAAATTTGAGATATAAAGCTGATTTCTTTCAAATACATTTCTGTTAGTGGCGGAGAATTTATTCTCTTAGCTTAACACCCTTCTCTGAGACGTACGAGCTCAGAGGTTATGTAGTTGAAATTTATCAGCAATATACTCCCAATTTGGTAACGTGGCATACTGAGTGTTGCTGTGAAATGATCAGGGTTTGATCATTTGCGATATGATCATTTGTTTGATCTTATATCTTTGTGATCATAGGTTGATCATTTGTTTGACCCGAAGCATGGCTTTGTAGAAAGCGTAGCTTTGTGGACGAGACTTCGTCGAGCCTCACACCCCGGAAATGGTCAAAACAGGAAGGATGCAGCAAGGTTCTAGGGAGTAGCGCCCCTTAGTGTATGTCATTCCTTCTGGATAGAGGTGGTATCATGGTATGGAGCCCAGATACTTAACCTATGTTGATACTGCTTATTATGTAGTTTGTTGGAAATCGGGGATCCTCGGGAAGATCGGTTACGATCGGGGGATGGCATACGCGTGTCAGTAGTTACCTATTTTTGCAGTGGTAACCCGGCCTTGTGTTGGCAGAGATCCGGTTAGGTTCTCGGGTCGTCTATTCCAAGGACGCACCCATCGTGGCATAGGAAGTTCCTTGGCCTGACCATTTGTTGGAAATCCAAAGAAACAATACGAGCCTTGTACGGTTTTAGTTGTAGAACCTGCCATTTAATATGGTAGCTATAGTAGGCATACTATAATGGTACCTATGCTGGCTAAGATTTATATTATACTTTCGAAATGATTTCTACACTATGCACTAATAATAATATCAAAAAATGATTTGATTTTGTGTAGTAAGCATCTTTGACTATCATAAGAAGAAATCTCCTCCAATTCTGCGTTTGCATTGTGTGTGTGGCGGGAGGTCTTATGGTAGTTTCATTTTCCAAAAGCATTGCGAATCTATTTTAAAATTATTCTGTTGTTGTTTTAAAGATAAACTGTTTTACGATCTCACACCAGTCACCATGACTGACTCGGAGTTTATTGTTCCCTTCTAAACTCTGGGTGCCCACCAATTTCCACACAGGCATCCTAGAGTTATGTTATCAGGATATTCTGGAGCTTTGGAGATAAGCTGGATGACGAGACGTAGTATTTGTATCTGATAGTATTTATTCCGCTGTGTATTCTGTATGAGGACAAGTTTATATAACTGTCCATTGATGTGCTGTGTTGTATTGAGTTGTATATTGACTCTGATTGATGTATGTATAAACTGATATAGTTCTTTGTTTTAAAAGACTAGTAATTATCTATTGTATATTGTTCCGCTGCGATATGTGAGATTCTGATATTGTTTTCTGTTCTGATGTTGTTCTGTTGTTGTTCTTTCTTCTCTTCTTTCTTCTTCTTCTTTTCTTTTTCTTCTATTTTTCTTCTTCTTCTCCCTTTTCTTGTTCTTAAAACCCCTCAGGGTTCGTATTTCCATGCCCCTTGAGTTAATCAATGGAGATTAGTGTTTAATCAAGGGTACGGATTTGCGGGTCCTGACATAAAATGTGAGAAAGAAAGTGAGGGAGTAGTTCATATTTATAGCGGTTCGAATCAATGCTAGCCATTAATTTTTTTAAAATTTAGGCCATTCGACCTAGCTTCAATTCACATTAGCCAGGCAAATAGGGATCAGCCGATATTCCCCAACCGATCGATTGCTAGCGGTCGACCAGTCCAAGTTAGGTGTCGACCGGTTGTGAAATTTTGTTAAGCGTTCATTTATTTCCCAAGGTAGGCTTAAACATAAACATGTAATGAATTTGGAAACATTTCCCAAATATTTTGTGAATTGTTAACTTGAATTAAATATTGCATGTACTTGAATCTAGAAAATAAGGGTGAAAGTAGTCCTAAGTTAATGAATTATATAGTAATTCAGGATTTGCTGGTTAAATGATATATGTTAATTAGAAATATGAATTAGAAGTTATTAAAAATCAAGAAATTTATGTAGTATTTTTATTTATTGGAATGAAGTGTGTTGTAATGTAAATTTCTATATATTATCTAGTTTTATAGATATGAATAGAAGTGTATCGTTTGAAATAATAAGGATTATCTAAAAGAAAGAGATGTATAAAATAGGGATGTTTACCACATTTTGTACCATCTATTTCAATAATAATAGAAAAGATAAATTCTTGTAATTCAAAACGGAACACAGGTTCCGTGTAACGACCCAATATTTTCAACCATTCGCATCCGCACATGTCGGACTTGAATTGCTCAAAATACCACATTGTAAATAAAATTTGGCAAATCTCAGAATATACAGTAAATAAATAATCACAGATCACAGACACAGAGTAAAATAATGCAGCGGAAGTAAAAGAAATAGTAGTTCATGAAGCTACTATATAAATATATCAGAGTTACATAAGATATAAAAGAAGAAATAGAGTACAACAGAAGTCTCAATAAAATAACCAAGTACAAGCCGAGTAGAACAACGGAACTGAAATAGACAGGACAAGACAAGCAGATAATCTCCAGCGAGTCAAATCTACAAGAGAGTGGAAATCCAAAATTGTGAATAACTCAGGCTGACCCGAGCGTAAAGCAAAACACAAAACACTCGAGTCAGGACAATATATACTTATATAATGTAAACCAACTCAAGTGAACTGTAATAAAGGTACAAGTAACTTAAAGAATGCTTGGGATCGCCCATTCCTTAAGGATCTGTTAAACTATCTACTATGTAGTAATATTCGCTATTATAATAATGTCTAATCATAAAATAAACAATATTTTAAATAGCGTTAAGGCTTTACATTTTCCACCTTAACACGTAATATGCCAATAGTCTACAGAGTACCTGCATACCTCGCAAGGCTATGAGAAGATACTCCATAGGTACGACACAAATAGAAACTCGTAGTAAAGCTCGATATGGTAGGTGACACGGCACAACTAGGCAATGCCAGGGTAGATATACCAATTACGCATCCGGACTGGTGGTGACACATAGCAGCCACTACCGCCCACCTCGAACAACACTCCCAAATCAAGGGTGCGCACCAAATCAATCACAAGTAATAGAATGGTATCGAAGAAGTGTGTCCGATCAGAGGTGCTACCTCACTGGTCCGTCAATCGCTCCTGTTTTAGCCACCTTATGCCAACTCACGGGAGTTGGGTCCACGTATATACCTTAGGATCGTCGCCACCATCCTACTTCTTTCTGGAAACTCCACCGCGTACACAGTTGTCAAAGTGGTTTTCGGTATCGACAGAGAGTATGTCCATATCCGATCCCGGTCTCTTTAACAACCAATCGTTATTATAACCCGTGGTTATAATTTTAAAATAATATTTTATTCTTCAAAATAGAATATCATTTCAAATCCAAATCTTTATAAAAATGAAGATTAAATAAATTCCAAACCATTTCAATATATTTAAAATATCATATCATTTCAAAACTTCATTTAAAATCATTTCAATATATCAAAATATCATATCTTTCCAAAACTTCATTATCAAATCATTTTATATATCAAAATATTATATCTTTTCAAAACTTCATTTCAAATCATTTTAATATATCAAAATATCAAATCTTTCCAAAACTTCATTTCAAATCATTTTTATATACCAAAATATCATTTGAGTTCAAATCTAAATATTCAACATTAAATACTTTTTAAATTCAAAGATATCATTCATTTATTATCATTTCAAGTCACCTTTTAAATAGTTTATATTTCAATCAAAATAATTCATCTAAACCATTCAAAAGTGTAATTATTATACTTTCAAATCAAGTATTAAAATTTCCAAAGTTTCAATTCAATTCAATCATTTATTTCAATTAAATTTCCATAGACCATTTCAAACCTTATAAATTTCAAATATAGATTTAATCCACAGAATAACTATTTAAATTATAAAATAAATTCCAAAGCTTTATTATCCTATATTTCATAAGTCCAATATCTTTTAAATAGATTCAAATTACAAGTAAACCAAATATTTTCATACTAATATAAACTTCAATTATTCATTCCAAGATTTAATATCATTTCAAATTCATTTCAAAATATCATTTCAAAACATCATTTATTTAATTTAAATTTAAATACCATTAAATCACATTTCAAAATAGTTGTATTTCCCAAATCAACTATTCCATTTAAATCATTTAAAGTCAATTCATTATATTTAATAATTAAATATTTAATTTCTAAAATTTAATCTTTTTCAAAGATCATTTATCCATTTAATTTTATTAAAACAATGAAAATTCAACTTTCGCAGCACTTAGGAAATGCTACGAAATGTTATGTTTTAAACCAGTTCATTAACAAAAGACAGCATTAAAAATGCTGTAATATCTTAATTTAGTTTCAATTGAAATTTTAGTTAAATTTAACAACTATAGCACTAACAAAGTGCTATAATAACCTTTAGTTCAAATTTTCTATGTGGTTCATTTAAAACAACTACAGCATTTACAAATGCTGTAATATCTTTACATTACATTTCAAAAATGCTGTCAAATCAAATTCAGAGTTTTTATTTACAATTTCACACATAATTAACTTTTAATATAAATCATTTTTAACTTATAAAATCATATACTTTCACAATTAAAAACAATCATTTAAATACCATTATTTCTATGATTTTATAAAGTCAAATTTCCATACAAAAATCAAGTTAAATAACAATTAATTTTTCAATTCTTTAATTAAATCCTTAACTTAACAACTAAGTTTAAATTTCCAAAATATTACTTATTTCCATTTATTTTACTTGATTAAAATTTCACTTTTAACAAAATTCACAATTTCCCAATTTAAGTTATATTTCAAAATTTTCAACTTAAACATTCATTTATTTCATATTTTAAGTTATACAAAATCATTAACACTTTATAAAATCATTATTTCTTAATAAAATCATTAAATTCATTTTATATCAAAATTTTTCATATATTCTTACTTTACATAAATTCCATTTATAAACAAAATCATAAATTCCAAAATTAACTTATATTTTAAATTCTACTTCACCATTTACTTAATTCACTTATTTAATTTGTAGAAAATCACAAATATTTTTATAGAAATCATTTTAATAGAGTTTAAATCAAAATATCATAATATTTACATTTTTAAAATATTTTAAAATTTTCAGAAAAATATATAAACCACGGGTCTGTATAAAATTTTCTAGCCTAGGTCAAGTGATACGGATATGTATCATTTCAATACACAGTTTACAAAGAAAACCGGGTTCTATCATTTCTAACCCGCAATCCCAAGTTAAATAAAATAAATAAATAAAAACCGTTCAGGCCTATCATTTCAGCCGATAACGATCTTTCACTATTCTAAAGTCCGTTCGGGTATGTATCATTTCAACCCATAGTGATTTCTATACTAACAGGGAACTTGCAGTGTGATAAACTGATAAAAATGAACAGAATAACATCATATAACAGTAATGGATGATATAACATATATAATAACAGGGGTGAGCATTATATGATCATAATATAACAGTTATAACAGGCTGATATAATTTTACAGATTCAAATGGAATCAGTTTACTAGTTATATAAGTACACATTGTCTGGTGAGAATTACTCACTTGTTCAAAGCTGTAGATCGCTACCAAAGCACACACACTGACACTACAAAGGCACGACAACACGGATACGACAAGAGAGTGGAGAGCCAAAGCTAAATCCCTTGAATACAAGTCACACAAAACAATAATAATAACATAAGTTTTCAAATGAAAAATACGATAAGACTATGTTAGAGATAAATGCAAAATCATCTCCAAAGTCTTTGCACTTGCCTTCTCACAAAAAATGGGCAAACACCTCCAAGTCGTATGATTTAGTTGATTTTATGTTGTTTTTAGTGATCTGGATGATTTATGCAAATATGTAAAAAGCAAGGACTAAACTGTAAAAGACACACAGATTTATAGTGGTTCAACCAGAATGTGCCTACGTCCACTTTATATATTTTTTCTCCTTTCTTGTTCGGATTACAAGTACAAAGCTTTGATACAAGTATATGAAAGTTGTTTGAAAGTTCTATCCGTGCTTGAGCTCTCAAACTTGTCCCCCATTGTTGTACCCCTGCCCCTCTATTTATAGAGGAGGCTGGGGGCAGGGGTCTTGGATGTATATAGCTACTGGTGGGCCTGGGCTGATGCAATCTGGCCTGGCAGTGTCGGTCCGGTACGTCTTGGTCCGGGGGAACTTGGTCCGGTAGTAGAGGGTTGAGGCTGGTTCGGCTGGGTATTGGAGGTAGGTTGGTTCGGTAGTGAGAGGAATTGGACCTATGGTAGGTGGTCCGGTGGTGAGTGGAATTGGACCGGTGGTAGGTGGTCCGGTGGTGAGTGGAATTGGACCGGTGGTAGGTGGTCCGGTGGTGAGTGGAATTGGACCGGTTGTAGGTGGTCCGGTGGTGAGTGGAATTGGCTCTGGCTCGGTAGGCATGGGAAGGAGCTGGTTCGGTAGGAGTGGGAAGGAGCTGGTTCGGTAGGAGCTTAGAGAAGGTTGGCTCGGTCGTCTTGATCTGGTAGTGAGTTGGTTCGGCTGAAACTCACCCAACACTTGCCCCCCAAAGTAGGGCATGTGTATGCACATGGCATGCTTTGTTTTTGTTCGGTCATTCTTATTCGGTTCGGTGTACCGAACCAGTTGGTCCGGTCGTTTACATCTTGCCTATAAGTAGGGGTCTGATGCCATCGTTATCCCTTATCAGCCGAGCCAAACCTTTGTCTTCGCCGAACCAAAACGTGTTAGCCGAATCGAGCTCTTAACTTTTGCCGAACCCGGTGAGATCTTCTTCTGCCGAGTGTGTTATTGCCGAATGGGCTTGGGAACATGATTTACCGAATGGGCATGTGGATCCTGAGTGCCGAATGAGTTATTGCCGAATGGGCTTAAGACCGGATGAACATGTAAACTTTCTATTTTATATTTCTACATCCTTTGCTCTAACAACGTGTCTTTTTGTGTTTGCAGATAAATGTCTCACAAAGTGGAAACCCGATCAGAAAAGAAGAGATCTCAGGACAGAGAAGAGCCTTCTGTTGTGCCCCCAGCCCCGTCAGGACCGGGACGTCATGGGCCCGCCCCGAGATCATTAGTAGATGGGTATGGTCCTTAGGAGCTTCTGAACTCGCCTCCCAATTGTTTCCCTAGCTCACTCAAAGACGAGCAGCTCGATGTCATCTCTCGCTCCTTTGGGATTGATAGAGCACGCATGCTACTGCCGGGGGAGGGAGTGATGCCATATAATCCCCCCGAAGGATATTTCGCCTATAGTAGGTACCACTATATGTGTGGCGCCATCCCCCGATCAATGCCTGGATAACCAGCTTCATCACTTACTTAAAGGTGGCTCCATTCCAGCTTCAGCCGAACTCCTACGCCATCCTGGTGAGCCTGTTTGTCATTTTCCAAAGGAGATACAGGCGTCCTCCCTCCAACCAGGAGATCCGGTATTTGTACAACTTGAGAGGCTATAAGAAGGGTTCTCCATACATCAGCTTGGAATCAGCCGTATCTTTCAAGCCGGTCCTCGACTTATATTCGAAGTTCAGCATATTTAAGAAAGAATGGTTTTTTGTTAAGGATGACTCTGTTTCCATCCATCGCTTCACCTCAGGCTGTAAGTCGAAGTTTATTTATAATTTCTGTTCTGACTGCAATGCCTCTTCTCATGTGTTTTTATTTCTTGCTAGCGACAGGTAGCTTTGCGGTCGTGGAGAATGATCGCCTGGATCAGATGGCTGTGGAAATAGAAGCCATTACGGGAAGGGACAGGTCGGCTTCTTACTTGATCAGGAATGCTACACTTCTGGGGCACAACCTGATCCTTCCACATCAGTCCGTGGTTAAGCAAAGAGATACGGCTGAGGAGAGAGCTGCCAAAGCTACAGGAGGGGCTACGGCTAAAAGTAGCAAAAGAAGACCCTTCCCACCGCATCCAGTCGCCGGGGGGAAGAAACTCAAGAAGTCTGATGGACCCTCTCCCAGCACACATCCGGATGTTCAGGAGGAGGAAAAAGGTGAGGACGAAGGAGGTGAGGCGGAGAGCGGAAGTGGTAGAGAAGGTGACGGTGATCATCACGGTGGCGATGGTGGCGAAGGACAGGGTGGTGATGGCACCAGGGCTTTGCCTCCCGGGCATGCGGGCGTGATTCAAGAGTGGACAGATGATGCTCTCCGCCAAGCCTTCGAAGAGTTGGAGGAAACAGAGAAGTCCAAGAAAGCTAGTAAGGTCGGGACCGGCGCCGATTTATCTTCCGGGAGCGCTTCTACTGAGGCAACTTCTGCGATTCAAGGTGAATTTCTCTTTATTCTTCTTAATTATTGAATGATGGCTCAATACATGCTGGTGACACTTGGTTTTTATTCCAGGAGCGGGCAAAACGGCCAAGACCTCAGATCTTTGGCACAGGCTTGAATAATTCAAACTCCTCAAAGCCTCCGCCAAGCCGAAGCCTCCTACTAACCGTCCTGGAGACGTAGTCGGCTATCGTCCTCTTCTTGGAGTTATTGAAGAAGATGTACAAAAGAGAAAGAGGAGTCAATCTACGTTTTAATCTCGTCCTGGCCCTCCGGCCCCACTCCAGCCTATTCACGATATTACGGAGGATGATACTGAGTTTATTCCTTCCCCACATCCGTCTGAGAATCCAACCTTCACCCCGATAGATCACCCTGGCTTGGTTCGTAACCCGTTTGCGGGCCATCCAGACCTGGACCCGGCCTCTCATGACATCTCCTTCGATGAGGTTACTGGTGAGCATCTTCTCCCTCGCAATCCTATGGTACGGGTGCTTGACGAAGCTAAGTCCCTGGACCTCGATTTGCTTACTACCCGGGTTGTAACTCTGGGGGATAAAGCTAAGGCGAATATTGACCGAGTTGCTGAGGAGACCAGGAAATTGATGGGGCATCATGCCCGATTAGTCAAGGCCAGGGAGGAAATTGGGAGTGCCAACATTCGGCTACGGTTAATAGTCTCCGACCAGGCTAAGCAGATTGCCGATCAAGCCATCCAAATTTCTCGGCACGAGGCCGCATCCAAGCAACTGAAAAAGACCATGGAAGAGGCCAGCAGGGCAGAGTTGCGAAAAATGGAGGCCGCCTGTAAGGAGTAAATTGACATGGCCATCACAACGGTGGATGAGGTTCGACAAGCGTACCTCGAGCGGGCGCAGGAATTATCGGGGAGACTTGAGGCCGCGGAGCTCGCTCAGTCCAGGTTGAAGGAGGAGATGGAGGCGATGTGGATATCCCTTCAGGCTGACTGCTCACGATACCGATCGGAGAGGGATGCTGCCATCGCTAAGCTGCGTGCTTCTGAGGCCCGAATGAGGGAGCTTGAGGAAAATGAGGGGATGATGGATGAGATGCTCCAGGATATGTATTTCCGCACTTGGAAGCAGGGTAATTTATCCTGGATGGATGATTACCCCCGAGTTATGACCAGGATTTATCTTCGGGCCCTGGAGGAGGCTAGGGCTGATGCGGATAAAGAGGGTGGCGCGGTCTTCAGAATGGATGTGGTCACTGCCCAGTTTACCAAGGAGGAGAAGGTGGCGGTGAAGGAGGGTATGCGGCTGCTTGCTGCTGAGGAGGCAGGTGTGCAAGTAGAGGATGATGGCTAGGATGGTCAAGAAGCAGGTGCGGGTAAGTCTTCCTTTCTAGTCTTTCCGTTAACTTGGTTGCTGATCACTAATGAATTCTTTCTTTGACCGGGCAGGTGGGCAACAGGACAAGGATGAAACTCCGATGCAGCCGGCTCCTTGATTTGACCTAGATAACTTTTTTGTAGACTTGACATTGTTGTATATGTTAGTCTCAAAATAGTAACGTAACTTTTAGGTTGTAATTATGCTACTTGTAATAAACAATATTATTCTTGACGTGTAATTTTTTAACTTAAGCTAATTCTGTCGTTTTTGAATGTTTTTGCTATTTTGACATGTTGTATGAGAAATATATCTATGTGTATGCTCGTAATTCAATTGTGTTTGATGTCAAGTTCTTGCTTAAAACATAATTTTATGTCCTGCAATGTTAATGTGATGTGTGAATAAATTATAGCCACGTGTTTACACATGAAAGAAGAAAATACTGCCCTTCATATTTTATTTGTAGGTGGCAACTTCGAATGTCCTTCGTGACTGAGTATGGAATGCGGTCCAGCGTCTTGCTGTGAGTATCTGCTTCCATTAGCGAATGTCTCCTATTCTGTGTCCTGTACTTCAGGGATTGTTACAGAGGATAGGAAAAGTTTTTTAAAATAAAATTGAAATGTGCGAAATAGTAAAACTTCCAATCACGGAAGGCCTTCGATGTGCTTAAGTTCGTGGCAAACGGGTTTTGTAGTCACTTTCCATAGCTGTGGGTCTTGGAGACATTTGTCACCCATCTTACGCCTCCGCGGGGAGTTAATCTTTTTTACCACAGCCGTACTTAAGACACATCGGAGCCGAGATCGCGCACAGTAACTACCCGGGCCATTATGGCCCGTAATCATGGGTATTATTCGATTTATTGTGGCCGGCTAGCGTGGGTGCCGATCGTCAACCGTGAACTACCCCTGGCTGGCCACACCTTATGTTGGAGCTTAAAGTAGGTTCACAGTTGCCGGTGAGCCGAACGCCGTAATGAGCTGCTATGGCTATAGTCGGCTTTCTTGATGGCTTATAATCGGCTCATTACAGTTGGCTTTGAGGGCCGTCGCGAGCAATGAGTTAACCCGTAGCAGAGGGATGCCGGAGCAAAAGTTTCTCATTGGCGAGGGCATAGATTCGTATAGTACCTGTTAGGTCTTATCCAGGAGAAGTCGCGCTGTGGAGCGCCTTGAATGGAAATGCTATATGCACAGGATTTTGTTCAACAGAAAAGGATAAAGTTAACAAGCAGCCAAGATATAAAGGAACAAGTTAAAAAAGAGACAAGGTTTTTAAAGTGGTTCGGCATGAAAATGCCTACGTCCACTGATTCTCTTTGTTAATTCACTTCATATGGGCAGTACAAGTTAAGAAAAGTATCGGCGGAGGTGTTGGATGTTCCATGCCCTCTGGAACACCTCTCCGTCCACTGTTGACAAAATATAAGCTCCATTGTGGAGATCCTTATGAATTACATATGGTCCATCCCAGATTGGATCTAGTGCTCCGGGTCGAGGGAAGATTCGCTTGAGGACAAGATCTCCTTCTTGTAAGGTACGATGCTTGACTTTGGAGTTGTAGTGTGCTGCCACTTTTTGCTTGTGGGCTGCTGCTTTGTGGGCTGCATCATTTCTTCTCTCCTCGATTAGATCCAAAGACATGTGAAGGAGTTCTTCGTTATCTTCGGGGTTATAGTGGATCCTACGGTGGGAAGGCACGATGGTTTCAACTGGGAGCATAGCCTCCGATCCGTATGCCAAAGAGAAGGGAGTATGCCCTGTTGATGTTCTGAAAGATGTGCGATAGGCCCACAGTGCCGTAGGGAGTTCATCCACCCAAGCGCCCTTTGACATTTCGAGTTTCTTTTTGATTAGAGTTTTCAGAATTTTGTTGACGGCTTCGACTTGTCCGTTTGCCTGGGGATACGCCACGAATGAGAAGCTTTTGTGAATTCCGTGCTCTTGGCACCAGTTGGCGAACTCCTCACTGTCAAACTGAAGTCCATTGTCGGATATAATTTTGAATGGGACTCCGTACCTGCATAGAACATTTTTGATCAAGAAATTAATAACTTTCGCTGAAGATACTTTATTCAGGGATTCTGCTTCCACCCATTTGGTGAAATAGTCGACTGCCACGATAGCATATTTGGCCCCGCCTTGGCCCATTGGGAGTTCCCCGATCAAGTCAATTCCCCATACTGCAAAGGGCCAAGGGCTGGTCATTTTAGTAATCTCAGTTGTTGGTAGCCGTGGAATTTTAGCAAACTTCTGGCATTTGTCACACTTTCTGACGAAATCTAAGGCGTCCTTGCTTAAGGTGGGCCAGAAATATCCATATCGGAGTATCCTTTTTGCCAAAGACTGCCCTCCGGTGTGATCTCCGCAGCTTCCTTGATGAATGTTGGATAAGATTTCCTTGGCTTCCCTTCCAACGACACACCTTAATAAGGGGTTAGAGAAGCCACGCCGATAGAGGGTGTCCTCTTGTATTGTGTAGCGGGAAGCTCTCCTCAAGATTTTCTTGACTTCGGTATGCCCGTTGGGTAGTGTGCCACTTTGTAAGTAGTCTCGGATGGGAGTCATCCAAGTTGCTTCTTCGATTGCAGCTACCAGATTCACTTGCTCAAAACTTGGGGCCAGTTGCTTTGAGATGGTTAATGCTCCGGAAATAGCACCGTCTCTCATGCTAGCTTGCTTCGCCAATTCGTCTGCCTCTTGGTTCTCTTCTCGAGGGATGTGTTTGACTAAGTAGTGGTCCAATCGACTGAGAAGTAACTTGGTCTTCTTTAAATATGCTAGGAGTCGTTCTTCTCGAGCCTGGAATTCTCCTAGTATTTGATTAACAATAAGTTGAGAATCGCTATGAAGACACAAAGAATTGGCTCCGATTTCTAAGGTAAGTTCTAATCCAGCTATCACTGCTTCATACTCTGCATCGTTGTTGGTGGCAGCGAATTCCAACCTTATAGCATAGTGCAGCTTATTTCCTCTGGGAGTGATTATTACCACACCTGCCCCCGAGCCTTGTTCGTTTGATGCACCATCCACAAAGAGGTTCCACTTGATGTCTTCTGCTATTTCTGATTGCTCCTTCCCTTCGTTGGTAGTGAATTCGGCAATGAAATCGGCCATGGCTTGCCCCTTGATGGCGGTGCGAGGATGGTAGGTAATATCATATTGACTCAGTTCAATGCACCATTTAAGTAGTCGCCCAGAAGTGTCGGGACAATGGAGTACCTGCCTCAGTGGTTGATCGGTCAGAACTCTGATGGAGTGGGATTGAAAATAGTGTCGCAGTTTTCGTGATGCGTTTAGTAGACAGTATGCTAGCTTCTCAAGTTTAGGATATCTAACTTCTGCCCCAGTAAACCTCTTACTTACAAAGCATACTGGCCACTGCGTGCGGTTGTCTTCTCTTACCAAAGCAGCGCTTAGAGCATGAGATGATACAGCAAGGTATAGGTATAACTCTTCGCCTACGTTTGGAGTCGAGAGTACCGGCGGTTTTTGGAGGTGTTCGATTAAGTTCAGGAAAGCTGTTAAGCATTCGTCAGTCCATTCGAACTTTCCTTTGTCTTTCTTTAGAGCTTCGAAGAAGGGGACACACTTGTCCGTTGCTTTGGAGATGAATCGGCTTAGGGCGGCCACTTTCCCATTCAGGCTTTGCATTTCTTTTCGAGTGGAAGGTATTTTGATATCTTTTAGAGCTCGGACTTGTTCAGGGTTTGCTTCAATCCCTCTGGCATGGACGATGAATCCCAAGAAATTTCCTGAAGATACTCCGAAGGAGCATTTTAAAGGATTAAGTTTCATTCCATATTGGCGAAGTACTCGAAACATCTCGCCCAGGTGGCTTACGTGATCGTCGGCCTTCCTTGACTTTACCAGCATGTCATCCATATACACTTCCATAGTTTGTCCTATTAGCCCTGCAAACATCTTGTTGACGAGGCGCTGGTAGGTGGCTCCTGCGTTTTTAAGTCCGAAAGGCATTACCTTGTAGCAGTACAATCCTCGGTCAGTGATGAAACTAGTGCGATCTTGATCGGGAGCATGCATGGGAATTTGGTTGTATCCTGACTATGCGTCCATAAAAGATAACAGTTCGTGCCCGGCTGTGCTGTCTACACGTTGATCGATTCGGGGGAGTGGGAAGCAATCCTTCGGGCAGGCGTCATTTAAATTGTATAAGTCAATGCATGTTCGCCACTTCCCATTAGCCTTCTTTACCAGCACCGGGTTGGCGATCCACTTTGGGTAGATGGCTTCTCGTATGAAGTCATTGGCAAGTAGATTCTTTTCTTTTTCATCGAGGGCTGCTGATCGTTCTGCCCTCATACTTCTCTTCCTTTTTTTTACGGGTGCCTTGGTAGGATCAATGTTTAGTATGTGGCATGCTATGTCAGGGGAGATTCCGGTCATGTCAGCATGTGACCATGCAAATACATCCAAGTTGTGGCGGAGAAAGTCAATGAGTTGTTCCTTCAACTCTGCTTTTAGTTGGGACCCGATTTTCAATACTCTACTCGAGTCATGTTTGTCTACAGATACAAATTCCATAGCCTCTGCAGGCTCGGCGGTGGCCTCCTCCGCTTTGTCCCTGGGGTCTAATTCATTGAAAGGGTCGCTGGTATATCGAAGAGGAAGGGCTTTCTTTAGTTGCTATGCTTCCAAACTTTTTGTGCAGAGGGCAACCTCTACACTTTTCCTTTTATCCTTCTTGTGGTTGTTGCGAAGTTCAGTTACATAGCAGTCTCGAGCAACGTCCTGGTCTCCCTCTACTTCCCCTACTCCATTGTCCGTTGGAAATTTCATCTTTAGGCACCATGGGGCCAGGCCGATTTGGAAGTCAGACAAGGCTGGCCTTCCTAAGAAGGCGTTGTAGGCCGAGTGGTTTTTTATCAGCACAAATGTTTGTTTCCGTACAACGGAGCGGGGATGACTTCCAATTTCAACAAAGAGGTCCAGTTGCCCGAGGGGCATCTTCGCGTCTCCAATGAAACCGTGTAGTGGTTTATTGCAGGGAGAAACGTCCTTTATTGATAGTTTCATTTTGTCGAATGCATGCTTGAATAGGATATTTACTGAACTTCCAGTGTCTATTAGAATTCGGAAAACTTCGGCTGGACCGAGCCGGGCAGAGATAACCATTGGATCCATGTGAGGTACTGCCTTCCTTCTAGGTCACGCCTACTGAATGTGATGTTGTCACTCTCTTTCCGCTTCGGGTGGCGTTCTTCTATAACAGAATTAACCCAGTCTTCATTGTTTCTAAGTGACTTCCCATATCTTTCCATCTCTGCCCAGCTTCTGTCGGCGATGTGTGGTCCTCCCGAGATGGTATGGACCACTATCTTCTCTTGACTGGAGCCGCTGGTGTTGCGATTTCCTCGGCCTATTTCTGGGGAGGGTAGCCTCGGGTTCTCATTGGCAGGAACTGGAGTCCTGTTCTGACCTTTCACATAGCGTTCCAGTCTCCTTCTTCTGATGTGTTCTTCAATCAAGTCCCGGAGATGATGGCATTAATTGGTATCATGCCCATGGGATTCGTGGAAGCGGCAGAATTTTACAGACTTAATCGCGTTATCTGATTCCTTCTTGTGCGGGGGGCGTTTGTATTTAACTTCGTCTTGAGTGGCCAAGAAGATGTTTTCGATCGTTTCATTCAGAGGAGTGTAAGCGTCAAATCTCGGTCCCGGCCGATATAGACGCTTTTCTCCCTTCTTGCCCCTAGCATTATCCCTAGAGTCATATCTTCGAACGTCCTTTGCTACAGCAGGCGTATTGCCGTGAGCTGCCTTATTTTGTTGTCCTGACTGCCCCTCAGTGGCAGCGTCTTCAAGTCTCATATATTTTCCAGCTTCATGGAAGAAATCGGGTAAAGTAGCCAGTTTTTCTTTTGTCAACCTTCTAGCAAATTTAGTATCCGGATGCACACCACTACAGAGGGCCATTAAGATAAGCTTCTCATCGGCATCCTGGACTACGGCCGCTACGGCATTGAATTGGGTTAGGTATTGCTGCAGCTTCTCTCAAGGTTTCTATTTGACACTGGATAAGGAATAAGCGTCCTTGGGTTGTTCCACATGAATGCGGAACTGGCTGGTAAACTTTTCTTTCAGCATCTCCCACGAGCTGATGGATCCTTGGGGTAGATGACAGAACCAGGAGGTAGCTAGATCTGCTAAGAATAGTAGGAAGCATTTGCACAGTACTCCCTCTGTTGCTCCACTCATGAGCATATGCTGTGTGTATCTCTGTAAGTGTACAACGGGGTCGGAGGTTCCATTGTTGGCATTTTCCATTCTCGGGGGGTGATAGCAATTTCGATATTGCGGGCGAAAGGGCTGGTTACTCTAGCGCCTATCCCTCGATCTCTTTGATCCCGTTAGACGCACTCTCTAAACAAGCGTGCCATCCTTTCATCAGAATCTGGAGCAGATAGAAATGAGTTCGGTTCTGTTCTGCGGGATTGATTCCGTCCAGATGACCTGTAGGGATGGTATCGCCTATCGTTCCTAATATTTTCCAGTGGCTGCCTTTGGTCTTCTGGGAGCATGCTAGGGTCAGCTACAGTTGGCCCTTGCCTTGATCTTCCCCTGCTGGGTTCTGATCTAAGCACTTCCTCGGGTCCAACTTCGGGCTGGACTCTAGCTCGGCCCCGTTCATTGGTGTTTCCATGGTTAGGCAGTATGACAGGCTCAGCTATAGTTGGCCTCCGTTCGGCACCTCCCCCGTTGGGTTCGGTTCCAAGCGTTTCCTCAAGCCTAACTTCGGGCTGAGCTCGGCCTCAGCTCCTACCATGGCTGCTTCTGTTGTTAGCTCCTTCAAGGAAGGAAGATCTTTGCTGTCTCTGAGATCCTCCAGACTGGGACTCACCCCATGATTCAGTGTTGCGGTTGGACTCTTCAGCATCCCTTAAGCGTGACATGAGATGGTTCACCAAGGCTTCCAGCTGGGATGTGAAGCGGTTAGTCACTTCAGCCACAACTCTGTCTAGATCTGCCCTAGTAATTGCTGCAGACTGTTCTGTGGCAGGGGTTGTCGGATTTGCCTGACCTTCATTTGGTACTGCTGCTGGAAGGAGACGACCTACTTGATCTGTGACCACTGGATCTGGAAGACTGCTGGTTGCGATGTTTTTTCCTTTGTTAGCATCTTTCTTCTACTTGGGAGGCATGTCTTCCAGGCAATGAACGGCGCTGTTAGGAAGAAGGTTAAGTGGGAGAAGCTGAAACTTCGAGCTTCTTGTTCTCAGTGAAAGCACCAAAAATGTTTGTTCAAAAAATGGGCAAACACCTCCAAGTCGTATGATTTAGTTGATTTTATGTTGTTTTTAGTGATCTGGATGATTTATGCAAATATGTAAAAAGCAAGGACTAAACTGTAAAAGACACACAGATTTATAGTGGTTCAGCCAGAATGTGCCTACGTCCACTTTATATATTATTTCTCCTTTCTTGTTCGGATTACAATTACAAAGCTTTGATACAAGTATATGAAAGTTGTTTGAAAGTTCTATCCGTGCTTGAGCTCTCAAACTTGTCCCCCATTGTTGTACCCCTGCCCCTCTATTTATAGAGTGAGGCAGGAGGCAGGGGTCTTGGATGTATATAGCTGCTGGTGGGCCTGGGCTGATGCAATCTGGCCTGGCAGTGTTGGTCCGGTACGTCTTGGTCCGGGGGAACTTGGTCCGGTAGTAGAGGGTTGAGGTTGGTTCGGCTGGGTATTGGAGGTAGGTTGGTTCGGTAGTGAGAGGAATTGGACCGGTGGTAGGTGGTCCGGTGGTGAGTGGAATTGGATCGGTGGTAGGTGGTCCGGTGGTGAGTGGAATTGGACCGGTGGTAGGTGGTGAGTGGAATTGGCTTTGGCTCGGTAGGCATGGGAAGGAGCTGGTTCGGTAGGAGTGGGAAGGAGCTGGTTCGGTAGGAGCTTAGAGAAGGTTGGCTCGGTCGTCTTGATCCGGTAGTGAGTTGGTTCGGCTGAAACTCACCCAACACCTTCTACCACTAATGCTTCAGATATAGGTCAGAAAGGCACATCTAAGGCAAGGAGAAGGATCTGGTTTGGGTTCATAAGAGATCGGCCAACCATGTATGGGATGGAGCAAAAGTGATGATGCATGAGATATGTGCAAGGATTATAGCTACAAGGCAAAATATCATGAATTCAAGGCAACATTGGCTCGGCCCAAGCAAGACCAGACACGGCCATCTCTGTAGTGGGCTGTAGGATGGTGTGGCAGTGAGTTTCAGGTCATCCATGGGTGGTGGAGGTGGAGTTGGTGGCGGCCAAAGGAAGGTTGAAGGTGATGAAGGCATAGGTGTTGGCTATGGTGCATATAGGTGAAGTTTGTGTAGATTTAGGTGGAGTTTGATCAACTATTGGGCACGGCCAGTGGTTTGGGGCTGCAGAAGAGGTAGTGGATGGTTCAGGTGGTGGAGGAGGAGGCCATGGTGGCTGGAGTGGTGGGGCCGAACCTGAAGTAGAAGAGAAGGCAAGTAAAATCAACATAAACAAGTAGAAAAACAAGAGAAAACAATGGAAAAAAAATAAAATAAAATTTACCAAACACTTGGAGATGATGGAGGCCGAAATTTTTTTTCATATAGGAAGAAAAATGTTTTACGTGAATGAGAAAAAAAATAGGCGGCTGAAGAAATGAGGAGATGTGGCCAATTGAATGAAAAATTAGGTTACAAATATGAAAAGGTTAGAGGATAAAAGGCCATAGGAAAACTAAAAGTCATAAACCCTTTCAAATTTCTCATATATATTTATATACATTTAAATAACTAAAAATACTTATAATTTCAGTTAAAATTTCGAAAATATAACAGATAAACAAAATATTAAAAATTAAATATTAATTAGATATGACTAAAATAAGAAAATAGCTCAAAATGAAAACTAGGCTTTAAAAATTAGAAGTAACTTCTATAAACTTTGGAAAAAAAATCTAGTTTGATTTAAATACATGTAAAATAAATATAAATAAAGTAAAACACAGAAAATAAAAGTGCATGTATAAAATAAATAAATAATTTTTAATTATATATAATTAAATTAAGAAAATAGCAAAGAAAATAGAAACTACGCTTTAAAATTAGAAAATAAATTCAACAAGCTTTGGAAAAATTATTTAATCACTTTAAAAATATTAAAAGACAAAAATATACATAAAATATCATATTAAAACAAAATATGACATTAAAAATATAATTTATATGATTTAAAATAGACAATATTGCTAAATAAATCAGTTTACACACAATATTGAAATATACATAACTTTCACAATTTAACTCTGTTTCCAATGAAACGAAAAGCAATATTCAAGTTATTGAATCTATTTTCATAATAAAAGATAAAATTTAAGATTTTAAATAATTTAATTTTTGAAGTTTAAAAGTCAAAGATTGAACAATTTGACCAGAATTTCACTTTTCAGTAAAACATTCAATTTATATCAGTTTGAAACTATAACTCACATAATAATCAACATTTATATTTAAAAATGAAATGTTTGAAATGAAACAAGCTTAAAAATAATTTCAAAATAAAATCAAATCAAATTTAAAAATATATGCAAAAATCTAGGGTTGTTACACTCTCCCCCACTCAAAACTTTTCATCCCCGAAAAGGAATGAAGTACGGTACAGCACAGAAAAATATAGAGTGAAATAAGATTAAGACAGGATGACAAGGAGATTGAGATTATACCGGCCAACTATTGTTATAGGTAAGTTTAACAAGGTGGAGATGGCAAGCAATGCTCAGATTAAAATAAGTATCAAAGGTTATCAAGGATTATTGGAAGATTTCTAAATAGAAAGACTATAGAAAGATTCTTATACCAGTCTGTAGCAAGATGAGGAAAATAAGAACAACTACAGACAGTTTGAAAACAAAATAAGATAATAAGTTTGAAAAACAAAATAAGATAATAGGTTTGAAATTTCCATGGTTTCAGCTTAAATTGATAATTAATTTTACACAAGTTAAATAAATCTTACTATCTCTAATTTCATTATCTTATCATCAAATTTTCTTAAACTAACAATTTCAAAAATCATGGAATTCAAAAATCATTATTATACTAAAAATGTACACATTAAAATTAATTTCTCTCAATATATTTTATATCACTTATATTAAGTATATTTACACTTATTACAATTGTTTTAATTTATTCTTAATTCCTTTAATCATCATTTATATTGTGAATTATTCAATTATCCTTTTACTCTATTTATCTTTGTTAATCTTTTTATAACTAAAATCTAAGTGTATAACATTTATTATAACCACTCAATTTTTTTTATAAAACCTTTTTATATTGTATATTATCCAATTATATTGTTAACTTCTGAAAATTAAGGTAAGTTATATTTGAATGCAATTGTATTATATAAATAAAACTTTCTAAAATTAATATACAATATAAACATTCTAATTCAATCATTCCAAGCTTGAATATTTATTCAAAATTTTGATTTTCTTTTTATACTTGAAGTTATTATTTAAGATAGAATTTAAGAATAAAATTTCTGATTCCTTTCAAACCATTTAGAGATAAATAAATGTATGTACATAATTTGTCAAATCAAATTTAAATCATATATCTATATATTTTATAATCAAATCATATTTTAGAAATTCAAATCAATTACATTTCCCAAAACAAAGCTGTAGTAAGACTACAGAATGGTCTCTTTACTTCGAAACTCGAAAATGAACGTCGATGATGCCACGGTCATCACCGAAGTCATTTTCCAGCGACAAAGGAAAGAACACTACTTTTTAAACCTTTAAAATTCTTTGGAAACAAATTTCAATTCAAAAATACTTTAAATAATATATCCTTTTAAAACTTGAAACAGAAGGTTTGAAACCATCGGAAATTAAATTCTCAAATCCTTGATTTAAATTCATTTCAGTTCCCAAATTAAATTTATAAACAACTATTTATAAATTCATTTATAGAATGATAAATCAAGTATTATCATTTCAAATAATCAATTTAAATCAATTTATTAAGTTCCATAATATTTACTTAAATCAAAATTTATTTCATTAACCAAATTTTAAAATAATATTATGTCAGTTTGTTCTGTCAAAGTGTTTTAGAAATCCTATCGATAGCGTTGAGCAGACGAATCGATCGGAAACCCAAATCAACATCAACAACTCAAACAACATAATATATAAAACAAAACATAGATTTACAAGTACAATTTTAAAAATGTTACGAAGATAGGTTGGACACAAAAGACAAGATGATTATAACTGAGTAGGGAGATTGATAAGCTTAAATTAATCGCGGGCAACCTTAACCGGGTCAACCGTGACTTAAAGAATAAGTTCAATGTGGATTTTCTAGGGTAAATCTACATCCGATCTCAAGAGATAAAGTTTGGAATTACAAAAGATATTAGCATCTAAACCAAGGATAGATCTCTGGTGAATCGATGCTAATTGTAAAGGAGTTTCCCCCTTTACAAGTCATTAGAGTATTGGCGAGACCGCCAATTCACTATAAAGATCATTCGAAGTGCAGTTATGGAAAACTCCAGAATCAAAAGAAGATGAATAGTGAGGGACAAGAATGGATTTTTGAACTGCAGGGAACGTTCCAAAATTCAAAGGAAATCAAATAAAAATGAAGAGATTCAAGCTCGAATGAAAATGATTCTATAACTAAATTTACCATACATTCTAAGTTTTGCCTCAAAGCCAAAGCTCTAATACCAACTGTAACGACCCGATATTTTCAACCATTCGCATCCGCACATGTCGGACTTGAATTACTCAAAATACCGCATTGTAAATAAAATTTGGCAAATCTCAGAATATACAGTAAATAAATAATCACAGACACAGAGTAAAATAATGCAGCGGAAGTAAAAGAAATAGTAGTTCATGAAGCTACTATATAAATATATCAGAGTTACATAAGATATAACAGAAGAAATAGAGTACAACAGAAGTCTCAATAAAATAACCAAGTACAAGCCGAGTAGAACAACGGAACTGAAATAGATAGGACAAGACAAGCAGATAATCTCCAGCGAGTCAAATCTCCAAGAGAGTGGAAATCCAAATCTGTGAAAAACTCAGGCTGACCCGAGCGTAAAGCAAAACACAAAACACTCGAGTCAGGACAATATATACTTATATAATGTAAACCAACTAAAGTGAACTATAATAAAGGTACAAGTAACTTAAAGAATGCTTGGGATCGCCCATTCCTTAAGGATCCGTTAAACTATCTACTATGTAGTAATATTCGCTATTATAATAATGTCAAATCATAAAATAAACATACTTTTAAATAGCGTTAAGGCTTTACATTTTCCACCTTAACATGTAATATGCCAATAGTCTACAGAGTACCTGCATACCTCGCAAGGCTATGAGAAGATACTCCATAGGTACGACACAAATAGAAACTCGTAGTAAAGCTCGATATGGTAGGTGACACGACACAACTAGGCAATGCCCGGGTAGATATACCAATTACGCATCCGGACTGGTGGTGACGCATAGCAGCCACTACCACCCACCTTGAACAACACTCCCAAATCAAGGGTGCACACCAAATCAATCACAAGTAATAGAATGGTATCAAAGAAGTGTGTCCGATCAGAGGTGCTACCTCACTGGTCCGTCAATCGCTCCTGTTTTAGCCACCTTATGCCAACTCACGGGAGTTGGGTCCATGTATATACCTTAGGATCGTCGCCACCATCCTACTTCATTCTGGAAACTCCACCGCGTACACAGTTGTCAAAGTGGTTTTCGGTATCGACAAAGAGTATGTCCATATCCGATCCCGGTCTCTTTAACAACCAATCGTTATTATAACCCATGGTTATAATTTTAAAATAATATTTTATACTTCAAAATAGAATATCATTTCAAATCCAAATCTTTATAAAAATGAAGATTAAATAAATTCCAAACCATTTCAATATATTTAAAATATCATATCATTTCAAAACTTCATTTCAAATCATTTCAATATATCAAAATATCATATCTTTCCAAAACTTCATTATCAAATCATTTTATATATCAAAATATTATATCTTTTCAAAACTTCATTTCAAATCATTTTAATATATCAAAATATCAAATCTTTCCAAAACTTCATTTCAAATCATTTTTATATACCAAAATATCATTTGAGTTCAAATCTAAATATTCAACTTTAAATACTTTTTAAATTCAATGATATCATTCATTTATTATCATTTCAAGTCACCTTTTAAATAGTTTATATTTCAATCAAAATAATTCATCTAAACCATTCAAAAGTGTAATTATTATACTTTCAAATAAAGTATTAAAATTTCCGAAGTTTCAATTCAATTCAATCATTTATTTCAATTAAATTTCCATAGACCATTTCAAACCTTATAAATTTCAAATATAGATTTAATCCATAGAATAACTATTCAAATTATAAAATAAATTCCAAAGCTTTATTATCCTATATTTCATAAGTCCAATATCTTTTAAATAGATTCAAATTACAAGTAAACCAAATATTTTCATACTAATATAAACTTCAATTATTCATTCCAAGATTTAATATCATTTCAAATTCATTTCAAAATATCAAAATATCATTTCAAAACATCATTTATTTAATTTAAATTTAAATACCATTAAATCACATTTCAAAATAGTTGTATTTCCCAAATCAACTATTCCATTTAAATCATTTAAAATCAATTCATTATATTTAATAATTAAATATTTAATTTCTAAAATTTAATCTTTTTCAAAGATCATTTATCCATTTAAGTTTATTAAAACAATGAAAATTCAACTTTCGCAGCACTTAGGAAATGCTACGAAATGTTATGTTTTAAAACAGTTCATTAACAAAAGACAGCATTAAAAATGCTGTAATATCTTAATTTAGTTTCAATTGAAATTTTAGTTAAATTTAACAACTATAGCACTAACAAAGTTCTATAATAACCTTTAGTTCAAATTTGCTATGTGGTTCATTTAAAACAACTACAACATTTACAAATGCTGTAATATCTTTACATTACATTTCAAAAATGCTGTCAAATCAAATTCAAAGTTTTTATTTACAATTTCACACATAATTAACTTTTAATATAAATCAGTTTTAACTTATAAAATCATATACTTTCACAATTAAAAACAATCATTTAAATACCTTTATTTCTATGATTTTATAAAGTCAAATTTCCATACAAAAATCAAGTTAAATAACAATTAAATTTTCATTTCTTTAATTAAATCCTTAACTTAACAACTAAGTTTAAATTTCCAAAATATTACTTATTTCCATTTATTTTACTTAATTAAAATTTCACTTTTAACAAAATTCACAATTTCCCAATTTAAGTTATATTTCAAAAATTTCAACTTAAACATTCATTTATTTCATATTTTAAGTTATACAAAATCATTAACACTTTATAAAATCATTATTTCTTAATAAAATCATTAAATTCATTTTATATCAAAATTTGTCATATATTCTTACTTTACATAAATTCCATTTATAAACAAAATCATAAATTCCAAAATTAACTTATATTTCAAATTCTACTTCACCATTTACTTAATTCACTTATTTAATTTGTAGAAAATCACAAATATTTTTATAGAAATCATTTTAACAGAGTTTAAATCAAAATATCATAATATTTACATTTTTAAAATATTTTAAATATTTCAGAAAAATATATAAACCACGGGTCTGTATAAAATTTTCTAGCCTAGGTCAAGTGATACAGATATGTATCATTTCAATCTGCAGTTTACAAAGAAAACCGGGTTCTATCATTTCTAACCCGCAATCCCAAGTTAAATAAAATAAATAAATAAAAACCATTCAGGCCTATCATTTCATCCCATAACGATCTTTCACTATTCTAAAGTCCGATCGGGTATGTATCATTTCAACCCATAGTGATTTCTATACTAACAGGGAACTTGCAGTGTGATAAACTGATAAAAATGAACAGAATAACATCATATAACAATAATGGATGATATAACATATATAATAACAGGGGTGAGCATCATATGATCATAATATAACAGTTATAACAGGATGATATAATTTTACATATTCAAATGGTGTCAGTTTACTAGTTATATAAGTACACATTTTCTGGTGAGAATTACTCACGTGTTCAAAGCTGGAGATCGCTACCAAAGCACACACACTGACACTACAAAGGCACGACAACACGGATACGACAAGAGAGTGGAGAGCCAAAGCTAAATCCCTTGAATACAAGTCACACAAAACAATAATAATAACATAAGTTTTCAAATCCAAAATACGATAAGACTATGTTAGAGAAATGCAAAATCATCTCCAAAGTCTTTGCACTTGCCTTCTACCACTAATGCTTCAGATATAGGTCAGAAAGGCACATCTAAAGCAAGGAGAAGGATCTGGTTTGGGTTCATAAGAGATCGGCCAACCATGTATGGGATGGAGCAAAAGTGATGATGCATGAGATATGTGCAAGGATTATAGCTATAAGGCAAAATATCATGAATTCAAGGCAACATTGGCTCGGCCCAAGCAAGAACAGGCACGGCCATCTCTGTAGTGGGCTGTAGGATGGTGTGGCAGTGGTTTCAGGTCATCCATGGGTGGTGGAGGTGGAGTTGGTGGCGGCCAAAAGAAGGTTGAAGATGATGAAGGCATAGGTGTTGGCTATGGTGCATATAGGTGAAGTTTGTGTAGATTTAGGTGGAGTTTGATCAACTATTGGGCATAGCTAGTGGTTTGGGGCTGAAGAGGAGGTGGTGGATAGTTCAGGTGGTGGAGGAGGCGGCCATGGTGGCTGGAGTGGTGGGGCCGAACCTGAAGTAGAAGAGAAGGCAAGTAAAATCAACATAAACAAGAGAAAAACAATGGAAAAAAAAAAAATTTACCAAACACTTGGAGATGATGGAGGCCGAAATTTTTTTTCAGATAGGAAGAAAAATGTTTTATGTGAATGAGAAAAAAAATAGGCGGCTGAAGAAATGAGGAGATGTGGCCAATTGAATGAAAAATTAGGTTACAAATATGAAAAGGTTAGAGGATAAAAGGCCATAGGAAAACTAAAAGTCATAAACCCTTTCAAATTTCTCACATATATTTATATACATTTAAATAACTGAAAATACTTATAATTTAAGTTAAAATTTCGAAAATATAACAGATAAACAAAATATTAAAAATTAAATATTAATTAGATATGACTAAAATAAGAAAATAGCACAAAATGAAAACTAGGCTTTAAAAATTAGAAGTAACTTCTATAAACTTTGGAAAAAAAATCTATTTTGATTTAAATACATGTAAAATGAATATAAATAAAGTAAACCACAGCAAATAAAAGTGTATGTATAAAATAAATAAATAATTTTTAATTATATATAATTAAATTAAGAAAATAGCAAAGAAAATAGAAACTACGCTTTAAAATTAGAAAATAAATTCAACAAGCTTTGGAAAAATTATTTAATCACTTTAAAAATATTAAAAGACAAATATATACATAAAATAACATATTAAAACAAAATATGACATTAAAAATATAATTTATATGATTAAAATAGACAATATTGCTAAATAAGTCAGTTTACACACAATATTGAAATATACATAACTTTCACAATTTAACTCTGTTTCCAATGAAACGAAAAGCAATATTCAAGTTATTAAATCTATCTTCATAATAAAAGATAAAATTTAAGATTTTAAATAATTTAAATTTTGAAGTTTAAAAGTCAAAGATTGAACAGTTTGACCAGAATTTCACTTTTCAGTAAAACATTCAATTTATATCAGTTTGAAACTATAACTCACATAATAATCAACATTTATATTTAAAAATGAAATGTTTGAAATTAAACAAGATTAAAAATAATTTCAAAATAAAATAAAATCAAATTTAAAAATATATGCCAAAATCTAGGGTTGTTACATTCCGTTTTAGATAAGTTATAGAAAATTGCAGTTAACCTTTCCAGTTGGAGGACGTAATTCCAACGCATTAAAATACAGAAATCTTTAAGTATAAACCAAAATATTGTAAGTGGAGATAATAATAATATAATTATAAGTCTAACATATGAAGCAAGTTAGAAAATAAACAATAAGCAAAAAAGTATATGTAAAGCAATGAAATAAGTAGGTAAGAAGATTATAATAATAAAAGGAAGACGACAATAGTAAAAAAGGAACAGTAGAATACACTTATAAGTATAAAGTAGAAGTTAATAGTAAAGGATACTTGATCTAATAAAGTAGAAGTAAGCGATAAATGACACTAAATGGGCATAAATGAAATAAGAAGCAAGTTGGATAAAATAAATAAATACCAATAGTTGAACATACGAGCTATAATAACTAAATAAATTTATATAGCCTCAAGTATGCATTTATGACAGGTGTGAATTACCGAATTTAGCCAGTAACTTAGAGTAATTAAAAATGACATCGTCATTAATATAGGTTGGAATGCAAGGTTGGTAGTGTTACACAACAGAAGTTTGACCACCAAAAGAGGCTATCAGTGGTTGTGTATACATTATACTGACGTGGGACATATCCGACTGTAAGAGCCATGGAATTAAATGTTCGGGTATAGGTGAAGGGAATATACCAAAGTAGGACGGTTCACCCTAGTCGAAGTGTCAAAGGGCCAGTAGAGACTGCTTCAGCCTTTTAGGGTGTACGTTTTAAGTAACCAAATGGGTATTTCCTTGATTGTATTAGGCAATCTAAAATAGACGGTGAGCATAGGCTCGGTGCTATGATAGTGTGGTTGGTACCGTATATGAGGAGTGGGAGCTATTTACATTAGTCGATCTCGTCATTGGTCCTAAACGGTCAGCAAAAAGATCGGGATTACACCTAAACGGGCTACACCTCCTACTAGAGTAGATCGCATTTAGGATATGCACCACCTCGCAGTTGTTGTTTGTTTATTTTTAAAAGGCAAAGCTATATAACCCTTCAATGGAGCTCTTTCAAATGAACAGAATAGTCCATGGAGAAGAGTCCATGATATAAAGCAAGAAGTGATAGAATATGGCTAAATAGTTGTAATGCCATTATTAGGCACCAAGGAAGTTCCTTGGTATGCACGGCGACAAGGATGTGATACTGCGTTGAAGATGGATCTTGACGAGGTGTTGAGTTATGGATGTTAGTGGGGAAAGTATCATGAGTCCAATATGGGACAGTGGTGTGTGTGTGTGAGTGTATATATATATATATATATATATATATATATATATATAGAAACACATACATTTATGTAGTAATTGTTTACCTCGAGTAGATGAGGAATATCAAATGCGTACATAAAGTTAAGATGACTAAGTAAAACAATAGGCATAACTTGTAATGGAAGGCAATCGGCATAAATTAGTGTTATGTATAAAGTGTGTAATTTACCTGTCCCTAGAATGTTGTTCTGACTCCCCTCCTCATTACAACCCACTGGATAGCTTTAGATAGACAGGTATTGGTATAAGGCGGGAACAGTGGAAGGACAAATTTCCTTAAGCATGATGGACACTGACAAGGGAACTAAAGATTAAAGATATCAACCTTGGTCGGTAATCATATGTTTTATTATACTTTACTACACTGTTGTATGTTTATTGATAGTGCTCTGATATACTTTTGTTTATTTACAAGATATCAATTGTAACGACCCGGATTTTTCAACGTTTGATTTGGAATATTTAAATGGTTTTAAATATTGAATTTGAATTATAGATTGATTTTGAATATGAAAATTAAGGGTTAATTAAATTCATGAATTATGTGATTAATCAATTTATTGTAATTAAAATTTAAAGTCGTTAACTTATATAAATTCAAAATTTTGATTTTATGAGGTTCGATCGAACAGAATCAATTGTGCGGGATTCATTACTGCGGAATCTACGAAATGAAATTTAAATTTGGAATGGATTGCAAAATAAAATCAAGGTGAGTAAATCTCACTCTTTTTGGATTGCTAGATATTAATTTTAAATAGTTAAAATTAATTCTGGATGTTTGTTTGAGTTAATTATCTGTTGAATGATATATTATATATATAGTAGTATATATATTAGTATTTGGAGTGATATTCCCGCATATTATAGCGGTTGAGACCCTATACGCCCCGCATAATAGCGGATGACCCTATATACCGTGATATCCCTCTCAAAGTGGGATTGGTATTTTTATGTTGTATTAACATCTGTGCTATGCCAAAAAAAACATCTGTGGATGCAGGGAAACAAGTTGGAGGGATCCAACTAGATTCCTCAAAAATGTAAAATTTAATTTCATAAATTGTGGTATATGGGTTGTGTAGAATAATCTGTTATAGATTATTGTGGCGTTTGGAATTTATTAGATGTTATTGTAGCACTGGCCGGGATTTTGATAATTTAAATACCATAAATATACTTTTAAAATTTAAGGAATAAAGGGAAATTTTGATATAAAATATTTATATTAAAATTGGGGTTATTTTAAAGGAGTTGAGTTAGAAAAATATATTGATTTTTGGTAACACTTAACTATTGGGAATTATTAAATGGAGATATTTAAAAATGATTTATTTAAGAGAATTTATAAATGATATTCGGGAAATATAATTGAAGTCGATATTAAAAATACATTGAAAGGTTACAAATGGAATTTATAAGAAATGGATTTTAAAATGGAATTTTATAAATAAGATGGTTCTTATAAACCAGTAAAAAGCCAAAAAATTACAAAATTTATAAGCAATGTTTATAAAATAAAGGAGATCGATATCAGGATGATAAACTGGGAATATAAATGTATAGGGAGAATTTATATTAGTATATGGAAATAAGGTGAGAAAAATAGTAAATACTATTTTTGAAAGTGGAAATGGTTAAGGAACTCGGAATGGAAGCAATGTGATGGAAATCAAGAGGAATTTATAAGTTGAATTGGTTATTGAGATTTTAAAAATATATTTGAAATTTTAAAAAGTAACTTTGTTTTAAAAGGAAAAGTTTATTATTTAAAAACTATGGAATTTTAAACCAGTTGGAATTGGATTACTTCGGTAAGTAGATTTCCAAATATTAAGTATTTATTTAATAAATTCTATGTTTTAAAATCAGCTTTGAAAATCTATTGGTTTATCTAAAAATGAGTTATTGATGTTTATAAAAGTGTTTTCGATATTTTAAATAATAACTTTAACATATTTTAAAAATAAATAACTATTTTTTTAAATACTCATTGTACATATATATATATAGTTTTGAATTGATTGAAATTTATTTATAAAATTCCCTCGAAACGTGTAAACATGTTTTATTTTAAAGATGAGATTTTATAAGAGAACTCTTATAATGGAATTTAGAGATTTAAGAAAATCTCCGATGTTTAGATGCGATAACTTCAGAAAGATTTTGAATTCGTTTAAAGAAGTTAGAAATGGTTGGTTGGAATTCGTTTAAAGATATATCAAATGTTGAATTCTTTACTTAGTTCCTTTTCCCTTCTTTTTCCTTTTCGAGGACGAAAAGTTTTGAGTAGGGGAGAGTGTAACGACCCGTAAATTTTCGATAATTAAAATAGTTAATTTAATAAGATTTCATGGTTTAATGTTGGAAGAAATTAAAAATTTGTAATTTATTTATGATAATAATAACTAGAATGAATTGCAACAATATTTATCTAAGTTAATTATTAATGAATTGAATGAAATTCCAATCAATTGAAATGGCTCAAATGTTATAACTTGGTTATAAAGGAAATATAAGAAAAACAAATGTAAATATTTGGTTAACTAATGAAATAATATATATTCATCGGTAATGGAATCAAATTGGTATTGTATAGGAAATTGTGTCACTTGTTTGTAAATAATAAACCTATAAGTGTGATTAAAAGTAAATGGTGATAATTATTATAACTTACTTGTTTATTTAGTCAGTCGAATTGAATTTGGAAACCTATTGCAATTGAAATGAAATTTTATATAGTAACTAGGTTTATAATCAATAACTGAAGTCGAATAATAAAGGTTGGATGCTTTGGATGTGAATAAGGTAATTGAGTGATAGCTAAAATTCAATTAAAATGTAATATTGAATTTTTTGAATATTGAACAATTAAATTGTTTAAATTTAATATTTGGAATTAACTGAATAATCAAATAACGGAAATTGAATAACTGTATAATGGAAATAGTTGTTCTATAATTTAGATTTCGATTTAAAGATTTAATCTTATAAGTTCATTTTCAAATATTTCAAGCTGGTGAATTTTGGATAATCATAATTGTTTAAAATTTAAATTTGCAAATATTTGAATAATTGAATTTTGAATATAATATGATTTAAAAATGAAACCGGAAGTTGATGTAAAGTTTATTTAAACAACAATGAAGATTGTTAACATTTAAAATTGGATTATTAAGCGAATAACTAGAAATTGAAAATTTTATATTTTAATCGAAGAGTAAAAATAGCCTTCCGAGGCACAGTCTCGGAATTCGACGAAACCAGTTCCATTAGATCCGTAATAGTGTATTATTATCGGATTTCAAATTTCAGAGTGTTTGAGTTATCTTGTGATCGTACAGGTTAGAAACGCGTTGAAATAAATATCGAAAATTTAATATTTTAATTCGATTCAAAAAGCTATCTCCCACATACGATCGAATTAGGCCCCGAAACCTATTTCATTGTGTTCGGAATAGGGGTAAAACATTATAAACACCTAGTGGCATGCTTCCATAGAAGTTAGAGATTTTAAGTTCCTTAAATCGAGACATTTTGAAATTTAAATAATATATTAATTAGTCAAACTTCCTTTCAGCTGTTATTATATCTTTTCACTGTACCTTTGACCCATTCAAACACGCAAGGCATATTTCTCCCCTGTTTATAGATCACAGCCGAGCATCAACAGAGGAAAAAAAACAATGAAAACTTAAAAAAAATCATTTCTCTCAAATTACTTAGTGAAAAATTATCAAACTTGTTTGTAAAATCCTACTTCCATTTTCTCTTCGATCTGGTACGCTTCGTGTTTGGTGCAGCTATATTTGGGATAGCGACAGTGAGAGTTGAACGCTGCTATGGAGCTAGGGTTAAGGATTTCATGGTGATTCGGGCATCACTGGTTAAATCGAGTTGATATTTGGATTCAACGTATCAAGGAGCAGCTTGGCGCACGTTTTTGTGAGGAGCGGCGGCGATTTGAATTATGCGACCTGACATGGTCGAGCATTTTAGGCAAAGGACGCAATTCGCATGGGGAGTTCGAGCGTGACGTTTGTGGTATGGGCGAGACGAGAGCAATGAGAGGAGTCGTTTGGCGAAGACGGTTCGAGAAACGGAGTGGCGTAGCTCCGTGTTGCTAGGATTTGTGCACGTGCGGCCATGGGTTCTCTGAGTTGTGTGCAGGCATAACATTGTGGAAGGAGCATTTGAGTTGGGCTGGGCTTCTTTTGGGTATGTGTTTTATTAATTGTAATTAGTGTTTTATTTAAAATTAAAGTGTCGACGACTTATAGAATTAATAACTCTCTCTTATGAGGTCCATTTTGGACGAGACTTTTTGCGTCAGAATCGTGGTGACGAGCTCTACGTCATGGAATTGATTTGGGGACATTTGGAGCTAACTAAAATTTTAGGTTAAATCGAACGTCGTTCGATTTGATTTAAAATTTAAAATCAAGGTGAGTGTTTTATAACATTCACAACGTACTAAATATCTTTATGGTAGTTAAATTTGATATTATGAAGTGATATGAATTTTATTTGTCGTTGTTTGATAAAAATTTAATTGTCATATAGATTGTCATTTGAATTCACCATTGAAAATTTAATTTGACAGTCAAGTTGAAATTAAAAATTTAATTATGATTAAATTACCTGATATTGATAACTATGAAATTGCCGTGAATTGTATTGTCTATTGGATGATTTATTTCAATGGATGCTATTGGTTGATATTTAAATGTTTGGATGTTTATTTGCTTATATATATATCCTATTATACATACATATGACACTGTGATTGGTTTAAGTGATATATATTCATCCCTGACATTTAATTGAAATAAATAATCACTTGGCCATAGGATAGAAAATTATATACGGACATCGGATTGGTTAAATTAATAATTTTAAAATCGTTGATTTGAAATTTATTTAAATGTTTTGATTTAAAAGTTATAAATAAAATTAATTTATAGAAATCAAATTTATCGAAAATTTGAGTTTGGAATGTTGAAAAAAATTTTGGTTAAAAGAAATTGTTAAATAATATAAGTTGAGACTTTGAAATTAAAAATCGGGATATGATCGAATTTCGAAATTTATTTGTTTTAAAGATTGAACATTATTTCAAGCTTTGAATATTACTAAGTAAAGGTGATATTAAAATATATTTGTAAATTGAGCTTGGAATTGAATCATATATGAAATTTGGATTTAAATTTGAATATTGAAGGAAATTTTTGTTAAGTGTTATAAATCGATATTTTGGAAAAAAATCAAGCTCAAAAATCGCTACAAATTGAAATTGAATAAATTGGAGGTGAATGCAGAATTGAATTATTTTGAAGTCAAAGTTGACCTTGATTTGAATTGAAATCGAAATTGAATCGGTAGAATGGAAATTGAAATGGATTTGAATTGGGAAGTTATAATTGAAATGGTTTGGTTTTGAAGCTGTTTCATTTTGTTTCCAAATTTCTCTGTTATATAAACCATCTTTAAATACTTAAACTATTTTAATCTATTTTAAATCTACTTAACCCAATTTAAATTATTTTAAACTAATTTATCTATTTGAAATCCATTTAAAGATTTTAAGTATTTTTAACTATTTTAATTATTTAAACTACTTTTAAACTACCTAAAACTATTTTCTAAAAAATTTCTCAAGCTGGTCAATAAGGTGAAATGTTTATATTTAAATCTAGAATTTAAATACGAATTGGGTTAAATGAAGTTGCAACCTAAATTGGAATTCGAAATGATTTTGAAATCGAAATGAGATATTGAGGCGAAAAATGATTTTTGAAACGGAATCTTACCCCTTGAATAGATTTGATGATATTTGAAATGGATTTGATTTTGAAGCGAATACGATATTTTGATATCCATTATGAATCGATTTGAAATTTAAAAGAGCCATCGGTGTAATAATACGTAGTTATTAAAGAGACCTGGATCGGATATGGACATACTCTCTGTCGATACCGAAAACCACTTTAATAACTAGTATACGCGGAGTGTTGATCCAGAACGAAGTGGATGGTTTGGTGAACGCGTTGACTGAAGAAAGAGAACGATATTGGATGACCCCTGACATGACTAAAACAGGAGCCGCGCCGGGCCATTGAGGTTCGCCACCTCTAGCGGACACACTTCTTCGTTACCATATCTATTACTGTTGTGATTCGATTTGGGTGCACCCCTCGATTATGGGAGTGTTGTTTCGCGGTGTTAGGGTAGTAGCTACTATGCCCAACATCAGTCCGGATCACGCAACTACTAGTATCCTAGTTGGTATCGCCTCATGTACCTTGTCATACTGATTATCCTATTCGCGACCACTATGTTTTGGTTTGTACCTTTAGTATATGGATTGCCCTCTGGTGACTTCCGGTTTTGAGGAAACTACGGTCTTGTATATGCTCTTGGGAATAAAAATGTGTTAAGGGTGGAATGGGCCATGGCTTAACGCTAGTTTGATATTTTACTTTATGATAGACATTATTGTATATAGCGTATTCTATTATATAGTAGATAGTTTAACGGATCCTTGAGAGATGGAAAATCCCGTAACATCTCTTAAGTTATTGCACTCACGTTGACACTGGACGGGAGATGTCAAACCCCGTAAACATCTCTGACGCAATTGCATTCATATTTATTTACGATTGATTAACTTACATAAGGATGTTTTAGTCCTGACTCGAGTGTTTGTCTTTCATTACGCTCGGGTCAGTACTAAGTTTTTCAGCTTATTGAAGATCTATTCTGGAGGACGAAGACGAAGATTTGGTATACTATTACTATTATTATCCTTGCATCATGCTGTATGCTGCATTATTTTATTTGTTCTGTTGTATATGTATAACTCTGATAAATGTTGTATAAATGATAATCAAAAGTATATTAAACAGCTTCATGAACTGTTTATTTGATTATTATATTTTATCTTTCCGCTGCGAGATTCTGTGATTGTTTCTTGTTCCTTTCTCTTCTTTTATTATTACCCCATTAACAATCCTCCCTTTTGAATGGTTTGAGTCGACATGTGGGTTTGATTTGTCGATTTAAATTGTCCAAAAAGGTGGGTCAATATAGTTGGTATCAGAGCTTTGGTTTAGCGATAACCTTAGCTTTGTGGGGTTTGACTCTTTATGAATAGGGTAGTAATACCCTATGATGAGTCGCTGAGTGTATGTGTGAGAGTGTGTATTTGTTAGTGACATAAAATTGTTTTATATTGTGTTGGTTGATTTGTTGAGTGGCTTATGGATTCTGGTCAATACGAGTAATTAATGTCATTGATAGGGATCTCTAAATACTTAAACAGAACAATTCGACATAGTATTGTTTTGAAATTGGGTAAATGAAATAATTTTGCCCTAATTATATTTTGTATATAAAGAAAAAAAATTTCAAAAATTATTATGATACATCTAGTTTGTTGGTTGTTAGAAATGAAAATATGGATGGTTATCACAAATTGGATATTGTGTTTTAATAGATAAGGTTTATTACAAAATAAATAATGATAAAACAATTTAGGGAATGTTTTAAGAAAGGAAAATTTTGTGAGAATAATTTATAAAATGTGACTTATAAATCAAGATAGATTTAAATTTAGAAATATTGAATTTAAGACCCGGGGATTTTGAAAATGGTTTTTCAAAACTTTGAAGAAAAATATGTAGTGATATTAGTTGAAAAATATTTATGGGAAATATTTTTAAAAGGATTTTTAAGAAGGAATGAATTCAGTACTCCTCTCTTATGTCGTTGGAAAATAATTTCGGTGATGACTACGCAGCATCATCGACGTTCATTTTCGAGTCTTAAAGTGAAGGAGACTAATGCGAAGCTTTGCTTTGCTTCGAAATTGTTTTGAAGAATGCATTTTTGGTTTAAACTTAGAAAGTATGATTTGATATATATATACATCTCAAATGATTTTATTTTATTTCAAATGATTTAAAATGAACCGGGCATTTAAATTTCTAAGTTCTGTTAATTAATATTTTTCAAATTATCTGAATGAAATGTGAATAATCGGAACTTATATAATAAGAGGATTAAAAACTCTAAGCTAATGGTTTTGAGAAACTTTAGAGTTGAAGTGTAACTCTTAAAAAAATTGAAAGGTATTGAAAATTAAAAACAAGTAAAAATTTGTGAACATTCTAATTTAGTAAAATGAATCCTATAAATTTGTATTGTATTAAATTGCATTCTAATAACATATAATATGACTTACCAAATGATAAAGTTAAAATGATGTTTTAGATATGAAATGAGATATTATACAAGTAAGAAAAACCTAAAAGTAATTGAAATATACAAGTAAGCAAAACTTAAAGGTAATTAAAATGTATATAAATGGAAATTTGGTTGTGATAAAAATGTTATATACTTAAGTATAATATGAAATGATGAATGGCTAAATGGAATAAGTAAGTAGAATTTAAGGAAGCAGACAAATGAACTAAATAATATCTTTGTAATTTTTTTTATAGAATTGAATATAAATTTGCAAAGAAATTGTGAAATTAAAATTTGTAGCTTTTGAGGTAATTATAAACTTAGATAAAGTCCAACTTCTTATATATGACTTTATAGGATGGTTAATAAACTAAAGTGTTGGTTAATAAAATGTTCCACAAATAAATATGTTATTAACTGAAATTATGAAAATGAACTACATTATTAACTGAAATTATGAAAATGAAGTAAATGTAAACAAAAGAATTTGGTATAGCTAAGAATCAATTGAAGAATGAAATTGAATTTAATTAAATTACATGAAGTGTTTAAAATGAACTTAACTAAGCAAATTGTATGAAATGATGCATAAGAAATGATAGTATAAAAGAATATGCTATGTAAAGAAATGGATATACTAAGTAAATAAGGGATATGAATAATGGATTGTGAATAATAAATTGTAAATGAAATAAAGGTAGGTAAACTAATTTAGTATAGATGAATTGTATAGGAATCTATTGAAAGTTAATACGTAAGTTGTACGTATATTATTTTATTCGCATAACAATTTGATCTGAATTCGAGCATAGAATTTCAAGATAATTTATATCGATCCAAGTTAGGATTTTTCACTCGATTCTTGACGGCGAACCCTGGATATGGATTTTTGATTTGATTCTGGAATTCTCTATCATAGTATATGGCTATGCAAGGAGAATAACAGTTTCCGGTCAAGGAACCAAATCCGAGTCCGCACTAGAGAGTCGCGTGAACGATACTAGTTTGGAAGCGAAATTGTATGATCAAATGAGTGATCAGATTTGATATTGCATACAGATGGTATATGTACTTCATACAGGTTTAAGTAAAGCTAATATTGAAAATTGAAATGCAAATTATAAATTGATTTTAAATTATATGATTTGATATCATTGATAAATAAGATGCAGATATTTAAATCAAGGAAATTGGATTGCCCAACAAAAAGGTACATGTTTATTTTGTCATTGGATTTGGTGATTTTTGATTGGAGCCACTTGGCTTTTGTTTTCTTTTGTTGGTTTGGGGCCCGTAGAGGCATTTTGTAGTTGTATCGATCGAGCCGCGCAAAGGAGACTCTGCCGAAATTTTTCGTAAATTCGGGTGTTAGAAAATTCTTCAAGTTTTAAAATTTTATAACTTGTTTTGATAACTAACTTTTAAAGTTAGAAAATCATTCGGAGTAACTTAGTGGAAGTGTAGTAACGATTTATAAATGGAATTTCATTATTTTATAAGTTCATAATTTTGAATAAGATATATCAAATGTTGAATTCTTTACTTAGTTCCTTTTCCCTTCTTTTTCCTTTTCGAGGACGAAAAGTTTTGAGTAGGGGAGAGTGTAACGACCCGTAAATTTTCGATAATTAAAATAGTTAATTTAATAAGATTTCATGGTTTAATGTTGGAAGAAATTAAAAATTTGTAATTTATTTATGATAATAATAACTAGAATGAATTGCAACAATATTTATCTAAGTTAATTATTAATGAATTGAATGAAATTCCAATCAATTGAAATGGCTCAAATGTTATAACTTGGTTATAAAGGAAATATAAGAAAAACAAATGTAAATATTTGGTTAACTAATGAAATAATATATAGTCATCGGTAATGGAATCAAATTGGTATTGTATAGGAAATTGTGTCACTTGTTTGTAAATAATAAACCTATAAGTGTGATTAAAAGTAAATGGTGATAATTATTATAACTTACTTGTTTATTTAGTCAGTCGAATTGAATTTGGAAACCTATTGCAATTGAAATGAAATTTTATATAGTAACTAGGTTTATAATCAATAACTGAAGTCGAATAATAAAGGTTGGATGCTTTGGATGTGAATAAGGTAATTGAGTGATAGCTAAAATTCAATTAAAATGTAATATTGAATTTGTTGAATATTGAACAATTAAATTATTTAAATTTAATATTTGGAATTAACTGAATAATCGAATAACGGAAATTGAATAACTGTATAATGGAAATAGTTGTTCTATAATTTAGAATTCATTTTAAAGATTTAATCTTATAAGTTCATTTTCAAATATTTCAAGATGGTGAATTTTGGATAATCAAAATTGTTTAAAATTTAAATTTGCAAATATTTGAATAATTGAATTTTGAATATAATATGATTTAAAAATGAAACCGGAAGTTGATGTAAAGTTTATTTAAACAACAATGAAGATTGTTAACATTTAAAATTGGATTTTTAAGGGAATAACTAGAAATTGAAAATTTTATATTTTAATCGAAGAGTAAAAATAGCCTTCCGAGGCAGTCTCGGAATTCGACGAAACAAGTTCCATTAGATCCGTAATAGTGTATTATTATCGGATTTCAAATTTCAGAGTGTTTGAGTTATCGTGTGGTCGTACAGGTTAGAAACGCGTTGAAATAAATATCGAAAATTTAATATTTTAATTCGATTCAAAAAGCTATCTCCCACATACGATCGAATTAGGCCCCGAAACCTATTCCATTGTGTTCGGAATAGGGGTAAAACATTATAAACACCTAGTGGCACGCTTCCACAGGAGTTAGAGATTTTAAGTTCCGTAAATCGAGACATTTTGAAATTTAAATAATATATTAATTAGTCAAACTTCCTTTCAGCTGTTATTATATCTTTTCACAGTACCTTTGACCCATTCAAACGCGCAAGGCATATTTCTCCCCTCTTTATAGATCACAGCCGAGCATCAACAGAGGAAAAAAAACAATGAAAACTTAAAAAAAATCATTTCTCTCAAATTACTTAGTGAAAAATTATCAAACTTGTTTGTAAAATCCTACTTCTGTTTTCTCTTCGATCTGGTACGCTTCATGTTTGGTGCGGCTATATTTGGGATAGCGACAGTGAGAGTCGAACGCTGCTATGGAGCTAGGGTTAAGGATTTCATGGTGATTCGGGCATCACTGGTTAAAATCGAGTTGGTATTTGGATTCAACGTATCAAGGAGCAGCTTGGCGCGCGTTTTTGTGAGGAGCGGCGGCGATTTGAATTATGCGACCTGACATGGTCGAGCATTTTAGGCAAAGGACGCAATTCGCATGGGGAGTTCGAGCGTGACGTTTGTGGTATGGGCGAGACGAGAGCAATGAGAGGAGTCATTTGGCGAAGACGGTTCGAGAAACGGAGAGGCGTAGCTCCATGTCGCTAGGATTTGTGCACATGCGGCCATGGGTTCTTTGAGTTGTGTGCAGGCATAGCATTGGGGAAGGAGCATTTGAGTTGGGCTAGGCTTCTTTTGGGTATGTGTTTTATTAATTGTAATTAGTGTATTATTTAAAATTAAAGTGTCGACGACTTGTAGAATTAATAACTCTCTCTTATGAGGTCCGTTTTGGACGAGACTTTTTGCGTCGGAATCGTGGTGACGAGCTCTACGTCATGGAATTGATTTGGGGACATTTGGTGTAACGACCACGACTTTCTATCCATAGAAAGTCGTATCGCTAATAAGAAAGAAAGGGATAGAAAAGAGAAAAGAAGAGAAAGAAAGAATAACAACATACCAGAATCTCACAGTGGAACGAAACAAAATATATTATATCACATAAATATTACATAGTATCATATACAACACTTATCAGAGTTACACAGATTACACATCATATACTAGACAGTTATAATCTTCTGTCTAGTTATTACATCTCAATCCAATACAGAGATCAATACAAAATCAACACAGCAGAAACTACTATCTATCTACAACGCCGAAGCCTCCTGCTCCATTGCTCCTCCACAATTCGTCAAGGCTAACCTGAATCCCTTGGCTACTCGTAAAAATTTGAGTACCCAAGAGTTTATAAAATAGAAATAAACAACTTGGGTCAGACATGGGTCTGGTGTGAGTAACAGGTTAAACTTGTTTAACTTCAAAACCTTTTGAAAGAAAAGGTATCACGTAAGACTCCCCACAAATAAACATGGGTAAGTTTTTACCTTACGCTAACCAAAACATTTGATAGGAAATTCGATTGTATTATAATAGGGTCTAGGGTTTTCAAGTAAATAAGAAATAGCTGAAATTGTTACATTATTAAATTCCAGCATACTAGCCACAAAGTGGGTTATACAATCAAGTCCGTTGGCACTTATTGGATTTTGGATTCCATACAATGGCAGGGCTACCGGGGTACCGCCCGTCACAGTACGTGGCCTAGATCACCGTACCGAGGATCACTCCCAATCCCCTACAACACAAGGTCGGAACATCCCTTACTGGATAATTCCCGCACAAGATACCTCACGGTTGGGATCAGCAACCGCACCACTAAGTCGAAAATAGAAAGGGACATCTAGACAGAGGTAACCTTGTCCTACTTGGGTGTTACCCACTAACCTTGCTGCACCTCCCCTGTTTTAGCCATTCCCGGTTTGTGAGGCTTAAGGTCACGATTACCTTAGAAAAGAACACATCACTTAGAATGCTCATCGTCCACCTGACGATGTTCTGAAAGCATTCAATCCATACAAGTTCGTTCCGGGTTCGAACGAAACCGAAGGCATTATCTCGTTACACTCGTTTTGGAATCACCCTCAGAGTTAACGACAATAACCCTTGCACTCTGAATCTTCATCTTCACTTGATTCACGACCTATCGTTAATTTGGATCGATGTGGTATTCGGGTCTCCAGACCTGGAAATCCGGTATACGGAAACCCGATCCCGGTCTCATCGAAATCCAAAGCGTATCTTTTAAGGCCAAGTTGTTTTAAAGGTTAAAACAATTTAATTCATTATCTTTATACACAAAGAAAGATAATTCACAACAGATAATCAACATTATCAGATAATCCATACAATTCAACTAACATCCATATCACACAGCATATATCTCATCAGAGATATCAATCAAAGTCAAGTATCCAATACTAACACCCATTCATAAGTAATGATTTATATCATCTTAAATTAATTTAAATTGAATTAAATTAATTACTTCATTTTATAAATCCTTCTTACTTAACCATTAATTAATTACAATCAATTAATTAATTATCCTCTAATAATTCATTTCAATTAATCATCTTGATTAATTATCTTTTAATTACATTCAAGTAATTTATTCTCAATTAAATACTTAAATTAATTATCCTTAACCACTTATTGTAATTAACCTTTAATTACTTCATTAATTAATTTACTAAAATTAATTAACTTAATCAACTATAATTAATTACATTAATCCTTAATTAATTACATTGATTAATTACTTCATTTATTAATTATTACTTAATTAACCAATCTTAATTACATCATTAATTATACTAATTAATGATCCTTAATTACAACTTAATTATTAATTACTTAATTAAATTAATTACATTAAGTAATTAACCTTTAATTAAACAACATTTATTAATCACCCTTGATTAATCTTCAATCAGTAATTAATTACCCTTAATTACTTTCATTAACTAAATTAATTACTCCTTAATTAATTTCTTAATTAATCCCTTGATTAATTCACAAGTAATTAAACTCAAATTACTTCCATTAATACATCATCATTCAATTAATTACTTCCAGTAATTATCTATTATTTACTTCCCTAAATAATCATACCTTATTAATTACAATTAAGTAATTATTTATCAAATCATCTATTGATTATTCTAAATTAATTAAACTTAATTAATTAACTTAAACTAAATCAAATTAACTTAATTAATTACAATAAGTAATTAATTTCTTAATTACTTCCATTTAGTAATTATATTTAACCAATTTTCACAAATGATTATCTTTAAATTAATTAATTTATTAAAATTAATCATATTAATTAATTATTAAATAATCTCAAATTAATGACCTTCATTAACAATTATTTAATTAATTTTCTTGAGTAATTAACTTAGATTAACCATTATTAATTTCAAATTAATAAATCTTAATAACCAATTAATTAATCTCTAATTATTTAATTAATTAAGTGTTAACCATAACTTAATTAATCTTAATTACTTTATTAATTAATTCTTAATCATTAATTAATATTCTAATTTATAAACCTTAATTACAAATTAATTATTCTAAATCATTAATTAATTAGATTATTTAAACCATTGTAATTACCTTAAAGTTTTAATGATTTTAACTTTAAGATAAAACATTTTCTTATCCAAGGTTAAACTATCATTCACAAATACATTTGAAAACATCCATTTTCAAATTAACTTTTAAATTTCATTTTAAATTCGAGATTTAAAATGAATACCAATTTATCTTTAACAAAATTTAAAATCAAATTTAAAAACCTTTATATGTTAAAGAATTCCTATATCTTATAAAAGAACTTAAGAGAATATAAAATTCCAAATCTGTTTTAAATTCAAATTAATTTAAATATATACTTTAAACATTTCAAGTGGTTTTAAACATTTCTATTCAAAACATTATTTATATTTCAAACTAGAATTCAACTAAACTTGAATCCTGATTTTAATTTAGATTTAAACTTTGTTTAAATCTTTACTTTACAATTTAAATTTAGTTTAAAATTTTAAACAGACAGTTCTAAGAAAAACCTGGCAACAACTAAAGTACTCAAGCCTACCCTAATTTACTTCGAGTCGCAGATCCAAAAACTTCGAGTCTCACCCGCAATAATTCGAACAAAACTCGAGCACCACTTCCTCTGTTTAAAACCCAGACTTCACCAGAATTTCTATTGCACCGTGCACGTGCACCAACGCTGCAACCATCTCTGATCTTCCGCGACGACACTCACAAGTCAGCGATCATCACCCAATACCATTTCGATCATCAATTACACTGCAGAACCCCTAAATCGAAATCAAGCATTCGAGTTCAAAAAAACTGGAACACATCAGAAAACTGGAACCATCTCGTACTCGCTTCTCCAACCACCGGAGTTGCTGAAACTCCAGTCACGACTTCGCCTATGCCCTATCTACCATTCCCAAGAGTTCGGTGGAACTCGATGCATCCGAGTTGACGCCCTCCTCTAATTTCCGACCATAACCCAAATTAGGGCTTAAAACAAAATTGTTCAATTCCCAACACCACGGTGGTTTAACCACCTTCCAGACATTTTTCCCACCATCTCCGATCATCCCTACATCTCCAGTGAGAATCACAACCATTCCGAGCTACTAAATTGCCAGAGGTAACCCAAAACTTCTAAATTGATCAAACAGGAACTGCTCTTTCACTCTTTAACTAAAAATCATAATTTCATTCTTAAAATTCATGTCTAGGGTTAAGGATTTAGTTTATGTTCCTGAATTGATGGATTAAAGTGTTTGAATTTTCACCTATATAAATCTTGCTCTGTTGATTTTGTACCCAGAGCCATTACAAGTATATTCTGTCTTAAGTAAAAATTTTAAATTATAATTTATGATGAAATAATCTGATTTTGTTTAAGACTCAAATCCAAACCTAAACTAAATCAAGAGGTAATGATTTGAATCAAACAGAAGCTTGAAAATCAAAGAAACATGAATGCTACAGAAAACAAACATGCACACATTTTATACACCCACATAACAAATAATTCATTCATATAAAATCACACAAAACATACCCACTTTCCAGAAATTAACATGCAACAGATGACAGGCACTTTAATTTTAAAATAAGTGATGTTACTCACAATTTAAAGAAGATGAACAGAGCATCTAATTGTTAACAGCATACACACTATAAACATTCACATCAGATTCTCACTTATTCATGCAATACTTATTCATTTCAACCATACTAGCATGCAACCATATTTTACTTTAAGTTTTTAAAAGTTACTCACCTGAAACAAAGATGAAACAGAGCCTTATATTTTGAAAACTTGAAACAGTTTTGAACTTAAGACCGGAATGCCTTGCTTTGAAACTTTAACTTGAATGCTTCTTTAAATCTGATTCTAAACTTGAGTTGTTGAAGCTTTAAATTGATTTAAACTACATGCATGCTTCCAGGTTGAAAATGAATGCAGACAGGCTTCTTGAATTGATTGCAGATTTGAAAAGAGTGTTTGCAGGGCTTTGTTTTGGTATTGAAATTTGGTTACGGTTTGATCTTTGATTTGGAAGATGAGTTATAGGTTGTTGAATTTTGGTTTGAGGCATTTGAATTTCTGATTTCAGATTTTAGATTAGAGAATTTGTTTTCAGATTTGTTTAGAGGAAAGATTTTGAGTTTCTTAGTTTTAAAAAGGGAAAATAGAAAGAATGAAATGAAGATATGCAAATGTTTATATAAGTGAATTTATGATTTATAAAAATAAAAGAAAAAGAAAATAATAAGGACACTTGTCATTTTGAGTTTATCTTTTATTTACACATGTTAAGACAAGGCTTTAGGAAAATGACACTTGTCCTTTAAGTAATTTATTCATAATCCTATTTATTTTAAAAGTAAATCAAAAGCCTTTTCTTATTTATAAAATACTTATCTATATATATTTTACTTTTTAAAGAAACAAAAACAATTTATATTTTAAAATAAAAGTTTATACAAATATTCTAAAATCCAAAACAATTTAAATATTTATCCTTTTGAATTTCAAAGCTTAAATTCAAGTTCAAATTAAATTAAATCATAAGATTCAATTTAAAAAGTTAAGTTATATATATATACATATATAACTATTTATTTAATTAAATAACAATTCCATAATCTTTAAAATCCATACATATTAAAAATAATACATTATACTTATTATTTGAAATTAACATATTTGATTTTAAATAATTTATATAAGAGATTATATTATCAAGTAATATTTTAAAAAGAAATAAAACAAGCCTTTTTGTTTTCTTATTTATATTTAAGCTTAAGTTAAAATATATCTTAACCCATTAAAATATTTACTTAAAGTAATTTAAAACTATAAGATTATTTATTTAAATAACTTTGAAAAGTCATATTAAATTAAATCAAAATTTCCAATTTTCCCAAAGCTTCTATTTACAATATATATAAATAAATATGTATATATTCAAATAGAAAATATCTTATTAACTTTTTAAAAGATAAAATCATCAATTAATACTAATTTAATCAGATTATTAAATTAAATTCAAATCTTATTATCAAAGATTATCCATATCAATTTAATTATTCAACAGATTATTAAATTGATATTGTCAAAATTTCCGGGATATTACATTCCTCCCCCCTTAAAATAATTTCGTCCCCGAAATTTAAACAAAGGTAATTTAATAATCTTATTAAAGATTTAAATTTCAAAACACAAGCATCTACTATCATCCATATGCTAGCAACCATAGCAAGCAATCATCCAAACAAACAATTCTAACTATCCAGACAAAATTCTAGATAGAATTCCTCGAGTTTCCCCAAGTATATATATATATACCGGGATACTCGCTCTACAGAATCCAAACAATCAATACTACTAAGCTATAGATCTCCTACTCATCTAGATCTACAGAACTAAACAGAATATCAGACTACAGACGAGTCTGACTCAACAACCAAACCTCCCAAACTGCAGATTCTAAAACCAGAGATAGATCAAACACGTACTCCCTCAGAGATACGTAAAACACAATGAATTCCAGTTATCCAAACTGACAATTCAATTCAGAAGACCAAATACTTATCCAAATCAGAACACAGACGAGATCCAAACACAACTCTACTTCACAATATCAGTAGATTCCAAACTTACTTCTCCCATCCAGAGATACACTCCAAACTGCTTTCGCTGCATCACTCCGACCTGAGGTAGAATGAAAATGCTGATGAAGAACATGAGCACAAACTGGACAACACATCCCATAAAAATGGTTCAACAGATCCATAAAGAAAACTCAGATACTCCAGCAAAACTTGAGCTGCATCACCAACTCCATCTCTAGGAAACATCCTTCCACTAGACTGAACCACCGGTATCACTCCTGGAATCCAGTCGATAAGAAAACTCAACCTTCAGATGCGGACAAACTCCTGACTTCTCTGAAGACATCCAGAAAAATTCTGACAACCCAAGAGAACACTCAGCAATCGCAAGTCACTTTTGCGATCAACCCATCCTAATTCCAAACAGACTGTTCTCTCTTTACCAATCAGAACAGCTTACACTTATTTATCCAATTTATCGAAGAAATGGATCCACTCTGCTGCTTCTGAACTTCACTTCCAGAAAAACTGCTCATCCAGAAAACTTCCTGCCATCACAGAATACTCCGAGCTGCACTGCTGACACTGATGCCAAGGACTTCCTATTCCAAAGATCTTCGAGAAACTTGAACTCCAAACCAAAGCAGAAACACCGTGCTGAACTCAGCCACAACACCGAAACATTCACACTTCTTTAAACTTGTTCCAAAGAAAACATCTTCAGGAACATCCATCATCACTGTATCTCATCATACAGCTACTATTACCTGAGGTATCAAGATACCATCACTCGCTTCTGTTCAACCGACAGATCCAACTCTACTCATCCACACTTCAAAGATAAACTCCGAACCATTACAGTTTCCTTCGGAGATCGATGAAATCCTTCACCACCGCAAAGCTTACTCGAGACGGTATTGGGTTTACAGTCTCGATATATACTTCCAACCTCAAACATTCAAACTCCAACTATTGGTAATTGTGTTACACACACTACCACCTTATCTACCTTTATAACTTATATTGGAAAACCCGAACAGGTAACCCAATAAATAGGTAGAAATACATAAATATATATATTTAAAATGATATATTTTTTTTATATAGAAATTATTTCTGGGTAAAATTATTTCATCTACCTCTTTAAAACAATATTGTGTCCGTTGGCCTGGTTCAAGTGTTTAGAGATCCCTATCAATAACGTTAGCTACTCGTATTGACCAGAATCCATATACCACTCAACCGATCAATTAACACAATATAAAACCATTTTATATAACTAACAAATACGCGCTCTCGTATATATATATACTCAGACTCAAACAGGTTGTTACAGATCCTGTCTCTAATGAACAATCCTTCCGAACCTAGGTATTCACTCAACCTAGTGTTCTGATATTCACTTAACCAAAAGCTTAGGCATTCGCTCAACCTATGCTCTGATACCACTGTAACGACCACGACTTTCTCTCCATAGAAAGTCGTATCGCTAATAAGAAAGAAAGGGATAGAAAAGAGAAAAGAAGAGAAAGAAAGAATAACAACATACCAGAATCTCACAGCGGAACGAAACAAAATATATTATATCACATAAATATTACATAGTATCATATACAACACTTATCAGAGTTACACAGATTACACATCATATACTAGACAGTTATAATCTTCTGTCTAGTTATTACATCTCAATCCAATACAGAGATCAATACAAAATCAACACAGCAGAAACTACTATCTATCTACAACGCCGAAGCCTCCTGCTCCATTGCTCCTCCACAATTCGTCAAGGCTAACCTGAATCCCTTGGCTACTCGTAAAAATTTGAGTACCCAAGAGTTTATAAAATAGAAATAAACAACTTGGGTCAGACATGGGTCTGGTGTGAGTAACAGGTTAAACTTGTTTAACTTCAAAACCTTTTGAAAGAAAAGGTATCACGTAAGACTCCCCATAAATAAACATGGGTAAGTTTTTACCTTACGCTAACCAAAACATTTGATAGGAAATTCGATTGTATTATAATAGGGTCTAGGGTTTTCAAGTAAATAAGAAATAGCTGAAATTGTTACATTATTAAATTCCAGCATACTAGCCACAAAGTGGGTTATACAATCAAGTCCGTTGGCACTTATTGGATTTTGGATTCCATACAATGGCAGGGCTACCGGGGTACCGCCCGTCACAGTACGTGGCCTAGATCACCGTACCGAGGATCACTCCCAATCCCCTGCAACACAAGGTCGGAACATCCCTTACAGGATAATTCCCGCACAAGATACCTCACGGTTGGGATCAACAACCGCACCACTAAGTCGAAAATAGAAAGGGACATCTAGACAGAGGTAACCTTGTCCTACTTGGGTGCTACCCACTAACCTTGCTGCACCTCCCCTGTTTTAGCCATTCCCGGTTTGTGAGGCTTGAGGTCACGATTACCTTAGAAAAGAACACATCACTTAGAATGCTCATCGTCCACCTGACGATGTTCTGAAAGCATTCAATCCATACAAGTTCGTTCCGGGTTCGAACAAAACCGAAGGCATTATCTCGTTACACTCGTTTTGGAATCACCCTCAGAGTTAACGACAATAACCCTTGCACTCTGAATCTTCATCTTCACTTGATTCACGACCTATCGTTAATTTGGATCGATGTGGTATTCGGGTCTCCAGACCTGGAAATCCGGTATACGGAAACCCGATCCCGGTCTCATCGAAATCCAAAGCGTATCTTTTAAGGCCAAGTTGTTTTAAAGGTTAAAACAATTTAATTCATTATCTTTATACACAAAGAAAGATAATTCACAACAGATAATCAACATTATCAGATAATCCATACAATTCAACTAACATCCATATCACACAGCATATATCTCATCAGAGATATCAATCAAAGTCAAGTATCCAATACTAACACCCATTCATAAGTAATGATTTATATCATCTTAAATTAATTTAAATTGAATTAAATTAATTACTTCATTTTATAAATCCTTCTTACTTAACCATTAATTAATTACAATCAATTAATTAATTATCCTCTAATAATTCATTTCAATTAATCATCTTGATTAATTATCTTTTAATTACATTCAAGTAATTTATTCTCAATTAAATACTTAAATTAATTATCCTTAACCACTTATTGTAATTAACCTTTAATTACTTCATTAATTAATTTACTAAAATTAATTAACTTAATCAACTATAATTAATTACATTAATCCTTAATTAATTACATTGATTAATTACTTCATTTATTAATTATTACTTAATTAACCAATCTTAATTACATCATTAATTATATTAATTAATGATCCTTAATTACAACTTAATTATTAATTACTTAATTAAATTAATTACATTAAGTAATTAACCTTTAATTAAACAACATTTATTAATCACCCTTGATTAATCTTAAATCAGTAATTAATTACCCTTAATTACTTTCATTAACTAAATTAATTACTCCTTAATTAATTTCTTAATTAATCCCTTGATTAATTCACAAGTAATTAAACTCAAATTACTTCCATTAATACATCATCATTCAATTAATTACTTCCAGTAATTATCTATTATTTACTTCCCTAAATAATCATACCTTATTAATTACAATTAAGTAATTATTTATCAAATCATCTATTGATTATTCTAAATTAATTAAACTTAATTAATTAACTTAAACTAAATCAAATTAACTTAATTAATTACAATAAGTAATTAATTTCTTAATTACTTCCATTTAGTAATTATATTTAACCAATTTTCACAAATGATTATCTTTAAATTAATTAATTTATTAAAATTAATCATATTAATTAATTATTAAATAATCTCAAATTAATGACCTTCATTAACAATTATTTAATTAATTTTCTTGAGTAATTAACTTAGATTAACCATTATTAATTTCAAATTAATAAATCTTAATAACCAATTAATTAATCTCTAATTATTTAATTAATTAAGTGTTAACCATAACTTAATTAATCTTAATTACTTTATTAATTAATTCTTAATAATTAATTAATATTCTAATTTATAAACCTTAATTACAAATTAATTATTCTAAATCATTAATTAATTAGATTATTTAAACCATTGTAATTACCTTAAAGTTTTAATGATTTTAACTTTAAGATAAAACATTTTCTTATCCAAGGTTAAACTATCATTAACAAATACATTTGAAAACATCCATTTTCAAATTAACTTTTAAATTTCATTTTAAATTCGAGATTTAAAATGAATACCAATTTATCTTTAACAAAATTTAAAATCAATTTTAAAAACCTTTATATGTTAAAGAATTCCTATATCTTATAAAAGAACTTAAGAGAATTTAAAATTCCAAATCTGTTTTAAATTCAAATTAATTTAAATATATACTTTAAACATTTCAAGTGGTTTTAAACATTTCTATTCAAAACATTATTTATATTTCAAACTAGAATTCAACTAAACTTGAATCCTGATTTTAATTTAGATTTAAACTTTGTTTAAATCTTTACTTTACAATTTAAATTTAGTTTAAAATTTTAAACAGACAGTTCTAAGAAAAACCTGGCAACAACTAAAGTACTCAAGCCTACCCTAATTTACTTCGAGTCGCAGATCCAAAAACTTCGAGTCTCACCCGCAATAATTCGAACAAAACTCGAGCACCACTTCCTCTGTTTAAAACCCAGACTTCACCAGAATTTCTATTGCACCGTGCACGTGCACCAACGCTGCAACCATCTCCGATCTTCCGCGACGACACTCACAAGTCAGCGATCATCACCCAATACCATTTCGATCATCAATTACACTGCAGAACCCCTAAATCGAAATCAAGCATTCGAGTTCAAAAAAACTGGAACACATCAGAAAACTGGAACCATCTCGTACTCGCTTCTCCAACCACCGGAGTTGCTGAAACTCCAGTCACGACTTCGCCTATGCCCTATCTACCATTCCCAAGAGTTCGGTGGAACTCGATGCATCCGAGTTGACGCCCTCCTCTAATTTCCGACCATAACCCAAATTAGGGCTTAAAACAAAATTGTTCAATTCCCAACACCACGGTGGTTTAACCACCTTCCAGACATTTTTCCCACCATCTCCGATCATCCCTACATCTCCAGTGAGAATCACAACCATTCCGAGCTACTAAATTGCCAGAGGTAACCCAAAACTTCTAAATTGATCAAACAGGAACTGCTCTTTCACTCTTTAACTAAAAATCATAATTTCATTCTTAAAATTCATGTCTAGGGTTAAGGATTTAGTTTATGTTCCTGAATTGATGGATTAAAGTGTTTGAATTTTCACCTATATAAATCTTGCTCTGTTGATTTTGTACCCAGAGCCATTACAAGTATATTCTGTCTTAAGTAAAAATTTTAAATTATAATTTATGATGAAATAATCTGATTTTGTTTAAGACTCAAATCCAAACCTAAACTAAATCAAGAGGTAATGATTTGAATCAAACAGAAGCTTGAAAATCAAAGAAACATGAATGCTACAGAAAACAAACATGCACACATTTTATACACCCACATAACAAATAATTCATTCATATAAAATCACACAAAACATACCCACTTTCCAGAAATTAACATGCAACAGATGACAGGCACTTTAATTTTAAAATAAGTGATGTTACTCACAATTTAAAGAAGATGAACAGAGCATCTAATTGTTAACAGCATACACACTATAAACATTCACATCAGATTCTCACTTATTCATGCAATACTTATTCATTTCAACCATACTAGCATGCAACCATATTTTACTTTAAGTTTTTAAAAGTTACTCACCTGAAACAAAGATGAAACAGAGCCTTATATTTTGAAAACTTGAAACAGTTTTGAACTTAAGACCGGAATGCCTTGCTTTGAAACTTTAACTTGAATGCTTCTTTAAATCTGATTCTAAACTTGAGTTGTTGAAGCTTTAAATTGATTTAAACTACATGCATGCTTCCAGGTTGAAAATGAATGCAGACAGGCTTCTTGAATTGATTGCAGATTTGAAAAGAGTGTTTGCAGGGATTTGTTTTGGTATTGAAATTTGGTTACGGTTTGATCTTTGATTTGGAAGATGAGTTATAGGTTGTTGAATTTTGGTTTGAGGCATTTGAATTTCTGATTTCAGATTTTAGATTAGAGAATTTGTTTTCAGATTTGTTTAGAGGAAAGATTTTGAGTTTCTTAGTTTTAAAAAGGGAAAAATAGAAAGAATGAAATGAAGATATGCAAATGCTTATATAAGTGAATTTATGATTTATAAAAATAAAAGAAAAAGAAAATAATAAGGACACTTGTCATTTTGAGTTTATCTTTTATTTACACATGTTAAGATAAGGCTTTAGGAAAATGACACTTGTCCTTTAAGTAATTTATTCATAATCCTATTTATTTTAAAAGTAAATCAAAAGCCTTTTCTTATTTATAAAATACTTATCTATATATATTTTACTTTTTAAAGAAACAAAAACAATTTATATTTTAAAATAAAAGTTTATACAAATATTCTAAAATCCAAAACAATTTAAATATTTATCCTTTTTAATTTCAAAGCTTAAATTCAAGTTCAAATTAAATTAAATCATAAGATTCAATTTAAAAAGTTAAGTTATATATATATACATATATAACTATTTATTTAATTAAATAACAATTCCATAATCTTTAAAATCCATACATATTAAAAATAATACATTATACTTATTATTTGAAATTAACATATTTGATTTTAAATAATTTATATAAGAGATTATATTATCAAGTAATATTTTAAAAAGAAATAAAACAAGCCTTTTTGTTTTCTTATTTATATTTAAGCTTAAGTTAAAATATATCTTAACCCATTAAAATATTTACTTAAAGTAATTTAAAACTATAAGATTATTTATTTAAATAACTTTGAAAAGTCATATTAAATTAAATCAAAATTTCCAATTTTCCCAAAGCTTCTATTTACAATATATACAAATAAATATGTATATATTCAAATAGAAAATATCTTATTAACTTTTTAAAAGATAAAATCATCAATTAATACTAATTTAATCAGATTATTAAATTAAATTCAAATCTTATTATCAAAGATTATCCATATCAATTTAATTATTCAACAGATTATTAAATTGATATTGTCAAAATTTCCGGGATATTACATTTGGAGCTAACTAAAATTTTAGGTTAAATTGAATGTCGTTCGATTTGATTTAAAATTTAAAATCAAGGTGAGTGTTTTATAACATTCACAACGTACTAAATATCTTTATGGTAGTTAAATTTGATATTATGAAGTGATATGAATTTTATTTGTCGTTGTTTGATAAAAATTTAATTGTTATATAGATTGTCATTTGAATTCACCGTTGAAAATTTAATTTGACAGTCAAGTTGAAACTAAAAATTTAATTACGATTAAATTACCTGATATTGATAACTATGAAATTGCCGTGAATTGTATTGTCTATTGGATGATTTATTTCGATGGATGCTATTGGTTGATATTTAAATGTTTGGATGTTTATTTGCTTATATATATCATGTTATACATACATATGACACTGTGATTGGTTTAAGTGATATATATTCATCCCTGATATTTAATTGAAATAAATAATCACTTGGCCATAGGATAGAAAATTATATACGGACACCAGATTGGTTAAATTAATAATTTTAAAATCGTTGATTTGAAATTTATTTAAATGTTTTGATTTAAAAGTTATAAATCAAATCAATTTATAGAAATCAAATTTATCGAAAATTTGAGTTTGGAATGTTGAAAAAAAATTTGGTTAAAAGAAATTGTTAAATAATATAAGTTGAGACTTTGAAATTAAAAATCGGGATATGGTCGAATTTCGAAATTTATTTGTTTTAAAGATTGAACATTATTTCAAGCTTTGAATATTACTAAGTAAAGGTGATATTAAAATGATATTTTGAAATTGAGCTTGGAATTGAATCATATATAAAATTTGGATTTAAATTTGAATATTGAAGGAAATTTTTGTTAAGTGTTATAAATCGATATTTTGGAAAAAAATCAAGCTCAAAAATCTCTACAAATTGAAATTGAATAAATTGGAGGTGAATGCAGAATTGAATTATTTTGAAGTCAAAGTTGACCTTGATTTGAATTGAAATCGAAATTGAATCGGTAGAATGGAAATTGAAATGGATTTGAATTGGGAAGTTATAATTGAAATGGTTTGGTTTTGAAGCTGTTTCATTTTGTTTCCAAATTTCTCTGTTATATAAACCACCTTTAAATACTTAAACTATTTTAATCTATTTTAAATTTACTTAACCCAATTTAAATTATTTTAGACTAATTTATCTATTTGAAATCCATTTAAAGATTTTAAGTATTTTTAACTATTTTAATTATTTAAACTACTTTTAAACTACCTAAAACTATTTTCTAAAAAAATTTCAAGCTGGTCAATAAGGTGAAATGTTTATATTTAAATCTAGAATTTAAATACGAATTGGGTTAAATGAAGTTGCAACCTAAATTGGAATTCGAAATGATTTTGAAATCGAAATGAGATATTGAGGCGAAAAATGATTTTTGAAACAGAATCTTACCCCTTGAATAGATTTGATGATATTTGAAATGGATTTGATTTTGAAGCGAATATGATATTTTGATATCCATTATGAATCGACTTGAAATGTAAAAGAGCCATCGGTGTAATAATACGTAGTTATTAAAGAGACCGGGATCGGATATGGACATATTCTCTGTCGATACCGAAAACCACTTTAATAACAAGTATACGCGTAGTGTTGATCCAGAACGAAGTGGATGGTTTGGTGAACGCGTTGACTAAAGAAAGAGAACGATATTGGATGACCCCTGACATGACTAAAACAGGAGCCGCGCCGGGCCATTGAGGTTCGCCACCTCTAGCGGACACACTTCTTCGTTACCATATCTATTACTGTTGTGATTCGATTTGGGTGCACCCCTCGATTATGGGAGTGTTGTTTCGCGGTGTTGGGGTAGTAGCTGCTATGCCCAACATCAGTCCGGATCACGCAACTACTAGTATCCTAGTTGGTATCGCCTCATGTACCTTGTCATACTGATTATCCTATTCGCGACCACTACGTTTTGGTTTGTACCTTTAGTATATGGATTGCCCTCTGGTGACTTCCGGTTTTGGGGAAACTACGGTCTTGTGTATGCTCTTGGGAATAAAAATGTGTTAAGGGTGGAATGGGCCATGGCTTAACGCTAGTTTGATATTTTACTTTATGATAGACATTATTGTATATAGCGTATTCTATTATATAGTAGATAGTTTAACGGATCCTTGAGAGATGGAAAATCCCGTAACATCTCTTAAGTTATTGCACTCACGTTGACACTGGACGGGAGATGTCAAACCCCGTAAACATCTCTGACGCCATTGCATTCATATTTATTTACGATTGATTAACTTACATAAGGATGTTTTAGTCCTGACTCGAGTGTTTGTCTTTCATTACGCTCGGGTCAGTCCTAAGTTTTTCAGCTTATTGAAGATCTATTCTGGAGGACGAAGACGAAGATTTGGTATACTATTACTATTATTATCCTTGCATCATGCTGTATGCTGCATTATTTTATTTGTTCTGTTGTATATGTATAACTCTGATAAATGTTGTATAAATGATAATCAAAAGTATATTAAACAGCTTCATGAACTGTTTATTTGATTATTATATTTTATCTTTCCGCTGCGAGATTCTGTGATTGTTTCTTGTTCCTTTCTCTTCTTTTCTTATTACCCCATTAACAATCCTCCCTTTTGAATGGTTTGAGTCGACATGTGGGTTTGATTTGTCGATTTAAATTGTCCAAAAAGGTGGGTCGTTATATTTATGGTTACAAAAATGTTCGTGATTGCTATGGATAAAACACTTCACTTAGGATTTTCTTCTTATATATGTTTAATGTGATTAATTCATTAATTTATCTCTATATAACAACATATATAAAAGAAAATAAAACTAGATATATACATCATTTCGAGTTAAGTTATATATCAAATTACATAATTGTCCCTAGGGCACACCTTAACTCTATCAATCTTCCACTTGTACTTGGGGTCAATTGTGCCTAATGCTCATACCTTTGATCTTTTTACAAAAATTAGACCAAGAAGGGGTCCTAGTGAGATATTATTATTTTTTGTATCTATTTTTTGATTACGCATTCTAGTTACCGATAAACTCTTTTATTACATGTTAATTACGGAGAACATATCTCGACTTCTCATCAAGCCATCGTTTTCATTGCAATCTATATTGCCTTAGTTTAACTACAAAATAATATTGGATTTCAATGGTGGAAACCACCCCTAGATCTCTTATAAATTTTCGCACATATATTACATTTATTCTGGCTCTATTCCGGGAAATGTACTTAGCCTCTATGGGTGAACCTTCCACAACCTCTTGTAACGACCCGGAAATTTTAACTGGTTTTATAATTTAATTAACTGGTAATTTAGTGAAATTTTAAATGATAAAATTTTGAAATATAAATTTGATATTTGGAATACGTCTGTTTAAACATAGCAACTGGTAAATTTTCACTTAATAATATTGAAGTTTATTTTATTGTGTAATTCTATTTCAATTTAAATCAGTTAATATTTGATGATAACAAATTTTTTTTCCAAACTCGAATATCTTTATATAGAAAATTTGTAAATCATCTTCTGAGTGAGACGTTATATTTCGTTTCTCCAAATTTTGACTGATATTTCTCCGTTTATCTTATTTTCGACAAATTGGCAGCATTTCCAGTACCAATTATCGACTTTTGATTTGATGATCATACCACTGATATATGTATATCGTTTTGATCGTCTCGTCGTGCTGATCTCTATGGTATATTCAATTTTGTGTTTTGAAGACCGATACACAGCGGAATCTATGAATCTGGTAACCGTATCAGTAACCATTTTTAACCTTTTGGATTTAACTTATTTTGTATTAGATTATTTATTTAAAATGGGCTAGAATGTAATGGTCATTTGAATTAATGTTAGAAATTGAAAGGCTATCGGCTGAGCATGCACGTTCATTTTGCGTCAAAACATTTACCATTGCCTAACCGTTATTCTTCTGCCTCTTCATTCCTTTCTTCATCTTAACTTTTTTTTCTTCTTTTTTTCCTCTGCCAATTCTATTCCTTCATTTTCTTTCACCTCTTCTGTTTCATCTTCACGGCCTCAACAATTCTCCTCTCTGCAAACCCTTCCCCAATCAAGCATTCATCACTTCCACCCGCCATCACCGCAAACCGATCATTCGCCCAAGCCATAATAGCCAACCCGCCTCTGCCTCCCTCTCCAAAACAGCCACCCCATGCTCGGTTCCTCCGCTGCCCATCAGCTCCTAGCCTCCCACTTACCCATGTAGTCAAGCCATACACCCCCTGGCAGCCTTCAACCGCACCATATACCTTTGTGGTAACCATTCTTTATGTTTATAATTTATGATGTTATATATTTATATAGTTGTCTGGAGAAAAGGAGAGCTGCAATTAAAAAAAGGAAACATAACAGTATATATATCAATCGGTATTTTTGAGTTTGTATATATATGTTCTATAAGTTAGAAAGTGTTAGTAAGTCCTTGTGTATATTTTATATCTCATATACGTTAGAATATATATATTGGTTAGCTATATTCAAATTTATATGTTATTTATACATTGTTATATATATATATATAAGTATGCATAGTTCTGCCGGTTGTATTATTTTATAACAAATGTTGACTTGTAATATATATTCAATATGAAAGTATATATATATATATATAAGTATTCATTTGTTTGTATAGATATATATTCATAGTATACAGATTTTACTTGTTCCTCTTTATATAAATATCGATATTTTTCATACAATATATAAAATGTAAAGTTGGGTTTTATTCAAAGTATATAAGTTAAAATCTATTGTATATATATATCCATCTGTTGCATATATACGAAAGTTTACGAATAATATTACTTACAAACTGGTTGTTTGCGTATACTATTAAATGTGAGTGTGATAGTGTTTTTTTTGTATAAGTATATGTAGGTAATATGTTTGATGTGTTAGCATTTATGTGGTTACGTGTATATATAGTTTATATACTATATTACCTAGGTTACATAGAAGTAAGATGAATACCTGATTTACTTAGCTTCGGATTTTATATATATACTTAGTATAAAAGCTATGACATATATACTTTGATTTTGCCTATGTAGACTGTAATAAGAAGTTACTTTTATCATCCTAAAGCTTATATATATGTGTATCTTTAAGTCTGCATATACTTGTTTATATATATATGTTTGTAGGTGTAGTTATATACGTGAGTTTATATCTATAAGGATATATATATATAGTTATATGTAAACAAGTCGCATGTATTTTGGATCTGTGTGTAATATTTTATTAGTATATAGATGTATAGTCGTATAGTATAAAAGAAGTGCTTATGCTTGCTGTATATTTTACTGGAAAGAAATATATATAGTTAACTTGTAATATATGAAGATACTAACTTATATATTATGTTCAAAATGAACATTGGCATTTGAAATGAATACGTGTAAATATTTTATGTTAATGAGTTGTACGAATTTTTTATATGTCAGTTCTATATATGTGGTTATAGGAAGTTGTAATATATATATGAGTTAAGTTATATATATGTTATGTATAGATTTTAAAATCTTTCATTACTATTAAGTTATATATATATTATAATAAATTGTTTATATTGATTTTTATAATAAATATTGATATTTGGATTTCTTTAGAAAAATAAATATGTATATGGATTCTATTTATGTGTGGGTTTTGATATATAAAGTGATAGTTTATATATATATATATATTGAAATAAAGCAAATTTATTTTGATTTTTAATGTGTGTGTATATATATATAATATAATAATAGTGTGTATTTTCAGTTTATATGCATCTGATTATCTTGTTCTCATCGATTCTTATATATCAGTCTTGTTCGTCGAATTCGTGCCAATCTGGCTTTGCTTTGGAATTCGGGCTTGGATTCATAACCCATTCCATTTTCAAATATTTCTAGCCTCGAAAGGTGAGCAATCACTAATGATTAACGTTCTTATATTTATTAAATTTGATTTTGTAACGTCTCGGATTTTGCCGCTCAAAAATCGACATCCATACTTTACATCGTATTCGAATGCCGCAGATTCGATCGTTCAAATCCGAGTCGCCGGAGCTTATAACAACATTAAGTAAACAACACAGCGGAAAAGAAAAAGAATATAGACATCCAACATCTGATACAATATCCAGATACAATGATGATACAATGAATATCTATATACATCAGAGATATGATACAACAAATAGCAGCGGAAAAGAAAAACGATAATATCAGCAGCGAAACAAATAACTCTAAGATAGTCTTCAAGAGAGAACTCCAGCAGTAGCTCGAACTCCCAATAACGATACACCAAGAATAAGCAAGTGCAGTCCGATCCAAAGACTGAACTAGCTCCAGAAAATCTACTGAACCTGACTATCTGAAAAACCCAACTCTAGACTGCTCGTGTAGAAAATTATGAGCACCCAGAGTTTAGGAAATGAACAATAAACTCCGGATCAGTCATGGGACTGGTGTGAGCAACAAAAACAGTTTATCTTAAAAAAACAAATAGTAGAGAATTTTAAAGTAAATTCGCAATGCTTTTGGAAAATGAAACTACCATAAGACCTCCCACCACACACACAATGCAAACGCAGAATTGGAGGAGATTTCTTCTTATAATAGTCAAAGATGCTTACTACGCAAATTCAAATCATTTTTGATATTATTATTAGTGCATAGTGTAGAAAACATTTCGAAAGTATAATATTAATCTTAGCCAGCATACGACCAGTATCGTATGCCTACTATAGCTACCATGTTCAATAGCAGGTTACCGCCACATTCCATGGCAGGTAATACAACTAATACCGTACAAGTCACGTATTGTTTCTTTGGATTTCCAACAAATGGTCAGGCTAAGGAACTTCCTTTTCCACGATGGGTACGTCCCTGGAATAGATGACCCGAGAACCTAACCGGATCTCTGCCAACACAAGGCCGGGTTACCTCTGCAAAAATAGGTAACTACTGACACGCGTATGCCATCCCCCGATCGTCACCGATCTTCCCGAGGATCCCCGATTCGCAACAACCACAAAGTAATAAACTTGCAGCAACCACAGAGGTTAAGTATCTGGGCTCCATACCATGATACCACCTTTATCCAGAAGGAATGACATACACTAAGGGGCGCTACTCCCTAGAACCTTGCTGCATCTTTCCTGTTTTGACCATTTCCGGGGTGTGAGGCTCGACGAAGTCTCATCCACAAAGCTACGCTTTGTCACAAAGCCATGCTTCGGGTCAAACAAATGATCAACCTATGATCACAAAGATATAAGATCAAATAAATGATCATATCACAAATGATCAAACACTGATCATCACACAGCAACACTCAGCATGCCACATTACCAAATTGGGATATATCGCTGATAACTTCAACTACATAACCTCTGAGCTCGTACGTCTCAGAGAAGGGTGTTAAGCTAAGAGAATAAATTCTCCGCCACCAACAGAAATGTATTTGAAAGAAATCGGCTTTATATCTCAAAGTGTAATGTCAGACATGTATCCATACAAGTCTGTTCCGGGTTCGAACAGAACCGAAGGCACTTCTCACGAAGCCCTTGCAAATCCGGATAATTTTCAAATCACGTCCAGACTTCCCATCACAAAAGAGTGATATAAATCTCTATACCGGGAGCTACCCAGTGCAGAGACATTCGACAGGTTGTCCTTTCATTTTCGAAAATATCCGGTCTTCAACACCGATCTTCAAATGCTATCCATATACGACGTATCACTATTCGGAATGGGTTATATGACCCAAAGGTCTTTTCCCGGCTAACCCGAATAGTGAGCGCAATATTCAAAAACAAATGGATAATGGGATTTCAATTAAGTCACAATTTAAACCCAAACTTTCTTTTCAAATGGTTTAACAAATTTCCATTTTAATCTTTTTTAAACAAAAAGATTTAATTCACAAAGTTCACTTAATTTCACAAAGATTCATTCACAGATTTTCCAAATCGATTTCCATTTCAATTTAATTAATTCGTTGAATCTTTAAATCAAAGATTTAACAAATAGCTTTCAAAACAATTCCATTTCGAATGGTTTAAACAAAACATCATTTTAAATCTGTTAAAAATAAACAGATTTAATTCATAGCTTTCGAAAAGAATTCATTTATAACTTGGAAAACCATTTTTCAATTAAATCTTGAAATTCCTTTACCTAAATTGGAATTTCATTTCTTATCTAAAAGCTTTTATTCTTTGAAAACAAACAGTTTTCATTCTGGAAATCTGATTCATTTATACGAGTTAAGGTTCTTGGGTTAAATCCAAATTCCCAACTTATACTTTTAGGTGGTTTAACTTCATATAAACACCCTTATATCATCTTAAATCCCTAGTTTCAAATCATAGGATTAAATTTCAGACTTGAATTCTAATTTAAATCAAATTATTTAAATTTTCAAAACTCGATTTAAGTTATTCAAAATAACTTTTATCTTTGAAATTCTATTTCAAAAGCTTTTCACATTTAAACCCGAATTTCTAATTTCAAAATCAATTGAAATTAAAATTTCAATTTCAAAACATCAAATTTAAATTATCTGACTTAACCGATTTCCACGTGAAATCCATATTTGTGTGTGTAAAGGTGTGGTCCAGGGGTTTCACACAGTAATGCAACATCATACAATCATCACATAACAAAATATAGGATATAGTTGATAAGCGATATAAACTATACGCTTATCGTTCATTCACAGATCACAGATATATATCACAGGTAAGTAAACTACAGATCGCAACATAAATCAGGGTGTATCACAAAGCATCATATATCAGGGATATCAAAAAATTCAACATTCACTAGAATCCAAACATCCATAAGTAAGATCAATTTAATTATCTGATTTGATTTGAATCAGATTTATTTCTATGAATAAATTACTAATCCTGGTTAATTACTATCAATCAATTACAAATTATTTTTGTTAGCACCAAAATTGGTCACTAACCTCGTTCAGAAAGATTGTGTAGAGATATAAGTGATGAAAGTAAATTAAACAGAGAAGACAGTCCTAATTCAAATGCAGAAAGTAAGAACACCAAATTTATAGTGGTTCGGCGTAATTGCCTACGTCCACTTTGCTCAACTTTATTGATTTCCTTTATGACTGATTACAAATACAATTCGTGAATCAAATGCTTGAATGAAGTTGTTTAAGTAGAGAAGATGAGTCTTGAAAATGGCAGAGTCTCCCCGTATTTTCTCTCCAAAAAAGGATCCATTTCACTGTGACCCTGCCCCCCTATTTATAGGCAAATATGGGCTGGACTTCCCAAATGGGCTGGATAGCCGAACGGTCAAGCCTCAGTACAGTGGTCGCTGCATGCCGATCCTGGTATGCCGAACGCTCTGATGCCGAGCAGTCCTTCCCATGCCGAACGATGCTTTCCATGCCGAACGGTCCTTGTGAAGTTGTGCATACTGAATGCCTTCTGAATGTCGAGCGCTCTGATTGCCAAGTTATCCTATCGCCGAGTTCTACTGATGTCGAGTACCTTGCGATGCCGAGTACTCCTGTTGCCGAGTACTACGCCGAGTACCTCTGGGTTCCGAGTGCCAGGGGACGCCGAGCGCTCTTGCAGCCGAGTGCCAATTGATGCCGGACACCACTTGACGCCGAGTACCTTGGGATGCCGAGTACTCCTGATGCCGAACACCACTCGACGTTGAGTACTTTGGGATGCCGAGTACTCTTGATGCCGAGTACCACTTGACGCTGAGTACTTTGGGATGCCGAGTACTCTTGATGCCGAGTACCACGCCGAGTACTCCTGGATGTCAAGTGCTTCGCCGAACACTTCTGGATGCCGGCCACTCTCTGATGCCGAGTTCTACTGGATGCCGAACGCTAGCGCCGAGCATTGGTTGTCGCCGAACACTAACTGACGCCGAGCACTACGGATGCCGAACGCTTCTGATGCCGACTCCCACTGGATGCCGCGCGCTTCGCCGAGTCCTCCCGGATGCCGAATAGTCCTTCATGCCGAGTAGTGGCCAATGCCGAGCATTCAGTTGCCTGGTCAAATCTCCAGGAAACACTTGCCCCCCAAAGTGTATCGCGTGGCCGAACGTGGTACGCTTTGAACCGTGCAACCTTTTCGTCACGTCTTAAACCCTTGGCTAACCTTGAACGGAGACGCCCCTTTTGTGGGATCGATGCGTGCCGGACGTGTTCCAAATGCCGAACGAGACATGCGCGTTCGAATGGTGTTTCCTCGCCGAGTGATGCTTCAGCGCCGAACCGTTATGCGCCGAGGCCGAACGCTACGACCTTGACCGGTTCTACCGGTCATGGCCTTTTCGACTTCTAACTCCCTCTATATAACCAGGCGCCCTTCCACCATTTTCCCTTTACGCTTTCTCTTCTGTTATTCCCAGAGATTTGCAATTCTTGCCACTCTATCAGATATAAAGTCTAGTTGATCCTTCCTCAACCTCGATCGTCGAACTAGGTATCATTCCCTCCACGATTACACTACTTCAATTTTAGGTTCACTAGTAGAAGTGGTTCGCACGTTCGGAGTCGCCGAACAGTGCATGGTAGTTAGACCTAGCTCCTCTGTGCTGATCAAGATTGGAAGAAAAAAGGAGATGGGGTGTCGAACGACGTAACCTTCGCCGAGCGATCTTGTCTCTGTCGTTCGTCGTAAATGGAGGGAGAGCAGGGCGGAGTTATGGTCGAGGGCGGAGCACTGCCTTAGCCAAACGAACTAATGCCGAACAGTTACCCTCATGCCGAATAGACATATATGCCGAATAGCATCTAGGCCGAACGACATAATTACCGAACAACTGTCATGCCGAACAGTTACATACCTGCCGAACAATATAACTGCCGAACATTATATTCGCCGAACATCAAAAATGCCGAACAATATAAATACCTAGGCCGAACAATATACGTGCCGAACATTATATTCGCCGAACATCAAAAATGCCGAACAATATAAATACCTAGGCCGAACAATATACGTGCCGAACTATACTTAGGATGAACAATACAATTGTCGCACAATAACTCAAGCCGAACAACATTCAAATGCCGAACAAACATATATATGCCGAACAATTTCAATGCCGAACACTTGACAATGACTTAACCGAACCAAGATTCACACCGAACTCTTCCCAGGACGAACAATGTAACCGCCGAACGACATTTAAATGCCGAACGATATAAATGTCAAATTAGACTTAAGCCGGATACTTCATAAATTACATGTTTTCTGAATCTTGAACTGTAATCACCTCAAGGCAAGCTTTTTGAGATGGTCAGCGATGACGGTCTTCGAAGGCGATGATTCGAAGCTAATTATTATATCTTTAAAACCTTCTTATTGTCTGTACACAATTGCTTGCACTAGTTCACACACCACATGGGGGGAAAACTCGTGTTGCTAATTCTAACGCTCAACGTTTTTCAAGTATAGCTTTCTCAAGCATTTAGCCAGGTTCATTATTTATTCGGGATGTCAGGAAAATCTAGTTCTGCCACCATATCTGACAGGCCTGGGCCGTCAGTAAAGCAAGGAGCCGCAGATGCTTCCAACCCGTCAATCTCTCCCGCTCATAATCTGGCGCCCGATGCTCTTGAGTCAACCATCTTACTGGACAATCCGGTCGATTCTCAAGCCTCGAGGATCAATGAGGCCGCTCTGCGACGGATATGTTCCATTCACGGAATTCCTTTTACTGACGTGTTAGTTCCTTCGAGACACGACCGTCCTCATTTGCCCCCAGTCGGGTACACGGCCTGCAACAAGTTCATGTGCTGGATGGGCAGCGTGCCTCCGTTTAACCTATTTCTCCGGGATGTGCTGCAGTATATAGACATCGCTCCGTCGCAGCTGCACCCGAATGGTCATGCGTTCCTATATGGGACTTACTTACTCTTCATGGCTGTCTTCTCCAGACCTCCAACCCCCGGTGATATTCGATACATTTACATGTTCAAGAGACGGAAAGATAGCCCTTCCTTCATCTTCCTCGAGCCGTATCACAAGTGCCAGATCTTGACAGGGGCCTGTAGCAAGTTCGCCCTATACAAACAGGAATGGTTCTATGTGCGATGCCCGTCTGGTTTTGCTAGGAGATGGGTTGAAGGCAGTAAGTCTCTCTGCTGAACCGTTACTCGTACTTAATGGGAGTCACGTTTTTCTTAACTCTTCATTTCCTCTTTTCAGGTATTAACCCGCGTCCGGAAGGCCGAGGATATTCTGATGCTGTCGACGCGATTAGAGCTCTTCCGGCCGAGGATCGAGATATTCGAGCTATCATTTCAAATGAATCGCTGTCGGGGTTCGGCTTGCTAGCTCCTGATCGTCGGGTCAGCCTTCCAGAAGGTGTTACAATTCCCAAACCTCCATCTGGTAAAGGGAAAAAACTTGCCGGCCCGTCGTCGCGTCGCGCTCCCGACGCGCACGAAGAAGGCGAGCGTAGAGAGGATGATGCACCCGACACTCAGGGCTAGAACGTGGGTCCTGCTTGGAATCCGGCAATCGAAGTTCAGGACATTGAAACGTCATCCTCCCCTTCGAAGGGAAAGAAAAAGCTGAAATATACGGTTCAGAAAGAGAAAGTTGGCGACACCTCAAAATCTACGCCTATCCCTCCTGAAAAAGAGGCTTCTTCGCAGCGCCTGGAGAGTTCTCTGAGGGGTCTCTCGAACCTCTCTATTCCCGAAGACATACTTAATTACGGGTTCGATGATCCTGAAGCTCTCAAATTCTCCTCGCCCGCTAGAGGCAATGTAGGAGTTCAACTCCCGGCTCACAGAGACAATACTCCGATTAGCAAAGACAAACGAACGGGTCCGTCGGGGGGAACACTTAGGACACACACGCACATGCGCATTCCATAACATACTTCAAGTCTTTTTAATTCGTGAATTCTCCTTAATTCGTTGTTATCTTCCTTCTATGCAGGTGATATGGGCCGCTCCCACGGACTTGATCGCCTTCAGGGGTCTTCAATATTTCATCACTCCGGACGGGATTCCGGTTCAGGCAGACGCCGGGACCGAGGTGATTACGAAGATAGGGACAATCGCCCTCGCGAGTCGTCTCACCACAAGAAAGCGCACTATCAATCTTCTCAGTCCCGTGATCTTCCTCCTACTGCTGAGCCGGATAAAGAGAAGTCTTTGCAGAAGGGTTATCAGTCTGATGCTGCTCGAGAACAACATTCCAGTTCATCGAGTACGAGGCAAGTTCGAGAGCCGCGTAAAAGAACGGAATTCTCTAAGCCTCCTCCTCCTGCTCCTGCCGTGGACCCGATTGTTGCAGAAAAGATGGTCGACCTTAAGGCCAAGTTTCCGAAAATTTGTTTTGACGGTTTGAAATTCCTCCCGGCCATCCATCACATTCCTGGGCACGTGAAGCAAAGTGCCATTGCATGCAACAATGACGTCTATGTTCAACATGACGCATTCGTGCACTTGGTGGAGAAGATATCAAAAGTATCTGTTGAGCGTCAACACGAGATTGACCGTCTGACTCTGGAGGCTGACAGCGATAAGAAAATCATCAAACTCCAAGATGAAGAACTCGCCTCTTATAAGTTAAAGCTAGAAGCCGCTGAACAAGGTGCAAAAGATACTGCCGAGGCAGTTACTCGCTTAGAGGTGGCTCACAAAAAGGAGCTTGACGAAGCAGTTCAGCGCTGCGGCGCCCTTGCCCTAGAAAAAGACTCTGTCCAAAAAGAAAGGGACGCGCTCGCTACTCAAGTCAAAGAGCTGAAAGAACAACTCTCCAAGGAGAAAGAAGACAAAATAGCCGCTCAGGAAGAATCACAGCGGTATTGTGATGAGATTGTGGCTACCCGGCTCCTAAAGGCAAAGCTCGATGGTGAACTTGCCGGGGTCGAGAAAATGAAGGATGAGGCCCGTGAGGAGGGTAAAAGAATGGCTGAGGAGGAGCTTGATTCTCGCCTTGAGGCGGCCGCAGAGACTAGCAGGGAAGAGGTCAAAAGTATGTTTGACCCGTTGATCGCCGAGTACGGAGCCCGCGTCCTTATGCACCGCGACCTAACATTCTTGGGCGACGGCTACCATGAATCCCTGGCTGAGGCATGGGAGACTCTGATAAAGATCAAGAAAGTCGAATCAGGCTCCGAAGAAATCGACGAGGATGCACTGGTGAAGGAGTTCCTGAGGGGGAATGAGCCATCGGATTTATCCGTAGCATTGGCTCTCTATGGCAAAGGCTCTTCCCCTTCGAAAGAGAAGAATAACGAGGCTGGCCCATCAGAGGCCGACACTACTACTCCTCACATTGCCGCTCCTTATGCTGCTCAATCGGCTGGTCGGTCGACGCTTGATCCATTCGAGCAACATGCTAGTTATGATCCCGAAGATCCCGGACTTGGCGTTCATGTGCTGTCACCTATCCTGGAGGGTGAAACCCCGCGCGCCACCGACAGTCAACCTGATCCTGGTAGGAGATTCTTCTTTCTCTAGAAATAGAAGTGGTCCCGTCATTTTTTAGCAGTGGTTATTCGTTCTAATGCCCACTTCTTATATTTCTCACAGGTTGTTCTGACACTGAGCTAACTCCGAGGAGCGATGACGCCAAGGAGGAAGCGGGGAAAACAAGCGACGTTGCTCACGCAGGGGTAACTCCCGGCCCAGACGCTCAAGTGATCGGGGCGCTTGACGATGACAAACTCGATACCTCGTCTCCTGCCGAAGGAAGCGACGAAGTTAAAATCACTAGCGCCTCTGAACATACTTCAGAGATGAGCATGAAGGATCGTCTTGCCGACGAGGAGAAGAGAAAGGTCAAAGTCAAAGTTGAATCTGAAGTCCTGGAACTTACTGACCCGCGGAATAGACCTTTGAAAATCATTCTCCCGGGCAGGTCCAAACCATTAGATGTTCCGTCTCCTACTCCTGACTCCGTCTCTCTAGCAAGCAAAAAGTCCAAGAAGAAACGTGAGGGAGAGGAGTCGTCGGAAACACCGAAGGCAGACAAGAAGAAGAAGTCGAAGAAATGATCGATGCACTTGTTCAACAAGTTTTTGCTTAAGTTTGTAACAGTTTCTACCTTTCATAACTTGTAGTTTGTATAGGCCCGAATTTTGTAGGAGTGATCTTGTATCCCTATTTTGGACTTATCGAATAAAATTTTAGTTTCTTCTTGTTTGAATGATTCTCTTGTCTTTATTTGGTTTGCTGACACTGTGCTCCGGGGACTTGGAGACTTGAGACTGTTCATACTCTAGTCCGCGCTCTGGGGACTTAGAGTACTCCGCTCCGCACTCTGGGGACTCGGAGATTGGAAATTGTTTATACTCTAGTTCGCGCTCTGGAGACTTAAAGTACTCCGCTCCGCACTCTGGGGATTCGGAGACTGGAAATCGTTTATACTCTAGTCCGCGCTCTGGGGACTTAGAGTACTCCGCTCCGCACTCTGGGGATTCGGAGATTGGAAATCGTTTATACTCTAGTCCGAGCTCTGGGGACTTAGAGTACTCCGCTCCGCACTCTGGGGATTCGGAGATTGGAAATCGTTTATACTCTAGTCCGCGCTCTGGGGACTTAGAGTACTCCGCTCCGCACTCTGAGGACTCGGAGATTGGAAATCGTTTATAATCTAGTCCGCGCTCTGGGGACTTAGAGTACTCCGCTCCGCACTCTGGGGACTCGGAGATTGGAAATCGTTTATACTCTAGTCCGCGCTCTGGGGACTTAGAGTACTCCGCTCCGCACTCTGGGGACTCGGAGATTGGAAATCGTTTATACTCTAGTCCGCGCTCTGGGGACTTAGAGTACTCCGCTCCGCACTCTGGGGACTCGGAGATTGGAAATCGTTTATACTCTAGTCCGCGCTCTGGGGACTTAGAGTACTCCGCTCCGCACTCTGGGGACTCGGAGATTGGAAATCGATTATACTCTAGTCCGCGCTCTGGGGACTTAGAGTACTCCGCTCCGCACTCTGAGGACTCGGAGATTGGAAATCGTTTATACTCTAGTCCGCGCTCTGGGGACTTAGAGTACTCCGCTCCGCACTCTGGGGACTCGGAGATTGGAAATCGTTTATACTCTAGTCCGCGCTCTGGGGACTTAGAGTACTCCGCTCCGCACTCTGGGGACTCGGAGATTGGAAATCGTTCGTATGAGTCTGTACGCCGCAGAGAATAATGTAATTTATCATTCAATTAAGAGATACAGAAACTTCATAGAAAATGTGGCTTCAAGCCTTTATTAACGAAAATCAACTAAATTGCTCGATTACAACTTCAAAAGGAAACTAAGTCATTATTGAAAGGAAACATGCAGAAAACAATATTGCCTAAAACAAGAAAGGGAAACATGCTAAATGTAATAGTGCCGCAAATGTTCACTGTTCCATGCTCGGGGGAGTGTCGCGCCATCAACGGTCGCTAGCTTGAATGTTCCTTCTCCAGGCTTCCGTTCAATGGCGTATGGACCTTCCCAGCTGGGGTTCATGCGTGATGGTACTGGGAAGACTCGTTTCAGAACGAGATCACCCACATCAAAGATTCTTGGGCGGACTCTGCCATCGTAGTAGCGCTTGACTCGATGTCTGTGCGCCGCCGCCCTTAACTCAGCTTCTTCACGCTTTTCGTCGATGCAGTCCAGTGATTCCAGCAAGAGGTTTTGGTTCGTCTTGGGGTCATAGTATGTCACTCGGTGCGATGGAACTTCAAGTTCCACGGGTATTACGGCTTCAGAGCCGTATGCCAAGGCAAACGGAGTGTGGCCGGTCGCGGACTTGTGGGTAGTCCTATATGCCCATAATGCTGTCGGGAGTTCATCTACCCACTTGCCTCCAACCTTCTCCAGACGCTTCTTTAGTATGGACTTGATTATTTTGTTAACGGCCTCGACTTGTCCGTTAGCTTTTGGGTGTGCAACGGCAGCGAACTTTTTCTCGATGCCGTACTTTAAACAGAACTCTTTGAACTCTCTACTTTCGAATTGCGTTCCGTTGTCTATAATGATGGTGCGTGGAAGACCGAAGCGGCATATAATGTTTCGTACAACGAAGTTAATGACTTTCTTAGAGGTGATAGTGGCCAAAGGTTCTGCCTCAGCCCATTTCGTGAAATAGTCGACTGCAACTATCGCGTATTTCGCACCACCTTTGGATAGAGGCAAAGAGCCGATTATGTCGATTCCCCAGATCGCGAATGGCCAAGGGCTGATCATTTGTGTGAGTTCCGTTGACGGAGCCCTCAGGATTTTTGCATATCTTTGACACTTGTTGCATTTTCTTGCGTAGTCCGCGGCATCCCGGTTTACGGTGGGCCAGTAATAGCCATAGCGGAGGATCTTCTTTGCTAGCGTTTGCCCCCCAGTATGGTCGCCGCATTCCCCTTCGTGGACTTCCCTCAAGACTCGCTTTGTTTCATCATGAGCGATGCATCGTAACAATGGGACTGAGAATCCTTTCCGGTACATGGATCCATCCTGCATTACGTACCGCGCAGCCTTTCGAAGGACCTGTCGTCTCTCGCTTCTTCTTTCTGGTAAAGCCCCGGTTGTCAGGTACAGTTTGAATGGGGTTATCCACGAGTCCTTCTCGATCTCTGTTTCCAACACAAGATCGATTTTCATCTCGTCTGCACTCGGGACATGCAAGACTTCCACGGGATACAATCCCATTTGTTGAACATCGTCGGTACTCGCGAACTTAGCCAACAAGTCGGCTTCTTTGTTTTGTTCTCGCGGGATATGTGAAATGTCATAACGCTCAAGATTTGATAGTAGTTCCTGGACCTGAACGAGGTACGGAGCAAGCTTTCGTCCTTTTGCTTGGTAGTCTCCTCGTACTTGGTAAACCACTAACTGCGAGTCACAAAAGATTTCGATTGATTTGATTCCGAGTTCTTTGATAAGCTTCAAGCCAGCGATCAATGCTTCATATTCAGCTTCGTTGTTCGTAGCCGGAAAATCGAGCTTCAGGGCATAACAGATTGATCGGTTTTCCGGAGTTATAAGAACTACGCCCGCGCCGGAGCAACGGTCGTTTGATGCACCGTCAGTGTATAATTTCCATCGAATGGGGGGAATGATGTCGTGATCGTCCGGTTTGATGGGTATGGTAAATTCAGCGATGAAGTCTGCTAACGCTTGCCCTCGGATAGCTCTCCGTGGTAAGTACGCGATATCGAATTGGCTCAACTCGATGTTCCATTTTAGCAATCTTCCAGAAGTTTCCGGTCGCTGAAGTACCTGCCTCAGGGGTTGATCGGTATAAACGCCGATTGAATGTGCTTGAAAGTACGGGCGTAGCTTGCGTGATGCAATCACCAAGCAATAAGCCAATTTCTCAATTTTAGGGTAATTCTTCTCTGCCCCCGTTAAACGCTTGCTAACATAATATACCGGCTTCTGGACTCGATCCTCCCCACGGACAAAAGCTGCGCTCATCGCATGAGGGGATATAGCCAAGTAAACGTACAGCATCTCATGGTCAACTGGTTTAGATAGCATCGGTGGGCTCTCCAGATGTCTTACCAGGTTCTGGAAAGCTTCCTCGCAGCTAGACGTCCATTCAAAATTCCTCTTTCCTTTCTTTATTATGTCGAAGAATGGGATGCACTTGTCAGTTGCCTTGGATATAAATCGACTTAGCGCAGCCACTTTTCCGTTCAAGCTCTGTACCTGCTTTATAGTCCTGGGCGCTTGTACGTCTCGAATGGCTTGGATCTTTTCTGGGTTGGCTTCGATTCCCCTAGCGTTGACGATGAATCCTAAAAACTTCCCTGATGCAACGCCGAAAGAACACTTCAGCGGGTTGATCTTCATTCCATAGGACCTGAGTATGTTAAACATTTCAGCTAAGTCTTGAATGTGGTCGTTTGACTGCCGTGACTTCACGAGCATGTCATCCACATAGACTTCCATGGTTTTGCCCAGCTGGTCCTTGAACATTCGATTCACCAGACGTTGGTAAGTTGCTCCAGCATTCTTTAATCCAAAGGGCATTACTACATAGCAATACAGCCCGACATTTGTAACGAAGCTGGTGTGTTCTTGGTCCGGAATATGCATTGGGATTTGGTTGTATCCCGAGTACGCATCCATGAATGACAATAATTCGTGTCCTGCTGTGGAATCGACCAACTGATCGATCCTAGGCAACGGGAAACTGTCCTTAGGGCATGCTTTGTTCAAGTTGGAATAATCTACGCAAGTCCTCCATTTCCCATTTGCCTTTTTTACTAGCACGGGGTTGGAGACCCACTCCGGGTAGAGGGCGTCGCGGACGAACCCATTTGCTTTGAGTTTGTCCACCTCCTCTCCAAGAGCGGCGGATCTCTCTGGATCCATTCCTCTCCTCTTTTGCTTGACTGGGACGTATTTCGGGTCTACGTTCAACATATGACTTGTGATGGCGGGAGAAATCCCACACATATCAGAATGTGTCCAGGCAAAAACATCAAGGTTTGCTCGGAGGAAGTCGCTAAGGTCTTCTGTCATTGCGGGGCCTAACTGTGATCCGATCTTCAGTATTCGTGAAGGGTCGTCACGGCTAACCGAAATGTCAATTGTTAATTCAGCCGGTGCCGCCTTCTCTTCCCTGGGTTTCTCATCGTCGTCTCTCGGATCTATATCTCCGTAGATCCGAGAACTATGCCCGAGCCAGGGCTCGGGCACTACTTGTCAATTATTCGCGTTGAGGATGCGGACAGGATTGTCCGCACCCTTTCCTTTTTCCCTCCGGTGGGCTTCTCGGAGCTCGGCCACATAACAAGAACGACCAGCTGCTTGGTCTCCGTGAACAATGCCTACTCCTTTGTCAGTTGGGAACTTCAAAGTCAAGCACCACGGGGCTAGTGCCGCCCTAAATTCAGCCAGGGCCGGCCGACCCAAGAAAACATTATATGGAGAGTCCACATCCAAAACTACAAAGGGTATAATTCGTACCCTCCGACGCTCGCCTTGTCCCAGTTCAACTGGTAACTCGACATATCCCACTGCATCAGTCGCATCGCCGTTAAAACCGTGGATACGAGCTTTGGATGGTTTCAAGTCTTTTGTCTCTAGCTTCATCTGATCATATGCCTTCTTGAAGATGATGTTGACTGAACTTCCACAATCAATCAAAATTCTTTTTACATATGCTGGTCCGATTGTTGCAGATATGACCATGGGATCGATGGTCGGAGCCTCTATCTGATCAGCGTCTCTGTTTCTGAACACAATATTGATGCAGCTCAACCCAGAGGAGAAGGCATAAGTCGGTCACGACTTAAGGGAGCGCCACAAGATAACAAAGGCCTAGGTCGGTTACGACCTAAAGGGAAGATTATAAGTCGTACACGATTTAGTTGGAAGCAAGAGAAAGAGAGGACGATGAGTTCGCGACCTAACGAAGGCTTAAAGTCGTATCAACGACCTAGTGTGACTCGGCAACGACTTAAGGAAAATTTCTGCGAGTTAACAAGTCCTTTGAGTCGTCTGAACGACCTAACGAGTCATGCTTTAAGTCGCGAAACACTGGATGCTGTTGATTCAACTGCCGAGTTAATTTCTACCGTTGATCTTAGGTCGCTGATATGGGATGCGCATGTTTTAAGTCGCGAAGCACGGGATGCCGTTGATGTGTCTGCCGAGTTAACCTCTGCCCTTGATTCCCTTTAAACGTTGATTTGGAATACCGCTAAGGTTTTAAGTCGCAGAAACTTGTAACCGAAGAACTTGATGCCGCGTCCATCTGAACCGTTGATTCTTGAAGCTGTGAAGAAACTGTTGTTAGGTCGCTGCCGACCTATGCTAAGTCGCGTACATTCTTAGGTCGAATCATTATAGGTCGTAGGTCGCTCTCGACCTAAGTACTTGTATTTTCTGTTGTATTTTGTCTAAGTTGTGTCGCTGTGTTGTACTGTTATGTCGTAGGTCGTCTGGGTTCATAGGTCGACTATTGTTAAGTCGGAACCGACCTAAATACTTGTAATATTTTTAAGCTTTTTCTGAACTGTGTTGTAAATAGTATGCGACTTATGTTAGGTCGGAGATGTGATAAGTCGGTTGCCGACTTATGACTTGTACTTTTTCTATGTTGGTATGTTGTAGCCTATAAATAGGCAAGTGAAGTCATTTGTAAAGGTTGTTGAATATTGAATAAAATTCTCTTTTGATTGCTTTGTGCTTTCATTCCAAATTGGTAGTTGAGTGTAATCTCCTATCTCCTCTTTCGGTTAATCGAGTGCGCTCGATTCAACGATTGTAGAAGCCGATTCGCGGAATCAAGTGCGCTTGATCAACGCTTGAAGAATTGAAGATCTTTGAACCCGGTATCGTGCGCGATCAACGAGTTCGAGATAGCTAGAGTTCGGTATCTTCGGATCAACGAATTCGGGCAATTCAGCATTCATCAATCCATCGACCGCTACATTCAACGATCTACATCATTTTTGTAATATCCGCTGCGTCAGTTTGGTATCAGAGCTTGTTCTAGCCAATCATAGCTAGATCGAGACTTGGAGGCTTATTCAATTTGAAGTTTGAAGAGAAGCCGAGTTTGAAGTGTTGAGACACGGCCGAGAGGAAGAAGTTGTTCGCATTGATTTGAAGATTGAAGTACGGATTTGCATTGGAAGCCGAAACTTTGTCCATCGTGTTCATCGCGATTTGCTACAAAGTGGAAGTTTTCGATCCATTTCATTTTGGATCAAAATCCGGAAAGTGTTTGAATTTGAAGTGTTGAAGAATTTGTGAAGTTTTCAAGTATGCCGCCAAGAAGAGCTAATCGCCACCAAAACGTAGAAGCTTTGTATCGAAGGGAAGAGGCTGATGAGATGGAGCAAAGAATCAATGAGAATTTTAGTGAAAAGCTTAACGAAGGAATTGGCCGGTTAGAAAGGCTTATGACAGAGATGAATCAAAATCGGAGAAGGGTTTCACCTGAATCTAATCATGGAGGTAGTAGAGTCTCACCGCATTCTAATCGAGACCGAAGTGTTGAAAATGATCAAGGGCGTGGGAGAAACGTGAATGATCGAGAACAGAGGAACGTCGATAGAAGGGATGAAGGTGGAAGGCGAAATGGTAGTAGAGATGTTGGTGGTCAGAATCGACATCGTTATGCATCTGATTTTGAAGAGGAGTATGATGGTGGTAGTATTCAAGGAAGAGGTCAAGGAAGAAACTATTCTGAGTATGATCACAAATGGGAGTCGGGGATGAAGACAGAAATTCCTGAATTCAAAGGTGGTATGCAAGCGGAGGAGTTTCTAGATTGGGTAGCTAATGTTGAGGAAATTTTTGACTTTAAGGAAGTTCCAGAACATCGTAGAGTGAAGTTGGTTGCTACGAGGCTGAGGGGTAGAGCTTTGGCATGGTGGCAGCAAACCAAGCTTACACGTGAACGTATGGGGAAGTCAAAAGTTGAATCTTGGGAGAAGATGAAGAAATTGATGAAAGCAACGTTCTTACCTTACAATTATCAATCTTTGATGTATCAACGTTTGCAAAACTTGAGGCAGGGCACAAAGACAGTTAATGACTATGCTGATGAATTCTATCAACTTATTGCAAGGAATGATATTATGGAAACAGAAGAGCAGCTGACATCTAGATTCATTGGGGGATTGAGAATGCAGATTCAGGATATGGTTAATATGTTCGATCCAAGATCTGTGGCGGAAGCACATCAGAAAGCGTTGGCTTGGGAAAAACAAGGAAGACGAGGAAGTGGTGTGTTTACTAATTCTAGCAATCAAGCAAAGAATGTTGGAGGAAGTTCTAATGTTTCCAAACCTATCAGTAGACCAGTGTTGAAGGAGGTTGAGAAGGCAAAGGTTAACAATGGCTTCAAATGTTACAATTGTCAGGAATTGGGTCATAAAAGCAGTGAGTGTCCAAAGCCGAAGAAACGAACCATGATTGTAGAGGTTGAAGATGAGGATGTTGATGAGGATTGTTCTAGTCCAGTTGAGGAGGATAAGCAGGATATTGCGTCAGGAGACGAAGGCTGTAACCTAATGCTGAGGAGATCGTGCTTAACACCGAAACAGGAAGAAGCTAGTTGGTTGAGGAGTAACATCTTTCAGTCAACATGTACTATTCTGGGGAAGGTGTGTAAGTTTGTGATCGACGCAGGAAGCTGTGATAATATTATTTCAACCGAAGCTGTGACGAAGTTGAAATTGAAGACAGAGAAACATCCGAGTCCATACAAGCTAGCATGGTTGAGAAAAGGAGGAGAAGTGAAAGTGGATAGACGAGTTCGTGTACCATTCTCTATTGGGAAGAAATACAAGGATGAAATATGGTGTGATGTAGTAGAGATGGATGTTTGCCACTTATTATTGGGAAGACCATGGCAGTATGATCGAGCAGTACAACATGACGGTCGGACCAATAGCTACAGTTTTATGTTTAAAGGCACGAAGATTATCTTAGTCCCGAAGAAGAGATCACAAGAAGAAAGTAAGTCAGAAGAAATTGAAGAGCTGAAAACTTTATTGACTTTAAAAGAGTTTGTTAAAGAGGTTGAGGAAGAACCAGAAGTATTCTTGTTGATTGGGCGTGAGAGCAGTGAAGAAGTTGAAATTCCTGAAGAAGTTAAACCAGTTTTGAAAGAATTTGACGATGTATTTCCAGAGGAATTACCAACGGAGTTGCCACCGTTGAGAGATATACAACATCAGATAGATCTTATTCCAGGTGCTGTGTTGCCACACAGACCACATTATCGAATGAGTCCGAAGGAACATGAAGAGTTGCGAAGGCAAGTAGAGGAATTGCTTGAGCAGGGGCGTGTGCAGGAGAGTCTGAGTCCTTGTGCTGTACCAGCTTTATTGGTACCCAAGAAGGATGGGACGTGGAGGATGTGCACTGACAGTCGAGCATTGAATAAGATCACTGTGAGATATAGATTTCCAATGCCGAGGTTAGATGACTTGTTGGATCAAATAAGCGGAGCTACTATCTTTTCTAAGATTGACTTGAAGAGCGGTTATCATCAGATTCGCATTAGACCAGGGGATGAATGGAAGACAAAATTCAAGACGAGGGAAGGATTGTATGAATGGCTGGTAATGCCGTTTGGTCTATCAAATGCACCAAGTACTTTCATGAGGGTGATGAATCAGATTTTTCGACCGTTCATTGGGAAATTCGTGGTGGTGTATTTCGATGATATTCTTATTTACAGTGGGAGTTCAGAGGAACATCTGAATCATCTTAGAGAAGTACTGATGGTACTGAGACAAGAACAATTCTATGCTGCAACGAAGAAATGCGTGTTCATGACGCATAGTGTTTTATTTCTGGGGTATGTTGTTTCAGAGAAAGGAATACAGGTTGACCAAAGTAAAGTTGAGGCGATCAGAAATTGGCCGCAACCCAAGACGATAACGGAAGTTCGTAGTTTTCATGGGTTGGCTTCATTTTATCGAAGGTTTATTCCACACTTTAGTAGTGTGATGGCACCTGTTACAGATTGCATGAAAGGTAAACAGTTTGCATGGACAGAGGAAGCAGGGAGTGCTTTTGGGAAGATCAAGGAATTGCTGACGACTGCACCAATTCTAGTGTTACCAGATTTTCAGTTAGTGTTTGAACTACATACTGATGCATCCAAGGTTGGGATTGGAGGGGTGTTGAGTCAGAAGGGACGTCCAATTGCATATTTCAGTGAGAAATTGTCAGGAGCGAAGATGCGTTACAGTACATATGATGTGGAATTCTATGCTGTTGTACAATCTATTAAACACTGGAGACACTATCTATTTCAGAAAGAATTTGTTCTGTATACTGATCATGAAGCGTTGAAGCATTTACAAGGGCAAGACAAGATTTCAGCAAGACATGCATCGTGGATTGCATATCTGCAACAGTTTACTTTCGTTGTGAAACACAAGTCAGGGGTGACGAATCGAGTGGCTGATGCTTTGAGTAGGAGGAGTCATTTGTTGACTACACTAAAGGTTGAAGTGACGGGATTTGAAATATTGCCAGAGTTATTCACTGATGATCCTTACTTTGCAAAATTGGTTGAAAAAGTCAAGGAGGGAGAGACGGATGACTTCGTGATGGTAAATGGTTTTCTTTTTAAAGGAAGTCGATTGTGCATACCAGAGGGTAGTCTGAGAATGAAGATTATCAAGGAGTTACACGAAGAGGGACATGTTGGGAGAGACCGTACCTTACAGTTGATTTCACAATCCTACTTTTGGCCATCGATGAGGAAAGAAGTGGAGAGGTTTGTTGAGCGTTGTCATATTTGTCAGGTTTCGAAAGGAACTGCGACTAATGCTGGTTTATATATGCCATTACCTGTACCAAGTAAACCATGGGTTGATGTGAGTATGGACTTCGTGTTGGGATTACCGAGGACACAGCGTGGTAACGATTCCATATATGTGGTGGTGGACAGATTTTCGAAGATGGCACATTTTATTGCTTGTAAGAAGACGGCGGATGCTGTGCATGTTGCTCAGTTGTTTTTCAGGGAGATCTATCGACTTCATGGATTGCCAGAATCTATTGTGTCGAATAGAGATCCTCGATTTCTGAGTCATTTTTGGTTGAGCTTGTGGAAAATGGTGGAAACGAAGCTGAAGTTCAGTAGTGCTTATCATCCGCAAACGGATGGACAGACTGAGGTGGTTAACAGATCTTTGGGAAACTTGTTGAGGTGTCTTGTTCAAGATAATCTGAGGAGTTGGGATGTGAAGTTATGCCAAGCAGAGTTTGCCCATAATCATGCTGTAAATCGAAGTACTGGGTTTAGTCCATTCCAGGTAGTATATTCCAGTTTACCGAAGGGACCATTGGATCTAACTGTAGTACCACAACCAAAGAAGACAGTTAAGAAAGCTGCTGATTTTGTTGAAGGGCTGACGGAGTGTCATAAAATCATTCAAGAACGATTAGAGAAAGCAAATGAGAAGTATAAGCGTTCTGCAGATCTGAAACGAAGGAATGTTGAATTTCATGAAGGTGATTTGGTTTATGCCGTGTTGACGAAAGATCGTTTTCCGGTGGGAACGTACAATAAATTGAAAGCACGGAAGATTGGTCCAGTTGAAATTTTAAAGAAAATCAATGAAAATGCTTATAAACTGAAGCTGCCAGATGATGTGTACACGTCTGACGTATTCAATGTCAAACACCTCATACCATATCACGGGGATGAATTTGTTGTGGATGAAGAATTTACAAATTCGCGGTCGAATTTTTCTCAACCTAGGGAGGATGATGCAGCTCAACCCAGAGGAGAAGGCATAAGTCGGTCACGACTTAAGGGAGCGCCACAAGATAACAAAGGCCTAGGTCGGTTACAACCTAAAGGGAAGATTATAAGTCGTACACGATTTAGTTGGAAGCCAGAGAAAGAGAGGACGATGAGTTCGCGACCTAACGAAGGCTTAAAGTCGTATCAACGACCTAGTGTGACTCGGCAACGACTTAAGGAAAATTTCTGCGAGTTAACAAGTCCTTTGAGTCGTCTGAACGACCTAACGAGTCATGCTTTAAGTCGCGAAACACTGGATGCTGTTGATTCAACTGCCGAGTTAATTTCTACCGTTGATCTTAGGTCGCTGATATGGGATGCGCATGTTTTAAGTCGCGAAGCACGGGATGCCGTTGATGTGTCTGCCGAGAACCTCTGCCCTTGATTCCCTTTAAACGTTGATTTGGAATACCGCTAAGGTTTTAAGTCGCAGAAACTTGTAACCGAAGAACTTGATGCCGCGTCCATCTGAACCGTTGATTCTTGAAGCTGTGAAGAAACTGTTGTTAGGTCGCTGCCGACCTATGCTAAGTCGCGTACATTCTTAGGTCGAATCATTATAGGTCGTAGGTCGCTCTCGACCTAAGTACTTGTATTTTCTGTTGTATTTTGTCTAAGTTGTGTCGCTGTGTTGTACTGTTATGTCGTAGGTCGTCTGGGTTCATAGGTCGACTATTGTTAAGTCGGAACCGACCTAAATACTTGTAATATTTTTAAGCTTTTTCTGAACTGTGTTGTAAATAGTATGCGACTTATGTTAGGTCGGAGATGTGATAAGTCGGTTGCCGACTTATGACTTGTACTTTTTCTATGTTGGTATGTTGTAGCCTATAAATAGGCAAGTGAAGTCATTTGTAAAGGTTGTTGAATATTGAATAAAATTCTCTTTTGATTGCTTTGTGCTTTCATTCCAAATTGGTAGTTGAGTGTAATCTCCTATCTCCTCTTTCGGTTAATCGAGTGCGCTCGATTCAACGATTGTAGAAGCCGATTCGCGGAATCAAGTGCGCTTGATCAACGCTTGAAGAATTGAAGATCTTTGAACCCGGTATCGTGCGCGATCAACGAGTTCGAGATAGCTAGAGTTCGGTATCTTCGGATCAACGAATTCGGGCAATTCAGCATTCATCAATCCATCGACCGCTACATTCAACGATCTACATCATTTTTGTAATATCCGCTGCACACAATATCGTCTGTCATCACGCGCTGCTGCTTAGCAGGGGCCCCGTCCTCTACGTTCGAACAACACTCGAAATCCGCATGCTTCAAGGAGCTCGCATATCGTTCCATCTCTTGCCAGTTCTTATCTGCGGGATGAGGTCCGCCGATAATTGTATTTATAACCAGTCTTCCAACAGTCCGGGCAGGTTCCTCTGGATGACGTGGAGCCAGTGCACGACCTGGGTCGGACGTTCCCTGTCCTCCTTCCTGCGAATCCTTCACAAATTCTTGCAACTTCTTTTGTCTGATCAATTTCTCGATAGCGTCATGCAGGTGTCTGCATTCTTCCGTGTTGTGTCCATAGGTTTCATAGAAGCGGCAATATTTCCCAGTCCGTTTCTGTTCTTCAGTTGATTCTTTCGGACGTGGTTTTCTGTACTGAAAAGTATTGCATGTGGATAGGTAAATGTTCTCAAGTGGGGCGTTTAGCGGAGTGTACTCGCTGTAGCTTGGAATTCTCGACTTCCACTTTCCCGCTTCTTTCCTCTTTCCTTGACTCCTTCCTCCGGACTCTTTGGGCTGCACAGGCTTATTCTGGGCGTTGACTTGGACCTTTCCTGAATTGTCTCCAGATTGCTTCACAACAATGTTGCTCTTAATTGACTCTTGGGCAGGTCCCGGTGCCTTGTCTCGTCGTACCCACCTAGCTTCCTCTCTTCTTATGAACTGGTGCGCCTTGGAGTAGAAACGCTCTAGCGTAGTCGGAGGTTTTCCTGCCAGCCAATCTCCGAATTCAGAATCCGGGTCTACACCTCTCATCACAGCCATTAGAATTGCATGGTCGTTGGGATTACTGACTTCAGTTGCCGCAACGTGGAATCTTTGTAAGTACTCCTTCAGCGACTCTCCGGGATTTTGGGTCACACTTGACAGAGACATCACGTCCTTCGGGCGTGTAGTGTGTATCCTGAATTGCTCAATAAACTTCTTTGCCAACTCCTCGAAATTTGATACGGATCGCGGAGGAAGTCGGGTGAACCACATAGTAGCGATCCCAGATAGAGTAATCGGAAATCACCTACACTTGGTGGCATCATTTGCTCTGGCTGAATCCATCATCCATTCATACCTCATTACATGTTGTCTGGGGTCAGTCTTTCCTTCGTATGCAGGAATGGTTGGCATGCTAAACTTCTTGGGGTAGGACGCTTGCAGCACAACATCCGTGAACGGAGTATGACTTCTTGACACTCCCCAATCGTCATTTGATAAGCCCTGATTTTCTTTCATCAGTTGCCTGATCATGGCTGTCAGATCGGGTGTCTGTATGGAAGCTGGGAGGTTGGAGTCAGTTCTACGTGCCTGTCCATGCTGATGCCTCCTTTCCTGGCGATCTGCCAATCGTGCGTCATGAGGTTCAACATTGTTAACATCTTGATGATCTGGAGCTCCCTCCTCCACCTGTACTCCGGTTCGGAGGTTTCCAGTTCTGGCTTGGTCGCGGTCTCCTGCTGTTCGAACAGCAGCATCTGCCCTTGCAGTTTCAGTCTTACGGCGTCTGCGCCTGGGTGGCTCATCAGAAGAAGTTGAGCTGTCAGAAGAGGAATAAGCAGCTGGATTGCCCCCAGCATTCTGTTGCTGCTGTTGAGTGAGTTGTGCCATCAGGTTGGCATTAGCTTGCATCTGTTCTCCCAGTTGTCTCCTGCTTTCCCTAAGTTCTCTCATCAAGTCGTTGAACTCCACTCTGGTGACAACTGGAGCCTGTTCTTGAGCGGCAATCCCTGCACTCGGGATTGCTGGTTGATTGCTAGGTCCTGCTTGTTGCACGCTAGCAGTCTCTCGGGCATCCGCATTAAGAGAAGCTGACCTGGTACGTGGTCTTGCCATTGTAGAGTTATTGGTATGAACTCTGAGTAGGATCAGCGGATGTTCTATAAGTAAGTCGGATCTTCTTTGGGGGATTTGCTCAATCCAGTAGCTTCAAAGCAGATCCTTGAGGTCTGAGAATTCGATTCTCGGTGAAAGCACCAAAGTGTTAGCACCAAAATTGGTCACTAACCTCGTTCAGAAAGATTGTGTAGAGATATAAGTGATGAAAGTAAATTAAACAGAGAAGACAGTCCTAATTCAAATGCAGAAAGTAAGAACACCAAATTTATAGTGGTTCGGCGTAATTGCCTACGTCCACTTTGCTCAACTTTATTGGTTTCCTTTATGACTGATTACAAATACAATTCGTGAATCAAATGCTTGAATGAAGTTGTTTAAGTAGAGAAGATGAGTCTTGAAAATGGCAGAGTCTCCCCGAATTTTCTCTCCAAAAAAGGATCCATTTCACTGTGACCCTGCCCCCCTATTTATAGGCAAATATGGGCTGGACTTCCCAAATGGGCTGGATAGCCGAACGGTCAAGCCTCAGTACAGTGGTCGCTGCATGCCGATCCTGGTATGCCGAACGCTCTGATGCCGAGCAGTCCTTCCCATGCCGAACGATGCTTTCCATGCCGAACGGTCCTTGTGAAGTTGTGCATACTGAATGCCTTCTGAATGTCGAGCGCTCTGATTGCCAAGTTATCCTATCGCCGAGTTCTACTGATGTCGAGTACCTTGCGATGCCGAGTACTCCTATTGCCGAGTACTACGCCGAGTACCTCTGGGTTCCGAGTGCCAGGGGACGCCGAGCGCTCTTGCAGCCGAGTGCCAATTGATGCCGGACACCACTTGACGCCGAGTACCTTGGGATGCCGAGTACTCCTGATGCCGAACACCACTCGACGCTGAGTACTTTGGGATGCCGAGTACTCTTGATGCCGAGTACCACTTGACGCTGAGTACTTTGGGATGCCGAGTACTCTTGATGCCGAGTACCACGCCGAGTACTCCTGGATGTCAAGTGCTTCGCCGAACACTTCTGGATGCCGGCCACTCTCTGATGCCGAGTTCTACTGGATGTCAAACGCTAGCGCCGAGCATTGGTTGTCGCCGAACACTAACTGACGCCGAGCACTACGGATGCCGAACGCTTCTGATGCCGACTCCCACTGGATGCCGCGCGCTTCGCCGAGTCCTCCCGGATGCCGAACAGTCCTTCATGCCGAGTAGTGGCCAATGCCGAGCATTCAGTTGCCTGGTCAAATCTCCAGGAAACAATTTTGATTAATTATTCTTTAATCATTTATTAATAATCATCAATAATAATTTATTAACCCCTTAATTATTGATTGATCAATCTTTAATTATTAAATAATTAACTTTTAATTATTTAATTCACCATTCTCTTAATTATCTTCAATTAATAAATTTACCCTTAATTAATTACCTTTTAATTAATTACATTAATTATTCTTTAAATTAAATCACAATAATTAATTAGCCTTAAAATAATTACACCAAGTAAATAGCTTTAATTTAATTACCCAAAGTAGTTATTTCTTAATTAACTAAAAAAAACATTTAATCTTTGGAACAAAATCATTATTAATCCACAAATTAACTTAAGGCCTTAAAGTCAAAAATCAATTTGAAAACATCGTTTCCTTTTAAATTAATTTCTTAATTAAGCTTAAACTTAATTAACTTAAAAAAAAAATTACTTTAATCCTAATTCCAAAGTTAACTTAAAACATTTATTATCCTACAAGAATAAATCAGAAAAGGTTTAAGACTTGTTTTAATTTTAAATCTAAAACCTGCTATCATACCAAACACTCAACCCCGAGCCACCCTCGTTTCTTTCCTGAGTATTTCCCGAGAAACTCGCATACCTCTTTCCCCCGAGTCTCACACGAAGACCACTCGAGATCATCCCCGAGAAACCATCATCTTCCCAAACTCCACAACAACTTCCTGATATACGTGATACCCCAAATTCGAGTGTGCACGTGCACAAATCATCCACGCCGCCGCCACCTCCGGTGACTCTTCACACACATCGGCGATCCACCACCTGAACGATTCTGACCCACGAACTAACGCCGCGAAGCCCAAAATGAAATCGAGTGTTCTCGAGCTCCACTGGAACGACATCGCAACCTGGAGCCGCCTCATCAACGCATCCCCGACCACCAGACAGTCTGAAACTCCGGCGAAACCCTCGTTGACACTCCCTCTTCCATCCCCCAACAGCCCATAAGACTCGATCAACTCTGGTCGTCGAACGAGATCAAAACAAAACTGTGTCAAAACTAGGTTTAAAAATTTTAAACCTTCGCCGCCGTCGCCTCGTCGAACTGGAACGACTCCAGTCATTTTTCCCAACACCACCATAGGTTTCCCCACCTCCACGCGAAATCCCAGCCATCACAACCCAGTAGATCACCAGAATTTGCCAATGAAATGACATTTGAACAAATTCGAACTGCTCCTTCATTTCATTACTAAAAAATGTGATTTTAATTTTAAAAATCCTATTTTTGATTTAGAAATCTATTTGTAAACCTGAATTCACAATTTAAGATGTTCGAAAATGTCACTTATATTAAGTATTACTGTTCTTAAGTTCCTCCCAGAGCAGATCGACTTTATTTAGCATGAGTTAAATTTTAAAATCTACCTTATACTCAACCAGTCATATTTCGTTTGAAGTTCAAGGCCTAACAAGAATTGGAGGAAGTGTATTTGATTTTTGAACAGGTCTTAAACCTGTAAACTTAGAACAGAGCCTGGTATACAGACATGCACAAACAAGTACTACCTATATACATACATTCCATTCATTTCATACGTGCAAACATCATTCACAACATAAATTCAAAGAAAATCCCAGGTATCACAGATGAAACAAGTTTAAGCTTTTTAGAAAGAAGTTTACTCACAGATAAAAGAACAAAGAGGTCTAAAAGAAAAATTAAAGTTGCTCACCTGTTTTTGTTGAAGCAGAGAAGAACAGAGAACTGCTTTGTTGTTTGAAAACTACAGCTTTGATCAGAGAAAATGGACAGAGCATGGTTTGTCTTTTGAAAACAGAATTCGAAATCTGGAAACATGTTTCCACTTGATACCCCCTGCCCATCACTTGGCTTCACTGTTTTGTTTAGTTGCTTGATGCTTGTTGAAGCTTGTTTAAGATTAAAAATGGAGTTTCATTTTGTATTTGCTTAGCTCGAACTGGACATGGAAAGTGATGGAAGGAATAGCTTACAGGTTGATGTTTTTAAACAGTTTCAGGGTATAAATATTTCCCTTTGCTTGCTAAGTTTTGTTTTCTTGAACGAACTGGAACAATATAGATGTGTATATGTGGAGAGAAGGGTGTTTGTATTTGTTTATACAAATAGGCACGGCTAAAGGTTGCTTTAGAGGTATGGCTGAAGTGATTCAGTTATGTGCTTGTACAACTTTACTTTGATATGCTTTGTACTTTATCTTTTTATTTTTGTTTACTTGCATCATTTTTGACTTCGGCTGATAAGATTATTTTTGGTATGTTAGAGGTGTCTTGCTTTACATATGTGAATTCATTTGCTTTGTTACTTTGTATTTGTTTTGCTTTTTGTTATTTTTATAATTTAAAATGAATTTCATAGTTAATGTGTTTTATTATCTTATTTTATAACTCAAACCATCTTTAACCATCAATTCAAATATATATATATATATATATATTTATCATTTATCTCTAAACCATTTATTTAAGTTTTAAATTCAAATAGAAATATATATATCTACATATATATATTAAATTTACTCGTATATACCTAAATATATATATACATTCAATATACACACATATACTCACATATACACTATTTACAATATTTTAATCTCAAATGATTTATTCAGAATATACTTGGATATCGGGGAAACTCGCTCCATTTAATCAATTTATTTTACTAATTTTATCCAAAAATTTATTTAATTACTCAATTTAATTCAAAAATTCAATAAATTATTAATTTAAATAAATTTAAATTTCAGGGTCATTACAGATTTCAATTGAAACGGCAATTGAAATATGCTGCTGTTAGTTATTTACATTGCTATATATATGCTATTATCTGTAACTGTTCACCTGGGACATCTGACACCATTATCTGTTATTTATATTGATGATATATGCTTGTTATGTTATTATCATATCAGTTGTCACTCTGCAAGTTCCCTGTTAGTATAGAATTCACTATGGGTTGAAATGATACATACCCGAACGATCTATAGAATAGGAGAAAATCGTTATGGGTTGAAATGATAAACCCAAGCGATTTTCATTGAATTGAATTTGGGATTACGGGTTGAAAAGATATATATTCGTATATAATTTAAATTGTGGATTGAAATGATAAATATCCGTATCACTTGACCATAGGGTAGAAAATTATATACAAACACCGTTGGTCTATATATAAATATTTTGAAAATGATTTCTATAGTTTTAAAGAAATAAAGGGTTTTAAATTAAATATTGATTTTTAAAGATTTATTAAAGTTGATTTAATAAAGTTGATATATAATATGTTTAAGTATTTATTTAATATCTATATTTTCAAATATAGAGTTTATTATTATTCAGGTTAGAAGATAAATTTGAAATTGATTTGAAATTTTGTTTATTTAAGAATTTTACTTAAATAAGTTTGATTTGAAATTTATTAAATTTTAAATTTTAAAGATATGTTTTATAACTTGAAATTGATGATTTAGATTTGATTAATTTTAATTTGGAATTTGAATTGATTTGAATCGATTTGTGAAAGTCGGGGAAACTATTTTATTTTATAAAGTAATTTTAAATTATATTTAAAACTATTGATATTTTACTTTATAAATTATTTTAATATAAACTATTTTTAATATAAATCATTTTAATATAAATTATTTTATTATAAACTATTGTAAGTTATAACTATTTATATAAACTATTTTATTTATAAACTATTTTATTATATATACTAATTTTAATATCTAAACTGTTTAAGTGGAATGTGTTATGATTTCCAAAATGCTATGATTTCAAAAGTGTTATGATTTCCAAAATGCTATAATTTCAAAGTGTTATGATTCCCAAAATGCTATGATTTCAAAGCCGTGATTTCCAAAGTTTTTTGATTTTTAAAAGACTATGATTTCGAAAGCGTTATAACTTTGGAAAGTGATATGATTTTTGGAAATGGATATATTTGAAATGGAAATGATATTGTATTGATTTGGGTTTTGAAATGAAAATGATATTTTGGTTTTGAAGTATAAACTATTTTGAAATGACTGCGGTGTTATAATAACGTTTGGTTGTTAAAGAGACCGGGATCAGATATGGGCATACACTCTGTCGATACCGAAAACTACTTTAACAGCCGTGTATGCGGTGGAGATTCCAGAATGAAGTAGGACGGTGGCGACGATCCTATTGAGGTATGAACGTGGACCCGACTTCCATGAGTTGGCATAAGGTGGCTAAAACAAGAGCGATTCTCGGGCCAATGAGGTAGCACCTCTGATCGGATGCATTTCTTCGATACATTTCTATTACTTTGCGATTGATTTGGTGGCCACCCTTTGATTTTTGATTTGGGAGTGTGTTCCGAGGTGGGCGGTAGTGGCTGCTATGCGTTTCCATCAGCCCGAATGCGTAATTGGTATATCTACCCTGGCATTGCCTTGTTGTGCCGTGTCACCTACCATATCAAGCTTTACTACGAGTTGGGTTTTGTGCCGTAGCCTGTGGAGTATTGAGGGTAGCTCCCGATCTGGGAGTATGCTGGTACTTGATAGACTACTGGGACTATTATGTGTTAAGGTGGAAAATGTAAAGCCTTAACGCTATTTAAAAGTAAGTTTATTTTATATTAGACATTATTATAATAGCGTATATTACTACATAGTAGATAGTTTAACGGATCCTTAGAGGATGGTTATCCCAAACATCCTTTGAGTTACTTGTATTTCAGTTGATATTTCACTTGAGTTGGATTTATTGATATAAGAATGTTAATCCTGACTCGAGTGTTTTGTGTTTTGCTTTACGCTCGGGTCAGAATGAGTGTACCAGTGTTCGAGACTCACCTTTGGAGTTGGAGCTTCGCTTGGAGATCCAGCTATATCTATTCAGCTTGCAGTTATTCAGTTGATTCCAGTGATGTGTTCAGATCTTGTATTTGACTATTGTATTCAGACATCTATGTATTCGAGACTTATGTTGTATCTTGTTTAACTCTGTTATATATATAGTAGCTTCATGAACTACCATCCTTTTGTTTCTGCTGCATTATTGTTATATTACTCCGTGTTTGTAATTCTGTGATTATTTATTTACTGTATATTCTGAGTTTTGCCAAATTTTATTTACAATCTATTGTTTTGAATTATTCAAGTCCGACATGTGTTGATTTATTGTCGATTTGAATGGTCCAAAATAGTGGGTCATTACAGTTTGTATTAGAGCTCTGGTTTTAGGCAAAACTTAGCATATAGAGTAAAAATTAATTACGAGATCACTTATGTTCGTGCTTAAATCTTTTCCTTTTGATTCGGTTTCCTTTGAATCTTGGAACTCACCCACTTGTTCTGAAATTCGTCCTTGTCTTTCTTATTCGGGTTCATTTGGATTCTGGAGCATTCCATAACTCCACTTCGATCGATCTCTATAATAAATCGGTGGTCTCGACAATCTTTGAATAATCTGTAAAGGGGTGAAACTCCTTTACGATCGGTATCGATTCACCGGAGATTTCTGTATTCCCGGTTTACGATGCGACTATCTTTTGCTATACCCGAATCCCATCTCTGGCGATCAAATATCGATTTGCTCTAGAATACTACCTCGATCTTATTTTGAAGTCACGGTTGACCCGGTTAAGGTTGCCCGAGATTTATATAAGTCTATCCATTCTTTTCTCTCTTGAAATCTATGTATTCCCTAACGAGCCTATCTTCTAGTTGAATTCTTTGGTTAGGATCCCTCTATATTTGGATCTCTATCTTTGTTTTGAAGTCCATTCTGGAATCATCGTGTGAGGGAGTGTATTTGTAATTTATATTAAAATGTTTTATAGTGTGTTGTTTGAGTTGTTATGCTGATTTGGGGTTTCGATCGATTCGTCTGATCAACGATATCGATAGAAATTTTAAAACACTTGAACAGAGCAAACTGACACAATATTATTTTCAAATTTGGTAAATGAAATAAATTTGTATGATCATATTATAAATATATAAGTAAATATTTCTGGAATTTATAAGTTAATTAGATTGTTTTTTTAAATGATAATATTTGATTATCATTTATTGTTCTATAATGAGTTTATAAACATGGTTTTTAAATTGATTTGAAATTCAAATGAATTTAAAGCAGGAATTTGAGAATTTAATTTCCAGTAATTTCGAACTTTGGCTTTAAAATTTTAAAGTGCATATTATTTAAAGTATTTTCAAATAGAAATCTTGTTTACAAAAGAATTTTTATATGCTTCAATCAGTGCTCTTCTCTTTTGTCGCTGAAAAATAATTTTGGTGATGGCGGCCGCATCATCAACATTCATTTTCGAGTTTCAGAGTGGAGAGACCTTTCTGTAGCTTTGGTACGGGTTTGTTTTGGAAAATAAAATGATTTAAATTTCTAAATTATAATTTGATTTACAATATATATATATTGCTATATGATTATAGATTTGATTTGATATATATAGTATTATCTATAAAAGTGGTTTGAAGTTAATTGGGAACCAAATTCTTAAATTTATGTTAAAGGTGTTTTAATTATAAAATGAAGCCAAAAATTTGAATAAATATTTAAATTTGAAATTGTGACGACCCGGAATTTTTGTATATTTGAAATGTGAATATTTAATTTATTTTAAATATCCGAAGGTTAAATTTTAACTTTAATTTCAAATATACAGTATTTATTTGGATAATTAATTATTAAATTTAATTATCGGGATTGGGTAAAATATTGAATCTTGATTTTAAGCCTGTTAAAAATAGTTCAAAGGTTTAGAAAATTTATATTGTTAATACTGAAGATGATAGAACTTTTAAAATGGAATTTTAAAGAGTTTTGTTCAGTTTTAAAAATATATCGTTGAAATTGAATTTAAAAATAGCCGTCCGAGGCACAGTCTCGGAATGCGACAAAACCAGTTCTATTGGATCCGTAATATTCTATTATTATTGATTTCAATTTTCGTAGCATTCGAAGTGGTTGTGTGATCGTACGGTATGTAAACGTGCAGAAATTTATATAAAGACGTTTGGGATTTAAACAAAATATATTTCTTAGGCTAAACCCATCTTTCAGCCGTATATTCCATCACGTCGAAACTTTTCTCAAATTACTGTAATTAGTTTCCTTCTTCCTTATGATATCAACTATCCTGAATTTACGCTACCTACTCCCCTGAAATTGCGCTGTTCTCTCGTCCACAATAAAATAACATAGCCGACTAATCCTATCTCCCTTCTTATTCAAAGCACGTAGCCCTTCTTTTCAAAACCCATCTTTCTTCTCCCCTCTCTCTCAAATTTCAAAATCGCAGAGAAAAAGAAAAAGAAAAAGAAAATCAAATCAATCTTCGTTCGAAATTACATTGGGACCGATCGAAATCACGGCCTCCCTGTTCTATCGCGATCTCCTACTCTTCTACCTCAAGTATTGCTCGATCGAAAATGAAGGAAGATCGAGTGTGTGCATCTCGCGTCGATTTCGAGGCACACGAAGCACGGGGGATGGGCTCTACCCTGACATGGCTGCGAGATGTTTGTCAGAGCGCGAGTAAGTTCGTGGAGGCAGCGTGGTATTAGGCGAGATTGAGGTTGCGATTTGCGTTTGTCGAGATGGCGGTTGTTCGAGTTAGGGGAGAAATAAGTCGCGAAGTCAAAGGATTGGGGAATCTCACGATTCCAGCTCGGGTCGCGGCTGTTGGAGTCGCGATAGGACGAGCTAGAGGCAGATTTCGGTGCTGTGGCTCTGGGGGTCGATGGTGGGATTGCTTCGCGTAGTCATCGTTGTTGGGGTGTGGCTCGTATACAAGCGCGGCGACTATCTGAAGGGAACTCGACTTGGAAGGGGGTTGCGATGGCTTCTCGTTGTGTTCGAAGTCTAGCTGTAGGATGGGTGTACTCGGGTTTAAGCAAGAAGGTAACTAAATTTTATTTTAGTTAAGTAGGTTTAAACTCTGTGAATTTAATTTGTTTATTTATCAATTTTCAGCATATATGTATATAAGGAAAAATAGTTATAGTAGGGTTTATAAAGATTTGATTTTTAGGTATAAGTAATTTCAAGCAGGAAATAAAAATGAATATTTTTATTCTACTAGTTTAATTTTAAAATAAATGGGTTTGAAGATTTAACTATTTTAGTTACAAAAAGAAATTTGTTTACAATTGAATAAATAAGTGGTAATTTATTGTTCGGTAAGTACTGATAATAATAAATTGTTTGATTTAAAATACAAGTGTTAATGAATTTATCGAATATTTATTCAAGGTCTAAAATCGAGAAAATACAAGTCAGAATGGAACGGGTGTGGAATAGACTACAAACAAAATCAAAGGTGAGTTAATCTCACTCAGTTAGATTTAAATTTAAATGGTTAAATTTAAATAATTGATTGAATGGTTGCATTGATTGAATATGCTATACTATATATAGTAGTATATACCAATATATATATATTGGCATATGTATATATTGGAGTTGTTGATATTCCCGCATTATATAGCGGATGAGACCCTATGCGCCGCATAATAGCGGATGATATTTTATAAACCCATATACCGCGATATTCCACCTTGAAGTGGAATTGGTATTGTGCTAACGTCCGTGGATGCAGGGAAACAGGTTGGAGGGATCCAACTGGATTCCTCAAAATATTTAATTTTTGTTTAAATATTCTGTGATATGATTGTTGTTATCCTGTGATAATTTATATTGGATAATCTGGTTGGATTGAATTTCCCAGTATAATGAGTTATCAAAAGCAATTGAATTGGATTTTTGGAAAAATATAAAAGAGTAAAATTAAGTTAAGTAATTCTAGTGAATTCGAATAAATTAAATATGGAAAAGAGGAATTTTGAATAAATAGAGAAATGTTGAATTTAAAGAAGACTTATGTGATGTTATTTAAAGGGATAAAAATTTATTTTAATTCAATGTTTAAATGTAATTAAAAAGAGAAGGAATTTGGGAAATCTGAAACTTGTGTTTCGGTTTAAAGATTTTAAATCATAATGAGAAATAAAATCTGAAAGTTAATGTATTTGGGAATAAATGGATTAAGTGAGGAAATTTATTTCAAGGTAAAATAAATTGGAAAATCAGTTGTAAATTGATTTAAATATTTTGGGATTCGAAATTTAAAGAGAAATGAGATTTTGGAGATATAAACTGGGTTTATAAAGTGAAATGGAATATAAGAGGATATTTGAAATATAAATTCAAGGTGGGAATTTATAAAGGGATATGAATTGGTTTAAAAATAAGTGTTGATTTATTTTTAAAGGGATGTGAAGAGAAATAAATATTTGGAAATGTATTCCGTAAGCGGAAACTGTTTGAAATTGTTTTCAAAAGGAGTTTGAAAATTTGGAAATATATCTTGGAAAGATATTTGGGCAAATAAATAATGTGGGAAATTATTTATTATGTGATGGTTGCTTGTGGATGTTAATTGATAGTTAAATAACCGACTATCAATATTGTCCAAATGCGCTGATCGTTTCGAAGAGACCGGGATCGAGTTTCCGTATACCGGGATTCTAGGTCTGGAGACTCGAATACCACTTCGATCCGGTTTGTACGTTTCATGTAACGATTTCGGAGTCGAAGATGGAGCAGTAAAGTGCAAGGGCTAGTCGCTACTAATCCCGAGGATATTTCCAAAAATGGATGTAGTAGGAGTAGTGCCTTCGGTTCCGTTCAAACCCAGGACGGACTTGTATGGACGAATGCTTGCGAAACATCGTCAGCGGACGATGGGCATTCTAAGGGATATGTTCTCTAAAAGGTATCGTTTAGCCTCGAACCTCATCAACCGGGAATGACTGAAAATCAGGGGTTATGCAGCATGGCTTCGTGGGTAGCTCCCACTGGAGGGTAAGGTCATCCCTGTCTAGATGTCCCTTTTATTTCGGCTTAGTGGTGCGGTTGCTGATCCCAACCGTGGGGTGATTTTATTCGGGATCATCCAGTAAGGGATGGTTCCGGCCTTGTGTTGCAGGGGAGCGGGCGTACTCCTCGGTACGGTGATCTAGGCCACGTACTGTGATAGGTGGTACCCCAGTGCCTAGTCATTCGTTGGAAATCCATTCTCCCTACGTGCCTGTACGGTTTTGATTGTGCCCAACTATTGTTGAAATGTGAGATGCAAGCATTTCAGCTAGATTCTATTTTACTTTCTGTAGACACTATTATAATATCAGAGGATTTTGATATAAAGTGTTTTAGCTATCGTAAGGTAAAAACCCGACATGTTTATTTGTGGCGTGGTCTTACGAGATGCTTTTATTTTCAAAAGGATTTTTGAAACTTTAATAATCAATTGAGTGTGATTTTCTCACGCTGGTATTCCAGACTGACTCGGGTATTGTTTTATATGATGCTCGGGTCAGACCGAGATAAACAGGTTCAGGATATGATGCTTTGAAGCTCAGGAGACGAGCTGGATGTCGATACGTACTCCCGTACTTGTTATTATTTTTCCGCTGTGTATTCAGTTGTATGTTATGGATGTTGATGTACTCTGATGATGTATTCTGATGTATTGTATAAACAGATATAGTTTTTGATTTGTGTAAAGATCTGTTGATATATTATATTTTATTCCGCTGCGATGGTTAGATTCTGTTGTTGTTTTCTATTTTTCTTCTTCTTCTACCTCTTCTTTTTTTACCCAAATGGTCCGGTTTTTCGTGTTAGAAAAACTCGGGTTGTTACAGTGGTATCAGAGCTTAGGCTAGCGATAACCTTGGCTCTGTTGGGAATTTTGAGAGTACTAATAGATATGAGCGCGTATTTGTTAGTGGATATAAAAATGATTTTATATTGTGTTGGTTGATTTATTGAGTGGCATATGAACCTTCGTCGGCACAGTCTGGACAACTGTATCGAAGGGGTTTCTAAACACTTGAATAGAACAGTTCGACACAATATTGTTTTAAATAGGGTGAATGAAATAATTTTGCCCAAATTATTTTGTATATAAAAGAAATAATTATTTGAAATTATTATAGTTATATATTTGGATGCTTGGTTGTTAGAGAATGACAATAATGAGTTAGTCTCATTATTGAGTAGAAATTGAAACTTATAACCTAAGTTGAAGAATAAATTTATATAACAAAATGAAATTTGAAATATAGACTAAATGAAATTTATAAATTGAGATAAACTTTATATACAAATGTGAATTACCAATGTGATTTATAATCAAATGAGATTAATTCATAAACAAATGAAATTTGTAAATGTAAATGGTAAAAGTGACTTATAACTTGAAATAAAATGTGATAGAATTCCAGAGTAATGTTTGGATATAAAAATTTGATGGATTTTGAATTTGAAGTTTGGGGAAAGATTTAAATTCCTTTGGATTTAAAAATAGTTTTTAAAGGTTTTGGGGAAATAATAGTGATATTATTTCATGAATATTTTTGAAATTGAATTGAAATCTGGTGGGATTTGAGATTTAAAAATGTTTGAAATGTTTAGAGTGATAAAAGCATTAAATTCTCTTTTGGTCGCTGGAAAATAATTTCGGTGATGACTGCAGCATCATTGATATCTATTTTCGAGTTTCCAAAGAGAAATTGCTACCAAACTGTTTTAAGTTGGAATAATTGTGAACTGGGTTGGTTTTGAAATTCAAAAGGGAAAATTGTTTGGTAAAAGCAGATTGTTTTAGAAATTGGGATTTGAGGTGATATACCAGATATGTGTGAGTTATTTATGGATTCAAAATGGTTTTGAAATAAAACCGGGCAATTGGATTCTGGAAATTCTATTTAAAATATAAATGTGGAAAATTAAATGAATTAACAATATAAAGTATAGAATGAAGTTGATTGAAATAAGAAGGGAATGAAAGTTTAATTCTGGGATTATAGTTATGAGATGAAAATAACTAAATGAGTAATATAAGCTGGTAGATAAAAGAGTTAGAGAACTTGAAGGTAAATGAATTGTAAAACTTGTATAAAATTGTATCCTAGAATTAAAATTTAATTCGAGTATATGAAGGTGAATAAAATATATTTGAATTTAACTTAAGATAAGTTAAATAAAAATTGAGAATTGGAATTGAATTAAATATAAGTAAGTTGAAGTCGAATTGAATTGGATATAAAGGTAATGTAGAATGCTTATAATTGTGTAAAGAAACTCATATTCTTAAGTTCTTAAGTGTAATAATTTGAGATTTGATTATAAAGATGAAAATGGACTTAGATGAATAGCCCCAGGTCTTAAGTAAGTAAGTTAAAACTTATGAATAGAAATGAAATTGTAAGTCATAAATGGGAATTCATTTCTTTGAACCATTAAGAGTTATAATTTGAAATTGTAATTATCAAATGGAAACGACTAAGATGAGCAATCTTAATTTTTAAATAGATCCAAACTTGAATTATAAAATAAATTGAACTTAAGAAAATTAAGTGAAGTGATATTTGGAATTAAAAAGCAAGTATTTAATTTTAACCAGCGAAGGAACTAATGAGATAATAAATTAGTTAATGAAATTGGATTAACATAGTGATGGTTTAAATTGCAAATGAATCCAAATAAGTAAAAATAAATTGGAAAGGGCCTGGTTATTAATAAAATAATTCCAGATGAATTGAGTATGGAAATTAAAATTCATAATGATTGAGTGAATAAACCAATTATATTAAATAAATAAATGGATGGAATTTGATTAAATAAGAATCAAATGAAAGATGGAAATAAAACTTTAAAGGGTTGGCTAAATGGAAAATAAACTTAAGTTATTGACTTAAGTAAATGTTGAATGGAAACTGAACTCAAACAGAGGAGTGGTTTAAATAAGTTGAGAAATAGTTATTGAATGAATTAACTTGAATTGTTTTCGAGCTAAATAAAATTCAATTTTTGGAAGTTGGAGATGAATTGAATTTAAGGAAAAAAATTGGAAATAAAGTAGTAAATTGAAGTAAGTTGGAATTCATATGAAATGGGAGTTCAATTTGAATATATACACTTCAGTGGTGAAGTAGTAAATAAATATAAGAAAAATTTATATTGGACTTAAGAATTGAAGAATGGAATTCTTAAGAAAGTTGGTATTGGAAATATACTTAGTAATTTTGGAATGGAAAAAAAATATATATATACTAAGTGAATAGTTGAATGAAGACTAAAACTGAAGTTGTGAAATGGGATAGTTGTGAATAAGGGGATAACAATCAAAATGAATGTGAATAAAAGAAAATTGATATAATTGGTAATCAATTGGAATTTATACGTAAGATGTATGTATATTATTTTATTCGCATAGCTATTTGGTCCAGATGTCGAACACAGAATTTCGAGATAGTTTTATCGATCCGAATTAGGATTTTTCACTCGATTTTCGACGGCGAGCCTGGATATGGATTGTTGATTGATTCTGGAAATTCTCTATCATAGTTTGTGACTATGCAAGGAGAATGACGGTTTCTGATCAAGAAACCAGATCTGAGTCCGCACTAGGAAGTCGGGTGGACGATACTAGTTCGGAAGTGGAATTGTGTGATCGATTGAGCGATCGAATGTGATATTGCGTACGGATGATATATGTGCATCGTACGGGCTTAAGTAAAGCAAATATTGAAAATTTGTAAAGAAAAGTATAAAATGACTTTGGGATTGTGATTGAATATTATTGCTTAGTAGGATATACAGGTGTATAAAAGCAATGGATAAATTGGGATTTTTGATTTAGAAGATAAAATTTAATGGCCCGACAAAAAGGTATGTATTTGAATTTCTATATGAAATTTGATTGGGTTTTGGATCCAGCCACTTGGCTTTTTGTTTTCTTTTTGAGATTGGGAGGCCGTAGAGCCATTTTGTAGTAGTACCGAGCTAGCCGCGCAAAGGAGACGCTGGCGAAATTTTTCGGAAATTTAGGGAGTTAGAAAAATTTTGGGAAATTTTGATAATTCAAAATTTGAATTCAAATTTAAATTTGAATGGATAAGTAGGTGGTATGGGTTGAACTTATGAATAAGTTTGGGAAGTTAAAAGATGATTAGTGTATCATTAATAAAAGATTGTTTGGGTATTGTTAAAACTGTTTGAATTTGGGAAATAGTTAATGGGGATTGAATCATTCTTCCTAACTAGTAATTTCGGGGACGAAATTCTTTTAAGGGGGGAGGAATGTGACGACCCGGAATTTTTGTATATTTGAAATGTGAATATTTAATTTATTTTAAATATCCGAAGGTTAAATTTTAACTTTAATTTCAAATATACAGTATTTATTTGGATAATTAATTATTAAATTTAATTATTGGGATTGGGTAAAATATTGAATCTTGATTTTAAGCCTGTTAAAAATAGTTCAAAGGTTTAGAAAATTTATATTGTTAATACTGAAGATGATAGAACTTTTAAAATGGAATTTTAAAGAGTTTTGTTCAGTTTTAAAAATATATCGTTGAAATTGAATTTAAAAATAGCCGTCCGAGGCACAGTCTCGGAATGCGACAAAACCAGTTCTATTGGATCCGTAATATTCTATTATTATTGATTTCAATTTTCGTAGCATTCGAAGTGGTTGTGTGATCGTACGGTATGTAAACGTGCAGAAATTTATATAAAGACGTTTGGGATTTAAACAAAATATATTTCTTAGGCTAAACCCATCTTTCAGCCGTATATTCCATCACGTCGAAACTTTTCTCAAATTACTGTAATTAGTTTCCTTCTTCCTTACGATATCAACTATCCTGAATTTACGCTACCTACTCCCCTGAAATTGCGCTGTTCTCTCGTCCACAATAAAATAACATAGCCGACTAATCCTATCTCCCTTCTTATTCAAAGCACGTAGCCCTTCTTTTCAAAACCCATCTTTCTTCTCCCCTCTCTCTCAAATTTCAAAATCGCAGAGAAAAAGAAAAAGAAAAAAAAATCAAATCAATCTTCGTTCGAAATTACATTGGGACCGATCAAAATCACGGCCTCCCTGTTCTATCGCGATCTCCTACTCTTCTACCTCAAGTATTGCTCGATCGAAAATGAAGGAAGATCGAGTGTGTGCATCTCGCGTCGATTTCGAGGCACACGAAGCACGGGGGATGGGCTCTACCCTGACATGGCTGCGAGATGTTTGTCAGAGCGCGAGTAAGTTCGTGGAGGCAGCGTGGTATTAGGCGAGATTGAGGTCGCGATTTGCGTTTGTCGAGATGGCGGTTGTTCGAGTTAGGGGAGAAATAAGTCGCGAAGTCAAAGGATTGGGGAATCTCACGATTCCAGCTCGGGTCGCGGCTGTTGGAGTCGCGATAGGACGAGCTAGAGGCAGATTTCGGTGCTGTGGCTCTGGGGGTCGATGGTGGGATTGCTTCGCGTAGTCATCGTTGTTGGGGTGTGGCTCGTATACAAGCGCGGCGACTATCTGAAGGGAACTCGACTTGGAAGGGGGTTGCGATGGCTTCTCGTTGTGTTCGAAGTCTAGCTGTAGGATGGGTGTACTCGGGTTTAAGCAAGAAGGTAACTAAATTTTATTTTAGTTAAGTAGGTTTAAACTCTGTGAATTTAATTTGTTTATTTATCAATTTTCAGCATATATGTATATAAGGAAAAATAGTTATAGTAGGGTTTATAAAGATTTGATTTTTAGGTATAAGTAATTTCAAGCAGGAAATAAAAATGAATATTTTTATTCTACTAGTTTAATTTTAAAATAAATGGGTTTGAAGATTTAACTATTTTAGTTACAAAAAGAAATTTGTTTACAATTGAATAAATAAGTGGTAATTTATTGTTCGGTAAGTACTGATAATAATAAATTGTTTGATTTAAAATACAAGTGTTAATGAATTTATCGAATATTTATTCAAGGTCTAAAATCGAGAAAATACAAGTCAGAATGGAACGGGTGTGGAATAGACTGCAAACAAAATCAAAGGTGAGTTAATCTCACTCAGTTAGATTTAAATTTAAATGGTTAAATTTAAATAATTGATTGAATGGTTGCATTGATTGAATATGCTATACTATATATAGTAGTATATACCAATATATATATATATATTGGCATATGTATATATTGGAGTTGTTGATATTCCCGCATTATATAGCGGATGAGACCCTATGCGCCGCATAATAGCGGATGATATTTTATAAACCCATATACCGCGATATTCCACCTTGAAGTGGAATTGGTATTGTGCTAACGTCTGTGGATGCAGGGAAACAGGTTGGAGGGATCCAACTGGATTCCTCAAAATATTTAATTTTTGTTTAAATATTCTGTGATATGATTGTTGTTATCCTGTGATAATTTATATTAGATAATCTGGTTGGATTGAATTTCCCAGTATAATGAGTTATCAAAAGCAATTGAATTGGATTTTTGGAAAAATATAAAAGAGTAAAATTAAGTTAAGTAATTCTAGTGAATTCGAATAAATTAAATATGGAAAAGAGGAATTTTGAATAAATAGAGAAATGTTGAATTTAAAGAAGACTTATGTGATGTTATTTAAAGGGATAAAAATTTATTTTAATTCAATGTTTAAATGTAATTAAAAAGAGAAGGAATTTGGGAAATCTGAAACTTGTGTTTCGGTTTAAAGATTTTAAATCATAATGAGAAATAAAATCTGAAAGTTAATGAATTTGGGAATAAATGGATTAAGTGAGGAAATTTATTTCAAGGTAAAATAAATTGGAAAATCAGTTGTAAATTGATTTAAATATTTTGGGATTCGAAATTTAAAGAGAAATGAGATTTTGGAGATATAAACTGGGTTTATAAAGTGAAATGGAATATAAGAGGATATTTGAAATATAAATTCAAGGTGGGAATTTATAAAGGGATATGAATTGGTTTAAAAATAAGTGTTGATTTATTTTTAAAGGGATGTGAAGAGAAATAAATATTTGGAAATGTATTCCGTAAGCGGAAACTGTTTGAAATTGTTTTCAAAAGGAGTTTGAAAATTTGGAAATATATCTTGGAAAGATATTTGGGCAAATAAATAATGTGGGAAATTATTTATTATGTGATGGTTGCTTGTGGATGTTAATTGATAGTTAAATAACCGACTATCAATATTGTCCAAATGCGCTGATCGTTTCGAAGAGACCGGGATCGAGTTTCCGTATACCGGGATTCTAGGTCTGGAGACTCGAATACCACTTCGATCCGGTTTGTACGTTTCGTGTAACGATTTCGGAGTCGAAGATGGAGCAGTAAAGTGCAAGGGCTAGTCGCTACTAATCCTGAGGATATTTCCAAAAATGGATGTAGTAGGAGTAGTGCCTTCGGTTCCGTTCAAACCCAGGACGGACTTGTATGGACGAATGCTTGCGAAACATCGTCAGCGGACGATGGGCATTCTAAGGGATATGTTCTCTAAAAGGTATCGTTTAGCCTCGAACCTCATCAACCGGGAATGACTGAAAATCAGGGGTTATGCAGCAAGGCTTCGTGGGTAGCTCCCACTGGAGGGTAAGGTCATCCCTGTCTAGATGTCCCTTTTATTTCGGCTTAGTGGTGCGGTTGCTGATCCCAACCGTGGGGTGATTTTATTCGGGATCATCCAGTAAGGGATGGTTCCGGCCTTGTGTTGCAGGGGAGCGGGCGTACTCCTCGGTACGGTGATCTAGGCCACGTACTGTGATAGGTTGTACCCCAGTGCCTAGTCATTCGTTGGAAATCCATTCTCCCTACATGCCTGTACGGTTTTGATTGTGCCCAACTATTGTTGAAATGTGAGATGCAAGCATTTCAGCTAGATTCTATTTTACTTTCTGTAGACACTATTATAATATCAGAGGATTTTGATATAAAGTGTTTTAGCTATCGTAAGGTAAAAACCCGACATGTTTATTTGTGGCGTGGTCTTACGAGATGCTTTTATTTTCAAAAGGATTTTTGAAACTTTAATAATCAATTGAGTGTGATTTTCTCACGCTGGTATTCCAGACTGACTCGGGTATTGTTTTATATGATGCTCGGGTCAGACCGAGATAAACAGGTTCATGATATGATGCTGTGAAGCTCAGGAGACGAGCTGGATGTCGATACGTACTCCCGTTCTTGTTATTATTTTTCCGCTGTGTATTCAGTTGTATGTTATGGATGTTGATGTACTCTGATGATGTATTCTGATGTATTGTATAAACAGATATAGTTTTTGATTTGTGTAAAGATCTGTTGATATATTATATTTTATTCCGCTGCGATGGTTAGATTCTGTTGTTGTTTTCTATTTTTCTTCTTCTTCTACCTCTTCTTTTTTTACCCAAATGGTCCGGTTTTTCGTGTTAGAAAAACTCGGGTTGTTACAGAAATAGTCGAATTTAAAAAAAAAAATTGTATAATACCCAATTTCATTCTAATACAACTTACCTAAATCATTCAGAAGTTGAATATGAAACTGAATAATTTACAATATAAATTAATGATTAAGTGATTTTATAGATAAAAATTTGAGTGTTATAATAAATGTTATACACTTAAATTTTATTATAAAGTTGTTAATGGAGATAAATAGAATAATAAGTTAATTGAATAATAGATGAGACAAATAAATTTGTTTTGAAGGAATTAATAAATTGAAATTAGATCAACTTATGCTAATACCTTGAATTTAAGTCAATTATTGAATATAAATTAATTTAAACTGAAATTTATATGGTTTAAATTAATTTATATGGTTTAAATATATGTAATAAGATATATATTAAGTGGAATAAATTTAATAATAATTTGGAATAAAAGAATTAAATTTGTTGAATAAAATATGAGTATAATAAATGATTATACAAATTGATGATTTAGAAATTGTTAATTGAGGATGACTAGATAATAAGATAATGAATTTAGAAGTAGATAAATTGATTTAACTTATGTGAAATCAAATGGGTAAAACCAAATTGTGAATATTAATTAATTTAAATTGAAATTTATAAGGTTTAAATTAATTGTTAATTTGTATTTCAATCTATTTTATTTCTGGTTGTTTATGTTCTCCTACCTCATTCCTTTTCGGGGACGAAAAGTATTTGAGTGGGGGAGAGTGTAACGACTCGGAAATTTTAACTGGTTTTATTATGTAATTAACTGGTGATTTAGTGAAATTTTAAAAGATAAAATTTTGAAATATAAATTTGATATTTGGAATATGTCTGTTTAAACATAACAACTAGTAAATTTTCACCTGATAATATTGAAGTTTATTTTATTGTGTAATTCTTTTTCAATTTAAATCAGTTAATATTTGATGATAATAAAATATTTTTCCAAACCCGAATATCTTTATATTGAAAATTTGTAAATCATCTTCTGAGTGAGACGTTATATTTGGTTTCTCCAAATTTTGACTGCTATTGCTCTGTTTATCTTATTTTCGACAAATTGGCAGCATTTCCAGTACCAATTATCGACTTTTGATTTGATGATCATACCACTGATATTTGTATATCATTTTGATCGTCTCGTCGTGCTGATCTCTTCGGTATATTCAATTTTGTGTTTTGAAGACCAATATACGGTGGAATCTGTGAATCTGATAACCGTATCGGTAACCATTTTCAACCTTTTGGATTTGAACTTATTTTGTATTTAGATTATTTATTTAAAATGGGCTAGAATGGTAATGGTCATTTGAATTAACGTTAGAAATTGAAAGGCCATCGGCTGAGCATGCACGTTCATTTTGCGTCAAAACATTTACCATTGCCTAACCGTTATTATTCTGCCTCTTCAATTCTTTCTTCATCTTAACTTTTTTTTCTTCTTTTTTTCCTCTGCCAATTCTATTCTGTTGGACGAATTCTCATCACCAAACTAAGGCCACTACCAACCCATCTCTCTCCCTATGCTACCAACCCATCCTCCTTCTTCCAAATGCCTCACCGAACCAGCCCATTCGGCGTCAATCCCTTCAACCCCTCCTCTCCACCGAATGAAGCTGTCCACCGAATGAAGCTCTCCACCGAACAAGCTTTCCACCGAATGAAACTCTCCACCGAACAAGCTGTCCACCGAATGAAGCTCTCCACCGAACGAGCTGTCCACCGAATGAAGCTCTCCACCGAACAAGCTCTCCACCGAATGAAGCTCTCCACCGAACAAAGTTCTACCGGTCCACTCAACTTTCTCCGCCGAACCAAGGGAAACCGGACCAAATCCACCAGGCCAGATTGCATCAGCCCAAGCCCACCAGTAGCTATATACATCCAAGATCCCTGCTCCCAGCCTCACTCTATAAATAGAGAGGCAGGGGTACAACAATGGGGGACAAGTTTGAGAGCTCAAGCACGGAGAGAACTTTCAAACAACTTTCTTTTACTTGTAACAAAGCTTTGTACTTGTAATCTAAACAAGAGAAGAGAAATAACATATAAAGTGGACGTAGGCACATTCTGGCTGAACCACTATAAATCTGCGTGTCTTTTTACAGTTTAGCCCCTGCTTTTCATATATTTGCATAAGACACCAAAATCACTAAGAACAACATAAAATCTACTAAGTCATACAACTTTGAGGTGTTTGTCCATTTATTGTGCAAACATTTTTTGTGCTTTCATTGAGAGCTAGAAGCTCGAAGCTTCAGCTTCTTCCACTTAACTTTTTTCCTAACAGCATCATCCACCGTTCGGAAAACATGCCTCCCAAGCAGAAAAAAGATGTTAACAAAGGAAAAAACATCGCTTCCAGCAGTCTTCCAGATCCAACGGTCACGGATCAAGTAAATCATCCTCCTCTAGCGGCAGTACCGAATGAAGGACAGGCTAATCCGACCACTCCTACCGTAGAACAGCCCGCAGCAATTACTAGGGCAGATCTAGACAGGGTTGTGGTTGAAGTAACTAATCGCTTCACGTCCCAGCAGGAAGCCTTGGTGGACCATCTCATGTCACGCTTAGGGGATGCTGAAGAGTCCAACCGCAACACTGAATCATGGGGCGAGTCCCAGTCTGGAGGGTCTTGGAGACAACAAGGATATTCCTTCTTCGAAGGACCTAACGGCAGAAGCAGCCATGGTAGGAGTCGAGATCGAGCACAGCTCGAAGTTAGGCCTGAAGAAACGCTTGGAACCGAACCCCACGGGGGAGGTACAGGGCGGAGGTCAACTGTAGCTGAGCCTGTCATACTGCCTAACCACGGAAATGCCAGTGACCGGGGCCGAGCTAGAGTCCAGCCCGAAGTTGGACCCGAGGAAGTGCTTAGATCAGAACCCAGCAGGGGAAGATCAAGGCAAGGGCCAACTATGGCTGACCCTAGCATGCTCCCAGAAGACCAAAGGCAGCCACCAGAAAATATGAGGAATGATAGACGATACCATCCCTACAGGTCATTTGGACGGAATCAATCCCATAGAACAGAACCAAACTCGTTTCTATCTGCTCCAAATTCTGATGAAAGGATGGCACGCTTATTCAGAGAGTGCGTCCAACGGGAGCAAAGAGATCGAGGGATAGGCACTAGGGTAACCAGTCCTTTCGCCCGCAACATCGAAATTGCTATCACCCCCCGAGAATGGAAGATGCCAACAATGGAACCTTACAAAGGAACCTCCAACCCCGTTGTACACTTACAGAGATACACACAACATATGCTCATGAGTGGAGCAACAGAGGGAGTACTGTTCAAATGCTTTCCGCTCTTCTTAGCAGATCTCGCTACCTCCTGGTTCTGTCATCTACCCCAGGGATCCATCAGCTCGTGGGAAATGTTGAAAGAAAAATTTATCAGTCAGTTCCGCATTCATGTGGAGCAACCTAAGGACGCTTATTCCTTATCCAGCGTCAAACAGAAACCTGGAGAGAAACTGCAGCAATACCTAACCCGATTCAACCCCGCAGCAGCTGCAGTCCAAGATGCCGATGAGAAGCTTATCCTAATGGCCCTCTGTAGTGGTGTGCATCCGGACACTAAATTTGTTAGAAGGTTGACAAAAGAAAAACCAGCTACTTTACCCTATTTCTTCCATGAAGCCGGGAAATATATGAGGCTTGAGGATGCTGCCGTTGAGGGGCAGTCAGGACAGCAGAATAAGGCAACTCACAGCAACGCCCCTACTATAGCAAGGGATGCTCGAAGAAATGATTCCAGAGACAATGTTGGGGGCAAGAAGGGAGAAAAGCGCCTATATCGGCCAGGACCGAGATTCGACACTTACACTCCTTTGAACGAGACCGTCGAAAATATCTTCCTTGCCACCCAAGGCGAAGTTAGGTACAAACGCTCACCATACAAGAAGGAATCAGATAACGCGTAGAAATTTGGAAAGTTCTGCCGCTTCCACGAATCTCACGGGCATGATACCAATGAATGTCATCATCTCCGGGATTTGATTGAGGAACACATCAGAAGGAAGAAACTGGAACGCTATGTAAAAGGTCAGGACCGAACTCCAGCTCCTGCCAATGAAAACCCAAGGCTACCCTCACCGGAGGCCGGTAGAGGAAACCACAACGCTAGCGGCTCTAGTCAAGAGAAGATAGTGGTCCATACCATCTCGGGAGGACCACACATCGCAGACAGAAGCTGGAAAGAGATGGAAAGATATGGAAAGTCACTTAGAGACAACAAAGACTCTATCAATTCGGTTATAGAAGAACGCCACCCGAAGCGGAAAGAAAGTGATGACATCACATTCGGTAAGCGTGACCTAGAAGGAAGGCAATACCCTCACATGGATCCTATGGTTATCTCTGCCCGGCTCGGTCCCGCCGAAGTTTACCAAATCTTAGTGGACACTGGAAGCTCAGTAAATATCCTGTTCAAACATGCCTTCGAAAAAATGAAATTATCAATGAAGGATGTATCTCCCTGCGATAAACCACTACACGGTTTCACTAGAGATGCGAAGATGCCCCTCGGGAAACTAGACCTCTTTGTTGAGATTGGAAGCCATCCCCGCTCCGTTGTACGAAAACAGACGTTTGTGCTAATAGAAAACCATTCGGCCTATAACGCCTTCATAGGAAGGCCAGCCTTGTCTGACTTCCAAATTGTCCTAGCCCCATGGTGCCTAAAAATGAAATTTCCAATGGACAATGGAGTAGGAGAAGTAGAAGGAGACCAGGACGTTGCTCGAGACTGCTATGTAACTGAACTTCACAACAACCACAGGAAGGATAAAGGAAAGGGTGTAGAGGTTGCCCTCTGCACGAAAAGTCTAGAAGCATAGCAACTAAATAAAGCCCCTCCTCTTCGATATACCAGCGACCCTTTCAATGAATTAGACCCTAGGGACAAAGAGGAGGAGGCCACCGCCGAGCCTGCAGAGGCTATGGAATTTGTATCCGTAGACAAGCACGACTCAAGTAGACTATTGAAAATTGGGTCCCAACTAAAAGCAGAGTTGAAGGAACAACTCATCGATTTTCTCCGCCACAACTTGGATGTATTCGCATGGTCACATGCATATATGACCGGAATCTCCTTCGACGTAGCATGCCACGTACTAAACATTGATCCTACCAAGGCGCCCGTAAAAAAAAGAAAGAGAAGTATGGGGGCAGAGCGATCGACAGCCCTCGATGAAGAAGTAAAGAATCTACTCGCCAATGACTTCATACGAGAAGCCATCTACCCGGAATGGATCGCTAACCTGATGCTGGTAAAGAAGGCTAATGGGAAGTGGCGAACATGCATTGACTTCTCAAACCTAAACGACGCCTGCCCAAAGGATTGCTACCCACTTCCCCGAATCGACCAACTTGTAGACAGCACAGCCGGGCACGAGCTCTTATCTTTTATGGACGCATACTCAGGGTATAACCAAATTCCCATGCATGCTCCCGACCAAGACCACACTAGTTTCATCACCGACCGGGGTTTATACTGCTATAAGGTAATGCCTTTCGGACTTAAAAATGCAGGGGCCACCTACCAGCGCCTCGTCAACAAGATGTTTGCAGGGCTAATAGGGCAAACTATGGAAGTATACGTGGATGACATGCTGGTGAAGTCAAGGAAAGCCGACGATCACGTAAGCCACCTAGGCGTGATGTTTCAAGTACTTCGCTAGTATGGAATGAAGTTGAATCCTCTAAAATGCTCCTTCGGAGTGTCATCAGGAAAGTTCTTAGGATTCATTGTCCATGCCAGAGGGATTGAAGCAAAGCCTGAACAAGTCCGAGCCCTAAAGGATATCAAGATACCTTCCACTCGAAAGGAAATGCAAAGTCTGAATGGAAAAGTGGCCGCCCTAAGCCGATTCGTCTCCAAGGCAACGGACAAGTGCGTCCCCTTTTTCGAAGCTTTAAAGAAAGACAAAGGAAAGTTCGAATGGACTGACGAATGCTTAACCGCTTTCCTTAACTTAATCGAACACCTCCAGAAACCACCGGTACTCTCGACTCCAAGCGAAGGCGAAGAATTATACCTATACCTTGCTTTGTCATCTCACGCCCTGAGCGCCGCCTTGGTGAGAGAAGACAATCGCACGCAGCAGCCAGTTTACTTCGTCAGTAAGAGGTTTACAGGGGCAGAAGTCAGATATCCTAATCTTGAGAAGCTAGCATACTGTTTACTAATCACATCAAGGAAATTGCGTCACTACTTCCAGTCCCATTCCATCAAGGTCCTGACCGATCAACCACTGAGGCATGTACTCCATCGTCCCGACACTTCTGGGCGACTACTTAAATGGTGCATTGAACTAAGTCAGTATGATATCACCTATCGCCCTCGCACCGCCATCAAGGGACAAGCCATGGCTGATTTCATTGAAGAATTCACTACCAACGAAGATAAGGAGCGATTGGAAATAGCAGAAGACATCAAGTGGAATCTCTTTGTGGATGGTGCATCAAACGAACAAGGCTCGGGGGCAGGGGTAGTAATAATCACTCCCAGTGGAAATAAGCTACATTATGCTATAAGGTTGGAGTTCGCTGCCACCAACAACGATGCGGAATATGAAGCAGTGATAGCTGGATTAGAAATTGCCATAGAAATCGGAGCCAATTCTTTGTGTCTTCATAGTGATTCCCAACTTATTGTTAATCAAATACTAGGAGAATTCCAAGCTCGAGAAGAACGACTCATAGCATATTTATAGAAGACCAAGTTACTTCTCAGCTGATTGGACCACTACTTAGTCAAACACATCCCTTGGGAAGAGAACCAAGAGGCCAACGAATTGGTAGAGCAAGCAAGTATGAGAGACATCGCCATCTTCGGAGCAGTAATCATCTCAAAGCAACTGACCCCAAGTTTTGAGCAAGTAAATCTGATAGCTGCAACCGAAGAAGCAACTTGGATGACTCCCATTCGAGACTACCTACAAAGTGGCACACTGCCCAACGGCCGTAACAAAGTCTAGAAAATCTTGAGGAAAGCTTCCCGCTACACAATACAAGAAGACACCCTCTATAGGTGTGTCGCTGGAAGGGAAGCCAAGGAAATCTTATCCAACATTCATCAAGGAAGCTGCGGAGATCACACCGGAAGGCAAACTTTATCAAAAAAGATACTTCGATATGGATATTTCTGGCCCACCTTAAGCAAGGACGCCTTAGATTTCGTCAGAAAATGTGACAGATGCCAGAAGTTTGATAAAATTCCACGGCTACCAACAACTGAGGTTACTCAAATGACCAGCCCATGGCCCTTTGCAGTATGGGGAATTGACTTAATCGGCAAACTACCAATGGGCCGAGGCGGGGCCAAATATGCTATAGTGGCAGTCGACTATTTCACCAAATGGGTGGAAGCAGAACCCCTGAATAAAGTATCTTCTGCAAAAGTTATTAATTTCTTGATCAAAAATGTTCTGTGCAGGTACGGAGTCCTATTCAAAATCATATCAGACAATGGACTTCAATTTGACAACGAGGAATTCACCAACTGGTGCCAAGAGCACGGAATTCACAAAAGCTTCTCATCCGTAGCGTATCCCCAGGCAAACAGACAAGTCGAAGCCGTCAACAAAATCCTAAAAACTCTAATAAAAAAGAAACTCGAAAAGTCAAAGGGCGCTTGGGTGGATGAACTCCCTATGGCACTGTGGGCTTATCACACATCTTTCAGAACATCAACAGGGCATACTCCTTTCTCTTTGGCATACGGATCGGAGGCTATGCTCCCAGTTGAAACCATCGTACCTTCCCACCGTAGGATCCACTATAACCCAAAAGAGAACGAAGAACTCCTTTACATGACTTTGGATCTAATTGAGGAGAGAAGAAATGATGCAGCCCTCAAAGCAGCAGTCCACGAACAAAAAGTGGCAGCACAATGCAATTCCAAAGTCAAGCATCGTACCTTACGAGAAGGGGATCTTGTCCTCAAGCGAATCTTTCCTCGCCCCGGAGCACTAGATCCAATCTGGGATGGTGTAATTCATAAAGATCTCCACAATGGAGCTTATATTTTGTCAACAGTGGACGGGGAGGTGTTCCAGAGGGCATGGAACATCCAACACCTTCGTCGATACTTTTCTTAACTTGTACTGCCCATATGAAGTGAATTAACAAAGAGAATCAGTGGACGTAGGCATTTTCGTGCCGAACCACTTTAAAAAAAACTTGTCTCTTTTTAACTTGTTCCATCATATCTTGACTGCTTGTTAACTTTATCCTTTTCTGTTGAACAAAATCCTGTGCAAATAGCATTTTCATTCAAGACGCTCCACAACGCGACTTCTCCTGGACAAGACCTAACAGGTACTATACGAATCTATGCCCTCTCCAAGGAGACACTTTTGCTCCGGCATCCCTCTGCTGCGGGTTAACTCATTGCTCGCGACGGCCCTCAAAGCCAACTGTAATGAGCCGATTATAAGCCACCGAGAAGGCCGACTATAGCCGAGGCAGCTCATTACGGCGTTCGGCTCGCCGGCAACTGTGAACCGATTATAAACCCCAACATAAGGTGTGGCCAGCTAGGGGTAGTTCACGGTTGACGATCGGCACCCACGCTAGCCGACCACATTAAATCGAATAATACCCACGATTACGGGCCATAATGGCCCGGGTAGTTACTGTGCGCGATCTCGGCTCCGATGTGTCTTAAGTGCGGCTGTGGTAAAAAAGAATTAACTCCCCGCGGAGGCGTAAGATGGGTGACAAATGTCTCCAAGACCCACAGCTAGAGAAAGTGACTACAAAGCCCGTTTGCCACGAACTTAAGCACATCAAAGGCCTTCCGTGATTGGAAGTTTTACTATTTCACATATTTCAATTCTATTTAAAGAATTTTTCTCCTATCCTTTGTAAAAATCCCTGAAGTACAGGACACAGAGTAGAAGATACTCACCAGCAGGAATGGGAATTCACGGTTGGATAGCAGGACATTCAACTGAGCTCCATTCTTGGTCGTACAAAAATATTCAAAACTGCCATCTACAATTAGAACATGAAAGGAGGTATTTTCTTCTTTTATACAAATTCCTGACTATAATTTATTCATACATCGCACTAGCATTATAAGGCATGAAATTATGCTTTAAGCAAGAACTTGGCATTAAACACAACTGAATTACAAGCATATGCATAGCTATATTTCTCATACGACATGTCAAAATAGCAAAAACATTCAAAAGACGACAAAATCAGCTTAAGTTAAAGAATTACACATCAAGAATAGAGCTATTTATTACAAGTAGCAAAAATTACAACCTAAGAGTCACTCTACTGTTTTAAGACTAACATATGCAACCATGTCAAGTCCACAAAAAGAATTTTCCAAGTCCAATCAAGGAGCCGGCTGCGTCGGAGTATTGACCTTATCCTGTTGCCCACCTGTTCGGTCAGAGAATGGAGTCGTTAGTGATAAGCAAACAGAGTTAACAAAAGAAGAAACTAAAGAAGAAAAGGTTACCAGCAACTTCCCCTTGATCATCTTGGTCGTCATCCCCTTCTTCCACGCCTGCCTCCTCAGCTGCAAACAACCGCATCCCCTCCTTCACCGCTATCTTCTCCTCCTTGGTGAACTGAGCGGTTACCGTATCCATCCTAAAGGCCGCTCCACCCTCCTTATCCGCCTCAGCCTTGGCCTCCTCTAAAGCCCTGAGGTAAATCCTAGGCATAACCCGGGGGTAGTCGTCCATCCAAGATAAGCTGCCCTGCTTCCAAATGCGAAAGTACATATCCTGCAGCATATCATCCATCATCCCCTCATTTTCCTCAAACTCTCTCATACGAGCCTCAGAAACCGATAGCCTTGCAATGGCAGCATCCCTCTCCAGTTGGTATCGTGAGCAGTCAGCCTGAAGGGACCTCCTCATCGCCTCCATCTCCTCCTTTAGCATGACCTGAGCAAGCTCTGCAGCTTCAAGCTTCCCCGACAGCTCCTCTACCTGCTCGAGATCCGCCCTCCGAACGTCGTCCACTGTCGAGATGGCCATATTTATCTGCTCCTTGCAGGCAGCCTCCATCTTTCGCAATTCCGCCTAATTACTAGCCTCCTCCATAGTCTTCCTCAACCGCCCGGAGGCAGCCTCATGCTGAGAAATCTGAATGGCCTGATCAGCAAGTTGTTTGGCCTGGTCCGAAACCATCAATCGTAGTCGGATGTTGGCACTCCCAATCTCCTCTCCAGCCTTAACCAGCCGGGCATGATGCCCCATCAGCTTCCTAGTCTCCTCCGCCACCCGATCAATGTTAGCCTTGGCCTCCTCTCCCATGGTAACTATCCGAGTAGTAAGTAAATCGAGATCTAAGGACTTGGCCTCATCAAGCACCCGTACCATGGGATTGCGGGGAAGAAGGTGCTCACCGGTAACCTCGTCAAAGGTAATATCATGGGAACTTGGATCCAGATTAGGATGACCCGCAAATGGATTACGAGCAAGCCAGGACGATCAATCTGAGTAACGGTAGGATTTTTAGACGGGTGCGGAGAAAGTGCGAACTCAGTATCCTCCTCCGTGATATCATGAAGAGGCTGAACTGGGGGCTGAGGACCAAGTGAAGGTTCGGATAAGGGATGACACCTTTTTCTCTTTTGAATACCCTCTTCAATAACCCCGAGAAGAGGACGGTAGTCGACTACATCCCCGGAACGGTGGGTCGAAGGCTTCGGCTTGGCGGAAGCTTTGGAGAGCTTGTATTGTTCAAGCCTGTGCCGAAGATCTGAGGCCTTGGCCATTTTACCTGCTCCTTATATGAGGAACAAGTGTCACAAGCTTACATTGATCCATAATTCGAGAAACGCAGTAAATTAAAAGTTAAAAGAAGAAAGGAAACACATTAGTTATACAAACCCTGGGGAGGAGTAGGATACTGCAATGAGTCCTGGATTTCATTCCAGGACGGGAGCGGATCATAAAATATTCCTAATTCCCTATCATAAATGGAGCCTGCAGGAGTCAAAAGTTCACCTTGAGTCGTCGGAGCCACCTTGGCTGGAATAGTCTGAGAAGACTCGCTTGCACCGGTCCCGGCCTTGTCAGCTTTCCCAGATTTCTCTACCAAAGCCGGTTCTCCGTCCAGCCCCTCGAAAGCTTGGTGGAATGCATCGTCCGTCCACTCCTGAATCTCGCCTGCTTGCCCAGGAAGCAAGGCCCCGATGCCATCGCCACCATCGCCACCTTCCCGGTCATCTCCACCCTCACCTCTCTCCTCCTCCACATCTCCTTCCCCAGAGTAAGTGGACAAGTGCTGGGGGAAGGACCATCCGACTTCTTAAGCTTCTTACCTCCGACCACTGGAGATTTTGAGAAAGGTTTCCTCTTGCCACTCTCTACTGTGACACCTCCCTTAGCTTGAGCAGCCGCCCTCTCCTCCGCCGTTTCCCTCTGCTTGACTACTGACTGCTGTGGAAGGATCAAATTATACTCCAGAAGAGTCGCATTTCTGATCAGGTAAGCAGCCGATCTATCTCTCCCGGGGATAGCTTCTATCTCAGCCGCCATCTGAACCAGGCGATCAGTCTCCACAACCGCAAAGCCACCTGTCGCTAGCAAGAAATGAAAACGTATGAGAAGAAGCATCGCAACCAGAATGGAAATTATAAATAAAGCATCGACTTACATCCAGAGGTGAAACGTCGAATAGAAACAGAGTCGTCCCTGACGAAGAACCACTCCTTCTTGAACATGATGTACTTAGAATACAGATCCAAGACCGGCTTGAAGGTTACAGCTGACTCCAAGCTGATGTATGGGGACCCCTTCTTATAGCCCCTCAGATTATATAAGTACCGGATCTCCCGGTTGGAAGGAGCACGCCCATACTTTCTCTGAAAGATGACGAAGAGGCTCACCAGTATAGTATAGGAATTGGGTTGAAGCTGGATTGGGGCCACCTTTAGATATGTAAGAAAGCTGACTACCCAAGCATTAAGAGACGGGATGGCACCGCACATGCAGTGGTATCTGCTGTAGGCAAAGTACCCTTCGGGAGGGTCATATGGCATAACTTCTCTCCCTGGCAACAGCATGCGCGCTCTATCTATTCCGAATGAACGAGAGATGACATCGAGCTGCTCTTCCTTAAGGGAGCTGGGAAAGCAGTCGGGTGGGGAGTTCAGAAGCTCCTGAGGGCCGTACCCGTCCACTAGTGACCTCGGGGCGGGTCCGTGACGCTCTGGTCCTGATTGAGCTGGGGGCAACGCAAAAGACTCTCCTTCGCCCCTGGACTTCTTTTTGTCTGATCGGGTTTCCACTCTTTGAGACATTTATCTGCAAACACAAGGAAAAGCGTGCTATTAGAACAAAGGATGTAGAAGTATAAAACAAACACGTAAAGTTTTCAAGTTTATCCGGTACGAAGTTCATTCGGCACTCAGAGTACACAGGTTCATTCGGTGCTCAGAACACTAAAGCTCATTCGGTAGTACGACATAAAGGTTCATTCGGCGGCAAAAAAGATCTCACCTGGTTTGTATAACACTTTGATTCGGCTAAACACCTTGATTCGGCTGGCACTTTGGTTCGGCAAAGGCACCACTTTGGTTCGGCAAAGACAATACTTTGATTCGGCTAAACACCTTGGTTCGGCAAATAACGAGGGAGTGGTTCGGTTGATAGAAAAAACGATGGCATGAGCCCCATACTTATAGGCGAGCACGAGATGACCGGACCAGACGGCTCAGCCCTTAGGATCGAATGGGACTGTCCAATTAACAAAGCGTGGCATACACTGGCATATGCCCCACTTTGGGGGGCAAGTGTTGGACGAATTCTCATCACCAAACTAAGGCCACTACCAACCCATCTCTCTCCCTATGCTACCAACCCATCCTCCTTCTTCCAAATGCCTCACCGAACCAGCCCATTCGGCATCAATCTCTTTAACCCCTCCTCTCCACCGAATGAAGCTGTCCACCGAATGAAGCTCTCCACCGGACAAGCTGTCCACCGAATGAAGCTCTCCACCGAACAAGCTGTCCACCGAATGAAGCTCTCCACCGAACGAGCTGTGCACCGAATGAAGCTCTCCACCGAACAAGCTCTCCACCGAACAAGCTCTCCACCGAATGAAGCTCTCCACCGAACAAAGTTCTACCGGTCCACTCAACTTTCTCCGTCGAACCAAGGGAAACCGGACCAAATCCACCAGGCCAGATTGCATCAGCCCAAGCCCACCAGCAGCTATATACATCCAAGATCCCTGCTCCCAGCCTCACTCTATAATTAAGGGGGCAGGGGTACAACAATGAGGGACAAGTTTGAGAGCTCAAGCACGGAGAGAACTTTCAAACAACTTTCTTTTACTTGTATCAAAGCTTTGTACTTGTAATCTAAACAAGAGAAGAGAAATAACATATAAAGTAGACGTAGGCACATTCTGGCCGAACCACTATAAATCTGCGTGTCTTTTTACAGTTTAGCCCCTGCTTTTCATATATTTGCATAAGACACCCAAATCACTAAGAACAACATAAAATCTACTAAGTCATACAACTTTGAGGTGTTTGTCCATTTATTGTGCAAACATATTGAAAGGGACGCGGAAGATGATCTTAAGGCTATTTAACACTAGAGGGGGGGTGAATAGTGTTTTAAGAATTTCTTTAAAACTTCTTTGATTTAAATTGATTTAACTAACTTAATGTAAATACACAATCACAGATCAAATCATAGAATCACAAACAGATGCAAATATAAATAAAAAGCAAGTAAAGGAAAGAACACACCAGGAATTTTATACTGGTTCGGTGTTACCCTACATCCAGTCCCGCACAACTCGTACGGCTTTCTATTTAATAATAATCTCGATTACAATCCCTCGATTCCAAGGCAACGAGGTACACCCTCCAGATTCTCAGGTCTCTGGGTAGAACCACTTGATTCACAGGACACAAGTTCACCCGATCGATTTCCAAGGACACGATCACACCTTTATAACCCTAAACAAGTTTCTTTGAGTACAAATGTATCTATAACTCTGATAAGCACTGAGATTCTTTGAAGATAGTGGCAGAGAATCAAACTAGAGATATTCTGGTTTGATTCACTTAAGATTTCGGCAGAATATGGATAGGACGATTAGAAAATAAGATAAGAGAATAAAGAGGAGAGAAAATAAAGAATGTAGTTACTGGAAAACGTCCATAACAGTCTCTATTTATAGAGAATGAATGGATGTGTCCATTCAAAGAGATTTAAACGAATAGACACTTCTTTTGAAAACAACCTTTGCTATAACGGGAAGCATGTCGACATGACGAGTAACTATGATGTCGACATGGTCTATTAAAAATGATGATTTGATTTTCTTTGAAAATGATGATTTAAAACATATGCAACTTTATTCAAATGGACTCTATGTATTTGTATAAGGTATTTAGAAGTAGAAATACTTATGAATATATATATGTATATATACTAAAATATATTTAAAATCAAGGTAAATAAACTAAAGTAAATATAATATTAAAATAGATTTTGAGGCTAAAATATCAAGGACAATTTTGAAATCAAAATATAACAAAATGATAAATATGATTTTGAGGCTAAAATATTTTTGGAAATACGAACGAAGGTTTTTCTTTTGAAAAGGAATATTTGAAAATCATTTTATGAAACAAGAGATAATTTTGAAAATCATTTTGAATCAAAATTAGTGGATAACAAAATAGGGCTACTATCCGTTCCACTAGATATTTCGTGAGTTCCATCTCACTAGGGTTCCATCCCTTTAACAAGAACGAAGTGGATTCCATTCCACGAGTAAATTGGATAAAAAAGAATGATAGTGCTTTCAAGGAGTTTTAACAAATATCTAACCTAACTATATTATTTGTCTTGAACTCTTGAATATCTTGAATCTCATGAGTCTTCAATCTTGAACTCTTGATCTTTGTCTTCTTTACTGTACAGTCTTCTTTTGTTGATACCTGCATATAGATTTCCTGCACATATATATTTTATAACACTTCTATAGTTGTTGTCATCAAAACCATTATCCTATAGACTAACATTCTCCCCCTTTTTGATGATGACAACCTTTGTTTATAAAATATTTATATTCTCCTTATAACTCTCCCTAAATCTAATAACTCCCCCTTAATCTATGCCTAACTAACCTATTTTATACTTCTCCCCCTTTGTCATCAACAAAAAAAATGACATTAACTCCCCCTAAATCTATGATATTAATGATAGTGTTATCATTAATGATACTGAAACTAGATATAACAATGCTAAATATTGTATACTCAGAATGATATATGAGTAATATGAGAATAATAAGTGTAACCACAAATTATTTTATTCATATCACTATATACATAAATGTTAAATGAAAAGAAAATGCATACAATAAGTAGACAAATCAATCAAACATAAGCACACCTATTTATGTCTTATTACATAATCAATATAGTAAGTTATCATAAATCAACCATGTTTAAAACCAAATCAAGTATTTCAAATCAAATCAATTTTTAAACCAAATCAAACAAGTTAAATGTTACGTGGAACTTCAACCCATCCCTCTTTTCCAAAGATGGGATCCGCTTTGATTACTTCCCAATCTTCATCGTCCTGGAGCAATGTCTTCGGTGGATTTACTTGGAGATCCTCTTTGTTGAGAGCGGAGATCATCCATCGTAGTGCATCGAAATGCCTTTCTTGTTCCTTTATCATCTGCATTTGACTCAGTTCTAAGTGCCTCTGATTTCGTAGAATAAAAGTAAGAATGTCTTTGAAGGATTTGAGAGTTTCTTCAAGATTATCACTTAGATTTGAAGAGGATGAAGCCATTTTGACGATAAGTAAGAAGGAAATAAGTAGATAAGAGTAGAGAGAAGTTATGAGAAGTTTTCTGGAAGAAAATAGGACTTAAATAGACAGGAAAGTCGTTTGAAATGAATAGACATAAGGAGTTATTTTGAATTTCAAATTGAAATGTCCATTCAGAATATTACCAGTATATGTCGACATGACCTCTATACAGTATGTCGACATACATAGCAGATTTTGCACATCTTATTTTTGAATTTTCAGTGTATATACATATGATTTATATATATATTACTTGATATAAATAAGAGTAACAGTAAGATAAACAGAGAATAAGCTTCATTTCATACTAGAACAGAGAAGTTCATGAATTTCATATAGAAACCATAAAGATACAACTTTCAATATACCAAATTTCATTGATATACAAAAAGTAAACTCTAGAAACTAGTAGATGAGGATGAAGATGATGAGATATTAAGCTTCTTGTTGACTTTGGAGAAGAACTTGTTCATAGTATTGGACATTTTGTCCAATTTTTTGTTTACGGAGTGTTTGAGAGCTTTTTGATTTTTTACAATTACTCGTTGATTGTGAAGGAGAATCTTGTTTGATGGTCGTGTGGGAAAATCAATACTCTCTAAGGAAGTTTCTTCACTTTCTTCCTCTTCTTCTTCCTCACCTTCTTCTTCTTCACCTTCTTCTTCCTCCTCTTCCTCTTCTTCTTCTTCCTCCTCATCTTCTTGCATTTCCTCATACCCCAATCGTGCTTCTTTTTCCGTTAGTGTTTCGTATGGTTGAAACACGTGCGGAATTTTCATAAGTGAAATATTGGAATGATTAAAAACCTTTCTTGGAAGGAATTCTTCACCTCTCATATCCACTCCAAAGTAATTAAAAATTCTAGTGAGGTATATTCCATGATATAATGCATTCTCTCCCGAATCCAAGTTTTGTAACGAAATTCATCCAAGATAACTTGTGCCCAATTAATATCATAATTTCCAAAAATTGCAAAAAGAGCCTTACACACTTTTTGATGCGGGTTATTGTAATTTCCCGATCTCGGAGTAATAGTGCGTTGAAGGAGAAGATTAACAATACGAGCTTTTGGTCGAAAAAATTTGTTTTTGAAATCCATTTCTTCCTCAAAAATATTGTGAAAAGTTTCACGATCGGTTTCCTCGATTTCAAAAGAAGAAAGATTGGAACCGGTACTTTTACACTCAAGTATGGTTCCTAAAAAATCGGTATCCAAAACAATTTGTGTCCCCTTGACACTACTCCACACTTCATCATCCCTTCCATTATAAAAACCACGATTTAAATTTGCATAAAACATTTTGACAAGGTTTGGATAGCAAACAAAATCATTTTGGTTATTGTCAACCAAGCTTAGAATACCATTGTTTTGAAAAAGAGCATCAATTTCATAAGAAGCGAAGTCATTAAAAATAGCAAAACTACCCGAATGAACTTTTCCATAAGTTGCATAATTAATGTATGCAAGTATGGCATCTCTATTATTGTAGAGATGATCTTTGGTGGCTTTTGACAGCCTCATTCCAGCTACGTTGCTAGTGGATGCCATTTTTGAAGAGATAAGAGTGTTTGAAGATAAAAGTTGTTTTGAATTTGAATTGAAGATGGAGATAAGTGTTGATAGAAGATAGATATAAAGAGGTTGAATAGGTGGATTCTCTGGTCAAAGAGTCATAACTATTCAGAACATAGGAGTTAGTGAAAAGGTGGAGGGAAATTTGAATTTTGAATTCAAATTTAGAAATCTGATTTGCTACAGGTATGTCGACATTACCAATAAGTGCCATGTCGACATGCACATCAGATTTTTCAAAAATGATTTCAAGCATGTACAAGATTTATATATATATATATATATACTTATATATATTATGATTATTGTCTGAATATATTTTGAAAATATATTATACAGAAAATATATAAAAATAATATTTTATAAATTTTTAAAAGATATTTAAAAAAATTTTAAGTTAATAAAATCAATTATATACTTAATTAATAAACTATTCTAAGCAACCAATTTTTAACCAACTAAAATAGTAAACGTGTACCTTGTTTGAGTTCCATATCATCCTGATTATCTGAATTCTGAGTTGTCATAAAACACATATTTGCCAATTCTGTTTTCTGTTCATCATCACTTGAGGACGTATCTGAATCATCCAGTGTTGCTGCAAATGCTTTCTTTCTTTTCTTTGAATATTCTTTGTTTGATTGAGGAGTTTGCTTTTCTTGATGTGGACAGTCTCTTTGATAATGACCAAACTCATTGCAATTGAAGCATTTGATGTTGTTGAGTGATTCAGTGTTATTTCCAAAACTTTTTCTCTTGTGATTATTCATTTTTCTATACTTCAAGAATTTTCGAAAGTTTCTTGTCATGAAGGCTATTTCTTCATCATCATCACTAGAGTCTGATTCACCAGTTAGTGCATTAAAGGCAATGGACTTTTTTTCTAATGACTTATTCTCCCTTCTTTCCTGAATTTGAACTTCATATGACATCAGATTTCCAATTAATTCATCAATCTTTAAGGTACTGATGTTATTTGCTTCTTCAATCGCCAGTGTCTTCAGATCCCATTCTGGAGTGAGTGAATTCAGAATTTTCCTGACTTGATCTTCTTCGGAGATTGCTTTTCCCAGAGATACTAGTGAATGAACAATATCCTGAAAACGACTATACATATCTGGAATAGATTCACTAGGCAACATCTTAAATAATTGAAATTGATTGGTAAGAATAGAAATTTTGGTCTGTTTAACTTTGCTTGTTCCTTCATGAGTAACTTGCAGAGTTTTCCAGATTTCATATGCAGTTTTACAAACAGATACCCTATTAAATTCATTTCTATCTAGTGAACAAAATAAAATATTCATGGCTTTTGAATTGTTTTGAGCCACTTCTCTTTGAACGGTCGTCCATTGAGCAAAATCAGTTGTGCGCTCAGTGTATTCAGTTTGTGTCATATTCCATGTTTCTAAACTAATGGATTGTAAATATATCTTCATTCTACATGCCCAATATGCATAGTTACTGCCATTGAAAAGTGGTGGTCTGGCAGTGGACTGACCCTCTACCAGTGTTTTAAATCTCGGATTTTGGCCAATATCTCGGGAAAATATCTCGGCTATCTCGGGCGATATTTGAAACACTTATAACTAAATAGGCTGCCAAATATCGGATTTTGGCTGATATCTCGGATTTTACATCTCGGCCATCTCGGGGAGATTTAAAAGCCTGCCCTATACAAATGAACTAGAAATACCAGTGTTGGTAGCCATTGTTACTTTTCAAAAATCAGGTTATGAATACTTTGAAAAACTTGCTCTGATACCAAATGAAAGGGACGCGGAAGATGATCTTAAGGCTATTTAACACTAGAGGGGGGGTGAATAGTGTTTTAAGAATTTCTTTAAAACTTCTTTGATTTAAATTGATTTAACTAACTTAATGTAAATACACAATCACAGATCAAATCATAGAATCACAAACAGATGCAAATATAAATAAAAAGCAAGTAAAGGAAAGAACACACCAGGAATTTTATACTGGTTCGGTGTTACCCTACATCCAGTCCCGCACAACTCGTACGGCTTTCTATTCAATAATAATCTAGATTACAATCCCTCGATTCCAAGGCAACGAGGTACACCCTCCAGATTCTTAGGTCTCTGGGTAGAACCACTTGATTCACAGGACACAAGTTCACCCGATTGATTTCCAAGGACACGATCACACCTTTATAACCCTAAACAAGTTTCTTTGAGTACAAATGTATCTATAACTCTGATAAGCACTGAGATTCTTTGAAGATAGTGGCAGAGAATCAAACTAGAGATATTCTGGTTTGATTCACTTAAGATTTCGGCAGAATATGGATAGGACGATTAGAAAATAAGATAAGAGAATAAAGAGGAGAGAAAATAAAGAATGTAGTTACTGGAAAACGTCCATAACAGTCTCTATTTATAGAGAATGAATGGATGTGTCCATTCAAAGAGATTTAAACGAATAGACGCTTCTTTTGAAAACAACCTTTGCTATAACGGGAAGCATGTCGACATGACGAGTAACTATGATGTCGACATGGTCTATTAAAAATGATGATTTGCTTTTCTTTGAAAATGATGATTTAAAACATATGCAACTTTATTCAAATGGACTCTATGTATTTGTATAAGGTATTTAGAAGTAGAAATACTTATGAATATATATATGTATATATACTAAAATATATTTAAAATCAAGGTAAATAAACTAAAGTAAATATAATATTAAAATAGATTTTGAGGCTAAAATATCAAGGACAGTTTTGAAATCAAAATATAACAAAATGATAAATATGATTTTGAGGCTAAAATATTTTTGGAAATACGAACGAAGGTTTTTCTTTTGAAAAGGAATATTTGAAAATCATTTTATGAAACAAGAGATAATTTTGAAAATCATTTTGAATCAAAATTAGTGGATAACAAAATAGGGCTACTATCCGTTCCACTAGATATTTCGTGAGTTCCATCTCACTAGGGTTCCATCCCTTTAACAAGAACGAAGTGGATTCCATTCCACGAGTAAATTGGATAAAAAAGAATGATAGTGCTTTCAAGGAGTTTTAACAAATATCTAACCTAACTATATTATTTGTCTTGAACTCTTGAATATCTTGAATCTCATGAGTCTTCAATCTTGAACTCTTGATCTTTGTCTTCTTTACTGTACAGTCTTCTTTTGTTGATACCTGCATATAGATTTCCTGCACATATATATTTTATAACACTTCTATAGTTGTTGTCATCAAAACCATTATCCTATAGACTAACACATATTCCTTCATTTTCTTTCACCTCTTCTGTTTCATCCTCACGGCCTCAACAATTCTCCTCTCTGCAAACCCTTCCCCAATCAAGCCTTCATCACTTCCACTCGCCATCACCGCAAACCGATCATTCACCCAAGCCACAATAGCCAACCCGACCCAAGAACCCTCCGCCGCCCTCTCCAAAACATCCACCCCATGCCCAGTTCCTCCGCTTCCCATCAGCTCCTAGCCTCCCACTTACCCATGCAGTTAAGCCATACACCCCCTGGCAGCCTTCGACCGCACCATATACTTTTGTGGTAACCATTCTTATATGTTTATAAATTATGATGTTATATATTTGTATAGTTGTCTGGAGAAAAGGAGAGCTGCATTTAAAAAAAGGAAACGTAACAGTATATATATCAATTGGTATTTTTGAGTTTGTATATATATGTTCTATAAGTTAGATAGGGTCAGTAAGTCCATGTGTATATTTTATATCTCATATACGTTAGAATATATATATACATATATATATATATATATTGGTTAGCTATATTCAAAGTTATATGTTGTTTATACATTGTTATATATATATAAGTATGCATAGTTTTGCCGGTTGTATTATTTTATAGCAAATGCTGACTTATAATATATATTCTTTATGAAAGTATATATATATATATATAAGTATATATTTGTTTGTATAGATATATATTTATAGTGTAAAGATTTTACTTGTTCCTCTTTATATAAATATCGATATTTTTCATACAATATATAAACTGTAAAGTTGGGTTTTATGCAATGTATATAAGTTAAAATCTGTTGTATATATATATCCATCTGTTGCATATATACGAAAGTTTACGAACAATAGTACTTACAAACTGGTTGTTTGTGTATACTATTAAATGTGAGTGTGACAGTGTTTTTTTTTGTTTTTTGTTTTGTATAAGTATATGTAGGTAATATGTTTGATGTGTTAGCATTTATGTGGTTACATGTATATATAATTTATATACCATGTTACCTAGGTTACATAGAAGTAAGATGAATACCTGTTTTACTTAGCTTCAAATTTTATATATATACTTAGTATAAAAGCTATGACATATATACTTTGATTTTGCCTATGTAGGCTGTAATAAGCAGTTACTTTTATCATCCTGAAGCTTATATATGTGTGTATCTTTAAGTCTGCATATACTTGTTTATATATATATATGTTTATAGGTGTAGTTATTTACGTGAGTTTATATCTATAAGGATATATATATAGTTATATGTAAATAAGTCGCAAGTATTTTTGATCTGTGTGTAATATTTTATTAGTATATAGATGTATAGTCGTATAGTATAAAAGAAGTGCTTATGCTTGCTGTATATTTTACTGGAAAGAATTATATATAGTTAACTTGTAATATATGAAGATATTGACTTATGTATTATGTTTAAAATGAACATTGGCATTTGAAATGAATACGTGTAAATATTTTATGTTAAAGAGTTGTATGAATTTTATATATGTCCGGTCTATATATGTGGTTATAGGAAGTTGTAATATATATATGAGTTAAGTTATATATATGTTATGTATAGATTTTAAAATCTTTCATTACTGTTAAGTTATATATATATTATAATAAATTGTTTATATTGATTTTTATAATAAATATTGATATTTGGATTTCTATAGAAAAATAAATATGTATATGGATTCTATTTATGTGTGGGTTTTGTTATATAAAGTGATAGTTTATATATATATATTGAAATAAAGCAAATTTATTTGGATTTTTAATGTGTGTGTATATATATAATATAATAATAGTGTATATTTTCAGTTTATATCAAAACTGATTATCTTGTTCTCATCGATTCTTATCTATCAGCCTTGTTCGTCGAATTCGTGCCAATCTGGCTTTGCTTTGGAATTCGGGCTTTGGTTCGTAACCCATTTCATTTTCAAATATATCTAGCCTCGAAAGGTGAGCAATTACTTACGATTAACGTTCTTATATTTATTAAATTTGATTTCAATTGAAACAGCAATTGAAATATGCTGTTGTTAGTTATCTACATTGCTATATATATGCTATTATCTGTAATTGTTCACCTGTGACATCTGACACCATTATCTGTTATTTATATTGATGATATATGCCTGTTATGTTATTGTCATATCTATTGTCACTCTGCAAGTTCCATGTTAGTATAGAATTCACTATGGGTTGAAATGATACATACCCGAACGATTTGTAGAATAGGAGAAAATCGTTATGGGTGGAAATGATAAACCCAAGCGATTTTCATTGAATTGAATTTGGGATTACGGGTTGGAAAGGTATATACCCGTATATAATTTAAATTGCTGATTGAAATGTTAATTATCCGTATCACTTGACCATAGGGTAGAAAATTATATACAGACACCGTTGGTCTATATATAAATATTTTGAAAATGATTTCTATAGTTTAAAGAAATATAGGGTTTTAAATTAAATATTGATTTTTAAAGATTTATTAAAGTTGATTTAATGAAGTTGATATATAATATGTTTAAGTATTTATTTAATATCTATATTTTCAAATATAGAGTTTATTATGATTAAGGTTGGAAGATAAATTTGAAATTGATTTGAAATTTTATTTATTTAAGAATTTTACTTATATAAGTTTAATTTGAAATTTATTAAATCTGAAATTTTAAAGATATGTTTTATAACTTGAAATTGATGATTTAGATTTGATTAAATTTGAATTATGAATTCGAATTGATTTGAATCGATTTGTGAAAGTCGGGAAACTATTTTATTTCATAAAGTAATTTTAAATTATATTTAAAACTATTGATATTATACTTTATAAATTATTTTAATATAAACTATTTTAATATAAATCATTTTTAATATAAATTATTTTATTATAAACTATTGTAACTTATAACTATTTATATAAACTATTTTATTATATATACTAATTTTAATATCTAAACTGTTTAAGTGGAAAGTGTTATGATTTCCAAAATGCTATAATTTCAAAAGTGTTATGATTTCCAAAATGCTATAATTTCAAAGTGTTATGATTCCCAAAATGCTATGATTTCAAAGCTGTGATTTCCAAAGTGTTATAACTTTGGAAAGAGATATAATTTTTGGAAATGGATATATTTGAAATGGAAATGATATCGTATTGATTTGGGTTTTGAAATGAAAATGATATTTTGGTTTTGAAGTATAACTATTTTGAAATGACCGCGGTGTTATAATAATGTTTGGTTGTTAAAGAGACCGGGATCGGATATGGGCATACTCTCTGTCGATACCGAAAACCACTTTGACAACCGTGTACACGGTGGAGATTCCAAAATGAAGTAGGATGGTGGCGACGATCCTATTGAGGTATGAACGTGGACCCGACTCCCGTGAGTTGGCATAAGGTGGCTAAAACAGGAGCGATTCTCGGGCTAATGAGGTAGCACCTCTGATCGGACGCATTTCTTCGATACATTTGTATTACTTTGTGATTTATTTGGTGGCCACCCTTCAATTTTTGGTTTGGGAGTGTGTTCCGAGGTGGGCGGTAGTGGCTGCTATGCGTTTCCACCAGCCCGGATGCGTAATTGGTATATCTACCCCGGCATTGCCTTGTTGTGCCATGTCACCTACCATATCGAGCTTTACTATGAGTTGGGTTTTGTGCCATAGCCTGTGGAGTATTGAGGGTAGCTCCCGATCTGGGAGTATGCTGGTACTGGATAGACTACTAGGACTATTATGTGTTAAGGAGGAAAATGTAAAGCCTTAACGCTATTTAAAAGTAAGTTTATTTTATATTAGACATTATTATAATGACGTATATTACTACATAGTATATAGTTTAATGGATCCTTAGAGGATGGTTATCCCAAACATCCTTTGAGTTACTTGTATTTCAGTTGATATTTCACTTGAGTTGGACTTATTGATATAAGAATGTTAATCCTGACTCGAGTGTTTTGTGTTTTGCTTTAAGCTCGGGTCAGAATGAGTGTACCAGTGTTCGAGACTCACCTTTGGAGTTGGAGCTTCGCTAGAAGATCCAGCTATATCTATTCAGCTTGCAGTTATTCAGTTGATTCTAGTGATGTGTTCAGATCTTGTATTTAACTATTGTATTGAGACATCTATGTATTCGAGACTTATGTTGAATCTTGTTTAAATCTGTTATATATATATAGTAGCTTCATGAACTACCATCCTTTTGTTTCCGCTGCATTATTGTAAATTACTCTGTGTCTGTGATTCTGTGATTATTTATTTACTGTATATTCTGAGTTTTGCCAAATTTTATTTACAATCTATTGTTTTGAATTATTCAAGTCCGACATGTGTGGATTTATTGTCGATTTGAATGGTCCAAAATAGTGGGTCGTTACACCTCTCGTTTTGGAACATTTTTAACTTAAAGCTCCTTAATTAAGGATGATCATGAATTTGAGATTGACTTACTATATTCGATTACACTTATGAGGTTTGAGTCCAAACACTCCTTCATAAGGAGTTCATTGTTTTCATTAATAATTCTGTAGTATTTTGTAAATACTTGAGAAAATTCATGACTGCCATTTAGTGATTTTACCTTAGACTTAATATTACTTAATACACCAACTGTATAAGCAAGATCTAATATACCACACAACATTACATGCATGATGATCCATATTGCTGATGCATAAGGAGATCTATGTATATGTTCCATATTAAACATTTTAATATGTGTATGTGTACATAGATTGGGAATATCCCCATATCCTCTTATGTAACGACCCAAAACTTTTAGTGATTTTATTTGTTAAATTAATTGAAAATTTTGTGAAATTTTAAACAATAAAATTTGAAAATAAAAATTTATTATTTGGAATACGTCTATTTTAATATAGCAACTGGTAAATTTTCATCTGAAAATATTGAAGTTTATTTTCTTGTGAAATTCTATTTCAATTTAAGTCAGTTAATTATTGATGAAAATAAAATGTTTTCCAAACTTGAATATTTTTATACAGTAAATTTCTAAATCATCTGCTGAGTGAAACATCAGTCTTCGTTTCGTCAAATTTGGATTTCTACTGCTCCGTTTATCTTAATTCTGACTTTATATTTTTCTTTCGTTTCAAATCCGAAACGTGCTGCCCAAACAATATAAATTGATTTAAATGTTTCAGCTAAATCATAACAGCTTGGGACCAATGTTCTTACATTTCATTTAAAGAGGTACGTTCTCTATAGCTCTCTGTTCATTTCCACTTTTGCTTTTGTTTCAATAGCATGCGTTATTCACTGTCCAGCAACTCTTCATTTTTTAGATAATTTACAAGCTTCTGTCACTTCCTCATTTATAAACCACATTCATGACTGCCTTTATTTCCATCAATTTTTGAGAAGTAAAAAAAAGAAAAAAAAATGGAACGACTTTAAAAGAATCAATATACATATTCGTTTTATAATAGCTGTATGATTTGAGATCTGAGAAACTGCTCCACTCTTCCTTCTTCTCTTTTATTTATTCTTTCCTCCATTTAAGCCGGATCCAACTCATCTCTCCGCACAGTCTTCTCCTTCCTCGTGCTCTGACCCATGCACGCATCCACCCCATAGCCTCCATGAACCCATGATGACAGCCCATTCCCAAACCAAGCGAGCCTCGGCCCTTTGCTCCACCAGCCGAAGCCACCTTCAACTGAGTAACCGCACCACTTCCCGGCACCCCTACCTTCGCCTGCTACAACACTCCGTCACTCTTCCCTCCAGCCGCCAAATAGCCAACCTGCCACCACCTTTGCTTGCTTTCTAGGTTCCCCTCTACTTCTCTGCAAATTTTTATATGCATATAGTTTTTTGTGTGTTGGGTTTTGCTTTGTCCTTGTCTTCCACTGTCACGTGTATATATACATATAGTAGTTATTTGTAGGCTATGTGTGGGTAGATATAATCTGTTGCTTAATTGCGTATATAAGTTATTTATTGATGTAAATATATATACATTAAACTTGAATATATATTTCGAATCTTAGGCTATAGGTATATTTTATATACAGTCAGTTTATATATGTAAATTTTTATTTAGTCAGATGTTTGTTTTGTATACAGAGGTCAGTCTACATATTATACTAAGTATATATTGGTACGTACTTATGCAGTCTGCATGTTTTAATATATATACTGATATTAGATTTTTTTTTTAAAAAAAATTTATATATAAGTTATATATTTTCTTCTTCTCTGTTTTGTGTACTCGAGTTCTGTTTTATGATTCAGTTTTCTATGTTGTATATATATATATATTTCGGTCTGTTATATATAAGTTTTATATGTGTTTTACTGTATAAGTTATAACATTGATTTCATGCAAAAGTTATTATATATATATTACATATAAGTATCACATATTCGATATTGGATATTGGGGTGAGAGATATTTATGTTTATTTATGTTTTATATCAATGTATAATCAGCTAAACTGTATACAGTATATTTTGGTTATTAATTGAGCAAGATTTTGTTTTGTTTGTAATAAGTTTTAAAAGGATCTGTTGTTATATTTACAGTAATATATAGTTTTGATTTTTGTTTGTTTATATATAAACTTTGGATACATACTGTTATTTATATATAAATGTTAAGGTTTTGGAACTGTCTCGCTTATATATATTTTTAGTATGAAAATTTTAGATTTGTCTATATAAATCTTATATATATATAGTATACAGTATATTATATATATGTAAGTATATTTCGCATAGAATCTGCTTGTTATATGTATTAGTTTTGATACTATGTGATTGACCGTATATATATACATATATTTTTCATATGCCATTTCATATTTTTTTATGCTTCACATATATATTATATACATTTTGTATTTGCCTGATGGGTCTTATATTTTATAGAAAAGTTTTAACTTGTTAAGTGTTGTATTTTATAAGTCTTATATACATTAGCTTATATATATTAATATATACATATTGTGGATTCCAAAGTATTTACTTAGGTAAGTTTATAAGTATGGATTTATATATATTAGTTTTCTTTTTATGTATAAGTAATGGTTTCAACATGTATTGTGTATATATTTGACTGTAATATATGAGTTTTGATTTAAAACAATGATTTGAAATGTATGTATATATTTATTTAAATTGTGTTTGAAATTAGGATATGTTTTTTATATGTAAATAGTTATATATAGTTATATATATAACTTCACTTATACCATTTATCATCATCGATCCAGTTCCGATTTGATTCGTCAATTTCTGTTATCAGCCTTGATCGTCGAATTCGAGCCAATCTAGCTTTGCTATGGAATTCGTGCTTGGATTCGTAATTCAATATCAGTGTGTGTATCCATGTCATCTCCTGTTCTCTCTAGCTTTGAAAGGTGAGCAATCACTCACGATTAACGTTCTTATATTTATTAAATTTTATTTCAATTGAAACGACAATTGAAATATGATGCTGTAGTTATTTAAATTGTTATATATGCTATTATCTGTATATGTTCACCTGTGACATCTGACACCAGTATCTAGTATTTATATGCCTGTTATTACTATTATCTGTATATGTTCACCTATGACATCTGACACCAGTATCTGTTATTTTTATTGATGATATATGCCTGTTGTTATATTTTATATTATCTGTTATCACTCTGCAAGTTCTCTGTTAGTATAGAATTCACTATGGGTTGAAATGATACATACCCGAACGGACTTTAGAATAGGAGAAAATCGTTATGGGTTGAAATGATAAACTCAAGCGATTTTCATTTGAATTGAAATTGGGATTACGGGTCGAAATGATATCTACCCGTATATATTTAAATTTCGGATTGAAATGATAAATATCTGTATCACTTAACCATATGATAAATATATATACAAACACCGTTGGTCCATATATATATAAATATTTTGAAATTGAATTCTATGGTTTTGGAAAGAAATATATGGTTTTAACAAATGTTGATTCTTAAAATTTTATATATAAATGGTAATGATATATATAGATTTAATAATGATATTTAATTTAATTAAGATGGATTTAATACATATAATATGTTAAGTATAAAATTTATATTTCAAAATAGATTTTGGTAAAAATTTGAATAAGTTAAGGTTGGGAAGATAATTTGAATTTAGTAAAGAATTTTATTTAACTAAACCAATTTAAAGCTTATTGAAATTGGGATTTAAGATATGATTTATAACTTGAGTTTGATTTAAATAATTTAATGAATATTTCTTGTTTAAATAAATTTAAGGAAATATTTAGCAAAAATGAAATTTAAGGCTAGTTAAATGATATTTAATTTATTAAGAGAATATTCCCTAATTAAATAATAATAAAGTCAAAACAAGTGCTATATGAAACTGTTAAATTTAACTTTGAAATGTTGCATATTAAAGCTTTGAAATATATTGAAAATTTAAATGGTATATTTAGAACTGAATTGAATTGATGAATTGAGCTTTGAATAAATTTGAAGTTGGAATTTGAGTTAATATGAATCGATTTGTGAGACTTGAGGAAATTATAAATACTTTACTTTATAAATTATTTAACCTATATATATACTATTTGTAAAATAGATATATTTGAAATGAAATACTTGATTTGGGTCTTGAAGTATAAATTTAATTTAAATGACCACGGTGTTATAGTGTATATCTCTATATTGTAGATAGTTCCACGGATCCTTAGAGGATGGTTATTGTAACGACCCGACTTTCTTTGCCCAGAAAGACGCATCGTTATGAAGAAAGAAAGGGATAGAAGAAGAAAAGAAAAGAAGAGAGAACAACAACACATCAGAAATCTCACAGCGGAACGAGAAATATATTATCACATAAGATATTACATAGTATCATATACATCAGAGTACACAATTTATACATCACAGAATAGACAGTTATAAACTTCTGTCTATTATACAACACAAGTACACTGGTACAATACAGACTAATACAAACACAGCGGAAACTCTATATATCTACTCGCTGAAGCCTCCTGCTTCGCAGCTCCTCCAGAATTCGTCAAGATAAACCTGAATCCCTTGGCTACTCGTAAAAATTTGAGTACCCAAGAGTTTAATAAAACAGAAAATAAACACTTGGGTCAGACATGGGTCTGGTGTGAGTAAACGGTTAAATTGCTTAACTTTGAAAACCTTTGAAAACAAAAGTATCACGTAAGACTCCCCACAAATAAACATGGGTAAGTTTTTACCTTACGCTAACTAAAACATTTGATAGGAAATCCAGTTATATTATAATAGGGTCTAGGGTTTTCAAGTAAAATACAGAAATAGCTGAAATGCTTACATCTCACATTCCAACATAGTTGGGCACAACTAATACGTACGGCACTTATTGGAGTTTGGATTCCATACAATGGCAGGGCTACTGGGGTACCGCCCGTCACAGTACGTGGCCTAGATCACCGTACCGAGGAGTACGCCCGCTCCCCTGCAACACAAAGCCGGAACCATCCCTTACTGGATAATTCCGAACAAGACAATCCCGTAGTTGGCGCGACCAACCACACACTAAGCCGAATAAAAGAAAAGGGACCTCTAGACAGGGATCTATCTTGCTCTCAGTGGGTGCTACCCACGAAACCTTGCTGCACCTCCCCTGTTTTAGCCATTCCCGGTTGGTTGATGAGGCTTGAGGTTACGATTACCTTTAATCAGAACATATCACTTAGAATGCTCATCGTCCGCCTGACGATGTGCTGAAAGCATTCAATCCATACAAGTTCGTTCCGGGTTCGAACGAAACCGAAGGCATTATCTCGTTACACTCGTTTTGGAATCACCCTCAGAGTTAACGACAATAACCCTTGCACTCTGAATCTTCATCTTCACTTGAGATTCACGACCTATCGTTAATTTGGATCGATGTGGTATTCGGGTCTCCAGACCTGGAATACCGGTATACGGAAACCCGATCCCGGTCTCATCGAAATCCAAAACGTATCTTTTAAGGCCAAGTTGTTTAAAGGTTTAAACAATTTAACTTATCTATATTCATTCAGATAGATAATTCACAAATCACAATTGATAATCACATTATCATTTAAACAGATGATTCATAACCAAATAGGTAATCCATATCAACATCACAATAGTTAATCTATATTACCATCATAATGCAACCAAGCATTCATACCATACAACATTACTTATCTCATTTCTGAGATTACATCCATTCAAGACAATCAATGTCATTCATTCTTATATAAGCAATGATTTACTTAATCATAAGATAATTAATTTAAAATTGATTTAAATTAACTATCTCTATCTTTTAATTAATTTAAAGTGAATTAAATTAATTACTTCATTTCTTAATTAATTTAAAATTAATTAAATTAATTACTTTATTATAAATCTTACTTATATAATCATTAATTAAATTAATTAATTAATCATTCTCTAATTATCCACTTTAATTAATCACCTTGATTAATTATTCTTTAATTACATTTAAGTAATTATCTTTAATTAATTTCACAAATTAATTATTCTTAACCAAATACAGTAATTAACCTTTAATTACTTCATTAATTAATTAATTATAAATTAATTACTTTAATCCTTAATTAATTACAATTAATCACTTATCATTTGATTAATTAATCTAAATTAATCAACTCTTAATTAATTAATTATAAATTAATGATCTTTAATTATATCTTTAATTATTTATTAATTACATTAAGTAATTATTCTTAATTAATCCACAATTATTAATCATCTTTGATTAATATAATCCAGTAATTAACTTCCCTTAATTACTTCCATTAATTAATTATTTTTTTATTTAATTACCTTAACAAATAATTAATTACCTTATTAATTAACCTTAATCCTTTAATTAAATAAATTATTTAATTAATAACACTAGGTAATTAACTCTTAATCACTTCCTATTTAATAAAATAATTATCCTCTAATTACTTTATTAAATAACTTCCCTTACTTAATTACATCCAGTAATTATTCCTTAATTACTTCATCAAGTAATTATACTTAATTAATTTATAAGTGATTATCTCTAATTAATCACTAATTAATTACTTAGTTAATTATTTAACTAATTATTTAAATAAATGAACTAATTTCTTAATCCTTATATTTAAAAGATCTTAATTAAGAAAATCATTTATCTTAATTAAATAAATTAAATTGACCAACAATTTAATTATCTTCCCATATTAATTATCTTTAATTAATTTATCTCTTAATTACTTAAGATAAATTCTTTATTATAATTGATTTATTTAAATCCTTATCATTTAAACTTTATTTAAAATAAAACATTTTAGAAATCAATTATAATTAAAACATTTTAAACTCCTTCTCGACTTTCAAAATCTTTAAACTTCCATAGTTATTAAATTAACTTTAATACAAATAAACATTTTGAAAATCTATTTATTTACCCTTTTAAAAACTTATCTATTTAAATATTTAAAACTTGTTAAAACAAATTTCTAGAAAACAAATTAGTTTAATTATGTAAAATCTTGTTTTATCTTTTGTTTTACAACTCAGAAACATTACAAAACAATTTTCTTTTGCTTTAAAACTTAAAAACATTTCTGAACCAAACTCCTACAACCTGCTCATCACTAACCCGAGTAAAACACTCAGAATTCTCGAAGCAACTCTCGATACAAAAACCATTCTCCTCTACTTCGAGTCTTACACGATGGAACCGCGACCTCCAACCCGAGTTAAACTCGTCTTCCCCAATTCTTCAAACTCCCAGTGCACACGAACGAGCTCGTGCACGTGCACACCTTCCGTGATCGACGACGAACTTCGCCTTGGCCTCCGGCAACACGACTTCAACCACGACATCACGTTCGACCACCCCATCCTCCTCGATTCGTACGAGATTTGAATTCGACCAAAGAACCCATCAACTCTAAATCGCACATCACCAGAAAACGACCATCACCGTTGATTCCTGCCTCGAGACACCACGCGATTCTCACCATCGCTTCGTCACGTCTACCAGCAACCACCAGTCACCACGCGATCGCCTCAGATTGCATCAAGATGCCGCGAAACTCGTATGAACATCAACGTAAAAAGCAGGGTGTTAAACCCTACTTCGTCCAAAAGCCACCACCTCGTCCAACAAGAAAATTCATCACTATTTTTCCTTCGATCTGTGTCACATCCTCCTCCTCTGACATCAAGCCCGAGGTTCACCATTCGCTTGATCGCCTAAATTTGCTCGGAATAACATTTCCGTTCATCTTAGAAATACTCGACAAACTCTAAACTAAAAATCGTGATACCACCATTAAAATTCATGGTTTGCTATATTGAGTTCAATTATATAATCAAAACTTAAAATTGAATCAATAAATTTTTGACCAAATTTACATTTCTATTGCTGTTTATAAAATTTCCAGACAAATAATGTATATAAATTCCAGATCTTATTTTTATTAGTGATATTACATGATTTCCATCATTTTTCATTTACAAATCAAAGGCTAAAAATGATTAGATGATGAGATATAGGTTTATTTAGAAATCAAATCTGCTATCACTATACAGAGGCTATATTTATAACTGTACAGGCATTCAAATTTACTATACAGGCATTTCAAACACTCATATACAAACACGCATACATTACAAACATTTCAGATAATAAATCATCACATATCAAAAGCTTAAATCTGTTTTTAAAATAATATTTACTCACCAGTATTTAGAACAGAGAACAGATAACCTGTTCTTGATTTCCAGACTGATATGTTTGCTTTTGAACTTGCTTTTCTATTTGCTTGTTGAATTATAATCTTGCTGTTTGATTTCCATTTAGCTGTTGATCTCATGTTATTTGTTGATAGATTTGCCTTGACTGATTTGCATTTGAGAATTTTGAATCTGTAGTTAAGTTTTCCTTTGATCTCCTTTTTGTTTTGAATTTCCAGACTTTCATTTCTTCTTTGCATTTGATTTCCAGGTTTTATTTTTTTCTTTAGATTCGAATTATTTTTAGTAGAGAATGAAGAAGTGAAGATAGTTTAGAGCTGAAGAAAGAAAATGCCAGATCTATCTTCTATATTAAAAAAAATTTAAACTTTAATTATTAAAGAGATATTGCCATTTGTCCTTAGGTTAATTATTTAGCTTACACATATTCAATCCAAGCCTCCATATGTTTACAAGTGTTAAACTTGTCTTTTTATAAATTTATTTAAGTTATACATATGTATTTATCTTTTTATAATTAAGCTTTTAGATTTAAAAAAATATACAAATGTGAATTCATGTAACTTATATTTTGATCAAATCATATAACATATGTTTATAAATTTGAGAAATTTAGTTTAACTCCTTGTATAAAAATCTTAAACAATTTACCTTATGTTAAAATTAAAATGAAGGAAAAAAACAAATGAACTTCTAATTTAAATCTTATTTAAACTTAAGCTTACATATATATTTTTACAAATCAATTTATCTTATGTTTGAATTTTATAACATAACTCCAATCACAATATATATACATATATTATGATTTGAAAACATATCCTTTATTAAATTAAAGACTCCCTATTTATAATATATACATCAATATATATACATTATAAATAGAAAACATTTATATAAGCTTTGGAAGATAAATCTTACCAATTTTAAATTGTTTAGAAAAGATATTAATAAGTATTGCCAATTTAAAATATTATTAACTTTTAAAAGAATTAAACTTGTCAATTTATAAAATAAAATCAACAAATCAATTTAATTATTAATAAAGATTATTAAATTGATATTGCCAAAATTCCGGGATATCACATTCCTTCCCCCTTAAAATAATTTCGTCCCCGAAATTTAAAAGCAAAGATAATTTAATAACCCAGCAAATTTTTAATTTTAAACAGCAATCATACATATCAATCATATTCTAACAACCATAGCAAACAATTTAATCAAACAAATTTAACTATCCAGTCAAAATCTGGATAGAATTTACTCGAGTTTCCCCAAGTATATATATATACCGGGAGACTCGTTCTACAGGATCTAAACTAACTATCTACAATAATCTAGAAGTCCTTCCTTTCTAGATCACAAATCTGAACAAGATATCAGACTAACTCAAAACCATCCCAACTATCCTTCTGAACTGCTGATTCCATCACTCGATGAATCATACACATATTCCTCAGAGATATGTGAAATAAAATGAATTCCAGTTATCCGAACTGGCAACTCAATCCTGGGGATCAAAATCTAATCTCCAAAGAACACAGAAAAATCTCATAATACTTCCGGAGCTTACTCTCCAGTCTTACCAAATCTTATATCTCCTTTGATCGGAGAAAAACTTAAACAATATCCAATTTCAACATCAATTTCCAAATTTCATCAATTCTTAACTGCATAACTCCTTTGACGATCCTGAGTCACTTCATTCTTCCTGATCAGCTTAACCCTTGCTGATGCTTCTTGAAACAGATTAGACCAACATCAAACCAATTTCCGGATCCTACTCAACAAAATGGTTTCTCAAAAATATGCCGAAATCCAAAACACAACTCTACTCTACAAACATTAGAGAACTTCGCACTACCTCTCCTATCTGAAATAGTCAAACAGTTGCACTTGACAACTTTACCTCCAAATCCCAAAAATTTCTTCACACTTAGAGATACACTTGAATTTCCTATAGAAATCCTCTATTCGAAGAAAATTACAACTCTCGGTTGCTTCCACTCTAGAATAGCTGCTATCTTGCTTTCGCTGCACAATTCTGATCTTGAACAGATGAGAATGCCATCGGAGAAACTCGAGCACAAACTTGATCATCCACAGTTCACCATATCTATAAAATCTTAGTGAACCATTCTACTTGGTCAAAACACCTTAACAGAATCCTCACCAGAAAATTAGGTGTGGTCAATCCCTCTCCAAAGAATCCTGAGCTGCTTCACCAAATTATTCTCTAGGAGACATCCTTCAACTAAGCTGAACTTCTGGTAACTCCACGAATCAAGTCGATACGGAATCTCAATCTCCAATAATCCCAAGAGAATACTTAAACAATCGCAAGTCACTTTTGCGATCAGCTCGGCCTAATTTCCAAAGATAACTGTTCTCTCTTCACTAATCAGAACAACTTATATTTGACTAACCAATCCATCGAAGAAATGGATTCACTCTACTGCTTCTGAATTTCACCTTCAGAAAAACTGCTCAGCCAGAAACTTTCTGCCAACATAGAACACTCCGAGTCGCACTGCTGCCACAAACCAAAGACTTCTTATCCGAAACTCCTCGAGAAACTCGGACCTCAAAGCAAATAGAAACACCCCACTGGACTCAGCCACAACACCGAAACAGACTCACTTCTTCAAACTTGTTCCAGAAGAAACATCTTCAGAAACGTCCATAGCCACCGTGTCTCATCACACAGCTACTACTTCCTGAGGTTACCAAAATACCATCACTCTCTTCAGCTCATCCAATAGATCTACTCTATTCATCCAACTTCAAAGATAAACTCTAAACCATAACTGGTTTCCTTCAAAGATCTGTGAAATCTTTACACCACAACAAAGTTTACTCGAGACGGTATTAGGTCTACAGTCTCGTCAGATATACTTCCAACCTCAACACTCAAATTCTAACTATTGGTAGTCGTGTTACTCACACTACCACCTTATCTACCTTTATAACTTATATTGGAAAACCCGAACAGGTAACCCAACAAATAGGTAGAAATATATATATTTAAAATGATACTTTTTATATAGAAATTATTTCTGGGTAAAATTATTTCATTTACCTCTTTAAAACAATATTGTGTCTGTTGGCCTGGTCTAAGTGTTTAGAGATCCCTACCAATAACGTTAGCTACTCGTATTGACCAGAATCCATATACCACTCAACCGATCAATTAACACAATATAAAACCATTTTATATAACTAACAAATACGCGCTCTCGAATATATATATATATACACACTCAGACTCAAACAGGTTGCTACAGATCCTGTCTCTAATGAACAATCCTTCCGAACCTAGGTATTCACTCAACCTAGTGTTCTGATATTCACTTAACCAATAGCTTAGGTATTCGCTCAACCTATGCTCTAATACCACTGTAACGTCCTAGGCTTTTCAACCTTCAGCAACGGTTCACGACCGGTAGGCTTTTCAACCATCCCAGCCCCGCTGTGGCTCACAGTGATACCTCGGGTTTGCTTTTACGGCCACCCTCTCGAGTCGCAACCAACCCCAAAAGGCCTTATACTACCCCCGGGGACATGTAGGGGTAAGAGTCTCCCGTTCGCCACCTAACGCAAAGCGAGAACCCCCTATCACGCTGTAATGTAGCAAACCCGATCCCGGTCTCATCGAAATCCAAAACGTATCTTTTAAGGCCAAGTTGTTTAAAGGTTTAAACAATTTAACTTATCTATATTCATTTAGATAGATAATTCACAAATCACAATTGATAATCACATTATCATTTAAACAGATGATTCATAACCAAATAGGTAATCCATATCAACATCACAATAGTTAATCTATATTACCATCATAATGCAACCAAGCATTCATACCATACAACATTACTTATCTCATTTCTGAGATTACATCCATTCAAGACAATCAATGTCATTCATTCTTATATAAGCAATGATTTACTTAATCATAAGATAATTAATTTAAAATTGATTTAAATTAACTATCTCTATCTTTTAATTAATTTAAAGTGAATTAAATTAATTACTTCATTTCTTAATTAATTTGAAATTAATTAAATTAATTACTTTATTATAAATCTTACTTATATAATCATTAATTAAATAAATTAATTAATCATTCTCTAATTATCCACTTTAATTAATCACCTTGATTAATTATTCTTTAATTACATTTAAGTAATTATCTTTAATTAATTTCACAAATTAATTATTCTTAACCAAATACAGTAATTAACCTTTAATTACTTCATTAATTAATTAATTATAAATTAATTACTTTAATCCTTAATTAATTACAATTAATCACTTATCATTTGATTAATTAATCTAAATTAATCAACTCTTAATTAATTAATTATAAATTAATGATCTTTAATTATATCTTTAATTATTTATTAATTACATTAAGTAATTATTCTTAATTAATCCACAATTATTAATCATCTTTGATTAATATAATCCAGTAATTAACTTCCCTTAATTACTTCCATTAATTAATTATTTTTTTATTTAATTACCTTAACAAATAATTAATTACCTTATTAATTAACCTTAATCCTTTAATTAAATAAATTATTTAATTAATAACACTAGGTAATTAACTCTTAATCACTTCCTATTTAATAAAATAATTATCCTCTAATTACTTTATTAAATAACTTCCCTTACTTAATTACATCCAGTAATTATTCCTTAATTACTTCATCAAGTAATTATACTTAATTAATTTATAAGTGATTATCTCTAATTAATCACTAATTAATTACTTAGTTAATTATTTAACTAATTATTTAAATAAATGAACTAATTTCTTAATCCTTATATTTAAAAGATCTTAATTAAGAAAATCATTTATCTTAATTAAATAAATTAAATTGACCAACAATTTAATTATCTTCCCATATTAATTATCTTTAATTAATTTATCTCTTAATTACTTAAGATAAATTCTTTATTATAATTGATTTATTTAAATCCTTATCATTTAAACTTTATTTAAAATAAAACATTTTAGAAATCAATTATAATTAAAACATTTTAAACTCCTTCTCGACTTTCAAAATCTTTAAACTTCCATAGTTATTAAATTAACTTTAATACAAATAAACATTTTGAAAATCTATTTATTTACCCTTTTAAAAACTTATCTATTTAAATATTTAAAACTTGTTAAAACAAATTTCTAGAAAACAAATTAGTTTAATTATGTAAAATCTTGTTTTATCTTTTGTTTTACAACTCAGAAACATTACAAAACAATTTTCTTTTGCTTTAAAACTTAAAAACATTTCTGAACCAAACTCCTACAACCTGCTCATCACTAACCCGAGTAAAACACTCAGAATTCTCGAAGCAACTCTCGATACAAAAACCATTCTCCTCTACTTCGAGTCTTACACGATGGAACCGCGACCTCCAACCCGAGTTAAACTCGTCTTCCCCAATTCTTCAAACTCCCAGTGCACACGAACGAGCTCGTGCACGTGCACACCTTCCGTGATCGATGACGAACTTCGCCTTGGCCTCCGGCAACACGACTTCAACCACGACATCACGTTCGACCACCCCATCCTCCTCGATTCGTACGAGATTTGAATTCGACCAAAGAACCCATCAACTCTAAATCGCACATCACCAGAAAACGACCATCACCGTTGATTCCTGCCTCGAGACACCACGCGATTCTCACCATCACTTCGTCACGTCTACCAGCAACCACCAGTCACCACGCGATCGCCTTAGATTGCATCACGATGCCGCGAAACTCGTATGAACATCAACGTAAAAAGCAGGGTGTTAAACCCTACTTCGTCCAAAAGCCACCACCTCGTCCAACAAGAAAATTCATCACTATTTTTCCTTCGATCTGTGTCACATCCTCCTCCTCTGACATCAAGCCCGAGGTTCACCATTCGCTTGATCGCCTAAATTTGCTCGGAATAACATTTCCGTTCATCTCAGAAATACTCGACAAACTCTAAACTAAAAATCGTGATACCACCATTAAAATTCATGGTTTGCTATATTGAGTTCAATTATATAATCAAAACTTAAAATTGAATCAATAAATTTTTGACCAAATTTACATTTCTACTGCTGTTTATAAAATTTCCAGACAAATAATGTATATAAATTCCAGATCTTATTTTTATTAGTGATATTACATGATTTCCATCATTTTTCATTTACAAATCAAAGGCTAAAAATGATTAGATGATGAGATATAGGTTTATTTAGAAATCAAATCTGCTATCACTATACAGAGGCTATATTTATAACTGTACAGGCATTCAAATTTACTATACAGGCATTCAAATTTACTATACAGGCATTTCAAACACTCATATACAAACACGCATACATTACAAACATTTCAGATAATAAATCATCACATATCAAAAGCTTAAATCTGTTTTTAAAATAATATTTACTCACCAGTATTTAGAACAGAGAACAGATAACCTGTTCTTGATTTCCAGACTGATATGTTTGCTTTTGAACTTGCTTTTCTATTTGCTTGTTGAATTATAATCTTGCTGTTTGATTTCCATTTAGCTGTTGATCTCATGTTATTTGTTGATAGATTTGCCTTGACTGATTTGCATTTGAGAATTTTGAATCTGTAGTTAAGTTTGCCTTTGATCTCCTTTTTGTTTTGAATTTCCAGACTTTCATTTCTTCTTTGCATTTGATTTCCAGGTTTTATTTTTTTCTTTAGATTCGAATTATTTTTAGTAGAGAATGAAGAAGTGAAGATAGTTTAGAGCTGAAGAAAGAAAATGCCAGATCTATCTTCTATATTAAAAAAATTTTAAACTTTAATTATTAAAGAGATATTGCCATTTGTCCTTAGGTTAATTATTTAGCTTACACATATTCAATCCAAGCCTCCATATGTTTACAAGTGTTAAACTTGTCTTTTTATAAATTTATTTAAGTTATACATATGTATTTATCTTTTTATAATTAAGCTTTTAGATTTAAAAAAATATACAAATGTGAATTCATGTAACTTATATTTTGATCAAATCATATAACATATGTTTATAAATTTGAGAAATTTAGTTTAACTCCTTGTATAAAAATCTTAAACAATTTACCTTATGTTAAAATTAAAATGAAGGAAAAAAAACAAATGAACTTCTAATTTAAATCTTATTTAAACTTAAGCTTACATATATATTTTTACAAATCAATTTATCTTATGTTTGAATTTTATAACATAACTCCAATCACAATATATATACATATATTATGATTTGAAAACATATCCTTTATTAAATTAAAGACTCCCTATTTATAATATATACATCAATATATATACATTATAAATAGAAAACATTTATATAAGCTTTGGAAGATAAATCTTACCAATTTTAAATTGTTTAGAAAAGATATTAATAAGTATTGCCAATTTAAAATATTATTAACTTTTAAAAGAATTAAACTTGTCAATTTATAAAATAAAATCAACAAATCAATTTAATTATTAATAAAGATTATTAAATTGATATTGCCAAAATTCCGGGATATCACATATCCCAAACATCCTTTAAGTTACTTGTATTTCAGTTGATATTTCACTTGAGTTGGATTTATTAGTATAAGAATGTTAATCCTGACTCGAGTGTATTGTGTTTTGCTTTACGCTCGGGTCAGACTGAGTGATACAGCAATTGAGACTCACCTTGGAGTTTGGAGCTTCCTTTGGAGATCCAATTACCGTCTAAGCTTTCAGCTCTTCTAGTTGATTTGTTCAGAGAAGTCATCTATTCGTACTGAAGACTTCATTGTATTTGAGATATTCTGTTGTATTTTATTTTCAACTCTGATGTTTATATAGTAGCTTCATGAACTACTATTTTATCTATTCCGCTGCGTATTATTGTATTACTCTGTGTCTGTGAATCTGTGATTGATTTATTTACTGTATATTCTGAGTTTTGCCAAATTTAAATAACAATCTGATATTTTGAATTATTCAAGTCCGACATGTGTGTCTGCCTATGTGTGGATTTATTGTCGGTTTGAATGGTCCAAAATAGCGGGTCGTTACATCTTATATCGAGTATAAGAGAAGTCTATTTTAAATCCTTTATCAAGAATTAAAAAACTATACTAAAACTAACTTTAACATGAGTACATCATTAACAATTAGCAGTACATTATTTACGCCTTATATTGTAAATGATTTAGTACCTTTGGTATTCTTTCTTATAGACACACACTCCTCCACATTTTGACCCAAACCAAACTATTTAATTTCTTTGTCAAAGTATTTGTCCAACCTATAGATCCTTATATGATGCCATTGATGTATCAGATCATGAATTATATCTGAAATCCTATAGACTTTGTTATCCCTCTCACCGACTTCAAGACATTTTGGTTGTTGTGTGCAAACTTTCTCTTCTAAATCATTTTTTAGAAGTTTTTTTCCAACATCAATATGCCAAAACTTAATGAAATATTGTGCAATAATTGGTGAGTAGAACCCAAATGGATTTAAACATATTGACTAGTGAAATTATTCCACTGATTTCAACATTTGAATTGATGAAGTCATTTACTAACAACATCGCTATATACAATTCCAACAGCATTTGTCTTCTTCTTGAAACTCATTTGGGGTTGATTGGTTATATCCTTTCAGATGCGATTACCAAAATTATAATTTGTTAATGTACTTGAAATCCATTTCGAATTTAAAGCATTACACCAAATGGTAGAGTCTATACTCCTTATGGCTTATTGACAACCGAAGAGATTATTGTTACTCATAAGTTAATTTCTGGACATTGACAGGAAACTTGTAGTTTCTCTTTGATGCGTGAGAAATCTTATTAGACATTCTAATGCAACTATGTCTGTTTCAGTTTTGGTTAAATTTACTTCATCTATGTGGTCAATTAATATGTTATAATCTTGTATCGCATCCATGTCTATTGCACTACCACTAATTTCTCTAGAAAAAATTCCTTTGGCGAGAAGGTGGTGTTTCTTGAAACAACAATTCTTCTCTCCCTACAATGGAATATGCATTCAAAACATTTAATGAAATTCTTATAAAATAGATTTAGCTTTGAGTTTACAAACCATACATTCATAAGGTAAGTTGGATAACCACTTAGATATTAAACTATTTAAGGCAGGGGTTCCTTCTTAATCATATTGCTATACCTAAAAAGTACTAGCTATCGCTGGTTGATGATACACCATTACAGATTGAAAGAAAAAAAAGCTATCGAGAGATAAAAGCCAATAATAAGCCATCGAAGGATAATGGTCTCAAAGCTATCGCGAGTTGGCTAGAAAAAGCTATCAAAGGATTATGGTCGTAGGGCTAACGCAAGTTGGCTAGAACAAGCTATCGAAGGTTGATAGCTTCAAAGCTATCACAAGTTGATTGAAGAAGCTATTGAAGGTTAGTGGTTTCAAACCTATCTCGAGTTGACCAAAAATGGTATTGAGATATGATGTTTCAAGGCAATTGAATGTTGATACAATGTGCCACTAAAGGTTGGTACTTTTGAGCTATCAAATTTTGATCCAAAGTGCTATCGAAGGTTGAGATGTTTGAGCTATTTTATGTTGATTCAAGGAACTATCGAAGGCTGAGATGCTCGAGGTATCACATAAGGACTTCATGAACTATCGAAGGTTAAGATTGCTAATACAACAGATATTGATTTGATGACAACAACCATATACATATAGGTACAAATGTTTTACCAAGCTGTATAAAATATCTTGCAGGATGTTACACAGGTTTATACAAGTACAGGTGTCGACGTCAAAATTGGCCACCAACACCCAGTGGTATGAAAGCACAATATCCAGTCATAGATCTCAAATAGTATCTAATATAATATGAAGAACAAACAAGTTAAAAATGAAAGCATGTAAAAAGAGATAAGATTTATAGTGGCTCGGCTAACTCTGGCCTACGTTTACTCCAGAATAATCCTTTTTATTATACCATAGTTTGTTTATAATTACAATCTGAAATCCAGGAATAAAATTGGCACAGTGGTATGTTAGCTACTTTCCTTCCAAATTTCGTTCCATTCGGACTTACGGTTTGTGAGATATTGCATTTTCAGTGAAGTGGTGTTGCATACATTCTGATTTCAACCAATCCCTTTGGAGGGATAGGGGTCGATCCTTCCAAACTCCTCCAAATGACATGTGATCCCTAGGGTAGCTTCTCCAAGTTATATTATGTATGGCCTCTAAGTTTCTTGCCAATAGGATTAGTAGAACTCGAGTTAAAGATCGATCACTGTTGCAATATGCTACGAAAGCTGATTATAGCTTATCCAAATGGAGGGATAGGGGCCGATCCCTCCAACTTACTCCAATGATGTATGACCAATATTAGGTGTTCCACATGTTGTAGTTAGCTTTTACTCCAAGTTTCATGTCAATTCGATGTGTAGACGTTGAGATATTGATCGATCTTTGCAATAAAGTTGGGTTTAGCCGATCCCTAAGAGGGAAGAGGGCGATCCCTCTTTCTTCATCCTTTTGAGGTGCGATCCCCAAGGTAGACTCCTTAAGGTCCCCACATCTTGCTCAAAAAAATTCATATGCATTGGACTTATGAAATTTGAGATATTGATTATTTCACATTGAGCTATACTTGCTTAGCTGAAATATGCCAATCCCTTTTATACCGATCCCTTCCTTAGGTGAAGTAATCTGCCCATTACCCGAGCATACAAACTCCCAACGACTTGAGATTTGAAATGTAGCCTCGTGGGGCCTTCCTTGTCACTTTATACCAGTCTCACCTAGTTTGGGACAAAAATTGAGGATATGTACCGATCCACTAGGGGAAGAGATAGGCACCAATCTCCTGCCTTGGGAGGCATTAATCCGTACTTAGAATATTATAGAGAGTCTATCTCTTGGTCTCGGTTGATCGTCGCTTCATATCATTGCCTGCACTTGATTTCTATACCTCACAATCATCGCTCTGGGCTACTGGCTTTGATAATTGTGAAGTCCATAAATCCACCTGTATACTGCCTTGGCAAAAGGTGGGTTAAAACTTTGCCCCCCAAATATGCCTTGCGGTAGGAAGGTATGTTTTGAATTGACATAAATCCAAAATCTATTGATAGCCATATTTTCCAATCCATAATCCAATCCAAATCCACGGTCTCTCCGGATCGTTTTATCCGAATCCACATCCATCCAAAGCCAAATCCATTGCTTTTCGAAACTGGTATCCAAATCCATGACCTCTCTAGGTTGTTACCCTAATCCAAATCCACGATCTCACTAGATTCTTGCCGAGCACAATCCATACTAGACAACTTGAGTAGGCCGATCCATCACGTTCGAGCAAAACGACCTACCTCTTGCCAGGCATATCCATACCTGACGACCTTGATCTCTCCGGATCCTTGCCAAGCACAATCCATACTCGATGACCTGAGTAGGTCGATCCATCGCGTTCGAGCGAAGCAACCTACCCCTTTCCAAGCATTGTCCATATCTGACGACCAATTATGTTTTAATCTTCGGCCTCGATACCCAGTTGAGGATTTAATCCATGATGCACGAGTCCATTTTGTTATGTTCGCTTGACGAAAAGACCCGTACCTTGTGATTTTTATCCCATCTCTCCGGACAGGACCACAACCTTAACCCGTGTTATCTATTACATTGATCCAAATTTAAGCATCCCTAAGTCCATTTGCCAAAATATAAAATAAGAGTCCATACAACCAATAAACCAGAGTTCAAATAAAACTAGAAAAACAATAATTTGAAGAAAATAAGAAGAAAAAACAAATTTGACAAACCCCAGCACTATGGTTTATCATCATCTCAGAGCATGCTTAAGGACCCATCCTCGATCCTGTTCCATCGTCACAGCCCGAGTCCTTACGTATTGTTATAACCGACCATTCCTCACATGTTCCTTAATGATATCCTTCAAATGCCTATATTCATTTGTATTGTGCCCATTCAGCTCATGGAATAGGCACCGCTTTCCTAATGTCCGTTCGCTTTTAGAGGGTTCCCTCCTTGTTGGCCTTTGACAGCAAGGCATCATCAAGTATCCAGATATATCCGCTCTAGGGTTTCATTCAATTCCGAGTAAGAAGAGAATTTGTGTTCTCCCTTTTGTTGTTTCGATCCATCGAAGCTTTGTCCTTTCATAAGATTTCACCGAGCGGTTCTCTAAGATTTCACCGAGCGGTTCTCTACCTTGTAACGTATTAACTTTCATTGCCTCTCTATCAGTTTTCACATCTTCTTGACGTAAAAACCTTTCTACTTCACGGTAGAATTCCTCGAGATCCATGGTGGAACTCATAACAGTGATATCTTAAAATCTGAGTTATGTGTAACTCCTGACACTGCCGCCATCAAAACCATCGATAGATCTGGTCGATCCACCGATACAACTGCCGCATTGAACCTGGTTATGAAATTCTTGAGTGATTCTCCTGCCCATTGCTTTACCGATGTCAATGTCATCACATTCTTAGGTCTCGTAATGTGAACCCGAAACTTCTTCATAATTCTTTTGACCAATTTTGTCCATGTGCTAATAGAAACGCTTTCCAACTTCCTGAACCATAGTGCATCTACATCCATTAAGTATAGGGGGGAGCATCATGCCAGGACTTCTTCTGATGCCTTTAGTACTTCCATATGACGTATATACCTCGTCATATGCATAATTGGATCCGACTTTTCATCATAAGCTTCCATTGTCGGTAGTTTGAATTCTGGTGTAGCATTCCTGACATTAGGAGCGAATGGACTTCTATATACATACTGCAGATCCCTATTTGCCAATCCTCCACGCATAGCCTGCGTTATCATCTCTGCAAACTTATCATTTTCTTCTAGTGGTAGTCTCCTATCATCATGTCCAAGCTGCCTTCCGAGTCCACAAGGGAATTCTTGAACGTATTCCTCCAAACGAGTATCCAAATTCCGATTCGCACCAAGCTCCATGGGATTGACCGCACGTCCTCCACCATCACAATCGACAAGACCCAGGAGCATGTACCCATGCCTTTAGGCATTAGGGCCGATCCCTCTAAGATGCCCGGGGATTGCCCCTGGTTGTTCTGTTCCACCCTCTCGTCTATTTGCACTGTTTCCATGGTTTTAGTTCTGATTACCAGCGACTCTTGCCGCCTCAACTCCTTGATACATAGCTCCAATTGTTATTATTGTTCCAACTCCTTGGTTTTGCATTCCAGCAGCTCCTATAGCTCCAACCTGTCTGATTATCAGAGTAAATTCTATATCATCTCCTCCTATCTTTTCAGCATCCACTCCTACATAGCATTCACCATTATTTCCATCTCCTCCCCAGTGATGTATGCGTAGTTTGATTAACTCCAGCTTCTAAGGAAGCCTCCTGACTCCCTTCATGATTGCTCCTATCCGCTACTTGTTTTCTTGTAGATTATTTTACCATTGCTTTAAATCCAAGCTCTAGATCTTTTCCAAACTCTGAATCTGAATTCCAAATCCGAGGTGGCTAGCTCTCTCAGTGAAAGCACCAAAATGTTGGCATTAAAATTGACCATCAACACCCAGTAGTATGAAAGCACCAATATCCAGTCATATAACTCAAATAGTATATAATGTGGAGAATATAATATGAAGAACAAAAAAATTAAAAATGAAAGCAAGTAAAAAGGGATAAGATTTATAGTGGTTCGGCTAACTCCAGCTTACGTCCACTCCAGAATAATCCATTTTATTATACTGCAGTTTGTTTATAGTTACAATCCGTAACCGAGGAATATAATTGGCAGAGTGTAGCCTAGGTTGAAGATAAAGAGAAGCAAAAAAGAATATCCTTTTTCTGACGCCATGCCTACTGTATTTATAGGGAACACCAATCGGGCTGAAATTTCGGCAGAAGAACCTCCACGCCATGATGAGGCCACACAAGAATTTTTAGGCCCATTAGGGCCCACAATAGGGATCCGTACCTATCCCTATTTTGGTGTCCAAATGGGATATGATCCATTTGGAGGGTTCCCCATGATATTAGCTACTTTCCCTACAAATTTCATGCCATTTTGGCTTATGGTTTGCAAGGTATCACGTTTTTTGTGAAGTGGTGTTGCATACATTCTGATTTCAACTGATCCCTTTGGAGGGATAGTGGCCGATCCCTCCATACTCCTCCAAATGACATGAGATCCCTAGGGGAGCCTCTCCATGTTGTATTTTTGTATAGCTTTTAAGTTTTCTTACAATTGGATTAGTAGAACCTAAGTTAAACTCCGATCATTATTACAATATGCTACAGAGGTTGATTATAGCCGATCCCTATAGAGGCATAAGGGTTGAACCCTCCAACTTGCTCCAAATTATGTGCGATCCTTATATGGTGTTCCAAATGTTGTAGTTAGCTTGTGCTCCAAGTTTCATGTCAGTTGAATGTGTAGATGTTGAGATATTGATCGATCTTTGCTATAATGTTGGGTTTAGCTGATCCCTAGGAGGGAAGAGGGTTGATCCCTCTTTCTTCATCCTTTTGAGGTGCGATCCCTAGGGTAGGCTCCCTAGGGTCCCCACATCTTGCTCAAAAAATTTCATTTGCATTGAACTTATGAATTTTGAGATATTGATTGTTTCCCATTGAGTTGTACTTGCTTAGCTGAAATATGTCGATCCCTTTTATGCCGATTCCTTTCTTAGGTGAAGTAATTTACCCATAACCTGAGCATACAAACTCTAAACGATTTGAGATTTGAAATGTAGCCTTATGGAGCCTTTCTTGTCACATTATATCGATCTCACGCAATTTAGGACAAAAATTGAGGATATTTACTGATCACTTAGGGGAAGGGATAAGCACCGATCCCCTGCCCGGGGGAGGCACTAATCCATACTTAGAATATTCTGGAGAATCTATCTCTTAGTCTCGGTTGATGGTCACTTCATATCATTGCTTGCATTTGATTTATGGACCTCACAAGCATCGCTCTGGGCTACTGGCCTTGATAATCGTGAAGTCTGTTGGGTTTAATCTGCCTGTATACTGCATTGGTAAAAGGTGGGTTAACACTAGGCTACACTGCCAATTTTATTCCTAGATTTTGGATTGTAACTGTAAACAAACTACGGTATAATAAGAAAGATTATTTTGGAGTGGACGTAGGCTGAAGTTAGCAGAACTACTATAAATCTTATCTCTTTTTACTTGCTTTCATTTTTAATTTATTTGTTTTTCATATTATGTTCTCTACACTATATACTATCTAAGATCTGTGACTGGATATTGGTTCTTTCATACAACTGGGTGTTGGTGGCCAATTTTGATGCTAACAGCAGGATAATCGAGTTTGAAGTCTGACTAGTAAAGGACTAAAGGTCAAGGTTCAGAAATAATCAAGACAACTGAAGACTCGTGAGTTTGAAGACAAAGACATGAAGAGTTTAAGACAATAGATAATAGTTAACAGACGTTAGGTAAATTTGTTAAAGTCCTTGAATAACAACTTTCTTTTCTTTTAATACTCTCCCACGAAAAATCTATTTTATTTGCAGAATATATTTCTAAATGTTTTTATATGTTAAAATATTTAAAAACTAATTTTAAATGATTTTACAAAATTTTAGAATTTTGAAACACTTTAAAAGTGTTGCTGTTTTTTCCTACATACAAAAATATGTCAACATTCCTTATAAATATGTCAAAATATGTACCGTTGAAAGGTTTTTAAAATTGAAGAGTTATGTTTTTTTGGCTCTATCTCTTTGTGAATGCACATGTTCACAAACTTTATAAAGGGAACTGAAAAATGAATTTTTTGCTAGATTTTCACTCGATTCTTCTTACTCTAAATTCTCATTATATATTTCACAAACTCCACTTTCAATACTCTTCAAATCCACTCAAATTCGGTCTCTACTTCACTACATTCATTCTTTATAATCTTCTCATTGTCTTGCAAGTATTCAAATCATTATTTCAATAATTCAATAACCAAACTTCTATAAAAGGGCTATGGGATATTCTGTATTCAAGTTACAATTATTTGTATTTGGAGTCAACAACTCCCTACTACTATTTTGTGCGGGTATGCTTTTTTCGTCCAAATCAAGTGGATGTGCTTATTGCCCATTCAAATCAAGTGGGTGTGTTTGTTGCCCATTTAAATCAAGTGGGTGACCATGTTGCTCGATAAAATCAAGAGGGTCTACCCTGAGCTCGAAAAGTTACGAGGATGTATCTTATTGCCTTGAAATCAAGATTATATTCTGGTTTGTTTGCTACCTAATTAATGTAGGCATTGAAAGGAAATATGTACTAGTATTGTACAGGATTGTATGTAGGATTGGTCCATCCGAACCAATATAAAACTTTTAGTGTCACCTCTTTTACTTTTACTTTATTTTAATGCATTTATATATATGTATCTGTGACTGCCTATTAATAAATATCTTTGTTTTGATTTAAACCTTAGACTATGTAGAAAAGTATATATTAATTATAAAACACTATTCACCCCATTCTAATGTTATAGTAGCCTGACAATCCTTTCGCACTAGTATAATTTATGCTATACCATTTCCCACATTTGCCATCGAAGCGTTAGGTTTTTAAAAACCTATGATTTGATTTTTTTGAAAATTATAAATGGATAGTAGCACTAGTAGTACATTATTTGACATTCTTTAAGAAAATAAAGTTATAAAATCCTTATGTTACCCTCAAATAGGTGTGAAACTGATAATTTTGAAAAGTCACTTGAAAATTTGAAAGTGTATAAAGTATAATTGCAGGAACAGTTATGTTATATGGCAGAAACGAACAGACACCCGATGACCATACATCACAAATCAAAACAGACAAATAGACATTAGATAGTGGATGCTAAAGACATATGACTGGAAATCTAGAGATCTCAAAAGACATCATTTACAAAGATGGAGAAACTGTTAATTTTGGAGATAACTCAAAAGGATACTTCGTTGACAACGTTGGTAACTCTAAAACTCCTATTATTTCTAATGTTTTGCTAGTTAGGAATTTAAAACATAATCTACTTAGTATTAGTTAATTATGTAATAAGGGTTTCTAAATTAAGTTTGAAAAAGAGATTTGCCAAATCAAGGATAATGATTCTAGAATTATTTTTGAAGGAGTTAGGAAACAAAATATTTATATTTGAGTATGAAAGTGTCTAATGATAATCTCTTTCTTATGGTCGAACCTAATGACCCTTCGATTTGGCACCAACATTTTGGTCATTTAAATTTTAATCATATATCCAAAATAGTTAGATATGAACTTGTTAAAGGACTTCCAAAAATGATTTTTAGTGTCAATAACCTATGTGGCACTTGTCAACTTGGAAAAGTTCATAGAAGTTCGTGTAAGTCAAAAAATATGATTATGAATACGTATCCCTTAGAACTTCTTCACGTAGATCTTTTTGGACCATCACAAGTATAATTAAAATATCATAATAGATATGTTTTCGTAATATAGATGAATTTTCAAGATACACGTGGACACTCTTTCTTCAATATAAGAGCGAATCATTTGAAATGTTTAAAATTTACTAAGAAAATTCAAAATCAAAAATCAATTAAAATTAAGATGATAACCTGTGTGGCACTTGTCAACTTGGAAAACTTCATGGAAGTTCGTGTAAGTCAAAAAATATGATTACGAATACACATCCCTTAGAACTTCTTCACTTAGACCTTTTTGGACCATCACAAGTATAATTAAATCATAATAGATATGTTTTCATAATATAGATGAATTTTCAAGATATACGTGGACACTCTTTCTTCAATATAAGAGTGAAGCATTTGAAATGTTTAAAATTTACTAAGAAAATTCAAAATCAAAAATCAATTAAAATTAAGGCGATAAGGAGTGATCATGGAGGAGAATTCAAGAATGAAAATTTTGAAATATTTTGTAATATGGAATTATTCATAACATTTCTTTTCCTAGATCTCCTTCAAAAAGGAGTTGTAGAATGTAAAAATAGAACTATACAAGAATGCACCAGGACTATGTTAATTGATAATGATTTACCAAAACATTTTTAGGCTGAAGTAGTTGCTACAACATGTTATATTCTAAATAGAATTTTAATAAGACAGTTAATTAAGAAAATACCTTACGAATTATTTTTTAGTAAAAAGCTAAAAGTATCTTATTTTATAGTTTTTGGTAACAAATGTTTATACTAAATACAAAAGATAATTTATACAAATTTGACAAAAAATCAGATATTGGTTATTCAATTAGACGTATTGTAACGACCCAGAATTTTCGTCATTTGAAGTTGGAATATATAATTTGTGACGACCGCCCATGACCCCCGCACCGAATCTAGAGAAAGTGCGCTGTAAAGTGTGCCAGGCGACCATGGACGATTGTCAGGGTAAATTAAAACAACAGAATCTATCGTATCACTCACAGCGCATGGACAAAATACAATAGAACATATGTATAGTGAAGCTTTACAGAATAAAATGCCATCATATAAAACTTCATAATAGTTGAATACAAGCATCCAAATAGTCAATACATCAATCCTCACTACACAACACTCAGAGAATATACAAACAGCGGAACACCCAGTACATATAGTAAGAAGATAATATGCAACCCTCTAGCTCGTCTTCGATATCAGCATCGTGAGAAGCAAGAACATCACCTGTCACCTGCTACCTAGTCTGCCCGTCCCAAAATGGACGAACAGCCCAAGGCAATAAGAATTAAAAACATAAAGCCTTGAGTCAGACAACAGTCTTAGTGAGCAGTAAATTAACTAACAACATACAAAAGAGCATAAAGGAAAAGGAATAGGAATACGACCCTCCCACTCCAACCTCGTTCTACAGTGATAGCCCCCAGACACACACTAAGCAGAAGCAAACATATCAGAGCATACAATTTAAGTAAAGCAATTATCACTCGAGTCAAGGGCGATGTTTTCCAAGTACAAACCCCCAAGGCCTAAACCAAGATCAGATAAGCACCCAGAAAATACCGCTCTTGAGTCCGAATGACGATACAACCAAACATCCATGACTCTGGCTATCACTGTTGTCATTGCTTCGATATCACCGTTAATTGAATGACCGGCACATTCTTTTAGCCGTCCGTCAAGGGCTAATGGAAACCCCGGTTCTAGACATAACTCCCGCACGTCGTCGCAGCCCGTGCCTAGGACTATCGAATCTGCCCAGAGTACTCGACCATCAACAGTTGGCCGTTGGGACTATCGAATCTGCCCAAACGTACTCTTGCTTAGAGCATGCTAGAACCTTCAACAACGATGCTATCCAAGCCTCCTAGTCATCCTCCTTGACGACTATTTCCATACTAGCTCAAGCGCCTCTCAAGCATCCATTACCCTTAACTCGAATCATATCACCGAGTTACCAACGTGCTTGGAATGATCCCGTCTGGATTAGACCAAGACTATCTCATATCATACTTCGCTTCATCACATCCTCGCAAAGTCTCATCTCAACATCATCATCATCGAATCTATGCATAAGAGCTTCATCACCCGCTACATATGCCACAAGCAGCTTTCCCAATTCAAGAGCCTTTCTCTTAGCTTTTGAATCATCTTCGGTCTAAATCAAATCATCAATCATCTAATTTATAGCAATCAATCAAGTCAAACATTAATCCAAGCAATCAAGCATTCAAATATGATCTATGTAGACAATTATCACTATAATGGCAATTTCGTAATTAAAGAGTCGAAAGTCAAATAAGCATGAAAACATGAGCAATGTCTCTATAATCTTGATGAATAAACTTGCATAGATTAACATGTAGTAAAATCGGTGTAACATCATCATGCATAATGGATCTATATGGATCTACACTTAGGATGAAGAAAATGTATGGAAATCACTATTTTAACACCAAATCGAACCAACAATCCGATATACTCCTTTGGATCCGTGTGAGAGATAATCACCACTCACCAAATCACCTAAACAACCTCAAATCAACACGCTTTAGATCTGGACAGCGAAGGATCAAGCTTGATCTATCACGAATCCGTTTCAAACGAAGAAATCTCACTTCAAAGGATGAAGATCTTCAACTTTAGCTCTTGGATCTTCAATCTTGATCTTCGATTTGGATGAAAGGAATCACTAGATTAGAGTGGAGAAAAGAAGTGATGAAGTGTAGAAGTCGAGCTCTCAAAATGGCAGCACTTCGTCGCTTCGAAATCCGGATCCCAAAAAGTGAGAAAAACCCTTCCTATTTATAGCAGAAATTTCCTTAAGTCGCTCGGAGTTAGGTCGTCCACGACCTACGAACTAAAACCCACCGACCTAAAGACTTACCAACCTACGACTTAACAAAAACCCCAGCCTCTACGACCTAACCAAAAGCGCATCCGCGACCTAGCGCTTAAGCATATCTTCGACCTAATGACATAACGCAACAACGACCTAACTGCTAAGTCCTTACGCGACCTAATACTCACGCGCCTCAACGACCCAGCGACCTACCGCATAAGCGCCTTCACGCGACCTACGACTTAACACCATCGCGACTTAACAAAGTCACGACCTAACACTTAAGAGAAACCTTGCGACCTAACAACTTAGAAGTCCACGAACAAACTTAGGTCGTTAACGACCTAACTACCTACGACTCAGTTGGGTTACGACCTAACTCTATAAGCTACCACGCGACCTAACACTTAGCCAGAAAATGACCTAACTGACTACTAACCTAGCGACCTAACTACACACAGGTCACTAACTCCTATAGGTCGTAACATTCCATAGGTCGCTCACTCTCTAGGTCGCAACATTCTATAGGTCGCTCCAAACGACCTAGCACTTAACCAATTCACCTCCTTAGGTCATCCAGACGACCTAACTATTCATCTCCCAAACTTAGGTCGCTCACACTCTAGGCCGCGCTACCTCTTAGGTCGTCTACGACCTAAACCAAGACAACCTAACTTCTAAGTCGCAAACCTTCCTAACTTGCTTACATCCTATAGGTCGGTCACGACTTAGCTCTTAGGTTGTTCACGACCTAGGACTTAGACAAATTATACCTAAAATCTGAAATGACTTGAAAATGCTAAAATTCCAGATTTTGACGAACTTGTCGATCCGTAAAAATACGGGTCGTTACATTCTCTCCCCTTTAGGAATTTCGCCCCAGAAATTCCAAACAAACAAAGCAATCAAAGACTATTCTGTACGCCTACCAACCATAACAATCAACAAACCATGCATCCAATTCTAGCTTAGCGTACAGAATTCTAACACTAGAACAAGTTACAATATCGTGAGATGACATGACACCTTAGGGCCATACCTTGAAGAGTTCAGGATGAGCTGCCTTCATCCTCTCTTCCACCTCCCACGTACAGTCGTTATCATCATCACTCCATTGTATCTTGAGCAACTTAACTACCTTTCTCCTAAGCTGTTTCGTGTCGGTTTCCACAACACGAAGCGGCTTACGAGGTCTTCTATCGACTGGATCAACTTCGAAATCTTCACAGCTATCAGCAGAAACCACCGTACTCGAGTCGTGCACATACTTCCGTAAATATGATACATGAAAAACATTGTGCACACTCAACATCTTCTCTGGTAACTCCAATCTGTAGGCGAGCTTTCCAATTCGCTCGATAATCGGGAATGGTCCAACGAATCTCGGAGTCAATTTTCCTTTCTTCCCGAATCGAATAACATTCTTCAATGGAGAAATCTTCACAAAAACCATATCACCAACATCGAATTCCAAATCCTTTCGACGCTTATCGGCATAACTCTTTTGACGGTCTTGGGCTGCCTTCATTCGTTGCCGAATGATCTCTATACAATCCGAAGTCTGTCGAATCATCTCTGGCCCAAGCATCAGCTTTTCTCCGGTCTCTAACCAACATGTCGGAGAGTTACACGGTCTTCCATACAATGCCTCATACGGTGCCATACCAATACTTGACTGGTAACTGTTGTATGAAAACTCTACCAAATGAAGGTGATCTTCCCATGATCCCCCAAAATCCAAAACACAAGCTCGGAGGAGATCTTCCAAAACTCGGTTGACTCTCTCGGTCTGACCATCTGTTTGAGGGTGATAAGCTGTACTCAAACACAACTCGGTTCCCAAAACTTCCTGGAAGCTCTTCCAAAATCCACTAGTGAACAATGGATCTCGATCGCTCACTATACTCTTCGGAATACCATGGAATCGAACTATCCACTTAACATACAACTCAGCCAACTTTGATGCAGTCCTATTCGATCGAATAGGAATGAATCGTGCACTCTTAGTCAAACGATCTACGATGACCCAAATCCCTTCATTTCCCGTCCTTGATCTGGGTAATCCATCGATATATGCTCCCACTTCCATGTAGGAACTTCTAATGGCTGAAGCAATCCACTTGGCTTCTTCTGTTCGGCTTTAACCAACTGGCAGTTCATACATTTGGAAATAAAATTTCCAACATCCTTCGTCATACCTTCCCAGTAGTAGGTTCTCTTCATATCCCTATACATCTTATTTCCACCTGGATGAATTGTCAACTTCGAGTGATGATTTTCCTTCAGAACTTTATTCCTCAATTCATCTATATCGGGAACAACTAGTCGTCCTTGCTTCCGAAGCCAACCCTCTCGATCGACCTCGAATCCTTTATCCTTTTCTGGTTCTAATCCAGATTCCAAATCATGGATAATCTTGACAAGCTTATCGTCTCGCTTTTGGCTCTCGCCAATCCTTTCCACAAGAGAAGGTCTTATCGATAAGTTTGCCAACATCTCAGGTTCCAATTCGCATCTAGGCCTGAAGTCAAATCCAGCTAAATACTCGAGATTCTTCCATTCTGAAAACATGGCTCCCAATCCTGCATGTCTTTGACTTAACGCATCTGCCACTGCGTTACCTTTTCCCGGAGTATAAGCTATACCAAAATCATATGATGCCAAAAACTCTAGCCAACGTTGCTGCCGAAGATTCAAATCCTTTTGGGAGAAAAGATACTTCAACGACTTATGATCCGTAAACAACTCAAATCGAACTCCCAATAGATAATGTCTCCACATCTTCAGAGCAAAAACAATTGCCGCTAACTCCAAATCATGAGTCGGGTAATTCCTTTCATGCGGCTTCAGTTGTCGACTGGCATACGCAACAAATTTATCTCTCTGCATCAGCACTGCTCCAAGTCTAGTACCACATGCGTCGGTGTAAACCACCATCTCATCATTCCCACTAGGAATAGTCAGAACAGGAGCACTCGTCAATCTCTCTTTCAGGATTCCGAAAGCTTGCTCACACTTAGCATCCCAACTGAACACTTGGTTCTTCTTCGTCAATCCTGTTAACGGTGCAGCTATCTTGGAGAAGTCTTTGATAAACCTTCGATAATATCCTGCTAATCCAAGAAAACTTCTCACATCCGATGCATTCTTAGGTCTAACCCAATCCTGGATTGCTGCCACCTTAGCGGGATCAACCGCTATTCCATTTCCAGAAATAACATGGCCTAAGAATCTCACTTCACTCTTCCAGAAGTGACACTTCGAAAACTTAGCCTTCAGCTGATGTTTCCGCAAGGTTTCCAAAACAATACGAAAATGCATTTTGTGCTCTTCTTTAGTTCTGGAATAAATCAGAATATCATCCACGAACACTAGCACAAACTTGTTCAACTGATCTCTGAACACTCTATTCATAAGATCCACAAAGTATGCTGGCGCGTTAGTCAATCCAAACGGCATTACCAGCCACTCAAAGAAACCAGATGGTGTCCTAAAAGCAGTCTTCGGCACACTATCCTTAGCCACTCTCAACTGGTGAAATCCCGTTGCCAAATCCATCTGAGAAAACACCTTAGCTTCGTGAAGCTGATCAAACAAGTCATCTATTCTCGGCAATGGATACTTGTTCTTCTTAGTCACCTTATTCAGCTCACGATAATCCACACACAATCTCAACGATCCATCTGCCTTGGTTGCAAACACAACTGGTGCACCCCATTCGGTCACACTACGCCGAATGAATCCTTTCTGCAAAAGATCATCAACTTGCACCCTCAACTCCTGCTGTTCCCTAGGCGCCATCCGCCTAAGAGGCATCACAACGGGTCTGGCTCCTTCAACTAGATCTATACGAAACTCGATCTCTCTATGCGGCGGTAACCCTTTGACTTCGTCAAAGACATCCTCGAATCCATTCGCGATTGGCACTAATGACAGTCCATCCCGTGGAACAACCAGCGAATACATGAAGCTCATGAAGACGCCTTCTTCATGCTTACATCGTATCACAACCTTTCGCCCCTCCACATTCTCGACTGTCACTTCCAACCTCTCGCAATCAACCTTTGCCGCATACTTCCTAAGCCAGTCCATACCCAAAATAATTCCGAACCCCGCAAAGTTCAGAACAAAGCAATCACAAACAAAAGAGCAACCATGACTCGATACAATCAGACCACGGCATAACATACACAAACAAGACGAACCCCCAACTGGATTAGTCACAACCAATGGCCTATCAACAATATTCGGTTCCAAACCTAACCGGCCTATGAGTTCATTACAAACAAATGAATGCGACGCTCCAGTATCAAACAGAACTCTAACTGGAACACCACATAGGAAAAGAGTACCTTGAACCACCACACTCTTTCCTTTCTCTTCAGCGGTAGGAGCTTACGAAGACGATGGAACAGCTCCCAAAGCATAAGCTTGCACAATCTGCTTGTCCCTCTTCGATTCTGGACAATTCTTCCTGAAATGCCCCGGCTTGTCACAGTTGTGACACTTCATCGGTGCCTTAGGATTCTTACAATCCTTCGAGAAATGGCCCTTCTGTTGACAATTGTAGCAAGTCACCTCGCCTTTCTGCTTCTTCTGGCCATCCTTTCCCTTCTGCTGTTGCTGCTTCCTCTTCTTGTTTCCACCCTGCTGGGGTTTAGACTCTTCCCTGGTCACAGCAACAACAGATCCTTCCTTAGGAAACAGACTCTCATGCCTGAGAGCTTTCTCCACAAGCTTCTCAAACGAATCGTCCAAATGATCCACCAACTGTCTCCCAAGATAACTGTCCAAGCCTGTCACAAACTTCTCATTCTTCTGGTATGCAGACTCAATATATGACCGGGCATACTTGGACAAAGCTTCAAACTCAGAAACATACTCAAGGACTGATCTTCCACCTTGCTTGAGCTCCACAAACTTCTTGAACAGAACAGACTTCTGAGCTGTAGAAATCTAGCTTGGAATTGCTCCCAAGTAATCTCTTCCTCCGCAGTATTGATGGTAATAGAGTTCCACCAATCAGAGGCTCTCCCTTGAAGCTGCCTTGATGCCAACTTCCTCTTAGTTGCATCATCAATTCCCAAATCACCAAAGATCCTTCTACAAGCATCTATCCATCTCTGGACTTCGATAGTTGATTCTGTTCCCAAGAAAACCTTTCCTCCAAGAGCAGTATAGTCCTTACACAACTTAGCGAAATCCACTGGTTTTGGAGTTTGGACTTGAACTCCAACATCAACTGCTGCCCCCGGAACTGGTATCCTTCTCATGATCGAAGTCATCATAGCTTCGAACATAGCTGCATAATCAGCAGTCCCCTCAGTAGCACGGCCTTCCCTAGCAGCCGGTCTCCCTCTTCGACTCATTCTCAATATCTATAAAAAGGAATGATCAGAACATCTAGAGAAACAACTGAATAAAGGACTCAAACTCAACTAAACTACTATATTATATATATAGTATTCATCCATCAAATTACAATTACGTCTCTCATACGTAGTTACGTCAACGAGCGTTGGGTAAGATCGATTAACCAAGGCTCTGATACCAAATGTGACGACCGCCCATGACCCCTGCACCGAATCTAGAGAAAGTGCGCTGTAAAGTGTGCCAGGCGACCATGGACGATTGTCAGGGTAAATTAAAACAACAGAATCTATCGTATCACTCACAGCACATGGACAAAATACAATAGAACATATGTATAGTGAAGCTTTACAGAATAAAATGCCATCATATAAAACTTCATAATAGTTGAATACAAGCATCCAAATAGTCAATACATCAATCCTCACTACACAACACTCAGAGAATATACAAACAGCGGAACACTCAGTACATATAGTAAGAAGATAATATGCAACCCTCTAGCTCGTCTTCGATATCGGCATCGTGAGAAGCAAGAACAGCACCTGTCACCTGCTACCTAGTCTGCTCGTCCCAAAATGGACGAACAGCCCAAGGCAATAAGAATTAAAAACATAAAGCCTTGAGTCAGACAACAGTCTTAGTGAGCAGTAAATTAACTAACAACATACCAAAAGAGCATAAAGGAAAAGGAATAGGAATACGACCCTCCCACTCCAACCTCGTTCTACAGTGATAGCCCCCAGACACACACTAAGCAGAAGCAAACATATCAGAGCATACAATTTAAGTAAAGCAATTATCACTCGAGTCAAGGGCGATGTTTTCCAAGTACAAACCCCCAAGGCCTAAACCAAGATCAGATAAGCACCCAGAAAATACCGCTCTTGAGTCCGAATGACGATACAACCAAACATCCATGACTCTGGCTATCACTGTTGTCATTGCTTCGATATCACCGTTAATTGAATGACTGGCACATTCTTTCAGCCGTCCGTCAAGGGCTAATGGAAACCCCGGTTCTAGACATAACTCCCGCACGTCGTCGCAGCCCGTGCCTAGGACTATCGAATCTGCCCAGAGTACTCGACCATCAACAGTTGGCCGTTGGGACTATCGAATCTGCCCAAACGTACTCTTGCTTAGAGCATGCTAGAACCTTCAACAACGATGCTATCCAAGCCTCCTAGTCATCCTCCTTGACGACTATTTCCATACTAGCTCAAGCGCCTCTCAAGCATCCATTACCCTTAACTCGAATCATATCACCGAGTTACCAACGTGCTTGGAATGATCCCGTCTGGATTAGACCAAGACTATCTCATATCATACTTCGCTTCATCACATCCTCGCAAAGTCTCATCTCAACATCATCATCATCGAATCTATGCATAAGAGCTTCATCACCCGCTACATATGCCACAAGCAGCTTTCCCAATTCAAGAGCCTTTCTCTTAGCTTTTGAATCATCTTCGGTCTAAATCAAATCATCAATCATCTAATTTATAGCAATCAATCAAGTCAAACATTAATCCAAGCAATCAAGCATTCAAATATGATCTATGTAGACAATTATCACTATAATGGCAATTTCGTAATTAAAGAGTCGAAAGTCAAATAAGCATGAAAACATGAGCAATGTCTCTATAATCTTGATGAATGAACTTGCATAGATTAACATGTAGTAAAATCGGTGTAACATCATCATGCATAATGGATCTATATGGATCTACACTTAGGATGAAGAAAATGTATGGAAATCACTATTTTAACACCAAATCGAACCAACAATCCGATATACTCCTTTGGATCCGTGTGAGAGATAATCACCACTCACCAAATCACCTAAACAACCTCAAATCAACACGCTTCAGATCTGGAAAGCGAAGGATCAAGCTTGATCTATCATGAATCCGTTTCAAACGAAGAAATCTCACTTCAAAGGATGAAGATCTTCAACTTTAGCTCTTGGATCTTCAATCTTGATCTTCGATTTGGATGAAAGGAATCACTAGATTAGAGTGGAGAAAAGAAGTGATGAAGTGTAGAAGTCGAGCTCTCAAAATGGCAGCACTTCGTCGCTTCGAAATCCGGATCCCAAAAAGTGAGAAAAACCCTTCCTATTTATAGCAGAAATTTCCTTAAGTCGCTCGGAGTTAGGTCGTCCACGACCTACGACCTAAAACCCACCGACCTAAAGACTTACCAACCTACGACTTAACAAAACCCCCAGCCTCTACGACCTAACCAAAAGCGCATCTGCGACCTAGCGCTTAAGCATATCTTCGACCTAATGACATAACGCAACAACGACCTAACTGCTAAGTCCTTACGCGACCTAATACTCACGCGCCTCAACGACCCAGCGACCTACCGCATAAGTGCCTTCACGCGACCTATGACTTAACACCATCGCGACTTAACAAAGTCACGACCTAACACTTAAGCGAAACCTTGCGACCTAACGACTTAGAAGTCCACGACCTAACTTAGGTCGTTAACGACCTAACTACCTACGACTCAGTTGGGTTATGACCTAACTCTATAAGCTACCACGCGACCTAACACTTAGCCAGAAAATGACCTAACTGACTACTAACCTAGCGACCTAACTACACACAGGTCACTAACTCCTATAGGTCATAACATTCCATAGGTCGCTCACTCTCTAGGTTGCAACATTCTATAGGTCGCTCCAAACGACCTAGCACTTAACCAATTCACCTCCTTAGGTCATCCAGACGACCTAACTATTCATCTCCCAAACTTAGGTCGCTCACACTCTAGGTCGCGCTACCTCTTAGGTCGTCTACGACCTAAACCAAGACAACCTAACTTCTAAGTCGCAAACCTTCCTAACTTACTAACATCCTATAGGTCGGTCACGACTTAGCTCTTAAGTCGTTCACGACCTAGGACTTAGACAAATTATACCTAAAATCTGAAATGACTTGAAAATGCTAAAATTCCAGATTTTGACGAACTTGTCGATCCGTAAAAATACGGGTCGTTACATAATTAGTTTTAAATATCGAAAATTTAATTTCATACGTTAAATTACTTAAATACCAAATATAGCAATTTATGGGATAATTTAATTGTTGAATTTAATAATTGAAAATCGTTTAAATAATTGAATCTTGGATTTTTATTTGGATAAAAATAATTTAAAAGCTTATTTAATCCCTATTTAATAAGAATGAAGATAATAAAAATCTTAAATTGGATTTACTCTATTTTAAAATTAACTTGTTTTAATTAACGAGTCAAAATAACCTTTCGGTGCACAGTCTCGGATTTCGATGAAACCAGTGCCATTGGGTCCATAATAATGATTATAATACATCGTCAAATTTCGTAGCGATCAGATGCACTGTTTGGTCGTACGGGATAGAAACCCATTGAAAGTAATATCGAAAATTTAATATTAAAATTAGGCTCAAAAAGCTATCTTCTGCATACAATCGAATTAGGTCTAAAAACTAGTTCCATTGCGTTCGGAATAGGGGTATAACATTAGGAACACCAGGTGGCATGCCTCGATTGAGGTCTGAATTTTATACCTAGATATTTTGAGTTTTAAATATTATATTTTCTTAGATGTGACCCGTCATTTCATATCAGCTACCCTACCCTATCCTGAACAAGCCACCCTACACACTGACTTTCATCTTTCTTCCCCCCTTTATTTAAACGAAGCTTACAGTGAGGAAAAAAGTAAGAAAACAAAACTTCAAAAATTTATTTCTCAATTTATACTTATTTGAATATCATCAAACCAATTTTAAAATTGATATTTCGAGTAGAGCTTCCCTCTGGCACGCTTGGTTGAAGGTGCGGTGATGGTTGGAAGAGCTCGACAGTGAAGGCGTTGGGTTTTGTTAGCTAGGGCTTGAGAAATTGGTCTTCGTGATGATCGTTTGGGGATTTCGAGATCATATTCGAGTTCAGCGAAGTAAATGGCACCTCCGGTTGGAGTTTCAGAGGTCGTCGAGCCTTCAAAGGGGGTGCAACATGTATACGGACCTGGGAAGTAGGGTCAGGTCGTGTTTTAATATGGGGCTTCGGGCGTGATGTGGTGGGGTCGAGGTGGTGGAGCTTGTGAGGAGAAGCTCGCCGGATTCGTCGGTTTCAACAATCGTTGAGAAATGAAGGAGCTTGGGGTGGATGTTGGAGCGGCCATGGTGATCATGCACTCTGTGTCACTTTGGGTGTACGTTATTTGGGGGACAAGATGTAAGGGCATTAGTGTAATAAATTAAAGTTGTAATTGTTTATTTATATTTATTTAAAATGTATCATTAACTTATAAAATTCTTATCTCTCTCATACTAGGTCCAATTGGAACGAAACTTTTTGCGTTGTGCTCATGACGACGAAAGCTTCGTATTGGAACTAGTTTGGATGAATTTGGAGACTATCAAAATTTGGGCTAAAATCGGACGTCGTCTGGTTTTAGTTCCAAACCGGAACGCCTCGGCGAAAACAGAAGATTTCGATGAGTTTAACTCACCATTTTGGATAACTAGTATGATATATAGTTGATAAAAATTGTTGAATGATTATTTGGATGAATTATTGTTATATATATATAGTTGGTTTGGATATATTCCCAACTATTGGAGCGGATGAGACCCTATTACGTTCCCATATAATAGCGGATGGCCCTTTGTATACAAATCCCGCCTCAAAGTTGTTGATTTATATTTTATAATTATATAACATTTGTGATGCAGGTGGAACAGATTGGAGGGTTTCAACGGGATTCGTCGTTATTATTGAATTATATTGTTTCAATAATATTTCCTTTACATGGACTATTGAATAATAAATATAATTGTGGATACTGTGGTTATTACATCGTTGTATGTTTGAAAATAAATACCAATAGTGATAAGAAAAATCAATATCGATATTGGTTAAGTGTTAGGTGGTTATTAGCCTCGAATTAATTTTTTTTTTAAAATACTATAAATTGTCGATTAAGTCAGAATTGGCTTTTGAGACAAAAAGAATTTTTAAATCCGAAAATTTGATTTTGGAAATATTTTAAAGATTATCTAATTAATTATATTAATACTGTTTTAATTTAATTATAATAATATTAATTTAAGGTTATTTAATTAAAATAATACTCTTTTAAAGTTATAATTATATTAAAATTATTTAAAAGTTATAAAATTATATAAATATTATATTAAAGTTATTTAATTAATTTAATATTGTTAAAAGTTATTTGTTCGTAGCTAATAAGTCTTTAAAAAACTATAAAAAGGTTATAAATTGAAAGATTAATTATCTAAGAATAATTATGGTTTAAACTTATAATAAGGATTATTAAAAAGGTTTTAAAATGAATTATTATTATTTATAAAATGGTAAGTGTTTGCGCCAAAATTGGTCACAAACCTCGAATGTCGTGAAAGCACAAGTGTTTACACACAAATCCTCAATATCTTAACACAGATCTCAGATCCAGATAATGTAGAGAATAAAAATGAAGAAATAACCAAATTAAAATGAAAGAAAATGGGAAAAGACACAAGATTTATAGTGGTTCGGCTATCTCTGGCCTACGTCCACTTTGAATTGATCCTTTTATTCCTTTTATATTGAAATTACAGTTACAAGCCTTTGAAATCAGTAAGCAAAATGGCAGTGTTTCGCTTAGAAAAGCGGAAGAAGATCCCTTTTTAGTTGCCATAGAGCTGCTATTTATAGGTGCAGATCTGAAAATATCCACCCCAAAACCAGGAATACCTCTTCTCATGCACAGGTGGGCCCACCAGATCGATCTGGAGTCGTTTGGGATCGATCCTGATCGATCCAAGTATAATTCGTATTGATCCAAAAATAGTCCAATGAAACTGAGATCGATCATAGACGTTCTTCGATGAATAAGCTAGCTCCTGTGAAAATTTCATAGCATTTGGACTTGTAGAATGAGAGTTATGATCGATCCAAGTTTATATTTCTCAATGTAGGCTGGTAGCTTCGTATCCATCAATGCTTCGTATCCATTACATTGCATTGCCTCGTGTCCATCATTTTGTTTCGATCCCTGAACGCTCGCTGCCCTTCGTATCCATCCCTTCTTTGTATCGACCCCAAGTTTCCATGTTGTTTGTATCGATCCCCTGCCTTGCATTCCATCTTGACCGCTTCGTATCGATCGATATGAACACGATCGCTACGAAGTGTGCCTCCATATCCAACAACTGCTGCCCTTCGTGTCCATCTCCCACTCTCTTCTTTGTATCGATCCCTAACTTAGATCGATATGTACTATGATCGATCCGAAGCAAAGTACATTTTCCATATCCATACCCATGCAGATCAATACGAAAGCATTGATTCGAAGTAAATAGCCAAGCCCATGTTAATCGGAACGAACCATATCGATACGAACTGATTTCCCATGAATATTGATCCATCCGTATCTTTAGCATACGAACTTTGTTTGACCTGAAATTTGAAATGCAGCCTTTACTAGCCTTGTTTATCATTCCCAATCGATCCCACCTTGATTGGAGCTTTAGTCCAATTTTGATGGTATCGATCATAGCCTCGTTTCCAATCGATCTCCAATCTTGATATCCATCCTTTTTAACCGATTTTTTGATATCCCGGCCTTAACCAAAAGGTAGGGTAACATTTGCCCCCCCCAAAACATGCCTTGCGATAGGAAGGCGTGTTTTGAATAGCTATAAATATGTCATTCGGAATCTATATTCCATCCATAGCTATACCATCTGATCCATAATCCAATCCATTACCAAGCCATTCTATCCAAGTGCCATAGCCATACCCTTGCCCAAATCCACGACTACTCCGAGTCGATATCCGATTCCGAATCCAGTAACCAAATCCTTAGCCAATTCCATATCCATCTGAACCCGTCAACTGAGTTTTGATCCATTCATATCCAGAATCCAATAAGCAAATCCGTGACCCCTCCGGGTCGCTTTATCCAAGTCCAGGACCTCGCCGGGCCCTAATCCAAAGTCGGGACCTCTCCGGGTCTAAATCCAAATCCAAATCCATAGACCTTATCAGGTCATTTTATTCTGCTCTAGCCTCGACTTTCCTGTCGAGGGCTTTTATATTCTCCGGCCTCGACTCTCCGGTCGAGGACTTTTATATTCTCCGACCTCGACTCTCAGGTCGAGGACTTTCGTATTGCATTCGAGTCCATTCAATCGCTCTCCGACGAAGGGACTCATAACATGCGATTACTGCTCCGTCTCTTTGGTCGGGACCATAATCGCGTGACCTGTATTATTTATTACTTTAATCCAAATCCAATCAACACAAATTCCAATTGACAAAATAAAAGTCCGTACAACCAAGAAAATCAAATGTCCATAGTACCAAGAAAGAAACTAGAGTCCACAGAAAACAAAAAGAAAACAAGATTTCATAAACCCAAGCATCACAGTTTACCATCATCTCAAATCATGCCTAGGAACCGTCCACGATCCCATACATGTGTAAGTGACTTAGCCGCATCACTTTGAGGTTTATTACTTATTCAAAGCCATAAATTCAATCAGCTGATAATAAGCTGATGACGATGCCTAGATCTGGTGTCATCTTCGTCTGAGGTGGGCAGTGGCTGCTCTTGTCCCACTGCCACATCTCGATTCCTTACGTACTATTGTAGATGACCATTCCTTACATGCACCTCAACTATATCCTTCAAATGCCTGCAGTCGTTCGTGTTGTGCCCATCCAGCTCATGGAATAGGCAATGCTTTCCTGATGCCCGCTCATACTCAGAAGGTTCCCTTTTTGCCGACCTTCGATACTGGAGGCGCCCTCGAGTATCCAAATAAATCCTATCCAAAGTTTTAGTCAAATCCATGTAAGAAGTGAATTTAGATTCCCTCCATTGCCTTTTCGATATGTTACCACCGTCATTCATCTTCCTTTTGCCTCTATCGTCCTTGTTTGAATCCTCTCTTGGCGGACCTCCACCTTTTACCGCATAAACTTTAACCTCTCTCCCCTCTCTTTCAGCCTTCGCATCTTCCTGTAGTAGAAAACTCTCTACTTCATGGTAAAACTCCCCGAGATGCATCAGTGGATCACGCTCCAACGATATCTTAAATTCAGAATTATCCGCAATCCTTGAAACCGCTACCATCTAAACCATTGATGGATCGGGTCGATCCACCAAAGCCACTGCTGCATTGAATATGGTTAAAAAATCCCTATGTGATTCTCTATTTCACTGTTTCATTGATGTTAAAGTCATCACATTCTTGGGCCTCACGATGTGGACCCAAAATTGCCTTATAAACCTCTCAATCAACTCCATCCAAGTGCCAATTGAGACGCTCTCCAGTTGTTTGAACCATAGTGCTGCTATATTCGTCAGATACAAAGGGAAGCACCGAGCCATAACTCCCTCTGATGCCCCCAGTACATCCATATGCCTCATGTACCTCATCAAGTGAACAACGGGATCCATTCTCCCATCATACATCTTCAGTGTTGGTAGTTTGAAATCCGGTGGATTCCTAGCCTGCCTGATCACAGAAGCGAAAGGACTCCTGTTCACGTCCTCCAAATCTCTATTCACCAATCCTACCCTCATAACCCATCTGATAATGTCTACTAACCCGTCTTTTCCATCAAGTGGTAGCCTCTGTCTGCAATCTCTAACCTGCCCCTCGAGTCCGCGAGGGAATCCTGAAACTTGTCCTTCTGGACGAGCATCCATATCCCGATCAATGCCAAACTGCACAGCGCCACATGGTACCCTTCCTGGAATTGAGCTAACATGATTCGAGGGTGTGCCCCTAGCTCAGGGACTATTCTTGATGGTCCCACTCTATCGTGAATCCCGGTTGCTCCATGCTCCTTATCCTGATTCCGAACTGTCTCCGCTCTTGCTGCTCCAGCTTCACGATCCCTATTTCCAGCATTTCCTACAGTTACGTTCTCTTGATTTTGCACTCCAGCTTGTCCAACTTGTCGGTGTAGGTTCTACATCATCTCCTCCTGCCTTTTCAGCATCCCTTCCTGCATAGCATCCATCATCATCTCCATCTCATCTTAAGTGATGAAAACTGAGGATTGATTAGCTCCTAAAGAGGCTTCCTAACTTCCTTCATGCTGACTCCTTTTCATTCTTTGTCTTCTTGTTGATTGCTTCCCAAAATTCGATCCTTTAGCTTTCCAAATTTGAACTCCAAATCCGGTATAGCGGGTGCTTTCTCAGTGAAAGCACCAAAGTGTTTGCACCAAAATTGGTCACAAACCCCGAATGTCGTGAAAGCACCAATGTTTACAAACAAATACTCAATATCTTAACACAGACCTCAGATCCACATAATGTAGAGGAAAAATAAGAAATAACCAAATTAAAATGAAAGAAAATGGGAAAAGACACAAGATTTATAGTGGTTTGGCTATCTTTGGCCAACATCCACTTTGAATTGATCCTTTTATTCCTTTTATATAGATATTATAGTTATAAGCCTTTGAAATCGGTAAGCAAAATGGCAGAGTTTCGCCTAGAAAAGTAGAAGAAGATTGTTTTTAGTTGCCATAGAGCTGCTATTTATAGGTGCAGATCTAAAAATATCCGCCCCAAAACCTAGAATACCTCTTCTCATGCGCAGGTGGGCTCACCAGATCGATCTGGAGTCGTTTGGGATCGATCATGATCGATCCAATTATAATTCGTATCTATCCAAAAATAGTCCAATGAAGCTAAGATCGATCATGGAAGTTCTTGAGTGAATAAGCAAGCTCTTGTGAAAATTTCATAGCATTTGGACTTGTAGAATGAGAGTTATGATCGATCCAAGGTTGTATTTTTCAATGTAGGCTGGTAGCTTCATATCCATCAATGCTTCGTATCCATCACATTCCATTGCCTCGTGTCCATCATTTCATATCGATCCCTAAACGCTCGCTGCCCTTTGTATCCATCACTTCTTCATATCAAACCCAGGTTTCCATGTTGTTCATATTGATCCCCTGCTTTGCATTCCATCTTGACCGCTTCGTATCAATCAATACGAAGTGTGCCTCCATATCCAATAACTATCGCCCTTTGTGTCCATCTCCCACTTTCTTCTTCGTATCGATCCCAAACTTGGATCGATACGTACTGTGATCGATCCGAAGCAAGGTGTATTTTCCATATCCATACCCATGCTGATAAATATGAAAGCATCGATCTGAAGTAAATAACCGAGCCCATGTTGATCGATACGAACCATATCGATACAAACTAATTTCCCATGAATATTGATCCATCCATATCTTGAGCATACGAACTCCGTTTGACCTGAAATTTGAAATGCAGCCTTTCCTAGCCTTTTTCATCACTCGATCGATCCCACCTTGTGCTTAGTCCAAATTTGATGGTATCAATCAAAGCCTCGTTTCTAATCGGTCTCCAATCTTGATATACATCCTTTTTAACCGATTTGTTGATATCCCGACCTTGAACAAAAGGCGGGGTAACAGTAAGATTAATTATTATTATTTCTTAAATAGTGTTTTGGAATGATTAATTATTATTTCAGGATATTTAAAGTTAATGATTTCCATCTATTTATAATGTTCGTAGTAAATAATTATTATGTTTTGAGGTAAATGATTAAAATTATTTCGAGATCGAAAATGGAGTCGAAAGACTTAGATTTTATAAAAGAAGTTATAAAATGGTTTGAAGAATTAAAGAAGATTATTTACAAGGTGAAAGAGTTTATAAATGGTTAGATATTTATAAACGAATTTTAGAAGCAGGTTTATAGATTTATAAAAGAAGTTATAAATCGTATATGGGTTCCTAAAGAGTTATAAACAATTTTGGAATGTACAAGAAGTTTATAAGTGACTTAATTCTTGGTAAGGAATTTTTAATGTTTTTCGGAGGTTTATAAAATGGTTTATAGCGAGCTTGGAGAATTGTAAGGGGAATTATAAATGATTTGAGAATCGAAAAAAATGGAAACTTTTCTAAGTTTTGTAGATATACGGCTGGATAAGTATATGGCTATTTCTAAATATGGAAATACAGGGATTGGCGAGTATATCTTTTAAAAAGGTGTTTATATACAAGTAATTTACAAAGTAATTGTATTTATAAAGGCTTATTAAAGCGGGCTAGTGATTGCTTATATACTGAGCCAATATTGGTTTTTCAAATGAAATAAAATCCTAATTGTATGTTTGTTATCCGATAGTTAAATAACCGACTATAGAAAGTGGACCCAAACGTAACTTTGGAAATATCTAGGAGAAACATATGAGTTATATGGCATAACCATCTCAGATGATGCTATACTGTGTGTATAAATCTCGTTTCATTCTTCTAGGACGATGATAAGGAAATCCATCCACTAACGGTTAGGAGGTGATCTCTGATCTTATCTTTGTTTGTTTATTTCCTAGAGAACCGGGGTTGAGTTTACCAGAAATTATCGAATGTTGTTTCGAAGAGACAGGGATCAGATATGTTATCCGAAAACCACTTCGATCCAACGAATGCGTTTCGAAGTGAAGACATCGTGAAGAGCATGGAATCGAAGATAGAGATGTGAAATGCAAGGGCTAATATTTACTAATCCCGTGGGTGATTCCAAAATGGATGTAGTAGGAATAGTGCCTTCGGTTTCTTTCAGACCTAGAACGGACTTGTATGGATGAATGCTATCAGCACATTGTTATTGGAGGGCAATGAGCATTCTAAGTGTGAATTTATTGAAAGGTAATCATAGCCTCAAGCCTCATTAACCGGGAATGACAAAAAATCAGGGGAGATGCAGCAAGGCTAAGTGGGTCGCACCCATTAGGGTATGTTATCACCCTTCTAGATACATCTAAATATTTATGGATTGGTTGTGCATGAGATTTCAAATAAAAAGGGTTGTAAAGCAACTGGGGTGATGACATATTTGGTACTATCCAGGTCAGGGGTAGGTCGATCGTGTGTTGGCAGGGGATCTAGGCAAGGTCCTCGGTACATTTTCTACATGTGTACCATGATAGTTGGTACCCTAGTGCCTAGTCATTATATGGAATTAATTCTCCAATACGTGCCTTTACGGTTTTGCTTGTAGAGCTTAGTATGCTGGAATTTAATTAATGTAACAATTTTGGCTATTTTAATAAGTATTTGTACTTAGACACTATTATAATATCACAGGATTTTTTATATAAAAGTTGTTTTAGTTATCGTAAAGTAAAACCCCGTCTGTGTTTATGTGCGGCATGGTCTTATGAGATACTTTTGATCAAAGATTTCTTATAATTTTAAATCCAGTTGGGTGTGTTTTCTCACGTTGGTTTTCCAGACTAACTTAGGTGTTATTTTATATACATATTTTAACTTACATGTTAATTTTAAAATATGTATTATGGTGATTAGGATATATAAATCATATTATAAATCGAATATTTACAAATTCGTAAATTGTTTATGCAAGGTCAAAAGTTGTGAAAATCAAGTCGAGATTGAAGTGGATTGCAAAACAAAAATAAAGGTGAGTAAAATCTCACTCATTTGGATTGCTAGAATAATTTAATAATGGTGAATTTTAAATTATTGGTTGTTGGTTGATTTTATAAATTATTATTTGTTGAATGATATAATATATATAGTAGTTTATATATATATATATATTATATTTGGAGTTATATTCCCGCACATTATAGCGGATGAGACCCTATGCGCCCCGCATAATAGCGGATGACCCTATATACCACGATATCCCCCTCGAAGTGGGATTGGTATTTTTATATTGTATTAACATCTATGGATGCAGGGAAACAGGTTGGAGGGATCCAATTGAATTCCTCAAAATTATTGTTTATTTTTCATATATAGTGATATATGATTTATGTAGAATAATCTATTACAGATTATTTTAATGATTGGAATTATTGGAAGCTATTGTAGCACTGGCCTGAATTTTGATAATTTAAAAACTATAAATATATTTTTAAAATTTGTGGAAATGAAGGGAATTTGATAATAAATATATATATATATATATATTGGAATTAGAGACTTTTAAAAATGAATTATATAAAAGAATTTATAAGTGGTATTCTGGAAATATAAAAAAGGAGTTAAAATCAATATTGAAAATAGATTAGAAGTATTAATGGAATTTATAAGAAATAAATTTATATAATGGATTTTCTATAAATAAAATTTGTTTTTATAAACAGGTAAAACCAAAGGGGTTATAGAATTGATAAACGATGTTTATAATGAAGAAATTTGATATCTAGGAATATAAATTCATATGAGGAATTTATATTAGAGTATGGAAACAAGGTTGAGAAAAATGGAAGATTCTATTTTTGAAATGGAAATGATTAGGGAAGCGAAGATAAATCAATATGTTGTGAAATCGAGAGGAAGTATAAGTTAAATTGGTTATTGAGGATTTTAAAAATATATTTTTAACTTTTAAGAAGTGAGTTTGTTTTAAAGGGAAAATTTTATTATTTTAAACTATGGAATTTAAACTAGTTGAGATTGAAATACTTGGTTAGTAGATTTTTAAATATGAAGTTTTTATTTTAGTAAATTCTAACTTTTAAAATTAGCTTTGGAAATTTATTTGTTTTAACTAAAGATGAGTTATTAAGGTTATAAAAGTGTTTTAGATATTTAAATAATTACTCGAACATGTTTTAAAAATAAATTATTAATCTTTTAAATACTTATTATACATATATAGAGTTTTAAAGTAAATGAAAATTTATTATATAAATTCTCTCGAGATTCAAAAAAGGGGCTTATAAAAGGATATGATTTTGAGGAGAGGGAATTATTTGTGATTCCAGAGATTTTTTGAATAAGTTACAGAATAATTCCCTGGAACGTTAATAGTGAAGGGATTTTGGAAAATATAAAACTTCTAAATTTTACTATGTATAGAAAATAGAAATTTGGATATATTTCCAAGTGTTGAGATGTTGGAAGTATTCTGTTACGGTTTAAGTATTTGAAAAATTGTTTTTCAAATGTTGAAAGAAATTGATATGTCTTTAAAGATATTTTTAAAGTAAATGTTTTGGGGAAAATTTATATTAAGGCCAGATGATTGATTATGGATGTTTTATTGATAGTTAAATAACTGACTATTAATATTGGCCAATTTCGTTAATCGTTTCGAAGAGACCGGGGTCGGATTTAATTATCCGAAAACCACTTCGATCCGGTTTGAACATTATAAATGAATACTATGAAGATGATGAAGACGGTGATTCGGTTTGTCCAGACCCAGGACAATTTGTATGGACGAATGCTATTAGAACATCTTCATTGGAGGACGATGAGCATTCTAAGTAAAATTGTGTCCTTGGAAGGTAATGCTTGGCCTCGAGCCTCGTCAACCGGGGAATGACTAAAATAGGGGAGATGCAACAAGGCTAAGTGGCTCGCACCCAAGTAGGGTAAGGTTACCCCTATCCGGAGTCCCTTCTATTCGGTTGTGTGGTGCAGTTGCTGATCCCAACTACGGGGTAATCTTACTCGGACTATCCAGGTTAGGGGTAGTCCGGTCTTATGTAGCAGGGGATCCCGGCGTGGTCCTCGGTACATTGTTCTAAAGGTGTATGGTGGTGGGCGGTAACCCAGTGGCCCAGTCATTCGATGGAATCCATTCTCCAATAAGCGCCGTACGGTTTTGATTATTCCCAACTATGTTGAAACGTGAGATGCAAGAATTTCAGCTATATTCTATTTACTTTCTATAGACACTATTATAATATCAGATGATTTTGATAAAAAAATTGTTTTGGTTATCGTAAGGTAAAAACCCTTCGTGTTTATTTGTGACGTGGTCTTACAAGATACCTTTGCTTTCAAAGGATTTTGAAAGGTTAATAAGTCAAATTGAGTGTGTTTTCTCAAGTTGGTTTTCCAGACTGACTCGGGTGTTATTTTATTATAATGCTTGGGTCCGACCGAGTATTACAGATTCAGGTAAGAATGCTATGGAGCTCAAGAGACGAGCTGGAGGATTTCTAACGTATATCTCGTACTTGTTTATTTCCATTGTGTGAGGACAGGTTATTATAACTGTCCAGATTTTTGTATTGATTGTGTACTCTGATGATTGTAAGAATAAGCAGTTACAGATTCTTTTGTATTAAATCTGTTATTATATATTATATTTTGTTCCGCTGCAATTGTGATATTTTGTGTTGTTGTTTCTATTCGTTCTTCTATCTTTTCTTCTTTACCCTAAAGATTCGTATTTCCGTCCAATTTGAGTTGAGCTGAGGTGAGATATTGTTGGTTCAAAGGGGTACGGATTTGCGGGCCTTCACATTTGGTATCAAAGCTGAAGGTTAAGTGAGAACCTCGGCTCTGGTGGGGATTACTCATTAGAGATAGAGTCAGTAGTACTTTAGAATGAGTTGAGTGTAATAATAGATATGAGCGCGTATTTGTTAGTGAATATAAATGGTTTTATATTGTGTTAATTTATCTGTTGAGTGGTATATATATTATGTTCGAGTATTGGGACGCGACTAAATCGATAGGAGTTTCTAAACACTTGAACGCGGTAAACTGACACAATATGGTTTTGAAGCGGGTAAATGAAATAATTTACCCAAATTATATTTTTATATTAAAGAAATAATTTTCTGCAAATTATTATTGTAGTGTGTTTGGTTATTATTATTATTTAATCAAAACAAGATTAGAAAATTTTGAAATGGTTTATTAAAACTGAAATTTTAAAATGGTACAAGAATGAATTATACAAGTGAATAAAAACTAAGACTTGATTGAAAACCAGAGTTTGAAAATATTAAAGTCCCGGAGATTTTGGAAATGTTTTTCCAAAGTAATTAATAGTAACATTATGTTTGAAAGGATTTTTGAATAGAAAAATGTTTTTAAATGTATTTTTGAAAGGATGTAGCACTGAAATCACTTCGGTCGCTAGAAAATAATTCCAACGATGATCGCGACATCATCGGTGATCATTTTCGAGTTTCTAAGTGATGGATTGCCGCCGTGGTCGTTGTTTTGGATTGTTTTGAGGAAAAAGAAGTTTGTTTTGAAAATTCCGAAGGAGAATTGTTTTGGGATGGAACCAAGTGAACTTTTAAAAATTCGAATGGAATGGTTTGTTGAAACAAAGAGTTATATATATATATATATCTGTTTGATTTCAAAGTGATTTGAAATAAATACCGGGTGTTAAAATTCTGGAATCCGTATTTATATAATTTAGAAATAATCAGGAAATAAGTTATAAACTTATAATTTGAGAATGATTCTAAATAAGGAAAGAAAAATACGGAAATTGAATTTTGGTATTAAAATTAAAAGTAAAAAGGTTAAAATGAAATTCAACTTAGATTAAGTTGAAGAAATTAAATTTTTGAAATTTAATTGGTTGTGATTTGAATGGAATAAATTAGTGAGGTAGACTAGTAAACGGATGTGAATGAATTGAATTGGAAAATAAAATTTAAATTGGATTGATAAATAAAATTGAATTGAATTTAACTTAAATAAATAAAAGTAAGTTAAATAAAAATTAAATTGGAATAAATAAATTGGAATAGCTCATAAAAGTTGAAATGAATTGAATAAAATATGCTTGGGCTATAAATAAGTGTATAATTTCAGGTTAAGAATAAAAATAAAATGTGAATGCACTCGAACATAGAATGGATGGAAATGTGAGAAAATAAGTCATGTGACTTATAAAATTGAAAGGTGGAATAGAAAAAGAATTTTGATATGTTGGTAAAGAAATAAAAATCCAAACTCGAGTTATAAAATAAGATTGAACTCAAGTAAATTAGTTGAAGTGGTTTTTGAAATAAAAATAAGATATTGAAGTATAAATTGGAAGTGAACAAGTTAGATAATTAATTAGTTAAATTGAATATGGGAATGGAATTTAACTTGGTTCAATAAATTAGATTGTTAGTTAAAAATGGATTTTTGAATTGAAGCTTGAGTTATAAATAAAATTCGACTTAGATTGTAAGCAAATTAAATACAATTGGAAAACGTGTCGAATGAAATGGAACTGAATGGAAATAGAGATGGGTTGAGTTGCAAATAAACCCAATTTGAATATGAATAAATTAAATATGACCTTGGGTATTATTTTAATGAATTGAGTTCGAAATTAAAATTGAAATGGATTGGATGAATGAACCAATTAAATTAATCAGTAAATGGAATGAAAATTGATTGAATAAAATCAAATCAGTAATGTGAATTGGGAATTATTCACCAGAAGAATAAACTTATATTATGGAGTTGAAATAATTTGAAGCAAATGAATTAACTTAAGTAAATACTTTAAATGAAAGCTTGACTTAAATTAATATGTGAAGTGGTTAATAAATATAACAACATGGAATGTTTTCGAACTAAATAAAATGGATTAAAGGCAATGGAAGTGGTTGTGAAAGGAATTTAGGTAAACTGAATTTAAGATCAATTTGAAATTGAGTAGAATTGAATATAAATTGATTTGGAATCAATTTAAAATAGTTATAAGCTCAGAGAACTATTTTATTAAATAAATAGTGCCGAATTTGCATAGAAAAATTTGTTGTCCGGCGGAAACGAAAATAAATAAATTTCTATGAATGAATGGAATGGTATGAAAATCGAGCGAAAGCAATTAAATTAGTATTGGAACATTGTAGTTGCTTATGAATAATTTCTTAGCATGATAGTTTATGAAATTCGTGTGTTTACACTAGTTAAATAAATGAAATGTTATGGAATTTCATATATTTGGTACTTACATGTTTAAATTGAGTAAGTACAAGTACTTGGAGCTGTATTGCTTGACTATGATTACACAAATTGCAAAATAAAATAAGCCGCTTGCTTAAAAATGCTAAAATAAGGTACGTTTTCGGATTAAATACAGCGAATATATAAATATTGATATATATATATATATATTTGTTTTCCGACCGCGTGGGTCGATTTATATATATATATATCTTGTCAAATTGCAAAAGGCTCTCCGTAGAAGGGAGACTCTACCAAAAAATTTTAGAAATTTACGGTTTAGAAAAATTTTGAAAATTTTTGGAAATTTTTTTTGTTAACAACGAATTGATTTAACATTGGAATTGAAATAAAGGATTTTGGAATTAGAATTGAAACTAAATTTTTTTGGTTGGAACTAAAAGGTTAGAAAGGTGAAATATCGAATTTTCACTAAGTGGGTTTTGATAAGTTATTGGGTTTGGAGCATTCTTCTGCCTTAGCAATTTCGGGGATGAAATTATTTTAAGGGTGGAGGAATGTAACGAACCGAATTTTTCGACATTTGATTTGGAATATTTAGATGGTTTTAAATACTGAATTCGAATTATAGATTGATTATGAATACGGAAATTTGGGTTTTCATTTATAAAATAAATTTAGAATCAAAATTTAGCAATTTACTGGATAATTTAATTATTGAATTTTTATATCTTGAGTTTTAAGCTCGATAAAAATAATTTAAAGACTTGAAAATTTTATATTGATAATAATAAAGATAATGAAAGTTTTAAATTTGAATTTAAAAGTGATTTGTTCAGTTTTAAAAATATATCGTTTAATTCAACGTTTAAAAATAGCCTTCCGAGGCACAGTCTCGGAATTCGACGGAACAAGTTCCATTGGGTCCGTAATTGGGTATTAGTATCGAATTCCAAATTTTGTTGTGTTTGGAGTTATCGTTTGATCGTACGGAGTAGAAACGCGTTGAAATTTATATCGAAATTCAATATAATAATTGAGTCCAAAACGCTACCTTCTCCAAAGGATCGAATTAGGACTCGAAACCTTTCCTATTGTCTTCGGAATAGGGGTATAACATTATAAACGCCTGGCGGCACGTCTCAATAGGAGGTTGGAATTTAAGCTATGAAATCAGGACGAAAAGAAAAATTAAATACTATATACATTTCTTGACTTGACTATATTTTCAAATCAGCTTCTTTTCTTTCATCTTCAAAACACTGTAGCTCTTACTCAACATGCTACCTTCTTTTCAACATCACTCTTGCCCCCCCCTCTCCTCCTCTATATCACGCGGCTTCTTCTTTCCCTCAGTAAAAAAATGGACGGCTGTAACAACCCTGAGATTGCAATTACCGAATAATAAATTAAAATTATGATTTTAAGTGGAAAAGGGAGCTAAACAAAAATCTTGGGAATTTAAATTTGCAATTGGTTTGCAAATTAAAATATTTTGGGTTTAAAATGGGGAAATTGATATTTTTGGAATTTAATATTAAAAGGGGAATTTTAATGTGATAATGGGTTTAATTGGCTAATGAGACAATTATATGGTTTTAATTAAAATTAGGATGCCACTTAGGATTTTATTCACATGATAACCTTAGGAAAATAAACTAAGTCCTAATGGGTTTTAAAACCTCTTACCATGACCCATTAGCCTACCCACTTCTATATAATATCTTAAACCCATTTCATAACCCTAACCCTCCTCCTCTTCATAATTCCTAAACCTAAATCTAAGCATAATTAATGGCCTCTCTTTAGAAGACACATCTCCTTCTCTTCATAATTAGACTAGTTTAATCTTTGAAAGGTAATGCAATCCTAGGCCTAATCACCTTCTAATCTTTTGTTTAATTTTTGAAATCTCTTTGTAATCCTTGGTTTTGTTCTCTTTTTAATTTTCAAGCTCTCTAATCCCCATCCTCTTTGCTTTGGAAAGTTGCACTTGAAGTGTTTGCTTATTTGCTTGATTGGTAGAGGTAATTACTATTTATTAGTAATATATGCTAGCTGAAATTATAATTAGTTTATTGCTGTTAGTAAATTAGGCATATCTCATTCATCTTAAATCAGAATTAAGATTTTCTTGATGTTCCGAAAAGCTTAAAACAGAAGCTACAATTTTTGTTCAGTGAGTTTTCTGTAATTTTTCCATTTAGATGACCTGAAATGCGTTCAAAGACAGAAGACCAATTCTGTCTTTAACAAGTTATCTTGAGTTTCAATCTGATATTGTTTTGCATGTATCTCTCTCGTTATTGATCCGAATTAGAAAATTTTGGATGTTCCGGAAAGCTTAAAACATAAGCTACAATTTATGTTCAGTGAGTTTTCTGTAATTTTGCCATTTAGATGACCTGAAATGCGTTCAAAGACAGAAGACCAATTCTGTCTTTAACAAGTTGTCTTGAGTTTCAATCTGATATTGTTTTGCATGTATCTCTCTCGTTTTTGATCCAAATTAGGTAATTTTGGATGTTCCGGAAAGCTTAAAACATAAGCTACAATTTTTGTTCAGTCTGTTTTCTGTAATTTTGCCATTTAGATGATCTGAAATGCATTCAAAGGCAGAAGACCAATTCTATCTTTAACAAGTTATCTTGAGTTTCAATATGATATTGTTTTGCATGTATATCTCTCGTTTTTGATCCGAATTAGATAATTTAGGATGTTCTGGAAAGCATAGATTTAGGGCTAAAACTTTCATATTTTGAGTTTCATGAAATTTCGAAGTTAATTTGGTCAAAACTGTGCATTCTTACCACTGTCCAGAGAGCACAACGACAGTGATATAAAATTTAGATCTGAGAATTGTTTTAGTCATAGAATTTTCATCTCTGGTCGGAATTTGACGATCTTGGTCATTCCGGAAAGCTTAGAAACTAAGCTACAACTTTCATTTTATTCATTTTGCCAGAATTTGAAGTTTACTATGCCAAAATTATGGTTTTTCATCTCTGGCCAGTTAGTGCATAGCTATAGGCCTTAGTCTCTTTTCTCCCGTTGTTTTCAGTGTAGAACCCCGACTTTGCGACGCCATCCCGGGCTCGTCCTTTGTCGGATTTCATCGTTTTTGGTCTCGTTAAAAAGATGAGATCGAGATCTTTAACCATGCAAAGTTTGGTTTAGATCTGGGTGCATTAGATACTTCGTTTCTATTGCCGAAGTAGCACCCAGAAACTGTTTTACAATAGTGATCATTTTCAGTTATCGTCGGACCAACTTTGAAACATTGTCGTTTCTTCGTTTCAAGTCGAAACCAAACGATTCTTGTTGCATATCAAAGTAGGAGTACTTTACTACCCTCCTGCAAATTTTCATCAAGATTTGAGTTCATGTGACCCTTCGACCATGTCGTCGAAGTGGGACCTTTACACTGTTTTGACACAGTAAAGTTTTATGATTTTTGTCCGACTTTGAGACGACGCCGTTTGGACACATGCCTGCAAATTTTCATGACATTTGGACACAGTTTGCTGGTCCAAATAAATTGCCGAACTTGGGTTCGCAGCTGTTTTTGAATGTTTACAAACACTTAGAATATTTTTAATGATTTTCTGGTTTTCATTGATTTCTTTGAGATTTGTCTCTAGATTTCGTACACGGGTTTTATGAATCATTTTCAAAAGATTTTTCACTCCTAAATGGCTTTCGAAATTATTATATAATATTATTTTTAATTATTAAATTAATTACTCCATAATAGGAGAGTTTTCAAAAGCCATTTTAAAGTGATTTCAAAATCAATTATAAATCCGTTTCGCACCATTATTTTCTATAATAAAAATCTCACACTCACTTTTTAGCACGTCGAGCGAAGTGGAAAGGTGCTTAACCGGTTAGGAAATCTCCGGCCTATGGAACCGTGTGTATTTTCTTTCCGGTTAATCCCCGACCTATTCGATTGATCGTTTTGACCTTTGGGTCTAGTTTACCGATGATACGAGGTGGACTTTTTATTGTTGGAGTGTGAGCTTGCTATTGGTTAGTAAACCGTTTAGTGCGAACGTGGGGTATGGGACTCATTGTTAACACTTTACGGGTTCCTCTCCAAGAAGTTAGTGACACATTAGCCTCTGGGCGGCCAGTACTGGACCTCTGGGTCACCACGCCTCTGGGCAACCGTCTCTGGACACCTGCTCTTTGGAGCAGTTTATTTTTCGGCATGCGCCTCTGGGCCTTTATCCTTCTGGGAAGGATCTTGCCGTCTCGCGTGTTCCGCATCTATGCGAGTGATCGATCACAACTTTACAGTACTTGGCAACAACAACTCTGGTCGGTGCACGTGCAAAACTTGTATTATCTGATGATTTTTATATCCACTCGAGTACCGCCATTCGGTGTTGGCTCTATGGAACCATACGATGTAAGTGCGATTACCTTGTGGATTCACAGTGTCTCTGGACACTACTTTTCAGTGTTGGATTTCATTGACTTTCCAGTATATCCCCATTGCTCTTTGGAGCATCGATCTTTGCTTGGGCATTGATTACAGACTCTGGTCACTCTTGGGATTATTGCCTATGGGCATCTTTTTATAGCTTTGGCTACGCCGATGATATGAGGCGATTTTATTTATTCTACACTTTGGTGTTAATTTCTCTTTGGAGATTTTTATTGTTTATTGATGATTAGGGATCGTCATTATATTCATGTGGTTCATAATATACTTCTCTTTAGATAAGTACTATTTTATTTATGTACCACATTATTATATATCTCAGTTATTACTGATTGTTTAGCTAGCCTGACCCGAGTGTTTTTCGCTCGGGTCAGACCGAGTTGTTTCAGGTTAGGTCTCTGGACTTAGCTGCTCTGTGCTTCCGCTTTGGACTAATCTGCTATGATTTTGAGATAGCTTATCTTAGTGTCCGCTTATGTTATTATTTAGACTCTGATATGTACATATTTTTGACTCACATATGTGAGCAGTGGCTTTGTACCCACTTATAGTATTTGGATCTGTATTGATGATGTATTGTTCTGAGATTTTATATCTGTTATGTGATTCTGTTCTGTGATGCTATTTCATTATGTTATTATGCTTTGTCCTGATAGATCTTTAGCCATTTGTAATTTCGTTATAAGTATTTACCGAATATGTCGAACCACCTGATTGAGAAAAATTTAAATAGATTCCACCTTTCGACGTATTCGGTAGATAGTTATAGCTTGATTACAAATGGTCGCTCCCACTATACTCTATTCTCCGCTTTAACAGACAGTATTACTCCCGTAATACTCTTTGTTACAGTGGGTCTCAGAGTGGGGCGTTACAACGGCCGATACTTTGAAAAAAAAATATAGAAAGGATTCGGCAAACCAAATCAAGTTAAAAATCATATATATTTATCTACCTTCCTCTCCTTTGTAAATCGAAGACCACTTCATTATAGAAAAAAATCGCTCGAATCAATTCAAGCGAACGTGAATCGCGATGGTGAGCAGGTCGAGCCGCGATTGGGCTCGAAGGTGCGGCGTCTTCAACGGAGGCTAGGCGGCGCGTGGTCAGTGGGAGGAGGTAGGAAGCAAAGTGATGGAAGAAGTACGGCAAAGCTAGGGTTAGGAGGGTTGATTTAGGTAGTTCGCGATTGCACTGGTGTGGTGGCACACGCGAGAAGCGGAGGTCGCGAGAAGCGCAAATCGCGAGGCATAGACGAGCAGGCGATGTTGAGGTTGTTCGACGAATTTCCGGTCGCAATGGGTTTTGTCGAAGTCGAGATAGACAAGGGAGGTGAGGGCACGTCCATGTTCGACGGTATGGTGGAGCAAGGACAGGGGTTCGTGGGTTTCGTCCATGGTAAAGGAGGGTTTATCGAAGGCTGGGTTTGTGCTCTGGCAAGGGCAGTGAGGTATATGCAATTTTATTTTTAATTAAATTTAACAAATATATATACATATAGATTTTAAAAAAAAGGAGAAAAGAAGAAAGATATATATACATATTTTAACTTACGTATTAATTTTAAAATATGTATTATGGTGAATAGGATATATAAATCATATTATAAATTGAATATTTACAAATTCGTAAATTGTTTATGCGAGGTCAGAAATTGTGAAATCAAGTAGAGATTGGAGTGGATTGCAAAACAAAAATAAAGGTGAGTAAAATCTCACTCATTTGGATTGCTAGAATAATTTAATAATGATGAATTTTAAATTAATGGTTGTTGGTTGATTTTATAAATTATTATTTATTGAATGATATAATATATATAGTAGTATATATATTAGTATTTGGAGTAATATTCCCACACTTTATAGAGGATGAGACCCTATGCACTCCGCATAATAGCGGATGACCCTATATACCGCGATATCCCCCTCGAAGTGGGATTGGTATTTTTATATTGTATTAACATCTGTGGATGCAAAAAAATAGGTTGGAGGGATCCAACTGGATTCCTCAAAATTATTGTTTATTTTTCATATAGTGTGATATATGATTTGTGTAGAATAATCTATTACAGATTATTGTAATGATTGGAATTGTTGAATGCTATTGTAGCACTGGCCTGAATTTTGATAATTTAAATACTATAAATATATATTTAAAATTCATGGAATTGAAGGGAATTTGATAATAAATAAATATATATATTGGAATTGGAGATTTTTAAAAATGAATTATATAAAAGAATTTATTGGTGATATTCTGGAAATATAAAAAAGGAGTTAAAATCAATATTGAAAATAGATTGGAAGTATTAATGGAAATGATAAGAAATAAATTTATATAATGGATTTTTTATAAATAAAATTTGTTTTTATAGACAAGTAAAACCAAAGGGGTTATAGAATTGATAAACGATGTTTATAATGAAGAAATTCTACATCAGATGATAATTGGGAATATAAATTCATAGGAGGAATTTATATTAGAGTATGGAAACACGGTTGAGAAAAATGGAAGATTCTATTTTTGAAATGGAAATGATTAGGGAAGCGAAGATAAATCGATATGTTGTGAAATCAAGAGGAAGTTTAAGTTAAATTGGTTATTGAGGATTTTAAAAATATATTTTTAATTTTTAAGAAGTGAGTTTGTTTTAAAGGGAAAATTTTATTATTTTAAACTATGGAATTTTAAACTAGTTGAGATTGAAATACCTGGTAAGTAGATTTTTAAATATGAAGTTTTTATTTTAGATGGAATTTTAAACTAGTTGAGATTTAAATACTTGGTAAGTAGATTTTTAAATATGAAGTTTTTATTTTAGTAAATTCTAACTTTTAAAATCAGTTGTGGAAATTTATTTGTTTTAACTAAAGATGAGTTATTAATGTTATAAAAGTGTTTTCGATATTTAAATAATTACTCGAACATGTTTTAAAAATAAATTATTAATCTTTTAAATACTTATTATATATTTATAGATTTTTAAAGTAATTGAAAATTTATTCTATAAATTCTCTCAAGGTTCGAAAAAGGGGCTTATAAAGGATATGATTTTGAGGGGAGGAAATTATTTGTGACTCCGGAGATTTTTGGAATAAGTTACGGAATAATTCCCTAGAATGTTAATAGTGAAGGGATTTTGGAAAATATAAAACTTGTAAATTTTCCTAAGTATAGAAAATAGAAATTTGGAGATATTTCCAGGTGTTGAGATGTTGGAAGTATTCTGTTACAGATTAAGTATTTGAAAATTTGTTTTTCAAATGTTGAAAGAAATTGATATGTCTTTAAAAATATTTTGAAAGTAAATGTTTTGGGAAAATTTATATTAAGGCCAGATGATTGCTTATGGATTTTTTATTGATAGTTAAATAACCGACTATCAATATTGGCCAATTTCGTTAATCGTTTCGAAGAGACCGGGATCAGATTTAATTATCCGTAAACCTCTTCGATTAGGTTTGAACATTACGAATGAATACCGAGAAGATGATGAAGATGGTGATTCGGTTAGTCCAGACCCAGGACAACTTGTATGGATGAATACTATTAGAACATTGTCATCGGAGGACGATGAGCATTCTAACTAAAATTGAGTCCTTGAAAGGTAAGGCTTGTCCTCAAGCCTCATCAACCGGGGAATGACTAAAACAGGGGAGATGCAACAAGGCTAAGTTGGTCGCACCCAAGTAGGGTAAGGTTACCCCTATCTAGAGTCCCTTTTATTCTGTTGTGTGGTGCGGTTGCTGATCCCAACCGCGGGGTAATCTTACTCGGACAATCCAGGTTAGGGGTAGTCCGGTCTTGTGTAGTAGGGGATTCCAGCGTGGTCCTCGGTACATTGTTCTAGAGGTGTACTGTGGTGGGTGGTACCCCAGTGGCCCAGTCATTCGATGGAATCCATTCTCCAAAAAGCATCGTACGGTTTTGATTGTGCCCAACTATGCTGAAATGTGAGATGCAAGCATTTCAGCTATATTCTATTTATTGTCTATAGACACTATTATAATATCAGACGATTTTGATAAAAAAATTTATTTTGGTTATCGTAAGGTAAAAACCCATCGTGTTTATTTGTGACGTGGTCTTACGAGATACCTTTGCTTTCAAAGGATTTTGAAAGGTTAATAATTCAACTTGAGTGTGTTTTCTCACGCTTGTTTTCCAGACTGACTCGGGTGTTATTTTATTATAATACTTGGGTCAGACCCAGTATTACAGATTCGGGTTAGGATGCTATGGAGCTCAGAAGACGAGCTGGAGTATTTCCGACGTATATCTCGTACTTGTTTATTTCCACTATGTGAGGACAGGTTATTATAACTGTCCAGATTTATGTGTTGATTGTGTACTCTAATGATTGTAAGTATAAGCAGTTACAAATTCTTTTGTATTAAATTTGTTATTATATATATTATATTTTGTTCCGCTGCGATTGTAAGATTCTATGTTGTTGTTTCTATTTCTTCTTCTATCATTTCTTCTTTACCCTAAATATTCGTATTTCCATCCAATTTGAGTTGAGCTGAGGTGAGATATTATCGGCTCAAGGGGGTACGGATTTGTCGGCCTTCACAAATTACAACTAATATTATCCCCTCAATACATTCAAATTATAATTTTAAATCACATTTTAAATTATCAAAATTTTCTTCAAAATTATTCGAACTCTTCAAATTTCAAAAAATTTCGCCAGCATCACCTTTGCACGGCTAGATCGGAACAACTACAAACGGGCCCAAATCATCAAAAGAAAACAATAGGCAAGTGGCTCAATCAGAAAACCAAGAAATTTCAAACACAATTTAAACACATACCTTTTTGTCGGGCAATCAAATTTTACTTCTAAAATCGAAGACATTAGTTTATCTTTTGCTTTTAAATACTTGCTCTTTACTTACCAATAATATCCAATCATACAATTCAAAATCATTTTATTTATTCCTTTTCAAAACTTTCGATATTCGCGTTACTTAAGCCCGTACGTTGTACATATATCATCCATACGCAATATCAACTCTGATAGCTCGCTCGATCACACAATTTCACTTCCAAACTAGTATCGTTCACCCGACTCTCTAGTGCGGACTCAGATCTGGTCTCTTGATCTGTAACCATCATTCTCCTTCCATAACCGTATCCATGATAGAGAATTCCATAATCAATCAAAAATCCACATCGAGGGTTCGCTGTCGAAAATCGAGTGAGAAATCTTGACTCGGATCGATATAACTATCTCGAAATTCTATGCTCGAATCTGGATCAAACCGTTATAGGAATAAAATAATATACGTACAACTTACATATTAATTTCCAATTGATTATCAGCTATATCCAATTCTTTCTATTAACATTTATTTACATTTACTTCCTCCCCACTTAATTATTCTCAAACCACTATTCACATCCCTTATTTAATCGGAATTCAAATATTTACTTTGTTTATATCTTAAGTACCAATTCAACTTAAGAACTTCCTCTTTAAATTTCTTAATTCAACTATAAACTTGTTATACAAAAGTTCTTATGCTTATTACCACTTCACAACTTAATCTTATATCCATTTATATTCAAACTCAATCCCCTACCATATTTAATTAATTAATTACTTTAATTAGTCCCATTCACCAATTTATTTCATATCTCAATCAAATTTTATTTCCAAACCTTTATTTTATTTAGTCCACTCAAACTAATTCTTCAACTTTACTTTATTCAACACAATTCAAATTAAATATCATTCCAATATTCAATTACAATTTCATTTACTTACAAAATAAATTAATTTGTTCATCGACTAATTTATTCCCAACTTAATAAGTTCTATTTCAATAACTATTCCGTTTAGCCTACTTTGGCTTAATTTCCCAAATTTTACTTTATTTAACTTAATTCAAGTTTGATTCCATTCCAATAATCAATTTCCAAATTTTATAAGTTTTCCAAACTTATTTATATTCCATAAACATTTTTAAATAAACCACAAGAGTTTTAAACAATTTCTTAAACATTCAAAATCATTTTTGAAATCATATATACCCAAAATCCTTTGTTATATCAAATTATTCCTTTGCATTTCAAAAATCAAAACCAGTTTTGCAATACAACTCCAATTCAAAACATTCAGGTAGCAATTCCTCCCTTGGAAACTCAAGAATGGACATCGGTGATGCTGCAGCCATTACCGAAATTATTTTCCAACGATCGAAGTGAGTTAAGTGCTTTTTATCCCTTTAAAAACACCTTTTAAATATTTTTATTCCAAATCTCAATAGATTTCATTTCCAATTCAAAAATATTTCCAAATAATATTACTATTATTTTCCAAGACTTGAAAAAAAATTTTCAAAACCAACAGGAATTAAATTCCCAAATTTCCAAATTTCAAATCCTTTAAATCTATATTTAAATATTCCTTTGAAATTTTAATCCATTTCAATTTATAAATCACATTTATAAATTCATATTTACAAACTCCATTTTTTTATATGAATTAATTTCTTAACTTTTGGTTATAATATCAAATTTTATTCAATTTCCACAACAACAATGATAATAGTTTAATATTATCATTTCCTAACAACAAAGAACACAATATATAACTATAATAATTTCTGAAAAATTATTTCTTTTATATATAAAAATAATTTGGGTAAAATTATTTCATTTACCCTATTTCAAAACAATAATACGTCGAGTTGCCCTGTTTAAGTGTTTAGAGATCCCTATCAATAACGTTAATTACTCGTATTGACCATAATCCATAAACCACTCAACAAACCAATCAGCATAATATAAACAATTTTATATTCATTAACAAATACGTGCTCATATCTATTAATATGCTCAAACTCATTCTAGGGTGATACTGACCCTATCTCTAATGAGTAATCCCCACTAGAGCCAAGGTTCTAATTTAACCTTCAGCTCTAATACCAAGTGTGACGGCCGTTATTTTCGACCTCCAAAAATCGACATCAATACATTCACTATATTACATACTGAACCATCGAATGCCGGAAATACCAGATCGTTAGGGAGAAGAAGAAAGAGGTAGAAGAAGAAAATAGAAACAAAAACACAGAATCTCACAATCGCAGCGGAACAATATATAATAGATAACAAATGGTCTTTACACAAGAAGAACTATAACTCTTTTATACATTACATCATCAGAGTACAACACATCAATACACAATACTTGATATTTATAATAACTTGTCCTCCCAAGTGCTGAATATACAACCTACAATACACAGCGGAATAAAATCAAATACGTGTAATACATCTTCGTCATCCAGCTCGTCTCCTGAGCTCCATAGCATCCTATCATGTATCTGTAATACTCGGTCTGACCCGAGCATTATTATAAAATAACACCCGAGTCAGTCTAGAAAACCAGGATGAGAAAACACACTCAATTTGAATTATTAAAGATTCAAAATCCTTTGAAAAATCAATGGTATCTCGTAAGACCATGCCACACATAAACACGATGGGTTTTTTCCTTACGATAACCAAAACATTTCATATCAAATCCTCTGATATTATAATAGTGTATAAGTACAAATACTTATTCAAATAGCTGAAATTGTTACATTAATCAAATTCCAACATACTAGGCTCTACAATCAAAACCGTAAAGGCACGTATTGGAGAATGGATTCCATACGAATGACTAGGCACTGGGGTAACACCTGTCATAGTACACATCTAGAAATAGCGTACCGAGGACCACGCCGGGATCCCCTGCCATACAAGACCGGACCCTAACCTGGATAGACCGAATATGCTATCACCTCAGGTGTTCCCACCCTCTTTCAAGCTCCTTCCATATACCGTAGTAATAAATAATATCCGAGGTTATCTAGAAAGGTGATAACATACGCTAATTGGGTGCGACCCACTTAGCCTTGTTGCATCTCCCCAGATTTTCAGTCATTCCCGGTTGATGAGGCTAGAGGCTATGATTACCTTTTAAAGGAGTTTTCACATAGAATGCTCATTGTCCTCCGATGACAATGTACTGATAGCATCATCCATACAAGTATGTTCTGGGTCCGAACGAAACTGAAGGCACTATTCCTACTACATCCATTTTGGAATAACCCTTAGGATTAGTTGCGATTAGTCCTTGCACTTCACTACTCCATCTTCGACTACGTGCTCTTGTTTTCACATCGAAAACGTACTCGTCGGATCGAAGTGGTTATCGGATAACTTATCTGATCCTGGTCTATAACGACCCGCATTTTTTCCGATAATTAAAATATTGAATTAAATAAGATTTTGTAATTTAATGTTGGAAGAAAATAAATTTATGATGTAGGAATGAGAAAACTAACAAGAATGAAGTTTAATAATGTAAATTAATGTAATAGATGACTATTTGAATGTAATCTCAAGTAATTGTAACGACCGCCCATGACCCCCGCACTGAACCTAGAAATAGTGCGCTGTAAATTGTGCCAGGCAGCCATGGACGATTGCCAAGGTAAAGTTAAAACATCAGAATCTATCGTATTACTCACAGCGCATGGATAAAATACAATAGAGAATATATATAGTGAAGCATCTCAAATAGAATCTCATCAATTAAGCTTCATAATAGTTGAATGCAAGCATCTGAATAGTCAATACATCAAACCTCACTACATATCACTCAGAGAATTATACAAAGCAGCGGAACATCCAGTACATATAGTAAGAAAATAATATGCAAGCCTCCAGCTCGTCTTCGTCATCAGCATCGTCGAAAACTAAGAACAGCACCTGTCACCTGCTACCTAGTCTGCCCGTCCCAAAATGGACGAACAGCCCAAGGCAATAAGAGTTAAAAACATAAAGCCTTGAGTCAGACAAACGTCTTAGTGAGCGGTAAATTAACTAACAACATACCAAAAGAGCATAAAGGAAAAAGGAATAGGAGTCCAACCCTCCCACTCCACCTCTTTCTACAGTGATAGCCCCCAGACACACTAAGCAGAAGTAAACATAGCAAAGCAAACATTTAAAGTAAAGCAATTATCACCCGAGTCAAGGTCGATATTTTCCAAGTACAAACCCCCAAGGCCTAAACCAAGATCAGATAAGCACCCAGAAAATACCGCTCTTGAGACCGAATGACGATACAACCAAACATCCATGACTCTGGCTATCACTGTTATCATTGCTTCGATACCACCGTTAATTGAATGACCGGCACATTGATGTAGCTCAGGCCAGGAATGAAAGCATAAGTCGTAGCCGAGTTATCAGAGCAAAGGACATAAGTCGTGACCGACTTATGGAAGACGAAGGCGAAGGCATAAGTCGTGACCGACTTAAGAAAGGCGAAGGTATAAGTCGTGACCGACTTAAGGAAGATATACGTCGTCTCCGACTTATAGAAACAAGCATGAGTCGTGACCGACTTAACTGGAGAGAAGACATAAGTAGTGACCGACTCAACTCGAACGAGCTACGACCTAAAACTACAGGAGGAGCAACACGAGGTGGAAAATGTGAAGGCTTAAGTCGGCAACGACTTAAGGAAAGTGATAGGTCGGCACCGAGTTACGAATGTGAAGGCTTAAGTCGGCAACGACTTAAGGAAAGTGATAGGTCGGCACCGAGTTACGAATGTGAAGGCTTAAGTCGGCAACGACTTAAGGAAAGTGATAGGTCGGCACCGAGTTACGACTTATTTAAGTCGGTCGAATGTTTAAGTCGCGAAAGACCTGATGCCGTTGGATGATCTGCCGAGTTAACCTCCACCATTGGTTCCTTTGAGTGGCCGCATGTTTTTTAAGTCCTAGTAGCTGTTGCCGTTGTTTCTCTGCCGCTTAAATCTGGACCGTTGATGATGAAGTTACTGCTATTGATAAGTTGTGAGAAGATGTTAAGTCGGCGACGACTTAAGTAAGTCATAAGTCGGTTGTAATACACATGTATGTTGAGTCGCGGCATTTATAAGTCGTATGTCGTCTGTATTCATAAGTCGTTCTGTTTGAAGGCAAGTGTTGTAACGGTTGTGCCTTAAGTCGTCACCGAGTTAGGCTGAGTCGTAGGTCGTAAGTCGGTTGCCGACTTAGGAGTTAGTGAATTTTGTTGTTTTTTTGTGTGAGTTGTAAATTGCCTATAAATAGGCCGTGAGTCTCATTTGTAATGGTTGTTGAATATTGAATAAAATTCTCTTTGATTGCTTTGTGCTTTCATTTAAATTGGTAGTTGAGTGTAATCTCCTATCTCCTCTTTCGGTTAATCGAGTGCGCTCGATTCAACGATTGTAGAAGCCGATTCGCGGAATCAAGTGCGCTTGATCAACGCTTGAAGAATTGAAGATCTTTGAACCCGGTATCGTGCGCGATCAACGAGTTCGAGATAGCTAGAGTTCGGTATCTTCGGATCAACGAATTCGGGCAATTCAGCATTCATCAATCCATCGACTGCTACTTTCACCGATCTACATTGTTTTGAATTATCCGCTGCGTCAGTTTTTTGGTATCAGAGCTTGTTCTAGCCAATCATAGCTGGATCGAGACTTGGAGCCTAATCATTTGAAGAGTTTTGAAGTGAAGAGAAGACGAGTGCTTGAAGTGTTAAACCGTGAGCCGTGAGCAAGAGAAGAGTCATCATTGTTCGAAGATTGTTTGATCGGAATTACATTGGAGGCCGAAACTTTGTCCATCGTGTTCATCGCGATTTGCTACAAAGTGGAAGTTTTCGATCCGTTTCATTTTGGATCAAAATCCGAAAAGTGTTAGAATTTGTGAAGTTCAAGTATGCCGCCAAGAAGAGCTAATCGCCACCAAAACGTAGAAGCTTTATATCGAAGAGAGGAGGCTGATGAGATGGAGCAAAGAATCAATGAGAATTTTAGTGAGAAGCTTAATGAAGGAATTGGCCGGTTAGAGAGGCTTATGACGGAGATGAATCAAAATCGGAGGAGGGTTTCACCAGAATCTAATCATGGAGGTAGTAGAGTCTCGCCACATTCCAATCGAGACCGAAGTGTTGAAAACGATCAAGGGCGTGGGAGGAACGTGAATGATCGTGAACGGAGGAATGTCGATAGAAGAGATGATGGTGGAAGGCGTAATGGTAGTAGAGATGTTGGTGGTCAGAATCGACATCGTTATGCATCTGATTTTGAAGAGGAGTATGATGGTGGTAGTATTCAAGGAAGAGGTCAAGGAAGAAACTATTCTGAATATGATCACAAATGGGAGTCGGGGATGAAGACAGAAATTCCTGAATTCAAAGGTGGTATGCAAGCAGAGGAGTTTCTGGATTGGGTAGCTAATGTTGAAGAAATTTTTGACTTCAAGGAAGTTCCAGAGCATAGAAGAGTGAAGTTGGTTGCTACGAGGCTGAGGGGTAGAGCTTTGGCATGGTGGCAGCAAACCAAGCTTACACGTGAACGTATGGGGAAGTCAAAGATTGAATCTTGGGAAAAGATGAAGAAATTGATGAAAGCGACATTCATACCTTATAATTATCAATCGCTTATGTATCAGAGATTGCAGAACTTGAGACAAGGAACGAAGTCTGTGAATGACTATGCTGATGAATTTTATCAACTCATTGCAAGGAATGATATTATGGAAACAGAAGAGCAGCTGACATCTAGATTCATTGGGGGATTGAGAATGCAGATTCAGGATATGGTTAATATGTTCGATCCTAGATCTGTGGCAGAAGCACATCAAAAAGCATTGGCTTGGGAAAAACAAGGGAGACGAGGAGGAGGTGTGTTTACAAATTCCAACAATCCGATGAAGGGAGTTAGTGGGAGTTCGAATGTTTCAAAAGCTATTGCAAAACCAGTTGTGAAGGAGGCTGAGAAGACAAGGGTTAACAATGGTTTCAAATGTTACAATTGTCAGGAAATGGGTCATAAAAGCAGTGAGTGTCCAAAACCAAAGAAGAGAACCATGATTGCAGAAGTTGACGATGAGGATGTTGATGAAGATTGTTCTAATCCAGCTGAGGAGGATGAGCAGGATATTGCGTCAGGAGACGAAGGTTGTAACCTAATGCTGAGGAGATCGTGTTTAACACCGAAGCAGGAGGAAGCTAGTTGGTTGAGGAGTAATATCTTCTAGTCAACATGTACTATTCTGGGGAAGGTGTGTAAGTTTGTGATCGACGCAGGAAGCTGTGATAATATTATTTCAACCGAAGCTGTGACGAAGTTGAAATTGAAGACAGAGAAACATCCGAGTCCATACAAGTTAGCATGGTTGAGAAAAGGAGGAGAAGTGAAAGTGGATAGACGAGTTCGTGTACCATTCTCTATTGGGAAGAAATACAAAGATGAAATATGGTGTGATGTCGTAGAGATGGATGTATGCCACTTATTATTGGGAAGACCATGGCAATATGATCGAGCAGTACTACATGACGGTCGGACCAACAGTTACAGTTTTATGTTTAAAGGCACGAAGATTATCTTAGTTCCAAAGAAGAGATCACAAGAAGAAAGTAAATCAGAAGAAATTGAAGAGCTGAAAACTTTATTGACCTTAAAAGAGTTTGTTAAAGAGGTTGAGGAAGAACCGGAAGTATTCTTGTTGATTGGGCGTGAGAGCAGTGAAGAGGTTGAAATTCCAGAAGAAGTTAAACCAGTTTTGAAAGAATTTGACGATGTATTTCCAGAGGAGTTACCAACGGAGTTGCCACCGTTGAGAGATATACAACATCAGATAGATCTTGTTCCAGGTGTTGTATTGCCACACAGACCACATTATCGAATGAGTCCGAAGGAACATGAAGAATTGCGGAGGCAGGTTGAGGAATTGCTTGAGCATGGGCGTGTGCAGGAGAGTCTGAGTCCTTGTGCTGTACCAGCTTTATTGGTACCCAAGAAGGATGGGACATGGAGAATGTGCACTGACAGTCGAGCATTGAATAAGATCACTGTGAGATATAGATTTCCAATGCCGAGGTTGGATGACTTGTTGGATCAAATAAGCGGAGCTACTATCTTTTCTAAGATTGACTTGAAGAGCGGTTATCATCAGATTCGCATTAGACCAGGGGATGAATGGAAGACAGCATTCAAGACGAGGGAAGGATTGTATGAATGGCTGGTAATGCCGTTTGGTCTATCGAATGCACCAAGTACTTTCATGAGGGTGATGAATCAGATTTTTCGACCGTTCATTGGGAAATTCGTGGTGGTGTATTTCGACGATATTCTTATTTACAGTGGGAGTTCAGAGGAACATCTGAATCATCTTAGAGAAGTGTTGATGGTACTGAGACAAGAACAATTTTATGCTGCTACGAAGAAGTGCGTGTTCATGACGCACAGTGTTTTATTTTTGGGGTATGTTGTTTCAGAGAAAGGAATACAAGTTGACCAAAGTAAAGTTGAGGCGATCAGAAATTGGCCGCAGCCCAAGACGATAACGGAAGTTCGTAGTTTTCATGGGTTGGCTTCATTTTATCGAAGGTTTATTCCACACTTTAGTAGTGTGATGGCGCCTGTTACAGATTGCATGAAAGGTAAACAATTTGCATGGACAGAGGAAGCAGGGAGTGCTTTTGGGAAGATCAAGGAATTGCTGACGTCTGCACCAATTCTAGTGCTACCTGATTTTCAGTTGGTGTTTGAACTACATACTGATGCATCCAAGGTGGGGATTGGAGGGGTGTTGAGTCAGAAGGGGCGTCCAATTGCCTATTTCAGTGAGAAGTTGTCAGGAGCAAAGATGCGATACAGTACATATGATGTGGAGTTTTATGCTGTTGTGCAGTCTATTAAACACTGGAGACATTATCTATTTCAGAAAGAATTTGTTCTATATACTGATCATGAAGCATTGAAGCATTTGCAAGGGCAAGATAAGATTTCAGCGAGACATGCATCATGGATTGCATATCTACAACAATTTACTTTTGTTGTGAGACACAAGTCAGGGGTGACAAATCGAGTGGCTGATGCTTTGAGTCGAAGGAGTCATTTGTTGACTACGCTAAGAGTTGAAGTGACAGGGTTTGAAATGTTGCCGGAATTATTTGTTGAAGATCCTTACTTCATGAAGTTTGTTGATAAAGTTAAGGAGGGAAAGACGGATGAGTTTTTGATGGTAGATGGTTTTCTTTTTAAAGGAAGTCGATTATGCATACCGGAGGGTAGTCTGAGAATGAAGATTATCAAGGAGTTACACGAAGAAGGGCATGTTGGAAGAGACCGTACCTTACAGTTAATTTCACAATCCTACTTTTGGCCATCGATGAGGAAAGAAGTGGAGAGATTTGTGGAGCGCTGTCATATTTGTCAAGTTTCGAAAGGAACTGCGACTAATGCTGGTTTATATATGCCGTTACCCGTACCTGTAAAACCATGGGTGGATATCAGTATGGACTTCGTGTTGGGATTACCAAGGACACAGCGTGGTAACGATTCCATTTATGTGGTAGTCGACAGATTTTCGAAGATGGCACATTTTATTGCTTGCAAGAAGACGGCAGATGCTGTTCATGTTGCTCAGTTGTTTTTCAAGGAGATCTATCGACTTCATGGATTGCCAGAATCTATTGTGTCGGATAGAGATACTCGATTTCTGAGTCACTTTTGGTTGAGTTTGTGGAAAATGGTGGAAACGAAGCTGAAGTTTAGTAGTGCTTATCACCCACAAACGGATGGACAAACAGAGGTGGTTAATAGATCATTGGGAAACTTGTTGAGGTGTCTTGTTCAAGATAATCTGAGGAGTTGGGATGTGAAGTTATGCCAGGCAGAGTTTGCCCATAATCATGCTGTGAATCGAAGTACTGGGTTCAGTCCATTCCAGATTGTCTACTCGAGCTTACCGAAAGGACCGTTAGATTTAACAGTGATACCACATTCAAAGGGGACAATTAAGAAAGCTGCTGATTTTGTTGAAGGGCTGACGGAGTGTCATAAAATCGTTCAAGAACGATTAGAGAAAGCAAATGAGAAATATAAACGAGCTGCAGATTTGAAACGACGAAATGTTGAGTTTAACGAAGGAGATTTGGTTTATGCAGTGTTAACGAAAGATCGTTTTCCAGTAGGCGCTTATAACAAGTTGAAAGCCAGGAAAATTGGTCCGGTGGAAGTTGTGAAACGAATCAATGAAAATGCTTATAAACTGAAGCTGCCAGATGATGTGTATACGTCTGATGTATTCAACGTTAAGCATCTCGTACCATATCATGGGATTGAGTTTGTTGGGGATGAAGAGTGTGCAAATTCGAGGTCGAATTTCTCTCAACTTGGGGAGGATGATGTAGCTCAGGCCAGGAATGAAAGCATAAGTCGTAGCCGAGTTATCATAGCAAAGGACATAAGTCGTGACCGACTTATGGAAGACGAAGGCGAAGGCATAAGTCGTGACCGACTTAAGAAAGGCGAAGGTATAAGTCGTGACCGACTTAAGGAAGATATACGTCGTCTCCGACTTATAGAAACAAGCATGAGTCGTGACCGACTTAACTGGAGAGAAGACATAAGTAGTGACCGACTCAACTCGAACGAGCTACGACCTAAAACTACAGGAGGAGCAACACGAGGTGGAAAATGTGAAGGCTTAAGTCGGCAACGACTTAAGGAAAGTGATAGGTCGGCACCGAGTTACGAATGTGAAGGCTTAAGTCGGCAACGACTTAAGGAAAGTGATAGGTCGGCACCGAGTTACGAATGTGAAGGCTTAAGTCGGCAACGACTTAAGGAAAGTGATAGGTCAGCACCGAGTTACGAATGTGAAGGCTTAAGTCGGCAACGACTTAAGGAAAGTGATAGGTCGGCACCGAGTTACGACTTATTTAAGTCGGTCGAATGTTTAAGTCGCGAAAGACCTGATGCCGTTGGATGATCTGCCGAGTTAACCTCCACCATTGGTTCCTTTGAGTCGCCGCATGTTTTTTAAGTCCTAGTAGCTGTTGCCGTTGTTTCTCTGCCGCTTAAATCTGGACCGTTGATGATGAAGTTACTGCTATTGATAAGTTGTGAGAAGATGTTAAGTCGGCGACGACTTAAGTAAGTCATAAGTCGGTTGTAATACACATGTATGTTGAGTCGCGGCATTTATAAGTCGTATGTCGTCTGTATTCATAAGTCGTTCTGTTTGAAGGCAAGTGTTGTAACGGTTGTGCCTTAAGTCGTCACCGAGTTAGGCTGAGTCGTAGGTCGTAAGTCGGTTGCCGACTTAGGAGTTAGTGAATTTTGTTGTTTTTTTGTGTGAGTTGTAAATTGCCTATAAATAGGCCGTGAGTCTCATTTGTAATGGTTGTTGAATATTGAATAAAATTCTCTTTGATTGCTTTGTGCTTTCATTTAAATTGGTAGTTGAGTGTAATCTCCTATCTCCTCTTTCGGTTAATCGAGTGCGCTCGATTCAACGATTGTAGAAGCCGATTCGCGGAATCAAGTGCACTTGATCAACGCTTGAAGAATTGAAGATCTTTGAACCCGGTATCGTGCGCGATCAACGAGTTCGAGATAGCTAGAGTTCGGTATCTTCGGATCAACGAATTCGGGCAATTCAGCATTCATCAATCCATCGACTGCTACTTTCACCGATCTACATTGTTTTGAATTATCCGCTGCGTCACACATTCTTTCAGCCGTCCGTCAAGGGCTAATGGAAACCCCGGTTCTAGACAGAACTCCGCACGTCGTCGCAGCCCGTGCCTAGGACTATCGAATCTGCCTGTAACGTCCCAGATTTTCGCGCTCGAAAATCGACATCCATACTTTACATCGTACTCGAATGCCGTAGATTCGACCGTTCAAATCCGAGTCGCCGGAGCTTATAACAACATTAAGTAAATAACACAGCGGAATAAATGAATAATACATTGATATACAATATCTGATACAACGATGATACAATGAATATCAATATACATCAGAGATATGATACAACAAATAGCAGCGGAAAGAAAAAAATAGATGACTAATATCAGCAGCGGAACAAATAACTCTAAGATAGTCTTCAAGAGAAAACTCCAGCAGTAGCTCGAACTCCCAATAACGATACACCAAGAATAAGCAAGTGCAGTCCGATCCAAAGACTGAACTAGCTCCAGAAAATCTACTGAACCTGACTATCTGAAAAACCCAACTCTAGACTGCTCGTGTAGAAAATTATGAGCACCCAGAGTTTAGGAAATGAACAATAAACTCCGGATCAGTCATGGGACTGGTGTGAGCAACAAAACAGTTTATCTTTAAAACAAATAGCAGAGAATTTTAAAGTCAATTCGCAATGCTTTTTGAAAATGAAACTACCATAAGACCTCCCGCCACACACACAATGCAAACGCAGAATTGGAGGAGATTTCTTCTTATGATAGTCAAAGATGATTACTACGCAAAATCAAATCATTTTTGATATTATCATTAGTGCATAGTGGAAAACATTTAGAAAGTAGAATATCAATCTTAGCTAGCATAGGTACCATTATAGTATGCCTACTATAGCTACCATATTAAATGGTAGGTTCTACAACTAAAACCGTACAAGGCTCGTATTGTTTCTTTGGATTTCCAACAAATGGTCAGGCCAAGGAACTTCCCATTGCCACATGGAAACGCCTCTGGAATGACGTCCCGAGAACCTAACCGGATCTCTGCCAACACAAGGCCGGGTTACCTCTGCAAAAATAGGTAACTACTGACACGCGTATGCCATCCCCCGATCGTAACCGATCTTCCCGAGGATCCTCGATTCGCAACAAACTACATAATCATAATAATAATGCAGTAACCACATAGGTTAAGTATCTGGGCTCCATACCATGATACCACCTCTATCCAGAAGGAATGACATACACTAAGGGGCGCTACTCCCTAGAACCTTGCCGCATCTTTCCTGTTTTGACCATTTCCGGGGTGTGAGGCTCGACGAAGTCTCGTCCTCAAAGCTACGCTTTGTTCACAAAGCCATGTTTCGGGTCAAACAAATGATCAACCTATGATCACAAAGATATAAGATCAAACAAATGATCATATCGCAAATGATCAAACACTGATCATCACACAGCAACACTCAGCATGCCACATTACCAAATTGGGATATATCGCTGATAAATTTCAACTACATAACCTCTGAGCTCGTACGTCTCAGAGAAGGGTGTTAAGCTAAGAGAATAAATTCTCCGCCACCAACAGAAATGTATTTGAAAGAAATCGGCTTTATATCTTAAAGTGTAATGTTAGACATGTATCCATACAAGTCTGTTCCGGGTTCGAACATAACCGAAGGCACTTCTTACGAAGCCCTTGCAATTCCGGGTATTCACAATCCCGTCCGGACTTCCCATCACAAAGGGTGATAAAATCTCTATACCGGGGACCAGTCGGTGCAGAGACATTCGACGAGTTGTCCTTTCGTTTTCGTGAATATCCGGTCTTCAACACCGGTCTTCAAATGCTATCCATATACGACGTATCACTATTCGGAATGGGTTATATGACACAATTGTCTTTTCCCGGCTAACCCGAATGGTGAGCGAAATATTTAAAAACATACGGATATTGGGATTTCAATTAAGTCACAACTTAAACCCAAACTTTCTTTACAAATGGTTTATCAAATTACCATTTTAATCCTTTAAACAAAAAGATTCAATTCATAAAGTTCACTTAATTTCACAAAGATTCATTCACAGATTTTCCAAATCGATTTCCATTTCAGTTTAATTAACTCGTTAAATCTTTAAATCAAAGATTTAACTAATAGCTTTCAAAACAATTCCATTTCAAACGGGTTAAACAAAACATCATTTTAAATCTGTTAAAAATAAACAGATTTGATTCATAGCTTTCAAAAAGAATTCATTCATAACTTGGAAAAAACCCATTTTTCAATTCAATCTTGAAATTCCTTTAATTAAACTGGAATTTCATTTCTTATCTGAAAGCTTTTATCATTTGAAAACAACAGTTTTCAATTCGGAAATCTGATTCATTCATACGAGTTGAAATCCTTGGTTTAAATTCAAATTCCCAAATTATACTTTTAAAATGGTTTAAATCATACAAACACATTTATATTATCTTTTATCCCTAGTTTCCAAATCATAGATTTAATTTCAAACTTGAATTCAAATTTAAATCAAATTATTTAAATTTTCAAAACTCGATTAAGTTATTCAAAATAACTTTTATCTTTGAAATTCCATTTCAAAAGCTTTCCACTTCAAACCCAAATTTCCAATTTCAAAATCAATTGAAATTAAAATTTCAATTTCAAAAACATCAAATTTAAATTATCTGTGACTTAACCGATTTCCACGGGCAATCCATATGTGTGTGTGTAAAAGTGTGGTCCAGGGGTTTCACACACAATAGTGCAACATGATGAATCATCACATATCAAAATATAGGATATAGTTGATAAGCGATATAAATTATAACGCTTATCCTCATTCACAGATCACAGATATATATCACAGATAAGTAAAATACAGATCATAACATAAATCAGGGTATATCACAAAGCATCATATATCAGGGATATCAAAACAATCAAACCATCCAAAAGAATCCAAATATTCATAAGTAAGGTCAAGTATTCAATAGTCATTTATAAGTAGGATAAATTAATTGTTAAATCTTAATTTATTCAACTTATCTTAAATTTAATAAATTACTTATAAATTAATTATCCAATCCTGATTTATTAATTACGAATCATTTGATATAGATTAATTTATCAACCACTTTAATTTATTAAATTTTTTTTCTTAATTAATCATATTAATCAAGTTATCCTTTAAACCAATTACATAATTTAATTAACCTTAATAAATCCAAATATCCAAAAATTTATTACAATAAGTGATTAATTACTAATTCCTTTCCTTAAGTAATTACATTTAAACAATCTATAATTGATTTTCGGAATTAACTAATCAATTAATTATTTACATTAATCACTTAAATCAAATACTTAACAATTCTTAGTTAATTATCTTCATTAACTAATAATATTTCTTCGATTACTTACTTAAGAAATAGTTTATTATTAATCATTTCTAATTAATTTATTACAAATCACTTATAATTTCTTTCCAAAACTATTAATTAAGAAAATTTATTTACCTTAATTATCATTTTAAAAATCGTCTTTATACTTTGGAAATCACTTTATTATAGTTATAAAAAGTTTAATATTAATTGACTTCATACTTAATCAAGGACTAATAAAAAAAACATTGTTTAATTTAACATTATCAACTTTAAATGATTTTGGGCTTAACCCATTTTAAGGCAACCCGAGTAACATGATAATGACTCGAGTAAAACTCGAGTGTTTCCAGCAACTTCCCCGCGTCTTCCCCTCCTCTGTTTCTTCTTCCCTTTTTCCTTTGTTCAGTTTTAAGTTTTAAACTAAACTACGGCTGGAATGACATTTCTCGAGCACAAAACAAACCCGAGTATATCCACCTTCTACTCGAACGTTTCTTTGAGTTCTCCTCCCAACCCAATCTCGTGTGCACAGACAAACTGGTGCACATGCACCTCTACCCCGGCCATCTTCGATCGAATCGCCACCCACCACCAAGTCGATGGTATCCCCCTTGACCAACCTAGACACCCAGATCACTCAAACTCGTCGCCGATCGAAATCGAGTAGCCTGACTAAATCTGGAACAAAGTCGAACCACCTAAGATCATCTCGTTTCGCCACCAAGGGTCACTGGAGGCCACGCAAACTCGTTCAGAACCTCGCCGCGACACCACGCCTTGTTTCCCCCACATGCGATCGTCACCAGACTTCCCACGGCTTCGCAAAAAGCCTCGATACCTCTTTGTCAAAATAACTCGAAAAACCCTAGTTTCATTCAAATCTTAAATTATGGTGAATTAAAAAATCTTCTTATATTTTTCTAACAATCTATGATCACACTAGCATCTCCATGCCAAATTTCGATTTCCAAAAACTAGCCGATTATCAGAAATCGACCAGACAACAAATTTCAGTCGAACCCAAAATCCACATTCAATACCTCACTTAAAATCGTGATTTTGATTTCAAAAATCATAATTTCCCAAGCTAATTCAAGTTGTGTATTTAAATTAAAGAATTGTATCAATTGTTTTTTTTAACTTATTAATAAATTTTTACTGTTATTTCTATTTCTAGAAATTTTCTTGTCAGATACACATAACAATATATTTTAAAATTAGTATTAAACTGTTGGCATCAACTTTTATTCAAAGGTTATAACCTAAAAACAAATTGAGGAAGAAGTATTTGTTTTGTTCTATGGGTTTAGTCTGTTAAAATTTTAAACAGAGGAAGAAGAAAAAGAAGATATCCCTGTAACAAACATATATGTATTTACAGACATATCTATATAAACATAACTATACTCATACCACTCGCACTTAAACAACATCCAGGCATATTAACAATCATTCCAGATCATCATCAATACAATATTAAAGAGTATAGGCAAAGGAAAGTGGGATTGCTCACATTGATGGGTTTGATGAAGAAAAATGGAAAACAGGAACAGAGGAGAACTTGAAATGATGTTGAACTGGAAACACTGAATTTAATTGCATTGATCTGATTTGCTTTTCAAGTTGAAGTTGTTCCAGATTCTGGTTTCCAGATCTCGGCTTGGCTTTAAACTCCCTAGTTTTCATTTTACTTTGATTTATTTTCCAGGCTGAAGTTTGATTGTATTGTTTAAGTTGAATGGTTTGTTTACTTCAGATTTCTTTTTAGTTTCGAATGAATAAAAACTGAGATGAAGATGTTGATAGATATAAAAGAAAACTTACCAAGTGATGTTATCTGTATAGGGTGATAAAATATTGCTTGTACAATACTAGACAGAGACTTTAGCCTTTGTTTTGAAGGCTGATATGATACGTTGAGGCTTGCATTAATTAGTTTGCCTTACTTCCCTTTTTTTTTGTTTACAGCCCATGCTTATGTACTTCTTTGTTTTGGCTGACATGATATGGTATTGAATGCATAAGCTTGTACATTGTTTTGTTTATTTACTTGTTTCCCTTTTTCAAGTGTTCATACTTTGTTTTTTTTTTCTTTTTCGGCTGAAGTGATTTTGTTTAGTGGCCAAAGATATTTGTCTTGTTTTATTTGTTTGGTTTGCTTCCATACTTTATGTACATACATAAAGGTGTTTTATTATTTCTTTTGTTTATATATTAATTATCATTATTTACTTAATATTTATTGTCTTATATTTATTTTATGAACTCAAACCATCTTTAACCATCAATTCAAATATATATATTAAATTTGCTCGTATATACCTAAATATATATATACATTCAATATACACACATATACTCACATATACACTATTTACAATATTTTAATCTCAAATGATTTGTACAGAATATACTTGGATATCGGGGAAACTCGCAATAAATAAATCGATTAATTTCACTTTAAACCATTTGTTTTACTATTTTTATTCAGAATAAAATAAATTAACAATTTTAAATTCAAAAACTCAATTAATTATAAATTTAAATACTTATGAAATTTGGGGTCGTTACACTGCCCAGAGTACTCGACTACCAATCAGTAGTCTTTTGGGACTATCAAATCTGCCCAGCGTACTCTTGCTTTGAGTCTGCTAGAACCTTCAACAACGATGAAGTCTCAGCCTTCTAGTCATCCTCCTCGACGACTATTCTCATAATAGCTCAAGCGCCTCTCGAGCAAAACCATTATCCTCAAACTCGAACCATTTCACCGAGTTATCAACATGCTTGGAATGGTCCCGTCTGGACTAAACCAAGGCTATCTCATATCATGCCTCGCTTCATCTTATCATAGCAAAGCCTCATCTCAACATCATCATCATCAAATCTATCCATATGAGCTTCATCATCCGCCACATATGCCACGAGCAGCTTTTCCAATTCAAGAGCCTTTCCCTTAGCTTGTAAATCATCTTCGACCATCTTGTCTAAATCAAATCATCAATCAACTAATTCATAACAATCAACCAAATCAATCATTAATCCAAGTAATCAAACATTCAAACACGATCTAATAAACAATTATAACAATAATGGCAATCTTGTAAATAAAGAATCCAAATCTAACAAGTATGAAAACATGAGCAATATCTCTACAACTTGATGAATGAACTTACATAGGTTAACATGTAGTAAAATGGATGTCAAATCATCATGAACAATGGATCTATATTTAAGTTTAAGAAAATGCATGGAAATCACTATTTTAACACAAAATCAAGCCAACGATCCGATATACTCCTTTGGATCCGTGTGAGAGATAATCACCACTCACCAAATCACCTAAACACCTCAAAAGCAACACACTTCAGATCTGGACAGCGAAGGATCTAACTCGATTCTCCAAAATTCCGCTTCAAACGATGAAATCTCTCTTCGATGGATGTAGATCTTCAATCTAAGCTCTTGGATCTTTGATTTGGATGGAAGTGTAACGACCCGACTTTCCAGACCCGGAAAATCGAACCATTTGAGTTAAGAAGAAGAGGTAGAAGAAGAAAATAAATAGAAAACAAAATCAGAATCTAACCATCGCAGCAGAATAAAATATAATATATATTAACAGATCTTTACACAAATCAAAACTATATCAGTTTTATATAATATAGCATCAGAGTATACACCAGAGAACACATAACATACAACTGGACAATAACCATATCATGTCCTCAATACAACAGAGTACAACAATCAACACAGCGGAATATATATATATAAACAAGTACGGGAGATACGTCTCGCCATCCAGCTCATCTTTTGAGCTCCACAGCATCATATCCTGTAACCTATAATACTCGGTCTGACCCGAGCATCATATAAAACAATACCCGAGTCAGTCTGGAATACCAGCGTGAGAAAATCACACTCAATTGATTATTAAAGTTTCAAAAATCCTTTTGAAAACAAAAGCATCTCGTAAGACCACGCCACAAATAAACATGTCGGGTTTTTACCTTACGATAGCTAAAACACTTTTTATCAAAATCCTCTGATATTATAATAGTGTCTATTCACAAATACTTATTAAAATAGCTGAAATTGTTACATGATTAAATTCCAGCATACTAGCCACAACGTGGGTAATACAAACAAAACTCGTACAAGGCACGTAGGGAGAATGGATTTCCAACGAATGACTAGGCACTGGGGTACCACCTGTCACAGTACGTGGCCTAGATCACAGTACCGAGGAGTACGCCCGCTCCCCTGCAACACAAAGCCGGAATCATCCCTTACTGGATAATTCCAAATAAGATCACCCCACAGTTGGGATCAGCAACCGCAACACTAAGCCGAAATAAAAAGGGACATCTAGACAGGGATGACCTTACTCTCAAGTGGGGGCTACCCACGAAGCCTTGCTGCATAACCCCTGATTTTCAGTCATTCCCGGTTGATGAGGCTCGAGGCTAAACGATACCTTTTCAGAACATATCCCTCAGAATGCCCATCGTCCACCTGACGATGTCACGAAAGCATTCGTCCATACAAGTCCGTCCCGGGTTCGAACGGAACCGAAGGCACTATTCCTACTACATCCATTTTGGAAATATCCTCAGGATTAGTAGCGACTAGCCCTTGCACTTCACTGCTCCATCTTCGACTTCGAACACGTTACCCAAAACGTACAAACCGAATCGAAGGGGTATTCGAGTCTCCAGACCTAGAATCCCGGTATACGGAAACTCGATCCCGGTCTCTTCGAAACGATCAGCGCATTTGGCCAATATTGATAGTCGGTTATTTAACTATCAATTAACATCCACAAGCAACCATCACACAATAAATAATTTCCCACATTATTTATTTGCCCAAATATCTTTCCAAGATATATTTCCAAATTTTCAAAGCTCATTTGAAAACAATTTCAAACAGTTTCCGCTTACGGAATACATTTCCCAAATAATTATTTCCACTGAATCACCAAGTACAAAATACTTTTAGATTTTAAAATAATTTTAAAACACTTTACTATAAATATACTTTATAATATTGAAATTTAAAAACTACTTTAATACCTTAACAAAATATATACTTAAGGGATATTTAAAATGAAACCACTTTTCAAATATAAACTAAATTTCTCTTTTTAAAACATAATACCAATCACTTTTATATAAATACTACAATAATAGATTTTTGAAAATACTACTTTAGGCTTTAACATTTAGAAATAATAGATTTTCTAAAATATGCTTTTAAAAACACAATTAGAACTTTTAACTTATATTAAAAATTTCTTTGAAACGTACTTGGCTATCCAGAGAAATACACTTCTCATTTCCATCTTCTAAAAATGAATCACACTTATTTTTAAACCAATTCATATCCCTTTATAAATTCCCACCTTGAATTTATATTTCCAAATATCCCCTGATATTTTATTTTACTTTATAAACCCAGTTTATAAATTCCAAAATCTCTCTTCTCTTTTAAATTCCAATTTTAAACAACCAAATCAATTTCCCATTGATTTTCCCATTTACTTTACTTTGAAATAAATTTCTTATTTACTTCATTTATTTCAAATTACATTTACTCTCAGATTTTATTTCTTAATTTTGAGTTAAAACCCTTTTAACTGAAAATACCAATTAAAACTTCCAAAATTCCTTCTTTATCCCTTTATTAAATTTAATCCTTACGTTCAAAAATAATTTCTTTATTCTTTCCAATAATATCACTTTAGTTTAAAATTCATTATCCTCATGTTAATTCAATATCCCCTTTAACCATATTTGTTCGAATTTAGAAATTGCTTTATTTCTTTTTCAATTCATTATTTAAGTTATTCAAATTCACTAGAATTATTTAACTTGAATTTTACTCTTTTATTTCTTTCCAAAAATCCAATTCAATTACTTTTGATAACTCATTATACTGGGAAATTCAATCCAACTAGATTATCCAATATAAATCATCACAGGATATCAAAAATCATATCACAGAATATTTAACAAAATTAAATATTTTGAGGAATCCAGTTGGATCCCTCCAACCTGTTTCCCTGCATCCACAAACGTTAGCACAATACCAATTCCACTTCAAGGTGGAATATCGCGGTATATGGGTTTTATAAAATCATCCGCTATTATGCGGCGCATAGGGTCTCATCCACTATATAATGTGGGAATATCAACAACTCCAATATATACATATGCCAATATATATATATTGGTATATACTACTATATACCATATCAATCAAATCCATCAATTCAATCATTCATCCATATTTAAATTTAACCAATTAAATTTAAATTATAATTTAACTGAGTGAGATTAACTCACCTTTGCTTTTCTATTTGCAATCCAATCCTCCTTGACTTGTTTTTTTCTCGATTGTGACCTTGTATAAATAATTATATGATTTATTAATACTTGAACTAATCTGATACTTTATTTCTTTTTAAATAATTTAATTAGTTAACAGTTTAATTCCAACTAAATAATTTTTTCTTTACTGCATATATTTTCTTAAATAATACTCTGTATAGATTTAAAAACTAATTCATATAAATCCTTATGTTTTCCGAATCATAGACATATACTAATTCCACTGTATATACATATATATATATATATATTTAACTTCTATGTCTTATCTATATTTTCTGTTTGCCAACTATATATACATATATATACTTACATATATGCTAAATGTAAATATCTTTTATTAACCCGAAATAACTAGATAAATTAACCACCATAATAAATATATATATATATTTTTTAAACTAATTTATTCCCCAAATAAATTAAATTTTTAGTTACAAAAATAAATAAATCGGTTAATCTCCCTAATACATCATTTTAAATAACTAGTAAGTTTTGAAATGTATATATCTATATTTATATAAACTTCCCAGTCATCATAAAAATTCCCCTTTCATTATCAAATTCTAATCTATATAAATTAATATATATACAGACCCCTTTTTATATATATATAAAATAAACACACAGAATTAAATCGAAATAGGAATTACCTTACCACCCTACGAACTGTCGAACGCCTCTGCCCATCCACCTGCTCGTACGAACGCGACCCATCGCGATTCAAGCAAGACTGTCTCGAAGATCGACCCACCTCCCTGAATGACGATGACCTCCTCTACCTTTCGCGAAAACATCCCAGCAACCTAACCCGCGACGTCACCCAAAACCACGGCCGCCACCACCCTCACTCCACCTTCCCAGCTTCGCGAACTCGATCGCGTCTCGATTAGCAGTGGTAGTATAAAGGGACTGTAGCAGGGCTTCAAATCAGCAGTAGAAAATATCGCGTAGGAGGCAAGGATGGGTTGACGATGGTTGATGGAATAGCCGAGTACGCAGCGATGATTATTACGAAGGCGTTGATTTTTGAAACCCCATTTTTTTTTCTCTTTCAAGTCGCGGCTACTATTTTGTATATGAATTGTTCGTTCGAGATTTTTTTTTTTTCGAACGCCTCACATTCGTTTTCTTTTGAACTGAGGAGATGGGTTTCGATTTGGATTTCATAAAAACGAAAGGGGAAGAAATGGGTTAGAATTTGGGGAAACTTCGTTCTCTTCTTTTAAAAGATTTTTCTGGTATATTCGTGAACGAAGATAATGGAAAGGACGAGGTTTTTAAAAATGACAACTCTTTTTCTCAGATATTTTAGTTCGATAGCTTCTTAGAGAAGAGAAAGGGTACGAAGGAAACAGTTTGGGTGCGAGATGTACGTATTGTCGGTCTAAAAGAGAGTGAATATATTTTATTTAAATTTTATTGGTCTCAGTAATTTCTATGCGTTTATATATCGTACGGTCACATAACCACTCCAATCACTATGAAATTTGAAACCCGATAATAATACAATATTACGGATTCAATGGAACTGGTTTCGTCGAATTCCGAGACTGTGCCTCGGAAGGCTATTTTTAAATTAAGTTTAAACAGTATATTTTTAAAATTGAACAAATCAACTTCAAATTCGATTTCAACACTTCTATTATTTCCAGTATCATTCATATGAATTTTACGAGCTTTCAAAAATTTTTAATTAGCTTAGAATGCCAGATTTACTATTTTATCCAACTTCAAATAAATTTAATTTAATTATTAAATTACTCAATAAACGACGATATTTGAAATTTAAGTTTATAATTAACCTCTGAATATTTTAAATTAATTAAATATTCCAATTTCAAATGCTCAAAAATTCCGGGTCGTCACATTCCTCCCCCCTTAAAAGAATTTCGTCCCCGAAATTACTAGTTAAGAGAAATGATTCAATCCCCGTTAACTATTTCCCAAATTAAAACAGTTTTAACAATACCCAAACAATCTTTTATTAATGATACACTAATCATCCTTTAACTTTCCAAACTTATTCATAAGTTCAACTCATACCACCTACTTATCCATTCAAATTTAAATTTGAACTCAAATTTTGAATTATCAAAATTTTCTCGAAATTTTTCTAACTCCCTAAATTTCCGAAAAATTTTGCCAGCGTCTCCTTTGCGCGGCTAGCTCGGTACTACTACAAAATGGCTCTACGGCCTCCCAATCTCAAAAAGAAACAAAAAGCCAAGTGGCTGGATCAAAAACCCAATCAAATTTCATATAGAAATTCAAATACATACCTTTTGTCGGGCCATTAAATTTTATCTTCTAAAACCAAAAATCCCAATTTATCCATTGCTTTTATACACCTGTATATCCTATTAAGCAATAATATTCAATCACAATTTCAAAACCATTTTATCGACTTCTTTACAAATTTTCAACATTTGTTTTACTAAGCCCGTATGATGCACATATATCATCCGTACGCAATATCACATTTGATCGCTCAATCGATCACACAATTCCACTTCCGAACTAGTATTGTCCACCCGACTTCCTAGTGCGGACTCAGATCTGGTTTCTTGATCAGAAACCGTTATTCTCCTTGCATAGCCACCAACTATGATAGAGAATATCCAGAATCAATCAACAATCCATATCTAGGCTCGCCGTCGAAAATCGAGTGAAAAATCCTGATTCGGATCGATAAAACTATCTCGAAATTCTGTGTTCGACATCTGGATCAAATAGCTATGCGAATAAAATAATATACGTACATCTTACGTATAAATTTCAATTGATTACCAATTACATCAATTCTCTTTTATTCACATTCATTTTGATTGTTATCCCCTTATTCACAACTATCCCATTTCACAACTTCAGTTTTAGTCTTCATTCAACTATTCACTTAGTATATTTTTTCATTCCAAAATTACTAAGTATATTTCCAATACCAGTTTTCCCAAGAATTTCATTCTTCAATTCTTAAGTTCAATATAAATTTTTCTTATATTTATTTACTACTTCACCATTGAAGTGTATATATTCAAATCAAATTCCAATTTCATATGAATTCCAACTTACTTCAATTTACTACTTCATTTCCAATTTAAATACTTATTCCACATTTCATTCAGATTTTCATTTCTAATAATTTTCTTAAATTCAATTCATCTCCAACTTCTGAATATTGAATTTTATTTAGCTCGAAAACAATCCAAGTTAACTCATTCAATAACTATTTCTCAACTTATTTAAACCACTCCTCTGTTTGAGTTCAGTTTCCATTCAACATTTACTTAAGTCAATAACTTAAGTTTATTTTCCATTTAACCAACCCTTTAAAGTTTTATTTCCATCTTTCACTTGATTCTTATTTTCCATACTCAATTCATCTGGAATTATTTTATTAATAACCAGGTCATTTCCAATTTATTTTTTCTTATTTGGATTTCATTCGCAATCCAAACCATCACTATGTTAATCCAATTTCATTAACTCACAATTCAATTTCATCAACTAATTTATTATCTAATTAGTTCCTCCGCTGGTTAAAATTAAATACTTGCTTTTTAATTCCAAATATCACTTCACTTAATTATCTTAAGTTCAGTTTATTTTATAATTCAAGTTTGGATTTATTTAAAAATTAAGATTGCTCATCTTAGTCGTTTCCATTTAATAATGACAATTTCAAATTATAACTCTTAATGGTTCAAAGAAATGAATTCCCATTTATGACTTACAATTTTATTTCTATTCATAAGTTTTAACTTACTTGCTGAAGACCTGGGACTATTCATTTAAGTCCATTTTCATCTTTACAATCAAATTTCAAATTATTACACTTAAGAACTTAAGAATATGAATTTCTTTACACAATTATAAGCATTTTACATTACCTTTATATCCAATTCAATTCGACTTCAACTTATTTACATTTAACTCAATTCCAATTCTCAATTCTTATTTAACTTATCTTAAGTTAAATTCAAATATATTTTATTCACCTTCATATACTCGAATTAAATTTTAATTCCAGGATACAAATTTATACAAGTTTTACAATTCATTCACCTTCAAGTTCTCTAACTCTTTTATCTACCAACTTATATTACTCATTGAGTTATTTCCATCTCATAATTATAATCCCAGAGTTAAACTTTCATTCCCTTCTTATTTCAATCATCTTCATTCTATACTTTATATTGTTAATTCATTTAAATTTCCACATTTATATTTTAAATAGAATTCCCAGAATTCAATTGCCCGGTTTTATTTCAAAACCATTTTGAATCCATAAATAACTCATACACATCTAGTATATCACATCAAATCCCAATTTCCAAAACAATATGCTTTTACCAAACAATTTTCCCTTTGAATTTCAAAACCAACCCAGTTCACAATCATTTCCAATTTTAAAACAGTTTGGTAGCAATTTCTCTTTGGAAACTCGAAAATGAACACCGATGATGTCGCGATCATCATCGGAATTATTTTCCAGCGACCGAAAGAGAATTAAATGCTTTTATCACTTTAAAACTTTTCAAACATTTTTAAATCCCAAATCCCACCCGATTTCAATTCAATTTCAAAAATAGCGATGAAATAATATCACCATTATTTCCCCAAAACCTTAAAACTATTTTTAAATCCAAAGGAATTTAAACCTTTCCCAAAACTTCAAATTCAAAATCCATTCAATTTTATATCCAAACATTACTCTGGAATTCTATCACATTTTATTTCAAGTTATGAGTCACATTTACAATTTACATTTACAAATTTCATTTGTTTATGAATTTATCTCATTTGATTATAAATCACATTTGTAATTCACATTTGTATATAAAGTTTATTTCAATTTATAAATTTCATTTATAGTCTATATTTCATATTCCATTTTGTTATATAAATTTATTCTTCAACTTAGGTTATAAGTTTTCAATTTCTGATTCAATTTTTACACAATGATGATAATAATCTAATATCATCGCTTTCTAACAACCAAGCAACCAAATATATAATTTACAAAAGTTATCCTTTTATATATAAAAATAATTTGGGCAAAATTATTTCATTCACCCTATTTAAAAAAATATTGTGTCGAACTGTTCTATTCAAGTGTTTAGAAACCCCTTCGATACAGTTGTCCAGACTGTGCCGACGAAGGTTCATATGCCACTCAATAAATCAACCAACACAATATAAAACCATTTTTATATCCACTAACAAATACGCGCTCATATCTATTAATACTCTCAAAATTCCCACCAGAGCCAAGGTTATCGCCAACCTTCGCTCTGATACCACTGTAATGACCCGACTTTCCAGACCCGGAAAATCGAACCATTTGAGTTAAGAAGAAGAGGTAGAAGAAGAAAAAAAATAGAAAACAAAATCAGAATCTAACCATCGCAGCGGAATAAAATATAATATATATTAACAGATCTTTACACAAATCAAAACTATATCAGTTTTATATAATATAGCATCAGAGTATACACCAGAGAACACATAACATACAACTGGACAATAACCATATCATGTCCTCAATACAACAGAGTACAACAATCAACACAGCGGAATATATATATATAAACAAGTACGGGAGATACGTCTCGCCATCCAGCTCATCTCCTGAGCTCCACAGCATCATATCCTGTAACCTATAATACTCGGTCTGACCCGAGCATCATATAAAACAATACCCGAGTCAGTCTGGAATACCAGCGTGAGAAAATCACACTCAATTGATTATTAAAGTTTCAAAAATCCTTTTGAAAACAAAAGCATCTCGTAAGACCACGCCACAAATAAACATGTCGGGTTTTTACCTTACGATAGCTAAAACACTTTTTATCAAAATCCTCTGATATTATAATAGTGTCTATTCACAAATACTTATTAAAATAGCTGAAATTGTTACATGATTAAATTCCAGCATACTAGCCACAACGTGGGTAATACAAACAAAACTCGTACAAGGCACGTAGGGAGAATGGATTTCCAACGAATGACTAGGCACTGGGGTACCACCTGTCACAGTACGTGGCCTAGATCACAGTACCGAGGAGTACGCCCGCTCCCCTGCAACACAAAGCCGGAATCATCCCTTACTGGATAATTCCAAATAAGATCACCCCACGGTTGGGATCAGCAACCGCAACACTAAGCCGAAATAAAAAGGGACATCTAGACAGGGATGACCTTACTCTCAAGTGGAGGCTACCCACGAAGCCTTGCTGCATAACCCCTGATTTTCAGTCATTCCCGGTTGATGAGGCTCGAGGCTAAACGATACCTTTTCAGAACATATCCCTCAGAATGCCCATCGTCCACCTGACGATGTCACGAAAGCATTCGTCCATACAAGTCCGTCCCGGGTTCGAACGGAACCGAAGGCACTATTCCTACTACATCCATTTTGGAAATATCCTCAGGATTAGTAGCGACTAGCCCTTGCACTTCACTGCTCCATCTTCGACTTCGAACACGTTACCCGAAACGTACAAACCGAATCGAAGGGGTATTCGAGTCTCCAGACCTAGAATCCCGGTATACGGAAACTCGATCCCGGTCTCTTCGAAACGATCAGCGCATTTGGCCAATATTGATAGTCGGTTATTTAACTATCAATTAACATCCACAAGCAACCATCACACAATAAATAATTTCCCACATTATTTATTTGCCCAAATATCTTTCCAAGATATATTTCCAAATTTTCAAAGCTCATTTGAAAACAATTTCAAACAGTTTCCGCTTACGGAATACATTTCCCAAATAATTATTTCCACTGAATCACCAAGTACAAAATACTTTTAGATTTTAAAATAATTTTAAAACACTTTACTATAAATATACTTTATAATATTGAAATTTAAAAACTACTTTAATACCTTAACAAAATATATACTTAAGGAATATTTAAAATGAAACCACTTTTCAAATATAAACTAAATTTCTCTTTTTAAAACATAATACCAATCACTTTTATATAAATACTACAATAATAGATTTTTGAAAATACTACTTTAGGCTTTAACATTTAGAAATAATAGATTTTCTAAAATATGCTTTTAAAAACACAATTAGAACTTTTAACTTATATTAAAAATTTCTTTGAAACGTACTTGGCTATCCAGAGAAATACACTTCTCATTTCCATCTTCTAAAAATGAATCACACTTATTTTTAAACCAATTCATATCCCTTTATAAATTCCCACCTTGAATTTATATTTCCAAATATCCCCTGATATTTTATTTTACTTTATAAACCCAGTTTATAAATTCCAAAATCTCTCTTCTCTTTTAAATTCCAATTTTAAACAACCAAATCAATTTCCCATTGATTTTCCCATTTACTTTACTTTGAAATAAATTTCTTATTTACTTCATTTATTTCAAATTACATTTACTCTCAGATTTTATTTCTTAATTTTGAGTTAAAACCCTTTTAACTGAAAATACCAATTAAAACTTCCAAAATTCCTTCTTTATCCCTTTATTAAATTTAATCCTTACGTTCAAAAATAATTTCTTTATTCTTTCCAATAATATCACTTTAGTTTAAAATTCATTATCCTCATGTTAATTATATATCCCCTTTAACCATATTTGTTCGAATTTAGAAATTGCTTTATTTCTTTTTCAATTCATTATTTAAGTTATTCAAATTCACTAGAATTATTTAACTTGAATTTTACTCTTTTATTTCTTTCCAAAAATCCAATTCAATTACTTTTGATAACTCATTATACTGGGAAATTCAATCCAACTAGATTATCCAATATAAATCATCACAGGATATCAAAAATCATATCACAGAATATTTAACAAAATTAAATATTTTGAGGAATCCAGTTGGATCCCTCCAACCTGTTTCCCTGCATCCACAAACGTTAGCACAATACCAATTCCACTTCAAGGTGGAATATCGCGGTATATGGGTTTTATAAAATCATCCGCTATTATGCGGCGCATAGGGTCTCATCCACTATATAATGTGGGAATATCAACAACTCCAATATATACATATGCCAATATATATATATTGGTATATACTACTATATACCATATCAATCAAATCCATCAATTCAATCATTCATCCATATTTAAATTTAACCAATTAAATTTAAATTATAATTTAACTGAGTGAGATTAACTCACCTTTGCTTTTCTATTTGCAATCCAATCCTCCTTGACTTGTTTTTTTCTCGATTGTGACCTTGTATAAATAATTATATGATTTATTAATACTTGAACTAATCTGATACTTTATTTCTTTTTAAATAATTTAATTAGTTAACAGTTTAATTCCAACTAAATAATTTTTTCTTTACTGCATATATTTTCTTAAATAATACTCTGTATAGATTTAAAAACTAATTCATATAAATCCTTATGTTTTCCGAATCATAGACATATACTAGTTCCACTGTATATACATATATATATATAGATATATATTTAACTTCTATGTCTTATCTATATTTTCTGTTTGCCAACTATATATACATATATATACTTACATATATGCTAAATGTAAATATCTTTTATTAACCCGAAATAACTAGATAAATTAACCACCATAATAAATATATATATATATTTTTTAAACTAATTTATTCCCCAAATAAATTAAATTTTTAGTTACAAAAATAAATAAATCGGTTAATCTCCCTAATACATCATTTTAAATAACTAGTAAGTTTTGAAATGTATATATCTATATTTATATAAACTTCCCAGTCATCATAAAAATTCCCCTTTCATTATCAAATTCTAATCTATATAAATTAATATATATACAGACCCCTTTTTATATATATATAAAATAAACACACAGAATTAAATCGAAATAGGAATTACCTTACCACCCTACGAACTGTCGAACGCCTCTGCCCATCCACCTGCTCGTACGAACGCGACCCATCGTGATTCAAGCAAGACTGTCTCGAAGATCGACCCACCTCCCTGAATGACGACGACCTCCTCTACCTTTCGCGAAAACATCCCAGCAACCTAACCCGCGACGTCACCCAAAACCACGGCCGCCACCACCCTCACTCCACCTTCCCAGCTTCGCGAACTCGATCGCGTCTCGATTAGCAGTGGTAGTATAAAGGGACTGTAGCAGGGCTTCAAATCAGCAGTAGAAAATATCGCGTAGGAGGCAAGGATGGGTTGACGATGGTTGATGGAATAGCCGAGTACGCAGCGGTGATTATTACGAAGGCGTTGATTTTTGAAACCCCATTTTTTTTCTCTTTCAAGTCGCGGCTACTATTTTGTATATGAATTGTTCGTTCGAGATTTTTTTTTTCGAACGCCTCACATTCGTTTTCTTTTGAACTGAGGAGATGGGTTTCATTTGGATTTCATAAAAACGAAAGGGGAAGAAATGGGTTAGAATTTGGGGAAACTTCGTTCTCTTCTTTTAAAAGATTTTTCTGGTATATTCGTGAACGAAGATAATGGAAAGGACGAGGTTTTTAAAAATGACAACTCTTTTTCTCAGATATTTTAGTTCGATAGCTTCTTAGAGAAGAGAAAGGGTACGAAGGAAACAGTTTGGGTGCGAGATGTACGTATTGTCGGTCTAAAAGAGAGTGAATATATTTTATTTAAATTCAATTGGTCTCAGTAATTTCTATGCGTTTATATATCGTACGGTCACATAACCACTCCAATCACTATGAAATTTGAAACCCGATAATAATACAATATTACGGATTCAATGGAACTGGTTTCGTCGAATTCCGGGACTGTGCCTCGGAAGGCTATTTTTAAATTAAGTTTAAACAGTATATTTTTAAAATTGAACAAATCATCTTCAAATTCGATTTCAACACTTCTATTATTTCCAGTATCATTTATATGAATTTTACGAGCTTTCAAAATTTTTTAATTAGCTTAGAATGCCAGATTTACTATTTTATCCAACTTCAAATAAATTTAATTTAATTATTAAATTACTCAATAAACGACGATATTTGAAATTTAAGTTTATAATTAACCTCTGAATATTTTAAATTAATTAAATATTCCAATTTCAAATGCTCAAAAATTCCGGGTCGTCACAGGAAGGAAGCACAAGATTAAAGTGGAGAAAAGAAGTGAAGAAGTGTAGAACTCGAGCTCTCAAAATAGCAGCACTTCGTCGCTTCAAAATCCGGATCCCAAAAAGTGAGGAAAAACCGTGTATTTATAGGCTGGAAAAATCTTAGGTCGTCCGCCCCCTTAGGTCGTCCACGACCTAACTATCTCCGACCTACGACCTAACAGTTTTGCGCGACCTACAGACCCAACGACCTAAGCCTCAACACTTATGCGCGACCCACGACTTAACAAAGATGCCGACCTAACGCTTTTGCGACTTAACACATTGCGCGACCTAACGACTTATCATAAGTCGCGACCTAACTGAGATACTACTTAACGACTTAACAAATATGACCTAACTATACACAGGGTCTTACGACCTAACCTTTAGGTCGTCTAACGACCTATCTATACTCAGGGTCACAACGACCTAACTATAACGACTTAAGCATTCTACCTTAAGTCGCTTACGAACTATAATCCTAAAGTCGCTCGAACGACCTAACTTCCTTAAGTCGTTAACCCGCTTAGGTTGCCCATTCTCCTTAGGTCGCTATATCCCTAAGTCGCCAACTCCTATAAGTCGCTCCACCGACCTAACTACTATAGGTCGTTAACTCGCACTGTCTACTAGGTCGCTATTTCTATGCTGCTAACTCTTAAGTCGCCACTATCTTAAGTCGCCAACCCCTTAGGTCGTCTACTCCTTAGGTCGGTCAAATCCTATAGGTCGTCCCAAACTATCATACGACCTAAACCACTACGCGACCTAACTGTCATACGACCTAAGTCCTTACCTCGTCCAGTCCTTAAGTCGTTAACCGCTACCACTATCTTCCTTAGGTCGCCAACTCCTATAAGTCGTCTACGACCTAACCTAAACTTCTGCACGACTTATCTTTGGATGACTTATCAACATTAACGACCTAATGACAACTGTTTTACAATGTTTCGATCCGTAAAAATACAGATCGTTACAGTAATTGTAAAAATTGTAAGTTGTAATTGGTTATAAATTTAAAATAAGGAAATAAATTTAAATGCTATATTAAATGATGAAATAATATGTAATAAATTGAAATTGGATAAAGTTTGTGTTGTGTTAGTAGTTATAACATTTGTGTGTAGATAACAAACTTATAAATGTGATTAAATTAAGAAAAGGTAACAAGTGTTATTTGTTACCAATTTATTTAAGATGTTAAATTAAGTTGGAAATCAATTGCAATTAAATGTAATTAAATATTACGTTAACATGAGTTAAGACGGTAACTGTAAATGTGAAGGTAATAAAATGTACAGAAATGTCAATTATATTTGTAAGGCAATAATTTATTTAATAAAAAGAGTGAAACTAAGATAAATGAATTTATTGGGACTTTAAATTATAATTAATGTGAAAATGACAAACATTCAATATAATTGAAATATTGCAACTAATATAGTAAAAGATGATAATTGTAGAATATTAATGCAATAAGATGTAAACAAATGTTAACTATGTCCATAGTAATGTTCGATTGAATAAAAAGATTGAAATCTAATTAAATCAATTTATTGGAATTAAATGCAATTGAATATTGTGGTTAATGTAAGAAAATCCGTCAATTGTAGAAAAGGAGGATAACAAGATAGAAATCTATGTTAATAATTTCATAAGGTATTGGGTGATTTAATAGTAGGAGTGTAATTAAAATAAAAATAAAAATGAATAAGCTTAGCAAAGATGTAAACATATGTTTATTTATTTGAAATGTTTGATAGCTGAAAGATTGATTTTAGAGACGAGAAATTATTATTTAGTAAGAAATGTATAATTACTGTTTGTATCCAATAGTGTGTAAATATGTTTAAATTACTATTAGGTAGGAAATAATTGTTCTACTTCTCATTACGTTCATTTAGTCCATTTTGAAACTTAATCAACTGAAATTAATGTAATTGAAAATTTTCAATTAATAAGAGAGAGTACTAAATTGTGAATTAATATGTGTAATTAAAAGTAGCTTATGTTTTGTGAAAATATAAGGAATGTTTGATTTAATGAAAAGAACATTTACATCAAATAAAATGAATGTTTCATTTGTGAATGTAGGTTTAATTTCATTAAAATAAAGAATAGAATGATTTATTTTAAAGGAAGAAATATATGTTTATTTGAACTGTGTTTTAGCTTACAGATTGATTACAAGAATAGAAAAATAATCTATTTCAGTAAGTTATTTATTACTCTCGTGTATAAACAACAAATTTATAAACGTGTTTAAATAAACAATTGTTCTATTTTTCATCCATTTTAGTTGTCTGTTTCAAAATTTAACTTTGTAAGTAATTGCAATTAATGTAATTCAAATGTTTTAATAAAAAGGGAAGAAAACGTTGATTGCAATTAATAGATTTAATAAAAGAAACGCACGTTTTGTGTTAAACAAAAAGGTGTTTTAATGGAAATAAAAGATCATTTTGGGAAAACCAAATTGAAAATTTTCATTTTTAAGGTAAGTATAAATTTTTTATTATGCGTAGATAAAAACCTAAATGCGTACAAATTTGAATATTATTTGAGTTAATGAAGTCAATTTGGTTATGTTTTAAAGAAAAATTGAATTTCAAAAGGTTGTGCGATGTACATGGTCCCCCCATTTCTTTTGTTATTAATTGTTGCATAAACGTTTTAAAATAGTTACCTTATTATTAATACTTGATCCATTCATTTCTCCTTCTATTTAATACCTGAGCCTAGACTTTTAGGTTATATTTAATTCTTGCCACCTCATTTTCACGTATACAAAATTTTACTTTCCTTTGGTTTGCAAACTTTTCCATTTCTACGTACATTTCCTTATGCATTATTAATGTCTGGAGCTTTCAAATTAAAATGTGACATTTATTTTTGTCCCTCCGCCTTCATTTCTTAATTATAAATAACCTTTAGCTTATTTCTTCATTTGTGTTTTGTTTCTCCGGACACCTCATATTCAAAAGTTCTTATTCTAGCAAATCCCCAAGCTTTCTTTTATTAAACATGATTTTTTTTCATTTTCCATACATGCCCTGTCCTCATCTTAGTTGTTCTTCAATCTTTTCCTTAAGCCTCATCTTGGGAAAAACGTAAGTATTAAATTTTTTTTATTTTTTTATTTTTTTAATGCGTACTAATTTTTATTTTAATAATATTTCTTATAACATGAATATCTTTTGCATATAAACTTTGATTCACGCACGATTTCTTCTGTTGGATTCATATTTAAATTCCGAACAACATGAAATTGATTTAGTTGAATTTGGAGACTATTGAGTTTTTGCGCTTCTGTTTGGATTTTTATGGGCTAAAATCAAAGGTGAGTGTTTTAACCCACTCACAACTATTAAATTTTCTTATGTTAGTTAAATTTAATTTATGATGTGATTTGGAATTGATTGGTTGATGTTTGGTGTATTTAAATTATCATTCTAGTTAAATTTGACTTTTATTGCATTTAATCATCGTTTAATTTAATATTGAATTTAATTGTCAATTTAATGTCTGTTATTGATAATCAGTTATCTATTGATGCTTATTGATTGATTGGGATGATGATTGTGATGGATGTTTGATTGTTAATATTTGATGATTGGATGATATATATTTATATTGTTATAACACTTCAGGTTCCCTATGGGTTGAAATGATACATACCCGAACGATCTGATAGATTAGGGAGAAATCGTTATGGGTTGAAATGATAGACTCGAGCGATTTTATGTATTTGAAATTAAATTTTGGGATTGCGTGATAAAATGATATATACCCGTAATATTTTAAATTGCGGATTGAAATGATAAATATCCGTATCACTTGACCATAAGGTAGAGAATTATATACAGACACCGGATTTTAAACTTTGAAATAGAATTTGACTGATATAAATTGAATAGTTTTAAGTAATTTTTTTAAAGGATTTAAATTGGAATGTTAAAGTTGAATTTGAAGTATAAACGAAATTATCAGAATTGAGTTATTGAAATGTTGAAACTGTAAATTTGAAAATCTATTAAAATTGAAATAGTTAAATTTGATGTTAACTTCAAATTTATTATCTCAATATAAGCTGTCAATGTTCTTTTAAATTCTAATTTTAAGATTTTCAACTATTAAAATAAGTTAATCTATTTTAAACCAACTTAATCAATTTAAACTATCTAATTTAACCTAGTTTAAACTAATTAACCTGTTTAATTTATCTTAATATATTTTAATTTATTTTAAACTATTTTAATCTATTTTAAATCATTTAAACTTTATTAAACTATATTAAACTATTTTAATTTATTTTAACTATTTTAATATATTTTAATATATTTTAAATCATTTAAACTTTATTAAACTATATCAAAATCTTTTTAATTTATTTTAAACTATTTAATCTATTTTAATTCTATTTAATCCATTTTTAATCCATTTTTAATCTAATTAGTCCATAATAAACCTATTTAACCTATTTTAAACCATTCAAACTATTTTAAATCTATTTAAAGTATTTTAATCTATTTTAATCCATTTTAAATTTATTTAATCTATTTTTGAAAATATGAATTCGAAAGTGATATGATTTCAAATGTGATATAATTTCGAAAGTAAATATGATTTCGAAAATGATATGGTCTTGAGAATATGATATTTTGAAATAAATTATAAATCAGTTTTGGAAATGTAAAAGAACCATCCGGTGTGAAATAAACGTTTAGTTGTTAAAGAGATCGGGATCGGATATTGTCATACTCTCTACCAATACTGAAAACCACTTTAACAACTGTGTACATGGTGGAGATTCCAAAAATGAAGTAGGATGGTTTGGCGAACAATTCTGTATAAGCTATTTACGTGACCCTGACTCCCGTGAGTCAGCTTAGATGTGACTAAAATAGGAACTATACCGGGCCAATTGAGGTCGCACCTCCGATCGGGCACATTTCTTCGACACCATACTATTACTTTGTGATTGATTTGGTCGCCACCCTCGATTTTGATTATAGGAGTGTGTCCGAGGTGGGCGGTAGTAGCTGCTAGGCGTTACCACCAGTCCGGGAGTGCAATTGGTATATCTACCCTGGCATTGCCTCGAGTGTCGTGTTCACATGCCCTATCGCGCCTTCTACGAATTTGTTTTGTACCATACCTATGGAGTGCCCTCTGTGTAAACCTCCAATTTACGGAGGAGCGTACGGTACTGTATAGACTGAGAATATATAAAATGTGTTAAGGGGGATATGGGTAACGCCTTAACGCTATTTTAATACTTTACTTTACTGTAGACACTATTATAATAGCGTATTGTACTACATAGTAGATAGTTTAACGGATCCTTAGGAGAAGGAAATCCCGAACATTTCTTAAGTTATTGCGCTCATGTCAGACACTGGATAGGAGATGTCAAACCCCGTAAACATCTCTGACGCCGTTACACTCATATTTATTTAATTTTGATTTAACTTACATAAGATCTTTTAGTTCCGACTCGAGTGTTTTTTCTTTTCCAATTCACTCGAGTCAGTCCGAGCCTTTTAGTGTATCGAAGTATGCTTGCTAGAGGACGAAGATAAAGATTTGTACTATTACTATTTATTATATTCATACTGCTACATCATGCTATTCCGCTGCATTATTTATTTATTTATTTATTTGTACTGCTGTATGTACTCTGATTTTGTATTGTAAAAGTGTAATCAAATGTTATTTGTAAAACAGCTTCATGAACTGTTTATTTGATTATTATATTTTGTCATTCCGCTGTGAGATTCTGTGTTTTGTTTTCTTTCTTTCTCTGCTCTTTCTTATTTACCCCATAAAAATCTGCCCTTTTGAATGGTTTGAGTTTAGCATGTGTGTCTGCTTAAAACGTCCAAAAAGGCAGGTCGTTACACGGTTTCTCCGAAACAACGTTCGATATTTCCCGGTAACTCAACATCGGTTTTTCAAGAAATAAACAGACGATAATAAGATCGGAGATCACCTCCTAACCGTTAGTGGACGGATTTCCTTATAAACGTCCTAGACGAACGAAACGAGTTTACATGTACAGTATAGCACCTCGAACGGTAACTATACCATATAATTTCTTTGTTTCTTCCAGATATTCCCAAAGTTATATTTTGGGTCCAGATTTGAGAGTCGGTTATTTAACTATCAAATAAAAAAAATCATACAACCACAGATTCCGTTTTTCCACTGAAAAACTACAAATCTCCTTTTAATTTAAATTTCAATAAATTAAATCTCTTTATCCAAAACATATGTACTTATCTTACCAAATTAAGTAGATTCACCAACTATCCCTTTTCCAAAAGAATATTTGAAACCCATTTTAAAAATAATATGGAAAGTACCACTACGGTATCAAACCATGGATTCACAGCTTAATGGTTACGTCTCTATCCCCGAGAAATCCAAGGCTTAACTGCAGGCACTCACTGCCTCCGATTTTGCCATGCGGGTATACCATAACCTTCCAAAATCTTTATTTTAAAAAATTTCAAAATAATACTTATGAAATTTCTATAATAATCTCTAAGTAAAACTTTTGGTGAATACTCTTTAAAATAAAAGTTATTATATAATATTGAATATTGAATAATTTATTCCTTTTAAATAATAAGACTGAATAATCTTTAAATAATAATTGGCTTAATTTAAACTACTTAACCAGTAATCAAATATACTTAAAACAATTTTAAAATAACTAAATAATAACTTTTCTGAAATATTCTTTAACACTTTTAAATTTTCTAGTTAATACTTGAAAATCCTCTTTTTTAAAAATAAACTTAACTTCTCAAGAAAGATATACTTTCAACTCTAATATAGCCAGTTTAATTATCTATAAATTCCTCTCGATTTATTTCCAGTTTGAGTTACGTTCCAATTCCATAAATTCCCTTTTTCACATTTATAAAAATAAATCTACTATTTATTTTTAAACCGATTTACCCATCTCCTTATAAGTCCTCACCGTGAATTTATAATTCCCATTTGTCCAATGATAATTTACTTTACTTTATTTATAAACCTTGTTTATAAATTCCATAGTCTCATTTCCCGTTTATAACGGTTTCACAACACTTAATTGATTTTAAATCAATTTCTAAATTGAATTCCACATTTAAATCAATTTCCCAAAATAACCCAATTATATTCCACTTTCTTTTCATCATTTAAAATCTTATTAAAAATCTAGTATAACAATTTTATATTTTATTTTCAAAATTCCCTTTTATTTTCCAAACTATTTTAAATCTCGATTTTAAAATCTTTTTATACTTAAACAAATATTTCTTAGTTTTATTATTTAAAATCCTTTTATTTATATTATTCCAAAATCTCTTTTTACAATATTCCAAATCTCTATTTACAATATTCCAAAATTATTAAATACAAATTTGAATCAAACTATTTTTTTTCCCAAATTCATTTTTTTAATTTATCCAAATTTCACTATAAATATTTTTACTTCAAATTCTCCTTTTGAATCTCTTTCCAAATTTTAAACATTTATCATTGGTATTTAAAATATACCAAAATCTAACCAGTAATACCATGGCATCCAATAGATTCAAATTCCACTATAATCTGTCACAGATTTTTCAAAAACAAATCATATCACCGAATATGAAAATAATTTCAACATTTTGAGGAATCCAGTTGGATCCCTCCAACCTGTTTTCCTGCATCCACAGATGTTAGCACAATATAAAAATACCAATCCCACTTCGAGGGGGGTATCGCGGTACATAGGGTCATCCGCTATTATGCGGGGCACATAGGGTCTCATCTGCTATATATATGCGAGAATATCAATCACTCCAATATATATATATATATATATTTACTACTATATATAATATCACATTCAACTGATAATAATTTATCAATTCTATCAACCAATCAATAATTAATTTTAACTGTAATCCAAAATTTGAGTGAGATTAACTCACCTTGGTTTTCTTTTATTTGCTAATCATTCTGATTTTAAATTAATTGAACAGCGTTCAAATTAATTTAAAATTCCTGCTAACTTCAAATGATTCCAACCACATTCCAGAAAGTAGAGAATATCCATATAAGTGCAACACAACATCAATACCTAATCCCGACCTTGTACGAATGAATTTTGAGTTTATTAATGTCGATAAAATTTTAACTAAATTAAATGGGATAACAGTTTAAATTTTAAATTACCCAAATTTGTGTTACCCTCTTCTTCCCCGATCTACAACAACTCGGTCAGGCTACAACACGAGATGAAGCACACAACCAATTTAACCACATCAATACGACCGCCTCATCGTTGTCGTCCCAAACATCACCTCGATCCCCTCTCCGATCAAAACTGTGTTGTTCATACGTTCTTCGAGACAAAATTCTAATAACTCCTCTAATTCTTCATCTCTGCCAATAACATAATCTAATTTCCCAGCCTACTCAACAAAATCCTTGCCGTATGTCTTCAATGCTTGGAAATTTGTGTCTCCAGAAGTTGATCCACAGCAAGGACTAACCGAGCAGTATCAGTATGCATATTGCCATCCAAAAAAGGAAACAATGTAGGCAAATCAGTGTTATACACTAGAGTGTTATCTCCCTCTTTCAATCTCCGATATTGCATTGATTGATTTTGACGTGAGCCATGAATTTGCCGGTTCTCTTTACATATCGATTATACACTTTGTTAAGAAACAAATGATCCTTTGCTGCCACTACTGATTTCTGCATCTTGTTTGATACCACCATTCCCACTACTGGTTAACTTCGGCTTTCTTGTCTACTTGATTCGTGCAAGCAGTAGACGCTACCATGCTAGAGGCACCAGCGACAGCCAAAGTTCTAACGAATCAATAGTTGCCCAACGGAATCAAGTAGACGAGAGATCCCCAGATCTCAAAAAGCTAAGTTCATGGACGCGCGCTAAAGAAAAATGTTATACCCTTATTCCGATCGCAATGGAAAAGGTTTCGAGTCCTAACTCGATCGTATGGAGAAGATAGCCTTTTGGACCAAATTATTATATTGAATTTTCAATATAAATTACAGTGCGTTTATATCCCGTACGATCAAACGTTAACTCCAAATGCTACAAAATTTGAAATTCGATGATAGTACACTATTACAGATCCAATGGAATTGGTTTCATCGATTTCCGAGATTGTGCCCCGGAAGGCTATTTTTAAATGTCAATTTAAACGATATATTTTTAAAACTGAACAAATCACATTCAAATTAAATTTAAAAACTTTTACTATCTTTATTATTATCAATACAAATTTTATAAGCCTTTAAATTATTTTTAACAAGCTTAAAACTCCAGATTCAATATTTTACCCAATTTCCAATTATTAAATTCAATAATTAATTTATCCAATATATCGTTATATTTGAAATTCAAGTTAAAAATTAAATTTTAAATATTTAAAATCAATTAAATATTCCAATTTCAAATATCCAAAATTCTGGGTCGTTACAGAATTAAATTAATTAGTGAATTGGATATGGTTTGGAATGTTGATTGATTAAATTGAATGTTGAAATTGGAATTGGATTTGATCTAAAATGAATGTGGACTTAAGTTGTGAAGTGGTAGTAAATACAAAGAGTGACGTATGAAATGTTTATAAACTTAGGTAAAATTTTATAAATAATTCATAAATGAAATTAATATCGAGTAAAACGGTGTTAAACATGAAAAGTAGATGGAATGATTTTTAAGTGAAGTTAGTATTGAAAGGAATACACTAAGTAATAAGTGAATGTTGATAATTGAATGTAGATCAATTGAATGTGGATAAAATGAATGAGAATGGGATAAAGGTGAATAAAGAAAATTTGGTGTAGCAAATAATCAACTGAAATAAATACATGGGTTATACGTGTATTATTTTATTCGCATGACAGTTTGATCCAGATTCGAGTACATGACTTAGAGATGATTTACATTGATCCGAGTTAGGATTTTTCACTCGATTCTCGACGATGAATACTGGATATGGATTTTTGGTTTATTTTGGCATTCTCTATCATAGTATATGGCTATGCAAGGAGAATGACGATTTCAAATGAAGGAACCAGATCTGAGTCCGCACTAGAGTGGTCGTGTGAACGATACTAGTTCGGAAGTGAAATTGTGTGATCGAGCGAGCGATCAGATTTGATATTGCATACGGATGATATATGTACATCGTACGGGCTTAAGTAAAGCAAATACTGGAAATTGGAAATGCAGAATAATATGATTATGAACTATATGATCGGATATCATTGGTGAATAAGATGAAGGTATATAAAAGCAAGAGCTAACTTGTTGCCTTTGGTTTCATAAGTAAAATTGGGTTGCCTAACAAAAAGGTACATGTTTAAATTGTTGGTTGAATTTGATGGTTTTATGATTGAGCCACTTGGCTTGTAACGACCCACTTTTCAGTATAGTTTAAGCTGACAATAAACCACACATGTCCGACCCAAATTGAACGGAAAGGAGGATAATTAGGAAAAAGAAATAAGAAAGACGACAGAAGAACTAAACAACACAGAATCTCACAGCGGAACGAATAATTTATAATATATAACAATCCTTTACACAAAATAAATATATAGTATAAGTGTATACAGATATCGATCAGAGTACACTAACATATTTCAGTACGGATAGTTATAGCAACCTGTCCTCACAATTGCTGAATAATATACAACAATATATGCAACGGAAATATAATCATATACATGAATACGTCTCTGGGCCTCCAACTCCTCTCCTGAAGCTCCAAAATATCCATCTAACCAGGAAATATGCTCAGTCTGGCCCGAGCATTTAGAGAAAACCACGCCCAGGTTAGTCGGGTTAAACTAGCATGAGAAAACACAATCAACTTGATTCTTAAAGCTTAATAACCTTTTCAAACAAAGGTATTTCATAAGACCCTACCGCAAATAAACACGGATGGGTTTTTACCTTACGATAACCAAAACTCTTTTACATAAAATCATCTGATATTATAATAGTGTCTAATCACCAAAGTAATAATAACAAGTAGCTGCGATGAATGTGCTGTGTACATCGCAATGATATTAGTCATAAAATCAAAATCAAATAAGCTCGTTTGCTAATTGTGTAGGATTTCCATGGAGGTGCCTTCAGTACTTCAAGAACGATCCTCCTGCACAAGGATCGGAGTTGTCCTTTCTGAGGGTCAGTACATGTCTAACCGAGGTACATAGGAAATACATAACTGGCCACCTAGGCCGAGTGCATCGCTCCTAGCATGCATAAAATAAACGATAGAGACTTGCTAGAAAGAGAGACAACTACACCCTCATGGGTTAGCTAGGCCCTTAGGCTATGCATCCTATCTATGGTCTTAGTCATTTCCACTGATGAGGGTATGCCCGGCGTTCCAGCTTACGCACCGTCTCCCAAAATAAATTATGGAATCCCACATGGACTCCCACACCTTAACAAGTCACAGAATCATATCTGAATTCCACATCTCAATAGATCTTGGAATCTCACACAGATTCCCACACTCCGATGAGTCACAGAACCACATGTGGATTTCAACATCTCAAGGTATCATGCATCTCCTCCATTTAACCATATATTGTTTCAGAGTAGGTCATGGGTTCCGAGTCATATCTTACAAGTACACTCTTTATTTCCTAGGTGCTCCAAAAACCATTCGTAATCTTTTCAGAATGCTCGATACTGATTCTTTAGGAAATAATCAGACAATACATAAGATCGGAGATCACCCCCTAACCGTTAAAGTGGACGGATCTCCTTATCATTTATCCTAGAAGATCCATAAGTTTATACGTATAGTATAGCAACCCAATCGTAATCATAGCATATATAATTCTCGTGTTTCCCCTAAATATTTCCAGAGTGAAAATCCTTTGGTGTTAAGAAGAGAATAATTTCGTACCACCAAAATTAAGAAGGATTGCATATTTAGGTCAAGATTTTATAGTCGGTTATTTAACTATCAAATAAACAAACATTCAACCAAAGATTTCATTTCCTATTGGTCACTAAGCCTCATTCAATTAAATTTCAATAAATTAAATCTCTTTATCAAAAACAGTCATATGCTTATCTCACCGGAATAAGTATATTAACAAATCATATCTTCAAAAAAATACTTGAAACCTTTTAAAATAAATATGGAAAGCACCATTCGGTATCGACCATGGATCGCAGCTCAATGGTTACGTCTCTATCCTAAAGAAACCAAACTTAACTTAGGCATTCTATGCCTCTCGATTTCCACCATACAATCAATCATAGATCGTAGTTTGCACAATGGTTATGTCGCTATCCCAGCAAAAACATCCCAAATTGTAGGCAATCTCTGCCCCTCGAATTACGCTATGAAAATATACCATTACTTCGTGAAATAATTATCTCAAAATAATGCTTATAAAGTTTCTATAATAATTTCCAAGTTAATTTAGGAAAATACTCTTTAATAACAGTGTACTATATAATATATTATTTTTAAAACATTATTAATATTTGAACAAATTATCTTTGAAATAATAGTATTTTAATACTAATTAATTCCTAAATAATAATTAACTTTAAATTAATCATTATAAGATAACCTTAATTAATAATTAAAATATGCTTTTAAACAATTTAAATAACTTAAAAACTTTGAAAACAATAATTAAATACTTTTAAATAATTTTAAATAATCATAAAATAATTAACTTTAAAACATTATCAAATAATTAAATACTTTAAAATAACTTAAAATTTTTGGAAAGAGGCTTAGTAACTCCAATGGTACTTACTCAAGTCACCATTAATTCCAATAACTATCTAAGTTATAATCCCAGTATTCACCTAACATCACATATGTAAATTAAACTCATAATCAACAATTGATCGTTAATACAACACTTATCAAATACTTGTCGATTGGAATGTAATTAAGCGTCCACACAAATGTAATAGCACAACGGGATTTATTTCTGCTAAATAAATGTCCAAATTAACTTATCTAATTAATAATAGCAGAACAGTGATTTATTCTGCTAAACAGGGTCCAATTAATTTAATTAGCCGAATGTATTTATTTCCGCTAAACAAATGTCCAATTAACCACATTATATTCAATCTAACTCAAAAGTATTTTATTTGGCCAAATAAACATCAAAAATTAACATATATAAAGTTAATCGACGTTATTATTTAAAATAACGTAATTAAATTCTATCCGTTTTTATATGACATAAATTTGTAATTGTCCAAAGCTATCAATAAGTTATGCTAAAATGTTGTACTCATCAACACGAGGACATCGCAACAAACCGTGTGTCAAATAGATATCATATGAGCAAGCTAACAAGTTTTATAATAACAAATACTAATTTTTATAATAACAACAGTGTCATAATAAAACACTGTTGATTATATTACTATAGAAATCAATATATATATATATATATATATTGAATTACGGTATTATCGCCGTACTAAGCAAATCACACAATCACGGCAGCACGGAGGTTCGGGCCTTGAGCTGATATTCGAAGTATTATCCCTTATATAATAGAGCTCAAAGGGTACTAAGGTAAGATAAATGACATATTGAATTAAAAAATGACATATTGAATTAAATAAGTAGCCAAAGCTGCTGTTAACATTCCTCACCTAAAAAAAATTGCGGGCGGCCTAATCACAGACACGAAGCTCACCCGCAACAACAGAGCTTCTCCTTCCCCTATTCTTGCTCCTCTTCCTTTCCAGTGCACACCACCGTGCACGCCACGAACTGACACAGAGCTCAAATGAACTAAATCAATTGTTGTTTCCATCAACCCACTTCTCTTCGAATGCTCGATGCTCTGGACTCCTCAACCACATCATCGCCAATCCCATGATGACCGCGACATGCATCCAACATTAGCAGCTTCTTCTTTCCCTCCCTTGCTCTTGTTCGAACATTCCCAGTTCTCTCTTTTTTTCCCACATGCACATGTTCTCCCTCTCTTCTCACATTCAACCCGCCACCATGCCTTCATCCCCTATGCTACAGCCCATGCTTCCGCCATCCCACCACCCGCCAGCATGCATCTCCCCTCCTACATCACCTTGCACGGCTTTCCTCCACCTCCGTCAAAACCAGAGAAGCCTCATCATTTCCGTGCACCACTGCCTGATCCCATCTTCCATCCTTGCACACACACATACCCTCCCCGGTCAAGCACACACGTGCACATCACCAATTATAAGCACACACCTGCAAGTGCATGCCTCTACTTGAGTATAGGCCCTGTATTTCCACTCTTGACGCCATCTTAATATCTCTCAACCAAGGATGGTCTTCGTTGCTGCTCGTGGAGGATTTTGATGCAAAAATTGATAAGAGCCGAAGCTAAATGATTGGAGAAAAGCACAGTTGCACATGGTGAATGATTTTTTTTAAAGGAAACGTTCATTTGTAATGAAAGTAATTGGAAGAAAGTGGAAAAAAAAGTCTGTGCATTAATATCCAGGGAAGGAAAAAGAAAATGCGTGCCGTTATCTTTTTTTCTTCTTTTTTCCTTATTGTGTTGCGTGAATGAATATATATATATATATATATATATATATATATATATAATGCAATTTGCTTCAAAGCTAAGAACACTTAAGGTGCAGACATTAAATGTTATGCGTAAATAAGGATAGACAAAATGGGTGCGGTAAGATTTACAAAGATTATTTGCTTATAAAAGTTATGCCGTGTGTTTAAATTTTTTTTTTCCCATTTTCTTTTGCTTTTGCTGATTTGAGTTCATTATATGCTTGATTTGATTTTATGGGTTGAATTGATTTATGGTATACTTGATTTGATTTTATTTGTGCTTGATTTGATTTTATATTTGTGCTTGATTTTAAGTTTTGTGGGCTTGACTTGAAATTTGTCATGATGAAGCTTGCATGTGTATATATATACACATATATATAGATATTTATATTTACATATACATATTTTTACCATATACATATTTACATACTTACATATTTACATATACATTTACATATTTACATATGAACTATTTTTATAAACATATATACATACATATATATATATATACACTTATATATATTTTTGTCATCATAAGTTTGAAATGTTGGAGTTTATATACATACATACATACATATACATATATATATATATATATATATATTGTCATATTCAGAAATTAGCATTTTAAAATTTAATATAGTTTCCAATATATATATATATATATATATAGACACACACACACATTCAGATATTCTCAATATCAGAAAATTTATTTATTCGACTTATAAAAATAAATATTTCAATATTTAAAATCAACTAATTATTCTAATAATAGATGGCTAAAAATCCAGGTCGTTACATGGTTTTTGTTTTCTTTTGTTGGTTTGGGCCCGTAGTGACAATTTGTAGTTGTTATGATATTGCCGCGCAAAGGAGTCGCAGGCGAAATTTTTCGAAAATCTAAAGAGTTGGAAATTTTGAAGAAAATTTTTGATAACTAAAAATTTGATTTTTGAGTTATAACCTGAAATAATTGAATGGGATGATATTAGTTGGAATCCATGAATGAATTGGGAACTTAGTAAAAGCAACAACATAGTTTCAACAAGTTGACTTTGGGAAAAGTTATGGACTTAAAATGGATTTGGGAAGTTATTTCAACTAATTAGTTTTAGAAAAGAAATGGGTTTGGGAATTTTTCCTATCTTGGCAATTTCGAGGACGAAATTCTTTTAAGGGGGGAAGAATGTAACGACCCAAATTTTGGTCATTTGAAATTGGAATATTTAAGTAGTTTTAACTATTGAAAAGTTAATTTTATAGGTTAAATAATTTAAATTCCAAATACAGCGATTTATGGGATAATTTAATTATTGAATTTGATAATTGAAAATCGTTTAAATAATTGAATCTGGGATTTTTATTTGGATAAAAAAAATTTAAAAGCTTATTTAATCACTATTTAACAAGAATGAAGATAATAAAAAATTTAAATTGGATTTAAAAGTGATTTACTCGATTTTGAAATTAACTCGTCTTAATTAACGAGAGAAAATAGCCTTTCGGGGCACGTTCTCGGATTTCCACGAAACCTTTGTCATTGGGTCCGTAATAATAAATTATAATACGTCGTCAAATTTCGTAGCGATCAGAGGCACCGTTTGGTCGTACGAGATAGAAACGCGTTGAAATTAATATCAGAAATTTAATATTATAAATGGGTTTAAAAAGCTATCTTCTACATACGATCGAATTAGGTCTCAAAATTAGTTCCATTGCGTTCATAATAGGGGTATAACATTAGGAACGCCAGGCGGCATGCCTTAATTGGGGTTCGAATTTTATACCTAGATATTTTGAATTTTAAATAATATATTTTCTTAAATGTGACCCGTCATTTCATATCAGCCACCCTACCCTACCCTGAAGAAGCAACCGTACATGATGACTTTCATCATTCTTCCCTCCTTTATTTAAATGGAGGTTACACCGAGGAAAAAAATAAGAAAACAAAACTTCAAAATTTTATTTCTCAACTTATACTTATTTAAAAATCGTCAAACCAATTTTAAAGTTCATATAGAGCTTCCCTTTGGCACACTTGGTTGAAGGTGCGGTGATGGTTTGAAGAGCTCGACAGTGAAGACGTTGGGTTTTGGGAGCTAGGGCTTGAGAAATTGGTCTTCGTGATGATCGTTTGGGGATTTCGAGATCATATTCGAGTTCAGCGAAGTATATGGCACCTCGGGTTGGAGTTTCGGAGGTTGTCGAGCCTTAGAAGGGGGTGCGACATGTGTATGGACCTAGGGAGAGGGGTCAGGTTGGGTTTTACTGTGGGGCTTCGGGCGTAATGTGGTGGGGTCGAGGTGGTGGAGCTTGCGAAGAGAAGCTCGCCGGATTCGTCAGTTTCGAAAATCGTTGAGAAATGAAGGAGCTTGGGGTGAATGTTAGAGCGACCATGGTGATTGTGCACTCTGTGTCACTGTGCGTATATGTTATATGGGGGATAAGATGTAAGGGAATTAGTGTAAATAAATTAAAATTGTAATTGTTTATTTAATTTTATTTAAAAAGTATCATTAACATATAAAATATGTATCTCTCTCATATGAGGTCCGATTGGAACGAAACTTTTTGCGTTGTACTCGTGATGACGAAAGCTTTGCAATGGAACTAGTTTGGACGAATTTGGAGACTTTCAAAATTTGGGCTAAAATATGACGTTGTCCGGTTTTAGTTCCAAACGGGAAGGCCTCGACGATAACAGAAGATTTCAGTGAGTTCAACTCACCATTTTGGATAACTAGTATGATATATGGTTGATAAAATTTATTGGATGATTGTTTGGATGAATTATTATTCTATATATAGTTGGTTTGAATATATCTTCGCCTATTGGAGCAGATGAGATCCTATTACGTTCTCGTATAATAGTGGATGACCCTTTGTATACAAATCTTGCGTCGAAGCGGTTGATTTATATTTTATAATTATATAACATTTGTGATGTAGGTGGAAACAGATTGGAGGGATCCAATGGGATTCCCCGCTATTATTGAATTATATTGTTTCAATAATATTTCCTTTACATGGACTATTGAATAATAAATATAATCATGGATGTTGTGGTTATAACATCGTTGTATGTTTGAAAATAAAATCCAATTGTGATAAGAAAAATCAATATCGATATTGGTTAAGTGTTGGGTAGTTATTGGCCTTGAATTAATTTTTTTTAAATAAACTGCCATTTAAGTCAGAATTGGTTTTTGAGACAAAAAGGATTTTTAAATCCGAAAATTTGATTTTGAAAATATTTTAAAGATTATCTAATTAATTATATTAATATTGTTTTAATTTATTTAATTATAATAATATTAATTTAAAGTTATTTAATTAAATTAATATTCTTTTAAAATTATATAATTATATTAATATTATTTTTAAGTTATTTAATTATTTTAATATTGTTAAAAGTTATTTGTTTGTACCTAATATGTTTTTAAGAAATTATAAAATGGTTATAAATTGAAAGATTGATTATTTAAGAATAATTATGGTTTGAAACTTATAATAAGGATTATTAATAAAGTTTTAAAATAAATTATTATTATTATTTATAGAATGGTAAGATTAATTATTATTAGGTCTTAAACAGTGTTTTGGAATGATTAATTATTACTTTAGGATATTAAAAGTTAATGATTTCTTTCTATTTATAATGTTCATAGTAAATAATTATTTATGTTTTGAGGTAAATGATTAAAATTATTTCGAGACCGGAAATGGAGTCGAAAGACTTAGATTTTATAAATGAAGTAATAAAATGGTTCAAAGAATTAATGTAGATTATTTACAAGGTGAAAGAGTTTATAAATGGTTAGCTTTTTATAAACGAATTTTAGAAGAGGGTTTATAGATTTATAAAAGAAGTTATAAATGGTATATTGGTTCATAAAGAGTTATAAACAATTTTGAAATGTACAAGAAGTTTATAAGTGACTGAATTCTTGGTAAAGGAATTTTTAATGTTTTTTGGATGTTTATAAAATGGTTTATAGCGAGCTTGGAGAATTGTAAGGGGAACAATAAACGATTTGAGAATCAAATAAGAAGGAAACTTTTCTAAGTTTTGTAGATATATTTATACGGTTGGATAAGTATATGGCTATTTCTAAATATGGAAATACAAGGATTAGCGAGTATATCTTTTAAAAAGGTGTTTTATATACAAGTAATTTACAAAGTAATTGTATATAATGGCTTATTAAAGGGGGCTAGTGATTGCTTATATATTGAACCAATATTGATTTTCCAAATGAAATAAAATCCTTATTGAATGTTTGTTATTCGATAGTTAAATAACCGACTATCGAAAATGGACCCAACCGTAACATTTGAAATATCTACGAGGAACATATAAGTTATATGGCACAGTCATCTCTGATGATGTTGTACCGTGTGTATAAATCTCGTTTCGTTCTTTTAAGACGATGATAAGGTAATCCATCCACTAACGGTTAGGAGGTGATCTCCAATCTTATCTTTGTCTGTTTATTTCCTATAGAACCGGGGTTGAGTTTACTGGAAATTATCGAATGTTTTTTCGAAGAGACTGGGATCAGATATGTTATCCGAAAACCACTTCAATCCAACGAATGCATTTCGAAGTGAAGACATCGTGAAGGGCATGGAATCGAAGATAGAGATGTGAAGTGCAAGGGCTAATCACTACTAATCCTAAGGGTGATTCCAAAATGGATGTAGTAGGAATAGTGCCTTCGGTTTCGTTCAGACCCAGAACAGACTTGTATGGATGAATGCTATCATCACAATGTCATTAGAGGGCAATGAGCATTCTAAGTGTGAATTTCTTGAAAGGTAATCATAGCCTCAAGCTTCATTAACCGGGAATGACAGAAAATCAGGGGAGATGCAGCAAGTCTAAGTGGGTCACACCCATTAGGGCATGTTGTCACCCTTCTAGATACATCTAAATATTAATGGATTGGTTGTGCATGAGATCTCAAATAAAAAGGGTTGCAAAGCAACCGGGTGATGACATATTCGGTACTATCCAGGTCAGGGGTAAGCCGGTCTAGTGTTGGCAGGGGATCCAGGCAAGGTCCTCAGTACATTTTATAGATGTATACCATGATAGGTGGTACGCCAGTGCCTAGTCATTGTATGGAATCCATTCTCTAATACGTGCCTTTATGGTTTTGATTGTAGAGTCTAGTATGTTGGAATTTAATTAATATAACAATTTCAGCTATTTTAATAAGTATTTGTAGTTAGACACTATTATATTATCATAGGATTTTTATATACAAGTGGTTTTGGTTATCATAAGGTAAAAACTCGTCTGTGTTATGTGCGGCGTTGTCTTATGAGATACTTTTGATTTCAAAGGTTTCTTATAACTTTAAATCCAGTTGGGTGTGTTTTCTCACGCTTGTTTTCCAAACTAACCTGGGTGTTATTTTATTATAATGCTCGGGTCAGACCGAGTATATTACAAATTAGTTGGATGCTTGGGGCTTAAAGAGACAAGTTGGTGGCCCAGTGACGTATTCACATAGATGGTTATTTTTTTGATGTACTTATTGGTGTGTTATCAGCAATTGTGAAGACAGACTGTTATAACTATCCAGGCTAAGATAGGTTAGTATACTCAGATTGATGTCTATATATACATATATTACAGTTTTGTTTTTGTGTAAAGGTTTGTGGTATATTATAGTTTATTCATTCCGCTGTGATATTCTGTTTTGTTTAGTTTTATTCTTATCTTCTTCCTTCTTTCTTTTTCCCCTAACAATCGGGTTTTCCGGAATTCGATTTCTCGGCATAAAATACAGTGGACGTATTAGTGTCGATTTTCGAGGGTCGAAAACCCAGTTCGTTACACGCATGGCCTATAAGTTTTTAATAACCGAACTAACATTATTAAAGAAATTTTTACATATTGCATTTGACGAAAATTTTAAAGTAACTAATACTTGTGATGATGAGGAAGGAATTTTAATCCTAGTAAGAATAATGAGATTACAAATAAGGAAACTACTAACAATGAAAATAATAATTCTAATGATTCAAATACAAATAAATCAAGTAGAATCTTTTTCGAAAGACCATCCTATGAAAAATATTCTAGGAAGCATGGAGTCAATTGTAAAAATTAGAAATCAATTAAATAAGATAAGTAATGTAGCGTTTATTTCAACTAACGAACACAAAAATCGAAAAGAAGTATCATTAGACGATTCGTGGATACTTGCCATGTAAGATGTTTGGGAATTAGTATCATCAGTTCACTTGAAATGATGTTTGGGAATTAGTGACATTACTGGAAAATCAATCTGTAATTGAAACTAAGTGGGTTTACATAAATAAATTGAATTGACAAGGAGAAGTCATAAGAAATAAAGCAAATTCTGTTGCACAAGGATATAGCCAAGAAGAAGGAATAGACTTTGATGAGACATTTGCCCCTATAGCCAGATTAGAAGCCATAAGAATCCTATTTTCTTTTGCAAACCATAATAATTTTAAATAATTTCAAATGGATTTCAAAATGAATTTTTAAATTGATTTATTAGAGAAGATGTTTATATTTGTAACGACCCGTATTTTTAACAGTTAAAAATATTAAATTGAATAAGAAATTCTAGAATAACAATGGTTAGAAATGAAAATTTATGATGAATTAGTCTGAATTATAGTTTGAATATAAATTGTGATCTTAAATAAAATTATAAAATAATAATATAATAAGATAAACAAGTAATTAGTAAGTAATGTATAATTTTTTGTGTACAATAAATCTTATAACTACAATTGAATTATTGTAATAAGAAAACAGTTGTTATTATTAGAATTTGTTTTGAAACTAATATTAAAGTTAATTGAAATTAAATATGTTGGAATCTTTCAATTGAAAAAGGAAAGCGAAATTAATTGCCAATAATGAATTAATGTAAAAGTTGGTTCAATTTGATTGTACATCACTTTGGAAATATAAATTTAATATATGAATGAATTTAATAGTAATGGAATGCAATTAATGAATAAGCATACTATTGAAGTTAATTGCAAATAAATATATTGAAATCTTACAATTAAAAAGGGAAAGATAAATAAATTGTAAGTACTTTATTTATTGTAAGCAACATATATTTATGTTAAAGGTAGAATGTACAACTTAAATGAAATTGACTGTATAATTTGAGAATAATGAAACGAATGTATCCATTTTTTAAAATAGCTATAAATGTATATAAATAGAAAAAAGATCAAATTTTAAATAAATTTGCTATGTCATTAAATGTAACAACCCAACATTTTACCACTTTAATATAGGATATTTAATTATATTTTAAATAATGAATAAATGAATTTTTATTAACAAATAAACCTACTTTAATTAGTTATTAATGATGATAAAATAGTTTTCAAAATTTGTTAACCAATATAGATAGTTCATAGAAAAATAGAAAATGTGACCGAAGAACATTTTCCGAAATTTCGATCTTTCGATACCGAAAAGTTGTCGGAAACATTGTGCACATTTATGCACCATGTACACACATTTAAATGATGTAATTATTGATAATAAATCTCACTTAAAATATATTAACTTATAGATATATATAGTTAATAATGAAATGAGAAGTTATGGTTAAATTATAAACATACATATATTTACACACTTTTATACATACACATACATACCTCCTTACCTCAAGTACATACACATGTCATTACTTGCATGAATTAGGGAAGTAGAGGAGGGGGGCAACATGTTTTAGGATGTAGAGGGGCACGGTGTAGAATGCATACATATATTTTATATTTATACACTTATATAATATTTAAATTAAACCTTAAGCCTATAAATACCCCACCATCTTCACCAAAAATTCATTTACATTCCATTCTCCATATTCTTCATTTCTTTTCTTCTTGCTATTATCCATTCTAATGGCTTCTTAAGAAAAAAATTTCAAGAAGAAACTGGTTCAAGATATACTAAAACCACTTCAAAACAACTCTAAATCACTTATGTCCACTTCTAAGCTTCATATACACCAAAACAATACCCCATCACCTCATTTCTTTGCTGGCCAAGCCTAGCAAACTCCCTAGGCTGAGCCATATTGACCCACTTTAGCACCCAAAGTCCAAAAATTCCAGGATGTTCATTTAGGCCGTGGTCGAATTCGGTGAAGTTCGACCTTGTTTTAGCACGTTTCTGTGAGTAAAGTTGATGCTTTTTAAAAAATTAGTTAACTTTATTAAAGTTGGCAAATTTATGACGTATATTGGTGTACAAATGTTATATATGATGTGTAACAACCCTGTATTTTTGATTATTTTAATTGTATATTTCGATTATTTTTAATTGATTTCCAGATTTACAAACTTTATTTTATTTATTAAAATGAATAAATTTTGTTATTTTAAATATAAATTTTGATTTTGATGTAAATTATAATTCCAAACATAAATAAATAAAATATTTTCCAGAAATGTGAATTTTTGGTCAATATGGTCAAACTTTGCCTTTTAAATTTAAAAAATTAAAAGTTTAATTTTTGAATTTTATCTTTTATTTTGAAAATAAATAAAATTTCAAGTACTGCTTTTCGTTTCGTTGAAATCTGATTAATATTGTGAAAGTTATGCTTTTTACACTATTGTATGTAAATTGTTGTATTTAACAAAAGTGTTTATTTTAATTTATATAAATAATATTTTGTTTGTCATGTCATGTTCTAATTTATGTTTACATGTGTAACATGACATGTTATGGATATATATTTTATTTTAAAACATTTTATAAGTGTAGTTGAAATTTTCCAATGTTAGTTGTATTTTGTTTACAAATATTAATTCTAGTTTCAATTAAATAGAGTATTTTCTTTATTTATTTTCTAATTTTTCCTAAAACTATTTACTTATTTTTCATAATATCTATCTCTACCTTATCTTTCCATTTTTATTTATTTAGACATTCATTTATTAATTGAATGGTTATGGGTTTAGATCCCTTATTTATTTCTTGGAAAGAAGTTTCAAATATATATATGTTATTGCTTTAAAAGGGCATATCTTTTAAAATGTATTTATTTAAACATTTCTTGTATTTATTTGGTTTAGAAGGCTTCTTGTATACATCTTTCTTTAATATATAGGAAACGAATCAATTAAGATATGTTACCTGTTTTAATTATAGGCATACGTTACGTTGATTTCTTGCCTTTATATCTTTCCACCCCTTTGATTTCCTACCATAACTTCTCCACAATTTTTGGCCGTTCGTTTCCTTAATTCTAGCCATGACTTTTATTCCATTTTTCACGTGAGAAGTATCTCATTTCCATCAGCAATTCATGGCCAAACATCTGAGAGAAAAATTGGTAATGGCTTCCTTCTCTTTTCTCCACTTTTCTTCTTTGTTTTGCCTTGTTTTTCACTTAATTTTGCTTGATCATCACATATGGTTCTCGGCATAACCCCTTCACCATCACCTCCACCGACCACCACCACTTCTTCCCCACATAATCCACGGCCTAACCACCATACTCCTCTGACCTGAAAGTGCCATGGCCTCCCCTTGAACAAAACTTTACAAAAACTATGAAAAACTCCACAAAACCATGCTAACCGAGCCCTATATGCAACACCACCTTCATTGCTTTCCACGGCCACCTCGTTAGCCACCACCACCAGCAAGCACCACCTCTAAACACCATTACTAACCGCTGACTTGACCTGTAGCTGCCTCTGGCTGAGCCCAAATATGCCTTTGACCGAGCCCAAGTTGAACCAAAACCCTTTCTAGCCTTGCCTTTTGACCTTCCACACTTTGTAACTTCCAAACCCTTCCTATTCTTGACCAAGCCTTGTTATTTTCAGTCCAAATCTGATCCTTTACCACCTGAATCATGTCATGGCTGAACCAATTTAGCCTTAAGGCCGAGCACATGTTGAGTCAAGAGCAAGCAAAACTTGTTTGAAACTGGGTGATGTCTTTGTTTCTCTCTATTTTAATTTGTTTCAAAATAAATTTTGGTATTGTATATATATTTATATATGGTTTGATTTATTGTTATATACAAGATATACATCTTGGCGCTTTCTCCACTTGAATCAAATCGTGCTATCGTGCTTTCTAGATTCTCTTTTGTGTGTGTTGTTTGCGAACTCCAGCGTAAAGAGGTGAGTTTTCACACACGACATTTATACTTATAGAATTGTGAATTGACAACAAGTGAATGTGTAAACTATTATATCATGTTATACCTGCCTGTGATGTAAATTATATGATGTTAAACCCTGTTATTAACTTGTCACATCATCTATTATATTTTATTTATTATACTGTTTATTTATTTCTGTTAATCACATTGCAAGTTCCCTGTAGAATAGAATCACTATGGGTAGAAATGATACATACCCGAACGGACTTTGGAATAGGGAAAAATCGTTATGGGCTGAAATAATAGGCCTGAGCGATTTTTATTTATTGTTATTAACTTGGGATTGCGGGTTTGAAATGATAAAACCCAGATTTTTGTTTTGTAAATTACGGATTGAAATGATATATTATCCGTATCACTTGTATCAGGTTAGAAAATGTATACAGACCCGTGGTTATTTTATATATTTTTCTAGAAAATTTTAAGTATTTTAAAAAGTGTAAAATATGGTAATTTGATTTAAATTGAATTTAAAATGATTTATTAAAGGGATATTGATTTTTCTATGAATATAAAATGTTAAACAAATGAATGCTTAAAATGGTAATTTGGAATTTAACTTGACTTGGAATTTGTGAGATTTGGTTTTAAAAATGGAAGTTTAAGTAAAGGAAAATAAAATGGAAATTAATTTTTATTTGTGAAATGATAAATTAAATTAAAGTGTTAAGTGAATGTAAAGAATAGGAAAATTGTACGCTTGAATGTAAAGAAAAATTTGATATTTTTTGTGGAATTTACTTTATAAAAATCATAAGCTAAAGGGTAATTAAATGACCATTTTAAAGTGGAAAAATATGATTTTTATATAATTAAAATGGTTTAAATTGAAATTTATTTGTTGCCGAAACTCTATTTAAAAATCTGAAAATTCTTTTAGTAGCACTTCAGAAATGCTATCGTTTTTGAAAATGAACTAAAAACTGAACTTATAGAATCTGCAGCACTTTGTAAGTGCTATAGTTGCAGAAGTGAACTAAAAGGCTAAAATCTAACTAAGGGCTATCACAGCACTTTACAAGTGTTGTCTTTGCTGAACTGAACTAAAATCTTTAAACTGAACTCTGAACTATTACAACAATTTTGTGAATGCTATCTTTTCTGAATTGAACTATTTTTCCACTAAAACTGAACTATTACAGTAGTTTATAAATGTTGTCTTTGCTGAATTGAATTGTTTTCAAATATAACTTACCGCATTACTTTCTAAATGCTGTGAAAGCTGGAATTTTAATGTTCTAATGTATTTAAGTGAATAAATAAACTCAGTAAAGGTTGAAATTTTGGGAATTTAATATTTGATTTGAAGGTATAATGACTTCATCTTTTAATGGTTTAAATGAATGATTTTAATTCAGAATTATAAACCATTTTTAAATGTTAACCACTGGACACTTCTCTATATGCTATTTTATTTCCTTGTGATTTATTTTGATGCACACCTTTGATTTGAGAGTGTGGCTACAGGTGAGCGATTACTGCAGCTCTGCGCTACCCTAGTCACATTAACACTGTTATTTGCATTGACTTACTTTAATATGGATATTTCTATGATAGTGTTATGACTGCATAATTTAAAGAAATGGGTCCTTAAAGGATGGGCGATCCCAAGCATCCTTTAAGTTATTGTGCATTTATATTACAGTTCACTTGAGTTGGTTTACATTGTATAAGTATGTATGTCCTGACTCGAGTGTTTTGTGTTTTACTTTATGCTCGGATCGGCCTGAGAATCACAGCTTTGGATTCACCTTCTGGAGCTAGAGATCTGTTGGAGTTTTTTATCTATCGGTTCATCGACTTCTATTCCAGTTATTTCCTATTCAGTATTGTCTCTGTATTATTGACTTATGTATCCTGACTTCTATTATATTTATTTGACTATGAGATTTTGTATATGTTTTGAGAGTTTGTATATAGTAGCTTCATGAACTACTATGGTATTTTATTTCCACTACGAGTTATTCTGATATTTATGCGTATGTGATTTTGTGAATGATTTTATTTGCTCCAAATTTCTTGACAATCCACTATTTTGAAGTATTCAAGTCCGACATGTGTGGATTTATTGTCGATTTGAATGGTCCAAAATAGTGGGATGTTACATTTGGTATCAGAGCCAGGTTTTAGGCAAACCTTAGCCTACGGAGCAAAAACTCATTAGAGATAGGGTAGAAATATCCTAGAATAAGTGAAATCAATCTCAGAATCATTTCTTTGTGAGAGAACGTATTTTTTAAGTATAAAATGATTTTCAAATGATTTTAAAGAATTTTCAAAGATTATTTTGATATAAATTTTCTTGCTCTGAAAGTAAAAATTTTCTAAACTTCATTCCTTTCGTATCCACCTTGTTAGTAATTTCTTGGATTAAGATCCTCTTAAATTTTGAACTTCTAGCTTGTTGATCTAGATTCATTGTTGATAAGAATCTATTTTGGGTATGGCAAAATTCAGTAGAATGTTAGGCTGCTTTAAGTCAAATCTATTGCATCTTTTGCTTAGTTGAAGTTGTCCAACTAAAGATATTTATGCTTCTGTTTTCGTAGGATATGAATTTGAGTTTTTCCAAATTTTTAATAGGAATTCTTTTGTTTTAATATAGCTTATATATCCCTAATCTTGGTTTGGACTCTTATCGATTAGGTTTCCTTTGAAATTTGGAATGCTCCCACTTGTTCTGAAATCCATTCCTATCTCCCCTATTTGTATTCTTTTGATTTTGGAGCATTGCATAACTCCACTTTGAATGACCTCTATAAAGATCAGTGATTCCGCCAATTTTTGAATGATTTGTAAAGGGGTGAAACACCCTTGTAATTGGCATTGATTCACCGGAGATTTATGTATCCTCGGTTTACGATGTTTTCTATCTTCTGCTATACCCGGATTCTATCTCTGGCGACCGAATGTCGATTTGCCTTAGATTTTCGCATCGATTATATTCCTAAAGTCACGGTTGACCCTGTTAAGGTCGCCCGCAACATATATGAGCTTATCCATCTTCTATTTGTTAATTTAATTGTCTCATCTTCGTTTGAGCTTATCTTCGAATTAGAATTCTATTTGATTTAGAGTTCCTCTATATTTGAATCTCTGTTTTGTTTTGAAATCCATCCTTGAATCATCCCTTGGAAATTTGTGGTTGATTGTATTTTGGAATTTGTGTATACATCGAAATTGTTATTTTGATAAGGATGACCATATTTTTATATAAAAGTGAAATGTTTTGATAAGGATTATATACCTTTTAAAAATGAGAATTTGAAGTTTCGAAAGGATTTGAAATTGTGAAATTTATATAAGGAATGGTTTCATATAAAATGATTTATAACTGAAGGTTTTGAATCCGAATTTGAGTGATTGAACTTCGGCATTTTGAAACTGGTTTAAAGATTTTGAAATTATAAATACTATGATTTGAAAGTATTTTCCGAATATGAAATGTTTCAAATGATTTTAATGAGTTTCAAATGATTTCGAAGAAATTTCAAAAGAAGTTTGAGAAAATAGAAGTCCAAAACCCACTTATGTCACTGGAAAATAATTTCGGTGATGAATGCATGCATCATCGACATTGATTTTCGAGTTTCTGAGTAGGGGAGAGGCCAGTTCAGTTGCTTTGTTATATGGGTGACTTGTGAAACTAATTTTGATTTCAAATTCCGAAGTGTGATGTGATATTCGAAAGATATATGTAAATATATTTGAACAATTTGAAATGAGCTGGTGTTCAGTCCTTGAGATTTGGATTTGATTGATATAACTCTGTCTTTTGGAATTGATTTACTGATTTATTGGTGATTTCCAACTCTTGGATTGAAATATGATTTCTTCGACTATTTTGAAGGTTCGAGCACTTCCAAATCAAGGTTAACTTTTCCAAGCTAAGTAATTTTGAATGGTATAAAGTATATAAGTTTGGTATGTATGTTTAAAGTATGTAGTAATATGATTTAAATAGGTTGAAACTATTTTATTAAGTAAATGAATAAGGCTATTTTGAATTTTTCTAATATGAAATTTGGATATGAAATGTTTTGAAAAGAATTCGGTCTTCAATATATTTTGAATAAAATTTAGTTAAATGTTTTAACTGGGTAACATCTTTATAAAACTATATATTGAACAAGTTGGAATATATACATAAGTTATACGTATGCTGTTTTATTCGCATAATTAATTTGATCCAAGTTTGAGCACCTAAGTTAGAGGTGAATTTCACTATTTCGTGTTAGGATTTTCCATTTAATTCTTAATGGAGAATATTTAATATGGATTTTGGACTTGATTCTAGATTTCTCTATCATAGTATATGGCTATGCAAGGAGACTGATGGTTTCTAGTCAAGAAACCATATCGAAATCCGCATTAGGGAAGTCGAATGGACAATACTACTTCGAAAGCGAACTTGTGTGATCGAGCAAGCGATCAAATGTGATTTTGTGAAATGGTGACGTATGTACATCTTATGTTCTAATATCATTGATATACTTGACACTGAAATTGGAAGTTGTTGGGTTGGATATCTTTGTAATTTAATTGGAATTTTTCTTTTATGAAAAACTACTATCAATTTAAAACCATTTTAAAACTATTTTTCTTTTATTCTTCTAAAAACAAAACTATTTTACAAAACTATTTTATTTACAAAACTATTTTACAAACTATTTTATATACAAAACTATTCTAAATTCAAAACCTTTTAGTAAGGAAAGATGTTCAATCCCATATAGCTCTTCGTACAGCAAAATTTATTTTTGAAAATTTTGATCCTTATATAAGATGGACTCTATGTAAATATAAGATGATTTTGGAAATGAATTGTTTGACTTAAATTATATTGATTTGGAAATTTGGATTTATTTTCTAAATTTATTATTTTGGAAACTTTGGAACTTAAGATATTTGATTTGAAAGAATAATTTTGTAACGACCCGATATTTTGGACCATTCGCGTCCATTATAAGTGTATAGGTAGACACTCATGCCGGAGTTGAATTGCTCAAAATACCGCGTTGTTAATTTAAATTTGGCAAAACTGAACATATACAGTAAATAAATAATCACAGATCACAGACACAGAGTAATAAGTGCAGCGGAAATAAAAGAGATAGTAGTTCATGAAGCTACTATATGAATATATAAAATATATCAGAGTTTACAACAGAAGAGTAATACGATACATCAGAGTTAAACCAGATACAACGGAAGAGTAATATGATACATCAGATACAAAGCAGAATACATCACTGGAATCATCGAATATCTGAAAGCTGGATAGATAGCTAGATCTCCAAGCGAAGCTCCAACTCCAAAGGTGAGTCTCGAAAGCTGATCCACTCATTCTGACCCGAGCGTAAAGCAAAAACACAAGACACTCGAGTCAGGATTAACATTCTTATATTAATAAATCCAACTCAAGTGAAATAGCAATTGAAATACAAGTAACTCAAAGGATGTTTGGAATAACCATCCTTTAAGGATCCGTTAAACTATCTACTAGGTAGTAATGTACGCTAAGTAGATAATGTCTATCAGTAATATAAAGATATCAAAGTAGGGTTAAGCAGGGCCCATACACCTCTTAACCTGTTTATTCCCAAAAGCATATACAAGACCGTAGTTTCCCCAAAACCGGAAGTCACCAGAGGGCAATCCATATACTAAAGGTACAAATCAAAATCGTAGTGGTCGCGAATAGGATAATCAGTATGACAAGGTACATGAGGCGATACCAACTAGGATACTAGTAGTTGCCTGATCCGGACTGATGTTGGGCATAGCAGCTACTACCCCAACACCGCGAACAACACTCCCAAAATCGAGGGGTGCACCCAAATCGAATCACAATAGTAATAGATATGGTATCGAAGAAGTGTGTCCGCTAGAGATGGCGATCCTCAATGGCCCGGCGCGGCTCCTGTTTTAGTCATGTCAGGGGTCATCCAAAATCGTTCTCTTTCTTCAATCAACGCGTTCATCAAAACCATCCACTTCGTTCTGGATCAACACTCCGCGTATAATTATTAAAGTGGTTTTGGTTCAGATAGAGAGTATATCCATTACCGATCCCGGTCTCTTTAATAACTTTCGTAATTATTACACCGATTGGTCGTTTATATATTTCAAAAACCAAATCAATTTCAATTTCAAATAGAATTCGTAAATCAACATTTCATTTGTCTTTCTAAAACAATTTCCAAATTTTCGTTTCAAACTTTCAAATTATCATTTCAAATCTTATAATCCAAATTAAATTTCAATTTAAACAATCCAAATATTAACTCAAGTTCGAATATAAGTTTCATTTCGAAAACATTTAAATTAATTTAATTTAACATTTAAATCAATTTAAATTCATTTATCAATTTCATTCAATATCGTTAAGTTAATTTATCATTCAAAACAATTTCCATTAAATTTCCAAATCATTACATCAATTTCTTAAATCCAACTTCATTAAATCAAAACTTACAAATTTGAATTAAATTCAATTAGTCAAATCAATTCTTTCAATTACAAATCTTACATTAATTCCAAAATATCACATTTTCCTTTCTTGTTAAAGAAATTCCATTTCACTTATTTACTTTCTTAAATAATTTTCCAAAACTTAATTAATGATAAAGAAAACCCAATTTCAGTTATTTCCGAAGTAAAATTCACTTATTCAAAAGTCCAATTTTCTTATTAAAGAATTTAATTCGATTTAATCAATAAATAATTTAATCTTATTCAATTATTAAATAATTCAAAATTCAAAACTTAATTATTAAAATTTCAAGGTTTAATAATTTCAAACTTAATTATTTAAATCATTTCAAAGTTTAATAATTTCAAACTTAATTATAATTTCAAAATTAATTATTAAATCATTTCTCAAATTAAACAACATTCTTTCATCGATTACATTGTAAATATTTTGTTTCAGATTATTAAATATTACAATTTCCTTCCAATAAAATTCAAATTTCAACTTCATTTCAAAACTATATTATTTATTCAAATAAAATCTTCGTTTTTTTTTATTAAATTATTGACCAATCGGGTTTTATTTAATTTTCTATCCTAGGTCAAAAATTCAATTTTGGGTATTTATCATTTCAACCCGATTCCAATTCAATTCAAAATCAAAACATAACAAAGGGAACTTGCAGTGTGATAACTGGGATGGTGTCAAAGTAAATAAACAAGCAATAACAACAATCAATAACAATCCAATAATCAATTCAAATAATCCCGAAATAACCCTATTAATTCGCATTGTTATTTGTACGAATTGATATAATTATTTCTAGAATCCACACTATCATTTCATGCAGATTAAAGATTATTCCACTAATTATTTATACGGTTTTACACTTGTCATCTATTTACAATCTCATACATCATCAGTTTAAACAACATACAGTTTCAGTGGTTTAAAATGTAATTAAACAAATCCTACGTGTCAATAACTTCCACAGTTAAAGGGGTCATATTATACAAATGTCAGTTAATCAATTTTAACATTTAATTATCCTATATCAATTTCAATTTCATACTATTTATCATTTTAACATTAACAATTTAACGTCCAATATAAACATCAACAATCAATCAATTATCAGCCAAACTATATTATCATCGCATAAATAATTAACAAATAATGGTGTCAGATGTCACAGGTGAACTGATACAGGTAATAGCATATATAACAGTGTAATTAACTAACAGTTGCATATTTCAATTGTCGTTTCAATTGAAATCAAATTTAATAAATAAAAGAACGTTAATCGTGAGTGAGTGCTCACCTTTCGAGGCTAGAGATGTTTGAGACCAGAACAAGCTACGAATTCCAAACAAAGCTAGATGGACGCGATTCAATGGGAAAAATAAACACGACGGACAAAGCTGATAAAAGAAGTAGACGAAATCAAATCAAAATTGGGTCGGTAAAGATAATTGATGTAAGCGAATTTGTTTATATATAACATATTCTGCACTCAAACAAAATTTAAAATATTTTATTTTTCAGAAGTCGTTGTTTACATTAAAACCGTATTAGAAATAAATTTTCATATTGTATCCATTTAAAATAGATATGCAATATAGTCCATGGTTTACAACATGTTTTCAAACAATATTAAACAAACATCTATATATAATCTTTATATAAAATTAATAAACTAATATATACATATAACATATAAGACTCTCATACTCATAACACACAAAAAAAAACAAAAAATAAAATAAAGAAACAGGTAATACTTTACAGTAGGTTTTAAAATCTTTAACATAGTACAAGCAAATACTCAAAACGAACTGCTGTAGAGATATCTATACTTAACTAAACCAACTATTGTATATAATCAACAATATAGTTCATATAAATGTATATATAGAACACGTATACCATTTACATTGAATATACAAATATTACTTATACTACCTTTATAACTTAATACTTTAAAATATATAACTAAAATATATATACGAACTAATATAACTTATAAAGAATACAAATAACGTACGCATGCATTAAGTATGAAAACATTGAATAGACAATAGGCTTATATTCAAAGGATAAAATATACACTGTTGGAACTTGTACATTGAATCCAAAATGGTATATTTAAAAACAGATTTTTTTTTTTTTTTTTTTTAACTCAGACAAACTTATATATATACTTATACTCCATACAAAAAAATTTGAAACCAATAAATGTATACTCGTTTATATAAATGAATATGAAATCATATACAATTAATAAAATCTGGCTGTACAAACACGCAACATACAAACTAAAAATTTCATTACTTATGTATTAAACATGACAGCATTTATATAATATATAATATAAAATAAGATACTTTCATACTTGCGAATAAAACAACACATAACCCTTAAAACCAAATCATAAACTATCATCTATACCGACAGATTGTAAAAGTAGATGTAAATAAGTACACAGATTTGCAAATAATACTATTATACTTATACAAACAAATAAACCATATATAGGCTGTAAAGTATTAATCAAAACAAATTTATAAACAAGGCTACAACTCAACTCACGTGTCATCGAGCTTGCTGGCTCACGCATGGGTGAAGGCGACATGCAAAGAGAAGAGGGGACGGCTGCTTAGGTGAGGCCGGTTGTGAAAGTGTGGGCACTGGTGGATTGAAGGAGGACGTGGAGGGATGGTGTAGCTCGGCGGTGATCTGAGTTAGCATCGGAGGTGGTAGCCGAAGTGCCGGAGGTGTGGGCGGTTGTCTTCGGTGGAGCTGGGGCGGTTGGACGTGATGGGGTCTGGAGGGGAAGCAGAGGCTTGCGTGAAAGGTGGGGAGTGAGAGAGAGGAGCAGTTGCCTTATTGGGTCATGCGTGGGGATAAAGAAGAACAGAAGCCAAGTAAACTTTTTATAAAATTTAGTTCACAAATGAAAGTAGCTGAACCGAGTGAAACTGAACAAACCAGATATGCATTGGAACCGGTGGAATAGAAATAGTTAGTATTAAATACATGGGAATATTAAAAGTTAATGACTGGTGCTGGTTTGTGTTCAATAGACGGTCAAATAAATGGAACAGAAAACCAAAAGGCAAAATTATGAATACCGATACGTAAAACGTTTTACAAATTTCAACACACATCGGACTCCGAAATTGACAGTCGAAAATACCATAGTGATCAGCACGATGAGGCGATCAAAACGGTATAAAAATATCAGTGGTACGATCATCCGATAAAAATCGATATTGGTACCAGAATACTATTATTTTGCAGAAAATAAGAACGACGGAGCCAAAGATGTCCGAATTTGGAAAAACGACAAACTGAAATCTTGCTCAGAAGATGGTTTAGAATTTTTCTATGTAAAAATATTTAGGTTTCGGAAACATTTTATTTTCAATGCTTTTTAACTGATTATATTGAAGTGAATTTACGCGCGAAATAAACTTTCGTATTTTCGGACGAAAATTTACCAGTTGCTATATTTAACTAGACGTATTTCAAATATCAAATTTTTATTTCAAAATTTTATCGTTTAAAATTTCACAAAATTTTAACTAATTACGTTATTAAAACAGTTGAAATTTACGGGTCGTTACATTCTCCCCCACTCAAAACTTTTCGTCCCCGAAAAGGAACGAGGTAGGAGAATAGAAACAACCAGAAAGAAAACAGATTTGAAATACAAAATAACAATTAATTTAAACCATATAGATTCAAATTTAAATTAATTGATAATCAATAATTGATTTAATCCATTTGATTTCACTAAAATCAATCTCAACTATTTCTAAATTCATTATTTTATTATCCCGTTTTCTTCAATTTACAATTTTAAACCATAAATTTGAATAGTCTTTTATTATAATCATATTTTTCAACAATTTAAATTCTTCTTTATTCCAAAATTATTGTTAAATTTATTCTACTTAATATATCTACTCACATATATATATTTAACCCATATAAATTAATTTAAACCATAAAAGTTTCGATTTAAATTAATTTACATCTATTAATTTCTTTTAAATTCAAGGTATTTTCATAAGTTGATCACATTTCAATTTATTAATTCTTTCAAAACAAATTTATTTCATTATTAACTGAGTTTTATTTATTATCCTATCTAACTCAATTAACATCTTTATAATCAAAATTTAGTGTATAACATTTATTATAAACACTCAAATTTTATTTATAAATTCAATTTATCTTATATATTATCCAATCACATATTCAACTTCTGAATGATTTAGGTAAGTTGTATTAGAATGCAGTTGAACAATAAAATAAAATTTTCTCAATTCAATTATTCAAGTTTAAATATTTATTCCAAATTTTGGTTTTATTTATAATTAAAATCATCGTTTAACAAAATTTAAGAATTAGATTTCCGATTAACTTCATTAAACAATTTAGAGATATATATCATATATTTATATCAATCAAATTAAATTTTAAAATAAGATACTTATATATATATAAATCAAATTATACTGAAGAAATTTAAATCAAAATATTTTTCAAAACAAACCATAGCAAAGCTACAGAATAGTATCTCCACTTCGAAACTCGAAAATGAATATCGATGATGCGGCCGCCATCACCGAAATTATTTTCCAGCGACAAAGAGAAGGGCACTGATTTCAATATTTTCAAATTCTTTGGAAACGATTTCTATTTGAAAATATTTTCAATAATATATACTTTAAAATTTTAAAACAAAGTTCGAAATCACCGGAAACTAATAAATTCTCAAATTTCTGAATTAAATTCATTTCAAATTCCAAATCAATTTATAAACCATATATATTTATAAATTCATTTAGAACAATAAATGATAATCAAATATTATCATTTCAAATAACCAATTTAATTAACTTATTAGATTCCAGAAAATTTTACTTATATTTTTACAATGTAATCAAACAAATTTTAAAACAATATTGTGTCAGTTTGCTCTGCTCAAGTGTTTTGGAAATCCTATCGATAGCGTTGATCAGACGAATCGATCGGAAACCCAAATCAGCATCAACAACTCAAACAACACAATATATATTAAAACATTTTTAAACATTAATTTGCAAATACACTTTCTCACTTAACGATACAATAATGGATTTCAAAGCAAGGATAGAGATTCAAATTTGATGGACTCAAATCAAAGAGAATTTCAATTCGAAGATAGGTTTGAAACAAAGATGAGATAATTTAATAACAAATAAGGCGATGGATAAGTTTATATAAATCGCGGGCAACCTTAACCGGGTCGACCGTTACTTCAAATAAGATCGGTGTAGAATTCCGAGGTGAATCGACGTTCGATCTCAAGAAATAGAATTCAGGTATAGCAGGAGCTAGATAGCATCGTAAACCGAGGATACAGAAATCTCCGGTAAATCAATGCCTATTATAAAGGAGTTTAATCCTTTACGAATCATTCGAAGATTGGCGAGACCGCCGATCTATTAAAGTTATCATTCAAAATGGAGTTATGGGGTGCTCCAGAATTGAAAGAAGACGAATAATGAGAGCACGAATGAATTTCGGAACCGAGGGGAACGTTCCAAAATTCAAAGGAATTAAGTCAAAGGAAGAGATTGAAACTCGAATGAGAGTGATTCTGTATATACATTTACCCTATATGTTAAGTTTTGCCTAGAGCTACCAAAGCTCTGATACCAACTGTAACGACCCGATATTTTGGACCATTCGCGTCCATTATAAGTGTATAGGTAGACACTCATGCCGGAGTTGAATTGCTCAAAATACCGCGTTGTTAATTTAAATTTGGCAAAACTGAACATATACAGTAAATAAATAATCACAGATCACAGACACAGAGTAATAAGTGCAGCGGAAATAAAAGAGATAGTAGTTCATGAAGCTACTATATGAATATATAAAATATATCAGAGTTTACAACAGAAGAGTAATACGATACATCAGAGTTAAACCAGATACAACGGAAGAGTAATATGATACATCAGATACAAAGCAGAATACATCACTGGAATCATCGAATATCTGAAAGCTGGATAGATAGCTAGATCTCCAAGCGAAGCTCCAACTCCAAAGGTGAGTCTCGAAAGCTGATCCACTCATTCTGACCCGAGCGTAAAGCAAAAACACAAGACACTCGAGTCAGGATTAACATTCTTATATTAATAAATCCAACTCAAGTGAAATAGCAATTGAAATACAAGTAACTCAAAGGATGTTTGGAATAACCATCCTTTAAGGATCCGTTAAACTATCTACTAGGTAGTAATGTACGCTAAGTAGATAATGTCTATCAGTAATATAAAGATATCAAAGTAGGGTTAAGCAGGGCCCATACACCTCTTAACCTGTTTATTCCCAAAAGCATATACAAGACCGTAGTTTCCCCAAAACCGGAAGTCACCAGAGGGCAATCCATATACTAAAGGTACAAATCAAAATCGTAGTGGTCGCGAATAGGATAATCAGTATGACAAGGTACATGAGGCGATACCAACTAGGATACTAGTAGTTGCCTGATCCGGACTGATGTTGGGCATAGCAGCTACTACCCCAACACCGCGAACAACACTCCCAAAATCGAGGGGTGCACCCAAATCGAATCACAATAGTAATAGATATGGTATCGAAGAAGTGTGTCCGCTAGAGATGGCGATCCTCAATGGCCCGGCGCGGCTCCTGTTTTAGTCATGTCAGGGGTCATCCAAAATCGTTCTCTTTCTTCAATCAACGCGTTCATCAAAACCATCCACTTCGTTCTGGATCAACACTCCGCGTATAATTATTAAAGTGGTTTTGGTTCAGATAGAGAGTATATCCATTACCGATCCCGGTCTCTTTAATAACTTTCGTAATTATTACACCGATTGGTCGTTTATATATTTCAAAAACCAAATCAATTTCAATTTCAAATAGAATTCGTAAATCAACATTTCATTTGTCTTTCTAAAACAATTTCCAAATTTTCGTTTCAAACTTTCAAATTATCATTTCAAATCTTATAATCCAAATTAAATTTCAATTTAAACAATCCAAATATTAACTCAAGTTCGAATATAAGTTTCATTTCGAAAACATTTAAATTAATTTAATTTAACATTTAAATCAATTTAAATTCATTTATCAATTTCATTCAATATCGTTAAGTTAATTTATCATTCAAAACAATTTCCATTAAATTTCCAAATCATTACATCAATTTCTTAAATCCAACTTCATTAAATCAAAACTTACAAATTTGAATTAAATTCAATTAGTCAAATCAATTCTTTCAATTACAAATCTTACATTAATTCCAAAATATCACATTTTCCTTTCTTGTTAAAGAAATTCCATTTCACTTATTTACTTTCTTAAATAATTTTCCAAAACTTAATTAATGATAAAGAAAACCCAATTTCAGTTATTTCCGAAGTAAAATTCACTTATTCAAAAGTCCAATTTTCTTATTAAAGAATTCAATTCGATTTAATCAATAAATAATTTAATCTTATTCAATTATTAAATAATTCAAAATTCAAAACTTAATTATTAAAATTTCAAGGTTTAATAATTTCAAACTTAATTATTTAAATCATTTCAAAGTTTAATAATTTCAAACTTAATTATAATTTCAAAATTAATTATTAAATCATTTCTCAAATTAAACAACATTCTTTCATCGATTACATTGTAAATATTTTGTTTCAGATTATTAAATATTACAATTTCCTTCCAATAAAATTCAAATTTCAACTTCATTTCAAAACTATATTATTTATTCAAATAAAATCTTCGTTTTTTTTTATTAAATTATTGACCAATCGGGTTTTATTTAATTTTCTATCCTAGGTCAAAAATTCAATTTTGGGTATTTATCATTTCAACCCGATTCCAATTCAATTCAAAATCAAAACATAACAAAGGGAACTTGCAGTGTGATAACTGGGATGGTGTCAAAGTAAATAAACAAGCAATAACAACAAGCAATAACAATCCAATAATCAATTCAAATAATCCCGAAATAACCCTATTAATTCGCATTGTTATTTGTACGAATTGATATAATTATTTCTAGAATCCACACTATCATTTCATGCAGATTAAAGATTATTCCACTAATTATTTATACGGTTTTACACTTGTCATCTATTTACAATCTCATACATCATCAGTTTAAACAACATACAGTTTCAGTGGTTTAAAATGTAATTAAACAAATCCTACGTGTCAATAACTTCCACAGTTAAAGGGGTCATATTATACAAATGTCAGTTAATCAATTTTAACATTTAATTATCCTATATCAATTTCAATTTCATACTATTTATCATTTTAACATTAACAATTTAACGTCCAATATAAACATCAACAATCAATCAATTATCAGCCAAATTATATTATCATCGCATAAATAATTAACAAATAATGGTGTCAGATGTCACAGGTGAACTGATACAGGTAATAGCATATATAACAGTGTAATTAACTAACAGTTGCATATTTCAATTGTCGTTTCAATTGAAATCAAATTTAATAAATAAAAGAACGTTAATCGTGAGTGAGTGCTCACCTTTCGAGGCTAGAGATGTTTGAGACCAGAACAAGCTACGAATTCCAAACAAAGCTAGATGGACGCGATTCAATGGGAAAAATAAACACGACGGACAAAGCTGATAAAAGAAGTAGACGAAATCAAATCAAAATTGGGTCGGTAAAGATAATTGATGTAAGCGAATTTATTTATATATAACATATTCTGCACTCAAACAAAATTTAAAATATTTTATTTTTCAGAAGTCGTTGTTTACATTAAAACCGTATTAGAAATAAATTTTCATATTGTATCCATTTAAAATAGATATGCAATATAGTCCATGGTTTACAACATGTTTTCAAACAATATTAAACAAACATCTATATATAATCTTTATATAAAATTAATAAACTAATATATACATATAACATATAAGACTCTCATACTCATAACACACAAAAAAAAACAAAAAATAAAATAAAGAAATAGGTAATACTTTACAGTAGGTTTTAAAATCTTTAACATAGTACAAGCAAATACTCAAAACGAACTGCTGTAGAGATATCTATACTTAACTAAACCAACTATTGTATATAATCAACAATATAGTTCATATAAATGTATATATAGAACACGTATACCATTTACATTGAATATACAAATATTACTTATACTACCTTTATAACTTAATACTTTAAAATATATAACTAAAATATATATACGAACTAATATAACTTATAAAGAATACAAATAACGTACGCATGCATTAAGTATGAAAACTTTGAATAGACAATAGGCTTATATTCAAAGGATAAAATATACACTGTTGGAACTTGTACATTGAATCCAAAATGGTATATTTAAAAACAGATTTTTTTTTTTTTTTTTTATAACTCAGACAAACTTATATATATACTTATACTCCATACAAAAAAATTTGAAACCAATAAATGTATACTCGTTTATATAAATGAATATGAAATCATATACAATTAATAAAATCTGGCTGTACAAACACGCAACATACAAACTAAAAATTTCATTACTTATGTATTAAACATGACAGCATTTATATAATATATAATATAAAATAAGATACTTTCATACTTGCGAATAAAACAACACATAACCCTTAAAACCAAATCATAAACTATCATCTATACCGACAGATTGTAAAAGTAGATGTAAATAAGTACACAGATTTGCAAATAATACTATTATACTTATACAAACAAATAAACCATATATAGGCTGTAAAGTATTAATCAAAACAAATTTATAAACAAGGCTACAACTCAACTCACGTGTCATCGAGCTTGCTGGCTCACGCATGGGTGAAGGCGACATGCAAAGAGAAGAGGGGACGGCTGCTTAGGTGAGGCCGGTTGTGAAAGTGTGGGCACTGGTGGATTGAAGGAGGACGTGGAGGGATGGTGTAGCTCGGCGGTGATCTGAGTTAGCATCGGAGGTGGTAGCCGAAGTGCCGGAGGTGTGGGCGGTTGTCTTCGGTGGAGCTGGGGCGGTTGGACGTGATGGGGTCTGGAGGGGAAGCAGAGGCTTGCGTGAAAGGTGGGGAGTGAGAGAGAGGAGCAGTTGCCTTATTGGGTCATGCGTGGGGATAAAGAAGAACAGAAGCCAAGTAAACTTTTTATAAAATTTAGTTCACAAATGAAAGTAGCTGAACCGAGTGAAACTGAACAAACCAGATATGCATTGGAACCGGTGGAATAGAAATAGTTAGTATTAAATACATGGGAATATTAAAAGTTAATGACTGGTGCTGGTTTGTGTTCAATAGACGGTCAAATAAATGGAACAGAAAACCAAAAGGCAAAATTATGAATACCGATACGTAAAACGTTTTACAAATTTCAACACACATCGGACTCCGAAATTGACAGTCGAAAATACCATAGTGATCAGCACGATGAGGCGATCAAAACGGTATAAAAATATCAGTGGTACGATCATCCGATAAAAATCGATATTGGTACCAGAATACTATTATTTTGCAGAAAATAAGAACGACGGAGCCAAAGATGTCCGAATTTGGAAAAACGACAAACTGAAATCTTGCTCAGAAGATGGTTTAGAATTTTTCTATGTAAAAATATTTAGGTTTCGGAAACATTTTATTTTCAACGCTTTTTAACTGATTAAATTGAAGTGAATTTACGCGCGAAATAAACTTTCGTATTTTCGGACGAAAATTTACCAGTTGCTATATTTAACTAGACGTATTTCAAATATCAAATTTTTATTTCAAAATTTTATCGTTTAAAATTTCACAAAATTTTAACTAATTACGTTATTAAAACAGTTGAAATTTACGGGTCGTTACAAATTTGGTGAAAACGTATATGATTTTGAAAATTATATTAATATTTAAACAAATTGAAATTTGAGAACCTTGTGTTACTAAATACTTGATTTTGGAGTTATCGAACTTATATAAAAATTGGTTTGTATAAGTATAATGTTGATTCAAAAACTATTGATTTGAAAAGGTACTCAATTTGAAAAGTGATATAATTGAAGTCCATATAAGTGTGATTTGATATACTTTTGATTTTGTAAAGGTATTTGATTTGAAAATAAAATCTTATATATAATGGACTTTATATAAGTATGATTTGAAAGTGATTTGAAAGGGTACTATATGATACATATTTTCGAAGTAAAGATATGGAAAGTGCCTTCTGCTTAATATCTGCTTTGTGGCCACATTGTGGATTCATTCTATCGATATTTCTCTGATTTTTGGTTTTCCGGATATGATAATCGAGTTTCCATCGAATTCCATGGCATTACCCATGGTCTTATGAGCGCGGCTGCATAGCGCAATTCGCAGAGGCTGCGAGAGCCTAGGGTACGGATGTTTCTTCGGAGATCCAGGCGTAACCATTGTGTATCTGCGATCTATTGGGTCGCTTGGTAGCGTAATCAGCAGGGGCTGTGAGAGCCTAGGGTACGGATGTTTCCTAGGGGATCCAGGCGTAACCATTGTGTATCTGCAGTACTACCAGTCTTCATGGGGTAATCGCAGGGCTGGGGGGGCTACGGATGTTTCCTAGGGGATGCAATTGTAACCATTGTTTATCCACGATCCATGATCGACATGTTTTGTTTTTTTGTTTAGATTGTACTTTCCATATCTGTTTCTAAAAAAAGTTTTCCAGTATTTTCACTGGGTGTTGAAACAAGTCTACTAAGTACCTGTAGAATTCTAGCTTTGCGCCTGGTCAACGCATGGCCAGAGTCTGCAGGAACGAGGATAAACTTGTTAAGACAACGAGTTATAAAAGTATTTTGATAAAATATTATATAAAGGATAATTGGATCAGTTATTTCCTTTCTAAAAGATTTTAAAGTGTTTTAAATATTGTTTACCTCTTTAACCAACAATTTTAATTAATGGCTCATCCTTGTCTTTCGATCTATTTTCCCTTCTAGCTATTCCTATTCTTCTGTCTTCTTCCTTTTCGGGGATGAAAAGTTTTGAGTGGGGGAGAGTGTAACAACCCTGTATTTTGTGATTATTTTAATTGTATATCTTGATTATTTTTAATTGATTTCCTGATTTAAAAACTTTATTTTATTTATTAAAATGAATAATTTTTTTTATTTTAAATATAAATTTTGATTTTGATGTAAATTATAATTCCAAACATAAATAAATAAAATATTTTCCAGAAATGTGAATTTTCGGTCAATATGGTCAAACTTTGACTTTTAAATTTTAAAAATTAAAAGTTTAAATTTTTGAATTTTTTCTTTTATTTTGAAAATAAATAAAATTTCAAGTATACTACTTTTCGTTTCGTTGAAATCTGATTAATATTGTGAAAGTTATGCTTTTTACACTATTGTATGTAAATTGTTGTATTTAACAAAAGTGTTTCTTTTAATTTATATAAATAATATTTTGTTTGTCATGTAATGTTCTAATTTATGTTTACATGTGTAACATGACATGTTATGGATATATATTTTATTTTAAAACATTTTATAAGTGTAGTTGAAATTTTCCAATGTTAGTTGTATTTTGTTTACAAATTTTAATTCTAGTTTCAATTAAATAGAGTATTTTCTTTATTTGTTTTCTATTTTTCCTAAAACTATTTACTTATTTTTCATAATATCTATCTCTACCTTATCTTTCTATTTTATTTATTTAGACATTCATTTATTAATTGAATGGTTATGGGTTTAGATCCCTTATTTATTTCTTGGAAAGAAGTTTCAAATATATATATGTTATTGCTTTAAAAGGGCATATCTTTTAAAATGTATTTATTTAAACGTTTCTTGTATTTATTTGGTTTAGAATGCTTCTTGTATACATCTTTCTTTAATATATTGGAAACGCATAAATTAAGATACGTTACCTGTTTTAATTATAGGCATACGTTACGTTGATTTCTTGCCTTTATATCTTTCCACCCCTTTGATTTCCTACCATAACTTCTCCACAATTTTTGGCCATTTCTTTCCTTAATTTTAGCCATGACTTTTATTCCATTTTTCACATGAGAAGTATCTCATTTCCATCAGCAATTCACGGCCAAACATCTGAGAAAAAAATTGGTAATGGCTTCCTTCTCTTTTCTCCACTTTTCTTCTTTGTTTTGCCTTGTTTTTCACTTAATTTTGCTTGATCTTCACATATGGTTCTAGGCCTAACCCCTTCACCATCACCTCCACCGACCACCACCACTTCTTCCCTAAATAATCCACGGCCTAACCACCATACTCCTTTGAACTGAAAGTGCCATGGCCTCCCCTTGAACAAAACTTCAGAAAAACTATTAAAAACTCCACAAAACCATGCTAACCGAGCCCTATATGCACCACCACCTGCATTGCTTGCCACGGCCACCTCCTTAGCCGCCACCACCAGCAAGCACCACCTCTGAACACCATTAATAACCTCTGACCTGACTTGTAGCAACCTCTGGCTGAGCCAAAATATGCCTTTTACCGAGCCCAAGTTGAACCAAAACCCTTTCTAGCCTTGCCTTTTGACCTTCCACACTTTGTAACTTCCAAACCCTTCCTATTCTTGACCAAGCCTTGTTATTTTCAGTCCAAACCTGGTCTTTTACCATCTGAAACATGTCATGGCTGAACCAATTTAGCCTTAAGGCCGAGCACATGTTGAGTCAAGAGCAAGCAAAACTTGTTTGAAACTGGGTGATGTCTTTGTTTATCTCTATTTCAATTTGTTTCAAAATAAATTTTGGTATTGTATATATATTTATATATGGTTTTGTTTATTGTTATATACAAAATATACATCTTGGCTCTCTCTCCACTTGAATCAAATCGTGCTATCGTGCTTTCTGGATTCTCTTTTGTGTACGTTGTTTGCGAACTCCAGCGTAAAGAGGTGAGTATTCACACACGACATTTATACTTATAGAATTGTGAATTGAAAACAAGTAATGTGTAAACTATTATATCATGTTATACCTACCTGTGATGTAAATTATATGATGTTAAACCCTGTTATTAACTTGTCACATCATCTATTATATTTTATTTTATTATACTATTTATTTATTTCTGTTAATCACACTGCAAGTTCCCTGTAGAATAGAATCACTATGGGTTGAAATGATACATACCCGAACGGACTTTAGAATAGGGAAAAATCGTTATGGGCTGAAATGATAGGCATGAGCGATTTTTATTTATTGTTATTAACTTGGGATTGCGGGTTTGAAATGATAAAACCTGGATTTTTGTTTTGTAAATTACGGATTGAAATGATATACTATCCGTATCACTTGTCTCAGGTTAGAAAATATATACAGACCCGTGGTTATTTTATATATTTTTCTAGAAAATTTTAGTATTTTAAAAATTTTAAAATATGATAATTTTATTTAAATTGAATTTAAAATGATTTATCAAAGTTTTATTGATTTTTCTATGAATAAAAAATGTTAAACAAATGAATGCTTAAAATGGTAATTTGGAATTTAACTTGACTTGGAATTTGTGAGATTTGGTTTTAAAAATGGAAGTTTAAGTAAAGGAAAATAAAATGGAAATTAAGTTTTATTTGTGAAATGATAAATTAAATTAAAGTGTTAAGTGAATGTAAAGAATAGGAAAATTGTACGCTTGAATGTAAAGAAAAATTTGATATTTTTTGTGGTATTTACTTTATAAAAATCGTAGGTTAAAGGATAATTAAATGACCATTTTAAAGTGGAAAAATGATTTTATATAATTAAAATATTTTAAATTGATGTTTATTTGTTGCTGAAATTCTATTCAAATATCTGGAAATTCTTTTAGTAGCACTTCAGAAATGCTATCGTTTCTGAAAATGAACTAAAAACTGAACTTATAGAATCTGCAGCACTTTGTAAGTGTTGTAGTTGCAGAAGTGAACTAAAAGGCTAAAATCTAACTAAGGGCTATCAAAGCACTTTGCAAGTGCTGTCTTTGTTGAACTGAACTAAAATCTTTAAATTGAACTCTGAACTATTACAGCAGTTTTGTGAATGCTGTCTTTTCTGAATTGAACTATTTTTCCACTAAAACTGAACTATTACAGCAGTTTATAATGTTGCCTTTGTTGAATTGAATTGTTTTAAAATATAACTTACCGCAGCACTTTCTAAATGCTGTGAAAGTGATGCAGCGGAAATAACAGAAATGAATACAACGATGAAAGTAGCAATCGGTGGATTGAAAATACCAAACGCCCAAATCCGTTGATCTCAAAGATACCGGATTCTAGCTATCTTCGTCACGTTGATCGTGCACGATGCCGTGAAAGAAGATCTACAATTCTTCGAACGTTGATCAAGCGCACTTGATACTGTGAATTGGCTTCAACAATCGTTGATTCGAGCGCACTCGAATGCCGAAAGTGGAGATAGGAGATAACACTCAACTACCAATTTCAAAGTGGCACAAAGCACACAAACAAAGTTTTATTCAAAATCAACTCCCTTTTACAAATGACACGACTCGCCTATTTATAGGCTTACAACACAACACAACACTTACATCACAAAGCACAACACATTACAAGGCCATCACGACCTAACATATTTACACATACGACCGACCTAACATAGGTCGTTAACGACCTAACAAATACAAGACGACCTAAAATCAAACGACTCAACATCAACAACACATAACGACATAACACATACAAGTTACAACATGCGACCTAACAGAAGTACAACACAAGCGACTTACAATAATAACGACCTAAATTTACAACACACACACGAGTTACGACCTAAGTAACAGACGACCTATCTCATCACAGTAACAGGAGCATCTTTACGCGACCTAGGACTTGAGCGACTTAAACTCTGGATGACCTAAAGTGGACAGCGGCCTAAGGAAGTCAGAACAGCTTCATGAACTTGCGACATAACCACTTGAACGTCTCAAAAATAAGCGGCATAACTTCTTGCGACCTAAGAATTAACTCGTTAGGTCATTGGGTTTCGTTTGAACGACCTAACCCTTCACGCGACCTAAGAATTAACTCGTTAGGTCGTTGGGTTTCGTTTGAACGACCTAACCCTTCACGCGACCTAAGAATTAACTTGTTAGGTCGTTGCATTTCATTGTTCTCATTGCTTCGCTTCATACTTGCTGGTGTTAATTTGATAGGTCGTAACTCATTTAGGTCGTAGCTCGTTAGCTCGCTCGGCGACTTATCATAGGTCGTTGAACCACTCTTTCTCGCATAACTCGCATCATCCTTCAGTACTGCATCTTTCTTTCCTCTTATCTCGTCATTCTTCACCCCGTTAGGTCGCACGCGACTTAACAGCTCGTTAGGTCGCTCGCGACCTAAGTCTACATCAGGCTGGGCTGCATCATCCTCCCCTGGTTGGGAAAATTTCGTCCTCGAATTTAAAAGTTCTTCGTCTTCGATACTTTTATCCCCGTGAAATGGAACCAAGTGTTTGATATTGTCAACGTTGGCAATAGGAAGATGATCCGGCAAACTCAACTTACAAATATTCTCATTAATTCCCTTCACAACTTCCAAACAACTCATCCTTCTTGCATCTAGCTTGTTGTAAATACCAATAAGAAATCGTTCAACCATCATGTGGATAGATTCGTTGCCACATTGCGTCTTCATCAAACCCAATACAGAGTCCATACTTACCTCCACCCATAATCTAGTATGTATAGGTAATGACATACATAATCCTGACTTCGTCGCGGTCTCTTTTGAAATTTGATAATTATGGCTCCTCTGAACAAACCTTTCAACCTCCCTCCTTATCGACGGACCAAAACAAGACGTTGCAATCAACTGCATGGTACGATCATAGTCCTCATGTCTTTCTACATGTAAGTCTTCGATAACCCTTATTCGCCAACTGCAATCAGGAATATACAATTGCCTTCCTTCGAACAGAAACCCATCAACCAGTCTTCTCAACTCTACCTGCTCTGTTGGACATATATGATTATGTGGCATATGCGGTACAATAGCACCTGGTACTTGATCAACATGATGTTGTACGTCCCTCAGTGGCAGTAATTCCTTGGACAACTCTGTAGGAGCTACATCTTCACATTCATTCACCACTAGCTTAACCTCTTCGAGAATTTCAACACTTTCACTGGTTTCATTTTCATTCAACAGAAATACTTCTGCACTTTCCTCCACTTCTTTAACAAACTCTCTTGTAGATTGTAGACTAGTCGAATCTACTTTCTTCACCAATAAATTACCCCCTTCATCTCCTGACACACTTTCTTCATCCTCATCAAACTTTGCTGGTTGTGAATTTTCAACCTCATGTTCATCAGATTTCGTTGGTTGAAAATCATCAACTTCATCTTTATCAAACTTTGGTGGTAAAAAACAATCGGTTTCATCTTCCATATCAACAAATTCCTTTAAAGACAACAAAGTCTTTAGTTCCTCGATTTCCTCCAATTTGTTTTCACTCTGTTGTCGCCTTTTAGGAACTAACGTGATTTGTGTACCCTCGAACATAAAACTGTAGCTGTTGGTTCGACCATCATGTTGCACAGCTCTATCATATTGCCATGGTCTCCCCAACAACAGATGGCATACATCCATATCAACCACATCACACCAAATTTCGTCTTTGTATTTCTTACCAATGGAAAAATTAACACAAGCTCTTCGATTAACCTTCACTTCTCCTCCTTTCCTCAACCAAGCTAATTTGTAGGGGTTTGGATGTTTCTCAGATTTCAATGACAACTTCTTTACAGCTTCTGAAAAAATGATATTATCACAGCTTCCTGCATCGATGACAAATTTACAAACTTTCCCCAGAATAGTGCAAGTCAACTGAAATATATTGCTCCTCAACCAATTAGAATCATCCTCTTGCTTTGGTGTTAAACAAGATCTCCTCATCAACAAACTACAACCCTCATCTCCTGTCAATAATTCTTCTTCTTCAACTGGTAGTGAATTGACACACTCTACCTCCGCGTCTTCATTCTCAATCTCTGCAATCATTGCTCGCTTCTTTGGCTTTGTACATTCATTGCTTTTATGGCCCAACTCTTGACAATTAAAACATTTGAGACTACTATTGACCTTTGCTTTGTTGGATTCATTCACATTCGGCTTACTGACAATCTTGGAATCATTCGCACTGCTACTAACATCCTTGTTCTGGTTGTTGGAATTCGTAAACACACCACCTCCACATCTCCCTTGCTTTTCCCATGCTAGGGCCTTTTGGTGTGCTTCAGCAACAGACATTGGATTAAACATATTCACCATGTCTTGAATCTGCGTTCGCAACCCTCCAACATACCTAGCTGTTAGCTGTTCCTCTGTTTCCATAATATCATTCCTCGCAATCAATTGATAAAATTCGTCTGCATAATCATTCACTGATCTCGCCCCTTGTCTTAGGTTCTGCAAACGTTGATACATAAGAGATTGATAATTGTGCGGCAAGAAAGTTGCTTTCATCATCTTTCTCATTTTCTCCCAAGTGACAACTTTAGATTTTCCCATTCTCTCCCGTGTTAACTTAGTTTTGCCACCTAGCCATAGCTCTTCCTCTTAATCTCGTAGCAACCAACTTCCCTTTTGGATCTTCGGGAACTTCTTTGAATTCAAAAATTTCCTCAACATTTGAAAAGCAATCCAAAAATTCTTCCGCTTCCATTCCACCCTTGAATTCTGGAATTTCAGTTTTCATCCCCGACTCCCATCATCGATCATCTTCTACATCCCGATATGCATTTCGTACTTGGTCTCGATCTCGATAATGAATATTACTTCTATCACTCTCTTCATCATAATCCTGTGTACTTCGATATGGATCTCGACCATCAACATCTCTTTGATCACGCATGTCTCTTCTACTATGTCTTTCATCATCACGATATGGCTCGTCTCCAAACTCACGTGGAGTTCTTCTCTCTTCATGTCTATATTCATGGTGATCTCTCCTCATTGAAACTGATGATTCTCTTCTTTCTCGGTAAGATTGCGGCGACACCCTCCTCGCTTCCGTAACTGATGGCGAAACTCTGTTTCCTCCATGGTTCGAGACTGGCGACCTTCTCCTTTGACCTTGATTCATGTCAATCATCAATTTCTCCAACCTACCTATACCTTCATCCAACTTCTCATTGAATTTATTACTAATGCGTTGTTCCATTTGTTCAGCATCTTCTCGTTTATACAAATCTTCAACATTTTGATGACGGTTAGCTCTTCTCGGTGGCATTGTCGAATCAAACAATCTTCAACAACTTTAACTCTCGGCCTTTGTCTCTTCAAAACAAAGTGATGCACAACTTCAACTTCTAACTCTCGGCCTTAACTTCAAACTCTTCTTCTTGGCTCCAAGACTCGGCTTAGCTATGATTGGCTAAGTCTAGCTCTGATACCAAATGATGCAGCGGAAATAACAGAAATGAATACAACGATGAAAGTAGCAATCGGTGGATTGAAAATACCAAATGCCCAAATCCGTTGATCTCAGAGATACCGGATTCTAGCTATCTTCGTGACGTTGATCGCGCACGATGCCGTGAAAGAAGATCTACAATTCTTCGAACGTTGATCAAGCGCAGTTGATACCGTGAATTGGCTTCAATAATCGTTGATTCGAGCGCACTCGAATGCCGAAAGTGGAGATAGGAGATAACACTCAACTACCAATTTCAAAGTGGCACAAAGCACACAAACAAAGTTTTATTCAAAATCAACTCACTTTTACAAATGACAGGACTCGCCTATTTATAGGCTTACAACACAACACAACACTTACATCACAAAGCACAACACATTACAAGTCCATCACGACCTAACATATTTACACATACGACCGACCTAACATAGGTCGTTAACGATCTAACAAATACAAGACGACCTAAAATCAAACGACTCAACATCAACAACACATAACGACATAACACATACAAGTTACAACACGCGACCTACTAGAAGTACAACACAAGTGACTTACAATAATAACGACCTAAATTTACATCACACACACGAGTTACGACCTAAGTAACAGACGACCTATCTCATCACAGTAACAAGAGCATCTTTACGCGACCTAGGACTTGAGCGACTTAAACTCTGGACGACCTAAAGTGGACAGCGGCCTAAGGAATTCAGATCAGCTTCATGAACTTGTGACATAACCACTTGAACGTCTCAAGAATAAGCGGCATAACTTCTTGCGACCTAAGAATTAACTCGTTAGGTCGTTGGGTTTCGTTTGAACGACCTAACCCTTCACGCGACCTAAGAATTAGCTCGTTAGGTCGTTGGGTTTCGTTTGAACGACCTAACCCTTCACGCGACCTAAGAATTAACTTGTTAGGTCGTTGCGTTTCATTGTTCTTGTTGCTTCGCTTCATACTTGCTAGTGTTAATTTGATAGGTCGTAACTCATTTAGGTCGTAGATCGTTAGCTCGCTCGGCGACTTATCATAGGTCGCTGAACCACTCTTTCTCGCATAACTCGCATCATCCTTCAGTACTGCATCTTTCTTTCCTCTTATCTTGTCATTCTTCACCCCGTTAGGTCGCACGCGACTTAGTAGCTCGTTAGGTCGCTCGCGACCTAAGTCTACATCAGGCTGGGCTGCATCAGAAAGCTGGAATTTTAATGTTTTAATGTATTTAAGTGAATAAATGAACTTAGAAAAGGTTGAAATTTTGTTAATTTAATATTTGATTTGAAGGTATAATGACTTCATCTTTTAATGGTTTAAATGAATGATTTTAATTCAGAATTATAAACCATTTTGAAATGTTAACCACCGGTATACTTCTCTGTATGGTATTTTATTTCCTTGCGATTTATTTTGATGCACACCTTTGATTTGAGAGTGTGGCTAGAGGTGAGCGATTACTGCAGCTCTACGCTACCCTAGTCACATTAACACTGTTATTTGCATTAACTTACTTTAATATGGATATTTCTATGATAGTTTTATGACTGCGTAATTTAAGGAAATGGATCCTTAAAGGATGGGCGATCCCAAGCATCCTTTAAGTTATTGTGCATTTATATTACAGTTCACTTGAGTTGGTTTACATTGTATAAGTATGTATGTCCTGACTCGAGTATTTTGTGTTTTACTTTACGCTCGGTGAGAATCACAGCTTTGGATTCACCTTTTGGAGCTAGAGATCTATTGGAGTTTTTATCTATCGGTTCATCGACTTCTATTCCAGTTATTTCCTATTCAGTATTGTCTCTATATTATTGACTTATGTATCCTGACTTCTATTATATTTATTTGACTATGAGATTTTGTATATGTTTTGAGAGTTTGAATATAGTAGCTTCATGAACTACTATGGTATTTTATTTCCACTGTGAGTTATTCTGATATTTCTGTGTATCTGATTCTGTGAATGATTTTATTTGCTCCAAATTTCTTGACAATCCACTGTTTTGAAGTATTCAAGTCCGACATGTGTGAATTTATTGTCGATTTGAATGGTCCAAAATAGTGGGATGTTACATGATGTGTGCTTGATGCTGTGATGATTTGGTTATAATTGTTACGCCGAAGTTTGAGTAGGCAAGAAAGTCTCTATCTTTTATTCTGGGAATAAGTTAGTTAGCGATTGTAGAAAAATATTATTGCTTATGATTAGTGCTATGATGTATGTTGTGGTATGGTGTTTTAAATGAGTTATTTGTTGCATATGGGTTCGTGACATGAAGTTAGAGATTAGCCAACCAAAAGCGACGTAGAAATCCACTTTTGTCGAAGGTTTGAATTTGTTTGCAAAAGTGAAATGGTTTCAACTTTTAAACTTTAGTTTTGCTTTCAAAAAGTTCATTTTTATGTTTTAAAGGAAATAAAGATTCAAAGCTGAAGTTTTTATAACTTAGAAATCAAATTTCAAAAAGTTAGAATTACGGGTTCATATAGCGATGGTCGCTATACGTGGAGTTCGTTAAAAATGAACTAATTTACAAAATGTAAGTGTTTACCCTTAGAAACTTTATAGTAAATGTTTTTTTAACTTAATTAAGTTAGTTGAAGGTAATTAGTAAGTTTTTAATTAATTATTTATTTAATGATCTATTAATTTATTTATTTAATTAAGGTAATTGGCACCAATCACTAGTTAATAAAGGTTGTTTATACTTAACTGTTAATCAATCATGATTAGTAAAGAAATTAAAATTAATTACTAATTAATTATTTAATTAAGGATTAATTAATTTATTATTTTATTATTATTTTACTAATTATTAAATAATAATTATTTAAATAGTGTTCAATACTAATTAATTTCTGATTGAGGATAACCAAGTTTTGATTAGGGTTTAATTAAGTTTAACTACTATTTAAGGAAGGTTTAAATCCGATTACTTGACTAATTAATAAAGATTAGGAGTTTTAATTATAAATTGATTTCAAATATTGATTTATTCTCTTTTTTAAAGTGCTTTCTATTTTCAAATGTTTTAATCAAGGGATTTTTATGTCGTTTACCCTTAAGTAACCTTAAACAAATATCAAAACCCAAGTAATGTGGTGACACATGTATGGGAAGTAAGTCATCCTATAGCTAGTACTAAAAGTCGATGAGTAGGCTGACCGTCTACTTGTGAGATCTAGAATTAATCTCTAGGCGAGGAGTAGGATAAGGTCGAATGTCGGAAACGTGATAGATATGGGAGATTTAATTTCCATGAATGTTTCACATTTAATTAAGTATATGGTTATCCAAATATTAACCTTGTATAATCACCTTTAAATAGCGAATTGTCCACTATTGATCACTTTACCTGTTTTGACTCATGGAGTACGGTTGTAAGTTCGAATTTCCAAGTGAGAATTCGAATATATTTGCATACTTTTAAGAGAACCAGAATTGAGTTAGCCGGAATTATCACTTAGTTTGGAGATGCCGGTTTTGGATAACCACTCAAAACTAATAATGTTCATGTTGGATCGTTATGAAGTATGCTATGGAGCTATACTATCTTCCTGAGGGTGATTCCAATATGAAGATAGTAATTTCTGATTATTTGTTCGATCCTGGAACAACTTGTACGAATGCCAGTATTGCATTAGGTGCTTGGAGGGCAATATTAGCATTCCAAGATGGTTTGCTAGGAGGAATGGTAAGAGCGTGGCCTCTTCAAGCCTCACACCTAGGAAATGAATAAAGTAAGGACATGCGGCAAGGCTAAATGGGTCGCACCCAAGTAGGGTATGATCATCTCAAATCTAGAGCGATATTAATGTATGCTTCGGGATCCCATTGTATAGTTGTTCATCGCAACCAAAAGGTGATCATATTCGGTGCTACTCGAGAAGGGGGTAGTTCTGGTCCTGAGTAGAAGAGGTGCAACATGTTGTAGCCTCCTGTACATTTTATCTAGAGGTGTACGAATTCGGCGGGTAGACCCTTACCCTTTCATAGTTGGAATCCATTATCCGCTACAAGCTTTCGGTTTTTGGTTGTAGAGCCAAGTATACTGGAATTTAATTAATGTAACAATTTCGGCTTAGATTCTATATTTTACTTTAAATCTAGACATTATAATAATATCAGATGATTTTAATATAAAATGTTTTGGTTACCGTAAGGTAAAAACTCATTCGTGTTTATGTGTGGCGTGGTCTTAAAGAGATACTTTTGTTTAAAGTTTGTATAAAGTTAAACTTTATGCTTTACTCACACCAAACCCATGTCTGACCCGAAGTTTAGTTTTCTTTTCCCTAAATTCTTGGATACTCAAATTTTTGTTAAGTTGCTGAGTAGTCTGGTTTAGAGAAGAATTTTGGAGCAGGAGTCCTCCCATCATCTAGTAGTTATATTTGTATTTCTACTATGTTGTTATATTATGTAATATAAATGGGCAGTCTGACCTAGCTGTCTTGAGACTTGGATTTGGAGTAGTACTTGTTTTAACTTGATGTAATATTTTGGAGTGACTTCATGTACTATTTAGTGGTGTTGTGTATGACTCTCATGTTGTAATGAAATATGTGTTTTATTTCTCTTAACTATTAATTTTTTACCCGGCGACTTGTCTTTCGGACACATAATGATCAGCACAAGAATACCGAGGATGTATTAAGTATCGCCTTTAGGTGTAAGAAAGACAGATCATCGCATTAAATAACAGTAATATACCGTAGGGAAGTAATTATAAAGTTGAATTTAAAATTTCAATGAATTAGTGTTGTACGATTTTTAACGTGTTTAAATAAATTAATATAATAAAAGAAATTAATTAGATGTGAAGTATGGAAATCTTTTATCTATTTCGAAATCGATTAGAAATGGTAAATATTGTAATGGTAATATTACTTTCAAAATGTATATGTGTTCACATGAAATTGCTTTAGAGAAGGTTATTAATATTTAACAATATAAAATGTAACGTATAACGGTAATAATTATATATTGGAATTAATTGACAATTTAAATCTTGAATTTAATGGATGATTTAAAAAGAGTTTTGTAATGTTTTCATTTAGTAAATCATGCCATAATTAAACATTATAATTAAATGCTTGATATTTGTCTTTCTTTCTATCCCTTAAGGTACCTTTTTTTTAAAATTGGGTAAACCGCCTCATTAAAAACCTTACTAACTATCGGCGTGATAATTAGTAGGGGGAAAAGAGTGCGGTGCTTTATTGATAACGCATTGTGACGACCGCCCATGACCCCTGCACCGAATCTAGAGAAAGTGCGCTGTAAAGTGTGCCAGGCGATCATGGACGATTGTCAGGGTAAATTAAAATCAACAGAATCTATCGTATTACTCACAGCGCATGTACAAAATACAATAGAACATATGTATAGTGAAGCTTTACAGAATAAAATGTCATCATATAAACTCCATAATAGTTGAATACAAGCATCCAAATAGTCAATACATGAAGCCTCACTACATAACACTCAGAGGTTACAAAACGGCGGAACATCCAGTACATATAGTAAGAAAGAAACAATATGCAATACTCCAACTCGTCTTCGATATCAGCACCGTGAAAAGCTAGAACAACACCTGTCACCTGCTACCTACTCTGCCCGTCCCAAAATGGACGAACAGCCCAAGGCAATAAGAATTAAAACATAAAGCCTTGAGTCAGACAACAGTCTTAGTGAGCAGTAAATTAACTAACAACATACCAAAAGAGCATAAAGGGAAAGGAATAGGAATACAACCCTCCCACTCCAACCTCATTCTACAGTGATAGCCCCCAGACACACACTAAGCAGAAGCAAACATAGCAGAGCATACAATTTAAAGTAAAGCTATTATCACTCGAGTCAAGGGTGATGTTTTCCAGGTACAAACCCCCAAGGCCTAAACCCAGATCAGGTAAGCACCCAGAAAATACCGCTCTTGAGATTGAATGACGATACAACCAAACATCCATGACTCTGGCTATCACTGTTATCACTGCTTCGATATCACCGTTAATTGAATGACCGGCACATTCTTTCAGCCGTCCGTCAATGGCTAATGGAAACCCCGGTTCTAGACATAACTCCCGCACGTCGTCGCAGCCCGTGCCTAGGACTATCGAATCTGCCTAGAGTACTCGACCATCAACAGTTGGCCGTTGGGACTATCGAATCTGCCCAAACGTACTCTTGCTTAGAGCATGCTAGAACCTTCAACAACGATGCTATCCAAGCCTCCTAGTCATCCTCCTCGACGACTATTTCCATACTAGCTCAAGCGCCTCTCAAGCATCCATTACCCTTAACTCGAATCATATCACCGAGTTACCAACGTGCCTGGAATGATCCCGTCTGGATTAGACCAAGACTATCTCATATCATACTTCGCTTCATCACATCCTCGCAAAGTCTCATCTCAACATCATCATCATCGAATCTATGCATAAGAGCTTCATCACCCGCTACATATGCCACAAGCAGCTTTCCCAATTCAAGAGCCTTTCTCTTAGCTTTTGAATCATCTTCGGTCTAAATCAAATCATCAATCATCTAATTTATAGCAATCAATCAAGTCAAACATTAATCCAAGCAATCAAGCATTCAAATATGATCTATGTAGACAATTATCACTATAATGGCAATTTCGTAATTAAAGAGTCGAAAGTCAAATAAGCATGAAAACATGAGCAATGTCTCTATAATCTTGATGAATTAACTTGCATAGGTTAACATGTAGTAAAATTGTTGTCAAATCATAATGAACAATGGATCTATATGGATCTACACTTAGGATGAAGAAAATGTATGGAAATCACTATTTTAACACCAAATCGAACCAACAATCCGATATACTCCTTTGGATCCGTGTGAGAGATAATCACCACTCACCAAATCACCTAAACAACCTCAAATCAACACGCTTCAGATCTGGACAGCGAAGGATCAAGCTTGATCTATCACAAATCCGCTTCAAACGAAAAAATCTCACTTCAACGGATGAAGATCTTCAACTTTAGCTCTTGGATCTTCAATCTTGATCTTCGATTTGGATGGATGGAATCACTAGATTAGAGTGGAGAAAAGAAGTGAAGAAGTGTAGAAGTCGAGCTCTCAAAATGGCAGCACTTCGTCGCTTCGAAATCCGGATCCCAAAAAGTGAGAAAAACCCTTCCTATTTATAGCAGAAATTTCCTTAAGTCGTAACTCGGCTATCTCCATAAGTCGTCTCCGACCTAAGCCTCTCCGACTTAACAGATATGCACGCGCGCCCCAACTCCTAGGTCGCTCACGACCTAACGCTCAACAACCCACGACTTACGACTCAACTGGGTCTCCGACTTAACATAGCGCGCGACATAACAGTCTTCGACTTAACGACTTAGCCTATGCGCGACTTAGCGCGCCTCAACGACTCAACAACGCTGGCACGCGACCTAAAACTCACGCGACTTAACAATCTCGCGACCTATCTCCTAGCGACTTATCTTTCTTAACTCGTCCACGACTTAACTGCTATAAGTCGCCTACTCCTATAAGTTGCTAACTCGTATACGACTTAGCATGCACACGACCTAACACACACAGAACTCGCGACCTAACTTCTTAGGTCGTCTACGACCCAACTACGCTAACCACTAGGTCGCTAAATACTGGGTTATTAACTCGCTAACTCTTAGGTCGCTAACATCTATAGGTCGCGAACAGCTATAGGTCGCTCCAACCGACCTAGTACTTAACCAATCCACTGCCTTAGGTCATCTAGACGATCTAACAACACAACTCCCAAACTTAGGTTGCTCACACACTAGATCGCACTTCCCCTTAGTTCGCTTACGACCTAAACCAAGACGTCCTAATCCCTAAGTCGCTCCAATACTTCCTTAGGTCGCCTAACCCACTTAAGTCGGTCACGACTTAACTCTTAACTCTCCAAATCCCTGGGTCGCTCCTATCCCCTAAGTCGTATACGACTTACGACCTATACTAAGTCGTGAACGACTTAGGACTTAGCCATATTTTACCTAAAATCTGAAATGGCTCAACAACACTAAAATTCCAGATTTTGACAAACTTTCGATCCGTAAAAATACGGGTCGTTACATTCTCTCCTCCTTAGGAATTTCGCCCCCGAAATTCCAAACAAACAAAGCAATCAAAGACTATTCTGTACGCCTACCAACCATAACAATCAACAAACCATGCATCCAATTCTAGCTTAGCGTACAGAATTCTAACACTAGAACAAGCTACAATATCGTGAGATGACACGACACCTTAGGGCCATACATTGAAGAGTTCAGGATGAGCTGCCTTCATCCTCTCTTTCTCCTCCCACGTACAGTCGTTATCATCGTCACTCCATTGTATCTTGAGCAACTTAACTACCTTACTCCTAAGCTATTTCGTGTCGGTTTCCACAACACGAAGCGGCTTACGAGGTCTTCTATCGACTGGATCAACTTCGAAATCTTCACAGCTATCAGTAGAAACCACCGTACCCGAGTCGTGCACATACTTCCGTAGATACGATACATGAAAAACATTGTGCACACTCGTCATCTTTTCCGGTAATTCCAATCTATATGCGAGCTTTCCAATTCGCTCGATAATCGGGAATGGTCCAACAAATCTCGGAGTCAATTTTCCTTTCTTCCCGAATCGAATAACATTCTTCAGTGGAGAAATCTTCACAAAAACCATATCACCAACGTCGAATTCCAAATCCTTACGACGTTTATCGGCATAACTTTTCTAACGGTCTTGGGCTGCCTTCATTCGTTGCCGAATGATCTCTATGCACTCCGTAGTCTGTCGAATCATCTCTGGACCAAGCATCAGCTTTTCTCTAGTTTCTATCCAACACGTCGGTGAGTTACACGGTCTTTCATACAATGCCTCATACGGTGCCATACCAATACTTGACTGGTAACTGTTGTTGTATGAAAACTCCACCAAATGAAGGTGATCTTCCCATGATCCTCCGAAATCCAAAACACAAGCTCTGAGGAGATCTTCCAAAACTCGATTGACTCTCTCGGTCTGACCATCTGTTTGAGGGTGATAAGCTGTACTCAAACACAACTCAGTTCCCAAAACTTCCTGGAAGCTCTTCCAAAATCCACTAGTGAACAATGGGTCTCGATCGCTCACTATACTCTTCGAAATACCATGGAATCGAACTATCCACTTAACATACAACTCAACCAACTTTGATGCAGTTCTATCGATCGAACAGGAATGAATCTAGCACTCTTAGTCAAACGATCTACGATGACCCAAATCCCTTCATTTCCTGTTCTGGTTCTAGGCAATCCATCGATAAAATCCATCGACACTTGCTCCTACTTCCATGTAGGAACTTCTAATGGCTGAAGCAATCCACTTGGCTTCTTCTGCTCGGCTTTTACCAACTGGCAGTTCATACATTTGGAAATAAAATTTCCAACATCCTTCTTCATACCTTCCCAGTAGTAGGTTCTCTTCATATCCCGATACATCTTATTTCCACCTGGATGAATTGTCAACTTTGAGTGGTGACTTTCCTTTAGAACTTCACTCCTCAATTCATCTATATCGGGAACAACTAGTCGTCCTTGCTTCCGAAGCCACCCCTCTCGATTGACCTCGAATCCTTTATACTTTTCTGGATCTAATCCAGATTCCACATCACGGATAATCCTGACAAGCTTATCGTCTCGTTTTTGGCTCTCGCCAATTCTTTCCACAAGAGTCGGTCTTATCGATAAGTTTGCCAACATCTCAGGTTCCAATTCGCATCTAGGCCTGAAGTCAAATCCAGCTAAATACTCGAGACTCTTCCACTCTGAAAACATGGCTCCCAATCTTGCATGTCTTCGACTTAACGCATCTGCCACTGCGTTACCTTTTCCCGGAGTATAAGCTATACCAAAATCATATGATGCCAAAAACTCTAGCCAACGTTGCTGCCGAAGATTCAAATCCTTTTGGGAGAAAAGATACTTCAACGACTTATGATCTGTAAACAACTCGAATCGAACTCCCAATAGATAATGTCTCCACATCTTCAGAGCAAATACAATCGCCGCTAACTCCAAATCATGAGTCGGGTAATTCCTTTCGTGCGGCTTCAGTTGTCGACTTGCATATGCAACAACTTTATCCCTCTGCATCAGCACTGCTCCAAGTCCAGTACCACATGCGTCGGTGTAAACCACCATCTCATCATTCCCACTTGGAATAGTCAAAACAGGAGCACTAGTCAATCTCTCTTTCAGGATTCCGAAAGCTTGCTCACACTTAGCTTCCCATCTGAACACTTGGTTCTTCTTCGTCAATCCTGTTAGCGGTGCAGCTATCTTGGAGAAGTCTTTGATAAACCGTCGATAATATCTTGCTAATCCAAGAAAACTTCTCACATCAGATGCATTCTTAGGTCTAACCCAATCCTGGATTGCTGCCACCTTAGCGGGATCAACCGTTATTCCACTTCCAGAAATCACATGGCCTAAGAACCTCACTTCACTCTTCCAGAAGTGACACTTCGAAAACTTAGCCTTCAGCTGATGTTTCCGCAAGATTTCCAAAACAATACGCAAGTGCGTCTTGTGCTCTTCTTCAGTTCTGGAATAAATCAGAATATCATCCACGAACACAAGTACAAACTTGTTCAACTGATCTCTGAACACTCTATTCATAAGATCCACAAAATATGCTGGCGCGTTAGTCAATCCAAACGGCATTACCAGCCACTCAAAGAAACCAGATGGTGTCCGAAAAGCCGTCTTCGGCACACTATCCTTAGCTACTCTCAACTGGTGAAATCCCGTTGCCAAATCCATCTGAGAAAACACCTTGGCTTCATGAAGCTGATCAAACAAGTCATCTATTCTCGGCAACGGATACTTGTTCTTCTTAGTCACCTTATTCAGCTCACGATAATCGACGCACAATCTCAACGACCCATCTGCCTTGGTTACAAACACAACTGGTGCATCCCATTCGGACACACTACGCCGAATGAATCCTTTCTGCAAAAGATCATCAACTTGCACCCTCAACTCTTGCTGTTCCTTAGGCGCCATCCGCCTAAGAGGCATCACAACAGGTCTGGCTCCTTCAACTAGATCTATACGAAACTCGATCTCTCTATGCGGTGGCAACCCTTTGACTTCGTCAAAGACATCCTCGAATCCATTAGCGATCGGCACTGATGACAGTTCATCCCGTGGAACAACCAGCGAATACATGAAGCTCATGAAGACGCCTTCTTCATGCTTACATCGTATCACAATCTTTCGCCCCTCCACATTCTCGACTGTCACTTCCAGCCTCTCACAATCAACCTTAGCCGCATACTTCCTAAGCCAGTCCATACCCAAAATAATTCCGAACCCCGCAAAGTTCAGAACAAAACAATCACAAACAAAAGAGCAATCATGACTCGATACAATCAGACCACGGCATAACATACACAAACAAGACGAACCCCCAACTGGATTAGTCACAACCAATGGCCTATCAACAATATCCGGTTCCAAACCTAACCGGCTACGAGTTCACTACAAACAAACGAATGTGACGCTCCTGTATCAAACAAAACTCTAACTGGAACACCACATAGGAAAAGAGTACCTTGAACCACCACACTCTTTCCCTTATCTTCAGAGGTAGGAGCTTTCGAAGACGACGGAACAGCTCCCAAAGCATAAGCTTGCACAATCTGCTTGTCCCTCCTCGGCTCTGGACAATTCTTCCTGAAATGCCCTGGCTTGTCACAGTTGTGACACTACATCGGCGCCTTCGGATTCTTGCAATCCCTGGAGAGATGGCCTTTCTGCTGACAGTTGTAGCAGGTCACCTCGCCTTTCGACTTCTTCTGGCCATCCTTACCCATTTGCTGCTGCTGCTGCTGCTTCCTCTTCTTGTTTCCACCCTGCTGGGGTTTAGACTCTTCCCTGGTCACAGCAACAACAGATCCTTCCTTAGGAAACAGACTCTCATGCCTGAGGGCTTTCTCCACAAGCTTCTCAAACGAATCGTCCAAATGATCCACCAACTGTCTCCTAAGATAACTGTCCAAGCCTGTCACAAACTTCTCATTCTTCTGATATGCAGATTCGATATACGACCGGGCATACTTGGACAAAGCTTCAAACTCAGAAACATACTCAAGAACTGGTCTTCCACCTTGCTTAAGCTCCACAAACTTCTTGAACAGAACAGACTTCTGAGCTGTAGAAATGAACTTAGCCTCAAATCTGACTTGGAATTGTTCCCAAGTAATCTCTTCCTCCGGAGTATTGATGGTAATAGAGTTCCACCAATCAGAAGCTCTCCCTTGAAGCTGCCTTGATGCCAACTTCCTCTTAGTTGCATCATCAATTCCAAAATCACCAAAGATCCTTCTACAAGCATCTATCCATCTCTGGACTTCGATAGTTGATTCTGTTCCCAAGAAAACCTTCCCTCCAAGAGCAGTATAATCTTTGCACAACTTAGCAAAATCCACTGGTTTTGGAGTTTGGACTTGAACTCCAACATCAACTGCTGCCCCCGGAACTGGTATCCTTCTCATGATCGAAGTCATCATAGCTTCGAACATAGCTGCATAATCAGCAGTCCCCTCAGTAGCACGGCCTTCCCTAGCAGTTGGTCTCCCTCTTCGACTCATTCTCAATATCTATAAAAAGGAATGATCAGAACATCTAGAGAAACAACTGCATAAAGGACTCAAACTCAACTAAACTACTATATTATATATAGTATTCATCCATCAAAATACAATTACGTCTCTCATACGTAGTTACGTCAGCGAGCGTTGGGTAAGATCGATTAACCAATGCTCTGATACCAAATGTGACGACCGCCCATGACCCCTGCACCGAATCTAGAGAAAGTGCGCTGTAAAGTGTGCCAGGCGATCATGGACGATTGTCAGGGTAAATTAAAAACAACAGAATCTATCGTATTACTCACAGCGCATGGACAAAATACAATAGAACATATGTATAGTGAAGCTTTACAGAATAAAATGTCATCATATAAACTCCATAATAGTTGAATACAAGCATCCAAATAGTCAATACATCAAGCCTCACTACATAACACTCAGAGATTACAAAACGGCGGAACATCCAGTACATATAGTAAGAAAGAAACAATATGCAATACTCCAACTCGTCTTCGATATCAGCACCGTGAAAAGCTAGAACAGCACCTGTCACCTGCTACCTAGTCTGCCCGTCCCAAAATGGACGAACAGCCCAAGGCAATAAGAATTAAAACATAAAGCCTTGAGTCAGACAACAGTCTTAGTGAGCAGTAAATTAACTAACAACATAACAAAATAGCATAAAGGGAAAGGAATAGGAATACAACCCTCCCACTCCAACCTCATTCTACAGTGATAGCCCCCAGACACACACTAAGCAGAAGCAAACATAGCAGAGCATACAATTTAAAGTAAAGCTATTATCACTCGAGTCAAGGGCGATGTTTTCCAGGTACAAACCCCCAAGGCCTAAACCCAGATCAGATAAGCACCCAGAAAATACCGCTCTTGAGATCGAATGACGATACAACCAAACATCCATGACTCTGGCTATCACTGTTATCACTGCTTCGATATCACCGTTAATTGAATGACCGGCACATTCTTTCAGCCGTCCGTTAAGGGCTAATGGAAACCCCGGTTCTAGACATAACTCCCGCACGTCGTCGCAGCCCGTGCCTAGGACTATCGAATCTGCCCAGAGTACTCGACCATCAACAGTTGGCCGTTGGGACTATCGAATCTGCCCAAACGTACTCTTGCTTAGAGCATGCTAGAACTTTCAACAACGATGCTATCCAAGCCTCCTAGTCATCCTCCTCGACGACTATTTCCATACTAGCTCAAGCGCCTCTCAAGCATCCATTACCCTTAACTCGAATCATATCACCGAGTTACCAACGTGCCTGGAATGATCCCGTCTGGATTAGACCAAGACTATCTCATATCATACTTCGCTTCATCACATCCTCGCAAAGTCTCATCTCAACATCATCATCATCATCATCATCGAATCTGTGCATAAGAGCTTCATCACCCGCTTCATATGCCACAAGCAGCTTTCCCAATTCAAGTGCCTTTCTCTTAGCTTTTGAATCATCTTCGGTCTAAATCAAATCATCAATCATCTAATTTATAGCAATCAATCAAGTCAAACATTAATCCAAGCAATCAAGCATTCAAATATGATCTATGTAGACAATTATCACTATAATGGCAATTTCGTAATTAAAGAGTCGAAAGTCAAATAAGCATGAAAACATGAGCAATGTCTCTATAATCTTGATGAATGAACTTGCATAGGTTAACATGTAGTAAAATTGTTGTCAAATCATCATGAACAATGGATCTATATGGATCTACACTTAGGATGAAGAAAATGTATGGAAATCACTATTTTAACACCAAATCGAACCAACAATCCGATATACTCCTTTGGATCCGTGTGAGAGATAATCATCACTCACCAAATCACCTAAACAACCTCAAATCAACACGCTTCAGATCTGGACAGTGAAGGATGAAGCTTGATCTATCACAAATCCGCTTCAAACGAAGAAATCTCACTTCAACGGATGAAGATCTTCAACTTTAGCTCTTGGATCTTCAATCTTGATCTTCGATTTGGATGGATGGAATCACTAGATTAGAGTGGAGAAAAGAAGTGAAGAAGTGTAGAAGTCGAGCTCTCAAAATGGCAGCACTTCGTCGCTTCGAAATCCGGATCCCAAAAAGTGAGAAAAACCCTTCCTATTTATAGCAGAAATTTCCTTAAGTCGTAACTCGGCTATCTCCATAAGTCGTCTCCGACCTAAGCCTCTCCGACTTAACAGATATGCATGCGCGCCCCAACTCCTAGGTCGCTCACGACCTAACGCTCAACAACCCACGACTTACGACTCAACTGGGTCTCCGACTTAACATAGCGCGCGACATAACAGTCTTCGACTTAACGACTTAGCCTCTGCGCGACTTAGCACGCCCCAACGACTCAACAACGCTGGCACGCGACCTAAAACTCACGCGACTTAACAATCTCGCGACCTATCTCCTAGCGACTTATCTTTCTTAACTCGTCCACGACTTAACTGCTATAAGTCGCCTACTCCTATAAGTTGCTAACTCGTATACGACTTAGCACGCACACGACCTAACACACACAGAACTCACGACCTAACTTCTTAGGTCGTCTACGACCCAACTACGCTAACCACTAGGTCGCTAAATACTGGGTTGTTAACTCGCTAACTCTTAGGTCACTAACATCTATAGGTCGCGAACAGCTATAGGTCGCTCCAACCGACCTAGTACTTAACCAATCCACTGCCTTAGGTCATCTAGACGATCTAACAACACAACTCCCAAACTTAGGTTGCTCACACACTAGATCGCACTTCCCCTTAGGTCTCTTACGACCTAAACCAAGACGTCCTAATCCCTAAGTCGCTCCAATACTTCCTTAGGTCGCCTAACCCACTTAAGTCGGTCACGACTTAACTCTTAACTCTCTAAATCCCTGGGTCGCTCCTATCCCCTAAGTCGTATACGACTTACGACCTAAACTAAGTCGTGAACGACTTAGGACTTAGCCATATTTTGCCTAAAATCTGAAATGACTCAACAACACTAAAATTCCAGATTTTGACAAACTTTTCGATCCGTAAAAATACGGGTCGTTACACGCATCATTAAAAAGAACTTACAAAGTATATGTACATACAATCCATAAGAAAATAAAACAGGAAAACAAAACATCCCGTTACAATCAGCATAGCCACGTGGCAGAGACCACAACTTCGACTATCAAAAAGAAAAATTCTCACTTCTTTTAGACATAATGTCTTCCTCCTTCTATTTGACCGGCCGAGAAAAAGGAACAAACAAGATTGAAGCTTTAGCCGGTACCCACTAAGTCAATGCCCCATTTTTCTAAAATATTTTCATTTTCTCTCGATCTCATTGTCTGCTTTCTACTTTTAGTCATCTGATATTTAATGTCTAATTCAACTAGGTTCCATCTCCGAAGCTTATCAATTTCACTCCCTTCATGGATTCGAGAGTTTCGTTCCATCCATATGTGGTAGATGATCGTGACGAAGCTGCAAAAGGCCAGATCTTTGATCTGATTCGCAACTTTAAAGGAGTCGTATAAAGCTGTAGCTTCTACATCAATCAACAAAGGACCATTCGGATTCATGCCAAGCTTCATTTTGTTTCGAGTACAGAGATAAGCCGAGTATGAACATGGGAAAAACAAGTGATTCCTATCTTCTGATTCACAATTGCAAAGTACACATATAGGATCTATAGAGTATCCCCATTCAATCTGTTTATCTTTGGTAGGATTTCTGTTTAACATAACTTTATACGCACATAGAGCCATTTTAGGGCTGTTGCAGTAACTCCAGATTACTTTTGACCAATTAGTTGTCTGAAAATGACTTCTAGCACAATCCCATGCAGAGTAGAAAGTAAATCCATTGGGATTATTGTTCCAGCTCCAAAAATTTGAGTCATAATTAGTTGAAATTTCCACATTCTTGATTTGGTTAATTTGTCTAGTGAAATGGAATGTCTCTGGATTAATGATGTTATCTCGTATAATGCTACTGACCTTCAAATTGTCGCCACCATTTAAACCAAGGGCATCCCACCCAAGGATATTAACCAATAGTTCATTGTTAATCCAAGGGTCATGCCATAGAAGTGTATTTTTCCCATCAACTATATTTCTATGTATGTGTTGTAGGCCTTTCTGTCTGTGTTTAAGAATAGATTTCCAGGTACATGAGCTATTATTATCAATATCCATAGTCCAGAAGTATTTATCTTTACAGTATCTTTTGTTCATCCAGTTAGACCATAAGTTATTGTTGTTAATAAATTGCCATAACAATTTAAGAGCAGTGGCAGTTCTGATGTCTCTAAAGTTTCTCAGGCCCACCCCTCCTTCAAGTTTAGGTCTACATAGGATATCCCAAGCTATTTTATGAGTTCTGCCTCCCCAAATAAAATTAGCACATATCTTATTAATTTTATCAATAGTTGCTATAGGCAGTTGGTATGTCATCATCCAATATAGCACCATAGGAGTAATAACTGAGTGAATAAGCTCGATCTTACCTGCCATAGAAAGAAGCCTACAGTCCCACCCATCCATTCTGAGCTGAATTTTATCTAGAAGATGACCACAATCAGAGTAGTGAAGATAATTATAGGACAGTGGAACTCCCAAGTATTTGATAGGCAATGCACCTTCTCTAATATCCAAAATATTGAGCAAGACATTTCTGTTTATCACCCCTCTACTGAAATAAACTTTAGATTCATATTGTTTATATTCAGACCTGCCAAATCTTTTAAATTCTGCATCATCTCTTTAATAGTTCTAGCACACTTAAGCTTGGCTTTAGAAAAAATCATAAGATCATCTGCATATATAAGATGAGTGACACTTGGATCTTGATTGTAAATAGGCTGGAAATTATCAGTCTTGTGAGCTTTGTACATCAACAGTGAAAGGAACTCCATAGAAACACAAAAGAGATAAGGGGAGAGGGGGTCTCCCTGTCTCAACCCTCTATTGCTGGAAATAAATCCCTTAGGACTACCATTAACAAGAATAGAATAAGTGGGGGAAGAGATACAATTTCTTATTAGTTTGACAAGTTTATTTGGGAATCTCATCATATTCAGCATATGGCACACAAACTTCCTATTTATCATGTCGTAAGCCTTTTGAAGGTCTATCTTAAGGCACATTTTATCACTGCCTTTTCTATTGAATTGTCTAATTTGTTCATGTGCAAGCAGGATGTTCTCAGCAATACATCTTCCTGGAATAAAAGCAGACTGGTTCTCTGATATTAGATGTGGTAAAAAAGGTTTGATTCTATTACATATAATTTTAGATATGATTTTATATAAGACATTACAGCATGCAATAGGCCTGTAATCAGAAATACAAATTGGCTGTTTGGTTTTAGGCACAAGTGTGATAAAATTATGATTTAAGCCTTTTTCAATTTTACCAGTATTGAATACTTCTTGAATCAGGTTCAGGAGATCAAACTTTAACTCATCCTAGTGAATTTTATAAAATTTTGTAGTGAAACCATCAGGACCCGGGCTCTTGTCATCAGAAATAGAGAATATAGCTTTCTGCACCTCCTCAAGATTGATACCAGAAGTAAGTTTAGTTCTGCCTCTATCATTTATTATGCTCATACACTAGATATCAGGGAAATTACTTGATAAAGGATGTTTGGAGAAAAATATATCAGTGTAATAGTTTATTGCATCAAGTTCAATTTTTCCAAAGTCTTGAATAACTTCCCCATTACTCATAATGATCTGATTCCATTTATTAATGTGTCTCCTTTGTGACATCTTAGCATGAAAAAAATTTGTGCATGAATCCCCATCAGTAAGCTATTCAATTTTTGCTTTCTGTCTGGCCTTTAAAAATTCAGCAACATTTTGAGACTTCCAGTTGTTATAAGCATTACTAAGTTCATCAAAAAGAAAGGAGTTAGTCGGGTTTTCATCACACTCTTTAAGGCACTTCTGATATTCTTCTTCATATTTTTTAAGGGGATTACCCTCTCTGCAGTTCTTGAGATTCCACTCTTTCAGCATAATCTTACAATCTTTAATAAACTTCATGAACTTGTGCAGTTTTGAAGCTTGGTAATTAGGAAAATCTGAATAATATTTGTCTAGAGCGTTATCAATACAAGACATATACCCTTCCCCCAAGTGCCATGAGTTAACATATCGGAATGGAGTATTTCTAGGAAATTTGTTCTCTTTAATAAAACTAATAAAAATAGGGATATGATCACTGATAGCATTAGAGACCCCAAAGGTACTGGCATAGTACCCAGTAATAAGTGGTTACAGAGAACTTTATCAATTTAGAAGCCATACCTTTTTTCTCCATGTGTATTTAAAACCTGTAATAGGCAGTTCTACCATACCTATCCTTGACATACAATTATTAAAACCTACCAGATGACTAAATGGAACAGCAGTACCACCCTTTTTGTCAAAAGAGGATAAAATATTATTAAAATCTCCAAGAATAATCCATAGGGAATTCACCAACCCTGATTCATCAATTAGATCATCCCATAATTTGTCTCTATCTCTAATAAAATTACTAGCATAGACAAAGGTTATTCTACATTTAAAACCACTAGTGTTTTCAGCTAATAAAGAGATATATTGATTTGATTTCTTCTCAATTTGAAAATGCCAGATATTTGAATCCCAAAGAATGAGTATACGACCTTTGCTACCACAGTCATTATTATTAATCATCTTCCAGTTTCTCTGTAATCTAACACTCAGTTTCTCTATGTTCAAGTTACTTAATTTATTCTCAAGTAAGCCAACAATAGATGGCTTATATTTAGTTAGGAATTTAGACACTTCAAATTGTTTGTCCAAAGCATTTAAACCCCTAACATTCCAAGCAACAATGTTCATTCTTTAAACTTACTTTGGCTCCTTGTATTTGTTTTAGGAGGAGCAGGGATTGGTTTTCCTTTTTTACCTTTCGTATACTGCATATTAGATGTTTCAATTTCCTCATAGACTTTTTGATTTTTTTCCACACAGTTCGAGACATCTTCAAGTTTCTCTGGCGGTTTAGGGACAGTTTCCTCTCTAGCAAGATTGCTGATAAGTTCCTCTTCTTCAGACTCGCTCAAATCTTCTACCAAACCTTCAACTAGAGGCTGATTAACAGGGATGTCATCTTTCTCATTTATAGTCTTCTCCTTGTTATTGTTTGTGTTTTCGTTCATTATCTCATTCACTCTTGAAATTTCTGCTACAGGGACAACAACTTGGTCATTGGCAATCACTTCTACATTGTAGTCATTAATTAGGTTAACTTCAATTTCATTTATATTCTGTTCATGTAATAAAGGGTTTTCAGACCCTTCGTTTGTAATTTCAGAATCCACAATTATAACTTCCTTGTTTAGACCATTATTTGAATTTCCTACTATTTGCTCTGAATCTACATTTTCTTTAATATGTTCTGAATTAGGCTCAGAATAGGATGAGGTAGAAGCCTTTTCTTTATCTTTTGGGACCCATTTTTCTTTATTTTTTATTTTGCATTGCTGTGTAGAATGGCCAAATACTTTACATTCTCTGCAACTGGCTGGTTTGTAAAGATATTCAACTTTAATCTTGAATTCCTCCCCCGTATAAAGGATAACATCCACTTCATTAGGGAAATCATCACTTGCTTGCATTTCAATAAGTATTTTAGCAAAAGCAACCCTAGTTTCATCAGTTGTAATCTTGTCCATTTTAATAGGCTTTCCTAATACACTTGCAATGGCACTCATTGCTTCTTTATCCCATAGCTCGAGTTCTAGATTAGATAGTTTTATCCATATAGGAAGAGTTGTCAGTAAGTCTTTTCTGAATCTAGTAACCATCACCCACTTTTTCAGTAAAATCACTTTGTTATCAAACAAGTAAGGTCCACCCTTCAGCACTTTATCACAATCTAATTTATCATCAAAACGTATTATAAAGAAACCGTTCTCTCAAGTTAATAGTTGAAACTTTCCCACCGGTTTCCATACCCGTTCTATGTATCCCTTAAGATGAATATGATAAGGTCTGAACCCATACACGTAGAATATTATAGAATGTTCCCACTTGTTTTTCGCCCTCTTCACAGCGGGTTCAGATATACTTGCTTTCTTTTTATCATTGACAAGAACTGGTTTAATATATTGTAGATCCAGATGTTCATCTTGTTGCTCCCCTATTCCTCCACATGCTGCTTCCTTCCAGGATTTTGAGTTTCCAGAATTTATGTCATTTTGTATCGCTTTCCATTTAATGTCTTCCTTGTTTGAATCATATCTATCGCTATGAACCTGTGGGAATCTAGATCTGGTTTGGGTTTGATCCCCCCCAAATGTGAATCCCTGGATAGACGAACCATCTTGGTGGTATTTTGATCGTCGTGAGGCAATCCGTCCCTTCCCAGGTCAAATCGATCAGTAATGTTCGCCACTGCTTTCCCTTTTTCCCGATATGATATTGCTTGCGGCATCTTATTTGAATCCAACTTTTCAGGTGGTCTTCCCCTATCCTTGGTAAAATCGCCATTAGGGTTTAATCTGTGAGCCGCCATTATGTGTTTACTTTATTCCAGCAGTTTCTTCATAATACTTTATTACGGTACCTTTTCTTATATATATATATATATATATATATAATTACACATGCATCTCTCTGATTTACGTTACTATTTTCCTTTTAATTTCACTGTGTACATTATAAATTTTAATGTGTCATCTTTATCTCTTTGCTCTTTCCATATTTACCTATATGTTACTAGGATTGTTTCTTTCAATCTTACTCTCTCATGTATTTACTTATCTCTCTTCTTATTTATTTCCCAATTTACACCATTTCCTTTATTTCTTTTATTTCCTTTTAATTCATTTATTTTCGCCCGTTTTTACATATTTCTACTCGTACATTTCATTCTTTAATAAACCTCATACATCATCATTATCCATTTATGTTATTCACTTTCTCCTTTCTTCCTAAAGCATTCTTTACATGATATTTGTTTCTGTGACGTCCCGGAATTTTGATATTTGAAATGTGAATATTTAATTTGATTTTTAATATTTAATGGTGAAATTTTGACTTGAATTTTCAAATATCACTATTTATTTAGAAATTTAATTATTAAATTAAATAATGGGAAGTTGGATAAAATTTTGTATCTGGAGTTTTAAGCCTTTTAAAAATAAATTGAATGCTTGTAAAATTTAAATTGATAGTACAAAAGGTAGTAAAAGTGTTAAAATTGAATTCGAGAGTAATTTGTTCAGTTTTAAAAATATATCGGTTATATCGACATTTAAAAATAGCCTTCCGAGGCACAGTCTCGGAATTCGACGAAACCAGTTCCATTGGATCCGTAATATTGTATTATTATCGGATTTCAATTTTTGTAGCGTTTGGAGTTGTTGTGTGAGCGTACGATATATAAACGCGCTGAAATTTATATCGAAAATTGAATATAATAACTGAGTTCCAAAAGCTATCTTCTCCATACAATCGAATTAGGACTCGAAACCTTTTCCATTGCATTCAGAATAGGGGTATAACATTACGAACGCCTAGCGGCATGCCTCGATAGGAGGTCGAGATTTTTGGCTTCGTTTTCGAGTCGATTCGAATTTAAATTTAAGTATAAGATATAAAAGTTTTGAGTGGTCAAAACTTACCATCAGCCTTCCCTTTTTCACCCTTTCAATCACTATAGCTATTCCTTCTTCAGCATGCCAACATCAGATTTTGTTCCCCCATTCTCACTTTAAACACGCGACCTTATCCTTCCTTCAGTTAAAACATTTCGAAAGAGAAATGAAAACGAAACAAAAATAATGGCCGCTCTATTTTCAGATCGAATTTCCCTTTCTTCACCCTTTTCAGTTCGCAAACTATTAAATCGCGGCCTCCTTGTTCGTAAACCAAATCAACGAAGAAAATTTGAAGTGCCCTAAACAACGAACGCAATCACTTCCATAGCCTTCAAGCTTCCTCGATTTTGCCAGTGAAGTCGTAGTCGAAGTCACCTTATAACTTAAGAATTTCCGATGTCGTACAAGCGCAATTCGAGGCAATTGAGGTTAGGATGGGGGACGCTGCTGGCCTGAATGCTTCCGATGATCGCTGTGATTTTGATCATCCTTTCGACGCAAGGCTTCGAGCTCGCGAGGGCTGCGACTTCGCGTGCGAACAAGGAAGGTGGTGACGAGGTAGGGATTCGCGGTGGCTAGGGCAGAGGCTTGAAGGCTGCGGCATTGAGAGGCCGGTGGGTTTGTCGTGTTCGCTGCAATGGAGGAAGGGCTATAGGTAATCATGGTAAGGAGTTAGTCCTTAATTCTTTTGCATTAAGTTCAGTTGAATATAAAACGATCACTCAGAAATTAGTGATAATCAATATTTATATTGATTTTACTATATAGATAGGATTTTAATTTACAGAAGGATACAAAACAATTCTTTTTAAAAACACGGCATGTAAACAGGAAAAAAATAATAGTAATAAAAATACATACTAGAACTCGCTGTTTTAATTAAAATATATAAAGGAAGTAATTTGTTTAATTGGATAATCAATTATTTGAGTTACTGATGGAAGTTCATTAGGGGAAATAAGTTTTAAACCAAACCAATTGTTAATCAAATTTTAAATTGGAAGTTAACTGTGACGACCGCCCATGACCCCTGCACCGAATCTAGAGATAGTGCGCTGTAAAGTGTGCCGGGTAGCCATGGACGATTGCCAGGGTAAATTAAAACAGTAGAATCTATCGTATTACTCACAGCGCATGGACAAAATACAATAGAATATATATATAGTGAAGCTTCACAGAATAGAATCTTATCAATAAAACTTCATAATAGTTGAATACAAACATCTGAATAGTCAATACATCAAGCCTCACTACATAACACTCAGAGAATATACAAGCAGCGGAACATCCAGTACATACAGTAAAAAGATAATATGCAATCCTCCAGCTCGTCTTCATCATCAGCATCGTGGAAAGCAAGAACAGCACCTGTCACCTGCTACCTAGTCTGCCCGTCCCAAAATGGACGAACAGCCCAAGGCAATAAGAGTTAAAACATAAAGCCTTGAGTCAGACAACAGTCTTAGTGAGCGGTAAATTAACTAACAACATACCAAAAGAGCATAAAGGAAAAGGAATAGGAATACAACCCTCCCACTCCACCTCTTTCTACAGTGATAGCCCCCAGACACACACTAAGCAGAAGCAAACATAGCAAAGCATACAATTTAAAGTAAAGCAATTATCAGTCGAGTCAAGGGTGATGTTTTCCAAGTACAAACCTCCAAGGCCTAAACCATGATCAGATAAGCACCCAGAAAACACTGCTCTTGAGACCGAATGACGATACAACCAAACATCCATGACTCTGGCTATCACTGGTATCATTGCTTCGATATCATCGTTAATTGAATGACCAGCTCATTATTTCATCTGTCCGTCAAGGGCTAATTGAAACCCAGGGTCTAGACATGACTCCGCACGTCATCGTGACCCGTGCCTAGGACTATCGAATCTGCCCAGAGTACTTGACTACCAATCAGTAGCCTTCAGGGACTATCGAATCTGCCCAACGTATTCTTGCTTTGAGCATGCTAGGACCTTCAACAACGATGAGATCTCAGCCTTCTAGTCATCCTCCTCGACGACTATTTCCATACTAGCTCAAGCGCCTCTTGAGCAAACCATTATCCTCAAACTCGAACCATATCACCGAGTTATCAACATGCTTGGAATGATCCCGTCTGGATTAGACCAAGACTATCTCATACTATGCTTCGCCTCATCATCATCATAGCAAAGCCTCATCTCAACATCATCATCAAATCTATCCATATGAGCTTCATCATCCGCCACATATGCCACGAGCAGCTTTTTCAATTCAAGAGCCTTTCCCTTATCTTTTGAATCATCTTCGACCATCTTGTCTAAATCAAATCATCAATCATCTAATTCATAGCAATCAATCAAGTCAAACATTTAATCCAAGTAATCAGGCATTCAAATATGATCTAATGAACAATTATAACAATAATGGCAATTTCGTAAATAAAGAGTCTAAAGTCTAACAAGCATGAAAACATGAGCAATATCTCTATAATCTTGATGAATGAACTTGCATAGGTTAACATGTAGTAAAATGGATGTCAAATCATCATGAACAATGGATCTCTACTTAAGTTTACAAAGATGCATGAAAATCACTACTTTAACACCAAATCAAACCAACGATCCGATATACTCCTTTGGATCCGTGTGAGAGATAATCACCACTCACCAAATCACCTAAACACCTCAAAAGCTACACACTTCAGATCTGGACAGCGAAGGATCTAACTCGATCTATCACAAATCCGCTTCAAACGATGAAGTCTCTCTTTGATGGATGAAGATCTTCAATCTAAGCTCTTGGATCTTCGATCTTGGATGGAAGGAAGTACTAAATCAAAGTGGAGAAAAGAAGTGAAGAAGTGTAGAACTCGAGCTCTCAAAATGGCAGCACTTCGTCGCTTCAAAATCCGGATCCCAAAAAGAGAGGAAATGGACGTGTATATATAGGCTGGAAAAACTTAGGTCGTTCGCTCGGAATTAGGTCGTCCATGACCTAAGAAACCCTACAACCTAAAACTTTGACCTAACAGACCCAAGCCTATGCGCATCCATGCGACCTAACAAAACTCCACGACTTATGACCTAACGCATGTGCTTCTACGACCTAACACACCTGCGACCTAACACATATGCGACCTAACTATCTTTGCTAGGATACGACCTAACACCTTAGGTCGCTCATGACCTAACTACGCTAACTCGCTAACTCTTATACCGTTAGCTCTTAGGTCGCTAACCATTAGGTCGCTAACTACTGTAGGTTACTAACCCTTAGGTCGCTAACTCCTATAGGTCGCTAACTCTTAGGTCGCCAACTCTTAGGTCATTCACTCTAACTCCTATAGGTCGCTAACTACTAGGTCGTTAACTCGCTAACTCTCTTAGGTCGCTGCCTTTCCTTAAGTCGCTGAAACCTTAGGTCGCCAACATCCTATAGGTCGCTCCAACCGACCTAACCTACCCCACGACCTAAGCCACCATACGACCCAACTCCTATACGACCTATCCCCAAAATCCTTAGGTCGCCAACTTCCTTAGGTCGCTCCACCTTCTTAGGTCGTCTACTCCGACCTAACTACTATACGACCTAGGACTTAGACTATGGATGACTTATCAACAATGCGCCCAAATGACAACTGTTTTACGATGTTTCGATCCGTAAAAATACGGGTCGTTACATTCTCTCCCCCTTAGGAATTTCGCCCCCGAAATTCCAAACAAACAGAGCAATCAAAGACTATTCTGCATGCCTACCATCCATAGCAATCAACAAACCATGCATCCAATTCTAGCTTAGCATGCAGAATTCTAAAACTAGAACAAGTTACAATGTCGTTGGATGACACGACACCTTAGGGCCATACCTTGAAGAGTTTAGGATGAGCTGCTTTCATCCTCTCTTCCACCTCCCATGTACAGTCGTTAGCATCATCACTCCATTGTATCTTGAGCAACCTAACTACCTTCCTCCTAAGTTGTTTCGTGTCGGTTTCCACAACACGAAGCGGCTTACGAGGTCTCTTATCGACCTGATCAACTTCGAAATCTTCACAGTTATCAGCAGAAACCACTGTATTCGAGTCATGCACATACTTCCGTAGATACGATACGTGAAAAACATTGTGCACACCCGACATCTTCTCTAGTAACTCCAATCTGTAGGCGAGCTTTCCAATTCGCTCGATGATCGGGAATGGTCCAACTAATCTCGGAGTCAATTTTCCTTTCTTCCCGAATCGAATAACATTCTTCAGTGGAGAAATCTTCACAAAAACCATATCACCTACGTCGAATTCCAAATCCTTACGACGCTTATCGGCATAACTTTTCTGACGGTCTTGGGCTGCCTTCATTCATTGCCGAATGATCTCTATGCAATCCGAAGTCTGTCGAATCATCTCTGGCCCAAGTATCAATTTTTCTCCGGTCTCTAACCAACATGTCGGAGAGTTACACGGTCTCCCATACAATGCCTCATACAGTGCCATACCAATGCTTGACTGGTAACTGTTTTTATATGAAAATTCCACCAAATGAAAGTGATCTTCCCATGATCCTCCGAAATCCAAAACACAAGCTCTGAGGAGATCTTCCAAAACTCGGTTGACTCTCTCGGTCTGACCATCTGTTTGAGGGTGATAAGCTGTACTCAAACATAACTCGGTTCCCAAAACTTCCTGAAAGCTCTTCCAAAATCCACTAGTGAACAATGGATCTCGATCGCTCACTATACTCTTCGGAATACCATGGAATCGAACTATCCACTTAACATACAACTCTGCCAACTTTGATGCAGTCCTAGTCGATCGAACAGGAATGAATCTTGCACTCTTAGTCAGACGATCTACGATGACCCAAATCCCTTTATTTCCCGTTCTTGTTCTAGGTAACCCATCAATAAAATCCATTGATATTTGCTCCCACTTCCATGTAGGAACTTCTAATGGCTGAAGCAATCCACTTGGCTTCTTCTGCTAGGCTTTTACCAACTGGCAGTTCATGCATTTGGAAATAAAATTTCAGACATCCTTCTTCATACTTTCCCAGTAATAGGTCCTCTTCATATCCCGATACATCTTGTTTCCACCTGGATGAATTGTCAACTTCGAGTGATGACTTTCTGTAATGCCCCAGAAATTCATGGAATCTTATTTTAGTTGAATTTTGAAAATATCTGAATTTATTTGTATAAGAATATATGGAATTAATTGTGTGCAAGTATGTGTGCATGTGTGCACGTGCACACTAATATGGCACAAGGAAGAACTCCAGATTTCTTGAATTTAAAACAAGGATTAAAAAGCATTACAAACTTGATTTTGTGATATGGATATTTGATTTCTGGAATTATATGGATCATCCCAGAAAATAAGAAAAGTAAGTTTTATTTTAAAATCAGTAAACAGATTTTATTTAAAACCCAGAAAAAAAAATTTATACATATATATGTTATAAGGATTTGAAAACCTGTATACATATAGGTGCATATGTTTCTGAAATTAAAGAGGAATTAAATAAGCCTAGATAAGATATGTATACAAATATACATTTTTAAGCACTGAAAAGTATATATATATATAAGCAAGTGAAACTATAACATTAAAATGACATGAAATGTAATACAAGTCAATATGCTTGTGTAGGCAAAAATAGCAAAGGGGATTCCCAGGAATAATTAAAATATAAAATAGGGTAGTCACACTTTTAACATGACTAGGTGAGTGGCCATTTTCTAAAAAAGTAAAGAAAAGAAAATGCAGCCTTTAATTGGTAATATGACCGGGGGTAATTAGGGATAAAAATGAGAAAATGCAAACACACAATGCATGATGCTAGCCAGGACAGAAATGGAATTTTGTCTTGAGAAAAACCCTAGTAAAAATATGTTTATAAATAAGTAGTTATGGCCAGAGAAATTGTTTTACCCGAGCTACTTATAATAGGAAAAGAAGAAAACACTTTAAAGGAAGAGAAAATACACTCAGGGATTTTCTGGATTTATAAGAAGAAATATTCAGGTGAGTAATCTCACTAAACCCATGGCATTAAGTCCTGTTATGAGGCAGCCAGATTTATGTTATTTTTCTACATGTTTTTGATTCCATTACTATGGTTTTAATGGATGCTGCAATGGATGTTTTAATGGGTGTTTCTGGATGTTTTGATTGCTTTGATGTTTGAGTGTTTTGCTCTGTTTGGTTACACCCAGAAAGGTAAAAATATGAAATCATGAAAGTAAATAGAGAATACTTGTAACTGGTTTAGATATGGCATGGAAAACATAGAAACCAAAATGTATATGAGTTGCATTACACTTGTGTAAGTGCTGAGGCTCAAATGAAAGATTCAAGGTTGCAATGGAAATATCCAAAAGTGCTGAACCCTTGATCAAATAGAAAATCCATGAGCCAGAAATCTTGTTTAAGCTAGATCTTGAATTTAGTTCAAACATGGTTGCTTATGAAACAATAATAACCCACATGCCTAGTCTTTATTCCCAGTTGTAAATATTCTTGTATTTTCTTTAAGCCAAAATACTTGAAAATATGATTTTCCCTGGACATGAATGTTAGATTGTTCTTGAGTTATGCTTGTAAACTCTATGTAATGTTTCATGTATACTGGGATTTAGTAACCTAGCTATCTCATGATAGGATTAAACATGAACACTTAGTAAATAAACTAAGGATTGTGAGCCAAGAAGACTGCTGGAATGCTTGTCATATTTGAAGTATGCAAGTTGGCACATGGTTTGTTTAAGCCCTGAGATCTTTGTGCTATATTGTGAATTATTTTATTGCAATGTGTCCCCGTGATTCCTTTATGGCAGATGAGGCTAGGAATTAATTTGATAAATGCAACCTTAAATTGATGAAGTAGGAACTTGAGTTATTCCTAAGATGGTTGGACTGGAGCTATGATAGTTCCTGAGTATTTCTATTTGAAACATATGTTTGCATGGTTGAATGTGTGTACATGATTAGTCTTAAATACTGATCATATATGCACAAGTATATCATAAACAAGTCAGGCAAATTGTTCAAAGAAGATATGCCCACTTGTACAAAATATTTATGTCTCACTCATTTACTTAATATCATGGAATTTTTGATTTTACTCATACCAGATCTTGTATCTGACCCTTGTTTGCTTATGGCATCTGGGGTGTCTCATCTAAAATGGGGCAGCCTCTAATGTTCTTTCAGGGAATGATGGATCTAAATAGGAAGCTGCTGTGGCTAATGAAAGTGATTATATAAGCATGCTAAATTAGAATTGAATAAGAACTTAGAATGAAATATTTGCATGTAATCTGGGGAGTTTTTATAGTTCTGTTTTGGTTGTTATGTAATGATCTTAAAAGTTTGGATTTATTGGTTGTTCTAAATGAATCTAGTGATGTACTAAGTTTGGGATTAATCTAAAGACTTGGTTGAATTTTTGCAAGAAAATATATATTTGAGTGTTGTGGTGAAAATCTGTAAATGATATATGCCTGTATTTGAGAAATGGATATGTACATGTACATATATTATATTAGTTAATTTCAAGTTACTTAAAACCTTAAGGTTGAAGGTTAAAAATCTGAGTTTAGCTATAAAAACCTGGAATTATTCTTGTGGATATTTTTAAGTTCATATAAATTAGATATGCATAGGATTTACTAACTTGTTACAAATATTCAAAAGTATATAGTAATTAACTTTAGTCAGAACTGCTAGAATCCAAATCAAGCAGGATACTCTTGTTTAACAAAAATATATATACTCTGAATTTAAACAAGAGAAAAACGTACATCCTCATATGTATGTGTATATTATAGGGATGCACTGATATATTTATATTGGTAATAAGTTTTGAATCCTGGTTGAATTGTTTGAAAGAAAAAAAATGACTCTGATAGTTCAAAGGAAGTTTAAATCAAACTTAAAAGTGCAAATGAATGTAGGTGGACATCCAGACACATATAAATTGAATGTGCATGTGCATGTACATAGAGGTCAAATTTAGACGTCAGTCATAATAATTTAGACGTCTGAGATTAAACTTAGACGTCAGTCATAATAATTTAGACGTCTGAGGTTAAATGTAGACGTCTGTCACAAAAATTTAGATGTTTGAATTTAGTTCAAAATGTCCTTTTCTCTCTGTTTCAATTTTAGATCTCTGAGCCATCTGTCATAATTAGTTAGACGTCTGGGATTAAGTTTAGACGCCTGTCATAAGAATTTAGACGCCTGAACTGTTGATTTTGCCTAATTTGCCTATTTAGAAAAGAAATAAGTGGCTATGTCAATAGCTTGTATGGCATTTTGATTTCTATTTGATTTAAATTCCCTTTGATGAAGTAAAAAAAAAATCCTTATGAAATTAAGGTAGAAAGAGGAGGGTCATTTCAGTTGGTATCAGAGCACTTGGTTGCATTGATTGCTAAGTATTATAGAAATGCATTTTGTCTGTTTGTTTTGGATGAAATAATTTAGATAAGAAAATAGTAATTATAGAAGTACTCATAATATACTAATACCATTTGCCCAGAACTTAGTTAGCAGACCATGGTAGGAAGAGGATCTCATCACCATGCAGGATCAAGTGCACCACAAATGCTTGATATGCAAGACTTTATGAGGGCTTTAAGGGATGGAATTGGGCATAGGCCTGAGAACCCACATGAAGAACTTTCAAAACTACTGAAGACTTATTCCAATTTGGGAGGCAGGAGTTTTGAAGGAACTGAGAATGTGATGGAAATTCAAGCATGGTTGAGAACACTAGACAGAGTTTTCAATGACATGCAATTGGATGATCAAAGGAAGAGGCAAGTAGCTTCAAGACAACTGAAAGGGGTAGCTTTAAGCTGGTGGGAGGTGATCATAGCTGGAAGAAATGAAAATGAGATCACTTGGAATCAATTCAAGGAGATGTTGGAAGCTAGATTTGTTCCAGCATCAGCCAAAACTCTATTGCTTGAAGAATTCATCAGACTTAGGCAGGGAACTTTTAATGTGACTGAATATACTCATAGGTTTGAGGATTGTCTAAGTATGGAGCTATGCTTGTGGCTGATGAGGCATCAAAGAATGATAGGTATATTAAGGGTTTAAACCCAGGGCTTAGTAAGGCTATGTTGCCATATGCAGATAAAACTTTTGATCAAATCATTGATCTGGCCTTAAAATTTGAGCAACATGACAAGGAAAGGGAGAAGTATAAGAATTTTAAGAATAACAACAATAAGAAAAATAGGGGAAGGTATCGTCCCTATGACAAAAAGAAGGAGGAGACAGAAGGCAAGAAAACCAATGATACTAAGACCACTGATACAAAGAGAAAAATAACATGTCATCATTGTGGAAAAGAGGGACATATCAAACCAAGGTGCCCAGAATTGAAGGGAGGAGCTTTCAAATGCTACCTATGTGGTAAGGAGGGACATATCAAGAGAAACTACCCTGAGTATAAACAGCAAGGGAAGCTAGCAAGTTTGGAAAGCAGAAGCAAATCCACAGTAGAGGCTAATGTAGAAAACCATGGTCAAGTGGAAGGTACTTTATTTATTTGTACCCTACCCATATCAGTAGTGTATGATACAGGGGCAACACATTCTCTGATTTCCCATGAGTTAGTTGCATTGCTTAAATTAAATTGCATACTGGTTGAAACCCCTTTGTTAGTGCAAAGCCCATTGGGAAGTTCTAGTGTTTTAAACATGATGTGTGTGGATGTGGAATTAAACATAGGAGGAAATGTTTTTATTTCCAATTTATATGTTTTAAATTACCCAAATATGGGTGTTATATTGGGTGTAGACTGGTTAAGACAATACAAAGCAATAATTAATTTAGACTCATCCACCGTATCATTACAAAATTCTAGAGGTCAAAGAATCACAATTTTGTGTGAAATAACCAAGGAAAGAAAATTATATCACTTGATTGACTTAAGTAAGGATTCCAGTGAGCCTTCTATTGAAGAAATCCCCATAATTAACAAATACTTAGATGTGTTTGGAGAAGTTAAGGGTGTTCCGCACCACAGACCAGTGGAATTTCAGATTAATCTGATACCAGGAGCAAGTCCAATTATTAAGAAACCCACTAGGATGGGGCCAAGTGAGTTGAAGGAATTGAAGAAACAGTTAGAAGAGTTGGAAAGCAAAGGATTTATAAGACCAAGTAATTCATGCTGGGGTGCTCCAGTAGTGTTTGTAAGGAAACATGATGGTACTTTAAGAATGTGCATAGATTACAGGGAGCTAAACAAAGTCACTATCAAAAACAAGTACCCCTTACCTAGAATTGATGATCTTTTTGATCAACTTAGTGGAGCAAAAATATTTTCTAGGTTAGACTTGGCATCTGGATTCCATCAGATGAAGGTTGAGGACTCAAGTGTTAAGTACACAGCCTTTAACACTAGGTATGGTTTATATGAGTTTCTTGTCATGCCATTTGGGTTGACAAATGCTCCATCATACTTTGTAGACTTGATGAATAGGATATTCAGGGATTATTTAGACAAGTTTGTTTTGATTTTTATTGATGATATTTTGATCTATTCTAAAACAGTAGAGGAACATGAAAATCACTTCCACCTTGTTTTGTCTAGATTAAGAGAAAAAGATTTAAAAGCAAAATTTTCTAAGTGTGCATTTTGGAAAGAAGAAGTGCATTTCCTTGGGCATGTTATATCTGCCAAAGGCATTTCAGTAAACCCCAATAAAATTGTGGCAATCCAAGCATGGTAAAGGCCAAGCACAGTGGGAGAAGTTAGGTCATTTATGGGAATGGCAGGGTATTATAGGAGGTTTATAAAAGATTTTTCTAAGATGTCATCACCTCTTACCAACCTAACTAGAAAGAACCAACCCTTTATATGGACTGAGAAATGTGAACAAGCCTTTAGTAGAATCAAGGAGGCCTTAGTCAATGCACCAGTATTGAAAGTACCAGAAGGAAATGAGGATTTGATTGTGTATACTGATGCAAGTGGTTTTGGGCTAGGAGCTGTATTGATGCAGCAAGATCAAGTTATAGCCTATGCATCAAGACAATTGAAGCCACATGAATCAAAGTATGCAACCCATGATCTTGAGTTGGCACCAGTGGTATATGCACTAAAGCTCTGGAGACATTATCTTCTAGGTGCTAAGTTTATTTTGTACACAGACCATAAGGCATTGAAATATCTCTTTTCACAAAAAGATTTGAATATGAGGCAACATAGATGGGTTGAGTTTCTAGCAGCATATGATTTAGACATACTTTATACTCCAGGAAAAGCTAATAAGGTTGCAGATGCTTTGAGCAGGCAGCATGCAAAAGTAGCCATGCTAATGATAGAAGAGTTTAGAAATTTATCTTTACTTACTGATTTGGAAATTGAGGAAAACAGTGAGGTAAACATGGAGATGATTGAAGAAGGGAGTAAAGGAAAATTAAGTTTGATAACTTTGCAATCAGATTTAATTTTGAAAGTGGGAAAAATGCAAGGGGGAGATCCAGATTTATTAGAAAAGAAGACTTTAATAGAAAAAGGAGAAGAAGTAGCAAACTACCACATTGATAAGAATGGTTACTTAAGGAATAAAGGTAGAATATGTGTTCCAAAGGATATAGAATTGAAGGAAGAGATACTTAATGAATATCATAGGAGAAAATATTCTATACACCCAGGCAGCACCAAGATGTACCAAAATTTGAAGAGGGATTATTGGTGGAGAGGGATGAAAACTGATGTGGCCAAACATGTTGCAAAGTGCATGACTTGCCAACAAGTCAAAGCAGAAACCCAAAGACCCTCATGCCTATTACAACCTCTAAGTATACCACAGTGGAAGTGGGAAGATATATCTATGGATTTCATAGATGGTCTGCCTAGGTCAAAAAGAGGAAACACAAGCATTTGTGTAGTAGTTGATAGATTGACTAAAGTGGCACACTTTATACCAGTGAAGGCAGAAAGAAATGCACCTAAACTAGCTCAAATATTCATGATAGAAATAGTAAGATTGCATGGAATCCCTAAGACTATAGTGAGTGATAGGGACACAATCTTTACATCCAGATTTTGGAAGAGCTTTCAAGAAGCCATGGGAAGTGAGTTATGCTTGAGTACTGCATACCACCCCCAATCAGATGGTCAAACTGAAGTGATAAATAAAGTTTTGGAGGATTTGTTGAGGGCATGTGCATTGGACTTTGGAGGTAATTGGGAAGATCACATCCATTTGGCTGAATTTACATATAACAATAGTTATCAAAGCACCATAGGTATGGCACCATTTGAAGCCTTGTATGGCAAACCATGTTTGTCACCAATATGTTGGGTTGAAGCAGGAGAAAAGGCTGTCTTAGGGCCTGAGTATGTTAAATAAACTACAGAGAAAATTGAATTGGTGAGGAGAAGAATGGCAGCAGCTCAAGATAGGCAAAAGAAGTTTGCAGATATGAGGAGGAAGCAGGTAGAATATGAAGTTGGTGATTATGTTTTCATCAAAGTTTCACCTATGAAGAAGGTGTTGAGGTTTGGCAAGCAGGGAAAACTTACCCCAAGATATGTTGGACCTTACAAGATTTTGGAAAAAATAGGTTCATTAGCATATAAGTTGGAGCTACCTGAAGAGATGAGTGCAATGCACAATGTATTTCATGTATCACAACTTAGGAGATGGGTGCATGATAAAGAGGAAATTCTAGAGAAACCAACTCAAGTTCAAATAAATCCTGACTTGGTCTATGAGAAAGAACCAGTGGGGATTTTAGCTAAAGTAAAAGAAGTTGAGGAGCAAAACTTTGAAATTGGTAAAGGTTCAATGGAGCCTAGACCCTAATGATTGTACATGGGAGTTAGAGGATAAGATAAAGATGGATTACCCTAAGCTTTTTACAGTGGAAGGTAAAAATCTAAATCCCTAAAAAGTTTAATATGTATGGTTGTTTTGGCTGAATTGTTTGCTTATGCTATGTTTGATAGATTTTATAAAATCTGGAAATGTTTAAAGTCAAAATGAGAAAAATTGTGAGGACACAATTCCTAAAAAGGTGGGGTGATTGTAATGCCCCAGAAATTCATGGAATCTTATTTTAGTTGAATTTTGAAAATATCTGAATTTATTTGTATAAGAATATATGGAATTAATTGTGTGCAAGTATGTGTGCATGTGTGCACGTGCACACTGATATGGCACAAGGAAGAACTCCAGATTTCTTGAATTTAAAACAAGGATTAAAAAGCATTACAAACATGATTTTGTGATATGGATATTTGATTTCTGGAATTATATGGATCATCCCAGAAAATAAGAAAAGTAAGTTTTATTTTAAAATCAGTAAACAGATTTTATTTAAAACCCAGAAAATTTTTTTATACATATATATGTTATAAGGATTTGAAAACCTGTATACATATAGGTGCATATGTTTCTGAAATTAAAGAGGAATTAAAAAAGCGTAGATTAGATATGTATACAAATATACATTTTTAAGCACTGAAAAGTATATATATATATAAGAAAGTGAAACTATAACATTAAAATGACATGAAATGTAATACAAGTCAATATGCTTGTGTAGGCAAAAATAGCAAAGGGGATTCTCAGGAATAATTAAAATATAAAATAGGGTAGTCACACTTTTAACATGACTAGGTGAGTGGCCATTTTCTGAAAAAGTAAAGAAAAGAAAATGCAGCCTTTAATTGGTAATATGACCGGGGGTAATTAGGGATAAAAATGAGAAAATGCAAACACACAATGCATGATGCTAGCCAGGACAGAAATGGAATTTTGTCTTGAGAAAAACCCTAGTAAAAATATGTTTATAAATAAGTATTTATGACCAGAGAAATTGTTTTACCCGAGCTACTTATAATAGGAAAAGAAGAAAACACTTTAAAGGAAGAGAAAATACACTCAGGGATTTTCTGCATTTATAAGAAGAAATATTCAGGTGAGTAATCTCACTAAACCCATGGCATTAAGTCCTGTTATGAGGTAGCCAGATTTATGTTATTTTTCTACATGTTTTTGATTCCATTACTATGGTTTTAATGGATGCTTCAATGGATGTTTTAATGGGTGTTTCTGGATGTTTTGATTGCTTTGATGTTTGAGTGTTTTGCTCTGTTTGGTTACACCCAGAAAGGTAAAAATATGAAATCATGAAAGTAAATAGAGAATACTTGTAACTGGTTTAGATATGGCATGGAAAACATAGAAACCAAAATGTATATGAGTTGCATTACACTTGTGTAAGTGCTGAGGCTCAAATGAAAGATTCAAGGTTGCAATGGAAATATCCAAAAGTGCTGAACCCTTGATCAAATAGAAAATCCATGAGCCAGAAATCTTGTTTAAGCTAGATCTTGAATTTAGTTCAAACATGGTTGCTTATGAAACAATAATAACCCACATGCCTAGTCTTTATTCCCAGTTGTAAATATTCTTGTATTTTCTTTAAGCCAAAATACTTGAAAATATGATTTTCCCTGGACATGAATGTTAGATTGTTCTTGAGTTATGCTTGTAAACTCTATGTAATGTTTCATGTATACTGGGATTTAGTCACCTAGCTATCTCACGATAGGATTAAACATGAACACTTAGTAAATAAACTAAGGATTGTGAGCCAAGAAGACTGCTGGAATGCTTGTCATATTTGAAGTATGCAAGTTGGCACATGGTTTGTTTAAGCCCTGAGATCTTTGTGCAATATTGTGAATTATTTTATTGCAATGTGTCCCCGTGATTCCTTTATGGTAGATGAGGCTAGGAATTCATTTGATAAATGCAACCTTAAATTGATGAAGTAGGAACTTGAGTTATTCCTAAGATGGTTGGACTGGAGCTATGATAGTTCCTAAGTATTTCTATTTGAAACATATGTTTGCATGGTTGAATGTGTGTACATGATTAGTCTTAAATACTGATCATATATGCACAAGTATATCATAAACAAGTCAGGCAAGTTGTTCAAAGAAGATATGCCCACTTGTACAAAGTATTTATGTCTCACTCATTTACTTAATATCATGGAATTTTTGATTTTACTCATACCAGATCTTGTATCTGACCCTTGTTTGCTTATGGCATCTGGGGTGTCTCATCTAAAATGGGGCAGCCTCTAATGTTCTTTCAGGGAATGCTGGATCTAAATAGGAAGCTGCTGTGGCTAATGAAAGTGATTATATAAGCATGCTAAATTAGAATTGAATAAGAACTTAGAATGAAATATTTGCATGTAATCTGGGGAGTTTTTATAGTTCTGTTTTGGTTGTTATGTAATGATCTTAAAAGTTTGGATTTATTGGTTGTTCTAAATGAATCTAGTGATGTACTAAGTTTGGGATTAATCTAAAGACTTGGTTGAATTTTTGCAAGAAAATATATATTTGAGTGTTGTGGTGAAAATTTGTAAATGATATATTCCTGTATTTGAGAAATGGATATGTACATGTACATATATTGTATTAGTTAATTTCAAGTTACTTAAAACCTTAAGTTTGAAGGTTAAAAATCTGAGTTTAGCTATAAAAACCTGGAATTATTCTTGTGGATATTTTTAAGTTCATATAAATTAGATATGCATAGGATTTACTGACTTGTTACAAATATTCAAAAGTATATAGTAATTAACTTTAGTCAGAACTGCTAGAATCCAAATCAAGCAGGATACTCTTGTTTAACAAAAATATATATACTCTGAATTTAAACAAGAGAAACACGTACATCCTCATATGTATGTGTATATTATAGGGATGCACTGATATATTTATATTGGTAATAAGTTTTGAATCCTGGTTGAATTGTTTGAAAGAAAAAAAATGACTCTGATAGTTCAAAGGAAGTTTAAATCAAACTTAAAAGTGCAAATGAATGTAGGTGGACATCCAGACACATATAAATTGAATGTGCATGTGCATGTACATAGAGATCAAATTTAGACGTCAGTCATAATAATTTAGACGTCTGAGATTAAACTTAGACGTCAGTCATAATAATTTAGACGTCTGAGGTTAAATGTAGACGTCTGTCACAAAAATTTAGATGTCTGAATTTAGTTCAAAATGTCTTTTTCTCTCTGTTTCAATTTTAGATCTCTGAGCCATCTGTCATAATTAGTTAGACGTCTGGGATTAAGTTTAGACGCCTGTCATAAGAATTTAGACGCCTGAACTGTTGATTTTGCCTAATTTGCCTATTTAGAAAAGAAATAAGTGGCTATGTCAATAGCTTGTATGGCATTTTGATTTCTATTTGATTTAAATTCCCTTTGATGAAGTAAAAAAAAAATCCTTATGAAATTAAGGTAGAAAGAGGAGGGTCATTTCACTTTCCTTCAGAACTTCACTCCTCAATTCATCTATATCGGGAACAACCAGTCGTCCTTGCTTCCGAAGCCAACCCACTCAATCGACCTCGAATCCTTTATCCTTTTCTGGGTCCAATCTAGATTCCAAATCACGGATAATCTTGACAAGCTTATCGTCTCGCTTTTGGCTTTCGCCAATCCTTTCCACAATAGTCGGTCTTATCGATAAGTTTGCCAACATCTCAGGTTCCAATTCACATCTGGGCCTGAAGTCAAATCCAGCTAAAAACTCAAGATTCTTCCATTCTGAAAACATGACTCCCAATCCTGCATGTCTTCGACTTAACGCATCTGCCACTGCGTTACCCTTTCCCGGAGTATAGGCTATACCAAAATCATATGATGCCAAAAACTCTAGCCACCGTTGTTGCCGAAGATTCAAATCCTTTTGGGAGAAAAGATACTTCAACGACTTATGATCTGTGAACAACTCAAATCGAACTCCCAATAGATAATGTCTCCACATCTTCAGAGAAAAAACTATCGCCGCCAACTCCAAATCATGAGTCGGGTAATTCCTTTCATGCGGCTTCAGTTGTCGACTTGCATACGCAACAACTTTATCCCTCTGCATCGGCACTGCTCCAAGTCCAGTACGACACATGCGTCGGTGTAAACCACCATCTCATCATTCCCACTTGGAATAGTTAAAACAGGAGCACTTGTCAATCGCTCTTTCAGGATTCTGAAAGCTTGCTCACACTTATCTTCCCATCTGAACACTTGGTTCTACTTCATCAATCCTGTTAACGGTGCAGCTACCTTGGAAAAGTCTTTGATAAATCGACGATAATATCCTGCTAATCCAAGAAAACTTCTAACATCAGATGCACTCTTAGGTCTAACCCAATCCTGGATTGCTGCCACCTTAGCGGGATCAACCGCTATTCCACTTCCAGAGATAATATGGCCTAAGAACCTCACTTCACTCTTCCAGAAGTGACACTTCGAAAACTTAGCCTTCAGCTGATGTTTCCGTAAGATTTCCAAAACAATATGCAAGTGCGTCTTGTGCTCTTCCTCCGTTCTGGAATAAATCAAAATATCATCCACGAACACTAGCACGAACTTGTTCAACTGATCTCTGAACACTCTATTCATAAGATCCACAAAATATGCTGGCGCATTAGTCAATCCAAACGGCATTACCAGCCACTCAAAGAAACCGGATGGTGTCCTGAAAGCAGTCTTCGGCACACTATCCTTAGCCACTCTCAAATGGTGAAATGCCGTTGCCAAATCCATCTGAGAAAACACCTTAGCTTCGTGAAGCTGATCAAACAAGTCATCTATTCTCGGCAATGGATACTTGTTCTTCTTAGTCACCTTATTCAGCTCACGATAATCCAAACACAACCTCAGCGATCCATCCGCTTTGGTTACAAACACAACTGGTGCACCCCATTCGGACACACTACGCCGAATGAATCCTTTCTGTAAAAGATCATCAACTTGCACCCTCAACTCCTGCTTTTCCCTAGGCGCCATCCGCCTAAGAGGCATCACAACAGGTCTGGCTCCCTCAACTAGATCTATACGAAACTCGATCTCTCTATGCGGCGGTAACCCTTGGACCTCGTCAAAGACATCCTCAAATCCATTAGCGATTGGCAACGATGACAGTCCATCCCGGTGAACAACCAGCGAATACATGAAGCTCATGAAGACGCCTTCTTCATGCTTACATCGTATCACAACCTTTCGCCCCTCCACATTCTCGACTGTCACCTCCAACTTTTCACAATCAACCTTTGCCGCATACTTCCTAAGCCAATCCATACCCAAAATAATTTCGAACCCCGCAAAGTTCAGAACAAAACAATCACAAACAAAAGAGCAATCATGACTCGATACAATCAGACCACGGCATAGCATACACAAACAAGACGAACCCCCAACTGGATTAGTCACAACCAATGGCCTATCAATAATATTCGGTTCTAAACCCAACCGGCCTACAAGTTCATTACAAACAAAAGAATGCGACGCCCCAGTATCAAACAACACTCTAACTGGAACACCACAAATGGAGAGAGTACCCTGAACCACCACGCTCTTTCCCTTCTCTTCAGCGATAGGAGCTTTCGAAGATGATGGAACAGCCCCCAAAGCATAAGCTTGCACAATCTGCTTTTCCTTCCGCGGCTCTGGACAATTCCTCCTAACATGCCCCAGCTTGTCACAGTTGTGGCACTTTACCAGCACCTTCGGATTCTTGCAATCCCTGGAGAAATGGCCCTTATGCTGACAATTGAAGCAGGTCACTTCGCACTTCGGCTTCTTCTGGCCATCCTTACCCTTTTGTTGCTGCTGCTTCCTCTTCTTGTTTCCACCCTGCTGTGGTCTAGACTCCTCCTTGGTCACAGCAACAACAGATCCCTCTTTAGGAAACAGATTCTCATGCCTGAGAGTCTTCTCTACAAGCTTCTCAAATGGATCGTCCAAATAATCCACCAACTGCCTCCCAAGATAATTGTCCAAGCCTATCACAAACTTCTCATTCTTCTAATACGAAGATTCAATATACGACCGGGCATACTTGGAAAAAGCTTCAAACTCAGAAACATACTCAAGAACTGGTCTTCCACCTTGCTTGAGCTCCACAAACTTCTTAAACAGAACAGACTTCTGAGCCGTAGAAATGAACTTAGCTTCAAATCTGACTTGGAATTGCTCCCAAGTAATTTCTTCCTCTGGAGTATCAATGGTGATAGAGTTCCACCAATCAGAAGCTCTCCCTTGAAGCTGTCTTGATGCTAACTTCCTCTTAGTCGCATCCTCAATTCCCAAATCACTAAAGATCCTTCTACAAGCATCTATCCACCTCTGGACTTCAATGGTTGATTCTGTTCCCAAGAAAATCTTTCCTCCAAGAGCAGAATAATCCTTACACAACTTAGCAAAATCCACCGGCTTTGGAGTTTGAACTTGAACTCCAACATCCACCGATGGCCCCGGAGCTGGCATCCTTCTCATGATCGAAGTCATCATAGCTTCGAACATAGCAGCATAATCAGCAGCCCCCTCAGCAGCACGGCCTTCCCTAGCAGCTGGTCTCCCTCTTCGACTCATCCTTAATATCTATAAAAAGGAATGATTAGCACACCTAGAGAAACAACTGCATAAAGGACTCAAACTCTACTAAGCTACTATATTATATATAGTAATCATCCATCAAAATACAATTACGTCTCTCATACGTAGTTACGTCAGCGAGCGTTGGGTAAAATCGATTAACCAATGCTCTGATACCAAATGTGATGACCGCCCATGGCCCCTGCACCGAACCTGGAGATAGTGCGCTGTAAAGTGTGCCAGGCAACCATGGACGATTGCCAGGGTAAATTAAAACAGCAGAATCTATCGTATTACTCACAGCGCAAGGACAAAATACAATAGAATATATATATATATATAGTGAAGCTTCACAGAATAAAATCTCATCAATAAAACTTCATAATAGTTGAATACAAACATCTGAATAGTCAATACATCAAGCCTCACTACATAACACTCAGAGAATATACAAGCAGCGGAACATCCAGTACATATAGTAAGAAGATAATATGCAAGCCTCCAGCTCGTCTTCGACATCAGCACCGTGGAAAGCAAGAACAACACCTATCACCTGCTACCTAGTCTGCCCGTCCCAAAATGGACGAACAGCCCAAGGCAATAAGAGTTAAAACATAAAGCCTTGAGTCAGACAACAGTCTTAGTGAGCGGTAAATTAGCTAACAACATACCAAAAGAGCATAAAGGAAAAGGAATAGGAATACAACCCTCCCACTCCACCTCTTTCTACAGTGATAGCCCCCAGACACACACTAAGCAGAAGCAAACATAGCAAAGCATACAATTTAAAGTAAAGCAATTATCACTCGAGTCAAGGGCGATGTTTTCCCAGTACAAACCCCCAAGGCCTAAACCAAGATCAGATAAGCACCCAGAAAACACTGCTCTTGAGACCGAATGACGATACAACCAAACATCCATGACTCTGGCTATCACTGTTATCATTACTTCGATATCATCGTTAATTGAATGACCGGCTCATTATTTCATCCGTCCATCAAGGGCTAATGGAAACCCCGGTTCTAGACATGACTCCGCACGTCATCGTGACCCGTGCCTAGGACTATCGAATCTGCCCAGAGTACTTGACTACCAATCAGTAGCATTCAAGGACTATTGAATCTGCCCAACGTACTCTTGCTTTGAGCATGCTAGAACCTTCAACAACGATGAGATCTCAGCCTTCTAGTCATCCTCCTCGACGACTATTTCCATACTAGCTCAAGCGCCTCTCGATGAAACCATTATTCTCAAACTCGAACCATATCACCGAGTTATCAACATGCTTGGAATGATCCCGTCTGGATTAGACCAAGACTATCTCGTACTATGCTTCGCCTCATCATCATCATAGCAAAGCCTCATCTCAACATCATCATCAAATCTATCCATATGAGCTTCATCATCCGCTACATATGCCACGAGCAGCTTTTCCAATTCAAGAGCCTTTCCCTTAGCTTTTGAATCATCTTCGACCATCTTGTCTAAATCAAATCATCAATCATCTAATTCATAGCAATCAATTAAGTCAAACATTTAATCCAAGTAATCAAGCATTCAAATACGATCTAATGAACAATTATAACAATAATGGCAATTTCGTAAATAAAGAGTCTAAAGTCTAACAAGCATGAAAACATGAGCAATATCTTTATAATCTTGATGAATGAACTTGCATAGGTTAACATGTAGTAAAATGGATGTCAAATCATCATGAACAATGGATCTCTACTTAAGTTTACAAAGATGCATGAAAATCACTACTTTAACACCAAGTCAAACCAACGATCCGATATACTCCTTTGGATCCGTGTGAGAGATAATCACCACTCACCAAATCACCTAAACACCTCAAAAGCTACACACTTCAGATCTGGACAGCGAAGGATCTAACTCGATCTATCACAAATCCGCTTCAAACGATGAAGTCTCTCTTTGATGGATGAAGATCTTCAATCTAAGCTCTTGGATCTTCGATCTTGGATGGAAGGAAGTACTAAATCAAAGTGGAGAAAAGAAGTGAAGAAGTGTAGAACTCGAGCTCTCAAAATGGCAGCACTTCGTCGCTTCAAAATCCGGATCCCAAAAAGAGAGGAAATGGACGTGTATTTATAGGCTGGAAAAACTTAGGTCGTTCGCTCTGAATTAGGTCGTCCACGACCTAAGAAACCCTACGACCTAAAACTTCGACCTAACAGACCCAAGCCTATGCGCATCCATGCGACCTAACAAAACTCCACGACTTACGACCTAACGCATGCGCTTCTACGACCTAACACACCTGCGACCTAACACACACGCGACCTAACTATCTTAGCTAGGATACGACCTAACACCTTAGGTCGCTCACGACCTAACTACGCTAACTCGCTAACTCTTATACCGTTAGCTCTTAGGTCGTTAACCACTAGGTCGCTAACTACTGTAGGTTAGTAACCCTTAGGTCGCTAACTCCTATAGGTCGCTAACTCTTAGGTCGCCAACTCTTAGGTCGTTCACTCTAACTCCTATAGGTCGCTAACTACTAGGTCGTTAACTCGCTAACTCTCTTAGGTCGCTGCCTTTCCTTAAGTCACTCAAATCTTAGGTCGCCAACATCCTATAGGTCGCTCCAACCGACCTAACCTACCCCACGACCTAAGCCACCATACGACCCAACTCCTATACGACCTATCCCCAAAATCCTTAGGTCGCCAACTTCCTTAGGTCGCTCCACCTTCTTAGGTCGTCTACTCCGACCTAACTACTATATGACCTAGGACTTAGACTATGGATGACTTATCAACAATGCGCCCAAATGACAACTGTTTTACGATGTTTCGATCCGTAAAAATACGGGTCTTTACATTAATTGTTCGATTTATTTTGAATATTGATAAACCGTATAAATTGTTTATTCAAGGTTTAAAATTATGAAGGAAACATGCCGGAGTGGAAATGGATTTCAAAACATAAGGAAAGGTGAGTTAATCTCACTCATCTGGTTCATTTAAATTTAAATGGTTAAATTTAAACGTTTGATTGAATGATTGGATATGATATTATATATATATATATTGGTTGTTGATATTCCTGCATTATATAGAGGATGAGACCCTATGCGCCGCATAATAGCGGATGATAATATTTAAACCCATATACCGCGATATTCCACCTCGAAGTGGAATTGGTATTGTGCTAACGTCTTTGGATGCAGGGAAACAGGTTGGAGGGATCCAAGTGGATTCCTCAAAAGTATTTAAATTATTTGATATTTTGTGCTATGAATATTGATATCATATGATGATTTTATTGATGATTGAAATATTGGAAGAGATAGTTGGATTGAATATCTAAGTATAATGAGTTATTAAACTCTATAGAATTGGATTTTTTTTGGAAAGAAATAAAAGAGTAAAATTTAAGTAAAATAATTCTAGTGAATTTGAATAAATTAAATAATGAATTGAAAAAGAAATAAAGGAAATTTCAAAACTCTAACAAATATGGAAAAAGGGAATTTTGAATTAACAGGGAAATAATAAATTTTAAACTAAAGCGATATTATCTAAAAGAATAAAAGAATAAAAGAATTTATTTTTAATTTCAAGGATTAAATTTAATTAAAGGATAAATAAGGAGTTTTGGAAATTTGAAATTTGATATTTTAGTTAAAAGTGTTCTAACTCAGAATAAAGAAATTAAAATCTGGAAGTTAATGTGATTTGAAAGAAATGAAGTAAGTAAGTAAATTTATTTCAAGAGAAGTAAATTGAAAATAAATTGGAAATTGATTTAAGTGTTTGGAATTGAAATTTAAAGAGAAGTGAGATTTTGGAATTTATAAAATGGGTTTATAGAGTAAAATAAAATATCAGTGGATATTTGAAAAATATAAATTCAAGGTGGGAATTTATAAAGGGATATGGATTGGTTTAAAAATAAATGTTGATTTATTTTTAAAAGATGGGAAAGAGAACTGTATTTCTCTGGATAGCCAAGTACGTTTTCAAAGAAATTTTAAATATTCGTTAAAAGTTTTAATGTTGTTTTAAACCGCATGTTTTAGAAAATTTATTATTTGTAAATATTAAATTCTAAAGTAAGTGTTTATGTTCAAATATATCATTATAGTACTTATAAATAAGTGACTTGGTATTATGTTTTAAAAAGAGAAAATTTAGTTTATATTTTATAAAGTGGTTTTATTTAAAATATCCTTAAATTATATATTATAATTAAGTATTAAAGTAGTTTTAATTTCAATGTTATAAAGTATATTTTGTAATAAAGTGCCTTTAAATTTATTTTAAAATCTAAAAGTATTTTGTACTTGGTGATTCAGAGGAAATAAATATTTGAGATATGTATTCCGTAAGAGGAAATTGTTTTGAACTGTTTTCAAAGGGGTTTGAAAATAGAAATATATCTTGCGAAGATATTTGAGGTTAATAAATAATTTGGAAAATTATTTATTGTTTGATGGATGTTTGTGAATGTTAATTGATAGTTAAATAACCGACTATCAATATTGGCCAATGCGCTGATCGTTTCGAAGAGACCGGGATCGAGATTAATTTCTCAAAAACCACTTCGATCCGGTTTGTTCGTTTCGTGTGGAAATGGTTTCGGAGTCGAAGATGGAGTATTGAAGTGCAAGGGCTAGTCGCTACTAATCCTGAGGGTATTTCCAAAATGGATGTAGTAGGAGTAGTGCCTTCGGTTCTGTTCGAACCCGGGACGGACTTGTATGGAAGAATGCTTTCGATACATCGTCATGTGGACGATGGGCATTCTAAGGGATATGTTCTATAAAGGTAACGCTTAGCCTCGAGCCTCATCAACCAGGAATGACTGAAAATCAGGGGATATGCAGCAAGGCTTCGTGGGTAGGCCCCACTTGAGAGTAAGGTCATCCCTGTCTAGATGTCCCTTTTATTTCGGCTTAGTGGTGCGGTTGCTGATCATAACGATTTTACTCGGAATTATCCAGTAAGGGATGATTCCGGCCTTGTGTTGCAGGGGAGCGGGCGTACTCCTCGGTACTGTGATCTAGGCCACGTACTGTGATAGATGGTACCCCAGTGCCTAGTCAATGATGGAAATCCATCCTTCCTATGTGCCTTTACGGTTTTGTTTGTATTACCCACGATTGTGGCTAGTATGCTGGAATTTAATAGATGTAACAATTTTAGCTATTTGAATAAGTATTTGTATATAGACACTATTATAATATCAGAGGATTTTGATAAAAAGTGTTCTGGCTATCGTAAGGTAAAAACCTGACATGTTTATTTGTGGCGTGGTCTTATGAGAAGCTTTTGTTTTCAAAGGGTTTGGAAAACTTTAATAATCCAATTGAGTGTGTTTTCTTATGCTGGTTTTCCATACTGACTCGGGTGTTATTTTATTATAATGCTCGGGTCAGACCGAGTATTATAGGATACAGGGTATGATGCTGTGGAGCTTAGGGATGAGCTGGATGGCGTGACGTATCTACAATACTTGTTTATATATATATTCCGCTGTGTTGATTGCTGTACTCTGTTATATTGAGGACATGATATGATTATTGTCCAGCTGTATGTATGTGTACTCTGATGTATACTCTGATGATGTATTGTATAAACAGATATAGTTTGATTTATGTAAAGATCTGTTATTGTCTATTATATTTTATTCCGCTGCGATGGTTAGATTCTGATATTGTTTATACTTTCTTCTTCTACCTCTTCTTCTTTAACCCTAATCCTTCGTACTTCCGTTCTCTTTGAGTTGTTCTGATAGAGATTAATGTTAATAAAAGGGGTATGGAACTGCGGGTCGTTACAGTTTCATCTTTTCTTTTCCTTTTCTTTTCCCCTTTACCTCCCTTTTCCTTCTTTCTTCTTCCTTCTTCTTCAAACCAACTCCAAATCTAATCATTATTTTTCTTAAACCGAAGAGAATTGAATAAGAAAGAACCTCATGTTTATTAATTTTCAAAATTTGAGAATAGTCATGCCAAATTCAATTTTTTAACCTAAATCATTTTCTATCCCAAACATTGATTCTGAAAATGCTTCCTCTTTATCAAGCCATAACTTCCTCACAACAAATTCAAAATTCGACGATTCATTTTTTTTAAACCATATAGAACCGAATAAGGAAGAACTTTCATTCAGACCACTTTTTCAATTTCATGATCCAAACTGGTCAAAAACCCATGAAAAGTCGACCTATTTTTTGATCCAGTTTGATTGAAAGAGCGGTTGTTTTAACTTCGAGGTTAAGATGAGTTTTTATAATTCACGACTTATATATATTCTTATGCAATTAAACTTAAATTCTAGTTGATTGAACTGAATGTTAATCGAATGATTGCTATCATATTTGGGTAACTAAATTGAATCTGAATTAAATTGAATCGCATTTAGTTGAATTCCATATTGAATTGAATTTATGTAAATTAAATTGAATTTCGTATTGAACTGGAATGGATTTATTTGAATATTTTTGTCATACTCGATAATTAAGTTGACAGTGGAATATGAAATTTAAGTGTATGAACTAGAGATATATTGATTGGAATCTGAACTAAAAGAAGTTGATAGATAATTTGAAATTTTAAATTGATAATGAAATTAATTATCTTCGCTAGTCAAACACCCAATATGAGATAACTAATGACTTTTGTAATATGGATTGACTTGAATCTTGATGTTATGTGTGACCCTATTGATTATTATAATGGTTGATATTATGTTAATATTGTTGATTATTGATTGTGATTTATTGTGATATGTAGTTGTCATATATCGTAATTGTAATTGAACACCAGGACTAAGAAATAGATTGGAATAATATATACATATGGCATTAAATATAGGTTGAAATTATATATACCTAGTAATTGAAATTATAAAATGTTTACTTGGCCTAATATTGAAAATTAACTAACGAGCACCGAACTTGTTTAAATAAAGTTGTTTTAATAATTTAATTTTGAATTATAAATTTTGAATTACAAAGTTGACACTGAATTATAGTTGAATCTATTTAAATTGAATTATTTCAAGGTTTAAAATTTGAAATTAAAGATCTGAATGTATTTAAAATGAGATTGGAATTAAATTTGTTTTATAGAATTTGAAGCTTAAAATTGTTCTAATTGAAATTATTGTACATTTATGGAATGATTTGGATTTACTTACATAAGAATATATATAGTCCTGACTTGAGTGTATTGTTTTCTTTTATGCTCGGGTCAGCTTGATTATTTCAGTGTTTCAAAGATTTATTTCTTGAAGATAAAGACAAAGTCTAAAGATCGTATTTACTACTATTATTCGGTTGCAGTTTTGATATTCTATTGATTGTATAACTCTGATATTAGTGTAAATAGTAATCATGTATATTGTAAAACAGCTTCTTGAACTATTTATTTTGTTATTATATTTTATTTCTTCCGCCGTAAGATTTTTTTTCGTTTTATTTTATTTTCTTTTAAACCTCATTGATAATCCGTCACTTTTGGCTGTTTGAGTTAGACATGTGTGGTTTACTGTCAACTTGAATCGTCCAAAATGGCGGGTCGTCATAATTAGTATCAGAGCTTTGGTTTAGCGAATATCTATGCCTTCTGGGGTAAACTCATTAGAGATAAGGTTAGTAATACCCTTGAATGAGTTTGAGAGTATATGTGTGTGTGTATCAGAGAGAGTATTTGTTAGTGTTAGAAAAATGGTTTATATTGTTTTGAGATGAAATAATTTTTTCCTAAGATTATATTTTATATATAAAGGAATAATTTTAATAACTAATATAGTTATTTATGGTGTATTTGTTTGTTAGAAAATGATAATATCTAGTTATTATCATTTATTATTTGATTTGCTGTGTTAAGTCATTTTACAAGCAATGACTATTATTGTTGATTTGAATTTTAAAAAAAAAACACTAGTTAATAATGGTACATAAAAGAAAATAAGTGAATGATTATCTGAACTTGATTTATAATATAGTCAATAAATAAAAAGGATTTAACTAAAATGAGAACTTGAATCCCAGTGTTTAGGAAATTGGTTTTCTTAGATTTTCTAATAATGGTAGTATTATTTAAAAGTAAACAATTGAGAAATTATTTATGAGATTGATACGTAATACTTAGTAATATTTACAAAATATTTGTTACTGTTTTAACAAATGATTTTGAATACATCTTAAAGGCATGAAATAAAAAGCACTGAGCTCACTTTTGTCACTAGAAAATGATTCTGGTGATGACTACAACATCGTCAGCGTTTATGTTCAAATTCCAAAGTGGCGGAGGCTACTATAGTAGCTATGCTACAAAATTGTCATGTAAAATGGTTTTTGACTTAAAATTTAAAAGTATGATTAGATATAGAAGGATTATAAATATATTTTATTTTGGAATGATTTGAAATGAAAACACATATATGGTTCTTGTAACGACCCAGAATTTATGTTATTTGGAATTAGTTTATTTAATTGATTTTTAATATTGAAAAATTAATTTTATAGACTAAGTAATTTGAATTTCAAATATAGCGATTTATTTGATAATTTAATTGTTAAATTTAATAATTCAAATTGGTTAATTAATGGAATCTTGAGTTCTAAGTTAGATAAAAATCATTTTAAAGCCTTATTAAATTCTATTAATAAGGATGAATATAATAAAATTTTTAAATTGATTCAAATGTGATTTGGATAAATTTTAAAAGTACTCATTTTAATTAACGAGTGAAAACAGCCTTCTGAGGCACAGTCTCATATTTCGACGAAACCAGTGTCATTGGGTCCGTAATAATGAATTTTAATACATCATCAAATTTCGTAGCGATTAGACGTATCGTTGGGTCATATGGGATAGAAACGCATTGAAATTAATATTGAAAATTTAATATTATAATTGGGTTCAAAAAGCTATCTTCTCCATACCATCAAATTGGGGCTCGAGACTAGTTCCATTGCGTTCAGAATAGGAGTATAACATTAAAAATGCCAAGTGGCACGCCTCGATCGAGGTTTGAAATAAAATATCCAGATATTTTAGAATTATATATATAATCTTCATTCACATCAGCTCACAAAAACTTACACTTAGTGTAACACCCCGATATTTTATGGGAAATATAATTAAAAAGAAATTAAAAGCGTATTTGGTACAGTGGTAAAGGCACATGTTGACTTCCATAGTGACCAGGGATCAAGTCCCGTTGTCGCCTAAAATCTGGAGCGATGTTTTCTTAGCTAGTTCGTTTCCAGCGATTTTCCTACGTATTTCAGCGTTGTTTCTAACATGTGGTGGCTTCTCATTCGCTCTAGTGATATAATAAGATGAGATGGCTAAATTTTATTGGTTGAGTAATGTGTATGGGCTAGAATGGATAACCATTAAGTGCATGAAAGAACCAAATTTAATCTAAAATAATCTAATGGATTATATTCACTCAAACAATCTATATATAAACCATCTAACCTAAACCTAATCTCTTACTTAGTCGTCGCCATAATTCTACTGTACAATTAGTGTGTATTATTCTTCCTCCTTTTCTCTACTAAATAAAATAATCTCTTCGAAATTAAATTATCTATATATATTCAAGCAATTTGGGGAATTTAAAAGAATAAAAGGGAGAAAGATTAAAGCAAAGCTTTTTCAAATTTGTACAAGCTTAAGTGCCAAGTGAGTGGGAATTAATATGAAATAGAAAAATAAAACAGTTCAATTTCAGTTCTTTTCTGGCACGTTAATATGAATTAATTTGTGTTATTAATTGAGAATAGATGTAAATTATTGCAACTTCTTCTTCTTCTTCCACTTCGTCAATCAAATTCATGTTTGGTTTAAAATATGGGACATATAAATTGTATATTCACGTTTTATGGCATAAATAAGATTGAAATTTATGTAAATTATTGTATCTTCTTCTTCTTCCACTTCTCAATTCAAATTCATGTTTGGGTTAAAATTTAAAACAAACAAATTGTTATTCATGTTTCATGGCGTAAATATGATTGGTTTAATAAAATTGAATTAGAATTTTTATTCAATTTTTCATGGTAGAACATGTTAGTTGAATAAATTCAGAATATGTTACTTGAATAAAATTATGGTTTTGATTGATATAATTACATAATTTTGAATATGGTTTTGGAACAAAATTGGGAAGTCTAATTGGCATAATTGTTTGTTTCATATGTAGCCTAAAAATGTAAAAGTGGAATTTTGTGTAATTAAATGGTTTGTGGCTATTAGATATAAAATTTGTACAGATTAAATCTCTAAAAGGAGAACGTAAATTAGGGTGGAAAAAAAATGTAAATTAAATGGGCCCTAAAGGTAAGTGTAAGTCTTTAACAAAATTGCATAAAAATTACCGACAAACTATATGGACTGAACGGATGTGAAATTAAAATACCATTTATGTAAGAAAAAGGAAATCTGTGAAATAACCAAATCGGATGTAAAAATGGCCTAAAGCAGATTAATGGAAATAAACAGTATGTAAAATGTATTGGTAAAATTAATTAATCTGAAAGTGATTTGGTAGGCAGACCTTGTAAAGGTCTGGATAGGTGTTTCATGCTGTTAAGACCAAAATATAGTTTTGGCTGTACATACTAGGAGCGGGAAGTAGGTTCGCAAGGATGTTTGTTACCTTTCATAGGTTGCTAGTATATAGGATAGGTAGCATCCGCAATCGTAGGCTTCTTTAGGCAGATCGACGCGGACGGAACATGACAAGTGTGCTCCGACGTAGGGTTTTTTAGGCAGATCGTTGGAGGATTTTGCACAGTAGACCCAGCTACGAGCGCTCTTTCGGAGGACCGACACTTTGGATAGGGACAAGTCCACATCGATGACCGAGGAGACATGAGGATAGGAGTCCAGTTTGGTAGAGCCTGAGCGCAACTTCGAGGTCCTAGGAGGTTGTTTGAGTCGGTGTCGGTTAGACGTAAGAGGCATTTACTCACAGTGCACGGTTGAAGAGCATGACTTTCATCCTGTATCACGTGGATAGGTAAGGATAGAAGGTCTGACAGGCCTATTGACGTTTAGTATTACTGCATGGTTGACTTCCCTAGAGTGACCATTGACTTTGGCTTCTTAGGAACTGTATCTAAGAAGGATTCAATCTATTATATTATTTGCCCTTTGCGATATCCGGGGAAGACCTAGAATTAAACTGTTTTATTCTTTCTGCTTCATTTTATTTCTCATTCACCAGACTTTATGTTTGACCTATTCCTATTTTTCCTATTTTCCACAAATCACAGGAGGGTAGGTCTAGATTGCAGTTCTTTGCAGCTTGGAGGGTTATTGGAGCAGTTGTTATCTTCAGCTTTTGTTTCTTTTGTTTTATGTACTTCTTTTCTCTTTTCCATACTTTACTCTATATATGGGGACCTATATTATGAACTTTGTAATGTTTTATGTTTTGGTAGAGACTACTTGGTACTTTTGGTTTTAAAAATAAATTTGGGATAATGTTGTTTTTAATGAAGCTGTTTTACTGTTAATTTATAATTAGTGAAAGTTTTCTTCCGCTGTAATAATTTAATCATTTTATGTTGTTGCCTTATTCTCTGTGCTATCTTATGGATTTTTATTTCACCCGACCACACGTGCTTCTAGTAATGTTCGATTTTCGGGGTGCCTAGAGGTGCGGGGTGTCACGGTTGGTATTAGAGCTGAGGTTTCGTTAATCCTAAAAATATTTTAAAAAATATAAAGGTTTTTGAATATTTTTTAAAGGATATTCCAAATAATACTTTTAAAAGTATATGTATAAATTTTGGAAAGAAAAGAAATTTTAGAAATGGGTCCCTCATATCTCTTCCTCCCTATCTATTGAACTATTTGTGGATTACCTAATCCCATCTTTTTAATATCCACAGATAGAAATGTCTGAACTACAAGATATCCCCGAAGTTCCAGGCCTTAATATGCCTGCTTAGTTCAGACGTTATTTGCAGGCTACTGCCTGAGCAGAGCCACTAGCTAGGGATGCTGCTCCGGTGGAAGGGGCTCCAGCCCGTCCGCCCAACAATCCCGATTTTCCCAAGTTATGCAAGGACTACACTAGATTAGGAGGCAAGCCATTTCTTGGCACTGTGTCATATACTGAGGCGAGAGCTTGGATCCGTAGTTGTGAGCGGATATTTGGACTTATGGGATTGGAGGACTTGGCTCAGAGGCAGTTGGCTTCATGGCAGTTGCAGGGAGAGGCTCTTTTTGGTGAGAGATTGTGGAGGCTGAGGTTGATAATTTGACTTGGGTGGATTTTCGTACTAGGTTCGAGAGGAAATTCTTATCGCATGCTGAAGAGGGAGTGCAGCTAGAGAAATTTATATAGCTCAAGCAAGGGGATATGACAGTTAAGGGATATGTTAGTCAGTTCAATGAGCTTGCCAAATTTGGTCTAGACCTGATCAATACTCCTCACAAGAAGGCGTTGAAGTTCACTAAGGGTTTGAGTCAGCCACTGCAGAGTTTGGCAGTGAGCCACATTCCGATTGGAGCCACTATTGAGGGATTGGTAGGGATGGCTTTACTTGCTGACACTGAGAAGAAAAGAGATGTGGCGCAAAAGAGCGATGGGAAGAAGCGGTGGAAAGGAAAGAGGAGAGGAGGAGGAAGGTCAGGTGGAAAAAGGAAAGTTCCAAGGAAGGACTGGAAGTGCAATACTTGTGGAAACCAGGTCATCTTGCTAAGGATTGTAGAGGGGCAGGAGAGCGACCGAGACTGAGGTGCTATCTTTGCGATCAAGTGGGGAATATGAAAAAGGACTATCCGTCGAAGCCCAAGGATGGTTCACAGACACCTTCACAGCCTGCTCAGACTTATGCTTTAGAGGCAGCTCCTTCCTCTTGTACTCGTTCGGTTGTGGACAAGGGAAAGAAGGTGATCATCGAAGGTGTGTTATCTATCTCTGATTTTTCTGTTCATACCCTATTTGATTCTCGAGCTTCGCACTCTTTTATATCTAGTACTCTGGTAGAGATTCTTGGTCTTGATGCTTGCTTAGTGACCGACCCAGTAGTAGTATCAAATCCCATAGGAGGATCGGCCTATTTGTCCATGTTATGTCGGGATTTGAAATTTTTTATTTTAGGGGTTGAGTTTGACTGTAGTGCCTTTGTATTGGGATTTTCCGGGTTCGGGTTGATTCTTGGTATGGATTGGCTATCCATGTATGGTGTTGTTCTTGATTGCGATAAGAGAGTAGTGAGGTTAGGTTCTTGTAGTGGATGTACCTTGGAGGTATCTTGTGACCCTAAAGGATCAGTCATGTTGAGCTACCATTATTCTCTAGACTTATCGCCCGATAGTTTGAGTTTGGTACCCGTTGTTAGAAACATTCCAGATGTATTAGAGGAGGTTGCTGGCCTTCCACCTCGAAGAGAGATCGAGTTCAAGATTTATCTTGTCGATAATGCCAAACCGGTTGCTTTACCAGTAAGGCATATGGCTCCTAAGGAACGTCGTGAGTTGAGCAAGCAGATTGGAGAGCTTTTGGAGAAGGGCGTCATTCGTAGAAGCATTTCTGAGTGGGGCGCACCCGTCGTCTTTGCCACTAAGGCGGATGGCTCTCTCAGGGTTTGCGTGGATTATAGGGAGCTTAATAAGCTAACGAAGAAGAATCGTTATCCTCTTCCCCATATAGACGATCTCTTCGACCAGCTTGTAGGAGCCAAGGTATTTTCGCAGCTCGATTTGGCCACGGGATTTCATCAGTTGCGTGTGGTAGAGGATAGCATCGAGAAGACTACATTTAGGACTCCTAATGGGTTATTTGAGTGGTTAGTCATGGCATTTGGGCTAACCAATACTCCGACATATTTTGTGGACCTGATGAATCGAGTATTTCATGAATCATTGAACATGTTTGTGGTGGTGTTCGTCGACGACATTTTGGTTTATTCGCGAAGTAAGGAGGAGCATGCTGTTCACTTGGAAGAAGTGCTTAGGACCCTACGAGCATATAAGTTGAAGGTGAAGTTCTCCAAGTGCCACTTTTGGAGGGATAAGGTTCGCTTTTTGGGACATCGTTTCGGAGGATGGACTTGTTGTAGATCCGGCGAAAGTGGTAGCAGTACAGGATTGGAAGACCCCTAAAAATGCCATGGACATAAGGAGTTTCCTTGGTCTTGCGGCCTACTATAGGAAGTTCATTAAGGACTTCGCTAGGATATCTACCCGCGTTACCAAGAAGAACTCAGCTTTATTTTGGGATGCCAAGTGTGAGGATGCCTTTGGTTGATTGAAGGAAGCTTTGACTACCACGACCGTATTGGTATTACCGGATGGAACCAAGCCTTTCTATGTTTATATGGATGCTTGTGGTACGGGGCTAGGGGCAGTTCTGATGCAAGAGGGTAGGGTAGTGTGTTATGCGAGTAGACAGTTGAAAACGCATGAGAAGAACTACCTGACGCATACAAGGTTTTAAATCTCGGATTTCGGTCACGTCTCGTCTCGAAGAATTTAGATAGCTTATCTCGTATCGGGTGAGATCTCGAACGAGATGAGTGCATCTCGGTCGTCCATCTCGGATTTACATCTCGGTTTCTAAAATTCATTTCGGTGTTATCTCGGAGTATATGTCATGTCGAAAATTAGTTTTCATACACCTAAATTTATAATACTAGTCACTACCTTAAGGAAAACACTATGCACTTACCTTGAATATATCACACGCTTATCATTAGTAATTTAGTATGGAAAAATATCACTTGTATCATGTAAAATAAACAAATAACTAGATTTAATGAATAATGTGCAATATAATATCATATGAGATAAAGTGGACAAGAAACAAACCATAACATATGCACCTTTACTTTGTTTGATCATTCACTTAACTTTCCTACACAATATAATGTCTCATTTCTACCATTTATGATTTATACTGCTGCAAGGGAAATCTTAATTTTATAACTTCAAATACAAAAGTCTACAAGTAGAATTAAGATATTCTATGTCTGATTATAGTATTTAAGTATTAGCAAACAAAATCTCATTAAGCAACTAATAGCATAGATATTTCAAACAAACGTAGAAAATAGCATACATAGTACAAACAATTTCAAACATTTAGTAATATTATAAGAAAAGCAAAAAAATGATGTACAAATGAACATGTAATCATCAAATGAAATTAATAGATGAAAGAGAATTCCTTTATTGCTTTAAAATAAGCCTTGAGGAAAAAACTTATAGCAGCAAAGACTAAATGAAATCAAATTGGGAATCCATTTAGAACATAAAGTTAAATAAGTGAAGCCCAAAATTTATAATCGCAAAAAAATAGGGTTAGGAAAAAAACACAAGAAAGTGTCGAAAAAAGAAATCGGATGTAAATTAATTTGGATCAGAAACCTAAAAGAAAATCATAAAGTGAAATACTTACCATAATCGATGTAGATTTTATCATCTTCTTACACTCGTCACTGCCGTAAAATAAGAGACGAAGATTAAATGAGATTTATATAAGAAATAAGGGTTAAAAAAAAGTACAATTAAGAAGGCTTAAATTAAGGTAAAGGATGAGCTAGCCCAATACGGAAAAAGAGTTGATTTTTTCCAAAATTCAAAAATTCGGCCGATATCTCGCTGTTAAATCTCGTCCGAGATACCGGACGAGATACTGAAATCTCGTCCGAGATTTGGGTCAGACGAGATTCAAACGAAATTAGTTGTTTCGAATCGCCCAGGCTTGAAAACGAGATCTCGACCGAGATGAGCGAGATTTAAAACATTGGACGCATAAACTTGAGTTGGCAGCTATACTTTGTGCTCTCAAGCCTTGGAGGCACTATCTCTTTGGAGAAAGATTTGAGCTTTTCATGGATCATATGTCTATGAAGTATTTATTCTCTCAGAAAGACTTTAATTTGAGACAATAAAGATGGATGGAGTTTTTAGCCTCTTATGACTTTGAGATTTCCTATACTCCTGGCAAGGGTAATGTAGTGGCAGATGTGTTAAGTAGACGCAAAGTGGTTTTAAGTCCTCTGTTTTTGGAATGGAAACATTTGGATTACATTGCTACCTTTGATTTTAGACCTCCATCGGATTTAACTCCGGGATTGTTAGCATCCCTCGACGTCCAGCCTACTTTGAAGGAGTAGATTGGAGCAAGGCAAGGTGAGAACAAAGAGTTAAAGGACATTTTAGATAAGCCTGGTAGAGGACAGTTATCACACCATCTTAGGCGCTATACCATGGACACTAAGGGATGGCTTAGAAGGGATGGTAGACTTTGTGTTCCCCGTAGTGAGGATTTAGTAGATGCGATGTTGGCCGAGTCACATCATTCTAGGATGACAGTGCACCCCGGTGGTGATAAGTTGTACCGAGATATGAAGAGGGTATTTTATTGGCCCGGAATCAAGAAGAGGGTAGCAGAGTATGTATCGAAGTGCATCACTTGCCAAAGGGTAAAGGCGGAACAAAAGAAGCCCGGAGGACTATTGCAGCCATTGGATATTCCATTATGGAAATGGGAGAGCGTCTATATGGACTTCATGGATGGATTACCAAGGTCACAGAGAGGGAACATGAGCATTTGGGTCATTGTTAATAGACTAAAGAAGAGCGCTCATTTTATACCCATTAAGAGTAATAGGGCGGCAGCTTCTTTAGCGACTCTTTATGTAAGGGTGATAGTTAGGCTTCATAAAGTTCCCGCTAGCATTGTGAGCGATAGGGATCCAATATTCACCAGCGAGTTTTGGAGGAGTCTTCAGCAAGCCTTGGGAACGGAACTGAATCTAAGCATGGCATATCATCCTCAAACAGATGGATAGACTGATAGGTTAAATAGGGTTTTGGAAGATTAGTTTAGATTGTGTATCATTGACTTCGGAGGATCTTGGGAAGACCACCTACCTTTGGTGGAGTTCGCGGATAATAATAGTTATCAAGCAAGCATTGGGATGGCACCATTCGAGGCCCTCTATGGAAGACCATGTAGATCACCAGCCTGTTGGTGGGATACCACAGATAGGATCTTTCTTGGACCAGACTTGGTGAGGGAAACATCCGAGAAGGTGGATTTGGTTCGCAAGAGGTTGAAGACTGCACAAGATAAACAATCATATGCCGACAGAAGACGTTTGGATTTGGAGTTTAAGGTTGGAGATATGGTTTTTGTCAAGGTTTCTCCTCTGAGAAACGATATGAGATTTGGATCAATGGGTAAGTTGGCAGTGGGATTTGTAGGACCCTTCCCTACTACCGCACAGATTGGAAAAGTGGCATATGGAGTTGATCTTCCAGATTAGTTGGCAGGAGTTCACGATGTTTTTCATGTTTCGCATCTGAGAAAGTGTTTACAGGATTCTGCAGTAGTAGTTGAACCCGATCAGCTAAGGGAAGTGGGGGTAGAGTGCGAACCACTTGTGCGTCGTACACCTACCCGTATATTGAAACACGACGTCAAGAGATTACGCAACAAGGAAGTTCGTTTAGTGAAGGTTCATTGGGGAGACGACTCCAAGGAGTGCACATGGGAATCTAAGGAAAGCATTCAAACTTCTTTTCCTTTTCTATTTGAAGGTACCTATCTTTGATCTTTCCTTAGGGTCTTTTCGATATCTTTAGGTGAAACCTATGGATGGTAGCTTGGTTGTAAACATGTCATTGGGGCATGTTATGTTTGATGGATGAAAATGATTGCAAGTTGATGCCAATGTTTTCAAATGGATGCATTGCACGCACTAGATAGATATTTATTAGGATAATCGGCCAACTAAGTACACACACCAGCATATGCGTGCCTGTTATCTATTGCATTTGCACATGGTTGTATATATATATCTGTGTGTGTGTGTGTTTGTGTGTGTGTGTATAAATGGATGTTGCATATGGATGGTGCATTTGGGTGAATGATTGAAACATACATATAGAATTATAAATTATACTAGGCTGTGCAGTTAAAGCGCCCAGTAGATTCAATGCGGCGGAGGTACAAAAAGTCATAGCGGGGATATAGCGAGGATATAGCGGGATATAGCGGATGACTCTAAAATAGCATATAAAACTCGTATTTATTGTTTTTACAGATATATAAATGTTAATTAAATGAAAATTTAACATTTAATTGAATCATAATTAATACATAAATAATTTGAAATAAAAACATGTGCGAATATACTATAAATAAACGTAAAACTATTATATAAAGTAATTGAATTTAGTAGAATATTAGAGCATTTTCATTTCTGAAAATATATTAAAAATTCAATTAAATAAATCAATTTCATAATTTTTATAATGTATAAATGTTATTTTTCAATTCATTTCTTTTAAAGAAGATATAGCGGAAGCAGCAGAATATAGCGGGAATAACGGGATATAGCGGAAATAGCGGGGATTAAAGCGGAAAGGCTATATTTGGGGCTATATGAAAAAATCGTAGCGGTAGAAATCCGCTACGAGATATAGCAGGGTTATAGCGGGGTAGTAGCGGGGCATTAACTGCACAGATACTAGGGTAATTGCATACATTTGGTTGCATGGCATAAGCATACCTGCATTATAGGAGTTCAACTGAATCAGTAGATCGACTACCTTTTCGCATTAGGTAAGTTCATATGCATTTCCCTTTGCATAAATCATTAATTGCATTAGTTAAAATAAGGACGATGGTAGAAATGGATGATGGTTGAGTAGATGGATGTAGCTCTTGGAAGCTGGTTGTTAATTACGTTCTTCCATCTTTGGAGATTTCAGGGATGAAATCCTTTAGGGGGGAGAATGTAGCACCCCGATATTTTATGGGAAATATAATTAAAAAGAAATTAAAAGCGCATTTGGTACAGTGGTAAAGGCCCATGTTGACTTCCTTAATGACCAAGGATCAAGTCCCGTTGTTGCCCAAAATCTAGAGCGATGTTTTTTAGCTGGTTCGTTTCCAACGATTTTCCAACGTATTTCAATGTTCTTTCTGACATATGGCGGATTCCCATTCACTTATGTGATGTAATAGGATGAGATGGCTAAATTTTTTTGGTTGAGTGATGTGAATGGGCTTGATTGGATAACCATTAAGTGTATGAAAGAACCGAATTTAATCTAAAATAATCTAATGGATTATATTTACTCAAACAATCTATAGATAAACCATCTAACCTAAACCTAATCTCTTATTCAGCCGTCGCCAAATTCTACAGTAAAATTAATGTGTATTATTCTTCCTCCTTTTCTCTACTAAATAAACAAATCTTTTCCAAATTAAATTATCTATATATATATTCAAGCAATTTGGGGAATTTAGAAGAATCAAAGGGAGAAAGATTAAAGCAAAGCTTTTTCAAATTTATACAAGCTCAAGTGCTAGGTGAGTTTGAATTAATATGAAATAGTAAAATTAAGTAGTTCAATTTCAGTTCTTTTCTGGCACATTAATATGAATTAATTTATGTTATTAGTTGAGAATAGATGTAAATTATTGCAACCGCTAGTAGATCCATAATCAAAAAAGTTTTTGTGATTGTTCCAAAAGAAATGAAATAAAAGATACGGTAGAACTAGGATAGTTATTGTATGAGGTCTACCCAATGCTAGATGCAGATAAACAAAAACAAGTCTTTTTTTATGAGAACCTAATAAACTTATCTTATTAACTATCCTTTCTTCCATTTCCTATTACTATGTTAATAGGATTTGGACTTCTACTTATTCCTGCAGCAACAAAAAATATTCGACGTACTATTTTTGTTTTGGGATGATAGGGAAACAAGAACAAAAGGAAAGATAAAACTACTTCTTCTTCCACTTCTCACATCTAATTCATGTTTGGTTTAAAATATGGGACGTATAAATTGTCTATTCACATTTTATGGCATAAATAAGATTGAAATTTATGTAAATTATTGTATCTTCTTCCACTTCTCAATTCTAATTCATGTTTGGGTTGAAATTTGGAAGAAATAAATTGTTATTCACGTTTCATGGCATAAATAAGATTGGTTTAATTAAATTGAATTAGAATTGTTATTCAATTTCTAATGGTAAAACAGGTTAGTTGAATAAATTCAGAATATGTTACTTGAATAAAATTATGTTTTGATTGATATAGTCACATAATTTTGAATATGGTTTTGGAACAAAATTGGGAAGTCTAATTGGCATAATTGTTTGTTTCATATGTGGCCTAAAAATGTAAAAGTGGAATTTTTGTAGTAATATGGTTTGTGGCTATTGGATAAAAAATTTGTATAGATTACACCTCTAAAAGGAGAACGTAAATTAGGGTGGAAAAAAATTTAAATTTAATGGACCCTAAAAGTTAGTGTAAATATGTAACAAAATGGCCTAAAAATACAGACAAACCATACGGACTGAACGGACGTGAAATGGAAATACCATTTATGTAAGAAAAAAGGGAAATTGTGAAATAACAAAACCAGATGTGAAAATGGCCTAAAGCAGATTAATGGAAATAAACAGTACGTAAACTATAATGGTAAAATTAATAAATTTGGAAGCGATTTGGTAGGCAGACCTTGTAAAGGTCTGGATAGGTGTTTCATGCAGTTAAGACTAAAAAATATAGTTTTGGCTTTACGTACTAGGAGTGGGCAAGTAGGTTCGCAATGATGTTTGTTACCTTTCATAGATTGCTAGTACGTAAGATAGATAGCATCCGCAATCATATAGGCTTCTTCAGGCAGATCGATGCGGACGGAACATGACAAGTGTTCTCCGACGTAGGCTTCTTTAAGCAGACCGTTGGAGGATTTTGCGTAGCCGACCCAGCTGCGGGCGCTCTTTCGGAGGACCGACACTTTGGAAATGGGAAAGTTTACATTGGTGACCGAGGAGACAAGAGGATATGAGTCCAGTTTGTAGGATCTTGATCGCAACTTCGGGGTCATACGAGGTTGTTTGAGTCGGCGCCGGTCAGACGTAAGAGGCATTTAGTCAGAGTGCACGGGTGAAGAGCATGACTTTCATGCTGTAGCACCTGAATAGGTAAGGACAACAGGTCCGATAGGCCGATTGACGTTTAGTCTTACTGCTTGGTTGACTTCCCTAGAGTGACCATCGACTTTGGCTTCTTAGGAACTGTATCTAAGAAGGATCCACTCCATTATATTATTTACCTTCTGCGATATCCGGGGAAGACCTGGAATTAAATTGTTTTATTCTTTTTGCTTCATTTTATTTCTCATTCACCGGACTTTATGTCTGACCCATTCCTATTTTTCCTATTTTCCCTAAATCACAAGAGGATAGGTCTAGGTTGCAGTTCTTTGCAGCTTGGAGGGTCGTTGGAGCAGTTGTTATCTTCAGCTTTTGTTTCTTTTGTTTCATGTACTTCATTTTTTATTTTCCATACTTTACTCTACATATGGGGACCTATATTGTGAACTTTGTTATGTTTTATGTTTTGGTGGAGATTACTTAGTACTTTTGGTTTCGGAAATAAATTTGGGATAATGTTTTTTTTAATGAAGCCATTTTGCAATTAATTTATAATTAGTGAAAGTTTTCTTCTGCTGGTAATATTTTAATCATTTTATGTTGTTACCTTAGTCTCTGTGCTATGTTATGGATTTTTATTTCACCCGACCACCTGTGCTTCTAGTCATGTTCAATTTTCGAGGTGTCTAGAGGTGCAGGGTGTCACACCCAACCACCCTACCCCAGCGTATCTTCCCTCCTTTTTCAACTATTTAAATCATCTCCTGTTAATAAAAAAACCGAGGTTTCAAAAATTAAAACAAAAATTTATACTTAACTAAAAATCAAAATCTTCGATTCGTTGAACTCATATGGTATTTATCTTCGACCCTATTGCCTTCTTTTTGCTTGTGCATGTATTGGTTTGGATTTGGGAGGTTGAAACTAGGGTTGGATATTTACATTGATTTAGATGTCGATTTGGGAAAAGGAGTTCGAATTCGTGATCGTGGAGGAGTTTAGCACCTGGAGGTGAGTTTTAGGGAGTGCGGTTGTATTTTGGGTCGAGCGATGACTGTAGCTTGGTCGAGGCTCACGAGCAGGTCGCATTTCTATGGTGGCTTCGGAGTTGTTGACTTGGGTGCAAGCAGGTGGAGATCGAGATGAGAATTCCGATGGTATCGACGGAATCAAATTTCGTGAAACCGAGCTCCATATCACTAAATGTCGTGCACTACCTGGATGGTTTCGTGCGTGCACAGGTAAAGGCAAGCTAATTTGGGGAAGAAGATGCAATAAGAGAAGGGTATTTTTGTAATTTATTGAAATTTGAGTATATTAAATATATATAACTAAATCGATAACTTATAATATTCGTATCTCCTTCATACAAGGTCCGATTGGAACAAAACTTTTTGTATTGCGCTCGTATCGATGAGAGCTTCGCAATGAAACTAGTTTGGATGAATTTGAAGACAGTGGAAATTTGGGCTAAAATTGGGCATTGTTCGGTTTTAGTTCCAAAACGGGACGCTTCGGCGACAGCAAAGGATAAATGTTAGTAAATCTCACTCATTTTGGATAATTGGTTTTATTTTAAATAGTTAAAATTATTTATTGGTTGATTGGATGGATTGATAAATTATTATCAGTTGGATGTTATACTATATATATTAGTATATATATATTAGTAGTTGGATTGAATATTCCCGCCGATTAGAGTGGATGAGACATTATAAGTCCGCATAATAGCGGATGGCCCTTTTTATTGTGATATCCCGTCTCGAAGCAGGATTTATTATTTTATGTTATGTAACATCCGCGGATGCAGGGAAACAGATTGGAGGGATCCATCTAGATTCCTCAAAAATGTTGATTTTAATTTCATATATAATGATATATGATGTGTGTGAATAATCTGTTCTAGATTATGTTTTGATTTATTTATTGGATGCTATAGTAGCACTAGCCTTAATTTTGGTAATATAAATACCATAAATAATATTTTTGAATTTAAAAAGGGAATTCAAAGGCGATTTTGGAAATGAAAATATTTATATTGAGTTTTGGGATTATTAAAAAGGGATTGATTTGGATAAAATAAATGGTTGGATTTTGGATGTTTATTTAGCTATTTCGTAAAATGGTTTCAAATAGAGAATTGTAAATTAAGGATTTTTAAATGATGGATTTTAAATAAGATTCTTAAAATACGAAATTGGAGTCGAAATCGAGATTTGAATGGTTTAGGAATATAGTTGGATTTATTAAGAAATAGATTTATAAATGGGATTTTAAATAGAAATCGATTTATAAGTGGAGTTGTTTAATATGAATCTGTTATTAACAGAGAAATGAGAGTTGAGTTTATAAACTTATAAACGATGTTTATAAATAAGTGGAATGATTATCATTTGATAAACTGGAAATATAATTTCACAGTTGGAATTTAAAATAAGATATGGAAATTGGTTTAGAAAGAAATAGTAAATTCTATTTTGGGATTTAGGAATAGTTATGAAACTAAATTGATTGGTGATAAATCGAGGGAGATTTATAAGTAAAAAATGGCTATGTTGAATTTAAAAATGGTTTTTCCAAGAATTTAAGGTTTGTTTTCAGAAAAGGATATTTATTTATTAAACTATGTAGTTTTAAAAACTATTAATTGGATTAAAATATTTCAGAAAGTTAGTTATTTAAATATTTAAATTTGTTGAAATGAATTCTAAGTTTTATAAACAAGTTTTGTAATCGATTAGATATTTTATAAATGAATTGGAATTAGTTATTGACGGTTATTTTAAAAGTGCTTTAATGTTTTAAATAATTATTTAACCATGTTTTTGAAATTTATTATATATATATAGTTTAAAAGTTAGTGATTGCAATTTATTTATAAAAGCTCTCAAGATTTGTGGATCGGGTTTTATTTAATGGATGTGATTTTATAAGAGAAAATCTTATAACGAAATTCGGGAACTTAAGAAAATTTGAGAAAAAAGAAATTTTCAAATTGTTTAGATACGGGAACTTTGAAAATGAATCTGAATTCATTAAAGGAGCTATAAATTGTTAATTGGATTATAAATAAGTATAATCAGTAATTCTTGGAAATTGTAAGGGAATTAATAAAAATTCCAGAGATTGATGAGATAAGTGTGACGACCCGGATTTTTAACGTATGTTAATTGGGTGATTAACTGCTTTAAATTATTGGGATATTAATTTTGATTGGTCGAATAAATAAATTTTCTGATACTTAAAATATCTGGATATATATAAATTAATTAAAAACTATATTCAAATTTTAAATACAAATTTCTGGATATGATAAATTTTATAATATAAATAAACTCCACCATCTAGAATAGTGTGTATGAAATCTCCTTACATTTGTGTATATATATAGAATATAGACAAGTTTCATGATGTTTAAATATAAATATATATAAGTACATAAATATGTATATATACGAGGATAAAAAAATACATAAGTATATGTATGTATGTATGTATATATATATTTATAAATGTTAGATAAAATAGTGAATAGGTAAATATTCATGTTTGTGAAAATATTGTATATGTAAGTAAGTGTATATACATAAAGGTACAAGCTTCATAAATGGCAAATTTCAAAACATTTGGGTATAGTATATGTATATATGTTCATATTAAATAAGAAATATGTAAATAAGCATGTGTATATAAATAAGTGTAAGCATATGGATATATGATGACATATATATATATAAGTATATATATATATGAAGTATGCATGTATGTACACAAGGAGACAACCTCATAAATGCATATCAAATTCAATGGCAAATCAACATAATAAATCAAATCAAACCTTAAATCAAATCACCTTTTATTCAAATCAGGTCTACATATTTTCAAATCAAAATAAGCAAAAGAAAAATAAAATAAAAGTGAAAGAAAATAGACTGTAAAAGAAGCATCAGCCACTCTAGCTTCCCCTGTACACCTTCCACTCCCTATATATATACTTATACATACCACCGCCTTAGTGCTTTCATGTATAAGGTTTGGGGATTATCTTCTTATACGTTCGGTCTTGGATCAATAACGGCGACGAGGGATGATTGGGGATGTGCGGTCGTGGGGAAATAGAGGGAGGAGACGTTAGCGAACCTCTGGGCAAAGGCTGGTGGGGAATGGTGGACTATGGTGGCGTAGGTGAGGTGATTTGGTGGATCAACTTCGTTCATTTGTGGATGAGGGGTTGAAATTTCGAACGAAGGGGTGGCTACGTTTTTTGGCAAGGGGTCGTGCTGGGGGGGTCGTGCGTGACTCGCGAGGCCGGTCGACGGTAGGGGACGGTGGCCGGAAGTTGTGTACATGTGCACACATACGTGCATGGTATCTTGGAACAAGTGAAATAGGAGGGGAGAAAAGAGAAGAAACTGGAGGAAGGGAATGGAGAAGAGAATGGGCCTGTTTGGGCCGAAAGATAGGGAAAAAAATAAGAAAGAAAAAAAAGAAAAGTAAGAACGGAAGAAAAATAGAAAGAAAAGGGAGAAAAGAAAAAGAAAGAAAAAAGGAAAGAAGAAGAATGGAATCTACATATGATATTATATGACAATTTATATTTTCTTCTATTTTTACTAAAATCTATTTTTAATTTAAATCCGAAATTTAAAGTTCAATAATATCTCATAATTTAAATGGTAATTAATTACATTATTATTTGATTTGAAACTTATATAAATCAACCAAGTAGACATTAAATAGAGGGTTAAACTTCGATTAACTAATAATAGATTGTTTTACAATTTCTTTAAATTGTAGTTGATTTGGAATAAAATATAAATGAAATCGGCTAAGTAAAGTTAATAAAATCCCAAGGAGTGAATCGCCTTGATATTTGTTATTGATAGTTAAATTAGTAACAATCTATATCTTTGCTTAACTCTATTGGACAATTATTCCTATTATCCTTGTCTGTGCCATCAAATGGCCAGACGGGTTTGAATAGTTGGAACAAAATGATGATACGTTTATAGAAAAGAGAATCTGTAATAAATTCCCGTACTATAATATTGTCACCCTAAATATAAATTGTTTATTTTAAAACAATTTACCCTTTAAAAATGTATTGCCTGGATTCGAAAAGAGCGGGATCAGATATTAGTGTCATCCGAAACCACTTCGGTTTGAAAATCACTACTAACCTTTACGGTTTTTTATCATAAAGTTTAATATGTCGGAATTGGATTAATTTACAAATTTGACTATTTTAAATAAGCAACCTGTACCTAGACATTTTTACAATATCAAAGGATTTTGGAAAAGTGTTTAGTTATAAATGAGATAAAAACTCGTCGTGTTGTATGAGTTACCTTGGTTTCCAATGATTTTGGTAACTCCAGTATTTCAAATTAAATGTGTTTACTCACACTGGTTTCCAGCCTGACTCGGGTGTTACTTTATTGTAATGCTCGGGTCAGGCCGAGTATTATAGAATTTCATGTTAGGACGCTTTTTGGAGCTCAGGAGACGAGCTGGATGGCAGAGGCGCATTGCACGTATTTCACTATTTTCAGCTGTGTATTGTAGGCTGTATAGACAACAGTTGAATACAAGTTAGTATAACTGTCCAGATTTGTTGTACTTTGATAACTTGTATATATATATATATATATTAACTGTTACAGCTTTCTTTTTATGAAATGCTGCTATTATATTTTGTTCCACTGCGGTTGTGAGATTCTGTGCTGCTGTTTTCTGTTTTCTTCTTCTATCTCTTTTTCTTAAACCCTAACAACCTGGTATTTTCGGCACTCGATTGCTCGACACTCTATACAGTGGACGTATTAGTGTCGATTTTCAGTGGTCGAAAATCGCCCTGTTATTACACGTAGTATCAGATCTAAAGCTTAAGCGAGAACATTGGCTCTGGTGGGGAATACTCATTAGAGATAGGGTCAGTATTACCCTAGAATGAGTTGAGTGAAGTATATATAAGAGCGTACTTGTTATTTTCATATATAATGATTTTAAAAATAATTTTTACACAAGACTATATTTTGATACAAAAGAAATAATTTTTGTAGATTATTATAGTATATCAAGGTGATTGGCTGTAATTATTGAATAAGATTATAAAATGTAAGCGGTAACATATATATAACCAAATAGAAATTTGATAAGAAGGAGCTATACAAATAAGTTGAGCTAAAAGCAGACTTAAACAGAAATTTAAATCCACGAAATTTCGGGAGTGTTTTTCAAAGTGTTTGAAATGGAATAAGTTTACCCTGATTCTATTTTAGGTAATCCTTCCAGAAATTTTTTATGAAATATATGGTGTGTTTGGTTCCTGAATATGATAATATTGGTTATTATCATAAATTGGTTGTTGTGTCTTAATAAAGGATGTTTATTACGGAATAAACAATGATGAAACATAGTGAAATGTTTATGGAAGTGAAATTATATAAGTTGAATTTATAAATGTGACTTATAAATTAAAATGGACTAAATTGGGAAGTTTTGAAACTAAGTCCCGAAATATTTAAAAAAAAATTCAAAGTGTTAAAGGAAATAATAAATAATATTATTTAGAATATTTTGAAATATAGAAATCTTTGTTTTAAGACAAGACTGGTTTGAAGATGAATTTTTTTTGGATTAAAAACCAAGAATGGTTTAAAATTTAAAGTGTGATTTGGCATGTAAATGGGATTAATATGCATATATATATATATATATATATGATTTCAAGGTGAATTGAAATAAATACTAAGTGTTGAATTCTGGAATCTCCTTGAGAATGAGAAGTATAACCCAAAGAAAGGTAAGCTTTGAACTTATAAGTGGAAAGTAATATTGATAAGAAATTTAAATTTGGGATGTAAAATTTAAATTGAGTAAGGTTAAATAGATTGAATGAATTGGAAATTTACTCAGGGCAAGTTAAATAAGTTTTGAATTTATAACCTGAAGTTGAAAATTTCAAGGTGAAATTAAGATTTAACTTATGGAAGTTAAATGAATTAAATTGTAAAAGAAAAGGTATGGATTTGATGGGGGGTTGCAAAAGAAGAAGAGGTTATGTATGAGTGATTTCAAATCGGTTTTTGAAATAAAACGAGTTTCGAATTCTGGAAATTGTGATGGATGCTATTGATTGGTGTTTTAGGTAATTTGGATGTTTATTTACTTTGACATATCCTACTATCATCCTATTTGTTGTTTACAGTATATAAAACTATGGATTAGATTATTTCGAATAAATTAATAACTGGATTGAAATGATATATATCCAACCCTGAAATTGAATAGAAATAAGAATTGAACTTATGAAAATGGAATCATTTTGAACTTAAGTTTGAAATGTGGAAAATGAATTTGTCAACCGGAATTGTTTAAGAATTGGGTTTCAAAGATTGAAATTATAATTGGGAAATAAATTGAATTCCGAAAATTGATTTATTTTAAAAAGATTTAAACTCTCACTCGAACCTTGAAATAAGTTTAAGTAAAGGTAATTTAAGTGAATATTTGAAATTTGGGCTCGGAATTTGAATTATTAAAGATTTAGATTGTTAAATTAAATATTAAGGGTTAATTTGATTTAAGTGATTAAATCAACATTTTGAAATCCGAACTCGAATTTATATAAATCGAGATTGTTTAAAAATTGAGAACGGAATTGAAATTAATTCAAATTGAAATTGAATTGAATTAATTGGAATTGTAATCGAAGTTGAATTAGTTGGAAGTCGAAATGGGAATTGATTTGAATTAAAATTGGAATCGAAGTTAATTCGAATTAGAATCGGGATTGAATCGATTTAAATGGAAAATGGAATTGAAAATTGATTTGAATTGGAGACTGGAATTGAATCAGTTTGACTCTGAAACTATTTTCAAATAAATTATTTTAATATAAACTGTCTTAAATATTCAAATTATTTTGGGTTTTCCAAGCTATTTACTATACAAACCATTCTTTTTAAAACTAAACTATCTTATATCAACTATTTAATTATTTTACAACTATTCAAGCTATTTCTAAATTCAAATTGGTCAGAATGGAAATTACTTATATTTAAATCATGGATTTAAATACAAATTGGGATAAATTGAAGTTATAACCCAAATGGAAATTCGAAGCAATTTTGAATTGGAACCAAAATTGAGATATCAAGGCAAAATTGATTTTGAAGTGAAATAATATATTTTGAGAAAAATATGATGATTTTAAAATGAAGATCAAATAGTTACCATAATGGAAACTTTCCTTATAAGAGGTAAGAGTTGTTACAAATAACTTTGAAAAGGTAATCGAACTTGAAAATTTTAATTTGGTATTAATGAGATTATAAATATTAGTTATATATTCGAACTCCCTTATTGAAGTTATAACCGAAAGGAAATGATCTTTGAAGGATATTTGAAATACAAAATGGAGTTTATACAAGTATGAAGTGGACTCAAAAAATTTTGATCGGAAAATTATTCGAGTTGAAAAGAATAATTTTATATGTATATGAGAATAAAACTGGAAAGGTTTTGGAACCCATTGATTTTGAAAGGCTTTTGATTTTGGCAAAAAAATCAATTTTGGAAATTTGGTAAACCAAATTTGAGAATTATCGATTTTGAAAATATCGATATTGTGTAAATGAAGTTCATATGTGATGCATATAAAGAGTATGATTTGAAGGTACTATATATGTATATAGTATGATATGTTTTGAGAAAGGTATGGGAAAAAAGGCACCCATTTGAGAGTCAAAACTTATAGTAGGAGATCCACTGGGTGGTTCTGCCTAGAACCCTAAGGGCGGGTTCAATGAAATTGGGATCACAGAGGACGTCCGGACAGAAACTCGAGTTCCTGATGATCATTTGTTAGGTAGCGTAAGTCGGGTGGTGCTGATGCCTAAATTTACATTGGGTTTTTCCGTGATGGCAACGTAACCTTTGTTGTAACTGCGATCTATCGCAGTTCCATAGCGTAAGTCGAGTGGGAGTGATTGCCTACAATCTACTTTTGATTTCTCTGCGATAGCGATGTAACATCGTTAGATTGCGATCTATGTGGTTTGGTTCCGTAGCATAATTCGTGTGGCAGTGAGTGCCTACAGTCTACACGGGGTTCCACTGGAACAGTGACACAACTTTGGGTAGTCTGTGATCTATGTGGTAAAGTTTCGTTTGGCAGCGTAATTCGAGTGGCGCTGTGTTCAACGACTAAATTTCTATCGGTTTAGAAAATAGTCGAAAAATTTCAAATTAAAATAACCGCAAGCGCACGGCGTACACTTGTAGTACGTGGCGAATACGGGCCGATCCGCAAGGAATTTTTAAGATTTTAAACTTGCTATTCAATCAAATTAGACCAAAATGAGAGAAACTTGTTTTCTACTATTTGTGAACAAAGAGAAGCTAAAACTAAAATAAAAATAAGATTAAAAACTATGAAATTAGAGAACAACTTAAGGGCCAATACACTCTCATATTTTTGTAAATCAATCAAACAAATAATCTATGATCTCAAGTTTTGATATTAAATGAACTTATTGTTGTATTTATCATAAGTATGGTTTATTTATATCATTAATTAACATAAAGGAAACAATCAAACTATAATACAACAAAGAAGCCACTTGTTAATTCTCATGAAAATGAAGCAAAGAAAAAACTATTTTTAAGTATAATCTATTTACTATTATGATTAGTAATATAGATCATCAGATTTCATTTTCACATTCATTTCAAAATCAAAAATCAATTAGCAAATCATAATGTAACTTGTGTTTATATTGAATAAGAATAGCTCATTAGCAAATGCAACATAAGCTATCAAACCCACTTGTAAACTTACATCAATATCTACTTTCATGAAGCACAAATACAAGAGATCATAAATCATAGAATTGTTGAATTTGCATAATACTTGAGAGCTTCATTACCCCTAAGTTGAGGGGTTTAGCTACTCATTTGTGGCAGTGAAGCAACACAAGTAAATTTCAACATTAAAATGTGAAGAAAATAGAAAATAAGCAAAGAAGAGAATGTAATTAAACTACTTACAACAAAAGGAATTAAGCTACACTACTTGCATGAATGTAAAACTAATCTACTAACAAAGAAAAGGAAAGAGCATAAATAAAAGCATGAAAAGTAAATAAAAACATGTAAATAAGAGAAGAGAAAGAGGCTAAGAAGCCATTTTTATTTCATGAAACATTGCTTACAATTTTGCACTCTAATTTTCTAAGTAATATGAAAGGTGGAAGGTGTTATATGAACATAATGGGTTATTTATACAAGCATGAAACCCTAATTCATAATTTAGGGAATGCCCAAACTACCCTTGAGAAAGTGTGGAGGCCAAGTAATCATTAGCTTCTACTAATCATCATTTAAGTGTATACGAAGCCATTAATTCCATAAGCATGTGCATTAGCCTCAAATTTGTACATTAAGGTAGGTGGGTAGATGTGGTCCTCCATGTTCTTCACTTTGAATTATTTCCATCTTCATTCCTTTGTATTCATTTTGTGCGAGCATGTATCTTCATGAAACCACTCCTATTTGAGATCAAATTCCTACACAAATATATATAAATTTCTAATTAATTTTTCTCAAAGATAATATGCACACAAATGATCGTTTTGCCCCTATATGAAGATGGATATGTGACAATTTGGAATTAATATGGATTTTGGTTAAAAACAAGTTAAAATACCCAATATGATCATTTATTTAATTTAAATTGAATAAATATGGTGGTAAAAATATGCACATTTACGTGCACATCAAATACCCCAACACTTATCTTTTTATTCGTCCTCGAATAAACTAAAACTAAGATTAATCCGTTTTCGTAGGGAGCACGATTGCATTGAGCGTATGCAACAAGCCGTTAAACCTCTGGGTGTCCCCAATAGGACGAGTGTTGTCTCGTGAGGGTTTTCAGCGGATACTACCCACAAAATCCAAATGCAAAGTGAAAATATTTACAAAGTGCAAGATTTATTTATAATGGGATGAATGCAAGTTTTTGAAAATATTTGCAAATGAAGGATTCACTTTCAATTCGACACTCATAAGTTAAATATTGGTTTTGGTTATTGTATTGAAAATTTAAGTCTTTTTCTAGTCAAAACTTCCAACAAAAATCAATTTATCATAGCAATTAGACAATAGTTTAAGTCGTTGTTTCGGTTGATAACAAAGTGTAACTATGAAATGGATTCTTAGTTGATTATCAAAGTTTGTCAAAGTGGTATTCTCATTTCTTTTCAATAACAAGTTAAATCAAACAAGTTAAAATGGTGCTTGGATTTCAATTTCTTGCTCTCTCTTACTTGAAAATTTCATTGATATTAACAATATTTACATATGTCTAACTCAAGTAAACTGAGGCCAGATATATTACCCGTGCACTGCCTTGCGGACCGATGTGAGGGGAATATAGAGCGTGGCGAGTGAACACACAAGTGTGAACACTTATCGACTGTAGGCATTATTAAAAAGAATTTTTATATACATGCATGTAACGACCCGTATTTTTACGGATCGAAACATCGTAAAACAGTTGACATTTGGTCGCATTGTTGATAAGTCGTCCAGAGTCTAAGTCTTAGGTCGTATGAGAGTTTTGAGCGACCTAAGGAAGTGGGCAAGTTAAGGGGTAGACGACTTAGTGAAGTGGAGTGACCTAAGTATTGGAACGACCTAAGAAGTTAGGTCGTGTGATAGTTAGGTCATATAGGAGATAAGTCATGTGGTGACTTAGGTCGTGGAGTAGGATAGGTCGTAGATGACTTAAGGAAATAGGCGACCTAAGTTAGTAAGCGACTTAAGAGATGGGCGAGTTAACGACCTAAGGGATAGGTCGGTCAGCGACTTAAGGAGGGTAGGTCGGCGACGACCTAAGGAAGCAGGGGTAGCAGTGAGCGACCTAAGGAGTTTAAGTCGTAGACGACATAGGAGTTAGGTCGTGGGTTGTTAGGTCGCTAATTATTAGGTCGTAAGGGGTTAGGTCATAACCCAGTTAAGTCGCGTGGTTATTGAGTAGTTAGGTCGCGCATTGTTTTAAGTCGTGACATAGTTAGGTCGCGCATTGTTTTAAGTCGTGACATAGTTAGGTCGCGCATTGTTTTAAGTCGTGACGTAGTTAGATCGTGGCTTCCGTTAAGTCGTTAGGTCGGAACTATTGCTAGGTCGCGTCTCAGTTAAGTCGTAGGTCGCGAGGAAGCGCGCATATGCTATGTCGTTAGGTCGTATAAGCGCGCATGTGTTAGGTCGTTGGATCTGTAAGTCGCGCACTTGCGCTAGGTCGTAAGTCGTAGGGTTTTGTTAGGTCGTGGGTTTTTAGGTCGTGGACGACCTAAGAGCGAGCTACCTAAGGATCAGCCTATAAATATGAGGGTTTTTCTTCATTTTTGGGATCCGGATTTCTAAGCGACGAAGTGCTGCCATTTTGAGAGCTCGACTTCTACACTTCTTCACTTCTTTTCTACACTCTATTCTTGTGCTTCCCTCCATCCAAATCGAAGATCAAATCGAAGATCGAAGAGCTTAGATTGAAGATCTACATTCTTCGAAGAGAGATTTCATCGTTTGAAGCGAATTCGTGATAGATCGAGTTAGATCCTTCGCTGTCCAGATCTGAAGTGGGTTTCTTTTGAGGTGTTTAGGTTGGTGAGTAGTGATTATCTCTCACACGGATCCAAAGGAGTATATCGGATTGTTGGCTTGATTTTGTGTTAAAGTAGTGATTTCCATGCATTTTCTTCATCCTAAGTATAGATCCATGTAGATCCATTGTTCATGATGATTCGACAACCATTTTACTAAGTGGTAACCTATGCAAGTTCATTCATCAAGATTATAGAGATATTGCTCATGTTTTCATGTTTGTTAGACTTTAGACTCTTTATTTACGAAATTGTCATTATTGTTATAATTGTCTATTTAGATCATATTTGAATGCTTGTTTACTTGGATTAATGTTTGACTTGATTGATTGCTATGGATTAGATGATTGATGATTTGATTTAGACCGAAGATGATTCAAAAGCTAAGGGAAAGGCTCTTGAATTGGAAAAGCTGCTTGTGGCATATGTAGCGGATGATGAAGCTCATATGGATAGATTGGATGATGATGTTGAGATGAAGCTTTGCTATGATGATGATGAGGCGAAGTATGATATGAGATAGTCTTGGTCTAATCCAGACGGGATCATTCCAAGCATGTTGATAACTCGGTGATATGGTTCGAGTTTGAGGATAATGGTTTGCTCGAGAGGCGCTTGAGCTAGTATGGAAATAGTCGTCGAGGAGGATGACTAGAAGGCTGAGATCTCATCGTTGTTGAAGGTTCTAGCATGCTCAAAGCAAGAGTACGTTGGGCAGATTCGATAGTCCCTGAAGGCTACTGATTGGTAGTCAAGTACTCTGGGCAGATTCGATAGTCCTAGGCATGGGTCACGATGATGTGCGGAGTCATGTCTAGAACCGGGGTTTCCATTAGCCCTTGACGGACGGATGAAATAATGAGCCGGTCATTCAATTAACGATGATATCAAAGCAATGATAACAGTGATAGCCAGAGTCATGGATGTTTGGTTGTATCGTCATTCGGTCTCAAGAGAAGTGTTTTCTGGGTGCTTATCTGATCTTGGTTTAGGCCTTGGGGGTTTGTACTTGGAAAACGTCGCCGTTGACTCGAGTGATAATTGCTTTACTTTAAATTGTATGCTTTGCTATGTTTGCTTCTGCTTAGTGTGTGTCTGGGGGCTATCACTGTAGAAAGAGGTGGAGTGGGAGGGTTGTATTCCTATTCCTTTTCCTTTATGCTCTTTTGGTATGTTGTTAGTTAATTTACCGCTCACTAAGACTGTTGTCTGACTCAAGGCTTTATGTTTTAACTCTTATTGCCTTGGGCTGTTCATCCATTTTGGGACGGGCAGACTAGGTAGCAGGTGACAGGTGCTGTTCTTGCTTTCCACGATGCTGATGACGAAGACGAGCTGGAGGATTGCATATTATCTTTTTACTATATGTACTAGATGTTCCGCTGCTTGTATATTCTCTGAGTGTTATGTAGTGAGGCTTGATGTATTGACTATTCAGATGTTTGTATTCAACTATTATGAAGTTTTATTGATAAGATTCTATTCTGTGAAGCTTCACTATATATATATTCTATTGTATTTTGTCCATGCGCTGTGAGTAATACGATAGATTCTACTGTTTTAATTTACCCTGGCAATCGTCCATGGCTACCTGGCACACTTTACAGCGCACTATCTCTAGATTCGGTGCAGGGGTCATGGGCGGTCGTCACATTTGGTATTAGAGCATTGGTTAATCGATTTTACCCAACGCTCGCTGACGTAACTACGTATGAGAGACGTAATTGTATTTTGATGGATGATTACTATATATAATATAGTAGCTTAGTAGAGTTTGAGTCCTTTATGAAGTTGTTTCTCTAGGTGTGCTAATCATTCCTTTTTATAGATATTAAGGATGAGTCGAAGAGGGAGACCAGCTGCTAGGGAAGGCCGTGCTACTGAGGGGGCTGCTGATTATGCTGCTATGTTCGAAGCTATGATGACTTCGATCGTGAGAAGGATGCCAGCTCCGGGGCCATCGGTGGATGTTGGGGTTCAAGTTCAAACTCCAAAACCGGTGGATTTTGCTAAGTTGTGTAAGGATTATACTGCTCTTGGAGGGAAGGTTTTCTTAGGAACAGAGTCAACCATTGAAGTCCAGAGGTGGATAGATGCTTGTAAAAGGATCTTTAGTGATTTGGGAATTGAGGATGCAACTAAGAGGAAGTTAGCATCAAGGCAGCTTCAAGGGAGAGCTTCTGATTGGTGGAACTCTATCACCATTGATACTCCGGAGGAAGAGATCACTTGGGAGCAATTCCAAGCCAGATTTGAAGCTAAGTTCATTTCTATAGCCCAGAAGTGTGTTCTGTTCAAGAAGTTTGTGGAGCTCAAGCAAGGAGGAAGACCAGTTCTTGTGTATGTTTCTGAGTTTGAAGCTTTGTCCAAGTATGCCCGGTCGTATATTGAATCTTCGTACTAGAAGAATGAGAAGTTTGTGACAGGCTTGGACAGTTATCTTGGGAGGCAGTTGGTGGATCATTTGGACGATTCATTTGAGAATCTTGTGGAGAAAGCTCTCAGGCATGAGAATCTGTTTCCTAAAGAGGGATCTGTTGTTGCTGTGACCAAGGAGGAGTCTAGGCTACAGTAGGGTGGAAACAAGAAGAGGAAGCAGCAGCAGCAGCAAAAGGGTAAGGATGGCCAGAAGAAGTCGAAGGGCGAAGTGACCTGCTACAATTGTCAGCAGAAGGGCCATTTCTCTAGAGATTGTAAGAATCCGAAGGTGCCGGTGAAGTGCCACAACTGTGACAAGTTGGGGCATGTTAAGAGGAATTGTCCGGAACCGCGGAAGGACAAGTAGATTGTGCAAGCTTATGCTTTGGGGGCTGTTCCATCATCTTCGAAAGCTCCTACCGCTGAAGAGAAAGGAAAGAGTGTAGTGGTTCAAGGTACTCTTTCCATATGTGGAGTTCCAGTTAGAGTGTTATTTGATACTGGGGCGTCGCATTCGTTTGTTTGTAATGAACTTGTAGGCCGGTTGGGTTTAGAACCGGATATTGTTGATAGGCCATTGGTTGTGACTAATCCAGTTGGGGGTTCGTCTTGTTTGTGTATGATATGCCGTGGTCTGAATGTATCGAGTCATGCTTGCTCTTTTGTTTGTGATTGTTTTGTTCTGAACTTTGCGAGGTTCGGAATTATTTTGGGTATAGACTGGCTTAGGAAGTATGTGGCAAAGGTTGATTGTGAAAGGTTGGAGGTGACAGTCGAGAATGTGGAGGGGCGAAAGGTTGTGATACGATGTAAGCATGAAGAAGGCGTCTTCATGAGCTTCATGTATTCGCTGGTTGTTCCACGGGATGGACTGTCATCTGTGCCAATCGCTAATGGATTTGAGGATGTCTTTGACGAGGTCAAAGGGTTACCGCCGCATAGAGAGATCGAGTTTCGTATAGATCTAGTTGACGGAGCCAGACCTGTTGTGATGCCTCTTAGGCGGATGTCGCCTAGGGAACAGCAGGAGTTGAGGGTGCAGGTTGATGATCTTTTGCAGAAAGGATTCATTCGGCGTAGTGTGTCCGAATGGGGTGCACCATTTGTGTTCGTAACCAAAGCGGATGGATCGTTGAGGTTGTGTGTGGATTATCGTGAGCTGAATAAGGTGACTAAGAAGAACAAGTATCCATTGCCGAGAATAGATGACTTGTTTGATCAGCTTCACGAAGCTAAGGTGTTTTCTCAGTTGGATTTGGCAACGGGATTTCACCAGTTAAGAGTGGCTAAGGATAGTGTGCCGAAGACTGCTTTTAGGACACCATCCGGTTTCTTTGAGTAGCTGGTAATGCTGTTTGGATTGACTAATGCGCCAGCATATTTTGTGGATCTTATGAATAGAGTGTTCAGAGATCAGTTGAACAAGTTTGTGTTAGTGTTCGTGGATGATATTTCGATTTATTCCAGAACTGAAGAAGAGCACAAGACGCACTTGCGTATTGTTTTGGAAATCTTGCGGAAACATCAACTGAAGGCTAAGTTTTCGAAGTATCACTTCTGGAAGAGTGAAGTGAGGTTCTTAGGCCATGTTATCTCTGGAAATGGAATAGCGGTTGATCCCGCCAAGGTGGCAGCAATCCAGGATTGGGGTAGACCTAAGAATGCATCTGATGTGAGAAGTTTTCTTGGATTAGCAGGATATTATCGTCGATTTATCAAAGACTTCTCCAAGGTGGCTGCACCATTGACAGGATTGACGAAAAAGAACCAAGTGTTCAGATGGGAAGATAAGTGTGAGCAAGCTTTCGGAATCCTGAAAGAGCGACTGACAAGTGCTCCTGTTTTGACTATTCCGAATGGGAATGATGAGATGGCGGTTTACACCGACGCATGTGGTACTGGACTTGGAGCAGTACTGATGCAGAGGGATAAAGTTGTTGCGTATGCAAGTCGACAACTGAAGCCACATGAAAGGAATTACCCGACTCATGATTTGGAGTTAGCGGCGATTGTTTTTGCTCTGAAGATGTGGAGACATTATCTATTGGGAGTTCGATTCGAGTTGTTTACAGATCATAAGTCGTTGAAGTATCTTTTCTCCCAAAAGGATTTGAATCTTCGGCAGCAACGGTGGCTAGAGTTTTTGGCATCATATGATTTTGGTATAGCCTATACTCCGGGAAAAGGTAACGCAGTAGCAGATGCGTTAAGTCGAAGACATGTAGGATTGGGAGCCATGTTTTCAGAATGGAAGAGTCTCGAGTATTTAGCTGGATTTGACTTCAGGCCTAGATGTAAATTGGAACCTGAGATGTTGGCAAACTTATCGATAAGACCCACTCTTGTGGAAAGGATTGGCGAGAGCCAAAAGCGAGACGATAAGCTTGTCAAGATTATCCGTGATTTGGAATCTGGATTGGAACCAGAAAAGGATAAAGGATTCGAGGTCGATCGAGAGGGTTGGCTTCGAAAGCAAGGACGACTAGTTGTTCCCGATATAGATGAATTGAGGAGTGAAATTCTGAAGGAAAGTCATCACTCGAAGCTGACAATTCATCCAGGTGGAAATAAGATGTATCGGGATATGAAGAGAACCTACTACTGGGAAGGTATGAAGAAGGATGTCGGAAATTTTATTTCCAAATGCATGAACTGCCAGTTGGTAAAAGCCGAGAAGAAGAAACCAAGTGGATTGCTTCAGCCATTAGAAGTTCCTACATGGAAGTGGGAGCAAATATCGATGGATTTTGTTGATGGGTTACCTAGAACAAGAATGGGAAATGAAGGGATTTGGGTCATCGTAGATCGTCTGACTAAGAGTGCAAGATTTATTCCTGTTCGATCGACAAGGACTGCATCAAAGTTGGCTAAGTTGTATGTTAAGTGGATAGTTCGATTCCATGGTATTTCAAAGAGTATAGTGAGCGATCGAGATCCATTGTTCACTAGTGGATTTTGGAAGAGCTTCTAGGAAGTTTTAGGAACCGAGTTGTGTTTGAGTACCGCTTATCATCCTCAAACAGATGGTCAGACCGAGAGAGTCAACCGAGTTTTGGAAGATCTCCTCAGAGCTTGTTTTTTGGATTTCGGAGGATCATGGGAAGATCATCTTCATTAGGTGGAATTTTCGTATAATAACAGTTACCAGTCAAGCATTGGTATGGCACCATATGAGGCATTGTATGGGAGACTGTGTAACTCTCCGACATGTTGGTTAGAGACCGGAGAAAAACTGATGCTTGGGCCAGAGATGATTCGACAGACTTCGGATTGCATAGAGATCATTCGGCAACGAATGAAGGTATCCCATGACAGTCAGAAAAGTTATGCCGATAAGCATCGAAAGGATTTGGAATTCGACGTAGGTGATATGGTTTTTGTAAAGATTTCTCCACCGAAGAATGTTATTCGATTCGGGAAGAAAGGAAAATTGACTCCGAGATTTGTTGGACCATTCCCGATCATCGAGCGAATTGGAAAGCTCGCCTACAGATTGGAGTTACCAGAGAAGATGTCGAGTGTGCATAATATTTTTCACGTATCGTATCTATGGAAGTATGTGCACGACTCGAATACAGTGGTTTCTGCTGATAGCTGTGAAGATTTCGAAGTTGATCCAGTCGATAAGAGACCTCGTAAGCCGCTTCGTGTTGTGGAAACCGACACGAAACAACTTAGGAGGAAGGTAGTTAAGTTGCTCAAGATACAATGAAGTGATGATGATAACGACTGTACATGGGAGGTGGAAGAGAGGATGAAAGCAGCTCATCCTGAACTCTTCAAGATATGGCCCTAAGGTGTCGTGTCATCTAACGACATTGTAACTTGTTCTAAGTTTTAGAATTCTACATGCTGAGCTAGAATTGGATGCATGGTTTGTTGATTGCTATGGATGGTAGGCATGCAGAATAGCCTTTTGTTTGCTCTTGTTTGTTTGGAATTTCGGGGGTGAAATTCCTAAGGGGGAGAGAATGTAACGACCCGTATTTTTACGGATCGAAACATCGTAAAACAGTTGACATTTGGTCACATTGTTGATAAGTCGTCCAGAGTCTAAGTCTTAGGTCGTATGAGAGTTTGGAGCGACCTAAGGAAGTGGGCGAGTTAAGGGGTAGACGACTTAGTGAAGTGGAGCGACCTAAGTATTGGAACGACCTAAGAAGTTAGGTCGTGTGATAGTTAGGTCGTATAGGAGATAAGTCGTGTGGTGACTTAGGTCGTGGAGTAGGATAGGTCGTAGACGACTTAAGGAAATAGGCGACCTAAGTTAGTAAGCGACTTAAGAGATTGGGCGAGTTAATGACCTAAGGGATAGGTCGGTCAACGACTTAAGAAGGGTAGGTCGACGATGACCTAAGGAAGCAGGGGTAGCAGTGAGCGACCTAAGGAGGTTAAGTCGTAGATGACTTAGGAGTTAGGTCGTGGGTTGTTAGGTCGCTAAGTATTAGGTCGTAAGGGGTTAGGTCGTAACCCAGTTAAGTCGCGTGGTTATTGAGTAGTTAGGTCGCGCATTGTTTTAAGTCGTGACATAGTTAGGTCGCGCATTGTTTTAAGTCGTGACATAGTTAGGTCGCGCATTGTTTTAAGTCGTGACATAGTTAGATCGTGGCTTCTGTTAAGTCGTTAGGTCGGAACTGTTGCTAGGTCGCGTCTCAGTTAAGTCGTAGGTCTCGAGGAAGCACGCATATGCTAAGTCGTTAGGTCGTATAAGCGCGCATGTGTTAGGTTGTTGGATCTGTAAGTCGCGCACTTGCGCTAGGTCGTAAGTCGTAGGGTTTTGTTAGGTCGTGGGTTTTTAGGTCGTGGACGACCTAAGAGCGAGCGACCTAAGGATCAGCCTATAAATATGAGGGTTTTTCTTCATTTTTGGGATCCGGATTTCGAAGCGATGAAGTGCTGCCATTTTGAGAGCTCCACTTCTACACTTCTTCACTTCTTTTCTCCACTCTAATCTTGTGCTTCCCTCCATCCAAATCGAAGATTGAAGAGCTTAGATTGAAGATCTACATTCTTCGAAGAGAGATTTCATCGTTTGAAGCGGATTCGTGATAGATCGAGTTAGATCCTTCGTTGTCCAGATCTGAAGTGGGATTTTTTTGAGGTGTTTAGGTGATTTGGTGAGTGGTGATTATCTCTCACACGGATCCAAAGGAGTATATCAGATCGTTGGCTTGATTTTGTGTTAAAGTAGTGATTTCCATGCATTTTCTTCATCCTAAGTATAGATCCATGTAGATCCATTGTTCATGATGATTCGACAACCATTTTACTAAGTGATAACCTATGCAAGTTCATTCATCAAGATTATAGAGATATTGCTCATGTTTTCATGTTTGTTAGACTTTAGACTCTTTATTTATGAAATTGCCATTATTGTTATAATTGTCTATTTAGATCATATTTGAATGCTTGTTTACTTGGATTAATGTTTGACTTGATTGACTGCTATGGATTAGATGATTGATGATTTGATTTAGACCGAAGATGATTCAAAAGCTAAGGGAAAGGCTCTTGAATTGGAAAAGCTGCTTGTGGCATATGTAGCGGATGTTGAAGCTCATATGGATAGATTGGATGATGATGTGGAGATGAAGCTTTGCTATGATGATGATGAGGCGAAGTTTGATATGAGATAGTCTTGGTCTAATCCAGACGGGATCATTCCAAGCATGTTGATAACTCGGTGATATGGTTCGAGTTTGAGGATAATGGTTTGCTCGAGAGGCGCTTGAGCTAGTATGGAAATAGTCGTCGAGGAGGATGACTAGAAGGCTGAGATCTCATCGTTGTTGAAGGTTCTAGCATGCTCAAAGCAAGAGTACGTTGGGCAGATTCGATAGTCCCTAAAGGCTACTGATTGGTAGTCAAGTACTCTGGGCAGATTCGATAGTCCTAGGCACGGGTCACGATGACGTGCGGAGTCATGTCTAGAACCAGGGTTTCCATTAGCCCTTGACGGACGGATGAAATAATGAGCCGGTCATTCAATTAACGATGATATCGAAGCAATGATAACAGTGATAGCCAGAGTCATGGATGTTTGGTTGTATCATCATTCGGTCTCAAGAGCAGTGTTTTCTGGGTGCTTATCTGATCTTGGTTTAGGCCTTGGGGGTTTGTACTTGGAAAACATCGCCCTTGACTCAAGTGATAATTGCTTTACTTTAAATTGTATGCTTTGCTATGTTTGCTTCTGCTTAGTGTGTGTTTGGGGGCTATCACTGTAGAAAAAGGTGGAGTGGGAGGATTGTATTCCTATTCCTTTTCCTTTATGCTCTTTTGGTATGTTGTTAGTTAATTTACCGCTCACTAAGACTGTTGTCTGACTCAAGGCTTTATGTTTTAACTCTTATTGCCTTGGGCTGTTCGTCCATTTTGGGACGGGCAGACTAGGTAGCAGGTGACAGGTGTTGTTCTTGCTTTCCACGATGCTGATGACGAAGACGAGCTGGAGGATTGCATATTATCTTTTTACTATATGTACTGGATGTTCCGCTGCTTGTATATTCTCTTAGTGTTATGTAGTGAGGCTTGATGTATTGACTATTCAGATGTTTGTATTCAACTATTATGAAGTTTTATTGATAAGATTCTATTCTGTGAAGCTTCACTATATATATATTCTATTGTATTTTGTCCATGCGCTGTGAGTAATACGATAGATTCTACTGTTTTAATTTACCCTGGCAATCGTCCATGGCTACCCGGCACACTTTACAGCGCACTATCTCTAGATTCGGTGCAGGGGTCATGGGCGGTCGTCACAATGCACCTAACTCAGATAAACTGAGACCAGATATACTGATCATGCACTGCCTTTCGGGCTTACGTGAGAAGGGTATAGAGCATGGCGAGTGAAGACACGAGTGTGAACACATGACTCTAGGTGTTAAAAAAATTATATATACATATATACAAATGTGTTTTTACTTATATATATATATTATATATATATTTAGAAAGAGAGAGTTTTGCAAAATCATCTTAGCACCATTTAACTTAAAAAATGTTATATCCTTTACTTTAAATTTACCACTTTTTTAAACAAAGATTTTCAATTAGAACATACTTCATAATTATCACATTAGAACCTTCCATTGTTATTTGTAATCAAACTTCATTTTTATTTTTGTTAAGACAAATAAATTTTCAAAAATTTCAATTTATTAACCAAAACATATACTTATCCCATAGTGTTTCTTCAAAAATAAATCAAAATGCTAAAAAGAAAATGTTTTTCGAGATTTAGAAATTTTGAGTTTTTTTTAGGTTAAAAGAAAATGAAAATTCAAAAATTCCATGAAACTAAAAAAAATGAAAATGAGACTCCCCCCACACTTAATTTTGACAGTGTCCTCACAGTCAATGCATGATATAATGAGTGTAGCGGGGAAAAATATGTACATATTTACAAAAGAGGGTTAACATTCTTACTAGACGTAGCTTGGCTCATGGAGGATCATGAGCTCCTCCTCTTGGTTACCGGGCAATTCCAAGGAAGGTTTTAAACGATGACCGTTGACTTTGAAAATCGATCCATCCCTGGGTTTTCTATTTCTACGGCAGAATGTGGAAATACAGTTCATACGCAAATGGTCCGGTCCATCTAGATTTAAGTTTCCCAGGGAATAAATGAAGTCTTGAGTCATATAGAAGAACTTTTTGGTTAGGCAAAAACGTTTTCCTTAGGAGTGACTTGTCATGAAAAACTTTGGCCTTTCCTTGTAAATTTTCTCATTTTCATACGCGTCGCTCCTAAGTTCTTCTAGTTCGTTGAGTTGTAGTTTTCGATTTTCTCCACCTTTCTCAAGATCAAAGTTTAAGTTCTTAATTGCCCATAGCGCTTTGTGTTCGATTTGAACGGGTAAATGGCAAACTTTACCATAAACTAAACGAAATGGGGACATCCCAAGGTTAGTTTTAAAAGCAGTACGGTAAGCCCAAAGCGCATCGGTCAATTTCTGAGACCAATCTTTTCGATTTCATTGACAGTTTTCTCTAAGATTTTTTTTATTTGTCGATTTGAAACTTCAACTTGGCCACAAGTCTGAGGATGATACGGAGTGGATAACTTGTGGGTTATCGAGTATTTTTTCATTAAGGTTTCAAAAGAACGATTGCAAAAATGGGTTCCGTTGTCACTGATTATTGTGCGAGGTGTGCCGAACCTCGAAAAGATGTTTTCTTTGAGAAATTTCACAACAATTCTATGGTCGTTGGTTTTGCAAGGAACGGCTTTGACCTATTTTGAAACGTAATCGACAGCGAGAAGGATATACAAGTTTCCAAAAGAATTGGGAAATGGTCCCATAAAGTCGATACCCCAAACATCAAAGATTTCGATCGTAAGAATCGGGTTTAGAGGCATCATATCTCGTCGAGAAATTCGTCCAAGCATTTGACATCGATCGCAAGTTTTACAAAATTCAAACGAGTCTTTGAAAAGAGAAGGCCAATAGAAACCACACTGAAGTACTTTTTTCGCAGTTTTTCGAGGACAGAAATGTCCACCACACGCTTGATTGTGGCAAAATGAAAGACCACTCCTGATCTCATTATCTGGAATGCAACGTTGGATGATTTGGTCGGGACAAAATTTGAACAAGTATGGATCGTCCCAATAGAAATATTTCACTTAGGACAAGAATTTGCATTTGTCCTGTTTGGACCAAGATGAGGGAGTTTCTTTAGTGACTAAGTAGTTCACTATATCAGCGTACCATGGATCATAGAAATTGAAAGGAGTTGTTCATCGGAGAAGTTTTCATTGATTGGCAAAGAAGATGGTGCGGAAGGAAGACGCGACAAGTGATCGGCTATGACGTTATTGGATCCTTTTTTGTCTTTAATTGTAAGGTCAAATTCTTGAAGTAAAAAGATCCAACGAATCAAACGGGATTTAGCAACCTTTTTAGCGAAGAGATAACGAAGCGCAGAGTGGTCCGTATACACAGTAATGTGTGAACCTATCAAGTAAGGTCGAAACTTTTCGAGCGCAAAGATGATAGCTAGAAGCTATTTTTCGGTTGTTGTCTAGTTGAGTTGAGCATCGTTCAAATTCATACTTGCGTAGTAAATGACGTGAAGGATCTTGTTGATGCGTTGTCCTAAGATAGCACCAACGGCAAAGTTCGAAGCATCACACATTATTTCGAATGGAAGATCCCAATTGGGTGAGCAAATGATTGGAGCAGAAATGAGTTCGCTCTTAAGACGTTCAAAAGAAGAGATACAATCAGAGTTAAAATCAAAAGGAACGACTTTTCCAAGAAGAGTGGTCAAAGGATGAGCGATTTTTCTAAAGTCTTTCAGAAAGCGTCGGTAAAAACCCGCTTGTCCTAGAAATAATCGAATGTCCTTAACAGAATTGGGAATGGGTAGATTTGCAATGACATCGATTTTCGCTTTATTTACCTCAATGCCTTTATTTGAGATGATATGTCCAAGGACTATGCCTTATTTGACCATAAAGTGGCATTTTTCCCAATTCAAAGTCAAATGTTTTTCTTTACATCAATTTATATCCAACTCGAGATGATGTAAACATTGGAAAAAAGAATCGCCAAAGATAGAGAAATCGTCTATAAAAACTTCTAGAAAGCGTTCAATCATGTCAGAAAAGATGCCAACCATGCATCGTTGGAAAGTCGCAGGAGCCTTACAAAGTCCGAATGGCATACGGCGATAAGCAAAGGTACCGAGTGGACACGTGAAAGTCGTTTTCTCTTGATCTTCGGGAGCGATTGGAATTTGGTTATAGTCGGAATAACCATAAAGGAAGTAGTAGAATTCGTGGCCGGCTAAACGTTTGAGCATTTGATCGATGAAAGGAAGAGGGAAGTGATCTTTACGTGTTGCGCCATTTATTTTTCGATAATCAATGCAAACACGCTAACCCGTTTGAGTACGAGTTGGAATAAGTTCGTTTGAATCGTTCTTGACAACGGTTAGCCAGACTTTTTCGATACAATGTGGATTGGGCTAACCCATGAACTATCAGAGATTGGGTAAATGATTCCGTTATTGAGAAGTTTAAGAATTTCATCATGCACCGCATCTTTCATTTTTGGATTAAGCCTTCGTTGCGCGTCACGAACATGCTTGGCATCATCGATTAAATGGATGCGATGTTGAACAAGAGCGGGACTAATTCCCTTAATATTGGTAATCGACCATCCAATTGCTTCCTTATTTTTCGAAAGAATAGAGAGAAGAGAAGCTTCTTGATCAAGAGAAAGATCATTAGAAATTATGACAGGAAAAGTTTCATTTTCACCTAAGTATGCGTACTTAAGGTGTTCGGGAAGTGGTTTGAGGTCCAACTTCGGGAGTTTTTTTATCAAAGAGTTGGGTTGAGATTCGAACTCAACTGGAAGCGATTCAAAAGGAAGAGTGTATTCGATCTCGTTGGGAATTTCGTGAAACAATTTTTTGTACTCGGCGTCGCGTTCATCAATAAGATCAAGTGTTTCGTTTTCAAAATTTTCGTGAATGGCACTAACTTCCAACATTTGGTCACGAGGTTCATTCGATTGGCTTTCAAGATTGAAAATATTAAGATCCAAAGTCATGTTTCCGAAAGAGATTTTCATCGATCTGTTACGACAATTTATTAAGGCATTTGAGGTGGCTAAGAATGGTCAGCCTAAAATCGACGGAATTTGACTTGCGGGATTTGTCATGGGTTGTGTTTCGAGAACGTTTAAGTCAACGTGGAATATGAATTGCCCTACTCGAATGAGCACATCCTCGATTTCTCCCACAGGCTTCTTAATCGAACGATCGGCAAATTGAAGCGTGACTTTTGTGGGTTTGAGCTCACCTAAGCCTAAATCTATCAAGCATTTGTTAATCGTCTTTTCTCTAATTGTACATGAAATTGTAGGGCAGCTAGGATCTTTGTATTTGACGGGCATGAATTGGGACAAGACTTCACTCAAACTGGCGGCTAAGAAGACTTTTTTGGGCACTTGAGTGTGTCACTTTTGGGTACACAAGTCCTTAAGAAATTTCACGTAAGTGGGGACTTGCTGAACGATGTCAAGAAGCAGAATGTTAACTTTGACTTGTTTAAAAATTTCCAACATCTTTTCCATTTGGTCTGAGTGTTTCTTTGGTCGAAGACGGCGTGGAAATGGAACACGATACTCGGTAGGCGGGTCTACTCGAGTTGAAGAAGAAGATTTTGATTGGCATTCGATTCAACGTTTGGCTCCACGTTCTGTTCTGAGTTGTTCGTTGTTTTAGAAGTGTCGAGAGAGGTTTTCGGTAAATCGTTTGGATCAGCGACTTGATTATCGATTTGTTTTCCGGAACGGAGAGTTAGCATTCAATTGGGTGACGTTGCTATCTTGAACAACATGGGCTTGATTCAGATTTGCGTTTTGATTTCTGGGATTTGAAATGGGTTGGCTTGGGAAGGTTCCTCCTTCACATTCGCTTACAGACGTGGCTAATTGACTCATTTGCATTTCAAGTTTTGCAATCGATTGGTTTGTGTTTTGTATATATGAGGTCAATAAATTTTGCAAATTGCTGTTTGATTGAAGGCTTTAAGTAGTTGCCTTAGCCAACGTTTCAAGATTTTTCTCAAGCGAAGTTAAACGTTTATCGTCATGGGGAGGATGAGTAGAATTTGGTTGAAAATTTGATTGTTGCGGTTGATTATGGGACGGACTCACAAAGTTTGATTCAAAATTATTGGCTGAAAGGGGGGATTCGAAGCATTATTCGGAAATGCTTGAAAATTGGGACGAATTGTATTCGTGTTGGGATTGTTTTGGTTCCACACAAAATTCGGATGATTTCTCCAACCAGGGTTATACGTTGGAGAAAATGGGTTATTTTTGGCTTTATCAAAAGCATTGATTTGTTCGACAGAATTGGGACACTGATCGGCTATATGATTAGGATCGTTGCATTTATAACACATTGGTTGGGAAGCTTGGTTCATTTGATTCGATGAGAAAACATTATCCAATTTTTTAATCATTGCATTGATCTTAGCTTCCAAAGCAAAAGAAGATCCTATCGACCATGCACTCGATCGTGAATAAATTTATGTTTCGTTCGAACGTTCCCTTTGGGATGATTTTTTGACGAGGTTTTCAAGAAATTGCCAAGCATCGTCATGATGTTGGGCCAGTAAGTTGCCTTGGCACATTGATTCAAGCATGGTTCGTGAGCTGTTTTCAAGTCCATCGTATAAGATTTGGCAAATCGTCCATTTTTCAAAATTATGGTGTGGACCTTTTATAAAAAGCTCTTTGAATCTATCAAAATATGTTCCAAATAGTTCCCCCTTGAATTGATGAAAATTTACAATTTTGTTTCGGATTCTACTTGTTTTTTCCAAGGGGTAGAATTTTTTTAAGAAAGCTTTTAGGAATTCTTCCCACATTTTAATTGAGTTCGACGGTAAGTTGTACAACCATTTTTCAGCGTAATCATAAGAGCGAAGGGGATTAATCGAAGTTTGATTCCATCATTAGAAAGTTGTTGGAGTTTAATGGTTGCACAAACTTGTTCGAATTTAGTCAAAAAGATGTATGGATCATCGTGCTCAAAATTGCCAAATTTTGGAAATGTGGCAATATGGTTCAAGTGAATTTCAAAATGGTTACCCGAAGGGGCAGATAATGTGATGCAAGATGGAATAGAAACTCTATCAGGAAAGATTCTATTCATAAGAGTTCGAGGGGCGTTTTCGTTCGCCATTTCGGGAGGATCGTATGTTCGAGTCAAACGGTTAGTTGTCGAGTCACGAATCCAATGGTTTGTTATTGTGTCACGAGTCCAAGTACTCATGCACAAGCGAAAGTCGAGAAGAGAAAGAAGTTAGAATCGAGTTTAGAGAATGAAAGAAGATTTGAAAAACGAAGTGAAAAATTGTTTTTTTTAAGGAAGAAAAATATTTACCAAGTGAAATTTATTTTCAAAAGAGAAGTTTGATTTTTTTGTTTTTGGTTTTTCAAATTTTTTTATATGTTTTTTTTATAATTTTTGTTTTTAACTAAAAATTTTCAAAGGAAATTCCTTTTTTTTGGATTAAAAACTAAGTTAAGTAAAATTTACAATTTTTTTTTGATTTTGGATAAATTTTTTTAATATGCATGAACTAATGCAACTAAATGAATGCAAAGGAATTAATTACAATTTCTATCCTTAGTAGCTCCTAACCCAAAATTGTATAATCACACTTTGTCTTAAATCAACAAAAATATTTCTCTGCCAGGTAACGGGCAGGGGTTATTGGTGCACCACGAATCAACGTAGCAATGCAACCGAAGGTTTAAGTACCTTTAGAGGAACAACCAGTATAATATTTAAGAATCACCGTAATTTTTATAACTGGTTATTACTCCGACGTAGCCTAGACACCAAGAAATATAATTGTTTAAAGAAAACAATTGTGAAGATAAAATTAAGCCCTAAGTGAGCTCGTGACACCCTTAAGTCAAATGTCTAACCTTTATTATTAGTCAAATTCTACGATGAAATGTGTTTGTGGGCTAAGGAAAGAGTGATGAAATCCCTCACCTTATGTGAATTGGGGTATTGCCCTTAGAAAATAAAACAAGATGAGATGAATGCAAAGCAGAAATTAAATGTGAATTTACAAAGCAACTAAAATGATATTTGTTTTTGTTTTTGGATTTTGAAATTTTTTTAATGCAAATACAAGCAACCAATAATGCAATTCAAATAAAAACAAAGGATGAAAGCACGATACCAGAGCGTGCAGAATTATTAGCAATTTATTTTATTTTTAGCGGCGATTTTTTTAGAGCAAGTAGACAAGCAATTATTTTAAGCAAGCTAAGCAAAGCAATTCCTTCTTTCCCTTGCAATTTTCTGCTTTGACAATCTGAAAATAAAGATAAGATATATACAAGTTATTTTACTCTTTTTTTTCTTTCAAGGATAGAACAAACACGAAGACAAAAACAATTTTTTTTGATATATAAGGATGGAACTTAAAAGCAAATTAAAACCAAACAAATTTACAACTAAATTTTTTTAGGATTGAAGTAAAGCAATTTAAACAAAACAAAGTTAAAACAAAAAAGAAGAAGTTCACTCAAGCCACAAAATTCCATCATCGATTTTGTTTGCACAAAAAATGGACAAACACCTCAAAGTTGTATGATTTAGTAGATCTTATGTTGTTCTTAGTGATTTGGGTGATTTATGCAAATATATAAAAAGCAGGGGCTAAACTGTAAAAAAGACACGCAGATTTATAGTGTTTTAGCCAGAATGTGCCTACGTCCACTTTATATGTTATTTCTCTTCTCTTGTCTTGATTACAAGTACAAAGCTTTGATACAAGTAAAAGAAAGTTGTTTGAAAGTTCTCTCCGTGCTTGAGCTCTCAAACTTGTCCCTCATTGTTGTACCCCTGCCCCTCTATTTATAGAGTCAGGCTGGGGGTAGGGGTCGTGGAGGTATATAGCAGTTGGCGGGCCTGGGTTGACGTGATCTGGCCTGGCACGTCTTGGTTCGGTAGCATTTGGTCCGGCGATGATTGGTTCGGCATGGAGATGGCATCGAGTTGGTCCGACATTGGTTTGGAGGCAGGTTGGTTCGGCAGTTTGAAGGAGGTTGGTTCGGCAGTGTTGAAGGAGGTTGGTTCGGCATTGGTTTGAAGGAGGTTGGTTCGGCATTGGTTTGAAGGAGGTTGGTTCGGCATTGGTTTGAAGGAGGTTGATTCGGTGGTATCATGGTCCGGTAGTGTGGGAGACCGGATGGAACTTGGGCGAGCGAGAATGAATTAAGCTTCTTGGTCTTGAGCTCTTCTGGGTGAGAACACGCCCAACATTTGCCCCCCAAAGTGGGGCATATGCCGTGCTTTGTTTTTTTTAAAACCAACGATGTTAGCTTGGATGCTTTCGCCGAATCGACCGGTCCGGTCGTCTATGCTCGCCTACAAATAAGGGCCTAGGGCTTTCGTACCTTCTACCGAACGAGACAGCTTCAAACAACCGAATCAGTTTTTATCCTACTGCCGAATCGCTTTAGCCTGCCGAATCAGGTATTTGACTTCCCTTCGCCGAATGAAACTTGATAATGAGAATGCCGAATGGGCCTTTGGGTAACGAGAATGCCGAATAGGCCTTTGAGTAACGTGACTGCCGAATGGGCCTTTGAGTAATGTGAATGCCGAATGGGCTTGAGTGATGTGAGTGCCGAATGGGCTTGAATAATGTGAATGCCGAATGAGCTTGAGTGATGTGAATGCCGAATGGGCCTTTGTGTAATGGGAGTGCCGAATGAACTTGATACACTTAATTTTTTTTTTTACATCACGAGCGAAATTCCGGGCTATATGTACTTGCTTGTTTGTATTCTCTGTTTTAACAATACGCTTTTTATGTTGCAGATAAATGTCTTGAAAAGCAGAAACTCGATCAGATAAAAAGAAGTCCCAGGGCGAAGGAGAATCTTCCTCAGTGCCCCCTGTTCAGCCAGGTCCGGAATGTCACGGATCTACCCCGAGATCACTAGTGGACGGGTACGGCCCTCAGGAGCTTCTGAACTCCCCGCCCGATTGCTTTCCCAGCTCCCTTAAGGAGGAGCAGCTTGATGTCATCTCCCATTCTTTCGGAATCGACAGAACGCGCATGCTGTTGCCAGGGAGAGAAGTTATGCCTACGACCCTCCCGAAGGGTACTTTGCCTATAGCAGATACCACTGTATGTGTGGTGTGAACGAATTATAGTCATGTATTTGTACACAAAAGAAGAAAATACCGCCTTCCATGTTCTAATTGTTGATGGCAGTTTTGAATATCTCGTATGACCGAGCATGGAACGCAGTTGAATGCCCTGCCATCCAATTGTGAGTCCCTACACCCATTGGCGAGTATCTCCTACTCTGTATCCTGTACTTTAGGGATTGTTATAGAGGATAGGAGGGAAGTTTCTTAAGTAAAATTGAAATATGTGGAAAAGTAAAACTTCCAATCACGGAAGGCCTTCGATGTGCTTAAGTTCGTGGCAAACGGGTTTTGTAGTCACTTTCCCTAGCTGTGGGTCTTGGAGACATTTGTCACCCATCTTACGCCTCCGTGGGGAGTTAATTCTTTTTTACCACAGCCGTACTTAAGACACATCGGAGCCGAGATCGCGCGCAGTAACTACCCAGGCCATTATGGCCTACAATCGTGGGTATTATTCGATTTACTGTGGCCGGCTAGCGTGGGTGCCGATCGTCAACTGTGAACTGCCCCTGGCTGGCCACACCTTATGTTGGGGCTTATAGTCGGTTCACAGTTGCCGGCGAGCCTAATGCCGTAATGAGCTGCCTTGGCTATAGTCGGCCTTCTTGGTGGCTTATAATCGGCTCATTACATTTGGCTTTGAGGGCCGTCGCGAGCAATGAGTTAACCCGCAGCAGAGGGATGTCGGAGCAAAAGTGTCTCATTGGCGAGGGCATAGATTCGCATAGTACCTGTTTAGGTCTTGTCCAGGTGAAGTTGCGTTGTGAAGTGCTTTGAATAGAAATGCTATATGCTCAGGATTTTGTTCAACAGCAAAGGATAAAGTTAACAAGCAGCCAAGGTACAAAGGAACAAGTTAAAAAAGAGACAAGGTTTTTTAAAGTGGTTCGGCACGAAAATGCCTACGTCCACTGATTCTCTTTGTTAATTCACTTCATATAGGCAATACAAGTTAAGAAAAGTATCGACGGAGGTGTTGGATGTTCCATGCCCTCTGGAACACCTCTCTGTCCACTGTTGACAAAATATAGGCTCCGTTGTGGAGATCTTTATGAATTACATATGGTCCATCCCAGATTGGGTCTAGTGCTCCGGGACGAGGGAAGATTCGCTTGAGGAAAAGATCACCTTCTTGTAAGGTACGATGCTTGACTTTGGAGTTGTATTGTGCCGCCACTTTTTGTTTGTGGGCTGCTGTTTTAAGGACTGCATCATTTCTTCTCTCCTCAATTAGATCTAAAGACATGTGAAGGAGTTCTTCGTTCTCTTCTGGGTTATAGTGGATTCTACGGTGGGAAGGAACAATGGTTTCAACTGGGAGCATAGCCTCCGATCCGTATGCCAAAGAGAAAGGAGTGTGCCCCGTTGATGTTCTGAAAGATGTGCGATAGGCCCATAGTGCCGTAGGAAGTTCATCCACCCAAGCGCCCTTTGACTTTTCGAGCTTCTTTTTTATTAGAGTTTTCAGAATTTTGTTGACGGCTTCGACTTGTCCATTTGCTTGGGGGTATGCTACGGATGAGAAGCTCTTATGAATTCCGTGCTTTTGGCACCAGTTGGCGAATTCCTCGCTGTCAAACTGAAGTTCATTGTCTGATATGATTTTGAGTGGGACTCCGTACCTGCACAGAACATTTTTGATCAAGAAGTTAATAACTTTTGCTGAAGATACTTTATTCAGAGGTTCTGCTTCCACCCATTTGGTGAAATAGTCGACTGCCACTATAGCATATTTGGCCCCGCCTCGGCCCATTGGTAGCTCGCCGATTAAGTCAATTCCCCATATCGCGAAGGGCCAAGGGCTGGTCATTTGAGTAATCTCAGTTGTTGGTAGCCGCAGAATCTTAGCAAACTTCTGGCATCTGTCACACTTTTTGACGAAATCTAAGGCGTCCTTGCTTAAGGTGGGCCAAAAATATCCATATCGGAGTATCTTTTTTGCTAAAGTTTGCCCTCCGGTGTGATCTCCGCAACTTCCCTGATGGATGTTGGATAAGATTTCCTTGGCTTCCCTCCCAACGACACACCTTAATAACGGGTTAGAGAATCCGCGTCGATAGAGGATGTCTTCTTGTATTGTGTAGCGGGATGCTTTCCTCAAGATTTTCTTGACTTCGTTACGCCCGTTGGGTAGCATGCCGCTTTGTAGGTAGTCTCGGATGGGAGTCATCCAAGTTACTTCCTCGGTTGCAGCTATCAGATTTACTTGCTCAAAACTCGGGGTCAGTTGCTTTGAGATGGTTACTGCCCCGAAGATGGCGACGTCTCTTACACTTGCTTGCTTTGCCAATTCGTCGGCCTCTTGGTTCTCTTCCCGAGGGATGTCTTTGACTAAGTAGCGGTCCAATCGGCTGAGAAGTAACTTGGTCTTCTTTAAATATGCTATGAGTCGTTCTTCTCGAGCTTGGAATTCTCCTAGTATTTGATTAACAATAAGTTGAGAATCGCTGTGAAGACACAAAGAATTGGCTCCGATTTCTATGGCTAGTTCTAGTCCGGCTATTACTGCTTCATATTCTGCATCGTTGTTGGTGGCAGCAAACTCCAACCTTATAGCATAGTGCAGTTTGTTCCCCCTGGGAGTGATTATTACCACACCTGCCCCCGAGCCTTGTTCGTTCGATGCACCATCCACAAAGAGATTCCACTTGATATCTTCTGCTATTTCCAATTGCTCCTTATCATCGTTGGTATTGAATTCTGCAATGAAGTCGGCCATAGCTTGTCCCTTGATGGCGGTGCGAGGGTGATAGGTGATATCATACTGACCTAGTTCAATGCACGATTTAAGTAGTCGCCCAGAATTGTCGGGCCGATGGAGTACCTGCCTCAGTGGTTGATCGGTCGGAACTTTGATGGAATGGGACTGGAAGTAGTGACGCAGTTTCCATGACGTGATTAGTAAACAGTATGCTAGCTTCTCAAGTTTAGGATATCTGACTTCTACCCCCATAAACCTTTTGCTGACAAAGTAAACTGGCTGCTGCGTGCGTTTGTCTTCCCTTACCAAGGCAGCTCTTAGGGCGTGAGATGACACAGCAAGGTATAGGTATAATTCTTCGCCTTCGCTTGGAGTTGAGAGTACCGGTGGTTTCTGTAGGCGTTCGATTAAGTTAAGGAAAGCGGTTAAGCATTCGTCAGTCCATTCGAACTTTCCTTTGTCTTTCTTTATAGCTTCCAAGAAGGGAACGCACTTGTCCGTTGCCTTGGAGATGAATCGGCTTAGGGCGGCCACTTTTCCATTCAAACTTTGCATTTCCTTCCGAGTGGAAGGTATCTTGATATCCCTTAGCGCTCGGACTTGTTCAGGGTTTGCTTCAATCCCTCTGGCATGGACGATGAATCCTAAGAACTTCCCTGACGACACTCCGAAGGAGCACTTTAGTGGATTCAACTTCATTCCATACTGTCGAAGTACCTGGAACATCTCGCCTAGGTGGCTTACGTGATCTTTGGCTTTCCTTGACTTTACCAGCATGTAATCCACATATACTTCAATAGTTTGTCCTATTAGCCCTTCAAACATCTTGTTGACAAGGCGTTGGTAGGTGGCTCCTGCATTTTTAAGTCCGAAAGGCATTACCTTATAGCAGTATAAACCCCGGTTGGTGATGAAACTAGTGTGGTCTTGGTCAGTAGCATGCATAGGAATTTGATTATATCCTGAGTATGCGTCCATAAAAGATAGGAGCTCGTGCCCGGCTGTGCTGTCTACAAGTTGGTCGATTCGGGGAAGTGGGAAGCAATCCTTTGGGCAGGCATCATTTAGGTTGGAAAAGTCAATGCAGGTTCGCCACTTCCTATTAGCCTTCTTTACCAGCACCGGGTTGGCGATCCATTCCGGGTAGATAGCTTCTCGTATGAAGTCATTGGCGAGTAGATTCTTTACTTCTTCATCGAGGGCTGCTGATCGTTCTGCCCCCATACTTCTCTTTCTTTGTTTTACGGGCGCCTTGGTAGGATCAATGTTTAATACGTGGCATGCTATGTCGGGGGAGATTCCGGTCATGTCAGCGTGTGACCATGCGAATACATCCAGGTTGTGGTGGAGGAAGTCGATGAGTTGTTCCTTCAACTCTGCTTTTAGTTGGGACCCAATTTTCAATAGCCTGCTTGAGTCATGCTTGTCTACAGATACAAACTCCATAGCCTCTGCAGGCTCGGCGGTGGCCTCCTCCTCTTTGTCCCTAGGGTCTAATTCATTGAAAGGGTCGCTGGTATATCGAAGAGGAGGGGCTTTCTTTAGTTGCTATGCTTCTAGACTTTTCATGCAGAGGGCAACCTCTACACCCTTCCCTCTATCATTCCTATGGTTGTTGCGAAGTTCAGTCATATAGCAATCTCGAGCAACGTACTGGTCCCCTTATACTTCCCCTATTCCATTGTCCGTTGGAAATTTCATTTTTAGGCACCATGGGGCTAGGACAATCTGGAAGTCAGATAAGGCTGGTCTTCCTAAGAAGGCGTTGTAGGCCGAATGGTTTTCTATTAGTACGAACGTCTGCTTCCGTACAATGGAGCGGGGATGGCTTCCAATCTCAACAAAGAGGTCCAGTTGCCCGAGGGGCATCTTTGCCTCCCTAGTGAAACTGTGTAGTGGTTTATTGCAGGGAGATACATCCTTCATCGATAGCTTCATTTTGTCGAATGCGTGTTTGAACAGGATGTTTACTGAGCTTCCAATGTCTACCAGGATTCGGTAAACTTCGGCGGGACCGAGTTGGGCAGAGATAACCATGGGATCCATGTGAGGGTACTGCCTTCCTTCTAGGTCATGCTTACCGAATGTGATGTCATCACTTTCTTTCCGCTTCGGGTGACGCTCTTCTATGACCGAATTGACACAGTCTTTATTGTCTCTAAGCGACTTTCCATATCTTTCCATCTCTTTCCAGCTTCTGTCTGCGATGTGCGGTCCTCCTGAGATGGTAAGGACCACTATCTTCTCTTGGCTGGAGCTGCTAGCGTTGCGGTTTCCTCTGTCGGTCCCCGGTGAGGGTAGCCTTGGGTTTTCGTTGGCAGGAGCTGGAGTCCTGTCCTGACATTTTACATAACGTTCCAGTTTCTTCCTTCTGATGTGTTCCTCAATCAGATCCCGGAGATGATGGCATTCATTGGTATCATGCCCGTGAGATTCGTGGAAGCGGCAGAACTTTCTAGACTTCTGCGCGTTATCTGATTCCTTCTTGTATGGTGGGCGTTTGTATCTAACTTCGCCTTGGGTGGCAAGGAAGATATTTTCGACGGTTTCGTTCAAAGGAGTGTAAGTGTCGAATCTCGGTCCCGGCCGATATAGGCGCTTTTCTCCCTTCTTGCCCCCAGCATTGTCTCTGGAATCATTTCTTCGAACGTCCCTTACCACAGCAGGGGCGTTGCTATGGGTTGACTTATTTTGCTGTCATGACTGCCCCTCAACGGCAGCATCCTCAAGCCTCATGTATTTCCCGGCTTCATGGAAGAAATCGGGTAAAGTAGCTGGTTTTTCTTTTGTCAACCTTCTAGCAAATTTAGTGTCTGGATGCACACCACTACAGAGGGCCATTAGGATAAGCTTCTCATCGGCATCTTGGACTACAGCTGCTGCGGCGTTGAATCTGGTTAGGTATTGCTGCAGCTTCTCTCCAGGTTTCTGTTTCACGCTGGATAAGGAATAAGCGTCCTTAGGTTGCTCCACATGAATGCGGAACTGACTGATAAATTTTTCTTTCAACATTTCCCACGAGCTGATGGATCCATGGGGTAGATGACAGAACCAGGAGGTAGCAAGATCTGCTAAGAAGAGCGGAAAGCATTTGCACAGTACTCCCTCTGTTGCTCCACTCATGAGCATATGTTGCGTGTACCTCTGTAAGTGTACAACGGGGTCGGAGGTTCCTTTGTAAGGTTCCGTTGTCGGCATCTTCCATTCTCGTGGGGTGATAGCAATTTCGATATTGCGGGCGAAAGGGCTGGTTACCCTAGCGCCTATCCCTCGATCTCTTTGCTCCCGTTGGACACACTCTCTGAATAAGCGTGCCATCCTTTCATCAAAATTTGGAGCAGATAGAAATGAGTTTGGTTTTGTTCTGTGGGATTGATTCCGTCCAGATGACCTGTAGGGATGGTATCGTCTATCGTTCCTCATATTTTCCAGCGGCTGCCTTTGATCTTCTGGGTCCATGCTAGGGTCAGCTACAGTTGGCCCTTGCCTTGATCTTCCCCTGCTGGGTTCTGATCTAAGCACTTCCTCGGGTCCAACTTCGGGCTGGACTCTAGCTCGGCCCCATTCACCGGCATTTCCGTGGCTAGGAGGTATGACAGGCTCAGCTATAGTTGACCTCCGTCCGGTACCTCCCCCGTTGGGTTCGGTACCAAACGTTTCCTCAGGCCTAACTTCGGGCTGTGCTCGATCTCGGCTTCTACCATGGCTACTTCTGCCGTTAGCTCCTTCGAAGAAGGAAGATCTTTGTTGTCTCTGAGATCCTCCAGACTGGGACTCGCCCCATGATTCAGTGTTGCGGTTGGATTCTTCAGCATCCCTTAAGCGTGACATGAGATGGTCCACCAAAGCTTCCTGCTGGGACGTGAAGCGGTTAGTTACTTCAACCACAACTCTATCCAAATCTGCCTTAGTAATTGCTGCAGGCTGTTCTACGGCAGGAGTGGTCGGGTTAGCCTGTCCTTCATTTGTTACTGCTGCAGGAGGAGGACGATTTACTTGATTCGTGACAGCTGGATCTGGAAGACTGCTGGATGCGATGTTTTTTCCTTTGTTAACATCTTTCCTCTGTTTGGGAGGCATGTTTTCCAAGTGGTGGACGATGCTGTTAGGAAAACTGTTCAGTGGATGAAGCTGAAGCTTCGAGCTTCTAGCTTCTCAGTAAAAGCACCAAAAATGTTTGCACAAAAAATGGACAAACACCTCAAAGTTGTATGATTTAGTAGATCTTATGTTGTTCTTAGTGATTTGGGTGATTTATGCAAATATATAAAAAGCAGGGGCTAAACTGTAAAAAAGACACGCAGATTTATAGTGGTTTAGCCAGAATGTGCCTACGTCCACTTTATATGTTATTTCTCTTCTCTTGTCTTGATTACAAGTACAAAGCTTTGATACAAGTAAAAGAAAGTTGTTTGAAAGTTCTCTCCGTGCTTGAGCTCTCAAACTTGTCCCCCATTGATGTACCCCTGCTCCTCTATTTATAGAGTCAGGCTGGGGGTAGGGGTCTTGGAGGTATATAGCAGCTGGTGGGCCTGGGCTGACGTGATCTGGCCTGGAACGTCTTGGTTCGGTAGCATTTGGTCCGGGATGGAGATGGCATCGAGTTGGTCCGGCATTGGTTTGGAGGCAGGTTGGTTCGGCAGTTTGAAGGAGGTTGGTTCGGCATTGGCTTGAAGGAGGTTGATTCGGTGGTATCATGGTCCGGTAGTGTGGGAGACCGGATGGAACTTGGGCGAGCGCGAATGAATTAAGCTTCTTGGTCTTGAGCTCTTCTGGGTGAGAACACGCCCAACAGATTTCTTTCTTTTTTTTATGGGAGAAAGTAAGAAGAAAGAAGTCCTAAAACAAAAGAAAAATACAACACACTAGAGCCAATTAAAAACAACTCACTTTTTTTTAGAAAATTCAAAATATGAGTGAACTTAAAAAAGGAAAACAAAGCAAAAGCTAAAAAAAATTACTTACACTCGGCATGTTTCACAGCCTAGCCCAAAATAAAATCTTTTTTTATCAACTGTCTTAAGAACTTCAAATGCCCCTTTTATCAATGCTCCCTTTATCAAATACCTTATCCTCTTCAAACCACTTTCTTCTGCGTAAAACCCGAAATAACAATCAAATCTTCAAACCTTCTTTCAATTTTTTTTAAATTCAGAAATACTTTAAAATTCTGTTCGAGAGTGGTTCAGGGAGGTTGATTCAGGGGTCCGCGATGTTGCTCGAGGCGATTTGAGATGCCAATTTTGGTCGCGGTGGTTTCGGTTGACAGAGGTGATGGTGGAGATGGTGATTACAGTGAGTTTGTCGATTTGCTGAGGTGTTTGACTGGGCAAATTCAAGTCATTTTGGCAAATTGGAATGCGGGTTGGTGATCGTGCACGATGCAGAGGAGGTTTTGCTAGTTGCGATGGGATGTTGTACAGCAGCTGTGTGGTTGAAGTGGCAAATTGCTGTGTGATTGAAGAAGGCAGTTGTTCGGGTGGTTTAGAGTTGTGGAGGATTGGAGTGGGTAGGAAGGAGTATCTGAAGAGGTATGGCAATGATGCAAGTTGGCAGTTGCACTGTTGTATATTTGCAGAAGTGATGGAAAAACTTGTTTCGGGCGGCTATTGTTGTTAAGGAATTGCAGCGGGGTAGTGAATGTTGAGGAAGTAATGTTGATGTGTAGAAATTGCAGAGTGATGTGAGAAGGAAGTGGCAAGGTAGCTATGTTGAAGTGTTTAAATGGGGGTGTTGATGGCAAAGCAGGGTTTATTGACTAGAGATGGATGAGAGTAATGGAGAACAATGGTGGATGTGGTGAATTGATGATAGGTGGTGGCTGAAGGTACTGTTGCAGTAAGAAAGTGTTGGTTAATGGGGATGTGGAATAGGAGTGATGGTGGTTGATGACTTGGAGAGTGGTATGTGGGTTGAAGCTGTTTGAGATGTGGCAGAGGAGTGCGTAAATATGTATGGCTGTGGTAAGGAAGTGCTCAGAGATTCACTGAAAATGTGGTGGTACGGTTGTGTTATGATTATGGTGCAGTTTTGTGACTGTTATGTGTTGCAGTGAAGGAATGTGGCAAGTGATAGAGGGGATGAAGTAATGTGGTAATAGCAGTTGTTAGATGAATTGATGTAGAGCAGTGTTGTAGGGAAGTGTTGTGGGGGGAGGATATGGACTATGATATGGGATGAATGATTGTCAGTGAGATTGTGGGTGTTCTGAAGTTTATGTAGAGGAAGTGGAAGTTGCGATGTATGTTGATGAGGTGCAGATGCTCTGTTATGATGCTGTGAAGTTTTGTGGTGACGGTTGTTTGGTCAGGGAAGTATTGGTGAAGTATGGTCGCAGTGGGAAGGGATGGCAGTAGCACAACAGTAATGAGTGGTTAATGTGGTTAATGGAATTGAAGTGTGCAGGGTCGTGCACTGATATGCACATGGAAAGCCAATGTAATAGTAAGGAGTTGGCTGAAGTGACAGTGGTGAAGGGAGGCAGTCAGGGTGGGTGATGGTGCAGATGTCGTATTGTGAAGGCAGTGTGACAGTGCACTGTACAGGGAAGCACAGTTTGATGGTTTAAATGAGGAGTGGCAGAGGAAGATTTGGTGTTGATGCACAGTGAAACAGTTTTGAAAAAAAAATGAGAGAAAAAAATAGAAAATGTAAATGCTCTTTGACAGTGTAAATTGAAAATGTAATGGAATACAAAAATTTTTTCCTTTTTGCAAATGTAATTGTGTGTGTGTGTGTGTGTGTGTGTGTGTGTATATATATATATATATATATATTAATAGATATGCTAACACAAAACAAACTTAAAAAAACAAACACACAAAAATCACACAAACACAGAACACAATATATTTTTTTAAATGCAAACAAACTAAAAAAACAAAAACACACAAAAATTAAACAACGATAATTCGAAGAATAGAAAATCAAAATCAAAGAAAATTCCCCGGCAACGGCACCAAAAACTTGTTCAATGACTAAATTTCTATCGGTTTAGAAAATAGTCGAAAAATTTCAAATTAAAATAACCGCAAGAGCACGACGCACACTTGTAGTACGTGGCGAATACGGGTCGATCCGTAGGGAATTTTTAAGATTTTAAACTTGCTATTCCATCAAATTAGACCAAAATGAGAGAAACTTGTTTTCTACTAATTGTGAACAAAGAGAAACTAAAACTAAAATAAAAATAAGATTAAAAACTATGAAATTAGAGAACAACTTAAGGGCCAATCCACTCTCATATTTTTGTAAATCAATCAAACAAATAATCTATGATCTCAAGTTTTGATATTAAATGAACTTATTGTTATATTTATCATAAGTATGGTTTATTTATGTCATTAATTAACATAAAGGAAACCATCAAACTATAATACAACAAAGAAGCCACTTGTTAATTCTCATGAAAATGAAGCAAAGCAAAAACTATTTTTAAGTATAATCTATTTACTATTGGGATTAGTAATATAGATCATCATATTTCGTTTTCACATTCATTTCAAAATCAAAAATCAATTAGCAAAACATGATGAAACTTACGTTTATATTGAATAAGAATAGGTCATTTGCAAATGCAACATAAGCTATCAAACTCACTTGTATAAACTTACATCAATATCTATTTTCATGAAGCACAAATACAATAGATCATAAATCATAGAATTGTTGAATTTACATAATACTTGAGAGATTCATTACCCCTAAGTTGAGGGGTTTAGCTACTCATTTGTGGCATTGAAGCAACACAAGTAAATTTCAACATTAAAAAGCAAAGAAAATAGAAAATAGGCAAAGAAGAGAATGTAATTAAACTACTTACAACAAAAGGAATTAAGCTACACTGCTTGCATGAATGTAAAACTAATCTACTAACAAAGAAAAGGAAAGAGCATAAATAAAAGCATGAAAAGTAAATAAAAGCATGTAAATAAGAGAAGAGAAAGAGGCTAAGAAGCCATTTTTATTTCATGAAACATTGCTTACAATTTTGCACTCTAATTTTCTAAGTAATATGAAAGGTGGAAGATGTTACATGAACATAATGGGTTATTTATACAAGCATGAAACCCTAATCCATAATTTGGGGAATGACCAAACTACCCTTAAGAAAGTGTGGAGGCCAAGTAATCATTAGCTTCTACTAATCATCATTTAAGTGTACATGAAGCCATTAATTTCATAAGCATATGCGTTAGCCTCTAATTTGTACATTAAGGTAGGTGGGTTGGTGGGGTCCTCCATGTTCTTCACTTTGAATTATTTCCATCTTCATTCCTTTGTATTCATTTTGTGCATGCATGTGTCTTCATGAAACCACTCCTATTTGAGATCAAATTCCTACATAAATATATATAAATTTCCAATTAATTTTTCTCAAAGAAATATATGCACACAAATGACCGTTTTGCCCCTATATGAAGATGGATATGTGACAATTTGGAATTAATATGGATTTTGGTTAAAACAAGTTAAAATACCCAATATGATCATTTTGGTCAAAGAAATATTTACGTGCACATCACGCTGATGCTTACAGTTACACGGGTTTTGCTGTGATGGTAACACAACCCTTGGTGTAGTTACGATCTATGCAGTTCCCATGGCGAAAGTCGAGAGGTGCGGATGCCTACAGTTTTCTTATGGATTTTGCCGGGATGGCGACGAAATCATCGTGCTAACTGCAACCCATGGTGGTGAGGGAGGGTGATGCTTTCCATAGCATTTTTGAAAAGGTTTTTCAAGTATTTTCACTAGGTGTTGAAACGGGTCTACAAAGTACTTATAGATTTTCAGTCCTATGCCTGATCAACGTATGACTAAAATTCTGTGAGAACAAGGATGGACTTGTTAAAACATCGAGTTATTAAAAAAATATTTTATAAAAATAATTTGGTAATATTATGTAATTTTAAAGTGTTTTAAAAATGAATAATAAAAGAGTGAGGAGTCAAAATGTTAAAGAAAGATTTAATTAAAAATACAGGTCGAAATTAAAATTCTCGTTTCGTTGCTTTTCAAGGACGAAAAGTTCTAAGGGGGAAAGAATGTGACGACCCGGATTTTTAACGTATGTTAATTGGGTGATTAATTGATTTAAATTATTAGGATATTAATTTTGATTGGTCGAATAAATAAATTTTCTAATATTTAAAATATATGGATATATATAAATTAATTAAAAACTATATTCAAATTTGAAATATAAATTTCTGGATATGATAAATTTTATAATATAAATAAACTCCACCATCTAGAATAGTGTGTATGAAATCTCCATATAGTTATATATATATAGAATATAGATAGGTTTTATGATGTTTAAATATAAATATATATAAGTACATAAATATGTATATATACGAGGATAAAAAATACATAAGTATATGTATGTTTATATATATATATATTTATAAATGTTAGATAAAATAGTGAATAGGTAAATATTCATGTTTGTCAAAATATTGTATATGTAAGTAAGTGTATATACATAAAGGTACAAGCTTCATAAATGGCAAATTTCAAAACATTTGAGTATAGTAGATGTATATATGTTCATATTAAATAAGAAATATGTACATAAGCATGTGTATATAAATAAGTGTAAGCATATGGATATATGATGACAAATATATATATATAAGTGTATATATATATATATGAAGTATGCATGTATGTACACAAGGAGACAACCTCATAAATGCATATCGAATTCAATGGCAAATCAACGTAATAAATCAAATCAAACCTTAAATCAAATCATCTTTTATTCAAATCAGGTCTGCATATTTTCAAATCAAAATAAGCAAAAGAAAAATAAAATAAAAGTGAAAGAAAATAGACTATAAAAGAAGCATCAGCCACTCTAGCTTCCCCTGTACACCTTCCACTCGCTATATATATACTTATACATACCACTGCCTTAGTGCTTTCATGTATACTTCCTTGTTCACGCATAATAAGAAAAAAAATATGTATAAGATAGTAAAAAAGGGGAAGCAGAAGCTAGGCAAAAAGGAAGCAAAACAGTAAAGCTTGAAGCAAGAAATCTAAGCTGCAACAAAAGAACTGTGAGTGAAACTTAAGACTTCACTTACTGTAAATTAAGGGTGCATCTATTTGTTCGAAAATTTGGACAAAACGTTTTATTTATTTATTTGTCAAGATACCATAAGTTTCTAAGTTTTCTATGCAAGTGTTAAACATGAAAATTACCCTGTAACTTGAACAACTCCTCTGTTCTAAAAATAAGAACTTGCAACTTTAAAAATCTCTTTCTCCCTATCCAATTTGTTTTAGGCTATGATTCCAAAGGGAAACTTGTTCTTTCCAGGTGTAGTTTATTTTATAAAGCGTTTCGTAATTTTACATGGAGTATAGAGGAAGAGAAGCTCGGTTTACAATAAACAACATAGAAATGTCCAAAGTTCGAAAGTCATAATTAAATCGTGTGTTTATAGGAGTGTTTTTGTTTGTGAAAATGATGATTTTTGATAGTGGTTTGATGATTTTTTGTCGTGTTTGGAATGAGATAAAGGGAGACAACCGGTAATGGGTTTTGTGTCGAATTTGGGCGGTCAAGATGACGTGGTGGCTCGGCGTTGGTATAGAAGGTTGCTGTGGTGATGGGAAAGCTAGGAAAATGGTATGGTAGGTCCCGGTGGTGTGCGACGTCGAAGGGAGTTTGATTTAGGGTTTAGGGATTGTCTTCATATACGTTCGGTCTTGGATCAATAATGACGACGAGGGATGAATGAGATGTGCGGTCGTGGGGAAATAGAGGGAGGATACGTTAGCCCCAAGGCTGGTGGGGAACGGTTGACTATGGTGGCGTAGGTGAGGTGATTTGGTGGATCGGCTTCGTTCAGTTGTTGGTGAGGGGTTGAAATTTCGAACGAATGGGTGGCTACGTTTTTTGGCAAGGGGTCATGCTGGGACTCGCGAGGCCAGTCGACGGCAAGGGACGGTGGCTGGAAGTTGTGTACATGTGCACACATACGTGCATAGTATCTTGGAACAAGTGAAATAGGATGGGACAAAATAGAAGAAACTGGAGGAAGGGAAGGGAGAAAAGAATGGGCCGGTTTGGGCCGAAAGATATGGAAAAAAAATAATAAGAAAGAAAAAAAGAAAAGTAAGAAAGGAAGAAAAATAGAAAGAATGGGGAGAAAAGAAAACGAAAGAAAAAGGGAAAGAAGAAGAATGGAATCTACATATGATATTATATGACAATTTATATTTTCTTCTATTTTTACTAAAACTCTATTTTTAATTTAAATCTGAAATTTAAAGTTCAATAATATCTCATAATTTAAATAGTAATTAATTACATTATTATCTGATTTGAAACTTATATAAATCAACCAAGTAGACATTAAATAGAGGGTTAAACTTCGATTAACTAATAATAGATTGTTTTTACAATTTCTTTAAATTGTAGTTAATTTGGAATAAAAATATAAATGAAATCGGCTAAGTAAAGTTGATAAAATCCTAAGGAGTGAATCACCTTGATATTTGTTATTGATTGTTAAATTAGTAACAATCTATATCTTTGCTTAACTATATTGGACATATATTCCTATTATCCTTGTTTGTGCCATCAAATGGCCAGACGGGTTTAAATAGTTGCAACAAAATGATGATACGTTTAAATCGCATATTATAATATTGTCACCCTAAATATAAATTGTTTATTTTAAAACAATTTACTGTTTAAAAATGTATTGCTCGGATTCGAAAAGACTGGGATCGGATATTAGTGTCATCCGGAACCACTTCGATTTGAAAATCACTGCTAACCTTTATGGTTTTTGATTATAAAGTTTAATATGTCAGAATTGGATTAATTTACAAATTTGCCTATTTTAAATAAGTAACCTGTACCTAGACATTTTTACAATATCAATGGATTTTCGAAAAGTGTTTGGTTATAAATGAGATAAAAACTCGTCGTGTTGTACGAGTTACCTTGGTCTCCAATGATTTTGATAACTCCAGTATTTCAAATTAAATGTGTTTACTCACGCTGGTTTCCAGCCTGACTCGGGTATTACTTTATTGTAATGCTCGGGTGAGACCGAGTATTACAGAATTTCAGGTTAAGACGCTTTTTGGAGCTCAGGAGACGAGTTGGATGGCAGAGGCCTATTGCCTGTATTTGACTATTTTCCGCTGTGTATTATAGGCTGTATAGACAACAGTTGAGGACAAGTTATTATAACTGTCCAAATTTGTTGTACTCTGATAACTTGTGTGTGTGTATATATATATATATATATATTACCTGTTACAGCTTTCTTTGTATGAAATGCTGCTATTATATTTTTTTCCGCTACGGTTGTGAGATTCTGTGCTACTGTTTTCTGTTTTCTTCTTCTATCTCTTTTTCTTAAACCCTAACAACCTGGTATTTTCGGCACTCGATTGCTCGGCATTCTATACAGTGGACGTATTAGTGTCGATTTTCGGGGGTCGAAAATCGCCCGGTTATTAAAATAAGTATGAAATATTTCCTAAGCATGAATATTTGAAATGATTTTGGGAAAAAGACTTATAATATTTTCCGAAGTATTAGAACTAAAGGCCTTGGAGATATTTTAGCAACAAAATGATTTATATAGAAATATTTTTCTATGTAATGAATTATAAGTTGGATTTGGAAATATTGCTAAGTGTTGATATGGGTCGAAATGTCCTGTTATGGATTTAAGTATTTGAAATCGCTTTCAAATATTGAAAGAGAATTGAATATATATCTTTGTAAAGATATTTTGAAATAAATGATTTGAAAGGTTTATAGTACGGCCCAGTGACTGCTTATGTGTGTGTAACTTGATAGTTAAATAACCGACTATCAAATATGGCCAAATTCGTTGATCGTTTCGAATGGACCGGGATCAGATTTGATTATCCAATAACCACTTCGATCCGATTTGAACGTTGCGAATTGTGATATCGTGAAGATAAGGAAGACGGTGATTTTGGAAATTTGGTTTATTCAGACCCAGAACAACTTGTATGGATGGATGCTATCAATACATTGTCATTGGAGATCAATGAGCATTCTAAGTGTAAATTTCTTGAAAGTTAATCATAGCCTCAAGCCTCATTAACCGGGAATGACTGAAAATTAGGGGAGATGCAGCAAGACTAAGTGGGTCGCACCCATTAGGGTATGTTGTCACCTTTCTAGATACCCTACATCTACATATTTATGGATTGGTTGTGCACGAGATCTCAAAAGGGTTGCAAAGCAAACGGGATGATGTCATATTCGGTACTATCCAGTAAGGGTTAGGCCCGTCTTGTGTTGGAGGTGATAGATATGTTCGATCTCGGTATATTTTCTAGACATGTACCGTGATAGGTGGTACCCCAGTGCCTAGTCATTGTATGGAATCCATTCTCCAATAAGCGTTGTACGGTTTTCATTGTGCCCAACTATGTTGAAATGTGAGATGTAAGCATTTCAGCTATTTTAATAAGTATTTGTACTTAGACACTATTAGAATATCAAAGGATTTGTATATAAAAGTGGTTTGGTATTTTTAGGAAAAACCCGTCGTGTTTATGTATGACGTGGTCTTACGAGATACCTTTGATTTTCAAAGATTTTCTTATAACTTAAAATCCAGTTGGGTGCGTTTTTCTCATGTTGGTTTTCCGGACTGACTCGAGTGTTATTTTATTATAATGCTCAAGTCAGACCAAGTATATTACAGATTAGTTCCGGATGCTTGAAGCTTCAAGAGACGAGTTGGAGGCCTAGAGATGTATTCACGTAGATGGTTATATTTTCCGCTGTATTCATTGTTGTGTTATCAGCAGTTGCAAGGACAGGCTATTATGACTGTCCAGGCTAAGATAGGTTAGTATATTCTGATTGATGGTTGTATATACACATATTACAATTTGCTTTTGTGTAAAGGTTTATTGTATATTATAGATTATTCATTCCATTATGAGATTCTGTGTTGTTTAGTTTTCTCCTTATCTTCTTTCTTCTTCTTCACCTCTAACAATCTGCCTTTTTGTTCAATTTGAGTTGGCATATGCGGTTTATTGTTAGCTTAGACTGTACAGAAAAGTGGGTCGTTACAACATGGTATCAGAGCTGAAGGTTAAGCGAGAACCTTGGCTTTGGTAGGGCAACTCATTAGAGATAGGGTCAGTAGCATCCTAGAATGAGTTTGAGTGTGTGTGTGTGTGTATGTGTGACCGCATATTTGCTAGTGATATAAAAATTGTTTTATATTGTGTTGGTTGATTTGTTGAGTGGCTTATGGGTTCTGGTCAATACGAGTAATTAACGTTATTGATAGGGATCTCTAAACACTTGAACAGAGCAGTTCGACAAGGTATTGTTTTGAAATTGGGTAAATGACATAATTTTACCCTAATTATGTTTTATATATAAAGGAATAAATTTCAGAAGTTATATAGTATATGTGGTGTGCTTGGTTGTTAGAAAATGGTAGTATTTGATTATTATCATTTGTTATGGTAAAAAGTTGTTGATATTCTTACAACAATAACAAAGATTAATAATTGAGAAAATGGTTTTATATAACCATAGTGAAATTTTGTAAATATGAGTTATAAAAGTGGTTTTAAATTAAAAAAAGGATTTAAAAGCTGGGAAATTGAGAATTTAAATCCCTTTGGTTTTGAAAATGATTTTGTAGGATCGATTTCACCCTATAGGGGGGTGAATAGAGTGATACTAATAATAATAAAAATTAATGTGGAAATATATATAATAATTGTAGCACAGATAATAGTAGAATAATAAAAGCAGAAATAGAACAACACAGATTTACCCAGCTTTGGCAATAACCTACCTACGTGCTGCCCCTAAGTTTTCTACTAGAAATTAAGTAGTCAGACGCATACACACGTAAACTTGCGACACCCGTTAATGACTAACCTAACTCTACACTCAAAATCCTGCCACAACTCAGCCACTGAGTTGCAAATTCTCGAACTACACCACCGTAGTTCGTAATCTAGTCACACGACTAGAATTTTACAAAAGTTTAAAAGAAAATTACAACTGAAAATAAAATAAAATAAAAACCCTATATAAAAATTTAAGCCCAAGCTAAGAATGAAGACCGACCCAATTTAAAATAATAAGAATGACTTCCTATTTTGTTTTCATGGCCGTTCTTTCTTTGTTCCTCTTCTGATTTTAGGGTTTCTTCCAAACTGAGGCGCCACTTGATTTTCGATTGATTGAGGTGATTAATTTGATTTTCTTTTCTTTGTCAATTGTCTCCTGGCTTTGATTGGCTTTCGACTGCTTCAATTTGATGAGTTCGAATAATTATTACTAGTATGTGATTTCCTTTTATTTATTCTTGTTGATATGCATGAACTCAATTTTCTACCGATGATGATATGGGGATTTATATAGGGACTAAAGCCCTAAAGTTACGTTCGTATATTTCAGTTGAATTCTTCAAATATTTTTGCTTGGCCGTTTGATTTTGCTTGAATACTTGTGATAATTCTGACTTTTTCAATTCGTATTTGTTCTTCCAGGATTTTGAATTTTACTCCGTTGCTTTGAGTTTTCTCTAAGTCGGTTTCGTTCTTTTCACCTATGACTTCGGCCATTTGATTATTTGAGATAAACTTGACTTGTTCACCCTCTTGACTTTGTTCAAATTTTTGTTCGCTTTGACTTGTTCATTGTTTCCTTATAACTTCTGATTTTGTCCAAAAACTTGACTTATGGGTTCATAGTTTTTACAGTATATTTGTGTGTCACTCCATGTATATATATATATATATATATGTATGTATATATGTGTGTGATGGCTCTAGTATCAACTTTGTTCGTTCATGTATATACATGGTGTACTTGAAACTGATCTTGTACTTGTGTAGAGCTGCTGTCCTGTTCTGACCCTTACTATGTTGGTTGAAGTCTAATTCAATATGTTATGTTGTTTTATTGTTTGTAGTTGCATATACACGTGTTTGTGTGTTTGAGTAGTTCATGTTGCACTGACTTGTTTCATTTGAGTCTCTACTGTTCATTTTGTCTTAACCCATTGGCCTTGGTTCTGGTCTGGTGAATGTTTCAACTGTTTCATGTCCTCATGTGCACATCAATGTCATCTCCATGTTTCACTTATCTGGTATATTGTGGTCTTGTCTACCTCGGGTTCATTTTGTTTTGTTGCTCTTGCCTTGAGTTTGAATGGTTGAGGCTTGAACTGTATGTATGTTGAATGCATATGTATTGGCTGTCACATGTATGCATTCATGTGTATAGTCATTATTGAGTTGCTTCGAGTTAATCTTGAAACTGTTTTAACCTATGTATATATGTATGCTGGTCTACTTCGAGTTATGTTGATCTGAAGCTTTGTTGAATTCCTGTGCACATTGTTTTATGATTTGGTGTAGTGTTGATGTGCATTTGTACTTGAAGTCTTGTTTTGTTTCTGAACCTGTTGTCTGAATGTAGTGACCTGCCTCAAGCTAATGGTCTGGTTCATGTTGTTATTTCAGTCTGATCTTTGTACCGATATCTCTATTCATCAATTCTAGGTTGTACATTTTTATTTTTTGACCATATGTGCTTGATGCACCTTGTTCTGCTTTGTGTTGGCTTGACATGCTCTCTGGTTTTACTGATGTTGGTGCATTTTGATTTCATATTCACTCTGAACTGGTGCAAACTTTATGTTGTTGTCATGTTGATGCTCCTATGTTGCTTGATTCATACTCTTTGGTCTTGGTTGAAATTTGAGATGCTGAGGCAATGCACATGTGTAGGTGTACATGTGTATATGCAGGCTCTTGTGCTCACGTTGTGACTTTATTTGTATTGCACCTAAATATTTGCACTTGAGTTGAATCCAGCTTTGGCTCGGGTTTGACCTTGTGCTCACATGTCCCTGCAGTTCTAACACGCAAGTGTATATCGGTGTGCACGACCTTGTGGCATGTACAGTGATACACTGTGCATGTCACAAGTTATTCATGTAGATGAATTCCAAAGAAATAAATGACGAACAACCCAAATAACCGAGGCAAATAACATCAAAAACACACACTTTAATTTTCACTGCAAAATATTTTCTTTTTCAATTTTACTGTGTTAGTGTTTATTTTTGCAGATAATTCAGATGCGGGATACAAGATGGAATAGAGTTGAAGATTAAATATGAGTGTTGAGTGACTTATGTAGTGAGGTGAACAAATTATAAATTGAAATTTGTGATGTAATCGAAATTGTAATGTAATTGAAAATGTATATTTGTATTGAGAGCTCAAATTTGTACTATTTGAATTTGTAATAAAATATTTGTTTGAATAAAATATTTATTTGAATATGAATTTTATGTTATTTATTTTATTCAATAATTATTTATTTAATTATGCGAAAAAAATGAAATAGTACAATAATAAATACATTTAAACGAATATGTTTATAATCATCGAACAAAAATCATAGGCTATTGTATTCTACAATCTTCCCCGTTTGATGATGACAAACATATATTAAGATTTTGATATTATTAAATGTATTTGACCTTGATGAATTCTATTTGCTCCCCATTCACATATGCAAGAAAAAAAATGCAAATGAACCTAGATGGGAATATGCAAATATGACTTGACTTATTTGCCAAAATCTTAACTTCTCTCTCCCCCTTTTGTTATCATCAAAAGATTAATAGTGTTAGAAAAATAGAGATAAAGTGATAGACATTAATACAACATTTATACCTAATCGAGTATAAATATTAAATTTCAATAAAAAATCAAACAAAAATAATAAATACTCTGTTAGGCGCATATTCCATTTTAGAGTGATAGGGTTGATGTCGGTATATAAAACCATATAGTTGTATCTATTTGTGGTATATTTATGACAGGAAACTGTTAAATGCTTACTAACCATGCATAACCGTTAGGACTCTTAAATGAGATTAGTAGTATTCTTTAAATTTTATAAAAAAAAAAATTTGAAGCATCTTCTAACCATGCATAACCGTGAGGACTTTTAAATGGGTTAGAATCAACTCGTCTATTTAATAATCAATTTTGATATGTGTTCCATACATGCATAACCGTGAGGACTTTTAAATGAGCATGAAAGCACATAATCAAAGATTCCAAATAATTCACCAATGCATAACCTCGAGGACTTTTAAATGAGAGTGAATAGTTTGGATGATTTTATTGCTAATTAAATTAAAAAAACGAATAATTTCCCGTTTAAAATACCACATTTTGACATACTATATTGGATTTTAATGAGTGATGGTCGTTTGAAATATGATAGAAATAGAGATGGTCATGGAATTTTTACCAATCAAAGTTATTACAAATTTTGTTTAAATTTTAAAGAAATTTACTAAATATACTTTCTCAAGTCATAATGTATGATTAATATCAACACTCCTCACATTTTTCAGTAACTATTTTTCTTTTTGATAATCAATAGGGAGTTAGAATAGTTAAGATAGGCATTTAAGATCAAATTCAAAAAGTTATCAAATTTCTAAAATGCCTAAACTAAGATGAATTTGACAAAACTATTTTCTAAAAGGGGTTTTGAAAGAAATGTCTACCAATTGAAAAACAGTCAAAATGAAATTTATGCAGATATTTTCTTTAGAATATAATACAACTTATGAATGTCCCTACATAAAACACATTCGACTAGTAATTTTTCTATCAACTAGACTACCAGCAGAATCTACATCTGAATACCCTTTTAAATCACAGTTATCATAAATTGGATATCATCGACCATACCGTGAAGTTGCAACAAATACCTTAAAATCCTTTTACAGCTTTTAAAATGTGATTCCTTTGGATTTTACTGAAACCGTGCACATAAACAAACACATAACATAATGTCAGGTCAAATATATCCACGTGTATCTAGAATAATCATCAACCAATAAAACAACATCATTAGTCCAAACAAATCTAAATGAACTAGTTCAAAGACTCTATAGGTACTTATAGTGTTCTCCGCATAAAAAGATAATTGGCCAACAATTTGGAATAAATCAGAATTATAATCAACATTCATTTCTTTATCACATAACTAGCTGATTTAAATCAGATTATGGTGCAGATTTTCAACATATAATATATCGTTCAAGATAAATATATCGTTACTTATTTTACCTTTACTGATAATTTTTCATTTGTTTCCCATTGTGATTCTGCCACCTTTTACTGGCTAAGTAACTTTGATTTTTCGCCTGTCATGTGCCTAGAACAGCCAGAATCCAGGTATCACTCTTGTTTTTCCTTAGCCTGCGACCACACCTACACGAGAGAAGATTTTTGTGACCTATTTGTTTTTATAGGTCCATGATTGTTAGTGACAAGCAATTTAGAAAAAAAAGTTTGCGTAGAACCAAAACAGTCGATCTTTGTTCCTTTTGGCACCCAGATTTGTTTGATTTTAAGGGATTTTACATCCGTGCCTTTGGGAACCCAAATTGGAATGGTTTTCACGTGTTTGGGTCTATACCAGTAATTGTTGTGATTGTGTCCAATTTTTCCACAAATCGTGCACTTGGAATTGACTTGATTAGTTTCGCTTCTGACACGTTCAGATCGAGTATATCCAGGTCCTTGTCTGATAGGATTAACAGTTTGATTCCCTAATAACATATTTAGTGATTTTTCTCCTTTGGAAATTCTTACTAAAGTCGTAGACAATTGTTGAACTTGTGACTTGAGAGATTCATTTTCATTCAATAACAGAGTGCACTTTTTGATAGAAATTTCTCTCCTATTATTTTCACTTTATTTCAAAATCATAATTTCATTTTCAAGCGATTTAATTTTAGTTTCTGATTTTTTTATTTCTTCTTCAAATGATGGACACTTATCACACTTAGGGCTCTTGTTTCGTTAGTTTTTAACCAATTGATCAAGCTGTTTATTTAGTTCTATCAAACTATCATTTTGTGGTTCAAGTTTAGCGTACTTCTCCCTAAGTCGTTCAAAACAACCATTTACTTCGTGAAAATATATAAGTAATTGTGAGTGAGTCAGTTTTGATCCCTCGCTTGGCTCGTCATCATCACTGTCAGTTGTATCACCTCGAAGACACAAATCTGCTTTTTCACTCTCACTACTAGTGCTTTTACTCTAATCGTCACTTTTATTCCATGTGGCTGCAGAACTTCCCCTTTTCGATTTCTTTCCTTGGCTGAGTCGATTCTGAGGGCAATTGGGATTGATGTGACCATGTTTATTGCACTTGTGACAAATGATCTCCCGCTCTTATGAGTTGTCTAGTACTTTGACTATTCTACTTTTCAATTGTTGATTTAGAGCTGGATTTCCGTATTTGTTGTTCTACCTTTTGAATCTCTTTATTATTAGTGCCAGTTCAGCTGCTCCATCATCATCATCTTCACTTTTTGTTGTTCCTTTTAAAGCTATTGATTTCTTTTGTGTATCACCTTCTTCACGTTCTTCCTTGAATTTTATTTCTAGCTCATAAGTGGTGAGATTTCCGATGAGTTCTTCGACTTTAATTTGTTTTAGATCCTTTGATTCTTGAATGGCAGTAACTTTTGCTTCAAAATTTTGTAGAAGGACTGAGGATTTTTCGGACTATTTCCAGCTCTGTGTATAACTTTCCAAGTGATTTTGATTTGTATACTAGATTAGAAAGTCTTCCATACATTTCTTTGACACTTTCATCCATTGCCATTGTGATGTTTTCGTATTCGCTACTGAGCATGGCAAGGCGAGATTCTTTGACTTGGGAGGTTCCTTCGTGAGTCACTTCAAGTGTTTACCAAATTTCCTACGCAGTTAGACACTGTAAGACACGATTAAATTCAATTTGATATAATGAACAAATAATAGAATTCATAGCTTTATCATTAGCATTCTGTAGTTTATTTTCAAGATCTGTCCATTGATCCATCGGTTTTTCCATTTCTTGATTATCTACAACTATAGTTGTTGTCCTATATTCCGTCTCAACAATATTCCATGCATCTATGGTTTTCAGAAAAAACTTCATTCTATTTTTCCAGTAAGCATATTCACCATTGAACATGGGTGGTCTAACTATGGACTGACCCTCAGCAAAAGCATTATTAAAAGAAGCCATTTAAAAAATCAAATTTTTAAAACAAAAATTGGTTTTTGAAAAATCAAATTTTTAAAACAAAAAATGGTTTTGTTCTTCGCTCTGATAAAACTTGTAGGATCGATTTCACCCTAAAGGGGGGTGAATAGGGTGATATTAATAATAAAAATTAATGCGGAAATATATATAACAATTGCAGCACGGATAATAGCAGAATAATAAAAGTAGAAATAAAACAACATAGATTTACCCAGCTTCGGCAATAACCTGCCAACGTGCTGCCCCTAAGGTTTCTACTAGAAATTAAGTAGTCAGACGCTTACACACATAAACTTACAACACCCCTAACGACAAACCTAACTCTACGCTCAAAACCCTGCCACAACTCGGCCACTGAGTTGCGAATTCTCGAACTACATCACTGTAGTTCGTAATCTGGTCACACGACTAAAATTTTACAAAAGTTTAAATAGAAAATTACAACTGAAAATAAAATAAAAACAAAACCCTATATAAAAATTTAAGCCCAAGCCAAGAATGAAGACCGGCCCAATTTAGAATAATAAGAATGACTTCCTATTTTGTTTTCGTGGTCGTTCTTTCTTCGTTCCTCTTCTGATTTTAGGGTTTCTTCCAAATTGAGGCGCCGCTTGATTTTTGATTAATTAATGTGATTAATTTGATTTTCTTTGCTTCGTCAATCGTCTCCTGGCTTTGATTGGTTTTCGGATGCTTCAATTTGATGAGTTCGAATAATTATTACTAGTATGCGATTTCCTTTTATTTATTCCTGTCGACATGCACGAACTCAATTTTCTACCGATGATCGTATGGGGATTTATATAGGGATTAAAGCCCTAAAGTTACGTTTGTATATTTGAGTTGAATTCTTTAAATATTTTTGCTTGGCCGTTCGATTTTGCTTGAATACTTGTGATAATTCTGACTTGTTCAATTCGTATTTGTTCATTCATGATTTTGAATTTTACTCTGTTGCTTTGAGTTTTCTCTGAGTCAGTTTCGTTCTTTTCACCTATGACTTCGGCCATTTGATTATTTGAGATAATCCTGACTTGTTCACTCTCTTGACTTTGTTCCAATTTTTGCTGGCTTTGACTTGTTCATTGTTTCCTTATAACTTTTGATATTGTCCAAAAGCTTGACTCACGACTTCATCGTTTTTACTGTATATTTGTGTGTCGCTCCATGTATATACATACATATATGTATGTATATATGTGTGTGATGGCTCTGGTATCAACTCTGGTCGTTCATGTATATACATAGTGTACTTGAAACTGAGCTTGTACTTGTGTAGAGCTACTGTCCTATTCTGACCATTGCTATGTTGGTTGTAGTCTGATTCAATATGTTTTGATGTTTTATTGTTTGTAGTTGCATATACACATGTCTGTGTGTTCGAGTAGTTCATGTTGCACTGCCTTGTTTCACCCGAGTCTCTACTGTTCATTTGGTCTTGACCCATTGGCCTTGGTTCTGGCCCGGTGAATGTTTCAACTATTTTGTGATCTAGTGTAGGGTTGATGTGCATTTGTACTTGAAGTCTTGTTTTGTTTCTGAACATATTGTCTGAATGTAGTGACCTACCTCGAGTTGGAATGGTCTGGTTCATGTTGTTATTTCAGTCTGATCTTGGTACCGATATCTCTGTTCTTCAATTTTGGGTTGTACATTTTTATTTTTTGACCATATGTGCTTGATGCACCTTTTTCCACTTTGTGTTGGCATGATATGCTCTCTGGTTTTACTGATGCTGGTGCACTTTGATTTCATATTCACTATGAACTGGTGCATACTTTATGTTGTTGTCATGTTGATGCTCCTATGTTGCTTGATTCATACTCTCTGGTCTTTGTTGAAATTTGAGATGCTGAGGCAATGCACATGTGTACGTGTACACATGTGTATATGCAGACTCTTATGCTCATGTTATGACTTTATTTGTTTTGCACCTGAATATTTGCACTTGAGTTGAATCCAGCTTTGGCTCGGGTTTGACCTTGTGCTCACCTGTCCCTGCAGTTCTAACACGCAAGTGTATATCGGTGTGCACGGCCTTATGGCATGTATAGTGATACACTATGCATATCACAAGTTGTTCGTGTAGATGAATTCCAAAGTAATAAATGACGAACAACCCAATTAACCGAGGCAAATAACATCAAAAACACACACTTTAATTTGCACTGCAAAATATTTTCTTTTTCAATTTTACTACGTCATTGTTTATTTTGTAGATAATTCAGATGCGGGATATGTAACGACCCAATTTTTTCGACTTTCGAAAGTCGACATCAATACGCCTACTGTATCAGATGCCTTACCATCGAATGTTGGAAAACCGAATCATTAGGTTTAAAGAAGAAAGTGGTAGAAGAAGAAAGAAGAAGAAACAGAAACAATATCAGAATCTCACAATCGCAACGGAACAATATATAATAGATGAATGAATAATCTTTAAAGCAAAGAACTATATATGTTTATACATTACATCATCAGAGTATTACTACAACAACACACAACATTGGCAGTTATAATAACCTGCCCATATGATTGAATACATAGCGGAATGATAATAGTATACGGAAGTACGTCCCGCCATCCAGCTCGCCTCTGGATCTCCACAACATACTTTTCTGACTTCGCTCCAGAACAACTGATAACCTGACTCTAGGCTGCCCGTGTGGAAAATAATGGGCACCCAGAGTTTAGAATGGGAACAATAAACTCCAGGTAAGTCATGGGACTGGTGTGAGATCTTAAAACAGTTATTTGTACAAAGGAAATAAAATGAAATCCGCTATGCTTTTGGAAAATGAAACTACCATAAGGCCTCCTGCCACACACACAATGCAAACGCAGAATTGGAGGAGATTTCTCCTTATGATAGTCAAAATTGCTTGATACGCAAAATCTTTTTAATATTATCATTAGTGCATAGTATGGAAAACATTTCGAAAGTATAATATTAATCTTAGCCAGCATACACATTTCGTAGTATGCCTACTATAGCTACCATGTTCAATAGTAGGTTACCACCACATTCCATGGCAGGTTATACAACTAAAACCATACATGGCACGTATTGTTTCTTTGGATTTCCAACAAATGGTCAGGCTAAGGAACTTCCTATGCCACATGGGTATGCCTCTGGAGGGACGCCCCGAGAACCTAATCGGATCTCTACCAACACAAGGCCTGGTTACCTCATGTTGTAATACAGCTTTAACTAGATAACCCTACGAGCTTTGCCATCCTCGGTCGTTACCGACCTTTATCCGAGGATCCTCAACACCAACAACCACAAAGTAATAAATTTGCAGCAACCACATAGGTTAAATATCTGGGCTCCATACCATGATACCACCTTTTTCCAGAAGGAAATGGACATACCCTGAGGGCGCTACCCCCAAACAACCTTGCCGCATCCTTCCTATTTCGACCATTTCGGGTTGTGAGGTCCGACGAGGTCTCGTCCACAAAGCTAAGCTTTTCCCAAAAGCTATGCTTCGATCAACAAATGATCAGCAACACTTAGCATGCCACATTACCAAATTGGGAGTGCACTAGTAACCATCAACTACATAACCTCTGAGCTCATACGTCTCAGAGAAGGGTGTTAAGCTAAGAGAATAAATTCTCCGCCACCAACAGAAATGTATTTGATAGAAACCAGCTTTACATCTCAAAGTGTAACGTCAGACATACATCCATACAAGTCCGTTCCAGGTTCGAACGGAACCGAAAGCACTTCAAAGAAGCCCTTGCAATCTGGATATTCACTAATCACGTCCGGACTCCCCATCACATAGGGTAATCAAAATCTCTATACCGGAGTAACTCGGTGTAGAGACATTCAACAGGCAATCCTTTCGTTTGCAAAAATACTCGGTCTTTAATCACCGTCTTCAAATGCAATCCCATTTCGTCGTATTATTATCCAGAATGGGTTTTATGACTTAATGTCCTCTCCCGGCTTAACCGAATAATGAGTGCTTATTTTAAAAACAAGTGGATACATTCAATTCTAAATTAAGTCACAACAAATTTCCACTTTTGATTTTTTAAACAAAAGATCCACCTTTTAAAATTCGATGTGGTTTTCGGATAACCATTTGGAATCCGATCCACGGTCGCATCGAAATTCAAATGCCGTCTTAAAGGCCAATATTGATAGTTGGTTATTTAACTATCATACAACATCCACAAACAACTATCAAATTTAAATAATTTCCCAAATTATTTATTTTCAAAATATCTTCGCAAGATATAAATTTTCTACACTTCAACCCTTTTGAAAACAGTTTTCAATCTGTAACGACCCGTATTTTTACGGATCGAAAAATTCGTTCAAATCTGGAATTTTCAACATTTTAGGTTGTTTCAGATTTTGGGAAGAATTTTGGTTAAGTCCGAAGTCGTAGCCGACTTATGAGTTCTGGGCGAGTTAGTGATGAGTCTGGGCGAGTTAAGGACTTAAGGGGTGAGTCGGCGACGACCTAAGGAGATAAGTCGTAGCTGGGCTAAGTTAGTAGGTCGAAGTTAACTCGGCAAGTATTAAGTCGTAGGTTGTAAGTCGTTGCCGAGTTAAGGGATAGACAACCTAAGGAAGTGACCGACTTATGATTTTGTAGACGACTTAAGGTTTTGAGTTAAGTGTTAAGTCGGCTGACGAGTTAAGGTAGTGGTCGACTTAAGGACTGGACGAGTTGAGGGATGAGTCGTATACTTACTAAGTCGTAAGTCGTAAGCCTAGTTGAGTCGTCTGACCAGTTATTTGTTAAGTCGTTGCCGTGTTAAGGATTGGTCTGATGAGTCATAGACGACTTAGTAGTTGAGTCGTCTGACCAAGTAAGACGCGTGCGTGTTGAGTCGTAACCCAGTTAAGTCGTAGATGACTTAAGAGTTTAGCCCGGTTTTGTTGAGTCGTAGGCGCGCATGCTATAAGTCGTGACCGACTTAGGAGATGGCAGTTGTTAGGTCGCAGATGCTTCTGGTTAAGTCGTAGGATGGCAAAGCTCTACGTCGTAGGTCGGCATAGTGTTAAGTCGGCAGCGACTTAAGGAGATAGCCGAGTTACGACTTAGGGTATTTTCTACTATAAATAGGAGAGCTTTTCTTCATTTTTGGGATCCGGATTTTGAAGCGACGAAGTGCTGCCATTTTAAGAGCTCGACTTCTACACTTCTTCACTTCTTTTCTCCACTCTAATCTAGTGCTTCCATCCATCCAAATCGAAGATCAAGATTGAAGATTCAAGAGCTTAGATTGAAGATCTTCATCTTTTCAAGAGAGATTTCTTCATTTGAAGCGGATTTGTGATAGATCAAGCTTGATCCTTTGCTGTCCAGATCTGAAGCGTGTTGATTTGGGTTTGTTTAGGTGATTTGGTGAGTGGTGATTATCTCTCACACGGATCCAAAGGAGTATATCGGATTGTTGGCTCGATTTGGTGTTAAAATAGTGATTTCCATGCATTTTCTTCATCCTAAGTGGAGATCCATATAGATCCATTGTTCATAATGATGTTACATCCATTTTATCATATGTTAACCTATGAAAGTTCATTCATCAAGTTTGTAGAGATATAATCCATGTTTTCATGCTTATTGGACTTTCAACTTTTTAATTACGAAAATGCCATTATTGTTATAATTGTCTACTTAGATCATATTTGAATGCTTGACTGTTTGGATTGATGTTTGGTTTGATTGATTGTTATGAACTAGATGATTGATGATTAGATTTAGACCGAAGACGATTCAAAAGCTAAGGAAAAGGCTCTTGAATTGGGAAAGCTGCTCGTGGCATATGTAGCGGGATGATGAAGCTCTTATGCATAGATTCGATGATGTGATGATGAGATGAGGCTTTGCGAGGATGTAATGAAGCGAGGCAATCATGTGATGAAGACTTGGTTTAATCCAGACGGGATCATTCCAAGCATGTTGATAACTCGGTGATATGATTCGAGTTGAGGATAATGAATGAATATGAGAATAGTCGTCGAGGAGGATGACTAGGAGGCTTGGATAGCATCGTTGTTGAAGGTTCTAGCATGCTCTAAGCAAGAGTACGTTTGGGCAGATTCGATAGTCCCAACGGCCAACTGTTGATGGTCGAGTACTCTGGGCAGATTCGATAGTCCTAGGCACGGGCTGCGACGACGTGCGGGAGTTATGTCTAGAACCGGGGTTTTCATTAGCCCTTGACGGACGGCTGAAAGAATGTGCCGGTCATTCAATTAACGGTGATATCGAAGCAATGATAACAGTGATAGCCAGAGTCATGGATGTTTGGTTGTATCGTCATTCGGACTCAAGAGCGGTATTTTCTGGGTGCTTATCTGATTTAGGCCTTGGTACTTGGAAAACATCGCCCTTGACTCGAGTGATAGTAGTTTTACTTTAAATTGTGTGCTCTGCTATGTATGCTTCTGCTTAGTGTGTGTCTGGGGGCTATCACTGTAGAATGAGGTTGGAGTGGGAGGGTTGTATTCCTATTCCTTTTCCTTTATGCTCTTTTGGTATGTTGTTAGTTAATTTACTGCTCACTAAGACTGTTGTCTGACTCAAGGCTTTATGTTTTAATTCTTATTGCCTTGGGCTGTTCGTCCATTTTTGGGACGGGCAGACTAGGTAGCAGGTGACAGGTGTTGTTCTCTTCTCACGATGCTGATATCGAAGACGAGCTAGAGGGTTGCATATTATCTTCTTATTTGTACTGGATATTCCGCTGTTTTGTATTCTCTGAGGGATATGTAGTGAGGCTTGATGTATTGACTATTTGGATGCTTGTATTCAACTATTATGGAGTTTTATATGATGGCACTTTTGTCCTGTAAAGCTTCACTATACATATGTTCTATTGTATTTTATCCATGCGCTGTGAGCAATACGATAGATTCTGTTGTTTAATTTACCTTGACAATCGTCCATGGTCACCTGACACACTTTACAGCGCATTTTCTCTAGATTCGTTGCAGGGGTCATGGGCGGTCATCACATTTGGTATCAGAGCATTGGTTAATCGATTTTACCCAACGCTCGCCGTCGTAACTACGTATGAGAGACGTAATTGTATTTTGAATGGATGATTACTATATATAATATAGTAGCTTAGTAGAGTTGAGTCCTTTATGCAGTTGTTTCTCTAGATGTTCTAATCATTCCTTTTTATAGATATTGAGAATGAGTCGAAGAGGGAGACCAGCTGCTAGGGAAGGCCGTGCTACTGAAGAGACTGCTGATTATGCAGCCATGTTCGAAGCTATGATGACTTCGATCATGAGGAGAATACCAGTTCCGGGGGCAGCAGTTGATGTGGGAGTTCAAGTCCAAGCTCCGAAACCAGTGGATTTTGCTAAGCTGTGCAAGGATTATACTGCTCTTGGAGGGAAGGTTTTCTTGGGAACAGAATCTACCATTGAGGTCCAGAGGTGGATAGATGCTTGTAGAAGGATCTTTGGTGATTTGGGAATTGATGATGCAACTAAGAGAAAGTTGGCATCAAGGCAGCTTCAAGGGAGAGCCTCTGATTGGTGGAACTCTATTACCATCAATACTGCGGAGGAAGAGATTACCTGGGAGCAATTCCAAGCTAGGTTTGAAGCTAAGTTCATTTCTACAGCTCAGAAGTCTGTTCTGTTCAAGAAGTTTGTAGAGCTCAAGCAGGGTGGAAGATCTGTCCTTGAGTATGTTTCTGAGTTTGAAGCTTTGTCCAAGTATGCCCGGTCATATATTGAATCTGCTTATCAGAAGAATGAGAAGTTTTTGACCGGCTTGGATAGTTATCTTGGGAGACAGTTGGTGGATCATTTGGACGATTCATTTGAGAAGCTTGTGGAGAAAGCTCTTAGGCATGAGAGTCTGTTTCCTAAGGAAGGATCTGTTGTTGCTGTGACCAGGGAAGAGTCTAAACTCCAGCAGGGTGAAAACAAGAAGAGGAAGCAGCAGCAGCAAAAGGGTAAGGATGGCCAGAAGAAGCCGAAAGGCGAGGTGACTTGCTACAATTGTCAGCAGAAGGGCCATTTCTCGAAGGATTGTAAGAATCCTAAGGTGCCGATGAAGTGTCACAACTGTGACAAGCCGGGGCATTTCAGGAAGAATTGTCCAGAACCAAGGAAGGACAGGCAGATTGTGCAAGCTTATGCTTTGGGGGCTGTTCCGTCGTCTTCGAAAGCTCCTACTGCTGAAGAGAAGGGAAAGAGTGTGGTGGTTCAAGGTACTCTTTTCCTATGTGGTATTCCAGTTAGAGTTTTGTTTGATACTGGAGCATCGCATTCGTTTGTTTGTAATGAACTAGTAGGCCGGTTAGATTTGAAGCCGGATATTGTTGATAGGCCATTGGTTGTGACTAATCCAGTTGGGGGTTCGTCTTGTTTGTGTATGTTATGCTGTGGTCTAGTTGTGTCGAGTCATGGTTGCTCTTTTGTTTGTGATTGCTTTGTTCTGAACTTTGCGGGGTTTGGAATTATCTTGGGTATGGACTGGCTTAGGAAGTATGCGGCTAAGGTTGATTGTGAGAGGCTGGAGGTGACAGTCGAGAATGTGGAAGGGCGAAAGATTGTGATATGATGTAAGCATGAGGAAGGCGTCTTCATGAGCTTCATGTATTCGCTAGTTGTTCCACGGGATGGACTGTCTTTAGTGCCAATCGCAAATGGATTCGAGGATGTCTTTGACGAAGTCAAAGGGTTGCCGCCGCATAGAGAGATCGAGTTTCGTATAGATCTAGTTGAAGGAGCCAGACCTGTTGTGATGCCTCTTAGGCGGATGGCGCCTAGGGAACAACAGGAGTTGAGGGTGCAAGTTGATGACCTTTTACAGAAAGGATTCATTCGGCGTAGTGTGTCCGAGTGGGGTGCACCGGTTGTGTTTGCATCCAAGGCAGACGGGTCGTTGAGATTGTGCGTCGATTATCGTGAGCTGAATAAGGTGACTAAGAAGAACAAGTATCCATTGCCGAGAATAGATGACTTGTTTGATCAGCTTCACGAAGCTAAGGTGTTTTCTCAGATGGATTTGGCAACGGGATTTCACCAGTTGAGAGTGGCTAAGGATAGTGTACCGAAGACTGCTTTTAGGACACCATCCGGTTTCTTTGAGTGGCTGGTAATGCCGTTTGGATTGACTAACGCGCCAGCATATTTTGTGGATCTTATGAATAGAGTGTTCAGAGATCAGTTGAACAAGTTCGTACTTGTGTTCGTGGATGATATTCTGATTTATTCCAGAACTGAAGAAGAGCACAAGACGCACTTGCGTATTGTTTTGGAAATTTTGCGGAAACATCAGCTGAAGGGTAAGTTTTCGAAGTGTCACTTCTGGAAGAGTGAAGTGAGGTTCTTAGGCCATGTGATTTCTGGAAATGGAATAGCGGTTGATCCCGCTAAGGTGGCAGCAATCCAGGATTGGGTTAGACCTAAGAATGCATCTGATGTGAGAAGTTTTCTTGGATTAGCAGGATATTATCGACGGTTTATCAAAGACTTCTCCAAGGTAGCTGCACCATTAACAGGATTGACGAAAAAGAACCAAGTGTTCAGTTGGGATGCTAAGTGTGAGCAAGCTTTCGGAATCCTGAAAGAGAGACTGACGAGTGCTCCTGTTTTGACTATTCCAAGTGGGAATGATGAGATGGTGGTTTACACCGATGCATGTGGTACTGGACTTGGAGCAGTGCTGATGCAGAAGGATAGAGTTGTTGCGTATGCAAGTCGACAACTGAAGCCGCATGAAAGGAATTACCCAACTCATGATTTGGAGTTAGCGGCGATTGTATTTGCTCTGAAGATGTGGAGACATTATCTATTGGGAGTTCGATTCGAGTTGTTTACGGATCATAAGTCGCTGAAGTATCTTTTCTCCCAAAAGGATTTGAATCTTCAGCAGCAACGTTGGCTAGAGTTTTTAGCATCATATGATTTTGGTATAGCTTATACTCCGGGAAAAGGTAACGCAGTGGTAGATGCGTTAAGTCGAAGACATGCGTGATTGGGAGCCATGTTTTCAGAATGGAAGAGCCTCGAGTATTTAGCTGGATTTGACTTCAGGCCTAGATGCGAATTGGAACCTGAGATGTTGGCAAACTTATCGATAAGACCCACTCTTGTGGAAAGGATTGGCGAGGGCCAAAAGCGAGATGATAAGATTGTCAAGATTATCCGTGAATTGGAATCTGGATTGGATCCAGAAAAGGACAAAGGATTCGAGGTCGATCGAGAGGGTTGGCTTCGGAAGCAGGGACGACTAGTTGTTCCCGATATAGATGAATTGAGGAGTGAAGTTCTGAAGGAGAGTCATCACTCGAAGTTGACAATTCATCCAGGTGGAAATAAGATGTATCGGGATATGAAGAGAACCTACTACTGGGAAGGTATGAAGAAGGATGTTGGAAATTTTATTTCCAAGTGTATGAACTGCCAGTTGGTAAAAGCCGAACAGAAGAAGCCAGGTGGATTGCTTCAGCCATTAGAAGTTCCTACATGGAAGTGGGAACAAGTGTCGATGGATTTTATCGATGGATTGCCTAGAACCAGAACGGGAAATGAAGGGATTTGGGTCATTGTGGATCGTCTGACTAAGAGTGCACGATTCATTCCTGTTCGATCGACTAGGACTGCATCAAAGTTGGCTGAGTTGTATGTTAAGTGGATAGTTCGATTCCATGGTATCCCGAAGAGTATAGTGAGCGATCGAGACCCATTATTCACTAGTGGATTTTGGAGGAGCTTCCAGGAAGTTTTGGGAACCGAGTTGTGTTTGAGTACAGCTTATCACCCTCAAACAGATGGTCAGACTGAGAGAGTTAACCGAGTTTTGGAAGATCTCCTCAGAGCATGTGTTTTGGACTTCGGAGGATCATGGGAAGATCACCTTCATTTGGTGGAGTTTGCATACAACAACAGTTACCAGTCAAGTATTGGTATGGCACCATATGAGGCATTGTATGGAAGACCGTGTAACTCTCCAACATGTTGGTTGGAAACTGGAGAAAAGCTGATGCTTGGGCCAGAGATGATTCGTCAGACTTCAGATTGCATAGAGATCATTCGGCAACGAATGAAGGCAGCCCAAGACCGTCAGAAGAGTTATGCGGATAAGCGTCGAAAGGATTTGGAATTCGACGTAGGAGATATGGTTTTTATGAAGATTTCTCCACTGAAGAATGTTATTCGATTCGGGAAGAAAGGAAAATTGACTCCGAGATTTGTTGGACCATTCCCGATCATCGAGCGAATTGGAAAGCTCGCCTACAGATTGGAGTTACCGGAGAAGATGTCGGGTGTGCACAATGTTTTTCACGTATCATATCTACGGAAGTATGTGCATGACTCGAATACCGTAGTTTCTGCTGATAGCTGTGAAGATTTCGAAGTTGATCCAGTTGATAGAAGACCTCGTAAGCCGCTTCGTGTTGTTGAAACTGACACGAAACAGCTTAGGAGGAAGGTAGTTAAGTTGCTCAAGATACAATGGAGTGATGATGATAACGACTGTACGTGGGAGGTGGAAGAGTGGATGAAGGCAGCTCATCCTGAACTCTTCAAGGTATGGCCCTACGGTGTCATCTCATCTCGTGATATTGTAACTTGTTCTAAGTCTTAGAATTCTGTACGCTAAGCTAGAATTGGATGCATGGTTTGTTGATTGCTATGGATGGTAGGCGTACAGAATAGTCTTTGATTGCTTTGTTTGCTTGGAATTTCGGGGGCGAAATTCCTAAGGGGGAGAGAATGTAACGACCCGTATTTTTACGGATCGAAAAATTCGTTCAAATCTGGAATTTTCAACATTTTAGGTTGTTTCAGATTTTTGGAAGAATTTTGGTTAAGTCCTAAGTCGTAGCCGACTTATGAGTTCTGGGCGAGTTAGTGATGAGTCTGGGCGAGTTAAGGACTTAAGGGGTGAGTCGGCGACGACCTAAGGAGATAAGTCGTAGCTGGGCTAAGTTAGTAGGTCGAAGTTAACTCGGCAAGTATTAAGTCGTAGGTTGTAAGTCGTTGCCGAGTTAAGGGATAAACAACCTAAGGAAGTGACCGACTTATGATTTTGTAGACGACTTAAGGTTTTGAGTTAAGTGTTAAGTCGGCTGACGAGTTAAGGTAGTGGTCGACTTAAGGACTGGACGAGTTGAGGGATGAGTCGTATACTTACTAATTCGTAAGTCGTAAGCCTAGTTGAGTCGTCTGACCAGTTATTTGTTAAGTCGTTGCCGTGTTAAGGATTGGTCTGATGAGTCGTAGACGACTTAGTAGTTGAGTCGTCTGACCAAGTAAGACGCGTGCGTGTTGAGTCGTAACCCAGTTAAGTCGTAGATGACTTAAGAGTTTAGCCCGGTTTTGTTGAGTCGTAGGCGCGCATGCTATAAGTCGTGACCGACTTAGGAGATGGCAGTTGTTAGGTCGCAGATGCTTCTGGTTAAGTCGTAGGATGGCAAAGCTCTACGTCGTAGGTCGGCATAGTGTTAAGTCGGCAGCGACTTAAGGAGATAGCCGAGTTACGACTTAGGGTATTTTCTGCTATAAATAGGAGAGCTTTTCTTCATTTTTGGGATCCGGATTTTGAAGCGACGAAGTGCTGCCATTTTAAGAGCTCGACTTCTACACTTCTTCACTTCTTTTCTCCACTCTAATCTAGTGCTTCCATCCATCCAAATCGAAGATCAAGATTGAAGATTCAAGAGCTTAGATTGAAGATCTTCATCTTTTCAAGAGAGATTTCTTCATTTGAAGCGGATTTGTGATAGATCAAGCTTGATCCTTTGCTGTCCAGATCTGAAGCGTGTTGATTTGGGTTTGTTTAGGTGATTTGGTGAGTGGTGATTATCTCTAACACGGATCCAAAGGAGTATATCGGATTGTTGGCTCGATTTGGTGTTAAAATAGTGATTTCCATGCATTTTCTTCATCCTAAGTGTAGATCCATATAGATCCATTGTTCATAATGATGTTACATCCATTTTATCATATGTTAACCTATGCAAGTTCATTCATCAAGTTTGTAGAGATATAATCCATGTTTTCATGCTTATTGGACTTTCAACTTTTTAATTACGAAAATGCCATTATTGTTATAATTGTCTACTTAGATCATATTTGAATGCTTGACTGTTTGGATTGATGTTTGGTTTGATTGATTGTTATGAACTAGATGATTGATGATTAGATTTAGACCGAAGACGATTCAAAAGCTAAGGAAAAGGCTCTTGAATTGGGAAAGCTGCTCGTGGCATATGTAGCGGGATGATGAAGCTCTTATGCATAGATTCGATGATGTGATGATGAGATGAGGCTTTGCGAGGATGTAATGAAGCGAGGCAATCATGTGATGAAGACTTGGTTTAATCCAGACGGGATCATTCCAAGCATGTTGATAACTCGGTGATATGATTCGAGTTGAGGATAATGAATGAATATGAGAATAGTCGTCGAGGAGGATGACTAGGAGGCTTGGATAGCATCGTTGTTGAAGGTTCTAGCATGCTCTAAGCAAGAGTACGTTTGGGCAGATTCGATAGTCCCAACGGCCAACTGTTGATGGTCGAGTACTCTGGGCAGATTCGATAGTCCTAGGCACGGGCTGCGACGACGTGCGGGAGTTATGTCTAGAACCGGGGTTTTCATTAGCCCTTGACGGGCGGCTGAAAGAATGTGCCGGTCATTCAATTAACGGTGATATCGAAGCAATGATAACAGTGATAGCCAGAGTCATGGATGTTTGGTTGTATCGTCATTCGGACTCAAGAGCGGTATTTTCTGGGTGCTTATCTGATTTAGGCCTTGGTACTTGGAAAACATCGCCCTTGACTCGAGTGATAGTAGTTTTACTTTAAATTGTGTGCTCTGCTATGTTTGCTTCTGCTTAGTGTGTGTCTGGGGGCTATCACTGTAGAATGATGTTGGAGTGGGAGGGTTGTATTCCTATTCCTTTTCCTTTATGCTCTTTTGGTATGTTGTTAGTTAATTTACTGCTCACTAAGACTGTTGTCTGACTCAAGGCTTTATGTTTTAATTCTTATTGCCTTGGGCTGTTCGTCCATTTTTGGGACGGGCAGACTAGGTAGCAGGTGACAGGTGCTGTTCTCTTCTCACGATGCTGATATCGAAGACGAGCTAGAGGGTTGCATAATATCTTCTTATTTGTACTGGATATTCCGCTGTTTTGTATTCTCTGAGGGATATGTAGTGAGGCTTGATGTATTGACTATTTGGATGCTTGTATTCAACTATTATGGAGTTTTATATGATGGCACTTCTGTCCTGTAAAGCTTCACTATACATATGTTCTATTGTATTTTATCCATGCGCTGTGAGCAATACGATAGATTCTGTTGTTTAATTTACCTTGACAATCGTCCATGGTCACCTGACACACTTTACAGCGCATTTTCTCTAGATTCGGTGCAGGGGTCATGGGCGGTCGTCACACAATCACTTTCCTCTCGTGGAATAATTCCAAATATTGTTTATTTCCATTGAAAATCACCAAGACTAAATGCTTTAGGTTTTAAAATAATTTAAAATCATAATACCATTTAGCCTTTTAAAATTATTACTACTATAACTAATTTAATAAATATTTAACTTGAAAATTCTAAAAAACTTAAATAAATAAATAATTTCTCAAAAATATTCTTTTAACACAACTTTAAAACATCCAACTTATACTTAAAAGCTGCCTTTAAAAATAAACCGCTGTTTATTTTTAACACAAATTACCCGTTCCATTATAAATTCCCACCGTGAATTTATATTTCCAAATATCCACTGATATATATTATTTCTCTTTATAATCCATTTAAAACCCGAATTTTAAAATAAATTCTTCAACTTTTAAAAACTACTATTTAAGTTCTCAAAATCCATTTATTTTCATTTATAAAAGATCTTTTTTCCCATACTTGAAATTTATTCGATAGGATTTCAAAAATCAACTTTTATCCTTTTCCAAATTCCTTCTTTTAATTTATTCAATTTTATAAAAAAATATTTTACTTCCAACAAACCAATTCTTATATTTCTGGTATTTTATAATACCAGAATATATTTGGCTAAACCATAGCCTCCACTAATTTCAATTACCAATATAATCAATCACGGATTATCAATAAATCATATCACAACATATGAAATAAATTCAAACTATTTTGAGGAATCTAGTTGGATCCCTCCAACCTGTTCCCGGCATCCACAAATGTTAGCACAATATAAAATACCAATTCCACTTCGAGGTGGAATATCGCGGTATATGGGTTCATATCATATCATCCGCTATTATGTGGCGCATACGGTCTCATCCACTATATAATGCGGGAAATCAATCACTCCAAATATATATATATACTATCATATATACTATCACAACCAAACAATCAATCAATAATTTAATTTCTATCAATTTCAATTGAGTGAGAAGATCTCACCTTTTGCATTTGTTTTTCAATCCATTTCCAATCTAGTTTGTTTTCACGATCTTTGACCTAATCAATCGCTCGCTGACCACCAAAATCATTGCCCAACGTCGCATGCTCGAAATCGAGCCATTCAACTTCGCCTCTAGACTCACGAGTTTGACCACTCGATTCGACTTCCTCTTCCTTGATTCCAGATCTCGAGCTTGCCATCCCTAACTGACCCAACATCTCGAGCTCACGTCGCCACTCATCTTCGGGTTGGCTCCAGCTCACCATCGCCCGTTGTGACTACCGCGGCTATCTGAGACGCGAGCTCCCAAGTTGCCACTCTCCTATCATCATTTACCAGGTCGCGACTTCGAAGCTCCCTTCACCCTTCTGTTGAATCGAAATCTACACCACCAAGAATTGCCCAGACACGGCCATGCTTGCGAGCTTGAGTTCATGAATTTGAGGCTCCACCATTTTTAGTTTTCTTTTCGTTTTGAACGAGATAATGGGGAAGAGAATTTGGGTTTTGATTTATTTCACAACTCTTTTTATTTTATTTTATTTCTAAAACAAATGAACGCGTGTGAAAAGAAATTGCCAAGTGTGAAAGGAGATGAAACGTGTATAGTTTGTCTTGAGAAAAAATTATATTAAATACATATATGTTATTTTTAAATTTTAAATTTAAATTTAAATTGTTTAGAAAACAAAGCCTAAAATTTCGATCTCCAATCGAGGCGTGCCGCCAGGTGTTCATAAGGTTATACCCCTATTCTAAATGCAACGGAAAAGGTTTCGAGTCCAAATTCGATCGTATGGAGAAGATATATTTTTGGACCCAGTTATTATATTAAATTTCAATATAAATTTCAATGCGTTTACTTATCGTATGGCCAAACGATCTCTCCAAATGCTACGAAAATTGAAATCCGATAATAATACAATATTACGGATCCACTGGAACTAGTTTCGTCGAATTCCGAGACGGTACCTTGGGAGGCTATTTTTAAATATCGATTTAAAATGATAAAATTTCAAACTGAACAAAACAGTTTCAAATTCAATTCTGAAGCTTTTATTATCTTCAGTATTATCAATATAGAATTTACAAGACTTCAAATTATTTTTAACAAGCTCAAAACTGAAGATTAAATATTTTACCCAACTTCAAAAATTAAATTAAATAATTTAATTGCCAAATAAATTCTGATATATGAATTTCAAGTTAAACTAACTTCCAAATATTTAAAATCAATTAAATATTTCAATTTCAAATAACCAAAAATTCCGAGTCGTCACATTCTTCCCCCCTTAAAAGAATTTCGTCCCGAAATTACTAGTTAAGAAGAATGATCCATAACCCGTTTATTAATTTCCCATAACCAAATAGTTTTATCAACTTGCCAAAATAAATCTTTTTATCAAAGATCCATTTTCCCTCTTATTAACTCTCCAAACTCAACCATAAGTTTCAAATAATATTATTTTCTCAACAATTCAAATTTCAATTCAAATTCAAATTTTAAATTCAAAATTTTCTCAAAATTTTTCTAACTCTCTAAATTTTCGAAAAATTTCGCCAGCGTCTCCTTTGCGCGGCTAGCTCGGTACGACTACAAAATGCCACAATGGGCCCCCAGATTTCAAAAGAAAACAAAAGGCCAAGTGGCTAGATCAAAAAATGATCAAATTTCATATTGAAATTTAAATACATACTTTTGTCGAGCAATTAAATTTTATCTTCGAAATCAAAAATCCAATTCCCTTTTCCTTTTAAAACACCTATATACTACTTAGTAACAATGTCCTATTACAACATTTAAAATCATTTTATTCAATTCAATTATAAACTTTTCAATACTTGTTGTACTTAACCCGTACGATGTACACATGTCATTCGTACGCAATATCAAATTCGATCGCTCACTCGATCACACAATTTCACTTCCGAACTAGTATCGTTCACCCAACTTCCTAGTGCGGACTCAAATCTGGTTTCTTGATCAGAAACCGTCATTCCCCTTGCATAGCCACAAACTATGATAGAGAATTTCCAGAATCAACCAAAAATCCATATCCAGGGTTCGCCGTTGAAAATCGAGTAAAAAATCCCAACTCGGATCGATATAATTATCTCAAAATTCTGTGCTCGAATTCTGGATCAAATCGTTATGCGAATAAAATAATATACGTACATCCTATGTATTTTATTCCAATTGATTATTAGCTATATCAATTTTCTTTTCTTTTATTCACATTTATTTTCATTTCTATCCACTTATTTACAATCACCATTTTACTACTTCCAGTTTAATTTTCATTCACTTATTAACTTAGAATATTTCCTCAATTCTAAATTTTACTTAAGAAATTCATCATTTATTTCTTAAGTTCTATATAAATAATTCATATACTTCCTATATTTACTTCCAATTCACCACTTTGGTTTATAACCACTTATGTTTAACTGGATTTCCGATTCCATATGAATTCAATTTACCTTTAATTCAATTCATTTCAAACCATATTAAATTTGCCATTCCTTCAATTGGTTTCACTTACTAATTTTATTTCAATACTTTGTTCATTTGATCCAACTTGACAATATTTCCACTTCACTTTGTTTATCACAGATCAAATTCAATTTCCAATATTCAGCTTCAATTTCATTTACTTACAAATTCAAAACGAATTTCAACATTCAGTTTCAATTTCATTTACTTACAATTGTAAATTTATTTATTCATTTACAATTTATTTTCCACCTTAATAAATTTTATTCCAATAAATTTAGTCTACTAGACTTACTTCTCAAATCTACCTTTATTAAAATTAACTCAAGTTAATTTCATTTTAAATTTGAATTTTCTAAGTTTTCAAACTTATTTATTATTCCATAACTATTTTTAATAAGGTTCCAGAGTCTTTCCAAAATCATCTTTGAAATTAATTATATCTAAAATCAAACTCAATTTTGCAAACATCTTAAATTTTTTAAAATAAATTGGGCCGCAATTCCTCTCTTGGAAACTCAAAAATGAACACCGATGATGCTGCAGTCATCACCGTAATTATTTTCCAGCAACCGAAAAGATTTTAGTGCTTTTATCCCTTCAAAATCATTTTCAAATATTCTTGATTTCAAATCCAATTCAAAATATTTTCCAAAACTTTTGAAAAATCATATTCAAATTAAAAAGGGATTTAAATTTCCCAAATCTCAAAATTTCAAATCCTTTCAATTTATTTTCAAATATTTCTATGGAATTCTATTTCATTTTCAATTACAAATTACATTTATAATTCACATTTATAAACTTCATTTGTATATGAGTTTATTTCTTAACCTTTGGTTTTGATTTCAATTCCTTATTTAATTTCCATACAACAATGATTATTATTGCTTCCTAACAATCAAACATCCATATACTATAATAATTTTCAAAAATTATTTCCTTTTATATGCAAAAATAATTTGGGTAAAATTATTTCATTTACCCTATTTTTAAAACAATACTATGTTGATTTGCCTAGTTTAAGAGTTTAGAAATCCCTATCGATACAGTTGTCCAAACTATACCGACCATAATCTATAAACAATCAATCGATAAGTCAACACAATACAAAACAATTTTTATATTCACTAACAAATACGCGCTCATATCTATTATTACACTCACACACATTCTAGAGTACTACTGACTCTATCTCTAATGAGTAATCCCCACAAGAGCCAAGGTTGTCGCTTAACCAATTGCTCTGATACCATCTGTAACGACCCAATTTTTTCGACTTCCGAAAGTCGACATCAATACGCCCACTTATCCTATGCCGAACCATCAAATGCCGAAAAACCGAATCATTAGGGTTAAAGAAGAAAGAAGTAGAAGAAGAAAGAAGAAGAAACAGAAACAATATCAGAATCTCACAATCACGGCGGAACAATATATAATAGATAAATGAATAATCTTTAAAGCAAAGAACTATATCTGTTTATACATTACATCATCAGAGTATTACTACAACAACACACATCATTGGCAGTTATAATAACCTGCCCATATGATTGAATACACAGCGGAATGATAATAGTATACGGAAGTACGTCCCGCCATCCAGCTCGCCTCCTGATCTCCATAGCATACTTTTCTGACTTCGCTCCAAAACAACTGATAACCTGACTGTAGGCTGCCCGTATGGAAAATTATTGGCACCCAGAGTTCAGGAAGGGAACAATAAACTCCAGGTCAGTCATAGGACTAGTGTGAGATCTTAAAACAGTTATTTGTACAAAGGAAATAAAATGAAATCCGCTATGCTTTTGGAAAATGAAACTACCATAAGGCCTCCCGCCACACACACAATGCAAAAGCAGAATTGGAGGAGATTTCTCCTTATGATAGTCAAACATGCTTGATACACAAAATCTTTTTAATATTATCATTAGTGCATAGTATGGAAAACATTTCGAAAGTATAATATTAATCTTAGCCAGCATACACATTTCGTAGTATGCGTACTATAGCTACCATGTTCAATAGCAGGTTACCACCATATTCCATGGCAGGTTATACAACTAAAACCGTATAAGGCGCGTATTGTTTCTTTGGATTTCCAACAAATGGTCAGGCTAAGGAACTTCCTATGCCATATGGGTACGCCTCTGGAGGCACTCCCCGAGAACCTAACCAGATCTCTACCAACACAAGGCCGGGTTACCTCACGTTGTAATACAACTGTAACTAGATAACCCTACGAGTTATGCAATCCCCGGTCGTTACCGACCTTTATCCGAGGATCCTCAACAACAACAACCACAAAGTAATAAATTTGCAGCAACCACATAGGTTAAATATCTGGGCTCCATACCATGATACCACCTTTTTCCAGAAGGAAATTGACATGCCCTGAGGGCGCTACCCCCAAACAACCTTGCTGCATCCTTCCTGTTTCGACCATTTCAGGTTGTGAGGTCCGACGAGGTCTCGTCCACAAAGCTACGCTTTTCACAAAAGCCATGCTTCGATCAACAAATGATCAGCAACACTTAGCATGCCACATTACCAAATTGGGAATTTATAACTAGTAACCATCAACTACATAACCTCTGAGCTCATACGTCTCAGAGAAGGGTGTTAAGATAAGAGAATAAATTCTCCGCCACCAATATAAATGTATTTGATAGAAACCAGCTTTACATCTCAAAGTGTAACGTTAGACATACATCCATACAAGTCCGTTCCATGTTCGAACGGAACCGAAGGCACTTCAAAGAAGCCCTTGCAATCCAGATATTCAATAATCACGTCCGGACTCCCCATCACAGAGGGTAATCAAAATCTCTATACCGGAGTAACTCGGTGTAGAGACATTCAACAGGCAATCCTTTCGTTTTCGAAAATACTCGGTCTTTAATCACCATCTTCAAATGCAATCCCATTTCGTCGTATTTTTATTCGGAATGGGTTTTATGACTTAATGTCCTCTCCCGGCTTAACCGAATAATGAGTGCTTATTTTAAAAACAAGTGGATACACTCAATTCTAAATTAAGTCACAACAAATTTCCACTTTTGATCTTTTAAACAAAAGATCCACCTTTTAAAATTCGATGTGGTTTTCGGATAACCATTTGGAATCCGATCCCCGGTCGCATAGAAATTCAAATGCCGTCTTAAAGGCCAATATTGATAGTCGGTTATTAACTATCATACAACATCCACAAACAACTATCAAATTTAAATAATTTCCCAAATTATTTATTTTCAAAATATCTTCGCAAGATATAAATTTTCTACACTTCAACCCTTTTGAAAACAGTTTTCAATCACTTTCCTCTCGTGGAATAAATTCCAAATATTATTTATTTCCACTGAAAATCACCAAGACTAAATGCTTTAGATTTTAAAATAATTTAAAATCATAATACCACTTAGCCTTTTAAAATTATTACTACTATAACTAATTTATTAAATATTTAACTTTAAAATTCCAAACAACTTAAGTAAATAAATAATTTCTGAAAAATATTATTTTAACACAACTTTAAAACTTCCAACTTATTCTTAAAAGTTGCTTTTGAAACGTACTTGGCTTTTCAGGGAAATACGCTTTTCTCTTACACCTTTAAAAATAAACCACTATTTATTTTTAAAACAAATTACCCGTTCCATTATAAATTCCTACGTGAATTTATATTTCCAAATATCCACTAATATATATTATTTCTCTTTATAAACCATTTAAAATCTGTTTTAAAATAAATTATTCAACTTTTAGACAATACTACTTAAGTTATCAAAATCCATTTATTTTTATTTATAAAAGATATTATTTCCCATACTTGAAATTTATTCGATAGGATTTCAAAAATCAACTTTTATCCTATTCCAAATTCCTTCTTTTAATTTATACAATTTTCTAAACATTATTTTACTTCCAACAATCCAATTCTTATATTTCGGGTATTTTAAAATACCAAAATATATTTGGCTAAACCATAGCCTCCACTTATTTCAATTACCAATATAATCAATCACGGATTATCAATAAATCATATCACATCATATGAAATAAATTCAAACAATTTTGAGGAATCCAGTTGGATCCCTCCAACATGTTTCCCTGCATCCATAAATGTTAGCACAATATAAAATACCAATTCCACTTCGAGGTGGAATATCGCAGTATATGGGTTCATATCATATCATCCGCTATTATGCGGCGCATAGGGTCTCATCCGCTATATAATGCGGGAAATCAATCACTCCAAATAAATATATATATATATATACACACACACACACACACACACACTATCATATATACTATCACAACCAAACAATCAATCAATAATTTAATTTCTATCAATTTCAATTGAGTGAGAAGATCTCACCTTTTGCTTTTGTTTTGCAATCCATTTCCAATCCAGTTTGTTTTCATGATCTTTGACCTTATCAATCGCTCGCTGACCACCAAAATCATCGCCTAACGTCGCATGCTCGAAATCGAGCCATTCAACTTCGCCTTCAGATTCACGAGTTCGACCACTCGATTCGACTTCCTCCTCCTTGATTCCAGAACTCGAGCTTGCCGTCCCTAATTGACCCAGCATCTCGAGCTCACGTCGCCACTCATCTTCGGGTTGGCTCCAGCTCACCATCGCTCGTTGTGACTACCACGGATCTCTGAGACTCGAGCTCCCAAGTCCCCACTCTCCTACCATCAATTACCAGATCGCGACTTCGGAGCTCCCTTCGCCCTTCTATCGAATCGAAATCTACACCCCCAAGAATCGCCCAAACATGGCCATGCTCGCGAGCTTGAGTTCCTGAATTTGAGGCTCCGCCATTTTTAATTTTCTTTTCATTTTGAACGAGATAATGGGGAACGAGAATTTGGGTTTTGATTTATTTCAGACCTCCTTTTATTTTATTTTTTTCTAAAACAAACGAACGCGTGTGAAAAGAAATTGCCAAGTGTGAAGGGGGATGAAATGTGTATAGTTTGTCTTGAGAAAACATTATATTAAATACATATATGTTATTTTTAAATTTTAAATTTAAATTTAAATTGTTTAGAAAACGAAGCCTAAAATTTCGATCTCCAATCGAGGTGTGCCGCCAGGCGTTCATAAGGTTATACCCATATTCCCAATGCAACGGAAAAGGTTTCGAGTCCAAATTCGATCGTATGGAGAAGATAGCTTTTTGGACCCGGCTATTATATTAAATTTCAATATAAATTTCAATGCGTTTACTTATCATATGGCCAAACGATCTCTCCAAATGCTATGAAAATTGAAATCCGATAATAATACAATATTACGGATCCACTGGAACTGGTTTTGTCAGATTCCGAGACTATGCCTCGGAAGGCTATTTTTAAATATCGATTTAAATGATAAAATTTCAAACTGAACAAAACAGTTTCAAATTCAATTCTGAAGCTTTTATTATCTTCAGTATTATCAATATAGAATTTACAAGACTTCAAATTATTTTTAACAAGCTCAAAATTGAAGATTAAATATTTTACCCAACTTCAAAAATTAAATTAAATAATTTAATTGCCAAATAAATCCTGATATTTGAATTTCAAGTTAAACTAACTTCCAAATATTTAAAATCAATTAAATATTTCAATTTCAAATAACCAAAAATTCTGGGTCGTCACAGGATACAAGCTGGAACAGAGTTGAAGATTAAATATGAGCGTTGAGTGACTTATTTAGTGAGGTGAACAAATTGTAAATTGAAATTTGTGATGTAATCGTAATTTTAATGTAATTAAAACTTTATATATGTAGTAAGATCTCAAATTTGTACTATTTGAATTTGTAATAAAATATTTGTTTGAATAAAAATTTGTTTGAATATGAATTCTTTGTTATTTATTTTATTCAAAAAATATTTATTTAATTATGTGAAAAAAATAAAACAGTACAATAACAAATACATTTAAACGAATATGTTTATTACCATCAAACAAAAATCATAGGCTATTGTATTTACAGATTTTTCAAGTGTTTGGAAAATAATGGTGATATTATTGGGAAAATATTTTTGACTGGAAATAGAAATTTTAAAAAAAGGGTTTTGAAAGGAAATAAAAGCACTAAACTCACTTCGGACATTGGAAAATAATTTCAGCGATGACTGCAGTATCATCGATGTTCATTTTCAAGTTTCCAAGAGAGGAATTGCTACCATTGGAATTTTGTTTTGGTAAAACTGGTTTTTATTTCAAAAAAATTCAAAAAGAATGATTTGATATACTAATGGAATTTTGTGTATATATGTGTATATGATTGCAAAAATGATTTGGAATATCTAAGAACAAGGTGTGTAAACTCTGGGATTTTAATTTAAATGTTTTATGAGAATATGAGAAAAATAAGTTGATAACTTATAAATTTTGGGAATTTGAAAGTGAAACAAAGTTTTAAAATTTGTTGCATGTGAATGTTAAGGAAAGTAAATTTGGAATTGAACTACGGAATTTGAACTTAAATTAAGTATAAAATGAATTATGGAAAGAAATTTAGCTTAAGTTAGGTTAAATAAAATAATTGTTGGAAAGGAATTAAGGAATGAATTAATTGAATAAATTAGTGAGTTGAATTTGATTTGGAATATGGTTGAAATTTAAACAAATGGATTGAGTCGAATGGAATTGAAATTGGATTTGAGTTAAAATGGATATAGACTTAAGTTGTATAAAATGTTTTAGAATAAACTTAAGTAAACAAATTCAATGGAATGATTTTTAAATGGTAATAGTATTATGGAATATATACAATGCAAAGAAGTGAATATACTAAGTAAATAAGGGTTGTGAATAATGGATTGAGAATAATTGATTGTAAATGAAATGAATGCGAATAAGAGAAATTGGGATAGCTAAGAATAAATCGAAATAAATACGTAAGTCGTACTTATATTATTTTATTAGCATAATGGTTTCCAGATTCGAGCATAGAATTTCGGGATAATTTGTATCAATCCGAGTTAGGATTTTTTTTCACTCGATGCTCAAACGGCAAACACTGGATATGGATTTTTGATTTGATTTTGGGATTCTCTATCATAATATATGGCTAAGCAAAGAGAATGACAGTTTTTGATTAAGAGACCAGATCCGAGTCCACACTAGAGTGGTCGTGTGAACGATACTAGTTCGGAAGTGAAATTGTGTGATCCAGCGAGCGATCAGATTGAGATGTGCGTACAGATGATATATGTACGTCGTACGGTTTTAGTTAAGCAAATATTGGAAAGTGGAAATACAAAATAAAATGATTTTGAATAATATGATTGGATATCATTAGTAAATAAGATGTAGGTATATAAAAGCAAGAGCTAATTTGGTGCCTCTAGATTCATAAATAAAACTGGGTTGCCCAACAAAAAGGTACATGTTTAAATTGTTGTTTTTATTTGATGGATTTATGATTGAGCCACTTGGCTTTTATTTTCTTTTGTTGGTTTGGGCCCGTAGTGGCGATTTGTAGTTTTCCCGATTGATGTGCACGTAAATGTGCATATTTTTACCACCATATTTATTCTATTTAAATTAAATAAATGATCATATTGGGTATTTTAACTTGTTTTAACCAAAATCCATATTAATTTCAATTTGTCACATATCAATCTTCATATAGGGGCAAAACAGTCATTTGTGTGCATATATTTCTTTGAGACAAATTAATTGGAAATTTATATATATTTGTGTAGGAATTTGATATCAAAGAGGAGTGGTTTCATGAAGACACATGCATGCACAAAATACATACAAAGGAATGAAGATGGAAATAATTCAAAATGAAGAACATGGAGGACCCCACCTACCCACCTACCTTAATATACAAATTAAAGGCTAGTGCACATGCTTATGGAATTAATGGCTTCATGTACACTTAAATGATGATTAGTAGAAGCTAATGATTACTTGGCCTCCACACTTTCTCAAGGGTATTTTGGGCATTCCCCAAAAATATGAATTAGGGTTTAACACTTGTATAAATACCCCTTATGTTTCATGTAACCCTCTTCCTTAGTTCCTCTTTAGTTTAGTTTAGGCTCAAAAATAAATCAACTTCTCTTCTTTCTTTTCATGGCTACTTAGCCATTTCATTTATGTAATCTTTTCTTTTTGCAATTTTCAATACATGCTCTTTTCTTCTTTTGTTTATTTCCTTTCATATTAGTAGTGTAGATTTGTTTACTTATGCAATTAGTAGATTTTCTTTTATGCAATTAGAATAGTTTTCTTTTCTATTAGCTTTCATTTTCCTTTTTCTTTGCTTTCATGTTGCTAGCTACATTTTTTAATCAAATGACAAATATGAGAGGCTAAACCCCTTCAATTTAGGGGTAATGAAGCTCTCTAATTATGTAGCTTCAACTAGTTAATAGTTCATACTCTCTTTTTGTGCTTAGGAAGAATGATTGAAGTGGTTTAATTGTTGTTTTTGCTTTGAATTTGATAGCCTATATTGTTGACACCAAATAGGCTATGCTTAAACAATCACTAACACTAATTGCCACTTCATCAAAATATGATTATGGCAAAAGAAAGTGATTTGAAATTAAAATTTGATGGTCTATATTTCTAATCAATAGTTAATAGGTCATACTTAAAATAGATTTCAATTTCATTTTCATTTTCAAGTTTCATGAAAGTTAGTAAGTGATTTAAGGGGTGTGTTAGAGTTTGATGGCTTATGTTGGCTAATAAATAGCACAAATACGCCATATTTATGATAAGCACATCAATTAAAGAACTAATGACCATAAAAGAGAGATCATGATTTCATATGTGTTGAACTACATGATCTAGAGAGTGGATTTATTCTCTAAATTGTCACTTAACTCTTATATTTGCTTCTCTTTTCTTTTAGCTAGTTAGTTAATTCTCTAATTCTCTAGCTTAACTTTCACTTTAAATTGGTATAATTTGATTGAATGGAATTTTTAAAATCATCAATTCCCTGCGGATCGACCCGTATTCAACACGTACTACAAGTGTACGCCGTGCGCTTGCGGTTATATTTTAATTTGAAATTTTTCGACAAATTTCTAAACCGACCGTTAAACACCGATCTGGCCGTGCAAAAGAGACGCTGGAAAAATTCTTCGAAAATTTAACGATTTAGAAATTTTGAAGAAATATGCGATAACTAAAAAGATTTGATTTTGAGTTATACCTTGATATGATTGAATTGATAATATTATTTGGAATCTATGGACGAATTTGGAAATTTAGTAAAGGTAATAACAAGGTTTCAACAAATTGGTTTTGGGAAGTTAAAGGCTTAAATGGATTTGGGAAGTTATTTCAACTAATTTGTTTTTGAAAAAGAATGGGTTTAGACATTTTTCCAACCTTTGCAATTTTGAGGACGAAATTCGTTTAAGGTGGGAAGAATGTAACGATCTAGAATATTTGTGATTTGGAATTAGAATATTTAACTGATTTTTAATATTGAAAAATTTATTTTAAAGAATAAGTAATTTGAATTTCAAATATAGCAATTTATTTGATAATTTAATTGTTAAATTTAATAATTGAAATTTGTTAATTAATGGAATCTTGAGTTTTAAGTTAGATAAAAATTATTTTAAAGGATTATTAAATTATATTAATAAGAATGAAGATAATAAAACTTTTAAAATTGATTCAAAAGTGATTTAGCTAATTTTCAAAAGTACTCGTTTTAATTAACGAGTGTAAACAGCCTTCCAAGGCAGTCTCAGATTTCGACGAAACCAGTGTCATTGGGTCCGTAATAATGAATTTTAATACGTCGTCAAATTTGGTAGCGATAAGACGTATCATTGGGTCGTACGGGATAGAAACGTGTTGAAATTATTATTATAATTGGGTTCAAAAAGCTATCTTCTCCATACGATCAAATTGGGGCTCGAGACTAGTTTCATTGCGTTCAGAATATGGGTATAACATTAAGAATGCCAGGCGGCATACCTCGACCGGGGTTCGGAATAAAATATATAGATATTTTGGAATTATATATATATATATATATATATATATATAAATCTTCATTCACATCAACCCACAGAAACTTACACTCAGCCACCCTACCCCTGCGTATCTTCCTTCTTTCTTCATCTATTTAAATCATCTCCAGTTAATAAAACAAAGAAACCGAGGTTTTAAAAATTAAAACAAAAATTTATACTTAACTAGAAATCAAAATCTTTAATTCGTTGAACTCGTATGGCGTTTATCTTCAACCATGCCTTCTTTTTGTGTGTGCGTGTGTTGAGGTGGTTTGGATTTGGGAGGCCAAAACTAGGGTTGGAGATTTACATTGATTTAGACGTCGATTTGGGAAACGGAGCTTGAATTCGTGATCGTGGAGGAGTTTAGAACTTGGAGGTGAGTTTTTTGGCAGTGTGGTTGTAGTTTGAGTCGAGCGACGACTGTAGCTTGGTCAAGGCTAACGAGCATGTCGTAATTTCTATGGTGGCTCCAGTGTTGTCGACTTGAGTGAAGGCAAGTGGTGCTTGAGATGAGAAGTCCGATGGAATCGACGGAATCAAATTTCGTGAAGCCGAGCTCCGTATCACTAAATGTCATGCACTTCCTATTTGGTTTTGTGTGTGCATAGGGAAAGGCAAGCTAATTTGGGGAAGAAGATGCAACAAGGGAAGGGAATTTTTTTAATTTATTGAAATTTGAGTATACTAAATATATATAATTAAATCGATAACTTATAAAATTCGTATCTCCTTCATAATAGGTCTGAATGGAACGAAACTTTTTGCATTGCACTCGTATTGATGAGAGCTTCGCAATGAAACTGGTTTGAATGAATTTGGAGATAATGGAAATTTGGGCTATAATCGGGTGTCGTCCGGTTTTAGTTCAAAACCAGAACGCTTCGACGACAGCAATGTACAAATGTGAGTAAATCTCACTCATTTCGGATAATTGGTTTTATTTTAAATAGTTAAAATTATTTATTGGTTGATTGGATGGATTGATAAATTATTATCAATTGGATGTTATGTTATATATATTAGTAGTTGGATTGAATAATCTCGCCGATTGGAGCAGATGAGACACTATGCGCCCGCATAATAGCGATGACCCTTTTATTTGCGATATCCCGTCTCGAAGTGGAATTTATTATTTTATGTTATATAACACCTGTGGTTGCAGGGAAACAGGTTGGAGGGATCCAACTGGATTTCTTAAAAATGTTGATTTTAATTTCAAATATAATGACATATGATGTGTGTGAATAATATGTTATAGATTATGTTATGATTAGATTTATTTGATGTTATAGTAGCACTGGCCTTAATTTTGGTATTATAAATACCATAAATAATATTTTTGAATTTAAAAAGGGAATTCGAAGGCGATTTTGGAAATGAAAATATTTATATTGAGTTTTGGGATTATTTAAAATGGGATTGATTTGGATAAAATAAGTGGTTGGATTTTGGATGTTTATGAAGCTATTTCGAAAAATGGTTTCAAATAGAGAATTGTAAACTGAGGATTTTTAAACGATGGATTTTTAAATAAGATTCTTAAAATACAAAATGGGAGTCGAAATCGAGATTTGAATGGTTTTGGAATATAGTTGGATTTATTAAGAAATAGAATTATAAATGGGATTTTAGATAGTAATCGATTTATAAATGGAGTTGTATAATATGAATATGTTATTAACAGAGAAATGAGAGTTGAGTTTATAATCTTATAAACGATGTTTATAAATAAGTGGAATGGTTATCATTTGATAAATTGGAAATATAAATTCATAGTGGGAATTTAAAATAAGATATAGAAATCGGTTTAGAAAGAAATAGTAAATTCTATTTTGGGATTTGGGAATGGTTATGAAATTGGAAATGTAAATCGATTGGTGATAAATCGAGAGAGATTTATAAGTATAAAAATGGGTATGTTGAATTTTAAAAATGGTTTTTCACAAGAAGTTAAGGTTTGTTTTAGAAAAGGATTTTTATTTATTAAACTATGTAGTTTAAAAAAATATTAATTGGACTAATATATTTCAGAAAGTTAGTTATTTAAATATTTAAATTTGTTGAAATGAATTCTAAGTTTTATAAACAAGTTTTGTAAGCGATTAGAAATTTTATAAATGAATTGGAATCAGTTATTGATGTTTATATATATATATGGCCTTGCCTGGTTCATTTGAGCACATACAAGAAAAAAAAGAAAAAAAAGTACTGCCATCAAAGTGAGGAAAGGGATTCAAAGCTGGAAGCAAGAAGTAAATTACAGTGTTCATCATCTTTTAAACACAGTGGGTAAACATCTTTATATTGTTTTACTAATTACCATACATATATGTATGTAACTGTGGAATATTTGACCTATGACAAATGTGTAAGTATATGTTGTGTGTGTATATGCATATGAATATGTGTATGGACATGGATAGTTCCACCTGCACTGTTCTTCTACCTAACAACTACTCTGTTATTGTTTTATTGTGATAAAACAATATATCTCTTCACTTCAAAATTCATTAACACAACAACCAATTAGTTTTAGATCCTGAATCCAAAACAAAAGATGTTTGTGTTTTAGTATAGATTGTTTTAAAAATCCTTCCATCAATTTTCGATAAGCAAGAAGAAAGAAAAACCCAAAATACAGTAACAAGGTTAGTTAAGGCAATTTTAAACTATCCTAATTTGATGCATGGATTACATGATCGTAACCATTATTGAAAAATAAGATTTTTAAAGTTGGTTTGGGGTTTTTTAGTGGTCTATGCGAGAAGAAATGAAGTGATGAACGGAATTGGGGAAAATGGCGAATTCCTGCGACTGGGACGATTTTGTGGGTCGAGGTTTGGTCTGGAGGAGGATGGAAGGATTAGGTAATCGGGATAAATGGTGCGGCATATTTTTATTGGGTGGATTGACTGCACGACGTCGATGTATGGTTTAGGTTGGGTTCTCTGGTGGGTTCGGGTTTTGGGTAATGGCAACGAGGAGAAGGAGGCGTACGCGCCTGGTGGAAAAGGACGAGGGGGTGTGGTGAACCTCTGGGCGAAGTCTGGTAGGTGATGGAGGATTGTGGAGGCGAGACGAGGTGATCAGGTGGTGGGCGATTGGTTTCCATGTTTGGTCTGGAAGTCGAAATTTCGAATTTGAGGGTGGGCGGAGGTTCCAGGTGGGTAGACAAAGTGCGGTGGTCATGGGTTGTTGGCAAGGACGGTCGGCGGCAGGGTTTGACGACTGGAGATGAAGTACCTATGCACATACGTGTACGTCTTCGTGCATGTTTTTGAAGATGATAGAGGAAAGAAAAGAAGGTGGGAGGAGAAGAAAATTGTTGGGCCTGTTTCTTTTTGTGGTAGGTCCGGTGGGCATGAGTTTTTGGCTGGGAAGAAAAGGAAAATTACATAATTACTTAATAACCTTTAATTTTTGTTAAAACAATATTTTGCTTCCATTTTAAATCCAATAGACGTATAGTTGTTGCATCGAGATCCTATCACAGTATATTTTTATCTGAACGAGTATAGGCAAGCCTTCTGGAATGTTAAATTTAATGACTTATAATAATTGAAGTAGACGTATGGCAAACTTCTTCATTTTTAATTATATGTTAATTGATAAATTAATTTCAAATGAACTGTTAAATTTTTAATTAACTAAAATAAATTATTTTATTAAATCTCTTGGTCAATAAGTAAATCTTGATTTAAAATATAACTCGACTCGTTTTAGGAAGAACTCGTTCAGTTCCTAATTTTTAAACTAATTTAGTATTAATTATTGGCTGAGTAAATGGTCCATGTGCATTGATATTTTTTCTTGAATATTGATTTCAATTATCTATTTACTATGCCATTAAGTAACCAAACAAGTTAAACTAGTTAAAATAAACGTTGATATGTTTTTGGTAAAAGTAAAACGACTCGTACTGATCACCATTCCAATTTCGGAAGATGTGATGATTACAAGCAAATAATTTTCGATGGACTAGTCATGATAATGTAAACATATGGAATGAATTTCCATATGTGAATATTGACACCTTGATTGTGAAATTTTTTTTAAACGACTTGGCCTACTAAATTTATCGTTTGGATTCGATGAAAATGAGATCGGATATCAGCATTATCCAAAAACCACTTAAATCCAATAACTACTATGAACTTTTACGGGTTGGATTTTAGAGCCAAGTGTGCTGGAATTTAACAAATTTTGAATATTTTTATTAAGTATTTATACTTAGACACTATTATAATATTACTGTATTTTCTATAAAGATGTTTTGGTTGTTGTAAGGGAAAAACCCGTCGTGTTATGGTTGACGCGGTCTTACGATTTACCTTTGTTTTCAAAAGATTTTTGAAATTAATAATAATAATTCAAATTAAGTGTGTTTACTCAAGCTGGTTTTCCAGATTGACTCGGGTGTTACTTTATTGTAATGCTTGGGTCAGACCGAGTATTACCGATTCAAGTTAGGATGCTATAAAGCTCAGGAGGCGAGCTGGATGACAGAGACTTATTACACGTACTTGGTTATACTCCGCTGTGTATTGTAGGCTGTATATTCAGCACCTTGAGGAAAAGTTGCTATAACTGTCCAAATTTCTATTTTGATGGTTGTACTCTGATAATGTGTATGTATCTTGACAGTTGCAAATTCTTTTGTATAAAAACCTGTTAATATATATATTACATGTTGTTCCACTGCTATTGTGAGATTCTGTGATGTTGTTATTTATGTTTCTTCTTCTATCTCTTTTCTTCTTAACCCCTAATGATCTGGAATTCCGGCACTTGATTACTCGGCATTCTATACAGTAAACGCATTATTGTCGATTTTCGAGGGTCGAAAATACCCGTTCGTTACACGTGGTACCAGAGCTGAATGTTAAGCGAGAACATTGGCTTTGGTGGGGATTACTCATTAGAGATAGGGTCAGTAGTACCATAGAATGAGTTTGAGTATATTATATATGAGAGCGTATGATGTGCGCATAAATGTGCATATTTTTACAACCATATTTATTCTATTTAAATTAAATAAATGATCATATTTGGTATTTTAACTTGATTTAACCAAAATCCATATTAATTTAAAATTATCACATATCCATCTTCATATAGGGGCAAAACGGTCATTTGTGTGCTTATATTTCTTTGAGAAAAATTAATTGGAAATTTATATATATGTGTAGGAATTTGATCTTAAATATGAGTGGTTTCATGAAGACACATGCATGCACAAAATGAGTACAAAGGAATGAAGATGGAAATAATTCAAAGTGAAGAACATGGAGGACCCCACCTACCCACCTACCTTAATATACAAATTAGAGGCTAATGCACATGCTTATGGAATTAATGGCTTCATGTACACTTAAATGATGATTAGTAGAAGCAAATGATTACTTGGCCTCCACACTTTCTCAAGGGTATTTTGGGTGTTCCCCAAAAATATGAATTAGGGTTTAACACATGTATAAATACTCCTTATGTTTCATGTAACCCTCTTCCTTAGTCTCTCTTTAGTTTAGTTTAGGCTCAAAAATAAATCAAGTTCTCTTCTTTCTTTTCATGGCTACTTAGCCATTTCTTTTATGTAATCTTTTCTTTTTTCAATTTTAAATACATGCTCTTTTCTTCTTTTGTTTTTTTCCTTTCATATTAGTACTGTAGATTTGTTTATTTATGTAAGTAGTGTAGATTTTCTTTTATGCAATTAGAATAGTTTTCTTTTCCATTAGCTTTCATTTTCCTTTCTCTTTGCTTTCATGTTGCTAGCTACATTTGTTAATCAAATGACAAATATGAGAGGCTAAACCCCTTCAATTTAGGTGTACTGAAGCTCTCTAATTATGTAGCTTCAACTAGTTGTTAATTCATGCTCTCTTTTTGTGCTTAGTAAGAATGATTGAAGTGGTTTAATTGTTGTTTTTTCTTTGAATTTGATAGCCCATATTGTTGACACCAAATAGGCTATGCTTAAACAATCACTAACACTAATTACCTCTTCGTCAAAATATGATTATGGCAAAAGAAAGTGATTTGAAATTAAAATTTGACGGTCTATATTTCTAATCAATAGTTAATAGGCCACACTTAAAATAGATTTCATTTTCATTTTCATTGTCAAATTTCATGAAAGTTAGTAAGTGATTTAAGGGGTGTGTTAGAGTTTGATGGCTTATATTGGCTAATCAATAGCACAAATATGCCATACTTGTGATAAGCACATCAATTAAACCACTAGTGACCATAAAAGAGAGATCATGATTTTATATGTGTTGAACTACATGATCTAGAGGGTGGATTTATTCTCTAAATTGTCATTTAACTCTTATATTTTCTTCTCTTTTCTTTTAGCTAGTTAGTTAATTCTCTAATTCTCTAGCTTAACTTTCATTTGAAATTAGTATAATTTGATTGAATTGAAGTTTTAAAATCATCAATTCCCTGCAGATCGACCCGTATTCGCCACCTATTACAAGTGTACGGCATGCGCTTGCAGTTATATATTAATTTGAAATTTTTCAACAAATTTCTAAACCGATAGAACATTTGCCGTTAAATAAGTTTTTGGCGGCGTTGCCGGGGAATTGCTTTGATTTTGATTTTATATTCTTTGGATTATTTTCGTTAGATTTTTATTGTGTTTTTATTTTTTGTGTGTGTTTGCATAAAAAAAAGTTGCTGTGCGTATGTTTTTTTTGTTTGATTTTTTGTGTGTGTTGTAGTTGTTCTAGTTTCAATTGTATTTGCATCTCTAAAAAAAAGCATCACAAGTTCATTTCAAAAAACAAAAATATTTTATTTCATTGCATTTGCATTTTACATTAACATTTCTTTTTTTTTCTTTTACATTTTTCTTTTTTTCCTTCCTTTAAAAAAAACAGAACATGAAAAAAACTGTGCACTGTTGCATTTCTTTCTCTGTTCATTTCTACTTCTCTGTTCCTTCAATTCACTTCAATCCTCTCTGCCTTTTCAATACCTCATTTCACCATCTCACTTCTGTTGTTCCTACCATCACACTCCATAACCTCAAACTGACCACAAGAACTTATCAATTCTGTGCAACATGTAACGACCCCAGATTTTAATTTAATTTAAACTAATAATTTTGTAGAATTTTTGAATTAAAATTGTATAATTTATTATACATGGAAGCGAGTTTCCCCGATTCAATAAATAAATTCGGTATAAATCGTTTAAATTTAAATTTTTGTATATGAATTTAAATCATGAAGAAATGGTTTAGAAATGAAATTATATGAGATGAATTTTACAAAATCATAAAATGAATTAAAATAACAACATTAGATAGATTTTAATCAAATATTGAACATAGAAATATATTTAATTACAAATGAAAATAAATAAACTCTATGGTTTTATACAATGTAAAGTAAAATAAATTGTAACAACATGTAACTAGAACTTCATTTAAATTACAAAGCAATAGAACAAAAATGTATAGTTAAATACTAAAACAAAGTTTTAGATAGATATGAAACAAGTAGGTACTCATGCACATAAAAGTATGAAAGCAAACCAGTAAAATAAAAATGCCTCTAAGAAATCTAGGAAGGACAAATTCAAAAGAAAAACAAATATCTACAACTAAGTACATATAAGTAATGCAGGCAAGAAATAAACAAACAAAGTAATAAATACAAGTTAATAAACAAATCTGCAAGCCACTAACATCATTTCAGCCGAAAAACAAAACAAGATAAAGTAATAAATGCAAATCTTTGTGCCGCTGAAATGAAGGAGGGGAGGATGTAGATTGTACAAGCAAAGTTAAATAAGTATAGACTTGAAAGCATAAAGTACCTATGTACATGCTGATACAAAGCAAAAAAGGACTGTACATACAAAATATCTTTGTTCAAAAATGCTAAGTATAAACAAAGCAAAACAAACCATGTACATATATGCTCAGCAAACTCTAAAACCTGGTTGTACAAGCTAGTATAATAGAATGTACATAAGTACAAGAGAATAAATTGCAAAAGACAAATGAAATAAATGTGCCACTCTGAATTTTCTTTCAGCCTACAATTTTGAAAATAAAGTATCTCTGGTTTTGTTATAAAATGTTTTCTAGTACACATAAAATAGTCTAGTATCAAATCTCAGCCTGCATTTGGTTTTTTTATATATCAAGGCATACTTGTTCGTTTAAAAAACTTAAGAAAACTAACCTGAAAAAATATATACAAACTATAAACTATTAACCTGAACAAGATACAAACAAGCTGGAAGTCTGGGAAGCAAATAATCAAGTCTGTTGTAACGACCCGGAATTTTCGAACCCGAAAATTACAGATAGTTAGGAGAAAAAGAAAAGAGATAGAAGAAAGAAACAAACAAGACACAGATTCTCACATTCGCAGCGGATAAAATATAATATCAAATAATAATATCAGTTATACAAAAAAAAAACTGTATTTGTTAATTTACATTCAATACATCAGAGTTACAACCATTTACAAATAGACTAGACAGTTATCCACCTGTCCCAGACTACTATCAATAAGCTCTCAAATACACAGTGGAATACACTCCATACGTTCCTGCCATCCAGCTCGCCTCCTGAGCTCCAGAACGTCCTTACCTGGAAATCTGTAATACTCGGTCTGACCCGAGCATTACATCAAAGTAACACCCGGGTCAGTGTCACGACCCGGCTTTCTATGCCCAGAAAGTCGTATCGCTAATAAGAAAGAAAGGGGTAGAAAATAGAAAAGAAGAGAAGAAAGAAAGAAACAACAACAACGATCTCACAGCGGAACGAATAAATTATATTAATAACATAAACTATTACATAGTATACAACACTTTACAGAGTTACACAGCATATACATCACTTACTAGACAATTATAAACATCTGTCTAGACATTACAACTCAAATACAAGACAAGACACTATCACAGATATCAACACAGCGGAATACTATATCTACGAACGCCGAAGCCTCCTGCTCCATTGCTCCTCCAGAATATTCGTCAAAGCTAAAACCTGAATCCCTTGGCTACTCGTAAAAATTTGAGTACCCAAGAGTTTATAAAACAGAAATAAACACTTGGGTCAGACATGGGTCTGGTGTGAGTAAACGGGTTAAAATTGTTTAACTTCAAAACCTTTTGAAAACAAAGGTATCACGTAAGACTTCCCACACATAAACATGGAAAAGTTTTTACCTTACGCTAACCAAAACATTTGATAGGAAATCCAGTTATATTATAATAGGGTCTAGGGTTTTCAAGTAAAATACAGAAATAGCTGAAATGCTTACATCTCACATTCCAACTTAGTTGGGCACAACTAATACGTACGGCACTTATTGGAGTTTGGATTCCATACAATGGCAGGGCTACTGGGGTACCGCCCGTCACAGTACGTGGCCTAGATCACCGTACCGAGGAGTACGCCCGCTCCCCTGCAACACAAAGCCGGAACCATCCCTTACTGGATAATTCCGAACAAGATAATCCCGTAGTTGGCGCGACCAACCACACACTAAGCCGAATAAAAGAAAAGGGACCTCTAGACAGGGATCTATCTTGCTCTCAGTGGGTGCTACCCACGAAGCCTTGCTGCACCTCCCCTGTTTTAGCCATTCCCGGTTGATGAGGCTTGAGGTTACGATTACCTTTAATCAGAACATATCACTTAGAATGCTCATCGTCCGCCTGACGATGTGCTGAAAGCATTCAATCCATACAAGTTCGTTCCGGGTTCGAACGAAACCGAAGGCATTATCTCGTTACACTCGTTTTGGAATCACCCTCAGAGTTAACGACAATAACCCTTGCACTCTGAATCTTCATCTTCACTTGAGATTCACGACCTATCGTTAATTTGGATCGATGTGGTATTCGGGTCTCCAGACCTGGAATACCGGTATACGGAAACCCGATCCCGGTCTCATCGAAATCCAAAACGTATCTTTTAAGGCCAAGTTGTTTAAAGGTTTAAACATTTAAACTTATTCAGGATGATATAAACAGATAGATAAATCATATTATCACAGATACTTTATATCAAACATTCATCTCACAAAGCAGCATATCACATATATCAGAGATATCCAAATCATCCAATATCAATCATCCAATATCAATCAATCATCCATAAACAGAATTGATTAACTCCAAATCAATTTAATTAACCTTTAATTAAATTAATTACTATTCTTTAATTATTTGGATTATCTTAATCCTGCTTACTATCATTAATTAATTAATCATCTCTTAATGAACTTCCTTAATTAATCTTTCTGGATTAATTATACTTTAATTACATTCAAGTAATTAGCCTTAACCATATACAGTAATTAAAATTACCTTTAATTACTATCATTAATTACAATAATTAATGAACCTTCATTAATTTATTAACTATAATTAATTACATTAATCCTCAATTAATTATAATTAATTAATCATACTTAAATTAATTTCTTTTATTAATCAAACTTGATTAACTTTATTAATTATATTAATTAATAATACTCCAATTACTTCATTAATTAATTACCTTCTAGTTAATTAAATAATTAATCTTTAATTAACTACATTCATTAATTAACCTTAATTAATCATAAACAGTAATTAACCATCCTGTAATTACTTACCTTAATTAATTAACTCCTTAATTAATTATATTAATCCTTTGATTACTTCCATTAATTAATTACTCATTTAATTAATCACCTTAGCAAATAATTAATCACATTATTAATTAACCTTAACCCTTTAATTAATTAATTACTCTTTAATTAATTAATTAATCAATTAACTTTTTAATTAATTTTATTAATAAATCCTTTAATTAATAACATTAAGTGATTAACCCTTAATCACTTCCATTTAATTACTTTCATAATTAATTACTCTTTTCTTAATTACATTCAGTAATTATCCATTAATTACTTGACTAAGTAATTATACTTAATTAATCATAAATGATTATCTTAACTAATTAGACTAATTAATTAACCTAAAATTAATTACATTAATTAATTAATCAATTAATCATCACTTAATCTTTAATTAATTTATTTCTACTAATTACTTCATTAAGTAATTATCCTTAATTACAATTAAGTAATTAACCTTAAAATTAATTATCCTTAATTAATCTCAACTTAACTAATTAAGAATAAACTCTTTATTTAATTTAATTACTTATTCCAATTATTAACTTATTTAAAACCAATTTACAATCAATTATATATTTGAAATATAAATCTTACTTAAGAAACAAACAATTTAAACATTAAATTTTTGATATATTTAAAACCCAGTTAAACATATTTAATAATTTAAACGGATATTTATCTTTGAAATCTTAATTATTATATTTTCTAAACTTATCCATTCAAAATAAAACTTGAAATCTATTTTAAACATTTCTTTATAATTTTCTTTGAAAATAACTTTAATTGGAAAACTTGTTTTTACTTTACTTTAAACTTTGAAACATTTGAAATGCTTGAGTACATTCTTTAATAACCTGGTATACTCAAATTACCCGAGCCAAACACGTTTCTTCCCCGAGCTAGCTTCGAGTCACTCGCCTTTTCATCTGCTTCGAGTCGCCTACCCTAAAACGCGAGAGCTATCCCGAGTCTCTTCCTTCTTCCCCAAAACGTCGATCCCTCTGTTACACGAACGTGCACACGTGCACGTGCACGATCGTTCAACGTCTCTCCGACCTTCACTTTGATCGTCGACCAGTCCCCCTTGGCCTCGACATCCCAACCACCAACCCAGCAACCAAGTTCCATCATCGAAACGAGATTTCGATCATCGATCGAATTCCTGGAGCAACTCGATCCACCCAAAACTTTCGCCACCGTCGATCATGTTGACTGGAAGCTCCAGTATTCCCTCCAGAGCACCGAAGCATCACCACTCCACCATCCCTCAACTCGCGATCGCACCACCATCTCTCGAAATCATCGCGACGCCACCAAAGTCGATACCACCCTTAAACCCTAATTTGTTCGAATTCGAACAATTCAACAATTGGAAAAATTCAATTGTATTTTTCCCATCATCCACATCACTAAAGCAAGCTTTGATCAAAATTTTAGCTTAAATCATGTAGTTTATCATCGGCAATTGATCAAATTGCCGAAACTCTCCATTCCCAAATTCACAATTGGATATCAACTTAAAATTTTTGAAATGCATATTAAAATTCATCATTTCCAACCACTAATCTAATTATATGATCCAAAGCAAGAATTAAGATTATTGATTTCCTGACATAAATCAAGATTTACTGTATTTTCCAATTTCAAAATTATTTGTTGTGTTTTAAATTAAGAAACTATTTTTAAAATTTACAACAAACCATATCAAACAACTTCTATTCAATCATCAATGTCAAATAATGATGTTTAGTGGAAGATTTGAAATTTTGAAGAGAATTTGGATCTTAAATAAAACAGAAACAGAGATTCATATATAAACAGCCTATTTCACATATATACAGATCATATAGATTCAATAATATAAATACTGAAAAGATTTTCATGCAATCACCAAGATCAATCCACAGATTTAACACATGCATTAGAGTCTAACCATCTCAAACTGTTTTTAAAATAATTTACTCACCAGAAAATCTGAACAGAGAACAGTTTCCAGGCTTGTTCCAGATTTTAAACTTCTTGAATTTCTTTTGCTATTGAATATTATCTGAATTGCATGTTGAAGTTTACATCTTGCATTTGAATTGATGAAGTTGCTTGCCTCTGATTTATTTCCAGATTATCCTTTGCCTTTGATTAAATTTCCAGATTTTACAGATTTTGTAACGACCCAGAATTTTTGATAATTAAAATTTGAATATTTAATTGATTTTAAATATTAATAAATGGAATTTAGAAGTCGAATGATTTATTTATCGAATATTGGATTTACCTGGGTAATTAAATCGATAAATTAGATAGTGAAATTCCAGAGATAATTGAAAATCGAGTTTAATATGATTGAAAATGATTTGTAAAATTTTATTTAATCATACTGGAGTTATAGAAAGGTTATAGAACTCTTAAAACTGAATTTGGAGTTAAATTGTGAAAATTGAATATTTTAATATTTAATTATCGACTGTAAAAATAGCCAATTTTCGAACAGTCTCAGAATTGAACGAGACCAGTTCCATTGGATCCGTGATAGTTAGTTATTATCGGATTTCAATTTTCGTAGCAATCGGAGTTGTCGTTTGACTGTGGCAACTCGAAACGCATCGATATCTTTTTAATTTTAAATCGTCGAGTTAAAATAGTCATTTTTCAAACGGTCTCGGATTTCGACGAAACCAGTTTCATCGGATCCGTAATGTGATATTATTGTAAGATTTCAAATTTCGTAATTTTTGGATTTACCGTTTGTCCGGTACAAATTAAAACGCATCGAAATCGATTTAAATCGGTTTAAATTAAATTGATCGTTTATTGTCATATCTCACACATACGATCAAATTTGCTTACGAAACCTGTTCCATTGTGTCCGGAACGCGGAAAAACCCTAGAATTGCCTGTCGGAACGCGTAGTTTGGAGATCGTTGGCATAATCTGTTAAAATCGAGAATTTTATTAATTAAAATAATATTAAACAATATTATATATGCATTATCTCTCTCAAAACCCTAGCTAAAGCAACAGCCGCCACCTCCTTTTAATGGCCGAAAGTGTTCGTTCCTTCCCCCTCAATTTTCTCGAAATCTGTTCATCAATTCAAGCAACTCCCAACTACAAACTTGTAGAGCGCGTTGAGATCTCCACATCCAACGGTCGTGATCGCTTATAGACGCATGGATCATCACGAATTTGAGCTGGAAGTGGCCGGTTTCGTGCACGATTTCTGAGGCGAGGGGGGCACTAGGGAGGTGCGGTCGGTGGCCGTAGGTAGCTTAGGCTGGCGGCGTTCGAATGGTGGGGTGGTGATGAGGTTTCGTCATCGTTTGGAGGTCGCGTCATTAGGGTTTGGGGTGGCGGCCTATGGGTAGTTCGCGTTCGTGATGTCTGGGAGCAATACGCGTGAAGGGGGAAGAAGGAGATAGCGGTCTGGATTGGAGGACTAGGGAACGAACGGTTGTGATGGGCCTGGATTTGAGAAATGTAAATTTAATTGTAAATTTTTATATATTATAAATTGTATAAACTTTAAAAAATCATATCTTTTTGATACGATATCAGATTTCAACGAATTTGGTAGCGCCGGAATCGTAGAAACACGTACTACGCAATGGAATTGGATTGGAGTCGTTTGGAGTCAATGAAAATTTCGAGTAAAATTAAACGCGCGTTTAATTTTATTCGAAATAAACGCTGAAATCAGAATTGAAATCGAGGTGAGATCTTCTCACTCAAATTGAATGTGGAATTTTTACAGTTATTGATTGATGATTGACTGTTTGAATGTGCTATTAGATATGATAGGATATATCTATATATATGTAGCAGTATATACATATTGGCATATGTATATATTGGATTGATGATTTCCCGCCTCGTATAGCGGATGAGACCCTATTGCGCCGTTAGTAAGCGGATTTATAAAAAACCTATATACCGCGATAATTCCGTACTGGAGCGGAATTGGTATTGTGCTGACGTTTTTGGATGCAGGGAAACAGGTTGGAGGGATCCAACTGGATTCCTCACCCGTAGTTATTTATTTACAGATATTGATGTATATTCTGTTATCATATGATGATATATGATATTGACTGTTGTGATGGACTGATTGGTGTTGTTGCATCATCGGATTCAGTTTTGAAATGTAAAAAATAACGACTGTTATTTTAAAAGAGTTTTTAAAGTGATCTTTGAAATTATACGTTTTATTAAATTTCTGAAGTGTTATATTTTAAATAAATAAATGTTCAAATTTTAAAGTTACAAAAATTTATAGATTTGTGAAATATAACCGAAAAGTGATTTTTGGAATAAATGGTTGATTGATTTATAAAATGGTTTAAATTGAGATTTTTAAAATATTATAAACGGTTTACTTAAAAGGTTTATAAAGTGGACATTTTATAAGTTAAAATGTTAGTGTTATAAAACGAGTTTCTATAAGGGTTAAAATGAAGTGTAAATGGGATTTCATAAGTTAATGAAATCTGAAAGTTTTAAATTTTGAGAAGTTTAAAAGAACGATTTCTTTTAAGATAAATGAATTATAAGTTATATTAACTTATAAATGGAATGGGTTATTAAAGAAGAAGTATAAATCGAAGTTGTTATAAAATGGAAATGGAAATGGAATTTATAAACGTTGTTTTATAAATTCGAGATCAATTGAATTTGATAAATTAAATATAGAAGATTATTAAAGGGAATATATTCGCGATTTTGGATAGCGAATTATCCTTAAATTGAATGTGTAGAAAAGACTGAAATTTGGTTAGTGAAGTATATTCACGATTTTGGGACAGTGAATATATTGTTAAGTAAAATGGATTCATTTTTGAAGAAGTAATATTTTCAAAATAAAGTTAAACATTTTAAAGGTGTTTTAAAATGTGTTATGAATCGAAAGCATAGATTTCAACAGTTCTTGTTGAAATAGACGTTTTCGAGAAATTTAAGGAAATGGTGGACTATAACACCGTTGTTATAGTAAATGATTTCCGAAAGGAAATATTTTTATATAGTATTGGGATTTATATATCTATCTAAATTTTGAATCCCTATACTAGTGATTTCGAGTCGTCGTAACGATGTTTTACGCAACATTCGTTTTGACTCAAATAAATGTGATTTAAGAATGATTTCCTTAAAGAATGAGATATATACTTAATTTTGATTTTAAGTATATCGAATATTTTCTAAGTGTCGAAAATAAATGATTTGTGAATTACTTATTTTTAAATAAGTATGGAAATGCTTTTCCAATGTGAAATGAACCGTTTGAGTTTTTATCTTTTAAAGATAAATTGAAAAGTGAATATTTGAAATTGTTTTCAAATGGTTAAGTGTGGAAAATTTATATCTTATAAAGATATTTTTGAAGAATAAATAATTTGGGAAAATTATTTGGAATCTGATGATGTTGTGCATCTTTATTGATAGTTAAATAACCGACTATCAATAATTACCTTTAGATAGGTATTTGTTGTGATTGGATGAATTTGAATGCCACACTTATTTTTGAATAAACGCTCACTATTCGGGTTAGCCGGGAAAGGACCATGGGGTCGTATAACCCATTCCGAATATGTGATACGTCGTTATGAATCGCATTTGAAGACCGGTGTTGAAGACCGGATATTTTTGAAAACGGAAGGATTACCGTCGAGTTACTCTACATCGACTGATCTTCGATTTAGAGGTTTTATCACCCTTAGTGACGGGAAGTCCTGACGTGATTGAAAATTATCCGGATGTGCAAGGGCTTCGTGAGAAGTGCCTTCGGTTCTGTTCGATCCCGGAACAGACTTGTATGGATTGTGTGTCTGACGTTACAATTTGAGATATAAAGCTGATTTCTTTTAAATACATTTCTGTTGGTGGCGGAGAATTTATTCTCTTAGCTTAACACCCTTCTCTGAGACGTACGAGCTCAGAGGTTATGTAGTTGAAATTTATCAGCAATATATCCCAATTTGGTAACGTGGCATACTGAGTGTTGCTGTGAAATGATCAGTGTTTGATCATTTGTGATATGATCATTTGTTTGATCTTATATCTTTGTGATCATAGGTTGATCATTTTGTTTGACCCGAAGCAGGGCTTTTTGAGAAAGCGTAGCTTTGTGGACGAGACTTCGTCGAGCCTCACACCCCGGAAATGGTCGAAACAGGACGAATGCAGCAAGGTTCTAGGGAGTAGCGCCCCTTAGTGTATGTCATTCCTTCTGGATAAAGGTGGTATCATGGTATGGAGCCCAGATACTTAACCTCTGTGGTTGCTGCACAGTTATTATTACTTTGTGGTTTGTTGGAAATCGGGGATCCTCGGGAAGATCGGTGACGATCGGGGGATGGCATACGCGTGTCAGTAGTTACCTATTTTTGCAGAGGTAACCCGGCCTTGTGTTGGCAGAGATCTAACCGTAATGTTAGGTTATTTCTCGGGTCGTCTATTCCAGGGACGTACCCATCGTGGATAGGAAGTTCCTTAGCCTGACCATTTGTTGGAAATCCAAAGAAACAATACGTGACGTGTACGGCTTTAGTTGTATTACCTGCTATGGAATGTGGCGGTAACCTGCTATCGAACATAGTAGCTATAGTAGGCATACGATACTGGTCGTATGTTGGCTAAGATTAATATTATACTTTCGAAATGATTTCTACACTATGCACTAATAATAATATCAAAATGATTTGATTTTGCGTAGTAAGCATCTTTGACTATCATAAGAAGAAATCTCCTCCAATTCTGCGTTTGCATTGTGTGTGTGGTGGGAGGTCTTATGGTAGTTTCATTTTCCAAAAGCATTGCGAATTGACTTTAAAATTCTCTGCTATTTATTTTAAAGAATAACTGTTTTACGATCTCACACCAGTCTCCATGACTGACTCGGAGTTTATTGTTCCCTTCTAAACTCTGGGTGCCCACCAATTTCCACACGGGCAGTCTAGAGTTAGATTATCAGGATATTCTGGATATTCTGGAGCTTTGGAAGCAAGCTGGATGGCGAGACGTAGTATTTGTATCTGATAGTATTTATTCCGCTGTGTATTCTGTATGAGGACAAGTTATATAACTGTCCATTGTTGTTTATTGACTCTGATGATATGATGTGATGTAATGTAATAACAGATATAATTCTTTTGTTTTAAATGATATTCATTTATCTATTATATATTGTTCCGCTGCGATATGTGAGATTCTGATATTGTCTCTGTTCTGTATCTGTTGTTGTTTTGTTGTTTTTCTTCTATCTTTTTCTTCTACCTTTTTCTTCTTTCTAAAACCCTCACTTTTGGAGTTTCCGGCGTTCGATTTCTCGGCAGTCGATAAAGTGAGTATCGATGTCGAATTTTTCGAAAGTCGAAAATTCCAGGACGTTACAAGTGGTATCAGAGCATATGGTTAAGCGACAACCCTGCTCTGTTGGGTGTCACTCATTAGAGATAGAGTCAGTAGTACTCTAGAATGAGTTGAGTGTAATAATAGATATGAGCGCGTATTTGTTATTTGAATATAAAATTGTTTTATATTGTGATGATTGGTTTGTTGAGTGGTATATGGATTCTGGTCGGTATTGTCCGTACAACTCTATCGATAGGGATCTCTAAACACTTGTATAAAACAATTCGGCACAGTATTGTTTTAAAATAGGGTAAATGAGATAATTTTGCCCAAAACTATTTTTGTATAGAAAAGAAATGATTTTCTATAAAATACTATAGTATATGGTTGCATGGATGTTAGGAAGTAATAATGGTAAACTATTATCATTGAAATTAAATAAAGAAATTGAAATCGTAACTCCAAAGTTAAAGAAATAAAATTCACATGCAAATGAAATTTGAGAATGTAAATTATAAATGTAATTTGTAATTTAAAATGAGATTCCAGAGAAGTTTTTGGAAAGGTTTTGAAAAGAATTTGAAAATTTTGGTGATTTGGAAAGTTTAAATCTTTTTGATTTGAAAATGAATTTCAAAGGTTTTGAAAAGTATTTGGAGAGATGAAAAGCTCTAAACTCTTTTCGGTCGCTGGAAAATAATTCCGATGATGATCGCGACATCATTGGTGTTCATTTTTGGGTTTCCAAAAGAGAAATTGCTGTCCAATTGTTTTAAAATGGAAGTTGTTTGAAAGATTGGGTTTTGTTTGGAAATTCAAAGGATAAATTTGAATTGTTTTCAAAATGGCTTTGAAATGTTGGTTAACTCTGGAAGGCTATATAAAGATATTTATGGGAATAATGAATAAGTGATAACTTATACAGATTAAATTTTGATAGAGTAAATTTAACTTAAAGGATGAAGTTAAGTTAAAATAAGTATAAGTGAATCAACTTAATGAAAGTAAATTGAATGTTGAAAAAAAAAATTCATTTCGAATTTGTAGAGTAAAGTATTGAAATAAAATTAGTAACTGAAACTAATTGAAGAAATGACAAATTAATATGGTTTGGAATGAATTAAATTCAAATGGAATTTGAAATGTAAAATTTAATGAAATAGATATATAACTTCAATAGCGAACTTAAAGATGATATAAGCAGTTATATTGAAAATTTTGTAATTGAATATACGAAATGGTTTGAATATATGTAACTAGATATCATGGCTAGTAGGATATACAGGTATAAAGGAATTGGAATTTTGATTTCACAGATAATTCGAATTGCTCGAAAAAGGTATGTATTTGAATTATAATATGAGTTTTTGATGATTTCTCTCTAGCCGCTTGGCTTTTTCTTTTTCTTTTTGAAATCTGAGAGTCCGTAGGGACGTTTTGTAGTCGTGCCGTATTAGCCGCGCAAAGGAGACGCTGGCAAAATTTTTCGAAAATTTAGGGCGTTAGAAAAATTTTGAGAAATTTTGAAAGTTTAAAATTTGAATTTAAACTCGAATTTGAATTGAGAAGTTAAACAATGTTGTTTGAACTTATAGTTGAAGTTGAAATTTAGTTGAATTAATAATGAATCTTTAGTAGAAAGATTTGTTTTGATAAGTTGATAAAACTACTTAGATGTTGAAAAATAGTAGACGTGTTAAGGACTCTTTCTTCCTAACTTGTAATTTCGAGGACGAAATTCTTTTAAGGGGGGAAGTCTGTAACGACCCAGAATTTTTGATAATTAAAATTTGAATATTTAATTGATTTTAAATATTAATAAATGGAATTTAGAAGTCGAATGATTTATTTATCGAATATTGGATTTACCTGGGTAATTAAATCGATAAATTAGATAGTGAAATTCCAGAGATAATTGAAAATCGAGTTTAATATGATTGAAAATGATTTGTAAAATTTTATTTAATCATACTGGAGTTATAGAAAGGTTATAGAACTCTTAAAACTGAATTTGGAGTTAAATTGTGAAAATTGAATATTTTAATATTTAATTATCGACTGTAAAAATAGCCAATTTTCGAACAGTCTCAGAATTGAACGAGACCAGTTCCATTGGATCCGTGATAGTTAGTTATTATCGGATTTCAATTTTCGTAGCAATCGGAGTTGTCGTTTGACTGTGGCAACTCGAAACGCATCGATATCTTTTTAATTTTAAATCGTCGAGTTAAAATAGTCATTTTTCAAACGGTCTCGGATTTCGACGAAACCAGTTTCATCGGATCCGTAATGTGATATTATTGTAAGATTTCAAATTTCGTAATTTTTGGATTTACCGTTTGTCCGGTACAAATTAAAACGCATCGAAATCGATTTAAATCGGTTTAAATTAAATTGATCGTTTATTGTCATATCTCACACATACGATCAAATTTGCTTACGAAACCTGTTCCATTGTGTCCGGAACGCGGAAAAACCCTAGAATCGCCTGTCGGAACGCGTAGTTTGGAGATCGTTGGCATAATCTGTTAAAATCGAGAATTTTATTAATTAAAATAATATTAAACAATATTATATATGCATTATCTCTCTCAAAACCCTAGCTAAAGCAACAGCCGCCACCTCCTTTTAATGGCCGAAAGTGTTCGTTCCTTCCCCCTCAATTTTCTCGAAATCTGTTCATCAATTCAAGCAACTCCCAACTACAAACTTGTAGAGCGCGTTGAGATCTCCACATCCAACGGTCGTGATCGCTTATAGACGCATGGATCATCACGAATTTGAGCTGGAAGTGGCCGGTTTCGTGCACGATTTCTGAGGCGAGGGGGGCACTAGGGAGGTGCGGTCGGTGGCCGTAGGTAGCTTAGGCTGGCGGCGTTCGAATGGTGGGGTGGTGATGAGGTTTCGTCATCGTTTGGAGGTCGCGTCATTAGGGTTTGGGGTGGCGGCCTATGGGTAGTTCGCGTTCGTGATGTCTGGGAGCAATACGCGTGAAGGGGGAAGAAGGAGATAGCGGTCTGGATTGGAGGACTAGGGAACGAACGGTTGTGATGGGCCTGGATTTGAGAAATGTAAATTTAATTGTAAATTTTTATATATTATAAATTGTATAAACTTTAAAAAATCATATCTTTTTGATACGATATCAGATTTCAACTGTGACGACCCGACTTTTTCTCCACAAAAAGTCGTATCATCTTGAAGAAAGAAAGAGATAGAAAAGAGAAAAGATGGAGAAGAAAGAAAGAAACACATCAGAATCTAAACAGCGGAACGAATAAATTACATTAATCAAATAAGATATTACATTGTATCATATACATCAGAGATACACAGCTTATACAACACATACTAGACAGTTATAAATACCTGTCTAGTTATTACAACTCAAATACAACTCAACAAATGACTCAGAGAAACTAACATAGCGGAACACTATATCTACGAACGCTGAAGCCTCCTGCTCCATTGCTCCTCCAGATAACTCGTCAAAACTAACCTGAAACCCTTGGCTACTCGTAAAAATTTGAGTACCCAAGAGTTTATAAAACAGAAATAAACACTTGGGTCAGACATGGGTCTGGTGTGAGTAAACGGGTTAAAGTTGTTTAACTTCAAAACCTTTTGAAAACAAAGATATCACGTAAGACTTTCCACACATAAACATGGGTAAGTTTTTACCTTACGCTAACCAAAACTTGATAGGAAATCGAGTTATATTATAATAGGGTCTAGGGTTTTCAAGTAAAATACAGAAATAGCTGGAATGCTTACATCTCACGTTCCAACATAGTTGGGCACAACTAAATCGTACGGCACTTATTGGATTTTGGATTCCATACAATGGCAGGGCTACCGGGGTACCGCCCGTCACAGTACGTGGCCTAGATCAACGTACCGAGGATCACTCCCAATCCCCTGCAACACAAGGCCGGAACATCCCTTACTGGATAATTCCCGCATAAGAAACCCCAGCGGTTGTAGCTATTCAACCGCCCACACAGCCGAATAAAAAGAAGGGACCTCTAGACAGAGGAATCTCATACTACTTGGGTGCTACCCACTAACCTTGCTGCACCTCCCCTGTTTTAGCCATTCCCGGTTTGATGAGGCTTGAGGCTACGATTACCTTTAATCATAATACATCACTTAGAATGCTCATCGTCCACCTGACGATGTGCTGAAAGCATTCAATCCATACAAGTTCGTTCCGGGTTCGAACGAAACCGAAGGCATTATCTCGTTACACTCGTTTTGGAATCACCCTCAGAGTTAACGACAATAACCCTTGCACTCTGAATCTTCATCTTCACTTGAGATTCACGACCTATCGTTAATTTGGATCGATGTGGTATTCGGGTCTCCAGACCTGGAAATCCGGTATACGGAAACCCGATCCCGGTCTCATCGAAATCCAAAGCGTATCTTTTAAGGCCAAGTTGTTTAAAGGTTTTAAACAATTCAATTCAATTTAATACTTGAATTCACACAGCATTTAACAGATAAATATCACACATTTATCACAGATATATCCAATATCATATCACAGAATATCATAACATATCATCCAATAGATATTATCTAATTCAGATATTCTATATAAACAATCATCCATAAGCAATAATTATTAATCCTAGGATATAATTAATTTAATTATCTTAAAGTAAATTTATTTACTTAGAATTAATTATCTAACCTTGCTTAATCAATCATTAATTAATTACAATCTTTAATTAATTAATTACTCATTAAATATTAATCATCCTTGATTAATCATTTATTACATAAAGTAATTATCCTTAATTAATTTCACAAATTAATTATTTTTAACCATTAACAGTAATTAACCATTAATTACTTTTATTAATTGCATTGATTAATTATCCTTAATTAATTATTTCCATTAATTAATTAATTATCCTTAATTAATTACTTTAATTTATTAAACTTTAATTAATCCTTTCTATTAATCCACCTTAATTAATCATATACAGTAATTATCATCCTATGATTACTTACCTTAATTAATTAACTTCTTAATTAATTTCTTTAATCCTTTAATTAATTACCAAATAATTAATCCTTAATTACTTTTTGTAAAGTAATTATACTTCCATTACTTCCCATTAAGTACTTTCCTTTAATTAATTACATCCTGTAATTATACATTAATTACCTACACTATGTAATTATACTTATCAATCTTATTAAGTATTCATACTTAATGTCTTTATCAAGTGATTATCTTTAATTAATTTACAAATTAATTAACTTAAATCAATTCATATCATTAATTATACTTGAGTAATTCATCCTTAATTACTCTTAAACAAATTAATTAATCTTAAGTACAGATTATTTATTCTTTAATTATTAATTAATAAACCTTAATTATCAATTAATAAAACTTAATAACAAATTAATTAATCCTTAATTACCCTTTTAATTACTTAATTAATTAATCTCCAATTACAAATTTATCAATCTTAATTACTTAATTAATGATCTTAATTATCAACTAATTAATTAACTCTAATTATAACTTAATCAATCCTAATTAATAAATCAAGTAATTCTTAATTATCAACTAATTCATCCCTATTTAATTAATTAACTTAACCCTTAATTATTAATTAAATAATTCTTAATCACTAATTAATTAAATTGATTAATTTCTCCTTTATTTCTTTATTACATTAATTAATTATTAAATCATTAAATCTTAATCAACTTTTAAGATAAAACATTATCCTTATTAATCATTAATCATATTTTAAAACATTTAACTTAAAAATTAACTTATTAAATTAGATCATTTAATTTAAGATTTAAAATAACTTAAAAGTTAACTTAACAAATTCAAGTTAGACCAATTATATAACTTCTTCAATCAATTACTTAAAACATTTGTTATGTAAAGAATTATATTTAAGAAATAGACTTAAACTAGATTTATTTTAAATTCTAAAAACTTGCTTATTTTAAATTTTAAAACAGCTCAGTTTACTTCGCGTTCGACCCATCTCCTACCCGAGTTCTTCCCCGAGATTTCTTCTGCCTCCTGTCTTTTTAAAACTTGGTTTAAATTTAAACTGTTATATTACAATACTCTCACGAACATACCCGAAGACGAACCCGAGCAAAAACTTGCTCTTCCCCGAGACTACCCTGAGACAACCGCTTCTTCCCAAACAACATGCCCAAACCAACATCCAGATACACGCAAACGTGTACAGGTGCACGTGCACGGCGAACTTACGCGACTCCGATCATCCCTCCGGTCCTCGACGAATCGCCCACAACCTCTCCATCCTCCTCGACCTCCCAGTTTATCGATTTCGACAGAGAATCGAAATTGAGCAGATCGATAGAAAAACTGTAGCCAAACAATCAAAAATTCACCCATCGCCGATGATCTCGTCCACGATCATCCATGCCATCTTGACCAAAGCTACGTCACACGTAAATGCTCCGATACCCCCCATACCGGTCATCTCTAGTCCTCCCATGGTGATGCAGCAACCACGATAACCCATCCATCCAAATCCTGACCTTAAACCCTACACCATCGTCGTCAAGCCACCCTGATGATCGTAAAATCACGCGATCATTTTTCCTAGAACCCCCGACCCACCAGAAAGCTTCGACTTCAATCACGAGGCCAACAATGTCACCGACCATCAGAATTTCCCCAAAACGTGGTTTCCGTTCATCCTCAAATTTCTCTTTCAAATCTAAGTTAAAAATTGTAATTTAACTTTTAAAATTCACGGTTTCTAATGGAGATTACGACTATATAGGTGAATCCAAAAATTATTATACTTGAGTTTTTACCTGATTATAGATTTTTACTGTCTTTCCTTTATTTCTAGAAGAATACAGGTTAATTTTTCTTGAAAATAATTTTTAACCATAGCTTATGACTAAACAAACTTAATTTGTTTAAATTCCTAAACCTAACAGAGATTAGAGGGAGAGGAATTGGAATTTCTAATCTAAGTTTTAAATTTTAAAAACTGAGAACAGAGATGGTCACTTATGTCCAGACATACTCACAGTTCTTCATTTGTATAAACATGTATTTAAGATTTTAAAACACTCATGCATACACATTTTCAAACAATCATACTTCAAAATCAACCACAGTATCAAAGGCACATAAGTAGTGAGTGAGTTTGCTCATATTGAATAACAGAGAACATGTGTTTATACCTACTAAGTTAGTATATACATTTTATTTATTCAAGCATACATTCTCAGATAAAATCATATGCAAACCATATTACTATAAACATTCAATCACAACATTTAAGTTTATTCTCAGATTTTGAAACTGTTTTAAAATAAAGGTTTACTCACCAGATTAAAAAGGCAGAGGCTTGAGATTTGAAACAGGAAACTTTGAATTGCTTTAAAACTTTGATTTCTTTAAAACTGGAATCTTTGAATTTGGAGAAGAAAGTACTTCGAAACTGAAATGCTTTGATTTGAAACTGGAAAGAATTTTCTTTGGCTTCAGATATACTTGCATGCATACTTGAAGGATGGTTACAGGCTTTTGAAAAATGTTTAGGAGAATTTGTTACAGGTTTTTGAACTTGAATTTGAGGAGTATTTTGATCTTGATTCTTGGATTCTCTGGTTTGAAAAGATTACAGAGTTTTGGTAGATTACAGGTTTGAGTAGATTTCAGATTACAGGGTTTTTGATCTGGAAATGATTTTCAGGTTGTATTTGCTTGGTTTGGAAATATATTTCTGTTTTTGATTGAGAAGATGATTTTAGATTTGATTCTTGAGTTTTGAAATAAATTTCAGTTTTGGGTTGATGTCTTTGAACTGAAATTAGAAAAAGAAAATGAAGGGGAAAGATAGAAGTTTATATAAGTAGATTTTGATTTTATTAAAATTTAAAGAAAAAGAAAATAAAGGAGACACTTGTCTCATACCTTATTCAATTACTTAACACATGTATTTAACATGGTTAAGAAGCTAACACTTGTAATTATTTATATTCATATTATTTTTAAAGCTTTTTATTATTAATTTCCTAATTGATTAATACATTTCTTAATTTATAAATACTTTTCTAAACCTTAAGTAAATACAATCTTTAAAAGGAAATAGAATATAAACCAATTATGTTCTAATAAAATCATATATATATTATATTTAATCCATTTTTAAATGAATATTCAAAAGCTTTTGTATTTATTCCTATTAAATAAATACTCTTTCAAATTTCTATAAATAAATTTCTTTAAAAAGAAAAATATAAAACAAATCTTATTTCTAAATAAAAACTTTATTCATATATTTTAAATTCAAACTATATTATTATTTTCAATTTAAGATATATATTTTCTTTAAATTCAATTCTTAAATCCAAATTCAAATGCAACTTTAAAAATCCAAATTTAAAGTCAACTCAACATATATATATATATAATTAAATAAACACATTATTAGATTTGTAACTAATTATTCTATTTAAAACAATTTAAATATATACATATATATATATACATTTAATCAATACTTATTAAATTTGAAATATACTTATTTAAAATCTGTTTATAACTATATTTAAAAACAACTCATTATTAAATTGTTTGAAAACAACAATTTTACCAATTTTAATAATTAATTTAAAAGATTATCACATTTTAAATTCCCTGAAATCCCGGGATATCACATTCCTTCCCCCTTAAAAGAATTTCGTCCTCGAAATTTAAAACAAAAGATAATCCAAAGTTTTTATTTTATTTCAACCAATCTAAGCATACCTATCAGCCAACACAAATAAACAACCAATTTTATCCAAACAAACAATTCAATCAAACAAACAATTCTAGCTATCCGGATACAGATCCCGGATAAGCTTCCTAAATTTCCTCGAGTTTCCCCAAGTATACATATATACCGGGATACTCGTTCTAAAGACAATCTTAAACTACGAAGCTACAGAGCTCCTACTCATCTAAATCTACAAAACTAAACAGGATATCAGACTACAGACAAGTCTGACTCAACAACCAAATCCTTCCCGAACTACTGGTTCCAAAACCAGAGATAGATCAAACACGTACTTCCTCAAAGATACGCGATATACTCTGAATCTCAGTTATCCAAACTGGCAATTCAATACCGAAGCCAAAACACATATCCTCACAAAAACTCAGAAAGATCTAATATACTCGGAGCTATCTCCCTAGTCTTATCCAATCTTAATTTCTCCATTCACCGAAGAAATAACAACGAAGTCTCCAATTTCGAATTCCAAAATTCCCCATCTCTAATCCACAGAACTCTTCTGACGATTCTGGGATGCCTTCATCCTTCCTGATCAGCTCAATCTTCGCTGACGCTTCTCAAAACAAACAGGACCAAAAACAATCCAATAAACGGATCCTCTCAAGATCTATAGAAATCCAGAACACAAACTCTACTCCACAATCATCGGTAGATTCCAAATACTTCTTCTATCCGGAAAAGACAAAACAGATGCTCTCACCAATCTGTCCTCCAAATCTTGAAAAGCTTCCTGTAGGAACCCTTTAATCCAACCACTGCAACTTCCGGTTGCTTCTACTCTAGAACAACTACTACCAAGCTTTCGCTGCTCAACTCTGATCTAGATGTCGTCTATGAACTCAAACACCAACTAGACCAATACTCCAGAAAATTTCTGACAACTCTATAACTCCTACATCTTCTAGAGATGCCTCAAACTCAAGCAAAAGATTTCCCAAGAGAACACTCAAACTATCGCAAGTCACTTTTGCGATTCTATCCAGTCCAATATCCAAAGATTACTGTTCTTTCTTAATCCATCAGAACAGTCTATGCTTGACCAATCCAATCCATCAGTGAAATGGATCCTCTCTGCTGCTTTTGAACTCCACCTCTAGAAAACTGCTAAGCTAAAAGATCTTCTAGCTGGAACACAAAACACTTCCGAGCTGCACCGCTGACCCAGATGCCAAGACTTCCTATCCAAAGCTCTTCGAGAACTCGGACTCCAAACCAAACAGAATCATCATGCTGAACTCAGCCACAACACCGAAGTAGACACACTTCCTTAACTTGTTTCAAAAGAAAACATCTTCAGAAACATCCAGTCACTGCGCCTCATCACGCAACTACTACTTCCTGAGTTACCCAGATACCATCACTCACTTCTGCTCTTCCAACAGATCCAAATTCCACTCATCCAACTTCAAGGATGGACTCCGAACTTTAACAGGTTTCCTTCAGAGATTTATGAAATCCTTACATCAAGCAAAACTCACTCGAGACGGTATTAGGTCTACAGTCTCGACATATACATTTCCAACTTCAACATTCAAACTCCAACCATTGGTAGTCGTGTTTCACACACCACCACCATATCTACCTTTATAACTCATATTGGAAAACCCGAACAGGTAACCCAATAGATAGGTAGAAATATGTATTTATAGTTATATAAAAATTACAAATACGCTCTCTCAGGATAGACACCACTCCAGAGCCTAGGTATTCACTCAACCTACAGCTCTGATACCAACTGTGACGACCCGACTTTTTCTCCACAAAAAGTCGTATCATCTTGAAGAAAGAAAGAGATAGAAAAGAGAAAAGATAGAGAAGAAAGAAAGAAACACATCAGAATCTAAACAGCGGAACGAATAAATTACATTAATCAAATAAGATATTACATTGTATCATATACATCAGAGATACACAGCTTATACAACACATACTAGACAGTTATAAATACCTGTCTAGTTATTACAACTCAAATACAACTCAACAAATGACTCAGAGAAACTAACATAGCGGAACACTATATCTACGAACGCTGAAGCCTCCTGCTCCATTGCTCCTCCAGATAACTCGTCAAAACTAACCTGAAACCCTTGGCTACTCGTAAAAATTTGAGTACCCAAGAGTTTATAAAACAGAAATAAACACTTGGGTCAGACATGGGTCTGGTGTGAGTAAACGGGTTAAAGTTGTTTAACTTCAAAACCTTTTGAAAACAAAGATATCACGTAAGACTTCCCACACATAAACATGGGTAAGTTTTTACCTTACGCTAACCAAAACTTGATAGGAAATCGAGTTATATTATAATAGGGTCTAGGGTTTTCAAGTAAAATACAGAAATAGCTGGAATGCTTACATCTCACGTTCCAACATAGTTGGGCACAACTAAATCGTACGGCACTTATTGGATTTTGGATTCCATACAATGGCAGGGCTACCGGGGTACCGCCCGTCACAGTACGTGGCCTAGATCAACGTACCGAGGATCACTCCCAATCCCCTGCAACACAAGGCCGGAACATCCCTTACTGGATAATTCCCGCATAAGAAACCCCAGCGGTTGTAGCTATTCAACCGCCCACACAGCCGAATAAAAAGAAGGGACCTCTAGACAGAGGAATCTCATACTACTTGGGTGCTACCCACTAACCTTGCTGCACCTCCCCTGTTTTAGCCATTCCCGGTTTGATGAGGCTTGAGGCTACGATTACCTTTAATCATAATACATCACTTAGAATGCTCATCGTCCACCTGACGATGTGCTGAAAGCATTCAATCCATACAAGTTCGTTCCGGGTTCGAACGAAACCGAAGGCATTATCTCGTTACACTCGTTTTGGAATCACCCTCAGAGTTAACGACAATAACCCTTGCACTCTGAATCTTCATCTTCACTTGAGATTCACGACCTATCGTTAATTTGGATCGATGTGGTATTCGGGTCTCCAGACCTGGAAATCCGGTATACGGAAACCCGATCCCGGTCTCATCGAAATCCAAAGCGTATCTTTTAAGGCCAAGTTGTTTAAAGGTTTTAAACAATTCAATTCAATTTAATACTTGAATTCACACAGCATTTAACAGATAAATATCACACATTTATCACAGATATATCCAATATCATATCACAGAATATCATAACATATCATCCAATAGATATTATCTAATTCAGATATTCTATATAAACAATCATCCATAAGCAATAATTATTAATCCTAGGATATAATTAATTTAATTATCTTAAAGTAAATTTATTTACTTAGAATTAATTATCTAACCTTGCTTAATCAATCATTAATTAATTACAATCTTTAATTAATTAATTACTCATTAAATATTAATCATCCTTGATTAATCATTTATTACATAAAGTAATTATCCTTAATTAATTTCACAAATTAATTATTTTTAACCATTAACAGTAATTAACCATTAATTACTTTTATTAATTGCATTGATTAATTATCCTTAATTAATTATTTCCATTAATTAATTAATTATCCTTAATTAATTACTTTAATTTATTAAACTTTAATTAATCCTTTCTATTAATCCACCTTAATTAATCATATACAGTAATTATCATCCTATGATTACTTACCTTAATTAATTAACTTCTTAATTAATTTCTTTAATCCTTTAATTAATTACCAAATAATTAATCCTTAATTACTTTTTGTAAAGTAATTATACTTCCATTACTTCCCATTAAGTACTTTCCTTTAATTAATTACATCCTGTAATTATACATTAATTACCTACACTATGTAATTATACTTATCAATCTTATTAAGTATTCATACTTAATGTCTTTATCAAGTGATTATCTTTAATTAATTTACAAATTAATTAACTTAAATCAATTCATATCATTAATTATACTTGAGTAATTCATCCTTAATTACTCTTAAACAAATTAATTAATCTTAAGTACAGATTATTTATTCTTTAATTATTAATTAATAAACCTTAATTATCAATTAATAAAACTTAATAACAAATTAATTAATCCTTAATTACCCTTTTAATTACTTAATTAATTAATCTCCAATTACAAATTTATCAATCTTAATTACTTAATTAATGATCTTAATTATCAACTAATTAATTAACTCTAATTATAACTTAATCAATCCTAATTAATAAATCAAGTAATTCTTAATTATCAACTAATTCATCCCTATTTAATTAATTAACTTAACCCTTAATTATTAATTAAATAATTCTTAATCACTAATTAATTAAATTGATTAATTTCTCCTTTATTTCTTTATTACATTAATTAATTATTAAATCATTAAATCTTAATCAACTTTTAAGATAAAACATTATCCTTATTAATCATTAATCATATTTTAAAACATTTAACTTAAAAATTAACTTATTAAATTAGATCATTTAATTTAAGATTTAAAATAACTTAAAAGTTAACTTAACAAATTCAAGTTAGACCAATTATATAACTTCTTCAATCAATTACTTAAAACATTTGTTATGTAAAGAATTATATTTAAGAAATAGACTTAAACTAGATTTATTTTAAATTCTAAAAACTTGCTTATTTTAAATTTTAAAACAGCTCAGTTTACTTCGCGTTCGACCCATCTCCTACCCGAGTTCTTCCCCGAGATTTCTTCTGCCTCCTGTCTTTTTAAAACTTGGTTTAAATTTAAACTGTTATATTACAATACTCTCACGAACATACCCGAAGACGAACCCGAGCAAAAACTTGCTCTTCCCCGAGACTACCCTGAGACAACCGCTTCTTCCCAAACAACATGCCCAAACCAACATCCAGATACACGCAAACGTGTACAGGTGCACGTGCACGGCGAACTTACGCGACTCCGATCATCCCTCCGGTCCTCGACGAATCGCCCACAACCTCTCCATCCTCCTCGACCTCCCAGTTTATCGATTTCGACAGAGAATCGAAATTGAGCAGATCGATAGAAAAACTGTAGCCAAACAATCAAAAATTCACCCATCGCCGATGATCTCGTCCACGATCATCCATGCCATCTTGACCAAAGCTACGTCACACGTAAATGCTCCGATACCCCCCATACCGGTCATCTCTAGTCCTCCCATGGTGATGCAGCAACCACGATAACCCATCCATCCAAATCCTGACCTTAAACCCTACACCATCGTCGTCAAGCCACCCTGATGATCGTAAAATCACGCGATCATTTTTCCTAGAACCCCCGACCCACCAGAAAGCTTCGACTTCAATCACGAGGCCAACAATGTCACCGACCATCAGAATTTCCCCAAAACGTGGTTTCCGTTCATCCTCAAATTTCTCTTTCAAATCTAAGTTAAAAATTGTAATTTAACTTTTAAAATTCACGGTTTCTAATGGAGATTACGACTATATAGGTGAATCCAAAAATTATTATACTTGAGTTTTTACCTGATTATAGATTTTTACTGTCTTTCCTTTATTTCTAGAAGAATACAGGTTAATTTTTCTTGAAAATAATTTTTAACCATAGCTTATGACTAAACAAACTTAATTTGTTTAAATTCCTAAACCTAACAGAGATTAGAGGGAGAGGAATTGGAATTTCTAATCTAAGTTTTAAATTTTAAAAACTGAGAACAGAGATGGTCACTTATGTCCAGACATACTCACAGTTCTTCATTTGTATAAACATGTATTTAAGATTTTAAAACACTCATGCATACACATTTTCAAACAATCATACTTCAAAATCAACCACAGTATCAAAGGCACATAAGTAGTGAGTGAGTTTGCTCATATTGAATAACAGAGAACATGTGTTTATACCTACTAAGTTAGTATATACATTTTATTTATTCAAGCATACATTCTCAGATAAAATCATATGCAAACCATATTACTATAAACATTCAATCACAACATTTAAGTTTATTCTCAGATTTTGAAACTGTTTTAAAATAAAGGTTTACTCACCAGATTAAAAAGGCAGAGGCTTGAGATTTGAAACAGGAAACTTTGAATTGCTTTAAAACTTTGATTTCTTTAAAACTGGAATCTTTGAATTTGGAGAAGAAAGTACTTCGAAACTGAAATGCTTTGATTTGAAACTGGAAAGAATTTTCTTTGGCTTCAGATATACTTGCATGCATACTTGAAGGATGGTTACAGGCTTTTGAAAAATGTTTAGGAGAATTTGTTACAGGTTTTTGAACTTGAATTTGAGGAGTATTTTGATCTTGATTCTTGGATTCTCTGGTTTGAAAAGATTACAGAGTTTTGGTAGATTACAGGTTTGAGTAGATTTCAGATTACAGGGTTTTTGATCTGGAAATGATTTTCAGGTTGTATTTGCTTGGTTTGGAAATATATTTCTGTTTTTGATTGAGAAGATGATTTTAGATTTGATTCTTGAGTTTTGAAATAAATTTCAGTTTTGGGTTGATGTCTTTGAACTGAAATTAGAAAAAGAAAATGAAGGGGAAAGATAGAAGTTTATATAAGTAGATTTTGATTTTATTAAAATTTAAAGAAAAAGAAAATAAAGGAGACACTTGTCTCATACCTTATTCAATTACTTAACACATGTATTTAACATGGTTAAGAAGCTAACACTTGTAATTATTTATATTCATATTATTTTTAAAGCTTTTTATTATTAATTTCCTAATTGATTAATACATTTCTTAATTTATAAATACTTTTCTAAACCTTAAGTAAATACAATCTTTAAAAGGAAATAGAATATAAACCAATTATGTTCTAATAAAATCATATATATATTATATTTAATCCATTTTTAAATGAATATTCAAAAGCTTTTGTATTTATTCCTATTAAATAAATACTCTTTCAAATTTCTATAAATAAATTTCTTTAAAAAGAAAAATATAAAACAAATCTTATTTCTAAATAAAAACTTTATTCATATATTTTAAATTCAAACTATATTATTATTTTCAATTTAAGATATATATTTTCTTTAAATTCAATTCTTAAATCCAAATTCAAATGCAACTTTAAAAATCCAAATTTAAAGTCAACTCAACATATATATATAATTAAATAAACACATTATTAGATTTGTAACTAATTATTCTATTTAAAACAATTTAAATATATACATATATATATATACATTTAATCAATACTTATTAAATTTGAAATATACTTATTTAAAATCTGTTTATAACTATATTTAAAAACAACTCATTATTAAATTGTTTGAAAACAACAATTTTACCAATTTTAATAATTAATTTAAAAGATTATCACATTTTAAATTCCCTGAAATCCCGGGATATCACATCAACGAATTTGGTAGCGCCGGAATCGTAGAAACACGTACTACGCAATGGAATTGGATTGGAGTCGTTTGGAGTCAATGAAAATTTCGAGTAAAATTAAACGCGCGTTTAATTTTATTCGAAATAAACGCTGAAATCAGAATTGAAATCGAGGTGAGATCTTCTCACTCAAATTGAATGTGGAATTTTTACAGTTATTGATTGATGATTGACTGTTTGAATGTGCTATTAGATATGATAGGATATATCTATATATATGTAGCAGTATATACATATTGGCATATGTATATATTGGATTGATGATTTCCCGCCTCGTATAGCGGATGAGACCCTATTGCGCCGTTAGTAAGCGGATTTATAAAAAACCTATATACCGCGATAATTCCGTACTGGAGCGGAATTGGTATTGTGCTGACGTTTTTGGATGCAGGGAAACAGGTTGGAGGGATCCAACTGGATTCCTCACCCGTAGTTATTTATTTACAGATATTGATGTATATTCTGTTATCATATGATGATATATGATATTGACTGTTGTGATGGACTGATTGGTGTTGTTGCATCATCGGATTCAGTTTTGAAATGTAAAAAATAACGACTGTTATTTTAAAAGAGTTTTTAAAGTGATCTTTGAAATTATACGTTTTATTAAATTTCTGAAGTGTTATATTTTAAATAAATAAATGTTCAAATTTTAAAGTTACAAAAATTTATAGATTTGTGAAATATAACCGAAAAGTGATTTTTGGAATAAATGGTTGATTGATTTATAAAATGGTTTAAATTGAGATTTTTAAAATATTATAAACGGTTTACTTAAAAGGTTTATAAAGTGGACATTTTATAAGTTAAAATGTTAGTGTTATAAAACGAGTTTCTATAAGGGTTAAAATGAAGTGTAAATGGGATTTCATAAGTTAATGAAATCTGAAAGTTTTAAATTTTGAGAAGTTTAAAAGAACGATTTCTTTTAAGATAAATGAATTATAAGTTATATTAACTTATAAATGGAATGGGTTATTAAAGAAGAAGTATAAATCGAAGTTGTTATAAAATGGAAATGGAAATGGAATTTATAAACGTTGTTTTATAAATTCGAGATCAATTGAATTTGATAAATTAAATATAGAAGATTATTAAAGGGAATATATTCGCGATTTTGGATAGCGAATTATCCTTAAATTGAATGTGTAGAAAAGACTGAAATTTGGTTAGTGAAGTATATTCACGATTTTGGGACAGTGAATATATTGTTAAGTAAAATGGATTCATTTTTGAAGAAGTAATATTTTCAAAATAAAGTTAAACATTTTAAAGGTGTTTTAAAATGTGTTATGAATCGAAAGCATAGATTTCAACAGTTCTTGTTGAAATAGACGTTTTCGAGAAATTTAAGGAAATGGTGGACTATAACACCGTTGTTATAGTAAATGATTTCCGAAAGGAAATATTTTTATATAGTATTGGGATTTATATATCTATCTAAATTTTGAATCCCTATACTAGTGATTTCGAGTCGTCGTAACGATGTTTTACGCAACATTCGTTTTGACTCAAATAAATGTGATTTAAGAATGATTTCCTTAAAGAATGAGATATATACTTAATTTTGATTTTAAGTATATCGAATATTTTCTAAGTGTCGAAAATAAATGATTTGTGAATTACTTATTTTTAAATAAGTATGGAAATGCTTTTTCGATGTGAAATGAACCGTTTGAGTTTTTATCTTTTAAAGATAAATTGAAAAGTGAATATTTGAAATTGTTTTCAAATGGTTAAGTGTGGAAAATTTATATCTTATAAAGATATTTTTGAAGAATAAATAATTTGGGAAAATTATTTGGAATCTGATGATGTTGTGCATCTTTATTGATAGTTAAATAACCGACTATCAATAATTACCTTTAGATAGGTATTTGTTGTGATTGGATGAATTTGAATGCCACACTTATTTTTGAATAAACGCTCACTATTCGGGTTAGCCGGGAAAGGACCATGGGGTCGTATAACCCATTCCGAATATGTGATACGTCGTTATGAATCGCATTTGAAGACCGGTGTTGAAGACCGGATATTTTTGAAAACGGAAGGATTACCGTCGAGTTACTCTACATCGACTGATCTTCGATTTAGAGGTTTTATCACCCTTAGTGACGGGAAGTCCTGACGTGATTGAAAATTATCCGGATGTGCAAGGGCTTCGTGAGAAGTGCCTTCGGTTCTGTTCGATCCCGGAACAGACTTGTATGGATTGTGTGTCTGACGTTACAATTTGAGATATAAAGCTGATTTCTTTTAAATACATTTCTGTTGGTGGCGGAGAATTTATTCTCTTAGCTTAACACCCTTCTCTGAGACGTACGAGCTCAGAGGTTATGTAGTTGAAATTTATCAGCAATATATCCCAATTTGGTAACGTGGCATACTGAGTGTTGCTGTGAAATGATCAGTGTTTGATCATTTGTGATATGATCATTTGTTTGATCTTATATCTTTGTGATCATAGGTTGATCATTTTGTTTGACCCGAAGCAGGGCTTTTTGAGAAAGCGTAGCTTTGTGGACGAGACTTCGTCGAGCCTCACACCCCGGAAATGGTCGAAACAGGACGAATGCAGCAAGGTTCTAGGCAGTAGCGCCCCTTAGTGTATGTCATTCCTTCTGGATAAAGGTGGTATCATGGTATGGAGCCCAGATACTTAACCTCTGTGGTTGCTGCACAGTTATTATTACTTTGTGGTTTGTTGGAAATCGGGGATCCTCGGGAAGATCGGTGACGATCGGGGGATGGCATACGCGTGTCAGTAGTTACCTATTTTTGCAGAGGTAACCCGGCCTTGTGTTGGCAGAGATCTAACCGTAATGTTAGGTTATTTCTCGGGTCGTCTATTCCAGGGACGTACCCATCGTGGATAGGAAGTTCCTTAGCCTGACCATTTGTTGGAAATCCAAAGAAACAATACGTGACGTGTACGGCTTTAGTTGTATTACCTGCTATGGAATGTGGCGGTAACCTGCTATCGAACATAGTAGCTATAGTAGGCATACGATACTGGTCGTATGTTGGCTAAGATTAATATTATACTTTCGAAATGATTTCTACACTATGCACTAATAATAATATCAAAATGATTTGATTTTGCGTAGTAAGCATCTTTGACTATCATAAGAAGAAATCTCCTCCAATTCTGCGTTTGCATTGTGTGTGTGGTGGGAGGTCTTATGGTAGTTTCATTTTCCAAAAGCATTGCGAATTGACTTTAAAATTCTCTGCTATTTATTTTAAAGAATAACTGTTTTACGATCTCACACCAGTCTCCATGACTGACTCGGAGTTTATTGTTCCCTTCTAAACTCTGGGTGCCCACCAATTTCCACACGGGCAGTCTAGAGTTAGATTATCAGGATATTCTGGATATTCTGGAGCTTTGGAAGCAAGCTGGATGGCGAGACGTAGTATTTGTATCTGATAGTATTTATTCCGCTGTGTATTCTGTATGAGGACAAGTTATATAACTGTCCATTGTTGTTTATTGACTCTGATGATATGATGTGATGTAATGTAATAACAGATATAATTCTTTTGTTTTAAATGATATTCATTTATCTATTATATATTGTTCCGCTGCGATATGTGAGATTCTGATATTGTCTCTGTTCTGTATCTGTTGTTGTTTTGTTGTTTTTCTTCTATCTTTTTCTTCTACCTTTTTCTTCTTTCTAAAACCCTCACTTTTGGAGTTTCCGGCGTTCGATTTCTCGGCAGTCGATAAAGTGAGTATCGATGTCGAATTTTTCGAAAGTCGAAAATTCCAGGATGTGACAGATTTTCTTTCAATTTTGATTTCAGTCTTCTTTTGATTTTCAGGTTTCCAGTCTTTCATTTATTTTTAGATTCGAATGATATTCTTTCTTAGTTGTGAAAGAAGGAAAAATGAATTCAGCTGAAAAACGAAAATAGATTTCTTCTTTTATATGTTTTAATTTGTTTATTTTAATTCTTAAAAGAAAATGTGGACATTTGTCCTTGGGTTGATTATTTAGCTTACACCTATACATTTAGATTTACAAGTGTCTTAACATACATTTAAAAAGTTAACAAGTGTTTTCATCTTGTCTTTAATTAATTTATTTAAGTTATACATGTATATTTATGAAATATTTATGTGTATGTATTGTATTTATCTTTTTATAATTTAAGCTTTAGGTTTTAATAAATATTCAAGTAACTTATATTTTGATCAAATCATATAACATATGTTTATAAATTTGAGAAATTTAGTTTAACTCCTTGTATAAGAATCTTAAACAATTTACCTTATGTTAAAATTAAAATGAAGGAAAAAAAAACAAATGAACTTCTAATTTAAATCTTATTTAAACTTAAGCTTACATATATATTTTAAATAAGAAATTATTCTTGTTATTTAAATCATAAATATCATTTTCAAAAGTATTAAGTTAAATTACAAATTTCCAAATTACAAATTATATAAATATTAAAGTTTGAAAATACTTTATTAAATTCAAATTCAATATTCTTTCCATTTCAATATATACAATTATATATATTCTAAATGGAAATACTTTTAACATTAGCTTTGATAATTACTATATTGAATTTAATACATAACTTCAAATCACAATATATATATACATATATATTATAATTTGAAAACATAGTTTTAAAAGACTCCCTATTTATAATATATATACTTATATATATATACATTATAAATATAAACACTTATATTAGTTTTAGTAAGATAAATCTTCATAATTAAAATTTTAGAAAAGATATTCCCAAATTAAAATGTTATTAGTTTTCAAAAGAAATAATTTGCCAATTTAAAATATTATTAACCTTTTAAAATGAATAAACTTGTCAATTTATAAAATAAATCAACAAATCAATTTAATTATTAATAAAGATTATTAAATTGATATTGCCAAATTTCCGGGATATCACATTCCTCCCCCCTTAAAATAATTTCGTCCCCGAAATTTAAAAGCAAAGATAATTTAATAACCCATCAAAATTTTATTTTAAACAGCAACCATAGATATCAATCATATTCTAACAACCATAGCAAACAATTTAATCAAACAAATTTAACTATCCAGTCAAAATCTGGATAGAATTTACTCGAGTTTCCCCAAGTATATATATACCGGGATACTCGTTCTACAGGATCTTAACTAACTATACTACAATAATCTAGAACTCCTACCTATTTAGATCACAAATCTGAATCAAGATATTAGACTAAACTCAAAACCATCTCAACTTCCATATCCATCTGAACTGCTTATCCCACAACCAGATGAATCACACACGTATTCCCTCAAAGATACGTGAAATACAATGAATTCCAGTTATCCGAACTGGAAACTCAATCCTGTAGATCAAAGCACTAATCCCTTTTGAGAACACAAGAAAATCTCAAAATACTTCTAGAGCTAGCTCTCCAATCTTACCAAATCTTGTATCTCCTTTAATTGAAGAAAAATTTAAACAATATCCAATTTCAACTTTATCCTTCCTGATCAGCTTAGCCCTTGCTGATGCTTCCTGGAACAATCTAGACCAACATCAAACCAATTTCCGGATCCTTCTCAACAAAATGGTTTCCCAAAAATCACCGAAATCCAGAACACAACTCTACTCCACAACATTAGAGCATTTCGAACTACTTCTCCTATCTGGAATAGCCAAACAGTTGCACTTGACAACCTTACCTCCAAATCCTGAAAAATTCTTCATACTTAGAGATATATTTGAATTTCCTATAGAAATCCTCTACTCCAAGAAAATTGCAACTCCCGGTCGCTTCCACTCTAGAATAGCTGCTATCTTGCTTTCGCTGCACAACTCTGATCTTGAACAGATGAGAATGCCATCGAAAAAACTCGAGCACAAACTTGATCATCCACAGTTCACCATATCTATAAAATCTTAGTGAACCTTCCCACTTGGTCAAAAACATTCCAGTAGAATCCCCTACAGAAAATTAGGGCTGATCAATCCTTTTCCAAAGAATCCTGAGCTGCTTCTCCAAATTCTTCTCTAGAAGACATCCTTCTACTAAGCTGAATTTCCGGTAACTCCATGAATCAAGTCGATACGGAATCTCAATCTCCAATAACCCAAAAGAACACTCAATCAATCGCAAGTCTCTTTTGCGATCAACTCGACCTAACTTCCACAGATACTGTTCTCTCTTCACAAATTAGAACAGCTCATACTTAACTATCCAATTCATCGAAGAAATGGATTCACTCAGCTGTTTCTGGACTCCAACTTCAGAAAAACTACTCAGCCAGAAACTTCCTGCTAACACACAGAACATTCCGAGCCGCACTGCTGCCACAAACCAAAGACTTCTTATCCGAAACTCCTCGAGAAACTCGGATTTCTAAGCAAACAGAAACACCCTGCTGGACCCAGCCATAACACCGAAGCAGACCTACTTCTTCAAACTTGCTCCAGAAGAAACATCTTCAGAAACGTCCATAGCCACCGTGTCTCATCACACAGCTACTACTTCCTGAGGTTACCAAAATACCATCACTCTCTTCAGCTTATCCAATAGATCTACTCTATTCATCCAACTTCAAAGATAAACTCTAAACCATAACTGGTTTTCTTCAGAGATCGGTGAAATCTTTACACCACAACAAAGTTCACTTGAGACAGTATTAGGTCTACAGTCTCGTCAGATATACTTCCAACCTCAACACTCAAATTCTAACTATTGGTAGTCGTGTTACTCACACTACCACCTTATCTACCTTTATAACTTATATTGGAAAACCCGAACAGGTAACCCAACAAATAGGTAGAAATATATATATTTAAAATGATACTTTTTATATAGAAATTATTTCTGGGTAAAATTATTTCATTTACCTATTTAAAACAATATTGTGTCCGTTGGCCTGGTTCAAGTGTTTAGAGATCCCTATCAATAACGTTAGCTACTCGTATTGACCAGAATCCATATACCACTCAACCGATCAATTAACACAATATAAAATCATTTTTATATAACTAACAATTACGCGCTCTCAAGATAGACACCACTCCAGAGCCTAGGTATTCACTCAACCTACTGCTCTGATACCAACTGTCACGACCCGGCTTTCTATGCCCAGAAAGTCGTATCGCTAATAAGAAAGAAAGGGGTAGAAAATAGAAAAGAAGAGAAGAAAGAAAGAAACAACAACAACGATCTCACAGCGGAACGAATAAATTATATTAATAACATAAACTATTACATAGTATACAACACTTTACAGAGTTACACAGCATATACATCACTTACTAGACAATTATAAACATCTGTCTAGACATTACAACTCAAATACAAGACAAGACACTATCACAGATATCAACACAGCGGAATACTATATCTACGAACGCCGAAGCCTCCTGCTCCATTGCTCCTCCAGAATATTCGTCAAAGCTAAAACCTGAATCCCTTGGCTACTCGTAAAAATTTGAGTACCCAAGAGTTTATAAAACAGAAATAAACACTTGGGTCAGACATGGGTCTGGTGTGAGTAAACGGGTTAAAATTGTTTAACTTCAAAACCTTTTGAAAACAAAGGTATCACGTAAGACTTCCCACACATAAACATGGAAAAGTTTTTACCTTACGCTAACCAAAACATTTGATAGGAAATCCAGTTATATTATAATAGGGTCTAGGGTTTTCAAGTAAAATACAGAAATAGCTGAAATGCTTACATCTCACATTCCAACATAGTTGGGCACAACTAATACGTACGGCACTTATTGGAGTTTGGATTCCATACAATGGCAGGGCTACTGGGGTACCGCCCGTCACAGTACGTGGCCTAGATCACCGTACCGAGGAGTACGCCCGCTCCCCTGCAACACAAAGCCGGAACCATCCCTTACTGGATAATTCCGAACAAGATAATCCCGTAGTTGGCGCGACCAACCACACACTAAGCCGAATAAAAGAAAAGGGACCTCTAGACAGGGATCTATCTTGCTCTCAGTGGGTGCTACCCACGAAGCCTTGCTGCACCTCCCCTGTTTTAGCCATTCCCGGTTGATGAGGCTTGAGGTTACGATTACCTTTAATCAGAACATATCACTTAGAATGCTCATCGTCCGCCTGACGATGTGCTGAAAGCATTCAATCCATACAAGTTCGTTCCGGGTTCGAACGAAACCGAAGGCATTATCTCGTTACACTCGTTTTGGAATCACCCTCAGAGTTAACGACAATAACCCTTGCACTCTGAATCTTCATCTTCACTTGAGATTCACGACCTATCGTTAATTTGGATCGATGTGGTATTCGGGTCTCCAGACCTGGAATACCGGTATACGGAAACCCGATCCCGGTCTCATCGAAATCCAAAACGTATCTTTTAAGGCCAAGTTGTTTAAAGGTTTAAACATTTAAACTTATTCAGGATGATATAAACAGATAGATAAATCATATTATCACAGATACTTTATATCAAACATTCATCTCACAAAGCAGCATATCACATATATCAGAGATATCCAAATCATCCAATATCAATCATCCAATATCAATCAATCATCCATAAACAGAATTGATTAACTCCAAATCAATTTAATTAACCTTTAATTAAATTAATTACTATTCTTTAATTATTTGGATTATCTTAATCCTGCTTACTATCATTAATTAATTAATCATCTCTTAATGAACTTCCTTAATTAATCTTTCTGGATTAATTATACTTTAATTACATTCAAGTAATTAGCCTTAACCATATACAGTAATTAAAATTACCTTTAATTACTATCATTAATTACAATAATTAATGAACCTTCATTAATTTATTAACTATAATTAATTACATTAATCCTCAATTAATTATAATTAATTAATCATACTTAAATTAATTTCTTTTATTAATCAAACTTGATTAACTTTATTAATTATATTAATTAATAATACTCCAATTACTTCATTAATTAATTACCTTCTAGTTAATTAAATAATTAATCTTTAATTAACTACATTCATTAATTAACCTTAATTAATCATAAACAGTAATTAACCATCCTGTAATTACTTACCTTAATTAATTAACTCCTTAATTAATTATATTAATCCTTTGATTACTTCCATTAATTAATTACTCATTTAATTAATCACCTTAGCAAATAATTAATCACATTATTAATTAACCTTAACCCTTTAATTAATTAATTACTCTTTAATTAATTAATTAATCAATTAACTTTTTAATTAATTTTATTAATAAATCCTTTAATTAATAACATTAAGTGATTAACCCTTAATCACTTCCATTTAATTACTTTCATAATTAATTACTCTTTTCTTAATTACATTCAGTAATTATCCATTAATTACTTGACTAAGTAATTATACTTAATTAATCATAAATGATTATCTTAACTAATTAGACTAATTAATTAACCTAAAATTAATTACATTAATTAATTAATCAATTAATCATCACTTAATCTTTAATTAATTTATTTCTACTAATTACTTCATTAAGTAATTATCCTTAATTACAATTAAGTAATTAACCTTAAAATTAATTATCCTTAATTAATCTCAACTTAACTAATTAAGAATAAACTCTTTATTTAATTTAATTACTTATTCCAATTATTAACTTATTTAAAACCAATTTACAATCAATTATATATTTGAAATATAAATCTTACTTAAGAAACAAACAATTTAAACATTAAATTTTTGATATATTTAAAACCCAGTTAAACATATTTAATAATTTAAACGGATATTTATCTTTGAAATCTTAATTATTATATTTTCTAAACTTATCCATTCAAAATAAAACTTGAAATCTATTTTAAACATTTCTTTATAATTTTCTTTGAAAATAACTTTAATTGGAAAACTTGTTTTTACTTTACTTTAAACTTTGAAACATTTGAAATGCTTGAGTGTATTCTTTAATAACCTGGTATACTCAAATTACCCGAGCCAAACACGTTTCTTCCCCGAGCTAGCTTCGAGTCACTCGCCTTTTCATCTGCTTCGAGTCGCCTACCCTAAAACGCGAGAGCTATCCCGAGTCTCTTCCTTCTTCCCCAAAACGTCGATCCCTCTGTTACACGAACGTGCACACGTGCACGTGCACGATCGTTCAACGTCTCTCCGACCTTCACTTTGATCGTCGACCAGTCCCCCTTGGCCTCGACATCCCAACCACCAACCCAGCAACCAAGTTCCATCATCGAAACGAGATTTCGATCATCGATCGAATTCCTGGAGCAACTCGATCCACCCAAAACTTTCGCCACCGTCGATCATGTTGACTGGAAGCTCCAGTATTCCCTCCAGAGCACCGAAGCATCACCACTCCACCATCCCTCAACTCGCGATCGCACCACCATCTCTCGAAATCATCGCGACGCCACCAAAGTCGATACCACCCTTAAACCCTAATTTGTTCGAATTCGAACAATTCAACAATTGGAAAAATTCAATTGTATTTTTCCCATCATCCACATCACTAAAGCAAGCTTTGATCAAAATTTTAGCTTAAATCATGTAGTTTATCATCGGCAATTGATCAAATTGCCGAAACTCTCCATTCCCAAATTCACAATTGGATATCAACTTAAAATTTTTGAAATGCATATTAAAATTCATCATTTCCAACCACTAATCTAATTATATGATCCAAAGCAAGAATTAAGATTATTGATTTCCTGACATAAATCAAGATTTACTGTATTTTCCAATTTCAAAATTATTTGTTGTGTTTTAAATTAAGAAACTATTTTTAAAATTTACAACAAACCATATCAAACAACTTCTATTCAATCATCAATGTCAAATAATGATGTTTAGTGGAAGATTTGAAATTTTGAAGAGAATTTGGATCTTAAATAAAACAGAAACAGAGATTCATATATAAACAGCCTATTTCACATATATACAGATCATATAGATTCAATAATATAAATACTGAAAAGATTTTCATGCAATCACCAAGATCAATCCACAGATTTAACACATGCATTAGAGTCTAACCATCTCAAACTGTTTTTAAAATAATTTACTCACCAGAAAATCTGAACAGAGAACAGTTTCCAGGCTTGTTCCAGATTTTAAACTTCTTGAATTTCTTTTGCTATTGAATATTATCTGAATTGCATGTTGAAGTTTACATCTTGCATTTGAATTGATGAAGTTGCTTGCCTCTGATTTATTTCCAGATTATCCTTTGCCTTTGATTAAATTTCCAGATTTTACAGATTTTCTTTCAATTTTGATTTCAGTCTTCTTTTGATTTTCAGGTTTCCAGTCTTTCATTTATTTTTAGATTCGAATGATATTCTTTCTTAGTTGTGAAAGAAGGAAAAATGAATTCAGCTGAAAAACGAAAATAGATTTCTTCTTTTATATGTTTTAATTTATTTATTTTAATTCTTAAAAGAAAATGTGGACATTTGTCCTTGGGTTGATTATTTAGCTTACACCTATACATTTAGATTTACAAGTGTCTTAACATACATTTAAAAAGTTAACAAGTGTTTTCATCTTGTCTTTAATTAATTTATTTAAGTTATACATGTATATTTATGAAATATTTATGTGTATGTATTGTATTTATCTTTTTATAATTTAAGCTTTAGGTTTTAATAAATATTCAAGTAACTTATATTTTGATCAAATCATATAACATATGTTTATAAATTTGAGAAATTTAGTTTAACTCCTTGTATAAGAATCTTAAACAATTTACCTTATGTTAAAATTAAAATGAAGGAAAAAAAAACAAATGAACTTCTAATTTAAATCTTATTTAAACTTAAGCTTACATATATATTTTAAATAAGAAATTATTCTTGTTATTTAAATCATAAATATCATTTTCAAAAGTATTAAGTTAAATTACAAATTTCCAAATTACAAATTATATAAATATTAAAGTTTGAAAATACTTTATTAAATTCAAATTCAATATTCTTTCCATTTCAATATATACAATTATATATATTCTAAATGGAAATACTTTTAACATTAGCTTTGATAATTACTATATTGAATTTAATACATAACTTCAAATCACAATATATATATACATATATATTATAATTTGAAAACATAGTTTTAAAAGACTCCCTATTTATAATATATATACTTATATATATATACATTATAAATATAAACACTTATATTAGTTTTAGTAAGATAAATCTTCCTAATTAAAATTTTAGAAAAGATATTCCCAAATTAAAATGTTATTAGTTTTCAAAAGAAATAATTTGCCAATTTAAAATATTATTAACCTTTTAAAATGAATAAACTTGTCAATTTATAAAATAAATCAACAAATCAATTTAATTATTAATAAAGATTATTAAATTGATATTGCCAAATTTCCGGGATATCACAGTCAGGCTGGAAACCAGCGTGAGTAAACTTATCTAACATGAAACTTAAATCCATAGAACTTATTTAAACCCGGGTAACTCGTACTTTACTCCAAGTAAACAACTTATATAGTCCACATTTTATTTTCACAAAACAATATCTAAGTATCCAACTTAGCTTAAATGATCCATATCATCCCAAACCAGCCTATTGAGTTCACAAATCAAATCTATATAGAATTATAGCAGAACACTAATCGAAGTGGTTTCGGGTATTTAGTGATACCCGACCCCGGTCTCTTCGAATCCAATGTCATTATTAATCCAGGTTATTTAAGTGAAAACAATTTAATTCATATTTAGAGTACATATTCACATAGCAATTCCATTACAGATAGATAATCCATATTATCATAGTTCAGTCTCAACATCATTTCACATAGCATCACGAATCATATATCAAAGATATTAATTAATTCGAGGCATTCAATATCATTCAATCATCCATAAGCAAGATAAATTAGTCACACCATTTCTAATTAATTTAAATGAATTACATTAATTACTTTAATCACTTATAATCCTGCTTAACATTAATTACTTACAAACCTATTAATTAATCATCTTTAATGATCCATCTAAATTAATTATCCATAATTAATTTCATTAAGTAATTATCCTATTGGTTAATTATCCTCAATTGATTAATCCTTAACTACATACATTAAGTAATTATCATTTAAGTAATTACCTACATTAGTCAGTCTCTAATTACCAATTAATTAATCTCTAATAAATTAATAAACCTTAAAATTTAATTAATTAATCCTTAATCACTAATTAATTAATTTCTCTTAAATTATTTCATTAATTTAATTAATCATTAATTAATCCATACTTTAACTAATTCACTAAGTAATTAATCCTCAATTACTTCCACTAATTAATTATTCCTAAATCAATTGACCATTAATTACTTTGATTAATTGACTCCTCATTAATTAAGTAATAACTATCCTACATGATTAATTGATTAAAGATTATTACAGTGATAAGCACTCACTTAATTTCATCATTTATTTATTAGAAATACTTAGGTTTTATTTCGATAAATTAACTTAATATTGAATTTTTCCCAAATCAAGCAAATACAAATTTGAAATCGCCTGACTTATTTTGTTTTGAAGTACTGTTCATACCTTACTCTTGAATACTTGTTTATCAATTCATTAAAACTTGTATTTATCAAAGGCTTTTAAAAAAAAACTAGTTTATTTACTTCGGTTACAACCCGAGCCCCAAACCAAATATACTCGACCTAACCCCGGACTAAACCGATCTTTCCCCGACCTTCCTTTCTTCTCCTCTCTCTTACTAACTACAGCAACACTCAAAACTGACACACGAGCACACGTACACGTGCACACTCGATCGTCGCCACTCCAACCAACGTCGCTACCACCAGCAAGTCATCGTCACCCTTCTCCTTCGTTCCGACCACCCAGAACTTACGACAACTCTTCGAATCGAAATCGAACAGAAATGCCATCGCCTGAACGAAAACCCGACACCTTCTCTCCCCTCGTACCACCTTCACAGATCACTGGAACACTCGCCGCTAGGCCTGGAGCTGCACCAGACCCTCTCCTTCCTTTTCCCCCTCCACCGAATCACTCCGGCGCCACCACGTCACTACACTGGCCATGGAAACAACCTCGACCAAACCAAAGCCTAAAACCCTACTTTCCGATCGACCCGCTTCCACAATCACCTAGAATTTCTAACGCCATTTTCCTCGAATTCCCCCTCGACCAATGCTCCTTCCAGCCAAACATCTTGTTCTGAAATTTCCTCCATCGCTGGCAATTGTCAAAATTCCCAACTCCGATCAACTAAGGATTCCTCTACATCCCTCGTTTTAAAAATCATAAAATCTAAATCAAAATTCATTACTTTCGAAAACGAAACAGTTTATGTAATTAAAACTTCAAAATTTAAAAATCAAATTTTAAATTTGAATTTAATTTTACTGTCATTTCTTACTTCCCAGTAATCCTACTGGTTTATCATACTTGATAATATTTTCATAAATAATGTTTCATCTTTTCAAACAACTTATTCTTAGACATCATAACCCAGAAGTGCTTAGTTGAAGAGAATTTGAATTAAAATGCTATTTGGGTCTGTTAAAATCAAACAGAGACGTGCACATGAATACTCACAGCAATCCCAACCTATATACCCAGGCAATACATCTTTCCAATTTATGCAAGCAAAAATTAAGACATTTTTGACTATCTAATCCTACATGCATTCAGTTATAAAAATAAATTTAGACTTTTAGATGGTAGATTTACTCACTGTAATAATGTTTTGCTCAGACATTTCAACATAAAACTGATTAAAGACAAAACACTTAACTTTTGAATGTTATTTACATCCAACAGTTAAAGAATAGAGCACAAAACTTGAATTTCAGGCATGCACACAGAGATAACCACAAACAAATATACATAAAATTGTTTAATTCCAACATGCAAACCATTATTTCCTATTTAAACTTAAGTTTTCTGCATGTAACAGGGATTTAACAGATTAAAAGTTTTTTTAAAACAGATATGATTACTCACCTGTTTTTAGGAACAGAGAAAGTCTGTTTTGATTTTGATTTGTTTGATCTGGAAATTGATGATTGAACTGAAACTTTGAATCTGATCTGGAATTGAGTTTGCATTTGCTTGTTTGAAGTTTTAATCCTTGTTTTGCTTATCAAGTTTGCACTAGTTGTTTTGATTTAATTTGCTTTCCAAGTTGAGAAGAAATTGAAATCTGGTTTCAGGGTACAGGATTTTTCTTTGATTTGTTTTGAGAAAAATAGAACAGAGAAAGAATGAAGGAAAGAATTTAAAATGTTTAATATAAGCTATTAAATACTTTTTTTTAGTAAATATTTTTAGAAATAAAAGGGAAATGGAACACTTGTTTTAATTTACTAACACTTGTCATTTACATAATTTAATCTCATTACACATGTTACTATCATAATCTAATCTATTAACACTTGTTATTACATACTTTTAATTATTTTTAAATCCAATTATTTTAAGATATTTATCTTTTGAATTTCAAATTCAAATCCAAATTCAATTTAAAATCAGCTCATTTAAATATATATATTTAAACAACACATATTTAATTTGTTTGAAAATAATATTTTTTTCTATTTAAAATCTTCTTATGTCTATATATATACACATTCATTATTATTTGTTTTAAAAGGTTAATTTGTAAAATTTTAAGAAATTATATTAGAAGATTATCAAATATTTATCCCAATATCAAAAATCCAATTTTTATTATATTTTCAAATTCACTTACATAACCAGATATCTTTTATTATCAAAATTTTATCTGTTTAATTGAATAAACCAGTTAATTATCCAATTACTGGATGTCCAAAAATCCGGGTTATCACATTCCTCCCCCCTTAGAATCTTTTCGTCCTCGAAAAGGAACAAAACCAGAAATTTCAATACTTATTATCAGTTAATATTATCTTTTGATCATTTTTAAAACACTCTAAAATCTATATAGTATTACAAAAATAGTTTTTATAAAAATACTTTTATAACTCAATGTCTCAACAAGTCCATCCTTGTTCTCACAGAAATTCGGTCATACGTTGATCAGATGTAAGACTGAAAATCTATCAGTACTTGGTAAACCCGTTTTCAACACCTAGTGAAAATACTTGGAAAATAATTTTATTGAAAATATGGAAAACAGTTTTGAAAATAGAGGAAATATCTTTGGTGAAAATGCTCTGAAAATCATCACCCCATCCATGGTCATAGTTACATCACGGGTTACGTTGCCATCGCAGCAAAAGTCCATGTAACTGATGACAGCATGGAACCCACAACAGATCGCAGTTACATTCCAGGGTTACGTTGCCGTCGCAGCAAAAGTCCATGTAACTGTTGGCTCTCAGCGGCACACACGATTTCGCTGTCAAAATGAAACTTCTCCCACATAGGTCGCAGTCTACCGATATAAAATCAAACGCAGACTGTTGGCTCTCAGCGGCTCAAACGACTTTCGCTATGTTACCATAGTGTCACAGTCTACCGATATAAAATCAAACGTAGACAGTTGGCTCTCAGCGGCACACATGACTTCCGCTATGGTCTGCAGTAGATCGCAGTGACATTGAGTTAAATTGTTGTCATAGCATAACCCAAATGCCTCTGTGGGCACCAGCCCCTCGACTTTCGCTACACAAATAATCCTCAGGAACTAGTTTTGTCCGGACTCCTCACAGGATCAACTTTAGAAACCCCCCTTGGGGCTCAAGGCAGTACCACCCAGTGGTACTCCTGAGAAGTTCATTTCAAGGAAGCGCCTTTTTCCCCAGAGCTATTCTCAAAACACTTTATACTATATACTTATAGTATCTTCAAATCATACCCTTTATGATTTATCAAAATCTCCTTTACACAAAATCGATTACCAAAATCGATAATTCTCAAACTAGGCTTTTCAAAATCCAAAATTGATTTTCCCAAAAATCAAAAGCCTTTCCCAAATTCATAGGTTCCCAAAACCTTTTCCAAAATCATTCTCATAAGATCCTTTATATATATATATATAGATATAGATATATATAACTTTGAAAATCTTTAGATCATTTCAAACTTGTATAAAACCTTTGTTATACTTCAAATATTTCAAAACCCTTTTTATTCAGGCTAGATTCAATAAGGGAAGTTTATCATATTACAAAATATAACTTTATTTATTTTCAAATCAAATATTCAAGTTTGATTTCTTTATAAAGTTATTTACCATTTACTTACCTCCATAAAGTAAATTTCAACCAAAGAAATATCCAATTCCATTATATTTTACAAATATACTTTTCATTTCAAAGACCATTTTACAATCCTTATCCACAACTTCAATATCAATTTCATTCAAACCCGTACGATATACACATATCATCCGTACGCAATATCAGTCTGATCGCTCAATCGATCACAAAATTTCACTTCCGGACTAGTATCGTCCACCCGACTTCCTAGTGCGGACTCAGATCTGGTTTCTTGACCAGAATCCGTCATTCTCCTTGCATAGTCGTAGCTATGATAGAGAATATCCAGAACCAATCAAAAATCCATATCCAAGTTCGCCGTCGAAAATCGAGCGAAAAATCCCAACTCGGATCGATAATACTATCTCGAAATTCTGTGTTCGAATCTAGATCAAATCACTATGCGAATAGAATAATATACGTACATCCTACGTATTTATCTTTATTGGTTATTAGCCAAATCAATTCTCTTTTCTATTCACATTTCCTTTAATTCCATTCACTTATTCTCAATTGTTTCATTACCAATTGAGTTATTACTTCAATTATAAACAGTTTGAACTTTGACTTATTTAAATTTAAAAATAGCTTGAAAAAGTTTAAAATAGATAAGTAGTTGGAAAATAGTTATTAGTTTGTAAAATAGCTGTAAAATAGTTAAGTAGGTATAAAATAGTTAGATAATTGCAAAATAGTTTTTAAAATAGTGATTAGATATAAGTAACTGAAAAATAGTAATTAGTTTATAAGACAGTTTCAAAATAGTTAAATAGTTCCAAAATAATAAGTATAAGATAGTTTTGGGGTTTAAGAAGAAAGATTGTATAGTAAATAGTTTGGAAAAATATATTTGTATTTAAAACAATTTATTTTGAAAATAATCCAGAGCCAAACTGTTCAATTCTCATCAATTCAATTTAAATTTCCATCTCCATTTAAATTAACTCAATTGCAATTTAAATAACTTCAATTTCCATTGAAATTGATTTAATCCCAATTCAAGTTGAATTAACCTTAATTCCTTCCCAAATTCAAATCAAATTTCATTTGATTTTTAAACTTATACAACTTTAATCACAATTCCAAATTATTTCAAATCAATTTGGATTTATTTCAAATTGAACCAACTTCAATTTCCAAATTCAAATCATTTCAATTCTAATTTACCATTTGAATTTTTAAACTTATACATCTTCAATCACAATTCTAATTAGTTCAAATCAAATTCAATTTGAACTAATTCTATTCAAATCTCAATTTAAAACTATCTCGAATTATATAAATTCGAGTTAAAATTTTTAATTATTGATTTAATTCCTTAAATCACAATTCATTTACTTTTAAATTAATTCAACCTTTATTTTTAATTTTAACAAATTAAATCTTTAAACCTTTTAATTCTGAATTCAAATTTCAAAATTCCATTTTAAAATTATCTTTACTTAACTTATTACAAAGTTCAAATAAGAATTCAAAAACAATTTAATCTTCAGATTATAATTTATTATCCATTTTCAATTTCCAAATCTCAAACCCATTTTGAGATTACTCATAACTCTCATTTAAACCCAACCGTTTAACTTCTCAAGTTAAATTTTAATTTCATCTTGAAATTTCTAATTCAAGTTGTTCATTATAAACTCATTTAACTTCCCTTAAGTTAAATTTACTTTAATTTAGTCAACTTGACCTAATTTGAATTCCCATTCAAATTTTTAAATCTTATAATAATAATCTTCCCATTTAAATTCAAAAACTTATCACTTTGGGTTTTCATATCACATTTCAATTTAAAACTTAACACTAAGAGTTATTTCAAATCATCCTTGATATTATGTATATCCTCATATATACATTTTCTTTACATACCAAGTTATACCTTAAATTTTTAAACCACCTTTGGTTTTAAATTCAAAACAAATTTCTTTAAAACAATTTCAGGTTTTTTTTTTCTGAACTTTAGATTTACAATTTTTAAATTATCTTTAATTCCAATTTATAAGTCATACTTACCTAAATGTTTTATTTCCCTAAAACATTTTATTTTTCTTAATCATTTACAATATTTCATTATCAACCATCTATGATAATAACCAAGATTATCATATCTGGAAACCAATTCATTATTATCTTTATTTCTACAAATTCAAGATTTTAATTTCAATTTGGATCCATTTCAACTTATCTTCATTCAATTTTAATTTGGTTGTATTTCTATTACCACTTAATTTAATTCCAATATTTTAACAACCAATTACCTTAATATTTATTAGAAAGAAATATCATTTTATATATATATATCAAAAGATATTCTTATAAAATCATTTAAAATCCTTATATAAGAAAATAACAATTACGCTCTCATATATATATACACTCAACTCGTTCTAGGGTACCATTGACCCTATCCTTAACGAGTAATCCCAATAGAGCCAAGGTTCTCGCTTAACCTTCAGCTCTGATACCAACTGTAACGACCCGGAATTTTCGAACCCGAAAATTACAGATAGTTAGGAGAAAAAGAAAAGAGATAGAAGAAAGAAACAAACAAGACACAGATTCTCACATTCGCAGCGGATAAAATATAATATCAAATAATAATATCAGTTATACAAAAAAAAAACTGTATTTGTTAATTTACATTCAATACATCAGAGTTACAACCATTTACAAATAGACTAGACAGTTATCCACCTGTCCCAGACTACTATCAATAAGCTCTCAAATACACAGCGGAATACACTCCATACGTTCCTGCCATCCAGCTCGCCTCCTGAGCTCCAGAACGTCCTTACCTGGAAATCTGTAATACTCGGTCTGACCCGAGCATTACATCAAAGTAACACCCGGGTCAGGCTGGAAACCAGCGTGAGTAAACTTATCTAACATGAAACTTAAATCCATAGAACTTATTTAAACCCGGGTAACTCGTACTTTACTCCAAGTAAACAACTTATATAGTCCACATTTTATTTTCACAAAACAATATCTAAGTATCCAACTTAGCTTAAATGATCCATATCATCCCAAACCAGCCTATTGAGTTCACAAATCAAATCTATATAGAATTATAGCAGAACACTAATCGAAGTGGTTTCGGGTATTTAGTGATACCCGACCCCGGTCTCTTCGAATCCAATGTCATTATTAATCCAGGTTATTTAAGTGAAAACAATTTAATTCATATTTAGAGTACATATTCACATAGCAATTCCATTACAGATAGATAATCCATATTATCATAGTTCAGTCTCAACATCATTTCACATAGCATCACGAATCATATATCAAAGATATTAATTAATTCGAGGCATTCAATATCATTCAATCATCCATAAGCAAGATAAATTAGTCACACCATTTCTAATTAATTTAAATGAATTACATTAATTACTTTAATCACTTATAATCCTGCTTAACATTAATTACTTACAAACCTATTAATTAATCATCTTTAATGATCCATCTAAATTAATTATCCATAATTAATTTCATTAAGTAATTATCCTATTGGTTAATTATCCTCAATTGATTAATCCTTAACTACATACATTAAGTAATTATCATTTAAGTAATTACCTACATTAGTCAGTCTCTAATTACCAATTAATTAATCTCTAATAAATTAATAAACCTTAAAATTTAATTAATTAATCCTTAATCACTAATTAATTAATTTCTCTTAAATTATTTCATTAATTTAATTAATCATTAATTAATCCATACTTTAACTAATTCACTAAGTAATTAATCCTCAATTACTTCCACTAATTAATTATTCCTAAATCAATTGACCATTAATTACTTTGATTAATTGACTCCTCATTAATTAAGTAATAACTATCCTACATGATTAATTGATTAAAGATTATTACAGTGATAAGCACTCACTTAATTTCATCATTTATTTATTAGAAATACTTAGGTTTTATTTCGATAAATTAACTTAATATTGAATTTTTCCCAAATCAAGCAAATACAAATTTGAAATCGCCTGACTTATTTTGTTTTGAAGTACTGTTCATACCTTACTCTTGAATACTTGTTTATCAATTCATTAAAACTTGTATTTATCAAAGGCTTTTAAAAAAAAACTAGTTTATTTACTTCGGTTACAACCCGAGCCCCAAACCAAATATACTCGACCTAACCCCGGACTAAACCGATCTTTCCCCGACCTTCCTTTCTTCTCCTCTCTCTTACTAACTACAGCAACACTCAAAACTGACACACGAGCACACGTACACGTGCACACTCGATCGTCGCCACTCCAACCAACGTCGCTACCACCAGCAAGTCATCGTCACCCTTCTCCTTCGTTCCGACCACCCAGAACTTACGACAACTCTTCGAATCGAAATCGAACAGAAATGCCATCGCCTGAACGAAAACCCGACACCTTCTCTCCCCTCGTACCACCTTCACAGATCACTGGAACACTCGCCGCTAGGCCTGGAGCTGCACCAGACCCTCTCCTTCCTTTTCCCCCTCCACCGAATCACTCCGGCGCCACCACGTCACTACACTGGCCATGGAAACAACCTCGACCAAACCAAAGCCTAAAACCCTACTTTCCGATCGACCCGCTTCCACAATCACCTAGAATTTCTAACGCCATTTTCCTCGAATTCCCCCTCGACCAATGCTCCTTCCAGCCAAACATCTTGTTCTGAAATTTCCTCCATCGCTGGCAATTGTCAAAATTCCCAACTCCGATCAACTAAGGATTCCTCTACATCCCTCGTTTTAAAAATCATAAAATCTAAATCAAAATTCATTACTTTCGAAAACGAAACAGTTTATGTAATTAAAACTTCAAAATTTAAAAATCAAATTTTAAATTTGAATTTAATTTTACTGTCATTTCTTACTTCCCAGTAATCCTACTGGTTTATCATACTTGATAATATTTTCATAAATAATGTTTCATCTTTTCAAACAACTTATTCTTAGACATCATAACCCAGAAGTGCTTAGTTGAAGAGAATTTGAATTAAAATGCTATTTGGGTCTGTTAAAATCAAACAGAGACGTGCACATGAATACTCACAGCAATCCCAACCTATATACCCAGGCAATACATCTTTCCAATTTATGCAAGCAAAAATTAAGACATTTTTGACTATCTAATCCTACATGCATTCAGTTATAAAAATAAATTTAGACTTTTAGATGGTAGATTTACTCACTGTAATAATGTTTTGCTCAGACATTTCAACATAAAACTGATTAAAGACAAAACACTTAACTTTTGAATGTTATTTACATCCAACAGTTAAAGAATAGAGCACAAAACTTGAATTTCAGGCATGCACACAGAGATAACCACAAACAAATATACATAAAATTGTTTAATTCCAACATGCAAACCATTATTTCCTATTTAAACTTAAGTTTTCTGCATGTAACAGGGATTTAACAGATTAAAAGTTTTTTTAAAACAGATATGATTACTCACCTGTTTTTAGGAACAGAGAAAGTCTGTTTTGATTTTGATTTGTTTGATCTGGAAATTGATGATTGAACTGAAACTTTGAATCTGATCTGGAATTGAGTTTGCATTTGCTTGTTTGAAGTTTTAATCCTTGTTTTGCTTATCAAGTTTGCACTAGTTGTTTTGATTTAATTTGCTTACCAAGTTGAGAAGAAATTGAAATCTGGTTTCAGGGTACAGGATTTTTCTTTGATTTGTTTTGAGAAAAATAGAACAGAGAAAGAATGAAGGAAAGAATTTAAAATGTTTAATATAAGCTATTAAATACTTTTTTTTAGTAAATATTTTTAGAAATAAAAGGGAAATGGAACACTTGTTTTAATTTACTAACACTTGTCATTTACATAATTTAATCTCATTACACATGTTACTATCATAATCTAATCTATTAACACTTGTTATTACATACTTTTAATTATTTTTAAATCCAATTATTTTAAGATATTTATCTTTTGAATTTCAAATTCAAATCCAAATTCAATTTAAAATCAGCTCATTTAAATATATATATTTAAACAACACATATTTAATTTGTTTGAAAATAATATTTTTTTCTATTTAAAATCTTCTTATGTCTATATATATACACATTCATTATTATTTGTTTTAAAAGGTTAATTTGTAAAATTTTAAGAAATTATATTAGAAGATTATCAAATATTTATCCCAATATCAAAAATCCAATTTTTATTATATTTTCAAATTCACTTACATAACCAGATATCTTTTATTATCAAAATTTTATCTGTTTAATTGAATAAACCAGTTAATTATCCAATTACTGGATGTCCAAAAATCCGGGTTATCACATCTGTGCTCTTCTTAAAACTGAAGATAAAAATTCAACTCTACAACAACAATTAAATCTACTCAACTAAGCTTGTAAGGAGATCAAAGGGGGGTCAAGCTGACAGCTTTTCAAAACTGAGTGTTCTCTGTTCTAAATTTTTTCCAAGTGAGTAAACATTTTAACTAGAACTTAAGTGGTTAATTATCTGTTGCTTGAAGAAAAATTGCTGTGATGATGATGTCTTACATGTTAGATAGAAGTATAAAAATCTGTGTATATGAAGTATTTGAATATGCCTGTCTGATTACTTGTACCTCTCTGTTTCTGATTTCAGAGATTTTTAAACCAAACAAAGATTCAAACTCTCAATTTAATCACTGTGAAACTAAGGTGTTCAATCAAGCTAGTTTATTTTTAAACATCACCTAGTTTTTAAAACAAGTTCTAGTATTTTAAGTTTAGAAAATTACTGGAAACAAGAAAATACAGTTGAAACCTTAAATATGTGATAAATTCGAACATGATGAATTGCGAATTCAATTATGTAACTGGAATCCTTATTCAAAAGTAGTATTTTTAAAATAAGGATGATGATTTTTAAGTAAGTATTCAGGGTGCAATTCGAAAATGAATCAAAAAATACATTTTTATCAATTTCTGTTGATTCAACAAATTTTAATTGTTAAAATTTGTTGAGAGGCTAGCTGGGTGATTTACTAATACAGGAAAAATGTTCAAAAAAATTTCTAATGCAAGATTTGTTTGAACGAATCAAATTTAGGGTTTTAAAACCAAAATTGGTTCACGGGTTTTCTAGGGAAATGGCGTGGTCGTGGGTTGACCGGAGTAGATCGCAGGATGGGGAAACGTTGCGTGGTGGCATGATGCGTCTTTGGGTTGGTTGGCGAACTCGCTGGTGGTCGGCAATATCGGGTCGAGGTGAAATAAAGGGATTGGGTTACAATCTGATGGGTTTGAGTTCGTTCGATTTTGGGTGTCGAAGAGATTGGTGGTACTGGGTGGTCGTATCGATCAGGGAAGGCTGCGGCGACTTGCTGAGGGTCTCAGAGTGGGTTGGAGTGCCTCCGACATGGTGTGCACGTGCACGGCTGGGCTGCCGTGTCTGGTGATGGTTCGCGTGGAAGTCACTCGAGTTGGAACTCGAGCATAGGAAGTTTTCACGCGGGGCACACTCGGGTGCATGCTCGAGTATGCTTTTGAGTGATATTATTATTAGCAAGGTTTCTGGTTTTAAACTGAAACAAAGAAAAAAAAGGAAGAGAAGAAGAAAGCTCGGGGTTTGAGTGTTTTTGTTCGGGTAAATCAGATGTTGGGCTCGGGTTGGGTTGTTTTGAACAGGTTTAAAATTTTTAAAGAAAAAGAAAGAAAGTATTTCAAGATTTAAACAAAGAACTCAAGTTTTGCAAAAAGTTCAAAATTTAAAAGTAAAGTTAAAAACAAGTGATTTTGAAATATATGATGATGTAATTAAGGAAGGTAAAGCGTTTTAATCCTTAATTAACTTAAAGATTTAAAGTTAATTGGTTAATAAATTAAAGTGACTGATTAAAAGGATAATGACCTAATGTAATTAAAAGGATTAATTATGTAATTACTTAAAGATTAATTTACCAAAGTAATTAATTTAATTAGGTGATAAATTAAAGGTTTATTAATTAATAATTTTGAGATTTATTAATTAATGATTAAGGGAATTAAGGTTAATTAAATTATTATTAAAAGTTAATTTATAAATGATTAAAGGTTAATTAATTCATTATAAATGGTTAATTAATGATTTAAAGAAAAGTTAATCAAAATGATTTGTAGTTAATTAATACTAATTAACCAGGATGAGTAATTTATTCATAAGAAATTAATCTGATTTAAATTAATCAGATAATTAACTGACCTTACTTATGAATGTTTGAATTCTATTGAATGTGAATTGTTTGATATCCCTGATATAGGATGCTTTGTGATACACCCTGATTTGTATTGTGATCTGTGATAAATTATCCGTGATGTAATTTATTATCTATGATTTTTATATATCTGTGACCTGTGCATGAACGATAAGCGTTATAGTTTATATCGCTTATCAACTATATCCTGTAGTTTGATCTGTGATGATTCATCGTGTTGCACTATTGTGTTAAACCCTTGGACTACAATTTTACACACACAAATATGGATTTCACGTGGAAATCGGTTAAGTCACAGATAATTTAAATTTGATGTTTTTGAAATTGAAATTTTAATTTCAATTGATTTTGAAATTGGAAATTTGGGTTTAAAGTGAAAAGCTTTTGAAATGGAATTTCAAAGATAAAAGTTATTTTGAATAACTTAATCGAGTTTTGAAAATTTAAATAATTTGATTTAAATTTGAATTCAAGTTTGAAATTGAATCCTATGATTTGAAACTAGGGATTAAAGATGATATAAATGTGTTTGTATGAATTTAAACCATTTTAAAAGTATAATTTTGAGAATTTGGATTTAACCCAAGAACCTTAACTCGTATAAATGAATCAGATTTCCAAAATAAAACCGTTTGTTTTAAAGGAATAAAAGCTTTCAGATAAGAAATAAAATTCCAGTTTAATTAAAGGAATTTCAAGTTTGAATTGAAAATTGTTTTTCCAAGTTATGAATGAATTGTTTTTGAAAGCTATGAATTGAATCTGTTTATTTTTAACAGATTTAAAATGATGATTTGTTTAAACCATTCGAAATGAAATTGTTTTGAAATCTGTGAATGGATTTTTGTGAAACTGGATGAACTTTGTGAAATAAATCTTTTATTTAAAAGATTTGAAATGGTAATCGATTGAAACCATTTAAAAAGAAGTTGAATTATTAAGTTGTGACTTAATTGAAATCACATATCCATATGTTTTTAAATATTGCGCTCACTATTCGGGTTAGTCGGGAAAACACCTTTGTGTCATATAACCCATTCCGAATAGTGATACATCGTATATGGATGGCATTTGAAGACCGGATATTTTCGAAAATGAAAGGATAACCTATCGAATGTCTCTGCACTGAGTTGCTCCGGTATAGAGATTTATATCACTCTTTTTGTGATGGGAAGTTCGGACGTGATTAGAAAATTATCCGAATTTGCAAGGACTTCTTTGGAAGTTCCTTCGGTTCTGTTCGATCCCGAAACAGACTTATATGGATTGTATGTCTGACATTACAAATTGAGATATAAAGCTGATTTCTTTCAAATACATTTCTATTGGTGGCGGAGAATTTATTCTCTTAGCTTAACACCCTTCTTTGAGACGTACGAGCTCAGAGGTTATGTAGTTGAAATTTATCAGCGATATATTCCCAATTTGGTAATGTGACATGCTGAGTGTTGCTGTGTGATGATCATTGTTTGATCATTTGTGATATGATCATTTGTTTGATCATTTATCTTTGTGATCATTACCTTGATCATTTATTGACCCAAAGCATGGCTTTGTGACAAAGCGTAGCTTTGTGGACGAGACTTCGTCGAACCTCACAACCCGGTAATGGTCGAAACAGGAATTGTGCGGCAAGGTTTCAGGGGTAGCTCCCCTAGGGTATGACCATTCCTTCTGGAAAAGGGTAGTATCATGGTATGGAGCCCAGATACTTACTCATGTGGACACACTTTATTTATTATGTGTGATGTTGATTTCGAGGCGCCTCGGTTAAAGGTCCCAAAGGACCGGGGGTGGCATATATGAGGTTTTGTATATTCCCCGGGAAGGGGGGTAGCCGTCCTTGTTTGGCAGAGAGCAGTTTGTCTCTCGGAGCATCCCGCCAGAGGCGTTCCTTCGTGGCATAGGAAGTTCCTTAGCCTGACCATTTGTTGGAAAATCCATTCATCCGATACGAGCCTTGTACAGTATTAGTTGTAGAACCTGCCATTTACTTATGGTGGCGACCCACTGTTTAGATGGTAGCTATAGTAGGCATAGTTCGAAAAGTCTATGCTGGCTAAGATTTATATTCTACTTTTGAAATGTTTTCTGCACTATGCACTAATAATAATATCCAATGATTTGATTTTGCGTAGTAAGCATCTTTGACTATCATAAGAAGAAATCGCCTCCAATTCTGCGTTTGCATTGTGTGTGTGGCGGGAGGTCTTTTGGTAGTTTCATTTTCTAAAAGCATTGCGAATTGACTTTAAAATTCTCTGCTATTTGTTTTTAAAGATAAACTGTTTTTGTTACTCACATCAGTCCCACGACTGACTCGGAGTTTATTGTTCCTTTCCTAAACTCTGGGTGCTCATAATTGTCCACACGGGCAGTCTAGAGTTGGGGTTTTTAGATATTCAGGTTAGTAGATTATCTGGAGCTAGTTCAGTTCTTGGAGTTCTTGGACTGACGTTGCTTATCTTGGAGTATTATATTGGAGACATTCTATCCGCTGCTGGTGTTATTTATTTTCTTTCCGCTGCTATTTCTTGTATCATACCTCTTATGTATATTGATATTCATTGTATCACTCTGTTGTATCAGATATTGTATATCAATGTATTATTCTTTTTCTTCCGCTGTGTTATTTACTTAACTGTGTTATAAGCTCCGGCGACTCGGATTTGAACGGTCGAATCTATGGCATTCGAGTACGATGTAAAGTATGGATGTCGATTTTCGAACGGGCAAAATCCGGAGCGTTACCTTTGGTATCAGAGCTAAGGTTGAAATTTAGCTCAGGAGTATAACACGTTAAGTAGCTCATTAGAGATAGAGTGAAGTAAACTCTAGAATGAGTATATCTCTAAGATATCCGTCTGAACGTCTCAGTAAATTCTCTTACTATCCACTGATAGTAGATATGAGTACAAGAAGAGGACGAGATAGGGGACAAGGGAATACGACTATAAATGGTCAATACCCTACAACAGTGGAAATAATTTTCTCTATCAATTTTCTTTGATTCGTTTCCAAATTCTTTAGATCGCTTCGTGACAGCTCCAGAAAGAAGTTTCGGTGTGATGGTGGCTCTACGAATCATTGTAGGAGATTCTTACTTCGTATCTTCATCAGTATCTTATCAGCTTTTTGATTTAAACCTTAATGGATTTGAAATTGGAAATTTTAATATGAGGTAAATTAATTAATAGAATATGAAGCTAAATTTGAATAGTATCGATAAAACGATTTCGTTTAAAACCAAATTTTGAAATTTTATTGAAATTTCTTGTGGATACCAAAGTCCGAAGAGGGACAAGTATATATAATTTTGGTATTCCGATTTGAGTTTGGAATTCATATCTTAAGTTTGAGGAATTATAAGAGATCGAATCTATCTATCCTTGTGTATCTATCTCTGTGTTGTTTTCATGCCTACGAATTTCGAGGATGAAATTCTTTTAAGGGGGGAAGTTTGTAACGACCCCAGATTTTAATTTAATTTAAATTAATAATTTTGTAGAATTTTTGAATTAAAATTGTATAATTTATTATACATGGAAGCGAGTTTCCCCGATTCAATAAATAAATTCGGTATAAATCGTTTAAATTTAAATTTCTGTATATGAATTTAAATCATGAAGAAATGGTTTAGAAATGAAATTATAAGAGATGAATTTTACAAAATCATAAAATGAATTAAAATAACAACATTAGATAGATTTTAATCAAATATTGAACATAGAAATATATTTAATTACAAATGAAAATAAATAAACTATATTGTTTTATACAATGTAAAGTAAAATAAATTGTAACAACATGTAACTAGAACTTCATTTAAATTACAAAGCAATAGAACAAAAATGTATAGTTAAATACTAAAACAAAGTTGTAGATAGATATGAAACAAGTAGGTACTCATGCACATAAAAGTATGAAAGCAAACCAGTAAAATAAAAATGCCTCTAAGAAATCTAGGAAGGACAAATTCAAAAGAAAAACAAATATCTACAACTATGTACATATAAGTAATGCAGGCAAGAAATAAACAAACAAAGTAATAAATACAAGTTAATAAACAAATCTGCAAGCCACTAACATCATTTCAGCCGAAAAACAAAACAAGATAAAGTAATAAATGCAAATCTTTGTGCAGCTGAAATGAAGGAGGGGAGGATGTAGATTGTACAAGCAAAGTTAAATAAGTATAGACTTGAAAGCATAAAGTACCTATGTACATGCTGATACAAAGCAAAAAAGGACTGTACATACAAAATATCTTTGTTCAAAAATGCTAAGTATAAACAAAGCAAAACAAACCATGTACATATATGCTCAGCAAACTCTAAAACCTGGTTGTACAAGCTAGTATAATAGAATGTACATAAGTACAAGAGGATAAATTGAAAAAGACAAATGAAATAAATGTGCCACTCCGAATTTTCTTTCAGCCTACAATTTTGAAAATAAAGTATCTCTGGTTTTGTTATAAAATGTTTTCCAGTACACATAAAATAGTCTAGTATCAAATCTCAGCCTGCATTTGGTTTTCTTATATATCAAGGCATACTTGTTCGTTTAAAAAACTTAAGAAAACTAACCTGAAAAAAAAATATACAAACTGTAAACTATTAACCTGAACAAGATACAAACAAGCTGGAAGTCTGGGAAGCAAATAATCAATTCTGTGCTCATCTTAAAACTGAAGATAAAAATTCAACTCTGCAACAACAATTAAATCTACTCAACTAAGCTTTTAAGGAGATCAAAGGGGGGTCAAGCTGACAGCTTTTCAAAACTGAGTGTTCTCTGTTCTAATTTTTTTCCAAGTGAGTAAACATTTTAACTAGAACTTAAGTGGTTAATTATCTGTTGCTTGAAGAAAAATTGCTGTGATGATGATGTCTTACATGTTAGATAGTAGTATAAAAATCTGTGTATATGAAGTATTTGAATATGCCTGTCTGATTACTTGTACCTCTCTGTTTCTGATTTCAGAGATTTTTAAACCAAACAAAGATTCAAACTCTCAATTTAATCACTGTGAAACTAAGGTGTTCAATCAAGCTAGTTTATTTTTAAACATCACCTAGTTTTTAAAACAAGTTCTAGTATTTTAAGTTTAGAAAATTACTGGAAACAAGAAAATACAATTGAAACCATAAATATGTGATAAATTCGAACATGATGAATTGCGAATTCAATTATGTAACTAGAATCCTTATTCAAAAGTAGGATTTTTAAAATAAGGATGATGATTTTTAAGTAAGTATTCTGGGTGCAATTCGAAAATGAATCAAAAAATACATTTTTATCAATTTCTGTTGATTCAACAAATTTTAATTGTTAAAATTTGTTGAGAGGCTAGCTGGGTGATTTACTAATACAGGAAAATTGTTCAAAAAAATTTCTAATGCAAGATTTGTTTGAACGAAACAAATTTAGGGTTTTACAACCAAAATTGGTTCACGGGTTTTCTAGGGAAATGGCGAGGTTGTGGGACCGGAGTAGATCGTAGGAGGGGGAAACTTTGCATGGTGGCATGATGCGTCTTTGGGTTGGTTGGCGAACTCGCTGGTGGTCGGCAATGTCGGGTCGAGGTGAAATAAAGGGATTGGGTTACAATCTGATGGGTTTGAGTTCGTTCGATTTTGGGTGTCGAAGAGATTGGTGGTACTGGGTGGTCGTATCGATCAGGGAAGGCTGCGGCGACTTACTGAGGGTCTCAGAGTGGGTCGGAGTGCCTCCGACATGGTGTGCACGTGCACGGCTGGGCTGCCGTGTCTAGTGATGGTTCGGGTGGAAGTGACTCGAGTTGGAACTCGAGCACAGGAAGTTTTCGCGCGGGGCACACTCGGGTGCATGCTCGAGTATGCTTTTGAGTGATATTATGATTAGCAAGGTTTCAGGTTTTAAACTGAAACAAAGAAAAACAAAGGAAGAGAAGAAGAAAGCTCGGGGTTTGAGTGTTTTTGTTCGGGTAAATCAGATGTTGGGCTCGGGTTGGGTTGTTTTGAACAGGTTTAAAATTTTTAAAGAAAAAGAAAGAAAGTATTTCAAGATTTAAACAAAGAACTCAAGTTTTGCAAAAAGTTCAAAATTTAAAAGTAAAGTTAAAAACAAGTGATTTTGAAATATATGATGATGTAATTAAGGAAGGTAAAGCGTTTTAATCCTTAATTAACTTAAAGATTTAAAGTTAATTGGTTAATAAATTAAAGTGACTAATTAAAAGGATAATGACCTAAAGTAATTAAAAGGATTAATTATGTAATTACTTAAAGATTAATTTACCAAGGTAATTAATTTAATTAGGTGATAAATTAAAGGTTTATTAATTAATAATTTTGAGATTTATTAATTAATGATTAAGGGAATTAAGGTTAATTAAATTATTATTAAAAGTTAATTTATAAATGATTAAAGGTTAATTAATTCATTATAAATGGTTAATTAATGATTTAAAGAAAAGTTAATCAAAATGATTTGTAGTTAATTAATACTAATTAACCAGGATGAGTAATTTATTCATAAGAAATTAATCTGATTTAAATTAATCAGAAAATTAACTGACCTTACTTATGAATGTTTGAATTCTATTGAATGTGAATTGTTTGATATCCCTGATATAGGATGCTTTGTGATACACCCAGATTTGTATTGTGATCTGTGATAAATTATCCGTGATTTTTATATATCTGTGACCTGTGCATGAACGATAAGCGTTATAGTTTATATCGCTTATCAACTATATCCTGTAGTTTGATCTGTGATGATTCATCGTGTTGCACTATTGTGTTAAACCCCTGGACTACACTTTTACACACACAAATATGGATTTCACGTGGAAATCGGTTAAGTCACAGATAATTTAAATTTGATGTTTTTGAAATTGAAATTTTAATTTCAATTGATTTTGAAATTGGAAATTTGGGTTTAAAGTGAAAAGCTTTTGAAATGGAATTTCAAAGATAAAAGTTATTTTGAATAACTTAATCGAGTTTTGAAAATTTAAATAATTTGATTTAAATTTGAATTCAAGTTTGAAATTGAATCCTATGATTTGAAACTAGGGATTAAAGATGATATAAATGTGTTTGTATGAATTTAAACCATTTTAAAAGTATAATTTTGAGAATTTGGATTTAACCCAAGAACCTTAACTCGTATAAATGAATCAGATTTCCAAAATAAAACCGTTTGTTTTAAAGGAATAAAAGCTTTCAGATAAGAAATAAAATTCCAGTTTAATTAAAGGAATTTCAAGTTTGAATTGAAAATTGTTTTTCCAAGTTATGAATGAATTGTTTTTGAAAGCTATGAATTGAATCTGTTTATTTTTAACAGATTTAAAATGATGATTTGTTTAAACCATTCGAAATGAAATTGTTTTGAAATCTGTGAATGGATTTTTGTGAAACTGGATGAACTTTGTGAAATAAATCTTTTATTTAAAAGATTTGAAATGGTAATCAATTGAAACCATTTAAAAAGAAGTTGAATTATTAAGTTGTGACTTAATTGAAATCACATATCCATATGTTTTTAAATATTGCGCTCACTATTCGGGTTAGCTGGGAAAAGACCTTTGTGTCATATAACCCATTCCGAATAGTGATACGTCGTATATGGATGGCATTTCAAGACCGGATATTTTCGAAAATGAAAGGACAACCTGTCGAATGTCTCTGCACTGAGTTGCTCCGGTATAGAGATTTATATCACTCTTTTTGTGATGGGAAGTCCGGACATGATTAGAAAATTATCCGGATTTGCAAGGACTTCTTTGGAAGTGCCTTCGGTTCTGTTCGATCCCGGAACAGACTTGTATGGATTGTATGTCTGACATTACAAATTGAGATATAAAGCTGATTTCTTTCAAATACATTTCTGTTGGTGGCGGAGAATTTATTCTCTTAGCTTAACACCCTTCTCTGAGACGTACGAGCTCAGAGGTTATGTAGTTGAAATTTATCAGCGATATATTCCCAATTTGGTAATGTGACATGCTGAGTGTTGCTGTGTGATCATCATTGTTTGATCATTTGTGATATGATCATTTGTTTGATCATTTATCTTTGTGATCATTACCTTGATCATCTATTGACCCAAAGCATGGCTTTGTGACAAAGCGTAGCTTTGTGGATGAGACTTCGTCGAACCTCACAACCCAGTAATAGTCGAAACAGGAATTGTGCGGCAAGGTTTCAGGGGTAGCTCCCATAGGGTATGACCATTCCTTTTGGAAAAGGGTAGTATCATGGTATGGAGCCCAGATACTTACTCATGTGGACACACTTTATTTATTATGTGTGATGTTGATTTTGAGGCGCCTCGGTTAAAGGTCCCAAAGGACCGGGGGTGGCATATCTGAGGTTTTGTATATTCCCCGGGAAGGGGGTAGCCGGCCTTGTTTGGCAGAGAGCAGTTTGTCTCTCGGAGCGTCCCGCCAGAGGCATTCCTTCGTGGCATAGGAAGTTCCTTAGCATGACCATTTGTTGGAAAATCCATTCATCCGATACGAGCCTTGTACGGTATTAGTTGTAGAACCTGCCATTTACTTATGGTGGCGCCCCACTATTTAGATGGTAGCTATAGTAGGCATAGTTCGAAATGTCTATGCTGGCTAAGATTTATATTCTACTTTTGAAATGTTTTCTGCACTATGCACTAATAATAATATCCAATGATTTGATTTTGCGTAGTAAGCATCTTTGACTATCATAAGAAGAAATCTCCTCCAATTCTGCGTTTGCATTGTGTGTGTGGCGGGAGGTCTTATGGTAGTTTCATTTTCTAAAAGCATTGCGAATTGACTTTAAAATTCTCTGCTATTTGTTTTTAAAGATAAACTGTTTTTGTTACTCACACCAGTCCCACGACTGACTCGGAGTTTATTGTTCCTTTCCTAAACTCTGGGTGCTCATAATTTTCCACATGGGCAGTCTAGAGTTGGGGTTTTCAAATATTCAGGTTAGTAGATTATCTGGAGCTAGTTCAGTTCTTGGAGTTCTTGGACTGACGTTGCTTATTTTGGAGTATTGTATTGGAGACATTCTATCCGCTACTGGTGTTATCTATTTTCTTTCCGCTGCTATTTCTTGTATCATACCTCTGATGTATATTGATATTCATTGTATCACTCTGTTGTATCAGATATTGTATATCAATGTATTATTCTTTTTCTTCCGCTGTGTTATTTACTTAACTGTGTTATAAGCTCCAGCAACTCGGATTTGAACGGTCGAATCTATGGCATTCGAGTACGATGTAAAGTATGGATGTCGATTTTCGAACTGGCAAAATCCGGAGCGTTACATTTGGTATCAGAGCTAAGGTTGAACTTTAGCTCAGGAGTATAACACGTTAAGTAGCTCATTAGAGATAGAGTGAAGTAAACTCTAGAATGAGTATATCTCTAAGATATCCGTCTGAACGTCTCAGTAAATTCTCTTACTATCCACTGATAGTAGATATGAGTACAAGAAGAGGACGAGATAGGGGACAAGGGAATACGACTATAAATGGTCAATACCCTGCAACAGTGGAAATAATTTTCTCTATCAATTTTCTTTGATTCGTTTCCAAATTCTTTAGATCGCTTCGTGACAGCTCCAGAAAGAAGTTTCGGTGTGATGGTGGCTCTACGAATCGTTGTAGAAGATTCTTACTTCGTATCTTCATCAGTTTCTTATCAGCCTTTTGATTTAAACCTTAATGGATTTGAAATTGGAAATTTTAATATGAGGTAAATTGATTAATAGAATATGAAGCTAAATTTGAATAGTATCGATAAAACGATTTCATTTAAAACCAAATTTTGAAATTTTATTGAAATTTTTTGTGGATACCAAAGTCTGAAGTGGGACAAGTATATATACTTTGGGTATTCCGATTTGAGTTTGGAATTCATATCTTAAGTTTGAGGAATTATAGGAGATCGAATCTATCTATCCTTGTGTATCTATCTCTGTGTTGTTTTCGTGCCTACGAATTTCGAGGACGAAATTCTTTTAAGGGGGGAAGTTTGTAACGACCCCAGATTTTAATTTAATTTAAATTAATAATTTTGTAGAATTTTTGAATTAAAATTGTATAATTTATTATACATGGAAGCGAGTTTCCCCGATTCAATAAATAAATTCGGTATAAATCGTTTAAATTTAAATTTTTGTATATGAATTTAAATCATGAAGAAATGGTTTAGAAATGAAATTATATGAGATGAATTTTACAAAATCATAAAATGAATTAAAATAACAACATTAGATAGATTTTAATCAAATATTGAACATAGAAATATATTTAATTACAAATGAAAATAAATAAACTATATGGTTTTATACAATGTAAAGTAAAATAAATTAACAACATGTAACTAGAACTTCATTTAAATTACAAAGCAATAGAACAAAAATGTATAGTTAAATACTAAAACAAAGTTGTAGATAGATATGAAACAAGTAGGTACTCATGCACATAAAAGTATGAAAGCAAACCAGTAAAATAAAAATACCTCTAAGAAATCTAGGAAGGACAAATTCAAAAGAAAAACAAATATCTACAACTAAGTACATATAAGTAATGCAGGCAAGAAATAAACAAACAAAGTAATAAATACAAGTTAATAAACAAATCTGCAAGCCACTAACATCATTTCAGCCGAAAAACAAAACAAGATAAAGTAATAAATGCAAATCTTTGTGCAGCTAAAATGAAGGAGGGGAGGATGTAGATTGTACAATCAAAGTTAAATAAGTATAGACTTGAAAGCATAAAGTACCTATGTACATGCTGATACAAAGCAAAAAAGGACTGTACATACAAAATATCTTTGTTCAAAAATTCTAAGTATAAACAAAGAAAAACAAACCATGTACATATATGCTCAGCAAACTCTAAAACCTGGTTGTACAAGCTAGTATAATAGAATGTACATAAGTACAAGAGGATAAATTGAAAAAGACAAATGAAATAAATGTGCCACTCCGAATTTTCTTTCAGCCTACAATTTTGAAAATAAAGTATCTCTGGTTTTGTTATAAAATGATTTCCAGTACACATAAAATAGTCTAGTATCAAATCTCAGCCTGCATTTGGTTTTTTTATATATCAAGGCATACTTGTTCGTTTAAAAAACTTAAGAAAACTAACCTGAAAAAAAATATACAAACTGTAAACTATTAACCTGAACAAGATACAAACAAGCTGGAAGTCTGGGAAGCAAATAATCAATTCTGTGCTCATCTTAAAACTGAAGATAAAAATTCAACTCTACAACAACAATTAAATCTACTCAACTAAGCTTGTAAGGAGATCAAAGGGGGGGTCAAGATGACAGCTTTTCAAAACTGAGTGTTCTCTGTTCTAAATTTTTTCCAAGTGAGTAAACATTTTAACTAGAACATAAGTGGTTAATTATCTGTTGCTTGAAGAAAAATTGCTGTGATGATGATGTCTTACATGTTAGATAGAAGTATAAAAATCTGTGTATATGAAGTATTTGAATATGCCTGTCTGATTACTTGTACCTCTCTGTTTCTGATTTCAGAGATTTTTAAACCAAACAAAGATTCAAACTCTCAATTTAATCACTATGAAACTAAGGTGTTCAATCAAGCTAGTTTATTTTTAAACATCACCTAGTTTTTAAAACAAGTTCTAGTATTTTAAGTTTAGAAAATTATTGGAAACAAGAAAATACAATTGAAACCATAAATATGTGATAAATTCGAACATGATGAATTGTGAATTCAATTATGTAACTAGAATCCTTATTCAAAAGTAGGATTTTTAAAATAAGGATGATGATTTTTAAGTAAGTATTCTGGGTGCAATTCGAAAATGAATCAAAAAATACATTTTTATCAATTTCTGTTGATTCAACAAATTTTAATTGTTAAAATTTGTTGAGAGGCTAGCTGGGTGATTTACTAATACAGGAAAATTGTTCAAAAAAATTTCTAATGCAAGATTTGTTTGAACGAAACAAATTTAGGGTTTTACAACCAAAATTGGTTCACGGGTTTTCTAGGGAAATGGCGAGGTAGTGGGACCGGAGTAGATCGTAGGAGGGGGAAACTTTGCGTGGTGGCATGATGCGTCTTTGGGTTGGTTGGCGAACTCGCTGGTGGTCGGCAATGTCGGGTCGAGGTGAAATAAGGGGATTGGGTTACAATCTGATGGGTTTGAGTTCGTTCGATTTTGGGTGTCGAAGAGATTGGTGGTACTGGGTGGTCGTATCGATCAGGGAAGGCTGCGGCGACTTGCTGAGGGTCTCAGAGTGGGTCGGAGTGCCTCCGACATGGTGTGCACGTGCACGTCTGGGCTGCCGTGTCTGGTGATGGTTCGCGTGGAAGTGACTCGAGTTGGAACTCGAGCACAGGAAGTTTTCGCGCGGGGCACACTCGGGTGCATGCTCGAGTATGCTTTTGAGTGATATTATGATTAGCAAGGTTTCAGGTTTTAAACTAAAACAAAGAAAAAAAGGAAGAGAAGAAGAAAGCTCGGGGTTTGAGTGTTTTTGTTCAGGTAAATCAAATGTTGGGCTCGGGTTGGGTTGTTTTGAACAAGTTTAAAATTTTTAAAGAAAAAGAAAGAAAGTATTTCAAGATTTAAACAAAGAACTCAAGTTTTGCAAAAAGTTCAAAATTTAAAAGTAAAGTTAAAAACAAGTGACTTTGAAATATATGATGATGTAATTAAGGAAGGTAAAGCGTTTTAATCCTTAATTAACTTAAAGATTTAAAGTTAATTGGTTAATAAATTAAAGTGACTAATTAAAAGGATAATGACCTAATGCAATTAAAAGGATTAATTATGTAATTACTTAAAGATTAATTTACCAAGGTAATTAATTTAATTAGGTGATAAATTAAAGGTTTATTAATTAATAATTTTGAGATTTATTAATTAATGATTAAGGGAATTAAGGTTAATTAAATTATTATTAAAAGTTAATTTATAAATGATTAAAGGTTAATTAATTCATTATAAATGGTTAATTAATGATTTAAAGAAAAGTTAATCAAAATGATTTGTAGTTAATTAATACTAATTAACCAGGATGAGTAATTTATTCATAAGAAATTAATCTGATTTAAATTAATCAGACAATTAACTGACCTTACTTATGAATGTTTGAATTCTATTGAATGTGAATTGTTTGATATCCCTGATATAGGATGCTTTGTGATACACCCTGATTTGTATTGTGATCTATGATAAATTATCCATGATGTAATTTATTATCTGTGATTTTTATATATCTGTGACCTGTGCATGAACGATAAGCGTTATAGTTTATATCGCTTATCAACTATATCCTGTAGTTTGATCTGTGATGATTCATCGTGTTGCACTATTGTGTTAAACCCCTGGACTACACTTTTACACACACAAATATGGATTTCACGTGGAAATCGGTTAAGTCACAGATAATTTAAATTTGATGTTTTTGAAATTGAAATTTGGGTTTAAAGTGAAAAGCTTTTGAAATGGAATTTCAAAGATAAAAGTTATTTTGAATAACTTAATCGAATTTTGAAAATTTAAATAATTTGATTTAAATTTGAATTCAAGTTTGAAATTGAATCCTATGATTTGAAACTAGGGATTAAAGATGATATAAATGTGTTTGTATGAATTTAAACCATTTTAAAAGTATAATTTTGAGAATTTGGATTTAACCCAAGAACCTTAACTCGTATAAATGAATCAGATTTCCAAAATAAAACCGTTTGTTTTAAAGGAATAAAAGCTTTCAGATAAGAAATAAAATTCCAGTTTAATTAAAGGAATTTCAAGTTTGAATTGAAAATTGTTTATCCAAGTTATGAATGAATTGTTTTTGAAAGCTATGAATTGAATCTGTTTATTTTTAACAGATTTAAAATGATGATTTGTTTAAACCATTTGAAATGAAATTGTTTTGAAATCTGTGAATGGATTTTTGTGAAACTGGATGAACTTTGTAAAATAAATCTTTTATTTAAAAGATTTGAAATGGTAATCGATTGAAACCATTTAAAAAGAAGTTGAATTATTAAGTTGTGACTTAATTGAAATAACATATCCATATGTTTTTAAATATTGCGCTCACTATTCGGGTTAGCCGGGAAAAGACCTTTGTGTCATATAACCCATTCCGAATAGTGATACGTCGTATATGGATGGCATTTGAAGACCGGTGTTGAAGACCGGATATTTTCGAAAATGAAAGGACAACCTGTCGAATGTCTCTGCACTGAGTTGCTCCGGTATAGAGATTTATATCACTCTTTTTGTGATGGGAAGTCTGGACGTGATTAGAAAATTATCCGGATTTGTAAGGACTTCTTTGGAAGTGCCTTTGGTTATGTTCGATCCCGGAACAGACTTGTATGGATTGTATGTCTGACATTACAAATTGAGATATAAAGCTGATTTCTTTCAAATACATTTCTGTTGGTGGCGAAGAATTTATTCTCTTAGCTTAACACCCTTCTCTGAGACATACGAGCTCAGAGGTTATGTAGTTGAAATTTATCAGCGATATATTCCCAATTTGGTAATGTGACATGCTGAATGTTGCTGTGAGATGATCATTGTTTGATCATTTGTGATATGATCATTTGTTTGATCATTTATCTTAGTGATCATTACCTTGATCATCTATTGACCCAAAGCATGGCTTTGTGACAAAGCGTAGCTTTGTGGACGAGACTTCGTCGAACCTCACAACTCGGTAATGGTCGAAACAGGAATTGTGCGGCAAGGTTTCAGGGGTAGCTCCCCTAGGGTATGACCATTCCTTCTGGAAAAGGGTAGTATCATGGTATGGAGCCCAGATACTTACTCATGTGGACACACTTTATTTATTATGTGTGATGTTGATTTCGAGGCGCCTCGGTTAAAGGTCCCAAAGGACCGGGGGTGGCATATCTGAGGTTTTGTATATTCCTCGGGAAGGGGGGTAGCCGGCCTTGTTTGGCACAGAGCAGTTTGTCTCTCGGAGCGTCCCGCCAAAGGCGTTCCTTCGTGGCATAGGAAGTTCCTTAGCCTGACCATTTGTTGGAAAATCCATTCATCCGATACGAGCCTTGTACGGTATTAGTTGTAGAACCTGCCATTTACTTATGGTGGCGCCCCACTGTTTAGATGGTAGCTATAGTAGGCATAGTTTGAAATGTCTATGCTGGCTAAGATTTATATTCTATTTTTGAAATGTTTTCTGCACTATGCACTAATAATAATATCCAATGATTTGATTTTGCGTAGTAAGCATCTTTGACTATCATAAGAAGAAATCTCCTCCAATTCTGCGTTTGCATTGTGTGTGTGGCGGGAGGTCTTATGGTAGTTTCATTTTCTAAAAGCATTGCGAATTGACTTTAAAATTCTCTGCTATTTGTTTTTAAAGATAAACTGTTTTTGTTACTCACACCAGTCCCACGACTGACTCGGAGTTTATTGTTCCTTTCCTAAACTCTGGGTGCTCATAATTTTCCACACGGGCAGTCTAGAATTGGGGTTTTCAGATATTCAGGTTAGTAGATTATCTGGAGCTAGTTCAGTTCTTGGAGTTCTTGGACTGACGTTGCTTATCTTGGAGTATTATACTGGAGACATTCTATCCGCTGCTGGTGTTATCTATTTTCTTTCCGTTGCTATTTCTTGTATCATACCTTATTGATATTCATTGTATCACTCTGTTGTATCAGATATTGTATATCAATGTATTATTCTTTTTCTTCCGCTGTGTTATTTACTTAACTGTGTTATAAGCTCCGGCGACTCGGATTTGAACGGTCGAATCTACGGCATTCGAGTACGATGTAAAGTATGGATGTCGATTTTCGAACGAGCAAAATCCGGAGCGTTACACAACATCACAGTGAAACATCCCAGTGAAACACACAGTGCACTTATCAATTCTGTGCATCTGTGCACATTCCCCTACATTACTGGCCATATTCTCTGTCACTCTACCTTACAAACTATATCAACTTGCCTGCACTTGCACATACTCATCAATATTCCCCTCAACTACAATTTCTGCTCAGAGCACAACACCAGCACCACTGTCAAAACTCCTACCTTCCCACTTCTACTCACTCCATACAATTCACCAATTCATATTGTTGCCTGTGCATATCCACATTTAAACACTGCAATAGTTCATAACAACCACTCCCTTCTAACAGTTACTCCCCACTTCAATTCACTCCACACTTTCCATCACCTCCTACACCATCATTTTCAACAGGTCATTGTTTCACTGCAGCAACTTCACTATTTCATTGCCCACAGCAGTTGCTCGCCACCAACTTGCTTTCACTCACCTAAACATTTCTCATCACTACTAATATCTCTGGCCTACACACCCACAAAATTCTCTGACCAACAAATACACCAATCACAAACTTTGCCATCTCCTCTGACCTCCACCTGTTATCCTTCAGCGAACACTCAAACTTCCTCTGCAACAGTGCAGTACAACCACCATCCTCAGCTCAATCCAAACCAAATCAAACAACTCACAACATTGCTCTGCCTATTGCTCTACCACTTCTCATAGTGCAACCATACCCTTTAACCACTCCAATATCAGTTCCTCTACATCACTACTGTGCAATCCCCACCTTCTACTGCACTACATCAAACAGTGCTTACAGCCACCATAAAACTGCTCGTGTCCCTGTTATCCACTTGCAATTGCCACCAATCTTCCACTTCATTTCTAACATCAACCACAGCCATACAAAACTTCCACACTAGAACATTCCAACCTACCCACGAGAACACCTAACACTACATCATATCACATTCCAAAACTTCACATACCAATACATACCCACCTCTGACCATTGTGCACATTCAACTCCTCCACCATCAAATACCACCTCTGGCCACATACCCTCTCTGTCAACCCCATAACCACAAACCAAACTGCTGCCTCACTACCTACACCGACCACTGTACTGCCTCTTCTCTGTCCTACCCAATACACTACTACCAGACACCATTTACATTCACCATTCAACACACATACCACTGTCTTTCAACATCAACTACAACTTGGTCATCTGTTCAACTTGCTTGCTTCACCAATCTACTACCCGCAGCCTTGAGCAACAACACTTAATCATCTCCATCACCAAAAAAAAATGTTCATACCAAGTTACAACATTTCCCCTACATTCCAAGTTCATCTCCTCTGACCATCGAACACAAAATCGACAAACTCCGATCAACAATTTCTTCAGCAACCCCAAACAATGGCCGACCACCAGCAAACATCGTTCAACCTCCACCCGTGACCAACCACCTCGAGCTCGCAACAGAACCACGAACCACCAAACATCAACCACCATTACTTAACTAACTGCCACCCTCCAGACCATCGAGCAACTTCGCCTGAACCACAACAGCTTCACACTCCACTTCCTTCACCAATACGCACTGCATCAAACACACAGCAAAATCGACTTCGCAACCTCGCCGCAACTTCCACTGCAATACCGCTTCCCCCCCACACCTCAGCAAATCGACAAACTCACTGCAATCGCCATTCATCAACAACCGACGCTCCTCAAACCCAAATTTGAAATCCTCAACCACCGAAGAAAACCGCAACCACAGTTCCATTTCGCAATTTTCTCTCTTTCTTTGTTTTTTTCTAGTCGACTCGTGATTTTTTCTTCTTCTCTTTTTCTCAATTCGCCTATTTGAACAGAGGATTAAGGGAATAAAAGTAGTGTTAAAGGTATTGGGTAATTGGGCCGGTTGGGTTGAGATTTTGCTTTGTTTTAATAATTTTTTTAATTTTGTTTTATTACCTTCTTAAAAAAAGGGGAGAAATCGCGTGTTGAAGTTGATTTGTTTTGAGTTGAGTTGTTTTGGAGTTGAGTTGTTTTAAGTCTCTTATTTTTTAAAAAAAAGAGAAAACAAAAAAAAACAAAAAATATATAATAAACAAGCAAATAAGTTTTAGTTTCATTCGCTTTGTTTTTCTATTTGTTCAGTTTCTTCTTTGACATATATATATATATATATACAAAAAATGTATATATATCTTGTTTTATTTTCAAGTTGCTGAAGCAGATAAGGAAGAATCATTCGCGTGCTTCGCTTGCCAAAAATAAATTGCTAGCTTGCTTATATAAAAAAATTTCAGCTGCTTTTAACCCCATCTCTAGTTTTATTTGAATTGCATCATTGGTTGTTTGCATTTGCATTTAAAAAAAAATATTCCATTCGTAGTTGCATTACTAATACACGTTTAATTTCTGCTTTGCATCTCATCTTAGATTTTTGTTAATAATAACAGTTAGACAACGGTAGCTCTTAATTATATATTGACAATTTGTCTTCTTTGAACAATTTAATTTCTTGGTGTCTAGGCTATGGTAGAGTAATAACCATTTATAAATATTACGGTGATTCGTAAATATTATAGTGGTTGTTCCTCTGAAGGTACTTAAACCTTCGGCTGCATTGCTATGGTGATTCGTGGTGCACCGAAAAATCATGCCCGTTACCTAGCAGAGAACTATCTTGTTGATTTAAAATAGAGTGTAATTATACAATTTTGTGTTAACTTAGGATAAATCATTTGTAATTAACCCTTGCATTCATTTAGTTGCATTAGTTCATGCATATTTAAAAAAAATTCGAAATTCAAAACTAAAAAAACTTGTAAATATTCCTTTTCCTTTTCAATTTTTAAATTCTTTTTCTTTGAATTTTTTTAATCAAAATCAAAAATCCAAAAAAAATTATAAAACCTTCTCAAAAACAAAGAAAAAATTTTGAAAAACCAAAAAAACAAAAATCAATTTCCCTTTTGAAAAATAAATTTTATTCATAAATATTTTTCCTCTATAAGAAAAAAAATCATTCTTGAAAATGTCTGAGTTTCCCTACTCACATGAATTTTACAATAGTAGTGAAAATAAATATAATCCAAACAATTTCACTCCAAATTCGTATGGATATTTTAACACTAATTATTGTTTAAACGATTCAAATTTTGAACCACAAAATTTTCGAAATGATGAACAACCCTCAAATTTTGAAAATAGTATGGAAACAATTTCGTCTTTACTTGAACTCTCCACACAATAAAATCAAATGATAAATGATTTATGTAATTCATATTTGTGCAATGGTCCAAGTCAAAGTTTTCAAAATAATCAAAATTTGAATTCAATTCAAAATTCAAACGACTTCGATTATAACCCATGCCAATTCAATTTCGAACTCCAAAATGAATTTCAAACTCAAAACGAAAATGGAATCAATTTTTCAAAAAAAATTGGCAATGGGAATAATGTTGACTACGATGCGAGTGAAAATTTTTGTTCTCAACACGTCCAAATCAAAAATCCTCAAGTGAATAATTATAAATTGGATTTTGTTGAGCAAATGAACGAAATTTACGATGATCACACGGATTCGTTGTTTGAAACATATATGAAACAACGTGAAAAACAAACTCAAATTCCAACTTGTGACGAGTCAAACAATAATCCATCTTTTACCGAAATCACTGATTTTCAAATAACAACTTTTGAAAGTGAAAATAACGATCTTAGTGAAGTTGTTGAGAACACGGTAATTGAGTTGGACGTCAAATCTTTTGAGGGTGTGGAATCAAATTGAAAATTCGATCTTCCTTTTCTCTATTTCGAAAATTTGAATACAACAATTTTGGATTTTGAACACGGTACATGTAATGAAGTTATTGATAATCCAACAAAGGAAGATGAATTTAATGAACACGAATTCTATTGACTTTTTGAAGTTGAGTTGTTAATTTCCAAAGGGGAAGATTTAAATCACCATTTTAATTTTGAATTCAATAATTTTGCAGAAGTTTTCAACAATAAATTTCAATTTCAATTTGGTGATAATAAATTTGAATTTCAATCAATTATTCTATCAACCTCGAAAATCATCGAAAATAAAACAACTCGTACGGTTTTTAATAAAACGACATTCGTTTTTCCAAATCAACATTCAACTTCGAAATCTTTTACGATTTGGTTTTCCGAGCTTAAGCTGTGTCTCGCATACCTCACGAGACAAATGAATCGGTCTTTGGAAGACCGTTTCATTTACTTTTTAACGATATACTTTCTGATCTCGTGTAAATACCGTTCATTTTCATATAAATAAAGGCCATTTTTATTTTTATTTTTCTCCTTTCACTTGGGTTGACTGTGGGGACACAATCAAAATCAAGTGTGGGGGGAGACTCATCTTCATTTTTAATTTTTCATGGTTTATTTATTTTTATTTTTATTTTTCTTTCCAAAATTTAAAAAAAAATCTCAAAAACAAAAGACAAATTTTTTTAAGCATTTTGATTTATTTTTAAAAGAAACACTATAAGATAAATATATGGTTTTGGTTAAATAAATTGAAAATTTTGAAATTTTATTTTCTTAACAAAAATAAAAATGAAGTTTGATTACAAATAACAATGGTTTAACTATTATATAGGAAGATTCATACGTGTTAATTATGAAATACATCCTAATTGAAAATCTTTGTTTTAAAAAGTGGTTGATTTAATGTAAAGATATAACATTTTTTTTGTCTTCTAAGTTAAATGGTGCTAAGAAGATTTTGCAAAATTCTCTCTACAAAACAAAAACAAAAAAATAAAAACAATATTTTTTTGTATATATGTATATTTTTAATAAACACCTAGAGTCATATGTTCACACTCGTGTGTTCACTCGCCATGCTCTATACCCTTCTCACGTAAGCCCGAAAGGTAGTGCATGATCAGTATATCTGGCCTCAGTTTATCTGAGTTAGGTGTGTTAATATAAAATTTATTTTACTAATAACGCCTACAGTCAATAAGTGTTCACGCTTGTGTGTTCATTCGCCACGCTCTGTATTCCCCTCACATCAGTCCGCAAAGCAGTGCATGGGTAATATTTCTGGCCTCAGTTTACCTGAGTTAGGCTTATAAATATTGTAAATATCAATGAAATTTTCAAAAATACAAGAGAGAGTAAGCAATTGAAATCCTAGTAATATTTTTTAACTTATTAGATTTGACTTGTTATTGAAAAGAAATGAATATACCACTTTGATAAACTTTGATAATCAACTAAGAATCTATTACATAGTTACACTTTGTTATCAACTGAAACAACGAGTTAAACTATTGTCTATTGTCATGATAACTTGATTTTTGTTGGAAATTTTAACGAGTAAATGACGTAAATTTTCAAGATAATGACCGAAAACTATGTTTAACTTATTTGTGTCAATTTAAAAGTAAATCGCTCATTGTAAATATTTTCATTCATCCCATTGTAAATAAATCTTGCACTGTGTAAATATTTTCACTTTGCATTTGGATTGTGTGGGTAGTATCCACTGAAAACCCTCACGAGACAACACTCGTCTTACTAGGGACACCCAGAGGTTTAATGGCTTGTTGCATACGCTCAATGCAATTGTGCTCCCTACGAAAATGGGTTTATCTTAGTTTTTTTTCCTTTATTCGGGGACGAATAAAAAGATAAATGTGGGGGTATTTCATGTGCACGTAAATGTGCATATTTTTACCACCATATTTATTCTATTTAAATTAAATAAATGATAATATTGGTTATTTTAACTTGTTTTAACCAAAATCCATATTAATTTCAAATTGTCACATATCCATCTTCATATAGGGGCAAAACGGTCATTTGTGTGCATATATTTCTTTGAGAAAAATTAATTGGAAATTTATATATATTTGTGTAGGAATTTGATCTCAAATAGGAGTGGTTTCATGAAGACACATGCATGCACAAAATGAATACAAAGGAATGAAGATGGAAATAATTCAAAGTGAAGAACATGGAGGACCCCAACTATCCACCTACCTTAATATACAAATTAGAGGCTAATGCACATGCTTATGGAATTAATGGCTTCATGTACACTTAAATGATGATTAGTAGAAGCTAATGATTACTTGGCCTCCACAATTTCTCAAGGGTATTTTGGGCATTCCCCAAAAATATGAATTAGGGTTTAACACATGTATAAATACCCCTTATGTTTCATGTAACCCTCTTCCTTAGTTTCTCTTTAGTTTAATTAGGCTCAAAAATAAATCAAGTTCTCTTCTTTCTTTTCATAGCTACTTAACTATTTCTTTTATGTAATCTTTTCTTTTTGCAATTTTCAATACATGCTCTTTTCTTCTTTTTTTATTTCCTTTCGTATTAGTAGTGTAGATTTGTTTATTTATGCAAGTAGTGTAGATTTTCTTTTGTGCAATTAGAATAGTTCTCTTTTCCATTAGCTTTCATTTTCCTTTCTCTTTGCTTTCATGTTGCTAGCTACATTTGTTAATCAAATGACAAATATAAAAGGCTAAACCCCTTCAATTTAGGGGTAATGAAGCTCTCTAATTATGTAGCTTCAACTAGTTATTAATTCATGCTCTCTTTTTGTGCTTAGTAAGAATGATTGAAGTGGTTTAATTATTGTTTTTGCTTTGAATTTGATAGCCTATATTGTTGACACCAAATAGGCTATGCTTAAACAATCACTAACACTAATTGCCTCTTCATCAAAATATGATTGTGGCAAAAGAAAGTGATTTGAAATTAAAATTTGATGGTCTATATTTCTAATCAATAGTTAATACACTACGCCATAGATGGCCTATTGCAACGAAATTACAAGGTGTTGCTAGCTACAATGTAACGATAGCTATGCTGATTTTTGTCTATTGTAACATTCACTTCAATGTGTTAGCATAGATATTAGCAAAATGTTGCAGTAGCTATAAATATATTCAAATTAAAAAAATTAATAAAATTTTACACCTCAGCGATCCACACCATCATTTAAAACAAAATCTCAACCATCAATCCACACCTTAGCAATTTCCATTTCCCGCTTTACTTTTCTTTCTCATTCCCCTCCGTGTGAAAATTAGGGCATGCGAGTTGCTTTGATGCTCTGATTGATCGAATCTAGTGTGAGAAACGTTCCTGGTAGCTTTCTCCTTCGTTCTCCTTGATTGATTGCTCGAATTGCTTTGACTTCGTCGTCGGGTGCGATGTGATATTATTTGGTATGTATTCTGCCTTCTGGTTTACTTGATTATTCTCGATTTTGGTTACACTCGCACACTTTTGTCGATGATGAATTGGGATTTATTTATATGCTTTATTTCCTAATCTCGAGTTTAATCTTTCTGTTGGACTTTGAGAAATCTGCTATGTTGGATTGCGATGATGTATTGGTATGTTGGATTTTGGTTCACTGGCTTGATTTTGCTTTGCCGATGATGAATTGCGATGTGATATTATTTGGTATGTTGGATTTTGGTTCACTAGCTTGTTTTTGATTTCTGATCTGAGCTTGTTAGCTCCTTTCTACTGCATTTGTTAAACCAGAACTTGAACCTTTGTTAAACTTGTTCACATACCTTTGTACCTTGCTCACATACCTTTCTGCCTGATGCATTCACTGTTTTTGCTTGATGGGCTGCCTATGTGTACTGCTGTGTTTCTTGCACTGGCTTGTCTACATTTTGTTGAACCTGGTTCTTGTTTGTTTTGTTGGTTGCTTGCCCCTGAGTTGAATCCAGTCGATGACTCGGGTTTGACCTTGTGCCGTGTCCATTTTTTTGGTTTGTCTACATATCTGGCTGCACTTGAGTATGAACTTGCACTTGAGTAGTTGCACTTGAGTAGTTTCTTGTACCAAGCCTTATGATGCATGTATGTTCATCCATGTACATGCATTTTTTGGTCATGTTATGTTGCTTGCTGTGTTGAGTACTACTTTGTGCACTTGGCTTCTCCTTTTTGCATTTTTGCCTAAACTGTTGCTTGCTGTCTTCCATACTGTCTTGTATCCATGTGTTGCATTCATGTTTGGCTTATGCACTTGTGAATAGCTGACTTGTGCACTGTTTTGCTGCTGCACTGGTTTTTCTGCCATGTCCATTTTTATGGGAATTTTCAATCGTCCATGAGATAAAAAATGGGAAACGGCCTTGTGATATATGCAGTGATACACTGTGTATATCATAGGTTGTCCGTGCAAATATTTGGTCCTTGTTAGAAAAAAATATGAAAAGAAACAACCCAAATACCTGAGGCAAATAATATAACAAAAATATTTTCATTTTCTGTTCGAGTTAAATATTATTTTCCAGATTACTGCTTTTGAATTATATGTGACAGGTATTGAAGACTGGACAGCTGGATACAAGCTTGAAGACAGAGTCAAATCAAATGTGCATGAGTTATGAGTGCATGAGCTAGAAGACAGGTTTCAAAGTAGGCTCGATCTTCCGAAATTGGATGAATCGGGCGGTGCCCCGGACCCCCGCCGGCGCTGCGCCCGGACCCGCTACTCGCCTCGCCTTCGGCTCGGCACTCGGGTCATCATATATTTGTCAGTGTCGGTGTCTGTATTAATTGAAACTGCATATGTAATGAGTGAACTGAGTGATGTAGTGAGGAATATCTGTATATGTGAATATCAGTGTTATATATCATTGAATTGTAAAATAGTGGAGTAAGGAATTTGTACTATTTCAAATGTTGAAATAAAATATTTATTTAAATAAATTACTATTTGAATATCAAATTCTGTGCAATAGCATTTTATTAAATAAATATTTATATTAAAAAATCAAATATGCTCTACATTGTGGGCCCCACAAATTCAAAAAGTTAATATCTATAGCAACATTTTGGAATGTTGCTACAAACACCTATGGATGTTGCTATAGACCCAAATAGGGTTCTATTGCAACAATATTTCTTATGTTGCCTTAGTTAGTCAAAATGTTGCCTTTGAGGTCTGCGGCAACGCGGCAAAATGCATCACCGAGAAAGTGTTGCCTTTGCCCTTTTTTAGCATATAGCAACATTTTTTGGCACTTCCTGCATCACTTCTTGTGTGTTGCAGTATGCAATCTATGGCGTAGTGATAGGCCATACTTAAAATAGATTTCATTTTCATTATCAAGTTTCATGAAAGTTAGTAAGTGTTTTAAAGGGTGTGTTAGAGTTTGATGGTTTATGTTGGCTAATCAATAGCACAAATATGCCATACTTATGATCAGCACATCAATTAAAGCACTAATGACCATAAAAGAGAGATCATGATTTCATATGTGTTGAACTACATGATCTAGAGAGTGGATTTATTCTCTAAATTGTCACTTAACTCTTATATTTGCTTCTCTTTTCTTTTAGCTAGTTAGTTAATTCTCTAATTCTCTAGCTTAACTTTCACTTTAAATTGGTATAATTTGATTGAATGGAATTTTTAAAATCATCAATTCCCTACGGATCGACCCGTATTCGCCACGTACTACAAGTGTATGTCGTGCGCTTGCAGTTATATTTTAATTTGAAAATTTTCAACAAATTTCTAAACTGATGGAACATTTGCCATTAAACAACGTACTTGTTATTTTCTTATATAATAATTTTAAAGGATAAAACATTTTAAAATAATTTTTGTATAAGGTTATATTTTAATATAAAAAGAAATATTTTTCTGGAAATTATTATAGTGATTGGTTGTTATTATTATAGTAATCAAGTAAGATTATAAAATTTGAGTGGTTATATATATATACATATAACCAAATAAAGAAATTAGATAAGAATGAGTTATACAAATGGGTTAAGCTAAAAATAGATTCAAACCAAAATTTAAACCCCAGAGATTTTCGAAAATGTTTTCTAAGGTGTTTGAAATGAAATAATTTTACCCTGATTATATTTTTATATATAAAGAAATAATTTTTTAGAAAATTATTATGGAATATATGGTGTGTTTGGTTTCTAGGTATGGTAATATTGATTATTATCATAAACCGGTAGTTGTGCCTTAATAAAAGATGTTTATTATAACATAAACAATGATAAAACATTTTGAAATGTTTTAAGGAAGTGAAATTATATAAGCATAATTCATAAATATGGCTTATAAATTAAAATGGATTTATATTGAGAAGTTTTGAATCTAAGTTTCGGAAATTTTGAAATGTGTTTCAAAGTGTTTGACGAAATAAAAAATAATATTATTTATAAATATTTCTGAATGAAATTTTTTTAAATGGATTTTGGAAGTGATGAAGCACTGGACTTACTATAGTCGCTGGAAAATAACTCTAGTGATGACGATCGCATCATTAGTGTTCATTTTCGAGTTTCTAGGTGACAAATTGCTTCCGCAATCATTTGATATGGAAATGTTTGTTTTGAAAACAAGGCTTGTTTTGGAAATTTCGAAGGAATTTGTTTTAGATAAAAACCAAGGTTGGTTTAAAATTTAAAAGTGTGATTTGATATACAAATGGGATATATATGTATACATATACATATATATATATATATATATATGATTTCAAGGTGATTTGAAATAAATACCGGGCGTTTTAATTCTGGGATTCCCATTGAAATGAGGAGTAGTACCATAGGAAAATAAGTTTTTGAACTTATAAATAGAGAATGATGTCAATAAGAAAGTAAGTGTGGAAATTGAATTTTTGGAATGTAAAAATTTAAATTGATTAAGTTTGAATGGATTGAACGAATTGGAAATTTACTCAGGCTGAGTTAAATAAGTTTTGAACTTATAACCTAAAATTGTAAATTTCAAGATAAAATTAACTTATGAAATTTAAATAAATTAAATTGTAAAAGGGAAGGTATAGATTTGATAAAAAGGGTGAAAAAGGAAGGAGTTATGTATGAAGGGTTTCAAAATGATTTTTGAAATAAAACGGGTTTTGAATTTTGGAAATTTTTAATGAACCAAATTATCAAATTAGTGGATTGAATTTTAAAAATTTAACCTTGGATATTGAAATATAACTTATGATAAGTAAATAAGGAAGTCGAAGGAAATTAAATTTATTTTGTAAAGAATTAAAAAGGAATAGATGTGAACTTGGGTCATAAATAGAATTCGACTTAAAGGCTAGCAACTAAATAAGTTTTGAATGTGTTAATGAAATGATATTGATGGTGAATCAAGACGAAGAGATGGAAATGAACCAATTGGATAAATTAATTAGTGAATTGAATATTGAAATGGAGTTGGAGCCAAATGAAATTGGATTATAATAACTCCATGAAATTAATATAGAATTGGGTTGTGGAAATCCAGTCGACGATATTTGAAAATGGATTGGTGGAACGAACTAAATCGATAAAATTGGTGGATGAATGGATGTAATTTTTGAACTTACTAGTTGTTGTAGTCTATCGAAGTTGTAATTTTTTTTAAGAAATATGATCTTACATAAAATCACTATTTATATTGATTTGAACGTAAATTTATAATTACTTAAACACTAATGTGGAAATTTATTAGAATGAAGATTGAATAGGTACTATTACTGAAATCTACTTCATAAGATGTAAGAAATGTTACAAATAACTTTGTAAGGTAATCGAACTTGGAAATTTTGTTTTGGCATTAATGAGATTATATATGTTAGTTATATATGCAAACTCCCCTTGTTGAATTCATAACCAGAAGGAAATGTTCTTTGAAAGGTAATTGAAAATACTAATGGAGATCTTATGGGTATATGAGAATGAAATTGAAAATAGTTCTGGAACCTATTGATTTTTAAAGACCTTTGATTTTGGCAATTAGTCGGTTTTGGAAATTGGATAAAACAAATTCAAAAACTATCGATTTTATATAGATAAAATTTATATGTGATACATATGAAGTGTATGATTTGAAAGGTATTATGTATATAGTATGATATGTTTTGAAACTAAAGGTATAGAAAGGCACCCACCACGAAAGTTGAAAATTTGGAGTAGGAGATCCACTGGGTGGATCTACCTTAGAATCCACAGGGTGGGTTCAATTAGAATTTGGATCCTATAGGACGTCCGGACAAAAACTCATGAGTTCCTGGTGATCATTTGTTTGCATAACGTTAATCGAGGGGTATTATACCTATAGTTACGTATGATTTTGCTGTGATAGCAACGCAACCTTTGTGTAGCTGCAATCTATCATGGTTCCATAGCATAATTTGGGAGGCAGAGATTGCCTACAGTCTACGTTTTGTTTCAATGGGATAGTGACGCAACCTTTGTGTAGCTGCGATCTATGTGGTTTTGTTTTGATAGTGTAATTCGAGGGACAGAGATTGCCTACAGACCACTTACCGTTTCGTTGGGACAGCGACGCAACCATTGTGTAGCTGCGGTCTATCGTGTTCCCATGGCGTAAATCGAGTGGTGTTGATGCCTACAGTTTACTTATGATTTCACCGAGATGGCGACACAATCATCATGTTAACCGCGATCCATGGTGGTAAAGAAGGAAAATGGTGTGATACTTTCCATATCATTTTTGAAAAGGTTTTTCAAGGATTTTCATTGGATGTTGAAACGGGTCTACTAAGTACTTAGTGATTTTTAGTCATACGCTTGATCGTTGTATGACTAAAATTTTGTAAGAACAAGGATGGACTTGTTATGACGTCGAGTTATGGAAAAATGTTTTAATATAAAAACTAGCTTGGGAATACTATGTAATTTAAAGTGGATATCCCAGATGTATAATTAAAGAGTAAGAAGTTCAAAATATTTAAAAGATGATTAATTTAATAATATAACTCAAAGTTCTAATTCTCGCTTTGTTCCTTTTCAAGGACGAAAAGTTCTTGGGGGGGGGGGAATTGTAACGACCCAGATTTTTAGCCATCTGATATTGGGATAATTAACTAATTTTAATTATTGGAATATTAATTTTTATAAGTCGAATAGATAAATTTTCTGATATTTGAACATCTGAATGTATTAATTTTGAAAACTATATTAAATTTTATAATGTAAATTTTTGAAAAAGGAAAATTAATATATATATATGTGTGTGTGTGTGTGAATTTCACCATTTCAAACTCTTGATCAAATATCTATATATCTATATACAAATATATAAAAGCTCCATTTTGATGACAAAAATATATATAAGTTATATGTATGTATATATTGTTTATAAAAATATTGTATATAAATAAATACACGTACATGAATGTATAAACTTCACAATGGAAATTTTCAAACTTATGATTTTATATATGGGTTTATGTTTATGAAAATAATGCATATGGAAATATAATTATCTATATATAGGAAAAATTTGTGTGTGTATATATATATATATATATATGTAGATATGATAAGATATACAAGCATATGTATATGCATATATGTTGTATAAAATAAGTATATGTAAAAAAATATGGTGAGAATATGTGCATGCAAGTGTGTGTGTGTATACATATATAGGAAAACATGATGATGACAATTTCAAAGATAAGCCCCCAAAACATTAAATCAAGCCGCATAATGAATCAAATCACACAAAATATCAAATCATCCCATAATATCAAATTAACCATTAAAACAAAAGAAAAGAAATAAAAAAATAAAAAAAATTAAAGATTTAAGGCTTGCAAAAATCACAGCCACCTTTTGTTCACTGACTTAACTTCCTCTTATATCTATATATATGGCCTTGCCTGGTCCATTTGTTCACCTACAAGAAAAAAAATTAAAAAAAAGTACTGCCATCAAAGTGAGGAAAGGGATTCAAAGCTGGATGCAAGAAGTAAATTACACTGTTCATCATCTTTTAAACACAGTAGGTAAACATCTTTACATTGTTTACTGATTACCACACATATATGTATGTAAATGTGGAATATTTGATCTATGACAAATGTCTAAGAACCTGTTGTGTGTGTATATGTATATGTATATGTGTTTAGACATGGATAGTTCCACCTGCACTGTTCTTCTCCCTAACAACTACTCTGTTATTGTTTTATTGTGATAAAACAGTCTATCTCTTCAATTCAAAATTCAATAACCCAACAACCAATTAGTTTTAGATCCTGAATCCAAAACAAAAGATGTTTGTTTTTTAGTATAGTTTGTTTTAAAAATCCTTCCATCAATTTTCGATAAGCAAGAAGAAAGAAAAACCCAAAATACAGTAACAAGGTTAGTTAAGGCAATTTTAAACTATCCTAATTTGATGCATGGATTACATGATCGTAACCATTATTGAAAAATAGGATTTTTAAAGTTGGTTTGGGGTTTTTTAGTGGTCTATGCGAGAAGAAATGAAGTGATGAACGGAATTGGGGAACATGGCGAATTCCAGCGACTGGGACGATTTTGTGGGTCGAGGTTTGGTCTGGAGGAGGATGGAAGGATGAGGTAATCGGGATAAATGGTGCGGCATAATTTTATTGGGTGGATTGACTGCACGACGTCGATGTATGGTTTAGGTTGGGTTCTCTGGTGGGTTCGAGTTTTGGGTAATGGCAACGAGGAGAAGGAGGCGTACGCGCCTGGTGGAAAAGGACGAGGGGGTGTGGTGAACCTCTGGGCGAAGTCTGGTAGGTGATGGAGGATGATTGTGGAGGCGAGACGAGGTGATCAGGTGGTGGGCGATTGGTTTCCATGTTTGGTCTGGAAGTCGAAATTTCGAATTTGAGGGTGGGCGGAGGTTCCAGGTGGGTAGACAAAGTGCGGTGGTCATGGGTTGTTGGCAAGGACGGTCGGCGGCAGGGTTTGACGACTGGAGATAAAGTACCTATGCACATACGTGTACGTCTTCGTGCATGTTTTTGAAGATGAGAGAGGAAAGAAAAGAAGGTTGGAGGAGAAGAAAATTGTTGGGCCTGTTTCTTTTTGTGGTAGGTCCGGTGGGCATGAGTTTTTGGCTGGAAAGAAAAGGAAAATTACATAATTACTTAATAACCTTTAATTTTTGTTCAAACAATATTTTGCTTCCATTTTAAATCCAATAGACGTATAGTTGTTGCATCGAGATCCTATCACAGTATATTTTTATCTGAACGAGTATAGGCAAGCCTTATGGAATGTTAAATTTAATGACTTATAATAATTGAAGTAGACGTATGGCAAACTTCTTCATTTTTAATTATATGTTAATTGATAAATTAATTTCAAATGAACTGTTAAATTTTTAATTAACTAAAATAAATTATTTTATTAAATCTCTTGGTCAATAAGTAAATCTTGATTTAAAATATAACTCGAATCATTTTAGGAAGAACTCGTTCAGTTCCTAATTTGTAAACTAATTTAGTATTAATTATTGACTGAGTAAATGGTCCATGTGGATTGATATTTTTTCTTGAATACTGATTTCAATTATCTATTTACTATGCCATTAAGTAACCAAACAAGTTAAACTAGTTAAAATAAACGTTGATATGTTTTTGGTAAAAGTAAAACGACTCGTACTGATCACCATTCCAATTTCGGAAGATGTGATGATTACAAGCAAATAATTTTCGATGGACTAGTCATGATAATGTAAACATATGGAATGAATTTCCATATGTGAATATTGACACCTTGATTGTGAAATTTTTTTTAAACGACTTGGCCTACTAAATTTATCGTTTGGATTCGATGAAAATGAGATCGGATATCAGCATTATCCAAAAACCACTTAAATCCAATAACTACTATGAACTTTTACGGGTTGGATTTTAGAGCCAAGTGTGCTGGAATTTAACAAATTTTGAATATTTTTATTAAGTATTTATACTTAGACACTATTATAATATTACTGTATTTTCTATAAAGATGTTTTGGTTGTTGTAAGGGAAAAACCCGTCGTGTTATAGTTGATGCGGTCTTACGATTTACCTTTGTTTTCAAAAGATTTTTGAAATTAATAATAATAATTCAAATTAAGTGTGTTTACTCAAGTTGGTTTTCCAGATAGACTCGGGTGTTACTTTATTGTAATGCTTGGGTCAGACCGAGTATTACCGATTCAAGTTAGGATGCTATGAAGCTCAAGAGGCGAGCTGGATGACAGAGACTTATTACACGTACTTGGTTATACTCCGCTGTGTATTGTAGGCTGTATATTCAGCACCTTGAGGAAAAGTTGCTATAACTGTCCAAATTTCTATTTTGATGGTTGTACTGTGATAATGTGTATGTATGTTGACAGTAGTAAATTCTTTTGTATAAAAACCTGTTAATATATATATTACATGTTGTTCCACTGCTATTGTGAGATTCTGTGATGTTGTTATTTATGTTTCTTCTTCTATCTCTTTTCTTCTTAACCCCTAATGATCTGGAATTCCGGCACTTGATTACTCGGCATTCTATACAGTAAACGCATTATTGTCGATTTTCGAGGGTCGAAAATACCCGTTCGTTACACGTGGTACCAGAGCTGAATGTTAAGCGAGAACATTGGCTTTGGTGGGGATTACTCATTAGAGATAGCGTCAGTAGTACCCTAGAATGAGTTTGAGTATATTATATATGAGAGCGTATGATGTGCGCATAAATGTGCATATTTTTACAACCATATTTATTCTATTTAAATTAAATAAATGATCATATTTGGTATTTTAACTTGATTTAACCAAAATCCATATTAATTTAAAATTATCACATATCCATCTTCATATAGGGGCAAAACGGTCATTTGTGTGCTTATATTTCTTTGAGAAAAATTAATTGGAAATTTATATATATGTGTAGGAATTTGATCTTAAATAGGAGTGGTTTCATGAAGACACATGCATGCACAAAATGAGTACAAAGGAATGAAGATGGAAATAATTCAAAGTGAAGAACATGGAGGACCCCACCTACCCACCTACCTTAATATACAAATTAGAGGCTAATGCACATGCTTATGGAATTAATGGCTTCAGGTACACTTAAATGATGATTAGTAGAAGCTAATGATTACTCGGCCTCCACACTTTCTCAAGGGTATTATGGGCGTTCCCCAAAAATATGAATTAGGGTTTAACACATGTATAAATACTCCTTATGTTTCATGTAACCCTCTTCCTTAGTCTCTCTTTAGTTTAGTTTAGGCTCAAAAATAAATCAAGTTCTCTTCTTTCTTTTCATGGCTACTTAGCCATTTCTTTTATGTAATCTTTTCTTTTTGCAATTTTCAATACATGCTCTTTTCTTCTTTTGTTTTTTTCCTTTCATATTAGTACTGTAGATTTGTTTATTTATGTAAGTAGTGTAGATTTTCTTTTATGCAATTAGAATAGTTTTCTTTTCCATTAGCTTTCATTTTCCTTTCTCTTTGCTTTCATGTTGCTAGCTACATTTGTTAATCAAATGACAAATATGAGAGGCTAAACCCCTTCAATTTAGGTGTGCTGAAGCTCTCTAATTATGTAGCTTCAACTAGTTGTTAATTCATGCTCTCTTTTTGTGCTTAGTAAGAATGATTTAAGTGGTTTAATTGTTGTTTTTGCTTTGAATTTGATAGCCCATATTGTTGACACCAAATAGGCTATGCTTAAACAATCACTAACACTAATTACCTCTTCGTCAAAATATGATTATGGCAAAAGAAAGTGATTTGAAATTAAAATTTGACGGTCTATATTTCTAATCAGTAGTTAATAGGCCACACTTAAAATAGATTTCATTTTCATTTTCATTGTCAAATTTCATGAAAGTTAGTAAGTGATTTAAGGGGTGTGTTAGAGTTTGATGGCTTATATTGGCTAATCAATAGCACAAATATGCCATACTTGTGATAAGCACATCAATTAAACCACTAGTGACCATAAAAGAGAGATCATGATTTTATATGTGTTGAACTACATGATCTAGAGGGTGTATTTATTCTCTAAATTGTCATTTAACTCTTATATTTTCTTCTCTTTTCTTTTAGCTAGTTAGTTAATTCTCTAATTCTTTAGCTTAACTTTCATTTGAAATTAGTATAATTTGATTGAATTGAAGTTTTAAAATCATCAATTCCCTACAGATCGACCTGTATTCGCCACGTACTACAAGTGTACGGCATGCGCTTGTAGTTATATATTAATTTGAAATTTTTCGACAAATTTCTAAACCGATAGAACATTTGCCGTTAAATAAGTTTTTGGCGCCGTTGCCGGGGAATTGCTTTGATTTTGATTTTATATTCTTCGGATTATTTTCGTTAGATTTTTATTGTGTTTTTATTTTTTGTGTGTGTTTGCATAAAAAAAAAGTTGTTGTGCGTATGTTTTTTTTGTTTGATTTTTTGTGTGTGTTGTAGTTGTTCTAGTTTCAATTGTATTTGCATCTCTAAAAAAAAGCATCACAAGTTCATTTCAAAAAACAAAAATATTTTATTTCATTGCATTTGCATTTTACAGTAACATTTCTTTTTTTTCTTTTACATTTTTCTTTTTTCCTTCCTTTTAAAAAAAACATAACATAAAAAAAAACTGTGCACTGTTGCATTTCTTTCTCTGTTCATTTCTACTTCTTTGTTCCTTCAATTCACTTCAATCCTCTCTGCCTTTTCAATACCTCATTTCACCATCTCACTTCTGTTGTTCCTACCATCACACTCCATAACCTCAAACTGACCACAAGAACTTCTCAATTCTGTGCAACAAGTAACGACCCCAAATTTTAATTTAATTTAAATTAATAATTTTGTAGAATTTTTGAATTAAAATTGTATAATTTATTATACATGGAAACGAGTTTCCCCGATTCAATAAATAAATTCGGTATACATCGTTTAAATTTAAATTTCTGTATATGAATTTAAATCATGAAGAAATGGTTTAGAAATGAAATTATATGAGATGAATTTTACAAAATCATAAAATGAATTAAAATAACAACATTAGATAGATTTTAATCAAATATTGAACATAGAAATATATTTAATTACAAATGAAAATAAATAAACTATATGGTTTTATACAATGTAAAGTAAAATAAATTGTAACAACATGTAACTAGAACTTCATTTAAATTACAAAGCAATAGAACAAAAATGTATAGTTAAATACTAAAACAAAGTTGTAGATAGATATGAAACAAGTAGGTACTCATGCACATAAAGTATGAAAGCAAACCAATAAAATAAAAATGCCTCTAAGAAATCTAGGAAGGACAAATTCAAAAGAAAAAAAAATATCTACAACTAAGTACATATAAGTAATGCAGGCAAGAAATAAACAAACAAAGTAATAAATACAAGTTAATAAACAAATCTGCAAGCCACTAACATCATTTCAGCCGAAAAACAAAACAAGATAAAGTAATAAATGCAAATCTTTGTGCAGCTGAAATGAAGGAGGGGAGGATGTAGATTGTACAAGAAAAGTTAAATAAGTATAGACTTGAAAGCATAAAGTACCTATGTACATGCTGATACAAAGCAAAAAAGGACTGTACATACAAAATATCTTTGTTCAAAAATGCTAAGTATAAACAAAGCAAAACAAACCATGTACATATATGCTCAGCAAACTCTAAAACCTGGTTGTACAAGCTAGTATAATAGAATGTACATAAGTACAAGAGGATAAATTGAAAAAGACAAATGAAATAAATGTGCCACTTCGAATTTTCTTTCAGCCTACAATTTTGAAAATAAAGTATCTCTGGTTTTGTTATAAAATGATTTCCAGTACACATAAAATAGTCTAGTATCAAATCTCAGCCTGCATTTGGTTTTTTTATATATCAAGGCATACTTGTTCGTTTAAAAAACTTAAGAAAACTAACCTGAAAAAAAAATTTACAAACTGTAAACTATTAACCTGAACAAGATACAAACAAGTTGGAAGTCTGGGAAGCAAATAATCAATTGTGTGCTCATCTTAAAACTGAAGATAAAAATTCAACTCTACAACAACAATTAAATCTACTCAACTAAGCTTTTAAGGAGATCAAAGGGGGGTCAAGCTGACAGCTTTTCAAAACTGAGTGTTCTCTGTTCTAAATTTTTTCCAAGTGAGTAAACATTTTAACTAGAACTTAAGTGGTTAATTATCTGTTGCTTGAAGAAAAATTGTTGTGATGATGATGTCTTACATGTTAGATAGTAGTATAAAAATCTGTGTATATGAAGTATTTGAATATGCCTGTCTGATTACTTGTACCTCTCTGTTTCTGATTTCAGAGATTTTTAAACCAAACAAAGATTCAAACTCTCAATTTAATCACTGTGAAACTAAGGTGTTCAATCAAGCTAGTTTATTTTTTAACATCACCTAGTTTTTAAAACAAGTTCTAGTATTTTAAGTTTAGAAAATTACTGGAAACAAGAAAATACAGTTGAAACCTTAAATATGTGATAAATTCGAACATGATGAATTGCGAATTCAATTATGTAACTGGAATTCTTATTCAAAAGTAGAATTTTTAAAATAAGGATGATGATTTTTATGTAAGCATTCAGGGTGCAATTCGAAAATGAATCAAAAAATACATTTTTATCAATTTCTGTTGATTCAACAAATTTTAATTGTTAAAATTTGTTGAGAGGCTAGCTGGGTGATTTACTAATACAGGAAAATTGTTCAAAAAAATTTCTAATGCAAGATTTGTTTGAACGAATCAAATTTAGGGTTTACAACCAAAATTGGTTCACGGGTTTTCTAGGGAAATGGCGTGGTCGTGGGTTGACCGGAATATATCGCAAGAGGGGGAAACGTTGCGTGGTGGCATGATGCGTCTTTGGGTTGGTTGGCGAACTCGCTGGTGGTCGGCAATGTCGGGTCGAGGTGAAATAAAGGGATTGGGTTACAATCTGATGGGTTTGAGTTCGTTCGATTTTGGGTGTCGAAGAGATTGGTGGTATTGGGTGGTCGTATCGATCAGGGAAGGCTGCGGCGACTTTCTGAGGGTCTCAGAGTGGGTCGGAGTGCCTCCGACATGGTGTGCACGTGCACGGCTGGGCTGCCGTGTCTGGTGATGGTTCGCGTGGAAGTGACTCGAGTTGGAACTCGAGCACAGGAAGTTTTCGCGCGGGGCACACTCGGGTGCATGCTCGAGTATGCTTTTGAGTGATATTATGATTAGCAAGGTTTCAGGTTTTAAACTGAAACAAAGAAAAACAAAGGAAGAGAAGAAGAAAGCTCGGGGTTTGAGTGTTTTTGTTCGGGTAAATCAGATGTTGGGCTCGGGTTGGGTTGTTTTGAACAAGTTTAAAATTTTTAAAGAAAAAGAAAGAAAGTATTTCAAGATTTAAACAAAGAACTCAAGTTTTGCAAAAAGTTCAAAATTTAAAAGTAAAGTTAAAAATAAGTGATTTTGAAATATATGATGATGTAATTAAGGAAGGTAAAGCGTTTTAATCCTTAATTAACTTAAAGATTTAAAGTTAATAGGTTAATAAATTAAAGTGACTAATTAAAAGGATAATGACCTAATGTAATTAAAAGGATTAATTATGTAATTACTTAAAGATTAATTTACCAAGGTAATTAATTTAATTAGGTGATAAATTAAAGGTTTATTAATTAATAATTTTGAGATTTATTAATTAATGATTAAGGGAATTAAGGTTAATTAAATTATTATTAAAAGTTAATTTATAAATGATTAAAGGTTAATTAATTCATTATAAATGGTTAATTAATGATTTAAAGAAAAGTTAATCAAAATGATTTGTAGTTAATTAATACTAATTAACCAGGATGAGTAATTTATTCATAAGAAATTAATCTGATTTAAATTAATCAGACAATTAACTGACCTTACTTATGAATGTTTGAATTCTATTGAATGTGAATTGTTTGATATCCCTGATATAGGATGCTTTGTGATACACCCTGATTTTTATTGTGATCTGTGATAAATTATCCGTGATGTAATTTATTATCTGTGATTTTTATATATCTGTGACCTGTGCATGAACGATAAGCGTTATAGTTTATATCGCTTATCAACTATATCCTGTAGTTTGATCTGTGATGATTCATCGTGTTGCACTATTGTGTTAAACCCCTGGACTACACTTTTACACACACAAATATGGATTTCACGTGGAAATCGGTTAAGTCAAAGATAATTTAAATTTGATGTTTTTGAAATTGAAATTTTAATTTCAATTGATTTTGAAATTGGAAATTTGGGTTTAAAGTGAAAAGCTTTTGAAATGGAATTTCAAAGATAAAAGTTATTTTGAATAACTTAATCGAGTTTTGAAAATTTAAATAATTTGATTTAAATTTGAATTCAAGTTTGAAATTGAATCCTATGATTTGAAACTAGGGATTAAAGATGATATAAATGTGTTTGTATGAATTTAAACCATTTTAAAAGTATAATTTTGAGAATTTGGATTTAACCCAAGAACCTTAACTCGTATAAATGAATCAGATTTCCAAAATAAAACCGTTTGTTTTAAAGGAATAAAAGCTTTCAGATAAGAAATAAAATTCCAGTTTAATTAAAGGAATTTCAAGTTTGAATTGAAAATTGTTTTTCCAAGTTATGAATGAATTGTTTTTGAAACTATGAATTGAATCTGTTTATTTTTAATAGATTTAAAATGATGATTTGTTTAAACCATTCGAAATGAAATTGTTTTGAAATCTGTGAATGGATTTTTGTGAAACTGGATGAACTTTGTGAAATAAATCTTTTATTTAAAAGATTTGAAATGGTAATCGATTGAAACCATTTAAAAAGAAGTTGAATTATTAAGTTGTGACTTAATTGAAATCACATATCCATATGTTTTTAAATATTGCGCTCACTATTCGGGTTAGCCGGGAAAAGACCTTTGTGTCATATAACCCATTCCGAATAGTGATACGTCGTATATGGATGGCATTTGAAGACCGGATATTTTCGAAAATGAAAGGACAACCTGTCGAATGTCTCTGCACTGATTTGCTCCGGTATAGAGATTTATATCACTCTTTTTGTGATGGGAAGTCCGGACGTGATTAGAAAATTATCCGGATTTGCAAGGACTTCTTTGGAAGTGCCTTCGGTTCTGTTCGATCCCTGAATAGACTTGTATGGATTGTATGTCTGACATTACAAATTGAGATATAAAGCTGATTTCTTTCAAATACATTTCTGTTGGTGGCGGAGAATTTATTCTCTTAGCTTAACACCCTTCTGTGAGACGTACGAGCTCAGAGGTTATGTAGTTGAAAATTATCAGCGATATATTCCCAATTTGGTAATGTGACATGCCGAGTGTTGCTGTGTGATGATCATTGTTTGATCATTTGTGATATGATCATTTATCTTTGTGATCATTACCTTGATCATCTATTGACCCAAAGCATGGCTTTGTGACAAAGCGTAGCTTTGTGGACGAGACTTCGTCGAACCTCACAACCCGGTAATAATCGAAACAGGAATTGTGCGGCAAGGTTTCAGGGGTAGCTCCCCTAGGGTATGACCATTCCTTTTGGAAAAGGGTAGTATCATGGTATGGAGCCCAGATACTTACTCATGTGGACACACTTTATTTATTATGTGTGATGTTGATTTTGAGGTGCCTCGGTTAAAGGTCCCAAAGGACCGGGGGTGGCATATCTGAGGTTTTGTATATTCCCCGGGAAGGGGGTAGTCGGCCTTGTTTGGCAGAGAGCAGTTTGTCTCTCGGAGCGTCCCGTCAGAGGCGTTCCTTCGTGGCATAGGAAGTTCCTTAGCCTGACCATTTGTTGGAAAATCCATTCATCCGATACGAGCCTTGTACGGTATTAGTTGTAGAACCTACCATTTACTTATGGTGGCGCCCCACTGTTTAGATGGTAGCTATAGTAGGCATAGTTCGAAATGTCTATGCTGGCTAAGATTTATATTCTACTTTTGAAATGTTTTCTGCACTATGCACTAATAATAATATCCAATGATTTGATTTTGCGTAGTAAGCATCTTTGACTATCATAAGAAGAAATCTCCTCCAATTCTGCGTTTGCATTGTGTGTGTGGCGGGAGGTCTTATGGTAGTTTCATTTTCTAAAAGCATTGCGAATTGACTTTAAAATTCTCTGCTATTTGTTTTTAAAGATAAACTGTTTTTGTTACTCACACCAGTCCCACGACTGACTCGGAGTTTATTGTTCCTTTCCTAAACTCTGGGTGCTCATAATTTTCCACACGGGCAGTCTAGAGTTGGGGTTTTCAGATATTCAGGTTAGTAGATTATCTGCAGCTAGTTCAGTTCTTGGAGTTCTTGGACTGACGTTGCTTATCTTGGAGTATTATATTGGAGACATTCTATCCGCTACTGGTGTTATCTATTTTCTTTCCGCTGCTATTTCTTGTATCATACCTCTGATGTATATTGATATTCATTGTATCACTCTGTTGTATCAGATATTGTATATCAATGTATTATTCTTTTTCTTCCGCTGTGTTATTTACTTAACTGTGTTATAAGCTCCGGCGACTCGGATTTGAACGGTCGAATCTATGGCATTCGAGTACGATGTAAAGTATGGATGTCGATTTTCGAACGGGCAAAATCCGGAGCGTTACATTTGGTATCAGAGCTAAGGTTGAACTTTAGCTCAGGAGTATAACACGTTAAGTAGCTCATTAGAGATAGAGTGAAGTAAACTCTAGAATGAGTATATCTCTAAGATATCCGTCTGAACGTCTCAGTAAATTCTCTTACTATCCACTGATAGTAGATATGAGTACAAGAAGAGGACGAGATAGGGGACAAGGGAATACGACTATAAATGGTCAATACCCTGCAATAGTGGAAATAATTTTCTCTATCAATATTCTTTGATTCGTTTCCAAATTCTTTAGATCGCTTCGTGACAGCTCCAGCAAGAAGTTTCGGTGTGATGGTGGCTCTACGAATCGTTGTAGAAGATTCTTACTTCGTATCTTCATCAGTTTCTTATCAGCTTTTTGATTTAAACCTTAATGGATTTGAAATTGGAAATTTTAATATGAGGTAAATTGATTAATAGAATGTGAAGCTAAATTTGAATAGTATCGATAAAATGATTTCATTTAAAACCAAATTTTGAAATTTTATTGAAATTTTTTGTGGATACCAAAGTCCGAAGAGGGACAAGTATATATACTTTGGGTATTCCGATTTGAGTTTGGAATTCATATCTTAAGTTTGAGGAATTATAGGAGATCGAATCTATCTATCCTTGTGTATCTATCTCTGTGTTGTTTTCGTGCCTACGAATTTCGAGGACGAAATTCTTTTAAAGGGGGAAGTTTGTAACGACCCCAGATTTTAATTTAATTTAAATTAATAATTTTGTAGAATTTTTGAATTAAAATTGTATAATTTATTATACATGGAAGCGAGTTTCCCCGATTCAATAAATAAATTGGGTATAAATCGTTTAAATTTAAATTTTTGTATATGAATTTAAATCATGAAGAAATGGTTTAGAAATGAAATTATATGAGATGAATTTTACAAAATCATAAAATGAATTAAAATAACAACATTAGATAGATTTTAATCAAATATTGAACATAGAAATATATTTAATTACAAATGAAAATAAATAAACTATATGGTTTTATACAATGTAAAGTAAAATAAATTGTAACAACATGTAACTAGAACTTCATTTAAATTACAAAGCAATAGAACAAAAATGTATAGTTAAATACTAAAACAAAGTTGTAGATAGATATGAAACAAGTAGGTACTCATGCACATAAAAGTATTAAAGCAAACCAGTAAAATAAAAATACCTCTAAGAAATCTAGGAAGGACAAATTCAAAAGAAAAACAAATATCTACAACTAAGTACATATAAGTAATGCAAGCAAGAAATAAACAAACAAAGTAATAAATACAAGTTAATAAACAAATCTGCAAGCCACTAACATCATTTCAACCGAAAAACAAAACAAGATAAAGTAATAAATGCAAATCTTTGTGCAGCTGAAATGAAGGAGGGGAGGATGTAGATTGTACAAGCAAAGTTAAATAAGTATAGACTTGAAAGCATAAAGTACCTATGTACATGCTGATACAAAGCAAAAAAGGACTGTACATACAAAATATCTTTGTTCAAAAATGCTAAGTATAAACAAAGAAAAACAAACCATGTACATATATGCTCAGCAAACTCTAAAACCTGGTTGTACAAGCTAGTATAATAGAATGTACATAAGTACAAGAGGATAAATTAAAAAAGACAAATGAAATAAATGTGCCACTCCGAATTTTCTTTCAGCCTACAATTTTGAAAATAAAGTATCTCTGGTTTTGTTATAAAATGATTTCCAGTACACATAAAATAGTCTAGTATCAAATCTCAGCCTGCATTTGGTTTTTTTATATATCAAGACATACTTGTTCGTTTAAAAAACTTAAGAAAACTAACCTGAAAAAAAATACAAACTGTAAACTATTAACCTGAACAAGATACAAACAAGTTGGAAGTCTGGGAAGCAAATAATCAATTGTGTGCTCATCTTAAAACTGAAGATAAAAATTCAACTCTACAACAACAATTAAATCTACTCAACTAAGCTTATAAGGAGATCAAAGGGGGGTCAAGATGACAGCTTTTCAAAACTGAGTGTTCTCTGTTCTAAATTTTTTCCAGGTGAGTAAACATTTTAACTAGAACTTAAGTGGTTAATTATCTGTTGCTTGAAGAAAAATTGCTGTGATGATGATGTCTTACATGTTAGATAGTAGTATAAAAATCTGTGTATATGAAGTATTTGAATATGCCTGTCTGATTACTTGTACCTCTCTGTTTCTGATTTCAGAGATTTTTAAACCAAACAAAGATTCAAACTCTCAATTTAATCACTGTGAAACTAAGGTGTTCAATCAAGCTAGTTTATTTTTAAACATCACCTAGTTTTTAAAACAAGTTCTAGTATTTTAAGTTTAGAAAATTACTTGAAACAAGAAAATACAGTTGAAACCTTAAATATGTGATAAATTCGAACATGATGAATTGCGAATTCAATTATGTAACTGGAATCCTTATTCAAAAGTAGGATTTTTAAAATAAGGATGATGATTTTTAAGTAAGTATTCAGGGTGCATTTCGAAAATGAATCAAAAAATACATTTTTATCAATTTCTGTTGATTCAACAAATTTTAATTGTTAAAATTTGTTGAGAGGCTAGCTGGGTGATTTACTAATACAAGAAAATTGTTCAAAAAAATTTCTAATGCAAGATTTGTTTGAACGAATCAAATTTAGGGTTTTACAACCAAAATTGGTTCGCGGGTTTTCTAGGGAAATGGCATGGTCGTGGGTTGACCGGAGTAGATCGCAGGAGGGGGAAACGTTGCGTGGTGGCATGATGCGTCTTTGGGTTGGTTGGCGAACTCGCTGGTGGTCGGCAATGTCGGGTCGAGGTGAAATAAGGGGATTGGGTTACAATCTGATGGGTTTGAGTTCGTTCGATTTTGGGTGTCGAAGAGATTGGTGGTACTGGGTGGTCGTATCGATCAGGGAAGGCTGCGGCGACTTGCTGAGGGTCTCAGAGTGGGTCAGAGTGCCTCCGACATGGTGTGCACGTGCACGGCTGGGCTGCCGTGTCTGGTGATGGTTCGCGTGGAAGTGACTCGAGTTGGAACTCGAGCACAGGAAGTTTTCGCGCGGGGCACACTCGGGTGCATGCTCGAGTATGCTTTTGAGTGATATTATGATTAGCAAGGTTTCAGGTTTTAAACCGAAACAAAGAAAAAAAGGAAGAGAAGAAGAAAGCTCGGGGTTTGAGTGTTTTTGTTCGGGTAAATCAAATGTTGGGCTCGGGTTGGGTTGTTTTGAACAGGTTTAAAATTTTTAAAGAAAAAGAAAGAAAGTATTTCAAGATTTAAACAAAGAACTCAAGTTTTGCAAAAAGTTCAAAATTTAAAAGTAAAGTTAAAAACAAGTGATTTTGATATATACGATGATGTAATTAAGGAAGGTAAAGCGTTTTAATCCTTAATTAACTTAAAGATTTAAAGTTAATTGGTTAATAAATTAAAGTGACTAATTAAAAGGATAATGACCTAATGTAATTAAAAGGATTAATTACATTAACCAGGATGAGTAATTTATTCATAAGAAATTAATCTGATTTAAATTAATCAGACAATTAACTGACCTTACTTATGAATGTTTGAATTCTATTGAATGTGAATTGTTTGATATCCCTGATATAGGATGCTTTGTGATACACCCTGATTTGTATTGTGATCTGTGATAAATTATCCGTGATGTAATTTATTATCTATGATTTTTATATATATGTGACCTGTGCATGAACGATAAGCGTTATAGTTTATATCGCTTATCAACTATATCCTATAGTTTGATCTGTGATGATTCATCATGTTGCACTATTGTGTTAAACCCCTGGACTACACTTTTACACACACAAATATGGATTTCACGTGGAAATCGGTTAAGTCACAGATAATTTAAATTTGATGTTTTTGAAATTGAAATTTTAATTTCAATTGATTTTGAAATTGGAAATTTGGGTTTAAAGTGAAAAGCTTTTGAAATGGAATTTCAAAGATAAAAGTTATTTTGAATAACTTAATCGAATTTTGAAAATTTAAATAATTTGATTTAAATTTGAATTCAAGTTTGAAATTGAATCCTATGATTTGAAACTAGGGATTAAAGATGATATAAATGTGTTTGTATGAATTTAAACCATTTTAAAAGTATAATTTTGAGAATTTGGATTTAACCCAAGAACCTTAACTCGTATAAATGAATCAGATTTCCAAAATAAAACTATTTGTTTTAATGGAATAAAAGCTTTCAGATAAGAAATAAAATTCCAGTTTAATTAAAGGAATTTCAAGTTTGAATTGAAAATTGTTTTTCCAAGTTATGAATGAATTGTTTTTGAAAGCTATGAATTGAATTTGTTTATTTTTAACAGATTTAAAATGATGATTTGTTTAAACCATTCGAAATGAAATTGTTTTGAAATCTGTGAATGGATTTTTGTGAAACTGGATGAACTTTGTGAAATAAATCTTTTATTTAAAAGATTTGAAATGGTAATCGATTGAAACCATTTAAAAAGAAGTTGAATTATTAAGTTGTGACTTAATTGAAATAACATATCCATATGTTTTTAAATATTGCGCTCACTATTCGGGTTAGCCGGGAAAAGACCTTTGTGTCATATAACCCATTCCGAATAGTGATACGTCGTATATGGATGGCATTTGAAGACCGGTGTTGAAGACCGGATATTTTCGAAAATGAAAGGACAACCTGTCGAATGTCTCTGCACTGAGTTGCTCCGGTATAGAGATTTATATCACTCTTTTTGTGATGGGAAGTCCGGACGTGATTAGAAAATTATCCGGATTTGCAAGGACTTCTTTGGAAGTGCCTTTGGTTCTGTTCGATCCCGGAACAGACTTGTATGGATTGTATGTCTGACATTACAAATTGAGATATAAAGCTGATTTCTTTCAAATACATTTCTGTTGGTGGCGGAGAATTTATTCTCTTAGCTTAACACCCTTCTCTGAGACGTACGAGCTCAGAGGTTATGTAGTTGAAATTTATCAGCGATATATTCCCAATTTGGTAATGTGACATGCTGAATGTTGCTGTGAGATGATCATTGTTTGATCATTTGTGATATGATCATTTGTTTGATCATTTATCTTAGTGATCATTACCTTGATCATCTATTGACCCAAAGCATGGCTTTGTGACAAAGCGTAGCTTTGTGGACGAGACTTCGTCGAACCTCACAACCCGGTAATGGTCGAAACAGGAATTGTGTGGCAAGGTTTCAGGGGTAGCTCCCCTAGGGTATGACCATTCCTTCTGGAAAAGGGTAGTATCATGGTATGGAGCCCAAATACTAACTCATGTGGACACACTTTATTTATTATGTGTGATGTTGATTTCGAGGCGCCTCGGTTAAAGGTCCCAAAGGACCGGGGGTGGCATATCTGAGGTTTTGTATATTCCCTGGGAAGGGGGGTAGCCGGCCTTGTTTGGCAGAGAGCAGTTTGTCTCTCGGAGCGTCCCGCCAGAGGCGTTCCTTCATGGCATAGGAAGTTCCTTAGCCTGACCATTTGTTGGAAAATCCATTCATCCGATACGAGCCTTGTACGGTATTAGTTGTAGAACCTGCCATTTACTTATGGTGGCGCCCCACTGTTTAGATGGTAGCTATAGTAGGCATAGTTCGAAATGTCTATGCTGGCTAAGATTTATATTATACTTTTGAATTTTTTTCTGCACTATGCACTAATAATAATATCCAATGATTTGATTTTGCGTAGTAAGCATCTTTGACTATCATAAGAAGAAATCTCCTCCAATTCTGCGTTTGCATTGTGTGTATGGCGGGAGGTCTTATGGTAGTTTCATTTTATAAAAGCATTGCGAATTGACTTTAAAATTCTCTGCTATTTGTTTTTAAAGATAAACTGTTTTTGTTACTCACACCAGTCGAACGACTGACTCGGAGTTTATTGTTCCTTTCCTAAACTCTGGGTGCTCATAATTTTCCACACGGGCAGTCTAGAATTGGGGTTTTCAGATATTCAGGTTAGTAGATTATCTGGAGCTAGTTCAGTTCTTGGAGTTCTTGGACTGACGTTGCTTATCTTGGAGTATTATACTGGAGACTTTCTATCCGCTGCTGGTGTTATCTATTTTATTTCCGCTGTTATTTCTTGTATCATACCTTATTGATATTCATTGTATCACTCTGTTGTATCAGATATTGTATATCAATGTATTATTCTTTTTCTTCCGCTGTGTTATTTACTTAGCTGTGTTATAAGTTCCGGCGACTCGGATTTGAACGGTCGAATCTACGGCATTCGAGTACGATGTAAAGTATGGATGTCGATTTTCGAACGGGCAAAATCCGGAGCGTTACACAACATCACAGTGAAACATCAAAGTGAAACACACAGTGCACTTATCAATTCTGTGCATCTGTGCACATTCCCCTACATCACTGGCCATATTCTCTGTCACTCAACCTTACAAACTATATCAACTTGCCTGCACTTGCACATACTCATCAACATTCCCCTCAACTACAATTTCTGCTCAGAGCACAACACCAGCACCACTGTCAAAACTCCTACCTTCCCACTTCTACTCACTCCATACAATTCACCAATTCATATTGTTTCCTGTGCATATCCACACTTAAACACTGCAATAGTTCGTAACAACCACTCCCTTCTAACAGTTACTCCCCACTTCAATTCACTCCACACTTTCCATCACCTCCTACACCATCATATTCAACAGGTCACTGTTTCACTGCAGCAACTTCACTGTTTCATTGCCCACAGCAGTTTCTCGCCACCAACTTGCTTTCACTCACCTAAACATTTCTCATCACTACTAATATCTCTGGCCTACACACCCACAAAATTCTCTGACCAACAAATACACCAATCACAAACTTTGCCATCTCCTCTGACCTCCACCTGTTATCCTTCACCGAACACTCAAACTTCCTCTGCAACAGTGCAGTACAACCACCATCCTCAGCTCAATCCAAACCAAATCAAACAACTCACAACATTGCTCTGCCTATTGCTCTGCCACTTCTCATAGTGCAACCATACCCTTCAACCACTCCAATATCAGTTCCTCCACATCACTACTGCGCAATCCCCACCTTCTACTGCACTACATCAAATAGTGCTTACAGCCACCATAAAACTGCTCGTGTCCCTGTTATCCACTTGCAATTGCCACCAATCTTCCACTTCATTTCTAACATCAACCACAGCCATACAAAACTTCCACACTAGAACATTCCAACCTACCCACGAGAACACCTAACACTACATCATATCACATTCCAAAACTTCACATACTAATACATACCCACCTCTGACCATTGTGCACATTCAACTCCTCCACCATCAAATACCACCTCGGGCCACATACCCTCTCTGTCAACCCCATAACCACAAACCAAACTGCTGCCTCACTACCCACACCGACCACTCTACTGCCTCTTCTCTATCCTACCCAATACACTACTACCAGACACCATTTACATTCACCATTCAACACACATACCACTGTCTTTCAACATCAACTACAACTTGGTCATCTATTCAACTTGCTTGCTTCACCAATCTACTGCCCGCAGCCTTGAGCAACAACACTTAATCATCTCCATCACCAAAAAAAATGTTCATACCAAGTTACAACCTTTCCCCTACATTCCAAGTTCATCTCCTCTGACCATCGAACACAAAATCGACAAACTCCGATCAACAATTTCTTCAGCAACCCCAAACAATGGCCGACCACCAGCAAACATCGTTCAAACTCCACCCGTGACCAACCACCACGAGCTCGCAACAGAACCACGAACCACCAAACATCAACCACCATTACTTAACTAACTGCCACCCTCCAGACCATCGAGCAACTTCGCCTGAACCACAACAGCTTCACACTCCACTTCCTTCACCAATACGCACTGCATCAAACACACAGCGAAATCGACTTCGCAACCTCGCCGCAACTTCCACTGCAATACCGCTTCCCCCCCACACCTCAGCAAATCGACAAACTCACTGCAATCGCCATTCATCAACAACCGACGCTCCTCAAACCCAAATTTGAAATCCTCAACCACCGAAGAAAACCGCAACCACAGTCCATTTCGCAATTTTCTCTCTTTCTTTGTTTTTTTCTAGCCGACTCGTGATTTTTTCTTCTTCTCTTTTTCTCAATTCGCCTATTTGAACAGAGGATTAAGGGAATAAAAGTAGTGTTAAAGGGTATTGGGTAATTGGGCCGGTTGGGTTGAGATTTTGCTTTGTTTTAATAATTTTTTTAATTTTGTTTTATTACCTTCTTCTTAAAAAAAGGGGAGAAATCGCGTGTTGAAGTTGATTTGTTTTGAGTTGAGTTGTTTTGGAGTTGAGTTGTTTTAAGTCTCTTATTTTTTTTTAAAAAGAGAAAACAAAAAAAACAAAAAATATATAATAAACAAGCAAATAAGTTTTAGTTTCATTCGCTTTGTTTTTCCATTTGTTCAGTTTCTTCTTTGACATATATATATATATACAAAAAATGTATATATATCTTGTTTTATTTTCAGGTTGCTGAAGTAGATAAGGAAGAATCATTCGCTTGCTTCGCCTGCCAAAAATAAATTGCTAGCTTGCTTATATAAAAAAATTTCAGCTGCTTTTAACCCCATCTCTAGTTTTATTTGAATTGCATCGTTGGTTGTTTGCATTTGCATTTAAAAAAAAAATCCATTCGTAGTTGCATTATTAATACACATTTAATTTCTGCTTTGCATCTCATCTTAGATTTTTGTTAATAATAACGGTTAGACAACGGTAGCTCTTAATTATATATTGACAATTTGTCTTCTTTGAACAATTTAATTTCTTGGTGTCTAGGCTATGGCAGAGTAATAACCATTTATAAATATTACGATGATTTGTAAATATTATAGTGGTTGTTCCTCTGAAGGTACTTAAACCTTCGGCTGCATTGCTATGGTGATTCGTGGTGCACCGAAAAATCATGCCCGTTACCTGGCAGAGAACTATCTTGTTGATTTAAAACAGAGTGTAATTATACAATTTTGTGTTAACTTAGGATAAATCATTTGTAATTAACCCTTGCATTCATTTAGTTGCATTAGTTCATGCATATTTAAAAAAAATTCGAAATTCAAAACTTAAAAAACTTGTAAATATTCCTTTTCCTTTTCAATTTTTAAATTCTTTTTCTTTGAATTTTTTTAATCAAAATCAAAAATCCAAAAAAAAAATTATAAAACCTTCTCAAAAACAAAGAAAAAATTTTGAAAAACCAAAAAAACAAAAATCAATTTCCCTTTTGAAAAATAAATTTTATTTATAAATATTTTTCCTCTATAAGAAAAAAAATCATTCTTGAAAATGTCTGAGTTTCCCTACTCACATGAATTTTACAATAGTAGTGAAAATCAATATAATCCAAACGATTTCACTCCAAATTCGTATGGATATTTTAACACTACTTATTGTTTAAACGATTCAAATTTTGAACCACAAATTTTCAAAATGATGAACAACCCTCAAATTTTGAAAATAGTATGGAAACAATTTCGTCTTTACTTGAACTCTCCACACAACAAAATCAAATGATAAATGATTTATGTAATTCATATTTGTGCAATGGTCCAAGTCAAAGTTTTCAAAATAATCAAAATTTGAATTCGATTCAAAATTCAAACGATTTCGATTATAACCCATGCCAATTCAATTTCGAACTCCAAAATGAATTTCAAACTCAAAACGAAAATGGAATCAATTTTTCAAAAAAAATTGGCAATGGGAATAATGTTGACTACGATGCGAGTGAAAATTTTTGTTCTCAACACGTCCAAATCAAAAATCCTCAAGTGAATAATTATAAATTGGATTTTGTTGAGCAAATGAACGAAATTTACGATGATCACACGGATTCGTTGTTTGAAACATATATGAAACAACGTGAAAAACAAACTCAAATTCCAACTTGTGACGAGTCAAACAATAATCCATCTTTTACCGAAATCACTGATTTTCAAATAACAACTTTTGAAAGTGAAAATAACGATCTTAGTGAAGTTGTTGAGAACACGGTAATTGAGTTGGACGTCAAATCTTTTGAGGGTGTGGAATCAAATTGAAAATTCGATCTTCCTTTTCTCTATTTCGAAAATTTGAATACAACAATTTTGGATTTTGAACACGGTACATGTAATGAAGTTATTGATAATCCAACAAAGGAAGATGAATTTAATGAACACGAATTCTATTGACTTTTTGAAGTTGAGTTGTTAATTTCCAAAGGGGAAGATTTAAATCACCATTTTAATTTTGAATTCAATAATTTTGCAGAAGTTTTCAACAATAAATTTCAATTTCAATTTGGTGATAATAAATTTGAATTTCAATCAATTATTCTATCAACCTCGAAAATCATCGAAAATAAAACAACTCGTACGGTTTTTAATAAAACGACATTCGTTTTTCCAAATAAACATTCAACTTCGAAATCTTTTACGATTTGGTTTTCCGAGCTTAAGCTGTGTCTCGCATACCTCACGAGACAAATGAATCGGTCTTTGGAAGATGGTTTCATTTACTTTTTAACGATATACTTTCTGATCTCGTGTAAATACCGTTCATTTTCATATAAATAAAGGCCATTTTTATTTTTCTCCTTTCACTTGGGTTGACTGTGGGGACACAGTCAAAATCAAGTGTGGGGGGAGACTCATCTTCATTTTTAATTTTTCATGGTTTATTTCTTTTTATTTTTATTTTTCTTTCCAAAATTTAAAAAAAAATCTCAAAAACAAAAGACAATTTTTTTTAAGCATTTTGATTTATTTTTAAAAGAAACACTATAAGATAAATATATGGTTTTGGTTAAATAAATTGAAAATTTTGAAATTTTATTTTCTTAACAAAATAAAAATGAAGTTTGATTACAAATAACAATGGTTTAACTATTATATAGGAAGATTCATACGTGTTAATTATGAAATACATCCTAATTGAAAATCTTTGTTTTAAAAAGTGGTTGATTTAATGTAAAGATATAACATTTTTTTTGTCTTCTAAGTTAAATGGTGCTAAGATGATTTTGCAAAACTCTCTCTACAAAACAAAAACAAAAAAATAAAAACAAAAACAATATTTTTTTGTATATATGTATATTTTTAATAAACACCTAGAGTCATATGTTCACACTCGTGTGTTCACTCGCCATGCTCTGTACCCTTCTCACGTAAGCCCGAAAGGTAGTGCATGATCAGTATATCTGGCCTCAGTTTATCTGAGATAGGTGTGTCTATATAAAATTTATTTTACTAATAACGCCTACAATCAATAAGTGTTCACGCTTGTGTGTTCATTCGCCATGCTCTGTATTCCCCTCACATCAGTCGGCAAAGCAGTGCATGGGTAATATATCTGGCCTCAGTTTACTTGAGTTAGGCATATAAATATTGTAAATATCAATGAAATTTTCAAAAATACAAGAGAGAGTAAGCAATTGAAATCCTAGCAATATTTTTTAACTTATTAGATTTGACTTGTTATTGAAATGAAATGAATATACCACTTTGGTAAACTTTGATAATCAACTAAGAATCTATTACATAGTTACACTTTGTTATCAACTGAAACAACGAGTTAAACTATTGTCTATTGTCATGATAACTTGATTTTTGTTGGAAATTTTAACGAGTAAATGACGTAAATTTTCAAGATAATGACCGAAAACTATATTTAACTTATTTGTGTCAATTTAAAAGTAAATCGCTCATTGTAAATATTTTTATTCATCCCATTGTAAATAAATCTTGCACTGTGTAAATATTTTCACTTTGCATTTGGATTTTGTGGGTAGTATCCACTGAAAACCCTCACGAGACAATTCTCGTCCTACTAGGGACACCCAGAGGTTTAATGGCTTGTTGCATACGCTAAATGCAATTGTGCTCCCTACGAAAATGGGTTTATCTTAGTTTTTTTTCCTTTATTCGGGGACAAATAAAAAGATAAATGTGGGGGTATTTGATGTGCACGTAAATGTGCATATTTTTACCACCATATTTATTCTATTTAAATTAAATAAATGATAATATTGGTTATTTTAACTTGTTTTAACCAAAATCCATATTAATTTCAAATTGTCACATATCCATCTTCATATAGGGGCAAAACGGTCATTTGTGTGCATATATTTCTTTGAGAAAAATTAATTGGAAATTTATATATATTTGTGTAGGAATTTGATCTCAAATAGGAGTGGTTTCATGAAGACACATGCATGCACAAAATGAATACAAAGGAATGAAGATGGAAATAATTCAAAGTGAAAAACATGGAGGACCCCAACTACCCACCTACCTTAATATACAAAATAGAGCCTAATGCACATGCTTATGGAATTAATGGCTTCATGTACACTTAAATGATGATTAGTAGAAGCTAATGATTACGTGGCCTCCACAATTTCTCAAGGGTATTTTGGGCATTCCCCAAAAATATGAATTAGGGTTTAACACATGTATAAATACCCCTTATGTTTCATGTAACCCTCTTCCTTAGTTTCTCTTTAGTTTAATTAGGCTCAAAAATAAATCAAGTTCTCTTCTTTCTTTTCATGGCTACTTAACTATTTCTTTTATGTAATCTTTTCTTTTTTTTATTTCCTTTCGTATTAGTAGTGTAGATTTGTTTATTTATGCAAGTAGTGTAGATTTTCTTTTGTGCAATTAGAATAGTTCTCTTTTCCATTAGCTTTCATTTTCCTTTCTCTTTGCTTTCATGTTGCTAGCTACATTTGTTAATCAAATGACAAATATAAGAGGCTAAACCCCTTCAATTTAGGGGTAATGAAGCTCTCTAATTATGTAGCTTCAACTAGTTATTAATTCATGCTCTCTTTTTGTGCTTAGTAAGAATGATTGAAGTGGTTTAATTGTTGTTTTTGCTTTGAATTTGATAGCCTATATTGTTGACACCAAATAGGCTATGCTTAAACAATCACTAACACTAATTGCCTCTTCATCAAAATATGATTGTGGCAAAAGAAAGTGATTTGAAATTAAAATTTGATGGTCTATATTTCTAATCAATAGTTAATAGGCCATACTTAAAATAGATTTCATTTTCATTTTCATTATCAAGTTTCATGAAAGTTAGTAAGTGTTTTAAAGGGTGTGTTAGAGTTTGATGGTTTATGTTGGCTAATCAATAGCACAAATATGCCATACTTATGATCAGCACATCAATTAAAGCACTAATGACCATAAAAGAGAGATCATGATTTCATATGTGTTGAACTACATGATCTAGAGAGTGGATTTATTCTCTAAATTGTCACTTAACTCTTATATTTGCTTCTATTTTCTTTTAGCTAGTTAGTTAATTCTCTAATTCTCTAGCTTAACTTTCACTTTAAATTGGTATAATTTGATTGAATGGAATTTTTAAAATCATCAATTCCCTGCGGATCGACCCGTATTCGCCACGTACTACAAGTGTATGTCGTGCGCTTGCGGTTATATTTTAATTTGAAAATTTTCAACAAATTTCTAAACTGATGGAACATTTGCCATTAAACAACGTACTTGTTATTTTCTTATATAATAATTTTAAAGGATAAACCATTTTAAAATAATTTTTGTATAAGGTTATATTTTCATATAAAAAGAAATATTTTTTTGGAAATTATTATAGTGATTGGTTGTTATTATTATAGTAATCAAGTAAGATTATAAAATTTGACTGGTTATATATATATATATATAACCAAATAAAGAAATTAGATAAGAATGAGTTATACAAATGGGTTAAGCTAAAAATAGATTCAAACCAAAATTTAAATCCCAGAGATTTTCGAAAATGATTTCTAAGGTGTTTGAAATGAAATAATTTTACCCAGATTATATTTTTATATATAAAGAAATAATTTTTTAGAAAATTATTATGGAATATATGGTGTGTTTGGTTTCTAGGTATGGTAATATTGATTATTATCATAAACCGGTAGTTGTGCCATAATAAAAGATGTTTATTATAACATAAACAATGATAAAACATTTTGAAATGTTTTAAGGAAGTGAAATTATATAAGCATAATTCATAAATATGGCTTATAAATTAAAATGGATTTATATTGAGAAGTTTTGAATCTAAGTTTCGGAAATTTTGAAATGTGTTTCAAAGTGTTTGAAGAAATAAAAAATAATATTATTTATAAATATTTCTGAATGAAATTGTTTTAAATGGATTTTGGAAGTGATGAAGCACTGAACTTACTATAGTCGCTGGAAAATAACTCTAGTGATGACGATCGCATCATTAGTGTTCATTTTCGAGTTTCTAGGTGACAGATTACTTCCGCAATCATTTGATATGGAAATGTTTGTTTTGAAAACAAGGCTTGTTTTGGAAATTTCGAAGGAATTTGTTTTGGATAAAAACCAAGGTTGGTTTAAAATTTAAAAGTGTGATTTGATATACAAATGGGATATATATGTATGCATATATATATATATATATGATTTCAAGGTGATTTGAAATAAATACCGGGCGTTTTAATTCTGGGATTCCCATTGAAATGAGGAGTAGAACCACAGGAAAATAAGTTTTTGAACTTATAAATAGAGAATGATGTCAATAAGAAAGTAAGTGTGGAAATTGAATTTTTGGAATGTAAAAATTTAAATTGATTAAGTTTGAATGGATTGAACGAATTGGAAATTTACTCAGGCTGAGTTAAATAAGTTTTGAACTTATAACCTAAAATTGTAAATTTCAAGATAAAATTAACTTATGAAATTTAAATAAATCAAATTGTAAAAGGGAAGGTATAGATTTGATAAAAAGGGTGAAAAAGGAAGGAGTTATGTATGAAGGGTTTCAAAATGATTTTTGAAATAAAACGGGTTTTGAATTTTGGAAATTTTTAATGAACCAAATTATCAAATTAGTGGATTGAATTTTAAAAATTAAACCTTGGATATTGAAATATAACTTATGATAAGTAAATAAGGAAGTCGAAGGAAATTAAATTTATTTTGTAAAGAATTAAAAAGGAATAGATGTGAACTTGGGTCATAAATAGAATTCGACTTAAAGGCTAGCAACTAAATAATTTTTGAATGTGTTAATGAAATGATATTGATGGTGAATCAAGACGAATAGATGGAAATGAACCAATTGGATAAATTAATTAGTGAATTGAATATTGAAATGGAGTTGGAGCCAAATGAAATTGAATTATAATAACTCCATGAAATTAATATAGAATTGGGTTGTGGAAATCTAGTCGACGATATTTGAAAATGGATTGGTGGAACGAACTAAATCGATAAAATTGGTGGATGAATGGATGTAATTTTTGAACTTACTAGTTGTTGTAGTCTATCGAAGTTGTAATTTTTTTTAAGAAATATGATCTTACATAAAATCATTATTTATATTGATTTGAACGTAAATTTATAATTACTTAAACACTAATGTGGAAATTATTAGACTGAAGATTGAATAGGTACTATTACTGAAATCTACTTCATAAGATGTAAGAAATGTTACAAATAACTTTGTAAGGTAATCGAACTTGGAAATTTTGTTTTGCCATTAATGAGATTATATATGTTAGTTATATATGCAAACTCCCCTTGTTGAATTCATAACCAGAAGGAAATGTTCTTTGAAAGGTAATTGAAAATACTAATGGAGATCTTATGGGTATATGAGAATGAAATTGAAAATAGTTCTGGAACCTATTGATTTTTAAAGACCTTTGATTTTGGCAATTAGTCGGTTTTGGAAATTGGATAAAACAAATTCAAAAACTATCGATTTTATATAGATAAAATTTATATGTGATACATATGAAGTGTATGATTTGAAAGGTATTATGTATATAGTATGATATGTTTTGAAACTAAAGGTATAGAAACGCACCCACCACGAAAGTTGAAAATTTGGAGTAGGAGATCCATTGGGTGGATCTACCTTAGAATCCACAGGGTGGGTTCAATTAGAATTTGGATCCTATAGGACGTCCGGACAAAAACTCATGAGTTCCTGGTGATCATTTGTTTGCATAGCGTAAATCAAGGGGTATTATACCTATAGTTACGTATGATTTTGCTGTGATAGCAACGCAACCTTTGTGTAGCTGCAATCTATCGTGGTTCCATAGCATAATTCGGGAGGCAGAGATTGCCTACAGTCTACGTTTTGTTTCAATGGGATAGTGACACAACCTTTGTGTAGCTGCGATCTATGTGGTTTTGTTTTGATAGTGTAATTCGAGGGACAGAGATTGCCTACATACCACTTACCATTTCGCTGGGACAGCGACGCAACCATTGTGTAGCTGCGGTCTATCGTGTTTCCACGGCGTAAATCGAGTGGTGTTGATGCCTACAGTTTACTTATAATTTCACCGGGATGGCGACACAATCATCGTGTTAACCGCGATCCATGGTGGTAAAGAAGGAAAATGGGGTGATACTTTCCATATCATTTTTGAAAAGGTTTTTCAAGTATTTTCATTGGATGTTGAAACGGGTCTACTAAGTACTTAGTGATTTTTAGTCATACGCTTGATCGTTGTATGACTAAAATTTTGTAAGAACAAGGATGGACTTGTTATGACGTCGAGTTATGGAAAAATGTTTTAATATAAAAACTAGCTTGGGAATACTATGTAATTTAAAGTGGATATCCCAGATGTATAATTAAAGAGTAAGAAGTTCAAAATATTTAAAAGATGATTAATTTAATAATATAACTCAAAATTCTAATTCTCGCTTTGTTCCTTTTCAAGGACGAAAAGTTCTTGGGGGGGGGGAATTGTAACGACCCAGATTTTTAGCCATCTGATATTGGGATAATTAACTAATTTTAATTATTGGAATATTAATTTTTATAAGTCGAATAGATAAATTTTCTGATATTTGAACATCTGAATGTATTAATTTTGAAAACTATATTAAATTTTAAAATGTAAATTTTTGAAAAAGGAAAATTAATATATATATATATATATATATGTGTGTGTGTGTGTGTGTGTGTGTGTGAATTTCACCATTTCAAACTCTTGATCAAATATCTATATATCTATATACAAATATATACAAGCTCCATTTTGATGACAAAAATATATATAAGTTATATGTATGTATAGATTGTTTATAAAAATATTGTATATAAATAAATACACGTACATGAATGTATAAACTTCAAAATGGAAATTTTCAAACTTATGATTTTATATATGGGTTTATGTTTATGAAAATAATGCATATGGAAATATAATTATCTATATATAGGAAAAATTTGTGTGTGTATATATATATATATATATATGTAGATATGATAAGATATACAAGCATATGTATATGCATATATGTTGTATAAAATAAGTATATGTAAAAAAATATGGTGAGAATATGTGCATGCAAGTGTGTGTGTGTGTGTATACACATATAGGAAAACATGATGATGACAATTTCAAAGATAAGCCCCCAAAACATTAAATCAAGCCGCATAATGAATCAAATCACACAAAATATCAAATCATCCCATAATATCAAATTAGCCATTAAAACAAAAGAAAAGAAATAAAAAAATAAAAAAAATTAAAGATTTAAGGCTTGCAAAAATCACAGCCACCTTATGTTCACTGACTTAACTTCCTCTTATATCTATATATATGGCCTTGCCTGGTCCATTTGTTCACCTACAAGAAAAAAAATTAAAAAAAAGTACTGCCATCAAAGTGTGGAAAGGGATTCAAAGCTGGATGCAAGAAGTAAATTACACTGTTCATGATCTTTTAAACACAGTAGGTAAACATCTTTACATTGTTTACTGATTACCACACATATATGTATGTAAATGTGGAATATTTGATCTATGACAAATGTGTAAGTACCTGTTGTGTGTGTATATGCATATGTATATGTGTTTAGACATGGATAGTTCCACCTGCACTGTTCTTCTCCCTAACAACTACTCTGTTATTGTTTTATTGTGATAAAACAGTCTATCTCTTCAATTCAAAATTCAATAACCCAACAACCAATTAGTTTTAGATCCTGAATCCAAAACAAAAGATGTTTGTTTTTTAGTATAGTTTGTTTTAAAAATCCTTCCATCAATTTTCGATAAGCAAGAAGAAAGAAAAACCCAAAATAAAGTAACAAGGTTAGTTAAGGCAATTTTAAACTATCCTAATTTGATGCATGGATTACATGATCGTAACCATTATTGAAAAATAGGATTTTTAAAGTTGGTTTGGGGTTTTTTAGTGGTCTATGCGAGAAGAAATGAAGTGATGAACGGAATTGGGGAAAATGGCGAATTCCAGCGACTGGGACAATTTTGTGGGTCGAGGTTTGGTCTGGAGGAGGATGGAAGGATGAGGTAATCGGGATAAATGGTGCGGCATATTTTTATTGGGTGGATTGACTGCACGACGTCGATGTATGGTTTAGGTTGGGTTCTCTGGTGGGTTCGAGTTTTGGGTAATGGCAACGAGGAGAAGGAGGCGTACGCGCCTGGTGGAAAAGGACGAGGGGGTGTGGTGAACCTCTGGGCGAAATCTGGTAGGTGATGGAGGATGATTGTGGAGGCGAGACGAGGTGATCAGGTGGTGGGCGATTGGTTTCCATGTTTGGTCTGGAAGTCGAAATTTCGAATTTGAGGGTGGGCGGAGGTTCCAGGTGGGTAGACAAAGTGCGGTGGTCATGGGTTGTTGGCAAGGACGGTCGGCGGCAGGGTTTGACGACTGGAGATGAAGTACCTATGCACATACGTGTACGTCTTCGTGCATGTTTTTGAAGATGAGAGAGGAAAGAAAAGAAGGTGGGAGGAGAAGAAAATTGTTGGGCCTGTTTCTTTTTGTGGTAGGTCCGGTGGGCATGAGTTTTTGGCTGGGAAGAAAAGGAAAATTACATAATTACTTAATAACCTTTAATTTTTGTTAAAACAATATTTTGCTTCCATTTTAAATCCAATAGACGTATAGTTGTTGCATCGAGATCCTATCACAGTATATTTTTATCTGAACGAGTATAGGCAAGCCTTCTGGAATGTTAAATTTAATGACTTATAATAATTGAAGTAGACGTATGGCAAACTTCTTCATTTTTAATTATATGTTAATTGATAAATTAATTTCAAATGAACTGTTAAATTTTTAATTAACTAAAATAAATTATTTTATTAAATCTCTTGGTCAATAAGTAAATCTTGATTTAAAATATAACTCGACTCGTTTTAGGAAGAACTCGTTCAGTTCCTAATTTGTAAAGTAATTTAGTATTAATTATTGACTGAGTAAATGGTCCATGTGGATTGATATTTTTTCTTGAATATTGAATTCAATTATCTATTTACTATGCCATTAAGTAACCAAACAAGTTAAACTAGTTAAAATAAACGTTGATAAGTTTTTGGTAAAAGTAAAACGACTCGTATTGATCACCATTCCAATTTCGGAAGATGTGATGATTACAAGCAAATAATTTTCGATGGACTAGTCATGATAATGTAAACATATGGAATGAATTTCCATATGTGAATATTGACACCTTGATTGTGAAATTTTTTTTAAACGACTTGGCCTACTAAATTTATCGTTTGGATTCGATGAAAATGAGATCGGATATCAGCATTATCCAAAAACCACTTAAATCCAATAACTACTATGAACTTTTACGGGTTGGATTTTAGAGCCAAGTGTGCTGGAATTTAACAAATTTTGAATATTTTTATTAAGTATTTATACTTAGACACTATTATAATATTACTGTATTTTCTATAAAGATGTTTTGGTTGTTGTAAGGGAAAAACCCGTCGTGTTATGGTTGACGCGGTCTTACGATTTACCTATGTTTTCAAAAGATTTTTGAAATTAATAATAATAATTCAAATTAAGTGTGTTTACTCAAGCTGGTTTTCCAGATTGACTCGGGTGTTACTTTATTGTAATGCTTGGGTCAGACCGAGTATTACCGATTCAAGTTAGGATGCTATGAAGCTCAGAAGGCGAGCTGGATGACAGAGACTTATTACACATACTTGGTTATACTCCGCTGTGTATTGTAGGCTGTATATTCAGCACCTTGAGGAAAAGTTGCTATAACTGTCCAAATTTCTATTTTGATGGTTGTACTCTGATAATGTGTATGTATGTTGACAGTGGAAAATTCTTTTGTATAAAAACCTGTTAATATATATATTACATGTTGTTCCACTGCTATTGTGAGATTCTGTGATGTTGTTATTTATGTTTCTTCTTCTATCTCTTTTCTTCTTAACCCCTAATGATCTGGAATTCCGGCACCTGATTACTCGGCATTCTATACAGTAAACGCATTATTGTCGATTTTCGAGGGTCGAAAATACCCGTTCGTTACACGTGGTACCAGAGCTGAATGTTAAGCGAGAACATTGGCTTTGGTGGGGATTACTCATTAGAGATAGGGTCAGTAGTACCCTAGAATGAGTTTGAGTATATTATATATGAGAGCGTATGATGTGCGCATAAATGTGCATATTTTTACAACCATATTTATTCTATTTAAATTAAATAAATGATCATATTTGGTATTTTAACTTGATTTAACCAAAATCCATATTAATTTCAAATTATCACATATCTATCTTCATATAGGGGCAAAACGGTCATTTGTGTGCTTATATTTCTTTGAGAAAAATTAATTGGAAATTTATATATATGTGTAGGAATTTGATCTTAAATAGGAGTGGTTTCATGAAGACACATGCATGCACAAAATGAGTACAAAGGAATGAAGATGGAAATAATTCAAAGTGAAGAACATGGAGGACCCCACCTACCCACCTACCTTAATATACAAATTAGAGGCTAATGCACATGCTTATGGAATTAATGGCTTCATGTACACTTAAATGATGATTAGTAGAAGCTAATGATTACTTGGCCTCCACACTTTCTCAATGGTATTTTGGGCGTTCCCCAAAAATATGAATTAGGGTTTAACACATGTATAAATACTCCTTATGTTTCATGTAACCCTCTTCCTTAGTCTCTCTTTAGTTTAGTTTAGGCTCAAAAATAAATCAAGTTCTCTTCTTTCTTTTCATGGCTACTTAGCCATTTCTTTTATGTAATCTTTTCTTTTTGCAATTTTCAATACATGCTCTTTTCTTCTTTTGTTTTTTTTCCTTTCATATTAGTACTGTAGATTTGTTTATTTATGTAAGTAGTGTAGATTTTCTTTTATGCAATTAGAATAGTTTTCTTTTCCATTAGCTTTCATTTTCCTTTCTCTTTGCTTTCATGTTGCTAGCTACATTTGTTAATCAAATGAAAAATATTAGAGGCTAAACCCCTTCAATTTAGGTGTACTGAAGCTCTCTAATTATGTAGCTTCAACTAGTTGTTAATTCATGCTCTCTTTTTGTGCTTAGTAAGAATGATTGAAGTGGTTTAATTGTTGTTTTTGCTTTGAATTTGATAGCCCATATTGTTGACACCAAATAGGCTATGCTTAAACAATCACTAACACTAATTACCTCTTCGTCAAAATATGATTATGGCAAAAGAAAGTGATTTGAAATTAAAATTTGACGGTTTATATTTCTAATCAATAGTTAATAGGCCACACTTAAAATAGATTTCATTTTCATTTTCATTGTCAAATTTCATGAAAGTTAGTAAGTGATTTAAGGGGTGTGTTAGAGTTTGATGGCTTATATTGGCTAATCAATAGCACAAATATGCCATACTTGTGATAAGCACATCAATTAAACCACTAGTGACCATAAAAGAGAGATCATGATTTTATATGTGTTGAACTACATGATCTAGAGGGTGGATTTATTCTCTAAATTGTCATTTAACTCTTATATTTTCTTCTCTTTTCTTTTAGCTAGTTAGTTAATTCTCTAATTCTCTAGCTTAACTTTCATTTGAAATTAGAATAATTTGATTGAATTGAAGTTTTAAAATCACCAATTCCCTGCATATCGACCCGTATTCGCCACGTACTACAAGTGTACGGCATGCGCTTGCAGTTATATATTAATTTGAAATTTTTCGACAAATTTCTAAACCGATAGAACATTTGCCGTTAAATAAGTTTTTGGCGCCGTTGCCGGGGAATTGCTTTGATTTTGATTTTATATTCTTCGGATTATTTTCGTTAGATTTTTATTGTGTTTTTATTTTTTGTGTGTGTTTGCATAAAAAAAAGTTGCTGTGCGTATGTTTTTTTTGTTTGATTTTTTGTGTGTGTTGTAGTTGTTCTGCTTTCAATTGTATTTGCATCTCTAAAAAAAAGCATCACAAGTTCATTTCAAAAAACAAAAATATTTTATTTCATTGCATTTTCATTTTACAGTAACATTTCTTTTTTTTTTCTTTTACATTTTTCTTTTTTTCCTTCCTTTTAAAAAAAACAGAACATAAAAAAAACTGTGCACTGTTGCATTTCTTTCTCTGTTCATTTCTACTTCTCTGTTCCTTCAATTCACTTCAATCCTCTCTGCCTTTTCAATACCTCATTTCACCATCTCACTTCTATTGTTCCTACCATCACACTCCATAACCTCAAACTGACCACAAGAACTTCTCAATTCTGTGCAACATGTAACGACCCCAGATTTTAATTTAATTTAAATTAATAATTTTGTAGAATTTTTGAATTAAAATTGTATAATTTATTATACATGGAAGCGAGTTTCCCCGATTCAATAAATAAATTCGGTATAAATCGTTTAAATTTAAATTTTTGTATATGAATTTAAATCATGAAGAAATGGTTTAGAAATGAAATTATATGAGATGAATTTTACAAAATCATAAAATGAATTAAAATAACAACATTAGATAGATTTTAATCAAATATTGAACATAGAAATATATTTAATTACAAATGAAAATAAATAAACTATATGGTTTTATACAATGTAAAGTAAAATAAATTGTAACAACATGTATCTAGAACTTCATTTAAATTACAAAGCAATAGAACAAAAATGTATAGTTAAATACTAAAACAAAGTTATAGATAGATATGAAACAATAGGTACTCATGCACATAAAAGTATGAAAGCAAACCAGTAAAATAAAAATGCCTCTAAGAAATCTAGGAAGGACAAATTCAAAAGAAAAACAAATATCTACAACTAATTACATATAAGTAATGCAGGCAAGAAATAAACAAACAAAGTAATAAATACAAGTTAATAAACAAATCTGCAAGCCACTAACATCATTTCAGCCGAAAAACAAAACAAGATAAAGTAATAAATGCAAATCTTTGTGCAGCTGAAATGAAGGAGGGGAGGATGTAGATTGTACGAGCAAAGTTAAATAAGTATAGACTTGAAAGCATAAAGTACCTATGTACATGCTGATACAAAGCAAAAAAGGACTGTACATACAAAAAAAATTTGTTCAAAAATGCTAAGTATAAACAAAGCAAAACAAACCATGTACATATATGCTCAGCAAACTCTAAAACCTGGTTGTACAAGCTAGTAGAATAGAATGTACATAAGTACAAGAGCATAAATTGCAAAAGACAAATGAAATAAATGTGCCACTCCGAATTTTCTTTCAGCCTACAATTTTGAAAATAAAGTATCTCTGGTTTTGTTATAAAATGTTTTCCAGTACACATGAAATAGTCTAGTATCAAATCTCAGCCTGCATTTGGTTTTTTTATATATCAAGGCATACTTGTTCGTTTATAAAACTTAAGAAAACTAACCTGAAAAAATATATACAAACTGTAAACTATTAACCTGAACAAGATACAAACAAGCTGGAAGTCTGGGAAGCAAATAATCAAGTCTGTGCTCATCTTAAAACTAAAGATAAAAATTCAACTCTACAACAACAATTAAATCTACTCAACTAAGCTTGTAAGGAGATCAAAGGGGGGTCAAGCTGACAGCTTTTCAAAACTGAGTGTTCTCTGTTCTAAATTTTTTCCAGGTGAGTAAACATTTTAACTAGAACTTAAGTGGTTAATTATCTGTTGCTTGAAGAAAAATTGTTGTGATGATGATGTCTTACATGTTAGATAGAAGTATAAAAATCTGTGTATATGAAGTATTTGAATATGCCTGTCTGATTACTTGTACCTCTCTGTTTCTGATTTCAGAGATTTTTAAACCAAACAAAGATTCAAACTCTCAATTTAATCACTGTGAAACTAAGGTGTTCAATCAAGCTAGTTTATTTTTAAACATCACCTAGTTTTTAAAACAAGTTCTAGTATTTTAAGTTTAGGAAATTACTGGAAACAAGAAAATACAGTTGAAACCTTAAATATGTGATAAATTCGAACATGATGAATTGCGAATTCAATTATGTAACTGGAATCCTTATTCAAAAGTAGGATTTTTAAAATAAGGATGATGATTTTTAAGTAAGTATTCAGGGTGCAATTCGAAAATGAATCAAAAAATACATTTTTATCAATTTCTGTTGATTCAACAAATTTTAATTGTTAAAATTTGTTGAGAGGCTAGCTGGGTGATTTACTAATACAAGAAAATTGTTCAAAAAAATTTCTAATGCAAGATTTGTTTGAACGAATCAAATTTAGGGTTTTAAAACCAAAATTGGTTCACGGGTTTTCTAGGGAAATGGCGTGGTCGTGGGTTGACCGGAGTAGATCATAGGATGGGGAAACGTTGCGTGGTGGCATGATGCGTCTTTGGGTTGGTTGGCGAACTTGGTGGTGGTCGGCAATGTCGGGTCGAGGTGAAATAAAGGGATTGGGTTACAATCTGATGGGTTTGAGTTCGTTCGATTTTGGGTGTCGAAGAGATTGGTGGTACTGGGTGGTCGTATCAATCAGGGAAGGCTGCGGCAACTTGCTGAGGGTCTCAGAGTGGGTCGGAGTGCCTCTGACATGGTGTGCACGTGCACGGCTGGGCTGCCGTGTCTGGTGATGGTTCGCGTGGAAGTGACTCGAGTTGGAACTCGAGCACAGGAAGTTTTCGCGCGGGGCACACTCGGGTGCATGCTCGAGTATGCTTTTGAGTGATATTATTATTAGCAAGGTTTCTGGTTTTAAACTGAAACAAAGAAAAAAAAAGGAAGAGAAGAAGAAAGCTTGGGGTTTGAGTGTTTTTGTTCGGGTAAATCAGATGTTGGGCTCGGGTTGGGTTGTTTTGAACAGGTTTAAAATTTTTAAAGAAAAAGAAAGAAAGTATTTCAAGATTTAAACAAAGAACTCAAGTTTTGCAAAAAGTTCAAAATTTAAAAGTAAAGTTAAAAACAAGTGATTTTGAAATATATGATGATGTAATTAAGGAAGGTAAAGCGTTTTAATCCTTAATTAACTTAAAGATTTAAAGTTAATTGGTTAATAAATTAAAGTGACTAATTAAAAGGATAATGACCTAATGTAATTAAAAGGATTAATTATGTAATTACTTAAAGATTAATTTACCAAGGTAATTAATTTAATTAGGTGATAAATTAAAGGTTTATTAATTAATAATTTTGAGATTTATTAATTAATGATTAAGGGAATTAAGGTTAATTAAATTATTATTAAAAGTTAATTTATAAATGATTAAAGGTTAATTAATTCATTATAAATGGTTGATTAATGATTTAAAGAAAAGTTAATCAAAATGATTTGTAGTTAATTAATACTAATTAACCAGGATGAGTAATTTATTCATAAGAAATTAATCTGATTTAAATTAATCAGATAATTAACTGACCTTACTTATGAATGTTTGAATTCTATTGAATGTGAATTGTTTGATATCCCTGATATAGGATGCTTTGTGATACACCCTGATTTGTATTATGATCTGTGATAAATTATCCATGATGTAATTTATTATCTGCGATTTTTATATATCTGTGACCTGTGCATGAACGATAAGCGTTATAGTTTATATCGCTTATCAACTATATCCTGTAGTTTGATATGTGATGATTCATCGTGTTGCACTATTGTATTAAACCCCTGGACTACACTTTTACACACACAAATATGGATTTCACGTGGAAATCGGTTAAGTCACAGATAATTTAAATTTGATGTTTTTGAAATTGAAATTTTAATTTCAATTGATTTTGAAATTGGAAATTTGGATTTAAAGTGAAAAGCTTTTGAAATGGAATTTCAAAGATAAAAGTTATTTTGAATAACTTAATCGAGTTTTGAAAATTTAAATAATTTGATTTAAATTTGAATTCAAGTTTGAAATTGAATCCTATGATTTGAAACTAGGGATTAAAGATGATTTAAATGTGTTTGTATGAATTTAAACCATTTTAAAAGTATAATTTTGAGAATTTGGATTTAACCCAAGAACCTTAACTCGTATAAATGAATCAGATTTCCAAAATAAAACCGTTTGTTTTAACGGAATAAAAGCTTTCAGATAAGAAATAAAATTCCAGTTTAATTAAAGGAATTTCAAGTTTGAATTGAAAATTGTTTTTCCAAGTTATGAATGAATTGTTTTTGAAAGCTATGAATTGAATCTGTTTATTTTTAACAGATTTAAAATGATGATTTGTTTAAACCATTCGAAATGAAATTGTTTTGAAATCTGTGAATGGATTTTTGTGAAACTGGATGAACTTTGTGAAATAAATCTTTTATTTAAAAGATTTGAAATGGTAATCGATTGAAACCATTTAAAAAGAAGTTGAATTATTAAGTTGTGACTTAATTGAAATCACATATCCATATGTTTTTAAATATTGCGCTCACTATTCGGGTTAGCCGGGAAAAGACCTTTGTGTCATATAACCCATTCCGAATAGTGATACGTCGTATATGGATGGCATTTGAAGACCGGATATTTTCGAAAATGAAAGGACAACCTGTCGAATGTCTCTGCACTGAGTTGCTCCGGTATAGAGATTTATATCACTCTTTTTGTGATGGGAAGTCCGGACGTGATTAGAAAATTATCCGGATTTGCAAGGACTTCTTTGGAAGTGCCTTTGGTTCTGTTCGATCCCGAAACAGACTTGTATGGATTGTATGTCTGACATTACAAATTGAGATATAAAGCTGATTTCTTTCAAATACATTTCTGTTGGTGGTGGAGAATTTATTCTCTTAGCTTAACACCCTTCTCTGAGACGTACGAGCTCAGAGGTTATGTAGTTGAAATTTATCAGCGATATATTCCCAATTTGGTAATGTGACATGCTGAATGTTGCTGTGAGATGATCATTGTTTGATCATTTGTGATATGATCATTTTTTTGATCATTTATCTTAGTGATCATTACCTTGATCATCTATTGACCCAAAGCATGGCTTTGTGACAAAGCGTAGCTTTGTGGACGAGACTTCGTCGAACCTCACAACCCGGTAATGGTTGAAACAGGAATTGTGTGGCAAGGTTTCAGGGGTAGCTCCCCTAGGGTATGACCATTCCTTCTGGAAAAGGGTAGTATCATGGTTTGGAGCCCATATACTAACTCATGTGGACACACTTTATTTATTATGTGTGATGTTGATTTCGAGGCGCCTCGGTTAAAGGTCCCAAAGGACCGGGGGTGGCATATCTGAGGTTTTGTATATTCCCTGGGAAGGGGGGTAGCCGGCCTTGTTTGGCAGAGAGCAGTTTGTCTCTCGGAGCGTCCCGCCAGAGGCGTTCCTTCGTGGCATAGGAAGTTCCTTAGCCTGACCATTTGTTGGAAAATCCATTCATCCGATACGAGCCTTGTACGGTATTAGTTGTAGAACCTTCCATTTACTTATGGTGGCGCCCCACTGTTTAGATGGTAGCTATAGTAGGCATAGTTCGAAATGTCTATGCTGGCTAAGATTTATATTCTACTTTTGAAATTTTTTCTGCACTATGCACTAATAATAGTATCCAATGATTAGATTTTGCGTAGTAAGCATCTTTGACTATCATAAGAAGAAATCTCCTCCAATTCTGCGTTTGCATTGTGTGTGTGGCGGAAGGTCTTATGGTAGTTTCATTTTCTAAAAGCATTGCGAATTGATTTTAAAATTCTCTGCTATTTGTTTTTAAGGATAAACTGTTTTTGTTACTCACACCAGTCCCACGACTGACTCGGAGTTTATTGTTCCTTTCCTAAACTCTGGATGCTCATAATTTTCCACATGGGCAGTCTAGAATTGGGGTTTTCAGATATTCAGGTTAGTAGATTATCTGGAGCTAGTTCAGTTCTTGGAGTTCTTGGACTGACGTTGCTTATCTTGGAGTATTATACTGGAGACATTCTATCCGCTGCTGGTGTTATCTATTTTCTTTCCGCTGCTATTTCTTGTATCATACCTTATTGATATTCATTGTATCACTCTGTTGTATCAGATATTGTATATCAATGTATTATTCTTTTTCTTCCGCTGTGTTATTTACTTAACTGTGTTATAAGCTCCGGCGACTCGGATTTGAACGGTCGAATCTACGGCATTCGAGTACGATGTAAAGTATGGATGTCGATTTTCGAACGGGAAAAATCCGGAGCGTTACACAACATCACAGTGAAACATCACAGTGAAACACACAGTGCACATATCAATTCTGTGCATCTGTGCACATTCCCCTACATCACTGGCCATATTCTCTGTCACTCAACCTTACAAACTATATCAACTTGCCTGCACTTGCACATACTCATCAACATTCCCCTCAACTACAATTTCTGCTCAGAGCACAACACCAGCACCACTGTCAAAACTCCTACCTTCCCACTGCTACTCACTCCATACAATTCACCAATTCATATTGTTGCCAGTGCATATCCACACTTAAACACTGCAATAGTTCATTACAACCACTCCCTTCTAACAGTTACTCCCCACTTCAATTCACTCCACACTTTCCATCACCTCCTACACCATCATATTCAACAGGTCACTGTTTCACTGCAGCAACTTCACTGTTTCATTGCCCACAGCAGTTGCTCGCCACCAACTTGCTTTCACTCACCTAAACATTTCTCATCACTACTAATATCTCTGGCCTACAGACCCACAAAATTCTCTGACCAACAAATACACCAATCACAAACTTTGCCATCTCCTCTGACCTCCACCTGTTATCCTTCACCGAACACTCAAACTTCCTCTGCAACAGTGCAGTACAACAACCATCCTTAGCTCAATCCAAACCAAATCAAACAACTCACAACATTGCTCTGCCTATTGCTCTGCCACTTCTCATAGTGCAACCATACCCTTCAACCACTCCAATATCAGTTCCTCTACATCACTACTGCACAATCCCCACCTTCTACTGCACTACATCAAATAGTGCTTACAGCCACCATAAAACTGCTCGTGTCCCTGTTATCCACTTGCAATTGCCACCAATCTTCCACTTCATTTCTAACATCAACCACAGCCATACAAAACTTCCACACTAGAACATTCCAACCTACCCACGAGAACACCTAACACTACATCATATCACATTCCAAAACTTCACATACCAATACATACCCACCTCTGACCATTGTGTACATTCAACTCCTCCACCATCAAATACCACCTCTGGCCACATACCCTCTCTGTCAACCCCATAACCACAAACCAAACTGCTGCCTCACTACCCACACCGACCACTCTACTGCCTCTTCTCTGGCCTACCCAATACACTACTACCAGACACCATTTACATTCACCATTCAACACACATACCACTGTCTTTCAACATCAACTACAACTTGGTCATCTGCTCAACTTGCTTGCTTCACCAATCTACTGCCCGCAGCCTTGAGCAACAACACTTAATCATCTCCATCACCAAAAAAAATGTTCATACCAAGTTACAACCTTTCCCCTACATTCCAAGTTCATCTCCTCTGACCATCGAACACAAAATCGACAAACTCCGATCAACAATTTCTTCAGCAACCCCAAACAATGGCCGACCACCAGCAAACATCGTTCAACCTCCACCCGTGACCAACCACCTCGAGCTCGCAACAGAACCACGAACCACCAAACATCAACCACCATTACTTAACTAACTGCCACCCTCCAGACCATCGAGCAACTTCGCCTGAACCACAACAGCTTCACACTCCACTTCCTTCACCAATATGCACTGCATCAAACACATAGCGAAATCGACTTTGCAACCTCGCCGCAACTTCCACTGCAATACCGCTTCCCCCCCCCCACACCTCAGCAAATCGATAAACTCACTGCAATCGCCATTCATCAACAACCGACGCTCCTCAAACCCAAATTTGAAATCCTCAACCACCGAAGAAAAACGCAACCACAGTTCCATTTCGCAATTTTCTCTCTTTCTTTGTTTTTTCTAACCGACTCGTGATTTTTTCTTCTTCTCTTTTTCTCAATTCGCCTATTTGAACAGAGGATTAAGGGAATAAAAGTAGTGTTAAAGGGTATTGGGTAATTGGGCCGGTTGGGTTGAGATTTTTCTTTGTTTTAATAATTTTTTTATTTTGTTTTATTACCTTCTTCTTAAAAAAAGGGGAGAAATCGCGTGTTGAAGTTGATTTGTTTTGAGTTGAGTTGTTTTGGAGTTGAGTTGTTTTAAGTCTCTTATTTTTTTAAAAAAAGAGAAAACAAAAAAAAACAAAAAATATATAATAAACAAGCAAATAAGTTTTAGTTTCATTCGCTTTGTTTTTCCATTTGTTCAGTTTCTTCTTTGACATATATATATATATACAAAAAATGTATATATATCTTGTTTTATTTGCAGGTTGCTGAAGCAGATAAGGAAGAATCATTCTCGTGCTTCGCCTGCCAAAAATAAATTGCTAGCTTGCTTATATAAAAAAAAATTCAGCTGCTTTAAACCCATCTCTAGTTTTATTTGAATTGCATCGTTGGTTGTTTGCATTTGCATTTAAAAAAAAAAATTCCATTCGTAGTTGCATTATTAATACACGTTTAATTTCTGCTTTGCATCTCATCTTAGATTTTTGTTAATAATAACGGTTAGACAACGGTAGCTCTTAATTATATATTGACAATTTGTCTTCTTTGAACAATTTAATTTCTTGGTGTCTAGGCTACGGCAGAGTAATAACCATTTATAAATATTACGGTGATTCGTAAATATTATAGTGGTTGTTCCTCTGAAGGTACTTAAAACTTCGGCTGCATTGCTATGGTGATTCGTGGTGCACCGAAAAATCATGCCCGTTACCTGGTAGAGAACTATCTTGTTGATTTAAAACAAAGTGTAATTATACAATTTTGTGTTAACTTAGGGTAAATCATTTGTAATTAACCCTTGCATTCATTTAGTTGCATTAGTTCATGCATATTTAAAAAAAAGTCGAAATTCAAAACTAAAAAAACTTGTAAATATTCCTTTTCCTTTTCAATTTTTAAATTCTTTTTCTTTGAATTTTTTTAATCAAAATCAAAAATCCAAAAAAAATTATAAAACCTTCTCAAAAACAAAGAAAAAATTTTGAAAAACCAAAAAAACAAAAATCAATTTCCCTTTTGAAAAATAAATTTTATTTATAAATATTTTTCCTCTATAAGAAAAAAAATCATTCTTGAAAATGTCTGAGTTTCCCTACTCACATGAATTTTACAATAGTAGTGAAAATCAATATAATCCAAACGATTTCACTCCAAATTCGTATGGATATTTTAACACTACTTATTGTTTAAACGATTCAAATTTTGAACCACAAAATTTTCAAAATGATGAACAACCCTCAAATTTTGAAAATAGTATGGAAATAATTTCGTCTTTACTTGAACTCTCCACATAACAAAATCAAATGATAAATGATTTATGTAATTCATATTTGTGCAATGGTCCAAGTCAAAGTTTTCAAAATAATCAAAATTTGAATTCAATTCAAAATTCAAACGATTTCGATTATAACCCATGCCAATTCAATTTCGAACTCCAAAATGAATTTCAAACTCAAAACGAAAATGGAATCAATTTTTCAAAAAAAATTGGCAATGGGAATAATGTTGACTACAATGCGAGTGAAAATTTTTGTTCTCAACACGTCCAAATCGAAAATCCTCAAGTCAATATTTATAAATTGGATTTTGTTGAGCAAATGAACGAAATTTACGATGATCACACGGATTCGTTGTTTGAAACATATATGAAACAACGTGAAAAACAAACTCAAATTCCAACTTGTGACGAGTCAAACAATAATCCATCTTTTACCCAAATCACTGATTTTCAAATAACATCTTTTGAAAGTGAAAATAACGATCTTAGTGAAGTTGTTGAGAACACGGTAATTGAGTTGGACGTCAAATCTTTTGAGGGTGTGGAATCAAATTGAAAATTCGATCTTCCTTTTCTCGATTTCGAAAATTTGAATACAACAATTTTGGATTTTGAACACGATACATGTAATGAAGTTATTGATAATCCAACAAAGGAAGATGAATTTAATGAACACGAATTCTATTGACTTTTTGAAGTTGAGTTGTTAATTTCCAAAGGGGAAGATTTAAATCACCATTTTAATTTTGAATTCAATAATTTTGCAGAAGTTTTCAACAATAAATTTCAATTTCAATTTGGTGATAATAAATCTGAATTTCAATCAATTATTCTATCAACCTCGAAAATCATCGAAAATAAAACAACTCGTACGGTTTTTAATAAAACGACATTCGTTTTTCCAAATCAACATTCAACTTCGAAATCTTTTACGATTTGGTTTTCCGAGCTTAAGCTGTGTCTCGCATACCTCACGAGACAAATGAATCGGTCTTTGGAAGACCGTTTCATTTACTTTTTAACGATATACTTTCTGATCTCATGTAAATACCGTTCATTTTCATATAAATAAAGGCCATTTTTATTTTTATTTCTCTCCTTTCACTTGGGTTGACTATGGGGACACAGTCAAAATCAAGTGTGGGGGGAGACTCATCTTCATTTTTAATTTTTCATGGTTTATTTATTTTTATTTTTATTTTTCTTTCCAAAATTTAAAAAAAATCTCAAAAACAAAAGACAAATTTTTTTAAGCATTTTGATTTATTTTTAAAAGAAACACTATAAGATAAATATATGGTTTTGGTTAAATAAATTGAAAATTTTGAAATTTTATTTTCTTAACAAAAATAAAAATGAAGTTTGATTACAAATAACAATGGTTTAACTATTATATAGGTAGATTCATACGTGTTAATTATGAAATACATCCTAATTGAAAATCTTTGTTTTAAAAAGTGGTTGATTTAATGTAAAGATATAACATTTTTTTTGTCTTCTAAGTTAAATGGTGCTAAGATGATTTTGCAAAACTCTCTCTACAAAACAAAAACAAAAAAATAAAAACAAAAACAATATTTTTTTGTATATATGTATATTTTTAATAAACACCTAGAGTCATATGTTCACACTCGTGTGTTCACTCGCCATGCTCTGTACCCTTCTCACGTAAGCCCGAAAGGTAGTGCATGATCAGTATATCTGGCCTCAGTTTATCTGAGTTAGGTGTGTCTATATAAAATTTATTTTACTAATAACGCCTACAGTCAATAAGTGTTCACACTTGTGTGTTCATTCGCCACGATCTGTATTCCCCTCACATCAGTCCGCAAAGCAGTGCATGGGTAATATATCTGGTCTCAGTTTACCTGAGTTAGGCATATAAATATTGTAAATATCAATGAAATTTTCAAAAATACAAGAGAGAGTAAGCAATTGAAATCCTAGCAATATTTTTTAACTTATTAGATTTGACTTGTTATTGAAAAGAAATGAATATACCACTTTGATAAACTTTGATAATCAACTAAGAATCTATTACATAGTTACACTTTGTTATCAACTGAAACAACGAGTTAAACTATTGTCTATTGTCATGATAACTTGATTTTTGTTGGAAATTTTAACGAGTAAATGACGTAAATTTTCAAGATAAGGACCGAAAACTATATTTAACTTATTTGTGTCAATTTAAAAGTAAATCGCTCATTGTAAATATTTTCATTCATCCCATTGTAAATAAATCTTGCACTCTGTAAATATTTTCACTTTGCATTTGGATTTTGTGGGTAGTATCCACTGAAAACCCTCACGAGACAACACTCGTCCTACTAGGGACACCCAGAGGTTTAATGGCTTGTTGCATACGCTCAATGCAATTGTGCTCCCTACGAAAATGGGTTTATCTTAGTTTTTTTTTCCTTTATTCGGGGACGAATAAAAAGATAAATGTGGGGGTATTTGATGTGCACGTAAATGTGCATATTTTTACCACCATATTTATTCTATTTAAATTAAATAAATGATAATATTGGTTATTTTAACTTGTTTTAACCAAAATCCATATTAATTTCAAATTGTCACATATCCATCTTCATATAGGGGCAAAACAGTCATTTGTGTGCATATATTTCTTTGGGAAAAATTAATTGGAAATTTATATATATTTGTGTAGGAATTTGATCTCAAATAGGAGTGGTTTCATGAAGACACATGCATGCACAAAATGAATACAAAGGAATGAAGATGGAAATAATTCAAAGTGAAGAACATGGAGGACCCCAACTACCCACCTACCTTAATATACAAATTAGAGGCTAATGCACATGCTTATGGAATTAATGGCTTCATGTACACTTAAATGATGATTAGTAGAAGCTAATGATTACTTGGCCTCCACAATTTCTCAAGGGTATTTTGGGCATTCCCCAAAAATATGAATTAGGGTTTAACACATGTATAAATACCCCTTATGTGTGACGCCCCACCTCTATACCCACGCTAACCAAGAACACTACGGTGTAGTGCTGTCAATTAGCACGGAGAATAAGGCTGTTGAGGAGCGACCATCCGTGTAACTTCTTTGTGCGAGCACCGATATGTCAGATAGTATAGAATGCATATCATTTAAGGAGGAAATCCGACATACCGATACAAACTCAAAGCTATCACACGGTGGCTATATATAATCTTCGGAAACAAATATAGAAATAAACGTAACACAAATCAGTCACAGACAATTCATATCACAAAGGCGGAAATAGATATGAATATATAACACGCATGAAAGTGTTCATTAGAGTAGTGGTCAAGTAAGATCCACGATAATACAAAAGAATAGCAACATGTGCTATACAAAAGAATAAGTACACAATATAGAGTCTATATCTCAAATGCGTACAACCAAAAACTACTAATCTAAGTAGTGCCAAAAGTCAGAGTAGCAAATCCCGGGAGGAAGTCAAGCAGAAGCACCTGTAACATCTCGGTCTGACCCGAGTATTATTTAAGAAAATAATAATCGGATCAGTCTAACTATAAATATCAGATGACATGATATAAAATAATAGATATGGCATAAACATAGAATACCCATATTGACATACTACTATAAGTATGAAAATGATGATCAACAGGAGATCAACCGATGAGAAATGATCAATATCACAAGAATCTTCTCAAAGATCCAAAGAGGGCATCATACCCTAAACTTGTACTCATAACAAGTCAATGACATAAAAATCCAGAAATCAAAACAAGAAATCCAGAAATCATAAAAAGAGAAAGAGGCCTATCACATGACGGTCCGAAGACCATGGGGAGCTACCCCATATGTGTGAGTCGGAATCACACTGATTGAGGCCTAGGCTAACCAAAAAGCAGAAAGGTATGTGTGAATGGAATCACACAAGTGGTGTCTAGCCTACCCTCGCAAACAAAAAAAATATGTGTGAGTCGGAATCACACTACTGCGGCCTAGACTAACCTTGCGGACAAAGAGATGTGTGTGAGTCGGAATCACACTATTGCGGTCTAGTCTTACCTTGCAAACAAAGAGACATCGCACAATTGCTAGTCTAAATCATAAAATGATCATCATGATCAGCGAGAAGTGTCAATCACACCAAGCTAGTAAATATATGAGTTTAGCTTCATGTCCCATAACCACTTGCTTAACTTAAATATTTACGAACAAGCTGTAAATCTTCACTAGGAAATTGTCACGAAAAGGGTTCAATCGAACAAGTCCAAGAGCTAACCGACGAAGTGAACGCAAGCGTTTCATACCACCCGTTTTACTAAGTCGTTTAAGTCGATTTCTCGTTCGAGTGAAGTAAAGGCTTGTATATACTAGTAGATTGAAAATCGGTTTGAGAAAACGAACTTTTGATATTTAAAATAGTGTTGAAATCGCTTTGATGAAAGAGTTTTGATATTTACTATTAGTATTGAAACCTTCATATATCTTTAAAGTGACAAGTCATAAAACGATTGTAGAACAAATCAATTCAGGTTCGAAGACGTGAGTAAAGTCCAAAGAAGTCAATCCCAAAACCATCAAAGTAGAATTTCTGATAAATGTTTTTCAGAAGAGATTGCCTACGCAGAGTAATACGGGGTTCGACCTAGTGAAGGCAAGCGGTCTCGAGAAGCCAAACGACCTAAGGGAAGAATGCCACGCGAGCTAGCAGAAGAACAGGTCAAACGACCAAGTACTAACTCGCGAACGACTTACGACTTAAGGAAGGAATGCCACACGACCTAGCAGATAACAGGTCATTCGACCTAAGGGTAAGGTCGGTGGCGACCTACGACTTAACAAAGTCGAGCAACCTACGACTTAACGAAGTCAAGCGACCTACGACTTAGGGTCAAGCGACCTAAGAGAAGCAGCGGGAATGTTAGGTCTGAGACGACCTACGACTTAAGGTCATACGACCTAACAGTTGCGAGCTGGCGGAGTTGGCATGGCCGAGCGACTTAAGAGGAGCAGCGACCTACGACTTAACGATTTAAAGCCAACAACCTAGGACTTAAGAGTCATACGACCTAGGACTTAAGGGAGGCAAGAGACTTACGACTTAAGGGAGGCAAGCGACTTACGACTTAAGGGATAGGGTCATACGACCTAAGTCTTGAACGACTTAACGACTTAAGCCTTTAACGACTTAACGACTTAAGCCTTTAACGACTTAACGACTTAAGCCAGGGCGAGCGAGCTAACTGCAAAACGACCTACGACTTAAGGCCTTTAACTCCTGAACGACTTATGCCTTAAGCCTCTATTCGAGCTACGAGCTAAGGCTGGAACGACCTAACTGGGTTCGCGACCTAACAAGGTGCGACCTAAGGTCTTGCGACCTAATGGAAAAAGGTCTTCGACCTAACAGTTAAAAGGTCTTACGACCTAGAGGAGAACAAGACCATGCGACCTAAAGTGCCACGCGACTTAGAGGTGAACGACCTAACGAGGTCCAGGGGAAGCGACCTAAAATGCTTCGACTTAAAGGTGCACGACCTAAGGTCTTACGACCTAACGACTTGACTAGGCACGCGACCTAACGACTTAACTAGGCACGCGACCTAACGACTTAACTGGGCATGCGACCTAACGAGTTAGCAAGGCACGCGACCTAACGACTTAAGCTTTGAACGACTCAAGGAGTTAACTCGCGAACGACCTAACACTTAACTCGTAAACGACTCAGGCCAGGCGAACAGAAATGCACGCGCGCGACTTAAGCCCTTAACTCGTGAACGACTCACGACTTAGGCTTAACTCGTGGACGACTCAGCGAAGGCCAGAAACGACTTAAGGCCAGAAAAATCACCAAAACGCTGAAAATTGAAGTTTTTCGCCAATCCAATCCAAACCAAATGCAAATGTTGATGCAAATACAATAGGGGATCATTCCCAACAGTCCAAGATAGATATAGGCAAGATGTGAGATCAAAAATCTCACCTTTTCACGGAATTTGATGAAGATGAAGCTTGGGGCAAAGCAAAGATCAACCACAAGCTTGAATCAATGTCTTCACTTTGAATTTGGAGTTAGATGTTGAATTTGCTAAAGAACTTGAGCTTGGAATTTTAATTTCCTATTCCCTCCACCATTTTTGCTAAAGCTTCTAAGTTGATGAAGTGATGAAGAGAAGGAAGGGGTTGGGCTGAGTTAGAAGAGGTGCAGCCCAAACCAAAAGCCCAACACAAAAAGTGACGAAAATTTCACTATCTCCAAACATATCGAAGTTTACACTCAAAAAGATCGCAAACGTCATTTTGAACTCAATGGGGGTGGTCTCGAGTCCTAATTTGACCGTATGCAAAAAGTAGCTTTTCGGACTAACATCCGACTAACAATAAAATATTTAAATATAAAATCGATAAATATGCGGGTTGTTACAGACTCCCCTCCTTAAAGAAATTGCGTCCTCGCAATAAGTAAGATGGAAATAAAAGAGTAACAACCATAAGAGCATATCAATACCAAAGAAAATTTGAAATGAGAAGTTCACCAAAAAGAGCATGAAAGAGAAAACCCGGACGAGTTCGCTCGATGAATTCTCTAGATTTCCCAAGAGAAATCCTTGGGATTTGAGAACCATAGAACTTTCACAAGAAGAACATCTTTATTTCGAAGGCGCTGAACCTCCGAAGCATTGATGCGAATAAAATGTTGCTCAAAAGTCAAACAGGTGAAAATTCAATTTCCACACTAACACCGGGCTCAAGAATAAAATTGGAATCCCTAAGGCATTTCCGTAGTTGGAAGACGTGGAAAACGTCATGAATAACAGAAAATTGAGCCGGTGGAACGGCGTAGCACAAAAATCGATATGCCTAAGGAACTGGAAACCCGAACAACTCTGAACACCGACGTAGTACAAAAACGGTACGTCCAATGAATCGAAGGCCATAAAAGAACATCGGACGCAAGTCCATAAAGGAAATGAGATAAAACTTCATAAAAATGAAGTATGTCAAAACGTCCGATGAACTTGATAAAAAGATTATTCCTTTCGGACATCATCAAAGAATCAACCACTTGTTGCATACAAATAATCGTATTGGCAACACGATTTCCCTTCCGGGAATAAAAGGAATATCAAAATCATAAGATGCAAGAAACTCAAGCCAATATTAAGTTCCTTATGAGAAAATAAGTATTCCAAAGATTTATGATTAAGGTAGAGAACAAATTTCTCACCCAAAAATAGTGATGCCAAATTTTCAAAAGGAAAAACAATAACCGCGAGCACTAGATCATGAGTGGCATACCTTGTCTCGATAGGCTATAACTATTTAGAAGCAAAAGAAAAAGAACGACATCCAAACCAATACAATTAGCATTGGTACAAAAGATAAAGTCTTGGTTCCCATCGGGAATCACAAGAATAAAAGTAGCGGAAAAGAATTCTTTCAAATAATCTTTCTAGAGAAATTTACATTTTACTGTGTCTGATTGTCTCATCAAAGCGTTTAGGAAATTCCTATCGATAACGTTGATCAAGCGCATCGACCAAAATTCTTAAAGCACTCAATGGGCAATACAATCACAAAGTCACCTTTTATATGATAAACATGTTTTCTTAAAAAAACCTTTAAGAATATTCTTTGCTTGTTTAAGAGCAAAGTCAAATTGTACTTATAAATAAATCTTATGAAAAAGATTTGCAAAATTTTAAATTGCAGTTTTCATCCAAAATCAATATATACAAGAATGGAGTCATCGAGATATTCATAGAATACTCGATTCATAAAATGGATGAAATAAGCTAGACAAACTGAATGACATAATAAGTCATTCACAAGAAGCATAACGAGTGCGGAATGCGGTAAGTGGAATGCTAACTTCCGCAACTCGTAGCAAATGAAAATCGGTGGCAAGGTCGAGCTAAACGGACCTTAAATCCACACAAAAGATTGCTTAGGTGATAATCCTAAAACAAACTCAAAAATACCGGAAAATTCTCAAACTACATGAATGAGAGAAATAACACTTCCTCATCATGTGAGCTTAAAGAATAAAATGATGCCATCAAATTGGAATCAAAATTACAAAGGAAAACAGAAATCTGCTTAACAGATTGAAAATGTCGAAGATGAATAGTCCACACGGGACAAGGGATGTGGCTTCATAATAATTAAGCCAATCCTGACAAAAGTCAATTCCGAGGCACAAGTAAAAATTGGCTCGGAAAGAAAAATCACGTAAAATAATTTTGACATAAAATAAAAAGCAAATTGAGTGTTGCGGATCCACCAACCGGATTCGCAATCCTCAAAGAAGTCAACAAGCCCAAAAATGTTTAAAGAAAAAGGAATCAGCAAGTTCTTTTGGTATAAAAATAATGAGATGAAACCCATATCAAAAAGAGCTCGAATAAGATAATCACAAAATAGATATTATCAAGGTTAGAATGGATACCTTGACCAAGAGAAGTGTCACAAGGGGCTTGAACAACATTTAGCTTTCCCTCTCTCTTGTTCGGAAGTTTGAGACAGGTAGATAAGTAATGACCCGAGCCTTTGCAATAGCGGCAATAAAGAGGTTTTGGGCACTTAATTACATAGTGGTCTGTGGAACCACAATTGTAGCATTGCTTACGACTAGCGGTAGGAGTCTCAACTACCGGAATTTCTTGTTCCACCCTCCTCTTGCTTAGAAGCATGGGGCAGACAGAAATATGATGACTTGAATTTTTGCAATAACGACAAAAGAGTGGTTCCGGACACTCCTTTGCGTAGTGGTACTTAGATTTACAATTGTAGCATCCTCTACAAAAAGAGTTTGGAGTCTTTGCTACCAAAGTAGGTTGCTTTACCTTCTTATCGGGATAAGGGCTTTTGAACTTGATATGCCTCTTCTTGGAAATCCCAATATTACTAGCAATTCCTTTAGCAGCCTCTCCATGTTGAAGAGTGATATCCACAAGCTGATGGAAAGGAACTACAAGTTTCAGAGGTAAAACCATTTCTGGGTTCTTACCCAAAGCACAGATAAACCTTTGATTCTGAGCAAGATCCAAAAGTTGTTGGGCAGACATGAATACGCCATCCAGAGAAGGACTACTGGACTGACCAGCGCTAGGACTGCCAGAACTAACCATCTCTTCTTCTTTAAGAAAGAAAGAAAGAAGAAGAAAAAGGTTATTCTCAGAATGAATACCAAGCAATCTTGATAGATAAAACAAGGAATCATAAAAGAAAATAGGATGAATCGGTACGAAGACTCGAATTAATCCTAAGGTACAACTCCTAAGAAGGACTTAGGACGATGATCCTTGTTAAGTTATTCTACGTTGTTCCGAAGTTTGGCTCTGATACCAAGCTGTGACGCCCCACCTCTATACCCACGCTAACCAAGAACACTACGGTGTAGTGCTGTCAATTAGCACGGAGAATAAGGCTGTTGAGGAGCGACCATCCGTGTAACTTCTTTGTGCGAGCACCGATATGTCAGATAGTATAGAATGCATATCATTTAAGGAGGAAATCCGACATACCGATACAAACTCAAAGCTATCACACGGTGGCTATATATAATCTTCGGAAACAAATATAGAAATAAACGTAACACAAATCAGTCACAGACAATTCATATCACAAAGGCGGAAATAGATATGAATATATAACACGCATGAAAGTGTTCATTAGAGTAGTGGTCAAGTAAGATCCACGATAATACAAAAGAATAGCAACATGTGCTATACAAAAGAATAAGTACACAATATAGAGTCTATATCTCAAATGCGTACAACCAAAAACTACTAATCTAAGTAGTGCCAAAAGTCAGAGTAGCAAATCCCGGGAGGAAGTCAAGCAGAAGCACCTGTAACATCTCGGTCTGACCCGAGTATTATTTAAGAAAATAATAATCGGATCAGTCTAACTATAAATATCAGATGACATGATATAAAATAATAGATATGGCATAAACATAGAATACCCATATTGACATACTACTATAAGTATGAAAATGATGATCAACAGGAGATCAACCGATGAGAAATGATCAATATCACAAGAATCTTCTCAAAGATCCAAAGAGGGCATCATACCCTAAACTTGTACTCATAACAAGTCAATGACATAAAAATCCAGAAATCAAAACAAGAAATCCAGAAATCATAAAAAGAGAAAGAGGCCTATCACATGACGGTCCGAAGACCATGGGGAGCTACCCCATATGTGTGAGTCGGAATCACACTGATTGAGGCCTAGGCTAACCAAAAAGCAGAAAGGTATGTGTGAATGGAATCACACAAGTGGTGTCTAGCCTACCCTCGCAAACAAAAAAAATATGTGTGAGTCGGAATCACACTACTGCGGCCTAGACTAACCTTGCGGACAAAGAGATGTGTGTGAGTCGGAATCACACTATTGCGGTCTAGTCTTACCTTGCAAACAAAGAGACATCGCACAATTGCTAGTCTAAATCATAAAATGATCATCATGATCAGCGAGAAGTGTCAATCACACCAAGCTAGTAAATATATGAGTTTAGCTTCATGTCCCATAACCACTTGCTTAACTTAAATATTTACGAACAAGCTGTAAATCTTCACTAGGAAATTGTCACGAAAAGGGTTCAATCGAACAAGTCCAAGAGCTAACCGACGAAGTGAACGCAAGCGTTTCATACCACCCGTTTTACTAAGTCGTTTAAGTCGATTTCTCGTTCGAGTGAAGTAAAGGCTTGTATATACTAGTAGATTGAAAATCGGTTTGAGAAAACGAACTTTTGATATTTAAAATAGTGTTGAAATCGCTTTGATGAAAGAGTTTTGATATTTACTATTAGTATTGAAACCTTCATATATCTTTAAAGTGACAAGTCATAAAACGATTGTAGAACAAATCAATTCAGGTTCGAAGACGTGAGTAAAGTCCAAAGAAGTCAATCCCAAAACCATCAAAGTAGAATTTCTGATAAATGTTTTTCAGAAGAGATTGCCTACGCAGAGTAATACGGGGTTCGACCTAGTGAAGGCAAGCGGTCTCGAGAAGCCAAACGACCTAAGGGAAGAATGCCACGCGAGCTAGCAGAAGAACAGGTCAAACGACCAAGTACTAACTCGCGAACGACTTACGACTTAAGGAAGGAATGCCACACGACCTAGCAGATAACAGGTCATTCGACCTAAGGGTAAGGTCGGTGGCGACCTACGACTTAACAAAGTCGAGCAACCTACGACTTAACGAAGTCAAGCGACCTACGACTTAGGGTCAAGCGACCTAAGAGAAGCAGCGGGAATGTTAGGTCTGAGACGACCTACGACTTAAGGTCATACGACCTAACAGTTGCGAGCTGGCGGAGTTGGCATGGCCGAGCGACTTAAGAGGAGCAGCGACCTACGACTTAACGATTTAAAGCCAACAACCTAGGACTTAAGAGTCATACGACCTAGGACTTAAGGGAGGCAAGAGACTTACGACTTAAGGGAGGCAAGCGACTTACGACTTAAGGGATAGGGTCATACGACCTAAGTCTTGAACGACTTAACGACTTAAGCCTTTAACGACTTAACGACTTAAGCCTTTAACGACTTAACGACTTAAGCCAGGGCGAGCGAGCTAACTGCAAAACGACCTACGACTTAAGGCCTTTAACTCCTGAACGACTTATGCCTTAAGCCTCTATTCGAGCTACGAGCTAAGGCTGGAACGACCTAACTGGGTTCGCGACCTAACAAGGTGCGACCTAAGGTCTTGCGACCTAATGGAAAAAGGTCTTCGACCTAACAGTTAAAAGGTCTTACGACCTAGAGGAGAACAAGACCATGCGACCTAAAGTGCCACGCGACTTAGAGGTGAACGACCTAACGAGGTCCAGGGGAAGCGACCTAAAATGCTTCGACTTAAAGGTGCACGACCTAAGGTCTTACAACCTAACGACTTGACTAGGCACGCGACCTAACGACTTAACTAGGCACGCGACCTAACGACTTAACTGGGCATGCGACCTAACGAGTTAGCAAGGCACGCGACCTAACGACTTAAGCTTTGAACGACTCAAGGAGTTAACTCGCGAACGACCTAACACTTAACTCGTAAACGACTCAGGCCAGGCGAACAGAAATGCACGCGCGCCACTTAAGCCCTTAACTCGTGAACGACTCACGACTTAGGCTTAACTCGTGGACGACTCAGCGAAGGCCAGAAACGACTTAAGGCCAGAAAAATCACCAAAACGCTGAAAATTGAAGTTTTTCGCCAATCCAATCCAAACCAAATGCAAATGTTGATGCAAATACAATAGGGGATCATTCCCAACAGTCCAAGATAGATATAGGCAAGATGTGAGATCAAAAATCTCACCTTTTCACGGAATTTGATGAAGATGAAGCTTGGGGCAAAGCAAAGATCAACCACAAGCTTGAATCAATGTCTTCACTTTGAATTTGGAGTTAGATGTTGAATTTGCTAAAGAACTTGAGCTTGGAATTTTAATTTCTTATTCCCTCCACCATTTTTGCTAAAGCTTCTAAGTTGATGAAGTGATGAAGAGAAGGAAGGGGTTGGGCTGAGTTAGAAGAGGTGCAGCCCAAACCAAAAGCCCAACACAAAAAGTGACGAAAATTTCACTATCTCCAAACATATCGAAGTTTACACTCAAAAAGATCGCAAACGTCATTTTGAACTCAATGGGGGTGGTCTCGAGTCCTAATTTGACCGTATGCAAAAAGTAGCTTTTCGGACTAACATCCGACTAACAATAAAATATTTAAATATAAAATCGATAAATATGCGGGTTGTTACATTATGTTTCATGTAACCCTCTTCCTTAGTTTCTCTTTAGTTTAATTAGGCTCAAAAATAAATCAAGTTCTCTTCTTTCTTTTCATGGCTACTTAACTATTTCTTTTATGTAATCTTTTCTTTTTGCAATTTTCAATACATGCTCTTTTCTTCTTTTTTTTTATTTCCTTTCGTATTAGTAGTGTAGATTTGTTTATTTATGCAAGTAGTGTAGATTTTCTTTTGTGCAATTAGAATAGTTCTCTTTTCCATTAGCTTTCATTTTCCTTTCTCTTTGCTTTCATGTTGCTAGCTACATTTGTTAATTAAATGACAAATATAAGAGGCTAAACCCCTTCAATTTAGGGGTAATGAAGCTCTCTAATTATGTAGCTTCAACTAGTTATTAATTCATGCTCTCTTTTTGTGCTTAGTAAGAATGATTGAAGTGGTTTAATTGTTGTTTTTGCTTTGAATTTGATAGCCTATATTGTTGACACCAAATAGGCTATGCTTAAACAATCACTAACACTAATTGCCTCTTCATCAAAATATGATTGTTGAAAAAGAAAGTGATTTGAAATTAAAATTTGATGGTCTATATTTCTAATCAATAGTTAATAGGCCATACTTAAAATAGATTTCATTTTCATTTTCATTATCAAGTTTCATGAAAGTTAGTAAGTGTTTTAAAGGGTGTGTTAGAGTTTGATGGTTTATGTTGGCTAATCAATAGCACAAATATGCCATACTTATGATCAGCACATCAATTAAAGCACTAATGACCATAAAAGAGAGATCATGATTTCATATGTGTTGAACTACATGATCTAGAGAGTGGATTTATTCTCTAAATTATCACTTAACTCTTATATTTGCTTCTCTTTTTCTTTTAGCTAGTTAGTTAATTCTCTAATTCTCTAACTTAACTTTCACTTTAAATTGGTATAATTTGATTGAATGGAATTTTTAAAATCATCAATTCCCTGTGGATCGACCCGTATTCGCCACGTACTACAAGTGTATGTCGTGCGCTTGCGGTTATATTTTAATTTGAAAATTTTCAACAAATTTCTAAACTGATGGAACATTTGCCATTAAACAACATACTTGTTATTTTCTTATATAATAATTTTAAAGGATAAACCATTTTAAAATAATTTTTGTATAAGGTTATATTTTGATATAAAAAGAAATATTTTTTTGGAAATTATTATAGTGATTGGTTGTTATTATTATAGTAATCAAGTAAGATTATAAAATTTGAGTGGTTATACATATATATAACCAAATAAAGAAATTAGATAAGAATGAGTTATACAAATGGGTTAAGCTAAAAATAAATTCAAACCAAAATTTAAATCCCAGAGATTTTCGAAAATGTTTTCTAAGGTGTTTGAAATGAAATAATTTTACCCCGATTATATTTTTATATATAAAGAAATAATTTTTTAGAAAATTATTATGGAATATATGGTGTGTTTGGTTTCTAGGTATGGTAATATTGATTATTATCATAAACCGGTAGTTGTGCCTTAATAAAAGATGTTTATTATAACATAAACAATGATAAAATATTTTGAAATGTTTTAAGGAAGTGAAATTATATAAGCATAATTCATAAATATGGCTTATAAATTAAAATGGATTTATATTGAGAAGTTTTGAATCTAAGTTTCGGAAATTTTGAAATGTGTTTCAAAGTGTTTGAAGAAATAAAAAATAATATTATTTATAAATATTTCTGAATGAAATTGTTTTAAATGGATTTTGGAAGTGATGAAGCACTGAACTTACTATAGTCGCTGGAAAATAACTCTAGTGATGACGATGGCATCATTAGTGTTCATTTTCGAGTTTCTAGGTGACAGATTGCTTCCGCAATCATTTGATATGGAAATGTTTGTTTTGAAAACAAGGCTTGTTTTGGAAATTTCGAAGGAATTTGTTTTGGATAAAAACCAAGGTTGGTTTAAAATTTAAAAGTGTGATTTGATATACAAATGGGATATATATGTATGCATATACATATATATATATATGATTTCAAGGTGATTTGAAATAAATACCGGGCGTTTTAATTCTGGGATTCCCATTGAAATGAGGAGTAGAACCACAGGAAAATAAGTTTTTGAACTTATAAATAGAGAATGATGTCAATAAGAAAGTAAGTGTGGAAATTGAATTTTTGGAATGTAAAAATTTAAATTGATTAAGTTTGAATGGATTGAACGAATTGGAAATTTACTCAGGCTGAGTTAAATAAGTTTTGAACTTATAACCTAAAATTGTAAATTTCAAGATAAAATTAACTTATGAAATTTAAATAAATTAAATTGTAAAAGGGAAGGTATAGATTTGATAAAAAGGGTGAAAAAGGAAGGAGTTATGTATGAAGGGTTTCAAAATGATTTTTGAAATAAAACGGGTTTTGAATTTTGGAAATTTTTAATGAACCAAATTATCAAATTAGTGGATTGAATTTTCAAAATTTAACCTTGGATATTGAAATATAACTTATGATAAGTAAATAAGGAAGTCGAAGGAAATTAAATTTATTTTGTAAAGAATTAAAAAGGAATAGATGTGAACTTGGGTCATAAATAGAATTCGACTTAAAGGCTAGCAACTAAATAAGTTTTGAATGTGTTAATGAAATGATATTGATGGTGAATCAAGACGAATAGATGGAAATGAACCAATTGGATAAATTAATTAGTGAATTGAATATTGAAATGGAGTTGGAGCCAAATGAAATTGAATTATAATAACTCCATGAAATTAATATAGAATTAGGTTGTGGAAATCCAGTCGACGATATTTGAAAATGGATTGGTGGAACGAACTAAATCGATAAAATTGGTGGATGAATGGATGTAATTTTTTAACTTACTAGTTGTTGTAGTCTATCGAAGTCGTAATTTTTTTTAAGAAATATGATCTTACATAAAATCACTATTTATATTGATTTGAACGTAAATTTATAATTACTTAAACACTAATGTGGAAATTTATTAAAATGAAGATTGAATAGGCACTATTACTGAAATCTACTTCATAAGATGTAAGAAATGTTACAAATAACTTTGTAAGGTAATCGAACTTGGAAATTTTGTTTTGGCATTAATGAGATTATATATGTTAGTTATATATGCAAACTCCCCTTGTTGAATTCATAACCAGAAGGAAATGTTCTTTGAAAGGTAATTGAAAATACTAATGGAGATCTTATGGGTATATGAGAATGAAATTGAAAATAGTTCTGGAACCTATTGATTTTTAAAGACCTTTGATTTTGGCAATTAGTCGGTTTTGGAAATTGGATAAAACAAATTCAAAAACTATCGATTTTATATAGATAAAATTTATATGTGATACATATGAAGTGTATGATTTGAAAGGTATTATGTTTATAGTATGATATGTTTTGAAACTAAAGGTATAGAAAGGCACCCACCACGAAAGTTGAAAATTTGGAGTAGGAGATCCACTGGGTTGATCTACCTTAGAATCCACAAGGTGGGTTCAATTAGAATTTGGATCCTATAGGACGTCCGGACAAAAACTCATGAGTTCCTGGTGATCATTTGTTTGCATAGCGTAAATAGAGGGGTATTATACCTATAGTTACGTATGATTTTGCTGTGATAGCAACGCAACCTTTGTGTAGCTGCAATCTATCGTGATTCCATAGCATAATTCGGGAGGCAGAGATTGCCTACAGTCTACGTTTTGTTTCAATGGGATAGTGACGCAACCTTTGTGTAGCTGCGATCTATGTGGTTTTGTTTTGATAGTGTAATTCGAGGGACAGAGATTGCCTACAGACCACTTACCGTTTCGCTGGGACAGCGACGCAACCATTGTGTAGCTGCGGTCTATCGTGTTCCCATGGCGTAAATCGAGTGGTGTTGATGCCTACAGTTTACTTATGATTTCACCGGGATGGCGACACAATCATCGTGTTAACCGCGATCCATGGTGGTAAAGAAGGTGTGACGACCCGGCTTTCCACTCCCGGAAAATCGCGTCGACAGTAAGAAAGAAAGGGGTGAGAAGTAGAAAAGAAAAGAAGAGAAAGAAAACAAACACAAATACTCACAGCGGAAACGGAATAAAATATAATATATCACATAACTATTACATAGTATCATATACATCATCTATCAGAGTTACATAGATTACACATCACATACTAGACAGTTATAAACATCTGTCTAGTTATTACATCTCAACACAATACAGATCAATACAAAGATCAACACAGCGGAAAACTACTATCTATATCTACAACGCCGAAGCCTCCTGCTCCATTGCTCCTCCAGATTACTCGTCAAAGCTAAACCTGAATCCCTTGGCTACTCGTAAAAATTTGAGTACCCAAGAGTTTATAAAACAGAAATAAACAACTTGGGTCAGACATGGGTCTGGTGTGAGTAACAGGTTAAACTTGTTTAACTTCAAAACCTTTTGAAAGAAAAGGTATCACGTAAGACTCCCCACCAATAAATATGGGTAAGTTTTTACCTTACGCTAACCAAAACATTTGATAGGAAATTCGATTGTATTATAATAGGTCTAGGGTTTTCAAATAAATATGAAATAGCTGGAATGCTTACATCTCACATTCCAACATAGTTGGGCACAACTAAAACGTACGGCACTTATTGGAGTTTGGATTCCATCAATGGTAGGGCTACCGGGGTACCGCCCGTCACAGTACGTGGCCTAGATGACCGTACCGAGGATCACTCCCAATCCCCTGCAACACAAGGTCGGAACATCCCTTACTGGATAATTCCCGCACAAGATACCTCACGGTTGGGATCAGCAACCGCACCACTAAGTCGAAAATAGAAAGGGACATCTAGACAGAGGTAACCTTGTCCTACTTGGGTGCTACCCACTAACCTTGCTGCACCTCCCCTGTTTTAGCCATTCCCGGTTTGTGAGGCTTGAGGTCACGATTACCTTAGAAAAGAACACATCACTTAGAATGCTCATCGTCCACCTGACGATGTTCTGAAAGCATTCAATCCATACAAGTTCGTTCCGGGTTCGAACGAAACCGAAGGCATTATCTCGTTACACTCGTTTTGGAATCACCCTCAGAGTTAACGACAATAACCCTTGCACTCTGAATCTTCATCTTCACTTGATTCACGACCTATCATTAATTTGGATCGATGTGGTATTCGGGTCTCCAGACCTGGAAATCCGGTATACGGAAACCCGATCCCGGTCTCATCGAAATCCAAAGCGTATCTTTTAAGGCCAAGTTGTTTTAAAGTTAAAACAATTCAATTCAATTATCTTTATACACATAGAAGGATAATTCACAATAGATAATCAACATTATCAGATAATCCATATTATCATCACAATTCAACTAAACATCCATATCACACAGCATATATCTCATCAGAGATATCAATCAATGCAAAGCATTCAATATTATCATCCATTCTTAAGTAATGATTTATACCATTTCTAATTAATTTAAAATGAATTAAATTAATTACTTCATTTTATAAATCCTTCTTACTTAACCATTAATTAATTACAATCAATTAATTAATTATCCTCTAATAATTCATTTCAATTAATCATCTTGATTAATTATCTTTTAATTACATCCAAGTAATTTATCTTTAATTAATTACTCAAATTAATTATCCTTAACCACTTATAGTAATTAACCTTTAATTATATCATTAATTAATTTACTAAAATTAATTAACTTAATCAACTATAATTAATTACATTAATCCTTAATTAATTACATTGATTAATTACTTCATTTATTAATTATTACTTAATTAATCAATCTTAATTACATCATTAATTATATTAATTAATGATCCTTAATTACAACTTAATTATTAATTACTTAATTAAATTAATTACATTAAGTAATTAACCTTTAATTAAACAATATTTAAATCACTCTTGATTAATCTTCAATCAGTAATTAACTACCCTTAATTACTTTCACTAACTAAATTAATTACTTCCTTAATTAATTTCTTAATTAATCCCTTGATTAATTATTCAAAGTAATTAACTCAAATTACTTCTATTAATAAAATCATTATTCAACTAATTACTTCCAGTAATTATCTTATTATTTACTCCCCTAAATAATCTTACCTTAATAATTACATTAAGTAATTATTATCAAATCACATCTTGATTATTCTAAATTAATTAAACTTAATTAATTAACTTAAACTAAATCAAATTAACTTCAATTAATTACAATAAGAAATTAATTCTTAATCACTTCCATTAAGTAATTCCATTTAAAACAAATTCTATAAATGATTATCTTCAAATTAATTAATCTAATTAATTATTAATATTAATCACATTAATTAATTATTTAATAATCCATAGTTAATGACCTTCATTAACAATTATTTAATTACTTTTCTTAAATAATTAACTTATATTAATTATTATTAATTTCAAATTAATAAATCTTAATAACCAATTAATTAATCTCTAATTATTTAATTAATTAAGTGTTAACCATAACTTAATTAATATTTAATTACTCTATTAACTAATTTTTAACCATTAATTAATACTCTAATTTATAATCCTTAATTATAAATTAATCATCCCTAATTAATTTATCTTAATCATAAATAAATTAGTTTAAACCTTTAATTATCTATTTAATTAATCCAAATGATTAATTAATCAAATAATTTAATTATCTATTAAATCTCCTAATAAATTAAATAAACACAAGTCTTTAATTATTTTAGGATAAACTTTATTCTTATTGATAAACAAGTTATCATTTACCATTCATATTTGAAACATCCATTTCAAATCTACTTTTAAATTTCATTTTAAATTCTGTATTTAAATGAATACCAATTTATTTTTAACAAAGTTTTTAAAACCAATTTAAAATTTTTACTTATTAAAAATCTTATATTTTCTAAGAAGTTTTTAAAAGAACTTAAATCAAATTTCTTCTTAGATTTAACATTTAAACATATCTACACTTAACCCATTTAAACATTTAAATTCATAAACTAATTATCTAATATTAAAGTTTAAAACTAAACTTGTCTTCATAAATCAAACTTTGATTTACTGATTTACTATTACTTCAAAATTTAATTTAGATTTAAATTTCAAACAGACAGGTATAAAACCTGACAACACTAAAACTCTCGAGCCCACTTCTAAATCACTTCGAGTCGCAACCCTATCTTACCCGAGACACTCACGAGCAAAACCAAGGAAAACCCGAGTAGCCTCACTGTTAAAATCCCAGACTCACCAGATATCTCGATGTCACCGTGCACGTGCACCACTCTCCGACTATCGCCAGCCACCTCCAGTGATCTTCCCACATCGACAATCATCTCTGTACCATTCCACGCTCATTTGATTGTCAAAATGAAATCGAAAGCAAAAACGAGCCTGCTATCCCAAACCTGGAACAGAAAATCGAACTCCCACCAAAACCTGTCAACGGCGATTCCTCCCATCTCCGGCCACCATCACCTTTGAAACTCCAGCGACGACTTCGACAACCCATCCTCCTCTAAAAACCAAAACACCAAGTCACTCGATCAATTATATTTGTCGAATTGATCACTTCTTCTAGCCGCAGTAAAACTAGGGTTAAAAACTTCGAACACCAACCATTTCCCCCACCGTAGCCATGACCATCTACGACCAATTTTCCAGTCATCCCCATAGGCTCCTCCATCACCTCTCACAAGCCCGACCACCCTCGACCACGTGATCATCGGAAATGCTCGAAAACATGATTTCCGGACGAACCCAAATAACCCATTCAATACTACATTAAAAATTGTGAACTTGATCTTAAAAATCCTAACTTTCATCTACTATTTCAGATATATGATTGTATCAACAAATTTCTATATTTGGTTTTTAACACTTTTCAAATTCCTCTGTGATTTCTTCTTCCAGATAGTGTTTCTATCTAAATTCTTGCAAATGTCTTTAAAGCTTGGTTTAGTTTTAAACAACAACTTTGTTTAAAATACTTAAGCCTACAGAAGATTTGAGTGAGAAGAGATTTGAGTTAAAACTAAGTTTTAAATCTCTAAAATTTTAAACAGAGGTGATCACAATAGCTTATCTGAACATACTCATATGTTTCCAGAACTTTAAAACAATCATAGCAACACATTCCAGACATACACCCCAAGTCTACTTAAAACTTAAGTCATATCAATTTAAACAAAGGTATCTCATGTTTACAGTTTTCAAGGCAGAGGGTTGAAACTATGACCTGAGGTGTTTAACAACTACAGATATGCACACTTACATAATTTCACAAAGCATTTCTCAAACACATACATATAAACAAACATTCACATCCAAACACTATTTATCACAGAATTAGACATGCATCATAATTTCCTAAGTTAATTTAAGTAAAAATGTTACTCACCTTAATTGAGAGTGAACAGAGCCTTTATATTTTGAAAAAACTTGAAACAGGTTTTGTCTTTAAACTGGAATGCCTCTTTTGATTAAAACTTGAGTTGTTGGACTTTACACTTGACTAAACTACATGCATGCAGGCTTCCAGGTTGAGAGATGAAGGTAGACAGGCTTCTTGAATTGATTCCAGGGATGAAAGAACACAGGTATTTGAATTTATTCCAGAGTTGAAAAGAAAATGTTGCAGAAAATGATCTCTGGTTTAAGCATTTTATTCAGGCTGAAGAGTTGATTTGGAAATGAATCATAGGGATCTGATTTTGGTTTGAGGCATTTAGATTACTGAATTTCAGATTTTTATTAGAGAATTGTTTTGAGTTTTGGTTACTGATTTGGTTTTCAGATTTGTATTTAGAGAAAGATTTGAGTTTATCTTGTTTTGAAAAGAAAATAGAAAGAATGAAATAAAGAAGTGCAAATGTTTATATATATGTAAATTTGTGATTTTATAAAAATAAAAGAAAAATGAAAATAATAAAGACACTTGTCATTACATTGATTACTTACATTACACATGTTAAAATGGAGCCTTAGAAAAATGACATATGTCTCTTAAGTAATTATTCATATTTTTATTTATTTTAAAAGTAAATAAATGCCTTTTTCTTATTTATTAAATACTTATCTATATATATATAATTACTTTTTAAAGAAACAAAACTAATTACATTTATAAATAAAAGCTTATACAAATATTCTGAAATCCAAAACAATTTAAATATTTATTCTCTTGAATTTCAAAGCTTAAATTCAAATTTAATTAAATTAAATCCTAAGATTCAATTTAAAAAGTCAAGTTATATATATATATACATATATAACTATTTATTCAATTAAATAACAATTTCATATTCTTTAAAATCCATTCATATTAATAAAAATAATACATTATACTTATTATCTGAAATTAACATATTTGATATTTAAATAATTTATATAAGAGATTATATTATCAAGTGATTTTTTAAAAAGAAACAAAACAAGCCTTTTTGTTAACTCTTATATAATTTTAAACTTAAGTAAAAATATCTTAAGCAATTAAAGTATTTTAAAACTATAAATTTACTAATTTAAATAACTTTGAAAATTCATATTAAATTAAATCTAAATTCCCAATTTACCCAAAGCTTCTATTTACAATATATATAAATAAATATATATATTCAAATAGAAAATATCTTATTAACTTTTAAAAGATAAAATCACCAATTAATACTAATTTAATCAGATTATTAAATTAAATTCAAATCTTATTATCAAAGATCATCAATATCAATTTAATTATTTAACAGATTATTAAATTGATATTGTTAAAATTTCCGGGATATTACATTCCTTCCCCCTTAAAATAATTTCGTCCCCAAAATTTAAACAAAGGTAATTTAATAATCTTATTAAAGATTTTAAATTTTAAAACACAAGCATATATTATCATCCATATGCTAACAACCATAGCAACCAATTCATCCAATCAATCAAATCTAACTATCCAGACAAAATTCTAGATAGAATTCCTCGAGTTTCCCCAAGTATATATATACCGGGATACTCGCTCTACAACAATCTAAACTACTAAGCTATAGATCTCCTACTCATCTAGATCTACAGAACTAAACAGAATATCAGACTACAGACGAGTCTGACTCAACAACTAAACCTTCCAGAACTGCTGATTCTAAAACCAGAGATAGATCTTACACGTACCTCTCAGAGATACATAAAACTCAATGAATTCCAATTGTCCAAACTGACAATTCAATCCTGAAAACCCAATACTTATCCAAATCAGAACACAGAAGAGATCCAAACATAACTTTACTTCACAACATCAGTAGATTCCAAACTTACTTCTCCTATCCAGAGATATACTCCAAATTGCTTTCGCTGCTCAATTCTGATCTGAGGTAGAACACAAGCACAGACTGGACAACTCATTCCAGAAATAAGGTTCACTGATCCATAAATAAAACTCAGATACTTCATCAAAACTTGAGTTGCTGCACCAACTCCATCTCTAGGAAACATCCTTCAACTAGACTGAACTACCGGTACTACTCCTGGAATCCAGTCGATAAGAAAACTCAACCTTCAGATGCGGACAACTCCTGACTTCTCTGAAGACATCCATAAAAACTCTGACAACCCAAGAGAACACTCAGACAATCGCAAGTCGCTTTTGCGATCAACCCATCCTAATTCCAAACAGACTGTTCTCTCTTTACCAATCAGAACAGCTTACACTTATTTATCCAATTTATCGAAGAAATGGATCCACTCTGCTGCTTCTGAACTTCACTTCCAGAAAAACTGCTCAGCTAGAAAACTTCTTGCCATCACAGAACACTCCGAGCTGCACTGCTGACACTGATGCTCCTATCCAAAGCTCTTCGAGAAACTCGAACTCCAAACCAAAGCAGAAACATCATGCTGAACTCAGCCACAACACCGAAACATTCACACTTCCTTAATCTTGTTCCAAAGAAAACATCTTCGGGAACATCCATCGTCACTGTATCTCATCATACAGCTACTATTACCTGAGGTATCAAGGTACCATCACTCGCTTCTGTTCAACCGACAGATCCAACTTTACTCATCCAAACTTCAAAGATAAACTCCGAACCATTACAGTTTCCTTCGGAGATCGATGAAATCCTTCACCACAGCAAAGCTTACTCGAGACAGTATTGGGTTTACAGTCTCGATATATACTTCCAACCTCAAACATTCAAACTCCAACTATTGGTAATTGTGTTACACACACTACCACCTTATCTACCTTTATAACTTATATTGGAAAACCCGAACAGGTAACCCAATAAATAGGTAGAAATACATAAATATATATATTTAAAATGATATATTTTTTTTTTATATAGAAATTATTTCTGGGTAAAATTATTTCATCTACCTCTTTAAAACAATATTGTGTTCGTTGGCCTGGTTCAAGTGTTTAGAGATCCCTATCAATAACGTTAGCTACTCGTATTGACCAGAATCCATATACCACTCAACCGATCAATTAACACAATATAAAACCATTTTATATAGCTAACAAATACGCGCTCTCAAGATAGACACCACTTCAGAGCCTAGGTATTCACTCAACCTACTGCTCTGATATTCAATTAACCAAAAGCTTAGGCATTTGCTCAACCTATGCTCTGATACCACGTGTGACGACCCGGCTTTCCACTCCCGGAAAATCGCGTCGACAGTAAGAAAGAAAGGGGTGAGAAGTAGAAAAGAAAAGAAGAGAAAGAAAACAAACACAAATACTCACAGCGGAAACGGAATAAAATATAATATATCACATAACTATTACATAGTATCATATACATCATCTATCAGAGTTACATAGATTACACATCACATACTAGACAGTTATAAACATCTGTCTAGTTATTACATCTCAACACAATACAGATCAATACAAAGATCAACACAGCGGAAAACTACTATCTATATCTACAACGCCGAAGCCTCCTGCTCCATTGCTCCTCCAGATTACTCGTCAAAGCTAAACCTGAATCCCTTGGCTACTCGTAAAAATTTGAGTACCCAAGAGTTTATAAAACAGAAATAAACAACTTGGGTCAGACATGGGTCTGGTGTGAGTAACAGGTTAAACTTGTTTAACTTCAAAACCTTTTGAAAGAAAAGGTATCACGTAAGACTCCCCACCAATAAATATGGGTAAGTTTTTACCTTACGCTAACCAAAACATTTGATAGGAAATTCGATTGTATTATAATAGGTCTAGGGTTTTCAAATAAATATGAAATAGCTGGAATGCTTACATCTCACGTTCCAACATAGTTGGGCACAACTAAAACGTACGGCACTTATTGGAGTTTGGATTCCATCAATGGCAGGGCTACCGGGGTACCGCCCGTCACAGTACGTGGCCTAGATCACCGTACCGAGGATCACTCCCAATCCCCTGCAACACAAGGTCGGAACATCCCTTACTGGATAATTCCCGCACAAGATACCTCACGGTTGGGATCAGCAACCGCACCACTAAGTCGAAAATAGAAAGGGACATCTAGACAGAGGTAACCTTGTCCTACTTGGGTGCTACCCACTAACCTTGCTGCACCTCCCCTGTTTTAGCCATTCCCGGTTTGTGAGGCTTGAGGTCACGATTACCTTAGAAAAGAACACATCACTTAGAATGCTCATCGTCCACCTGACGATGTTCTGAAAGCATTCAATCCATACAAGTTCGTTCCGGGTTCGAACGAAACCGAAGGCATTATCTCGTTACACTCGTTTTGGAATCACCCTCAGAGTTAACGACAATAACCCTTGCACTCTGAATCTTCATCTTCACTTGATTCACGACCTATCGTTAATTTGGATCGATGTGGTATTCGGGTCTCCAGACCTGGAAATCCGGTATACGGAAACCCGATCCCGGTCTCATCGAAATCCAAAGCGTATCTTTTAAGGCCAAGTTGTTTTAAAGTTAAAACAATTCAATTCAATTATCTTTATACACATAGAAGGATAATTCACAATAGATAATCAACATTATCAGATAATCCATATTATCATCACAATTCAACTAAACATCCATATCACACAGCATATATCTCATCAGAGATATCAATCAATGCAAAGCATTCAATATTATCATCCATTCTTAAGTAATGATTTATACCATTTCTAATTAATTTAAAATGAATTAAATTAATTACTTCATTTTATAAATCCTTCTTACTTAACCATTAATTAATTACAATCAATTAATTAATTATCCTCTAATAATTCATTTCAATTAATCATCTTGATTAATTATCTTTTAATTACATCCAAGTAATTTATCTTTAATTAATTACTCAAATTAATTATCCTTAACCACTTATAGTAATTAACCTTTAATTATATCATTAATTAATTTACTAAAATTAATTAACTTAATCAACTATAATTAATTACATTAATCCTTAATTAATTACATTGATTAATTACTTCATTTATTAATTATTACTTAATTAATCAATCTTAATTACATCATTAATTATATTAATTAATGATCCTTAATTACAACTTAATTATTAATTACATAATTAAATTAATTACATTAAGTAATTAACCTTTAATTAAACAATATTTAAATCACTCTTGATTAATCTTCAATCAGTAATTAACTACCCTTAATTACTTTCACTAACTAAATTAATTACTTCCTTAATTAATTTCTTAATTAATCCCTTGATTATTTATTCAAAGTAATTAACTCAAATTACTTCTATTAATAAAATCATTATTCAACTAATTACTTCCAGTAATTATCTTATTATTTACTCCCCTAAATAATCTTACCTTAATAATTACATTAAGTAATTATTATCAAATCACATCTTGATTATTCTAAATTAATTAAACTTAATTAATTAACTTAAACTAAATCAAATTAACTTCAATTAATTACAATAAGAAATTAATTCTTAATCACTTCCATTAAGTAATTCCATTTAAAACAAATTCTATAAATGATTATCTTCAAATTAATTAATCTAATTAATTATTAATATTAATCACATTAATTAATTATTTAATAATCCATAGTTAATGACCTTCATTAACAATTATTTAATTACTTTTCTTAAATAATTAACTTATATTAATTATTATTAATTTCAAATTAATAAATCTTAATAACCAATTAATTAATCTCTAATTATTTAATTAATTAAGTGTTAACCATAACTTAATTAATATTTAATTACTCTATTAACTAATTTTTAACCATTAATTAATACTCTAATTTATAATCCTTAATTATAAATTAATCATCCCTAATTAATTTATCTTAATCATAAATAAATTAGTTTAAACCTTTAATTATCTATTTAATTAATCCAAATGATTAATTAATCAAATAATTTAATTATCTATTAAATCTCCTAATAAATTAAATAAACACAAGTCTTTAATTATTTTAGGATAAACTTTATTCTTATTGATAAACAAGTTATCATTTACCATTCATATTTGAAACATCCATTTCAAATCTACTTTTAAATTTCATTTTAAATTCTGTATTTAAAATGAATACCAATTTATTTTTAACAAAGTTTTTAAAACCAATTTAAAATTTTTACTTATTAAAAATCTTATATTTTCTAAGAAGTTTTTAAAAGAACTTAAATCAAATTTCTTCTTAGATTTAACATTTAAACATATCTACACTTAACCCATTTAAACATTTAAATTCATAAACTAATTATCTAATATTAAAGTTTAAAACTAAACTTGTCTTCATAAATCAAACTTTGATTTACTGATTTACTATTACTTCAAAATTTAATTTAGATTTAAATTTCAAACAGACAGTGTAACGACCCAGAATTTTTGATAATTAAAATTCGAATATTTAATTGATTTTAAATATTAATAAATGGAATTTAGAAGTCGAATAATTTATTATTCGAATATTGGATTTAATTTGGTCAATTAAATCGATAATTTAATGATTGAAATTCCAGAAATAATTGAAATATGGGTTTAATGTGCTGGAAATGATTTATAAAGTTATATTAAATCATACTGGAGTTATAGAAATATTTTAGAACTCTTAAAATTGAATTTGAAGTTAATTTGTGAAAATTGAATGTTTTAATATTTAATTATCGACTGAAAAATAGCCAATTTTCGGACAGTCTCAGAATTGAACGAGACCAGTTCCATTGGATCCGTAATAGTTAGTTATTATCGGATTTCAATTTTCGTAGCAATCGAAGTTATCGTTTGACCGTGGCAACTCGAAACGCATCGATATCGTTTTAATTTTAAATCGTCGAGTTAAAATAGTCATTTTTCAAACAGTGTCGGATTTCGACGAAACCAGTTTCATCGGATCCGTAATGTGATATTATTGTAAGATTTCAAATTTCGTAATTTTTGGATTTACCATTTGTCCGGTACAAATTAAAACGCCTCGAAATCGATTTAAATCGGTTTAATTTAAATCGATCGTTTATTGCCATATCTCACACATACGATCGAATTAGCTTTCGAAACCTGTTCCATTGTGTCCGGAACGCGGGATAAACCCCAGAAACGATAGTGACCGTGCGTAAATCGGAGTTCGGGAAATCAGGATGAATAGTGTTCGTCGTTTTCTCTATAAAAGCACTTCATTATTTTCTTTTTTTTGCAAAATTAAAACCCTAACCCTAGAAAACAAAGCCAGCCGCCACGTGATGATTTAATGGCCGAAATTTGCCTACGTTCATCCTCATTTATCTCCCAATCCGTCAGCATCCACGCAAAGTCATCAACTAACAAAAGGTAGAGGGCATTGAGATCGATATATCCAATGGTCAAGATCGTGAAAGGAGCTGTAGATTTGTCGCTAGGAGGCCGCGTTCGTGCTCGGTTCGTGCACGCTTTTCGAGAAAAGCAGGGGGCCGAGCTCTATGATACTAACGGCGAAGGTGGAGCGAGGGGTGGGCTTCGAAACGGCGTAGCCTGATCGTCGTGAAGTCAAGAAATGGTGTTGCGTTGGTTAGGGCAAAGTGGCGGCTTTGGTGGGTTTCGAACGTGAATAACCTGGAACGCGATGGAGAAGATGAAATAGGGGGGTAGCGTGATCTCCCTGTTCAAAAACGTGCGGCCCAGATTAAATATTGGGTTTGAAATAAAATGTGTAATTTATTTATTTAAAATTTATATTAAATCGTGTAATGTTTAAAAGGTTATAACTCTTTCGTACATTGTCAGAAAATTACGAAATCAGTTGCGTTGGAATCGTCTCGACGTGTACTTCGCGATGCAATTGAATTGGAGCCAATTGGAGCTAGTTTGGATTTCGGGTAAAATTAAACGCGTGTTTAATTTTATTCGAAATAAACGCTGGAACGGAATTAAAATCTCGGTGAGATCTTCTCACTCAAATCGAATGTGGAATTTTTTCAGTTATTATTGATTGATATGATTGCTATATTGGATGTGATATTAGATATTATAGGATATATCTATATATATAGCAATATATACATATTGGCATATGTATATATTGGATTGATGATTTCCCGCCTCGTATAGCGGATGAGACCCTATTGCGCCGTTAGTAAGCGGATTTTTAAAAAACCCATATACCGCGATAATTCCGTACTGGAGCGGAATTGGTATTGTGCTAACATCTTTGGATGTAGGGAAACAGGTTGGAGGGATCCAACTGGATTCCTCACTAGTAATTATTTATTTACAGATATTGTGATATATTCTGTTATCATATGATGATATATGATATTGACTGTTGTGATGGACTGATTGGTGTTGTTGCATCATCGGATTTAGTTTTGAAATGTAAAAATAACGACTTTTACTTTAAAAGGGTTTTTAAAGTGATTTTTGAAAATATACGTTTTATGGAATTTTTGAATCGATTTATAAACGTAAAATTTTAAAGTTATAAAAGTTATAATTTTTAGTGAAATATAACCGAAGTGTCGTTTTTGAAATAAAAGTCGATTTATTTATAAAATGGTTTAAGTTGGGATTTTTGAATAACTATAAATGATTTGTATAAAAAGGTTTATAAATTTGATAATTTATAAATCAAAATATTGGACTTATAAAACGTTTTTTTTATAAGTGTTAAAAAGAAGTATAAGTGAATGAAATAAATAGATTTATAACGTGAAGTTATAAAGTGAATAGATACTGTAGAATAAAGGATTTATAAGAAATTTACTTATAAATTTGACGTTTACACTTAGATGAGATATGAATAGAAATTGCTAAATGAAATGATTTTATAAGTGGAAATTGTTATAAAGTATAAATGCGATTTATAAACGTTGTTTATGAATCCGGAATCACTTATTCTTATAAGTGAATTTTTGAAGTTAATAAAATGAGACTTATTAACCGGAGTTGTTATAGAAAATAGAAAATGGAATTTATAAACGTTGTTTTATGAATTCGGAAACCAATCGATTGAATTTGATAAATTAAATATAGAAAATTATCAAAGGAGATATATTCGCGATTTTGGATAGCGAATTATTATCGAAATAAAACGTGTAGAAAATAGTGAAATGTAAATAGTAAAGTATATTCACGATTTTGGATAGTGAATATATTGTTAAGTAAAATGGATAGTTTTGGAAAAGCGATATTGTAAAATGAAGTTAATTGTTTTAAAAGAGGTTTTAAAACGTGTGAATTACCGAAATCATAGATTTCAACAATTATTGTTGAAATAGACGTTTCGAGAAATAAGGAAATGATGGACTATAACACTGTTGTTATAGTAAATGATTTTCGAAAGAAAATGTTTTATGTAGTATTGGGATTTATATATCTATCTAAATTTCGAATCCCTATACTAGTGATTTTGAGTCGTCGTAACGATGTTTTACGTAACATTCGTTTTGACTCAAATAAAATTTGTGAAAGAGAATGATTTCCTTAAAGAATGAAATATATACTTATTTTGATTTAAGTATATCGAATATTTTCTAAGTGTTGAAAATAAATGATTTGTGAAATACTTATTTTTAAATAAGTATGGAAATGCTTTTCCAATATGAAATGAACTGTTTTGAGATTTTATCTTCAAAGATAAAATGAAATGTGGAAATTGATTTGAAATTGTTTTCAAATGATTAAGTGTGGAAATTTTTATATCTAGTAAAGATATTTTTGAAGATGAAATAATTTGGAAAATTATTTGGAATCTGATGATGTTGCGCATCTTTATTGATAGTTAAATAACCGACTATCAATAATTACCTTTAGATAGGTATTTGTTGTGAATTGGATGAATTTGAATGCCACACTTATTTTTGAATAAGCGCTCACTATTCGGGTTAACCGGGAAAGGACCATGGGGTCGTATAACCCATTCTGAATATGTGATACGTCGTTATGAATTGCATTTGAAGACCGGTGTTGAAGACCGGATGTTTTTGAAAACGGAAGGATTACCGTCGAGTTACTCTACATCGGCTGATCTCCGATTTAGAGGTTTTATCACCCTTAGTGACGGGAAGTCCGGACGTGATTAGAAAATTATCCGGAAATGCAAGGGCTTCGTGAGAAGTGCCTTCGGTTCTGTTCGATCCCGGAACAGACTTGTATGGATGTGTGTCTGACGTTACAATTTGAGATATAAAGCTGATTTCTTTCAAATACATTTCTGTTGGTGGCGGAGAATTTATTCTCTTAGCTTAACACCCTTCTCTGAGACGTACGAGCTCAGAGGTTATGTAGTTGAAATTTATCAGCGATATATCCCAATTTGGTAACGTGGCATACTGAGTGTTGCTGTGAAATGATCAGTGTTTGATCATTTGTGATATGATCATTTGTTTGATCTTATATCTTTGTGATCATAGGGTGATCATTTTGTTTGACCCGAAGCAGGGCTTTTTGAGAAAGCGTAGCTTTGTGGACGAGACTTCGTCGAGCCTCACACCCCGGAAATGGTCGAAACAGGAAGGATGCGGCAAGGTTCTAGGGAGTAGCGCCCCTTAGTGTATGTCATTCCTTCTGGATAGAGGTGGTATCATGGTATGGAGCCCAGATACTTAACCTATGTGGTTGCTGCATTATTATCTATGTGGTTTGTTGGAAATCGGGGATCCTCGGGAAGATCGGTTACGATCGGGGGATGGCATACGCGTGTCAGTAGTTACCTATTTTTGCAGAGGTAACCCGGCCTTGTGTTGGCAGAGATCTAACCGTAATGTTAGGTTATTTCTCGGGTCGTCTATTCCAGGGACGTACCCATCGTGGAAAAGGAAGTTCCTTAGCCTGACCATTTGTTGGAAATCCAAACTCCAATACGCACCTTGTACGGTATTAGTTGTAGAACCTGCCATTTACGTACGGTGGTCACCACTGTTTAGATGGTAGCTATAGTAGGCATACGATACTGGTCGTATGTTGGCTAAGATTAATATTATACTTTCGAAATGATTTCTACACTATGCACTAATAATAATATCCAAAATGATTTGATTTTGCGTAGTAAGCATCTTTGACTATCATAAGAAGAAATCTCCTCCAATTCTGCGTTTGCATTGTGTGTGTGGTGGGAGGTCTTATGGTAGTTTCATTTTCCAAAAGCATTGCGAATTGACTTTAAAATTCTCTGCTGTTTATTTTTAAAGAATAACTGTTTTACGATCTCACACCAGTCACCATGACTGACTCGGAGTTTATTGTTCCCTTCTAAACTCTGGGTGCCCACCAATTTCCACACGGGCAGTCTAGAGTTATGTTATCAGGATATTCTGGATATTCTGGAGCTTTGGAAGCAAGCTGGATGACGAGACGTAGTATTTGTATTTGATAGTATTTATTCCGCTGTGTATTCTGTATGAGGACAAGTTATATAACTGTCCATTGTTGTATATTGACTCTGATGACTGATGTATGTATAAACTGATAAAATTCTTTGTTTTAAAGATTATTCATTTATCTATTATATATTGTTCCGCTGCGATATGTGAGATTCTGATATTGTTCTGTTTCTGTTGTTGTTCTGTTGTTCTTCTTTATTTCTTCTCTTTTCCTTCTATCTTCTTCTTCTTCTACCTTTTCTTTTTCTTAAAACCATAACTTTTCGGGTTTCCGGCATTCGATGGCTCAGCAGTCGATAAAGTGAGTATCGATGTTGAATTTTCGAAAGTCGAAAATTTTGGGGATGTTACATTTGGTATCAGAGCATATGGTTAAGCGACAACGCTGCTCTGTTGGGTGTTACTCATTAGAGATAGAGTCAGTAGTGCTCTAGAATGAGTTTGAGTGTAATAATAGATACGAGTGCGTATTTGTTAGTGAATATAAAATTGTTTTATATTGTGATGATTGGTTTGTTGAGTGGTATATGGATTCTGGTCGGTATTGTCCGTACAACTCTATCGATAGGGATCTCTAAACACTTGTATAGAACAATTCGGCACAATATTGTTTTAAATAGGGTAAATGAGATAATTTTGCCCAAAACTATTTTTGTATAGAAAAGAAATGTTTTTCTATGAAGTACTATTGTATATGGTTGCATGGATGTTAGGAAGTAATAATATTAAATTATTATCAATGAAATTGAATAAGAAATTGGAATCGTAACTCCAAAGTTAAGAAATAAATTCATATACAAATGAATTTAAAGAATGTAAATTATAAATGCGAATTGTAATTTGAAACGGAATTCCAGAGAAGTTTTTGGAAAGGTTTTGAAAATGATTTGAAAATTTTGGAGATTTGGAAAGTTTAAATCATTTTTGATTTGAAAATGAATTTCAAAGGGTTTGAAAAGTATTTTTGAAGAGATGAAAAGCTCTAAACTCTTTTCGGTCACTGGAAAATAATTCCGATGATGATCGCGACATCACCGGTGTTCATTTTCGGGTTTCCAAAAGAGGAATTGCTGCCAAATTGTTTTAAATGAAAGATGTTTGGAAAATTTGGGTTTTGTTTTGGAAATTCAAAAGGGTAATTTGAATTGTTTTCAAAATGGCTTTGAAATGTTGGTAAACTCTGGAATACTATATAAAAATACTTATGAAATAAGAAATAAGTTGATAACTTATACAATTTGAATTTTGGTAGAATAAATTTAACTTAAAAGAATAAAGTTAAATCAAAGTAAGTATAAGTGAATATAACTGGAATTGAAATTTGATTTGGAAATCAGATTCGAATTGGAAATGAAAGAATTAGTGAATGAGTTTCAGAATGTATAAATAAATTTGAATTCGTAAGTTAAGTAAAACTGAAATTGAAGATGAATGTGAATGTATAAATGATTGTATAAATCAAAATGTAAATAAGTTGATAACTTATAGAATATTTGAAATCTGATTGGAATGAGATTCAAATTGAAAACGAATGAATTAGGAAATGAACAAATAAAATTGCAATTGTAAGTGCAAGAGAATAAAATTGAAATGTTAAAATTCATTTTGAATTTGTAAGAAAGTAAGACTGAATTTGAATTTGATTGTGAAGGATTAAACTAAAATTAGTAAGTGAAGCTAATTGAACGAAAGAATAAACTGGAATTGAAACTGAATGTTGAAAACAAATTTGAATAAAGTGAATTGGAATTTGTAATGAATTAGTAATTGGAACAAATTTAAGATAGTGCAGTTATGAATGAAAGCTGATAAAATTCAATATTCAGAAGATAAACCGAATCCAAATAAGGTTGGAATTGTGAATTGAATTCAAATGAATTTGAAAATACAAAATTGAACGAAATTGAATATATAACTTCAATAGTGAATTAGAGATGATATAAGCAGTTATATTGAAAATTTTGTAATTGAATGTATGAAATGGTTTGAATATATGCAACTAGATATTATGGCTAGTAGGATATACAGGTATAAAGGAATTGGAATTTAATTTCGAAGATAAATTTGAATGGCTCGACAAAAGGTAAGTATTTGAATTCGAATATGAGATTTGATGACTTATTTCTCTAGCCGCTTGGCTCTTTCTTTTTCTTTTTGAAATCTGAGAGTCCGTAGGAACATTTTGTAGTCGTGCCGTATTAGCCGCGCAAAGGAGACGCTGGCGAAATTTTTCGAAAATTTCGAGTGTTAGAAAATTTTTGAGAAAATCTTGAAAGTTTAAAATTTGAATTTAAACTTGAATTTGAATTGAGAAGTTAAACAATGTTGTTTGAAACTCATGATTGAAGTTAGAAATTTAGTTGAATGATAACGAATCTTTAGTAGAAAGATTTGTTTTGATAAAATCGATAAAACTATTGGATTGTGAAAAACAGTAGACGAGTTAAGGACCTTTCTTCCTAACTTGTAATTTCGAGGACGAAATTCTTTTAAGGGGGGAAGTCTGTAACGACCCAGAATTTTTGATAATTAAAATTCGAATATTTAATTGATTTTAAATATTAATAAATGGAATTTAGAAGTCGAATAATTTATTATTCGAATATTGGATTTAATTTGGTCAATTAAATCGATAATTTAATGATTGAAATTCCAGAAATAATTGAAATATGGGTTTAATGTGCTGGAAATGATTTATAAAGTTATATTAAATCATACTGGAGTTATAGAAATATTTTAGAACTCTTAAAATTGAATTTGAAGTTAATTTGTGAAAATTGAATGTTTTAATATTTAATTATCGACTGAAAAATAGCCAATTTTCGGACAGTCTCAGAATTGAACGAGACCAGTTCCATTGGATCCGTAATAGTTAGTTATTATCGGATTTCAATTTTCGTAGCAATCGAAGTTATCGTTTGACCGTGGCAACTCGAAACGCATCGATATCGTTTTAATTTTATATCGTCGAGTTAAAATAGTCATTTTTCAAACAGTGTCGGATTTCGACGAAACCAGTTTCATCGGATCCGTAATGTGATATTATTGTAAGATTTCAAATTTCGTAATTTTTGGATTTACCATTTGTCCGGTACAAATTAAAACGCCTCGAAATCGATTTAAATCGGTTTAATTTAAATCGATCGTTTATTGCCATATCTCACACATACGATCGAATTAGCTTTCGAAACCTGTTCCATTGTGTCCGGAACGCGGGATAAACCCCAGAAACGATAGTGACCGTGCGTAAATCGGAGTTCGGGAAATCAGGATGAATAGTGTTCGTCGTTTTCTCTATAAAAGCACTTCATTATTTTCTTTTTTTTGCAAAATTAAAACCCTAACCCTAGAAAACAAAGCCAGCCGCCACGTGATGATTTAATGGCCGAAATTTGCCTACGTTCATCCTCATTTATCTCCCAATCCGTCAGCATCCACGCAAAGTCATCAACTAACAAAAGGTAGAGGGCATTGAGATCGATATATCCAATGGTCAAGATCGTGAAAGGAGCTGTAGATTTGTCGCTAGGAGGCCGCGTTCGTGCTCGGTTCGTGCACGCTTTTCGAGAAAAGCAGGGGGCCGAGCTCTATGATACTAACGGCGAAGGTGGAGCGAGGGGTGGGCTTCGAAACGGCGTAGCCTGATCGTCGTGAAGTCAAGAAATGATGTTGCGTTGGTTAGGGCAAAGTGGCGGCTTTGGTGGGTTTCGAACGTGAATAACCTGGAACGCGATGGAGAAGATGAAATAGGGGGGTAGCGTGATCTCCCTGTTCAAAAACGTGCGGCCCAGATTAAATATTGGGTTTGAAATAAAATGTGTAATTTATTTATTTAAAATTTATATTAAATCGTGTAATGTTTAAAAGGTTATAACTCTTTCGTACATTGTCAGAAAATTACGAAATCAGTTGCGTTGGAATCGTCTCGACGTGTACTTCGCGATGCAATTGAATTGGAGCCAATTGGAGCTAGTTTGGATTTCGGGTAAAATTAAACGCGTGTTTAATTTTATTCGAAATAAACGCTGGAACGGAATTAAAATCTCGGTGAGATCTTCTCACTCAAATCGAATATGGAATTTTTGCAATTATTATTGATTGATATGATTGCTATATTGGATGTGATATTAGATATTATAGGATATATCTATATATATAGCAATATATACATATTGGCATATGTATATATTGGATTGATGATTTCCCGCCTCGTATAGCGGATGAGACCCTATTGCGCCGTTAGTAAGCGGATTTTTATAAAACCCATATACCGCGATAATTCCGTACTGGAGCGGAATTGGTATTGTGCTAACATCTTTGGATGCAGGGAAACAGGTTGGAGGGATCCAACTGGATTCCTCACTAGTAATTATTTATTTACAGATATTGTGATATATTCTGTTATCATATGATGATATATGATATTGACTGTTGTGATGGACTGATTGGTGTTGTTGCATCATTGGATTTAGTTTTGAAATGTAAAAATAACGACTTTTACTTTAAAAGGGTTTTTAAAGTGATTTTTGAAAATATACGTTTTATGGAATTTTTGAATCGATTTATAAACGTAAAATTTTAAAGTTATAATTTTTAGTGAAATATAACCGAAGTGTCGTTTTTGAAATAAAAGTCGATTTATTTATAAAATGGTTTAAGTTGGGATTTTTGAATAACTATAAATGATTTGTATAAAAAGGTATATAAATTTGATAATTTATAAATCAAAATATTGGACTTATAAAACGTTTTTTTTATAAGTGTTAAAAAGAAGTATAAGTGAATGAAATAAATAGATTTATAACGTGAAGTTATAAAGTGAATAGATACTGTAGAATAAAGGATTTATAAGAAATTTACTTATAAATTTGACGTTTACACTTAGATGAGATATGAATAGAAATTGCTAAATGAAATGATTTTATAAGTGGAAATTGTTATAAAGTATAAATGCGATTTATAAAGGTTGTTTATGAATCCGGAATCACTTATTCTTATAAGTGAATTTTTGAAGTTAATAAAATGAGACTTATTAACCGGAGTTGTTATAGAAAATAGAAAATGGAATTTATAAACGTTGTTTTATGAATTCGGAAACCAATCGATTGAATTTGATAAATTAAATATAGAAAATTATCAAAGGAGATATATTCGCGATTTTGGATAGCGAATTATTATCGAAATAAAACGTGTAGAAAATAGTGAAATGTAAATAGTAAAGTATATTCACGATTTTGGATAGTGAATATATTGTTAAGTAAAATGGATAGTTTTGGAAAAGCGATATTGTAAAATGAAGTTAATTGTTTTAAAAGAGGTTTTAAAACGTGTGAATTACCGAAATCATAGATTTCAACAATTATTGTTGAAATAGACGTTTCGAGAAATAAGGAAATGATGGACTATAACACTGTTGTTATAGTAAATGATTTTCGAAAGAAAACGTTTTATGTAGTATTGGGATTTATATATCTATCTAAATTTCGAATCCCTATACTAGTGATTTTGAGTCGTCGTAACGATGTTTTACGTAACATTCGTTTTGACTCAAATAAAATTTGTGAAAGAGAATGATTTCCTTAAAGAATGAAATATATACTTATTTTGATTTAAGTATATCGAATATTTTCTAAGTGTTGAAAATAAATGATTTGTGAAATACTTATTTTTAAATAAGTATGGAAATGCTTTTCCAATATGAAATGAACTGTTTTGAGATTTTATCTTCAAAGATAAAATGAAATGTGGAAATTGATTTGAAATTGTTTTCAAATGATTAAGTGTGGAAATTTTTATATCTAGTAAAGATATTTTTGAAGATGAAATAATTTGGAAAATTATTTGGAATCTGATGATGTTGCGCATCTTTATTGATAGTTAAATAACCGACTATCAATAATTACCTTTAGATAGGTATTTGTTGTGAATTGGATGAATTTGAATGCCACACTTATTTTTGAATAAGCGCTCACTATTCGGGTTAACCGGGAAAGGACCATGGGGTCGTATAACCCATTCTGAATATGTGATACGTCGTTATGAATTGCATTTGAAGACCGGTGTTAAAGACCGGATGTTTTTGAAAACGGAAGGATTACCGTCGAGTTACTCTACATCGGCTGATCTCCGATTTAGAGGTTTTATCACCCTTAGTGACGGGAAGTCCGGACGTGATTAGAAATTATCCGGAAATGCAAGGGCTTCGTGAGAAGTGCCTTCGGTTCTGTTCGATCCCGGAACAGACTTGTATGGATGTGTGTCTGACGTTACAATTTGAGATATAAAGCTGATTTCTTTCAAATACATTTCTGTTGGTGGCGGAGAATTTATTCTCTTAGCTTAACACCCTTCTCTGAGACGTACGAGCTCAGAGGTTATGTAGTTGAAATTTATCAGCGATATATCCCAATTTGGTAACGTGGCATACTGAGTGTTGCTGTGAAATGATCAGTGTTTGATCATTTGTGATATGATCATTTGTTTGATCTTATATCTTTGTGATCATAGGTTGATCATTTTGTTTGACCCGAAGCAGGGCTTTTTGAGAAAGCGTAGCTTTGTGGACGAGACTTCGTCGAGCCTCACACCCCGGAAATGGTCGAAATAGGAAGGATGCGGCAAGGTTCTAGGGAGTAGCGCCCCTTAGTGTATGTCATTCCTTCTGGATAGAGGTGGTATCATGGTATGGAGTCCAGATACTTAACCTATGTGGTTGCTGCATTATTATCTATGTGGTTTGTTGGAAATCGGGGATCCTCGGGAAGATCGGTTACGATCGGGGGATGGCATACGCGTGTCAGTAGTTACCTATTTTTGGAGAGGTAACCCGGCCTTGTGTTGGCAGAGATCTAACCGTAATGTTAGGTTATTTCTCGGGTCGTCTATTCCAGGGACGTACCCATCGTGGAAAAGAAAGTTCCTTAGCCTGACCATTTGTTGGAAATCCAAACTCCAATACGCACCTTGTACGGTATTAGTTGTAGAACCTGCCATTTACGTACGGTGGTCACCACTGTTTAGATGGTAGCTATAGTAGGCATACGATACTGGTCGTATGTTGGCTAAGATTAATATTATACTTTCGAAATGATTTCTACACTATGCACTAATAATAATATCCAAAATGATTTGATTTTGCGTAGTAAGCATCTTTGACTATCATAAGAAGAAATCTCCTCCAATTCTGCGTTTGCATTGTGTGTGTGGTGGGAGGTCTTATGGTAGTTTCATTTTCCAAAAGCATTGCGAATTGACTTTAAAATTCTCTGCTGTTTATTTTTAAAGAATAACTGTTTTACGATCTCACACCAGTCACCATGACTGACTCGGAGTTTATTGTTCCCTTCTAAACTCTGGGTGCCCACCAATTTCCATACGGGCAGTCTAGAGTTATGTTATCAGGATATTCTGGATATTCTGGAGCTTTGGAAGCAAGCTGGATGACGAGACGTAGTATTTGTATTTGATAGTATTTATTCCGCTGTGTATTCTGTATGAGGACAAGTTATATAACTGTCCATTGTTGTATATTGACTCTGATGACTGATGTATGTATAAACTGATAAAATTCTTTGTTTTAAAGATTATTCATTTATCTATTATATATTGTTCCACTGCGATATGTGAGATTCTGATATTGTTCTGTTTCTGTTGTTGTTCTGTTGTTCTTCTTTCTTTCTTCTCTTTTCCTTCTATCTTCTTCTTCTTCTACCTTTTCTTTTTCTTAAAACCATAACTTTTCGGGTTTCCGGCATTCGATGGCTCAGCAGTCGATAAAGTGAGTATCGATGTTGAATTTTCGAAAGTCGAAAATTTTGGGGATGTTACAGACAGGTATAAAACCTGACAACACTAAAACTCTCGAGCCCACTTCTAAATCACTTCGAGTCGCAACCCTATCTTACCCGAGACACTCACGAGCAAAACCAAGGAAAACCCGAGTAGCCTCACTGTTAAAATCCCAGACTCACCAGATATCTCGATGTCACCGTGCACGTGCACCACTCTCCGACTATCGCCAGCCACCTCCGGTGATCTTCCCACATCGACAATCATCTCTGTACTATTCCACGCTCATTTGATTGTCAAAATGAAATCGAAAGCAAAAACGAGCCTGCTATCCCAAACCTGGAACAGAAAATCGAACTCCCACCAAAACCTGTCAACGGCGATTCCTCCCATCTCCGGCCACCATCACCTTTGAAACTCCAACGACGACTTCGACAACCCATCCTCCTCTAAAAACCAAAACCCCAAGTCACTCGATCAATTATATTTGTCGAATTGATCACTTCTTCTAGCCGCAGTAAAACTAGGGTTAAAAACTTCGAACACCAACCATTTCCCCCACCGTAGCCATGACCATCTACGACCAATTTTCCAGTCATCCCCATAGGCTCCTCCATCACCTCTCACAAGCCCGACCACCCTCGACCACGTGATCATCGGAAATGCTCGAAAACATGATTTCCAGACGAACCCAAATAACCCATTCAATACTACATTAAAAATTGTGAACTTGATCTTAAAAATCCTAACTTTCATCTACTATTTCAGATATATGATTGTATCAACAAATTTCTATATTTGGTTTTTAACACTTTTCAAATTCCTCTGTGATTTCTTCTTCCAGATAGTGTTTCTATCTAAATTCTTGCAAATGTCTTTAAAGCTTGGTTTAGTTTTAAACAACAACTTTGTTTAAAATACTTAAGCCTACAGAAGATTTGAGTGAGAAGAGATTTGAGTTAAAACTAAGTTTTAAATCTCTAAAATTTTAAACAGAGGTGATCACAATAGCTTATCTGAACATACTCATATGTTTCCAGAACTTTAAAACAATCATAGCAACACATTCCAGACATACACCCCAAGTCTACTTAAAACTTAAGTCATATCAATTTAAACAAAGGTATCTCATGTTTACAGTTTTCAAGGCAGAGGGTTGAAACTATGACCTGAGGTGTTTAACAACTACAGATATGCACACTTACATAATTTCACAAAGCATTTCTCAAACACATACATATAAACAAACATTCACATCCAAACACTATTTATCACAGAATTAGACATGCATCATAATTTCCTAAGTTAATTTAAGTAAAAATGTTACTCACCTTAATTGAGAGTGAACAGAGCCTTTATATTTTGAAAAAACTTGAAACAGGTTTTGTCTTTAAACTGGAATGCCTCTTTTGATTAAAACTTGAGTTGTTGGACTTTACACTTGACTAAACTACATGCATGCAGGCTTCCAGGTTGAGAGATGAAGGTAGACAGGCTTCTTGAATTGATTCCAGGGATGAAAGAACACAGGTATTTGAATTTATTCCAGAGTTGAAAAGAAAATGTTGCAGAAAATGATCTCTGGTTTAAGCATTTTATTCAGGCTGAAGAGTTGATTTGGAAATGAATCACAGGGATCTGATTTTGGTTTGAGGCATTTAGATTACTGAATTTCAGATTTTTATTAGAGAATTGTTTTGAGTTTTGGTTACTGATTTGGTTTTCAGATTTGTATTTAGAGAAAGATTTGAGTTTATCTTGTTTTGAAAAGAAAATAGAAAGAATGAAATAAAGAAGTGCAAATGTTTATATATATGTAAATTTGTGATTTTATAAAAATAAAAGAAAAATGAAAATAATAAAGACACTTGTCATTACATTGATTACTTACATTACACATGTTAAAATGGAGCCTTAGAAAAATGACATATGTCTCTTAAGTAATTATTCATATTTTTATTTATTTTAAAAGTAAATAAATGCCTTTTTCTTATTTATTAAATACTTATCTATATATATATAATTACTTTTTAAAGAAACAAAACTAATTACATTTATAAATAAAAGCTTATACAAATATTCTGAAATCCAAAACAATTTAAATATTTATTCTCTTGAATTTCAAAGCTTAAATTCAAATTCAATTAAATTAAATCCTAAGATTCAATTTAAAAAGTCAAGTTATATATATATATACATATATAACTATTTATTCAATTAAATAACAATTTCATATTCTTTAAAATCCATTCATATTAATAAAAATAATACATTATACTTATTATCTGAAATTAACATATTTGATATTTAAATAATTTATATAAGAGATTATATTATCAAGTGATATTTTAAAAAGAAACAAAACAAGCCTTTTTGTTAACTCTTATATAATTTTAAACTTAAGTAAAAATATCTTAAGCAATTAAAGTATTTTAAAACTATAAATTTACTAATTTAAATAACTTTGAAAAGTCATATTAAATTAAATCTAAATTCCCAATTTACCCAAAGCTTCTATTTACAATATATATAAATAAATATATATATTCAAATAGAAAATATCTTATTAACTTTTAAAAGATAAAATCACCAATTAATACTAATTTAATCAGATTATTAAATTAAATTCAAACCTTATTATCAAAGATCATCAATATCAATTTAATTATTTAACAGATTATTAAATTGATATTGTTAAAATTTCCGGGATATTACAAAAGGAAAATGGGGTGATACTTTCCATATCATTTTTGAAAAGGTTTTTCAAGTATTTTCATTGGATGTTGAAATGGGTCTACTAAGTACTTAGTGATTTTTAGTCATACGCTTGATCGTTGTATGACTAAAATTTTGTAAGAACAAGGATGGACTTGTTATGACGTCGAGTTATGGAAAAATGTTTTAATATAAAAACTAGCTTGGGAATACTATGTAATTTAAAGTGGATATCCCAGATGTATAATTAAAGAGTAAGAAGTTCAAAATATTTAAAAGATGATTAATTTAATAATATAACTCAAAATTCTAATTCTCGCTGTGTTCCTTTTCAAGGACGAAAAGTTCTTGGGGGGGGGGGGGGGGGAATTGTAACGACCCAGATTTTTAGCCATCTGATATTGGGATAATTAACTAATTTTAATTATTGGAATATTAATTTTTATAAGTCGAATAGATAAATTTTCTGATATTTGAACATCTGAATGTATTAATTTTGAAAACTATATTAAATTTTAAAATGTAAATTTTTGAAAAAGGAAAATTAATATATATATATATATGTGTGTGTGTGTGTGTGTGTGTGAATTTCACCATTTCAAACTCTTGATCAAATATCTATATATCTATATACAAATATATACAAGCTCCATTTTGATGACAAAAATATATATAAGTTATATGTATGTGTATATTGTTTATAAAAATATTGTATATAAATAAATACACGTACATGAATGTATAAACTTCACAATGGAAATTTTCAAACTTATGATTTTATATATGGGTTTATGTTTATGCAAATAATGCATATGGAAATATAATTATCTATATATAGGAAAAATTTGTGTGTGTGTATATATATATATATGTATGTAGATATGATAAGATATACAAGCATATGTATATGCATATATGTTGTATAAAATAAGTATATGTAAAAAAATATGGTGAGAATATGTGCATGCAAGTGTGTGTGTGTGTGTATACACATATAGGAAAACATGATGATGACAATTTCAAAGATAAGCCCCCAAAACATTAAATCAAGCCGCATAATGAATCAAATCACACAAAATATCAAATCATCCCATAATATCAAATTAGCCATTAAAACAAAAGAAAAGAAATAAAAAAAATTAAAGATTTAAGGCTTGCAAAAAATACAGCCACCTTATGTTCACTGACTTAACTTCCTCTTATATCTATATATATGGCCTTGCCTGGTCCATTTGTTCACCTACAAGAAAAAAAATTTAAAAAAAGTACTGCCATCAAAGTGAGGAAAGGGATTCAAAGCTGGATGCAAGAAGTAAATTACACTGTTCGTCATCTTTTAAACACAGTAGGTAAACATCTTTACATTGTTTACTGATTACCACACATATATGTATGTAAATGTGGAATATTTGATCTATGACAAGTGTGTAAGTACCTGTTGTGTGTGTATATGCATATGTATATGTGTTTAGACATGGATAGTTCCACCTGCACTGTTCTTCTCCCTAACAACTACTCTGTTATTGTTTTATTGTGATAAAACAGTCTATCTCTTCAATTCAAAATTCAATAACCCAACAACCAATTAGTTTTAGATCCTGAATCCAAAACAAAAATGTTTGTTTTTTAGTATAGTTTTTTTTTAAAATCCTTCCATCAATTTTCGATAAGCAAGAAGAAAGAAAAACCCAAAATACAATAACAAGGTTAGTTAAGGCAAGTTTTCAACAATCCTAATTTGATTTATGGATTACATGATCGTAACCATTGTTGAAAAATAGGATTTTTAAAGTTGGTTTGGGGTTTTTTACTGTTGTATGGGAGAAGAAATGGAGCGATGATCGGAATTGGGGAAAATGGCGAATTCCGGTGACTGGGACGATTTCGTGGGCCGAGGTTTAGTCTGAAGGAGGATGAAAGGATGAGGTAATTGGGAAAATGGTGTGGCATATATTTATTAGGTGGATTGACTAGACGAGGTCGATGTAGGGTTTAGGTTGGTTTTTCTGGTGGGTTCGTGTTTTGGGTAATGGCGACGAGGAGGAGGAGAAGGAGGCGTGCACGCCTGGGGGAAAAGGATGAGGGGGGTCTGGCGAACGTTTGGGTGAAGTCTGGTAGATGATGGAGGATTGTGGAGGCGAGACGAGGTGATCAGGTGGTGGGCGAATGGTTTCCAGGTTTGATCTGGAAGTCGAAATTTCGAATTTGAGGGTGGGCAGCGGTTCCTGGTGGGTAAAAAAAGTGCGGTGGTCATGGGTGGTTGGCAAGGACGGTCGGCGGCAGTGTTTGACAACTGGAGATGAAGTACCTGTGCACATACGTGCACGTTTATGAAGATGAGAGAGGAAAGAAAAGAAGCAGAGAGGTGAAGAAAAAGGTTGGGCCTGTTTCTTTTTTTGTGGTCGGCCGGGTGGGTAGGAGTTTTGGGCTAGGAAGAAAAAGAAACTTTAAATAAATTACTTAATAACCTTTAAAAAAATTAAACAATATTTCACTTCCATTTTAAATCGAATCGACGTATAGTTGTTGCGTCGAGATCCTATCATAGTATATTTTTATCTGAACGAGTATAGGCAAGCTTTCTGGAATGTTAAATTTAATGACTTATAATAATTGAAGTAGACGTACGACAAACTTCTTCATTTTTAGTTATATGTCAATTGATAAATTAATCTCAAATGAATTGTTAAATTTTTAATTAACTAAAATAAATTATTTTATTAAATCTCTTGGTCAATAAATAAATCTTGATTTAAAATATAACTCGACTCATTTTAGGTAGAACTCGTTCAGTTCTGAATTTGTAAATTGATTTATTATTAATTATTGACTGAGTAAATGGTCCATGTGGACTGATATTTTTTCTCGAATATTGATTTCAATTATCTATTTACTATGCCATTAAGTAGCCAAACAAGTTAAAGTAGTTAATATAAATGTTGATACGTTTTTGGTAAAAGTAAAACGACTCGACCTGATCACCATTCCAATTTCGGAAGATGTGATGATTACAAGCAAATAAATTTTGATGGACTGGTCATGATAAAGTAAACATATGGAATGAATTTCCAAATGTGAATATTGATACTCTGATTGTGAAATTTTTATTTTAAACGACTTGGCCTTTTAAATTTATCGTTTGGATTCAATGAAAACGGGATCGGATATCAGCATTATCTGAAAACCACTTAAATCCAATAACTACTATGAACCTTTACGGGTTTGATTTTAGAGCCCGGTTTGCTGGAATTTAACAATTTTCGACTGTTTTTAATAAGTATTTATACTTAGACAGTATATAATATCAGTGGATTTTCTATAAAGATGTTTTGGTTGTTGTAAGGGGAAAACTCGTTGTGTTATGGTTCACGCGCTCTTACGATTTACCTTTGCTTTCAAAATATTTTTGAAATTAGTAATAATAATTAAAATTAAGTGTGTTTACTCACGCTGGTTTTCCAGACTGACTTGGGTGTTACTTTATTGTAATGCTTGAGTCAGACCGAGTATTACAGATTTAGGTTAGGATGCTATGAGGCTCAGGAGACGAGCTGGATGATAGAGACGTATTACACGTACTTGGTTATATTCCGCTGTATATTGTAGGCTATATATTCAGCACCTTGAGGACAAGTTGTTATAACTGTCCAAATTTATATTTCGATGGTTGTACTCTGATTATGCGTATGTATGTTGACAGTTGCAGGTTCTTTTGTATAAAAACCTGTTATTATATATATGATATGTTGTTCCGCTGCGATTGTGAGATTCTATGATGTTGTTATTTCTGTTTCTTCTTCTATCTCTTTTCTTCTTAACCCCTAATTATCTAGAATTTCTAGCACTTGATTACTCTACATTCTATACAGTAAAAGTATTAATGTCGTTTTTCGAGGATTGAGAATCCCTGTTCGTTACAATTGTCAGCTTAGACTGAACAGAAATGTGGGTCGTTACAGTTCTTAAGTTTTGGGTTAAGAATATATACTATGGACACACGTGTCCTATGCATTTTAATTGTTTGATTGCGCGTCTTGTTGATTTGTTGATTTGTAAGTTTCAACTGTTAAAATAAAATGGAATGATAAGGCAAATTTCTAAATTAAGATAAGAGTTGAAACTTAATAATTGTGTAAAAGTATAAAAGTTGAATTTTTCTAACCCTAATTTGAAAGACAATAAGTTAAACATGTTTTAAATTGGTTAATATCTATATTTAGCAAATAAAAAGATTGTTGTATATACTCTTACGATGCAATGGAATATAATACAGGTATAAACTTAAGCCTTGGAAAGTTTTGAAGTGAAACTGTGTTTTAAGAAATATGTGGATGAAATAAAATAATCATAGAAAAGTCTATAAACTTAGTTCAAAATGTATAAAATGTGTTATAAATTAATGAGTGGTGATAGAGTATACAAATTGGATAAATAAACTTGAAATAAAAAAAAAGTGAAATGATGTTAAATAAAGTCAGGTCTAGTAAATTGTTTATAAAAATAAATAGATGTTGCAAGAAATGATTATAATTTAAGCTGTGATAATTATAAACTTGAATCATGCTGTATAAAAGAAAACAAGCCTTTATAAAAGTTTTACTAACTTATGAAAATATTTTATGAAATGATTCACAAATAAATTTAGCATTAAATGGAAAATACTATATGTGATAATGAACGTGATTGAAAATGAAGAGAATGTAAGTAAATTTATAACAAAGTTTTATTAATGATTTTGATATTAAATGGAGAAAAATTTACGAAAACATATATTAATTGACAAGATATAAAATGTGAATAAATGAATGAGATTATAATGAATGTGAATTGAAAAGTAGTTGTGATGTAACGACCTACATTTTTGGCGGTTCAAATCGACAATAAGCCACACATGTCAGACTCAAACCATTCAAAAGGGAGGATTGTTAGTGGGGTAAATAAGAAAAAAAAATGAAAACAAAACATAGAATATCTTAGCGGAACGACAAAATATAATAATCAAACAAACAGTTCATGAAGGTGTTTTACAAATAACATTTGATCACACTTTTATAATTCAAATCAGAGTTATACATACATCATAAATAAACAAATAATGCAGTGGAACACAGAATGCAGTGGAATAATAAATAGCAATAATATACTGAATCTTCGTCTTCATCCTCCAAAAAATAGTCTTCAATACACTAAAAAAGCTCAGACTGACCCGAGCGTAATGAAAAGACAAAACACTCGAGTCAGTACTAAAAGATCTTATGTAAGTCAGATCAAAATAAGTAAAATAGAAATATTAGTGCAATGGTTTCATAGATGTTACGGGATTTTCATCTCCTATCAAGTGTACAACATGAATATAATTAATTAAAGGGTTTCAAATAATTCGAAATATCAATCTTAATCATCTAATTAAAACAAATCCGAAGATTGAATTAACTTAAACCCTTCAAATAATTCAATTCAAAATAAAATCCAAATTCAAGAAATTATATGGGTATATGTCATTTCAACCAGTATCAAAAATGAACATTTCCAAATCAATTAAAACTGCTTAGGTTTATCATTTCAACCCATAACGATTTTCCCCTAATCTATAAGGTCGTTCGGGTATGTATCATTTCAACACATAGGGGTAACAGAGATATAGAAATAAATAACATCCAATCATCCAAAATGTCAACCGATAACATCCATCTAATCACCCAAATATCAACAATTGAACATACAGCACAATCATCATTGAAATCAACAAATAACTACGAACAATTTACTGGTTATCATTAACAAGTATTTAACTGGCAATTTATGTGACGACCTGGAATTTTTGAGCATTTGAGATAGGAATATTTAACTGATTTTAAATATTCAACGGCGAATTTTGACTTAAATTTCAAATATCAATAATTTATTGGATAATTAATTATTGAATTTAATTATTGGAATTGGATAAAATATTGAATCTTGATTTTTAGGCCTGTTAAAAATAAATTGAAGGCTTTTAAAATTTATATTGATAGTACTGAAGGTAGAAGAACTTTTAAAATTGAATTTAAAAGGGATTCATTCAGTTTTAAAATTTTATAGTTTAAATTGAATTTAAAAATAGCCTTCCGAGGCATAGTCTTGGAATTCGACGAAATCAGTTCCATTGGATCCGTAATATTGAATTATTATCGGATTTCAATTTTCATAGAGCTTGAAGTTGTTATGTGAGCGTACAATATACAAACGCGTTGAATTTATATCGGAAATTTGAGTTGTTATAACGAGATATTTTCGGTGATAAATAATATCTTATAACTTCATAGTCAAGCCCTACCTTCTGTAATAAGCTAGTCTATCCCAGTTTATAACCGCGTATCCTTTCCCTTATTCCCTTCAATTCGAAGTGAAATCGAAAAGAGAAAAAATGCCGAAGCCATTTTTTTTCGAAATTAAATCTTATTCCCTTCAATAAATTTGCAAGCCCTCTTATTCCATTCCGTTTCCAGCCGATCGAATTCGTCGCGATGTAGTTCGACGACATCTGGGGCTTGGTCGAATCGTGGGGATTGGGGTGGTCTCGAGGTTGTTCTCGTCGATTGGAGCAAGCTGATGCGAGGTTGTCACTCGCGTGCGAGGCGGTGATCGATTTTGGGTCGCGATGGGAGTTGGGTGGCAAACGCAGGAGGCGGCGACGACTTAGGGATTGGGACGCAAATCATGGGTTGGAGGTTGATGGTACCCGCGAGTCGAGGAGGTGAAGTTGGCGATTACGTGAGTATGGGAAATCGATGTCGCGAGTTCGTGGCTGATGAGGGTTCGTGACCGATTGCGACGAGGCTGGGTTCTCGAACTCGAGAGACGCATGCTGTGAGGTAATTTTATTTTAATTTATTTTTTTGTTTTCTGGTTAGAAATAAATATACATATGTATATATGGATTTGAAAGGGAAATAAATTTACAGTAAAGAGATAAAACTATTCCATTTAATTTACTGTAAATATACATATAAGTCAGAAATATATATATAAATATCCTACATTTAGATATATATTAAGTGAAGCTGTTATGAATTAATATATGGATTTGAAATGTATGGGATTTTAAAATGTGAAGAAATTATTTTAAAATTGAATTTTTGATCTCTATAAGTTATTTTATAAAAATTATATATGTGATTTCAAAAAAAAAAGAGATGGTTATTATAAGATTTTGTTTTAGGGGAAATAGTTGGTTAAAATAAATTATTAGTTAAGTAAATTTATCACATGGAATTAATTATTCAAAATTTTCGAATATTAATAAAAATCATCTAATATTATTTAAGGTCAAAATCTGAAGAAGAACAAGTCGAGACTAGGATCAGGTTACAAACGAAGAATCAAAGGTGAGTTAATCTCACTCAGTTGAATTTTTAATTTAAATTCAAATGGTTAAATTTAAATAATTGATTTGATGATTGCATTGATTGATGTGCTATATATATAGTAGTATATAGCAATATATACATATTGGCATATGTATATATTGGAGTTGTTGATATTCCTGCATTATATAGCGGATGAGACCCTATGCGCTGCATAATAGCGGATGATATTGTATATAAAACCCATATACCGCGATATTCCACCTTGAAGTGGAATTGGTATTTTATATTGTGCTAACGTCTGTGGATGCAGGGAAACAGGTTGGAGGGATCCAACTGGATTCCTCAAAAGTATTAGATTATTTAATATTCTGTGTTCTGAATATTTGATATCATGTGATGATTTTATATTGGATGATGTGGTTGATTTGGATTGTCCAGTATAATAAATTATAAAATCTATGGACTTGAATTTTTGGAAAGAAATCAAGGAATAAAAGTTTAAGTAAAAAAAAAAAAAATTCGAGGAATTGGGATAAAATTTATAACGAATTGAAATAAAAATAAGGTGATTTGGAATTTTTAACAAATATGAAATAGGGGGATTTTGAATTCACAAGCGATAATAAATTTTATACTTAAGTGATATTATTTGAAAAATAAAGGAAGTTATTTTTGAAATTAAGGATTAAAGTTAATTAAAGAATAAATAAGGAGTTTTGGAAATCTGTAATCGATATTGGGAAAAAGGGGTTTAACTCGTAATAAGGAATAAAATCTAAAGGTTAATGTATTTTGGAATAAATGAAGTAGCAAAGGAAATTTATCTCAAAATAAGTAGAGTAAATTGGGAAATCAATTGGAAATTGATTTAGTTGTTTAAAATTGGAATTTTAGAAGAGAAATGAGATTTTGGGAATTTATAAACTGGGTTTATAAAGTAAAATAAAATATCAGTGGATATTAGAAAATATAAATTCAAGGTGGGAATTTATAAAGGGATATGAATTGGTTTAAAATAAATGTTGATTTATTTTTTTTAGGATGGGAATGAGAAGTGTATTTCTCTGGATAGCCAAGTACGTTTTTCAAGGTAGTTTTAAATATAAGTTAAAAGTTTTAATACGTTTTAAAAAGCATGTTTTAGAAAATTTATTATTTTTAAATGTTAAATTTTTAAAGTAAGTATTTTCAAAAATCTATTATTGTAGTAATTATATAAAAGTAATTTGGTATTATGTTTTAAAGAGGAAGTCAACTTATATTTATAAAGTGGTTTTATTTTAAATATTCTTAAAATATATATTTTGATAAAGTATTAAAGTAGTTTTAAAATTTCAATGTTATAAAATATATTTAAAATAAAGTGTTTTTAAATTATTTTAAATTTAAAAGTATTTTGTACTTGGTGATTCAGTGGAAAAAATCTTTGGGAAATGAATTCCGTAAGCGGGAATTGTTTGAAATTGTTTTCAAATGAGCTTTGAAAATTTGGAAATATATCTTGGAAAGATATTTGGGCAAATAAATAATGTGGGAAATTATTTATTTTGTGATGGTTGCTTGTGGATGTTAATTGATAGTTAAATAACCGACTATCAATATTGGCCAAATGCGCTGATCGTTTCGAAGAGACCGGGATCGAGTTTCCGTATACCGGGATTCTAGGTCTGGAGACTCGAATACCACTTCGATCCGGTTTGTACGTTTCGTGTAACGTGTTCGGAGTCGAAGATGGAGCTGTGAAGTGCAAGGGCTAGTCGCTACTAATCCTGAGGATATTTCCAAAATGGATGTAGTAGGAATAGTGCCTTCGGTTCCGTTCGGACCCGGGACGGACTTGTATGGACGAATGCTTTCGTGACATCGTCAGGTGGACGATGGGCATTCTAAGGGATATGTTCTGAAAAGGTATCGTTTAGCCTCGAGCCTCATCAACCGGGAATGACTGAAAATCAGGGGTTATGCAGCAAGGCTTCGTGGGTAGCACCCACTTGAGAGTAAGGTCATCCCTGTCTAGATGTCCCTTTTTATTTCGGCTTAGTGGTGCGGTTGCTGATCCCAACCGTGGGGTGATTTTATTTGGAATTATCCAGTAAGGGATGATTCCGGTCTTGTGTTGCAAGGGAGCGGGCGTACTCCACGGTACTGTGATCTAGACCACGTACTGTGACAGGTGGTACCCCAGTGCCTAGTCATTCGTTGGAAATCCATTCTCCCTACGTGCCTTGTACGAGTTTTGTTTGTATTACCCACGTTGTGGCTAGTATGCTGGAATTTAATCATGTAACAATTTCAGCTATTTTAATAAGTATTTGTGAATAGACACTATTATAATATCAGAGGATTTTGATAAAAAAGTGTTTTAGCTATCGTAAGGTAAAAACCCGACATGTTTATTTGTGGCGTGGTCTTACGAGATGCTTTTGTTTTCAAAAGGATTTTTGAAACTTTAATAATAAATTTGAGTGTGATTTTCTCACGCTGGTATTCCAGACTGACTCGGGTGTTGTTTTATATGATGCTCGGGTCAGACCGAGTATTATAGGTTACAGGATATGATGCTGTGGAGCTCAGGAGATGAGCTGGATGGCGAGACGTATCTCCCGTACTTGTTTATATATATATTCCGCTGTGTTGATTGTTGTACTCTGTTGTATTGAGGACATGATATGGTTATTGTCCAGTTGTATGTTATGTGTTCTCTGGTGTTTACTCTGATGCTATATTATATAAAACTGATATAGTTTTGATTTGTGTAAAGATCTGTTAATATATATTATATTTTATTCCGCTGCGATGGTTAGATTCTGATTTTGTTTCCTATTTTTCTTCTTCTACCTCTTCTTCTTAACTAAAATGGTTTGATTTTCCGGGTCTGGAAAGTCGGGTCGTTACAGTGGTATCAGAGCTTAGGCTGGCGACAACCTTGGCTCTAGTGGGAATTTTGAGAGTATTAATAGATATGAGCGCATATTTGTTAGTGAATATAAAATTGTTTTATATTGTGTTGATTGGTTTATTGAGTAGTTTATGGATTCTGGTCGATGTGTGGGACGCCACAACATTGATAGGGATCTCTAAACGCTTGTATAGAACAATTCGACAAAGTATTGTTTTAAAGTAGGGTAAATGAAATAATTTTACCCAAATTATTTTTGTATAAAAAGAAACGTTTTGTAAACTATTCTAGTTAATATATATGGTTGTTTGGATGTTAGAAGTGATAATATGGAATTATTATCATTAATATATGGAAACTTAACTAGAAATTGAAATTTATAACCAAAGCAAAGAATAAATTTTTATAATAAAATAAAATTTGAGATATAGATTACAAATGTAATTTATAAAATTGAAATAAACTCCATATCCAAATGAGATAGTAATTTGAAATAGAATTCCAGAGAAACGATGGATATTAAACTGGATGGGTTTTAAATTTGGAATTTTGTGAAGTTTAAAATTCCTTTGAGTTGGAAATAGTTTTCAAAGAGTTTGAGGAAATAATAAGTGGTATTATTTCAGGAATATTTTGAGTTGAGTTTGGAATCTGAAAAGATTTGAAATTTAAAAATATTTGATATGGTTTAAAGAGATAAAAGCATTTAATTCTCTTCCGGTCGCTGGGAAATAATTTCGGTGATGACTGCAGCATCATCGATGTTCATTTTCGAGTTTCCAAAGAGAAATTGCTACCGAACCGTGTTAAATTGGGATTGTTTGCAAAACTGGATTTGGTTTTGAAATTTCAAAGAGATAGCTGAATATACAAAAGGAGTTTGGATGTGATTGATTTCAAAAGTGATTTTGAAATTTTGGGAAATTGTTAAAAACTCTGGAATCTTATTTTAATTGTTTATAGAAAAACAAATAAAAAGAAATAAATATACTTGGCTAAATTTAATGTATAATCCGGAATAAAGAGTAAAATGTGAATGGGATTGCTTTAATGGATTGAAGTGATGAAATAAACCAAATATTAGGTATAAATTGGAATAAATTACTTAATGGAGTAATGGATTATGGAAATAGAACCTTAATTGGCTGAAAGAAAGTTGATTTTGTAATTTGGATATGAAATGGGAAATGAACTTAGATTAAGTAGAAATTATTAATTGCAATCCGAGATAAAATACTAACGAATCGAATGTGGATGATATAAATAAAGCTCGTCACATATATTTTGGATGCTATTAAGTGAAATAAATTGGAACAAAATTAACTTAAGTGTAAATGAACTCAAGTATAAATAAATGGAATATGACCTTGAAATATTATCCAAATGAGTTTGGGTTATGAAATTTAAATTGGTTAAATAGAAATTGAATTGTGAATTAATAAAATTGGGTAGTGAATTAAAAATGAATAGTAGAATCAGAATTTGAGTTATTAATTAAAATTCGACTTGGAGTATTAACACATTAAATATAAGTGGAAATGTGTTAAACAAAAATGAAAATTTGAATTAAAATAGTGATGGCTTGTATTGCAAACGAAAATTCAAGTGGGTATGAATGAAAATGGCCTTGGATATTATTCAATGAACGGAATATTGAATTTAGAAATAAAAAGGGACAAATTGAATGAATTGGTGCAAACTGCAATGAAAATGAACTTAAGTTGTTAACTTAAGTAAATGTTGGATGAAGACTGTACTCAAATCGAGGTTGTCGAAATCAATTGAGAATTAATTATGGAATGAAATAGCCTGGATTGTTTTCAAGCTAAATAAATGGATGTGAATAAATTAAATGGACTGGGTTGAGTATTGTTTGGAAAAAAAAAACGGGAATAAGGGTCGAAACATTTCATATGTGCTTATGGAAGTATATAACATGCATTGTTTGTAGAATCCATGTTCTAGCAATTTAAATTTTAGTGAAATGTAAATAATCTTTGTATATTTGGCACTTACATGTTGTAATTGAGTTAGTACAGGTTCAGGGAAGTCGGTTGGCTGAATCTGATGGCACAACATGCTAAAATAAATAACCGCTTTGCTTTAAAAATGCTAAAATAAGGTACGCTTACGCAAAAATTCAAAATAGGAAATATGAACTGCATATATTGATATATATTGTGATTTCCGGCCTGAGGCCGATGTATATATATATTTGTGCATCCTGCGATATCGCAGAAGTCCCTCCGTACAAGGGAGACTCTACCAAAATTTTCCGTAAATTTTGGGAGTTAGAAAATTTTTGAAAATTTTCATTTACGATAAATGATTTAAATTTGTTAAGCAAATGAAATTAAAACTGGATATTGAAATCTAATTCAAATGTGAATGTAAGGTGAAGTGAAATCAAAGGAACTAAAGAAAGTAAAGTTCGTAAATAAACTGTTATTTGAGGTTTAAATTAAATAGTAAGTGAAACTAATCCATATTCAAAATGGAAGCCAATTTGAGTTTAAATAGTAATGAAAATAAACTTCAATAGTGAAGTGAAAATAAGTATAAGTAGTATGTAAAATATTTATATTGAACTTAAGAAATGAATAGTGAGTTCTTAAGTAAATTTGGTATTGAGAAATTTTTTTTATTCTAGGTGAATAATTGAATGAAGATTTAAAATTTGAAGTTGTGAAATGGGATAATTGTAGATAAGTGAATAACAATCACAATGAATGTGAATAAAAGAGAATTGATATAATTGATAATCAATTGGGCTAATTACGTAAGGTGTACGTATATTATTTATTCGCATAGCTATTTGATCCGGATTCGAACACAGAATTTCGAGATAGTTTTATCGATCCGAATCAGGATTTTTCACTCGATTTTCAACGGCGAGCCTGGATATGGATTGTTGATTGATTCTGGATATTCTCTATCATAGTTTGTGGCTATGCAAGGAGAATGACGGTTTCTGATCAAGAAACCAGATCTGAGTCCGCACTAGAAGGTCGGGTGGACGATACTAGTTCGGAAGTGAAATTGTGTGATCGATTGAGCGATCGAATGTGATATTGCATACGAATGATATATGTGCATCGTACGGGCATAAGTAAAACAAATATTGAAATTTGTAAAGGAAATGTCTAAAATGATTTTGAATCATATGATTGGATATTATTGCTTAATAGGATATACAGGTGTATAAAAGCAATGGATAATGGGGATTTTTGATTTTAGGAGATAAAATTTAATGGCCCGACAAAAGGTATGTATTTGAATTTCTATATGAAATTTGATTGGGTTTTTGATCCAGCCACTTGGCTTTTTGTTTTCTTTTTGAGATTGGGAGGCCGTAGAGCCATTTTGTAGTTGTACCGAGCTAGCCGCGCAAAGGAGACGCTGGCGAAATTTTTCGGGAATTTAGAGAGTTAGAAAAATTTTGAGAAAATTTTGATAGTTCGAAATTTGAATTCATATTTAAATTTGAATGGATAAGTAGGTGGTATGGGTTGAACTTATGAATAAGTTTGGGAAGTTAAAAAGATGATTAGTGTATCATTAATAAAAGATTGTTTGGGTGTTGTTAAAACTGTTTGGTTTTGGAAAATAGTAATGGGTATTGGATCATTCTTCCTAACTGGTAATTTCGGGGACGAAATTCTTTTAAGTGGGGAGGAATGTGACGACCCGGAATTTTTGAGCATTTGAGATAGGAATATTTAACTGATTTTAAATATTCAACGGCGAATTTTGACTTAAATTTCAAATATCACTAATTTATTGGATAATTAATTATTGAATTTAATTATTGGAATTGGATAAAATATTGAATCTTGATTTTTAGGCCTGTTAAAAATAAATTGAAGGCTTTTAAAATTTATATTGATAGTACTGAAGGTAGAAGAACTTTTAAAATTGAATTTAAAAGGGATTCATTCAGTTTTAAAATTTTATAGTTTAAATTGAATTTAAAAATAGCCTTCCGAGGCACAGTCTTGGAATTCGACGAAATCAATTCCATTGGATCCGTAATATTGAATTATTATCGGATTTCAATTTTCATAGAGCTTGAAGTTGTTATGTGAGCGTACAATATACAAACGCGTTGAATTTATATCGGAAATTTGAGTTGTTATAACGAGATATTTTCGGTGATAAATAATATCTTATAACTTCATAGTCAAGCCCTACCTTCTGTAATAAGCTAGTCTATCCCAGTTTATAACCGCGTATCCTTTCCCTTATTCCCTTCAATTCGAAGTGAAATCGAAAAGAGAAAAAATGCCGAAGCCATTTTTTTTCGAAATTAAATCTTATTCCCTTCAATAAATTTGCAAGCCCTCTTATTCCATTCCGTTTCCAGCCGATCGAATTCATCGCGATGTAGTTCGACGACATCTGGGGCTTGGTCGAATCGTGGGGATTGGGGTGGTCTCGAGGTTGTTCTCGTCGATTGGAGCAAGCTGATGCGAGGTTGTCACTCGCGTGCGAGGCGGTGATCGATTTTGAGTCGCGATGGGAGTTGGGTGGCAAACGCCAAGAGGCGGCGACGACTTAGGGATTGGGACGCAAATCATGGGTTGGAGGTTGATGGTACCCGCGAGTCGAGGAGGTGAAGTTGGCGATTACGTGAGTATGGGAAATCGATGTCGCGAGTTCGTGGCTGATGAGGGTTCGTGACCGATTGCGACGAGGCTGGGTTCTCGAACTCGAGAGACGCATGCTGTGAGGTAATTTTATTTTAATTTATTTTTTTGTTTTCTGGTTAGAAATAAATATACATATGTATATATGGATTTGAAAGGGAAATAAATTTACAGTAAAGAGATAAAACTATTCCATTTAATTTCCTGTAAATATACATATAAGTCAGAAATATATATATAAATATCCTACATTTAGATATATATTAAGTGAAGCTGTTATGAATTAATATATGGATTTGAAATGTATGGGATTTTAAAATGTGAAGAAATTATTTTAAAATTGAATTTTTGATCTCTATAAGTTATTTTATAAAAATTATATATGTGATTTCAAAAAAAAAAGAGATAGTTATTATAAGATTTTGTTTTAGGGGAAATAGTTGGTTAAAATAAATTATTAGTTAAGTAAATTTATCACATGGAATTAATTATTCAAAATTTTCGAATATTAATAAAAATCATCTAATATTATTTAAGGTCAAAATCTGAAGAAGAAAAAGTCGAGACTAGGATCAGGTTACAAACGAAGAATCAAAGGTGAGTTAATCTCACTCAGTTGAATTTTTAATTTAAATTCAAATGGTTAAATTTAAATAATTGATTTGATGATTGCATTGATTGATGTGCTATATATATAGTAGTATATAGCAATATATACATATTGGCATATGTATATATTGGAGTTGTTGATATTCCTGCATTATATAGCGGATGAGACCCTATGTGTAACAGCCCGATATTTTAAACGAAATTTTTAATTAAAAATAAAACAATTCGAAATATTGATTTAAATAAATTGTAGAAATTCGTATAAAACGAAAATTCAAAACGTTACAACTAGTCACTTTTTGTCCGTCCTTAACTTTACATTAGAATAAAATTTTATTAACGATGATTTTAGCTATTTTAAATTTTGATTTTTAAAGTTACGTTTATTGGAAGAAACCGTTATCATTTTTTTTTTTTTGAAAGAAGCAAATTAAATTATACGTTACTTTGGGCTAACACTACAAGTTTGCCGTTCAGAAATCATGCACTAATCTAGCCTAAAACCGTGCGTGAAGATTTCGTCTTCCTTTGCCTTCCATATCTTCCGTTCCACTTTGATTACAATTATTATCCTCTGCCGTTTCAAAACTTTCATTCATTGCCTCCTCTCCTTAAATCAAGTGAAAGGCTGTCTATCTTTCCACGTTCAAAAATATTTCTACTGCAAAATTTACTTTCGCCTCCATCACAATCTCGTGAGCATTCCTTGGAAGGTACGGGCAACATCCCTTTTTCCACTTTTTGGTTCACTTTATATCTATATTTGCTGATTGCTGTTTTGCCCTTCTCTTTTCATTTTGATTTTTTTTCGTTTGTCCCTGCTTTTGTGATTCGCCTACAAACAATACCGCCCCAACCCCATGTCCAGAATCACCTCCACGTCACCGCCAGACTGCGGCCATCGCCTGACCCTACACCACCACGTGACTGCCAACCACCGAACGAACCCCAGACCCCTCCACGAACCCACAGCTGCCCCCACGTCTTACCCATTCGCCACCAACCATACTTGACCAGTCACCGACCACGACCCCAGCCCAACGCTACCCCAGTCCACCGAACTCCTACCCCAACGCCACCAGCCTCGTACGCCAGAGCCACCACAGCCCCAAGTCGAGACCACCTTTCCCACAACCCAGTCCATTCCACCACCAATCCCCTTCGCCAGATCCGTGCCAGTCGCCTCCACGTCACCACCAGACCGCCTCCAGCCACACCCCTAAGCCCAGCCCACCACGACCCTACCCAGACCGAACCCAGACGAAACCCAAAACCCTTCGCCAGTCGCCTCCAAGCCACCAGAACGAACCCAACCCCCTTCGTCAAGCCTGCACCCACCAGCAACCACCCATCGCCGACCCTAGATCCAACCCACCACCGACCCACGTTTCACTGGCCCATGCTGCAACCACGCCCCATGCCGAGACCAGCCCTGTACCGCATCTACTTGGTATTTAGAATCATGAAATGAAAATTTTGCCACCTTGTACTTGTGAAATTTTTGTCTATATTGCCTCTGGTTTGAGAAATAAAAGAATTTGAAAGTGTTTGTTTTGTCACGTGGTTTGGCAGCTTTATCTTATTCTCCACTGACTTTTGAAAAAATTTGTTTGCACCTTTGAAATGTTGTACTCTATCTATTGTATTTCCGAGCATCAGTTGGAAAATGTGATGAACAAAGATGTTTGACATTTTTACGTTTTCCAAATTGTTGGGTTTGGCAGACCAAGTAAAATTTTAGTTTTGTTTTATTGCCTCTGCTTTGTTTTGAAAAAAAAAAGTTGTTTTGTCACTTTGGAAATTTTTTTTGAGTATAATTGTTTTTTAAGGTAGGCGTGCTATTGTTTTGATTTTTAACCTGTTACTTTTTCGTTGTTCGCTTCGTTGAAAATTCATTCTTCGTGAAATCTTAGAGTTGGTTATTTACTGTGCTTTTGGTTTGAATCCAGTTGGCGCATCCGCTAACGACTGATCGTACTATCCGCGTGCTTTCAATTGACTTCGTATTTATTTCGTTCCGAATCTCCAGCTCCGTAGAGGTGAGTAAATCTCACACGAATATTCATACTTATATAATTGTGAAACGACCGCAACTGAATGTGTAGAAATAATTAAATAAATAAATGATGTTACAATTACCTGTGATTTATTTATAGTTGATGTTAATTGTTAAAACTGCATATCGTATCATCTGTTATATTCTGTTCTTATTTTTACTGTTATTCTATTCTGTTAAATCACACTGCAAGTTCCCTGTAGAATAGAATCACTATGGGTTGAAATGATACATACCCGAACGGACTTTAGAATAAGGGAAGGTCGTTATGGGCTGAAATGATAGGTCCGAGCGATTTTCATTAAATTTTATTTACTTGGGATTGCGGGTTTGAAATGATAAAACCCGGATTTTTCTTTGTAAATTACGGATTGAAATGATATAGTATCCGTATCACTTGAATTAGGCTAGAAAATATTATACAGACCCGTGGTTATTTTTATGCATTTTCTGAATATTTTTAGATAATTTAAAAATTGTAATAATATTTAATTTGATTTAAACCGAATTTTTAAATGATTTATTAAAAATAGAAATGATTTTTCTATGTGATAAATATAAATAAATGGAGGAATATTGGTTTTAAAACGAAACTTAAATTTTGAAATTTTGGAAAAAGGGAAAAAGAAAGATGGAAACTTAAGTTAATTGAAATTGAAATTTAGTTTAAATTTGTGGAAAAATGAAGTTTAAGTTTAAGTGTTGAAATGAATGTAATAAGCAATTTGGTAAGTTTGGTTTTTAACTTGTAAAATTTCTTTGAAATAAAATTTGTTAAAGGATTGAAATGAACATTTTTAATGTATGATTTTATAAGTTTTAACTAGGTAGAATCTGTAGCACTTGTTAAGTGTTGTGGTTTTTACAAATGAACCAAAAGACTAAAATGAACTAAAAGCTATGATAGTACTTGGTAAGTGCTGTTGTAGCAGAAACTAAAATTGAACTTGAACTAATGAAAAACTACTGTAGCACTTGTTAAGGACTGCAGTAGACTGAAATATGATTTTGTGTAAAAAAAACTGAACTGATATAATTTTAAATATTGTTTTGTTGAAATAAAATGGTTTTCGAATATAACTTACCGCCACACTTTTTAATGCCGTGGAAGCTGAAATTTTTAATGTTTTTGTTTAAGTGAATAAGTGAACTCCGAAGGGTTAGATTTTTGAAAATATAATATTGATTTAAAGGAATAATGACTTTGTGTTTAAATGGTTTAATTCGAAGTTTATTTTGATAAATTGTTTAAAACTATAACCACGGGTTATAATAACGATTGGTTGGCAAAGAGACCGGGATCGGATATGGACATACTCTCTGTCGATACCGAAAACCACTTTGACAACCGTGTACGCGGTGGAGATTCCAGAATGAAGTAGGATGGTGGCGACGTCCTTAAGGTATTACGTGGACCCAACTCCCGTGAGTTGGCATAAGGTGGCTAAAACAGGAGCGATCTCGGACCAGTGAGGTAGCACCTCTTCTCGGACACATTCCTTCGATATTATACTCTTACTGATTTGACTAGATGGCCATCCTCCGATTTGGGAATGTTGATCGAGGTGGAACGGTAGTGGCTGCTATGCGTATCCATCAGTCCGTGTGCGTAATTGGTATATCTACCCTGGCATTGCCTAGTTGTGCCGTGTCACCTACCATATCGAGCTTTAGTACGATTATGATTTTAAGATCCGACCGCGTTAAGGTTCTCCATCCCCTTAACGCTATTTTCCGATATGATTATACTTTACTTATGTAGACACTATTATAATAGCGAATATTACTACATAGTAGATAGTTTAACGGATCCTTAGAGGATGGGCGGTCCCAAGCATCTTCTAAGTTACTTGTACCTGTACTACAGTTCATTTGAGTTGGTTTACATTGTATAAGTATGTATATCCTGACTCGAGTGTTATGTTTTATTTTACGCTCGGGTCAGCCTGAGTATTCACAGCTTTGGATCCACCTTTCTGGAGCTCGGAATCACTGGAGATTCTGCTTATCTAGTTATCTTCCTATTTCAGTTTCAGTTGTCTTATTTCAGCTTTTGTTTTAGAGACTTGTGTATTTGGGATTTCTACTGTACTTGTTTCAGAATATTGTGTTTCAGACTATGTATTTTGTATTTGATTTTAGACTATGTATTTAGTGGCTTCATGAACCACTATGGTATTTTTAAATTCCGCTGCGAGTTATTCTGATATTTCTGTGTCTGTGATTCTGTGAATGATTTTATTTGCTCCAAATTATATTACAATCTGTTGTTTTGTATTATTCAAGTCTGACATGTGTGGATTATTGTCGATTTGAATGGTCCAAAATAGTGGGTCGTTACATTTGGTATCAGAGCCAGGTTTTAGGCAAACCTTAGCCTATGGAGCAAAAAAAAAACTCATTAGAGATAGGGTAGAAATACCCTAGAATGAGTGAAATCAAACTCAGAATCATTTCCTTGTGAGTGAACGTATTTTTAAAGTATAAAATGATTTTAAAATGATTTTTCAAATGATTTTTCAAAGATTATTTTGATAAAAAGTTTTCTTGTTTTAAGAAGAAATTTTCTAAACTTCCTTCTTTCCGTATCTACCTTGTTAGGAATTTGGTTAGTAGGATATTCATCCAAGTGATCTTATCGTGTTTTATCTTAACTTATCTTAGTCTTCTTTGTACCTTGTCCTAAATTAATTCTTGATATTTCCAGGATGAATCGTGGAAATGCTAGAGGTAGGGGTCGTGGTATTGCCCCAGTTCCTCCACCTGTTGCACCCGTTAAGTTTACAGTTCTCTACAAAGAATTCTCTCAGCTCGGTGGCACTAAGTTCACCGGTTCAGAAAGTATCATCGAAGCCCAGCAATGGCTAAGAAGTTTGGAAAGAATCTTTACTGGTTTAGAGATCACTGATGCCCAGAAGCGTCAGTTAGCAGCATGGCAGCTGCAAGAGTCAGCCCTAGATTGGTGGGAGTCTGTTACGACTCACACTAACGAAGGTGATCTTTCGTGGGAGCAGTTCAGGTATCCTTTGAGTTAACTTGAATTTTTCCCCATTTCCTTTCTTTTCGAATTCATCTTAAGTTCTGTTTCTGTACCTTCTTTTCAGGGAGGCTTTTGTGGCAAAATGGATGCCCGAAGCCGGAAAATCTCAGCTTTACCGTGAATTCATGGACCTCAAGCAGGGTACCATGTCCTTCTCAGAGTATGAACGAAAGTTCAATGAACTCTCAAAATTCGGTCCTGGTCTTATCGACACTCAGCTAAAGAAGAATGAGAAGTTCATTTCTGGAGCTCGCCCAGAGTTCTACGATCGCCTTATTTCACATGTTCATGGCACATTTACTGAGCTCATGGATATGGCTATCCGCTATGAGAACCCTACTTCCAAGGGTCCTGCTACTTCTGGTACTCATGTCTCACAATCTTCCTCTGCAAATTCCAAGAAGAGAAAGCCCAACTTCCACCAGCAGAAGAAGAATTGGATCAAACATGCGGGCTTGGGATCTTCAGCATCTGCTCCTTCTCAGAGACACCCTATTGATCTTTCCTCCATTACTTGCTTCAAATGTGACCAAAAGGGACACTATGCCAATAGGTGCCCTAATCCGTCCAGTGCTGCTGTTCCTCCACCCCAGGTTACCAGGAACGATCTTTGTCATGTTTGTCTTCAGCCGGGTCATTTTAGGAAGGACTGTCCTTTATATCAGAAGGGAAAGCCATCTGGCGTATTTGCTGTCACATCCGCTTCATCACCTGCTCCTGCACCTGCTCCTGCTCCTAGCGATAGTCAAGGTACTCTTCAAGGCACCTTTACTTTATTTCATCATCCAGTTCGTGTTTTATTTGATACTGGTGCTTCGCATAGTTTTATTTCTGATGACCTGTGTAATAAGTTTGAACATCTCCTTTCCCCTGAGTATGCTTCTGTTCCTTTATGTGTTTCAAATCCTATTGGTGGTCCTGCAAATCTTAATAAGATTTGTAAGCATGTGAAACTCCTCCATTCCGATCATAGTTTTAGTGGCGATTTCTATATCCTTGGTTTCGACGCTTTTGATTTGCTGCTTGGAAGTGATTGGCTTGATAGTCACGATGCCCGTATCTCGTGTAAATCCCGAATTGTTTCTCTTAAGGATGATCGAGGAAATTCTTTGCTTATTCAGGGTCGTATGCCTCATGATTATGCTGGTAGCTTTATCTTTTCTTTAGATGCTTCTATTGATGATCTTCAGTCGACCCGTGTAGTTAATCACTACCCGGATGTATTTGGTGAAGTTACTGCTTTACCTCCCAAGCGGGAAATTGATTTCCGCATTGATCTCATTCCTGGAGCTCGACCTATAGTTCTTCCTCCTAGAAGAATGGCACCCCGCGAGAAGGTTGAGTTAAGGAAACAAATTGAAGACCTATCTTCCAAGGGTCTGATCAGACCTAGTTTTTCTGATGGGGAGCCGCGGTGGTTTTCGTCACCAAGTCCGATGGTTCTCTTCGGATGTGTGTTGATTATAGGGAGTTGAACAAACTCACTATGAAAAATAGATATCCAATGCCTCGCATCAATGACATGTTCGATCAGCTTTATGGTGCTACTGTTTTCTCTCAGCTTGACCTTGCCACAGGTTTTCACCAACTCAGAGTTGCCGAGGAAAGTATTCCTAAGACTGCTTTTCGTACTGAAAATGGATTCTTCGAATGGTTAGTCATGCCTTTTGGTTTGACTAATGCTCCTGCTTTTTTTGTTGACTTGATGAATCGTGTATTCCGTGATGTGCTAAATAAATTTGTTCTAGTCTTTGTGGATGATATCCTCATATTCTCCAAGTCTGAAGAAGAACATGAGTCACATTTGAAATCTGTTCTTGAGACTCTTCGAAAGCATCAATTAAAAGCTAAATTTTCCAAATGCCATTTCTGGAAGGATGAAGTCCGATTTCTCGGGCATATTGTTTCTAGTAATGGAGTTTCAGTTGATCCAGTCAAGATCGCTGCGATCAATGTAAGTTCTCCTTTCTTTCTCTTTCATTGTTTCATTTCAATTTACTCTATCTTTTCTATTATCCTTCTTTTCCCTATGCTGTACAGGATTGGGAAACTCCTAAGACTCCTACTGATATCCGTAGTTTTCTGGGCCTCGCCGGTTATTACCGGAGATTCATTGAGAATTTCGCTCGGATTGCTGCACCTCTCACTGCTTTAACTCGGAAGAATGCTAAGTTTATTTGGAGTAGTAAGTGTGAAGCCGCATTCAATGAGTTAAAAGACAAGCTTACTTCCGCACCTGTTCTTACCGTTCCAAATGGAGATGAGGGATTTACGGTATACACAGATGCTTGTAGAGAAGGTTTGGGAGCTGTTCTGATGCAGGATGGTAGAGTGATTGCTTACGCTAGTAGACAGTTGAAAACTCATGAAGTAAATTATGCTGCCCATGATCTTGAGTTGCTTGCAGTTGTTTTCGCTTTGAAGCTTTGGAGACATCATCTGTTGGGTACCAAATTCGAGCTTTTCACAGATCATCAGTCTTTGAGGTATATTTTCTCTCAGAAGGATTTGAATCAGAGACAAGTTAGGTGGTTAGAGTTCCTTGCTTCTTATGACCTCGACATCAACTATACACCGGGAAAAGCAAATGTAGTGGCAGATGCTTTGAGTAGGAAGAAAGCTTTGTTGTGTCAGATTGTTGTTTCTTCGCCTCTTGTGAATCGTATTATGGCTAGACAGGATGAGGATCAGATGCTTAGATTGATTAAGGAGAATGTTCGAAGTAGAGTTGGAGGTAGTAGTCTCGATGGTAATGGAGCTCAGATTGACGATAAGGGTGTATTGAGGATTAATAATAGGATTTGTGTCCCGAATGTTGATGGATTGAGACAAGAGTTACTTCGGGAGAATCATCAGTCCAGACTTTCTATTCATCCAGGCGTAACCAAGATGTATCAGGATATGAAGAAGTTATATTGGTGGAAAGGTATGAAGCGAGATATTTCCATTTTCGTCAATAGGTGTGCGACTTGTCAACAAGTCAAGGCAGATCATCAGAAGACCCCTGGTTTATTGCAGCCTCTTGAGATTCCCAATTGGAAGTGGGAACAAGTTTCTATGGATTTCATTGATGGTTTACCGAGGAGTAGGAAGGGTAACGAGAGTATCTGGGTTATTGTGGATAGATTGACCAAATCAGCTCATTTCATTCCGGTCAAGTCTACCCGTTCAGCTTCTAGTTTATCTGAGATTTACATGAGGGAGATTGTTCGTCTCCATTGTGTTCCTCTCAGTATCGTTTGTGATCGTGATCCTATCTTTACTAGTAGGTTTTGGAAAGCCTTTCAGGATTCTTTGGGTACTCATCTAAATCTGAGCACTGCTTACCATCCACAGACCGACGGTCAAACGGAAAGGGTGAATCAGATTTTAGAAGATCTTCTTCGTGCTTGTGTGCTTGATTATGGAGGATCTTGGGAAGATCATCTCCATCTCGTCGAATTCACTTATAACAATAGTTATCAGGCCAGTATTGAGACATCTCCATTTTCTGCTCTTTACGGACGACCTTGTAGATCTCCTTCTTGTTGGATTGAATCTGGTAATCGTTTGGTTCTTGGTCCTGAGATGGTTTTGGAAGCTTCAGAGAGAGTTGAAGAGATTAAGAGAAAGATGAGGATTGCTCAGGATAGACAGAAGAAGTACGCCGATCGTCGAAGACGGAGTTTAGAGTTTGCAGTTGGTGATTTGGTTTTCCTTAAGGTCTCTCCCTTAAGGAATGTTATTCGTTTTGGTCGTAGAGGAAAACTATCTCCTAGATTCGTTGGTCCTTTCCGCATTTTGGAAAGAATTGGTTCTCTTGCTTATCGTCTGGATTTACCCGAGAAATTTTCTGGAATTCACAACGTCTTTCATGTATCTCATCTTCGTCGCTATCTGCATGATCCATCTCTTATTATTCAGCCTTCTGCTCTTGATAGTTTGGATATTGAGCCAAATCTGACTGTTGAGAGGAAGCCACTTCGTATCGTCGATCGAGGTACGAAGCAGCTAAGAAGAAAATCTGTCAACCTGGTCAAAGTGCAGTGGAGCACTGATGAACGGGATTGCACCTGGGAGACGGAGGAGAGCATTCGTGCTTCGAATCCAGAATTGTTTATTTCAGGTACTTTACTATTCTGTCTTATCTTTCTTTGTTTTCCTTCTTCGTTCCTTTTCGGGGACGAAAAGCTTTGAGTGGGGGAGAGTGTAACAGCCCGATATTTTAAACGAAATTTTTAATTAAAAATAAAACAATTCGAAATATTGATTTAAATAAATTGTAGAAATTCATATAAAACGAAAATTCAAAACGTTACAACTAGTCACTTTTTGTCCGTCCTTAAATTTACATTAGAATAAAATTTTATTAACGATGATTTTAGCTATTTTAAATTTTGATTTTTAAAGTTACGTTTATTGGAAGAAACCGTTATCATTTTTTTTTTTTTTTGAAAGAAGCAAATTAAATTATACGTTACTTTGGGCTAACACTACAAGTTTGCCGTTCAGAAATCTTGCACTAATCTAGCCTAAAACCGTGCGTGAAGATTTCGTCTTCCTTTGCCTTCCATATCTTCCGTTCCACTTTGATTACAATTATTATCCTCTGCCGTTTCAAAACTTTCATTCATTGCCTCCTCTCCTTAAATCAAGTGAAAGGCTGTCTATCTTTCCACGTTCAAAAATATTTCTACTGCAAAATTTACTTTCGCCTCCATCACAATCTCGTGAGCATTCCTTGGAAGGTACGGGCAACATCCCTTTTTCCACTTTTTGGTTCACTTTATATCTATATTTGCTGATTGCTGTTTTGCCCTTCTCTTTTCATTTTGATTTTTTTTCGTTTGTCCCTGCTTTTGTGATTCACCTACAAACAATACCGCCCCAACCCCATGTCCAGAATCACCTCCACGTCACCGCCAGACTGCGGCCATCGCCTGACCCTACACCACCACGTGACTGCCAACCACCGAACGAACCCCAGACCCCTCCACGAACCCACAGCTGCCCCCACGTCTTACCCATTCGCCACCAACCATACTTGACCAGTCACCGACCACGACCCCAGCCCAACGCTACCCCAGTCCACCGAACTCCTACCCCAACGCCACCAGCCTCGTACGCCAGAGCCACCACAGCCCCAAGTCGAGACCACCTTTCCCACAACCCAGTCCATTCCACCACCAATCCCCTTCGCCAGATCCGTGCCAGTCGCCTCCACGTCACCACCAGACCGCCTCCAGCCACACCCCTAAGCCCAGCCCACCACGACCCTACCCAGACCGAACCCAGACGAAACCCAAAACCCTTCGCCAGTCGCCTCCAAGCCACCAGAACGAACCCAACCCCCTTCGTCAACCCTGCACCCACCAGCAACCACCCATCGCCGACCCTAGATCCAACCCACCACCGACCCACGTTTCACTGGCCCATGCTGCAACCACGCCCCATGCCGAGACCAGCCCTGTACCGCATCTACTTGGTATTTAGAAGCATGAAATGAAAATTTTGCCACCTTGTACTTGTGAAATTTTTGTCTATATTGCCTCTGGTTTGAGAAATAAAAGAATTTGAAAGTGTTTGTTTTGTCACGTGGTTTGGCAGCTTTATCTTATTCTCCACTGACTTTTGAAAAAATTTGTTTGCACCTTTGAAATGTTGTACTCTATCTATTGTATTTCCGAGCATCAGTTGGAAAATGTGATGAACAAAGATGTTTGACATTTTTACGTTTTCCAAATTGTTGGGTTTGGCAGACCAAGTAAAATTTTAGTTTTGTTTTATTGCCTCTGCTTTGTTTTGAAAAAAAAAAGTTGTTTTGTCACTTTGGAAATTTTTTTTGAGTATAATTGTTTTTTAAGGTAGGCGTGCTATTGTTTTGATTTTTAACCTGTTACTTTTTCGTTGTTCGCTTCGTTGAAAATTCATTCTTCGTGAAATCTTAGAGTTGGTTATTTACTGTGCTTTTGGTTTGAATCCAGTTGGCACATCCGCTAACGACTGATCGTACTATCCACGTGCTTTCAATTGACTTCGTATTTCTTTCGTTCCGAATCTCCAACTCCGTAGAGGTGAGTAAATCTCACACGAATATTCATACTTATATAATTGTGAAACGACCTCAACTGAATGTGTAGAAATAATTAAATAAATAAATGATGTTACAATTACCTGTGATTTATTTATAGTTGATGTTAATTGTTAAAACTGCATATCGTATCATCTGTTATATTCTGTTCTTATTTTTACTGTTATTCTATTCTGTTAAATCACACTGCAAGTTCCCTGTAGAATAGAATCACTATGGGTTGAAATGATACATACCCGAACGGACTTTAGAATAAGGGAAGGTCGTTATGGGCTGAAATGATAGGTCCGAGCGATTTTCATTAAATTTTATTTACTTGGGATTGCGGGTTTGAAATGATAAAACCCGGATTTTTCTTTGTAAATTACGGATTGAAATGATATAGTATCCGTATCACTTGAATTAGGCTAGAAAATATTATACAGACCTGTGGTTATTTTTATGCATTTTCTGAATATTTTTAGATAATTTAAAAATTGTAATAATATTTAATTTGATTTAAACCAAATTTTTAAATGATTTATTAAAAATAGAAATGATTTTTCTATGTGATAAATATAAATAAATGGAGGAATATTGGTTTTAAAACGAAACTTAAATTTTGAAATTTTGGAAAAAGGGAAAAAGAAAGATGGAAACTTAAGTTAATTGAAATTGAAATTTAGTTTAAATTTGTGGAAAAATGAAGTTTAAGTTTAAGTGTTGAAATGAATGTAATAAGCAATTTGGTAAGTTTGGTTTTTAACTTGTAAAATTTCTTTGAAATAAAATTTGTTAAAGGATTGAAATGAACATTTTTAATGTATGATTTTATAAGTTTTAACTAGGTAGAATCTGTAGCACTTGTTAAGTGTTGTGGTTTTTACAAATGAACCAAAAGACTAAAATGAACTAAAAGCTATGATAGTACTTGGTAAGTGATGTTGTAGCAGAAACTAAAATTGAACTTGAACTAATGAAAAACTACTGTAGCACTTGTTAAGGACTGCAGTAGACTGAAATATGATTTTGTGTAAAAAAAAACTGAACTGATATAATTTTAAATATTGTTTTGTTGAAATAAAATGGTTTTCGAATATAACTTACCGCCACACTTTTTAATGCCGTGGAAGCTGAAATTTTTAATGTTTTTGTTTAAGTGAATAAGTGAACTCCGAAGGGTTAGATTTTTGAAAATATAATATTGATTTAAAGGAATAATGACTTTGTGTTTAAATGGTTTAATTCGAAGTTTATTTTGATAAATTGTTTAAAACTATAACCACGGGTTATAATAACGATTGGTTGGCAAAGAGACTGGGATCGGATATGGACATACTCTCTGTCGATACCGAAAACCACTTTGACAACCGTGTACGCGGTGGAGATTCCAGAATGAAGTAGGATGGTGGCGACGTCCTTAAGGTATTACGTGGACCCAACTCCCGTGAGTTGGCATAAGGTGGCTAAAACAGGAGCGATCTCGGACCAGTGAGGTAGCACCTCTTCTCGGACACATTCCTTCGATATTATACTCTTACTGATTTGACTAGATGGCCATCCTCCGATTTGGGAATGTTGTTCGAGGTGGAACGGTAGTGGCTGCTATGCGTATCCATCAGTCCGTGTGCGTAATTGGTATATCTACCCTGGCATTGCCTAGTTGTGCCGTGTCACCTACCATATCGAGCTTTAGTACGATTATGATTTTAAGATCCGACCGCGTTAAGGTTCTCCATCCCCTTAACGCTATTTTCCGATATGATTATACTTTACTTATGTAGACACTATTATAATAGCGAATATTACTACATAGTAGATAGTTTAACGGATCCTTAGAGGATGGGCGGTCCCAAGCATCTTCTAAGTTACTTGTACCTGTACTACAGTTCATTTGAGTTGGTTTACATTGTATAAGTATGTATATCCTGACTCGAGTGTTATGTTTTATTTTACGCTCGGGTCAGCCTGAGTATTCACAGCTTTGGATCCACCTTTCTGGAGCTCGGAATCACTGGAGATTCTGCTTATCTAGTTATCTTCCTATTTCAGTTTCAGTTGTCTTATTTCAGCTTTTGTTTTAGAGACTTGTGTATTTGGGATTTCTACTGTACTTGTTTCAGAATATTGTGTTTCAGACTATGTATTTTGTATTTGATTTTAGACTATGTATTTAGTGGCTTCATGAACCACTATGGTATTTTTAAATTCCGCTGCGAGTTATTCTGATATTTCTGTGTCTGTGATTCTGTGAATGATTTTATTTGCTCCAAATTATATTACAATCTGTTGTTTTGTATTATTCAAGTCTGACATGTGTGGATTATTGTCGATTTGAATGGTCCAAAATAGTGGGTCGTTACACTATGCGCCGCATAATAGCGGATGATATTGTATATAAAACCCATATACCGCGATATTCCACCTTGAAGTGGAATTGGTATTTTATATTGTGCTAACGTCTGTGGATGCAGGGAAACAGGTTGGAGGGATCCAACTGGATTCCTCAAAAGTATTAGATTATTTAATATTCTGTGTTCTGAATATTTGATATCATGTGATGATTTTATATTGGATGATGTGGTTGATTTGGATTGTCCAGTATAATAAATTATAAAATCTATGGACTTGAATTTTTGGAAAGAAATCAAGGAATAAAAGTTTAAGTAAAAAAAAAATTCGAGGAATTGGGATAAAATTTATAACGAATTGAAATAAAAATAAGGTGATTTGGAATTTTTAACAAATATGAAATAGGGGGATTTTGAATTCACAAGCGATAATAAATTTTATACTTAAGTGATATTATTTGAAAAATAAAGGAAGTTATTTTTGAAATTAAGGATTAAAGTTAATTAAAGAATAAATAAGGAGTTTTGGAAATCTGTAATCGATATTGGGAAAAAGGGGTTTAACTCGTAATAAGGAATAAAATCTAAAGGTTAATGTATTTTGGAATAAATGAAGTAGCAAAGGAAATTTATCTCAAAATAAGTAGAGTAAATTGGGAAATCAATTGGAAATTGATTTAGTTGTTTAAAATTGGAATTTTAGAAGAGAAATGAGATTTTGGGAATTTATAAACTGGGTTTATAAAGTAAAATAAAATATCAGTGGATATTAGAAAATATAAATTCAAGGTGGGAATTTATAAAGGGATATGAATTGGTTTAAAATAAATGTTGATTTTTTTTTAGGATGGGAATGAGAAGTGTATTTCTCTGGATAGCCAAGTACGTTTTTCAAGGTAGTTTTAAATATAAGTTAAAAGTTTTAATATGTTTTAAAAAGCATGTTTTAGAAAATTTATTATTTTTAAATGTTAAAATTTTAAAGTAAGTATTTTCAAAAATCTATTATTGTAGTAATTATATAAAAGTAATTTGGTATTATGTTTTAAAGAGGAAGTCAACTTATATTTATAAAGTGGTTTTATTTTAAATATTCTTAAAATATATATTTTGATAAAGTATTAAAGTAGTTTTAAAATTTCAATGTTATAAAATATATTTAAAATAAAGTGTTTTTAAATTATTTTAAATTTAAAAGTATTTTGTACTTGGTGATTCAGTGGAAATAATTCTTTGGGAAATGAATTCCGTAAGCGGGAATTGTTTGAAATTGTTTTCAAATGAGCTTTGAAAATTTGGAAATATATCTTGGAAAGATATTTGGGCAAATAAATAATGTGGGAAATTATTTATTTTGTGATGGTTGCTTGTGGATGTTAATTGATAGTTAAATAACCGACTATCAATATTGGCCAAATGCGCTGATCGTTTCGAAGAGACCGGGATCGAGTTTCCGTATACCGGGATTCTAGGTCTGGAGACTCGAATACCACTTCGATCCGGTTTGTACGTTTCGTGTAACGTGTTCGGAGTCGAAGATGGAGCTGTGAAGTGCAAGGGCTAGTCGCTACTAATCCTGAGGATATTTCCAAAATGGATGTAGTAGGAATAGTGCCTTCGGTTCCGTTCGGACCCGGGACGGACTTGTATGGACGAATGCTTTCGTGACATCGTCAGGTGGACGATGGGCATTCTAAGGGATATGTTCTGAAAAGGTATCGTTTAGCCTCGAGCCTCATCAACCGGGAATGACTGAAAATCAGGGGTTATGCAGCAAGGCTTCGTGGGTAGCACCCACTTGAGAGTAAGGTCATCCCTGTCTAGATGTCCCTTTTTATTTCGGCTTAGTGGTGCGGTTGCTGATCCCAACCGTGGGGTGATTTTATTTGGAATTATCCAGTAAGGGATGATTCCGGTCTTGTGTTGCAGGGGAGCGGGCGTACTCCTCGGTACTGTGATCTAGACTACGTACTGTGACAGGTGGTACCCCAGTGCCTAGTCATTCGTTGGAAATCCATTCTCCCTACGTGCCTTGTACGAGTTTTGTTTGTATTACCCACGTTGTGGCTAGTATGCTGGAATTTAATCATGTAACAATTTCAGCTATTTTAATAAGTATTTGTGAATAGACACTATTATAATATCAGAGGATTTTGATAAAAAGTGTTTTAGCTATCGTAAGGTAAAAACCCGACATGTTTATTTGTGGCGTGGTCTTACGAGATGCTTTTGTTTTCAAAAGGATTTTTGAAACTTTAATAATAAATTTGAGTGTGATTTTCTCACGCTGGTATTCCAGACTGACTCGGGTGTTGTTTTATATGATGCTCGGGTCAGACCGAGTATTATAGGTTACAGGATATGATGCTGTGGAGCTCAGGAGATGAGCTGGATGGCGAGACGTATCTCCCGTACTTGTTTATATATATATTGCGCTGTGTTGATTGTTGTACTCTGTTGTATTGAGGACATGATATGGTTATTGTCCAGTTGTATGTTATGTGTTCTCTGGTGTTTAATCTGATGCTATATTATATAAAACTGATATAGTTTTGATTTGTGTAAAGATCTGTTAATATATATTATATTTTATTCCGCTGCGATGGTTAGATTCTGATTTTGTTTCCTATTTTTCTTCTTCTACCTCTTCTTCTTAACTAAAATGGTTCGATTTTCCGGGTCTGGAAAGTCGGGTCGTTACAATTTAAATTTCAGTATTAAATTAAATGGCAATTAAATTCACAAAAAGTCAGATTTAACTGGAATGAAAATTTAAAATATACTAAACAACAACCAATCAATTTCTAATCACATCATAAATCCAATTAAACTAACATAAGAAAATCTAGTAGTTGTCAGTGTTTGCTCATGGCTACGAAGGTGACGATAAAAATGGAGCAATATGGAGATTCCTAGCAAGATCCAAATGCAAAGAAAATCCAACAAATCTTAGACACGAACACGAATCAATAAAAAAGTTTCAACTACTTCCAACTTCCAAAAAACTCAAGATCCAAACTACGGACAAACCTGAAACTTGGTCATCTTTAAGAAATTATTTGGACCAGAATATTAATGAATCTGTAAAAGCGACTAAGTAGAAAGTTGTTACAAATTCTCTTTTCTTTATTTCAAAAAAAGAATCACTCAAAAAGCTTCTGCCTTGAGGAAATTATGGTCAAAACAAACAGAGGTGTTTTTTGAGTTTAAAATCTGAGTTCAAAAATACTTCGAAAAGATTTGAGGTTTTGGCATAGAAAATTAAGGAATTTGAAGAACTGATCTAAAAGAAAGTTGAAGCCACTAGAAAAATAAATGGTTTGAAAAAAGTAATCACATAATTTGGTTCATTCCAGAAGGAGATATGATTGATACAATATAGGGTATTTTCGGCCAAAACTGGACCCGAGAAAGGATTTGAAAATTTGAGTTTTTGATATAGAGTTATTCAGAATGGGAAGAAGGGCTCAAAAACAAAGTTGTTGCCATTGAAATTATACATGGTTTCAAAAAAAATTATTTGATTTGGAGTAGTTTAGTGGAATATAGAAGCCATGGAAATAAGGGGAAGAAAGAGAGAAAATAGGGAAGGAAAAGATGGGAAAAAGGAGAAAGAAGAGGAGAGGGAAGGTAGAAGGAGATGGCCTTGGAGATGGTTAAGAGGGCAGCGGCTATAGGGGAGCAGGAAGGGTTGAAGGAGAGGAGGAAAGGAGTTTTGATTTGTGAGGTTTTTGAAGTTTTAGATTTAGTGTTCTTTGTAGATTTTGAGGAGAATGAAGAAGTGTGCACATAAAGTTTCTTAGGAGAAAAATTATGTATGTAGATGTTATCATATAAGAAACATAAGGTTGTAGGCAAAGGAATGGTTACATGATTGACTAGAGTCTCTTGGTTAATCAAGGCTCATTGGACCAAACAAATCCAATATGCCTTAGCCAAATAAAACACAACTAAACACTACCAATTCATGTTAATTTTTCACAATAATTCAAATTTTTAGAGCAATAGGAATTTGATTTTGACGGAACGAAAAGTGGGGAGAAGATCAGAATTCAGTCTAGTATCATATAAAAAGAATAAAATTTTAAAATTCCAATTAAAATTTTCAACCAAAAGTCTATTTTTGACTAAGTTTGACCAAAATTTGAATTTTCACAAAAATTTTTTCTATGAAATTTGGTCAAATAAAACACTCAACATCACAAATTAAAATTTACTTACTTATTTATTTTTTATTTAAATTCAAAATACTGTCATTAAGTTGTTAAAAGTTACGGATCTTTGCACTTTATCTTAATTAAAAGATGTAATATCATTTAATGCAATATTAATTTTTTCCCCTTATATATTTAAAAGGTTAAATACCATTAACTACGCATCCAATTCTTATCCAATTACATTCAAACCAATGTTCTCATCCTTATTATTCAATCAATAACACCCTATGAATTATATTAACATAAGTTTACATTTTATTACATTCATTACTTTACCGTTAACATCTTTTACCATATTAACTGCAATAATTAATTACATAAATTTTCATTGATTTTCAAATTAATTCCAAACATATTAAATAATGAGATGATAAATGAACAATTGTTACCTTTAAGTAATTTAATCATATTTATAAGTTTATTATCTACAACAAATGTTATGACTACTTACACATCACTGCTTATATTCAATTTCAATTAAAAACATATAATTCCAACATTCAATTGCCTTAATTCTATTAATTACCCATTTAATATTCAAACGGACAAATTAATGAGAAGATAATTACAACCATCATTTATAATAATAGTTCATATCCATTATCTTATCATTTACAACCAAGGGTTATAACAAAATGATTTTATATTCTATATTAACATATTCCAATCAATTACATATAATCTCATCATTAAATGCATTATTTAATTTATTTCATTATTTTCAATTATAACCAAATAACCTTACAATTATATCCATTGATTGAAATTGGATTAAAATGGTTATCAATTACATTAAATCAACATTACTATATTACATTCTAATTGTTTTATCATTACAAATCATAAATTTTAATTTCTTACAATATTAATATTTCAAAATCTTATTAAATTTAATATTTTAAGTACCGAAAAATACGAGTCATTACACTCTGTCCCACTCAAAACTTTTCGTCCTCGAAAAGGGAAAAGGAGGAATTAAGGGATTAATATATTTTATTCAAAGTATTCAATTAATAAACAATTAATTTTTATAATTAAGTATTTTAAATAAAATATACTAATTACTAAACAATCAAATCTTCATATTCAAGTTTACTAAAGTTTGAAAAATTATTTTCACTTCCACAAAAAATTTCTATGTCTAAAATTCACGGAATATTTCGACAGAGTCTCCTTTGTACGGAGAGGTCCAGAAAATAATCATAATATCAATAATAACCACATATATATCATATTTGAAAATAAAATATCCCAATCACGGGAAAACAATATAATATCGCTAGAAAACCGTAATCCGAAAACGTACCTATTTGTCAGGCAAATAACGCTTATTTATGAAACAAAAAGCAGTAGCTATTGCTTCCATAAACCTGTATTTCACTTATATAATCCAAAATAGGTTAATAATTATGCAAAAAGAGAAATATTTAAGTTCTTCAATTTGCAACAAAAGCAAATCACTATAAAACATATAAAAACAAACAAACAAACAACCATTATATGCAACCACAGTATCCATCATACATTCATAGCAACCAAAATCAATGGTTTGTTTAGTTCAGAAACTTTTAATCGTACAAGGGTGATGAATAAACCATCAAGTGTATCTTACGCTCAGTCGCCTTTGGAAATTACTCAAAAGACTATCCATACAACCTTTAACAATTAGAAGTATCCTTTCCAAACATCTCATAAGCCAAAACTGCCAAGAATTTCCACACATTTTTTAAGTTTATTTAATTGGTTTCTTTTAACATCATTATTTACCACCTTTTTTTTCATTCATACAATGCCTTTTTCTTTCTTTCATGTACTTACGTAAATTATTTCACAATATTAACTTACATTCATAACATTTCTTGTACATTGAAATTCTTATTTAGAAATAATTTCATCGAACACTTCCATTACTTAAGTTTTACTTGTATAATATTCCATTACATATTCTATTAACATTTCAACTTATTAAACATTTCTGGTAAGTTTTATATATATTTTAGGAATGTAATTGAATGTCACACAAGTTTTTGGTATTCTCCCTTGAAGAGAAAAGAACTATTTCAATATATCTAAAATTCAATTAAAAAATTTAACCTCATTCACTTAGTAAGAATATAAGATATATTTAAAACATCTTCATAGCATTATGTAAGAATTTTCCAAAAAGTTTAAACTATGTTAGAAGTTTATATCAAATCATTAGGATAAGCCCCTTTTTTTTAATAAAGTTCCTTAAATCTGATAATTTATTAGACTCATTATTTTAAAATAAGTATAACCCTAGATTATTAAACTGAAACTAATAGTATACTCAAATCTTACATTGAATATTCAAATCAAAGTATAAAATTTCATATCTTCATAATTAATTTTACACACTTGTTTAAAATGAATATTCAAATCATGGAAAAACATTTATTATGGTTTAATACAAAAATTCAAATAGTGAATAAACCTATAAATTTACTGTTAGTGCTTCGAAATCAATTAAATATTTCAAACCATAGTTCCAAAATAGAGATTCAAATTTATTGGTCAAGTATATTACTATAAATAAAACTTTACAAATCATTTTTTTTTCATTTATATAATATCTTTAAATTATACATTAAAAGAAACTTATGTAAATTTTACTTGAAATATTCATTTGAAAACTTCATTTGCAAATCAATCATCTTTAGTACTTTAATACTTTACGGAAAAATTTCATCTATAAAATTTCTTGCTTCATTTATAAATACCACATAAAAAAAATTTAAATAACATCTTTATAAATATATGCAAACTATTTGAAAACAATTATTTACATTATTACTTATATTTAAAAAGAAGTTATTGAAAACCTTAAATCCATTATTTATAAATTTAATTAGTTTTAATTCTCAAAATACTTTTAAAGTCATTAATAAATCAATAATCATTAACTTTAAATATGTTTTATTTAATTAATAACTTATCACAATATTTACAACACTAATAATTTACTAATAAACCATGTTGTACATAAATAAACAATATTTAAACATTTTAAAGTATTTAGAAATGGAAAAAATGACCAAAATATCTTTTATATAATACTTTATCAAAATAATTTTATAACTCGATGTTTTAACAGGTTTATCCTCATTCTTGTAGACTCTTGTCGTACGTTGATCAGGCGTAAGACTAGAAATCTCCATGTACATAGTAGACCTGTTTCAACACCCAGTTAAAATACATAAAAGCAGGTATGAGAAGTACCACTCAAAATCTGATGTCAAATAATGATGTTACAATAGCAGTGGCCTGCTGCTGATCGAGTGTTTACGCAATAGACACAAAACTTTCCAGAAGATCCTTCCACCTTTTGGATTCTAGAAAAATATCGTAGCCATTTCGTAAACAAGGGACCATCGACCCCTGTTGCAGTGGTAACTGCTGATTCAATGATTTATGCAATGTATGCACTTCCTTCTCGGAAGATCCATAAACAATAGATCCTAGGATCGAAAGCGCCTCCATTGGGTAAACTAAGAACCATCTACCCTGGAAAAAAAATCGAGGAACTCATGAGTTTATGTCCGGACAACCATATCTACTCGAATCCATTTCTAAATTCACCCAAGTATATTAGGGTTTATCGATCGAATCCATTCCTGGATTCCCCAAGTCCATCTGGGTCGAAGCATATCATACTATACTTCTTCGTGGAGGGTACTTTCCCATTCCTTTTACTTCAAAATAATAACATACCATATATACTACTCTATCAAAGTCATAACTTCAATTATCACACTTATATAAATTCCATTATAAATAAGATTTCATTTTCAGATAGAGTACTTTCCAAAGTCAATAGTCTCGAATATATCAAATCATTCTTATATAAATTCTGTTGTGTATAAGATTTATCTCTTCAGATCTAATACCCTTCAAAATCAATAGTCTTCCAAATTACCATATACTTATATAAAGTCCATCTTATATAAGAATCAAATGTTTCCAAAATCAATTTCGCTCTATGAAGAGCCATATGGGATTGAACATCTTTGCTTTATAAAAGGTTTTGAATTTAGAATAGTTTTGTATATATAGAATAGTTTGTAAAATAGTTTGTATATAAAATAGTTTGAAAAATAGTTTGTAAATAAAATAGTTTGTAAAATAGTTAGTAAATAAAATAGTTTGTAAAATAGGTTGTACATAAAATAGAATAAACTAGTTTGTATAAGAAAAATAAAAGAAAATAGTTTCGTAAAATGGTTTTAAATTAATAGTAGTTTTGCATAAAAGAAAAATTCCAATTTAAATTACAAAGAATATCCAACCCAAAAAATTTCAATTTCAACGTCAAAGCATATCAATAATATTAGAACATAAGATGTACATATGTCATCATTTCACATAATCACATTCGATCGCTCGCTCGATCACACAAGTTCGCTTTTGAACTAGTATTATTCATTCGACTTCCCTAATGCAAACTTCGATAAGGTTTCTTTACTGGAAACCATTAGTCTCCTTGCACAGCCATACACTATGATAGAGAATTTTAGCATCAAACCAAAAATCCATATAAATATTTGCCATCAAGAATCGATGAAAAATCCTAATACGAAATGGTGTAATTCACCTCGAACTTGTGTACTCAAATCCGGATCAAATTAATTATGTGAATAAAACAATATACGTACAACTTACGTACTTATTCCAATTGTTTCATCACCATTCCATTTTGATTTAAATTCATTATTAATCTCATTGAATAACACAAATATCACTTCATACTTTAATATTTGTTTCACAGAATTTCTCCATTTAATATAAAACATTAATATATTCATTCTCATAAAATTGCTTATATTTCTCTTCATTTTTAAATTAAATTCAATTTCACATGTAATATTTCTTATTTAATACTACATTTATTGCAACATCCATTTATTTCATAAACAATTTACAAGTTGTGACTTTATTTAAAATCATTTCACTTTTAGTTCATATTCATTTATCTAATTAGTTTTCACTTACTTTTCAAATTTATTTATGCCACATTTCATAAATTTAATTAAGTTCATAACACTTTTTTTAAATCTCATTTACAGCTTTTCCTTAATCACAATTTCGATTTAAATATGCCAAGGCTTAAAGTTCACGCTTGTATATTATTACATTACATGCCAATAATGTATACAACAATTCTATTCATTTACTAACATAGATATAGCAAATTTAACCTTGTTTCACTTGCTTTCAATTTAAGGTTACCAAATTCAACTGCATAATTCAACAAAATTTCTACATTTCAACTCATATTTTAATTCAAAAGTTTCGACTATCCAAAATATCCAGATATTCCATTTTATTTCAATAGTTGAAACTACTAATCAACAAACAACAATATTCACAACCAAACATTTCAATTTCGTAACCAAATATCCTAATTATTCATTTTATTCTCTTTAATACACCATTACTGAACTAGTGTTTAGTCCATAAATTAAATCAACAATAATTAGCCAATGCTTATAAACTGACTAAATACAATAAATCAACAATAAATGATAATAATTAAATATTACCATTTCACAAATCAAACACATTACAAATAACTATAATAGTTATAAAAAATTATTTCTTTATATATAACATATAATATTAGGAAAAAAATTTCATTTCAAAACTTATATAAACATTTTATAACACTAACAAATACGTGCTCTCGTATGTACACTTAGACAACTCATTCTAGGATATTACTACCCTATCTCTAATGAGTTAACCCCAATAGGCTAAGGTATGTCTAAACTTGGCTTTGATACCAACTGTAACGACCCACCTTTTTGGACAGTTCAAATCGACAATAAACCACATATGTCAAACTCAAACCATTCAAAAGGAAGGATTGTTAATGGGGTAAATAAGAAAAAAAGGAAAACAAAACACTGAATCTCATAGCGGAACGACAAAGTATAATAATCAAATAAACAGTTCATGAAGCTATTTTACAAATAACATTTGATTACACTTTTACAATACAAATCAAAGTTATACATACATCAGAAATAAACAAATAATGCAGCGGAACACAGAATGCAGTGGAATAATAAATAGAAAAATATACTGATCTTCGTCTTCGTCCTCTAGAAAATAGTCTTCAATACATTGAAAAAGCTTAGACTGGCCCGAGCGTAATGAAAATAGAAAACACTCGAGTTAGAACTAAAAGATCTTATGTAAGTCAGATAAAAAAAAGTAAAATAGAAATATTAGTGCAATGGTTTCATAGATGTTACGGATTTTCATCTCCTATCAAGTGTACAACGTGAATATAATTATTTAAAGGGTTTCAAATAATTCGAATATCAATCTTAATCATCTTATTAAAACAAATCCGAAGTTTGAATTAACTTAAACCCTTCAAATAATTCAATTCCAAATAAAATCCAAATTCAAGAAATTATATGGGTATTTGTCATTGTTTCCTGGGGATTTGACCAGGCAACTAGTGCTCGGCATCAGAGAGTGTTCGCCATCCAGGAATGTTCGGCGAAGCAACCGTCATCCATGAGTACTCGGCGTAGTACTCGGCGTCCATAGTGTCCGGCGTGCAGGAGTGTTCGGCGTAATACTCAGTAGTGTTCGGCATACGAGAGCACTCGACATCAAAAGCACTCGGCATCGAGACTACTCGGCGTAGTGCTCGGCAACAAGGGTACTCGGCGCCAAGTAGTGTTCGGCATCAACTGGCACTCGGCAACAACCTATGCTCAGCGTCAACTAGTGTTCGGCATCCCATAAGTACTCGGCACCAAGACTGCTCGGCATACCAGAGTGCTCGGCATCAAGGCTGTTCGGCATCAAGACTGCTCGGCGTACAAGGTCGCTCGGCATCGAGGCTGCTCGGCATACAAGAGTACTCGGCATACCAGAGTGCTCGGCATCAAGGCTGTTCGGCATCAAGACTGCCCGGCATACAAGGTCGCTCGGCATCGAGGCTGCTCGGCATACAAGAGTACTCGGCATACCAGAGTGCTCGGCATCAAGGCTGTTCGGCATCAAGACTGCACGGCGTACAAGGTCGCTCGGCATCGAGGCTGCTCGGCATACAAGAGTACTCGGCATCTCATGGTGTTCGGCGTAATACTCGACATCCAGGAGACATTCAACACAACTAACCAGCACACCGTTCGGCATAGAAGGAATGGTTCGGCGCAGATCGTTCGGCGAACCTCGCTCGGCATACGGCGACCACTGTACTCGGACTGGAACGATCGGCAATCAGCCCACTTGGGAAGTCCAGCCCATCTTTGCCTATAAATAGAGGGGCAGGGTCACAGTGAAAGGGATCCTTTTTTGGAGAGAAAATACGGGGAGACTCTGCCATTTTAAAGACTCATCTTCTCTACTTAAACACCTTCATTCAAGCATTTGATTCACGAATTGTATTTGTAATCAATCATAAAGGAAATCAATAAAGTTGAGCAAAGTGGACGTAGGCAATTACGCCGAACCACTATAAATTTGGTGTTCTTACTTTCTGCACTTGAATTAGGATTGTCTTCTCTGTTTAATTTGCTTTCATCACTTATATCTCTACATAATCTTTCTGAACGAGGTTAGTGACCAATTTTGGTGCTAACACTTTGGTGCTTTCACCGAGAATTGAATTCTCAGACCTCAAGGATCTGCTTTGAAGCTACTGGATTGAATAAATCCCCCAAAGAAGATCCGACTCACTGATAGGACATCCGTTGATTCTACTCAGAGTTCATACCGATAACTCTACAATGGCAAGACCACGTACCAGGTCAGCTTCCCTTAATGCGGATGCCCGAGAGACTGCTAGCGTGCAACAAGCAGGACCTAGCAATCAGCCAGCAATCCCGAGTGCAGGGATTGCCGCTCAAGAACAGACTCCAGTTGTCACCAAAGTGGAGTTCAACGACTTGATGAGAGAACTTAGGGAAAGCAGGAGACAACTGGGAGAACAGATGCAAGCTAATGCCAACCTGATGGCACAACTCACTCAACAGCAGCAACAGAATGCTGGGGGCAATCCAGCTGCTTATTCCTCTTCTGATAGCTCAACTTCTTCTGATGAGCCACCCAGGCGCAGACGCCGTAAGACTGAAACTGCAAGGGCAGATGCCGCTGTTCGAACAGCAGGAGACCGCGACCAAGCCAGAACTGGAAACTTCCGAACCGGAGTACAGGTGGAGGAGGGAGCTCCAGACCATCAAAATGTTAACAATGTTGAACCTCATGACGCACGATTGGCAGATCGCCAGGAAAGGAGGCATCAGCATGGACAGGCACGTAGAACTGACTCCAACCTCCCAGCTTCCATACAGACACCCGATCTGACAGCCATGATCAGGCAACTGATGAAAGAGAATCAGGGCTTATCAAATGACGATTGGGGAGTGTCAAGAAGTCATACTCCGTTCACGGATGTTGTGCTGCAAGCGTCCTACCCCAAGAAGTTTAGCATGCCAACCATTCCTGCATACGAAGGAAAGACTGACCCCAGACAACATGTAATGAGGTATGAATGGATGATGGATTCAGCCAGAGCAAATGATGCCACCAAGTGTAGGTGCTTTCCGATTACTCTATCTGGGATCGCTACTATGTGGTTCACCCGACTTCCTCCGCGATCCGTATCAAATTTCGAGGAGTTGGCAAAGAAGTTTATTGAGCAATTCAGGATACACACTACACGCCCGAAGGACGTGATGTCTCTGTCAAGTGTAATCCAAAATCCCGGAGAGTCGCTGAAGGAGTACTTACAAAGATTCCACGTTGTGGCAACTGAAGTCGGTAATCCCAACGACCATGCAATTCTAATGGCTGTGATGAGAGGTGTAGATCCGGATTCTGAATTCGGAGACTGGCTGGCAGGAAAACCTCCGACTACGCTAGAGCGTTTCTACTCCAAGGCGCACCAGTTCATAAGAAGAGAGGAAGCTAGGTGGGTACGACGAGACAAGGCACCGGGACCTGCCCAAGAGTCAATCAAGAGCAACATTGCTGTGAAGCAATCTGGAGACAATTCAGGAAAGGTCCAAGTCAACGTCCAGAATAAGCCCGTGCAGCCCAAAGAGTCCGGAGGAAGGAGTCAAGGAAAGAGGAAAGAAGCGGGAAAGTGGAAGTCGAGAATTCCAAGCTACAGCGAGTACACTCCGCTAAACGCCCCACTTGAGAACATTTACCTATCCACATGCAATACTTTTCAGTACAGAAAACCACGTCCGAAAGAATCAAGTGAAGAACAGAAACGGACTGGGAAATATTGTCGCTTCCATGAAACCTATGGACACAACACGGAAGAATGCAGACACCTGCATGACGCTATCGAGAAATTGATCAGACAAAAGAAGTTGCAAGAATTTGTGAAGGATCCGTAGGAAGGAGGACAGGGAACGTCCGACCCAGGTCGTGCACCGGCTCCACGTCATCCAGAGGAACCTGCCCGGACTGTTGGAAGACTGGTTATAAATACAATTATCGGCGGACCTCATCCCGCAGATAAGAACTGGCAAGAGATGGAACGATATGCGAGCTCCTTGAAGCATGCGGATTTCGAGTGCTGTTCGAACGTAGAGGACGGGGCCCCTGCTAAGCAGCAACGCGTGATGACAGACGATATTGTGTTCAGAAACAGAGACGCTGATCAGGTAGAGGCTCCGACCATCGATCCCATGGTCATATCTGCAACAATCGGACCAGCATATGTAAAAAGAATTTTGATTGATTGTGTAAGTTCAGTCAACATCATCTTCAAGAAGGCATATGATCAGATGAAGCTAGAGACAAAAGACTTGAAACCATCCAAAGCTCGTATCCACGGCTTTAACGGCGCTGCAACTGATGCAGTAGGATATGTCGAGTTACCAGTTGAACTGGGACAAGGCGAGCGTCGGAGGGTACGAATTCTACCCTTTGTAGTTTTGGATGTGGACTCTCCATATAATGTTTTCTTGGGTCGGCCGGCCCTGGCTGAATTTAGGGCGGCACTAGCCCCTTGGTGCTTGACTTTGAAGTTCCCGACTGACAAAGGAGTAGGCATTGTTCACGGAGACCAAGCAGCTGGTCGTTCTTGTTATGTGGCCGAGCTCCGAGAAGCCCACCGGAGGGAAAAAGGAAAGGGTGCGGACAATCCTGTCCGCATCCTAAACCCGAATAATTGACAAGTAGTGCTCGAGCCCTGGCTCGGGCATAGTTCTCGGATCTACGGAGATATAGATCCGAGAGACGACGATGAGAAACCCAGGGAAGAGAAGGCGGCACCGGCTGAATTAACAATTGACATTTCGGTTAGCCGTGACGACCCTTCGCGAATACTGAAGATCGGATCACAGTTAGGCCCCGCAATGACAGAAGACCTTAGCGACTTCCTCCGAGCAAACCTTGATGTTTTTGCCTGGACGCATTCTGATATGTGTGGGATTTCTCCCGCCATCACAAGTCATATGTTGAACGTAGACCCGAAATACGTCCCAGTCAAGCAAAAAAGGAGAGGAATGGATCCAGAGAGATCCGCCGCTCTTGGAGAGGAGGTGGACAAACTCAAAGCAAATGGGTTCATCCGCGACGCCCTCTACCCGGAGTGGGTCTCCAACCCCGTGCTAGTAAAGAAGGCAAATGGGAAATGGAGGACTTGCATAGATTATTCCGACTTGAACAAAGCATGCCCTAAGGACAGTTTCCCGTTGCCTAGGATCGATCAGTTGGTCGATTCCACAGCAGGACACGAATTATTGTCATTCATGGATGCGTACTCGGGATACAACCAAATCCCAATGCATATTCCGGACCAAGAACACACCAGCTTCGTTACAAATGTCGGGCTGTATTGCTATGTAGTGATGCCCTTTGGATTAAAGAATGCTGGAGCAACTTACCAACGTCTGGTGAATCGAATGTTCAAGGACCAGCTGGGCAAAACCATGGAAGTCTATGTGGATGACATGCTCGTGAAGTCACGGCAGTCAAACGACCACATTCAAGACTTAGCTGAAATGTTTAACATACTCAGGTCCTATGGAATGAAGATCAACCCGCTGAAGTGTTCTTTCGGCGTTGCATCAGGGAAGTTTTTAGGATTCATCGTCAACGCTAGGGGAATCGAAGCCAACCCAGAAAAGATCCAAGCCATTCGAGATGTACAAGCGCCCAGGACTATAAAGCAGGTACAGAGCTTGAACGGAAAAGTGGCTGCGCTAAGTCGATTTATATCCAAGGCAACTGACAAGTGCATCCCATTCTTCGACATAATAAAGAAAGGAAAGAGGAGTTTTGAATGGACGTCTAGCTGCGAGGAAGCTTTCCAGAACTTGGTAAGGCATCTGGAAAGCCCACCAATGCTATCTAAACCAGTTGACCATGAGATGCTGTACGTTTACTTGGCTATATCCCCTCATGCGATAAGCGCAGCTTTGGTCCGTGAGGAGGATCGAGTCCAGAAGCCGGTATATTATGTTAGCAAGCGTTTAACGGGGGCAGAGAAGAATTACCCTAAAATTGAGAAATTGGCTTATTGCTTGGTGATTGCATCACGCAAGCTACGCCCGTACTTCCAAGCGCATTCAATCGGCGTTTATACCGATCAACCCCTGAGACAGGTACTTCAACGACCGGAAACTTCTGGGAGATTGCTAAAATGGAACATCGAGTTGAGCCAATTCGATATCGCGTACTTACCACGGAGAGCTATCCGAGGGCAAGCGTTAGCAGACTTCATCGCTGAATTTACCATACCCATCAAACCGGACGATCACGACCTCATTCCCCCCATTCGATGGAAGTTATACACTGACGGTGCATCAAACGACCGTTGCTCCGGCGCGGGTGTAGTTCTTATAACTCCGGAAAACCGATCAATCTGTTATGCCCTGAAGCTCGATTTTCCGGCTACGAACAACGAAGCTGAATATGAAGCATTGATCGCTGGCTTGAAGCTTATCAAAGAACTCGGAATCAAATCAATCGAAATCTTTTGTGACTCGCAGTTAGTGGTATACCAAGTACGAGGAGACTACCAAGCAAAAGGACGAAAGCTTGCTCCGTACCTCGTTCAGGTCCAGGAACTACTATCAAATCTTGAGCGTTATGACATTTCACATATCCCGCGAGAACAAAACAAAGAAGCCGACTTGTTGGCTAAGTTCGCGAGTACCGACGATGTTCAACAAATGGGATTGTATCCCATGGAAGTCTTGCATGCCCCGAGTGCAGACGAGATGAAAATCGATCTTGTGTTGGAAACAGAGATCGAGAAGGACTCGTGGATAACCCCATTCAAACTGTACCTGACAACCGGGGCTTTACCAGAAAGAAGAAGCGAAAGACGACAGGTCCTTCGAAAGGCCGCGCGGTACGTCATGCAGGATGGATCCATGTACCGGAAAGGATTCTCCGTCCCATTGTTACGATGCATCGCTCATGATGAAACGAAGCGAGTCTTGAGGGAAGTCCACGAAGGGGAATGCGGCGACCATACTGGGGGGCAAACGCTAGCAAAGAAGATCCTCCGCTATGGGTATTACTGGCCCACCGTAAACCGGGATGCCGCGGACTACGCAAGAAAATGCGACAAGTGTCAAAGATATGCAAAAATCCCGAGGGCTCCGTCAACGGAACTCACACAAATGATCAGCCCTTGGCCATTCGCGATCTGGGGAATCGACATAATCGGCTCTTTGCCTCTATCCAAAGGTGGTGCGAAATACGCGATAGTTGCAGTCGACTATTTCACGAAATGGGCTGAGGCAGAACCTTTGGCCACTATCACCTCTAAGAAAGTCATTAACTTCGTTGTACGAAATATTATATGCCGCTTTGGTCTTCCACGCACCATCATTACAGACAATGGAACGCAATTCGAAAGTAGAGAGTTCAAAGAGTTCTGTTTAAAGTACGGCATCGAGAAAAAGTTCGCTGCCGTTGCACACCCAAAAGCTAACGGACAAGTCGAGGCCGTTAACAAAATAATCAAGTCCATACTAAAGAAGAGTTTAGAGAAGGTTGGAGGCAAGTGGGTAGATGAGCTCCCGACAGCGTTATGGGCATATAGAACTACCCACAAGTCCGCGACCGGCCACACTCCGTTCGCCTTGGCATACGGCTCTGAAGCCGTAATACCCGTGGAACTTGAAGTTCCATCGCACCGAGTGACATACTATGACCCCAAGACGAACCAAAACCTCTTGCTGGAATCACTGGACTGCATCGATGAAAAACGTGAAGAAGCTGAGTTAAGGGCGGCGGCGCACAGACATCGAGTCAAGCGCTACTACGATGGCAGAGTCCGCCCAAGGATCTTCGATGTGGGTGATCTCGTTCTGAAACGAGTCTTCCCAGTACCATCACGCATGTATCCCAGCTGGGAAGGTCCATACGCCATTGAACGGAAGCTTGGAGAAGGAACATTCAAGCTAGCGACCGTTGATGGCACGACACTCCCCCGAGCATGGAACAGTGAACATTTGCGGCACTATTACATTTAGCATGTTTCCCTTTCTTGTTATAGGCATTATTGTTTTCCGCATGTTTTCATTCAATAATGACTTAGTTTCCTTTTGAAGTTGTAATCGAGCAATTTAGTTGATTTTCATTAATAAAGGCTTGAAGCCACATTTTCTATGAAGATTCTGTATCTCTTAATTGAATGATAAATTACATTATTCTGTGCGGCGTACAGACTCATACGAACGATTCCAATCTCCGAATCCCCAGAGTGTGGAGCGGAGTACTCTAAGTCCCCAGAGCGTGGACTAGAGTATAAACGATTTCCAATCTCCGAATCCCCAGAGTGCGGAGCGGAGTACTCTAAGTCCCCAGAGCGCGGACTAGAGTATAAACGATTTCCAATCTCCGAATCCCCAGAGTGTGGAGCGGAGTACTCTAAGTCCCCAGAGCGCGGACCAGAGTATAAACGATTACCAATCTCCGAGTCCCCAGAGTGCGGAGCGGAGTACTCTAAGTCCCCAGAGCGCGGACTAGAGTATAAACGATTTCCAATCTCTGAATCCCCAGAGTGTGGAGCGGAGTACTCTAAGTCCCCAGAGCGCGGACTAGAGTATAAACGATTTCCAATCTCCGAATCCCCAGAGTGTGGAGCGGAGTACTCTAAGTCCCCAGAGCGCGGACTAGAGTATAAACGATTTCCAATCTCCGAATCCCCAGAGTGCGGAGCGGAGTACTCTAAGTCCCCAGAGCGCGGACTAGAGTATGAACGATTTCCAATCTCTGAGTCCCCAGAGTGCGGAGCGGAGTACTCTAAGTCCCCAGAGCGTGAACTAGGGTATAAACGATTTACAATCTCCGAGTCCCCAGAGTGCGGAGCGGAGTACTCTAAGTCCCCAGAGCGCGGACTAGAGTATAAACGATTTCCAATCTCCGAGTCCCCAGAGTGCGGAGCGGAGTACTCTAAGTCCCCAGAGCGCGGACTAGAGTATAAACGATTTACAATCTCCGAGTCTCCAGAGTGCGGAGCGGAGTACTCTAAGTCCCCAGAGCGCGGACTAGAGTATAAACGATTTCCAATCTCCGAGTCCCCATAGTGCGGAGCGGAGTACTCTAAGTCCCCAGAGCGCGGACTAGAGTACAAACGATTTCCAATCTCCGAGTCCCCAAAGTGCGGAGCGGAGTACTCTAAGTCTCCAGAGCGCGAACTAGAGTATGAACAGTCTCAAGTCTCCAAGTCCCCGGAGCACAGTGTCAGCAAACCAAATAAAGACAAGAGAATCATTCAAACAAGAAGAAACTAAAATTTTATTCGATAAGTCCAAAATGGGGATACAAGATCACTCCTACAAAATTCGGGCCTATACAAACTACAAGTTATGGAAGAAAGAAACTGTTACAAACTTAAGCAAAAACTTGTTGAACAAGTGCATCGATCATTTCTTCGACTTCTTCTTCTTGTCTGCCTTTGGTGTTTCCGACGACTCCTCTCCCTTACGTTTCTTCTTGGACTTTTTGCTTGCTAGAGAGACGGAGTCAGGAGTAGGAGACGGAACATCTAGTGGTTTGGACCTGCCCGGGAGAATGATTTTCAAAGGCCTGTTCCGCGGGTCAGTAAGTTCCAGGACTTCAGATTCAACCTTAACTTTGACTTTTCTCTTCTCCTCGTCGGCAAGACGATCCTTCATGCTCATCTCTGAAGTATGTTCAGAGGCGCCAGTGATTTTAACTTCGTCGCTTCCTTCGGCAGGAGACGAAGTATCGAGTTTGTCATCGTCAGGCGCCCCGATCACTTGAGCGTCTGGGCCGGGAGTTACCCCCGCGTGAGCAACGTCGCTTGTTTTCTCCGCTTCCTCCTTGGCGTCATCGCTCCTCGGAGTTGGCTCAGTGTCAGAGCAACCTGTGAGAAAATATAAGAAGTGGGCATTAGAACGAATAACCACTGCCAAAAAATGACGGGATCACTTCGACTTCTAGAGAAAGAAGAATCTCCTACCAGGATCAGGTTGACTGTCGGTGGCGCGCGGGGTTTCACCCTCCAGGATAGGTGACAGCACATGAACGCCAAGCCCGGGATCTTCGGGATCGTAACTGGCATGTTGCTCAAATGGATCAAGCGTCGACCGACCAGCCGATTGAGCAGCATAAGGAGCGGCAATGTGAGGAGTAGTAGCGTCGGCCTCTGACGGGCCAGCCTCGTCATTCTTCTCTTTCGAAGGGGAAGAGCCTTTGCCATAGAGAGCCAATGCTACGGATAAATCCGATGGCTCATTCCCCCTCAGGAACTCCTTCACCAGTGCATCCTCGTCGATTTCCTCGGAGCCCGATTCGACTTTATTGATCTTTATCAGAGTTTCCCATGCCTCAGCCAGGGATTCATGGTAGCCGTCGCCCAAGAATGTTAGGTCGCGGTGCATAAGGACGCGGGCTCCGTACTCGGCGATCAACGGGTCAAACATACTTTTGACCTCTTCCCCGCCAGTCTCTGCGGCCGCCTCAAGGCGAGAATCAAGCTCCTCCTCAGCCATTCTTTTACCCTCCTCCCTGGCCTCATCCTTCATTTTCTCGACCCCGGCAAGTTCACCGTCGAGCTTTGCCTTTAGGAGCCGGGTAGCAACAATCTCATCGCAATACCGCTGTGATTCTTCCTGAGCGGCTATTTTGTCTTCTTTCTCCTTGGAGAGTTGTTCTTTCAGCTCTTTGACTTGAGTAGTGAGCGCGTCCCTTTCTTTTTGGACAGAGTCTTTTTCTAGGGCAAGGGCGCCGCTGCGCTGAACTGCTTCGTCAAGCTCCTTTTTGTGAGCCACTTCTAAGCGAGTAACTGCCTCGGCAGTATCTTTTGCGCCTTGTTCAGCGGCTTCTAGCTTTAACTTATAAGAGGCGAGTTCTTCGTCTTGGAGTTTGATGATTTTCTTATCGCTGTCAGCCTCCAGATTCAGACGGTCAATCTCGTGTTGACGCTCAACAGATACTTCTGAGATCTTCTCCACCAAGTGCACGAATGCGTCATGTTGAACATAGACGTCATTGTTGCAGGCAATCGCACTTTGCTTCACGTGCCCAGGAATGTGATGGATGGCCGGCAGGAATTTCAAACCGTCAAAACAAATCTTCGGAAACTTGGCCTTAAGGTCGACCATCTTTTCCGCAACAGTCGGGTCCACAGCAGGAGCAGGAGGAGGAGGCTTAGAGAATTCCGTTCTTTTACGCGGCTCTCGAACTTGCCTCGTACTCGATGAACTGGAATGTTGTTCTCGAGCAGCATCAGACTGATAACCCTTCTGCAAAGACTTCTCTTTATCCGGCTCAGTTGTAGGAGGAATATCACGGGACTGGGAAGATTGATAGTGCGCTTTCTTGCGATGAGACGACTCGCGCGGACGATTGTCCCTATCCTCATAATCACCTCGGTCCCGGCGTCTGCCTGAACCGGAATCCCGTCCGGAGTGATGAAATATTGAAGACCCCTGAAGGCGATCAAGTCCGTGGGAGCGGCCCATATCACCTGCAAAGAAGGAAGATAACAACGAATTAAGGAGAATTCACGAATTAAAAAGACTTGAAGTATGTTATGGAATGCGCATGTGCGTGTGTGTCCTAAGTGTTCCCCCCGACGGACCCGTTCGTTTATCTTTGCTAATCGGAGTATCGTCTCTGTGAGCCGGGAGTTGAACTCCTACATTGCCTCTAGCGGGCGAGGAGAATTTGAGAGCTTCAGGATCATCGAACCCGTAATTAAGTATGTCTTCGGGAATGGAGAGGTTCGAGAGACCCCTCAGAGAACTCTCCAGATGCTGTGAAGAAGCCTCTTTCTCAGGAGGGATAGGCGTAGATTTTGAAGTGTCGCCAATTTTCTCTTTCTGAACCGAATATTTTAGCTTTTTCTTTCCCTTCGAAGGGGAGGATGACGTCTCAATATCCTGAACTTCGATTTCCGGATTCCAAGCAGGACCCACGTTCTCGCCCTGAGTGTCGGGTGCATCACCCTCTCTACGCTCGCCTTCTTCGTGCGCGACGGGAGCGCGACGCGACGACGGGCCGACAAGTTTTTTCCCTTTACCGGATGGAGGTTTGGGAATTGTAACGCCTTCTGGAAGGCTGACCCGACGATCAGGAGCTAGCAGGCCGAACCCCGACAGCGATTCATTTGAGATGATAGCTCGAATATCTCGGTCCTCGGCCGGAAGAGCTCTAATCGCGTCGACAGCATCGGAATATCCTCGGCCTTCCGGGCGCGGGTTAATACCTGAAAAGATGAAACGAAGAGTTAAGAAAAACATGACTCCCATTAAGTACGAGTAACGGTTCAGCAGAGAGACTTACTGCCTTCAACCCATCTCCTAGCAAAACCAGACGGGCATCGCACATAGAACCACTCCTGTTTGTACAGGGCGAATTTGCTACAGGCCCCTGTCAAAATCTGGCACTTGTGATATGGCTCGAGGAATATGAAGGAAGGGCTATCTTTCCGTCTCTTGAACATATAAATGTATCGGATATCACCGGGGGTTGGAGGTCTGGAGAAGACAGCCATGAAGAGTAAATAAGTCCCATATAGGAACGCATGACCATTCGGGTGCAGCTGCGACGGAGCGATGTCTATATACTGCAGCACATCCCGGAGAAATAGGTTAAACGGAGGCACGCTGCCCATCCAGCACATGAACTTGTTGCAGGCCGTGTACCCGACTGGGGGCAAATGAGGACGGTCGTGTCTCGAAGGAACTAACACGTCAGTAAAGGGAATTCCGTGAATGGAACATATCCGTCGCAGAGCGGCCTCATTAATCCGCGAGGCTTGAGAATCGATCGGATTGTCCAGCAAGATGGTTGACTCCAGAGCATCGGGCGCCAAATTATGAGCGGGAGAGATTGACGGGTTGGAAGCATCTGCGGCTCCTTGCTTTGCTGACGGCCCAGGCCTGTCAGATATGGTGGCAGAACTAGATTTTCCTGACATCCCGAATAAATAATGAACCTGGCTAAATGCTTGAGAAAGCTATACTTGAAAAACGTTGAGCGTTAGAATCAGCAACACGAGTTTTCCCCCCACGTGGTGTATGAACTAGTGCAAGCAATTGTGTAAAGACAATAATAAAGATATAATAATTAGCTTCGGATCATCGCCTTCGAAGACCGTCATCGCTGACCGTCTCAAAAGCCCGCCTTGAGGTGATTACAGTTTCAGGTTCAAAAGACATATGATTTCTAGAGTAACCGGCCTAAGTGTAGTTTAACATTTATACTGATCGGCATTTTAGTAATGTTCATCGTCCTAAGTAAAGTGTTCGGCAATTATATTGTTCGGCATGAAAGCTGTTCGGCAATTGTATTGTTCGGCATATAAAGTGTTCGGCAATTATATTGTTCGGCATGAAAGGTGTTCGGCAATTGTATTGTTCGGCATGTAAAGTGTTCGGTGATTGTATTGATCGGCATGTCAGTTGCTCGGCAATTATATTGTTCGGCATGTCAAGTGTTCGGCAATTGTATTGTTCGGCATGTGAAATGTTCGGCATTTGGGCATTGATCGGCTTTAGTTCGTTCGGCTCAATTATAGTTTGACTTGTTAGTGAGCGTTCGGCCTGGCATTGTCCGGCTGAGGTACCGTTCGGCAACTAACCATTACACCGTCCGGCACATGACCACATGCGCCGGAGCAGCGAACGGCGCCATTACCCCCTCCAACACCTTTCATTCTTTTTCTTCCTTTTTGACCTCGATCTAACACGAGGAAACTAAGGCAATAAGCGGACGTACTCCTAACTCCTCCACGCTATGTCGTTCGGCAATACAGACAAGCTATACAAAAACCCTCTACACGACTTCGTTCGAACATCTCGTTTGAGTATACGATGAAAAATACCTAAGTTTGCAGATCAAAGATTGAGATGGTGTAGTTAAGTCTCAAATTCGGACGATTGAACAGAATTGTGAGAACGGAGGAAATAAGAAGTAAAATGAGGCAAGTAAAGGGAGAGAAGAGGAGAAGGAACTGGTTTTATAAAGGGGAATGGAGGAAGTCGAAGGGGCTATACCCGGTAGAACCGGTCAATAACGGAGCGCTCGGCATTAAGGTGGAATGACGTTCGGCACGCTAGGAACGTTCGGCTCAGAACATGTCGTTCGGCATCCCAAGCTCGTTCGTCTTGCACTTCCCTTCGCTAGCATTCTCGAGAGGATACCTCCGAGGTGGATTGTACCAGATTCAAAGCGCACCACGTTTGGCCACGAGATACACTTTGGGGGGCAAGTGTTTCCTGGGGATTTGACCAGGCAACTAGTGCTCGGCATCAGAGAGTGTCCGCCATCCAGGAATGTTCGGCGAAGCAACCGTCATCCATGAGTACTCGGCGTAGTACTCGGCGTCCATAGTGTCCGGCGTCCAAGAGTGTTCGGCGTAATACTCAGCAGTGTTCGGCATACGAGAGCACTCGACATCAAAAGCACTCGGCATCGAGACTACTCGGCGTAGTGCTCGGCAACAAGGGTACTCGGCGCCAAGTAGTGTTCGGCATCAACTGGCACTCGGCAACAACCTATGCTCAGCGTCAACTAGTGTTCGGCATCCCATAAGTACTCGGCACCAAGACTGCTCGGCATACAAGAGTGCTCGGCATCAAGGCTGTTCGGCATCAAGACTGCTCGGCGTACAAGGTCGCTCGGCATCGAGGCTGCTCGGCATACAAGAGTACTCGGCATACCAGAGTGCTCGGCATCAAGGCTGTTCGGCATCAAGACTGCCCGGCATACAAGGTCGCTCGGCATCGAGGCTGCTCGGCATACAAGAGTACTCGGCATACCAAAGTGCTCGGCATCAAGGCTGTTCGGCATCAAGACTGCCCGGCGTACAAGGTCGCTCGGCATCGAGGCTGCTCGGCATACAAGAGTACTCGGCATCTCATGGTGTTCGGCGTAATACTCGACATCCAGGAGACATTCAACACAACTAACCAGCACACCGTTCGGCATAGAAGGAATGGTTCGGCGCAGATCGTTCGGCGAACCTCGCTCGGCATACGGCGACCACTGTACTCGGACTGGAACGATTGGCAATCAGCCCACTTGGGAAGTCCAGCCCATCTTTGCCTATAAATAGAGGGGCAGGGTCACAGTGAAAGAGATCCTTTTTTGGAGAGAAAATACGGGGAGACTCTGCCATTTTCAAGACTCATCTTCTCTACTTAAACACCTTCATTCAAGCATTTGATTCACGAATTGTATTTGTAATCAATCATAAAGGAAATCAATAAAGTTGAGCAAAGTGGACGTAGGCAATTACGCCGAACCACTATAAATTTGGTGTTCTTACTTTCTGCACTTGAATTAGGATTGTCTTCTCTGTTTAATTTGCTTTCATCACTTATATCTCTACATAATCTTTCTGAACGAGGTTAGTGACCAATTTTGGTACTAACAGTCATTTCAACCAGTATCAAAAATCAACATTTCCAAATCAATGAGAACCGCTCGGGTTTATCATTTCAACCCATAACAATTTTCCCCTAATCTATAAGATCCTTTGGGTATGTATCATTTCAACCCAAAGGGATAACATATTTATAGAAATATATAACATCCAATCATCCAAAATGTCAACCAATAACATCCATCCAATCACCCAAATATCAACAATTGAACATACAACACAATCATCATTGAAATCAACCAATAACTACCAACAATTTATTGGTTATCATTTATAGGTATTTAACTGGCAATTTAAATTTCAATATTAAATTAAGTGGCAATTAAATTCAATAAAAGTCTGATTTAACTGGAATGACAATTTAAAATATACTAAACAACAACCAATCAATTTCTAACCACATCACAAATTCAATTTAACTAACATAAGAAAATCTAGTAGTTGTTGTGAGAAATGCGGATTAAGGATCTTAAGGCTAGAATTAACACTAGAGGGGGGGTGAATAGTGTTTTAAGAAATTTGTTAATCTTTTTGAGTTTATTTAACTTTATTAACAATGTATACACTAATTAGACACAGATATGAACACAGAATCAAACACAGATGCAAATATAAAGTAAAAGCAGTAAAGGAAAGAACACACCGGATTTTATACTAGTTCGGAGTTACCCTACATCCAGTCCCGTACAACTAAGTACGGATTTCCTTTCAAAAGCAATTCAACAATTACAACCCTCGATTTCAAGGCTACGAGGTATACCCTCCAGAATACCAATCCTCTGGGTAGGGATACTTGATTTCCCGGGCAACAAGTTTACCTAATTGATTTCCAAGGCTACAATCACACCTTTTCTCGCTTAATTGATTTCAAAGGCTACAATCACACCTTTTCTCGCTAATATATTACAAAGAAGTCTATAACTCTGAATAGCACTGAGAACCTTGTAGAGATAGTGATGTAGAATCAAACTAGAAGTAATCGAGTATGATTCGGTGTTGATTTCGGCAGAGAAATGGTATGATTTTGTAATAAGAAATGTGGAAGATGAAGAGGAGTGAAAATCAGAAAAATATGATTGAAAATTCGTTGAAACTGACCCCTATTTATAGAAAACCAACAGCCATGACCATTCATGAAGAGTTATGGCGAATAGACACTTCTTTTGAAATTTGAATTTGAACTTCAACTGTCACTATGTCGACATACTACCTAGGGGCATGTCGACATCCCTCAGCCAAAAATGATAATTTGAATTTCTATAAAAACAATATTTATCTTATATAAAAACTATTTAAAACTTTATAAATATACTTGAATATAGTTGAAATTCATAAGTAAATATAAAGAACAATAAGTACATAATTTAATTATAATTTTATATTTAAATCTAAGTATAAATATTAAAAGTTAAATATATTATTTGAAAAGACATTTCAAAATAGGAGTATTTTGACTTTGAAATTAAAGATGTTTTGAGGCTAAATTTATTTAAAATCAGGATAGAGAGTTTTGAATTTTTTAAAAGGAAAGTTTTGAAATCATTTTGAAAACAAGATAATTTTGTAAAATCATTTGAATTAAAATTAGTGGATACAAAACAATGTCCCACTAGATTTTCGTAGGTTCCATCCTACTTAGGGTTCCATCCCTTTAACGGGCTCAAAGTGGATTCCATTCCATGAATAAATTGGATATTAAGATGCCAGTGCTTTTCTACGAGTTTTAACAAATATTCCTAATAAAACAGACTTAACCTTGAACTCTTGATAATCTTGATACTCATGAGTCTTCTATCTCTGTATCTTGAATCTCTATACTATACAGTCTTCATTCTTGATACCTGCATGGTTAGATCCTGCAAATACGTATATATCTAAACTTGTAATGTTAGTATTTATATTTTATATTCTATTCTAAGGTTGTTGTCATCAAAACCATCATCTCAAGGACTAACAATCTCCCTCTTTTTGATGATGATAACCTTTGTTTATAAAATATTCCTTCTATCCTAATAACTCCCTTTAAAACTAACAACTCGCCCTTAATCTATGCCTAACTACCCTATTTTATACTTCTCCCCCTTTGTCATCAACAAAAAATTTACTCCCATTACTCTTGGACTTTAGTACCTGCATTGATAAACTATTCAACGGAATATATAATATATAGATTAAGAAATAATGATACTTATGAGCATAATAACTTAACTAAAGACTATTTTCATTTTAATGTATATATATACATGTTTCACACAACAAATTCAAACCAAATGAAATCAATCCACACAAAGTATCAATCCAAACCAAATCAAATCAAGCAAATTAATTCAAACAAATCAATCAAAGAAAGAAAATTAAACGTTACGAGGAACATCAACCCATCCTTCTTCTCCAAAGATAGGGTCTTGTTTGATAGCATCCCAATTTTCATTATCAACAGATAGAGAAACGGAAGGATGTGCTTCGTTATCATCCTTGTGCAGGGAGGAGATCATCCATCGAATTGCATCGAAGTGTCTCTCTTGTTCCTTGATCATCTGCATTTGACTGAATTCTAAGTGACGCTGATTACGGAGGATGATAGAGAGAATATTCTTGAATGAATTGAGTGTTTCTTCAAGATTTTCAGATATATTATGAATAGGATTGGCCATAATTGAATTAGAGAAAGAAATGAAGGATATAGATAATGAGAAATAAATTTCAGTGAAGATTTCTAGAAGAAAAAGGTATATATATGTGTAGAAATTCGTTTGAAATGAATAGACATTTGGTAGTTATTCAAATTTCAAATTCAAAATCAATAGTCACTTCTAGCCAGTACATGTCGACATGGTCAAGGGAGGTGTGAAAATTGATGATAATTTTATTTTGTGAATAATGATGTATATATATTTCTATAATATACTAACATTTATTCTAGATATAAAATAAGCTAGATGACAGGAAGGAAATTCAATTCATTGCATAATTGGATAATACAATGATTAAACATAAGGAACTACACGAACATTCGAAACAAACTAAGACAAATACAATAAGATACTAAAATATAAAACTAGTTAGAAGATGAAGATGATGAAGATAGTCCAAGTTTCTTGCTGACTTTTGAAAAGAAATTGTTCATCTTCGAAGACATGTTATCCAACTTCTTACTAATGGATCATTTTAAAATCCATTGATTCTCCACAATTATCTTTTGGTTTTTGAGAAGGGTTTTGTTGGATGGATTGGAAGGATATTCAATACTTTCTAAGGATGTCTCACCTTCTTCTATTTCCATTTCATCCCTTTCTTCTTCTTCTTCCTCTTCCATTTCTTCATGAGCCAAACGCTCTTCCTTTTCGGTAAGAGTCTCAAAAGGTTGAAAAACATATGGGATTTTCATGAGAGAAATGTTTGAGATATTAAAAACTTTTCTAGAGACAAATTCTTCACCTTTGAAATCCACTCCAAAATAGTTAAAAATTCGAGTAAGGTAAATTCCATGATATAAAGTGTTTTCTCCCATTTCAAAATTTTTAGGACGAAGTTCATCCAAAATAACTTGCGCCCAATTGATGTCATAATTTCCGAAAATACCAAAAAGTGCTTTGCACACTTTTGAAGTAGGATTGTTAAAATTACCCGATCTTGGGGTCAAAGTATGTTGTAAAAGGAGATTGACAATCCTTGCTTTAGGACGAATGTTTCGGTTTTTAAATTAAAAGTTTTCATCTCCTTCAAAAATATGATGAAATGTCTCACGATCATGTTCATCGATTTGAAAACTAGAAAGATCCATTCCCGTGCTTTTGCAATTAAGAATGGTACCCAAGAGATCACAATTCAAAACAATTTGAGTCCCTTTGACACTACTCCAAATCTCATTCTCATTTCCATTATAAAAAGCACGGTTTAGATTAGCATAAAAGATTCTGACAAGATTAGGATAGCAAACAAAATCGTTTTGAGAAGAGTCAATAAGACTTAAAACACCATTGTTTGCAAAAAGAGAATCAATTTCATAAGAAGAAAAATCTTGAAAAATAGCAAATTTTCCGGGATGGACTTTGGCATAATTAGCATAATTGATGTATGCTTTAATTGCCTCCGGATCATTGAATAATTGCTCTTTGATTTTTCTGGAAATTCTCATGGTTGAGGGGTTACTTGAAGAAGCCATTAGAGTAAAGAGTAGAGTGCTTGAGGATATGAAGAGAGAGTTTGAATTTGAAAATGAAAGTGAAAAGATATGATAAAAGATAGTGAATAAATAGACTTTCAAAGGACATATTCTCTGGTCAAAAGGTATCTTTTCAGAGAAATAAATGAAGTGAAAAGGTGGAGGGAAATTCAAACATTTGAATTCAAAATTTGAAATTCAAATTCAGGTAGGCATGTCGACATCGTGGTAGGGGCCATGTCGACATGTGCCTGTGAATTTTTATGATATGATTTTCCTAAGATATCTAATATACATATATATAAATATTATTATTAATGTCTATATTTCTGAAATATTATTTTACTTATAATATATTTCAGAATGTGTCAAAAATAATAAAAATAATAATAATAAAATAATAAAATAATAGTAAAAATAAAATTTTTTTTTAAAAAAAATTTCAAACAGCATATCAATTTAAAATCAATCAATCAAACAATCAAGCAACTAATTCTATGCAAGCAATTTCAACCAATTATATTGTAAACGTGTACCTTTTTCTGAGTCCGTTTCTTTGAACTCGTCGGAGTCATGAACTGCAGTGAAACACAAATTCGAATTATCCGTCTTCTGATCATCATCACTTGAGGACGAGTCTGAGTCATCTAGAGTAGCAGTAAATGCATGCTTCCGTTTCTTTGCTGGTTCATTGTTCATAGGAGGATTCTGCCTTTCTGGATACAGACAGTTCTTTTTGATATGACCTGGTTCGTCACAATTGAAGCATTTGATAAAGTTTGGTACTGTAGTCTGATTACCGGAATTCTTAAAGTTGTTTCTCTTGAAACTATTCAATTTTCTGTACTTCAGAAATTTCCTAAAATTTCCGATCATAAATGCTATCTCTTCATCATTGTCACTGTTTGAGTCTGATCCATCGGTCAATGCATTGAATGCCATTGATTTCTTTTCAAATGCTTTGTTTTCTCTTCTCCCGATCATTTGAACTTCAAACGACATTAGGTTTCCAATCAATTCTTCTATCTTTAAAGTACTGATGTCATTTGCCTCTTCAATTGCAAGTGTCTTTTGATCCCATTCTGTAGTGAGAGAATTTAAAATTTTTATGACTTGATCTTCTTCCGAAAATTCCTTTCCCAAAGATATTAAAGAATGCACAATATCTTGAAATCGACTATACATATCTGAAATAGACTCATTAGTATTCATTTTAAATAACTGAAACTGATTTGTGAGCATGGAAATTTTGGTCTGTTTAACTTTGCTTGTTCCTTCGTGAGTTACATCCAAAGTTTTCCAGATTTCATATGCAGACTTACAAATTGACACTCTATTAAATTCATTTCTTTCAAGTGAACAAAACAGAATATTCATTGCCTTAGAGTTATTTTGTGCAACATTCTTTTGCTCAGTGGTCCACTGTGAAAAATTAGTTGTGGGTTCAGAATATTCAGTTTGTGTGATATTCCAAGTATCTAATCCTACAGATTGTAAATATATTCTCATCCTACATGCCCAATATGCATAGTTACTGCCATTAAAAAGTGGTGGTCTGGCAGTAGACTGACCTTCTACAAATGAACTAGTGTTGGTGGTAATAGCAGTACTAGTGTTAGTAGGCATTTTGAAATTTTTCAAAATTCAGATAATGAAACTTTTGAAAACAAAGCTCTGATACCAAATGTGAGAAATGCGGATTAAGGATCTTAAGGCTAGAATTAACACTAGAAGGGGGGTGAATAGTGTTTTAAGAAATTTGTTAATCTTTTTAAGTTTATCTAACTTTATTAACAATGTATACACTAATTAGACACAGATATGAACACAGAATCAAGCACAGATGCAAATATAAAGTAAAAGCATTAAAGGAAAGAACACACCGGATTTTATACTGGTTCGGAGTTACCCTACATCCAGTCCCGTACAACTAAGTACGGATTTCCTTTCAAAAGCAATTCAACAATTACAACCCTCGATTTCAAGGCTACGAGGTATACCCTCCAGAATACCAATCCTCTGGGTAGGGATACTTGATTTCCCGGGCAACAAGTTCACCCAATTGATTTCCAAGGCTACAATCACACCTTTTCTCGCTTGATTGATTTCAAAGGCTACAATCACACCTTTTCTCGCTAATATATTACAAAAAAGTCTATAACTCTGAATAGCACTGAGAAACTTGTAGAGATAGTGATGTAGAATCAAACTAGAAGTAATCGAGTATGATTCGATGTTGATTTCGGCAGAGAAATGGTATGATTTTGTAATAAGAAATGTGGAAGATGAAGAGGAGTGAAAATCAGAAAAATATGATTGAAAATTCGTTGAAACTGACCCCTATTTATAGAAAACCAACAGCCATGACCATTTATGAAGAGTTATGGCGAATAGACACTTCTTTTGAAATTTGAACTTCAACTGTCACTATGTCGACATACTACCTAGGGGCATGTCGACATCCCTCAGCCAAAAATGATAATTTGAATTTCTATAAAAACAATATTTATCTTATATAAAAACTATTTAAAACTTTATAAATATACTTGAATATAGTTGAAATTCATAAGTAAATATAAAGAACAATAAATACATAATTTAATTATAATTTTATATTTAAATCTAAGTATAAATATTAAAAGTTAAATATATTATTTGAAAAGACATTTAAAAACAGGAGTATTTTGACTTTGAAATTAAAGATGTTTTGAGGCTAAAATTATTTAAAATCAGGATAGAGAGTTTTGAATCTTTTAAAAGGAAAGTTTTGAAATCATTTTGAAAACAAGATAATTTTGTAAAATCATTTGAATTAAAATTAGTGGATACAAAACAATGTCCCACTAGATTTTCGTAGGTTCCATCCTACTTAGGGTTCCATCCCTTTAACGGGCTCAAAGTGGATTCCATTCCATGAATAAATTGGATATTAAGATGCCAGTGCTTTTCTACGAGTTTTATAAAATATTCCTAATAAAACAGAATTAACCTTGAACTCTTGATAATCTTGATACTCATGAGTCTTCTATCTCTGTATCTTGAATCTCTATACTGTACAGTCTTCATTCTTGATACCTTCATGGTTAGATCCTACAAATACATATATATCTAAACTTCTAATGTTAGTATTTATATTTTATAATCTATTCTAAGGTTGTTGTCATCAAAACCATCATCTTAAGGACTAATAGTTGTGAGTGTTTGCTCACCTTTCATGGCTATGAAGGTGATGATAAAAATGGAGCAATATGGAGATTTCTAGCAAAGATCCAAATGCAAAGAAAATCCTACAAAGCTTAGACATGAACTTGAATCAATAAACAAGTTTCCACTACTTCCAACTTCCAAACAACCCAAGATCCAAACTACGGACAAACCTGAAACTAGGTCATCTTTAAGAAAATATTCGGACTAGAATATTACTGAATCTGTAAAAGTGATTAACTAGAAAGTTCTTACAAATTCTTTTCTCTCCACTTTCAAAAAAAGAATCACTCAAAAAGCTTCTATCTTGAGGAACAAACAGAGGTGTTTTCTGAGTTGAAAATCTAATTTCAAAAATACTTTGAAATGATTTGAGTTTTTGGCATAGCAAATTAAGGAATTTGAAGAACTGATCTAAAATAAAGTTGAAGCCACTGGAAAAATAAATTGTTTGAAAAAATGAATCATATAATTTTGTTCATTCTTGAAGGAGATATGATTGATACAATATGGGGTATTTTCTGCCAAAACTGGACCCGAGAAGGGACTTGAAAAATGGAGTGTTTGTACCAAAAATGGGCACAACACTCTTCGAAAGTTTTTAAAGAGATAAAAATGAAGAAATCAATTGGAAAAAGAGGATTATATAACATAAACTCCTAAAACAGATATGTAGATAATAAAAACGCACAGAAACACAAGAATTTAGAGTGGTTCGGCGTATTGCCTACGTCCACTATGTAATTGATCACTGTATTGATGTTTCTTTGATGATTACAATTGATTGTAGTGGATTATAGCGAATTAAAGCTACGAAATTCGAGTACAACAGTAGTAATGGATTATGGAATCGGATCCGGCAGAGTCTGGGCTTTGGAGCGTTCAAAATATCCTTTTTCTATAGGCCCTGGGGGTCTATTTATAGGTGTAGGAGGCTGATATTTCGCTCAGATCTCTGGAGACTTCTTCTAGCACGTGAGTGGGCCCTCGCGACCAAGCCCTTGAAGTTTCGGCTCGATCCGTGATCGATACGAATGAATATCGTATCGATCAGATTTCTTCCAATAGACAGAAACTTGGTGTGAACATTCTTTAGCATGTACGTAAGCTTCTGTGAAAATTTCGTAGCATTTGGACTTGTGGATCTCGAGTTATGATCGATTCGAATTGGAGTTACTCGGTAGGCTGTTTCGTTCGAATCGATCATTTCGACTCGATCACTTCGAATCGATGGTTGCATGTGATCGGGTGGTGACGTGGCGAGCACTCTTCGGATTGATCCACCTTCTTCGCCGAGTTGACCGAGTCGTCCTTGAACTTCGCCTCATTCGTATCGAAGGCCGTTGCCCAGTTCGAGTCAATTAACAACATGCTTTTTCGTATCGATCTGTAGCATGCCCTGTTCGAATCAATGGGGATGGCTTGGTCGTATCGATGATGGTGGCTCTGTTCGCATCGATGAAGGTAGCCCCTGTTCGTATCGATCAAAGTCACTTCGACTTGATGGATACGAACAACCAATATTGTAATGGATACGAATAGTGTAATGCTCGATGGATACGAACATAAGTCCCATGATGGATACGAAATAGCGGTCGTCTGATGGATATGAATAGAGGGTTGCTGATCGATACGAACAAAAAATACTCCCTTGATGGATACGAACCACTGGAACTTGATTGATTAGAACAACTGGACTTGAAGGATACGAACAAGGGCTATCTGTTGGATACGAAGAGAGAAACTGAATGATACGAATAAGAGATTAGCTGATCGATGCGAACCGGAGAATGGCCGATCGATATGACCAAGGCTTACTCCTCTGATGGATATGAATTGTGGTTACTTCCTTCAATTTGCATCGATCATAAATTGAGCATATGAACTCGGATTGACTTGAAATTTGGAGTGTTGACTTTCATGGCTTCACTTGTCGTGTCATATCAATTGTAACTTGATCTAGACTTGGACAGAATTCGTCGATATCCATAGTGAGCCTGCGCATAACCGATCTCCAAGACGAACCGTCATTGGTTTTCAGTTAGTTCCTTGGTATTACGGCCTTGCCAAAAGGCGGGATATCATTTTCCCCCCAAAGTACGTCTTGTGGAAACATGATGTGCTTTGAAAAGCTTCAATTTTCACTCTGAACAGTTATCGCCTTTTTGTTGAAAGTTGTAATCTTTGACTGGTTTCCTTGGTAATGTAAACTGTTGACTGTCAACTATTGTACCTTGTATTGTTGCAACTGATTGTTGTATGCTGGTGATTAGCTGTTTGTTGTTGTAATCGTTATCAGATAAGTATCCAATTCTTGTGAATGTTAAAAATTGAATATTAGTCCGACATATATGCATATATGTTAATCTGATTCTCGTTAACGCTGCACGTTCTCGAGTTGTTGTCAGTTTATCTCGTATCGAATTCCGTATCGATCCTCTCTTGAACCAATGTGAAATTTGAATTGTAACAATGCTCGATGGTTGTTTTTGAATGTTCCTTCATATCGATCCTCTTTTGAATCGATGTAAAAGCTTGAAACATTGTCTTTGCATCGGTATACATCGTATTGATGGATACGAAATGAACATTTCACATCGATGGATATATGATTCGATGGATACGAAATTAACTTTCGTATTGATAGTTTCCCGTAGCTCCAGCAAGTCTTTGTAATGCCCTTCACATCGATGAAGCATTGAGCCATTGGATTCGACTAGCCAGTTCGTACCGATGGGTACAAGTGTTTGGGAGTCGTGAATCGATGGATTTGAACAGTGTAGTTCGCATCGACGAACCGTGTGTGGAGCCGCAAAATCATTGATACGAATAAAGGTTTCATATCGATGGAGCTCAAAGCCTTAAAAATTGTCTTCATCGCGTATTTCGTATCGATAGACCCTATCGACCATTTCGAATCGATGGGAGCTTGGGCTGATGGATTTGAACAGACATTTCGACTCGATCCGATGGTTGACCTGTAGTGACCGGTCGTGTTGACTGGGAGGCGAATCGTTTTCTTTCTGTCCCTGGTTCCATATAAATACCACTGGACTCGACCATTTTTCACCTTTTCACTTTCACACTGCTTTCCGCTTTCGTATCGATTCGAGAAGAACTAGATCTACAGGAATCCTTCGTCTCCAAATCACTTCGCTACATCAATTCTTCGAACCGATACATTGAAATAAGGTAATTGGACGTCCAATCCATGTTATAGCGATGGAATTCGAAATCGATCGCCAATCTATTCACACATGCAATCGATCTCCAGGGATGCTAAGGTCAGAATCGGCTCAGAGTGAATTGTCATGGTGCTCAAGCGATTTGGGGAAGAAGAATGGTTGAAGAATATGAATTATATGTTTGCATCGATCGATTAAGGAAATGGTTTTCTTCGTATCGATCTGGGGATGATGGGATTTTGTATCGATCCGTAGTTGAGAGAATATCATGTGGATGGATGAAACAACTTCGTATCGATGGGCGGTGGCTGGAGTTTGTGTCGATCGATACATAATTGACTTCGACGATCGATTTGAAGTTGATTACTTGCAATCGATACGAAATGGGCATTATAAGTTGGTTCGATGCCGCCGGCGTTGATCGATACAAAATCGAAGCCTATGATCGATGCAGAATACATTCCCCTGATCGATACGAAACGTATCGACTCGAACGTGATCGATATGAAGCGTATCGATTCGAACATGATCGATACAAAACGTATCGATGCAAACTTGTCCGATATGAAAATGGACCCCCTTGATCGATACGAGCAACTGCATTCCGGACTGTCACGATCATCTCTGGTGATCGATCTTTGTCTAAGCTCTGATGGATTCAAAATCTTATACTATCAAATACTTGACTCCGACGAGCTTCATCTTTGCATAACCGGACTTGACTTTAGAACTGTATATTTGACTGCCTTTCGAAGCTCGTCGATTGAACTATAACTTAACAAAATGATAAGAAATTTTAACTCAGATTGACTGCCAATCTCTGGATGCTACGGTTGTGACGGTCAGCGATGACGGTCATTCCAACTGGATTCCGATGTTTTGTCGTTTGCATATTTTCTTTAACTCTGTTGAATCTTTTCAAGTACTTCACAGCACTGCACTGCACAACACATTCACACACTAAGGGATGCATGGGCTTACTATCGTCTAATGATGATTTCTCATGAGTTAGTTAGTAATGGAATCTTCAAGCTCACAGCAACAGGAAGCTCAGAGTTCAATTCCTCCAATAATCGAGATACTGGCCATTGAGGCGGAAATCATAGATCTAGCTCCGGATGAGTTTCCAGGTGCTAGGTTCATTTGCGGTCCACAAGACTCTGTGCCATCCGGCATCACCGAAGATATGCTGGGACGGATTTGTTTAAGACATGGCTTGTCGCTTGACGACGTATTACTGCCAGGGCAAAATTATAGACCGCATGCTCCCCCGGAGGGATTTACTGCTTTCAATCGTCATGCTTGCACAGCGGGGTCACTTCCTCCATTTAATCAGCATATAAGGGAAATGCTGTCATTCCTTGGAATCGCTCCATCCCAGCTACACCCCAACGGATACGCCTTGTTGAATAGCACTTTCATTGTTTTTATGGAAATTCTCTTTCGACCACCAAAGCCGATCGAGATTAGATATCTCTTAAACATTAAGAGCCGTGGAGATAGCCCTTCTTTCACATTCTTGGAAGCGGTTAGGAACTGTCAAATAGTAACGGGGTCTTGGGGAAGGCTGAGTTACTTTAAAACAGAGTGGTTCTACGTTCGATGCCCCCCTGGATTCGCTAGGCGATGGTTGGATAGACGTAAGCATTGCAGTCTTTCTCATGAATTATCGAGATAATAGTAATCATTCTCAAAACTAACATACTTCGCTTCTTTTACAGCCGCAATCTCACGACCTGATGGTGGGTATTTCAGAGAGTTAGTTCAGATCCTCCAAGCAGTTTCGGGAGAAGAGAGGAACATCGACTTGGTTCTAATCGATAGAAACTTGAGAATTGCCGGGCTGATTGAACGGAAGCAAAGCACAAGGCTGGAAGGGACACTTAGAGCGGTCTCAAAGAAGTGGGTGAAACGCAAAGCGCTCGGCGTCGTGATAACCAAAGGGGTTGATCTGGAGAGAACACCCACCGATGACAAACTCCAAGCTGGGCCTTCTTCCAGTTTTCAGGATTCAGGAGGAAGGGGAAAAGGCAAGGCAGATGCTCACAAGCGTTCTAAATCCGTGAGATTGAAATTCATGGTTTTGTCTTTGCCCGTCCTGGGGATTAGAATTTCGGAGGCTCCTCCCCCGCAAGTAGAGAATCCTTTCAAAGGGCTTGCTGATATTCCGATTCCAGATTATGAGTCGTTTCATCACGACACCGGGATGGAGGAGCTTGACAGTGCTCTCGATCTGAGCGAGTCGCTTGCTATGAGTGCGGCCGACATTTCCGGTTGGTCGGGGGGTTGCACATACATACACTTCACCGCACTACATGATTCATAATCGTAAATCGTCTAATCTAAGAGATCACTAACTTTTCTTTTGTTTCTTACTTTCAGGTACGATGTCCGGGAGAGGATCAATGCTTGGGAGCCTTCGCTCGGCTCGAAAGTCTTCTTCTTCTTATGATGATTCCCGCAGGAGAGATTCAGATAGAGACCGTGATCGCCGGTACTCTAATCAAGAGAGGTATGAGCGGGACATGGACATTGAATATAGACACCGATCTAGGTCTCGTTCTCCACCTCCTAGAATCCCTTCACCACCTCCTACTCACGTTTCACATCCACCGGAGCCTCAGCGACACCGACCATCTTCTCACACTTCTAGGTCCGAAACTCATCACCAATGAGTTAAGACCGTGGCCCCCATAATTGCAGAGCAGGCCATAACTGAGCCCACGGGGGAAGGGGCTATTAAAATTGCTCAGTTGAGGAAAGAGTTCCAAAACATATGCTTCGACAGCTACGTCTTCCCACCTCACTTAAAGAGAATTCCATCGGGGGCGGAGAACACGATGCATGATTACATTCATGACATCTATGCCCAGTATAGAGAGTGGGAGAAGGCTATAGAGAAAGCTTCCAAAGTGGCCTTTGAGAGAGCCAATGAGATTGAGAAAATGGAGTCCGAACTCGCTCAAAAGGACCGTATCATACAAGTGCTAAATGACGAGGCCGAGTCTTCTCGGAAATCTAAAATTGATCCCGCCAAAAAAGCTGATGAAGCGACTGTGGCGATGGATAGGTTGAGGCAGACACACGTTGCCTTGGTGGAGGAGATGGGCCACCGAAATACTACAGTCACCGCGGAACGGGATGCAGTGGTCAAGGAACTCAACGAGCTCAAGGCCAAATTCTCTGACATAGCCAAGGAAAGGGATGATGCGAACAACGCAGCCCAGGAGGCGTGCGAAAAGGCTGTCTTGCTTCGGGGTGAACGGGACACGACCATGGCTAAGGTTCGCGAGGTGGAGACTGAGGTCGAGGAGAAGGTGAAATCGGCCGAGTCCAGGCTAGAAACCGACATTGAAGACCTTCTCGGTGTTTACAACGCTAACGTGCTGAGGCACATGGGTCTAGCCTGGCTCGATGATTACCCGGCACATTTATACAACGCCTAGGGCCGATTGGTTGAGGAGGAGAAGGCGATGCATCTGGGTGAGTCTGTTGACGAGTTTGAGCTAGAGAATCATCTGCTGAATGAAGATGAACGGAAGATTCTCCATGAATCGATGATTTCTTATGAAAAGGAGAGACTCGGCACCCAGCACCTGAAAATAGGAGAAAGTTCTGGGGCTGAACACCATGATGCGAGTCTTGAACTTCTCGTGTCAACCCAGCCTGAACCCTTGCCTGCGGTCGATCCCCAAGCTGTTCTTGCCTACAATCTGGATCGACCGCAGATGTCTCCGGCTACAGAGCAAGTTGCTGAAGCCATTCAGCCTCCTACAAGCCAAACTGAGGAAGGTATTCTGAACATTCCACATATCTGTCTTAAGTCGGAATCTTTACTCGAATTAAGTTCTAATAGTTCTCTTATTTTTTGTCCATTGATCGATGCTGCACCGGTCGCACCTCCTGTCACTCAAGAATCACATCACATGCAGGAGGCTATCGTTATCGAAACAACCACTGTAACTACAACTGCGCCACTTGACGAAATGCAGGGAAGCACGCTTGTTTTTGACGAACAAATGATGGAGGAACTCCTTGGTCGTCATAGTGATCCTTTTGCGGACCTGCCATTTGTTATGGGCGGAGTTGCCCCTATTTTAGGCCCTTCGATGCCAACTACTAATGCTCTCAGCGAGGCCCGAGCGTTTACTGAAGAGGAGATATTGGCCGAAATCGACGCTGAAATGGAAGTAGCGGCTCGCGGTTGAAGTTTTGGAGGTGGAATGGCGGCACCTGGTCCAGCTCCGCTTAGAATGATATCACCTGGTGGTACAGTTTTTGACACTAGTGTGTCCATTCCGCCTCCTACAGTTGATCTTGTTCCTCTGACTTTGCCCGTAGGAAGTATCCCTATTCATTCGAGCTCGGAGGAGGACGTCGAGATCATGCCCCCGCCTGGAGACCGACCACCGAAAAGTAAAGGCTCAAAGAGGAAAGGTAGTGGCGGCTCCAGTGGGTCTACACCGAAAAGGAAGCCGAAGAAGAAATAAGAGTAGACATGCTTCCTCGGTTTATTTTGATTTTCATATTGTTGGCTGTGTATAGATGCGGGTTCGGCCCCTGCTAGTAGGAATTTTTTGGAACAAACTTGTACATGAATTTCTTTCATAAAAAGTAGAAATGAAACTTTTCTTTTTTGTCTTCTTCTCAGTTATTGTGTATTTTCCTAAGCGTTTCAATATCTGAAGTGCACTTGTGAAGTTTCAGGTTCCGAGTCAAGTTTGTTTTTGTTTGCCAAGTCCGGAAACTGTGGACATGATTTATGACCGGGAAGTGAGTCGAATTTTGACGTCGCATCGATTCAGTCAATGGTCGATGCTTAAGTCCTGCCCCCCAGTCTTGGGGATGAGTTGTTGAACATCAGCCAGAGATTGCATTTTACTTACAACACGTTGAGTCTTGTGCCGCTGAACGGATGTTTGGGACAAGTGGAGATTGAGTGGTTCAACCCCACTTGTTTAATTATCGGTGATCATATCCGCACTACGGGGATTTTCATTTATTCACCGGCGATTGGTTACGCCGGTTTAAGTTTTAATTATATGTCCGCACTTTGGGGACTTGGAGTTAATATTTATACTCCGACAACCACTCTGGGGGTTCGGAGTTAGTATTTATACTCTAATTCGCGCTCTGGGAATTTGGAGTTGATGTTTATACTCCGTTTCACACTCTGAGAATCCAGAGTTGATGTTTATACTTCGATTCGCACTCTGGGAATTTTGAGTTAATGTTTATACTCTGACTCACACTCTGGGAGTTCGGAGTTGGTAAATAGACGGGCAGTCACATCTGCTTTATGTTTTTGGATTTCGCTCGCACTCTGGGAACGAAAGGTGTATCGGGATCGTGCATGGTCGGATCACATCCACCCTGAGTCAACAAGCGAGGTCGTTAGATGGACGGGTCCACCCTCCTCAAACTTGGTTCAGATACGGACGAAGTCGTTAGGCGGATAGATCCACCCTCTTCGTAGACGTATTTTTATACTCCAAATCGCACTCTAGGAATCTGGAGTTAAGTGAAGGATTGTCGTGTATCAATCCTTTTTTGACTTTGGTGTGATGGCTTGTCCCCGAGCTCGGGTTTCACTTAGCGAGTGACCGGTTGCATTACAGTCACTCCCTATTTGAATAAATCCCACCGTATGTTGAAACTTAGCTCTCCATGCATAGTGATGATCATATGAAGCATTTCAAGTAAATCATAGCTCTAGCTCAAAGAGATTGCATTTTATTGCTGAAATAAGAAAATATGGCAAAGTCAGTTGCCTTATTACAAAATCTAATTTCGAAATGCAGAAACAAATTGCAAATGGAAAATAAACTAAATGAATAAACATAGCCTGTTATGTGTAGTAGCGACGTAGACTCTCGCTGTTCCAGGCTCTTGGCAGAGTAAAACCGTCGACGGTCGATAATTTGAATGTGCCATCTCCGAGCCTTCGTTCAATGACATACGGTCATTCCCATGTTGGCTTCATATGTGAAGGGACCGGATAGATTCTTTTCAGGACGAGATCGCCTAGTTCAAAGGTTCGTGGGCGGACCTTGGCGTTGTACAATCGGGCGACTCGGCTTCGATACGCGGCTGCCCTCAAATCAGCCTCTTCACGCTTCTCATCTAGTAAATCGAGAGATTCAACAAGTAATATAGCATTTGTCTTTGGATCATAGTATGTCACACGATGAGAATGTACTTCTAGCTCGACTGGAATAACAGCTTCTGAACCATAAGAGAGAGAGAATGTAGTATGACCGGTCGCGGACTTGTGGGTTGTTCAGTAAGCCCATAAAACCATAGGAAGTTCGTCGACCCACTTGCCCCCGACCTTTTCCAGTCGTTTTTTCATAATGGACTTTATAACTTTATTGACCGCTTCGACCTATCTGTTCGCTTGAGGGTGTGCAACTGCAAAGAATTTCTTTTGAATGTGAAACCGTTTGCAGAAATCTTTAAATTCAACACTGTCAAATTGGGTTTTGTTATCAGTAATAATGGTGTGTGGGAGACCGAATCGACAGATAATGTTGCGGACTACAAAGTTGATCACTTTTTTCATCGTTATGGTGGCAAGAGGTTTAGCTTCAGCCCACTTTGTAAAGTAATCAACTACGACGATGGCGTACTTCGCACCACCCTTTGCCAGAGGTAGAGTACCAATGATGTCGATGCCCTATATTGCAAACGGCCATGGGCTGACCATTTGCGTTATCTCAGTAGGTGGGGCTCTAGGAATTCGAGCATGCTTTTGACATTTATCACGCTTCTTTGCATAATCTGATGCATCGCGATTCACAATCGGCCAATAATATCCATATCGAAGTATTTTCTTGGCAAGTGATTGCCCCCCGGTTTGATCGCCACATTCTCCCTCGTGTACATCGTGTAATACTCGTTTAATTTCATCGTGAGCGATACACCGGAGTAAATTAACATAGTACCCTCTTCTGTACATGATTCCATTCTGGATGGTGAATCGTGAGGCCTTCCAAAGGACTTGTCTTTTTTCACTTCTGCGCTCCGGAAGGATTCCGTGCTCAAGGTAATTTCTGAATGGAGTCATCCATGACTCCTTATCGGGAATGGCTTCACATACCCAATCTATTTCTGCCCGGTCAATGCTTGGGGAAGTTAACATCTCTACGGGAACGAGTCCCATTTGCTGAGCTTCACCTGTGCTGGCTAACTTCGCCAATGAATTAGCTTTTTGATTGCGTTCTCAAGGTATATAATAAATGGCGTAATAATCAAACTGATTCAGTACTTCCTGAACTCGAGCTAAGTAGGTAGCTAGCCTTCGATCTCTCGCTTGATATTCTCCCCGAACTTGACACACAACTAATTGTGAATCACAATAAATTTCCGCAGCGATAATTCTCAAATCTCTGGAAAGTTTTAGTCCAGCAAAGAGGGCTTCATATTCAGCTTCATTATTGGTTGCGTGAAAATCGAACTTTAAAGCATAACATATAGATCAGCCTTCAGGGGTTTCGAGTACAATCCCAGCGCCCGAGCACCGGTCGTTTGATGCACCATCAGTGTACAGCTTCCAGACGTATTCGGGAGATTCACTTGTTTCGGGCTAGTCCTCTGGAATGGTAAATTCAGCTATGAAATCGGCCAGGACTTGTCCTTTAATGGCTCGTCTAGGAGTATAAGTAATATCAAACTGGCTTAGTTCGATGTTCCACTTGAGTAACCTACCAGACGTATCAGGCCGCGTAAGGACTTGTCATAACGGCTGGTCGGTGTAAACAATGATAGGATGAGCCTGGAAATATGGTCGGAGCTTCCTTGATGCAATAATAAGGCAATAAGCCAACTTCTCCAGTTTCGGATAATTCCTTTCGGCTCCAGTCAATCATTTGCTGATGTAGTATACTGGCTTCTGTATCCTGTCTTCTTCTCGAATTAAGGCAGCGCCGATAGCGTTTTCTGATATCGCCAAGTAAACGTACAAATTCTCATGATCAATAGGCTTTGACAGGGTATGTGGTGTGGATAGATGCTAAATTAGTGCTTGGAAAGCGCCCTCACACTCCGTGGTCCATTCAAAGTTTCGTTTTCCTTTTCAGATCAGATCGAAGAAATGAATGCATTTGTCGGTGGACTTTGAAATGAACCTGCTCAGTGCCGCTACTTTCCCATTGAGACTCTGGACTTGTTTTATAGTTTTCGGAGTTTCAAGATTTATGATTGCCTGTATCTTTTCGGGATTAGCTTCGATGCCTCTAGAATTGACGATAAACCCAAGGAATTTTCCGGATGCAACTCCAAAATGACATTTCAGTGGGTTGAGCTTCATTCTATATTCTCGGAGTATGTTAAACATAGTTTCCAGGTCTTTAATATGGTCAGTGGAGAATCGTGACTTTACAAGCATGTCGTCTACATATACTTCCATGGTTTTCCCGATATGATTGGCAAACATCCGATTGACCAATCGTTGATAAGTAGCCCCGGCATTCTTGAGTACGAATGGCATAACTTTGTAACAAAAAAGTCCTAGATTGGTTACGAAGTTGGCATGTTCTTGATCAGGTAAATGCATTGGTACCTGATTGTAGCCAGAATACGCATCCATGAAGGATAAGAGCTCATGCCCAGATGTTGAATCTACTAGCTGATAAGTTCTAGGAAGTGTGAAACTATCTTTTGGACATGCTTTATTTAGATCGGAGTAATCGACACATGTTTTCCATTTTCCGTTTGACTTTCGGACGAGCACGGGATTCGACACCCATTCAGGATATAGTGCATCTCGAATGAACCCGTTTTCTTTAAGCTTTTCTACCTCTTCTTTAAGGGCGGAAGATCTCTCTGGATCCATACCACGCCTTTTCTGTTTGACTGGGACATGCCGCGGGTCAATATTTAAGGTGTGGCTCGCGATGTCTGGCGAGATCCCACACATGTCAGAATGCGTCCAGGCAAAACGTCAAGATTTGCCCGTAGAAACTCAACCAATTCCTCTTGAGTTTGCTGGCTTAACTGAGACCCAATCTTTATCATCTACGAATCATCATCGTCGTCAATTGGGACATCAATCGTCAGCTCGGCCGGGGATGCTTGATTTTCTTTAGATTCTCCTTCATCTTCGGTTTGTCTTGGGTCAAGATCCCTTTGGAATTGGCTGGGGTGCCCGGGCCTAGGCCCAAGCATTAATTGTCAATTATCAGTAAAACGGACGTAGAGAAATTCCACTATGCCCTTTCCTTTCTCCTTTCGCTGCGCCTCCCGCAGCTCGGCAACGTAACAGGCTCTCCCAACAGCCTGATCTCCTTGAATGATTCCCACTCCACGGTAAGTGGGAAACTTTAAAGTCAAACACCCGGGGCAATGGCTGCCCTGAATTCGGTGAGGACCGGTCGGCCCAAGAAAGCATTATAAGGGGAGTCCATGTCTAACACAACAAACTGCAATATCCGGACTCTCCGGCGTTCTCCAACTCCCAACTCCACTGGTAGCTCCACTACTCCAGTGGGTATAGTAGCGCTCCCATTGAAACCATGGATTCGAGATTGGCAAGGCTTTAAATCTTTGGCTTCCATTTTCATTTGGTCGTAAGCTTGTTTAAACAAAATATTCACAGAGCTTCCACTGTCAACTAAGATCCTCTTCATCCAAGCAGGACCTACTTGAGCTGAGATGACCAGTGGATCGATAGTGGGGGCTTCGACTTTATCCACATCCCTATTTCTGAATACGATGTCGTCAGTCATCGTCTTCTGTTGTTTGGCTGGAGCCCCTTCATCCAAACTACTATAACACTCGAAGTCCGCATACCTGATAGAGCTGGCATACGACTCCATTTCCTTCCAGCTTCGGTCTGCTGGATGAGGACCACCACTTATCGTATTAATAACCAACCTCCCGCCAGTACGAGCGGGTTCCTCCTGGCTTTCTTGATTTGGCGCATGATTCTGATTTGATGGGCCCGTACCTCCTGACTGCGGCGCCCGCACATATTGATCTAACTTTCGTTCACGTATCAGCTTCTCAATAAGATCTTGTAAATGACAACACTCATTTGTATTATGGCCGTAACTTTCATGGAATCTATAGAACTTCCCTATTTGGACTTGTCTTTCCGTTGACGGCTTCGGGGCAGGTTTCTTGTATTGCATGGTATTACAAGTCTGCAAATACACATTTTCTAGCAACGTATTCAATGGAGTATAATTGTCAAACATGGGAGCTCTATGTCGTGGACCGCGACTTTGATCTCGCTTTTTACCTTGATTTCCACTGTCCCTCTGCTGATTCTATTTATTCTGTATATTCAACTGAACTTTCCCGGAACTCTCCCCGGATTGTTTAACTGTGATGTTACTCTGAATTCCTTCCATGTTGGGCCCTACGTCATCCTACTTCCTAGACTGTTTCGCATCCTCCCTTCTCAAGAATTGGGCTGCCTTGGAATAGAAACGGTCCAATGACGCAGGTGGCTTCCCAACTAACCAATTTTCGAACTCGAAATCAGGGTCAATCCCCTTAGTCAATGCCATAAAGATAGGTTGTCATTGGGATTGCTTATTTCCGCACACGCAGCATGAAATCGCTCCAAGTAATGTCTCGGTGTTTCTCCAGGAGCTTGAGTGACACTAGACAAAGTATTAACATCTTTAGGTCTCGCTACGTGCATATGGAATTGTTCAACAAATTTGGTGGCCATTTGGTCGAAATTAGAGATGGATCATGGTGGCAAACGAGTAAACCACATAGTTGCAATGCCCCCCAGGGAAATAGGGAAACTATAGCATTTAACTGCATCGTCAGCTCTCGCAGCATTCATCAGCCATTCATACTTTAGGATGTGTTAATTGGGGTCAGAGTTTCCTTCATAAACTGGCAGGGTTGGCATCCTGAAGCACCGAGATGGTTCAGCATATAATATGTCATCAGTGAAAGGGGTATGACTCCGAGAGATTCCCCAGTCGTCATTAGTGAGATCCCTGACTTTCACGGATCATCTGACGAATCATAGTTGGTATATTCGGCATCCGAATATTTGGAGCATGCTATGCCAAGGTGTGGTCGGGTTCCACAGCGCGAGTCTGGACCGGTCGCGATTGACAGTCTGTGCCTCGCATCCTTGGTTCAACATTTTCAGGGACATAAGGTTATGGAGTGTGTTCTCGTTGGTTACGATGCGGATCAGCCGGATCTCTAGCATCAACTCCTTGTTCGATATTGGTGGTGGTAGCGAGGTTGCCTGTGACATGGTAAGGAGCGGCACCCCCTCGGGATGAAGGTCTGGTATGATGACTGGTGGATGGTCCAGTTCTAGGTTGTCCAAGATTCAAGGCAGGTTGGTGTCCTATGGCCTGGGTGTAGCTTACATCCAGCCGTGGGCGTGTGGATCGATGATGATCATCAGTTGAGGTTGAACTCTCTGTGGAAGAATAGGAACCTTGATCACTTCTGGATCTTCTGCGCCATTGGCGATTCAGCTGGTGGGTCAACTCTGTGTTGGCGCACAGTTGTTCAGTAAGTTGTTGCCGAATCTGGGTCAACTCTTGAAGCAACATCTGGAATTCTTGTATGGTGACCAGGCCTGATGGATCTGAAGGTCCGACAGCATCTTGGTTGGATGGAGGCAATTGCACGGGATTCTGTCTATACCGTCCTTCCTGATCAGCAGCTGTAGAGGCAGTTCGTGTGCTCACCATGATGAACTAACGAAGTCCTTTCCTAGATGTGATGCAAATCTGAATAAGATGGAAGGGCTTCAAGGCTTGAGATCTGGATCTTCTTCTTGGATTTATGCAATCCGGTATCGATAGGAGATCCAAGGAGCAGGAGAATAATTGGGTTTTTTTTCTCAGTGAAAGAACCAAAGTGTTTGTACCAAAAATGGGCACAACACTCTTCGAAAGTTTTTGAAGAGATAAAAATGAAGAAATCAAATGAAAAAAGAGTATTATCTAACAAAAACTCCAAAAACAGATATGTAAATAATAAAAACGCATAGAAACACAAGAATTTAGAGTGGTTCAACGTATTGCCTACGTCCACTATGAAATTAATCACTTTATTGATGTTTCTTTGATGATTACAATTGATTGCAGCGGATTACAGCGAATTAAAGCAACAAAATTCGAGTACAACAGCAGTAATGGATTATGGAATCGGATCCGGTAGAGTCTGGGCGTTGGAGCATTCAAACGATCCTTTTTCTATAGGCCCTGGGGGTCTATTTATAGGTATAGGAGGTTGATATTTCGCTCAGATCTCGGGAGACTTCTTCTGGCACGTGAGTGGGCCCACGCGACCAAGCACGTGAAGTTTCGGCTCGATCCGTGATCGATACGAACGAATTTCGTATCGATCAAGATTTCTTCCAGTGGAGTCGAAACTTGGTGTGAACATTCTTTAGCATGTACGTAAGCTTTTGTGAAAATTTCGTAGCATTTGGACTTGTGGATCTCGAGTTATGATCGATTCGAATTGGAGTTACTCGGTATGCTGTTTTGTTCGAATCGATCATTTCGACTCGATCACTTCGAATCGATGGTTGCATGTGATCGGGTGGTGACGTGGCAAGCACTCTTCGGATCGATCCACCATCTTCGCCGAGTTGACCGAGTCGTTCTTGAACTTCGCCTCATTCGTATCGAAGGCCCTTGCCCAGTTCGAGTCGATCAACAACAAGCTTTTTCGTATCAATCTGTAGCATGCCTTGTTCAAATCGATGGAGATGGCTTGGTCGTATCAATGATGGTGGCACTGTTCGCATCGATGAAGGTAGCCCCTGTTTGTATCGATCAAAGTCACTTCGACTTGATGGATACGAACAAGCAATATTGTGATGGATACGAATAGTTTAATGCTCGATGGATACGAACATAGGTCCCACGATGGATACGAAATAGCGGTCGTCTGATGGATACGAACATAGGGTTGATGATCGATACGAACGAAACATACTCCCCTGATGGATACGAACCACTGTAACTTGATGGATTCAAACAACTGGACTTGAAGGATACGAACAAGGGCTATCTGCTGGATACGAAGAGAGAAACTGATCGATATGAACAGGAGATTAGCTGATCGATGCGAACAGGAGAATGGCCGATCGATATGAACAAGGCATACTCCTCTGATGGATACGAATTGTGGTTACTTCCTTCAATTTGCATCGATCATAACTTGAGCATATGAACTCGGATTGACTTGAAATTTGGAGTGTTGACTTTCATGGCTTCACTTGTCGTGTCATATCAATTGTAACTTGATCTGGACTTGGACAGAATTTGTCGATATCCATAGTGAGCCTGCGCATAACCGATCTCCAAGACGAACCGTCATTGGTTTTCAGTCAGTTCCGTGGTATTACGGCCTTGCCAAAAGGCGGGATAACATGGAGTTTTTGATATTCAAATATTCGGAATGGGATGAAAGGTTCAATAACAAAGTTGTTGCCATTGAAATTATACAAGGTTTCAAAAATAAATTATTTGATTTGTTGTAGTTTAGTGCAATATAGAAGCCCTGGAAATAAGCGGAAGAAAGAGGGAAAATAAGGAAGGGGAAAAGAAGGGAAAAAGGAGAAAGAAGAGGAGAGGGAAGATGGAAGGAGATAACCTTGGAGATGGTGGAGAGGGTGGCGACTGTAGGGAGGAGGAAGGGTTGAAGGAGGGGAGGAAAGGAGTTTTAATTTGTGAGGTTTTTGGAGTTTTAGATCTAGAGTTCTCTATAGATTTTGAGGAGAAAGAAGAAGTGTGCAAAGAAAGTTTCTCACGAGAAAAATTATGTATGTAGATGTTATCAGATAAGAAACATAAGGTCGTATGCAAAGGAATGGTCACATGACCAACTAGAGTCTCTTGGTTGTAACAACCCTGGTTTGGAGATTACCTATCAATACTAAATTATAATGGTAATTATAATTTAATATTGTGATTTAAAATAAAATTGGAAATTTTATATAGTTTATTTAGAACAACGATGAATTTTGAAATTAAATTGTGAAAATAAAATTTTGAACTTTATTTTGTTTGGGTTGATAATAGATGGAAAATGGGTTTTATCTAGTGAAAATGCAATAATTTCCATTAATTATTGCTAATTACTTCCTTTAATAATTTTTAAAAGATGTATTTGATTTTTAAAAGTTGTTTATTTAAATAAAAAGATGGAATTTGGTTTAAAAATGAGTTTTGGTCATAAACTATGTTTGGAAAGGGTTTGAAATATTTTTCTGAGTAAGAAAAGTACTTTTGGTGAATTTTAAAAGTTAAAAACAAGGTTTTATTCATTTATTTGGTGGAAATAGTGTATTTTTGTAAATTAAGGGTTTTAATAATAAAAATGTTTTAAAATATAAATTTATCTTTTTATATGATGTAAAATGTTTTATTTTATATGTATATAAGTTTACATATTTTGTTTGACTAAAACTTGAAAAAGAAATGTAATTTATTTGGTAATATTATGTAACTTGTGCATAATTGTATATGTTCATGAAATAATTCCTTAGGCCATTTGAATTTTCTTTTATTTTTGAGTCCATTAGGCCCATTAGTACACTTAACCTGATATTGAGAAAGAGGAAAGCATTGCCAGTACGTTCATTTACTTCTCCTTTTCCTCTTTTCTGAAATAAGAAAAACAGTAAACCGACTTCACAAATTTCCAATTTCAAGCTAATTTCTTCAAATAAATTCAACAAACTGAAATCTTTTGTAATATAGAGTGTTAATCTAAAGGTAATCAAACTCCAAACTCAATAATTTCATCAAATTTCTGATTTGAGAAAGAGGTTTTTAATTTACTGTATATTTTTGCTAGCATGTATTGTATCTTCCTTCTACAGGTTCCTAGAGGCCAATTTCTCCACCAAAACTTCAATCTTTTTGCTTAAATCCGGGTATTTGCATAACTACAACAAGGTGAGTAACAAAAAATCACAAATTCTAGCCGAGCAAAGCTCAAATCACCAAAAATAGTGAATAATTTGCTCTTTGTAGTTATTTTATCTCAGCTTGTAAACTGTTTTCTATTGCTTGTTTGAAAGATTATAACTTTTGATTCCGGTAAAAAAAAGCTACCGAATTTCTTCCAAATAGTAACTTTTTTGTTGAACTTTGCCTCTGCAAAATTTGGTTAAAAAATATTGTCATTTGAGTGTCAAAACTTTGCTGCAAAATCAATAAAAACCCAGATTTTTGCCTGGGAATATTTTGTTTGAGTTGCTGCAAACATGGCCTGAGTCCATGTTTGAGACAGTGTAAATTTTTTATTTCCTGTTGGAATTCATTGATTCTTTCTCTCTTTGAAAGAAGAAGTTTTCTAGTATATATATACCAATTTTCAGCTCAATATGAGGTCGTTTGATCCTCTGTTTCAGGCCTAAAAATTGGACCCAAGATGGTTTTCAGGCCCGGGCACATTTTTGTTTTTTAACTGTTGCAAACATGGCCTGTGTCCATGTTTGAGACAACGTAATTTTTCCATTTTCAGTCAGAATTTATCGATTCTTTTTTTGTTTGAAAGATGAAGTTTTTTACTATGTTCACACACATTTTTAGTTCAATTAGAGGTCGTTTGGTCACCTGTTTCATGTCCGAAATTAGAACCCAGAGAAGATTTCAGACCAGGGTATTGTGTTGCCGATGTATTTTATGTTCTTTTCCGTCCGACTTTTGACTTTTACTTCATGTTTTTGTGATATTTATGAAATGTTTTGAGGCCATGATGTCTATCGGTAAACTAGCCAAATTTTTGAGATTTTGAAATTCAAATTTCGGATTAAATTTGAATTTAATTTGAAATGAATTCGAATATCGATCTGAGTGATTTCTTGGGTTTTTATTCGTTTTCGAGCACGGATTTTTCCAAACCTTTTTGAAATAATTTTTAAAATAAATGGGCATTTTAAATTACTATTATATGATATTTTTAAAGTATTTTCAAATATAGAATCTATTTATTCTCGATAATAAGGGAAGTTTCAAATATAGCTTTCAAAATTGGTATTAAAAGATTGTTTTCTCAAGTAAATTATTTTATATATAAAATACACGTTTTTGCACTATTCGAGCGAATGAGAAGGAGAATTAAACGGTTTGGTAAAACATGTGGTATGGGATATGTGCGTTTATCTTATCGGTTAATTCCAGACTTGTCTGTTTGATCATTGACCTGCGGGTCTAATTTACCGATGAGATGAGGTAAACTTTTTACTGCTTTTGAGTGTGAAATTTACTAGCGGTTAGTAAACCGTTTAGTGCGAAAGTGTGGTATGGGACACACGTTAACACTGTTCGGGTTCCTATCCGAAAGTTTGAGACACAATTGTTTAAGAGACGTATTTGTCAGTACTGGACCTTCGGGTCATTTGTCCTTCGGGACGTTTGCTTAAGAGACGTATTTGTCCATTGCGATGTATTTGTCCTTCAGGATGTTGTCCTTCGGAATGTTTGTCTAAGAGACGTATTTAATGTCCTTCGGGACGTTGGTCTTAGAGACGTGGTGCCTTATTTTAAGAGAGTAGTACTTGGCAGGCTTCGGCCATTAGCACGTGCTATATCTTTGAGATGATTTCATTGATGTTTGTGATTTCCCTAGTGTATCGCCCTTTTTCAAAATTGGTCCTTTGAACCATTCGATATATATTTGTGGCGATTACCTTTCGGGAATTTGAACTCTTGAAAGTTCTATTTTTGAGATTTGAATTGCCTACACTGGCGTTATATGAGATTGCCTTTTGGCGTTTACTTGAGATTTTTTTCTCCTCTTTGGAGATATATTTTCCTCATGGTGTGTTTGAGATGGGATCTCTTTATGCATGTTTTGGGTTTTCCAAGATGGCGGGTTTAGGTTTTCCCTTAAACCGTATTTGATATTTTATAAATGCCGATGATACGAGGCTCGCTACTTTTAGCATTTTATGGGTTATTTTATATCTTTTGAGATTATATGTTTGTGTGGCGATACCATATTATCACTTGATGTAATCATACACTTTAATTGTCTCTTCTCACTTAAGAATATTATCACATTATTCTTATGCTTATATTATCGCTTATCCTTGTTAACTGATTTGTTTAGCTAGACTGACCCTTGTATTTTATTCTCGGGTCAGACCGAGGTGTTTCAGGTTAGGTATATTTGGACTTAGCCTATTCTGCTTCTGCATGGACTCTATTCTGCTAGTTCTTTTTGTTATAGCTTTTTGTGTAGTCCTTTTTGGTTTGCTACCCTGATATGTATATTCTTTTGACTCGCTTGTATATTGTGGTTGCTATACCACTTGACATGTATCATTTTGTATACTCTGTGATGTATTTGTATATGTGTGTATATATATATATATGTGTGTGTGTGTGTGATGATCTACTGTTATGTGATGTGTTTTGCATTCAAGCTGTTGTATTTTGTTCTAATAGATCCTATAACCACCTATGGCTTTGTATTAAGTATTTATTGGATATGTTGATCCACTTGAAAAATATATATGGCATTATCGACGTATTCAATAGATATTTAAGACAAGGCTATAGATGGTTGCTTCTATCCAGCCCTATTCTCTGCATTAGCAGACAGTATTACCCAGTAATACTCTTTGTTAATGTGGGTCTCGGGGTGGGGCGTCACATTAACGAAGGCCCATTACACCAAACAAACCCAATATGCCTTAGCTAAATAAAACATAACTAAACACTACCAATTCATGTTAATTTTTCACAGCAATTCAAATTTTTAGAGCAATAGGAATCTGATTTTGACGAAATGAAGAGTGGAGGGAAGATCAGAATTCAGTCTAGTATCATATAAAAAGAATAAAATTTTAAAGTTCAAATTTAAATTTTTCAACCAAAAGTCAATCTTTGACCATGTTTGACCAAAATTTGAAATCTCACAAAATTTTTATTCTATTAAATTTGGTCAAATAAAACACTCAACATCACAAATTCAAATTTATTTTATTATTTAATTTTTATTTAAATTCAAAATACTGCCATTTTAAAGTTGTTAAAAGTTACAAATCGTTACACTTTATCTTAATTAAAAGATGTAATATCAATTAATGCAATATTAATTTGTTTCCCCTTATCATATTTAAAAGACCAAATGCCATTAACTATGCATCCAATTCTCATCCAATTGCATTCAAACCTATGTTATCATCCTTATTATTCAATCAACAATATCCTATGAATTATATTAACATAAGTTTACATTTTATTACATTCATTATTTTACCGTTAACATCTTTTACCATATTAACTGTGTAACGACCCATAATTTTCAATGAAAGGAAAAATAATATTTGATTTAGTAAGATGTTGGTGTTAATATTGGAAGAAATAAAAATTTGTGATTTATTAACAAGAAGAATAACTAGAATGTAATGTTAATAATGTTAATTTAAGGCAATTGATAACTATTTTAGTGCAATCTCAATTAATTGGAAATTGATAATTGGTTATAAAGTGTAAATGGTAAATAAACCAAATGTTGTATTAAACGGTGAAATTATATGTAATTAATTGGAATTGATTAAAATAGAATAATTAATCCGTATGTGAATTTATTAGTTTTGTTTGTTAAAAATTAGCATAGAATTGTGTTTGAAATTGTAAGTTGTAACAATGGTTTAATTATCATTGTATTATTTAATTTGTTGAAACTTAATTGTAAATCAATTGCAATAAATGTAAGTAAATATTGCGTTAATATGAATTAAGATGAAAATTGTAGAATATTGATGTAATAAATGGAAAACCAATGTTAACTATGTCCATAAAGTAACGATTGATTGAATAAAAAGATTGAAATCAAAATGAATCAATTTATTGGGTTTTAAATTATAATTAATGAATTTATTATAATTGGAATTGGAACCCTGTAATTAGCGCAATATTAATAGTTGAATTTGACATGGAAAATTTGTTTTAAAAGATTATAATTACTGGTTAATCAAAAGTGATAAAAATTTGTTAGTTATAAAATTTGAATTTGAAAAGTGATAAATTTAATTTAATAATAATTTATTTAATTAACATGAAAATAGCCATTTTGGCCACTATATCGGATTCCGACGAAACTAGTTTCATCGGATCCATAACAGGGAATTATTATAGGGTTTCAAGTTTGGTAGCGATCAGACTTGTCGTTTGATCGAGCGGGCTCGAAATGCGCATAAATCAATTTAATTGAAATCAATTTGAAATAAGGTGATTTTGAAAGCTAACTTCTTTATACAATGGAATTAGGACTTGTAACTTGTTCCATTGAGTTTAAAAATATCGAAAACCTATATTTCAATATATTGGATGACCCATTTTCGTTTCGGGAACGAAACGGGCTTTTCGAGTCGTTGTTATCGTTTTGATCCAAACCTGCCTATATATAGGCTGTTATAAACCTTAGTTGTTTCTCATTTTATTATTTGTATACGTACATCTTCTTCGTCCTTCTCCAACGTCAGAACATCAAACCTAATTCCCAAAATTTCAGAACCTAATTTAAAAAAAAAAATATTGCTCTAGGTTTACTTCAAGTCGGGAAGAGGTTCGTTTCGGGTTCGAGAGGCGAAAACCCTACAGCGACTTCGGGTTAGAGAGAGTTCCATGCCAAACAAGTCGGATCTGGTCGTGCTTCGAGTCCCAGGGGCGAAAACCCTGCAGCAAATTCGGGTCAGGAGCCAAATGACTCGGGTCTCGGGTCATTTTGTTAAAAACTCAGAGCAAGCACTGGGTAATTTAGGCGGCGAACCGAAGTAAGACCGGAGTCGAAATTTTCCAATCTTCTAACGCTAATAACTTTTGTATACGAGCTCGGATTCACACGCAGTTTTCTCCATTGCGATCGTATCTAAATTTCGGACATTACGGAACTGATTTGACTGCATTCTGAGACTGTTAAAATTTTGGGCTAATTTTGGATTTTAAATCGACGACAAATTGAAGGTGAGTGTTTTGACCCACTCACAACTACTAGATTATCTTATGTTAGTTAAATTGAATTTATGATGCGATTAGAAATTGATTGGTTGAAGTTTAGTATATTTAAATTGTCATTCCAGTTAAATCTGACTTTTATTGAATATTATCGCCATTAATTTAATATTAAATTCTAAATGGCCAATTGATACTCGTTATTGATAATCAGTCACTTGTTATTGTTTATTGATTGGTTTGAATGGTGATTTTGATGGATGTTGATTGTTGATATTGGATGACTGGATGTTATATTTCATACCGTTTTAACACTGCAAGTTCCCTATGGGTTGAAATGATACATACCCGAACGATTTGTTAGATTATGGAGAAACTGTTATGGGTTAAAATGATAGACTCGAGCGATTTCATGAATTTGAAGTAAAATTTGGGATTGCCGATTGAAATAATATATACCCGTAAAATTTAAAATATTAGCAGATTGAAATGATAAATATCCGTATCACTTGACCATAGGGTAGAAAATTATATACGGATACCGGATTAGTTAAATTAAACGATTTTAAACCCTTAAATCTTGAATTTGGTTAAATGATATATTGAAGAAAATTTATTTATATAAACTGAATCATTCTGAGAATCCAAGTTTAAATGTTGGAATTGGAAATTGTTTTAAGTTAAAATTTTAAAGTTGAATTTGAAGTACAAACGAAATTTATCGAAATTGAGTTATTGAAACGTTTGAAATTGTAACTTTGAAATCTATTGGAATTGGAATAGCGTAAATTGATATTTCAAGATTTGAAATTGGGTTTTGATTTGAAATCTGGATGTGGTCCAGATTTGTTGAAATGGAAGAAATAGTTAAATTTGATGTTAGTTTCAAATCTATTATTTTAATATAAACTGTTTAAAATATATTGTTTTGAAAAATCCCGACCATTAAGATTTTCAACTATTAAACTAATTTAATCCATTTTAAACTATTTTAAACTATTTTAATTAATTTAAACTTTTAATTTATTTTAATCTATTTAATCCAATTTAATCTATTTTACCTATTTTAAACTAATTAATCCATTTTAATCTATTTTAAATCTATTTAACATATTTTAAATCTATTTAATATAATTTAAATCTATTTAATATATTTTAAATTTATTTAATATATTTTAAATTTATTTAATTTACTTTAAATCTAATTAATATAATTTAAACCTATTTAATTTGTTTTTAATTTATTTAATCTATTTTATATAATTTAAATCTATTTAATCTATTTTAAATCTATTTAAACAATTTAAACCCTATTAAAACTATCTTAAATCCATTTAAATTATTTTAATCTATTTTTTGTATTTTAGAGTATTCTAACTATTTAAAAGTTTATTTTTAAACTATGCCAAACTAATTAAAATATTTACAACTATCTAAATTATTTTCTGAATTTCAGATTTGTGTAAAGTGGAAGTGTTTATATTAAAATCCTTGATTTAAAAGCGAATATGGTTAAATGATGTTATAAACTAAGTTGGGATTTAAATGATATTTTCTGGTGAAATGACATATTTGATTGAATATGATGATTTTGAAATGATATTTACCTATTTCGTTGATATGATTTCGAAAGTGAATATGATTTTTGAAAGTGATATGTTTGAATTGAATATGATATTTTGATATCAATTATGAAACAATTTTGGAAATTTAAAAGAACCATCCTGTGTGAAATAAGCGTTTGGTTGTTAAAGAGACCGCGATTAGATATTGTCATACTCTTTGCCAATACCGAAAATGTAGCGACCTACCATTCTGTACCCTTTGAGTTGATAATAATTCGCTCTTGTTCAACCCAAATTGTTCGAAAGAGCGAATAACTAGGGTAAGAAGAAGAAAGAGGTAGAAGAAAATAGAACAACAACACAGAATCTCACAAACTCGAAATCATTCCATGTTATTTAGTTATGAATTATTTCATAGTTTTATTTGAGCCAAGCACCCATCCAAATATTAACTTAAGTTAATTTGTTTGATTTTAATCATTTCAACCTTATAACTTAAGTTTATTTTCATTTCAACCAACTTCCATTTCATTTACTAATTAATTAATTAGTTCATTCATTTAATCCACTTCAATTTATAATTCCATACTCGAATTCATTTAATTAATATCCCAAGTCATATTCAATTTATTTACACATAAATAGAATTTATTTGTAACTCAAAGTCATTTCTAATTCAATCCATTTCTATTTTATTCGACTCTTTCCAATTATATTAAATTCGCTTACAATTAAGTCGAATTCTATTTATAACTCAAGTTCCAGTTCCAATATTCATTTTTGTATTCAATTACCTAATTAATTCATCCAATCATTCACTTCCAATTTATAATTCAATACCTGATTTTTATTTCAAAAATCACTTCATTTAAGTTACCTGAGTTCAAGTTCTTTTTATAATTCAAGTCTGGATTTTATTTCCTTCACCAATATATTAAACCATTTTATTTTGGGGTTTTCTATTTCACTTTTCCATTTTATAAGTCACACAACTTAGTTTTCACATTTCCACCAATTTTATACTCGAATATATTCACATTTTATTTTTAATTCGAGATTATACATTTATTTATAGCCTAAGTATATTTTTATTCCATTAATTTCAAATTTTATAAGCTATTCCAATTTATTTATTCACAATTCCAATTTTTCACTTAGATTTTATTTCATTCAAGATTTATAACTTGTGGCTATATAATTATTTCACAATTCAAAATTTATATTTACTTCAATTCGATATTATTACTAATCCAATTCAAATTTTATAACTTAGAGTTATATAGTCACTTTATAATTCACATTTACATATTTAATTCAATTCCATATAATTCAAATCAAATTCATCTTTTTATTTAAATTTCAATTCCTTTTAACCAACATTTCAAAACCAAATTCGAGTTATTCATACTTAAATTAAATTTCACTCCAAACAAATTTATTTTTAATTCATTCAATTTAATTCAAGTAAGAATTCAATTCCAATTTCAAAATTTTCCACTTTCTTGTTTATATTCATATAGCAATTTCACCATTTGAATTTATTATTGTCTCGATTCCCAATAAATTTATTTAAATTTCCTTAAGTTAAATTCAATTCACACAATCTATTTTAACTTACTTAAGTTAAAATTTATTTCCCAAAACTCAAATTCCATACTTTCCTTTCTTATTGAAATCATTCTCACTTTAAAAGTACAAAAGCTTATCTCTGATGTTTTCCCAAAACATTTAAATAAGGATTTCTAGAATTTAAACACCCGGTATCTATTTTAAATCACTATGAAATCAAATATATATACACACATACTCTCTTTGGTTTAACAAACCACTTCCTTGGATTTTCAAAATCAACCTGATTTTTTTTTCAAAACAATTCCCTTCAAAATTTCCAAAACAACACTTGTTTTCCCAAAAAAATCTCCATATTAAACCACCCTGGTAGAAATCCATCAGTTAGAAACTCGAAAATGAATACTGATGATGCGGCCGTCATCATCGGAATTATTTTCCAGCGACTGAAGTGAGTTCAGTGCTATAACACTTCCAAAATCCATTTAAAACAATTTTCTCTTCAAAAATATCTCCAAAATAATAATACTATTATTTATGTTCAAACACTTTGGAAAATATTTCTAAAATCTCCAAGATTTAAATTTTCCAAATTCTGGTTTGAACCTATTTGTAGATTTTAACTCATTTGTATAATTCATACTTATACAATCTCCCTTTGGTTATATATAACCATTGCCAATTTTATAATCTTATTTTGATTATATAATAACAACCAAACACACCACTATAATAATTTCCAAAAAATTATTCCCCTTTATATCAAAATATAGTTTGGGTAAAATTATTTCATTTACCCGCTTCAAAACCATATTGTGTCAGTTTATCGCGTTTGAGTGTTTAGAAACTCCTATCAATTTTGTGGTGTCCCACTATTCGAATATAATTTATCTACCACTCAACCAATAAATCAACAGAATACAAAATAATTTATATTCACTAACAAATACGCGCTCATATCTATAAATACTCTCAAACTCATTCTAGGGTACTACTGACCCTATCTCTAATGAGTAATTCCCACCAAAGCCAAGGTTCTCGCTTAACCTTCAGCTTTGATACCAAATATAGCGACCCGCCGTTTCATACCCTTTGAGTTGATAATAATTCACTCTTGTTCAACCCAAATTGTACAAAAGAGTGAATAACTAGGGTAAGAAGAAGAAAGAGGTAGAAGAAAATAGAACAACAACACGAAATCTCACAAACGCAGCGGAACAAAATATAATATATATAACAGATTTTTATACAAAAGAATCTGTATCTGTTTATACTTACAATCATCAGAGTACAAAAATCAATACATCAATCTGGACAGTTATAATCACTTGTCCTCACATAGCGAAAATATAAACCAAGAACAAGAATACGTCCGAACTCCTTCAGCTCGTCTACTGAGCTCCATAGCATTCTAGCCTGAAACTAAAATACTCGGTCTGACCCGAGCATTATAATAAAATAACACCCGAGTCAGTCTGGAAAACCAGCGTGAGAAAACACACTCAATTTGAATTATTAGAGTTATTAAAATCCTTCGAAAAACAAAGGTATCTCGCACGACCGCATCACACATAAACACGATGGGTTTTTCCCTTACGATAACTAAAACATTTTATAGAAAATCTAGTGATATTATAATAGTGTCTAAATACAAATACTTATTCAAATAGCCGAAATTGTTACATTAATTAAATTCCAGCATACTAGGCTCCACAAACAAAACCGTAAAGGATCGTGTTGGAGAATGGATTCCATACAATAACTGGGCTACTGGGGTACCGCCCATCAAGTACACCTCTAGAATAATGTACCGAGGACCTCGCCGGGATCCCCTGCTACACAAGACCGTCTTACCCCTATCCTCGATAGACCGAATATGTTATCACCTCAAGTGTTCCCACCCTTAAAATTGAGTGCTCCTTCTTTCATGCACAACCATATCCATAATATATAGGTTTCCAAGGATATCTAGAAAAGTGATAACATACCCTAATTGGGTGCGACCCACTTAGCCTTACTGCATCTCCCCTGTTTTAGTCATTTTCGGTTGATGAGTCTTGAGGCTAAGCATTACCTTTCAAGAAACAATTCTACTTAGAATGCTCATCGCCCTCCAATTACAATGTTCTGATAGCATTCATCCATACAAGTTGTCCTGGGTCTGGACAAACTGAATCACCGTCTTCATCATCTTCACGGTATTCATTCGTAATGTTTCAAACCGGATCGAAGTGGTTTTTGGATAATTAAATCTGATCCCGGTCTCTTTGAAACGATTAATGAAATTGGCCAATATTGATAGTCGTTTATTTAACTATCTATAAAACATTCATAAGCAAACACTAGGCCTTATTTTATAATTCTTCAAACATTTATTTCAAAATATCTTTACTAAGATATATATATTCAAATCTCTTCCTATATTCCAATATTTGAAAACAATTTCAAATACTTAAATCCATAACAGGATATTTTCAAACCATCTCAACACTTAGAAATATTTCCAAATTTCCATTTTTATACTTGGGAAAATATTATAAGTCTTATTTTCACAAAATCTTTTCAAATATCAACACTTAAGGGAATATTTCGTAACTTATCTCATAAGTCTTCGGAATCACTAATAAATTCCCTTTTCCAATTTCCAAAACCCAATATACTTATTTATATCCCTATTCAACAATTTATAACTTCTTTTATAAATTCATATTTCATTTTCAAAATTCCTATATTTAATATTTTGAAATTTCATTTCCTCCAAATCCCTTATAAAATTCCTCCCCTCAAAATCATATCGACTTATAAACCTCATTTACGAATCTCGAGAGAATTTATAAATAAAAAATTTCAATCACTTCAAAAACTCTATATATATATATATAAAATAAGTATTTAAAAGAATAATAATTTATTTTTAAAACATGTTCAAGTAATTATTTAAAATATCGAAAACACTTTTATAACATCAATAACTTATTTTTAGATAAACAAATAAATTTTTAAAGCTGATTTTAAAAGTTAGAATTTACTAAAATAAATACTTAATATTTGAAAATATACTTACCGAAATATTTCAATCCTAACTAGTTTGAAATTTCATAGTTTTAAATATTAAAATTTTCCTTTGAGAAGACAAACTTAACTTTTTAGAATTAAAAATATATTTTTAAAACCTCAATAACCAATTCAATTTATACTTTCCTCTTGAATCATATTACATCACTTCCATTCCGATCTCCTTAACTATTTTCACTTTTCAAAAATAGTATCCACTATTTTTCTCACCCTATTTCGATATTCTAATATAAATTCTCCCTGTAAATTTGTATTCCCAATCTATCATCTAATATTGATTTCCCTTATTTATAAACACCGTTTATAAATTCTTATACTCCTTTGAGTTTTACTTGTCTATAAAAACAATCTTATTTATAAAATTACATTTTATAAATCCATTTCTTTATAAATCTCATTTATAACTTCCAATATATTTTTAACATCGACTTCAACTCTTTTTCGTATTTTCAGAATATCCTTTATAAATTCTTTTATACAATTCATTTAAAAAAAAATCTCCATTTAATAATTCACAGTAGTTAAGTATAACCAAAAATCAAATATATTTTTCTAACTCAATTTCTTTTCAATAACCCCAATTCCAATATAAATATTTTTATATCAAAAATTCTGTCTAATTCCTTCAATTTTTTTTAAAACAATTTATGGTATTTAAAATATGAAAATTTTGGCCAATGTTACAATAACATCCAATAATTCCAATCACTACAACAATCCATAATAGATTTTTCTACACAATCCATATATCACAATATATGAAATTTAATTCAACATTTTGAGGAATCCAGTTGGATCCCTCCAACCTGTTTTCCTGCATCCACATATGTTAATACAACATAAAAATACCAATCCCACTTCGAGGGGGATATCGCGGTATATAGAGTCATCCAATATTATGCTCTTGATATCAAGCCCAAATCCTATGTTCTGAAAGGATCCTATATCTTAGGCATCTTGATTCGGCTGATTAGTTGTCTCTTGTTCTTCGGAATGTTGATGGTGATTCTGAAGCATCTTTATTTGCTCCTGAGTCTCGAGATGATGATGATGTATCTTGAATTCCAGTCGTTTTGATTTTGCTGATGTATTTGAGCCTGTTTCGGGTTTGTTACCCAAGCGGGCAATTGAGTTCCATATTGACCTCATGTATGGTGCTCAACCTATTAGTCGTCCTCCTATGAGGATGTCCACTAAGGAAATTGAGGAACTCAAAAAGCAATTGTTGGAGATTGAAGCCAAGCAATTCATTCAGTCCAGTTCTTCATCTTGGGGTGCCACGGTCGTCTTTGTTAAGAAATCTGATGGTACTCTTAGGCTCTACATGGATTACCACAAGCTTAACGAGTTAACCATTAAGAATAAGTATCCATTTCCCAGGATCGATGACATGATCGATCATTTGAGTGGTGCTAATTTCTTTTCTCGGCTTGACCTTGCCACCGGTTTTCACCAGTTAAGAGTTATGGAGAACAGCATTCCTCTTACCGCATTCCGCACTAGTTATGTTTCTTACGAGTGGCTCGTTATGCCATTCGGTTTGACGAACGCCCCAGCTTATTTCATCAATCTCATGAATCATGTATTCAGGGAATATCTCGATAAGTTCGTCCTTGTATTCATTGATTATATTCTTATCTATTCTAAGTCCTAAGCCGATCATGCTCACTATTTGAGGATTGTTTTGAGTACTCTTCGTCAACATCAACTTAAAGCCAAATTCTACAAGTGTCCCTTTTGGGAGAATAAGGTGAAGTTCCTTGGCCATGTTGTATCTTATGATGGCATTTTTGTCGATCCATCGAAGATAGAAGCCATCAGAATTGGAAAAGGCCAGAGAACGTTTCTGAGATTTGCAGTTTCCTTGGATTGGTGGGTTATTACCGTCGGTTCATCAAGGATTTTTTCCGCATTGTTCTTCCTCTCACTAGCCTTACTAGAAAAGGTGTTCGATTTATTTGGTCTGATAAGTGTGAAGCTTCTTTTTATAAATTGAAAGAACTTCTCACTAATGCTCCTATCCTTGTGGTTCCCGAAGGGAATCATGATCTTGTTGTCTACAACAATGCTAGTCGATGTGGTCTCAGTGACGTGCTTATGCGGAGAGATCGAGTAGTTGCCTATGCTTCTAGGCAATTACGCCCGAATGAGGTTCGCTATGCCAACCACGACTTAGAGTTGGCCGCCATAGTCTTTGCCTTGAAGATTTTGCGTCATTATATTTTGGGTGAGTGCTTCATTCTTTATACCGATCATAAATCATTGAAGTATCTGTTCACTCAAAAAAAGCTTAATATGCGGCAACAACGTTGGCTCAAGTTCCTAGCCTCTTATGATTTTGATATCTAGTACACTCGTGGAAAAGGGAACCGAGTTGCAAATGCACTAAGTCGCAAGCATTCAGCTATTGTTTCTATGATATTAGCCGAGTGGGATGTGTTGGAGACCTTATCTCTTTATGATATTCATGATCGTGCTCCAGCTTCAGATTCTCCTATCTTATTATTTAGTTTGGAAGCTTGTCATAGCTTATTGGATCGTATTGCCGATTCTCAATGGCAAGATCCAGATCTTGGACGCCTTATTCATCTCTGTAAGTCTGAATCCCGTGATGATGATTTGGGGGATTATAGCATTAATTTTTATGGTTGTCTTTGTAAGAAGAATCGATTGATAGTGCCTTGTGTTTCTAATCTTAGGCGGGACATTCTTGATGATTGTCACCATTCTAAGTATACTATTCATCCCGACAGTAGCAAGGTGTATGCCGATATGAGACGCTTATATTATTAGAAAGGCATGAAGCATGATGTAGCAAGTTATGTGAGGAATTGCATGACTTGTCAACTCATTAAAGCCGAACATCAACATCCCAGTGGTCTTCTTCAGCCTCTTGAGGTCCCGTTGTGGAAATGGGATCAAATCTCTTTGGACTTTATTGATGGCCTACCTCGTTCGAGATCGGGCCATAACAGTGTTTGGGTTATTGTGGATCACTTGACCAGACCCGCTCATTTTATCCCTATAAAATCAAATAGGACAACTTCTCATCTATCTAAGCTATATATTAAGGAGATCATGAGACTTAACGGTGTTCCTAGTTCGGTCATTTGTGATAGAGATCCACTTTTCACCAGTAATTTCTGGCAGAGTCTTCAATAAGCTTTGGGTACAAAGCTTAACTTCAGCACAGCTTATCATCCGCAGTCTGATAGACAAACTGAACGATTGAATCATATTCTTGAAGATCTACTTCATGCTTGCATTCTTGATTATGGTGGTAGTTGGGAGGACCACCTACCGCTTGTTGAGTTCTCTTATAACAACAGTTTTTAGTCCAGTATCGGTATGGCTCCTTTCGAAGCCCTATACGGAAGGCCATGTCGATTACCTTCTTTTTGGTTGGAATCCGGAAAGAAGTAGATTTTAGGCCATGATTCTATTCGTGAAGCTTCAGAGAAGAACGATCTTATTCGTCAGAGAATGGAAAAAGGCACAGAGTCGTCATAAATCCTATGCGGACAACCGTAGGAAGCCTCTTGAGCTCTCTTTTGGTGATCTTGTTTATATTTGTGTATCTCCATTGAAGGGGGTAATGCATTTCAGTAGGACCGGGAAAGTGGCTCCTCGATTCATAGGACCATTTCCTATTAGTGAGTGTATTGGCCCAATTGCTTATAGAGTATCACTTCCGGCCCTGTTTTCTGGTATTCATGACGTGTTTCACGTCTCTCACCTTCGGAAGTGCCTTCGTGATTCAGATCCTGTTATTGATCCTCCTATTTTCCAAGAGCTTGATACCTAACCTGATGTATCTATTGTGCAACATCGTGTTCTTGCTTTGGAGGTGAAACGCCTTCGAAATAAGGATGTACCATTCGTGAAGATTCAATGGTCCGCTAATCCCAATGACTGTACATGGGAAACCAGAGAATTTATCGAGCAATCCTATCTTGGTTTTCTATCTTCTTGTATTGAGGGTGAGAATTTTTAACTCAAGCTTATTTATTTTCCTTTTCTAAATGAAATAAATCGTGTTGAATACAGCTCTTCTCTAGGAAATTGCGAGGACGTAATTTTTATAAGGAGGCGAGTTTGTAACAACCCTAGTTTTGTGATTACCTATCTAAACAAATTATAATAATGATTATAATTTGTTAATTAAGAAAATAAATAAGATTTGGAGAGAATAATTTGTTTAATCATTTGGAATGGTTAAATAGTGAGATTTGGGTTATTTTGAATTGAATATATATATATGATACATCAATTCAATATTATTGGGTTAAGTAAATTTAAGTATGGAGAAAATAAAGTTTTGGAACTTTGTAATGGGTAATTGGTGATAAAAACATGTTCTAAATATTTATACGTGTTAAAAATGCAACTACTGGATAATTTATTAATATTGGCAAATTCTGCTTATTTTGGAAATTAATTAAGTAGCAAATGGGAATATAAAATGTGTAATATTGATTAAAAATCAATATTAGTGTGTAAAAATATTTTTAATACGGTTTGTACATTTATTATGTTTAAAATAATATGTTAGTGAAAATTTAATTGTTAAAAATGTAAGTTTTAAACAATTAAGTGAAAAATTACCTACTTTAGTTGAATATGTAAAATTTAATATGTTTGTGTCAAAATTAATGTTTAAAGGTGGTTTAAATAATTTTATATATAGTGTATTAATTTTATAAAGTGAAACATGTTGAAATAGGAACAATAGGTGTTAAAATGGTTTAATTAAGTGATAAATGGTGTTAATTAAAATATGATAGCCTGAATTAAATTAACCATAGCCTATTGGGTCCTAACCTTACTAACCCAAACCCAATAACCCAATTAAACTTTTCTTGTTGCAAGATGTAACAACCCTAGATTTTGGCCTATATTTTAAAATTTGACTTTATTTTATTTTGAAACTATTTTAAACTTGTTTGATTTCAAACATTTCATTCTTAAAAATAAATGTTAATTATTATGTGAACTATAATTTCAAACTAGTATAAATTGGTTATTTTACTGAAAAGTGAATTTCTGTTCAAACTGTTCAATCTTTGGCTTTTAAACTACAAATTTTAATTATTTAAAATCTTAAATTTTATCTTTTATTATGAAAATAGATACAATAACATGAATACGGCTTTTCGTTTCGTTGGAAACGGAATTAAATTGTGGAAGTTATGTATATTTCGATATTGTGTGCAATTTGATTTATTTAACAATTTTGTCTATTTTAAATAATATAAATTATATTTTCTTTGTCGTGTTTTATTTTAATATGTGTTAATATGTTACTTTATGTATATTTTTGTCTTCTAATATTTTTAAAGTGATAATAAAAATTTTCCAAAATTTATTGCATTTATTTTCTAGTTTAAAGCGAAGTGTCCATTTTTCTGCTATTTTCTTCATTTAAATTTTGTTTAATTAAAATTTATTTATTTATTTTTGTGAATGCATTTTTATTTGGTGTTCTTATCTTTATTTATAAATATTTTTCAAGTACATAAAAATTTTCCAAAGTTCATTGCATTTATTTTCAGATTTTCTAGCCTAGTTTACATTTTCTTTGCTATTTTCTTGATTTAATTATATATAATTAAAATTTATTTATTTATTTTTGTTTATTTACTAAATTTTCGTATTTTATCTGAATTTATATATATATTTCAGTTATTTAAAATTAAATATAAAATGAGTGGAAATTTGAAAAGTTTTAAAATCTTTATATTCCAAGTCCTTTCATCTCCCGACTTTTCATTTTCTCAACTTACTTCCTTTATTGTTTTGGCTATGCTTTTCATTTCTTTTCTCAGCTGCATTTCCTCATTTTTCACGTATTCTAACACCTTCTCATCCATACTTTCAGATCTGAAAGAAAACTTTGGGTAATGTCTTCCTTTCCATTTTTTTTCCACCTCTTCCATTGATTTTCAAGTGAGTTTGCTTTGCCTTCATCTTGCATTTGTTCGGCCACACTCCACCACCACCCTCTCCGACCTGTTCCACCACCTTCCTCATCCTCTTCAGCCTCCTACCCCTCTGGCATGATCAGGTCGTGGCCTTCCATGGACCAAAACCCCACAAAAACTATTGTAAAACATCTTGAAACAATGCTAACCAATCACCATTTGCACCATCACCTTAATGTTCAACCACGGCCACCACCTTCAGCCGCCACAACCTGACCTTCCACCACCTCTGGCCCACACTCCTGCCACCATGTGACCACCACATACCATGGCCGAGCCACATCAGCAAGGGGCCGAACCCTATGGTGCAACAAAAGCCACATTTTGCCTTGAAACCCTTTGGTATTCCATTGCCTTCAACACCTTGTAACTTCCACTCACCTTCATCACCTTGAAGCCGCACCTTTTCCAGACCCTACCTGATCCAAACCATGCTCAAAACCTGACCATATCCACCCTTTGGCTGAGGACATGATGGTTGAGGCAATGAAGCATTTGATTCGTATTTGCATTCATTTCTAAATTGTTTCTTTTGATAATTTGTACTGAAATCATATTTATACTTGTCTTGTTTTGTGTTGTTATCAAGTCATATAGCTTTGGCTCCCTACTCTCAAATCGTGGTAGTGTTGTCGTGCCTTCGTTGTGTCAGTATCGTGTGCTTTGGTGTCAATCTCCAGCTTTTAATAAGTGAGTAAATCTCACCAGACTAATATGTACATATATAGTTAATAAACTGACATCACTTGAATGTGTAACTTATATCATCCTGTTATAACTGCTATATTATTACCACATGATATTCATACTGTTATTACACTTGTTATATCGTATGTCACTGTTATTTCATGCTATTCTGTTATTTATATCTGTTATCACCATTGCAAGTTCCCTGTAGACTAGGATCACTATGGGTTGAAATGATACATACCCGATCGGACTTTAGAATATAAGAAAATCGCTATAGGCTGAAATGATAGGCCTGAGCGGTTTTCATTTCATTCTTACTTGGGATTGCGGGTTTGAAATGATCAAACTCGGATTTTTCATTTGTAAATTTTAGATTGAAATGTTGTAGTATCCGTATTACTTTACCTAAGCTAGTAAATGATATACAGACCCGTGGTTAAAATATGTTTTTCTAAAATTTCAAAAATATTTTAGAAATATAAATATTATAATATTTTGATTTAAACTTAATTAAAAATGATTTTTGTAAAGTATTATTGATTTTCTGAGAATTTATAAGTGAAATAAATAACTGGTAAAGTTAGAAATTGGAAGTGTAAGTATTTTTGGAAATCCTAATTTGGTGATGAAATGGAATTTAAATTTAATAGGAAATATGATAAATTTAGGATATCTTGAATTTAAATGGATTTAAGATGATTTTATAATATATTAATGATTTTTGAATAAGTTAAAATGTTGAATGAATAAATGTTTAAGTTAAATTTTGAAATATAACTTAAATTGGAATTTATGAATTTTGTTTAAAAGTGAATTTTTAAAGGTAAGTAAATGAAATGAAAATAAGTTATATGGGAGATTTAAACTTAAGTGTTAAGTTAAAAATTTAATTATAAAGAATTTAAATTTAATGTGTGGATTTAATATGTGAATTATTATTAAATATTGACTTTTGAATAAAAATTTAACTTTATAAAATCATGAATATACGGGTATTTAAATGATTATTTTAAAAGTGAGAAATTATGATTTTATAAATTAAAAATGATTTATATTAAAATATAACCGTTTGTGAAACTATATTAAAAACCCTGAATTTTAATTAACTACGTTTCTAAAATGCTATTATTTCTATGGTAAAGGATACTACAGCAATTGTAAATGCTGTAGTTGATATAAATGAAACAAATGGCTAAATATTAATAAAGGGGTATTATAGTACTTTGTAAATGCTATAATGGTGGAATTTAACTAAGGTTTTAATTGAACTAAAGTAACCCTATTACAGTATTTTTAATGCTGCCTTTTGTAAAATTGAACTGTTTTGAAGGTAACTTTATGTAGCATTTTCCAAATGCTACGAAAGGTGAATTTTCATTATTTTGATAAGTTTAAGTGAATAAATGAACTTTGAAAGATTTAAATTTTGAAAATTTAATAATTTAATTATTAAATATATTAACTTCATTTTATGATTTAAAATGAAGTAATTTGTTGAAATATAAACTATTTTGAAATGTGTGTTGAAATGCTATTTTAAATAAAATGAATGTAGTTTGGAAAGGGTATGATATTGCGATATTTGAAATGGATCTTTGAATGATATTGAATGTAACGACCCGAAATTTTCGATCCTGAAAATCCCAGATAGTTAGAAGAAGAAAGAGATAGAAGAAGAAGAAACGGAAAACAAAACACAAAACCTCACAATCGCAGCGGATCAAAATATAATATCAAATAAAATAACAGTTTACAAAAGAATACTGTATCAGTTGATTACATTTAAATACATCAGAGTTACAACATATACACAACACTGGACAGATACAATCAACATGTCCTAGACAAACTACAATATAACACAGCGGAATACACTCCATACGCTCCTATCATCCAGCTCGCCTCCTGCGCTTCAGAACGTCCTTACCTGAAATCTGTAATACTTGGTCTGACCCGAGCATTACATCAAAGTAACACCCGGGTCAGGCTGGAAACCAGCGTGAGTAAACCCATCTAACATAGAATACATAGCATACAACTCATACAAAACCCGGGGTAACTCATAACAATTTACACATTCACAATTGTTATAGACATCACTTATTTTCCACATCAAATTCCTTCTAAGTACCAAATTTAAATCAAAATTTCAGTTCGCTTAAATCATTTCATTCAGGCCTATTGATTTCACATATCAATCTATAAAGAATTATTGTAGATTACAAATCGAAGTGGTTTCGGGTATTTACTGATACCCGACCCCGGTCTCTTCGAATCAAATGTCATCTTAATCCAAATTATTAAGTTGTAAAACAATACGATTCATATTCAGGGTATCATACCAGATAAAAATTCGACTCAGATAGATAACCCACATTATCACTGTTCAACCCAATCATATCACCAAACATATCATATCAGAGATATCAACCAATTCAAGGTATTTAATTCACCATTCAATCATTCATAAACAAGATTGATCCCTTCCATTAACTACACTAATTAGTGATCCTCTAATACTTCATTAGTTAATTATTCTTATATTTCGTTTAATCACATTCATTAAATATCCTTAAATACTTATATTAATCAACTAACCCTTTAGTTAACTTAATTTATTAACCTTTAAATTAATTATACCAAGTAATCTATCCTTAATAACTTCCATTTAATTATTTTCGTAAGTAATTATCCTGTTTATTTAATTACATTCAGTAATTATCCATAGACTACTTTCATTAAGAAATCATACTTTGGTTATTAATATTAACCAATCAACCCTTATTAATTTCATTAAAGGATTAACTTTTTTATTTATTCCACTAATTAATTTAATTTATTCAAAGATCATAAAACTTCTTAAATCTTAAGATAACATTATCTTATAAATACATTTACCTTCCAACCCTTTATCTTTAAAATTTACTTAACTTAACAAAAATTTAGATTACATAATTTTTAAAACTCTTTAACAATGTTAAGAAACCATTGATATTAATACTGTAGTGATTTAGAGAAAGTTTCAATAAAATTTATTTAAATTTCAAAAATAACATTTTAAAAACTTTTCACAAAACTGGGTTTTTATACCCACTTCGGGTCATACCCGATAGCTACTCGGGTTCATTCCCGAGTTTTTCTTCCCTTTTCCCTGGTTTACAAACTTAGAGAAATTTTACAGTTTAAAAAAAAAAACAGGCTATTTCCCCCAAATTTCTCAAGTACGAACTCGAGTAAAACCCCAAAACACCCGAGGCACTCACGAGTCGAACTCCACAAACACTCGAGCTACAGGAACTTCGTCTTTCCCAAACTACTACCCAGATACCCAAAAAAATTGCACGTGCACGTGCACACTGACGCGGCGGCGCTCCGGCCACCATCGCGATTCTCTGCAAATCGACCACGACACTCACAAGCCTCGCGACTATCCAGATCACCAAATCTCATCACTATTCAAAATCGAGCCTTCTGATGGACCTAAACCCAAAACTCGATCAACTAATCTACCTCGTCGACGTCAATGAGTTCACCAGAAAATTCACGACTCCGGCTTCAGGTTACCGACACCCCACTCTACGCCCTCTCTCAATTCCGTGTCGCTCGATCACTCCAAGAAGACGCGATCATCTATCCACTGAACACGTACAAAACTCGAGTTTTAACCCTAAATGGAACTCGTTCCTTTAATTTATACAATAGAAAATTCCTTTAGCATTTTTCCTGTTATCAACAAGTGTCAAGCAAGCTTCAACAAGATTTTCAACACTTTAAATGGGTTCGATCGTTAGAAAATGATAAAAATGCATCTTGGCTTCATTTTTGAACTGCCCCTTGAATACTCTCTTACAAATCCTCATTTCTATTTTAAAAATTCTATCTTTGTGTACTAAATCAAGATATGGGTTCACATCTTCAAATTAAAACATTCGACTTCTGACTTTGATTTCTTTTTTTTTTGAAACTTAAATAAACAGTGTCTATTTTATACTGATATGCTTCAAAATAAACTACCAGGCTTATAAACTAAGTTAAACAACTTAATTAGCTTAAACTCTTAGGTTTAAATTATTTAGATGAAGGAATATTTAAAACTTCTCTGCTTTACTTGGTTCAGAACTTGAAATGTTGAAGAACACCACAAAACAGAGCTTCCAGTAAACAATCAATCATCACAGAGCATTTTATTTTCAATACATAGCAACATAAGATGATATGAACTAATTATCAAGTTTTAAATTTTCAACAAAGCATGTTTACTCACCTGACTAGAAAAAGGCAGAGGCTTTTTAAAACTGGATTGAACTTGAAACTTACATCCTTAGTTGTTATGATTCCAGAGAACATGATCTTGCATTGACTTAAAAACTGAAAGCTTTAAAAAGCTTAAAACTTGAAACTTTGAAACTGGAAGCTTTTAAAAACTGGAACTTGATTTCAGGTTGAAGTTTGAAGGTGAAACTTTGAAAATGTTTTGATTTTCTTAAAAGAACTGAAATACTTTTGCTTTGGCTTTTGAAAAAGTTTGAACAAAAATGAATTTTGTTTTTGAACTTAAGTATGCCATGTTTTCTAATTGAACGAAAAAAAAGAACTTGGTATAAATAAAACAAGTAGCAGAGCTACATTGTTCTAATACAAAGAAGATAAATCTTAGCTGGTACAAGACTAATATTTTTAGATCAGAGATTTTTTCTTGTATGCAGCTGAAATGGGAACATTTTGTACAAGCATTTATGGCCAATGTCATACTTATCCTATCTTAGTTCAATTCGTATAGTACTTAGGTTATTTATATTATTTTACTTCTTTCTTGCCTGCAAAGCTTTATTGCCAAAGTGATAGATATTTCTTTTGCTTAGTACACATATTTATTTAACTTTGCCCTGTACATCTATTTTTTTTTTCTGGTGGTACAAGATTTTCTTTTTTTATAGCTTCATGTATCTTATTAAATTTGAGAATTATTCTAAGTGTTTATTTTGTATTTACATAGCTATATATTTATTTAAAACATTTATTTCCTTTCTTTTCAAAGTTTAACCATCCAACACTTAATTTCCTATTTATTAATTATTTTATACTCATGTTCATATCATATTTTCTTGTGTTGATATATATACATTTATTTATATTTTTATAACCATATTTTGTTTTATACTTCAAGTTTAAATTGATAAGGTTCATTTTATTCCAACCATATAATTGTTTAAATATTGATAAGACTATATTTTATCCTTTCAAATCATATTTATTTTTCCCAAATATTCACATATATACATATATATATATATATGTGTGTGTGTGTGTGTGTTTAACAAAATACGTTATATTTTAATTAATCCAATTAAATCTTTATTAAAATAATACTGCCAAAAATCGGGGATGTCACATCCCTCCCCCCTTAAAACTTTTCGTCCTCGAAAAGGAATAAAATCAGAATTATTAAAATGCTTAAAATCAAATAAATATTCTTTGATCATTTTTAAAACACTTTTTAATATCTGTATAATATTATTCCAAAGTCAATTATATAAAAATACTTTTATAACTTGATGTTTCAACAAGTCCATCCTTGTTCTCATAGAAATTCGGTAATACGTTGATCAGGCGTAAGACTGAAAATCTATAAGTACTCGGTAAACTCGTTTTCAACACCCAGTGAAAATACTTTGGAAAAATAATTTTATTTAAAATATAGGAAACAGTTTTGAAAATAGAGGAAATATCTTTCTTAAAAATGCTCTGGAAATCATCACCCCCATCCATGGTCGCAGTTACATCCTGGGTTACGTTGCCGTCGCAGCAAAAGTCCATGTAACTGATTGCACCATAGAACCCACAACAGATCGCAGTTACATCCAGGGTTACGTTGCCGTCGCAGCAAAAGTCCATGTAACTGTTGGCTCTCAGCGGCACACACGATTTTCGCTGTCAAAATGAAACTTCTCCACTCCTACATAGGTCTCAGTCTACCGATATAAAATCAAACGCAGACTGTTGGCTCTCAGCGGCACACATGACTTTCGCTATGTTACCATAGTATCGCAGTCTACCGATATAAAATCAAACGCAGACTGTTGGCTCTCAGCGGCTCACACGACTTTCGCTATGGTCTGTAGTAGATCGCAGTAACATCGAGTTACACTGTCGTCACAGCATAACCCAAATGCCTCTGTGGGCACCAGCCCCTCGACTTTCGCTACACAAATAATCCTCAGGAACTACTTTTGTCCGGACTCCTCACAGGATTAACTTTAGAAACCCCCCCTTGGGGCTCAAGGCAGTACCACCCAGTGGCACTCCTGAGAAGTTCATTTCAAGGGAGCGCCTTTTTCCCCAGAGCAAATCTCAAAACACTTTATACTATACACATATAGTATTTTCCAAATCATACACCTAGTATGAATCTCATATAAATGCTTTTACACAAAATCGATTTTCAAAATCGATAATTCACAAATCAGGCTTTCCCAAATCCCAATATTGATTTTTTCCAAAAATCAAAAGCCTTTTTCAAATCCAAAGGTTCCCAAAACCTTTTTCTCAAAACCATTTCCATAAAATCTTTTATATATATATATATTCATATGTATAATTTTCTTGGGAAATCTTTAAATCACTTTATACTTATATAAGTTTCCTTTGTATACTTCAAAACTTTCAAAAACCTTTCTCTTTTGGCAATGGATTTAATAAGGGGAGTTTTATCATATATAACAAAGATACATAACTTTGTTTATTTCAAATCAAATATTCAAATTTGATTACTTTATAAAGTCACTTGCCAAATTTCTTACTTTTATTATAAAGTAAACTTTAACTCAGAAAAAGTATTCAATTTCCACTTTATTTCCATAAAGTTAATTTCTACCATAGAAATATAAAATTTAAATTTATTTTATTTTAGTTCCTCATATATTCACAAATATATTTCCCATTTCAAAAATCATCTTATAACCCTTTTATCTACAACTTCAAAATCAAATTTCCACCTTTATTCATTGTCAATTTCTCAAAATATACTTTCAATTTCAAAAATCTTTTCAGTTTTTATCCACAAATTTTCAATGCCAATTTCATTCAAACCCATACGATGTCCACATATCATTCGTACGCAACATCAATCTGATCGCTCACTCGATCACACAATTTCACTTCCGAACTAGTATCGTCCACCCGACTTCCTAGTGCGGACTCAGATCTGGTTTCTTGATCAGAAACCATCATTCTCCTTGCATAGTCACACCTATGATAGAGAATATACAGAACCAATCAAAAATCCATATCCAGGTTTGCCGTTGAAAATCGAGCGAAAAATCCCAACTCGGATCGATAATACTATCTCGAAATTCTATGCTCGAATCTGGATCAAATCACTATGCGAATAGAATAATATACGTACATCCTACGTATTTAACTTCATTGATTATTAACCAAATCAATTTCCTTTCCATTCACATTCACTCAAATTTTATTCACTTATCCCCATTTGCCTTAATCCCCATTTGGATTATCACTTCAATTCTTATCTCAGTTGGGTATTTAATCAATAACAGTTTGAACTCCGACCAGCTTAAATTTAGAAATATAGCTTGAAAATTTTTAAAAATAGATAAATAGTTGAAAGATAATTATTAATTTATAAAATAGCTGTAAAATAGTTAAGTAACTGTAAAATAATTGAAAAATAGTAATTACTTATAAAATAGTTGAAAAACAGTTATCAGTTCATAAAGTAGTAGAAAAATAGTAATTAGTTTATAAAACAGTTGTAAAATAGTTAAATAGTTCCAAAGTAATTGTAAAACAGGTTTAAGATAGTTTTAGGTTTAAGAGGAAAAGTTGTGTAGTAAATAGTTTGGATACCCCATCTCCATTTCCCTAAATTCAATTTAAATTTCCACTTACATTTAAATTGACTCAATCCCAATTTGAATAACTTCAATTTTATTTCAAATTAATCCAATTCAAATTTCTCATTTGAATTTTATACTTATTCATCATAAATCACAATTCCCATTAGTTCAAATCAAATTCAGTTTGAACTAATTCAATTTAAATCTCAATTTCAAACCATCTCGAATTATATAAATTCGAGTTAGATTTCCAAATGTTGGTTTAACTTCTTAAATCAAATAATAATTTTTTTTTATTTTAGCTCAACAATTAAATTCTTTAAATAATTTAATTCTTAGTTCAAATTTTCAAAAATTCCATTTAAAATTATCTTTACCTAACTTATTTCAAAGTTCAAATAATAATTCAGACCCCTTTAAACAATTAAATATTTGAATTTCAATTTATTACCCAAATTCAATCTTGGAACCAATCCTTAATCATTTCAGTTTACATGTTCATTTTAAACATTCAAATCTTAATGTTCAAAGTGATCCTCATTTTCTCAAGTTTTAAATTTTTTTTTATCTTTAAAATCAAAATTACTTAAGTAATTTCAAATTAAAGTTTAATTCCATTTAATTCCAATATTGGGATAGATATTACCCCAACATTCATCATCCACTACCTGTAACGACCCGGAATTTTGACCAAATTAAATTGAGAATATTTAATTAATTTTAAATATTTGAACGATGATTTAATTGGAATTCCGAATATAACCTTGAAATTAGCGATTAAATTATAGAATTTAATCTGTTAATAGTTGAATAAAAATTTGAATCTTCAATTTTAAGCTGAAGAAAAATATTTCGAAAGCTTTTAAAATTCGTATTGATATTACTGAAGATAACAGAAGCTTCAGAATCGAATTTGAAAACGATTTGTTCAGTTTTGAAAATTATCGTTCGTATCGATATTTAAAAATAGCGTTCCGAGGCACAGTCTCGGAATTCGACGAAACCAGTTCCATTGGATCCGGAATATTGAACTGATATCGGATTTCGAATTTCGTATTTTTCGGACTTGCTATGTGTGCACACGATAGATAAACGCATTGAGGATTTCATCAAATTCAATTTAATTTTTTACAATTTAAATTCTTGCCGACATCAGAAGAAAAGCTGGCACGATACTCTTCCGTGAATCTCGCCTAAAATCACGATACTAAAACGTGAAACCCATACCTCCCTCGATATCAAATACTCTCCTTCGTCAGTTCAAATGAAAGCGAGAAAAAAAAAACTAACAATAGCCACTGGTCTCTCTCCCTCTCTCTCGTTCCTCTCCTCCATCTCTTTTAAATCATCACGAAATCGAAATCGCGTACGAATTCGCGACGGCGGCGCGTCAGCAGGCACGCGCGAAGGGGAGATGGGAAGCGAGTTCGAATCACTGAACGCATCACGCGCGTATAGGATTGAAATGGTGAACAGTCGAAGGGGATTTGGGGATTTGCTCGCGTGATCACAATCGCGAGGGGCTTCGGTCGCACGTATTTGGGGAAGAGCACTCGAGTTCGTTTGAGTCGCCTAGGACTTCGCGAGGTGGCGACGATGAGGGCAGAGGCGCTCGCGAGTTGATGGCAGCGGCAGCGCGGAGTCAATTTGGGGGTTAAGGGGGATGGTAATTAGGAGAAGTTCGATTGTCAGTGGCGAATGTCGTGCGTCTCGAGTTCGAGCCTGGGTTCGCAAATGTTTCCAGTGAGGTAAAATTGGTTTAAACATTTGTATTTATCAAGCGGTTGATTTCCTCTTCGTTCATCAGAGAATTTAAAATTATAATATGATAACGATTCGATTCCATCAAAATATATGTATATACTGGAAAACACTGAGTATAAATTTTATATGAGATTTTGGGAAAAATATATAAGGGTTTATATTGGAAATTTGATTGAAAGAAAATAAAAAGATTGTTTTTATATGCGGTTTTGAAATATATATATATACATGCGGAAAATATATATAGTTTAGAAATTTTCAGTTTGTATAAAATTTACAGTAAAGTATTTTTTTTTAGTTAAACAGATTTATTAAAAGAAATTGGTGTAAAATTTAATCCATTGAAAAGAAACTGATTGTCGATAATTTCGAATATTAACAAATTATCAAATGTTTATACTAGGTCAAAATCTGTAAAGAAAACAAAACTGCAATGGAAATGGATGGCAAATTTAAATGCAAAGGTGAGATCTTCTCACTCAGATTTATGATTGAATTGCAGTTATTAATTGATTTGTTTGAATGTGCTATTAGATATGATAGGATATATATATATATATATATAGCAGTATATACATATTGGCATATGTATATATTGGATTGATGATTTCCCGCCTCGTATAGCGGATGAGACCCTATTGCGCCGTTAGTAAGCGGATTTATAAAAACCTATATACCGCGATAATTCCGTACTGGAGCGGAATTGGTATTGTGCTAACATCTTTGGATGCAGGGAAACAGGTTGGAGGGATCCAACTGGACCCCTCACATTTATTTAATTCATTTCTATTGTGATATGAATCTGTGAATGATTATAGTGATGCTATTAATCATATTGATATCTGGAAATTGTTTGAAAGCTAAAATTTAGCTGAATGGATGTTTTGACATCATTGGATTCCAAAAATAAACGAAATTGAATTTTTGAAATTCAAGTAGGAAATTTCTAAGTGAATCAATTTTTGAAATTTAAGAAATTTTGAAGAAAGAAAATTTTAAAGTATAAAAAGTTAATTTTTATAATCTTATCGAATTAATTCCAGAATCAAGTGAAAATGTTAAATAAATGGATTTCGTAAAATAGTAATTATAAATTGAAGAATTTAATTTAAGAGTTTGGATTTTTAAATAGACTGAAAGAAACAATTGAAATATATTTTCTTTGAAAGGAAATTATTTAAAAGGAGATAGGTTGGAAATCCAATTAGAAATTTAATTGGTAAGTTGAAACGATTTGGGAAATCAATGTAAAATGATTTCAATTTAAAGAATCCATTTAAAAAACAGGATATTGAGTAATTTGAGAAAAATAAGGAATTTATTTAGTAGTGATGAATAAAAATAGAAATCAATCTGTAATTGATTTAGTATTTGGAGAAGAACTTTGAGAAATCAGTATGGAATCTTTTATTTAAAGTTGAAAATAAATTTAGAAATCAATATTGAAATTGATTTGGTATTGAAGTTTTAATAAATGGAATTGGAATTTATAAAAGTTGGTTATAAATCCGAAATCACTTATTTTGATAAGTAGAATGTAGAAGTTGATAAAAAGAAGATTTATAAGTCGAAGTGTTATTAAATTAGAAGTAGAATTTATAACCGTGTTTATAAATTCGAAAGCGATGGAATTTGATGAATTAAATACAGAAGATTATCAGAGTAGATATATTCGCGATTTTGGATAGCGAATTCCTATTGAAATGAAAATGTGTATAAATGATTGGAATTGGGTTAAATGAAGTATATTCACGATTTTGGACAGTGAATATATTTTTAAGTAAAAATGGTTATGTTTGGGAAAGCGATATTATAAATGAAGTTAATTGTTTTAAAAGATGTTTTAAAACGTGTTAAATATCGAAATCATAGATTTCAACATTTATTGTTGAAATAGACGTTTTCGAAAATATAAGGAAATGATGGACTATAACACTGTTGTTATAGTAAATGATTTTCGAAAGAAAATGTTTTATGTAGTATTGGGATTTACATATATCTATCTTAAAATCCGAATCCCTATACTAGTGATTTCGAGTCGTCGTAACGATGTTTTACGCAACATTCGTTTTGACTCAAATAGATGTTAAAATTTATGATTTCCTTAAAGAATGAATATATACTTAATATTGATTTAAGTATATCGAATATTTTCAAGTGTTGAAAATAAATGATTTGTGAAATACTTATTATTAAATAAGTATGGAATGTTTTCCAATATGAAATGAACGTTTTTGAGATTTATCTTCTTAAAGATAAATCGAAATCGAACATTGAAAACGATTTGAAAATCGTATATCAGTAGATATTTTGAAGATATAAATTCACTATGGAATTTATAAAGGAAATGGAATCTGTTAAGAAAAATAAACGTTGATTTATTTTTGAAGTGTGGAAATTTTTATATCTAGTAAAGATATTTTTGAAGATGAAATAATTTGGAAAATTATTTGGAATCTGATGATGTTGCGCATCTTTATTGATAGTTAAATAACCGACTATCAATAATTACCTTTAGATGGGTATTTGTTGTGAATTGGATGAATTTGAATGCCACGCTTATTTTTGAATAATCGCTCACTATTCGGGTTAGCCGGGAAAGGACCATGGGGTCGTATAACCCATTCCGAATATGTGATACGTCGTTATGAAGTGCATTCGAAGACCGGTGTTGAAGACCGGATATTTTTGAAAACGGAAGGATTACCGTCGAGTTACTCTACATCGGCTGATCTCCGATTTAGAGGTTTTATCACCCTTAGTGACGGGAAGTCCTGACGTGATTGAAAATTATCCGGAATGGCAAGGGCTTCGTGAGAAGTGCCTTCGGTTCTGTTCAATCCCGGAACAGACTTATATGGATTGTGTGTCTGACGTTACAATTTGAGATATAAAGCTGATTTCTTTCAAATACATTTCTGTTGGTGGCGGAGAATTTATTCTCTTAGCTTAACACCCTTCTCTGAGACGTACGAGCTCAGAGGTTATGTAGTTGAAATTTATCAACGATATATCCCAATTTGGTAACGTGGCATACTGAGTGTTGCTGTGAAATGATCAGTGTTTGATCATTTGTGATATGATCATTTGTTTGATCTTATATCTTTGTGATCATAGGTTGATCATTTTGTTTGACCCGAAGCAGGGCTTTTTGAGAAAGCGTAGCTTTGTGGACGAGACTTCGTTGAGCCTCACACCCCGGAAATGGTCGAAACAGGAAGAATGCAGCAAGGTTCTAGGGAGTAGCGCCCCTTAGTGTATGTCATTCCTTCTGGATAAAGGTGGTATCATGGTATGGAGCCCAGATACTTAACCTCTGTGGTTACTGCATTATTATTATCTATGTGGTTTGTTGCGAATCGGGGATCCTCGGGAAGATCGGTGACGATCGGGGGATGGCATACGCGTGTCAGTAGTTACCTATTTTTGCAGAGGTAACCCGGCCTTGTGTTGGCAGAGATCTAACCGTAATGTTAGGTTATTTCTCGGGTCGTCTATTCCAGGGACGTACCCATCGTGGAAAAGGAAGTTCCTTAGCCTGACCATTTGTTGGAAATCCAAAGAAACAATACGTGACGTGTACGGTTTTAGTTGTATTACCTGCTATGGAATGTGGCGGTAACCTGCTATTGAACATAGTAGCTATAGTAGGCATACGATACTGGTCGTATGTTGGCTAAGATTAATATTATACTTTCGAACTGTTTTCTACACTATGCACTAATAATAATATCCAAAAGAATTTGATTTTGCGTAGTAAGCATCTTTGACTATCATAAGAAGAAATCTCCTCCAATTCTGCGTTTGCATTGTGTGTGTGGCGGGAGGTCTTATGGTAGTTTCATTTTCCAAAAAGCATTGCGAATTGACTTTAAAAATTATTTTGTTGTTATAAAGAATAACTATTTTACGATCTCACACCAGTCACCATGACTGACTCGGAGTTTATTGTTTCCCTTCTAAACTCTGGGTGCCCACCAATTTCCACACGGGCAGTCTAGAGTTAGATTATCAGGATATTCTGGATATTCTGGAGCTTTGGAGATAAGCTGGATGGCGAGACGTAGTATTTGTATCTGATATTATTTATTCCGCTGTGTATTCTGTATGAGGACAAGTTTATATAACTGTCCATGGTTGTATATTGACTCTGATGATATGATGTGATGTAATGTAATAACAGATATAATTCTTTTGTTTTTTTTAATGATATTCATTTATCTATTATATATTGTTCCGCTGCGATGTGTAAGATTCTGATATTGTTTTCTATTCTGATGTTGTTCTGTTGTCCTTCTTTCTTTTTCTTGTTGTTCGTCTCTTTTCTTCTTCTTCTTACTTTTTCTTCTTTCTAAAACCCTCACTATTGGAGTTTCCGGCACTCGATTGCTCGGCAGTCGATAAAGTGAGTATCGATGTCGAATTTTCGAAAGTCGAAAATTTCGGTATGTGACAGCGTGGTATCAGAGCATATGGTTAAGCGACAACCCTGCTCTGTTGGGTGTTACTCATTAGAGATAGAGTCAGTAGTACTCTAGAATGAGTTGAGTGTAATAATAGATACGAGTGCGTATTTGTTAGTGAATATAAAATTGTTTTATATTGTGATGATTGGTTTGTTGAGTGGTATATGGATTCTGGTCGGTATTGTCCGTACAACTCTATCGATAGGGATCTCTAAACACTTGTATAGAACAATTCGGCACAGTATTGTTTTAAATAGGGTAAATGAGATAATTTTGCCCAAAACTATTTTTGTATAGAAAAGAAATGTTTTTCTATAAAGTACTATAGTATATGGTTGCATGGATGTTAGGAAGTAATAATAGTGAATTATTATCAATGAAATTGAATAAGAAATTGGAATTATAACTCCAAAGTTAAGAAATGAATTCACATATAAATGAAATGTGAGGATGTAAATTATAAATGTGAATTGTAATTTGAAATGGAATTCCAGAGAAGTTTTTGGAAATGTTTGAAAATGATTTGAAAATTTTGGAGATTTGAAAAGTTTAAATTCTTTTTGGAGTGGAAGATGAATTTCAAGGGTTTTGAAAAATGTTTTGACGGAATGAAAAGCTCTAAACTCTTTTCGGTCGCTGGAAAATAACTTCGATGATGACCGCGGCATCGTTGGTGTTTATTTTCGAGTTTCCAAAAGAGAAATTGCTGCCAAATTGTTTTAAAAGGAAGTTGTTTGAAAAATTTGGATTTTGTTTTAGAAAATTCAAAGGATAATTTGAATTGTTTTCAAAAAAAAATGGTTTTGAAAAGGTTGAAAAGACTCTGTAATGCTATATAAAAATATTGATGAGAATAATAAATGAGTTGATAACTTATACAATTAGTTGTGAGTTTAGATTGAATAAATTTAACTTAAGGAATTTTAAGTTGAATCAAAGAAAGTATAAGTGAATAAATTTGAATAAATGAAAATGAAATTTCAAAGAAGATAATTGGAATTAAAATTCATTAAAGGAATGAAATTGGAATGTAGATAAGTCGAAGACTTATAAAATATTTGAAATTTGTTAGTAAATGAAATTCAAGCTGAATATTGAAAAACTGGATTTGATTTGTGATTAACAATGTGAAGTATTGAAATAAAATTAGTAAGCAAAACTAATTGAAGGAATGATAAGGTAAATATAATTTGAAAATGAATTGGAATTCGTAATGAATTGGTAATTAGAACTAATTTGAAATAATCAGTTGTAAAGGAAAGTAAATCGATAAAATTCAATATTCAGAAGTCGAACTGAATCCAAATTAGATTGGAATTGCGAATTGAATTCAAATGAATGTGAAATGTAAAATTGAATGATAATGAATATGTAACTTCAACAGTGAAGTAAAAGTGATATAAGCAGTTTATATTGAAAATTTTGTAATAAAATTTGCAAAATAGTTGGATGTTATAACTAGATATTATGGCTAGTAGATATACAGGTATAAAGGGAATTGAATTTGATTTCACAGATAATTTAAATTGCTCGACAAAAGGTACGTATTTGAATTATAATATGAGTTTTTGATGATTTCTCTCTAGCCGCTTGGCTTTTTCTTTTTCTTTTTGAAATCTGAGAGTCCGTAGGGACGTTTTGTAGTCGTGCCGTATTAGCCGCGCAAAGGAGACGCTGGCGAAATTTTTCGGAAATTTAGGGCGTTAGAAAATTTTTGAGAAAATTTGGAAGTTTAAATTTGAATTTAAACTTAAATTTGAATTGTTAAGCAAACAATGTTGTTTGAAACTTAGAATTTAAGTTGGAAAAAAAAAATTTAGTTGAATGATAACGAATCTTTAGTAGAAAGATTTGTTTTGAAAATTTGATAAAACTATTTGAATTTGAGAAAATAATAGACGAGTTAAGGACCACTTTTCCTAACTAGTAATTTCGAGGACGAAATTCTTTTAAGGAGGGAAGTCTGTAACGACCCGGAATTTTGACCAAATTAAATTGAGAATATTTAATTAATTTTAAATATTTGAACGATGATTTAATTGGAATTCCGAATATAACCTTGAAATTAGCGATTAAATTATAGAATTTAATATGTTAATAGTTGAATAAAAATTCGAATCTTCAATTTTAAGCTGAAGAAAAATATTTCGAAAGCTTTTAAAATTCGTATTGATATTACTGAAGATAACAGAAGCTTCAGAATCGAATTTGAAAACGATTTGTTCAGTTTTGAAAATTATCGTTCGTATCGATATTTAAAAATAGCGTTCCGAGGCACAGTCTCGGAATTCGACGAAACCAGTTCCATTGGATCCGGAATATTGAACTGATATCGGATTTCGAATTTCGTATTTTTCGGACTTGCTATGTGTGCACACGATAGATAAACGCATTGAGGATTTCATCAAATTCAATTTAAATTTTTACAATTTAAATTCTTGCCGACATCAGAAGAAAAGCTGGCACGATACTCTTCCGTGAATCTCGCCTAAAATCACGATACTAAAACGTGAAACCCATACCTCCCTCGATATCAAATACTCTCCTTCGTCAGTTCAAATGAAAGCGAGAAAAAAAAAACTAACAATAGCCACTGGTCTCTCTCCCTCTCTCTCGTTCCTCTCCTCCATCTCTTTTAAATCATCACGAAATCGAAATCGCGTACGAATTCGCGACGGCGGCGCGTCAGCAGGCACGCGTGAAGGGGAGATGGGAAGCGAGTTCGAATCACTGAACGCATCACGCGCGTATAGGATTGAAATGGTGAACAGTCGAAGGGGATTTGGGGATTTGCTCGCGTGATCACAATCGCGAGGGGCTTCGGTCGCACGTATTTGGGGAAGAGCACTCGAGTTCGTTTGAGTCGCCTAGGACTTCGCGAGGTGGCGACGATGAGGGCAGAGGCGCTCGCGAGTTGATGGCAGCGGCAGCGCGGAGTCAATTTGGGGGTTAAGGGGGATGGTAATTAGGAGAAGTTCGATTGTCAGTGGCGAATGTCGTGCGTCTCGAGTTCGAGCCTGGGTTCGCAAATGTTTCCAGTGAGGTAAAATTGGTTTAAACATTTGTATTTATCAAGCGGTTGATTTCCTCTTCGTTCATCAGAGAATTTAAAATTATAATATGATAACGATTCGATTCCATCAAAATATATGTATATACTGGAAAACACTGAGTATAAATTTTATATGAGATTTTGGGAAAAATATATAAGGGTTTATATTGGAAATTTGATTGAAAGAAAATAAAAAGATTGTTTTTATATGCGGTTTTGAAATATATATATATATACATGCGGAAAATATATATAGTTTAGAAATTTTCAGTTTGTATAAAATTTACAGTAAAGTATTTTTTTTTTAGTTAAACAGATTTATTAAAAGAAATTGGTTTAAAATTTAATCCATTGAAAAGAAACTGATTGTCGATAATTTCGAATATTAACAAATTATCAAATGTTTATACTAGGTCAAAATCTGTAAAGAAAACAAAACTGCAATGGAAATGGATGGCAAATTTAAATGCAAAGGTGAGATCTTCTCACTCGGATTTATGATTGAATTGCAGTTATTAATTGATTTGTTTGAATGTGCTATTAGATATGATAGGATATATATATATATAGCAGTATATACATATTGGCATATGTATATATTGGATTGATGATTTCCCGCCTCGTATAGCGGATGAGACCCTATTGCGCCGTTAGTAAGCGGATTTATAAAACCTATATACCACGATAATTCCGTACTGGAGCGGAATTGGTATTGTGCTAACATCTTTGGATGCAGGGAAACAGGTTGGAGGGATCCAACTGGACCCCTCACATTTATTTAATTCATTTCTATTGTGATATGAATCTGTGAATGATTATAGTGATGCTATTAATCATATTGATATCTGGAAATTGTTTGAAAGCTAAAATTTAGCTGAATGGATGTTTTGACATCATTGGATTCCAAAAATAAACGAAATTGAATTTTTGAAATTCAAGTAGGAAATTTCTAAGTGAATTAATTTTTGAAATTTAAGAAATTTTGAAGAAAGAAAATTTTAAAGTATAAAAAGTTAATTTTTATAATCTTATCGAATTAATTCCAGAATCAAGTGAAAATGTTAAATAAATGGATTTCGTAAAATAGTAATTATAAATTGAAGAATTTAATTTAAGAGTTTGGATTTTTAAATAGACTGAAAGAAACAATTGAAATATATTTTCTTTGAAAGGAAATTATTTTAAAGGAGATAGGTTGGAAATCCAATTAGAAATTTAATTGGTAAGTTGAAACGATTTGGGAAATCAATGTAAAATGATTTCAATTTAAAGAATCCATTTAAAAAACAGGATATTGAGTAATTTGAGAAAAATAAGGAATTTATTTAGTAGTGATGAATAAAAATAGAAATCAATCTGTAATTGATTTAGTATTTGGAGAAGAACTTTGAGAAATCAGTATGGAATCTTTTATTTAAAGTTGAAAATAAATTTAGAAATCAATATTGAAATTTATTTGGTATTGAAGTTTTAATAAATGGAATTGGAATTTATAAAAGTTGGTTATAAATCCGAAATCACTTATTTTGATAAGTAGAATGTAGAAGTTGATAAAAAGAAGATTTATAAGTCGAAGTGTTATTAAAATAGAAGTAGAATTTATAACCGTGTTTATAAATTCGAAAGCGATGGAATTTGATGAATTAAATACAGAAGATTATCAGAGTAGATATATTCGCGATTTTGGATAGCGAATTCCTATTGAAATGAAAATGTGTAGAAATGATTGGAATTGGGTTAAATGAAGTATATTCACGATTTTGGACAGTGAATATATTTTTAAGTAAAAATGGTTATGTTTGGGAAAGCGATATTATAAATGAAGTTAATTGTTTTAAAAGATGTTTTAAAACGTGTTAAATATCGAAATCATAGATTTCAACATTTATTGTTGAAATAGACGTTTTCGAAAATATAAGGAAATGATGGACTATAACACTGTTGTTATAGTAAATGATTTTCGAAAGAAAATGTTTTATGTAGTATTGGGATTTACATATATCTATCTTAAAATCCGAATCCCTATACTAGTGATTTCGAGTCGTCGTAACGATGTTTTACGCAACATTCGTTTTGACTCAAATAGATGTTAAAATTTATGATTTCCTTAAAGAATGAATATATACTTAATATTGATTTAAGTATATCGAATATTTTCAAGTGTTGAAAATAAATGATTTGTGAAATACTTATTATTAAATAAGTATGGAATGTTTTCCAATATGAAATGAACGTTTTTGAGATTTATCTTCTTAAAGATAAATCGAAATCGAACATTGAAAACGATTTGAAAATCGTATATCAGTAGATATTTTGAAGATATAAATTCACTATGGAATTTATAAAGGAAATGGAATCTGTTTAGAAAAATAAACGTTGATTTATTTTTGAAGTGTGGAAATTTTTATATCTAGTAAAGATATTTTTGAAGATGAAATAATTTGGAAAATTATTTGGAATCTGATGATGTTGCGCATCTTTATTGATAGTTAAATAACCGACTATCAATAATTACCTTTAGATGGGTATTTGTTGTGAATTGGATGAATTTGAATGCCACACTTATTTTTGAATAATCGCTCACTATTCGGGTTAGCCGGGAAAGGACCATGGGGTCGTATAACCCATTCCGAATATGTGATACGTCGTTATGAAGTGCATTCGAAGACCGGTGTTGAAGACCGGATATTTTTGAAAACGGAAGGATTACCGTCGAGTTACTCTACATCGGCTGATCTTCGATTTAGAGGTTTTATCACCCTTAGTGACGGGAAGTCCTGACGTGATTGAAAATTATCCGGAATGGCAAGGGCTTCGTGAGAAGTGCCTTCGGTTCTGTTCGATCCCGGAACAGACTTATATGGATTGTGTGTCTGACGTTACAATTTGAGATATAAAGCTGATTTCTTTCAAATACATTTCTGTTGGTGGCGGAGAATTTATTCTCTTAGCTTAACACCCTTCTCTGAGACGTACGAGCTCAGAGGTTATGTAGTTGAAATTTATCAGCGATATATCCCAATTTGGCAACGTGGCATACTGAGTGTTGCTGTGAAATGATCAGTGTTTGATCATTTGTGATATGATCATTTGTTTGATCTTATATCTTTGTGATCATAGGTTGATCATTTTGTTTGACCCGAAGCAGGGCTTTTTGAGAAAGCGTAGCTTTGTGGACGAGACTTCGTCGAGCCTCACACCCCGAAAATGGTCGAAACAGGAAGAATGCAGCAAGGTTCTAGGGAGTAGCGCCCCTTAGTGTATGTCATTCCTTCTGGATAAAGGTGGTATCATGGTATGGAGCCCAGATACTTAACCTCTGTGGTTACTGCATTATTATTATCTATGTGGTTTGTTGCGAATCGGGGATCCTCGGGAAGATCGGTGACGATCGGGGGATGGCATACGCGTGTCAGTAGTTACCTATTTTTGCAGAGGTAACCCGGCCTTGTGTTGGCAGAGATCTAACCGTAATGTTAGGTTATTTCTCGGGTCGTCTATTCCAGGGACGTACCCATCGTGGAAAAGGAAGTTCCTTAGCCTGACCATTTGTTGGAAATCCAAAGAAACAATACGTGACGTGTACGGTTTTAGTTGTATTACCTGCTATGGAATGTGGCGGTAACCTGCTATTGAACATAGTAGCTATAGTAGGCATACGATACTGGTCGTATGTTGGCTAAGATTAATATTATACTTTCGAACTATTTTCTACACTATGCACTAATAATAATATCCAAAAGAATTTGATTTTGCGTAGTAAGCATCTTTGACTATCATAAGAAGAAATCTCCTCCAATTCTGCGTTTGCATTGTGTGTGTGGCGGGAGGTCTTATGGTAGTTTCATTTTCCAAAAAGCATTGCGAATTGACTTTAAAAATTATTTTGTTGTTATAAAGAATAACTATTTTACGATCTCACACCAGTCACCATGACTGACTCGGAGTTTATTGTTTCCCTTCTAAACTCTGGGTGCCCACCAATTTCCACACGGGCAGTCTAGAGTTAGATTATCAGGATATTCTGGATATTCTGGAGCTTTGGAGATAAGCTGGATGGCGAGACGTAGTATTTGTATCTGATATTATTTATTCCGCTGTGTATTCTGTATGAGGACAAGTTTATATAACTGTCCATGGTTGTATATTGACTCTGATGATATGATGTGATGTAATGTAATAACAGATATAATTCTTTTGTTTTTTTTTTAATGATATTCATTTATCTATTATATATTGTTCCGCTGCGATGTGTAAGATTCTGATAATGTTTTCTATTCTGATGTTGTTCTGTTGTCCTTCTTTCTTTTTCTTGTTGTTCGTCTCTTTTCTTCTTCTTCTTACTTTTTCTTCTTTCTAAAACCCTCACTATTGGAGTTTCCGGCACTCGATTGCTCGGCAGTCGATAAAGTGAGTATCGATGTCGAATTTTCGAAAGTCGAAAATTTCGGTATGTGACACTACCCATTCCAAATCTCAATCCTATCTGAGACCACATATAGTTCCTTACCAAATCAACCCATTTAACTTTCCTAAGTTAAACCTAAATTTCATCTTGAAATTTCCAATTCAGGTTGTTTATTCCAAACTTATTTAACTTCCCTTAAGTTAAATTCAATTTAATCTTGCCAAACTTACTCAAATTTGAATTCCCACTTCAAATTTTAAACTTCACATTAATAAATCTTATAAGTTCAAAAACTTATTACCTTGGATATCACACCTCATTTCCCAAATTTAAAACTCAACATTTAGAGTTTATTTCAAACCATCTTTGTATCCATATATACATATTTACTCCTTAGCCCACCAGGCTATACTTTAAAATTTAAACCACCTTTGGTTTTAATTTTAAGGCAAATCTCTTTTTAAGTTTTCAAACAACTTCTTATTTTAAAATAAGATCACATTCAAGTATATTCTGAACAATATTATTCATTCTTTTCTTTTAACACTTTAAAACAATTCAAATGTTTCTAAACTTAGGTTTAAACTTCACAATTTAAATCCGTTCTAATTTACAAGTTATACTCCTCTAAGTTTATATCCTTAACACATTTTATTTTGCTTACTCATTAACACACATTCCACTGTTAAATACAACAACCACTTATGATAATAACCAAGATTATCATATATGGGAAACCAATTCAATATTATCTTACTCTAAAACTTTTCCCCAAATTCAAGGTTTAATTTTAGTTTAAATCCATTTCAAATTTATCTTTATTCAATTACAATTTGGTTGTATTACTATTAACTCTTAATTCTCATTATTCTATTCCAAGGATTTAACAACCAATTACCTTAATATTTATTAAAAGGAATATTGCTTTATATATCAAATATAATCTTATATAAAAATCATTTGAAATCTTTATATATGAAAATAACAAGTACGCTCTCATATATATATATATATACACTCAACTCATTCTAGGGTACTATTGACCCTATCCTTATGAGTATACCCACCAGAGCCAAGGTTCTCGCTTAACCTTTCAGCTCTGATACCAACTGTAACGACCCGAAATTTTCGATCCCGAAAATCCCAGATAGTTAGAAGAAGAAAGAGATAGAAGAAGAAGAAACAGAAAACAAAACACAGAACCTCACAATCGCAGCGGATCAAAATATAATATCAAATAAAATAACAGTTTACAAAAGAATACTGTATCAGTTGATTACATTTAAATACATCAGAGTTACAACATATACACAACACTGGACAGATACAATCAACATGTCCCAGACAAACTACAATATAACACAGCGGAATACACTCCATACGCTCCTATCATCCAGCTCGCCTCCTGCGCTTCAGAACGTCCTTACCTGAAATCTGTAATACTTGGTCTGACCCGAGCATTACATCAAAGTAACACCCGGGTCAGGCTGGAAACCAACGTGAGTAAACCCATCTAACATAGAATACATAGCATACAACTCATACAAAACCCGGGGTAACTCATAACAATTTACACATTCACAATTGTTATAGACATCACTTATTTTCCACATCAAATTCCTTCTAAGTACCAAATTTAAATCAAAATTTCGGTTCGCTTAAATCATTTCATTCAGGCCTATTGATTTCACAAATCAATCTATAAAGAATTATTGTAGATTACAAATCGAAGTGGTTTCGGGTATTTACTGATACCCGACCTCGGTCTCTTCGAATCAAATGTCATCTTAATCCAAATTATTAAGTTGTAAAACAATACGATTCATATTCAGGGTATCATACCAGATAAAGATTCGACTCAGATAGATAAACCACATTATCACTGTTCAACCCAATCATATCACCAAACATATCATATCAGAGATATCAACCAATTCAAGGTATTTAATTCACCATTCAATCATTCATAAACAAGATTGATCTCTTCCATTAACTACACTAATTAGTGATCCTCTAATACTTCATTAGTTAATTATTCTTATATTTCGTTTAATCACATTCATTAAATATCCTTAAATACTTATATTAATCAACTAACCCTTTAGTTAACTTAATTTATTAACCTTTAAATTAATTATACCAAGTAATCTATCCTTAATAACTTCCATTTAATTATTTTCGTAAGTAATTATCCTGTTTATTTAATTACATTCAGTAATTATCCATAGACTACTTTCATTAAGAAATCATACTTTGGTTATTAATATTAACCAATCAACCCTTATTAATTTCATTAAAGGATTAACTTTTTTATTTATTCCACTAATTAATTTAATTTATTCAAAGATCATAAAACTTCTTAAATCTTAAGATAACATTATCTTATAAATACATTTACCTTCCAACCCTTTATCTTTAAAATTTACTTAACTTAACAAAAATTTAGATTACATAATTTTTAAAACTCTTTAACAATGTTAAGAAACCATTGATATTAATACTGTAGTGTTTTAGAGAAAGTTTCAATAAAATTTATTTAAATTTCAAAAATAACATTTTAAAAACTTTTCACAAAACTGGGTTTTTATACCCACTTCGAGTCATACCCGATAGCTACTCGGGTTCATTCCCGAGTTTTTCTTCCCTTTTCCCTGGTTTACAAACTTAGAGAAATTTTACAATTTAAAAAAAAAACAGGCTATTTCCCCCAAATTTCTCGAGTACGAACTCGAGTAAAACCCCAAAACACCCGAGGCACTCACGAGTCGAACTCCACAAACACTCGAGCTACAGGAACTTCGTCTTTCCCAAACTACTACCCAGATACCCAAAAAAATTGCACGTGCACGTGCACACTGACGCGGCGGCGCTCCGGCGACCATCGCGATTCTCTGCAAATCGACCACGACACTCACAAGCCTCGCGACTATCCAGATCACCAAATCTCGTCACTATTCAAAATCGAGCCTTCTGATGGACCTAAACCCAAAACTCGATCAACTAATCTACCTCGTCGACGTCAATGAGTTCACCAGAAAATTCACGACTCCGGCTTCAGGTTACCGACACCCCACTCTACGCCCTCTCTCAATTCCGTGTCGCTCGATCACTCCAAGAAGACGCGATCATCTATCCACTGAACACGTACAAAACTCGAGTTTTAACCCTAAATGGAACTCGTTCCTTTAATTTATACAATAGAAAATTCCTTTAGCATTTTTCCTGTTATCAACAAGTGTCAAGCAAGCTTCAACAAGATTTTCAACACTTTAAATGGGTTCGATCGTTAGAAAATGATAAAAATGCATCTTGGCTTCATTTTTGAACTGCCCCTTGAATACTCTCTTACAAATCCTCATTTCTATTTTAAAAATTCTATCTTTGTGTACTAAATCAAGATATGGGTTCACATCTTCAAATTAAAACATTCGACTTCTGACTTTGATTTTTTTTTTTGAAACTTAAATAAACAGTGTCTATTTTGTACTGATATGCTTCAAAATAAACTACCAGGCTTATAAACTAAGTTAAACAACTTAATTAGCTTAAACTCTTAGGTTTAAATTATTTAGATGAAGGAATATTTAAAACTTCTCTGCTTTACTTGGTTCAGAACTTGAAATGTTGAAGAACACCACAAAACAGAGCTTCCAGTAAACAATCAATCATCACAGAGCATTTTATTTTCAATACATAGCAACATAAGATGATATGAACTAATTATCAAGTTTTAAATTTTCAACAAAGCATGTTTACTCACCTGACTAGAAAAAGGCAGAGGCTTTTTAAAACTGGATTGAACTTGAAAACTTGAAACTTACATCCTTAGTTGTTATGATTCCAGAGAACATGATCTTGCATTGACTTAAAAACTGAAAGCTTTAAAAAGCTTAAAACTTGAAACTTTGAAACTGGAAGATTTTAAAAACTGGAACTTGATTTCAGGTTAAAGTTTGAAGGTGAAACTTTGAAAATGTTTTGATTTTCTTAAAAGAACTGAAATACTTTTGCTTTGGCTTTTGAAAAAGTTTGAACAGAAATGAATTTTGTTTTTGAACTTAAGTATGCCATGTTTTCTAATTGAACGAAAAAAAAGAACTTGGTATAAATAAAACAAGTAGCAGAGCTACATTGTTCTAATACAAAGAAGATAAATCTTAGCTGGTACAAGACTAATATTTTTAGATCAGAGATTTTTTCTTGTATGCAGCTGAAATGGGAACATTTTGTACAAGCATTTATGGCCAATGTCATACTTATCCTATCTTAGTTCAATTCGTATAGTACTTAGGTTATTTATATTATTTTACTTCTTTCTTGCCTGCAAAGCTTTATTGCCAAAGTGATAGATATTTCTTTTGCTTAGTACACTTATTTATTTAACTTTGCCCTGTACATCTTTTTTTTTCTGGTGGTACAAGATTTTCTTTTTTTATAGCTTCATGTATCTTATTAAATTTGAGAATTATTCTAAGTGTTTATTTTGTATTTACATAGCTATATATTTATTTAAAACATTTATTTCCTTTCTTTTCAAAGTTTAACCATCCAACACTTAATTTCCTATTTATTAATTATTTTATACTCATGTTCATATCATATTTTCTTGTGTTGATATATATACATTTAATTATATTTTTATAACCATATTTTGTTTTATACTTCAAGTTTAAATTGATAAGGTTCATTTTATTCCAACCATATAATTGTTTAAATATTGATAAGACTATATTTTATCCTTTCAAATCATATTTATTTTTCCCAAATATTCACATATATACATATATATATATATATATATATATATATATATGTGTGTGTGTGTGTTTAACAAAATACGTTATATTTTAATTAATCCAATTAAATCTTTATTAAAATAATACTGCCAAAAATCGGGGATGTCACATTGAATTTTGAAATGATATTTGATTTCAAAAATATAAATTACTATTTTGAAATTTTAACTACGGGATGTGTTTAATTTATGGTTTAACTGATCCTTAGAGGATGGGCGATCCCAAGCATCCTTTAAGTTATTGTGCATTACTACTACAGTTCACTTGAGTTGGTTTACATTATATAAGTATGTATGTCCTGACTCGAGTGTTTTGTGTTTTACTTTACGCTTGGGTCAGTCTTAATATTTACAGCTTAGCTTTGGATTTCTTTTCTGGAGCTAGGAATCACTGGAGATTCTGCTTGTCTAGTTATCTATTCCCTTTCAGTTTCAGTTGTTCTATTTTTGCTCTGGTATTTATAAACTTCTATGTATTTGAGATTTCTATTTTATATGTTTTTTTTCAGCCTAATATTATGTATTTTGTTGAGATTTTTTTATAGTAGCTTCATGAACTACTATGGTATTTTAATTTCCGCTGCGAGTTATTATGATATTCTGTGTCTGTGATTCTGTATTTGATTTATTTGCTCCAAATTTTATTACAATCTGTTATTTTGAATTATTCAAGTCAAACATGTGTGGATTATTGTCGATTTGAATGGTCCAAAATAGTGGGTCATTACATTTGGTATCAGAGCTTTGGTTTTAGGCAAACCATAGCCTACGGAGCAAAAACTCATTAGAGATAGGGTAAAAATACCCTAGAATGAGTGAAATCAATCTCAGAATTATTTCTTTGTGAGAGAACGTATTTTCGAAGTATAAAATGATTTTCAAATGATTTTCAAAGAATTTTCAAAGATTATTTTGATATAAATTTTCTTGCTTTGAAAGTAAAATTTTCTGGACTTTATTCCTTTCGTATCCACCTTGTTAGTAATTTCTTTGATTAGGATCCTCTAAAATTTTGAACTTCTCTCTTGATTGATCTAGATTCATTGTTGATAGGAATCTATTTTGGGTATGGCAAAATCAGTAGTCTGTTAGGTTGCTTTGAGTAAACTCTGTTGTATCTTTTGCTTAGCTGAAGTTGTCCAACTAAAGAAACTTATGCTTCTGTTTTCGTATGTTATGAATTTGAGTCTTTCCAAATTTTGAATGGGAATTCTTCTGTATTAAAATAGGTTATGTTTCTCTAATCTTGGTTTGGATTCTTATTGATTAGGATTCCTTTGAACTTTGGAATGCTCCCACTTGTTCCGAAATCTATTCCTGTTTTCCCTATTTGTATTCCTTTGATCTATGGAGAATTCCGTAACTCCACTTTGAATGACCTTTATAGGGTGGCGATTCCGCCAATCTTTGAATGATTTTTAAAAAGGTGAAACTCCCTTATAATTGGCATTGATTCACCGGAGATTTCTGTATCCTCGGTTTACGATGTTTTCTATCTTCTACTATATTTAGGTTCTATCTCTGGCGATCGAAGGTCGATTTGCCTTAGATTTCCACATCGATTATATTCCTGAAGTCACGGTTGACCGTATTAAGGTCGCCCGCGATTTATATAGGTTTATCCATCTTCTATTTGGTAATTTAATTTATCTCATCTTCATTCGAGCTTATCTTCGAATTAGAATTCTATTTAATTAGAGTTCCTCTAAATTTGAATCTCTGTTTTGTTTTGAAATCCATCCTTGAATTATTCCTTGGAAAATTTGTGGTTGATTGTCTTTTGAAAACTGTGTATTCATCGAAGTTGTTGTTTTGATAAGGATGACCATATTTTTATATAAAGGTGAATTATTTTCTAAAAGGGTCTATATACCTTTTAAAATTGAGAATTTAAAGTTTTGAATGGATTTGAAATTTTGAAATTTATATAAGAAATGGTTTCATATAGAATGATTTATAACTGAAGGTTTTGAATCTGAATTTGAGTGATTGAACTCCGGCATTTTGGAACTGGTTTTAAGATTTTGAAATAATTAATAATATGATTTGAAAGTATTTTCCGAATATGAAATGTTTCAAATGATTTTAATGAGTTTCAAATTATTTCGAAGAAATTTCAAAAGAAGTTTGAGAAAATAGAAGTCCAGAACCTACTTATGTCATTGGAAAATAATTTCGTTGATGAATGCATGCATCATCGACATTGATTTTCGAGTTTCAGAGTGGGGGAGAGGCCACTTCGGTAGCTTTGCTATGCAATTGATTTGTGAAACCAATTTTTGATTTCAAATTCTGAAGTGTGATGTGATATTCGAAAGATTTATGTATATATATTTGAGCAATTTGAAATGAGCCGGTGTTCAGTCCTTGAGTTTTGGATTTGATTTGATATAACCCTATTTTGGAATTGATTTACTGATTTATTTGTGATTTCCAACTCTTGGATTGAAATATGATTTTTTCGACTATTTTGAAGTTTCGAACATTTCCAAATCAAGGTTAACTTTTCAAAGCTAAGTAATTTTGAAAGGTAAAGTATATAAGTTTGGTATTTTTGTTTAAAATATGTAGTAATATGATTTAAATAAGTTGAAACTGTTTTGTTAAGTAAATGAATAAGGCTATTTTGAATTTTTCTAATATCAAATTTAGATTGGAAATGTTTTGAAAATAATTTGGTCTTTAAAATATTTTGAATGAAATTTAGTTTAAATGTTTTAACTGGGTAACATCTTTATAAAACTATATATTGAACAAGTTGGAATGGATACATAAGTTGTACGTATGCTATTTTATTCGCATAATTAAATTGATCCAAGTTTGAGTACACAAGTTCGAGGTTAATTACACCATTTCGTGTTAGGATTTTTCATTCGATTCTTGACGACAAATATTTGATATGGATTTTGGGCTTGATTCTAGATTTCTCTATCATAGTATATGGCTATGCAAGGAGACTGATGGTTTCTAGTCGAGAAACCATATCGAAATCCGCATTAAGGAAGTCGAATGGACAATACTAGTTCGAAAGAGAACTTGTGTGATCGAGCGAGCGATCGAATGTGATTTTGCGAAATGATGACATATGTACATCTTATATTCTAATATCATTGATATACTTGACGCTGAAATTGGAAGTTGTTGGGTTGGATATCTTTGTAATTTAATTGGAATTTTTCTTTTATGCAAAACCACTATCAATTTAAAACTATTTTACAAAACTATTTTTTTTTAAACTATTTTTTTTAAAACCATTTTTCCAAAAAAAACTATTTTATATACAAAACTATTTTTTTTTCTTTTTCTTTTTTTTTCAAAACTATTTTATATACACACTATTTTACAAACTATTTTATATACAAAACTATTCTAAATTAAAATCATTTATAAAGCAAAGATGTTCAATCCCATACGACTCTTCATGTAGCGAAATTGATTTTTGAAAATATTTGATCCTTACATAAGTTAGACTTTATGTAAATATAAGATGATTTTGGAAATGAATTGTTTGACTTAAATTATATTGATTTGGAAATTTGGATTTATTTTCTAAATTTATTATTTTCGAAACTTTGGAACTGAAGATATTTGATTTGGAAGAATAATTTTGTGAAAGCGTATATGATTTTGAAAATTGTACTGATAGTGAAACAAATTGAAATTTGAGAACCTTGTGTTACTAAATACTTTATTTGGGAGTTATCGAACTTATATAAAAATTTGGTTTGTATAAGTATGATGTTGATTCGAAAACTATGGATTTGAAAAGGTACTCAATTTGAAAAGTGAAATCTTATATAATTGAAGTCTATATGAGTGTGATTTGATATACTATTGATTTTAGAAAGTATTTGATTTGAAAATGAAATCTTATATATAATGGACTTTATATAAGTATGATATTTGAAAGTGATTTGAAAAGGTACTATATGATACATATTTTCGAAGTAAAGATATGGAAAGTGCCTTCTGCTTGATATCCGCTTTGTGGCCACATTGTGGATTCATTCTATCGATATTTCTCTGATTTTTGGTTTTCCGGATATGATACTCGAGTGTCCATCGAATTCCATGGCGTTACCCATGGTCTTACGAGCGCGACTGCATATCGTAATTCACCTGGCTGGATGGGCCAGGAGTACGGATGTTTCCTGGGGGACCCAGGCATAACCTTTGTGTATCTGCGATCCATGGTTAGACAAAGGTTTTGTTTGTTTTTTTTGTTTGGATTGTACTTTCCATATCTATTTTTAAAAGTTTTCCAGTATTTTCACTGGGTGTTGAAACAAGTCTACTAAGTACCTGGAGAATTCTAGCTTTGCGCCTGATCAACGCATGGCCAGAGTCTGCAGGAACGAAAGTAAACTTGTTAAGACATCGAGTTATAAAAGTATTTTGATAAAGTACTATATAAAGGATATTCTGATGATTTATTTTCCCATCTACAGATTTTAAAATGTTTTAAATAATGGTTCATCCTTGTCTTTCAACGAGCCTACCCTCCTAGCTACTTTTTCCCTACTTTCTTTCGGGATTTCTTCCAACCTATTGTTCTTTCTAGTTGTTCCCAGCTTCCTTCCTTTTCGAGGACGAAAAGATTTGAGTGGGGGAGAGTGTAACAACCCTACATTTTGACCTATATTTTAAAATTTGACTTTATTTTATTTTGAAACTATTTTAAACTTGTTTGATTTCAAACATTTCATTCTTAAAAATAAATGTTAATTATTATGTGAACTATAATTTCAAACTAGTATAAATTGGTTATTTTACTAAAAAGTGAATTTCTGTTCAAACTGTTCAATCTTTGGCTTTTAAACTTCAAATTTTAATTATTTAAAATATTAAATTTTATCTTTTATTATGAAAATAGATACAATAACATGAATACTGCTTTTTGTTTCGTTGGAAACGGAATTAAATTGTGAAGGTTATGTATATTTCAATATTGTGTGCAATTTGATTTATTTAACAATTTTGTCTATTTTAAAATATATAAATTATATTTTCTTTGTCATATTTTATTTTAATATGTGTTAATATGTTACTTTATGTATATTTTTGTCTTCTAATATTTTTAAAGTGATAATAAAAATTTTCCATAATTTATTGCATTTATTTTCTAGTTTAAAGCCTAGTGTCCATTTTTCTGCTATTTTCTTCATTTAAATTTTGTTTAATTAAAATTTATTTATTTATTTTTGTGAATGCATTTTTATTTGGTGTTCTTATCTTTATTTATAAATATTTTTCAAGTACATAAAAATTTTCCAAAGTTCATTGCATTTATTTTCAGATTTTCTAGCCTAGTTTACATTTTCTTTGCTATTTTCTTGATTTAATTATATATAATTAAAATTTATTTATATTTTTGTTTATTTACTAAATTTTCGTATTTTATCTGAATTTATATATATATTTCAGTTATTTAAAATTAAATATAAAATGAGTGGAAATTTGAAAAGTTTTAAAATCTTTATATTCCAAGTCCTTTCATCTCCCGACTTTTCATTTTCTCAACCTACTTCCTTTATTGTTTTGGCCTGTATTTTCATTTTTTTTCTCAGCTGCATTTCCTCATTTTTCACGTATTCTAACACCTTCTCATCCATACTTTCAGATCTGAAAGAAAACTTTGGGTAATGTCTTCCTTTCCATTTTTTTCCACCTCTTCCATTGATTTTCAAGTGACTTTGCTTTGCCTTCATCTTGCATTTGTTCGGCCACACTCCACCACCACCCTCTCCGACCTATTCCACCACCTTCCTCAGCCTCTTCAGCCTCCTCCCCCTCTGGCATGATCAGGCCATGGCCTTCCATGGACCAAAACCCCACAAAAACTATTGTAAAACATCTTGAAACAATGCTAGCCAATCAACATTTGCACCATCACCTTCATGTTCAACCACGGCCACCACCTTCAGCCGCCACAACCTGACCTTCCACCACCTCTGGCCCACACTCCAGCCACCATGTGACCACCACATACCATGGCCGAGCCACATCAGCAAGGGGCCGAACCCTATGGTGCAACAAAAGCCACATTTTTCCTTGAAACTTGGTATTCCATTGCCTTCAACACCTTGTAACTTCCACTCACCTTCATCACCTTGTAGCCGCACCTTTTCCAGACCCTACCTGATCCAAACCATGCTCAAAACCTGACCATATCCACCCTTTGGCTGAGCACATGATGGTTGAGGCAATGGTAAAAGCATTTGATTCGTATTTGCATTCATTTCTAAATTGTTTCTTTTGATAATTTGTATTGAAATCATATTTATACGTGTCTTGTTTTGTGTTTTTATCAAGTCATATAGCTTTGGCTCCCCACTCTCAAATCATGGTAGTGTTGTCGTGCCTTCGTTGCATCAGTATCGTGTGCTTTGGTGTCAATCTCCAGCTTTTAACAGGTGAGTAAATCTCACCAGACTAATATGTACTTATATAGTTGATAAACTGACATCACTTGAATTGTAACTTATATCATCCTGTTATAACTGCTATATTATTACTACATGATATTCATACTGTTATTACACTTGTTATATCATATGTCACTGTTATTTCATGCTATTCTGTTATTTATATCTGTTATCACCATTGCAAGTTCCCTGTAGACTAGGATCACTATGGGTTGAAATGATACATATCCGAATGGACTTTAGAATAGGAGAAAATCATTATAGGCTGAAATGATAGGCCTGAGCGGTTTTCATTTCATTCTTACTTGGGATTGCGGGTTTGAAATGATCAAACTCGAATTTTTCATTTGTAAATTTTAGATTGAAATGTTGTAGTATCCGTATTACTTTACCTAGGCTAGTAAATGATATACAGACCCGTGGTTAAAATATGTTTTTCTAAAATTTCTAAAATATTTTAGAAATATAAATATTATAATATTTTGATTTAAACTTAATTAAAAATGATTTTTTTAAAGTATTATTGATTTTCTGAGAATTTATAAGTGAAATAAATAACTGGTAAAGTTAGAAATTGGAAGTGTAAGTATTTTTGGAAATCCTAATTTGGTGATGAAATGGAATTTAAATTTAATAGGAAATATGATAAATTTAGGATATCTTGAATTTAAATGGATTTAAGATGATTGTAACACCCTGAATTTTGAACAATTTAAATTGAAAATATTTAATAAATTTTAAATATTTGAATGATGATTTGACTTGAACTTCAAATTATCAGAATGAATTTGGCGATTAAATTTTTGAATTTAATCTATATGAAAGTTGAATAAAAATTTGAATCTTTAGTTTTAAGCTGATTTAAAATATTACAAAGGCTTAGAAAATTCATATTGATAATACTGAAGATAATAGAAGCTTCAGAATTGAATTTGAAAATGATTTGTTCAGTTTTGAAATTGTATCGTTTAAATTGAATTTAAAAATAGCCTTCCGAGGCACAGTCTCGGAATTTGACGAAACCAGTTCCATTAGGTCCATAATATTGAATTACTACAGGATTTTAAATTTCGTATTTATCGGAATTGTTGTGTGAACATACGACGTATAAACGCGTTGAAATTTAAATCGAATTCAATTTAAATTTCTGTAACAACCCTGGAATTTTTGTAACAATAAAATTTTCATCAATTGACGATTTAATTTGGTAGTTAATTGCTATTTGCATTTTAATGGGTTGTTGATTGCCGTTGGGTGTTATAATTGGTTGGTATTCTTTTCGAAAATTTAGTTAAGTGTTGTATGGGCTTTAAAATTTATGTTAGCCCACGTTTCTTTGTTGGTGAGTGGTACTTATCAGGGAAAATAGCCGGCCCCATTCATTATCTTCAAACCCTAAACCTAAAAATCGAACGAAGAAATAAAAATGGCGGCCTCGTTATCTTCTTTCGCTCGTCTCCAAAAGCTAGGGCTCGTTTAAATCGAAGGCGGCCGACCTCAGTAGCTCAGGCGATCGATGCTTCCTTCGTGTAGCTTCGCTCGCGACTGCTCCGATAGCAAAGGTGAGTAATTTCGTTTACTCACATCTAGTTCATTCTTGTATGATGCTTCTGCAATTTCGAGTTTTGCTTTCATGTTGCTTTGTCTCGGCCATCACCATTAAATTGATATTGAACTGTTTTGATGATTTCTTGCTTGATGATTATATTTGAGGCGATTTGGTTTTGTATAACTTCGGTCGTACTGTCCATTGCCTCTGGTCATTGATTTTGATTCCTTGATCCCCACGTTGTTGATTCTTTCTGTTTTTACGCTTTGATATTTTGGGAAATTTCTTTTATAGCACAGCTTCGATTATTGAACGTTTGATACGTTCTTTGATTTATATCTCAGACTCTTTCCTAATTTATTCTTCTGACTTTTTCAACTTGTAAACGTGATTAATATATATACGACTTTGATTTCTGAATTCGATTTCTCTGGCATCAACTCTGTTACATCTGGACTTCGGCACTTGACTTTTTAAACATGAATTTTATCACTTGACTTCTGTATATTTTCATGATTTGTTTACTTCCATTTGTTCATCTCTACCTGTTTGCGTCTGCATTGAATTCGAACTTTTCTTTGATCCATTGTTTCTCGGTGGGGAGTCTGATACATATCTTTTTGCATCATTTTGTACTTGCACAGTTCCAAGCATTGTCTTCATTGCATTCATGTCTGCTGTCATTACTATATTGAGGTCTGGTTCCTTGTTTCATTTGGTATTTCATCTTGAACCATGTCTGCGGCACTGAACTTAGTCTCTGTAGTTGTATTTATCTTTGTTCATCAGTTGTTGTTACTGTATGGTTGCATGCCTTAATTTTCTGGCCCCTGTGAGCTTCGTCTCTGGCCATCTTCTCTGTTAGTCTTGTAGTTAATGTACTTGAGTTCGCTGCATGTTCATTGGATTCTAGCTCGAATTCATCTTCGAGGCACACTGTACTTGTTGTTGTCTGCATTTCACATGCTTGTATCATCTCTACTTGATATTGATTCTGTCTGGTCCATCTTGCATATATGAACTTTCTCGGCTTCAATTTACTGACTTCATTGTATATGAACAATTTCATATTGAGGTTCACTGCTTGCATTTTTGTCTACTGCCGTGTAGCCTTCATGACTTCACTTGATTTTGTCTGGTTGTTCACTGGTGTTTGTGTAGTTGCCAGTTTCTTCTTTGCTGCACTGAGTTGTAGTTACTGTCTGGTTGCATTCACTTCTTATTCCCATTGCACTTATATTTCCTCGAGCTTGTACTGTCTGGTTGAGGTTTTGATCATATGTATACATACATTCATGTATGTATATATGTGTATGGCCATTCTTTGATTGTCTGCACTATGAAGTCTTGTAGTTGTTCAACTTGGTTTGCATCACTGTGTTTGTAGTCTGTTACTCCTCTCTGATTGTTGCTCGAGTTAAACTGCCCCTCGGTTGTTTACCTGTAATTCATGTTTGCATTGTTATGGTCTGGTATCTTAACTGCTGCCATATTGTATTATTTGGAGTCTTGTTTAATATGAAGTGGTCTTCATTTTAAAGTCTGTTGCATCTATCTTTGTTCACCAGTTGTTGTTTCTGTAGCATACATGATTGTGATATTTCTTCATCACTGTCTGGTTCATCTTGTTTGCTGCGGCCTGGTCCTTGTCCACTGTTGCATTATATTGCACCTGTAGTTGTTGATGCTTCTGTACATTTGACTTTTGTCACTTGAAAAACTGATGTTGAACTTCGAAACTTTTACATGTCTATTTAAAACTATCGCCTTTTTATAAAAGCCTGCTTGCATTCTGTGGTACTTTGTTCTTTCAGGCATGTTCATTTGCACTGCACCCTGTTCCTGATTTTGATACTTGCACATTTGGGTTGTTGTTCTTTTGGTACTGTTTACGGCTAGTTTGATGTGCAATTGTTTTCCAGTATAATAGCAACATGTTGTAGTTGCAGTTTGTATATTTGTTGTGCCCTTAAGTCCATGTGGTGGCTGCATTTTTATTGCAGTTTTACCCTTGTTCTTTGTTGTAGCATGCATTGTTTCTGTTGTGGTCTGGACATTTGCATTATTGCAGTGCTTTTGTTGAAATTTTACCCTTGTTGGGTTGCATTGATTTGATGCACTGATTTCATTTGCAAGTTGCTTGAAGGCTTGGAGTCTTTGTTCGACCATATTGATAGTTTTTGGTCTGGACAGTGTTGCATTATAGCTTGTACATTGATTTGTACATTGAGTTGAATCCAGCCTAATCGCTCGGATTTGACCTTGTGCTGATTTCTATTTTTTCACTGTGGTGGCAAGGCAGTGCACGCGTGTGTGTACTGCAGCCACACATTTTAAGGTGGCGAGGCAGTGCACGCGTGCGTGTACTGCAGCCACGCAGAATTGACAGATTTTAAATTGATATTTCTTTTGTTTTGATTCATTGATATATTGCGTATTTTCTGTGCCGTATTGGCGAGGCCGTACACGCGTGTGTGTACTGCAGCCAATCAAAATTGATGTTTTTAAGTGATATTTCAACTGTTTGAATTGATTTTGGTGATATGATGATTTTGTTGTTTTCTAAATTATCTTCATTGATAATCTGTTTATTTATTTCAGTTGATGTTTTGAATCTACTGATTTGTTGATAACACTGTTAAGTGTTATAATTACCGTCATCCGATTTCTTTGTTAAAAAGGGTCGGATAGACGAGAATTATTGTTGACTGTCGTCTAATTGATTATTATTGCCTCTATGCACTAATAACTGAGTTTGAATTAGACCGACCTATGTATTATTTTCTTTTGAATGTAATACTCGGGTCAGACCGAGTATTTTACAGCTTGAAGATTTTCGGACGACGAATTTAGAGAGAGGGGGTAAAACGCTCACTTTAGTTTTCAGGAAATGTTGTATTTTAAAGATTTTCCGCTGTATAAATTTAATACATTGTATAAACTCTGATGTATGTAAAAAGGAAAGAAATAAAATTCATTTGTTTTTGAATTATTATTATTATTCTGTGTTTCTGTGGCTGATTCTGTTTAAACTCTATAAACTAAATAACAATCCGTCATTTTGAATGTTTTCAAGTTGGTTTAATTACCGACTAGGGGCAGTTAGAAGGGCGGGATGTTACAAAGTGGTATCAGAGCTTTGGTTTACACAAAGCTTAGTTTATGGTGTTTAATATGAATAGTTACTAGAATCACTTTGAAGAAAGCGTTTTCCAAATCTAAAGAAGTATAAAATTGTTTTTGAAAATAAGAAGTATTTTGAAAATTCAAATCCTTTTCGGAAATTCCCCTCTCTAAATGTAGGTTTATGATAGTTTCTCTTTGATAAGGTCTTCTTAGATTTTAGTCCCGATCATTCGAAAACCCATTATCGAATTGCTGAGATTTATGAATATAAAATAAAATATAAGTTAAGTGAATTAATGAATTGGTTTAAATCAAATATTTTGAATATCCCTAAAGTAATAATTGGGAAATTATTGAATAATCCAACCTCTGCTAATAGAAATTGCCAATTTTAATAGGAAACTTCGAGAACATCTTGTTCATTATAATGGCGAAAACCGAAGCGCAAAAAGCAGCACGTCGTGAACAAAGAGCAATTGCCCGTAGAGAAGCACAAGTGGCACATGCGGAAATTGAAAGGAAAATCAATGAAAGGCAAGGACCTGGTCCCTATGATGATGTTGCTTGTTATCGATGTCATAAAAAAGGACATTATGCCGTTACGTGCCGAGAGAAGAGAAAGAAAAGGAATGTGGATGACCGGTTCGCTCGTCCTGAGATTGTGTGTTTTAAATGTCGAGGGAAAGGACATTTTCTTAGTCATTGCCCTGAAGTGAAAAGGAAGAAGCGCGCACTCAATTTACCAGTCGACAGATTAACAATCTGCTACCATTGTCACCAGACTGGACATATAGCCAGAAATTGCACCGAAAGGCAGCATGGAAAGCAAGCTATAGCCCGATCAGCTAGAGCGAAAAGTGTAAGGATGATAGATAAGGATGGGAACATCAAATATTTTTTCGGGAACTGTAGGAATTGGGGACATGTTGACTTTGAATGTGTCAATCCTCCTTTAATGCAACCTGAAATAGTGCAAACCGAAGAGGGAAGTTTGGAAAAGATGCGTACTACCAGGCAGGAAGTCGATAGTCCTCTATAATTCTGAATCTTAAACCAATCGATATATTTGAAGCAATCAATATATTTTGTAATGCTATCTTTTGTAATCCAAAATCTTCTATGTACGTATTTTGGAAGTATTAAGCTATGTATCATTTCGTACGGAAAGAAATATTTTAATGAAATAGCGTTTTGGGAAGGAAATTTATTTGTTGACTTAACTGTATGAATTAAACCAGTTTCGATGTAAAGCTTATATTTTAAGTTTAGATTAATGCCTAAAATAGTTAATGTGGAGATATAAAGATAATGGAACCCATTCAATGAATATTAATAAGATAAATGAATTTGGAATAGATCTTATATAAGTAAAGTGAATAGTGATTTGAAAATAGAAAAAAAAATTGAAATTTTATTTTGATAAATAAAATTGAATTTGAAATAAATATTTTTAACTTAAGAAAAGTTAAATTGAATTGAGTTAGCATTAATAAATATACGATTTGAAATTTAACTAAAGGAAAGTTAAATAAATTGAACTAGATTAGATAAATTATTGAAATGGAAATTTAAACTTAAAAGATAAGCGATTATATAATACGAAATGGGAAGTTTAAATTAATAAGCAGTATAACTTATAAAATGAGAAAATTTAAGTAAAACCAGTTGTTAAAATGGTTAAACAGTTTTGTTAAGTAAAGCAAAATCTGAATTTTGAATAGTGATATGAATTTGACTTTAGTAAAAGTTAGATAAAATGACTTTAGAAATGAAATCTAAGTTAAGTTAAATAAAATAGAATTTCAAATAAATTAGAGGCGAACTTAAGTTGTATAGTGAAAATAAATGCAAGTGAAGATAAAATGAAACATAGCTTAAGTAATGTTGAATGAGGTTGAATTTGATATCAAAATGAATTAATAAAGTGAAGTAATGAATATGAATTTGAGTTATATAAAGGAAATTCAACTTTAGTTGTAAAAGTGAATTAGTGAATAAACATGGATTGGAAATGTTGCTGTTAAGAGTTGAATAAAACTTAAGTTAAGAAGTTGTGAATATAGTGAATATTAGAATTCAATCTGAATTAGAATATAAACCAATTGAAATTAAATGTGTTAAACCAAATTGAATGTAAGCAAAGTAAATAAATTTGGTTATGTTGAATGTGCACTGGTTGTTAGATGGTTGCTAGTTGATTGTATAGAAATTCATTAAGTGTTAATGAAACTGAATTAATGGAAATTGAAAGCTAAGTAAGTGAATTCAAATTGAAAGATATGTAAATCTAAATAGAATCAAATTTGATTTGAATTGAAAGCAAACTAACTTGAATATAAATTAGTAAACTAATTGAATATGAATGAATGTTAGTAAAAATCCAATGTGAATGAATCAAATGTGATTAAATTGAAAACCAAGTCGATGAATGATTTACTAAAGAACTAGTTGATTATTTTGGAAGTAGAAAGCATATGCAAAGTTAAAATGGGATTTAGATTTGAAAATTTTGAAGTTGTCAACGTGACAATCCATAATAAATTTAATAGATTCAGTGATGAATTTAAATTTGAACTTGCAGAGAATTAAGTTAAGTGGAAAACTTAATATTGGAAAATTTGAAGTTGGTTTAAAACCAATATTGTGAAAAGTATGCGGAATTCAAACTATAAATTGAAGTCTTTATAAATAGAAATGGAATTTATAAACATTGTTTATAAATCCAAAAATGACTTATTTTGGATAAGTAAATCTTTATAGCTTGTTAAATGAAGTATATTAATGATTTTTGGCAATGAATATATTATTGAATAAAATGGACATGTTTTGGGAAAGTGATATTTTAAAACAAAGTTAATTGTTTTAAAAGATGTTTTAAAAGGCATTGATCGAAACCATAGATTTCAACATTCATTGTTGAAATAGACGTTTTCGAATAAAAGGAAATAGTGGACTATAACACTGTTGTTATAGTAAATGATTTCCGAAAGGAAATGTTTTGTATAGTATTGGGATTTATACATCTATCTAAATTTTGAATCCCTATACTAGTGATTTTGAGTTGTCGTAACGATGTTTTACGTAACATTCGTTTTAACTCAAATAAATGTGTGAAAGAGAATGATTTCCTTAAAAGATGAAATATATACTTAATTATGATTTAAGTATATTGAATATTTTCAAATGTTGAAAATAAATAAGATTTGTGAATTACTTATTTTTAAATAAGTATGGAAATGTTTTTCCAAATATGAAATGAAATGTTGTCAATATATTCCGTAAGTGATAAATGATTTGAAATTCATTTTCAAAGTCGAAGTTGAAATGTTAAATGAGAAATTTGAACAATTAGTTCAATTGGAAATTTTTCAAAAAGATTGAATCGTTGAGTTAAATTGAGTTTAACTTCGACACCAAAGACAATATAAGTTGAGTTTTGAATTTCAGATGATCGGTTTGGATTGTATGTCTAACATTGTGAATTGATGACATAGCAATTGATCTCTATTAAATATATATCTGTTGGTGGCGGAGAATTTATTCTCTTAGCTTAACACCCTTCTCTTAGAAGTACGAGCTCAGAGGTTATATATCGGTAGACATCAATTCTGTGTTAAGAATTGACAAAGTAACGTGTGATCCAAATCGAATGTGAAGTCGATAATAAATGGAATTATGAATATGAATTGGGTTTGAGATAACCTTAAATTTCCAAATCGACTTAGAGGAAATTTTTGAAATCCTCTATTTGTTATGGGGATGAAATATGTAGGTTTTCGGAACTTATATATATGAATGCGGTAAAATTTGAAAACCGTCAGTTTGGAAAGTAATAGTTATGGAAATCTTATGTAAGTTTACATAGATATGATATGTACGAAATGTGAAATGAAGTACTACATATATATGACATTATGTTTTCTAAACTGAGGATATGGAAAAGTACCTTCCATTTAAAATTTGTGAAGGTATTGGAACTCGTGAAGAGTGTCCATTTGAAATTCGTAGCTATGTAGAATTTCCATTAGTCGGAGTGACTATTTGAATCGGAATCCCTCGGGATGGATCATGTCGAAGGGATCATATTGATTGATTAGCGTAATTTGAGAGGCTTGATGCCTACAGTTACAAGCGATTCCACTGGGATAGTAGCGTAACCGCCGGGTGAACTGCGATCTATGGTGACAACCATGGCGAAATTCAAGAGATGAGAAATCTACAGATTACAAGCGATTATACTGGGATAGTAGCGTAACCGCCGGGTAACTATGATCCATGGGGGAACGTGCTTTCCATATCCATTTTTTAAAAGAATTTTTAAGTATTTTCACTGGGAGTTGAAACAAGTATATTTAGTACTTGGAGATTTTTAGTCATGCGCCTGGCCAGCGTATGCCTAATGTCTGTAAGAACGACAATAGACTTATTAAACTTCGAGTTAGCAAGTATTTTCAAACTTTAAATAGCAAATCAATAGTTTGAAATTAAAATTACATAATTCCAACTTAATGAACTAAGGAAGAATATCTTTGAAATGTTTTGAAAGTCCACAGTTTTGGAAGAAATATATTATGCAAATCTCTAACATGAAGAATTTTAAGTTTAAATCTGAGTCTTGTATGTCGAAAATTTTGGTAAAAGACTTTTGCGTCTTGATTGTAGAAATCAATGAACAAAAAGAAATAATGATGGTAAAATTGTGTAGGGTACAAATATCGGTGAGATTTTAACAATCATTTTTCCTAACTTATAATTTCGGGACGAAATTCTTTTAAGGGGGGAAGATTATAACGACCTTGAATTTTGAACAATTTAAATTGAAAATATTTAATAAATTTTAAATATTTGAATGAAGATTTGACTTGAACTTCAAATTATCAGAATGAACTTGGCGATTAAATTTTTGAATTTAATCTATATGAAAGTTGAATAAAAATTTGAACCTTTAGTTTTAAGCTGATTTAAAATATTTCAAAGGCTTAGAAAATTCATATTGATAATACGGAAGATAATAGAAGCTTTAGAATTGAATTTGAAAATGATTTGTTCAGTTTTGAAATTGTATCGTTTAAATTGAATTTAAAAATAGTCTTCCGAGGCACAGTCTCGGAATTTGACGAAACCAGTTCCATTGGGTCCGTAATATTGAATCACTATAGGATTTTAAATTGCGTATTTATCGGAATTGTTGTGTGAACATACGACGTATAAACGCGTTGAAATTTAAATCGAATTCAATTTAAATTTCTGTAACAACCCTGGAATTTTTGTAACAATAAAATTTTCGTCAATTGACGATTTAATTTGGTTGTTAATTGCTATTTTCATTTTAATGGGTTGTTGATTGCCGTTGGGTGTTATAATTGGTTGGTATTCTTTTCAAAAATTTAGTTAAGTGTTGTATGGGCTTTAAAATTTATGTTAGCCCACGTTTCTTTGTTGGTGAGTTGTACTTATCAGGGAAAATAGCCGACCCCATTCATTATCTTCAAAACCTAAACCTAATAATCGAACGAAGAAATAAAAATGGCGGCCTTGTTATCTTCTTTCGCTCGTCTCCAAAAGCTAAGGCTCGTTTAAATCGAAGGCGGCCGACCTCAGTAGCTCAGGCGATCGACGCTTCCTTCGTGTAGCTTCGCTCGCGACTGCTTCGATAGCAAAGGTGAGTAATTTCGTTTACTCACATCTAGTTCATTCTCGTATGATGCTTATGCAATTTCGAGCTTTGCTTTCATGTTGCTTTGTCTCGGCCATCACCATTAAATTGATATTGAACTGTTTTGATGATTTCTTGCTTGATGATTATATTTGAGGCGATTTGGTTTTGTATAACTTCGGTCGTACTGTCCATTGCCTCTGGTCATTGATTTTGATTCCTTGATCCCCACGTTGTTGATTCTTTCTGTTTTTACGCTTTGATATTTTGGGAAATTTCTTTTATAGCACGGCTTCGATAATTGAACGTTTGATACGTTCTTTGATTTATATCTCAGACTCTTTCCTAATTTATTCTTCTGACTTTTTCAACTTGTAAACGTGATTAATATATATACGACTTTGATTTCTGAATTCGATTTCTCTGGCATCAACTCTGTTACATCTGGACTTCGGCACTTGACTTTTTAAACATGAATTTTATCACTTGACTTCTGTATATTTTCACGATTTGTTTACTTCCATTTGTTCATCTCTACATGTTTGCGTCTGCATTGTATTCGAACTTTTCTTTGATCCATTGTTTCTCGGTGGGGAGTCTGATACATATCTTTTTGCATCATTTTGTACTTGCACAGTTTCAAGCATTATCTTCATTGCATTCATGTCTGCTGTGATTACTATATTGAGGTCTGGTTCCTTGTTTCATTTGGTATTTCATCTTGAACCATGTCTGCGGCACTGAACTTAGTCTCTGTAGTTGTATTTATCTTTGTTCATCAGTTGTTGTTACTGTATGGTTGCATGCCTTAATTTTCTGGCCCCTGTGAGCTTCGTCTCTGGCCATCTTCTCTGTTAGTCTTGTAGTTAATGTACTTGAGTTCGCTGCATGTTCATTGGATTCTAGCTCGAATTCATCTTCGAGGCACACTGTACTTGTTGTTGTCTGCATTTCACATGCTTGTATCATCTCTACTTGATATTGATACTGTCTGGTCCATCTTGCATATATGAACTTTCTCCGCTTCAATTTACTGACTTCATTGTACATAAACAATTTCATATTGAGGTTCACTGCTTGCATTTTTGTCTACTGCCGTGTAGCCTTCATGACTTCACTTGATTTTGTCTGGTTGTTCACTGGTGTTTGTGTAGTTGCCAGTTTCTTCTTTGCTGCACTGAGTTGTAGTTACTGTCTGGTTGCATTCACTTCCTATTCCCATTGCACTTATATTTCCTCGAGCTTGTATTGTCTGGTTGAGGTTTTGATCATATGTGTACATACATTCATGTATGTATATATGTGTATGGCCATTCTTTGATTGTCTGCACTATGAAGTCTTGTAGTTGTTCAACTTGGTTTGCATCACTGTGTTTGTAGTCTGTTACTCCTCTCTGATTGTTGCTCTAGTTAAACTGCCCCTTGGTTGTTTACCTATACTTCATGTTTGCATTGTTATGGTCTGGTATCTTAACTGCTGCCATATTGTATTATTTGGAGTCTTGCTTAATATGAAGTGGTCTTCATTTTAAAGTCTGTTGCATCTATCTTTGTTCATCAGTTGTTGTTTCTGTAGCATACTTGACTGTGATATTTCTTCATCACTGTCTGGTTCATCTTGTTTGCTGTGGCCTGGTCCTTGTCCATTGTTGCATTATATTGCACCTGTAGTTGTTGATGCTTCTGTACATTTGACTTTTGTCACTTGAAAAACTGATGCTGAACTTCGAAACTTTTACATGTCTATTTAAAACTATCGCCTCTTTATAAAAGTCTGCTTGCATTCTGTGGTACTTTGTTCTTTCAGGCATGTTCATTTGCACTGCAGCCTATTCCTGATTTTGATACTTGCACATTTGGGTTATTGTTCTTTTGGCACTGTTTACTGCTAGTTTGATGTCCAGTATAATAGAAACATGTTGTAGTTGCAGTTTGTATATTTGTTGTGCCCTTAAGTCCATGTGGTGGCTTCATTTTTATTGCAGTTTTACCCTTGTTCTTTGTAGTAGTATGCATTGTTTCTGTTGTGGTCTGGACATTTGCATTATTGCAGTGCTTTTGTTGAAATTTTACCCTTGTTGGGTTGCATTGCATTGATGCACTGATTTCATTTGCAAGTTGCTTGAAGGCTTGGAGTCTTTGTTCGACCATATTGATAGTATTTGGTCTGGACAGTGTTGCATTATAGCTTGTACATTGATTTGTACATTGAGTTGAATCCAGCCTAATCGCTCGGATTTGACCTTGTGCGGATTTCTATTTTTTCACTGTGGTGGCAAGGAAGTGCATGCGTGAGTGTACTGCAGCCACACATTTTAAGGTGTCGAGGCAGTGCACGCGTGCGTGTACTGCAGCCACGCAGAATTGATAGATTTTAAATTGATATTTCTTTTGTTTTGATTCATTGATATGTTGCGTATTTTCTATGCCGTATTAGCGAGGCCGTACACGCGTGCGTGTACTGCAGCCAATCAAAATTGATGTTTTAAAGTGATATTTCAACTGTTTGAATTGATTTTGGTGATATGATGATTTTTGTAACGACCCTAAATTTCAACCCAATTTAAATTTTAAATTCATCGTTTCAATAAAAATTTTGAAATTTTAAACGATCTAAATTTACATCCAAACTTTATTTGTGACATTCGTCTAGTTAGATTTGGACATAGAAAAAGTTTCGTTGAAAAATATTACAGTAAAGTCCGTGCGCGTTTTACTGTATATCAGTCCATATAAAGCTGCGAAAAATTTATCTTCCAAATCCAAATATTTTTACACAGTCCGCTTGTAAAAAATTATTCTGATCATGATTTTATGATTCGTTTCGTCTCAAACTATCATCGCCAACTCCGTTTATCTTATTTTGCAAAACGTACAATTTACGCGGCGTAAATGCAAATTTTATAAATTAATCGTATCACTGATATCTGTATACCATTGCATTCGCCTCGTCGCGCTGATCAAAATGGTATATTTATTTGTATCAATCGGAGTTCGGAGCTACGAATTATAAATGTTTAACAGTTTGCAAACGGGTCCGTTACGCGGCATAAAACGGTACCCATTCTCTCCAACGTTCAGCATCCTAACAGCCTTTGTCTATTCAGTCGCCTCGGGAAAACCAACAGCCTTTCAGTTAGCAAAGAAATAAATTGGAGACTCTTGGGTTTTGTTATAATATTCATTTCTACTGGTTCCCTTCATTCACTCGTTTACATTTTGGCTTCTCTGGTACGTATGCCTCTACCTTCTCTCCTCTTCTATACATTTTTCCTCTTCTTTTTCTTTTAGTTCAAGCCTCCTACAGCAGCTTTCCTCTCACTGCCTCCCACCAACCCCATCCTCCTGCCTACCCCACCTTCCACCTCGTCGCCCTGTCACCCGCCTACCTCCCAGCCCACCAGCCGACCTGTCCCTGTCCCACTGCCCCATGCAGCGTCAGCAACCACCCCAGGCCCTCCGCCCCAGGCCCTCCGAGACTAGACCTCCACGTCCCCCGCCTGACACCCGCTTTCGCCCATCCCAGTCCCCTGCCAACCCTACCCGCCAGGCCTGCGCCCACACCCGCCGTGCCAGCCTCCCGTGCCCAGCCTCCCACCCAGACCCCGCCCTACCGCCCAGACCCCGCCCTACCGCCCAGACCCAGCCCTACCGCCAGACCTCCGCCCGCACCCTCCTTCGCCCCACCCGAACCGCCAGTCCCTACCTCCCAGCCCCACCAGCCCGACCCCATCCCAGTTCCGCCCTGACGCCCGCCTTCGCCCAACCCGAACCCCTGCCAGCCCAGACCCGACCCAGACCCCGCCCAGACCCCCGCCCAGACCTCCGCCCAGACTCCGCACCCAGACCCGACCCAGACCCCGCCCAGACCTCCGCGTCCAGACCCGCACCCTGACCCCACCCCGCCTCCCTTGCCTGCCCAGTTCCGCCCAGACCCACCCAGACCCGTTTCGCCTCCCCTACCCTGCCCAGTTCTGCCACTACCCACTCGCCTTCACCAGCTCTGCCACCACCAGCCCTCCGTCAGCCCACTGCCGTCCGCCAGTCCAACCAGCAGCCTCCGCCGCCAGCCAACACCGTCGCTTTCATCCACTTCGACTTGGCCATAACTGATTTGTTTTATTTTATACGAGTTTATATGGAAAACTGTATATTACATAGCAATGAAATTCTTAGCATTCTAGTTGCTCACGTTGTTGCTATGTTTTAATTCCAGCTACTGCTTCGGAGTCCTAAGTTACCTTCAGCTTATCAGATCTGTCTTGCTTCATCGTTGTTGCATTCATTTTGCATTGAGCTTGTTAGTGTCTCGTATCTATCCGTCTTCGTGCTTCGTCGTCAAATCTCTAACCACGCAAGGTGAATATTTTCTATTCACGACTCAAAAATCTATTATACTAGGATAATTAGATGTTGGATGTTATGAATGTAATCTGAACGTTAAATTGATTGATGTTAAAATTTGAATTGAAGTTAGTATGTTAAATAGTTATGACACCAATTTACTATGTGATATTAAATTTGTTGTTATTGTAATTAATAATAAATTTGAAACTGAATTTGATATAGAACAGATATAAAATTCCGAATGACATATGTTAAACTTGACCTCTTATATGATGAATATTGAATAGTTAAATTGACCCTTTAAATTGCTTGACTTGTGGAATTGATAAGTGTCACTTTAGACTACTGAACGTATTGAATTAACCGTTGTAATTGAAATTGAACGACCAAGTGAAACTGAAATGTTATAATCTTTAATCTACATGAAATGATAGTGTAGATTCAAGAAATAGTTATATTAATTGGCGTAAATAACAAACGCGAATTAATACGATTATTTCGGGATTATTTGAAATTGTTGAATTGTTACAAATGGATGCTATTGCTTGTTTATTTACTTTGACACCATCCCAGCTATCACACTGCAAGTTCCCTTTGTATGTTTGATTTTGAATTTAAATAGAATTGGGTTGAAATGATAAATACCCAAATTGAATGAATTGGCCTAGGATAGATAATTAAAATAAGAAACCGAACGGTCAACAAAGAATGTTTTGAAATTGAGACTTATTTGAAATCATGGAATGAACTTAGAAAATGGTATTGAAATTTGGTAACGTAAATATAAACAAATTTGTTAAAAAAAAAAAAAATGATTTTATTAAATTGAATAAATGAATTGTTTTGAAATAAAAAAAAAATGGTTTTATTAAATTGAATAAATGATTTGTTTGAAATAAATAAATGATTTTATTAAATGAATTAATGAACTTGTTGAAATAAATAAAATAAATTTTATCGAATTAAATGAATTAGATTTGTTGGAATAAAGAATTTAATTGAAATAAATGAGAACGAATTAATGTAATGAATTGAAACGGATTTGTGAATTTATTTGGTTAAACAAAGTATTTTAACAAAGTTAATCGAAATGAGATTTAAGAAATAAATAGGTTAGAAGATAAAGTGATTAAATTTCGAGTTTTGATAAATGAATAAACGAAGTTTTGACAAAGTGAAGGTAGTAAATGAAATTGATATAGAAATGAACCTAGGAATGTAAATACGAATTTAAAGAATAAACTTGATTTAATGAGTTGAACTAAGATTTACTATTACGTGAAATCCTTGAATTTGAATTTGATTTAATAAGTGAGATGTTGATTTAATGTGGATACTAAAATTTTGGTAACTAAAGGGCTTGAACTAGAATTTCTTTTCGAAATAAGATTTTATAAATAAAATGAACCGAATTATGAAATATCAAATTTGGAAGTCAAATTTGCAACTTGACCTTTGGACTTGATTTGTTTTAACTTTAATAAAAAGTTGACTGTTGGGTAATTAATACGTAGTTATTAAAGAGTCCGGGATCGGATTATGGACATACTCTCTGTCGATACCGAAAACCACTTTAATAACTAATATACGCGAAGTGTTGATCCAGAACGAAGTGGACGGTTTTGATGAACGCGTTGACTGAAGAAAGAGAACGATTTTTGGATGACCCCTGACATGACTAAAACAGGAGCCGCGCCGGGCCATTGAGGTTCGCTACCTCTAGCGGACACACTTCTTCGATACCTTATCTATTACTTTTGTGATTCGATTTGGGTGCACCCCTTGATTTGGGAGTGTTGTTTTGCGGTGTTGGGATAGTAGCTGCTATGCCCAACATCAGTCCGGATCACGCAACTACTAGTATCCTAGTTGGTATCGCCTCATGTACCTTGTCATACTGATTATCCTATTCGCGACCACTACGATTTTGATTTGTACCTTTAGTATATGGATTGCCCTCTGGTGACTTCCGGTTTTGGGGAAACTACGGTCTTGTATATGCTTTTGGGAATAAACAGGTTAAGAGGTGTATGGGCCCTGCTTAACCCTATTTTGATATCTTACTTTATGAATTAGACATTATCTATTTAGCGTATTCTGTAAGTAGTTTATCGATCCCTTAATGATGTTTATATTCACCTTTGAGTTATGGACTTTATTTTATGCATTTGATTATCCTGTATAAGATTTTGAGTCCTGACTCGAGTGTTTCTTTTGCATATGCTCGGGTCAGTCTGAAGATATTCCGTTGCTGGTCAAGGTTGGTCGAAGATGCTGAAGGCTTAGCTTTTATTTATATCATTTTATTTTCAGTATTTGATGTACTTATGTATTGGACATCTTGTATCTCTTTTCAGTCGCTTTATGTTGAGACATTGTTGTATTCTCTGTAGTAGCTTCATGAACTACTATTATGACGATGTATTTTCCGCTGCATTATTCTGTGACTGTTCTGAGTCTGTGATGTTGTATTGATTCTCATTTACATTTATGTACTTATAATCCCATAATGTTCTGTGTTTTGTATTATTTAAGTTGACAAGTGTGGATTATTGTCAATTTAAATGGTCCAAATATACGGGATGTTACAGTTGGTATCAGAGCTCTGGTTTCCTAAAAAACCTTAGTTCGGGATTATAAAGAAACTCATTAGAGATAGAGTAGCAATACTCTAGAATGAGGAGAATCGATTCAATATCCAAATCCTTTCAAAAGTTCAAGCTCCTTTGATTCGTTGATTTGTTTTCTTAGCTTTCTATTATCTTATCTTTGGTTCTAAATCTCTTTTGGTATTTCAGGATGAGTACCAGAAGAAATGTTAGAGGTGGAAGAGGCAATGGTCCTGCCCAGGCTGCACCTGCCGCTCCAGCTCCTGTCAAATTCACTACTCTTAGCAAGGAGTATTCACAACTGGGAGGTACTAAATTTTCTGGATCCGAGAACATCATAGAGGCTCAGCAATGGCTTAAGAGTTTGGAGAAGATATTTTCTGGATTGGAAATTACTGATGCTCAGAAGCGTCAGCTTGCTGCTTGGCAACTCCAAGATGCCGCACAAGATTGGTGGGAATCCGTTACTTCTCGTATCGAGGAGGACACCATCACTTGGGCCCAGTTTAGGTATGAATAGTTGGATTCTAGTGGTTTAAAATTCTTCCTTCTATCTTTGAAATGTTATTCATCTTGTCTATCTTTGATTAGGGATACCTTCTCGGCACAATGGATGCCAGCTGCTGGGAAAACCCAACTTTATAGAGCTTTCATGGATCTTAAGCAAGGCAGTATGACTATTTCTGAGTACGAGAGGAAATTTAATGAACTCTCCAAGTTTGGACCGGGTTTGATAGACACACCACTTTTGAAAAACGAGAAATTCATTTTGGGAGCTAGACCAGAATATTATGACCTGCTTACAGGACACATTCGCTCCACTTTCACAGAGCTTATTGATTTTGCCCTTAGATATGAGTCGAAGCCTAAGGGATCCACTGCCAAGGCTGCCCCTACTCAGCCCTCTTCTAGTCAGCCTGGGAAGAGGAAGATGAACTTTGATCAACAAAAGAAAGCTTGGCAGAAGACTACTGGATTGGGTTATGCTCAGAAAAGCCCTATCGATCTTGCAAATATCACATGCTTCAAGTGCGATAAGAAGGGCCATTATGCCAATAGTTGTCCATCTACTGGAGCTGCTATTCCACCACCTTCTACGACTAGGAAGGATTTATGCTATGTCTGCCTCCAGCCGGGTCATTTCAAGAAGGAATGCCCAATGTATAAGCGTGGCACACCATCTGGAGTATTTGCTATCACCACTCCTACACCACCTCCACCACCTGCTCAGGATGACCAAGGTACCTTACGAAGTACTTTTTCTTTACATGATTTACCTATTAGGGTATTATTCGATACTGGTGCTTCTCATAGCTTCATATCTATTGATCTCTGTAATAAGCTCAAATTAGAACCTACTCTTGCTACTACTTCCTTATGCGTCTCCAATCCTATTGGAGGACTTGCCAACCTCAGCAGAATTTGTAAAGAGGTCGTGCTCTTATACGGAAGATATCGATTCACTTGGGATTTTTATGTGCTTGGCTTCGCAGCATTTGACATCTTGTTAGGTGCTGATTGGTTAAGAAATTTCGATGCTGTTATTTCTTGCAAAGCTCGTTCTGTTTCTCTAGTCAATGACAAGGGCATACCGCTTGTCATTGAATGCAAATCACCTCAGAAGTATGCCGGAAGCTTCATATTCTCTCTTGATGCTCATCCGGATGATCTCAGTACTACACCTATTGTTCAGAAATTTCCCGATGTATTTGGAGAGGTTAACTCTCTACCGCCCAAACGGGAAATCGATTTCCGTATTGACCTTATTCCTGGAGCTACTCCCGTAGTTCTCCCACACCGAAGGATGGCACCAAAAGAAAAAGCCGAACTAAAAACCCAAATTGATGATCTATTTGCTAAAGGTTTGATTAGAAGAAGTTGCTCTGAATGGGGCGCCGCAGTTGTATTTGTCACTAAATCAGATGGATCTCTTCGCATGTGTGTTGATTACCGGGAACTGAACAAACGCACTCTCAAGAATCGTTATCCGATGCCCCGCATCAACGATTTATTCGACCAGCTTCATGGTGCTAAAGTTTTCTCACAGCTGGATCTAGCCACTGGGTTCCACCAACTCAGAGTTGCTGAAGATAGTATCCATAAGACAGCTTTCCGTACTGAGAATGGATTCTATGAATGGTTGGTTATGCCATTCGGTTTGACCAACGCACCTGCTTATTTCGTTGACTTGATGAATCGAGTTTTCCGTGATGTGCTTAACAAGTTTGTTCTTGTTTTCATTGATGATATTCTCGTCTTCTCCAAAGACAAGAAGGAGCATGAGACACACCTTGCTTATGTTCTGGAAACTCTCCGAAATCATCAACTTAAGGCCAAATTCTCTAAATGCCACTTCTGGCGAGATGAGGTGAGATTCCTTGGCCATATTGTTTCTGAGAATGGCATTTCAGTCGATCCAGCTAAGATTGCCATAATCAACGTAAGTTTTATCATATTCAAAATTCTATTCAAACAATCTTATCTCCCGCTAATTTATATCAATTAATCTACAGGATTGGGAGACCCCTAAAACTCCTACTGATATCCGTAGTTTCTTGGGCCTAGCTGGATATTATCGCAGATTTATTGAGCACTTTGCCCGGATTTCTGCCCCACTTACTGCTTTAACTCGGAAGGATGTTAAGTTTATTTGGAGTGAGAAGTGCGAATCAGCTTTCAATGAGTTGAAGAGTAAATTAACTTCAGCCCCAGTTCTTGCAGTCATCGATGGAAGTGAAGGATTGACTGTTTATACAGATGCTTGCCGAGAAGGTTTAGGCGCTGTTCTTATGCAAAATGGAAAGGTTATTGCTTATGCTGGTCGTCAGTTGAAGACCCATGAATTGAACTATGCCACTCATGATCTTGAGCTTCTTGCTGTTGTATTTGCTTTGAAACTTTGGAGGCATCATCTTTTGGGAACAAAGTTCGAACTATTCACTGATCATAAGTCCTTGAGGTATATCTTTTCTCAAAAGGATTTGAACCAGAGGCAAGTTCGATGGCTTGAATTCTTAGCTGCATACGACCTCGACATCACTTATACACCGGGGAAAGCAAATGTTGTAGCAGATGCTTTGAGCCACAGCAAGGCATTGTCTTGTTGCAATCTTATCGAAGGCATGTTATTCCAGCTTAGTATCTCTCCATCTCTTATGGATCGCATCAAAGCTAAGCAATATGAAGACACTTTGCTCTATCGTATGAAGGAATTAGTTATGGGCAGAGTAAGTAATGCCGACAACAAAGTGGGTGCACAAGTTGATAGTGATGGAGTTTTGAGAATCGACAATCGTATTTGTGTTCCTAATGTCGATGGTCTTAGACAGGAAGTGCTGCGAGAAAATCATAAGTCTTCGCTTTCAATTCATCCCGGTACTACCAAAATGTACCAGAATATGAAGAAACTATATTGGTGGAGTGGAATGAAGCGCGACATTTCTATCTATGTTAGCAGGTGCACCACTTGCCAACAAGTTAAAGCAGATCACAGAAAGACAGCAGGATTGCTCCAACCGCTAGAGATTCCAGGTTGGAAATGGGAGCAAATTTCTATGGACTTTATTGATGGGCTGCCTAGAACTAGAAAGGGTAACGAAAGCATATGGGTAATTGTTGATAGACTGACGAAGTCCGCTCACTTTATTCCAGTCAAGACCACTCGTACAGCCTCTAGTTTGGCCGAGATATACATGAGGGAAGTTGTTAAACTTCACGGTGTACCATCTGGTATTGTATGCGATCGCGATCCTATTTTCACCAGTAAATTCTGGAAAGCATTCCAGGATACTTTGGGCACCAAACTGAATTTGAGTACAGCTTATCATCCTCAGACAGATGGTCAAACTGAGAGGGTAAATCAGATTTTGGAAGATCTTCTCCGAGCCTGTATTATCGACTTTGGTGGATCCTGGGAAGACCATCTTCACTTGGTTGAATTCACTTATAATAATAGTTACCAGGTAAAGAATTTGAATTTCAAATTTGAATAAGTATATTTGAATTTGAATTAATTATCCTTTAAAAACCAGGCAAGCATTGGTATGGCACCGTTCGAAGCCTTATATGGACGGCCATGCAAATCGCCAGCTTGTTGGATTGAGTCGGGAGATCGATTAGTGCTTGGACCAGAAATGATTATGGAAGCTTCTGAAAAGGTCGAAGAAATCAGGAAGAAGATAAAGACGGCACAGGATAGACAGAAAAGCTATGCCGACAAAAGGAGAAGAGACCTCGAATTCAGTATAGGAGACAAAGTATTTCTGAAGGTGTCGCCTTTGAGGAATATTGTTCGATTTGGAAGAAAAGGGAAATTAGCTCCCAGATTCGTTGGTCCGTTTGAGATTACAGAAAGAGTTGGAACATTGGCATATAGAGTTGCATTACCAGAAAAGTTCGCTGGTGTTCACAACGTGTTCCACGTCTCACACCTTCGCAAGGTTGTACACGATCCATCTATGACCATCCCTACTGCTCAGTTGGATGAAATAGTTATTGAGCCTGACTTGACTATTGAGCGAAAGCCACTTCGGATAGTTGATCGTGAGACAAAGCAACTCAGAAGGAAGTCGGTAAATCTCGTCAAAGTACAGTAGAGTGCAGATGAGCGAGATTGCACATGGGAAACTGAGGATAGTATTCGGGATTCAAACCCCGAACTATTAATTTCAGGTATTATTCAAATTTCTCGAAATCTATCTTAACTTTCTTACTTGTTTCATTTCTACTTCACTTGTCTCGTTCCTTTTCGAGGACGAAAAGTTTTGAGTGGGGGAGATTGTAACGACCCTAAATTTCAACCCAATTTAAATTTTAAATTCATCGTTTCAATAAAAATTTTGAAATTTTAAACGATCTAAATTTACATCCAAACTTTATTTGTGACATTCGTCTAGTTAGATTTGGACATAGAAAAAGTTTCGTTGAAAAATATTACAGTAAAGTCCGTGCGCGTTTTACTGTATATCAGTCCATATAAAGCTGCGAAAAATTTATCTTCCAAATCCAAATATTTTTACACAGTCCGCTTGTAAAAAATTATTCTGATCATGATTTTATGATTCGTTTCGTCTCAAACTATCATCGCCAACTCCGTTTATCTTATTTTGCAAAACGTACAATTTACGCGGCGTAAATGCAAATTTTATAAATTAATCGTATCACTGATATCTGTATACCATTGCATTCGCCTCGTCGCGCTGATCAAAATGGTATATTTATTTGTATCAATCGGAGTTCGGAGCTACGAATTATAAATGTTTAACAGTTTGCAAACGGGTCCGTTACGCGGCATAAAACGGTACCCATTCTCTCCAACGTTCAGCATCCTAACAGCCTTTGTCTATTCAGTCGCCTCGGGAAAACCAACAGCCTTTCAGTTAGCAAAGAAATAAATTGGAGACTCTTGGGTTTTGTTATAATATTCATTTCTACTGGTTCCCTTCATTCACTCGTTTACATTTTGGCTTCTCTGGTACGTATGCCTCTACCTTCTCTCCTCTTCTATACATTTTTCCTCTTCTTTTTCTTTTAGTTCAAGCCTCCTACAGCAGCTTTCCTCTCACTGCCTCCCACCAACCCCATCCTCCTGCCTACCCCACCTTCCACCTCGTCGCCCTGTCACCCGCCTACCTCCCAGCCCACCAGCCGACCTGTCCCTGTCCCACTGCCCCATGCAGCGTCAGCAACCACCCCAGGCCCTCCGCCCCAGGCCCTCCGAGACCAGACCTCCACGTCCCCCGCCTGACACCCGCTTTCGCCCATCCCAGTCCCCTGCCAACCCTACCCGCCAGGCCTGCGCCCACACCCGCCGTGCCAGCCTCCCGTGCCCAGCCTCCCACCCAGACCCCGCCCTACCGCCCAGACCCCGCCCTACCGCCCAGACCCAGCCCTACCGCCAGACCTCCGCCCGCACCCGCCTTCGCCCCACCCGAACCGCCAGTCCCTACCTCCCAGCCCCACCAGCCCGACCCCATCCCAGTTCCGCCCTGACGCCCGCCTTCGCCCAACCCGAACCCCTGCCAGCCCAGACCCGACCCAGACCCCGCCCAGACCCCCGCCCAGACCTCCGCCCAGACTCCGCACCCAGACCCGACCCAGACCCCGCCCAGACCTCCGCGTCCAGACCCGCACCCTGACCCCACCCCGCCTCCCTTGCCTGCCCAGTTCCGCCCAGACCCACCCAGACCCGTTTCGCCTCCCCTACCCTGCCCAGTTCTGCCACTACCCACTCGCCTTCACCAGCTCTGCCACCACCAGCCCTCCGTCAGCCCACTGCCGTCCGCCAGTCCAACCAGCAGCCTCCGCCGCCAGCCAACACCGTCGCTTTCATCCACTTCGACTTGGCCATAACTGATTTGTTTTATTTTATACGAGTTTATATGGAAAACTGTATATTACATAGCAATGAAATTCTTAGCATTCTAGTTGCTCACGTTGTTGCTATGTTTTAATTCCAGCTACTGCTTCGGAGTCCTAAGTTACCTTCAGCTTATCAGATCTGTCTTGCTTCATCGTTGTTGCATTCATTTTGCATTGAGCTTGTTAGTGTCTCGTATCTATCCGTCTTCGTGCTTCGTCGTCAAATCTCTAACCACGCAAGGTGAATATTTTCTATTCACGACTCAAAAATCTATTATACTAGGATAATTAGATGTTGGATGTTATGAATGTAATCTGAACGTTAAATTGATTGATGTTAAAATTTGAATTGAAGTTAGTATGTTAAATAGTTATGACACCAATTTACTATGTGATATTAAATTTGTTGTTATTGTAATTAATAATAAATTTGAAACTGAATTTGATATAGAACAGATATAAAATTCCGAATGACATATGTTAAACTTGACCTCTTATATGATGAATATTGAATAGTTAAATTGACCCTTTAAATTGCTTGACTTGTGGAATTGATAAGTGTCACTTTAGACTACTGAACGTATTGAATTAACCGTTGTAATTGAAATTGAACGACCAAGTGAAACTGAAATGTTATAATCTTTAATCTACATGAAATGATAGTGTAGATTCTAGAAATAGTTATATTAATTGGCGTAAATAACAAACGCGAATTAATACGATTATTTCGGGATTATTTGAAATTGTTGAATTGTTACAAATGGATGCTATTGCTTGTTTATTTACTTTGACACCATCCCAGCTATCACACTGCAAGTTCCCTTTGTATGTTTGATTTTGAATTTAAATAGAATTGGGTTGAAATGATAAATACCCAAATTGAATGAATTGGCCTAGGATAGATAATTAAAATAAGAAACCGAACGGTCAACAAAGAATGTTTTGAAATTGAGACTTATTTGAAATCATGGAATGAACTTAGAAAATGGTATTGAAATTTGGTAACGTAAATATAAACAAATTTGTTAAAAAAAAAAAAAATGATTTTATTAAATTGAATAAATGAATTGTTTTGAAATAAAAAAAAAATGGTTTTATTAAATTGAATAAATGATTTGTTTGAAATAAATAAATGATTTTATTAAATGAATTAATGAACTTGTTGAAATAAATAAAATAAATTTTATCGAATTAAATGAATTAGATTTGTTGGAATAAAGAATTTAATTGAAATAAATGAGAACGAATTAATGTAATGAATTGAAACGGATTTGTGAATTTATTTGGTTAAACAAAGTATTTTAACAAAGTTAATCGAAATGAGATTTAAGAAATAAATAGGTTAGAAGATAAAGTGATTAAATTTCGAGTTTTGATAAATGAATAAACGAAGTTTTGACAAAGTGAAGGTAGTAAATGAAATTGATATAGAAATGAACCTAGGAATGTAAATACGAATTTAAAGAATAAACTTGATTTAATGAGTTGAACTAAGATTTACTATTACGTGAAATCCTTGAATTTGAATTTGATTTAATAAGTGAGATGTTGATTTAATGTGGATACTAAAATTTTGGTAACTAAAGGGCTTGAACTAGAATTTCTTTTCGAAATAAGATTTTATAAATAAAATGAACCGAATTATGAAATATCAAATTTGGAAGTCAAATTTGCAACTTGACCTTTGGACTTGATTTGTTTTAACTTTAATAAAAAGTTGACTGTTGGGTAATTAATATGTAGTTATTAAAGAGTCCGGGATCGGATTATGGACATACTCTCTGTCGATACCGAAAACCACTTTAATAACTAATATACGCGAAGTGTTGATCCAGAACGAAGTGGATGGTTTTGATGAACGCGTTGACTGAAGAAAGAGAACGATTTTTGGATGACCCCTGACATGACTAAAACAGGAGCCGCGCCGGGCCATTGAGGTTCGCTACCTCTAGCGGACACACTTCTTCGATACCTTATCTATTACTTTTGTGATTCGATTTGGGTGCACCCCTTGATTTGGGAGTGTTGTTTTGCGGTGTTGGGATAGTAGCTGCTATGCCCAACATCAGTCCGGATCACGCAACTACTAGTATCCTAGTTGGTATCGCCTCATGTACCTTGTCATACTGATTATCCTATTCGCGACCACTACGATTTTGATTTGTACCTTTAGTATATGGATTGCCCTCTGGTGACTTCCGGTTTTGGGGAAACTACGGTCTTGTATATGCTTTTGGGAATAAACAGGTTAAGAGGTGTATGGGCCCTGCTTAACCCTATTTTGATATCTTACTTTATGAATTAGACATTATCTATTTAGCGTATTCTGTAAGTAGTTTATCGATCCCTTAATGATGTTTATATTCACCTTTGAGTTATGGACTTTATTTTATGCATTTGATTATCCTGTATAAGATTTTGAGTCCTGACTCGAGTGTTTCTTTTGCATATGCTCGGGTCAGTCTGAAGATATTCCGTTGCTGGTCAAGGTTGGTCGAAGATGCTGAAGGCTTAGCTTTTATTTATATCATTTTATTTTCAGTATTTGATGTACTTATGTATTGGACATCTTGTATCTCTTTTCAGTCGCTTTATGTTGAGACATTGTTGTATTCTCTGTAGTAGCTTCATGAACTACTATTATGACGATGTATTTTCCGCTGCATTATTCTGTGACTGTTCTGAGTCTGTGATGTTGTATTGATTCTCATTTACATTTATGTACTTATAATCCCATAATGTTCTGTGTTTTGTATTATTTAAGTTGACAAGTGTGGATTATTGTCAATTTAAATGGTCCAAATATACGGGATGTTACAATTTTGTTGTTTTCTAAATTATCTTCATTGATAATCTGTTTATTTATTTCAGTTGATGTTTTGAATCTACTGATTTGTTGATAACACTGTTAAGTGTTATAATTACCGTCATCCGATTTCTTTGTTAAAAAGGGTCGGATAGACGAGAATTATTGTTGACTATCGTCTAATTGATTATTATTGCCTCTATGCACTAATAACTGAGTTTGAATTAGACTGACCTGTGTATTATTTTCTTTTGAATGTAATACTCGGGTCAGACCGAGTATTTTACAGCTTGAAGATTTTCGGACGACGAAGTTAGAGAGAGGGGGTAAAACGCGCACTTTAGTTTTCAGGAAATGTTGTATTTTAAAGATTTTCCGCTGTATAAATTTAATACATTGTATAAACTCTGATGTATGTAAAAAGGAAAGAAATAAAATTCATTTTTTTTGAATTATTATTATTATTCTGTGTTTCTATGGTTGATTCTGTTTAAACTCTATAAACTAAATAACAATCCGTCATTTTGAACGTTTTCAAGTTGGTTTAATTACCGACTAGGGGCGGTTAAAAGGGCGGGATGTTACAAAGATTTTATAATATATTAATGATTTTTGAATAATTTTAAATGCTGAATGAATAAATGTTTAAGTTAAATTTTGAAATATAACTTAAATTGGAATTTATGAATTTTGTTTAAAAGTGAATTTTTGAAGGTAAGTAAATGAAATGAAAATAAGTTATATGGGAGATTTAAACTTAAGTGTTAAGTTAAAAATTTAATTATGAAGAATTTAAATTTAATGTGTGGATTTAATATGTGAATTATTATTAAAAATTGACTTTTGAATAGAAATTTAACTTTATAAAATCATGAATATACGGGTATTTATAAGATTGTTTTAAAAGTGAGAAATTATGATTTTATAAATTAAAAATGATTTATATTAAAATATAATTATTTGTGAAACTGTATTAAAAACCCTGAATTTTAATTAACTGCATTTCTAAAATGCTATTATTTCTATGGTAAAGGATACTACAGCAATTGTAAATGTTGTAGTTGATATAAATGAACCAAATGGCTAAATATTAATAAAGGGGTATTATAGTACTTTGTAAGTGCTATAATGGTGGAATTTAACTAAGGTTTTAATTGAACTAATGTAACCCTATTACAGTATTTTTAATGCTGTCTTTTGTAAAATTGAACTGTTTTGAAGGTAACTTTCTGTAGCATTTTCCAAATGCTGCGAAAGGTGAATTTTCATTATTTTGATAAGTTTAAGTGAATAAATGAACTTTGAAAGATTTAAATTTTGAAAATTTAATAATTTAATTATTAAATATATTAACTTCATTTTATGATTTAAAATGAAGTAATTTGTTGAAATATAAACTATTTTGAAATGTGTGTTGAAATGGTAATTTAAATAAAATGAATGTAGTTTGGAAAGGGTATGATATTGTGATATTTGAAATGGATCTTTGAATGATATTGAATTTTGAAATGATATTTGATTTCAAAAATATAAATTACTATTTTGAAATTTTAACTACGAAATGTATTTAATTTATGGTTTAACTGATCCTTAGAGGATGGGCGATCCCAAGCATCCTTTAAGTTATTGTGCATTACTACTATAGTTCACTTGAGTTGGTTTACATTATATAAGTATGTATGTCGTGACTCGAGTGTTTTGTGTTTTACTTTACGCTCGGGTCAGCCTGAGTATTTACAGCTTAGCTTTGGATTTCTTTTCTGGAGCTAGGAATCGCTGGAGATTCTGCTTGTCTAGTTATCTATTCCCTTTCAGTTTCAGTTGTTTTATTTCAGCTCTGGTATTTATAAACTTCTATGTATTTGAGATTTCTATTGTATATGTTTTTTTTCAGACTGATATTATGTATTTTGTTGAGATTTTTTTATAGTAGCTTCATGAACTACTATGGTATTTTAATTTCCGCTGCGAGTTATTCTGATATTCTGTGTATGTGATTCTGTATTTGATTTATTTGCTCCAAATTTTATTACAATCTGTTATTTTGAATTATTCAAGTCAGACATGTGTGGATTATTGTCGATTTGAATGGTCCAAAATAGTGGGTCGTTACACAAGAGAAGAGTACGTACAGTAATCCTTCTTTATCTTCTTCATGGAAAAAGAAAAAAATTGGCTACCTTCTCCAAAAAATTCAAATCTATCTCCAAATTAAAGGAGAAATTTGTGAACTCAATAGAGTTAACAGGTAATCCATTCAAACCATAAGATTATTTCATGAATTCCTAGTTTGAGAAGTTTTTGGTTTACTGTTATCTTCTTCAATTACAGGTTCCTAAAGCTAAATCGGAGCTAAAGTCATAACCTTGCTTATAATTTACTCAATTTTGGTGCTAAGGTGAGTAGTAACTCACATTTCTAGTCAAATCAAACTGTTTGTAAGAAATTTGATTTAGTTTCTGTAGTGTTTGTAATTTACTGTAAACTATAAATTGAAATTTGTAGTTTACAGCGAAAAGCTTGTCTAGGCTCAAATTTGTGAACCCATATCTCTTTGGTTTCATACCGGAATTGAGTGAAACCTTTTCTGGATTATAGACCATGTTTAGGAGCAGTTGCATGTCAAATTTCATTACTTGATTCAATCTGGAAGTGCTTGAAATTAGTACTCAGAGTTGGAAACGAAACAGGCGAAATTGCTTGTAGCATTCGCAACCATCAGGTTGACCCAGACACACCGGGGGTCGACCCTAGGGTCGACCTGAGCAATGTATGGGTCGACCCATGCTTTCTTAGGGTTGACCTGAGCCTTTTAAAGGTCGACCCTTGCTCTTTTATTTTGTCCAGGTCATTCTATTTTATTCTTGTGCACTGTTTTGCTTATTCTGCTTATTCCAGTGATTGTCATGACCAATTCTTGAAATATTTCGAAGTGTTTTGAAGGGCTTAAAAATATCAATAGGTAAGCCAACATTATTGTTGATTCATACTTCTGATTGACGTGTTTTTGAGTAGATTTCATATGCCGATTTTATGGCGTTTTCGGTGATTTTTAATGTTTTCGAGCACATGTTTTCTAAACCGATTTTGGAATGATATTTATAATAAAATAGCTTTTGAAATAAATATTTTACAACATTTATAATTAGTTTTAAAGCTATTAAAATATATATTCTCTATAGTAAAGAGAATTTCAAAGCCATAATTTCCAAATGATTTCAAAAAAATTAGTTTAAAACTAGTTTTCTCAAAGCAAAGTATTTTCTGTATAAAATACACATTTTTTCATTCTTCGAGAGAATGAGGAAGTGATTTAAACAATTTAGTAAAACATGTGGTATGAAACACATGCGTTTACTTTTTAGGTTAATTCTGGATTCGTTCTATTGAAGCTATACACATTTCATGGACCTTCGGGTTGTTTGTCAGTACTAGACCTTTGGGTCATTTGGGCATTCTAGTTGTTTGACCATCGGGTTGTTTGACCTTCGGGTTGTTTGGCCTTCGGGTCGTTTATATTAGGCAGCATATTTGTGATACATTACTTGGCGGGCTTCAGCTATTTTGTTGAGCACGTGCATCTTTTGTGATATTTCTTGATTTATTTGTGATATCCAAATGTTTTCGCCATTTCATGATTATTGGGCCTTTGAGCCATTTGAGGATTCGTTATATGGCGATTACATTTTGGAGTTTTGAACTCTTAACCGAGTTCTACATATTGTGATTTGTGGTTTCCATCCTTTGGCCTTTTTGAGATTTGTCATTTCCTATTTAGGAGTTATGGTTGATGGAAGCCCTTATATTGGTTGTTGTAGATGCCGATGATATGAGGCGATTATTTGTGTCTAATTAATTTTGTTGTTGATCTTGCCTGTTTCGAGAAATTTTCATATAATATTTCGGTGATACCATCTCACATGAGTAATTGACATATATATTTGGTGTTGCTTCTTCTCTTTCGAGAAGAAATATAATCGTTTATCCCTAGACTTCATCTATCTTGTGCTAATCAGTTTATTTAAGCTAGACCGACCCGTGTATTTTATATACTCGGGTAAGATCGAGTTGTTTCGGGTTAGTCGCCTGCTGTAGATTACCGCTATGCTGCTTTCGCTATGGATTTTCTTGCTTTCTTTTGGATGCTAGTCATCTATTGTGTAGCCTTTTAGTTATTTTGTGAACTATGATATGTACAAATTTTTCTGACTCGATGTATATACTATGGTCTATGTACCACCACTGGTGTATCACTATGTAGTGTACTATGATGTATCTGTATATATATATTTATATATGTGTGACCGATGTTCTGTGATATGTTGTATTTGTTGTTGTTATATTTTGTTCCGATTGATCCTTTAACCACCGTAGTTTTGTGTTAAAAATTTATTGAGTATGTCGATCCACTTGAGAAAGGTAAAAGAAAAAAATTAGAGCACCCAATCGACGTATTCAATACTTGTTTAAGACAAATCTTACGGATAGTCACTCCTAACTAGCCCTATTCTCTGCATTAACAAACAGTATTACTCCGTAATGTTCTTTGTTAATATGGGTCTCGTGGTAGGGCATCACACTAAAACTGGACTTTACGAAAGCTTTCGATTTGGTGGATTGGGATTTTCTAGTTGATATGTTGCATGCTAGAGGTTTTAGTCACAAGTGGATAGGCTGGATTATGACTTTGCTTAAAATGAGTAACTCTAAGATAATGGTTAACGGTATTTTAAAGAATAAAATTCGATCTAAACAAGGATTAAGGCAGGGTGATCCATTATCACCTCTTATGTTTAACCTAGTTGTAGATGTTTTTGCTATGATAATTAGAAAATCGGCCGATAATGGATCTTTGGGTAGTGTAGGTTGTAACGACCCGAAATTTTGGTCGTTCGATTTTGAACGTTTAATTTATTTTTAAACATTAGATTTGAAATATTAATTGATTTTGGTTGAATTAGTGAAATGGTTTAAAATTTCAAATATAGAAATTAAATGGATTTGGTGAATAGAAAATTTAATATTTGAAATTGGGTAAATATGTGAATCTGGAGTTAAATGTGAATGGAAATGATTTTTAAAGTTGATTAAAACTCTATTTGAATTAGATCGATGATCGTGGACTTTTGAATGGAATTAAAAGTCGATAAATTAAAATTTGAAATTTTATATACTAATAATTTAATAGTGAAATTAAATATTTGGAATAGTATAAATAATTGAATTTGTGATTTAATACAAATCGGAATGGTTTCTAATTTGGATATAAATACTATTTGAATTATATTTGAGTTGGTAAGTTTTTAAAATTTGAATTTCAAGCAATTTCGTCAATTTTGAAAAAATCGCTCAATTTAATCGACGTGTTAAAATAGCTTTCCGGGGAACAATCTAGGAATTCAACGAAACTAGTTCCATTGGATCCATAATAGTGTATTATTATCGGATTTCAAATTTCGTAGCGTTTGGAGTTACCGTTTGGTCGTACGAGATAGAAAAGCGTTGAAATTAATATCGAAAATTTAGTATTTTAATTCGATTCGGAAAGCTATTTTCCACAGACGATCGAATTAGGCCTCGAAACTTGTTCTATTGTGTTCAGAATAGGTGTAAAACATTATAAACACCAGGCGGCACGCTTCGTTTGGAGTTCGTTCGGAAAAGCACGTGAATAGTGAAGAAAATAATAATAGAATAATAGGTATACGCGTATATATATGCGCGTATTCATCCAAACCCTAAAAAAACAGCCAGCACCTCCTTTATCTCTAATGGCCATAATTCAATGCCTTTCTCCTCGATTTTTCTCTCGATCCATCAAAAATTGGGCAAAACTTCCTAAACAAATATTGAAGAAGAGCTCGTCGAGCTCTACAATATGAACAGCTATGATCATTTATCATCATCGATGGATGGAGATATTGGTTCGTGTTCATGCTGTCATTCATGGCATTTTGCTCGTCATTGAGGGGACCAAGCTCGATGGGACTTGGGGTGTGGGTACGTGGCAGTGGAGGCTACAGCATGGAAGTCTTTGATCGAATTTTAGATAAGGAATGGGAGGCGCGACATGGATGAATCGATCGGCGAGTGGGTTCGAGCTTTACCTGGAAGGAATGAGTGTAATCTCGCGATGGAAGAAGATGGAGTTAGTGGCCCTGATTTCCTAATGGCAAGATCTACGGCCAGAATTAATTAGGTTAAAAAAATAAAAGAAGAATTTATTGTATTATAAATTATAAATTCTTATGAATCGTATATCATTCACATACGAGGTCAAAATTGGACGAAATAAGCGGCGATGGAATCATGGCGACGAGCACAACGTTCTGGAACTAATATGGAGACAATTGGGAATAGCTAAAATTTTAGGTTAAATCGAACGTCGTTCGATTTGATTTAAAATTGAAAACTCAAGGTGAGTTAAACTCACTCATTTGGTTAATCGGTATTGTTTATAGCGAACAAAATTTATTTATACTATTTGGATTGTTGGAAAATTGGTGATTGTTAAGATTAATTTAGGATGACGATATAGCATCTTGAAATGCTATTAGATTGGTTGAACCGGATCTAGGTTGATGATATAGCAACTCGAATTGCTATTAAACTATTTATGTTTATTTTTAAAGCTTATTTCACGTATTGAATTACTTATGTGTAAAATTGATAGATGGATTGTGTTTGGAATTACCTTGTTAAATTATAACATAAACTGAATTGAAATGTTACAAACCGAATTCCTGTGGTCCGGATTTTTCGCAAAAATGCTAAAAACCAAGCCCACTGAAGAACGAGTTGGGTATCTGGTATCCTGCAAATAGGCAAAGGTAAATATATCAAAGCTTAATAAATTATCTCACAGCGAATTGACTAAAATATAATAGTAAGTAAATACTCACCCAAATAATAACACTTTCTAAGCAAGTGTCGTAAAGCTGAGAAGTCTCTTTCATCTACCTAACCTGTATAATGTTAAGAGGAGGGGGTCAGAACAAAAGTTCTGGTGAATGGATAAGTTATATACTTCTAGGCTTAATTCTACATATATCGTTTTATTTCCAATTACTCTTATATTAGGTTTATTAGGTTACAATATTCCCACCTCTATTCGTGAACCGTGCCCATCTACTCCATAGTAGATAAAAACCAAATAACTAATATATACATATATGTAGCTATATGCCCAATGATCATATTGGTCCTAGGTACCACCCATGGTACCCACTATATCCTCCTCGAAAAGGGCTCCATCGTCTAACTTTGAGAGCGTTCCGTAACTATATCTGTAAAGGACAGCTTCATAAGGCCTACAATACATATACTCCATCGTTTTGCTTCGCGAGCGTTTCATAGCTACATCTGTAAAAGACAGCTTCGTAAGGCCTACAATATAGATACTCCACTACTTACTATGAAAACGTAAATCGCGTATGCACTAGTCTGTACCAGTGCTCGGACATCCACAATGTACCACCCAGTGCGTACATTGAGAACTACGTAATCTTTTTGTCTACTATCTGAATTCCGTCAAAAAGGTCTACCTTGTACGGAACTCAGTCGAGGATTTTCTATATTTGTAAAGGACCGCTTCGTTAGGCCTACAATACAGATATTCTAGTTGGTCTATCCCTATCTAGTCGTGGCTATGGCCCCATACAACCACCCCTCAACTAATCGAAAGACTTCTAAAGAGTTAAGTGGTCGTGCACTACTACAAACAATCTAACACCCAATTGGCGGTGCCCCTCCATCCAATGTCTTGATAGTGAAAGTATCATTGGACTGTTGGTTTAACACTAGTCTTTCCCGAACTCGCTCTTGGTTTTGATGCTGGCCGATATCTACATGCGACTATCCTTAAACCTACTTGCAAGTACTGGACATACGAATACCCTACTCCGAACAACAAGCCCTTCTGACTGCCTACAAAGGTCCGCTTCGTTAGGCCTACAATGGAAATGCAGTCTAGGCATACTCTCTTGATGGAACACCTACAGACCTGCCTCCGGGGATGCAGCTTCATTAGGCCTACCCAGAGGGCCATCCTAGAGTTTCCTTACATCCCGTTGAAGTCTCGTACTTCCTTCTAGCCTAAAATAACTAAGTTTGACGTGCTTCTCCATTTCTGAAATCCGTAATGAACTATTTCATTAGGCGCTTCATCCTTTGGGCTGCTCCAAATGTATTTCGATTCTTTTATTTGATCCTAAGTCTAATCTTTTAATTTGCGTTTAGTTTGCTTTCTTATTTTGTTGGCTACTTATTTTAGTTTAATTAGCATATTCTTTTCCTTGTCTCACTTCTAACTATTATGAGATAACCATAGGTCTAATAGGGAATGCCGTTAGTATGAGCCACCTTCATTATCTTGCTTATTTAACTTAATATATAAATCCTTAAGTTTCTTAAAATAAGCCTCTTTTATTATTTCTGTTTTATTTGCTTATCAACTTAATACAAGTTGTTTAAATAAGCTTCTATCATCATTCTCTTCTCTCATTGCTTACCAATTTATTATAAGTCTCACGATAAGCTTTTCCATTCTTATTTCATAAATTATAACCTATGTTATAATTCTACTTGTAATTGTTACTTTTTCTTCTTTTATAGTCCGTTATATAATTACAAGCGTTTCTTGTCTGCTCTAGTCAGCCTTCTTTTATTATGATATAAAATTTTCTTTAATTCTCTAATATTACATAATTCACTTATCATAATAATTGCGTAGTTAAATAGCCTACGCAGTAAATGCAGACTTAGGCTCCTTAAAGTTCTTTGCAGCCTCAAATTCTTAAATTAATAATTTTCTTGTTTCAAATCATACTTTACTTTATTGTCCGATATTTTAGGAAGTAATTCTATTTTATTTGGTTAGTTATGCATATTTAATAATGTTTTGGATGATACTTTAAACAATAATCCATAACTGCAAGGTATCTCTTTTACTATTTTGGAGTAGTGTATAATATAGCGGTTTCTCTATTTTACACTAATTCCCTTTTTTATTACTTTTATTCTGGCATTTACATTTATCATTATCTTTTAGATGTTAAGTTATGGAAATGTATCCTATTTTCTAAACCAATCAATGATCTAACAATTACTCCTAAATTAACTTTTTTCCATTTGAATGCAATTTATTACAGTAATTTTGTTCCTCAACTTTATCATTTTACATCTAATTTCCCTCATTTCAGTTTTCTTAATTATATAATCCATATTCGCGTTTAATCTATTCTAATCCATACGCAAAGAAAAAAAAGAGGGGATAGAAGAAAACTGACGCTTGCATAAAAATCCAAAACGTAGAAAAAGATGTAAATAAGGCATAGAAAATAGTGTGTAAATACTGATACTGTAAATAAACTGCAAGTTTTCTTATAGTTCGGCCTAATTTAATTAATATGATTAACTACTGAATAAAATATTCTAAACAGGAATCTAACGATAATATATCTTAAACTTAAAAGATATATAAGTAAATCCACTCATCTGTCATCCTTAGCTTCTCTTGTGCTCCGCTTGGCTCTATAGTCCTTCTGGATCCCCTTCTCCAAAGGTGTATAGTATTTTAATTTAGAATATCTTCTCCCTAGAAATTATTTTCTTTTTAGGGTTCAGCCTTAGGCAAAGAACCCATGGGAGAAAATCTAATTGTGAGAAGATAGCTAGGCCTAGGGTCCTATTTATATTAGAGCTTGGGGATCTCAGACCGTCGGATTCTTGGATTGAACCTGGAGCCACCACGTCACAGGGTCGTTCGGAGCTATAGGATTGAAGAATGTATGGCTCAGATCGTGCAAAACGAGAAAACATGTCACTGCACGTACCTGGTTGAAAATTGGTCCAGGTCGTGCGCGGGTCGATCGGGCGGTCGACCGCATTTAGCCAGCGGTCGACCGTTGCGCCTATTCGATCGACCTACTGGTCGGCCCATATCCATGTTATATTTTTTTTTCGTTCGGTTACTTGATTATGTTTCTTTCTTACCTTCTTCATATTGGTTCGGTTTTAGACAAGTTATAAATGGAAACTGATCAGAAAATTGCCTTGGACGCAATGGTACAAGTTCCGGAGCCATATTCCGATAATTCCAAAATTATTTATTTTCATTACTTATCGTTATACGTTATATTTTAACTATATAAAAATGTGGGGTTTTACATTCTCCCACCCTTAGGAAATTTCATCCCCGAAAATTGACAAGGGTAAAATTTATGTAATCTCTCGCATTAATTACAACCATTTTGTGTACATCCAATTTTTCAACCATCCGTGCTTTTGTGCAAAAGTGATTTTCAAGACAAAGTATATGTGTAACAACCCGCATATTTTTACGATAATATATTTAAATGATTTATTTAAATATATCATCGTTAGTTGAATTCAAAGTCCGAAATATTACTTTTTGTAAACGGTCGAATCCAGACTCGAGACCACTTCCATTGAGTTCAAAACGACGTTTACAACATTTTTGAGTATAAACATCGATATGTTTGGAGTTGAGTAGAATTTTGTTATTTTTCTATTGGCCTTTGGGTTTGGGGTTTCAGCCCACTAACCCAACATAATACCCTAACTCCTCCTCCACCTCCTCTTCATTCATTTTTCATTTCCTAACACTTTCAAGCTAAAGGAAAATGGGGGAAAGAAAGAGAAATCAAAATTCCTAAGCCCTAGTTTACTAGGAAATTCAAATTCAAGTTCTAGAAATCAAAGAGAAGCTTAGGTAAGCATCCTCTTTATCTTCTCCATCTCAATCTCTCTTCAATTTTCAAAAATTCTTAAACCCTAACTGTGGTGACCCTCACTTTAAAACACATAGATTTTTTTTTATATTCAAAAGGAATTCACCACTAAACCCCATTTCTTTTATATTTGAATATTTATACAATTTCCAAATATTTTTCCCAAGACCCTGGATTTACTAATATAATCATATCAGTGCATAAACAAATTAAGACAATTATATATTTGAAGATATATAATTGTTTCCCTTTGCCATTCAGAGCTAACAAGTTTGCAAAGAGAGTTTGAATCAAACAGGAAACCAAATTATCATATGTGTTGACAACATAACCTTTTAATTCTTCTCTAAATTTATATTGTTCTTCTTCCAGAGATAAAGATTTTTTTTTAATACTGCAATGCACAGTGCATTTTTCTTAAGCTTTCTAGACTTTCTGCCTAAATAATTTTATTAACACTGAAATGGTATTTAATTGACCTTAAGGTAGTTATCAAGTACTTGTATGAATTTACTACAAAAATTATACTTGCAAGCATGAATATTGGAACTAATTTCCATTTATCATTTCAGGTTGAACAGTTGAGGTCTTTTTGCATTTTTTTAAGTTTAACATGGTGAAGAGCTACATACTTGGTGTTTTATTGGATATGCTTGGTGTTATTTGAGGGTTGCTTGGTGTTTTCTTTTGTTTTGTCCCGGAAGCACTTACACTTCATTAATTGAAATGAAATGGTTCCAGGCTCCAAGAGTTTGACCCATGGCCATCTAGGCCGGCCATAGTCCCTTTTTTACCACTTGCAAACCCATATCTCTCATATTAACAAACTTCTACAAAGAGCTACTCCTAACTCAGACATGTTTTTGCCTAGTTTAAATTTCCTGGAAATGCATCCTTTTATGTATTCAATCCATTATTCAAAATATAAAAACTTCCAGGTTCATTTCTTTCATAATTTTTATTTAAAATTAAATACACAAATACATGTAGATCTCCAGAATTCATACACATTCCTATATCACTTACCTGCCATGCACAAATTCATTTCACTTGAATATCCCTACTAAAATCTTGAGAGTTCATTTTTAAAATCAACCACCTTATCTCTTTAATTTCCATAAAGTCAAAAATATAAATTCAAGCAATGAAAATCAGAGATCAAATATATATGTACATATCATATGTATATGATATGTCTATCCCCTTATTTCTCCAAATCAGACATCCATAAAAATTGGTAGTTAACCAAACATCATCAATAATCACTCACAACAGGTTTACTTTAGTACATATTTTCAATCCAAATACTTAGAAAGTTTCCTACAAGTAACTTCAATTACAAAATGAATTTTGACTAGTAAATTCATTACAATGCAACTGCAAATTTAAGACTGGTTCCTTTTTATTTATACTAGCAGCTAATTGTCTTCTTCATCCATCAATCCAACTTCAATTCCCTGCAAGCAATTCACTGAGCTGCCCCAATTTTAATGAGACACCCAGATGATTGTATGGGCAACCAAAAGGGTCAGTTTTCACTGGTATGAGCATTTATCAAATTTGTATACATATTCATAACTTTTGGTAATCTTGCAGAGTCTTCCTAGTTTAACAGACTTTTATACTTAGCATGTTTTGGTTAATACCAAGTGATACAAAGACACATTCATTTATTTAAACAACACACAGCAAACAGTTAAAATAAATATATGTACAATTCTTGATTCATTTTCTCCATTTCTAAATAAGTAAACTCAGATTTTGTACTCCCAATTTCACCCAGCAATTAATCAAAGCACAATATTTATCTTGATTAATTTAACATCATGTCTGGATATTTATAATCCAGATTTTTAAACCCCAATCCCCATTTATTTTATGGACTTTAACTCCTTGTCATATGAACACCATGTATGCATTGTGAAGGAAACTCCCAGGTTATTTGATTTATTCCATCACACAAAGGCCTCAGGGTGCAATTGCACCATGCATATACTTGCTCCCACCTGAAGCAAGCAGATCATTGACTAACTCCAAATGACCAGTTTAATTCTCTTTGATAAATCCCCCTTCTAGTTCCAGCTTATTTTATTAAGCTTCTACTTATGAATTTAATAATAAAACTCACAGTTCATTCATGTTTCATAAAGGCTTATCTTCCTTAACACTTTCTAGTTCAACCCCATGTTCCCCATTTATGTTCCTTATTACAGAAAATACCCCCAGTTTGCCTATAGTTTTTTTTTCTAAGAATATTTTAAACATCATGATCCTACTATCTTTCTTCCATATTATTGTGAATGTATGGATAAAGGTATGAATAAAGAAATCCCCCTAAAACCCAGAAATCCTCCTTTGACTTGTGTCTTGAGTATTTTAGTTTAATGCTTCATTATCCAAGAAATAAACATAAGCAAGAATACTGTCTTGCTGCCTATTTCCTAAATGATTTAGATCCATACTTCATAAAAAAATAGAACAAAAATACTCGAATCATTTTTAACTAAAAAATATACAGATTTGAACTCCAAACAAGTATGCACACACACAAACATTCATCTTTCCCATAACAAATCATTTCAGAGACTTCAAATAACTTATAACATTTTAGGCTGCCTACAAGAGGACTTAATGCCATTGCATACAAAGGATAAATACTCACCCTGTGTTCTCCTTTTACTGACTTAATCCCCTGAACATCAAATCCCCCAAAGTCTCAAGCTAGTGTTTCTCCTAGTTTATTTTATTTTTGTTTTGATCCCGAGAGAATGATGGATATGGTTATGTGCAGATATTTATAAAACCATTCTAGGGTTTAAGAAATATGGGTAATTTCCTTGATACCCTTAGATACTCATGCACAATTCATTTCTCTGTGTGGTCCTTAATTGGAAATGTACATTGTTGGTTACCTTAATTAGTTATTTCGGGAATCAAGCATTTTTAAACACTCCATACTATTTTCATGACTCTATTTTACTCATGCCATAAGCATGTGACCCTTGGTTTATTATTATTTTTATAAGTTTAAATAATCTGAAAATCCCCTTTGTATTTTCTACCTATCTATCATTTCCATTCAATCATGCATACTATCATACCTAATCATGTAATGTAAAATCATTCACCCCATGTTAATTGCTTTAAATAAATATAAGATATGGAAATTTTTATTTGATCCTGTATGTATATATATATCTCTGCCTTTTTGTCAAAACAGTAACTCCTCCTATATCTTTATAAAAAAAATCACATATATTATGCTAATTATTTCTAGCACCAATATAAGACATTTAAACCTTTTTATTAAACTTCATTTTATTCTATCTTTAAATAAAACAGAAAACACCCCATATATTAAATGTATGTATTTATATAATTCTTTGGACATTGAACTATATTTATTTTGAGTTCCAATTTTCTTTTAATCACCTTAACTCCTTGCATTTTATCAAACAAAAGCTCCCATGCAATTTTATTTATTGCCAAATTTTCTTTTCCGTTTTAATGCAATATATATATATATATTATAATTTCAGAATTTCTTAATATAAATGTATTTTTCATTTTACTTTTATTTAATTTTAGGGTCATTACATACCCTCCCCCTTAAAGGAATTATGTCCCCATAATTTCTTTGTAATTCTTCAAATAAAAGCACTAATCCATAGTCTGGTTTAGTTCCACAACCCCATACTCACATTTTTATAAAAGTAAGCAATATATAAAATTAATTAGAAAACCTTCATAAAGCTATTTAAACATACCTCTCCATCAGAAAACAAATTGGGGTATTTAGCCCTCATTTTGTCTTCAACCTCCCATGTACAATCATTGGGATCCAAGCTCCATTGAATTTTTACCAGTTTAATCACCTTGTTTCTCAGCCTCTTTTCTTCCTTAGCAACAATCCCCATTGGCTCATTTGCATAGACCAAGTTCTTATCAATTTGAATTTGAGTAGGCGATTCTAAAATTGCTCCTTCATCATGTATCCAGTTTCTCAATTGAGAAACGTGAAACACTGGATGTACACCACTCAATTCTTCTGGTAACTTAAGCTTATAAGCCATGGTACCAATTCTCTATATGACTTCATATGGTCCTACAAATCTTGGTGAGAGCTTACCAGATTTCCCAAACCTGAACACCTTCTTCATTGGTGATACCTTCAGAAAAACATACTCTCCTACTTCAAACTCCATTGGCTTCCTCTTTCTATCTTCATAAGATTTTTGTCTTGATTGTGCTGTCTTCATCCTATGCCTAACTAACTCAATCATGTTGGAAGTTTCTTTAACATGATCTGGCCCCAATATTACACCCTCTCCCACATCCAACCAACAGGAAGGAGACATGCAGGGTCTCCCATACAAGGCTTCAAAGGGAGCCATTCCTATTGTTGACTGATAGCTATTGTTGTAAGTGAATTCTGCTAAGTGGATATGATCCTCCCAATTACCCCCAAAATCAAGTACACATGCTCTAAGTAAATCTTCCAATATTTTATTCACTATCTCTGTTTGCCCATCACTTTGAGGATGGTAGGCAGTGCTTAAACAAAGTTGAGTTCCCATTGCTTCCTGGAAACTTTCCCAAAATCTTGAGGTGAACAAAGTGTCTCTATCACTTACAATGGTCTTTATTATGCCATGCAATCTTACCACCTCCTTAATAAATAATTGTGCAAGCCTATGTGCATTTCTGTCTGACCTGACAGGGACAAAGTGAGCAGACTTGGTGAGTCTATCAACAATTACCCATATACTGTCATTACCTTTCTTAGTCCTAGGCAAACCATCCACAAAATCCATGGAAATACTTTCCCATTTCCACTGAGGTACCTCCAAAGGTTGCAACAGGCCAGAGGGCTTTTGATAGTCTGCCTTGACTTGCTGGCAGGTTAAACACTTTGCCACATATTTTGCCACTGCTTGTTTCATTCCTGGCCACCAGTAGCTCCTTTTCAAATCATGATACATTTTGGTACCACCAGGGTGTATGGTGTACTTGGTCTTGTGATACTCATTCATGATTTCTTCCTTTAATTCTGCAAAGTCTGGTACACAAAGCTTTTCATTTTTCCTCAAATATCCCTTGGGATCTATTTTAAAATTATCCATCTCAATGTTATTCAATAACATTTCTTTCTTCTCCTTTAAATTTTGATCTTGATCTTGCATGCCACCAATTTTCTCCACCAGGTTAGATTTCACTGTGATTAATCCCAGTGTACCATACTCCACCATATCACCATGCTCTTTAAAATTTTCTCCATCCCTGCTATAAATATCTGCCTCCCCAAGCACTACAAGGTTTTTAAATTCATCAATCATCAAACTTGCTAATCTAATATGATTTCTACTCAAAGCATCTGCCACCCTATTAGCTTTTCCAGGTGTGTACAAAATATCTAAATCATATGCAGCTAGAAACTCCAACCACCTTGCTTGCCTCATATTTAAATCTTTTTGAGAAAATAAATACTTCAATGCTTGATGATCTTTGTACAATTCAAATTTTGCCCCAAGCAAATAATGCCTCCATAGTTTTAATGCAAACACTATTGCAGCTAGTTCTAAATCATGAGTTGCATATTTGGTCTCATTGGGTTTAAGCTGTCTTGATGCATATGCCACCACCTTGCCATGTTGCATGAGCACTGCACCTAACCCAGATCCACTAGCATCAGTGTATACAACCATTCCTTCATTTACCTCTGGGATTTGCAAGACATGAGCCTCTACCAATGCTTGCTTCAACTTTTCAAAGGCTTGATCACACTGTTCAGTCCACACATATGGTTGGTTCTTCTTTGTTAGCTTGGTCATTGGTGCGGCTATTCTTGAAAAATCCTTGATGAACCTCCTATAATACCCTACCAAACCTAAGAATGATCTCACTTCAGTAACTGTTTTGGGTCTACTCCATGATTGAACTGCCATGACCTTGCTTGGATCCACACTCACTCCTTGTTGTGACACTATGTGTCCTAAGAATTTCACTTCATGTTGCCAAAATATACACTTGAATACTTGGCTTTTAATTCATGTTCTCTAAGTCTGGATAATACTAAATGTAGATGCATAGCATGATCATTTTCTGACTTTGAATAAATTAATATGTCATCTATAAATACCAAGACAAATTTATCCAAAAAGTCTCTAAAAATTCTATTCATCAAATCTACGAAATAGGAGGGAGCATTGGTTAAACCAAATGGCATTACTAGAAATTCATAAAGGCCATATCTTGTGTTAAAGGCGGTGTACTCAATGCTTTCCTCTGCAACCTTCATTTGGTGAAATCCAGAGGCTAAGTCTAGCCTTGAAAATATTTTAGCTCCATGTAGTTGATCAAATAGATCATCTATTCTAGGCAGTGGATACTTATTTTTGATAGTCACCTTATTTAAATCCCTATAGTCCACACACATCCTCATTGTTCCATCATGTTTCTTGACAAAGAGCACTGAGGAACCCCAACTAGAACTGCTTGATCTTATGAACCCCTTCTCTTCTAACTCTTCTAGTTGGTGTTTTAATTCTACTAACTCTTTTGGACCCATTCTATAAGGCTTCTTAATGATTGGGCTAGTTCCTGGCATTAATTTTATTTTGAATTCAACTGGTCTGTTTTGAGGAATTCCCCTCACTTCTCCAAACACATCTATATATTCATTGACTACTGGAATTTCCTCTATTCTCAATTCCTTTTGGACTTCATTAATACTCCAGATTTTATTAAAACATGTATTCTTTGCTATTTCACTTAAGATGGTAATTCTTTTGCCTTCATTTGTCTCCAAAGAAATAGTAAGATTTTCTAAATTTAAAATTGCTTTATTTTTCATTAAACAATCCACCCCCAAAATTACCCCAATACCAGGATAGTTTAAGGTATATAGATCTGAATTAAATTCATAACCCCCTATAATTAATTTCAGACCCATACACTTCATCCCTAACATACAATGACTCCCTATGGGACTGTGTACAATTAAGGGCTGATCAATAGAAACACATGCAAGTGCTAATTTCTTTGTAATTTCCAGAGATATTAGTGAATGTGAGGCACCAGTGTCATATATTACTGATATTGGTTGGGTATGAATAAAAATTATACCTTCAAGTTGCCCAACATTTCCAGTGTTGTTGGCTGCCAAAGCTCCTATCCTTGCTGTTCTTTTATTAGTCTCTGGGCAATCCTTCTTTAGATGACTCACTTTTCCACAATTATAACAGCCTCCTCTAGGTATTTTAGGGTCAGGGCATTGGTTACTATAATGTCCATCTTTTCTACAATTAAAACAATGAGTGAGTTTCTTGCTTTCAGGTGCTACTGCTCCTTCCCCCTTCTTAACTCCTTTGTTTGCCTTGTTCTTGTCATAAGGTTGTACTTTGTTCTGTCCTCCCTTCTTCTTGTTGAACTTCATGTTCCTGAATTTCTCTCTGGTGGCATCATGTTTGTAACGACCCGTAAATTTCAACTGTTTTAATAACGTAATTAGTTGAAATTTTGTGAAATTTTAAACGATAAAATTTTGAAATAAAAATTTAATATTTGGAATACGTCTAATTAAACATAGCAACTGGTAAATTTTCGTCCGAAAATATGAAAGTTTATTTCGCGCGTAAATTCACTTTAATTTAATCAGTTAAAAAGCAATGAAAATAAAATGTTTCTGAAACCTAAATATTTTTACATAGAAAAATTCTAAACCATCTTCTGAGCAAGATGTCAGTTTGTCGTTTGTCCAAATTCGAACATCTTTGGCTCCGTCGATCTTATTTTTCAGTGTTTTTCTTGCATTTTCCGTATTAGAAAATTCGAATTTTTATAACTCAATCATACCACTGATATCTTTATACCGTTTTGATCGTCTCGACGAGCTGATCTCAACGGTATATTCACTTCTGTATTTCGGTGTCCGGTTCGCGGCGAAATCGTGAAACTGTTAACCGTATCGGTTACTAAATTTCAACCATTTGATCCATCCATTCAAATTTCCAACGGTCAAAGTAAAGCTGTCATTGCCTTTAATATGGCCTAATTCCTAGTGCCCTGACTTTTACTATTTCCTGTTTCCAATGAAATTGGTGTAGATCCAATTTCCCGGTTCATCTCCCCTACTTCCGTTACTTTTGATTTTGAATAGTTAATAAGATTTGTTGGGAACGCACATATATTTTTCTCATGTAACCTATGTAACATTCCCCCTTTTGACCGCCTCCAGTCGGTGATTAAACCAACTAGAAACGTTCAAAAAGACGAATTGTTATTTAGTTTATAAGGTTTAAACAGAATCAGCCACAGAAACACAGAATAGTAACAATGAATTTAAAACAAATGAATCTTTATTTCATTACTATAAATCTTTTTATATACATCAGAGTTTTATACAATTTAATACTGATACAGCGGAATATCTTAAAATACAATTTTCTCGAAATAAATGATTCTTTACTCTATCTCTAACTTCACTGCTCGAAAATCTTCAAGCTGTAAAAATACTCGGTCTGACCCGAGTATTATATTCAAAAGAAAATAATACACAGGTCAGTCTAATTCAAACCAGTTTATGAGTGCATATAAGCAGTAATAATTTAAATAGACGACAGTCACAATAATTCCCATCTATCCAATTCTTTTAACAAAGAAATCGGATAACGAAAATATAACACTAAACAATGTTAACAATAAATCAGCAGATTTAAATCATCAACAGAGATAAATAAACAATTTATCGATCGACTTAATCAATTTAAGACAATTGAGATTGTCACTTTAAAATCACCGAAAATTTGATTGGCTGCCGTACACGCACGCGTGTACGGCCTCGCCAATACGGCCTAAAAATCAATGCATCCGACGCAAAGAAACATCAATTCAAACTGTCGATTTCTTGGTGGCTGCAGTGCACGCACGCGTGCACTGCCTCGCCACCACAGCATATAAAATCATCACAACAGTGAATACTAACAGCAATCAAAACTGCTGAGGTAAAATATTTACAAAATGCAGAGGTCAAGTCATTGTTACCAAGACTCAACACAACTGCGAAGCCAAATTAGAGATATCAGCAAAACCAAAAGAATGTCCAAGTGCACAAGGGCAATGACCCACACGTATGCATGAACAGCAGAAGCAATTGAAGTGCAACAGTGGAACAACAAGGCACAAAGGCTACAAGTATGAATTAAACAAAGCAAGGCTACAGAGCTCGAGCTTATGCCAAGTCAACATCAATTATCAGTTTTGAACTAGGATAACTGTAGTGTAAATTAAGGTATGCCGAAGTCACCAGTAACAACTACATGAGACTGGACAGCGCAACTCAAGTAGAAATCATATATGAACATAAACCAGTAGCTGATGTACATGTATCACAATCAATAACCAGGTGCAGTGCCAAAGTAAGAAAAAAATATATTTTTCTTTCAAAACTGAATATTTGAATTCAAACAACTGCAGTTCAAAGTCTCGCCTGCAGTTCATTCGAACCATTGTAGTTCGAATTTAAACGACCCAAAAACAAAATCAGTGCCAAACCCCAATTATTTTCATAAAATCAACATAATCAATACTGCAGCCACCACAAGGAATCAAGGGTAAAACTGCAACGGAAATGCAGCCACCACTTGATCGCAAGGGCGAAACTACACAAAAGAAAGCGGAAACAACTGCATAATAAAACTGCAGTTGAAACAAGCGAATAACCAGGAAAATAAACAGTCAAACAACAACCACTCAAGTGTCAAGTTCAACTGGATGGCACGACCTGGTCAAACTACACAAAAGATCCACAAAAAAAACCCACAGACAAGCACAAGGTCAAACCCAGAAAAAAAATCGGGTTCAACACATCTGCAACTTCAAATGAGATAGTCAAGACATATAATCAAGTCTCGACCCAAAATCAGTGACTCAGTGCAAATGCAACAATAGAGCACAACACACCAAGTAAGTAATAGCAAGTAACAGGGCCAGCCCAACAAAATACAAACATGAAGTGAATGCAACTCCAGGTGAACAACTAAGGGCGAGCACTGATATATGCAAACAAAAGTATGGTGAAACCCAAAAACTAATCAAGGCCAACTACAAACAATGACCAAATTAAATGAATACAGTGAAGACAAACCTATCAAGCTTAATGAAACAGGCATCCCAAATACAAGTTGCCAACATACAACAATCGAATGTACAAACTGAAACTCCAGAAGGATCAGGTAGTACAAAGAATGACCAAATGCCAAAGACTCAGTGATACTCAAAGAGCATCAAAATGCAAACCATGATTAAGCTATGCAAACTCAAGCTTACAGAGGTATAAACGACCAAATGGCAAACAAAGTATGCATGTGAAGTATACCAAATACAACAGGGCCAAAAAATGCAGACATGAGGTGAATGCAACCACAGGGTGCAGTGGAGATTACAAATGTATGTATCAGTACAGAGGCAAATGCTACCATGACTCGAGTGCATGCTACAGCAACAAAGAGCAAGGCTAGGGCACAGTGCTATCAGACTGAAAACATATCGCAGTAACAACATGAACGCAACTACATACAACTTCAATGCAAACAAATCAAAGAAGTCGAACAAATCAGGACCAAGGTCAATGAAGTTCCAAGTCAAGGCCGAAGCAAGTCATAATTCATGAAATCAGAGAGTGGAGTCAAAAATCATCAAAAACATATGCATGAATCAGTCAAAATCGCAAGTTCATTTTATATGAATTTAATTAAATTCGAGAAAAACGAAGAACTTGAGTGAATTAAAAACCACCAGCGATGAAACCAAATCAAACGTAAAACCAAGTGCTAAGCTGTACTAGATGTGAGTGATAATTAGAATCACTCACTTTTCGTTGATTGCAGATTGAAGGAGCCGAAGTCCAGAATCGCCAGAGTCGTCACGAAGGAAGACGAAGCTCCAATTCGCCAGAACGAGCAAGTGTTGAAGGAGATCGAGGAGTTGAATCGCCGAAGCCCTAGTTTTTTTCTCTCGTCGCCATTTTTTTTCTTTCTTTTTTTTTTCTTTCGCTGAATAATGAAGAGAGAGGGGGAAAGGTTTCGTGAGTTTTACAGAGGAAAGGGGGAGAACGTGGTTTTGCAGAAGAGAACATGGTATAGGTATGGGCTGGTATTGGTTTTTGGTAATTATTTTCTTTAATTTGTTTTGTTTAATTTTGTTGTTAAAATCTAAACTATGTATATATATTCATTTCGTATTTATAAAATTTGATAAAAGAATTTTAATCAATTACAATTTCCAAATTCAAACAGAAATTAACGATCGATATTAAATCGTTAATTTACGAAGATTTTATCGCTATAGAAATTCCAATAACAAACAGAAATTTGACTGTCCACATAGGTCGTTTATCGATGATAAAAATTTGGGTAAAAATCCAGGTTGTTACAGAAATTCAATTTTGAATTCGATTTAATTTTATACGCGTTTATACGCCGTGTATTCACAAAATAATTCCGATAAATACGAAAACTGAAATCCGATAATAATTCAATATTACGGACCCAATGAAACTCGTTTCGTCAAATTCCGAGACTGTGCCTCGGAAGGCTACTTTTAAATTCAACTTAAACGATAATATTTCAAAACTGAACAAATCGTTTTCAAATCAATTCTGAAGCTTCTATTATCTTCAGTATTATCTATATGAATTTTCTAAGCCTTCAAATAATTTTTAACCGGCTTAAAATTGAAGATTCAAATTTTATTCAACTTCAATAGATTAAATTCCAAAATTTAATCGCTAATCATTTTGATAATTTGAAATTCAAGTCAAATCATCATTCAAATATTTAAAATTAATTAAATATTCTCAAATTAAATTGTTCAAAATTCAGGGTCGTTACAAACTCCCCTCCTTAAAAACTTTTCGTCCACGAAAAGGAAAGGTTGTTAAAATTTCATCGATATTTATACTCTAGAAAAAAATTTCTAAGCCTAAAACTTATTACAAATAAATGAATATAGGATTCATTCCATTTGTTTAATCTCTCTAGTTCTGTTTAACTTCTCTTTTGTTCATTGATTTTCAAAAATCAAAACCCAAAAGTCTTTTACCAAATTTCTCAATTTATAACTCAGATTCAAACTCAAAATTCTTCACGTTAGAGATTTATATAACATATCTCTTCCAAAGCTGTGGACTTTCAAAACATTACAAAGATCCTCTTCCTTAGTTCATTAAGTAGGAATTTTTGTAATTTTAATTTCAAATCATTGATTTGCTATGTACAGTTTGAAAATACTTGCTAACTCGAAATTTAACAAGTCCATCTTCGTTCTCACAGACATTAGACATACGCTGGCCAGGCGCAGGTCTAAAAATCTCCAAGTACTAAACATACTTGCTTCAATTCCCAGTGAAAATACTTTTAAAAAAAATTCTTTTAAAAATGGATATGGAAAGCACGTTCCCCCATGGATTACAGTTCCACCTGGCGGTTACGCTAATATCCCAGTAGAGTCGCTTGTGGCTGTAGATTTCTCATCTCTTAAATTTCGCCATGGTTGTCGCCATAGATTGCAGTACACACGGCGGTTACGCTACTATCCCAGTAGAATCGCTCGTGTCTGTAGGCATCACGCCCCTCAAATTTTGCCTGGCATTAGATTGCAGTTTACCCGGCGGTTACGCCACTATCCCAGTGGAATCGCTTGTAACTGTGGGCATCTCGCCCCTCAAATTACGCTAATCATCAATCAAATCTAATCTCATCGCGATGAACTATCGCGAAGGATTTCCGATTCAAATAGTCACTCTGACTAAAATTCTACGTAGCTACGAATTTCAAATGGATACTCTTCACGAGTTCCAATACCTTCTCCAATAATAAATGGAAGGTACTTTTCCATATCCTCAGTTTGGAAAACATAATATCATATATATGTAGTACTACATTTCACATTTCGTACATATCATATCCATGTAAGCTTACATAAGATTTCCATAACAATGTGTTTCCAAACTAACGGTTTCAAATTTACCGCATTCATATATATAAGTTCTAAAAACTTACATATCCATATTCATAACAAAATAGAGGATTTCAAAATTTTCCTCTAAGTCGATTTAGAATTTTAAGGTTATCTCAAACCTAATTCATATTCATAATTCCATTCATTATCGACTTTCACATTCAATTTGGATTTCACGCTTACATCGTCAATTCTCAACACAGAATTGATGTCTATCGATATATAACCTCTGAGCTCGTACGTCTCAGAGAAGGGTGTTAAGCTAAGAGAATAAATTCTCCGCCACCAACAGATATATATTTAATAGAGATCAATTGCTATGTCATCAATTCACAATGTTAGACATGCAATCCAAATCATCATCTGAAATTCAAAGCTCAACTTATATTGTCTTTGATGTCGAAGTTAAACTCAATTTTAACTCAACGATTCAATCTTTTTGAAAAAATTCAAATTGAACTAATTGTTCAATTTCTCATTTAACTTTTCAACTTCGACTTCAAAATGAATTTCAAATCATTTATTCCTTACGGAATATATTCACAACATTTCATATTTGGAAAAACATTTCCATACTTATTTAAAAATAAGTAATTCACAAATCCATTTTATTTTCAACATCTGAAAATATTCGATATACTTAAATCAAAATTAAGTATATATTTCATCTTTAAGGAAATCATTCTTTTTCACATTTTTATTTGAGTTAAAACGAATGTTACGTAAAACATCGTTACGACAACTCAAAATCACTAGTATAGGGATTCGAAATTTAGATAGATGTATAAATCCCAATACTATACAAAACATTTCCTTTCGGAAATCATTTACTATAACAACAGTGTTATAGTCCACCATTTCCTTTTATTCGAAAACGTCTATTTCAACAATGAATGTTGAAATCTATGGTTTCGATATTCAATGCCTTTGAAAACATCTTTTTAAAACAATTACTTCGTTTTAAAATATCACTTTCCCAAACATGTCCTTTTTATTCAATAATATATTCACTGTCCAAAATCGTGAATATACTTCTTTTAACAAACTATAAAGATTTACTTATCAAAATAAGTCAGTTTCGAATTTATAAACAACGTTTATAAATTCTATTCCTATTTATAAAGACTTCAATTTATAAAAATTGCTTTATTAACCAATTCCTTCACAACTCAGTTTTATACCAGAAATTTGATTTATAAGTAAATTACTTATAAATTCCTTTTATCTCGCAACTTCGATTCATTTTATAACTTCACATTATAAAACTTTTAATTCTGAAATTTTTCATCCACTTATGAAATCCATTAAATATTTCACTTTTAACACTTATACAATTCCAATATTTTATTAACACTTTTCAAATCTTCAATTTAAGCCGTTTATAATAATTCAAAATTTTAAATTTATACTGTTATATAAATTTATCAGTTTTCCTATTTCCAAGACAATCTACTAGTTCTTTAATAAATCATTCATCGACTTGGTTTTCAATCTAACCGCATTTGATTTATTCACATTGGATTTTACTAACATTCATTCATATTCAATTAGTTCATATTCACTAATTTATATTCAAGTTAGTTTGCTTCAATTCAAATCAATTCTATTTTGATTTACTTATCTTTCAATTTGAATTCAATTTACATAGCTTCCAAATTCCATAAATTCAATTTCATTAATACTTAATGAATTTCCATACGATCAACTGGCAAAACCAATGCACATTCAACTTAACCAAATTTATTTACTTTGCTTACATTCAATTTGGTTCAACACACTTAATTTCAATTGGTTTATATTCCAATTCTGATTGAATTCTTTATACTCACCATATTCACTAATTCACTTTTACAATTAAAGTTGAATTTCCTTTCTATAACTCAAATTCATTCTTCACTTTATCAATTCATTTTGATATCAAATTCAATTTGATTCAATATTACTTAAGCCATGTTTCATTTTATCTTCACTTGACTTATTTTCACTATACAGCTTAAGTTCACCTCTAAGTTATTTGAAATTCTATTTTATTTAACTTAACTTAGATTTCATTTCAAAAATCATTTTATTTAACTTTTACTAAAGTTAAATTCATACCACTGTCCAAAATTCAGATTTTGTTTTACTTAACAAAACTGTTTAACCTGGTTTTACTTAAACTTTCTCATTTTATAAGTTAAACAACTTATTAATTTAAACTTCCCAATTCATATCATATAATCACTTATCTTTCAAGTTTGACTTTCCATCTCAATAATTTATCAAATCAAGTTCAATTTATTTAACTTCCTTTGGTTAAATTCCAAATCCATATATTTATTAATACTAATTCAATTCGATTTAACTTTTCTTAAGTTAAAAATCTTTATTTTCATATTCAACCTTCACTTTACTTATATAAGATCTATTCCAAATTCATTTATCTTATATTTTCTAAAACAATTTTATACTTCTTTGGATTTGAAAAACGTTTCCTTTTAAAGTGTTTCTAGTAACTATTCATATTAAACATCATAAACTAAGCTTTGTGTAAACCAAAGCTCTGATACCACTCTGTAACATTCCCCCTTTTGACCGCCTCCAGTCGGTGATTAAACCAACTAGAAACGTTCAAAAAGACGAATTGTTATTTAGTTTATAAGGTTTAAACAGAATCAGCCACAGAAACACAGAATAGTAACAATGAATTTAAAACAAATGAATCTTTATTTCATTACTATAAATCTTTTTATATACATCAGAGTTTTATACAATTTAATACTGATACAGCGGAATATCTTAAAATACAATTTTCTCGAAATAAATGATTCTTTACTCTATCTCTAACTTCACTGCTCGAAAATCTTCAAGCTGTAAAAATACTCGGTCTGACCCGAGTATTATATTCAAAAGAAAATAATACACAGGTCAGTCTAATTCAAACCAGTTTATGAGTGCATATAAGCAGTAATAATTTAAATAGACGACAGTCACAATAATTCCCGTCTATCCAATTCTTTTAACAAAGAAATCGGATAACGAAAATATAACACTAAACAGTGTTAACAATAAATCAGCAGATTTAAATCATCAACAGAGATAAATAAACAATTTATCGATCGACTAAATCAATTTAAGACAATTGAGATTGTCACTTTAAAATCACCGAAGATTTGATTGGCTGCCGTACACGCACGCGTGTACGGCCTCGCCAATACGGCCTAAAAATCAATGCATCCGACGCAAAGAAACATCAATTCAAACTATCGATTTCTTGGTGGCTGCAGTGCACGCACGCGTGCACTGCCTCGCCACCACAGCATATAAAATCATCACAACAGTGAATACTAACAGCAATCAAAACTGCTGAGGTAAAATATTTACAAAACGCAGAGGTCAAGTCATTGTTACCAAGACTCAACACAACTGCGAAGCCAAATTAAAGATATCAGCAAAACCAAAAGAATGTCCAAGTGCACAAGGGCAATGACCCACACGTATGCATGAACATCAGAAGCAATTGAAGTGCAACAGTGGAACAACAAGGCACAAAGGCTACAAGTATGAATTGAACAAAGCAAGGCTACAGAGCTCGAGCTTATGCCAAGTCAACATCAATTATCAGTTTTGAACTAGGATAACTGTAGTGTAAACTAAGGTATGCCGAAGTCACCAGTAACAACTACATGAGACTGGACAGCGCAACTCAAGTAGAAATCATATATGAACATAAACCAGTAGCTGATGTACATGTATCACAATCAATAACCAGGTGCAGTGCCAAAGTAAGAAAAAAAAATATTTTTCTTTCAAAACTGAATATTTGAATTCAAACAACTGCAGTTCAAAGTCTCGCCTGCAGTTCATTCGAACCATTGTAGTTCGAATTTAAACGACCCAAAAACAAAATCAGTGCCAAACCCCATTTATTTTCATAAAATCAACATAATCAATACTGCAGCCACCACAAGGAATCAAGGGTAAAACTGCAACGGAAATGCAGCCACCACTTGATCGCAAGGGCGAAACTACACAAAAGAAAGCGGAAACAACTGCATAATAAAACTGCAGTTGAAACAAGCGAATAACCAGGAAAATAAACAGTCAAACAACGACCACTCAAGTGTCAAGTTCAACTGGATGGCACGACCTGGTCAAACTACACAAAAGATCCACAAAAAAAAACCCACAGACAAGCACAAGGTCAAACCCAGAAAAAAAATCGGGTTCAACACATCTGCAACTTCAAATGAGATAGTCAAGACATATAATCAAGTCTCGACCCAAAATCAGTGACTCAGTGCAAATGCAACAATAGAGCACAACACACCAAGTAAGTAATAGCAAGTAACAGGGCCAGCCCAACAAAATACAAACATGAAGTGAATGCAACTCCAGGTGAACAACTAAGGGCGAGCACTGATATATGCAAACAAAAGTATGGTGAAACCCAAAAACTAATCAAGGCCAACTACAAACAATGACCAAATTAAATGAATACAGTGAAGACAAACCTATCAAGCTTAATGAAACAGGCATCCCAAATACAAGTTGCCAACATACAACAATCGAATGTACAAACTGAAACTCCAGAAGGATCAGGTAGTACAAAGAATGACCAAATGCCAAAGACTCAGTGATACTCAAAGAGCATCAAAATGCAAACCATGATTAAGCTATGCAAACTCAAGCTTACAGAGGTATAAACGACCAAATGGCAAACAAAGTATGCATGTGAAGTATACCAAATACAACAGGGCCAAAAAATGCAGACATGAGGTGAATGCAACCACAGGGTGCAGTGGAGATTACAAATGTATGTATCAGTACAGAGGCAAATGCTACCATGACTCGAGTGCATGCTACAGCAACAAAGAGCAAGGCTAGGGCACAGTGCTATCAGACTGAAAACATATCGCAGTAACAACATGAACGCAACTACATACAACTTCAATGCAAACAAATCAAAGAAGTCGAACAAATAAGGACCAAGGTCAATGAAGTTCCAAGTCAAGGCCGAAGCAAGTCATAATTCATGAAATCAGAGAGTGGAGTCAAAAATCATCAAAAACATATGCATGAATCAGTCAAAATCGCAAGTTCATTTTATATGAATTTAATTAAATTCGAGAAAAACGAAGAACTTGAGTGAATTAAAAACCACCAGCGATGAAACCAAATCAAACGTAAAACCAAGTGCTAAGCTGTACTAGATGTGAGTGATAATTAGAATCACTCACTTTTCGTTGATTGCAGATTGAAGGAGCCGAAGTCCAGAATCGCCAGAGTCGTCACGAAGGAAGACGAAGCTCCAATTCGCCAGAACGAGCAAGTGTTGAAGGAGATCGAGGAGTTGAATTGTAATACCCCAAGATTTTGAGGAAAATTCTTTTAAATAAATGATTAAAATTCTGGGGGAAAATCAGAATTATTATATAGGTGGGATTTTCAGTGGTGCAAGGTTGTGTGCATGTGTGCACGTGCACACTAGTTATGGCACTAAGAGAAAATCCAGAATTCCTGAATAATAAAACAAGGAAGGAAAACATTTAGATAAAATGTTTAAAATAAAGGAAATATAGGCCTAGGCATGAATATTAAAATTCCTGAGGATGTGTGTATATATATATATATATTTATATATACATGCATATATATTACTTGTCTGAAAATTAAGACAGAAGAGAACATTGATTTATAATGAATAAGTGGAATTTTATTTGAATAATAGGTGTGTAGAAATGCACATAAGTATGCACATGTTTTCTGCAAATAAAAGGTTAAAGTTAAATTAACACCCATAGTTGTATAAATGTATATATATATATATATCCAGATATTATTTGAGCAGAAAATTAATAAAGGAATCACTAAAATAGTAAGAACCAAAGTGCAAGAAAGCAAATGTACATAGGCAGAAAATAGAAAGTCACACCATTATCATGTTTGAGGTAAGTATAATAAAAATACTTAAAGTAATCACTTTCTGAAAAGAAAAGAAAATGGGCACAATTTAGCCTTGTTTTAAAATATTGGCCGGGACATTAAGGGTTAGGAGGGAGGGAATATGCAATGCCAAATGCATGATTCTGGTCTGGGCTAAAATAGGGATTTTGCATCACCCAAAACCCTAGATAGAACCCTTATTTAAACCAAGAGCCTAACCAGAAAACTGCTCTCTCACTAATTAATTAACCTAAGGAAGAAGAGGAAGATAAGGCTAAAGATTTGAGGGGTTTCTGGATTAAGCTTGTGTAAGCATTTAGGTGAGTATCCTCACTCATACACATGGCATTAAGACCTGGGATTAGGCAGCCAAGCTTTTATATGCTATATTTTGCATGTTTTGATTTACAAACTATGTTGGCTACTGATGGTTTCATGAATGCTTGATGAGATATGATCTGCTATGCTGGATGTATAACTTTGTTGTTCTATTTTCATCTCTGTATGTTATACCAAAACCTTAAAGAACATATAATAGAGTATTTGTAACTAGTCTGAATCATGGCTTAAGACAAAGAATGAAAAAAAGAAAACTATGAGCTGCATATACATTGGTATGGTGCTGAGGCTTGAGATAATTGGTTAAGGGTGCAATGGAGTCTTTCTCTATAAGTGCTGAGCCCTAAACCAAACAGAAATTTACAAGCCTAAAAACTGTGTTTAAACAAGATTAAAAATCTGGCTAAACATAGTTGCTTGCAAAATCAAAATAAACCCAATAGAGCCATGCATTTATTCTCAGTTGCAAACATTCTGGTATATGCTTGAATAGGGTGTTTATATGCTAAATAATGTGAGATGGAATGTCTGGGGTGTTATACCTCCAGAAAGTAACCTTTAACTTGCTTGCAATATTATGTCTGCAAGGTAACTAGTATGCTTCATGTGTACAGGTGGTTTGTACACCTAGCTATCATTGATAGAATGAACATAAATACACTTAGTAATATAACTAAGGATTTTGTGCCAAGAAGGCTGCTGGAATGCTTGTCCTATTTGAAGTAGACAAGTTGGCACATGGCTTGTTTAAGTCCTGAGATCTTTGTGCTATGATGTTAATTAGTTCATGGCAATGTGTCCCTTTGATTCCTTATAGCAGATGAGGCCAGGAATTTATAAGAAGAAGAAAAGGCAACCTTAGTAGTTCCAGATGAAAGTTGTTTTAATGCACATGTTTGCTCTTATGTATTGTATATGATAATACCTGTCTAGTATGCAAAGTATATTTATGCTGTATCCTTAGCTTAATATCATGGATATGTTAGAAATGCTCACACCAGATCATAGATCTGACCCTTATTGCTCATGGCACATGGGGGTGTCTCATTTATAATGGGGCAGCCACTAATGCTTTTGCAGGTTGTGATGGAGCTAAGTAAGCAAGATTAAAAAGATATGGAATAGAGGATGCTAAGATAATTAGAAATAAAAGCTAGAATGTGTTAATTCATGCATGTATTCCCTGATTGATATGGCTATCTAAATGTATTAAGTAGGAAGAACTTGTAAGAGACATATGCTATGTTGTTTTCTGGTTATTTCTGATTTGGTATGTATTAAGGATATTGATGTTAAACTGATTTGAAAACCTATTTGCTAAAGTTGTTTTGATTTAAGGGAAAAATCTGGATTTTATAAGAATAATCATTTTATGATGATTTTAGTTAATCCTGAGTCCTTTCAAAAAAAAAAATTAGATATGTAGAAAATTATATTGGGAAAATCCAGAAAAGGAGTAAACTGCCATGTTTTCAATTCATGATATTGATATATGTCCAAATGCAAGAAAAAGTGTTTATACCCTGAAGATGTATTTTTAAAAGAGAATTATGGTTAGGAAGAATGATATATATATATCTGATCACAAGGTGTCTGATTCATACAAATATATATAAACATGCTTTTGAAAAGGAGAGGTACCAATGTTTGTGTATATTCTGGGTTGTAAAATGCAAACAAGAGAATGGCCAGATTAACCACATGGTTAGACCATAGGTCAGGCCAAATGTTTCACTTCAAATCAATGAAGCAAGGGAACATTTGAGCTCAGTTTTCTGGAAAATGAGCCAAGACATTGACATGTACATGTATATCTGTGTACATGTTAATATTTGGGCAAAAACATAATTATAAATTCCTAGAACAGTTGTAGGAAAGGATTTCAAAAATAATAAAGCAAGAAATATTGTTTTGTATGATGGATTATAAGTAAAAATTGAGTATATATGGGCAGATATAGGTTGGTATCAGATTCCAAACCATACAGGAGAAAATAAAAAGAAAAACAAAAATTGTGTTTGAACCGACCAGCATAGTACTCGAACTCGTGACTTCTCATGTATAAGTTAGGCGCGTTTCCATTACGCCTAGATGTTGCTTGTGTTCACTTATGATCCACTTTCTTTTAACCTGAGTTTGATACTATCCAGACTTTAAGACAATATCTATATTATAAGCTTGCTTTCCACTGATTATTGCTTGATCATTTCTTAATTATAATAACAGCCTAAAGTTCATATTTTCAGTGGACACTATAGTCAAAAATCAGGATACAATAAGTAATCTTTTAAAAAGGGAATTTATCACATTTTAATAGATTTAAAAGGATTTCTACTTATTATCATGCTCTGATTCAAGTAGAATATAACATAGATATCTTCATATATGTATGTTAAAAATGATTTAGAATTAAAACAATATTTTTATATTGTGAAAGATCCTGGATATATTTTGTTTATTAGAGAAAGAAAATGACCCTGGGAAATATACTTGTAATGGATGATATATCTATATATCATCTCTAAAAAAAAATCACTAATGAAATTAGTGTGGAAATAGGAGGGTCATTTCATTTGGTATCAGAGCTATGTTTTAATTAACATACCAAAATGTTTGTATGCTTATGTTTATACTAGGTTTGTTAGTATATTTGACTGTTTATAAGTATTCACTGAATGTATGTATGTGTGTGCATGTGACATACACAATGATTAAATAGGAAAGACACAACCAATTTAAAATTAAAGCTAAGTGTTATAAACTAATAAGATGAAATACATATACTTTTAGAAATATGGTAGGAAGAGGGTCTCATCATCAAGGAGGATCTAGCACACCACAAATGCTTGACATGCAGGAATTTGTGAGAGTTTTGAGAGATGGAATTGGGCACAGACCTGAGAACCCATATGAGGAGCTCTCCAAGTTAGTGAAGACTTATACCAACTTGGGAGGCAAGAGCTTTGAAGGAACTGAAAGTGTAATGGAGATTCAAGCATGGCTGAGGACATTAGAGAGGATTTCACTGATATGCAACTAGATGACCAAAGGAAGAGGCAAGTGGCCTCAAGGCAATTAAAAGGTGCAGCTTTGAGTTGGTGGGAGGTGATCATAGCTGGCCGGAATGAAAATGATATTAATTGGAATCAATTTAAGGAGATGTTAGAGGCAAGGTTTGTTCCAGCCTCAGCAAAAACCACTTTACTTGAGGAGTTCATCAAACTTAGACAGGGGACTATGAATGTCACAGAATACACCCAGAAGTTTGAGGGATTGTCAACCTATGGGGCAATGTTAGTAGTTGATGAAGCATCCAAAAATGATAGATACATCAAGGGATTGAACCCAGGGCTTAGCAGGGCTATATTACCTTATGCTGATAGAACTTTTGATCAAGTGATAGATTTGGCTCTGAAGATTGAGCAGCATGACAAGGAAAGAGATAAGTTTAGGAGCTTCAAAAACAATAGCAACAAGAAGAACAAAGGGAAGTACCATCCTTATGATAAGAAGAAAGGAGAGGCAGATGGTAAGAAGGCAGTAGATGCAAAGCCCAATGAAGCCAAAAGAAAAATAGTTTGCAACCATTGTGGGAAAGAAGGCCATATTAAGCCAAAATGCCCAGAGCTAAAAGGGGGAGCTTTCAAATGCTTTCTATGTGGGAAGGAAGGGCATATGAAAAGAAATTGCCCAGAATACAAGCAACAAGGGAAAGTGGCAAACCTGGAAGGTAGGGGCAAGGCCATAATTGAGGCTAATACTGAAAACCATGGGCAAGTGGAAGGTACACTATTTATTTGTACCATACCTTTAGCTGTAATATATGATACCGGGGCAACCCACTCACTCATTTCCCATGAAATAGTTAAAAGGTTGAAAATGAACTGCAATTTGGCTGAAATACCTCTGTTAATACAAAGCCCTTTAGGAAGTTCTAGTGTATTAGATATGGTTTGTGTGGATGTGAATTTGAACATAGGGGGAAACACATTTGTTTCCAATTTATATGTTCTAAATTTCCCAAATATAGGAGTTATATTAGGGGCAGATTGGCTAAGACAATTCAAAGCCATAATTGACCTAGATGCATCCACCATTTCACTACAAAATTCTAAAGGCCAAAGGGTTACAATTCTATGTGAACCTATCAAAGAAAACAGTCTAAATCATTTAATTGAATTAGAAAATAATCCCAAGGAAATAGCTATTAATGAAATCCCCATAGTTAAAGAATACTTGGATGTATTTGGGGAAGTAAAAGGTGTCTCACACCATAGACCTGTTGAATTCCAGATTAACCTTATGCCTGGGGCTAGCCCAGTTATCAAAAAGCCTACAAGGATGGGGCCAAGTGAATTAAAAGAGCTAAAGAACCAGCTGGAAGAATTAGAAGCCAAGGGGTTTATAAGGCCAAGTAATTCATGCTGGGGTGCTCCTGTAGTATTTGTTAAAAAGCATGATGGTACTTTAAGAATGTGTATAGATTATAGAGAATTAAACAAAGTAACCATCAAAAACAAATACCCATTACCCAGGATAGATGATCTCTTTGATCAACTCAGTGGAGCTAAAGTGTTTTCTAGGCTAGACTTGGCATCTGGATTTCATCAGATGAAGGTTGAGGAATCAAGTGTTAAATATACAGCATTCAACACAAGATATGGTTTGTATGAGTTTCTGGTTATGCCATTTGGGCTAACAAATGCCCCTTCTTACTTTGTAGACCTAATGAATAGGATATTCAGAGATTACTTGGACAAGTTTGTTCTGATTTTTGTAGATGATATTCTAATCTACTCTAAAACAATAAAGGAACATGAGAACCACTTACATTTGGTCTTATCTAGATTAAGAGAAAAAGATTTGAAAGCAAAGTTCTCTAAGTGTGTGTTCTGGCAAGAGGAAGTACACTTTCTTGGACATGTTGTCTCTGCTAGAGGAATTTCTGTAAACCCCAATAAGATAGTAGCAATCCAAGCATGGAAGAAGCCTAACAATGTTAGTGAAGTTAGGTCATTCATGGGGATGGCAGGATACTATAGGAGGTTCATACAAGGATTTTCTAAAATAGCAATGCCACTCACTAACCTGACTAGGAAGAACCAAAAGTTTATATGGACTGATAAGTGTGAACAAGCTTTCACCCAGATCAAGGAGGCTTTGGTAAAATCACCAGTGTTGAGAGTACCAGAAGGCAATGAGGGATTAGTTGTATATACAGATGCATGTGGGTCAGGGCTAGGGGCTGTGTTGATGCAGCAAGATCAGGTCATAGCCTATGCATCTAGACAACTAAAACCCCATGAAACTAGATATGCAACTCATGATCTTGAGTTGGCAGCAGTAGTTTATGCCTTGAAGCTTTGGAGGCATTACTTATTAGGTGCAAAGTTCATTTTATACACTGATCACAAGGCCTTAAAGTATCTCTTTTCACAGAAAGATTTAAATCTGAGACAACACAGATGGGTTGAATTTCTTGCTGCTTATGACTTAGATATACTTTATACACCAGGCAAGGCTAATAAAGTGGCAGATGCATTGAGTAGGCAGCATGCAAAAGTGGCTATGTTGATGATGGAGGAGTTTAGAGACTTGACCATGCTCACTGATTTGGAAATAGATGAGAGCAGTGGGATAAGTATGGAGATAATTGAGGAAGAAAGGAGTAAAGGAAGGTTAAGTTTAATTACTTTACAATCAAATTTGGCCTTGAAGGTGGCAAAGATGCAAGAAGAAGATCAAGACTTAGTAGAAAAGAGGTCTCTCCTATTAAAGAAGGAGGAAGTGAAGGATTATCACATTGATGTAAAAGGATACTTAAGGTACAAGGGTAAGATATGTGTCCCAAACATCATAGAATTGAAAGAAGAAATCCTTAATGAGTACCATAGGAGCAAATATTCCATACATCCAGGCAGCACCAAGATGTACCAAAACTTAAAAAGGGACTATTGGTGGAAGGGAATGAAGTCTAATGTAGCTAGATATGTTGCTAAGTGCATGGTTTGTCAACAAATAAAAGCTGAGACCCAAAGACCTTCAGGGTTGTTGCAGCCACTTAGTATACCACAGTGGAAGTGGGAAGACATATCTATGGATTTTATAGATGGTCTTCCTAGATCCAAGAGGGGAAATACAAGTATTTGGGTGATTGTAGATAGGCTGACTAAAGTAGCAGACTTCATACCAGTAAAAGCAGACAGAAATGCACCTAGGTTAGCCCAAACTTTTATGAGAGAAGTGGTAAAATTGCATGGTGTTCCTAAAACTATAGTGAGTGATAGGGATACAATCTTCACTTCAAGATTCTGGAAGAGCTTCCAAGAAGCTATGGGGAGTGAATTGTGCATAAGCACTGCTTATCACCCCCAATCAGATGGGCAAACAGAAGTGGTAAACAAGATTTTAGAGGATTTGCTTAGAGCATGTGTGTTAGACTTTGGAGGAAATTGGGAGGACCACCTCCATTTGGCTGAGTTCACATACAATAATAGCCACCAAAGTACAATTGGAATGGCACCCTTTGAAACCATATATGGAAAGCCATGTCTATCACCTATGTGTTGGGCTGAGGCAGGAGAGAAAGCTATCCTAGGGCCAGAATATGTCAAGGACATCACAGAGAAAATAGGACTGGTGAGAAAGAGGATGGCAGTAGCTCAAGATAGGCAAAAGAAGTATGCAGATGCAAAGAGGAAGTCAGTGGAATTCAAAGTAGGTGATTATGTCTTCATTAAAGTTTCACCAATGAAGAAAGTCTTGAGATTTGGCAAGCAGGGGAAACTCAGACCCAGATATGTTGGACCATACAAGATTTTGGAGAGGATAGGCTCACTAGCCTATAAGCTGGAGCTTCCAGAGAAGATGAGTGCAATGCACAATGTGTTTCATGTGTCACAACTAAGGAGATGGGTACATGACAAGGAGGAAATCTTAGAAAAGCCTACTGAAGTTCAGATTAATCCAGATCTAATCTATGAGAAAGAGCCAGTGGGAATTGTGGCAAGGGAAGAAAAGAAATTAAGAAACAAGACATTGAAGCTTGTAAAGATTCAATGGAGTATAGATCCTAGTGATTGTACTTGGGAGCTAGAGGATAAAATCAGGATGGATTACCCTAGGCTCTTTGCAAATTTAAAAGGTAAATTCTTAGATTACTAAGAAAGTTTAATATGTATGATAAACAGTGACTAATTGATTTGCTCATGCATATTTGAATAATTTTTTTTTCCCTAAGAAAGTGGAAGTACTCAAAGAATATGTTGCAAATTGTGAGGGCACAATTCCTAAAAGAAGGGGTGATTGTAATACCCCAAGATTTTGAGGAAAATTCTTTTAAATAAATGATTAAAATTCTGGGGGAAAATCAGAATTATTATATAGGTGGGATTTTCAGTGGTGCAAGGTTGTGTGCATGTGTGCACGTGCACACTAGTTATGGCACTAAGAGAAAATCCAGAATTCCTGAATAATAAAACAAGGAAGGAAAACATTTAGATAAAATGTTTTAAATAAAGGAAATATAGGCCTAGGCATGAATATTAAAATTCCTGAGGATGTGTGTGTATATATATATATATTTATATATACATGCATATATATTACTTGTCTGAAAATTAAGACAGAAGAGAACATTGATTTATAATGAATAAGTGGAATTTTATTTGAATAATAGGTGTGTAGAAATGCACATAAGTATGCACATGTTTTCTGCAAATAAAAGGTTAAAGTTAAATTAACACCCATAGTTGTATAAATGTATATATATATATATATCCAGATATTATTTGAGCAGAAAATTAATAAAGGAATCACTAAAATAGTAAGAACCAAAGTGCAAGAAAGCAAATGTACATAGGCAGAAAATAGAAAGTCACACCATTATCATGTTTGAGGTAAGTATAATAAAAATACTTAAAGTAATCACTTTCTGAAAAGAAAAGAAAATGGGCATAATTTAGCCTTGTTTTAAAATATTGGCCGGGACATTAAGGGTTAGGAGGGAGGGAATATGCAATGCCAAATGCATGATTCTGGTCTGGGCTAAAATAGGGATTTTGCATCACCCAAAACCCTAGATAGAACCCTTATTTAAACCAAGAGCCTAACCAGAAAACTGCTCTCTCACTAATTAATTAACCTAAGGAAGAAGAGGAAGATAAGGCTAAAGATTTGAGGGGTTTCTGGATTAAGCTTGTGTAAGCATTTAGGTGAGTATCCTCACTCATACACATGGCATTAAGACCTGGGATTAGGCAGCCAAGCTTTTATATGCTATATTTTGCATGTTTTGATTTACAAACTATGTTGGCTACTGATGGTTTCATGAATGCTTGATGAGATATGATCTACTATGCTGGATGTATAACTTTGTTGTTCTATTTTCATCTCTGTATGTTATACCAAAACCTTAAAGAACATATAATAGAGTATTTGTAACTAGTCTGAATCATGGCTTAAGACAAAGAATGAAAAAAAGAAAACTATGAGCTGCATATACATTGGTATGGTGCTGAGGCTTGAGATAATTGGTTAAGGGTGCAATGGAGTCTTTCTCTATAAGTGCTGAGCCCTAAACCAAACAGAAATTTACAAGCCTAAAAACCGTGTTTAAACAAGATTAAAAATCTGGCTAAACATAGTTGCTTGCAAAATCAAAATAAACCCAATAGAGCCATGCATTTATTCTCAGTTGCAAACATTCTGGTATATGCTTGAATAGGGTGTTTATATGCTAAATAATGTGAGATGGAATGTCTGGGGTGTTATACCTCCAGAAAGTAACCTTTAACTTGCTTGCAATATTATGTCTGCAAGGTAACTAGTATGCTTCATGTGTACAGGTGGTTTGTACACCTAGCTATCATTGATAGAATGAACATAAATACACTTAGTAATATAACTAAGGATTTTGTGCCAAGAAGGCTGCTGGAATGCTTGTCCTATTTGAAGTAGACAAGTTGGCACATGGCTTGTTTAAGTCCTGAGATCTTTGTGCCATGATGTTAATTAGTTCATGGCAATGTGTCCCTTTGATTCCTTATAGCAGATGACGCCAGGAATTTATAAGAAGAAGAAAAAGGCAACCTTAGTAGTTCCAGATGAAAGTTGTTTTAATGCACATGTTTGCTCTTATGTATTGTATATGATAATACCTGTCTAGTATGCAAAGTATATTTATGCTGTATCCTTAGCTTAATATCATGGATATGTTAGAAATGCTCACACCAGATCATAGATCTGACCCTTATTGCTCATGGCACATGGGGGTGTCTCATTTATAATGGGGCAGCCACTAATGCTTTTGCAGGTTGTGATGGAGCTAAGTAAGCAAGATTAAAAAGATATGGAATAGAGGATGCTAAGATAATTAGAAATAAAAGCTAGAATGTGTTAATTCATGCATGTATTCCCTGATTGATATGGCTATCTAAATGTATTAAGTAGGAAGAACTTGTAAGAGACATATGCTATGTTGTTTTCTGGTTATTTCTGATTTGGTATGTATTAAGGATATTGATGTTAAACTGATTTGAAAACCTATTTGCTAAAGTTGTTTTGATTTAAGGGAAAAATCTGGATTTTATAAGCATAATCATTTTATGATGATTTCAGTTAATCCTGAGTCCTTTCAAAAAAAAAATTAGATATGTAGAAAATTATATTGGGAAAATCCAGAAAAGGAGTAAACTGCCATGTTTTCAATTCATGATATTGATATATGTCCAAATGCAAGAAAAAGTGTTTATACCCTGAAGATGTATTTTTAAAAGAGAATTATGGTTAGGAAGAATGATATATATATATCTGATCACAAGGTGTCTGATTCATACAAATATATATAAACATGCTTTTGAAAAGGAGAGGTACCAATGTTTGTGTATATTCTGGGTTGTAAAATGCAAACAAGAGAATGGCCAGATTAACCACATGGTTAGACCATAGGTCAGGCCAAATGTTTCACTTCAAATCAATGAAGCAAGGGAACATTTGAGCTCAGTTTTCTGGAAAATGAGCCAAGACATTGACATGTACATGTATATCTGTGTACATGTTAATATTTGGGCAAAAACATAATTATAAATTCCTAGAACAGTTGTAGGAAAGGATTTCAAAAATAATAAAGCAAGAAATATTGTTTTGTATGATGGATTATAAGTAAAAATTGAGTATATATGGGCAGATATAGGTTGGTATCAGATTCCAAACCATACAGGAGAAAATAAAAAGAAAAACAAAAATTGTGTTTGAACCGACCAGCATAGTACTCGAACTCGTGACTTCTCATGTATAAGTTAGGCGCGTTTCCATTACGCCTAGATGTTGCTTGTGTTCACTTATGATCCACTTTCTTTTAACCTGAGTTTGATACTATCCAGACTTTAAGACAATATCTATATTATAAGCTTGCTTTCCACTGATTATTGCTTGATCATTTCTTAATTATAATAACAGCCTAAAGTTCATATTTTCAGTGGACACTATAGTCAAAAATCAGGATACAATAAGTAATCTTTTAAAAAGGGAATTTATCACATTTTAATAGATTTAAAAGGATTTCTACTTATTATCATGCTCTGATTCAAGTAGAATATAACATAGATATCTTCATATATGTATGTTAAAAATGATTTAGAATTAAAACAATATTTTTATATTGTGAAAGATCCTGGATATATTTTGTTTATTAGAGAAAGAAAATGACCCTGGGAAATATACTTGTAATGGATGATATATCTATATATCATCTCTAAAAAAAAAATCACTAATGAAATTAGTGTGGAAATAGGAGGGTCATTTCATGAATCGCCGAAGCCCTAGTTTTTTTCTCTCGTCGCCATTTTTTTTTCTTTCTTTTTTTTTCTTTCGCTGAATAATGAAGAGAGAGGGGGAAAGGTTTCGTGGGTTTTACAGAGGAAAGGGGGAGAACGTGGTTTTGCAGAAGACAACATGGTATAGGTATGGGCTGGTATTGGTTTTTGGTAATTATTTTCTTTAATTTGTTTTGTTTAATTTTGTTGTTAAAATCTAAACTATGTATATATATTCATTTCGTATTAATAAAATTTGATAAAAGAATTTTAATCAATTACAATTTCCAAATTCAAACAGAAATTAACGATCGATATTAAATCGTTAATTTACGAAGATTTTATCGCTATAGAAATTCCAATAACAAACAGAAATTTGACTGTCCACATAGGTCGTTTATCGATGATAAAAATTTGGGTAAAAATCCAGGTTGTTACAGAAATTCAATTTTGAATTCGATTTAATTTTATACGCGTTTATACGCCGTGTATTCACAAAATAATTCCGATAAATACGAAAACTGAAATCCGATAATAATTCAATATTACGGACCCAATGAAACTCGTTTCGTCAAATTCCGAGACTGTGCCTCGGAAGGCTACTTTTAAATTCAACTTAAACGATAATATTTCAAAACTGAACAAATCGTTTTCAAATCAATTCTGAAGCTTCTATTATCTTCAGTATTATCTATATGAATTTTCTAAGCCTTCAAATAATTTTTAACCGGCTTAAAATTGAAGATTCAAATTTTATTCAACTTCAATAGATTAAATTCCAAAATTTAATCGCTAATCGTTTTGATAATTTGAAATTCAAGTCAAATCATCATTCAAATATTTAAAATTAATTAAATATTCTCAAATTAAATTGTTCAAAATTCAGGGTCGTTACAACCTACTCCTCCCATTTTTCTCTTCCCCTTTTATTTCTGTTCAGTCATCTTCATTTGATAAAAAGGGAAAAGTAAGCTTTCATATTTGCAAACCTAAACCTCCTTGTGACCTTCCCTGCTTTCGCCCCTTCCCTCATGTAGCCTGCTCACCCAAACCTTCCCCCTCACCCAAACCTTCCCACCGAGACCATTAGCCTCCATTCCTGCCAACACCCTTCCTCCCCTAGCCTCGGCACCTCCTTCTACTGCCGAACTTCCCACGGCCTCACTGTCACCATCGGCCAGCGCTCACGCCTGGACCCCACCGTCTGCCCAAGGCTCCACCTTCGGCCGATCCACCCAGAGCGCGCAAACCCAAAGCAACCATTGCACTCTACCATCGACATCATCAAAACCCATCATCTTCTCGCCTCCCATCCATGCTTCAGATCACACCCTCAACACCACTGCGCCAACCCTACTTGGCCGAGCAGTTTTGGTATAAGTGAAAGCAAGCGAAGAGAGGTACTATGATCTAGTATAAGATAAATATATTCTAATTGTAAGCTTATATGCGTTTAACGGTGTTATAATATAAAGGTTGTATTTGAATATTAGCTATATATACACGTGTGATCTCCTGGGTTTTATTGTATGAGTTTATAAATAGTCTGTTATGGTTTTAGTATATAAGTTATATTGGAAGTCTGGTTACATATATACCATATTAAACTATACAAGTTTTAATAGCTATAAAAAAAATATGTTATACAGTTATGAGCTTGTCGTATGTATTATCTGTTTCACTGTATAAGATTGGATAAGAAATTGTTTAAAGTTATAAGTTATATATTATTAGCCCATGACAAAGTTAAAATAGTAGTTTTGTTTGTATAAATATTATTCTATACATGATAGTTATGTATGTCAGTATTTGTGTTTATGGAAGTTGTATGTGTATAATAATATGTATATATGTTATGAATAAATATATATTTACCGTACATACGTGCGTTATGTATAGTCAGTCTTTTATAATTTATATGTAGGTATTTGTATGCATACATATTAGCTTCATACTATATAAGTCTACGCGTGAGTTTTATACTTTACAGTTTTGATGTTTACAACATTGATTTTTTCAAAGTTCATCTATATCGGTTAATGATACGTGTTTGTAACGACCCGGAAATTTCGAACCCGAAATTTCCAGATAGTTAGAAGAAAAAGAAAAGAGATAGAAGAAAGAAACAGAACAAGACACAGATTCTCACATTCGCAGCGGATCAAAATACAATATCAAATAATAATATCAGTTATACAAAGAAAACTGTATTTGTTAATTACATTTTACTATATCAGAGTTACAACATTTCACAATCACTGAACAGTTAAAATAACTCGTCCCAATAAATAACAATATATCACTCTCCATACGTTCCTGCCATCCAGCTCGCCTCCTGAGCTCCAGAACGTCCTTACCTGGAAATCTATAATACTCGGTCTGACCCGAGCATTACATTAAAGTAACACCCGGGTCAGGCTGGAAACCAGCGTGAGTAAACTCAACTAACATGAAATTTCAATTCATAGAACTTATTTAAACCCGGGGTAACTCGTACTTTACTATAAGTAAACAACTTATAAATCAACACTTATTTCCACAAAAAAAATATCTAAGTATCCAACTTAGTTTAAAAAGTCCATATTATCCAAAACCCGGCCTATTGATTTCACATATCAACCTATAAAGAATTATAGAAGATTTCAAATCGAAGTGGTTTCGGGTATTTACTGATACCCGACCCCGGTCTCTTCGAATTCAACGTCATCTAACCTCAAGTTATTCAAGTGAATACAATTTATATTTAAATACAGGGTGTCACCTTTTGCACAGTAATTCATCATCGATAGATACCCACATTATCACAGTTTAAAACAAACATATCATATCGCATAGCATCACAAATCTCATATCAGAGATATCAACTAATCTAAGGCATACCATATCATTCAATCACTCATAAGCAAGATTAATCACTTCCAAAATTAATTTAATTTATCTTTAATTAAATTAATTACTAATCTTTAATCACTTAGATTATTTTTACTCAACATTAATTGATTACAAACCAATTAATTAATCATCCTTTAATTATCCATCTTAATTAATCACCCTTGATTAATTATTCTTTAATTACATTAAGTAATTAGTCTTTAATTAATTACATAAATTAATTATCCTTAACCATTTACAGTAATTAACTTTAATTACTTTATTAATTAATTAACTCTTTAATTAATTTTATTAATAAATCCTTTAATTAATAACATTAAATGATTAACCCTTAATCACTTCCATTTAATTACTTACATAATTAATTTCTCTTTTCTTAATTACACTTAGTAATTACCCATTAATTATTTTACTAAGTAATTATACTTAATTAATCATAAGTGATTATCTTATATTAATTAGCCTTATTAATTAACCTAAATTTAATTACATTAATTGATTAATCAATAAATCATCACTTAATCTTTAATTAATTCATTAACCAACCACTAATTACTTTTTTAAATAATTATCCTTAATTACAATAAGTAATTAACTTTTAATTTAATTTATTAATTAATTATCTTTAATTAATCTCAATCTAGCCAATTAAGAATAAACTTTGCATTTATATTAAATACTTACTCAAATTATTTACTTCATTAAAACCAAATTTAGAATCAATTTTGAAATAAAATTTACTTTAAACAAAGCAATTAAAACATTTAATTTCAATATACTTAAAATCCTTAAAAACCATTTCAAACATGTTTAATCAAATTGAACAATTATTTATTTAAAACTTGTTTTAAATACTTAAAAACTTGATCATGCTTTAAATTTTAAAACTAAGATATGATTTACTTTAAAATTCAAACCTGGTTTCTTGAATTAAAACAACCCGAGCCAAACACGCTTCTTTCCCGAGTCACTCACGAGGAAACACACGTACGTCTGCTGCTTCGAGTCAACCTATAGAGCTACTCGAGTTCGACCCGAGAAACTCAGCATCCTCCCAAACTCAGACTTCACCAGAACCAAAGTGCACGCGTACACGTGCACGCGAATTCCGGTCATCTCCGACCAACGCCGCGTCCCTCAACTAGTCACCAACGACCTCCACTATCGATCCGACCACCCAATTCGACGAATTTAACAACAGATCGAAATCGAGTCAAACGATCAAAAATCTGGAACCCACATCGATCAGAAAACACCTCGCATCACCTCTTTCCGACACCGGAGACCACGTCCATTCGCTTGAACCTTTACCTTACTTCCCTCCTTCTATTCCACCACCTCCGAGCCACTCCGATTCACCCACAACAATGAATCTGCTTCGCAAAACATCTCGATCAAAACTAACAGCTAAACCCTATTTCACCTATTTCCGATCACCTCGGCCAACCAGAAAATCCACCAGTATTTTTCTAGAGACCCCCAGGCCTCCGACCTTCTCCAGCCCAAATATCAAGCACTCCAACGTCGCCGATCATCAGAAATTAACGAAGATGCCCAAAACGTACATTTCGAAAATTCTCATTCGATACCACTCTAAAAATCGTGAATTTTCTTTTAAAATTCATGGTTTTCAAAGTCGATTCAGATTGTATACCTGAATCAGCAATTCATGATGATTGATTTTAACATGTTTAAATTTTTTTTACTGTCTTTTCCATTTTCCAGATGATATTTCAACTTATTATACTTAAAAATAATTTAAAATCTTAATTTATGTTTAAAACAAACATAAATTATTTGAAAACCAAAATCTACCAGAGAATAGATGAAGAGATTTGAAATTTTAATCTACATTTTTACCCTGTAACTTAAAACAGAGATGAAGACAGATATATCCAGACATGCACACTTATATCACTTCATATTATAACATGCATGTCTAATTTCACTCATGCAAACAATTTACCACATTACTATTTCATAAAATCATCACATGCACTAAGTTAAACAAGATGTTTGTTTAGTTTACTCACCTGCTTTGTAAAAGCAGAGAACAGGATCTCTTGATTTTTTTATCTGATATTTAGTTTTGATGATGATCTGGAAATACTTTTGTTTCTGAAACTTGTATTTGATTCTGATCTTAGCTTGCTTGAATGTTGAGATGATCTTTGAGTTGTTTTTGAACTTGAATTTGCTGCCATACTTTACTGTATGCTTTTGATTCATCTCGGGTTGAAGAAAAGTACAAGCTTTGGTTTATCAATTCTTGAAAATGATTTACAGGTTACTGAATTTGATTAATTTTTGGTTTGAGGAATATTAGATTACAGATTTGTTTTGAGTTATAGGATTGAGTCTTTCTTAGCTTTTGAATTTGAAGAATAGAAAAAGAATTGAAGAGAGGAATTAGATGGATATATAGGCTAGATTATGATTTATTAAAAATAAAAGAAAACTAAAATTAAAAATGACACTTGTCTTTCTTCTCATTTAATCATCCAACACTTGTTAATAAGGAGGTTTATAATTTAACACATGTATTTTTCATGCATAAGTAAAATTTTAAATGTTTATAAGGCTCTTTTTCCTAATTAATAAATACATATCTTAATTTATAAGAATAAATCTTTTTAAAGAAAACAAACTATATCATATATAATATATTTCCAAATCCAAAATATATTTAAGATATATATAAATATCTACCCCTTTGAATTTTAAATTCAGATTCAAATACAATTTAAAATCCAAACTGAAATTAACTCACACAAATATATTTACTTAAACAAACACAAATTCAATTTGTTTGAATATAATAATTTTATTTAATATATATATATATATACACACACAACACATTATTATTATTGGTTTGAAATTAACAATTTTGCCAAATTTTAAATAATTTATACTGGAGATTATCACATCTAAATTTGTTCAATTTATAAATCGGTATTTTTAAAAGTTAAATCAGATAACTATCCAATTATCTGATGCCCAAAAATCCGGGATATCACATGTTGTTCATATAATAGTGTGTGCTGTTTTATAATTTTATGAAAGATTTTATATATGTTGTAAAGTTATATCCTGTTTCGTATATGAAGGTCTCGGCCATACTATATGTGAATATTCGTATTAGTAGTTATGAATGGGTTTGTTTAAACTATATATATACGTTTACAATTTTATTGGTGATCTAATACAGTAAAATGCATAGTCTATACATATCAGTGTTAATGTATATATACTGTTATAGTATTTTAATATTTGTAGGCTGCATGTAAGATACAATAGATTCATTTACTTAAAATTCATGATTTCGAAATGGACTTTAGAAAAATTGAATGGTGGGTACTGATTTATAAAGGAAAAATATACGAGAGTCTGCATATTATATGTTTTAATATGTGCATTGTGCGTGTCCTATGAAGCAAAAGTGGTTATATTAGTCTTATATTAATATGTTTATGTGTCACATTATTATTTATATGTCTAGTTGTAACGACCACGACTTTCTCTCCACATAAAGTCGCATCGTTAATAAGAAAGAAAGGGGTGAGAAAAGAGAAAAGAAGAGAAGAAAGAAAGAAATAACAACAAACGATCTCACAGCGGAACGAATAAATTATATTAATAACATAAACTATTACATAGTATACAACAATTTACAGAGTTACACAGCATATACATCACTTACTAGACAGTTATAAACATCTGTCTAGACATTACAACTCAATACACTACAGAGATACAGACACAGCGGAACTACTATATATATCTACAACGCTGAAGCCTCCTGCTCCATTGCTCCTCCACAATTCGTCAAGGCTAACCTGAATCCCTTGGCTACTCGTAAAAATTTGAGTACCCAAGAGTTTATAAAACAGAAATAAACAACTTGGGTCAGACATGGGTCTGGTGTGAGTAACAGGTTAAACTTGCTTAACTTCAAAACCTTTAGAAAGAAAAGGTATCACGTAAGACTCCCCACAAATAAACATGGGTAAGTTTTTACCTTACGCTAACCAAAACATTTGATAGGAAATTCGATTGTATTATAATAGGGTCTAGGGTTTTCAAATAAATATGAAATAGCCGAAATTGTTACATTATTAAATTCCAGCATACATAAGTATACAATCAAGTCCGTTATCACTTATTGGAATTTGGATTTCCATACAATGGCAGAGCTACCGGGGTACCGCTCATCACAGTACGGGGCCTAGATCACCGTACCGAGGATCACTCCCAATCCCCTGCAACACAAAGCCGGAACCATCCCTTACTGGATAATCTCGAATAAAATCACCCCACAGATGGCCGTCGCCAACTGCACCACTACCGAAATAAAAGGAACTTCTCTAGACAGGGATGACCTTACTCTCAGTGGGTGCTACCCACGAAGCCTTGCTGCACCTCCCCTGTTTTAGCCATTTCCGGTTTGATGAGGCTTGAGGTCACGATTTACCTTTAAATTAGAACATCACTTAGAATGCTCATCGTCCACCTGACGATGTTTTGAAAGCATTCGATCCATACAAGTTCGTTCCGGGTTCGAACGAAACCGAAGGCATTATCTCGTTACACTCGTGTTGGAATCACCCTCAGAGTTAACGACAATAACCCTTGCACTTTGAATCTTCAAGTTTTCCCTCTATTTTATTTTCAAAAAAAACTGTTAAACCCCACGTGAGTCTCCCCTAACATCTTCGAGTCAAACTCACAAATCCTCGAGCCATTCACGCAATTCCTTCGAGTACCCCTCTCTCCTTCAAACCCAACTTACCAGTATCCACATCATCACCGTGCACGTGAACGGTGACGCCGCTCCACTTCGATCACCGGAGATGATCTCCCCAAGTCATCGATCATCCTCACACCTAAATACGATCATCAGATCAATCGCACCATCATGAAATCGAGTTTGGGCATTTAACTAAAACCTGGAACATTTAAAACAACACCAAACCCAAACCTGTCATCGCCTCATCCAAGAAATTCCAACCATCTGATCACCTGCACCTCCGTTCACTTCATCGCCGTCTCATCTATTTCAAATCCCCTGAGTTACGTAGCACTCGATCCACTTGGAAGGTCGAACCAATCAAAAACACTACCCAGATAAAATTTAGGGTTCCAGACAAAAAGTCAACACCGCTGCCTCCTTGATGATTTTCATCGCCATCCAATATTTTTCCGATCTTCGTTGGTCACTTCTTCATCCACTAGAAGAAACCCGATCCTTCCAATCCCATAGATCACCAGAAATCTCCTAATTTCCATTTTATGTTCATTCCCGAACTACACCTTCCTCCTCAAGCTATAAATTATAATTTTATTCTTAAAAATCATGATTTATGTTAAGGATTTAGTTTAGGTTCCTGAATTGATGAACTAAAATGCTTGGATTTTCACTTATTCAAACTTGCTCTGTTATTATTGATTTTTACAGACAATTCAAAATTGTCTTATCTCGAATAAATTTTTAAACTTAAATTCATGGTTCAACAAACATTTTTTTATATGAATCTTAGACAATAACATAGATTACATTATGTGATAATGGGGTTTGAACAAAATTCTTGAACCTAGGAACTTAAGAATAGTATAATGCAGAGACAATAGCATGTATAAAATTTTCTATTCATATGTTCACAGAAGATCTACTTATATATATACATATCATTCATACTTAACATATAAATCAACATGCAACAGATTAAATACTTAAACTTATTTAAAAATGATGTTACTCACTTGATAAATAACAGGGAATAGGTTTTTATATGTACACAGACAGGCTCACACACATATTCCTACCAATTCATATAAATTCAAATTAGAAACTTCAATTCCAGCCAATATCATCACATGCAAACATATATCATATCCTTAAGTTTTGGAAAATGTAAATTACTCACCTATTTTATGATGAACAGAGCCCTCTTTTAGAAACAGTTTTGAAAAGCCTTAGCCTCTGGTTTTTGATTTAAAACTTGAGTTGTTAGCTTTATAAACTTGCATGCAGACTTGATTTCTTGAAATGTTGCTCTAAATCAGGTTGCTTACTTCAGATTCGAAAAGAAGAAATTGCAGGCTTCCAGATTTTTGAAAAAGAATTTAGACAGAAGATCTTGATTTCTTTTCCAGATTCTTATTTCCAGATTTTGAAAAAGTATTGCATATCTTTGTTTTGATTTGGAAAATGGGTTACAGGTTTGTTGAAGAAGATTTTTAGAGGATTGATTACAGATTTTAGTTAATTTCTCTGGTTTTTGAGAGGAGGATTTTGGAGAATATTCAGGCTGAAAGTTTTCTTCTTAGTTTTAGAATTTGAAGAGTAGAAAAAGAGAATGAAGATAAGGACATAAGTTTATATAAGTTAATTTGTAGTTTATTTAAAATAAAAGAAAACTAAAAATTTTAAAAACTTGACATTTGTCCTTCTCATATCCTAATCTTATAACACCTATTATATTAAAGTCTTAGGAACTAACACATGTCCCTTTAATTTATTATTTTTATTTATTTTAAATATAAAAACCTTTTTCTTAACTTATTAAATACATATCTATATATTTAATTATAAAGAAATAAAACTAATTATTATAAATAAAAGTTTACATATATTTTGAAATCCAAACTATTTGAATATTACCTCTTTTTGAATTCAAAATTAAATCTAAATTCAAATTCAAATTATATTTAAAATCCAATTTAAAGTCAATTTAAAACAACACATTCAAATTGAAAAAAACAAATCTTATTTACATTAAAATCTATTTATTTAAAAACAATACACTATTAATATTGTTTGAAAATAACACATTTATCAATTTAAAAATAATTTATAAAAGAGATTATAAATTTCTATTATTATTAAATGAATTAACATATCATATGTAAATTGTATTTCAAACCAAAGCTTATCTATTTACAATATACACACATATATATACACATTATAAATAGAAATCATTTTATTAGTTTTTAAAAGATAAAATTCACTAATTAAATATTTATTCAATTAGATTATTAAACCAATTCAAATATTTATTATCAAAGATTAACAAATCGATTTAATTATTTAAACAGATTATTAAATTGATATTGCCCCAAATTTCCGGGATATTACATTCCTCCCCCCTTAAAATAATTTCGTCCCCGAAATTTAAAACAAAGGTAATTTAATAATCTTTTTAAATCACAAACATATATTAACATCCATATGCTAACAACCATAGCAAACAATTCATACAAACAAACAATTTTAATTATCCAGACAAAATTCTGAATAAAATTTCCTCGAGTTTCCCCAAGTATATATATACCGGGATACTCGCTCTACAAACAATCCAAACAACCAATACTACTAAGCTATAAAGCTTTAACTCATCTGGATCTACAAAACTAAACAAGATATCAGACTACAGACGAATCTGACTCAACAACCAAATCTTCCGGAACTGCTGGTTCCAAAACCAGAGATAGATTAAACACGTACTCCCTCAGAGATACGTAAAATATATTGAATTCCAGTTATCCAAACTGACAATTCAATCCAGTAGATCAAACTCTTACCCAAATCAGAACATAGAAGAGATTCGAAATAACTCAAAGCTGACTTCCCAGACTTACCAAATCTTATAGCTCCCTTTAACCAGAGAAAAACTCCACAACAACGAAGTCTCCAACTTCGAATTTCAAATTCCTTCGTTTCTTATCCACAAAATCCTTCAGACGATCCTGGCTGTCTACAGATCCTTCTTGATCAGTTCAACCTTCGCTGATACTTCTAGAAACAAACTAGACTAAGAATAACTCCACACAATGATCTTCTCAAGATCAACCCAATCCAAAACAAAACTCTACTTCTCAAACATCAGAAGATTCCAAACTAACTTCTCCTATCTGGAAAAGACAAACAAGAGCACTCGCCAAACTGCTTCTGCTGCACCACTCTGATCTGGAGTAGAATGAAAATGCTGATGATGAACACAAGCACAGACTGGGCAACATATCCCAGAAAATCTCAGATAACTCAAAAGAATACTCAAACTATCGCAAGTCACTTTTGCGATCAACCCAGCCAAAATGCAAAGAAAACTGTTCTCTCTTTACCAATCAAAACAGTTCATACTTAATTATCCAATCCATCGAAGAAATGGATCCACTCTGCTGCTTCTGAACTTCACCTTCAGAAAACTGCTCAGCCAGAAAAACTTTTGCCGAAAACAGAACACTCCGAGCTGCACTGCTGCCACAGATGCCAAAGACTTCTCAATCCAAAGCTCTTCGAGAAACTCGGACCTCAAACTAAACACAATCACCATGCTGAACTCAGCCACAACACTGAAACAAACACACTTCCTTATACTTATTCCAAAGAAAATATCTTCGGGAACATCCATAGTCACTGTATCTCATCACACAGCTACTATTACCTGAGGTATCAAGATACCATCACTCGCTTCTGTCTAACCGACAGATCCAAATTCTACTCATCCAACCACAAAGATAAACTCCGAACCATAACAGTTTCCTTCGGAGATCGATGAAATCCTTTACCACAGTAAAGTTTACTCGAGACGGTATTAGGTTTACAGTCTCGACAAATACTTCCAACCTCAATACTTAGACTCCTAATCCTAGATGATAAATTATTATCATCTCAACCAATCATTACAAATACCATATACATTTAAAATGATACTTTTTATATATAGAAAATATATCTGGGTAAAATTATTTCACCTTCCCTTTTAAAACAATATTGTGTCCGTTGGCCTTTACTTTGCAATTCGTGCTTGGATTCGGAGCTCGTTCCACTGTCGAATCATCTCTTCTAGCCTCGAAAGGTGAGCACTCACTCACGATTAACGTTCTTTTATTTATTAAATTTGATTTCAATTGAAACGACAATTGAAATATACTGCGGTTAGTTAATTACACTTTTATATTGCTATTACCTGTATCAGTTCACCTATGATATCTGACACCATTTTTCTGTTAATTATTTATGCGATGATAATACAGTTTGGCCGATAATTGATTGATTGTTGATGTTTATATTGGACGTTAAATTGTTAATGTTAAAATGATAAAAAGTATGCAATTGAACTTGATATAGGATAGTTAAATGTTAAATTTGATTAACTGACATTTGTATAATATGACCCCTTATCTGTTAAATTTATTGACACGTAGGATTTGTTTAATTACACTTTGAACCATTGAATGTATGTTGTTAAATTGATGATGTATGAAATTGTAAATAGATGACAAGTGAAAAACCATAATGTAATAATCTTTAATCTACATGAAATGATAGTGTAGGTTCTAGAAATAATTATATTAATTCGTACAAATAACAATGCGAATTAATACGGTTATTTCGGGATTATTTGAATTGATTATTGGATTGATATTGATTGTTGTTATTGCTTGTTTATTTACTTTGACACCATCCCAGTTATCACACTGCAAGTTCCCTTTGTTATGTTTTGATTTTTGAATTGAATTGGAATCGGGTTGAAATGATAAATACCCAAATTGAACTTTGACCTAGGATAGAAAACTAAATAAAAAAAACCCGATTGGTCAATAATTTGATTTAAAAATAAAACGAAGATTTTATTTGAATAAATAATATGGTTTTGAAATGAAGTTGAAATTTGAATTTTAATGAAAGGAAATTTTAATATTTAAAAATCTGAAACAAAATGAAATTGATGAAAGAACGGTGTTTAATTTGAGAAATGATTGAATTAAGTTTGAAATGATTAAATAATTAAGTTTGAAATTATAATTAAGTTCGAAATAATTAAACTTTGAAATGATTTGATAATTAAGTTGAAATTATAATTAAATTTGAAATTATAATTGAGTTTGAAATTATAATTAAGTTTGAAATTATTAAACTTTGAAAATTATTTAATAATTAAGTTTTGAATTATTTAATAATTAAATAAGATTGGATTATTTAATGATTAAATTGAATTGAACTCTTTAATAAGTAAAATTTGAACTTTTGAATAAGTGAATTTACTTCGTAAATAATTAAAATTGAATTTTCTTTAACAAGAAATGAAATGTGATATTTTGGAATTAATGTAAGACTTGAAATGTAAAGAATTTGATTTGATGAATTTAATTTAATTAAATTTGTAAGTTTTGATAAAAATGAAGTTGAATTTAAATAATGGATTTAATGAATTGGAAATTTAATGGAAATTGTTTTGAATGGCATAGTAACTTAACGAATATTGAATGAAATCGATAAATGATTTTAAATTGATTTGACTGTTAAATAAGATTTAATTTAAATGTTTTCGAAATGAAACTTGTATTCGAACTTGAATCAATATTTGGATTGTTTTAAATAGAAATTGAAATTGAATTATAAGATTGTGAAATGATAATTTGGATGTTTTGAAACGTAAATTATTTGAGATTGGTTTTGAAAGACAAATGAAATGTTGATTTAAGAATTCTATTTGAAATTGAAATTGAATTGGTTTTGAAATAAACAAACGACCAATCGGTGTAATAATTACGAAAGTTATTAAAGAGACCGGGATCGGTAATGGATATACTCTCTATCTGAACCGAAACCACTTTAATAACTATACGCGGAGTGATGATCCAGAATGAAGTGGTTGGAATGATGTACGTGATGACTGAAGAAAGGGAACGATAATGGATAGCCTTGACACTTGTGTCAAATTGGAAATGACTAAAACAGGAGCTGTGCCGGGCCAATGGAGGATTAGCTACCTCAAGTGGACACACTTCTTCGAACTACTTATACTTGTTGTCGATTGGTGCACCCTTGATTTTGGGAGTGTTGTTTCACGGTGTTGCGGGCACTACGGCGTTGCGTTCTCACCAGTCCGGATCAGGCGAACGGTAGTATCACTACCTTGGGTATTGCCTCATGTGCCTTGTCATACTTGTATTCCATTTATGCGCGACCCCTACGATTTTGATTTGTACCTTTAGTATATGGATTGCCCTCTGGTGACTTCCGGTTTTGGGGAAACTACGGTCTTGTATATGCTTTTGGGAATAAAAATATGTTAAGGGTGGAATGGGCCATGACTTAACACTATTTTGATATCTTTATATTACTGATAGACATTATCTACTTAGCGTACATTACTACCTAGTAGATAGTTTAACGGATCCTTAAAGGATGGTTATTCCAAACATCCTTTGAGTTACTTGTATTTCAATTGCTATTTCACTTGAGTTGGATTTATTGATATAAGAATGTTAATCCTGACTCGAGTGTCTTGTGTTTTTGCTTTACGCTCGGGTCAGACTGAGTGTACCAGTATTCGATGCTCACCTTTGGAGTTGGAGCTTTGCTTGAAGATCTAGCCATCTATTCTGCTTTCATTATTTGATGATTCCAGTGATGTATTCTGATTTGTATCTAATGTATCGTGTTACTCTTCCGTTGTATCTGGTTTAACTCTGATGTATCGTATTACTCTTCTATCGTAAACTCTGATATATTTTATATATTCATATAGTAGTTCATGAACTACTATCTCTTTTATTTCCGCTGCAACTATTACTCTGTATCTGTGATCTGTGATTATTTATTTATTGTATATGTTCAGTTTTGCCAAATTTAAATTAACAACGCGGTATTTTGAGCAATTCAACTCCGGCATGAGTGTCTACCTATACACTTATAATGGACGCGAATGGTCCAAAATAGCGGGTCGTTACACTGTTGCTCAAAGGAGAGAGTTAGATCAATTACTTGATCAAAGGTTTTATCCTTATATGGCAACATTGCTCTTGACAGACTAGGGTTCAAGCCTTGAATATACCTTGCATTCTTTGCTTCTTCATTCCCTATTAACACCATTCCATACTTGGACAATCCTTCAAATTTCTGAGTGTACTCATTCACACTCATGCTTCCTTGCCTTAATCTAATAAAGTCTTCTAGCAGTGTGGCCTTAGCAGATGCTGGGACAAACCTAGCCTCAAGCATGGTCTTAAATTCATCCCAAGTGATGTCATTCTCTGGCCTTCCTGCCATCACAACTTCCCACCAATCCAGTGCAACCCCCTTCAATCTCCTTGAAGCTATCTGTCTCTTCCTTTGGTCATTGATTTGCATATCTGCAAAGACCCTTTCCATAGTCCTTATCCAAGTTTGAACACCCATAGCTCCTTCAGTGCCTTCAAAATCCTTTCCTCCCAAATTGGTGCATGTCTTAAGCAGTTTGGAGAGCTCCTCATGAGGGTTGTCATGCCTTGGTGCTATTCCATCTCTCAAAGCTCTCACAAAATCCTCCATGTTTATCACAGGTGGCTCACGTGACGGTCCTGCACCTGTGTGATGTCTTGGCCCTACCATATTGCTATAAATATGATTTCTATGTTAGTTTATTTACCCCCATCATTCTTGGTGTCTTTACTTTGTTCATTTTATTTCTGTGCACACTGTGCATGTATCACATGCACACATATATTTTTATAAAACAAAAGCATTCAACACCAGTAATTCAAACAATGCATTCAAACATCCATATGCACCCAACAATATTTACTATGTTATTGAAAACATAGCTCTGATACCAACTGTGGTGACCCTCACTTTAAAACACATAGATTTTTTTTTATATTCAAAAGGAATTCACCACTAAACCACATTTCTTTTATATTTGAATATTTATACAATTTCCAAATATTTTTCCCAAGACCCTGGATTTACTAATATAATCATATCAGTGCATAAAGAAATTAAGACAATTATATATTTGAAGATATATAATTGTTTCCCTTTGCCATTCAGAGCTAACAAGTTTGCAAAGAGAGTTTGAATCAAACAGGAAACCAAATTATCATATGTGTTGACAACATAACCTTTTAATTCTTCCCTAAATTTATATTGTTCTTCTTCCAGAGATAAAGATTTTTTTTTAATATTGCAATGCACAGTGCATTTTTCTTAAGCTTTCTAGACTTTCTGCCTAAATAATTTTATTAACACTGAAATGGTATTTAATTGACCTTAAGGTAGTTATCAAGTACTTGTATGAATTTACTACAAAAATTAAACTTGTAGGCATGAATATTGGAACTAATTTCCATTTATCATTTCAGGTTGAACAGTTGAGGTCTTTTTGCATTTTTTTAAGTTTAACATGGTGCAGAGTTACATACTTGGTGTTTTATTGGATATGCTTGGTGTTATTTGAGGGTTGCTTGGTGTTTTCTTTTGTTTTGTCCCGGAAGCACTTACACTTCATTAATTGAAATGAAATGGTTCCAGGCTCCAAGAGTTTGACCCATGGCCATCTAGGCCGGCCATAGTCCCTTTTTTACCACTTGCAAACCCATATCTCTCATATTAACAAACTTCTACAAAGAGCTACTCCTAACTCAGACATGTTTTTTCCTAGTTTAAATTTCCTGGAAATGCATCCTTTTATGTATTCAATCCATTATTCAAAATATAAAAACTTCCAGGTTCATTTCTTTCATAATTTTTATTTAAAATTAAATACACAAATACATGTAGATCTCCAGAATTCATACACATGCCTATATCACTTACCTGCCATGCACAAATTCATTTCACTTGAATATCCCTACTAAAATCTTGAGAGTTCATTTTTAAAATCAACCACCTTATCTCTTTAATTTCCATAAAGTCAAAAATATAGATTCAAGCAATGAAAATCAGAGATCAAATATATATGTACATATCATATGTATATGATATGTCTATCCCCTTATTTCTCCAAATCAGACATCCATAAAAATTGGTAGTTAACCAAACATCATCAATAATCACTCACAACAGGTTTACTTAAGTACATATTTTCAATCCAAATACTTAGGAAGTTTCCTACAAGTAACTTCAATTACAAAATGAATTTTGACTAGTAAATTCATTACAATGCAACTGCAAATTTAAGACTGGTTCCTTTTTATTTATACTAGCAGCTAATTGTCTTCTTCATCCATCAATCCAACTTCAATTCCCTGCAAGCAATTCACTGAGCTGCCCCAATTTTAATGAGACACCCAGATGATTGTAAGGGCAACCAAAAGGGTCAGTTTTCACTGGTATGAGCATTTATCAAATTTGTATACATATTCATAACTTTTGGTAATCTTGCAGAGTCTTCCTAGTTTAACAGACTTTTATACTTAGCATGTTTTGGTTAATACCAAGTGTTACAAAGACACATTCATTTATTTAAACAACACACAGCAAACAGTTAAAATAAATATATGTACAATTCTTGATTCATTTTCTCCATTTCTAAATAAGTAAACTCAGATTTTGTACTCCCAATTTCACCCAGCAATTAATCAAAGCACAATATTTATCTTGATTAATTTAACATCATGTCTGGATATTTATAATCCAGATTTTTAAACCCCAATCCCCATTTATTTTATGGACTTTAACTCCTTGTCATATGAACACCATGTATGCATTGTGAAGGAAACTCCCAGGTTATTTGATTTATTCCATCACACAAAGGACTCAGGGTGCAATTACACCATGCATATACTTGCTCCCACCTGAAGCAAGCAGATCATTGACTAACTCCAAATGACCGGTTTAATTCTCTTTGATAAATCCCCCTTCTAGTTTCAGCTTATTTTATTAAGCTTCTACTTATGAATTTAATAATAAAACTCACAGTTCATTCATGTTTCAGAAAGGCTTATCTTCCTTAATACTTTCTAGTTCAACCCCATGTTCCCCATTTATGTTCCTTATTACAGAAAATACCCCCAGTTTGTCTATAGTTTTTTTTCCTAAGAATATTTTAAACATCATGATCCTACTATCTTTCTTCCATATTATTGTGAATGTATGGATAAAGGTATGAATAAAGAAATCCCCCTAAAACCCAGAAATCCTCCTTTGACTTGTGTCTTGAGTATTTTAGTTTAATGCTTCATTATCCAAGAAATAAACATAAGCAAGAATACTGTCTTGCTGCCTATTTCCTAAATGATTTAGATCCATACTTCATAAAAAAATAGAACAAAAATACTCGAATCATTTTTAACTAAAAAATATACAGATTTGAACTCCAAACAAGTATGCACACACACAAACATTCATCTTACCCATAACAAATCATTTCAGAGACTTCAAATAACTTATAACATTTTAGGCTGCCTACAAGAGGACTTAATGCCATTGCATACAAAGGATAAATACTCACCCTGTGTTCTCCTTTTACTGACTTAATCCCCTGAACAGCAAATCCCCCAAAGTCTCAAGCTAGTGTTTCTCCTAGTTTATTTTATTTTTGTTTTGATCCCGAGAGAATGATGGATATGGTTATGTGCAGTTATTTATAAAACCATTCAAGGGTTTAAGAAATATGGGTAATTTCCTTGATACCCTTAGATACTCATGCACAATTCATTTCTCTGTGTGGTCCTTAATTGGAAATGTACATTGTTGGTTACCTTAATTAGTTATTTCGGGAATCAAGCATTTTTAAACACTCCATACTATTTTCATGACTCTATTTTACTCATGCCATAAGCATGTGACCCTTAGTTTATTTTTTTTTATAAGTTTAAAGAATCTGAAAATCCCCTTTGTATTTTCTACCTATATATCATTTCCATTCAATCATGCATACTATCATACCTAATCATGTAATGTAAAATCATTCACCCCATGTTATTTGCTTGAAATAAATATAAGATATGGAAATTTTTATTTGATCCTGTATGTATATATATATCTCTGCCTTTTTGTCAAAACAGTAACTCCTCCTATATCTTTATTAAAAAAATCACATATATTATGCTAATTATTTCTAGCACCAATATAAGACATTTAAACCTTTTTATTAAACTTCATTTTATTCTATCTTTAAATAAAACAGAAAACACCCCATATATTAAATGTATGTATTTATATAATTCTTTGGACATAGAACTATATTTATTTTGAGTTCCAATTTTCTTTTAATCACCTTAACTCCTTGCATTTTATCAAACAGAAGCTCCCATGCAATTTTATTTATTGCCAATTTTTCTTTTCTGTTTTAATGCAATATATATATATATATATATATTATAATTTCAGAATTTCTTAATATAAATGTATTTTTCATTTTATTTTTATTTTATTTTAGGGTCACTACACTAACATAGAAAATATCTTCTTATGAGCTTAGATCGGAGATTCTTGAGTTGAAGTTGAAGAGTGGTTGATGTTTCCTTAGTTTTAAAGCTTCTCATTCGTTGTTTTGGGTTTAAAGGTGAGTTCTTGAACTCACATCTATGTCAATAGCTTTCATTGTTGTTAGGTATGAATTCCTAACATCTATTTCATGTTCATTTGCTTTTGATTTGAATTGATTTGGCGAATTTTCCAGTTTTTGGTATTTTGAAGTCAAAATCTATGAAAATCCTAATATGGATGTTTGGACATGTTGTTCGGAGTGTATTGGTGAACCTATAGGGCTGGGTAGTCGCTTGGCGTAAATCCCTTGCCATCGTCACTCGTCCGATCGCTTCCGATATGAAATGGCCATCATTGGCCTAGGAAAAATGTTGCCTTGAGCTTCAGCTCAGATGTCTGGTATTAAGCTCAGACGTCTGGAGCTATGGGAATAAAATTCCAGATTCTCAGCTCAGACGTCTGAGCTTACTTCCCAGACGTCTGGGCGATCTGGAAGAAAATTCCAGTCTTTCGGCTCAGACGTCTAGGAAGTTACTAGACGTCTGAAGCTGCTTATTTCAGCCAAATTGCCTATTTTGAGTGGATTTCCATTTTAATCGATTTTTGGTTGATCCGATTAGTTGTTATCACTTATTATCAACTTTGATGACTTCTTTTTTTGAATTTTTGGGAATATCCATTTGATGGAATTGATATCGATTTTTATAGTTTCGATTCACGTCGTCAATTGTGAATTTTTGGTGATTGATTGTTTCTACAATCATTTCTGTGATTTGTCACTTTAAAATAAAAAAGGTTTCTATACTATTAATAAATACTCAAAATCTTTTGCAAACATGATTTCAACCATTACTTTCAATACAAAACTCGCTTTTAAAACCGTTTTCCAATCTATTAGTATATACAAACCTTTACCTCATTCTTATGAGAAATCTAATTAAACGGCTTAGCAAAACAAGTGGTATGAAACGCTTGCATTTACTTCGTCGGTTAATTCTTGGACTTGTTCGATTGAAATCTTGTGACAATTTTTCGAGTGGAAATCTACAATTTGTTCGTAAATATTTAAGTTAAGCTAGTGGTTATGGGACAGAAGCTAAACTCATTTATTTACTAGCTTAGTGTAATCTACACTTTTTATTGATCAATGGTGATCATTTTAGGGTTTAGACTAGCGATATGCGATGTCTCTTTGTCCACGTGGGGGACTGTACCTCGTTTTGTGGAGCTTCGTCTCATTTTTATAGGCTAGCGACCTATGGGATTTATGGAGTTTGGTTCATCGGGCGTACCGTTATTGTACTACGTCGTTGTTTCAAATTACTTGAGTATCAGTTCCTCGGGTGTAACAACCCGTATTTTTAACACTTTAAAAATACGAATTAAAATGAAAATTTTGATAAAAATTCGAAGGAAATAAATTTTTGTGTTGTTAAATGTGAATTACAAGTTAAAATACAAAACTGAATTCTGAAATAACTTATTTGTAAATTAAATAAAGATGTTAACTTGTAATTGAACGTAAGTAAAGATTTAAATTTGAATGTAACAAGTAATTGAATTGAATTGAATTTGATTGTAAGCAACGAAATAAATAAAATGTTACATTTAATATTGAAGTTATAATATGGAAATCAACGTAAATGAATGTAATTTAATATTACTGTGAATTTAAATAAGATGATAGCTGAAGAAAATGAAAGTAAATGAATTATAAACTATTGATAATAATGTATAAGTAAATGGTTGATTCAATAATGAAAGTGTAAATCGAAATAAAAGAATTCATTTGGAATTAAATAACTTGAATTTGAATTACAATATAATTGAACGTGGAATCTAATATAATCTTTTATATTGGATTTATAATGGAAAATTGCATTGTAAAAGATTGTTAATTACTGTGAAATTAAAAATGGAATTTGTGAACAATTGAAATTTGATTTAAAAGTTAATAATTTAAAATTAGGAATTTTAAATTTAAATTAAACAGTCGAATAAATTATTTTTCGAATATTGGATTTAATTAGACAATTAAATCGATAATTTAATAAGGTAAAATTCAGAAATAATTGAAAATCGAGTTGAATATGATTGAAAATGATTTGTAAAATTTTATCTTATCATATTGGAGTATAGTAATGTTATAGAACTTTTAAAATTGAATTTAAAGTTAATTTGTGAAAATTGAATATTTTAATATTTAATTATCGACTGAAAAATAGCCATTTTTCGAACAAACTCAGAATTGAACGAAACTAGTTCCATTGGATCCGTAATAGTTTGTTATTATCGGATTTCAATTTTTCGTAGCAATCGGAGTTATCATTTGACCGTGGCAGCTCGAAACGCATCGAATTGTTTTTAATATTAATTCGACGAGAGAAAATAGTCATTTTTCAAAAAGTCTCGGATTTCGACGAAACTAGTTTCATCGGATCCGTAATGTGATATTATTATATGGTTTCAAATTTCGTGTCAATCGGAGTTACCGTTTGTCCGGGGCAAGCCAAAACGCATCGAAATCGGTTTAAATCGGTTTAATTTAAAACTGATCGTTTTCTCCGTAACTCGCACAGATGACCGAATTAGCCTCCGAAACATGTTCCATTGCGTTCGGAACGTGGGGTAAACCTTAGAAACGCCAGCCGGCACGCTTCGTTTGGAGTTCGGAAAATTTCGGGTGAATAGTGTCGCGTATTTTTTCTATAAAAAGCCCCTCACTTATTTCATTTTGCAAAAGAACTAGGGTTTCAGCCCTTAGCCGCCACTTTCCTATCAATAGCCAGAAATGCATCTTCTTTCTCCTCTAATATCTTCCAATCCATAAAGAATTAGCAAAAGTCGTCAACTACAAAGTTGTAGAGGACGATGAGAGCTTCAAATCCATACGGAGATGATCGAAAACGGAGCAATGGATCAACGGGAAATCGTGCTTGAAGCTGCTGCGTTTTTCACGCATTTCGAGGCAGAGGGGGTGACCGAGCTTGCTAGGGTTCACGGCGTTGGTAGCTCTGGTGATGGGCTTCGTGGTGGCGCTAGCTGATCGTTCTGGAAGTCGTCGAGGTAGTCGCGAGAATTGATAAAGAGACGGCGGCTATGGGTTAGGTTTGAACGTGCAAACCTGATGGAGGAAGAAGGATACCAACAGCCCAGATCTGATGGAGCAGAAATCAATGGCCAGATTTGCTTTTAGGGTTAGAAAATAAAAATATAAATTGAATTATTATATTATATAATTCGTACAAACTTTAAAATAGCATAACTTTTTCATACGAGGTCCGATTGAAACGAAACTTTTTGCGTTGCGATCGAAATGACAAGAGCTTCGAAATGAAACTGGTTTGGATGGATTTGGAGATGGTGGAAATTTGGGCTAAAGTTGGGCGTCGTCCAGTTTTAGTTCCAAACCGGAACGTCTCGGCGACAACAGAAAATCAAGGTGTGTGTTTTATAACGCTCACAACGTACTAAATATCTTTATGCTAGTTAAATTTGACATTATGAAGTGTTACGATTTTATTTTTCGCTGTTTGATAAAATTTAATTGTCATATAGATTGTCATCGAATTTAATGTTAGAAATTAAAAATTGACAGTCAAATTGAAATTAAAATTTAATTGCGATTAAATTACCTGATATTGATAACTATGAAATTGCTGTGAATTGTATTGTCTATTGGATAATTTATTTCGATGGATGCTATTGGTTGATATTTAATTGTTTGGATGTTTATTTGCTTATATATATCATGTGATACATATGACACTGTGATCGGTCAAGTGATATATATTCATCCCTAACATTTAACTGAAATAAATAATCACTTGGCCATAGGATAGAAAATTATATACGGACACCGGGTTGGCTAAATTAATTGATTTTAAAAGTTGTTTTGAAATTATTTAAATGAATTGATTTTAAGAAAAAAATCCAAATTATGGAAATTGAATTATTTTGAATTTGAGCTTGAAATGTTGGAATTTAAACTTGATAAACGAAATTGTTTAATTAATCGAAGTTTAGTTTTTAATTAAAAATTGAAATACGGCATAAATTTTCGGAAGTTGATTTGTTTTAAAGATTGGACTTTTATTCGAACTTTGAATATTTCTAGGAAAATTTATATGAAATGATATTTCAGGTTTGAGTTTAGAATTGAAATTTGGATTCAAAAATTTGGTATTGAAAGTAAATTTGATTTAATGTTTAAATCGATATTTTGAAATTGGATTTGGAATTGAAATTGGAAATTAATTTGAAATTGGAATTTAAATTAATTTGGAATTGAAATTTAAATTCATTTGGAATTGGGATTGGAATTGGAAATTAATTTGGAATTGAAAATTGATTTGAAATTGGAAATTGAAGGTGAACGGAATTTGTTTATTGGGATCGAAATTTATATGGAATCAAAAATTATTCGAGTTGAAATCGGAATTGAATCGATTAAATCGAAATGGAAATTGGAATTGATTTGGGTAGGAAATTGGGAAGTTGACCGGTTTGACTTTGGAATTGTTTTAATGAATATTTTAGTATGAATGATTTAAAATCTATATTCTTTAAATATTGAAATTATTTTGATTTTCAAACTGTTTTACTATATAAACCATTTTTATATTCAAATTATTTTCGATTAAACTATTTAAATATTTTCTATTAAACTATTTTTAACTATTTAAATATTTTCTATTAAACTACTTTAACTATTTTGATTATTTAAACTACTTTTAAACTACTTAAAACTATTTTCTAAAATTTTCAAGCTGGTAAATAAGGTGAATTGTTTATGTTTAAATCTCGAATTTAAATACGAATTGGGTTAAATGAAGTTGCAACCTAAATTGAAATTCGAAATGATTTTGAAATTTGAAATGAGATATTGAGGCGAAAATGATTTTGAAATGAAATCGTATACTTTGAGTAGATATGATGATTTTGAAAAGGCTTTTATTTTTGAAGCGAATATGATATTTTTGATAATCAATTATGAATTGATTTTGAAAATGTAAAAGAACCATCGGTGTAATAATACGTAGTTATTAAAGAGACCGGGACCGGATATGGACATACTCTCTGTCGATACCGAAAACCACTTTAATAACTAGTATACGCGGAGTGTTGATCCAGAACGAAGTGGATGGTTTGATGAACGCGTTGATTGAAGAAAGAGAACGATATTGGATGACCCCTGACATGACTAAAACAGGAGCCACGCCGGGCCATTGAGGTTCGCCACCTCTAGCAGACACACTTCTTCGTTACCATATCTATTACTTTTGTGATTCGATTTGGGTGCACCCCTCGATTTTGGGAGTGTTGTTTCGCGGTGTTGGGGTAGTAGCTGCTATGCCCAACATCAGTCCGGATCACGCAACTACTAGTATCCTAGTTGGTATTGCCTCATGTACCTTGTCATACTGATTATCCTATTCGCGACCACTACGTTTTGGTTGGTACCTTTAGTATATGGATTGCCCTCTGGTGACTTCCGGTTTTGGGGAAACTACGGTCTTGTATATGCTCTTGGGAATAAAAATGTGTTAAGGGTGGAATGGGCCATGGCTTAACGCTAGTTTGATATTTTACTTTATGATAGACATTATTGTATATAGCGTATTGTACTACATAGTAGATAGTTTAACGGATCCTTAAGAGATGGAAAAATCCCGTAACATCACTTGAGTTATTGCACGCACGTTGACACTGGATAGGAGATGTCAAACCCCGTAAACATCTCTGACGCCGTTACACCCATATTTATTTACGATTGATTTAACTTACATAAGGATGTTTTAGTCCTGACTCGAGTGTTTTGTCTTTTCATTATGCTCGGGAAAGTCCTGAGTTTTTCAGATTTTTGTAGATCTATTCTGGAGGACGAAGACGAAGATTTGGTATACTATTACTATTATTATCTTTGCATCATGCTGTCTGCTGCATTATTTTATTTGTTCTGTTGTATATGTATAACTCTGATAAATGTTGTATAAATGATAATCAAAAGTGTATTAAACAGCTTCATGAACTGTTTATTTGATTATTATATTTTATCTTTCCGCTGCGAGATTCTGTGACTGTTTCTTGTTTCTTTTCTCTTCTTTCTTTTACCCCATTAACCATCCGCCCTTTTGAATGGTTTGGAGTTGGACATGTGTGGATTATTGTCGACTTGAACGGTCAAAATGGCGGGTCGTTACAGTTGGTATCAAAGCTTTGGTTTAGATTACCTGAGCTCTAGTGGGGAATAACTCGTTGAAATAGGGTTGGAACCTATGAATGAGTTTGAGTGTATATGAGAGAGCGTACTTGTTATTTGCTATAAAATGGTTTTATATTGTGTTGATTTGTTCCGTTGAGTATTTATAAATTCTGGTCGGTACATGGGACGCCATGGCATCGATTGGGATTTCTAAACACTCGAATAGGACAAACTGACATAATATCGTTTTGAATTATATTTTATATAAATATTATTATGAATATATAAATTTTGATTGTATTGGTTGGTAGGAGATGATAATATTAGATTATCGTCGTCAATAGGTTGACTTGTCAATATTTCTAAATTATTGACAAATGAAAAAAAAATGAATTTGGGAAATATAATTGAAAATGGAATTAAATGAATATGATTTTGGATTTGAGAATATAAATTCCAATGTTTGAAATTTGTTGCAAATGGTTTGAAAATAATATACATATTATATGAAAGAAACTCGAATAGGAAAGATTTTAAATGACTTTGAAATGAAATAAGTGATGTATGCCCCACTTGACGTTTGGAAAATAAGTTTCGGTAATGTGTGCACGCATTATCGACGTTTATTTTTCAAGAGTCCAAGTGGGGGAGACCACTAAATGTTTTCTGTACTCTTCGAATAAACTAGAAATTGAAATTTTTCTAAAATATGAAATAGAATTTAAAGGTTAAAATGAAAATTTAAATTGTAATAGTAAACCTTAATGTGATAAATAATAAATTGAAGATTTGTTAAATAAGCTCAACACTAGAATTTAAAGAAAATAAGTTGTATATTATCAACTGCACTAAATTTGCATAACCATAACTTACCTAATATTTAAAAGTTTAAAATGCATATTTTGATAAGTAAGTAAAAAAATATACAAGTATGATAGTGTAAATAAAATGTGAAGATCAAATTGATAGTTGCAAATATAAAAGAAATTCAAATTGAAAAATGAATAATATATACTTAGTTGATGGTATGAAATTTAATTTGAACAAGCAAAATTATTGAATTAAATCAATGAGGAAAACAAGTAAAGTGAATTATGGAATTTGATATAATTCAAACAAAGTAAATGAATTGAGTAAACTTGATTTGTTTGGAAATGAATAAACCAATTGAGACAAATAAAAGAAATTGATTGACTTGGTGGTAAATTTGGTATGGACGTTAATGTTGTTGTGCTTTGGTTGTAGATGGATGTTAGGTGAGTAAATACGATTCATAATGTAATGGAATTGAATAAATGGAATAAAAATTTAAGTAATTAAATTCAATTTGTAGTAAGGTGATGTTGAATATAATTGAATTCAATTTAATGTGAAGCAAAATAGTCTTGAGTTAAAATGTGGGGGTAATAAAGTGAATAAACCGGAAAACGAATTTAATGTAAACTTATTTCATAAAAATATAAAAGAAATTAACAACTTTGGGTTAATGCTTGATTTTTCGGAAACTTTAAATTGGATAGTTTGTATTTGTAATAACAAACAAATGTAGAAATCTAAAATTGTCCGGTATGTGCTGAAACTAAAAGTACCATAACTTTTAAAAGAATAATCAGAATTTGATGATCTTGGACTTTTCGGAAAGCTTAGAATCTGTAGCACGACTTTTGTTTAGAGTATTTCAGAAAATTCATTCGTTTACTAGGTTAAAAATGTAAATGTCTATCGCTGTCCTATGTAAGAATAAGCAAAACCAATAGCATTTGACCTTAGTATTTATGACATAACTTTTTACTGGTTTATCGGATTTTCATGATCTTGTACTTTATGGAAACCTCAGAACCTATGCTCCAACTTTTGTTTTAGAAGCCTTGCATTTTGCTGAAGTTTAGAAGGTCGAAAGTGTGCGTGAAGATCGCTGACCTGCACGGACCTGAAACGTATTCCCGTAGTAAAACGGCCGTAACTTTTGAACGGATAGTCCGAATTAGACGATTTTGGACATTCCGGAAACCCTGAAATATATGCTACAACTTTTTTTTAAATTAGCTTGCAAAATTCTGTCATTTGGTTGGCTAAAAACTAGAATCTACTTGCTGTCCTGAACACAAAATTTTCAGTTTGGAAGTTAATATGTTATGTATATGTTGTATATGGCAAGTATATTGATCTATCATTATATGCATGGTTCTAACCTGGTTATTGAGTATTTTAATAGGTAGAAAGGGGTTGCGCTCCACTTCCGAAACCTGTTTCTGCGCTAAATGCAAATGCAAGTAAAAATTTGCTAGTAAACGCTAATAAAGGTTCGTATTCCGATTATTTATCGTATTTGGGTTATATATATATATTGTTTTCCCCATATATGGGATGCCTCATTATTTGAATGAGATGTATATCGATTATATTTGTTATATTTGTATGGGAAATATTTTCCCGATCGAACCGCGCAAAGGAGATGCTGCCGAAATTTTCCGTAAATCTGAGTGTTAGAAAATTTTTTAAACTTTAAAACCTATAATCTATTTTCTAAATGTTAATAGGGTTTATAGGTATATAAGATGATAATAACTATTACCTCATTCCTTTTCGCGGACGAAAAGTTTTAAGTGGGGGAGAATGTAACAACCCGTATTTTTAACACTTTAAAAATACGAATTAAAATGAAAATTTTGATAAAAATCCGAAGGAAATAAAATTTTGTGTTGTTAAATGTGAATTACAAGTTAAAATACAAAACTGAATTCTGAAATAACTTATTTGTAAATTAAATAAAGATGTTAACTTGTAATTGAACGTAAGTAAAGATTTAAATTTGAATGTAACAAGTAATTGAATTGAATTGAATTTGATTGTAAGCAACGAAATAAATAAAATGTTACATTTAATATTGAAGTTATAATATGGAAATCAACGTAAATGAATGTAATTTAATATTACTGTGAATTTAAATAAGATGATAGCTGAAGAAAATGAAAGTAAATGAATTATAAACTATTGATAATAATGTATAAGTAAATGGTTGATTCAATAATGAAAGTGTAAATCGAAATAAAAGAATTCATTTGGAATTAAATAACTTGAATTTGAATTACAATATAATTGAACGTGGAATCTAATATAATCTTTTATATTGGATTTATAATGGAAAATTGCATTGTAAAAGATTGTTAATTACTGTGAAATTAAAAATGGAATTTGTGAACAATTGAAATTTGATTTAAAAGTTAATAATTTAAAATTGGGAATTTTAAATTGAAATTAAACAGTCGAATAAATTATTTTTCGAATATTGGATTTAATTAGACAATTAAATCGATAATTTAATAAGGTAAATTTCAGAAATAATTGAAAATCGAGTTGAATATGATTGAAAATGATTTGTAAAATTTTATCTTATCATATTGGAGTATAGTAATGTTATAGAACTTTTAAAATTGAATTTAAAGTTAATTTGTGAAAATTGAATATTTTAATATTTAATTATCGACTGAAAAATAGCCATTTTTCGAACAAACTCAGAATTGAACGAAACTAGTTCCATTGGATCCGTAATAGTTTTTTATTATCGGATTTCAATTTTTCGTAGCAATCGGAGTTATCATTTGACCGTGGCAGCTCGAAACGCATCGAATTATTTTTAATATTAATTCGGCGAGAGAAAATAATCATTTTTCAAAAAGTCTCGGATTTCGACGAAACTAGTTTCATCGGATCCGTAATGTGATATTATTATATGGTTTCAAATTTCGTGTCAATCGGAGTTACCGTTTGTCCGGGGCAAGCCAAAACGCATCGAAATCGGTTTAAATCGGTTTAATTTAAAACTGATCGTTTTCTCCGTAACTCGCACAGATGACCGAATTAGCCTCTGAAACATGTTCCATTGCGTTCGGAACGTGGGGTAAACCTTAGAAACGCCAGCCGGCACGCTTCGTTTGGAGTTCGGAAAATTTCGGGTGAATAGTGTCGCGTATTTTTTCTATAAAAAGCCCCTCACTTATTTCATTTTGCAAAAGAACTAGGGTTTCAGCCCTTAGCCGCCACTTTCCTATCAATGGCCAGAAATGCATCTTCTTTCTCCTCTAATATCTTCCAATCCATAAAGAATTAGCAAAGGTCGTCAACTACAAAGTTGTAGAGGACGATGAGAGCTTCAAATCCATACGGAGATGATTGAAAACGGAGCAATGGATCAACGGGAAATCGTGCTTGAAGCTGCTGCGTTTTTCACGCATTTCGAGGCAGAGGGGTGGCCGAGCTTGCTAGGGTTCACGGCGTTGGTAGCTCTGGTGATGGGCTTCGTGGTGGCGCTAGCTGATCGTTCTGGAAGTCGTCGAGGTAGTCGCGAGAATTGATAAAGAGACGGCGGCTATGGGTTAGGTTTGAACGTGCAAACCTGATGGAGGAAGAAGGATACCAACAGCCCAGATCTGATGGAGCAGAAATCAATGGCCAGATTTGCTTTTAGGGTTAAAAAATAAAAATAGAAATTGAATTATTATATTATATAATTCGTACAAACTTTAAAATAGCATAACTTTTTCATACGAGGTCCGATTGAAACGAAACTTTTTACGTTGCGATTGAAATGACAAGAGCTTCGAAATGAAACTGGTTTGGATGGATTTGGAGACGGTGGAAATTTGGGCTAAAGTTGGGCGTCGTCCAGTTTTAGTTCCAAACCGGAACGTCTCGGCGACAACAGAAAATCAAGGTGAGTGTTTTATAACGCTCACAACGTACTAAATATCTTTATGCTAGTTAAATTTGACATTATGAAGTGTTACGATTTTATTTGTCGCTGTTTGATAAAATTTAATTGTCATATAGATTGTCATCGAATTTAATGTTAGAAATTAAAAATTAACAGTCAAATTGAAATTAAAATTTAATTGCGATTAAATTACCTGATATTGATAACTATGAAATTGCTGTGAATTGTATTGTCTATTGGATGATTTATTTCGATGGATGCTATTGGTTGATATTTAATTGTTTGGATGTTTATTTGCTTATATATATCCTGTGATACATATGACACTGTGATCGGTCAAGTGATATATATTCATCCCTAACATTTAACTGAAATAAATAATCACTTGGCCATAGGATAGAAAATTATATACGAACACCGGGTTGGCTAAATTAATTGATTTTAAAAGTTGTTTAGAAATTATTTAAATGAATTGATTTTAAGAAAAAAATCCAAATTATGGAAATTGAATTATTTTGAATTGGAGCTTGAAATGTTGGAATTTAAACTTGATAAACGAAATTGTTTAATTAATCGAAGTTTAGTTTTTAATTAAAAATTGAAATACGGCATAAATTTTCGGAAGTTGATTTGTTTTAAAGATTGGACTTTTATTCGAACTTTGAATATTTCTAGGAAAATTTATATGAAATGATATTTCAGGTTTGAGTTTAAAATTGAAATTTGGATTCAAAAATTTGGTATTGAAAGTAAATTTGGTTTAATGTTTAAATCGATATTTTGGAATTGGATTTGGTATTGAAATTGGAAATTAATTTGAAATTGGAATTTAAATTAATTTGGAATTGAAATTTAAATTCATTTGGAATTGGGATTGGAATTGGAAATTAATTTGGAATTGGAAATTGATTTGAAATTGGAAATTGAAGGTGAACGGAATTTGTTTATTGGGATCGAAATTTATATGGAATCAAAATTTATTCGAGTTGAAATCGGAATTGAATCGATTAAATCGAAATGGAAATTGGAATTGATTTGGGTAGGAAATTGGGAAGTTGACCGGTTTGACTTTGGAATTGTTTTAATGAATATTTTAGTATGAATGATTTAAAATCTATATTCTTTAAATATTGAAATTATTTTGATTTTCAAACTGTTTTACTATATAAACCATTTTTATATTCAAATTATTTTCGATTAAACTATTTAAATATTTTCTATTAAACTATTTTTAACTATTTAAATATTTTCTATTAAACTACTTTAACTATTTTGATTATTTAAACTACTTTTAAACTACTTAAAACTATTTTCTAAAATTTTCAAGCTAGTAAATAAGGTGAATTGTTTATGTTTAAATCTCGAATTTAAATACGAATTGGGTTAAATGAAGTTGCAACCTAAATTGAAATTCGAAATGATTTTGAAATTTGAAATGAGATATTGAGGCGAAAATGATTTTGAAATGAAATCGTATACTTTGAGTAGATATGATGATTTTGAAAAGGCTTTTATTTTTGAAGCGAATATGATATTTTTGATAATTAATTATGAATTGATTTTGAAAATGTAAAAGAACCATCGGTGTAATAATACGTAGTTATTAAAGAGACCGGGACCGGATATGGACATACTCTCTGTCGATACCGAAAACCACTTTAATAACTAGTATACGCGGAGTGTTGATCCAGAACGAAGTAGATGGTTTGATGAACGCGTTGATTGAAGAAAGAGAACGATATTGGATGACCCCTGACATGACTAAAACAGGAGCCGCGCCGGGCCATTGAGGTTCGCCACCTCTAGCGGACACACTTCTTCGTTACCATGTCTATTACTTTTGTGATTCGATTTGGGTGCACCCCTCGATTTTGGGAGTGTTGTTTCGCGGTGTTGGGGTAGTAGCTGCTATGCCCAACATCAGTCCGGATCACGCAACTACTAGTATCCTAGTTGGTATTGCCTCATGTACCTTGTCATACTGATTATCCTATTCGCGACCACTACGTTTTGGTTTGTACCTTTAGTATATGGATTGCCCTCTGGTGACTTCCGGTTTTGGGGAAACTACGGTCTTGTATATGCTCTTGGGAATAAAAATGTGTTAAGGGTGGAATGGGCCATGGCTTAACGCTAGTTTGATATTTTACTCTATGATAGACATTATTGTATATAGCGTATTGTACTACATAGTAGATAGTTTAACGGATCCTTAAGAGAGGGAAAAATCCCGTAACATCACTTGAGTTATTGCACGCACGTTGACACTGGATAGGAGATGTCAAACCCCGTAAACATCTGTGACGACCCGGAATTTTTGTATATTGAAATATGAATATTTAATTTATTTTAAATATCCGAAGGTAAAATTTTAACTTTAATTTCAAATATACAGTATTTATTTGGATAATTAATTATTAAATTTAATTATCGGGATTGGGTAAGATATGGAATCTCGATTTTAAGCCTGTTAAAAATAGTTCAAAGGTTCAGAAAATTTATATTGTTAATACTGAAGATGATAGAACTTTTAAAATGGAATTTTAAAGAGTTTTGTTCAGTTTTAAAAATATATCGTTGAAATTGAATTTAAAAATAGCCGTTCAAGGCACAGTCTCGGAATTCAGCGAAACCAGTTTCATTGGAACCGTAATATTGTATTTTATCGGATTTTAAATTTCGGAGCGTTTGGAGTTGTTGTGTAAGCATACGGTATATAAACGTATAGAAATTCAGAGCATGTGTCCTTCCTGGCAACGTTCTCTTCTTGCCTAAGTAATTAGATGTAGATACGTATAATTTAAACACGTGTTCAACTGGTATAACACGCGTCCTCTCTCAAGAAATAAAAGACAAAAGATAATGCCTGAAGCTTTCTCCTCAAAATCGAATCACGCCACTTATGTTCTTCCTTCCCTCAGTTAAAAGAATGGAAACAAAAATCGAAGTTAAATTCTCTGAGAATTCAATGGCCACCGTAAATAAAAAAGGGGGATTTTCTTCTTCAAATCGCGTCTTCCCAGCATTTCTTCTATTTCCAACGAAGCTATTCGAAAGCTGACTCGCGTGTTTCCTCTTCTATTAACCTAAATCGAAAACCCCTCTTCGAATTCAACTTTCCACTCCTCGGTTCGAAGCCATCTTTCCCAATTTCCTCGTTGAGGGAAACGGTCGTGGTGGCTGAGGTTATCGCGACAGTGACGTGGTCGCGAGGAAGAGGAGGGGTGTTTCGCGTGTGGCGCGCGCGTGGGTAGTCAAAGCTAGTGGAGTAGAGTTCATCGAAGCTTGGGTTGTCTCGCGTGCAAATTGAGGCGAACGCGGTGGAGATTCTCACGGCGATCGGCAGTACTTGGTCGACCTGTCGATTTTGGGTCAGGGTTCAGGAAGCTCGCGCACGCGAGAGGAAGGCTAGGTCGCGGCCGAAGGACTAGCGGTGGCAACGTTGGTGTCGATCGAGGCTGGGTTCATGCTCTATCGAGTGTGCAGTTAGGTAACGGTTATTTCTATTTAATTTAATAAATACGTATATGTTGATAATTTCAAATCATAATACATTTATGTATATCTATATGTAGATTAGGAGTCTTAACAGTAAGATAAAGTTTAAAAAAAAGGGGGGTTATTACAGTAAAGAAAGTTAATCTGTTAAGCGGTCTGTTTACAATCTTTAGTTAATCTTGTTTTAATTTTAATATATATAGATAATACAGAAATTATTATAGATTTGAAAAAATATAAGAATATATATAAATAGATTTTATGAAATCTATATAGCATATTTTTTACAAGTGTATAGTTAGTTCAAAGGAAAAAAATAAATATACATCTCTACATTTTAATGTTACTGGTTCACTTGGAAATAATTAATTTCGGTGTTTAACTCGTTTAATTAACTTGTTTTATAATTTTAGTTACTAAAAGATTTTTGAAAGGAGAATTAGTTTAAAATTTAATTTTTTTGGTTTAAATTTTACCACCAGTTAAAATTAACTTATTAGAGATAAAGGGTAAAATTAGCAAAACAGTAATTTATTGTTCGACTATCCCAAATATTAATAAAGTTCATACAATTATTTATACAAGGTCAATAATCACAAGGAATCAAGTTGAGGAAGAAGTGGGTTGTGCAACAAAACCGAAGGTGAGTTAATCTCACTCAGTTAAATTATAATTTTAATTTAATTGGTTAAATTTGAATGTCTGGTTGAATGATTGGATTGATTGGATATGATAGTATATATAGTAGTATATAGCAATATATACATATTGGCATATGTATATATTGGAGTTGATATTCCCGCATTTATATAGCGGATGAGACCCTATGCGCCGCATAATAGCGGATGATATTTTATAAACCCATATACCACGATATTCCACCTCGAAGTGGAATTGGTATTGTGCTAACATCTGTGGATGCAGGGAAACAGGTTGGAGGGATCCAACTGGATTCCTCAAAATATTTAATTTTTGTTTAAATATTCTGTGATATGATTGTTGTTATCCTGTGATAATTTATATTGGATAATCTGGTTGGATTGAATTTCCCAGTATAATGAGTTATTAAAAGCAATTGAATTGGATTTTTGGAAAAATATAAAAGAGTAAAATTAAGTTAAGTAATTCTAGTGAATTCGAATAAATTAAATATGGAAAAGAGGAATTTTGAATAAATAGAGAAATGTTGAATTTAAAGAAGACTTATGTGATGTTATTTAAAGGGATAAAATTTTATTTTAATTCAATGTTTAAATGTAATTAAAAAGAGAAGGAATTTGGGAAATCTGAAACTTGTGTTTCGGTTTAAAGATTTTAAATCATAATGAGAAATAAAATCTGGAAGTTAATGAATTTGGAAATAAATGGATTAAGTAAAGAAATTTATTTCAAAGTAAAATAAATTGGGAAATCAATTAAATTTGATTTAAATATTTTGGGATTTGAAATTTAAAGAGAAATGAGATTTTGGAGATATAAACTGGGTTTATAAAGTAAAATGGAATATCAGAGGATATCTGAAATATAAAATTTAAGGTGGGAATTTATAAAAGGAATATGAATTGGTTTAAAAATAAATGTTGATTTATTATTAAAAGATGTGAAGAGAAGTGTATTTATCTGGATAGCCAAGTATGTTTTTCCAAAGCAATTTTAAATATAAGTTAAAAGTTTTAATATGGTTTAAAAAGCATATTTTAGAAAATCTATTATTTCTAAATGTTAAAGCCTAAAGTAGTATTTTCAAAGATCTATTATTGTAGTAATTATATAAAAGTGATTTGGTATTATATTTTAAAAAGAGAAATTTAGTTTATATCTGTAAAGTGGTTTCATTTTAAATATTTTTAAGTATATATTTTGTTAAAGTATTAAAGTAGTTTTTTTTTAATTTCAATATTATTAAGTATATTTATAGTAAAGTGTTTTAAGATTATTTTAAAATCTAAGTGTTTTGTACTTGGTGTTTCAGAGGAAATAAATATTTGGAAATGTATTCCGTAAGCGGAAACTGTTTTGAAATTGTTTTCAAATGAGTTTTGAAAATTCGGAAATATATCTTGGAAAGATATTTGGGCAAATAAATAATGTGGGAAATTATTTAATTGTGTAATGGTTGCTTGTGGATGTTAATTGATAGTTAAATAACCGACTATCAATATTGGCCAAATGCGCTGATCGTTTCGAAGAGACCGGGATCGAGTTTCCGTATACCGGGATTCTAGGTCTGGAGACTCGAATACCACTTCGATCCGGTTTGTACGTTTTGTGTAACGATTTCGGAGTCGAAGATGGAGCAGTGAAGTGCAAGGGCTAGTCGCTACTAATCCTGAGGATATTTCCAAAATGGATGTAGTAGGAGTAGTGCCTTCGGTTCCGTTCGGACCCGGGACGTGTAACGACCCAGAATTTTTGATAATTAAAATTCGAATATTTAATTAATTTTAAATATTAATAAATGGAATTTTGAAGTCGAATGATTTATTTCTCGAATATTGGATTTAATTTGGTTAATTAAATCGATAAATTAAATAGTGAAATTCCAGAAATAATTGGAAATCGAGTTAAAATGATTGAAAATGATTTGGGAAATTTTATTTAATCATACTAAAGTTATAGAAAGGTTATAGAACTTTCAGAATCGAATTTGGAGTTAAACTGTGAAAATTGAATATTTTAATATTTAATTATCGACTGTAAAAATAGTCAATTTTCGAAGAGTCTCAGAATTGAACGAGACCAGTTCCATTGGATCCGTAATAGTTAGTTATTATCAGATTTCAATTTTCGTATCCATCGGAGTTGTCGTTCGACCGTGGCAGCTCGAAACGCATTGATATCGTTTTAATTTTAAATCGTCGAGTTAAAATAGTCATTTTTCAAACGATCTCGGATTTCGACGAAACCAGTTTCATCGGATCCGTAATGTGATATTATTGTAAGATTTCAAATTTCGTAATTTTTGGATTTACCGTTTGTCCGGTACAAATTAAAACGCCTCGAAATCGATTTAAATCGGTTTAATTTAAATTGATCGTTTTTCTCCGTATCTCGCACAGATGTCCGAATTAGCTTCCGAAACACGTTCCATTGCGTTCGGAACGCGGGGTAAACCTTACGAACGTCAGCCGGCACGCTCGAATCGGAGTTCGGAAAATTTCGATGAATAGTAGGTTGGGCAGTTTTCTATAAAAGCCCTTTCTTCTCTTCATTTTGCAAAAAAGAGAACAGCCCTAGGGTTTCGAATTGAACGCAGCCGCCAGTTTCACTATCAAAGGCTGAAAACGTCCAAACTTCTTCCCCCAATTTCTTCAAATCTACACAACGATTCAATCAACTTCCTAAATGAAAGATCGAGAGCACGTCGAGTACTTTAATTTCAACGGTCATGATCGCGTTTGGAGCTGTGAATCGATGGGAAAGTGAGCCGGAATGGAGGCCGTTCGTGCTCGTCTAGGGGGTGCTAGGCGCGACCGAGTCTGACATGGCTGGGCGCGATAAACGAGGCAAGGTGGGGCTTCACTTCGGCAAAGCCTGATCGTCTTCGAGATGACTAAAGGAGGGGCGGCAGTTAGGGTTTAACGGCGGCAGTGGGTGCGTACGCGAGTTTGAACTGGAGCATGCGTGCGTGTGGGAGATGATGAAAGGCACGGCTGAGATTTGGTTGCTAGAAACGAACGGTGATGATTAGATCTGGGATTAATTTTAATAAGAATTGTAAATGAATTTTAATTTAAATTCGTATAACTTTGTAATAACATAACTTTTTGCTGCGAGGTCGGAATGGAACGAAACGAAAAGCGTTGGCTTCGTTTTGTCGAGCACTTCGCGATGCAACTGATTTGGGTACGATCGGGGTCAGTGAAAATTTTGAGTGAAATTTAACGACCGTTTAGTTTCATTCGAAATAAACGCTGGAACGGAATGGAAATCACGGTGAGATCTTCTCACTCAAATTTGAATGTGGAATTATTTACAGTTATTGATTGATGATTGACTGTTTGAATGTGCTATTAGATATGATAGGATATATCTATATATAGCAATATATACATATTGGCATATGTATATATTGGATTGATTGATTTCCCGCCTCGTATAGCGGATGAGACCCTATTGCGCCGTTAGTAAGCGGATTTATAAAAACCTATATACCGCGATAATTCCGTACTGGAGCGGAATTGGTATTGTGCTAACATCTGTGGATGCAGGGAAACAGGTTGGAGGGATCCAACTGGATTCCTCACCGTATTGATTATTTACAGATATGTTGAATATTCTGTTATCATATGATGATATATGATATTTGACTGTTGTGATGGACTGATTGGTGTTGTTGCATCATCGGATTCAGTTTTGAAATGTAAAAATAACGACTGTTATTTTAAAAGGGTTTTTTAAAGTGATTTTTGAAAATATACGTTTTATGGGATTTTTGAATCGATTTATAAACGTAAAATTTAAAAGTTATAATTTTTAGTGAATTATGACCGAAGTGTCGTTTTTGAAATAAAAGTCGATTTTATTTATAAAAGGGTTTAAATAGAGATTTTTGAATTTATTATGAAAGCTCTATATATAAGATTTATAAAATTTGATTTTTATAAATCAAAATGACGAAATCTTAAAGGAGTTTTAAAGACGTTTTAAATGATGTTAAAATGGGTTTTATAAAGGACAGAATAAATGCTTTGTGAAGTCCTAAAAGAACGATTTTTGTAAATGAACGAATTATAAGTGGTTAACTTATAAAATGGACTTTTGGTAGAAAATTGAGTTATAAATTGAATTGGATAATAAAAGAAATTTATAAGTTGAAGTAGTTATAAAATATAAAATTGTGATTTATAAACGTTGTTTTATAAATCTGAAATCACTTATTCTTATAAGTGAATTTTTGAAGTTAATAAAATGAGATTTATAAAACGGAGTTGTTATAGAAAATAGAAAATGGAATTTATAAACGTTGTTTTATAAATTCGGAAACCAATCGATTGAATTTGATAAATTAAATATAGAAGATTATCAAAGGAGATATATTCGCGATTTTGGATAGCGAATTATTATTGAAATAAAATGTATAGAAAATATTGAAATGGGGTTAGTGAAGTATATTCACGATTTTGGATAGTGAATATATTATTAAGTAAAATGGATATGGTTTTGGGAAAGTGATATTTGAACTGAAGTTAATTGTTTTTAAAAGATGTTTTAAAACGTATTGAATATCGAAATCATAGATTTCAACATTCATTGTTGAAATAGACGTTTTCGAGAAATTTAAGGAAATGGTGGACTATAACACTGTTGTTATAGTAAATGATTTCCGAAAGGAAATATTTTGATGTAGTATTGGGATTTATATATCTATCTAAATCCGAATCCCTATACTAGTGATTTCGAGTCGTCGTAACGATGTTTTACGCAACATTCGTTTTGACTCAAATAGATGTTGAAATATATGATTTCCTTAAAGAATGAATATATACTTAATTTGATTTAAGTATATCGAATATTTTCAAGTGTTGAAAATGAATAGATTTGTGAAACACTTATTTTTAAATAAGTATGGAAATGCTTTTCCAAATGAAATGAACGTTTTGAGAATTTATCTTTGTAAAAGATAAATCGAAATTGAATATTGAAAAACGATTTGAAAATCGTATATCAGAAGATATTTTGAAATATAAATTCAATATGGAATTTATAAAGGAATGGGAATTCGTTTTAAAAATAAACGTTGATTTATTTTTGAAGTGTGGAAAAATTATATATCTAGTAAGTTATTTTGGAAGATAAAATAATTTGGAAAATTATTTGGAATCTGATGATGTTGCGCATCTTTATTGATAGTTAAATAACCGACTATCAATAATTACCTTTAGATAGGTATTTGTTATGGATTGGATGAATTTGAATGCCATACTTATTTTTGAATAAGCGCTCACTATTCGGGTTAACCGGGAAAGGACCATGGGGTCGTATAACCCATTCCGAATATGTGATACGTCGTTATGAATTGCATTTGAAGACCGGTGTTGAAGACCGGATATTTTTGAAAACGGAAGGATTACCGTCGAGTTACTCTACATCGACTGATCTTCGATTTAGAGGTTTTATCACCCTTAGTGACGGGAAGTCCTGACGTGATTGAATTTATCCGGAAATGCAAGGGCTTCGTGAGAAGTGCCTTCGGTTCTGTTCGATCCCGGAACAGACTTTTATGGATTGTGTGTCTGACGTTACAATTTGAGATATAAAGCTGATTTCTTTCAAATACATTTCTGTTGGTGGCGGAGAATTTATTCTCTTAGCTTAACACCCTTCTCTGAGACGTACGAGCTCAGAGGTTATGTAGTTGAAATTTATCAGCGATATATCCCAATTTGGTAACGTGGCATACTGAGTGTTGCTGTGAAATGATCGGTGTTTGATCATTTGCGATATGATCATTTGTTTGATCTTATATCTTTGTGATCATAGGTTGATCATTTTTGTTTGACCCGAAGCAGGGCTTTTTGAGAAAGCGTAGCTTTGTGGACGAGACTTCGTCGAGCCTCACACCCCGGAAATGGTCGAAACAGGAAGGATGCAGCAAGGTTCTAGGGAGTAGCGCCCCTTAGTGTATGTCATTCCTTCTGGATAAAGGTGGTATCATGGTATGGAGCCCAGATACTTAACCTCTGTGGTTACTGCATTATTATTATCTATGTGGTTTGTTGCGAATCGGGGATCCTCGGGAAGATCGGTGACGATCGGGGGATGGCATACGCGTGTCAGTAGTTACCTATTTTTGCAGAGGTAACCCGGCCTTGTGTTGGCAGAGATCCGGTTAGGTTCTCGGGTCGTCTATTCCAGGGACGTACCCATCGTGGATAGGAAGTTCCTTAGCCTGACCATTTGTTGGAAATCCAAAGAAACAATACGAGCCTTTACGATTTCAATTGTATAACCTGTCTCCTCAGGAGGCAGCTATAGCAGGCATAATATAATGGTACCTATGCTGGCTAAGATTAATATTCTACTTTCGAAATGTTTTCCACTATGCACTAATAATAATATCAAAAAGAATTTGATTTTGCGTAGTAAGCATCTTTGACTATCATAAGAAGAAATCTCCTCCAAGTCTGCGTTTGCATTGTGTGTGTGGTGGGAGGTCTTATGGTAGTTTCATTTTCCAAAAGCATTTCGAATTGACTTTAAAGTTATCTGTTGTTTATTTTTAAAAGAATAACTGTTTTACGATCTCACACCAGTCACCATGACTGACTCGGAGTTTATTGTTTCCCTTCTAAACTCTGGGTGCCCACAAATTTCCACACGGGCAGCCTAGAGTTATATTATCAGGATTTCTGGATATTCTGGAGCTTTGGAGATAAGCTGGATGGCGAGACGTAGTACTTGTATCTGATATATTTATTCCGCTGTGTATTCTGTATGAGGACAAGTTTATATAACTGTCCATTGTTGTATTGAGCTGTATATTGACTCTGATGATTGATGTATGTATAAAATGATAAAGTTCTGTGTTTAAAGATTATTCATTTATCTATTATATATTGTTCCGCTGCGATATGTGAGATTCTGATATTGTCTCTGTTCTGTATCTGTTGTTATTTTGTTGTTCTTCTTCTCTTTTTCTTCTATCTTCTTCTTCTTCTATTTTTTTCTTTTTCTTAAAACCATAACTTTTCGAGTTTCCGGCATTCGATGGCTCAGCAGTCGATAAAGTGAGTATCGATGTTGAATTTTCGAAAGTCGAAAATTTTCGGGATGTTACAAGTGGTATCAGAGCATATGGTTAAGCGACAACCCTGCTCTGTTGGGTGTCACTCATTTGAGATAGAGTCAGTAGTACTCTAGAATGAGTTGAGTGTAATAATAGATACGAGTGCGTATTTGTTAGTGAATATAAAATTGTTTTATATTGTGATGATTGGTTTGTTGAGTGGTATATGGATTCTGGTCGGTATTGTCCGTACAACTCTATCGATAGGGATCTCTAAACACTTGAATAGAACAATTCGGCATAGTATTGTTTTAAAATAGGGTAAATGAAATAATTTTGCCCAAAACTATTTTTGTATAGAAAAGAAATGTTTTTCTATAAAGTACTATAGTATATGGTTGCATGGATGTTAGGAAGTAATAATAGTGAATTATCATCACTAAAATTGAATAAGAAATTGAAATTATAACTCCAAAGTTAAGAGATAAATTCACATGCAAATGAAATTTGAGAATGTAAATTATAAATGTGAATTGTAATTTAAAACGGAATTCCAGAAAAGTTTTTGGAAATGTTTTGAAAAAAGTTTGAAAATTTTGGAGATTTGGAAAGTTTAAATCATTTTTGATTTGAAAATGGATTTCAAGGGTTTTGAAAAATGTTTTGACGGAATGAAAAGCTCTAAACTCTTTTCGGTCGCTGGAAAATAACTTCGATGATGACCGCGGCATCATTGGTGTTTATTTTCGGGTTTCCAAAAGAGGAAATTGCTGCCAAATTGTTTTAAATAGAAGTTGTTTGAAAAAATTTGGATTTTGTTTTTGAAATTCAAAAGATAATTTGAACTGTTTTCAAAAATGGTTTTTGAAATGTTGGTAAACTCTGGAATACTATGTAGAAATATTTATGAAATATTAATGTGAGATATAATTTGAAATAAAGTTCCATAAAAATATTTGAAGATAAAATTCATAAAGGAATAGAATTAGTAATATGAATGTATGAATGATTTTATAAATCGAAATGTAAGTAAGTCAAAGACTTATAAAATATTTGGAATTTGATAGAAATGAGATTCAAATTGAAAATGGAAGAATGTGTGAATGAGTAAATAAATTTGAATAAATGAAGTGAATAAGATTAAAACTGAATGTTGAAACCAAATTTGAATAAGTGAATTAGAATTGGAAATGGATTAGTAACTGAAACTAATTTAAAATGGTGCAGTATGAATGAAAGCTAATCAATAAAATTCAATATTCAGAAATTGAACTGAATCCAATTAAATGTTGGAATTGAATTCAAATGGAATTGAAATGTAAAGATTGAACGAAATTGAATATATAACTTCAATAGTGAATTAAAGATGATATGGAAGTAAGTATCGAAAATTTTGTAATTGAATGTACAAAATGGTTTGAATATATGCAACTAGATATTATGGCTAGTAGGATATACAGGTGTTATAAAAGGAATTGGAATTTTGATTTTGAAGATAAATTTGAATTGCTCGACAAAAGGTAAGTATTTGAATTTCAATATGAGTTTTTGATGATTTCTCTCTAGCCGCTTGGCATTTTTCTTTTCTTTCTGAAATCTGAGAGTCCGTAGGGACGTTTTGTAGTCGTACCGTATTAGCCGCGCAAAGGAGACGCTGGCGAAATTTTTCGGAAATTTCGAGCGTTAGAAAATTTTGAGAAATTTTGAAAGTTTAAAATTTGAATTTAAACTCGAATTTGAATTGAGAAGTTAAACAATGTTGTTTGAACTTATAGTTGAAGTTGAAATTTAGTTGAATTAATAATGAATCTTTAGTAGAAAGATTTGTTTTGATAAGTTGATAAAACTACTTAGATGTTGAAAAATAGTAGACGAGTTAAGGACCTTTCTTCCTAACTTGTAATTTCGAGGACGAAATTCTTTTAAGGGGGGAAGTTTGTAACGACCCAGAATTTTTGATAATTAAAATTCGAATATTTAATTAATTTTAAATATTAATAAATGGAATTTTGAAGTCGAATGATTTATTTCTCGAATATTGGATTTAATTTGGTTAATTAAATCGATAAATTAAATAGTGAAATTCCAGAAATAATTGGAAATCGAGTTAAAATGATTGAAAATGATTTGGGAAATTTTATTTAATCATACTAAAGTTATAGAAAGGTTATAGAACTTTCAGAATCGAATTTGGAGTTAAACTGTGAAAATTGAATATTTTAATATTTAATTATCGACTGTAAAAATAGTCAATTTTCGAAGAGTCTCAGAATTGAACGAGACCAGTTCCATTGGATCCGTAATAGTTAGTTATTATCGGATTTCAATTTTCGTATCCATCGGAGTTGTCGTTCGACCGTGGCAGCTCGAAACGCATTGATATCGTTTTAATTTTAAATCGTCGAGTTAAAATAGTCATTTTTCAAACGATCTCGGATTTCGACGAAACCAGTTTCATCGGATCCGTAATGTGATATTATTGTAAGATTTCAAATTTCGTAATTTTTGGATTTACCGTTTGTCCGGTACAAATTAAAACGCCTCGAAATCGATTTAAATCGGTTTAATTTAAATTGATCGTTTTTCTCCGTATCTCGCACAGATGTCCGAATTAGCTTCCGAAACACGTTCCATTGCGTTCGGAACGCGGGGTAAACCTTACGAACGTCAGCCGGCACGCTCGAATCGGAGTTCGGAAAATTTCGATGAATAGTAGGTTGGGCAGTTTTCTATAAAAGCCCTTTCTTCTCTTCATTTTGCAAAAAAGAGAACAGCCCTAGGGTTTCGAATTGAACGCAGCCGCCAGTTTCACTATCAAAGGCTGAAAACGTCCAAACTTCTTCCCCCAATTTCTTCAAATCTACACAACGATTCAATCAACTTCCTAAATGAAAGATCGAGAGCACGTCGAGTACTTTAATTTCAACGGTCATGATCGCGTTTGGAGCTGTGAATCGATGGGAAAGTGAGCCGGAATGGAGGCCGTTCGTGCTCGTCTAGGGGGTGCTAGGCGCGACCGAGTCTGACATGGCTGGGCGCGATAAACGAGGCAAGGTGGGGCTTCACTTCGGCAAAGCCTGATCGTCTTCGAGATGACTAAAGGAGGGGCGGCAGTTAGGGTTTAACGGCGGCAGTGGGTGCGTACGCGAGTTTGAACTGGAGCATGCGTGCGTGTGGGAGATGATGAAAGGCACGGCTGAGATTTGGTTGCTAGAAACGAACGGTGATGATTAGATCTGGGATTAATTTTAATAAGAATTGTAAATGAATTTTAATTTAAATTCGTATAACTTTGTAATAACATAACTTTTTGCTGCGAGGTCGGAATGGAACGAAACGAAAAGCGTTGGCTTCGTTTTGTCGAGCACTTCGCGATGCAACTGATTTGGGTACGATCGGGGTCAGTGAAAATTTTGAGTGAAATTTAACGACCGTTTAGTTTCATTCGAAATAAACGCTGGAACGGAATGGAAATCACGGTGAGATCTTCTCACTCAAATTTGAATGTGGAATTATTTACAGTTATTGATTGATGATTGACTGTTTGAATGTGCTATTAGATATGATAGGATATATCTATATATAGCAATATATACATATTGACATATGTATATATTGGATTGATTGATTTCCCGCCTCGTATAGCGGATGAGACCCTATTGCGCCGTTAGTAAGCGGATTTATAAAAACCTATATACCGCGATAATTCCGTACTGGAGCGGAATTGGTATTGTGCTAACATCTGTGGATGCAGGGAAACAGGTTGGAGGGATCCAACTGGATTCCTCACCGTATTGATTATTTACAGATATGTTGAATATTCTGTTATCATATGATGATATATGATATTTGACTGTTGTGATGGACTGATTGGTGTTGTTGCATCATCGGATTCAGTTTTGAAATGTAAAAATAACGACTGTTATTTTAAAAGGGTTTTTTAAAGTGATTTTTGAAAATATACGTTTTATGGGATTTTTGAATCGATTTATAAACGTAAAATTTAAAAGTTATAATTTTTAGTGAATTATGACCGAAGTGTCGTTTTTGAAATAAAAGTCGATTTTATTTATAAAAGGGTTTAAATAGAGATTTTTGAATTTATTATGAAAGCTCTATATATAAGATTTATAAAATTTGATTTTTATAAATCAAAATGACGAAATCTTAAAGGAGTTTTAAAGACGTTTTAAATGATGTTAAAATGGGTTTTATAAAGGACAGAATAAATGCTTTGTGAAGTCCTAAAAGAACGATTTTTGTAAATGAACGAATTATAAGTGGTTAACTTATAAAATGGACTTTTGGTAGAAAATTGAGTTATAAATTGAATTGGATAATAAAAGAAATTTATAAGTTGAAGTAGTTATAAAATATAAAATTGTGATTTATAAACGTTGTTTTATAAATCTGAAATCACTTATTCTTATAAGTGAATTTTTGAAGTTAATAAAATGAGATTTATAAAACGGAGTTGTTATAGAAAATAGAAAATGGAATTTATAAACGTTGTTTTATAAATTCGGAAACCAATCGATTGAATTTGATAAATTAAATATAGAAGATTATCAAAGGAGATATATTCGCGATTTTGGATAGCGAATTATTATTGAAATAAAATGTATAGAAAATATTGAAATGGGGTTAGTGAAGTATATTCACGATTTTGGATAGTGAATATATTATTAAGTAAAATGGATATGGTTTTGGGAAAGTGATATTTGAACTGAAGTTAATTGTTTTTAAAAGATGTTTTAAAACGTATTGAATATCGAAATCATAGATTTCAACATTCATTGTTGAAATAGACGTTTTCGAGAAATTTAAGGAAATGGTGGACTATAACACTGTTGTTATAGTAAATGATTTCCGAAAGGAAATATTTTGATGTAGTATTGGGATTTATATATCTATCTAAATCCGAATCCCTATACTAGTGATTTCGAGTCGTCGTAACGATGTTTTACGCAACATTCGTTTTGACTCAAATAGATGTTGAAATATATGATTTCCTTAAAGAATGAATATATACTTAATTTGATTTAAGTATATCGAATATTTTCAAGTGTTGAAAATGAATAGATTTGTGAAACACTTATTTTTAAATAAGTATGGAAATGCTTTTCCAAATGAAATGAACGTTTTGAGAATTTATCTTTGTAAAAGATAAATCGAAATTGAATATTGAAAAACGATTTGAAAATCGTATATCAGAAGATATTTTGAAATATAAATTCAATATGGAATTTATAAAGGAATGGGAATTCGTTTTAAAAATAAACGTTGATTTATTTTTGAAGTGTGGAAAAATTATATATCTAGTAAGATATTTTGGAAGATAAAATAATTTGGAAAATTATTTGGAATCTGATGATGTTGCGCATCTTTATTGATAGTTAAATAACCGACTATCAATAATTACCTTTAGATAGGTATTTGTTATGGATTGGATGAATTTGAATGCCATACTTATTTTTGAATAAGCGCTCACTATTCGGGTTAACCGGGAAAGGACCATGGGGTCGTATAACCCATTCCGAATATGTGATACGTCGTTATGAATTGCATTTGAAGACCGGTGTTGAAGACCGGATATTTTTGAAAACGGAAGGATTACCGTCGAGTTACTCTACATCGACTGATCTTCGATTTAGAGGTTTTATCACCCTTAGTGACGGGAAGTCCTGACGTGATTGAATTTATCCGGAAATGCAAGGGCTTCGTGAGAAGTGCCTTCGGTTCTGTTCGATCCCGGAACAGACTTTTATGGATTGTGTGTCTGACGTTACAATTTGAGATATAAAGCTGATTTCTTTCAAATACATTTATGTTGGTGGCGGAGAATTTATTCTCTTAGCTTAACACCCTTCTCTGAGACGTACGAGCTCAGAGGTTATGTAGTTGAAATTTATCAGCGATATATCCCAATTTGGTAACGTGGCATACTGAGTGTTGCTGTGAAATGATCGGTGTTTGATCATTTGCGATATGATCATTTGTTTGATCTTATATCTTTGTGATCATAGGTTGATCATTTTTGTTTGACCCGAAGCAGGGCTTTTTGAGAAAGCGTAGCTTTGTGGACGAGACTTCGTCGAGCCTCACACCCCGGAAATGGTCGAAACAGGAAGGATGCAGCAAGGTTCTAGGGAGTAGCGCCCCTTAGTGTATGTCATTCCTTCTGGATAAAGGTGGTATCATGGTATGGAGCCCAGATACTTAACCTCTGTGGTTACTGCATTATTATTATCTATGTGGTTTGTTGCGAATCGGGGATCCTCGGGAAGATCGGTGACGATCGGGGGATGGCATACGCGTGTCAGTAGTTACCTATTTTTGCAGAGGTAACCCGGCCTTGTGTTGGCAGAGATCCGGTTAGGTTCTCGGGTCGTCTATTCCAGGGACGTACCCATCGTGGATAGGAAGTTCCTTAGCCTGACCATTTGTTGGAAATCCAAAGAAACAATACGAGCCTTTACGATTTCAATTGTATAACCTGTCTCCTCAGGAGGCAGCTATAGCAGGCATAATATAATGGTACCTATGCTGGCTAAGATTAATATTCTACTTTCGAAATGTTTTCCACTATGCACTAATAATAATATCAAAAAGAATTTGATTTTGCGTAGTAAGCATCTTTGACTATCATAAGAAGAAATCTCCTCCAAGTCTGCGTTTGCATTGTGTGTGTGGTGGGAGGTCTTATGGTAGTTTCATTTTCCAAAAGCATTTCGAATTGACTTTAAAGTTATCTGTTGTTTATTTTTAAAAGAATAACTGTTTTACGATCTCACACCAGTCACCATGACTGACTCGGAGTTTATTGTTTCCCTTCTAAACTCTGGGTGCCCACAAATTTCCACACGGGCAGCCTAGAGTTATATTATCAGGATTTCTGGATATTCTGGAGCTTTGGAGATAAGCTGGATGGCGAGACGTAGTACTTGTATCTGATATATTTATTCCGCTGTGTATTCTGTATGAGGACAAGTTTATATAACTGTCCATTGTTGTATTGAGCTGTATATTGACTCTGATGATTGATGTATGTATAAAATGATAAAGTTCTGTGTTTAAAGATTATTCATTTATCTATTATATATTGTTCCGCTGCGATATGTGAGATTCTGATATTGTCTCTGTTCTGTATCTGTTGTTATTTTGTTGTTCTTCTTCTCTTTTTCTTCTATCTTCTTCTTCTTCTATTTTTTTCTTTTTCTTAAAACCATAACTTTTCGAGTTTCCGGCATTCGATGGCTCAGCAGTCGATAAAGTGAGTATCGATGTTGAATTTTCGAAAGTCGAAAATTTTCGGGATGTTACAGGACGGACTTGTATGGACGAATGCTTTCGTGACATCGTCAGCGGACGATGGGCATTCTAAGGGATATGTTCTCTAAAAGGTATCGTTTAGCCTCGAACCTCATCAACCGGGAATGACTGAAAATCAGGGGTTATGCAGCAAGGCTTCGTGGGTAGCTCCCACTGGAGGGTAAGGTCATCCCTGTCTAGATGTCCCTTTTTTATTTCGGCTTAGTGGTGCGGTTGCTGATCCCAACCGTGGGGTGATTTTATTCGGGATCATCCAGTAAGGGATGGTTCCGACCTTGTGTTGCAGGGGAGCGGGCGTACTCCTCGGTACGGTGATCTAGGCCACGTACTGTGATAGGTGGTACCCCAGTGCCTAGTCATTCGTTGGAAATCCATTCTCCCTACGTGCCTGTACGGTTTTGATTGTGCCCAACTATTGTTGAAATGTGAGATGCAAGCATTTCAGCTAGATTATATTTTACTTTCTGTAGACACTATTATAATATCAGAGGATTTTGATATAAAGTGTTTTAGCTATCGTAAGGTAAAAACCCGACATGTTTATTTGTGGCGTGGTCTTACGAGATGCTTTTGTTTTCAAAGGATTTTGAAACTTTAATAATCAATTTGAGTGTGATTTTCTCACGCTGGTTTTCCAGACTGACTCGGGTATTGTTTTATATGATGCTCGGGTCAGACCGAGATAAACAGGTTCAGGATATGATGCTGTGGAGCTCAGGAGACGAGCTGGATGTCGATACGTACTCCCGTACTTGTTATTATTTTTCCGCTGTGTATTTAGTTGTATGTTATGGATGTTGATGTACTCTGATGATGTATCCTGATGTATTGTATAAACAGATATAATTTTGATTTGTGTAAAGATCTGTTGATATATTATATTTTATTCCGCTGTGATGGTTAGATTCTGATGTTGTTTTTCTTTTATTTTCTTCTTCTACCTCTTCTTTTTACCCAAATGGTCCGGTTTTTCGTGTTAGAAAAACTCGGGTTGTTACAGTTGGTATCAGAGCTTAGGCTAGCGATAACCTTGGCTCTGGTGGGAATTTTGAGTGTACTAATAGATATGAGCGCGTATTTGTTAGTGAATATAAAATGGTTTTATATTGTGTTGGTTGATTTATTGAGTGGCATATGAACCTTCGTCGGCACAGTCTGGACAACTGTATCGAAGGGGTTTCTAAACACTTGAATAGAACAGTTCGACACAATATTGTTTTAAATAGGGTGAATGAAATAATTTTGCCCAAATTATTTTTATATATAAAAGGATAACTTTTGTAAATTATATATTTGGTTGCTTGGTTGTTAGAAAGTGATGATATTAAACTATTATCATCATTGTGTAAAAATTGAATCAGAAATTGGAAAAAGTATAACCAAAGATGAAAGAATAAATTTATATAACAAAATGGAATTTGAAATATAGACTATAAATGAAATTTATAAATTGGGATAAACTTTATATACAAATGTGAATTACAAATGTGATTTATAATCAAATGAGATAAATTCATAAACAAATGAAATTTGTAAATGTAAATTGTATATGTGACTTATTACTTGAAATAAAATGTGATAGAATTCCAGAGTAATGTTTGGATATAAAATTGAATGGACTTTGAATTTGAAGTTTTGGGAAAGGTTTAAATTCCTTTGGATTTAAAAATAGTTTTTGAAGGTTTTGGGAAAATAATGGTGATATTATTTCATGAATATTTTTGAAATTGAATTGAAATCTGGTGGAATTTGGGATTTAAAAATGTTTGAAATGTTTCAAAGTGATAAAAGCATTAAATTCTCTTTCGGTCGCTGGAAAATAATTTCGGTGATGACTGCAACATCATCGATGTCTATTTTCGAGTTTCCAAAGAGAAATTGCTACCAAACTGTTTTAAATTGAAAATGATTGTGAACTGGGTTGGTTTTGAAATTCAAAGGGAAAATTGTTTGATAAAAGCAGATTGTTTTGGAAATTGGGATTTGAGGTGATATACCAGATGTGTATGAGTTATTTATGGATTCAAAATGGTTTTGAAATAAAACCGGGCAATTGGATTCTGGAAATTCTATTTAAAATTTAAATGTGGAAATTTAAATGAATCAACAATATAAAGTATAGAATGAAGTTGATTGAAATAAGAAAGGAATGAAAGTTAAATTCTGGGATTATACTTATGAGATGAAATTAACTCAATGAGTGATATAAGTTGGTAGATAAAAGAGTTAGAGAACTTGAAGGTGAATGAATTGTAAAACTTGTATAAAATTGTATCCTAGAATTAAAATTTAATTCGAGTATATGAAGGTGAATAAAATATATTTGAATTTAACTTAGGATAAGTTAAATAAAATTGAGAATTGGAATTGAATTAAATGTAAATAAGTTGAAGTTGAATTGAATTGGATATAAAGGTAATGTAAAATGCTTATAATTGTGTAAAGAAATTCATATTCTTAAGTTCTTAAGTGTAATAATTTGAAATTTGATATGAAGATGGAAATGGACTTAAATGAATAGTCCTAGATCTTAAGTAAGTAAGTTAAAACTTATTAATAGAAATGAAATTGTAATTATCAAATGGAAACGACTAAGATGAGCAATCTTAATAAATCCAAACTTGAATTATAAAATAAATTGAACTTAAGATAATTAAGTGAAGTGATATTAGGAATTAAAAAGAAAGTATTTAATCTTAACCAGTGGAGGAACTAATGAGATAATAAATTAGTTAATGAAATTGAATTGGGAATTAATGAAATTGGATTAAAATAGTAATGGTTTGGATTTCGAATGGAATCCGAATAAGTGAAAATAAATAAATGGATGGAATTTGATTAAATAAGAATCAAATGAAAGATGGAAATAAAACTTTAAAGGGTTGGTTAAATGGAAAATAAACTTAAGCTATTGACTTAAGTAAATGTTGAAATGGAAACTGAACTCAAACAGAGGAGTGGTTTAAATAAGTTGAGAAATAGTTATTGAATGAATTAACTTGAATTGTTTTCGAGCTAAATAAAATTCAATTTTTGGAAGTTGGAGATGAATTGAATTTAAGGAAAAATTGGAAATGAAGTAGTAAATTGAAGTAAATTAAAATTCATATGAAATTGGAATTCAATTTGAATATATACACTTCAGTGGTGAAGTAGTAAATAAATATAAGAAAATTTATATTGAACTTAAGAATTGAAGAATGAAATTCTTAAGAAAAAATTGGTATTGGAAATATACTTAGTAATTTTGGAATGGAAATATATATATATACTAAGTGAATAGTTGAATGAAGACTAAAACTGAAGTTGTGAAATGGGATAGTTGTGAATAAGGGGATAACAATCAAAAAGGAATGTGAATAAAAGAGAATTGATATAACTGATAATCAATTGAAATTAATACGTAAGGTGTACGTATATTATTTATTCGCATAGCTATTTGATCCGGATTCGAACACAGAATTTCGGGATAGATATATCGATCCGAGTTAGAATTTTTCACTCGATTTTCGACGGCGAACCTGGATATGGATTGTTGATTGATTCTGGATATTCTCTATCATAGTTTGTGACTATGCAAGGAGAATGACGGTTTCTGATCAAGAAACCAGATCTGAGTCCGCACTAGGAAGTCGGGTGGACGATACTAGTTCGGAAGTGAGATTGTGTGATCGATTGAGCGATCGAATGTGATATTACGTATGGATGATATATGTGCATCGTACGGGCTTAAGTAAAACAAATATTGAAAATTTGTAAAGGAAAGTATAAAATGACTTTGGAATTATGATTGAATATTATTGCTTAATAGGATATACAGGTGTATAAAAGCAATGGATAATTGGGATTTTTGATTTTAGAAGATAAAATTTAATGGCCCGACAAAAAGGTATGTATTTGAATTTCTATATGAAATTTGATTGGGTTTTGGATCCAGCCACTTGGCTTTTTGTTTTCTTTTTGAGATTGGGAGGCCGTAGAGCCATTTTGTAGTAGTACCGAGCTAGCCGCGCAAAGGAGACGCTGGCGAAATTTTTCGGAAATTTAGGGAGTTAGAAAAAAATTTGGAAAATTTTGATAATGCAAAAATTTGAATTCAAATTTAAATTTGAATGGATAAGTAGGTGGTATGAGTTGAACTTATGAATAAGTTTGGGAAGTTAAAAGATGATTAGTGTATCATTAATAAAAGATTGTTTGGGTATTGTTAAAACTGTTTGAACTTGGGAAATAGTAATGGGTATTGGATCATTCTTCCTAACTGGTAATTTCGGGGACGAAATTCTTTTAAGGGGGGAGGAATGTGACGACCCGGAATTTTTGTATATTGAAATATGAATATTTAATTTATTTTAAATATCCGAAGGTAAAATTTTAACTTTAATTTCAAATATACAGTATTTATTTGGATAATTAATTATTAAATTTAATTATCGGGATTGGGTAAGATATGGAATCTCGATTTTAAGCCTGTTAAAAATAGTTCAAAGGTTCAGAAAATTTATATTGTTAATACTGAAGATGATAGAACTTTTAAAATGGAATTTTAAAGAGTTTTGTTCAGTTTTAAAAATATATCGTTGAAATTGAATTTAAAAATAGCCGTTCAAGGCACAGTCTCGGAATTCAGCGAAACCAGTTTCATTGGAACCGTAATATTGTATTTTTATCGGATTTTAAATTTCGGAGCGTTTGGAGTTGTTGTGTAAGCATACGGTATATAAACGTATAGAAATTCAGAGCATGTGTCCTTCCTGGCAACGTTCTCTTCTTGCCTAAGTAATTAGATGTAGATACGTATAATTTAAACACGTGTTCAACTGGTATAACACGCGTCCTCTCTCAAGAAATAAAAGACAAAAGATAATGCCTGAAGCTTTCTCCTCAAAATCGAATCACGCCACTTATGTTCTTCCTTCCCTCAGTTAAAAGAATGGAAACAAAAATCGAAGTTAAATTCTCTGAGAATTCAATGGCCACCGTAAATAAAAAAGGGGGATTTTCTTCTTCAAATCGCGTCTTCCCAGCATTTCTTCTATTTCCAACGAAGCTATTCGAAAGCCGACTCGCGTGTTTCCTCTTCTATTAACCTAAATCGAAAACCCCTCTTCGAATTCAACTTTCCACTCCTCGGTTCGAAGCCATCTTTCCCAATTTCCTCATTGAGGGAAACGGTCGTGGTGGCTGAGGTTATCGCGATAGTGACGTGGTCGCGAGGAAGAGGAGGGGTGTTTCGCGTGTGGCGCGCGCGTGGGTAGTCAAAGCTAGTGGAGTAGAGTTCATCGAAGCTTGGGTTGTCTCGCGTGCAAATTGAGGCGAACGCGGTGGAGATTCTCACGGCGATCGGCAGTACTTGGTCGACCTGTCGATTTTGGGTCAGGGTTCAGGAAGCTCGCGCACGCGAGAGGAAGGCTAGGTCGCGGCCGAAGGACTAGCGGTGGCAACGTTGGTGTCGATCGAGGCTGGGTTCATGCTCTATCGAGTGTGCAGTTAGGTAACGGTTATTTCTATTTAATTTAATAAATACGTATATGTTGATAATTTCAAATCATAATACATTTATGTATATCTATATGTAGATTAGGAGTCTTAACAGTAAGATAAAGTTTAAAAAAAAGGGGGGGTTATTACAGTAAAGAAAGTTAATCTGTTAAGCGGTCTGTTTACAATCTTTAGTTAATCTTGTTTTAATTTTAATATATATAGATAATACAGAAATTATTATAGATTTGGAAAAATATAAGAATATATATAAATAGATTTTATGAAATCTATATAGCATATTTTTTACAAGTGTATAGTTAGTTCAAAGGAAAAAAATAAATATACATCTCTACATTTTAATGTTACTGGTTCACTTGGAAATAATTAATTTCGGTGTTTAACTCGTTTAATTAACTTGTTTTATAATTTTAGTTACTAAAAGATTTTTGAAAGGAGAATTAGTTTAAAATTTAATTTTTTTGGTTTAAATTTTACCACCAGTTAAAATTAACTTATTAGAGATAAAGGGTAAAATTAGCAAAACAGTAATTTATTGTTCGACTATCCCAAATATTAATAAAGTTCATACAATTATTTATACAAGGTCAATAATCACAAGGAATCAAGTTGAGGAAGAAGTGGGTTGTGCAACAAAACCGAAGGTGAGTTAATCTCACTCAGTTAAATTATAATTTTAATTTAATTGGTTAAATTTGAATGTCTGGTTGAATGATTGGATTGATTGGATATGATAGTATATATAGTAGTATATAGCAATATATACATATTGGCATATGTATATATTGGAGTTGATATTCCCGCATTTATATAGCGGATGAGACCCTATGCGCCGCATAATAGCGGATGATATTTTATAAACCCATATACCGCGATATTCCACCTCGAAGTGGAATTGGTATTGTGCTAACATCTGTGGATGCAGGGAAACAGGTTGGAGGGATCCAACTGGATTCCTCAAAATATTTAATTTTTGTTTAAATATTCTGTGATATGATTGTTGTTATCCTGTGATAATTTATATTGGATAATATGGTTGGATTGAATTTCCCAGTATAATGAGTTATTAAAAGCAATTGAATTGGATTTTTGGAAAAATATAAAAGAGTAAAATTAAGTTAAGTAATTCTAGTGAATTCGAATAAATTAAATATGGAAAAGAGGAATTTTGAATAAATAGAGAAATGTTGAATTTAAAGAAGACTTATGTGATGTTATTTAAAGGGATAAAATTTTATTTTAATTCAATGTTTAAATGTAATTAAAAAGAGAAGGAATTTGGGAAATCTGAAACTTGTGTTTCGGTTTAAAGATTTTAAATCATAATGAGAAATAAAATCTGGAAGTTAATGAATTTGGAAATAAATGGATTAAGTAAAGAAATTTATTTCAAAGTAAAATAAATTGGGAAATCAATTAAATTTGATTTAAATATTTTGGGATTTGAAATTTAAAGAGAAATGAGATTTTGGAGATATAAACTGGGTTTATAAAGTAAAATGGAATATCAGAGGATATCTGAAATATAAAATTTAAGGTGGGAATTTATAAAAGGAATATGAATTGGTTTAAAAATAAATGTTGATTTATTATTAAAAGATGTGAAGAGAAGTGTATTTATCTGGATAGCCAAGTATGTTTTTCCAAAGCAATTTTAAATATAAGTTAAAAGTTTTAATATGGTTTAAAAAGCATATTTTAGAAAATCTATTATTTCTAAATGTTAAAGCCTAAAGTAGTATTTTCAAAGATCTATTATTGTAGTAATTATATAAAAGTGACTTGGTATTATATTTTAAAAAGAGAAATTTAGTTTATATCTGTAAAGTGGTTTCATTTTAAATATTTTTAAGTATATATTTTGTTAAAGTATTAAAGTAGTTTTTTTTAAAATTTCAATATTATTAAGTATATTTATAGTAAAGTGTTTTAAGATTATTTTAAAATCTAAGTGTTTTGTACTTGGTGTTTCAGAGGAAATAAATATTTGGAAATGTATTCCGTAAGCGGAAACTGTTTTGAAATTGTTTTCAAATGAGTTTTGAAAATTCGGAAATATATCTTGGAAAGATATTTGGGCAAATAAATAATGTGGGAAATTATTTAATTGTGTAATGGTTGCTTGTGGATGTTAATTGATAGTTAAATAACCGACTATCAATATTGGCCAAATGCGCTGATCGTTTCGAAGAGACCGGGATCGAGTTTCCGTATACCGGGATTCTAGGTCTGGAGACTCGAATACCACTTCGATCCGGTTTGTACGTTTTGTGTAATGATTTCGGAGTCGAAGATGGAGCAGTGAAGTGCAAGGGCTAGTCGCTACTAATCCTGAGGATATTTCCAAAATGGATGTAGTAGGAGTAGTGCCTTCGGTTCCGTTCGGACCCGGGACGGACTTGTATGGACGAATGCTTTCGTGACATCGTCAGCGGACGATGGGCATTCTAAGGGATATGTTCTCTAAAAGGTATCGTTTAGCCTCGAACCTCATCAACCGGGAATGACTGAAAATCAGGGGTTATGCAGCAAGGCTTCGTGGGTAGCTCCCACTGGAGGGTAAGGTCATCCCTGTCTAGATGTCCCTTTTTTATTTCGGCTTAGTGGTGCGGTTGCTGATCCCAACCGTGGGGTGATTTTATTCTGGATCATCCAGTAAGGGATGGTTCCGACCTTGTGTTGCAGGGGAGCGGGCGTACTCCTCGGTACGGTGATCTAGGCCACGTACTGTGATAGGTGGTACCCCAGTGCCTAGTCATTCGTTGGAAATCCATTCTCCCTACGTGCCTGTACGGTTTTGATTGTGCCCAACTATTGTTGAAATGTGAGATGCAAGCATTTCAGCTAGATTATATTTTACTTTCTGTAGACACTATTATAATATCAGAGGATTTTGATATAAAGTGTTTTAGCTATCGTAAGGTAAAAACCCGACATGTTTATTTGTGGCGTGGTCTTACGAGATGCTTTTGTTTTCAAAGGATTTTGAAACTTTAATAATCAATTTGAGTGTGATTTTCTCACGCTGGTTTTCCAGACTGACTCGGGTATTGTTTTATATGATGCTCGGGTCAGACCGAGATAAACAGGTTCAGGATATGATGCTGTGGAGCTCAGGAGACGAGCTGGATGTCGATACGTACTCCCGTACTTGTTATTATTTTTCCGCTGTGTATTTAGTTGTATGTTATGGATGTTGATGTACTCTGATGATGTATCCTGATGTATTGTATAAACAGATATAATTTTGATTTGTGTAAAGATCTGTTGATATATTATATTTTATTCCGCTGCGATGGTTAGATTCTGATGTTGTTTTTCTTTTATTTTCTTCTTCTACCTCTTCTTTTTACCCAAATGGTCTGGTTTTTCGTGTTAGAAAAACTCGGGTTGTTACAACATCTCTGACGCCGTTACACCCATATTTATTTACGATTGATTTAACTTACATAAGGATGTTTTAGTCCTGACTCGAGTGTTTTGTCTTTTCATTATGCTCGGGTCAGTCCTGAGTTTTTCAGATTTTTGAAGCTCTATTCTGGAGGACGAAGACTAAGATTTGGTATACTATTACTATTATTATCTTTGCATCATGTTGTCTGCTGCATTATTTTATTTGTTCTGTTGTATATGTATAACTATGATAAATGTTGTATAAATGATAATCAAAAGTATATTAAACAGCTTCATGAACTGTTTATTTGATTATTATATTTTATCTTTCCGTTGCGAGATTCTGTGACTGTTTCTTGTTTCTTTTCTCTTCTTTCTTTTACCCCATTAACCATCCGCCCTTTTGAATGGTTTGGAGTTGGACATGTGTGGATTATTGTCGACTTGAACGGTCAAAATGGCGGGTCGTTACATCGGGCGTACCGATATTGTACTACGTCGTTGTTCCATCTTATCAGGTTCATCGGGCATACTGTTATTGTACTACGTCGTTGTTCCGAATTACTTGAGTATCAGGTTCCTCGAGCATACCGTTATTGTACTACGTCGTTGCACCGGCTCTATGGTTAGCGACCATGGGATAGCGTCCCGTTTGTGATATACGTGTTGGTGAGTTTTCATGCTCACGTTTATGATAGGCCTCCCCCTTTTTTTGATTTCTGGATTTCTAATTGATGATTTCTAGAATTTGTGTTTCACCAATTTTTGTGATTTGTATTGATAAGCCCTATCAATATTTGTGGTTTGGTGAATAAACTAAAGAATGTGATATTCATTTTGGATATTTGACGAGATTTGAGATATTGTATGATTTTTATTGTTATCGAATGTGTATACTTATCACAGTATGGCATTATTGTTATCATACATTTTTGTGGTATCTCTTATCCTTTCTCATCTTATATGATATTTAGAGCTAGACTGATCCGTTTATTAATTTTCTCCTTAAATAATACTCGGGTCAGACCAAGGTGTTACAGGTGCTTCCACTTGACTTCTTAGCAGGGGCTAGCTTCTGACTTTTGGCTAATTACTTTAGCATAGTAGTTTTTGCTTTTATATATTTGAGATAGAGACTCCTTGATGTATACATATTCTTTTGCTAGCACTTGTACCTATTCTTGTGCTGTAGTGGATCTTGTATGACCACTATTTGGATGTACACTTTTATGAGTTATATTCATATTTGTTTCCGCCTTTGTGATATAAATATCTGTGACTGATTTGTGTTATGCTTATTTCTATATTTGTTCCCGAAGCCCACATAGCCACTGTGTAGTAGCTTTGAGTTTGTATTTGATATGTCAGATTTCCTCTTGAAATGAAATGCAAGTCATATTATCTGACATATCGGTACTCGCACAAAGCAATTACACAGATGGTCACTCCTCAACAGCCTTATTCTTCGTGCTAGTCGATGGCATTACCCCGTAGTGTCCTTGGCTAGTGTGAGTATAGAGGTGGGGCGTCACAATATGCATGTACATAAATCTCTAAGCGGTGCCTCCTATATGAATTCTTTTTATTTTAAAAGTTTACTTTTAAAACATGATGCACACAACCTAAATATACTTGCAATTTCTATATGAATGCAATTTTTCAAAATATTAAAACATTTTTCACCCAAATTTTCCCCCTCCTTTTAAATAGGGGCGTAGTTCAACCAATATTTTCTCCAAATCCTAACACACAACCTTTAATATTCGAATTTTAGAAAAATATAATTTTCTGAATTCGAGTTCTTATGTTAGAAGAAGACAGAAAACAGAGAAACTTCATTTTTCTCCGATTTTCTTTTTCGTACATCTTTCCCCGTACTTGGAATTTTGAGTTGCTATCCTATAAAAACCCCTTTTAAATTTTCCTAAGCATGGTTTACATAAGAAAATAGCTTTTTAAATCTTTAGTTGACGTTTACGTCGCCTTTTTAATTTGTTGTTTTCCTTTTTGTTATTCTTATAACGTTCTTATGTCCTTATTCCCCACTTGTGAATATCACAAAAATAAAGATAAAAAGCATCGATACTGATATACTACCATAGAATTTTAAATGCATACTTAAGAGTACAAATTTTTTTTAACTAAAAAGAGGAAAAAAACCCTACTACAATACGATACTAGATAGATGTTATATGTAGACTAACACAACCATCATCTCTAGCTAGGAGGCTTATGCCCCTGTCCGCCCTGACACAGGAAAGCTATCATAAAGGAATCCAAACAGCTAAGGCGCTCCTCCTACCGCCTAGTGCTCGCCTCAACCTCACGCTATGACCTAGCTAACTCATCCTGTCACCTAATCATCTCCTACCGCCTTTGAAGAATCTCTATGTGCTCCCAAGCGAGCCGCTCTTGCCTCTCGGCAAGGGTCCTAAACTGATCCTCGTAGCTCATCGGTGGAGGGGGCTGAGAGGGCCTTGCTCCCTCGTCCCAAGATTCATATCCATGTCCATATCCCGACGTACTCTACGTCGTGGGCTCTAATGGCCAAGCAGGCCATGGCGACTCGGTATGTCCTACGCCACCTCTAAACGGTGGCGCAAAAAAGTGCTAATGCTCATGAAAGTACCGGGATGCCTGCCAATGGGGTGAGGGCTGTGGTGATGGCTGCTGCTCGTGCTCCTGCTCCTCCTACAGAGCCTGAATCTTGGCCAATCCTATATGCATCCTCCTCAGAGTGGATGAATCTATCATGGGGTAGGCCTACTCACTGTAAGTCTCTCTCTCCATCTCAACCCCGGCCCACTTAAAGACCCATGTCCAAAGGTGACAGTAAATAATAGTGGATCTATGAAGTCTGAACGCTGTCATATACTGTGCCATAATCATCCTAGCCTAGTTCACCTGCAATCCTCCAAATATGGCTAGGAGGCCCGCCTCACAATAGGGTATATCTTATCAGAACTCCCCACCTTGGGGAAAAGGTTATGCTGCAGAATGAGGATAACTAACCTAGCTAACGGGGTCAACTGCCCAGCGCTCCAGTCGGGGTGCTGGGAGTCTAAAAGAATCTGCTGCAAAACGGCCATGTCCGTCATCTCAATCTGCCCTACCTCTAAGCCATACCCTCTAATATCTAAAATACAAGCCAATTGAGACTCAGTGAAAACTATCCTAACTCCCTTGACCTCCGACTGGAAGGCCAACTCCTCATCCTCATCGCTAGTACGTAAGTTAGCATCAAAAAGGCGTACTAACCTAGGATACGCTTGCTGCTCGAATGTCTCATGGCTAAGAATCTGTCGTAGCCCTGTGTCTAAGAAGAGCTGCTCTAAACAGGTGCCCAGAAAATCAGCAAACTTCACCGCCCTTACTTGCAGAAACTGGTATGCGGTTGTATCGGAGTAAGACTGCACTATCCGCCTATTACTCTGACACCAGGCTATCTCCTGTGGTGTGAGGTGAGGAAAGAGGTGAACTAGAGAGGGTCTTGGAGGCATGGTGAAAAACTCTTAGATCTATGGAAATGGAGTATGGATCCGAGTAGATCTCGCGACGTGCTTTGATTTGGCACTAACGGCGAGTTAAACAATGGAGTTTTGGAGGAATTTGGATGGTTGGAAGGGGTGATTTTTGGGTGCGGCTGCTGTCTTCGGGGTGGAAGCAAAAATGATGAAGAGAGGCCAAAGCACGCGTTTATAAGCGTGCAGTTTGCACTAAGGAGATCGACCCGCCTTAGCTACAGGTCGACCACATGGTCGACATGCCGGTCAACCGCTCGGTCGACTGCTTGGTCGGCCTGGTCGGCTTATGCTATATATATATGTATGTATGTATATATATGTATGTATATATATGTATGTATGTATATATATGTGTGTGTGTGTATGTATGTGTGTGTGTATATATATATATATTCGTCTCGCCCGCCTCCCATTAACTAATTGAAGCCTAAGAAAATTCTACCTTCTATCGGGCTGTCTAATCCGCGGTTACGACTTAGGCTAAATATCCCTGTCTGCTTTCCACCCTCCAAGTGGAGTCTTGACGTCTTCTATACTTCAGCTGAACCTACATTAATGTCCATAAGCTTGCTCCAACCACTTAAATCGTCTAACCCATAAAAATTTCTTTTTCAAAACAACTTTAATTTCTTTAAAACTAGAAAAAAATATTTTTACATACTTATAAACCTTTTCGTACTTAAATAAGGATTTCAAGAATACGTTTCTACTTGGATAAGACAGATGTTGCGTAAAACATCGTCGCTACAGCCCAAAATACCAGTTTTCAATTAAAGTTAATAATACCTATATTTTCTAAACTGTATATTTCTCTATTTTCAAATTCAAAAATGCTTTAAAGTGGTTTTTCCCTATTTAAACCAATAAAATTATGAAGTTGTAAACTTCTAGACTTAAAACTTGAAAATTTTCCAAAACTTTTTAAATTCTTAAGAGTCTAATTTCTGGGCTAGACTAAAAAGTGGCTTTTTAATTTACTTTCACCTTTCTAAATATCCCTTATTGAATCCAAAAATCTTTGCCATATGAGGTCTTTTAGCTTTTGGAATTTCCTCGTTCCAAGTTTTGATATACTTAATTTTTTTTCAAACTTTCTCAAAATATTGGTTTACTCAAAAGAATGGACTTCTCTTTGGGGTTTTAAGTGTATACATTAAAAATACAAATATGTTCACTCACTATCTACCTAGAAATCAAAACCTCACTCTGATACCAAATGTAACAAACCGAATTCCAGTGGTCCGGATTTTTCGCAAAAATTCTAAAAACCAAGCCCACTGAAGCTTGAGTTGGGTATCCAGTATCCTACAAGTAGGCAAAGATAAGTATATCAGAGCTCATTTAATTATCTCACGATGGAATTGACTAAAATATAATAGTAAGTAAATACTCGCCCAAATAATTACAATTTCTAAGCAAGTGTCGTAAAGCTGAGAAGTCTCTGCCATCTACCTAACCTGTAGGATGCTATAAGGAGGGGGTCAGAACAAAAGTTCTGGTGAATGGATAAGTTATAAACTTCTAGGCTTAACTCTACATATATCGTTTTATTTCCATTTACTCTTATATTAAGTTCATTAGGTTACAATATTCTCACCTCTATTCATGAACCGTGCCCATCTACTCCATAGTAGATAAAAACCTAATAACTAATATATACATATGTGTAGCTGTATACCCAGTGACCATATTGGTCCTAGGTACCACCCATGGTACCCTCCATATCCTCCTCGAAAAAGGCTCCATAATCTAGCTTCGAGAGTGTTCCGTAACTACATCTGTAAAGGACAGCTTCATAAGGACTACAATATAGATACTTCATCATTTTGATTCGCGAGCGTTACGCAGCTACATCTGTAAAGGACAGCATCGTAAGGCCTACAATACAGATACTCCACTACTTACAATGAAAACGTAAATCGCGTCTGTACTAGTCTATACCAGTGCTCGGACATCCATAATGTACCCCCCAGTGCGTACATTGAGGACTACGTAATTATTCTGTTTACTATCTGAATTCCATCAACAAGGTCTACCTTGTACGGAACTCCATCGGGGATTTTCTATATCTGCAAAAGGACCGCATCGTTAGGCATACAATACAGATATTCTAGTTGGTATGTCCCTTTCTCGTCGTGGCTATGGCCCCACGCAGTCACCCCTCAACTAATCGAAAGACTTCTAAAAAGTTAAGTGGTCGTGCCCTACTACAAACAATCTAACATCCAATTGGCGGTGCCCCTCCATCCAATGTCTCGATAGTGAAAGTATCATTGGACTGTTGGTTTAACTCTAGTCTTTCCCGAACTCGCTCTTGGTTTTGATGCTGGCCGATATCCACATGCGACTATCCTTAAACCTACTTGCAAGTACTGGACATACGAATACCCTACTCCGAACACCAAGCCCTTCTGACCGCCTACAGAGGTCCGCTGTGTTAGGTCTACACTACAAATGAAGTCAAGGCATACTATCTTGATGGAACAACTACAGACCTGCCTCCGGGGATGCAGCTTCGTTAGGCCTACCCAGAGGGCCATCCTAGAGTATCCTCATGTCCCGTTGAAGTCTCGTACTTCCTTCTAGCCTAAAATAACTAAGTTGGACATGCTTCTCCATTTCTGAAATCCATGATGAACTGCTTCATTAGTCGCTTTCTCCTTTGGGCTGCTCCAAACGCATTTCAATTCTTTTATTAGACCCTAAGTCTAATATTTTAATTTGCGTTCAGTTTGCTTTCTTATTATGTTGGCTACTTAATTTTATTTAATTATCATATTCTTGCCCTCGTCTCACTTTTAACTATTGTGAGATAACCGTAGGTCTAATAGGGAATGTTGTCAGTATAAGCCACCTTCATTGTTTTTCTTATTTAACTTAATATATAAATCCTTAAGTTCCTTAAAATAAGCCTCTTTTATTATTTCTATTTTATTTGCTTATCAACTTAATATAAGTTGTTTAAATAAGCTTCTATCATCATTCTCTACTATCATTACTTACCAATTTATTATAAGTCTCTCGTTAAGCTTTTCCGTTTTTATTTCATAAATTATAACCTACGTTATAATTCTACTTGTAATTGTTACTTTTTCTTCTCTTATAAGTCTGTTATATAATTACAAGCGTTTCTTGTCTACTCTAGTCTGCCTTCTTTTTTTATGATATAAAATTTTCTTCAATTCTCTAAATTACATAATTCACTTATCATAATAATTGCCTAGTTAAATAGCCTGCGCAGTAAATGCAGACTTAGGCTCCGTAAATTTCTTTGCAGCCTCAAATTCTTAAATTAATAATTTTCTTGTTTCTAATCATACTTTACTTGATCGTCCGATATTTTAGGAAGTAATTCTATTTTAGTTAGTTGGTTATGAAAACTATATAACCCATTTCTATATCTTAATATTGGATAATACTATAAACAATAATCAGTAACTACAAGGTATCTCTTTTACTATTTTGGAGTAGTGTAAAATACAGTGGCTTCTCTATTTTACACTAATTCCCTTTTTTTATTTCTTTTATTCTGGCAGTTACGTTTATCTTTATCTTTTAGATATTAAGTTATGGAAATGTATCCTATTTTCTAAACCAACCAATTAATCTAACAATTACTCCCAAATTAACCTTCTTCCGTTTTAATGCAATTTATTATAGTAATTCTATTCCTCAACTTTTATTATTTTACATCTAATTTACCTCATTTCAGTTTTCTTAATTATATAATCCATATTCGTGTTTTATCTACTCTAATCCATACACGAAGAAAGAAAAGAGGGGATAGAAGAAAACTGACGCTTGCACAAAAATCCAAAACGTAGAAAAAGATGTAAATAAGGCATAGAAAATAGTGTGCATATACGGATACTTTAAATAAACTGCAAGTTTTCTTATAGTTCAGCCTGATTAAGTTAATATGATTAATTATTGAATAAAATTTTCTAAACAGGAATCTAAGGATAATATATCTTAAACTTAAAAAATATATAAGTAAATCCACTCACCTGTCATCCTTAGCTTCGCTTGGCTCCATAGTCCTTTTGGATTCTCTCCTTCCAAGGTGTATAATATTTTAATTTAGAAGATCTTCTCCCTAGAAATTATTTTCTTTTTAGGGTTCAGCCTTAGGCAATGAACCTATGGGAGAAAATCTGATTGTGAGAAGATAGCTTGGCCTAGGGCCCTATTTATATTGGAGCTTGGGGATCTCAGACCGTCAGATTCTTGGATTGAACCTAGAGCCACCACGTCACAGGGTCGTTCAAAGCCATAGGATTGAAGAACGTATGGCTCAGATCATGCAAAAACGAGAAAACACGTCACTGCATGTACCTGGACGAAAATTCATCCAGGCCGTGCACGAGTCGACCGGGCGGTCGACCGCCCATAGCCAGTGGTCGACCATGCGGTCGACCGTTGCGCCTACTGGGTCGACTTGCCGGTTGGCCCATATCCGTGTTATATTTTTTTTTCATTCAGTTACTTGATTCTGTTTCTTTCTTACCTTCTTCATATTAGTTCGGTTTTAGACAAGTTATATATAGAAACTGATCAGAAAATCGCCCAGGACGCAATGGTACAAGTTTCGGAGCCATATTCCGATAATTCCAAAATAATTTATTTTCATTACTTATCATTATACGTTACATTTTAACTATATAAAAATGCGGGGTGTTACATGAAATATATAATGGTGTTATCTATTTGGCCAAATAAACACTGTTGAATAATAAATGAAAGAGTTTTATTTTTAAATAATAATTGGTTAGTAGAACTAATTTTTATTCTGCTATTTGGTTAACCGGGACAATGTTAATTGAAAATGGGTTTATTTTGGACAATTGATATGCTAACAAATTGTTGTTAAGTGTGGATTTGATTACATATATGACTGTTATGTAAATGCATGTAATTTAACTTTGATAGTAAAATTTGATTTGGATGGTAGTTGATAAGTAACATTGGAATTTTCGAGCCTCGGTATAATATTGGAAAGGTTATGGTTTCTGTTTAACTTCAAATTGTAAAATTTGAAGTAAAAGATTTTATTTAATAACTATTACATAAATTTTTTTGTTTTAAATTTTTATTTACAAATGTTTTGTAAAAATCATTTATTTAGTAAAGTTAATTAGGTTTTAAAATTAATTGTTTAATTGATTTGTTTAAAGATAATAAGTTATTTATTGTTATTAGTTATCTAGAACTAGAAATTTATTTTAGTAATAATACGATTCGAAGGTTGATTAAATTTATTTAAGGGTTGATTTAGTTTATTTTTCTTTTAAATGATTATATTATTAAAAATGTTATTAAAAGTATTCTTATATTATTAAAAATGGTTCATATATTTTCGTGATGTTAAAATCTTATTTATTACAATTATATACTAAATTGTTTTATAAAAGGAAACCTTTTTGTAAAGGAATTTTGTTAAAGAAGTTTATAAATTTGGAAGAGGTTAAATGTGAAAAAGGAGGTTTTACAAATGGGTTGAGATTTATAAAAGGATATTTCTCTAAATTAAAATTTGGAATTTATAATGAAGTTTATAAATAGATATTTGAATATTTATGAAATAAAAGAAATTTTGGGCAGTAATGGTATATTTTCATAGCATAATTCGTGGGGCAGCGATTGCCTACAGTTTGAAATGTTTTTGCTGAGATAGCGACGTAAACATTGTGCAAACTACGAACTATGATTTGATTGCATGGCGGAAATCGAGAGGCAGAGATTGCCTAAGTTAAGTTTGGTTTCTCTGCGATAGAGACGTAATCATCGAGCTACGATCCATGGTCGATACCGAATGGTACTTCCATAACTATTTTTATAATATAGTTTTCAAGTATTTGAAAGAGTTGATTTGTGAATATACTTATTCCGATGAAATAAGTATATGAATGTTTTAATAAAAGAATCGATTTATTGAAATCAAATTTAAATAAGGCTTAGTGATTTCAGTAGGAAATGTGATATGTGGTTGAATGGTTGTTTATTTGATAGTTAAATAACCGACTATCAAATATTGGCCCAAATATGTAACCCTTCTTAATTTTCGTGGTAGGAAACGATTTCCTACTTAACACCGAGGGATTTTAACTTTGGAAATATCCAGGGTAAACACAGGAATTATATGGTATAGTTACTGTGACGACCCGGAATTTTTGTATATTTGAAATGTGAATATTTAATTTATTTTAAATATCCGAAGGTTAAATTTTAACTTTAATTTCAAATATACAGTATTTATTTGGATAATTAATTATTAAATTTAATTATCGGGATTGGGTAAAATATTGAATCTTGATTTTAAGCCTGTTAAAAATAGTTCAAAGGTTCAGAAAATTTATATTGTTAATATTGAAGGTGATGAAACTTTTAAAAATTGAATTTAAAAGTGTTTTGATCAGTTTTGAAAATATAACATTTAAATTGAATTTAAAAATAGCCTTCCGAGGCACAGTCTTGGAATTCGACGAAACCAGTTCCATTGGGTCCGTAATATTGTATTATTACCAGATTTCAATTTTCGTAGTAATTGGAGTTGGTCTGTGAGCGTACGACATACAAACGCGTTGGAATTAGATCGAAAATTTAATATAAACAATATAAGCAAAACACTATAGCTAGATATTTTTCCCCCACGTTCCTTTGCCTTTTCGAACACACTTCCTTGTTCTTTCAAAATCGAGATGTTCATTCTCGTTAGAAAATAGAAATTTAAAACAGAAGAAAAGGGGGCGAATGCCTGTAATTCGCTTTTCTTTTTAAACGAATTCTTTCGTTCCTCTTCGATTTTGAATTTCTTCTCGTTTCCCTTTTTCAAAATCACGAAAAGGATCCATGCCCTCATTTTTTCCCTTAATTTCCCAATTCCTCTTCTGAAATCGCGAAAAAATAATAATAATAATAATAAATATCGATTCATTCAAGTAAATATTAAGGCCACAGCTTCAGCTTCTTCAAAACGATCACGTTCGAATGGGGGAAACTCGCGTGCGCACGTGCATACAGGCTCGATGGCAAAGCAGATGAATTAGCAGGGATGGATCATTTGATCGAAGAGAGTGGGATGCTCTCGCGTTCTCGTGCTCGCGAGATTTAGGGCATCGCAAGAGGAGGCGACTGCGATCGACTCGCGATCGATTCGTGATTGAAGGTGGGGTTTCGTTTGCGGGCACGAAGGGGTTGACATCGCGTCGTAGTCACCATTCAATCGAGTTCGAGGAACGACTGTGGGGTTTCGAGCTCACTAGGGTTTAGGCCACGCGATGTGGGGAAGAACAGCGATGGTCTCGTCGAAGTGGTGGTGCGAGAGTCGATTTGGGGCTTTGGCCGATGGAAGTTGGTTGCGTGCATTCTGGATATGCTTGTCGCGTGGGTTCTGGAGTTGCAACAGAGAGGTTCGAATATTATCTTCAAACCATTTTGATTTAGTATATATATATATAATTATGTAGATATAAGAAATTAAAAGTGTATGGTTTTATAAGGGAAATTTTAGATAGGTAAGGTTTTGTATTTTGCAGAGAACACAGAACAATTCTGTTTTATTTAATATATAGGGTTAAAAGGAATTTTAAATATTGAAGAGTGGTATAAAAATTTAGATCTTTAATTTTAAATATAGATTATAAACCTGCTGTTTAATTTTTAAGGTATATTAAGGCGATTAAATTATTTAATTGACTTTTATAACTATTTTGGTTATTTCAGTGTATTAGAGAGGTTAACTAAATTAATTCTAAATAATAAATAGAAATTAGTCATTTGATTGGTTCAAAATATTAATAAATCGTGAATTATGTATACAAGGTCAAAAATTGGGAAAACCAAGGCAATATTGAAGTGGAGTACAAATAAAAGCAAAGGTGAGTTAATCTCACTCAGTTAAATTACAATTTAAATTTAATTGGTTAAATTTAAATAATTGATTGAATGATTGATTTTGTGATATCCCGGAAATTTGGCAATATCAATTTAATAATCTTTATTAATAATTAAATTGATTTGTTGATTTATTTTATAAATTGACAAGTTTATTCATTTTAAAAGGTTAATAATATTTTAAATTGGCAAATTTATTTCTTTTGAAAACTAATAACATTTTAATTTGGGAATATCTTTTCTAAAATTTTAATTAGGAAGATTTATCTTACTAAAACTAATATAAGTGTTTATATTTATAATGTATATATATAGGTATATATATTATAAATAGGGAGTCTTTAATTTAATAAAAGGATAAGTTATCAAATTATAATATATATGTATATATATATTGTTATTTGAAGTTATGTATTAAAATTAAATATGATAATTATAAAGCTAATGTTAAAAGTATTTTCCATTTAGAATATATATATTTGTATATATTGGAATGGAAAGAATATTGAATTTGAATTTAATAAGATGTTTTCAAACTTTAATATTTATATAATTTGTAATTTGGAAATTTGTAATTTAACTTAATACTTTTGAAAATGATATTTATGATTTAAATAACAAGAATAATTTCTTATTTAAAAATATATATGTAAGCTTAAGTTTAAATAAGATTTAAATAAGAAGTTCATTTATTTTAATAATCTTTTCTCTTTTAAAAATTCAAAATGGTTTGTAAAAATATATATATAGTTAAGCTCAATTTCTCAAGCATATATAAGTATGTTATATTTAATTGATATAAGCATAAGTTATTTTAAATAATTGTTTTTCACATTTGTATATTTATTATAAAATCTAAGAGCTTATTTATAAAAAGATAAATACATTATATACATATAAATAATTCATAAATACATATGTATTACTTAAATAAATTAATAAAAACAAGAATTTACACTTGTAAGCTTTTAAAGATGGTTTAGAGACACTTGTAAATCTTTGAGCATAGGTGTAAGCTAAATAATTAACATAAGGGGACAAGTGGCTCCATTTTTGTTTTTCTTTGATAATGTAGGTTTAAAATTTTAAATTAGGGAAAAGAGATCTGGCATATTCATTTCTTCAGCTCTAAAACTATCTTCATTTCTTTCTCCACTTAAAATATATTCGAACCTAAAATTAAATAAAAGATCTGAAATTCAAATTCAAAGAGGAAATGATCTGGAAATGGAAAGTATGGAATTCAACTGCAAATCAGAAGGAGATCAAAGGCAAAATTTAAATAGCAGCTTCAAATGTTCGTATGCAATCTGAAGTCATGTAACCAGATAAGAGAGATCAAACAACAAGATTTAAAATTCAACTAAGCAAGTTTAAAAATCAAAATCAGTTTGGAAATCAAACATGCAAACCTGAAACAAGCCTGGAACAAACCGGTTCTCTGTTCAAAGTTTATGGTGAGTAAACATATTTTAAAAACAGTTAATTTTGGATTTCATTTAGATGTTGCGAATGAAATATTATTCTGTTATATGAAATGCTTGGAGTTAAATGTATGCATGTATTTGTATTGGTGATAAATGCCTGTGTAGACTCTAAATGTACTCTGTTGTTTTTTTTTAGTTTAAATTTCTCTATTTAATCCAATACCTCATCTTTGGATCATTATTTGTTTGTGAATTGTAAACAAAAGATGTTTGAAATCATGTAACATCACTCTTAAAAATAATTACAAGTTTTTAAATTGAATAATTAACTCGAAATTTTCAATTTACAGTAAAATTTGTATTTGGGTCAAAAATGTATAAATTAAATTTTAGGACTTGATTTCATGATTGGATTCAGTATAGAAAATGATGATTTTTGATGTAAATATCTCGATTTTTAACTTGGAAATTAAGGGGCTTTCTCGAGTTGAACGTTGGTGACGTTTTGGTCGATTTCTATCGATCAACGGCGAGATGGTCGGAGTGTTTGGATCTGAAGGTCGAGGGAAATACTATGATCATCAGAAAAATGGAGTTTGGATTTTTAAGTGATCGGAGTAGGTCGAAGACGATGTAGGGTTTTATTCCCTGGTTTTGACGTGGATGTTCAATTGGGTTTCGCGATTACGTGACATGACCGGAGTTGATCGCGTGTGTTCTGGAGTTGCTGGTAGTCGAGGCGAAGCTGTGGGGAAGATGGCGAAGTTTCTCGTGGCATAGATCGTCGGAGACGAGTGATTTCTGGTGATATACGTTTTCCAGGTGATGGGTTGGATAGCTCGATTCGAATTTCGTTCAAATCGTGGAAGTTTGGATGGTCGATCGTGATGTCGTGGTTGGAGATGACTTGTCGGAGGCCAGGTCGTAGATCGTCGTCGATCGGTGAAGGTGTGCACGTGCACGAGCACGTTATCGTGCATCTGGAAATCTAGGTTTGAGGAAGAAAGCTTTGCTCGGGTTTTCGTTCGGGTGTTGTTCGAGTTTTACTCGAAGCAGGGTGAAGTGAGTTTGGTCGCGAGTGTTACTTCGAGTTTCCACGAGTTTACTCGGGTTTGGTAGGAGCAGACTTAAGATTTTTAAAAAGGAAATGTTTTAAAGTTTTAAACAAAAGAAATTTTGTTTTGTAATGTTTTCTGAATTTTAAAACAAAGGTAAAACAAGATTTTAACTTTTAAACTAATTTGTTTTCTAGAATAATTGTTTTAACAAATTTTAAATATTTAAATAAATAAGTTTTTAAAAAAAAAAGAATAGAAAAGTGGATTTTCAAAATGATCTTTGTATTAAAGTTTATTTAAATAACTTTGAAAGGTTTCAAAGATTTTAAAGGTTAGAATTAATATTGTAATTGTTTAATTAAAATAAAGAGTTTATCTTAAGTAATTAAGAGATTTAGTTAATTAAAGATAATTAATATATGAAGGTAATTAAATTGTTGGTCAATTTAATTTATTTAATTAAGATAATGATTTTCTTAATTAAAGTTTTTTTAAGTATTAATAGTTAAGAAATTATTTAATTAGTTAAATAATTAACCAAGTAATTAATTAATGATTAATTAGAGATAATCATTTATAAATTAATTAAGTATAATTACTTGATGGAGTAATTAAGGAATAATTACTAGATGTAATTAAGTAAAGGAAGTTATTTAATAAAGTAATTAGAGGATAATTATTTTATTAAATAGAAAGTAATTAAGAGTTAATTACCTAGTGTTATTAATTAAATAATTTATTTAATAAAGTTAATTAAAAGATTTAGGATAATTAATAAGGTAATTAATTATTGGTTAAGGTAATAAATAAAAAAGTAATTAATTAAGGAAAGTAATTAAGGGAAGTTAATTACTGGATAAGATTAATCAAAGGTGATTAATAATTGTGATTTAATTAAGATTAATTATTTAATTAATTTAAATAAAATAAATAATTAAAGATGTAATTAGAGATCATTAGTTTATAATTAATGATGTAATTAAGAGTTAATTAATTAAGATTAATTAATCAAATGATAACTAATTAATTGTAATTAATTAAGGATTAAAGTAATTAATTATAATTAATTAATTAATGAAGTAATTAAAGGTTAATTACTGTATTTAATTAAGGATAATTAATTTGTGAATTAATTAAAGATAATTACTTAAATGTAATTAAAGTATAATTAATCAAGGTGATTAATTAAGTGGATAATTAGACAAAGATTAATTAATTTATTAATTAATGATTATATAAGTAAGATTTATAATGAAGTAATTAATTTAATTTATTTTAAATTAATTAAGAGATGAAGTGATTAATTTAATTCACTTTAAATTAATTAAAGATAGAGATAGTTAATTTAATTCATTTTAAATTAATTATGTTATGATTAAGTAAATCATTGCTTATATAAGAATGGATGACATTGATTTGTCTTGAATGGATGTAATCTCAGTGATGAGATATGATTGATATTGTGACGACCGCCCATGACCCCTGCACCGAATCTAAAGATAAAGCGCTGTAAAGTGTGCCAGGCGACCATGGACGATTGTCAAGGTAAGATTTAAAACGAAAGAATCTATCGTATTACTCACAGCGCATGGACAAAATACAATAGAACATATGTATAGTGAAGCTTTACAGAACAAAATGACATCATATAAAACTCCATAATAGTTGAATACAAGCATCCACATAGTCAATACATCAAGCCTCACTACATATCTCTCAGAGAATACAAAACAGCGGAAAATCCAGTACATATAATAAGAAGATAATATGCAACCCTCCAGCTCGTCTTCGATATCAGCATCGTGAGAGGAGAACAGCACCTGTCACCTGCTACCTAGTCTGCCCGTCCCAAAATGGACGAACAGCCCAAGGCAATAAGAATTAAAACATAAAGCCTTGAGTCAGACAACAGTCTTAGTGAGCAGTAAATTAACTAACAACATACCAAAAGAGCATAAAGGAAAAGGAATAGGAATACAACCCTCCCACTCCAACCTCATTCTACAGTGATAGCCCCCAGACACACACTAAGCAGAAGCAAACATAGCAGAGCATACAATTTAAAGTAAAGCTACTATCACTCGAGTCAAGGGCGATGTTTTCCAAGTACCAAGGCCTAAATCAGATAAGCACCCCGAAAATACCGCTCTTGAGTCCGAATGACGATACAACCAAACATCCATGACTCTGGCTATCACTGTTATCATTGCTTCGATATCACCGTTAATTGAATGACCGGCACATTCTTTCAGCCGTCCGTCAAGGGCTAATGGAAACCCCGGTTCTAGACATAACTCCCGCACGTCGTCGCAGCCCGTGCCTAGGACTATCGAATCTGCCCAGAGTACTCGACCATCAACAGTTGGCCGTTGGGACTATCGAATCTGCCCAAACGTACTCTTGCTTAGAGCATGCTAGAACCTTCAACAACGATGCTATCCAAGCCTCCTAGTCATCCTCCTCGACGACTATTCTCATATCCATTCATTATCTTCAACTCGAATCATATCACCGAGTTATCAACATGCTTGGAATGATCCCGTCTGGATTAGACCAAGTCTTCACCACATGATTGCCTCGCTTCATTATATCCTTGCAAAGCCTCATCTCATCATTACATCATCAAATCTATGCATAAGAGCTTCATCATCCCGCTACATATGCCACGAGCAGCTTTTCCATTTCAAGAGCCTTTCCCTTAGCTTTTGAATCATCTTCGATCTAAATCTAATCATCAATCATCTAGTTCATAACAAGTAATCAAATCAAACATCAATCCAAGCAATCAAGCATTCAAATATGGTCTAAGTAGACAATTATAACAATAATGGCATTTTCGTAATTAAAGAGTTGAAAGTCCAATAAGCATGAAAACATGGATTATATCTCTACAAACTTGATGAATGAACTTGCATAGGTTAACATATGATAAAATGGATGCAACATCATCACGAACAATGGATCTATATGGATCTACACATAGGATGAAGAAAATGCATGGAAATCTCTATTTTAACACCAAAACGGGCCAACAATCCGATATACTCCTTTGGATCCGTGTGAGAGATAATCACCACTCACCAAATCACCTAAACAATCCAAAAGATATCAACTTCAGATCTGGACAGCGAAGAACTAAGCTAGATCCGACAAGATCTCACTTCAAACGAAGAAATCTCTCTTGAAAAGATGAAGATCTTCAATCTAAGCTCTTGAATCTTCAATCTTGATCTTCGATTTGGATGGATGGAAGCACTAGATTAGAGTGGAGAAAAGAAGTGAAGAAGTGTAGAAGTCGAGCTCTAAAAATGGCAGCACTTCGTCGCTTCAAAATCCGGATCCCAAAAATGAAGAGAAGCTCTCCTATTTATAGCTGAAAACTGCCCCTAAGTCGTAACTCGGCTATCTCCTTAAGTCGCTGCCGACTTAACACTGCCGACCTACGACCTAAAAACCCCCACGACTTAACAGAGCCTCCGACCTAACCCTTCCGACCTAACAGACTAAGCCTACGACTTAACATGCGCGCGACCTAACTTATGCGCGCTTCACTCCTAAGTCGCCAGGACGACTTAACAACTTAGCACCATTCGACTTAACACTTATACGACTTACGACCTAACACTTAGACGAAACCCAGCGACCTAACACAGACTGCCTCTCTACGACCTACGACTTATAAAACCTTGCGACCTAACAACTTAACAACCCACGCGACCTAACAGTGTTACGACCTAACACTTAATACTTAACCCCTTAGGTCGTCCAACGACTTAACTACTAAGTCGTTAACCAGCTTATTTCTTAGGTCGGTCAATCCCATAGGTCGCTCACTTTACTAAGTCGGTAACTTGCTACCCCAGCTCCCCTAGGTCGTTGCCGACCTAACCATGCTAACCCGGTAACCACTAGGTCGCTAACTCCACTAGGTCTGCCTACCCTTAAGTCGCCATCCTTAAGTCGGTCAGTTCTTTAGGTCGTTAACTCGCCCTGCCGACCTAACACTTAACCAAATCCTAGGTCGTTGCCGACCTAACTCTACCCCAGAATACTTTAGGTCGCCTACCACTCTTCCTTAGGTCCCCTAAACCTCTTAAGTCGGTCACGACTCATCACTTAGGTCGGTCACTGCCTTAAGTCGGTCAACCACACTTCCTTAACTCGGTTAATTACTTAAGTCGGCAACTCGACCCAGACTTATCTCTTAACCCGCTACCATCCTATAGGTCGGTCACGACTTAGCTCTTAGGTCGTCTACGACCTAGGACTTAGACAAATCTGCCTAAAAATCTGAAATGTCATGAAAGTGCAAAAATTCCAGATTTTGACGAACATGTCGATCCGTAAAAATACGGGTCGTTACATTCTCTCCCCCTTAGGAATTTCGCCCCCGAAATTCCAAACAACCAAAGCAATCAAAGACTATTCTGTACGCCTACCATCCATAGCAATCAACAAACCATACATCCAATTCTAGCTTAGCGTACAGAATTCTAACACTAGAACAAGTCACAATATTGTGAGATGACACGACACCTTAGGGCCATACCTTGAAGAGTTCAGGATGAGCTGCTTTCATCCTCTCTTCCACCTCCCATGTACAGTCGTTATCATCATCACTCCATTGTATCTTGAGCAACTTAACTACCTTCCTCCTAAGCTGTTTCGTGTCGGTTTCAACAACACGAAGCGGCTTACGAGGTCTTCTATCAACTGGATCCACCTCAAAATCTTCACAGCTATCAGCAGAAACCACCGTATTCGAGTCGTGCACATACTTCCGTAGATATGATACGTGAAAAACATTATGCACACTCGACATCTTCTCTGGTAACTCCAATCTGTAAGCGAGCTTTCCAATTCGCTCGATGATCGGGAATGGTCCAACAAATCTTGGAGTCAATTTTCCTTTCTTCCCGAATCGAATAACATTCTTCAGTGGAGAAATCTTCACAAAAACCATATCTCCTACATCGAATTCCAAATCCTTTCGACGCTTATCAGCATAACTCTTCTGACGATCTTGGGCTGCCTTCATTCGTTGCCGAATGATCTCTATACAATCTGAAGTCTGACGAATCATCTCTGGCCCAAGCATCAACTTTTCCCCAGTTTCCAACCAACATGTCAGAGAGTTACACGGTCTTCCATACAATGCCTCATATGGTGCCATACCAATACTTGACTGGTAACTGTTGTTGTACGCAAACTCCACCAAATGAAGGTGATCTTCCCATGATCCTCCGAAGTCCAAAACACAAGCTCTGAGAAGATCTTCCAAAACTCGGTTGACTCTCTCAGTCTGACCATCTGTTTGGGGATGATAAGCTGTACTCAAACACAACTCGGTTCCCAAAACTTCCTGGAAGCTCTTCCAAAATCCACTAGTGAACAATGGGTCTCGATCGCTCACTATGCTCTTCGGAATACCATGGAATCGAACTATCCACTTAATATACAACTCAGCCAACTTTGATGCAGTCCTAGTCGATCGAACAGGAATGAATCGTGCACTCTTAGTCAGACGATCCACAATGACCCAAATCCCTTCATTTCCCGTTCTGGTTCTAGGCAATCCATCAATAAAATCCATCGACACTTGTTCCCACTTCCATGTAGGAACTTCTAAGGGTTGAAGCAATCCACTTGGCTTCTTCTGTTCAGCCTTTACCAACTGACAGTTCATACACTTGGAAATGAAATCTCCAACATCCTTCTTCATGCCTTCCCAGTAGTAGGTTCTCTTCATATCCCGATACATCTTATTTCCACCTGGATGAATTGTCAACTTCGAGTGATGACTTTCCTTCAGAACTTCACTCCTCAATTCATCTATATCGGGAACCACTAGTCGTCCTTGCTTTCGAAGCCAACCTTCTCTATCGACCTCGAATCCTTTATCCTTTTCTGGCTCCAATCCAGATTCCAATTCACGGATAATCTTGACAAGCTTATCATCTCGCTTTTGACTCTCGCCAATCCTTTCCACAAGAGTCGGTCTTATCAATAAGTTTGCCAACATTTCAGGTTCCAATTCGCATCTAGGCCTGAAGTCAAATCCAGCTAAATACTCGAGACTCTTCCATTCAGAAAACATGGCTCCCAATCCTGCATGTCTTCGACTTAACGCATCAGCCACTGCGTTACCTTTTCCCGGAGTATAAGCTATACCAAAATCATATGATGCTAAAAACTCTAGCCAACGTTGCTGCCGAAGATTCAAATCCTTTTGGGAGAAAAGATACTTCAACGACTTATGATCCGTAAACAACTCGAATCGAACTCCCAATAGATAATGTCTCCACATCTTCAGAGCAAATACAATCGCCGCTAACTCCAAATCATGAGTTGGGTAATTCCTTTCATGCGGCTTCAGTTGTCGACTTGCATACGCAACAACTTTATCCTTCTGCATCAGCACTGCTCCAAGTCCAGTACCACATGCGTCGGTGTAAACCACCATCTCATCATTCCCACTAGGAATAGTCAAAACAGGAGCACTCGTCAATCGCTCTTTCAGGATTCCGAAAGCTTGCTCACACTTAGCATCCCAACTGAACACTTGGTTCTTCTTCGTCAATCCTGTTAATGGTGCAGCTATCTTGGAGAAGTCTTTGATTAACCGTCGATAATATCCTGCTAATCCAAGAAAACTTCTCACATCAGATGCATTCTTAGGTCTAACCCAATCCTGGATTGCTGCCACCTTAGCGGGATCAACCGCTATTCCATTTCCAGAAATCACATGGCCTAAGAACCTCACTTCACTCTTCCAGAAGTGACACTTCGAAAACTTAGCCTTTAGCTGATGTTTTCGCAAGATCTCCAAAACAATATGCAAGTGCGTCTTGTGCTCTTCCTCCGTTCTGGAATAAATCAGAATATCATCCACGAACACAAGTACGAACTTGTTCAACTGATCTCTGAACACCCTATTCATAAGATCCACAAAATATGCTGGCGCGTTAGTCAATCCAAACGGCATTACCAGCCACTCAAAGAACCCGGATGGTGTCCTAAAAGCAGTCTTCGGCACACTATCCTTAGCCACTCTCAACTGGTGAAATCCCGTTGCCAAATCCATTTGAGAAAACACCTTAGCCTCGTGAAGCTGATCAAACAAGTCATCTATTCTCGGCAATGGATACTTGTTCTTCTTAGTCACCTTATTCAGCTCACGATAATCCACACACAATCTCAACGACCCATCTGCCTTGGTTGCAAACACAACTGGTGCACCCCACTCGGACACACTACGCCGAATGAATCCTTTCTGTAAAAGGTCATCAACTTGCACCCTCAACTCCTGCTGTTCCCTAGACGCCATCCGCCTAAGAGGCATCACAACAGGTCTGGCTCCTTCAACTAGATCTATTCGAAACTCGATCTCTCTATGCGGCGGCAACCCTTTGACTTCGTCAAAGACATCCCCGAATCCATTAGCGATCGGCACTGATGACAGTCCATCCCGTGGAACAACTAGCGAATACATGAAGCTCATGAAGACGCCTTCTTCATGCTTACATCGTATCACAATCTTTCGCCCCTCCACATTCTCGACTGTCACTTCCAACCTTTCGCAATCAACCTTAGCCGCATACTTCCTAAGCCAGTCCATACCCAAAATAATTCCGAACCCCGCAAAGTTCAGAACAAAGCAATCACAAACAAAAGAGCAACCATGACTCGATACAACTAGACCACGGCATAACATACACAAACAAGACGAACCCCCAACTGGATTAGTCACAACCAATGGCCTATCAACAATATCCGGCTTCAAATCTAACCGGCCTACTAGTTCATTACAAACAAACGAATGCGAAGCTCCAGTATCAAACAAAACTCTAACTGGAACACCACATAGGAAAAGAGTACCTTGAACAACCACACTCTTTCCCTTCTCTTCAGCAGTAGGAGCTTTCGAAGACGACGGAACAGCTCCTAAAGCATAGGCTTGCACAATCTGCCTGTCCTTCCTTGGTTCTGGACAATTCTTCCTGAAATGCCCCGGCTTGTCACAGTTGTGACACTTCATCGGTGCCTTCGGATTCTTACAATCCTTAGAGAAATGGCCCTTCTGCTGACAATTGTAGCAAGTCACCTCGCCTTTCGGCTTCTTCTGGCCATCCTTACCCTTCTGCTGCTGCTGCTTCCTCTTCTGGTTTCCACCCTGCTGTGGTTTAGATTCTCCCTTGGTAACAGCAACAACAGGTCCTTCCTTAGGAAACAGACTCTCATGCCTAAGAGCTTTTTCCACAAGCTTCTCAAATGAATCGTCCAAATGATCCACCAACTGTCTCCCAAGATAACTATCCAAGCCGGTCACAAACTTCTCATTCTTCTGATAAGCAGATTCAATATATGACCGAGCATACTTGGACAAAGCTTCAAACTCAGAAACATACTCAAGAACAGATCTTCCACCCTGCTTGAGCTCTACAAACTTCTTGAACAGAACAGACTTTTGAGCTGTAGAAATGAACTTAGCTTCAAATCTGACTTGGAATTGCTCCCAAGTAATCTCTTCTTCCGGAGTAGTGATGGTAATAGAGTTCCACCAATCAGAAGCTCTCCCTTGAAGCTGCCTCGATGCCAACTTCCTCTTAGTTGCATCATCAATTCCCAAATCACCAAAGATCCTTCTACAAGCATCTATCCACCTCTGGACTTCAATGGTAGATTCTGTTCCCAAGAAAACCTTCCCTCCAAGAGCAGTATAATCCTTGCACAGCTTAGCAAAATCCACTGGTTTCGGAGTTTGGACTTGAACTCCAACATCAACTGCCGCCCCCGGAACTGGTATCCTTCTCATGATCGAAGTCATCATAGCTTCGAACATGGCTGCATAATCAGCAGTCTCTTCAGTAGCACGACCTCCCCTAGCAGCTGGTCTCCCTCTTCGACTCATTCTCAATATCTATAAAAAGGAATGATTAGAACATCTAGAGAAACAACTGCATAAAGGACTCAAACTCTACCAAGCTACTATATTATATATAGTAATCATCCATCAAAATACAATTACGTCTCTCATACGTAGTTACGACAGAGAGCGTTGGGTAAAATCGATTAACCAATGCTCTGATACCAAATGTGACGACCGCCCATGACCCCTGCACCGAATCTAAAGATAAAGCGCTGTAAAGTGTGCCAGGCGACCATGGACGATTGTCAAGGTAAGATTTAAAACGAAAGAATCTATCGTATTACTCACAGCGCATGGACAAAATACAATAGAACATATGTATAGTGAAGCTTTACAGAACAAAATGACATCATATAAAACTCCATAATAGTTGAATACAAGCATCCACATAGTCAATACATCAAGCCTCACTACATATCTCTCAGAGAATACAAAACAGCGGAAAATCCAGTACATATAATAAGAAGATAATATGCAACCCTCCAGCTCGTCTTCGATATCAGCATCGTGAGAGGAGAACAGCACCTGTCACCTGCTACCTAGTCTGCCCGTCCCAAAATGGACGAACAGCCCAAGGCAATAAGAATTAAAACATAAAGCCTTGAGTCAGACAACAGTCTTAGTGAGCAGTAAATTAACTAACAACATACCAAAAGAGCATAAAGGAAAAGGAATAGGAATACAACCCTCCCACTCCAACCTCATTCTACAGTGATAGCCCCCAGACACACACTAAGCAGAAGCAAACATAGCAGAGCATACAATTTAAAGTAAAGCTACTATCACTCGAGTCAAGGGCGATGTTTTCCAAGTACCAAGGCCTAAATCAGATAAGCACCCCGAAAATACCGCTCTTGAGTCCGAATGACGATACAACCAAACATCCATGACTCTGGCTATCACTGTTATCATTGCTTCGATATCACCGTTAATTGAATGACCGGCACATTCTTTCAGCCGTCCGTCAAGGGCTAATGGAAACCCCGGTTCTAGACATAACTCCCGCACGTCGTCGCAGCCCGTGCCTAGGACTATCGAATCTGCCCAGAGTACTCGACCATCAACAGTTGGCCGTTGGGACTATCGAATCTGCCCAAACGTACTCTTGCTTAGAGCATGCTAGAACCTTCAACAACGATGCTATCCAAGCCTCCTAGTCATCCTCCTCGACGACTATTCTCATATCCATTCATTATCTTCAACTCGAATCATATCACCGAGTTATCAACATGCTTGGAATGATCCCGTCTGGATTAGACCAAGTCTTCACCACATGATTGCCTCGCTTCATTATATCCTTGCAAAGCCTCATCTCATCATTACATCATCAAATCTATGCATAAGAGCTTCATCATCCCGCTACATATGCCACGAGCAGCTTTTCCATTTCAAGAGCCTTTCCCTTAGCTTTTGAATCATCTTCGATCTAAATCTAATCATCAATCATCTAGTTCATAACAAGTAATCAAATCAAACATCAATCCAAGCAATCAAGCATTCAAATATGGTCTAAGTAGACAATTATAACAATAATGGCATTTTCGTAATTAAAGAGTTGAAAGTCCAATAAGCATGAAAACATGGATTATATCTCTACAAACTTGATGAATGAACTTGCATAGGTTAACATATGATAAAATGGATGCAACATCATCACGAACAATGGATCTATATGGATCTACACATAGGATGAAGAAAATGCATGGAAATCTCTATTTTAACACCAAAACGGGCCAACAATCCGATATACTCCTTTGGATCCGTGTGAGAGATAATCACCACTCACCAAATCACCTAAACAATCCAAAAGATATCAACTTCAGATCTGGACAGCGAAGAACTAAGCTAGATCCGACAAGATCTCACTTCAAACGAAGAAATCTCTCTTGAAATGATGAAGATCTTCAATCTAAGCTCTTGAATCTTCAATCTTGATCTTCGATTTGGATGGATGGAAGCACTAGATTAGAGTGGAGAAAAGAAGTGAAGAAGTGTAGAAGTCGAGCTCTAAAAATGGCAGCACTTCGTCGCTTCAAAATCCGGATCCCAAAAATGAAGAGAAGCTCTCCTATTTATAGCTGAAAACTGCCCCTAAGTCGTAACTCGGCTATCTCCTTAAGTCGCTGCCGACTTAACACTGCCGACCTACGACCTAAAAACCCCCACGACTTAACAGAGCCTCCGACCTAACCCTTCCGACCTAACAGACTAAGCCTACGACTTAACATGCGCGCGACCTAACTTATGCGCGCTTCACTCCTAAGTCGCCAGGACGACTTAACAACTTAGCACCATTCGACTTAACACTTATACGACTTACGACCTAACACTTAGACGAAACCCAGCGACCTAACACAGACTGCCTCTCTACGACCTACGACTTATAAAACCTTGCGACCTAACAACTTAACAACCCACGCGACCTAACACTTAATACTTAACCCCTTAGGTCGTCCAACGACTTAACTACTAAGTCGTTAACCAGCTTATTTCTTAGGTCGGTCAATCCCATAGGTCGCTCACTTTACTAAGTCGGTAACTTGCTACCCCAGCTCCCCTAGGTCGTTGCCGACCTAACCATGCTAACCCGGTAACCACTAGGTCGCTAACTCCACTAGGTCTGCCTACCCTTAAGTCGCCATCCTTAAGTCGGTCAGTTCTTTAGGTCGTTAACTCGCCCTGCCGACCTAACACTTAACCAAATCCTAGGTCGTTGCCGACCTAACTCTACCCCAGAATACTTTAGGTCGCCTACCACTCTTCCTTAGGTCGCCTAAACCTCTTAAGTCGGTCACGACTCATCACTTAGGTCGGTCACTGCCTTAAGTCGGTCAACCACACTTCCTTAACTCGGTTAATTACTTAAGTCGGCAACTCGACCCAGACTTATCTCTTAACCCGCTACCATCCTATAGGTCGGTCACGACTTAGCTCTTAGGTCGTCTACGACCTAGGACTTAGACAAATCTGCCTAAAAATCTGAAATGTCATGAAAGTGCAAAAATTCCAGATTTTGACGAACATGTCGATCCGTAAAAATACGGGTCGTTACAGATATATGATATGGATGTTTGGTTGAATTATAATGATAATGTGAATTATCTGTTTGGGATGATAATGTAGATTATCTATTGAATTATCTATCTTTGTGTATATAGATAAGAATTGAATTATTTTAACCTTTAAACAACTTGGCCTTAAAAGATACGTTTTGGATTTCGATGAGACCGGGATCGGGTTTCCGTATACCGGATTTCCAGGTCTGGAGACCCGAATACCACATCGATCCAAATTAACGATAGGTCGTGAATCTCAAGTGAAGATGAAGATTTAGAGTGCAAGGGTTATTGTCGTTAACTCTGAGGGTGATTCCAAAACGAGTGTAACGAGATAATGCCTTCGGTTTCGTTCGAACCCGGAACGAACTTGTATGGATTGAATGCTTTCAGCACATCGTCAGGCGGACGATGAGCATTCTAAGTGATATGTTCTGATTAAAGGTAATCGTAACCTCAAGCCTCATCAACCGGGAATGGCTAAAACAGGGGAGGTGCAGCAAGGCTTCGTGGGTAGCACCCACTGAGAGCAAGATAGATCCCTGTCTAGAGGTCCCTTTTCTTTTTATTCGGCTTAGTGTGTGGTTGGTCGCGCCAACTACGGGATTGTCTTGTTCGGGATTATCCAGTAAGGGATGGTTCCGGCTTTGTGTTGCAGGGGAGCGGGCGTACTCCTCGGTAGGGTGATCTAGGCCACGTACTATGACGGGCGGTACCCCAGTAGCCCTGCCATTGTATGGAATCCCAACTCCAATAAGTGCCGTATGTATTAGTTGTGCCAACTATGTTGGAATGTGAGATGTAAGCATTTCAGCTATTTCTGTATTTTACTTGAAAACCCTAGACCCTATTATAATATAACTGGATTTCCTATCAAATGTTTTGGTTAGCGTAAGGTAAAAACTTTTCCATGTTTATGTGTGGGAAGTCTTACGTGATACCTTTGTTTTCAAAAGGTTTTTGAAGTTAAACAATTTTAACCCGTTTACTCACACCAGACCCATGTCTGACCCAAGTGTTTATTTCTGTTTTATAAACTCTTGGGTACTCAAATTTTTACGAGTAGCCAAGGGATTCAGGTTTAGCTTTGACGAATATTCTGGAGGAGCAATGGAGCAGGAGGCTTCGGCGTTCGTAGATATAGTATTCCGCTGTGTTGATATCTATGATAGTGTCTTGTCATGTATTTGAGTTGTAATGTCTAGACAGATGTTTATAACTGTCTAGAAAGTGATGTATATGCTGTGTAACTCTGTAAATTGTTGTATACTATGTAATAGTTTATGTTATTAATATAATTTATTCGTTCCGCTGTGAGATCGTTGTTGTTGTTTCTTTCTTTCTTCTCTTCTTTTCTATTTTCTACCCCTTTCTTTCTTATTAGCGATCCGTCTTTCTGGGCAAAGAAAGCCGGGTCGTCACAGTTGGTATCAGAGCAGTAGGTTGAGTGAATACCTAGGCTCTGAAGTGGTGTCTATCTTGAGAGCGCGTAATTGTTAATTATATAAAAATGGTTTTATATTGTGTTAATTGATCGGTTGAGTGGTATATGGATTCTGGTCAATACGAGTAGCTAACGTTATTGATAGGGATCTCTAAACACTTAGACCAGGCCAACGGACACAATATTGTTTTAAAGAGGTAAATGAAATAATTTTACCCAGAAATAATTTCTATATAAAAAGTATCATTTTAAATATATATATTTCTACCTATTTGTTGGGTTACCTGTTCGGGTTTTCCAATATAAGTTATAAAGGTAGATAAGGTGGTAGTGTGAGTAACACGACTACCAATAGTTAGAATTTGAGTGTTGAGGTTGGAAGTATATCTGACGAGACTGTAGACCTAATACTGTCTCGAGTGAACTTTGTTGTGGTGTAAAGATTTCACCGATCTCTGAAGGAAACCAGTTATGGTTTAGAGTTTATCTTTGAAGTTGGATGAATAGAGTAGATCTATTGGATGAGCTGAAGAGAGTGATGGTATTTTGGTAACCTAAGGAAGTAGTAGCTGTGTGATGAGACACGGTGGCTATGGACGTTTCTGAAGATGTTTCTTCTGGAACAAGTTTGAAGAAGTGAGTCTGTTTCAGTGTTGTGGCTGAGTCCAGTGGGGTGTTTCTATTTGCTTTGAGGTCCGAGTTTCTCGAGGAGTTTCAGATAAGAAGTCTTTGGTTTGTGGCAGTAGTGCGACTCGGAGTGTTCTATGTTGGCAGAAAGTTTCTGGCTGAGCAGTTTTTCTGAAGGTGAAGTTCAGAAGCAGTAGAGTGAATCCATTTCTTCGATGGATTGGTTAGTCAAATATAAGCTGTTCTGATTAGTGAAGAGAGAACAGTTATCTTTGGAAATTAGGCCGAGATGATCGCAAAAGTGACTTGCGATTGTTTAAGTATTCTCTTGGGATTATTGGAGATTGAGATTCCGTATCGACTTGATTCGTGGAGTTACCAGAAGTTCAGCTTAGTAGAAGGATGTCTCCTAGAGAATAATTTGGTGAAGCAGCTCAGGATTCTTTGGAGAGGGATTGACCACACCTAATTTTCTGGTGAGGATTCTGTTAAGGTGTTTTGACCAAGTAGAATGGTTCACTAAGATTTTATAGATATGGTGAACTGTGGATGATCAAGTTTGTGCTCGAGTTTTTCCGATGGCATTCTCATCTGTTCAAGATCAGAATTGTGCAGCGAAAGCAAGATAGCAGCTATTCTAGAGTGGAAGCAACCGAGAGTTGTAATTTTCTTCGAGTAGAGGATTTCTATAGGAAATTCAAGTGTATCTCTAAGTGTGAAGAAATTTTCGGGATTTGGAGGTAAAGTTGTCAAGTGCAACTGTTTTGACTATTTCAGATAGGAGAGGTAGTGCGAAGTTCTCTAATGTTTGTAGAGTAGAGTTGTGTTTTGGATTTCGGCATATTTTTGAGAAACCATTTTGTTGAGTAGGATCCGGAAATTGGTTTGATGTTGGTCTAATCTGTTTCAAGAAGCATCAGCAAGGGTTAAGCTGATCAGGAAGAATGAAGTGACTCAGGATCGTCAAAGGAGTTATGCAGTTAAGAATTGATGGAATTTGGAAATTGATGTTGAAATTGGATATTGTTTAAGTTTTTCTCCGATCAAAGGAGATATAAGATTTGGTAAGACCGGAGAGTAAGCTCCGGAAGTATTATGAGATTTTTCTGTGTTCTTTGGAGATTAGATTTTGATCCCCAGGATTGAGTTGCCAGTTCGGATAACTGGAATTCATTTTATTTCACATAACTCTGAGGAATATGTGTATGATTCATCGAGTGATGGAATCAGCAGTTCAGAAGGATAGTTGGGATGGTTTTGAGTTAGTCTGATATCTTGTTCAGATTTGTGATCTAGAAAGGAATGACTTCTAGATTATTGTAGATAGTTAGTTTAGATCTTGTAGAACGAGTCTCCCGGTATATATATATACTTGGGGAAACTCGAGTAAATTCTATCCAGATTTTGACTAGATAGTTAAATTTGTTTGATTAAATTGTTTGCTATGGTTGTTAGAATATGATTGATATCTATGGTTGCTGTTTAAAATAAAATTTTGCTGGGTTATTAAATTATCTTTGCTTTTAAATTTCGGGGACGAAATTATTTTAAGGGGGGAGGAATGTGATATCCCGGAAATTTGGCAATATCAATTTAATAATCTTTATTAATAATTAAATTGATTTGTTGATTTATTTTATAAATTGACAAGTTTATTCATTTTAAAAGGTTAATAATATTTTAAATTGGCAAATTTATTTCTTTTGAAAACTAATAACATTTTAATTTGGGAATATCTTTTCTAAAATTTTAATTAGGAAGATTTATCTTACTAAAACTAATATAAGTGTTTATATTTATAATGTATATATATAGGTATATATATTATAAATAGGGAGTCTTTAATTTAATAAAAGGATAAGTTATCAAATTATAATATATATGTATATATATATTGTTATTTGAAGTTATGTATTAAAATTAAATATGATAATTATAAAGCTAATGTTAAAAGTATTTTCCATTTAGAATATATATATTTGTATATATTGGAATGGAAAGAATATTGAATTTGAATTTAATAAGATGTTTTCAAACTTTAATATTTATATAATTTGTAATTTGGAAATTTGTAATTTAACTTAATACTTTTGAAAATGATATTTATTATTTAAATAACAAGAATAATTTCTTATTTAAAAATATATATGTAAGCTTAAGTTTAAATAAGATTTAAATAAGAAGTTCATTTATTTTAATAATCTTTTCTCTTTTAAAAATTCAAAATGGTTTGTAAAAATATATATATAGTTAAGCTCAATTTCTCAAGCATATATAAGTATGTTATATTTAATTGATATAAGCATAAGTTATTTTAAATAATTGTTTTTCACATTTGTATATTTATTATAAAATCTAAGAGCTTATTTATAAAAAGATAAATACATTATATACATATAAATAATTCATAAATACATATGTATTACTTAAATAAATTAATAAAAACAAGAATTTACACTTGTAAGCTTTTAAAGATGGTTTAGAGACACTTGTAAATCTTTGAGCATAGGTGTAAGCTAAATAATTAACATAAGGGGACAAGTGGCTCCATTTTTGTTTTTCTTTGATAATGTAGGTTTAAAATTTTAAATTAGGGAAAAGAGATCTGGCATATTCATTTCTTCAGCTCTAAAACTATCTTCATTTCTTTCTCCACTAAAAATATATTCGAACCTAAAATTAAATAAAAGATCTGAAATTCAAATTCAAAGAGGAAATGATCTGGAAATGGAAAGTCTGGAATTCAACTGCAAATCAGAAGGAGATCAAAGGCAAAATTTAAATAGCAGCTTCAAATGTTCGTATGCAATCTGAAGTCATGTAACCAGATAAGAGAGATCAAACAACAAGATTTAAAATTCAACTAAGCAAGTTTAAAAATCAAAATCAGTTTGGAAATCAAACATGCAAACCTGAAACAAGCCTGGAACAAACCGGTTCTCTGTTCAAAGTTTATGGTGAGTAAACATATTTTAAAAACAGTTAATTTTGGATTTCATTTAGATGTTGCGAATGAAATATTATTCTGTTATATGAAATGCTTGGAGTTAAATGTATGCATGTATTTGTATTGGTGATAAATGCCTGTGTAGACTCTAAATGTACTCTGTTGTTTTTTTTAGTTTAAATTTCTCTATTTAATCCAATACCTCATCTTTGGATCATTATTTGTTTGTGAATTGTAAACAAAAGATGTTTGAAATCATGTAACATCACTCTTAAAAATAATTACAAGTTTTTAAATTGAATAATTAACTCGAAATTTTCAATTTACAGTAAAATTTGTATTTGGGTCAAAAATGTATAAATTAAATTTTAGGACTTGATTTCATGATTGGATTCAGTATAGAAAATGATGATTTTTGATGTAAATATCTCGATTTTTAACTTGGAAATTAAGGGGCTTTCTCGAGTTGAACGTTGGTGACGTTTTGGTCGATTTCTATCGATCAACGGCGAGATGGTCGGAGTGTTTGGATCTGAAGGTCGAGGGAAATACTATGATCATCAGAAAAATGGAGTTTGGATTTTTAAGTGATCGGAGTAGGTATGCGAAGACGATGTAGGGTTTTATTCCCTGGTTTTGACGTGGATGTTCAATTGGGTTTCGCGATTACGTGACATGACCGAAGTTGATCGCGTGTGTTCTGGAGTTGCTGGTAGTCGAGGCGAAGCTGTGGGGAAGATGGCGAAGTTTCTCGTGGCATAGATCGTCGGAGACGAGTGATTTCTGGTGATATACGTTTTCCAGGTGATGGGTTGGATAGCTCGATTCGAATTTCGTTCAAATCGTGGAAGTTTGGATGGTCGATCGTGATGTCGTGGTTGGAGATGACTTGTCGGAGGCCAGGTCGTAGATCGTCGTCGATCGGTGAAGGTGTGCACGTGCACGAGCACGTTATCGTGCATCTGGAAATCTGGGTTTGAGGAAGAAAGCTTTGCTCGGGTTTTCGTTCGGGTGTTGTTCGAGTTTTACTCGAAGCAGGGTGAAGTGAGTTTGGTCGTGAGTGTTACTTCGAGTTTCCACGAGTTTACTCGGGTTTGGTAGGAGCAGACTTAAGATTTTTAAAAAGGAAATGTTTTAAAGTTTTAAACAAAAGAAATTTTGTTTTGTAATGTTTTCTGAATTTTAAAACAAAGGTAAAACAAGATTTTAACTTTTAAACTAATTTGTTTTCTAGAATAATTGTTTTAACAAATTTTAAATATTTAAATAAATAAGTTTTAAAAAAAAAAGAATAGAAAAGTGGATTTTCAAAATGATCTTTGTATTAAAGTTTATTTAAATAACTTTGAAAGGTTTCAAAGATTTTAAAGGTTAGAATTAATATTGTAATTGTTTAATTAAAATAAAGAGTTTATCTTAAGTAATTAAGAGATTTAGTTAATTAAAGATAATTAATATATGAAGGTAATTAAATTGTTGGTCAATTTAATTTATTTAATTAAGATAATGATTTTCTTAATTAAAGTTTTTTTTTTAAGTATTAATAGTTAAGAAATTATTTAATTAGTTAAATAATTAACCAAGTAATTAATTAATGATTAATTAGAGATAATCATTTATAAATTAATTAAGTATAATTACTTGATGGAGTAATTAAGGAATAATTACTAGATGTAATTAAGTAAAGGAAGTTATTTAATAAAGTAATTAGAGGATAATTATTTTATTAAATAGAAAGTAATTAAGAGTTAATTACCTAGTGTTATTAATTAAATAATTTATTTAATAAAGTTAATTAAAAGATTTAGGATAATTAATAAGGTAATTAATTATTGGTTAAGGTAATAAATAAAAAAGTAATTAATTAAGGAAAGTAATTAAGGGAAGTTAATTACTGGATAAGATTAATCAAAGGTGATTAATAATTGTGATTTAATTAAGATTAATTATTTAATTAATTTAAATAAAATAAATAATTAAAGATGTAATTAGAGATCATTAGTTTATAATTAATGATGTAATTAAGAGTTAATTAATTAAGATTAATTAATCAAATGATAACTAATTAATTGTAATTAATTAAGGATTAAAGTAATTAATTATAATTAATTAATTAATGAAGTAATTAAAGGTTAATTACTGTATTTAATTAAGGATAATTAATTTGTGAATTAATTAAAGATAATTACTTAAATGTAATTAAAGTATAATTAATCAAGGTGATTAATTAAGTGGATAATTAGACAAAGATTAATTAATTTATTAATTAATGATTATATAAGTAAGATTTATAATGAAGTAATTAATTTAATTTATTTTAAATTAATTAAGAGATGAAGTGATTAATTTAATTCACTTTAAATTAATTAAAGATAGAGATAGTTAATTTAATTCATTTTAAATTAATTATGTTATGATTAAGTAAATCATTGCTTATATAAGAATGGATGACATTGATTTGTCTTGAATGGATGTAATCTCAGTGATGAGATATGATTGATATATGATATGGATGTTTGGTTGAATTATAATGATAATGTGAATTATCTGTTTGGGATGATAATGTAGATTATCTATTGAATTATCTATCTTTGTGTATATAGATAAGAATTGTATTATTTTAACCTTTAAACAACTTGGCCTTAAAAGATACGTTTTGGATTTCGATGAGACCGGGATCGGGTTTCCGTATACCGGATTTCCAGGTCTGGAGACCCGAATACCACATCGATCCAAATTAACGATAGGTCGTGAATCTCAAGTGAAGATGAAGATTTAGAGTGCAAGGGTTATTGTCGTTAACTCTGAGGGTGATTCCAAAACGAGTGTAACGAGATAATGCCTTCGGTTTCGTTCGAACCCGGAACGAACTTGTATGGATTGAATGCTTTCAGCACATCGTCAGGCGGACGATGAGCATTCTAAGTGATATGTTCTGATTAAAGGTAATCGTAACCTCAAGCCTCATCAACCGGGAATGGCTAAAACAGGGGAGGTGCAGCAAGGCTTCGTGGGTAGCACCCACTGAGAGCAAGATAGATCCCTGTCTAGAGGTCCCTTTTCTTTTTATTCGGCTTAGTGTGTGGTTGGTCGCGCCAACTACGGGATTGTCTTGTTCGGGATTATCCAATAAGGGATGGTTCCGGCTTTGTGTTGCAGGGGAGCGGGCGTACTCCTCGGTACGGTGATCTAGGCCACGTACTGTGACGGGCGGTACCCCAGTAGCCCTGCCATTGTATGGAATCCAAACTCCAATAAGTGCCGTACGTATTAGTTGTGCCAACTATGTTGGAATGTGAGATGTAAGCATTTCAGCTATTTCTGTATTTTACTTGAAAACCCTAGACCCTATTATAATATAACTGGATTTCCTATCAAATGTTTTGGTTAGCGTAAGGTAAAAACTTTTCCATGTTTATGTATGGGAAGTCTTACGTGATACCTTTGTTTTCAAAAGGTTTTTGAAGTTAAACAATTTTAACCCGTTTACTCACACCAGACCCATGTCTGACCCAAGTGTTTATTTCTGTTTTATAAACTCTTGGGTACTCAAATTTTTACGAGTAGCCAAGGGATTCAGGTTTAGCTTTGACGAATATTCTGGAGGAGCAATGGAGCAGGAGGCTTCGGCGTTCGTAGATATAGTATTCCGCTGTGTTGATATCTGTGATAGTGTCTTGTCATGTATTTGAGTTGTAATGTCTAGACAGATGTTTATAACTGTCTAGAAAGTGATGTATATGCTGTGTAACTCTGTAAATTGTTGTATACTATGTAATAGTTTATGTTTTTAATATAATTTATTCGTTCCGCTGTGAGATCGTTGTTGTTGTTTCTTTCTTTCTTCTCTTCTTTTCTATTTTCTACCCCTTTCTTTCTTATTAGCGATGCGTCTTTCTGGGCAAAGAAAGCCGGGTCGTCACAGATTTGGTTTGATGTGATACTATATATATAGTAGTATATAGCAATATATACATATTGGCATATGTATATATTGGAGTTGTTGATATTCCCACATTATATAGCGGATGAGACCCTATGCGCCGCATAATAGCGGATGATATTTTATAAAACCCATATTCCGCGATATTCCACCTCGAAGTGGAATTGGTATTGTGCTAACATCTGTGGATGCAGGGAAACAGGTTGGAGGGATCCAACTGGATTCCTCAAAATATTTAATTTTGTTAAATATTCTGTGATATGATTTTTGATATCCTGTGATGAATTATATGGATAATTGGATGTTATGGTTTGGTTGGATCGATTTGGATGTGCTGAATTATCAAAATCTCTAGAATGGAATTTTTGAAAAGAAATAAGAGTAAATTCTTAAGTAAAATAATTATAAAGGGTTTGGAATAAATGTAAAAATAAATCTGATTAAGAATAAAAGTGATTTCCAAAATTCTAATAAATATGGAAAAGAGGAATTTTGAATAAACAGAGAAATATTGAATTTAAAGAAAATTTATGTGATGTTATTTAAAGGGATAAAAATTTATTTTAATTCAATGTTTAAATATAATTAAAAAGAAGAAGGAATTTGGTAAAATCTGAAACTTGTGTTTCAGTTTAAAGATTGTAAATCATAATGAGAAATAAAATCTGGAAGTTAATGAATTTGGAAATAAATGGATTAAGTAAGGAAATTTATTTCAAAGTAAATTAAATTGGAGAATCAAGTATAAATTGATTTAAATACTTTGGGATTTGAAATTTAAAGAGAAATGAGATTTTGGAGAGATAAACTGGGTTTATAAAGTGAAATGGAATATCAGAGGATATTTGAGAATATAAATTCAAGGTGGGAATTTATAAAGGGATATGAATTGGTTTAAAAATAAGTGTTGATTTATTTTTAAAGGATGTGAAGAGAAGTGTATTTCTCTGGATAGCCAAGTACGTTTTTTTTAAGGTAGTTTAAATATAAGTTAAAAGTTTTAATATGTTTTAAAAAGCATGTTTTAGAAAATTGATTATTTCTAAAGGTTAATTTCCAAAGTAAGTATTTTCAAAAATCTTTATTTGTAGTAATTATATAAAAGTGATTTGCTATTATGTTTTAAAAAGAGAAATTTAGTTTATATTTATAAAGTGGTTTTATTTTAAATATTCTTAAAATATATATTTTAATAAAGTATTAAAGTAGTCTGATTTCAATGTTATAAAGTATATTTAAATAAAGTGATTTTAAATTATTTTAAAATTAAAAGTATTTTGTACTTGGTGATTAAGTGGAAATAATTATTTGGGAAATGTATTCCGTAAGCGGAAACTGTTTTCAAATGAGTTTTGAAAATTTGGAAGTATATCTTGGAAAGATATTTGGGCAAATAAATAATGTGGGAAATTATTTATTGTGTGATGGTTGCTTGTGGATGTTAATTGATAGTTAAATAACCGACTATCAATATTGGCCAAATGCGTTGATCGTTTCGAAGAGACCGGGATCGAGTTTCCGTATACCGGGATTCTAGGTCTGGAGACTCGAATACCACTTCGATTCGGTTTGTACGTTTCGTGTAACGTGTTCAGAGTCGAAGATGGAGCAGTGAAGTGCAAGGGCTAGTCGCTACTAATCCTGAGGATATTTCCAAAATGGATGTAGTAGGAATAGTGCCTTCGGTTCCGTTCGAACCCGGGACGGACTTGTATGGACGAATGCTTTCGTGACATCGTCAGGTGGACGATGGGCATTCTAAGGGATATGTGCTATAAAGGTATCGTTTAGCCTCGAACCTCATCAACCGCGAATGACTGAAAATCAGGGGTTATGCAGCAAGGCTTCGTGGGTAGCCCCCACTTGAGAGTAAGGTCATCCCTGTCTAGATGTCCCTTTTATTTCGGCTTAGTGTTGCGGTTGCTGATCCCAACCGTGGGGTGATTTTATTTGGAATTATCCAGTAAGGGATGATTCCGGCCTTGTGTTGCAAGGGAGCGGGCGTACTCCTCGGTACTGTGATCTAGGCCACGTACTGTGACAGGTGGTACCCCAGTGCCTAGTCATTCGTTGGAAATCCATTCTCCCTACGTGCCTTGTACGAGTTTTGTTTGTATTACCCACTTTGTGGCTAGTATGCCGGAATTTAATAGATGTAACAATTTCGGCTATTTTAATAAGTATATGTAAATAGACACTATTATAATATCAGAGGATTTTGATATAAAGTGTTTTAGCTATCGTAAGGTAAAAACCCGACATGTTTATTTGTGGCGTGGTCTTACGAGATGCTTTTATTTTCAAAAGGATTTTTGAAACTTTAATAATCAATTGAGTGTGATTTTCTCACGCTGGTTTTCCAGACTGACTCGGGTATTGTTTTATATGATGCTCGGGTCAGACCGAGTATTATAGGTTCAGGATATGATGCTGTGGAGCTCAGGAGATGAGCTGGATGGCGAGACGTATCTCCCGTACTTGTTTATATATATATTCCGCTGTGTTGATTATTGTACTCTGTTGTATTGAGGACATGATTTCGTTATTGTCCAGTTGTATGTTATGTGTTCTCTGGTGTATACTCTGATGCTATATTATATAAAACTGATATAGTTTTGATTTGTGTAAAGATCTGTTAATATATTATATTTTACTCCGCTGCGATGGTTAGATTCTGTTGTTGTTTTCTATTTTTCTTCTTCTACCTCTTCTTCTTAACTAAAATGGTTCGATTTTCCGAGTCTGGAAAGTCGGGTCGTTACAGTGGTATCAGAGCTTAGGTTGGCGATAACCTTGGCTCTGGTGGGAATTTTGAGAGTATTAATAGATATGAGCGCGTATTTGTTAGTGAATATAAAATGGTTTTATATTGTGTTGGTTGATTTATTGAGTGGCATATGAACCTTCGTCGGCACAGTCTGGACAACTGTATCGAAGGGGTTTCTAAACACTTGAATAGAACAGTTCGACACAGTATTGTTTTAAATAGGGTGAATGAAATAATTTTGCCCAAATTATTTTGTATATAAAAGAAATAATTATTCGAAAATTATTATAGTTATATATTTGGATGCTTGGTTGTTAGAAAATGACCATAATGAGTTAGTCTCATTATTGAGTAGAAATTGAAAACTTATAACCTAAGTTGAAGAATAAATTTATATAACAAAATGGAATTTGTAAATGTAAATTGTAAATGTGACTTATAACTTGAAATAAAATGTGATAGAATTCCAGAGTAATGTTTGGATATTAAGTTGAATGGATTTTGAATTTGAAGTTTTGGGAAAGGTTTAAATTCCTTTGGATTTAAAAATAGTTTTTAAAGGTTTTGGGGAAATAATGGTGATATTATTTCATGAATATTTTTGAAATTGAATTGAAATCTGTTGGGATTTGAGATTTAAAAATGTTTGAAATGTTTTAAAGTGATAAAAGCATTAAATTCTCTTTCGGTCGCTGGAAAATAATTTCGGTGATGACTGCAGCATCATCGATGTCTATTTTCGAGTTTCCAAAGAGAAATTGCTACCAAACTGTTTTAAATTGAAAGTGATTGTGAACTGGGTTAGTTTTGAAATTCAAAGGGAAAATTGTTTGGTAAAAGCAGATTGTTTGGAAATTGGGATTTGAGGTGATATACCAGATATGTATGAGTTATTTATGGATTCAAAATGGTTTTTGAAATAAAACCGGACAGTTGGATTCTGGGAATTCTATTTAAAATATAAATGTGGAAAATTTAAATGAATCAACAATATAAAGTATAGAATGAAGTTGATTGAAATAAGAAGGGAATGAAAGTTTAATTCTGGGATTATAATTATGAGATGAAATTAACTAAATGAGTAATATAAGTTGGTAGATAAAAGAGTTAGAGAACTTGAAGGTGAATGAATTGTAAAACTTGTACAAAATTTGTATCCTAGAATTAAAATTTAATTCGAGTATATGAAGGTGAATAAAATATATTTGAATTTAACTTAAGATAAGTTAAATAAAATTGAGAATTGGAATTGAATTAAATGTAAATGAGTTGAAGTCGAATTGAATTGGTAATGTAAAATGCTTATAATTGTGTAAAGAAACTCATATTCTTAAGTTCTTAAGTGTAATAATTTGAAATTTGATTGTAAAGATGAAAATGGACTTAGATGAATAGTCCCAGATCTTAAGTAAGTTAAACTTATGAATAGAAATGAAATTGTAAGTCATAAATGGGAATTCATTTCTTTGAACCATTAAGAGTTATAATTTGAAATTTGTAATTACCAAATGGAAACGACTAAGATGAGCAATCTTAATTTTTAAATAAATCCAAACTTGAATTATAAAATAAATTGAACTTAAGATAATTAAGTGAAGTGATATTTGGAATTAAAAAGCAAGTATTTAATTTTAACCAGCGGGGGAACTAATGAGATAATAAATTAGTTAATGAAATTGAATTGTGAGTAAATGAAATTGGATTAAAATAGTGATGGTTTGGATTGCGAATGAAATCCAAATAAGTGAAAATAAATTGGAAATGGCCTGGTTATTAATAAAATAATTCCATATGAATTGAGTATGGAAAATAAAATTCATAATGATTGAGTGAATGAACCACTTATATTAAATAAATAAATGGATGGAATTTGATTAAATAAGAATCAAATGAAAGATGGAAATAAAACTTTAAAGGGTTGGTTAAATGGAAAATAAACTTAAGTTATTGACTTAAGTAAATGTTGAATGGAAACTGAACTCAAACAGAGGAGTGGTTTAAATAAGTTGAGAAATAGTTATTGAATGAATTAACTTGGATTGTTTTCGAGCTAAATAAAATTCAATTTTTGGAAGTTGGAGATGAATTGAATTTAAGGAAAAAAAATTGGAAATGAAGTAGTAAATTGAAGTAAGTTGGAATTCATATGAAATGGGAGTTCAATTTGAATATATACACTTCAGTGGTGAAGTAGTAAATAAATATAAGAAAGATTTATATTGAACTTAAGAATTGAAGAATGAAATTCTTAAGAAAATTTGTATTGGTAATATACTTAGTAATTTTGGGAAAAAAATATATACTAAGTAAATAGTTGAATGAAGACTAAAACTGAAGTTGAGAAATGGGATAGTTGTGAATAAGTAGATAACAATCAAAAGGAATGCGAAATAAAAGAGAATTGATATAACTGATAATCAATTGGAATTTATACGTAAGATGTACGTATATTATTTTATTCGCATAGCTATTTGGTCCAGATGTCGAACACAAAATTTCGAGATAGTTTTATCGATCCGAATTAGGATTTTTCACTCGATTTTCAACGGCGAGCCTGGATATGGATTGTTGATTGATTCTGGATATTCTCTATCATAGTTGGTGGCTATGCAAGGAGAATGACGGTTTCTGATCAAGAAACCAGATCTGAGTCCGCACTAGGAAGTCGGGTGGACAATACTAGTTCGGAAGTGAAATTGTGTGATCGATTGAGCGATCGAATGTGATATTGCGTACGGATGATATATGTGCATCGTACGGGCTTAAGAAAAACAAATATTGTAAATTTGTAAAGGAAAGTATAAAATGACTTTGGAATTGTGATTGAATATTATTGCTTAGTAGGATATACAGGTGTATAAAAGCAAAGGATAATTGAGATTTTTGATTTTAGAAGATAAATTTAATGGCCCGACAAAAAGGTATGTATTTGAATTTCTATATGAAATTTGATTGGGTTTTGGATCCAGCCACTTGGCTTTTTGTTTTCTTTTTGAGATTGGGAGGCCGTAGAGCCATTTTGTAGTTGTACCGAGCTAGCCGCGCAAAGGAGACGCTGGCGAAATTTTTTGGAAATTTAGAGAGTTAGAAAATTTTTGAGAAAATTTGATAATTTAAAATTTTGAATTCAAATTTAAATTTGAATTGTGAAGTAAAATTAAGTTGTTTTGGAAACTATGGTTAAAATGTGGACAGTTAGTTGAAGTGATAATCTTTAATAAAAGATTTGGGATGATAAATTGATAGAACTGTTTTCTTTAAGGAAAATGATTAACGGGAATTGGACCATTTCTCTTAACTGGTAATTTCGGGGACGAAATCCTTTTAAGGGGGGAGGAATGTGATGACCCGGAATTTTTGTATATTTGAAATGTGAATATTTAATTTATTTTAAATATCCGAAGGTTAAATTTTAACTTTAATTTCAAATATACAGTATTTATTTGGATAATTAATTATTAAATTTAATTATCGGGATTGGGTAAAATATTGAATCTTGATTTTAAGCCTGTTAAAAATAGTTCAAAGGTTCAGAAAATTTATATTGTTAATATTGAAGGTGATGAAACTTTTAAAAATTGAATTTAAAAGTGTTTTGATCAGTTTTGAAAATATAACATTTAAATTGAATTTAAAAATAGCCTTCCGAGGCATAGTCTTGGAATTCGACGAAACCAGTTCCATTGGGTCCGTAATATTTTATTATTACCGGATTTCAATTTTCGTAGTAATTGGAGTTGGTGTGTGAGCGTACGACATACAAACGCGTTGGAATTAGATCGAAAATTTAATATAAACAATATAAGCAAAACACTGTAGCTAGATATTTTTCCCCCACGTTCCTTTGCCTTCTCGAACACACTTCCTTGTTCTTTCAAAATCGAGATGTTCATTCTCGTTAGAAAATAGAAATTTAAAACAGAAGAAAAGGGGGCGAATGCCTGTAATTCGCTTTTCTTTTTAAACGAATTCTTTCGTTCCTCTTCGATTTTGAATTTCTTCTCGTTTCCCTTTTTCAAAATCACGAAAAGGATCCATGCCCTCATTTTTTCCCCTTAATTTCCCAATTCCTCTTCTGAAATCGCGAAAAAATAATAATAATAATAATAAATATCGATTCATTCAAGTAAATATTAAGGCCACAGCTTCAGCTTCTTCAAAACGATCACGTTCGAATGGGGGAAACTCGTGTGCGCACGTGCATACAGGCTCGATGGCAAAGCAGATGAATTAGCAGGGATGGATCATTTGATCGAAGAGAGTGGGATGCTCTCGCGTTCTCGTGCTCGCGAGATTTAGGGCATCGCAAGAGGAGGCGACTGCGATCGACTCGCGATCGATTCGTGATTGAAGGTGGGGTTTCGTTTGCGGGCACGAAGGGGTTGACATCGCGTCGTAGTCACCATTCAATCGAGTTCGAGGAACGACTGTGGGGTTTCGAGCTCACTAGGGTTTAGGCCATGCGATGTGGGGAAGAACAGCGATGGTCTCGTCGAAGTGGTGGTGCGAGAGTCGATTTGGGGCTTTGGCCGATGGAAGTTGGTTGCGTGCATTCTGGATATGCTTGTCGCGTGGGTTCTGGAGTTGCAACAGAGAGGTTCGAATATTATCTTCAAACCATTTTGATTTAGTATATATATATATAATTATGTAGATATAAGAAATTAAAAGTGTATGGTTTTATAAGGGAAATTTTAGATAGGTAAGGTTTTGTATTTTGCAGAGAACACAGAACAATTCTGTTTTATTTAATATATAGGGTTAAAAGGAATTTTAAATATTGAAGAGTGGTATAAAAATTTAGATCTTTAATTTTAAATATAGATTATAAACCTGCTGTTTAATTTTTAAGGTATATTAAGGCGATTAAATTATTTAATTGACTTTTATAACTATTTTGGTTATTTTAGTGTATTAGAGAGGTTAACTAAATTAATTCTAAATAATAAATAGAAATTAGTCATTTGATTGGTTCAAAATATTAATAAATCGTGAATTGTGTATACAAGGTCAAAAATTGGGAAAACCAAGGCAATATTGAAGTGGAGTACAAATAAAAGCAAAGGTGAGTTAATCTCACTCAGTTAAATTACAATTTAAATTTAATTGGTTAAATTTAAATAATTGATTGAATGATTGATTTGGTTTGATGTGATACTATATATATAGTAGTATATAGCAATATATACATATTGGCATATGTATATATTGGAGTTGTTGATATTCCCGCATTATATAGCGGATGAGACCCTATGCGCCGCATAATAGCGGATGATATTTTATAAAACCCATATTCCGCGATATTCCACCTCGAAGTGGAATCAGTATTGTGCTAACATCTGTGGATGCAGGGAAACAGGTTGGAGGGATCCAACTGGATTCCTCAAAATATTTAATTTTGTTAAATATTCTGTGATATGATTTTTGATATCCTGTGATGAATTATATGGATAATTGGATGTTATGGTTTGGTTGGATCGATTTGGATGTGCTGAATTATCAAAATCTCTAGAATGGAATTTTTGAAAAGAAATAAGAGTAAATTCTTAAGTAAAATAATTATAAAGGGTTTGGAATAAATGTAAAAATAAATCTGATTAAGAATAAAAGTGATTTCCAAAATTCTAATAAATATGGAAAAGAGGAATTTTGAATAAACAGAGAAATATTGAATTTAAAGAAAATTTATGTGATGTTATTTAAAGGGATAAAAATTTATTTTAATTCAATGTTTAAATGTAATTAAAAAGAAGAAGGAATTTGGTAAAATCTGAAACTTGTGTTTCAGTTTAAAGATTGTAAATCATAATGAGAAATAAAATCTGGAAGTTAATGAATTTGGAAATAAATGGATTAAGTAAGGAAATTTATTTCAAAGTAAATTAAATTGGAGAATCAAGTATAAATTGATTTAAATACTTTGGGATTTGAAATTTAAAGAGAAATGAGATTTTGGAGAGATAAACTGGGTTTATAAAGTGAAATGGAATATCAGAGGATATTTGAGAATATAAATTCAAGGTGGGAATTTATAAAGGGATATGAATTGGTTTAAAAATAAGTGTTGATTTATTTTTAAAGGATGTGAAGAGAAGTGTATTTCTCTGGATAGCCAAGTACGTTTTTTTTAAGGTAGTTTAAATATAAGTTAAAAGTTTTAATATGTTTTAAAAAGCATGTTTTAGAAAATTGATTATTTCTAAAGGTTAATTTCCAAAGTAAGTATTTTCAAAAATCTTTATTTGTAGTAATTATATAAAAGTGATTTGCTATTATGTTTTAAAAAGAGAAATTTAGTTTATATTTATAAAGTGGTTTTATTTTAAATATTCTTAAAATATATATTTTAATAAAGTATTAAAGTAGTCTGATTTCAATGTTATAAAGTATATTTAAATAAAGTGATTTTAAATTATTTTAAAATTAAAAGTATTTTGTACTTGGTGATTAAGTGGAAATAATTATTTGGGAAATGTATTCCGTAAGCGGAAACTGTTTTCAAATGAGTTTTGAAAATTTGGAAGTATATCTTGGAAAGATATTTGGGCAAATAAATAATGTGGGAAATTATTTATTGTGTGATGGTTGCTTGTGGATGTTAATTGATAGTTAAATAACCGACTATCAATATTGGCCAAATGCGTTGATCGTTTCGAAGAGACCGGGATCGAGTTTCCGTATACCGGGATTCTAGGTCTGGAGACTCGAATACCACTTCGATTCGGTTTGTACGTTTCGTGTAACGTGTTCAGAGTCGAAGATGGAGCAGTGAAGTGCAAGGGCTAGTCGCTACTAATCCTGAGGATATTTCCAAAATGGATGTAGTAGGAATAGTGCCTTCGGTTCCGTTCGAACCCGGGACGGACTTGTATGGACGAATGCTTTCGTGACATCGTCAGGTGGACGATGGGCATTCTAAGGGATATGTGCTATAAAGGTATCGTTTAGCCTCGAACCTCATCAACCGGGAATGACTGAAAATCAGGGGTTATGCAGCAAGGCTTCGTGGGTAGCCCCCACTTGAGAGTAAGGTCATCCCTGTCTAGATGTCCCTTTTATTTCGGCTTAGTGTTGCGGTTGCTGATCCCAACCGTGGGGTGATTTTATTTGGAATTATCCAGTAAGGGATGATTCCGGCCTTGTGTTGCAGGGGAGCGGGCGTACTCCTCGGTACTGTGATCTAGGCCACGTACTGTGACAGGTGGTACCCCAGTGCCTAGTCATTCGTTGGAAATCCATTCTCCCTACGTGCCTTGTACGAGTTTTGTTTGTATTACCCACTTTGTGGCTAGTATGCCGGAATTTAATAGATGTAACAATTTCGGCTATTTTAATAAGTATATGTAAATAGACACTATTATAATATCAGAGGATTTTGATATAAAGTGTTTTAGCTATCGTAAGGTAAAAACCCGACATGTTTATTTGTGGCGTGGTCTTACGAGATGCTTTTATTTTCAAAAGGATTTTTGAAACTTTAATAATCAATTGAGTGTGATTTTCTCACGCTGGTTTTCCAGACTGACTCGGGTATTGTTTTATATGATGCTCGGGTCAGACCGAGTATTATAGGTTCAGGATATGATGCTGTGGAGCTCAGGAGATGAGCTGGATGGCGAGACGTATCTCCCGTACTTGTTTATATATATATTCCGCTGTGTTGATTGTTGTACTCTGTTGTATTGAGGACATGATTTGGTTATTGTCCAGTTGTATGTTATGTGTTCTCTGGTGTATACTCTGATGCTATATTATATAAAACTGATATAGTTTTGATTTGTGTAAAGATCTGTTAATATATTATATTTTACTCCGCTGCGATGGTTAGATTCTGTTGTTGTTTTCTATTTTTCTTCTTCTACCTCTTCTTCTTAACTAAAATGGTTCGATTTTCCGAGTCTGGAAAGTCGGGTCGTTACAGTTACCATTCGAGGTGCTATATTGTATGTATAAACTCGTTATTCATCTAGGATAAATGATAAGGAGATCCGTCCACTTAAACGGTTAGGAGGTGATCCCCGCTCTTATGTATTATATGATTATTTCCTAAAGGACCGGTCTTGAGCATTCCGAAAATCGGCAAATGGTTTTTGGGAGCACCCAGGTTATGAAGAGTGTACTCGTAAGAGATGACTCGGAACCTATGACCTACTCCGAAACGATATATGGTTAACTTGAGGAGATGCGTTATATTTTGGGATATTGAAATCCATATGTGGTTCCGTGACTCGTTGGAGTGTGGGAATCCATGTGTGATTCCAAGATCTATTTGAGATGTGGGTATCTGTATGTGATTTTGAGGCCATTGTGGTTTGGGAATCCATATGGGATTCCGTGATCTATTTTTGGAGCGGTGCGTAAGCTGGAACGCCGGACGTAGCCTCACCAGCGAAAATGACTAAAACCAGAGATAGGAGGCATGGCCAGTGGGGTTGGCAAACCCATAGGGTGTACTCAGCTCCTTTTCTAGCAATTCAGATACCTTTAGTTGTTTTTGGCATGCCGGAGCTATGCACTCAGTCTTAGCAAGACCAGTTATGATTTTCCTATAATACCCCAGCTAGACGGACATGATGCTTTGGAAGGATAACTCTGATCCTTGTGTAGGAGGACCGTTCTCGAAGTACTGAGGGCACGTCGGTGGAAATCCTACACAATTAACGAACGAGCCTTATCGACTTTTGATTTTATATATAGTATTGTTGTGATGTACATAGCACGAGCATCACAGCTACTTGATTATTATTATTTTGAACCTTAGACATTATTATAATATTGCTAGATTTTCCATAAAACGTTTTGATGATCGTAAGGCAAAAACCCGTCATATTTATGTGTGGCGTGGTCTTACGATATCTTTATTTTGAAAAGTTTTATAATTTAATAAATCAAATTGAGTTTGTTTTCTCACGATGGTTTAACAGACTAATCCGTATGTTATTATTTTCTAATAATGCTCGGGTCAGACCGAGCATATTGCAGATATAGATTGGATTTCCTTAGAGCTCACGAGACGAGCTTAAGACTGAGACGTATTCTCGTATTTGTTTATTCCGCTGCAGTGTTTGTTTGAAATTATCAGCAATTGTGAGGACAGGCTGTTATAATTGTCCAGCGGGTAATTATTGATTGGTGTACTCTGATTTGAGGTAGGTATATTACAGTTTTGATTTGTGTAAAGAACTATTGATATTATATATTAATCCATCCGATGTGAGATTCTGTATTTGTTTAGTTCTTCTTTCTTCTACCTTCTTTCTTTTCCCCTGGACAATCAGTCTTTCCATCAATCGATTGTTCGGCATGCTATACAGTGAACGTATTGATGTCGATTTTCGAGGGTCAAAAAGTCGGGTCGTCGCAGTTGGTATCAAAGCTTAGGTTGGCGATATACCTAGGTTTTGGTGGGGATTAATCATTAGAGATAGAGTTAGTAGTACTCTAAAATGAGTTTGAGTGTATTAATAGATATGTGCGTGTATTTGTTAGTGAATATAAAATGTTTTATATTGTGTTGACTTATCCGTTGAGTGTTTATGAGTTCTGGTCGGTATGGGAAGTACAACCATATCGATAGGGTTTTCTAAACTCTTAAACAAGGTAAACCGACACGGTATTGTTTTGAAAAGGGTAAATGAAATAATTTTACCCAAACTATATTTTGGATATAAAAGAAATAATTTTCTAAAATTATTATAGTGTATATATTTGGAGTGTTTGGTTGGTATATAAAATTTGGAATGGGTTATATAACCAATTTAAAAGTATATAAGTATGATTTATACAAGTGAGTTATAACTAAAAGTGGATTTAAACCAGAATTTGAAAATGAAAATCCCGGAAATTTCGGGAAATATTTTAAATGAATTTGAACTAAGTATTTGGAAATTTTTTAATCTTAGGTATTTTGGAAATGTTTTCTAATGTGGTTTATGGAGAACAATGGGGAATTATTTTGAAAATATTTCTGAATAGAAATTGTTTTAAAATGGATTTTGGAAATAAGAAAGCACTGAACTTACTTCAGTCGTTGGAAAATAATTCTGGTGATGACGGCCGCATCATCAGTGTTCATTTTTGAGTTTCTAAGTGACGGATTGCTACGGTAGCGATTGGCTATGTTTATTTGCTTTGGACTTGTTTGGTAAACAAATGTTGTTTTGGAAATTACAACAGGGAATTGTTTTGGGCAAAAACCTAGTTGTTTTAAAATTTCGAAAGTATGATTTGATATACAAAAGTGGGTATATGTATATTTATGATTTCAAAATGATTTGAAAAAAACCAGGAAATTGAATTCTGGGATTTCCATTTAAATGATTTGTGAAGTCAGGAGAAAATCAGTTATTGAACTTATAAATTGGAGTTGATATAGATAAGTAAGAAAAGTGTGAATTTTAATCCTGGAATTAAGGTTTAACTTGAGTAAGTTAAAATGAATAATATGGGTTGAAATGTAACCTAAGATAAGTTAAATAAAATTGAGTTGGATTTGAATTGAATTGGATATAAAGTTTGAAATGTAGAATGATTATATAACTAAAAGTTATGATTATTGAATGGAATGGATATAGTTAAGATACAAAGTGATATATATATATATATAATCTAGAGCTATGATTATAGGAAGTGAACGGACTCAAGTAAGCAATATGAGGTTTTAAGTAAATAAGTTCTTGAACTTATGAATTGAGAAATGCAATGGTAAAACCAAAATGAAAATGGTTTGATATTATGGTAAAGGAATGGAAATTCAAAAATCAAAATTAAAAATGGAGGGTGAATTGGAGTTGAGTAAATTGAATATAAACATGAATTGGGAAGTGATTATATAACTATATGTTATAAATATAGAATGTGAGTAAACTTAAGTGGAAATTTAGGGAATTTTGAATGAATAAGTTTGTATAACTTATTAACTGAGAAAGTGGAAAAGAATGATCGAGTTAAAATGGTTAAGTATTTGATAATAAGAAATGAATTCAATTTAAGAGTAAATGATTTGAATATGATTTTGGATTATGGATTGGATAAGATTGGGTATGAACTTAAGTTATAAAGCTGAATATGAACTTAGGAAGCGGTATGGAATGTTTATAATAAACCTTAGAAATAATTTTATGAAATGGTTTATAAATGAATTAGCATGGAATGAAATGTCGTTCACTATAAAATGAAGTGAATAACACCATGTGAATTAAATGAAATTGAATGGAAAAGATGTAATATAAGTTGGAAGTGAAATTGATCTGAATGCAAGTGCATGAACCTAAGCAGAATTGTTCGAGAATCGATTTACATGGAATGATTCCGAGATTAATAAAATGAATTTGAATATATCGAATGTGGATAAGAATGGAATGCAAATGAATTTACTATAAATCAATTAGAAATTGGATATACATTGATTTAAAAATGGATAATTGAACGTTTAAACCTTGTACTTGTTTACGCATTCGAAATATATAAGTTATAATACGTTGTTTTATGAAAAACATGTGTTTAAATTTGTTAAAGGAAGGGAATATTATGAAAATTTCATGGTTATGGAACTTATATGCTTCATTTGATTAAGTACAGGTACATGAAGCTGTTCGGATAGATTTTGGTTGCATAATTACATATAAATTAAGCGAACTCGCTTAATAACGCTAATATAAGGTACGCTTACGTATTAAAAGCGAAAATGAAATAAATATTGATATATATATATATATATTGTGTTTTCGACCGAATGGGTCGATGTATATTATATTTGTCATATTTGTGATATTGTAAAAGGCTCTCCGTACAGGGGAGACTTTGTCAAAAATATTCGGAAATTTAGGTTGTTAGGAAATTTTTGGAAAAATTTTGTTAACTAAATTTGATTTGAAATTATAGCTTGAAATGATAGAATTTGATGGATAAATAGGAATTTGTGGATTTGGGTGGGACTAAAAGACTTAGAAAATGGTGATAACAGAATTTTAACCAAATGGGTATTGAAAAGAAATGGGTTTGGAGTATTTTTCCTAACTTAGCAATTTTGGGGATGAAATTCTTTTATAAGGGGAGGAATGTAACGACCCGGAATATTGGTCGTTTGATTTTGAACGTTTAATTTATTGTTAAATGTTGAATTTGAAATATGAATTGATTTTAAATTTGGAGATTTTGGTTGAATTAGTGAAATGGTTTAAAATTTCAAATATAGCAATTAATTGGATTTGGTAAATAGTAAATTTAATATTTGAAATTGGGTAAATATTTGAATCTAGAGTTAAATGTGAATGAAAATGATTTTTAAAGTTGATTAAAACACTATTTGAATTAGAGTGATGATAGTGGACTTTTGAATGGAATTAAAAGTCGATAAATTAAAATTTGAAATTATATATATTAATAATTTAATAGTGAAACTAAATATTTGGAATAGTGTAAATAATTGAATTTTTGATTTAATATGAATCAGAATGGTTTCTAATTTGGATATAAATTCTATTTGAATTATATTTGAGTTGGTAAGTTTTTAAAATTTGAATTTTCAAGCAATTTCGTCAATTTTGAAAATCGCTCAATTTAATCGATGTGTTAAAATAGCCTTCCGGGGAACAATCTCGGAATTCGACGAAACCAGTTCCATTGGATCTGTAATAGTGTATTATTATCGGATTTCAAATTTCGTAGCATTTGGAGTTACCGTTTTGTCGTACAGGATAGAAACGCGTTGAAATTAATATCAAAAATTTAATATTTTAATTCAATTCGGAAAGCTATTTTTCATAGACAAGCGAATTAGGCCTCGAAACTTGTTCCATTGAGTTTGGAATAGGGGTAAAACATTATAAACGCCAAGCGACATGCTTTGTTTCGAGTTCGTTCGGAAAAGCACGTGAATAGTGAAGAAAATAATAATAAAATAATTGGTCTACACGTATATATACTCGCGTATTCATCCAAACCCTAAAAAAACAGCCGCCGCTTCCTTTGTCTCCAATGGTCGAAATTCAATGCCTTTCTCCTCGCTTTTTCTCTCGATCCATCAAAAATTAGGCAAAACTTCCTAAACGAATATTGAAGAGCTCGTCAAGCTCTACAATATGAACGACTATGATCATTTATCGTCATCGATTGATGGAGATATTGGCTAGCGTTCGTGCTGCCGTTCGTGGCATTTTGCTCATCGTTAAGGGGACCGAGCACGATGGGACTTGGGGCGTGGGTGCGTGGCAGTGGAGGCTACGTCATTGAGGTCTTTAATCGAATTTTAGGCGAGGGATGGGAGGCGCGACATTGATGAATCAATCAGCGAGTGGGTTCGAGCTTTACCTGGAAGGAACGAACATAATCTTGCAATGGAAGAAGATGGAATTAGCGGCCCTGATTTCTTGATGGCAAGATCTATGGCCAGAATTAATTAGGTTAAAAAATAAAAGAAAAATGTAAATTTATTATATTATAAATTATAAATTCTTATGAATTGTATATTTTTCACATACGAGGACTACGTTCTGGAACTGAGTTGGAGACAATTGGGAATAGCTAAAAATTTAGGTTAAATCGACCGTCGTTCGATCTGATTTAAAATTGAAAACTCAAGGTGAGTTAAACTCACTCATTTGGTTAATCAGTACTGTTTATAGCGAATAAAATTTATTTATACTATTTGGATTGTTGAAAAATTGGCGATTGTTGAAATTAATTTAGGATGACAATATAGCAACTTGAAATGCTATTAGATTGGTTGAATTGGATCTAGGGTGATGATATAGCATCTCGAATTGCTATTAAACTATTTATGTTTATTTTTAAAGCTTATTTCCAGTATTGAATCACATATATGTAAAATTGATAGATGGACTATGTTTGGAATTACGTTGTTAAATTTTAACGTAACTGAATTATAATATATATTGGTGTTATCTATTTGGCCAAATAAACACCGTTGAATAATAAATGAAAGAGTTTGATTTTTAAATAATAATTGGTTAGCTGAATTAATTTTTATTCTGCTATTTGATTAATTAGGACAATGTTCATTGCAAATGGATTTATATTGGATAATTGATATGTTAACAAATTATTGTTAAGTGTGGATTTGATTACATATATGGCTGTTATGTAAATGCTTGTAATTTAACTTTGATAGTTAAATTTGACTTGGATGGTAGTTGATAAGTACCATTGGAATTTCCGAGCCTTGGTATAATATTGGAAAGATTATGGTTTCTATTTAACTTCAAATTGTAAAATTTGAAGTAAAAGATTTTATTTCATAATTATCACACAAATTTTTTTGTTTTAAATTTTTATTTACAAATGTTTTGTAAAAATCATTTATTTAGTAAAGTTAATTATGTTTTAAAATTAATTGTTTAATTGATTTGTTTAAAGATAATAAGTTATTTATTTTTATTAGTTATCTAGAACTAGAAATTTATTTTAGTAATAATACGATTCAAAAGTTGATTAAATTTATTTAATGGTTGATTTAGTTTATTTTACTTTTAAATGTAAAAGGTTAAATGATTATATTATTAAGAATGGTTTTAAAAGTATTTTTATATTATTAGAAATGGTTAAGATATTTTTTGTGATGTTAGAATCTTATTTATTACACTTATATCTAAATTGTTTTATAAATGGAAATATTTTTGTAAAGGAATTTTGTTAAAGAAGTTTATAAATTTGGAAGAGGTTTGAATGTGAAAATGGAGGTTTTACAAATGGGTTGAGATTTATAAAAGGATATTTCTCTAAATTAAACATTGGAATTTATAAAGAAATTTTATAAATAGATTTTGGAATATTTATGAAATAAAAGAAATTTTTGGGAAGTAATGGTATATTTTCATATGTAATTCATGCGGCAACGATTGCCTAAAGTTTGGGATGTTTTCGCTGAGATAGCGACGTAACCATTGTGCAAACTGCGAACTATGATTTGATTGCATGGCGGAAATCGGGAGGCAGAGATTGCCTAAGTTAAGTTTGGTTTCTCTGGGATAGAGACGTAATCATCGAGCTGCGATCCATGGTCGATACCGAATGGGACTTCCATAACTATTTTTAAATATAGTTTTCAAGTATTTGAAAGAGATGATTTGTGAATATACGTATTCCGATTAAATAAGTATATGAATGTTTTAATAAGAAGATTCGTTTTATCGAAATCAGATTTAAATGAGGCTTTGTGATTTCGGTGGGAAATGTGATATATGGTTGAATGTTTGATTATTTGATAGTTAAATAACCGACTATCAAATCTTGGCCCAAATATGTAATCCTTCTTAATTTTGGTGGTAGGTAACGATTTCCTACTTAACACCGATGGATTTTAACTCTGGAAATATCTAGGGGAAACAAGGGAATTATATGGTATAGTTACCATTCGAGGTGCTATAATATACGTATAAACTTGTTGTTCTCCTAGGATAAATGATAAGGAGATCCGTCCACTTAAACGGTTAGGGGGTGATCCCCATTCTTATGTATTATCTAATTATTTCCTAAAGAACCGGTCTTGAGCATTTTGAAAATTTGCGAATGGTTTTTGGGAGCACCCAGGAAATGGAGAGTGTACTTGTAAGAGGTGACTCGGAACCCATGACCTACTCCGAAACCATATAAGGTTAAATGGAGGAGATGCGTTATATGTTGGGATGTTGAAATATATTTTAGGATGTTGAAATCCATACATGGTTTCGTGACTCGTTGGAGTGTGGGAATCCATGTGTGATTCCAATATCTATTTGAGAGTTGGTATCCGTAGGCGATTCCGAGCCATTATGGTTTATGAATCCATATGGGATTACGTGATCTATTTTTGGTGTTGTGCGTAAGCTGGAATGCCGGACGTAGCCTCACTAACGAAAATGACTAAAACCAGAGATAGGTGGCATGTCTAGTAGGGTTGGCAAACCCATAGGTTGTACTCGGCTCCTTTTATAGCAATTTGGATACCTTTAGTGGTTTTTGGCATGCCGGAGCGATGCACTCAGTCTTATCAAGTCCAGTTATGTTTTTCCTATAATACCCCGACTAGACATGTATGATGCATCGAAAGGATAACTTTGATCCTTATGCAAGAGGATAGTTCTCGAAGTACCGAAGGCACCTCCGTGGAAATCCTACACAATTAACGAACGAGCCTTATCGAGTTTTGATTTTATATATAGTATCGTTGTGATGTACATAGCACGAACATCACAGCTACTTGATTATTGTTATTTTGAATCTTAGACATTATTATATTATCGCTGGATTTTCTATAAAATGTTTTGATGATCGTACGGTAAAAACCCATCGTATTAATGTGTGGCATGGTCTTACGATATCTTTATTTTGAAAAAGTTTTATAATTTAATAAATCAAATTGAGTGTGTTTTCTCACGCTGGTTTACCAGACTGATCCTTGTGTTATTATTTTATAATAATACTCGGGTCAGACCGAGCATATTACATATATAGATTGGATTGCTTTGGAGCTCAGGAGACGAGGTGAAGACTGAGACGTATTCTCGTACTTGTTTATTCCGCTGCAGTGTTTGTTTGAAATTATCGGCAATTGTGAGGATGGGCTGTTATAATTGTACAAGCTGATAATTATTGATTGGTGTACTCTGATTTGAGGTAGGTATATTACAGTTTTGATTTGTGTAAAGAACTATTGATATTATATATGATTCCATCCACTAGGAGATTCTGTATTTATTTAGTTCTTCTTTCTTCTACCTTCTTTCTTTTCTCCTTAACAATCTGAGTTTCCAGCACTCGATTGTTCGGCATGCTATACAGTGAACGTATTGATTCGAGGGTCGAAAAGTCGGGTCGTCACTTAGGTAGTGAAATCTCTCGTAATGGTATCTCTATTCTTCAATTTGTACATGATACCTTACTATATACCTCCCAATTGCCTAATCATGTCATTACTCTTAAATTTATATTATACAGTTTTGAAATTCTTTCAGGGCTAAAAATCAATTTTATGAAAAGTTATATTTTTGTATTAAATGACTTTGATAAGATTGAAGGTTTAGTTGCTAATACGCTTAATTGTAAAACCATGACTTTCCCTTTTGATTATCTTGGTTTTCTGATTATACCAAACTAAACTTAAAGATGATGGCTAGTTAGTTATAATAGATAAGATCAAAAATAGAATTTCTAATTGGAACAAGAGGTTTTTATCGAGAGCCGGCAGATTAGTTCTTATAAACACTGTTTTATCAGCTCTCTCGATCTATTGGATGTCTATGCATATTTTTTCAAATTGGGTGATTGATAAAATAAGAAGGGACTTTTTATGGAGTGGCGATAATTCCAACAGTAGTCATAAATGTTTAGTCAATTGGGAAACAACTTGTAAATCAAAAAAGGAAGGTGGTTTAGGAGTTATTAATCTACGTAACATGAATTTATCTTTACTAGGGAAGTGGTTATGGAAATTTAAGGACATAAATGATAATTTTATTTGGAAAGAAATTATTACTAAACATTACTATAATGGTAGTAATAATTTACATCAAATTACACCTACAGTTATAAATAAGTTGTCTAATTTTTGGAAATCAAATTTAAAATGTCATGAGATTTTTAACCGTGGTACTAATACAATAGTTCATTTAGGAAATAATACTTCTTTTTGGCATGACCGTTGGAATTCTGTTATCCCTCTTAGGATAGAATTTAAAGAGCTTTTTGAAATTTGTAATTTAAAAATGCTTTAATTATAGATGTTTTTTCTCCCAAAAATGACCCCCTTGGAATTTTAGTTTTAATAAAATTTTAATAGGTACAACTCTAAGGCAACTTTCTTTGCTTTATGCTAGATTGAATCTATATAATATTGATAATAAAAATGATAGTATTATCTAGGAATGGGATTAGATTATGAAATTTACGTCTAATTCTTTCTATAAATTTCTTACTTCCTCGGGTGTAACTAATAACTCTTTTAAATTTATTTGGAAAACAAATGCTCCTCTTAAATCTAAAATTCATATGTATTTAATCATGCATAGAAAAAAAATAATATATAATTTTTAAAAAGAAAAAAATATGCAAATCGATAATAAATATTCTTTTTGTAATCTGCATTTTGAAGATATTAAAAATGTATCCTATGATTGCATGGATACTTACTACATTCTGAATAATACTCTCAAAATCTTTAACTTCAACCATACAAATAAAGTTACTGATTGCAAATTATAGGAATAATTTAAGATTTAAGTTTAAAAAGGAAAACAGAATTTTATTTGATACTTTATTCATTATAATTTGTTGGTATATTTGGTTTAAGAGGCACCAAAGACTTTTTAATAATAATAATAGTCATTTTAATAAATTGGTTTTTATAATATCTTCATTTTGTTTTAATTGGATCTCAAATCCTAAATATAAATTAGCTAAAAATAATCATTTCAAAGAATATCTTAATAAGGTTAGTAAAAGTATTAAGATTTTTAAACATAATGTGATGCCCCACCTCTATACTCAGACCAACCAAGGACACTACTGGGTAATGCCATCGATTAGCACAACGAATAAGGCTGTTGAGGAGCGACCAACTGTATAATTGATTTGAGAGAGAATTGGTACGTCAGATAGTATGTCATGCATTTCATTTCAAGAGGAAATCCGACATATCCAATCCAACTCAAATCTACTACACAGTGGCTAAGGGGCTTTTGGAATCAATATAAAATAAGCACAACACAAAATCAGTCATAGATATTCATATCACTAAGGCGGAAAAAATATGAATATAAAATATAGAAGTGAACATCAGAGTAGTGGTCATAAAAGATCCTTTACATTACAAAAGAATAGGTACAAGTGCTAGCCAAAACAATATGTATACATCAAGAAGTCTCTATCTCGATGTACAAAAAAAACTACTAAGCTAAATTAGTCAGCTAAAAGTCAAAAGCTAGGCCTTGCTAAGAAGTCAAGTGGAAGCACCAGAAACACCTCGGCCTGACCCGAGTATTATTTAAGAAGAAAAATAATAAACGGATCAGTCTAGCTATAAATATCATGTAAGATGAGATAGGATAAGAGATATGGCACAAACATATGATAACAAAAATACCATTTTGTGACAAGTATATAATTGATAACAAATGAAAATCATACAATATCTCAAGTTTTCTCAAATACCCAAAAAGAATATCATGTTCTTTAGCTTATTCACCAAATCAAAAATATTGATAGAGCTTATCAATGCAAATCACAAAAATTGGTGAAACACAAATTCTAGAAATCAATAATTAGAAATCCAGAAAACATAAAAGGGGGAGGCCTATCATAAACAGAAGCATGAAAACTCACTAACACGTGTATCATAAACGGGACGCTATCCCATGGGTCGCTAACCCGTAATGAGCCGAACATCGACGTACCTAAAAAGATACGCCCCATGGACAGAAACTCGATTCAGCCGAACATCGATGCACCTAAAAAGATATGCCCCATTGTAACAAACCCAGTTTGGAGATTACCGCTAATATTAAATTATAACGATGATTATAATTTAATATTGGAATTAATTAAATTAGTTAGAGGTAAAATGGTGAAAATATTGTTTATTTAATATAAACAATGAAGTTGAGTAAATTGAGCTAATGAAATGAAGAAAATAAAGTTAATCACTTTATTTGAGTCTTAGGATGGGTTGTAAATTTATTTGGGTTTAATAAAATGATATTGGTAATTTAAGACCAATAGTCCATTTTTATTTTAAAATAAAATATGGAGAATAAAGAAGAAATAATTTTATTGAGGATAAAAATGTTGGGCTTATGTGAAATAAAGTGTTACTTTATTTCATGAGTTTGTGAATGTAGTTGTATAACTATATTCGATTAAAATTGTAGAAAATGAGAGTTAGTGCTAAAATAAAATTTAAATTGATGAAAAATAATGTTTTATTTACTTTAATAAAATTCTAGACGAAATAACGATTCCAACGCATTTAATTTTGTTGAAATCGGATTAATAATGCAAAAGTTATGAATTGTTAAAGATTGAATATGTGAGTAATTGAGAAAAATAACATTTCTAAAAATTTTCCTAAGGCATATTGGGTTTGGGTTGGATCCAATACCCAAAAGAGACTTCTGGTTGGTAAAGGAGACATCGTACAGGTTTCTCACCTTTCTCCTTCCACCAGAAATTAAAAGCTTCAAAATACATAAAAATGGTCTCTACTTCTTAATCTCTAATCAAAATTGTTAATTAATTGGCAAATTGGAAGGATTTCCTAGCTCAAAACATAAATTGGGTAATCTCCTATCTCTTAAATCCCAAATTCTAGAGAGATTGCAATTTTTCATTTACTGTAATCTCATCTTGTTGATAATTTCTTTCTGCATGCCTCTACTTAAGCATCTACAGGTACTGCTGCAGCTTGAATTCGCCAAACGCTTTGTCTTTGCTGCCTAAAACCATCATCTTCTGCTGAAAATAGTAAGTATATAACTTACAGCAACTAAATTGAAAGCCTGTGCAAAATCTGTAGCTTTATGTTGCAAATTCGCACTACTTTCTTAAGTTTTTCGTATATCACGTTTGGTTGAAAATACATCATAGTAAAACGGTCATAACTTTCACGTTTCTTGTCCGTTTTACATCAAATTTTTTTTGTTGGAAACTACATTCGATAAGGAACAATTTGTCTTCAGATTGTTTCCTGAGATTTTGCAATTTTAATGACCTGAAATGGGTTTGAATTCAGAAGCCTGATTCTGTTTTTAACAAATCAGGCTTAGTTTGAATCTGTTAGCAAAATACCCATAACTTTTGAATCACAGATCGGATTTTGATAATCTTGGCCATTCCGGAATGCTTATGTCATATACTACAACTTTTGTTTGATGATTTTTCTGTTATTTTGAGGTTAGCTATGACAAAATTGAATTTGTTTACTGCTAACCCGAGAGCAAGACTAGAATTTCCCTGTTGTTGAATCTGAAACGGAATTCGCCATAACTTTTTCATTTTTAAGCCGAATTCGATAATCTTAGATGTTCTGGAAAGCTCATTTTATAAGCTACAACTTTTTCTTTAGTCATATTGCCAGATTCGAATGTTTAATATGCTGAAATTGTGAATATTTATCTCAGTCCTGTCAATATATGCATACACTATATGCTACAGGCCTTGTTTAAGACTTTTAGTAGAAAGATCATAGTTTTTAGACCGCTGATCGGAATTTGACGATCTTTGTCATTCTGGAAAGCTTAGAATTTAAGCTACAACTTTGTTTTTAATCGCATTGCCAAATTTTGTCGTTTTCTATGCTGAAATCATAAATGTTTTAAAGCATTTTTTTTTAGGGTTTTTAAAACAAGTATTCCTTATTTCCAAGTCTTTTATAAATCATCAAAAAAAAAAAATGTTGTCTATGGAAAAATATTTTATAACTAATTTTATTTATTTTAATCATTTCTATGTTATTCGGGTGTATATTTGACGTTTTGATTGTGTTTGAAGCATTTTATCATATTAGTCCATTTGACTAACATTATGCAGATATGGTCCGTTGACTCCTAATTTAGAGTATATGCGATAGAGGACCATATGGATGTAGAGTACACTTGCCGAGGATATGAGGCAAGGTTATTTATTATTTTGATACTTGTCGATGAAAGGAGACAAGTGTGGTAGTCACATTGAACTCGTCGTGGTACAAAATACGATGAGTTGGAATTTTCTACATTTTGCCGATGAAATGAGGCGATGTATATAATTTTTTTTTTTAGGGTTTGATGTTAATGTATAATTACTTTACGATGTGGTATCGACCGACGATTAGTAAACCATTAGGTGCTGACGCATGGTATGGGACGTGTGTTAATACCTTTTGGGTTCCTAGTCGTAAAGTTGAGACACATGGAAGTTTGGACTAGTACTACGGACCTCGAGTGAAGTGGGGTTGCAGATTAGTAGTCAACCCCGAAGCATTATGATAATATTATTACTCGGGTCTTTTGACGTCACCGATTGGGATGGAGGAAATTATAGGCTACGTAGTCGTGTGCATAGGCAGGAGAGGTAGAAATGAAGGTGATCCCAATCTCATTATGTATGGTACCGAAGTACAGTACTAGTGGAAGTAAATAGCACGTGCAAAGTACTCTTTTTATTGATGATTTTGATGTTAATCTTTTTGGGGGATGTTATGTTTTGAATAGCCTCGAGTAAGAATGAGGCGACATTATAGGATGGTCCATGATGTTTCGACCATATTATTACTACTTGTTTGAGATTATGTGATTTATGAAGTTTGACGATCTTTATGATTGATTTGAAGTACTTCGAAATAATTTCCCTTCTTATGATATAAGAATGGTCCTTGATGATTCTCACATATGTATATTCATAATGAACCTTATATTCGTTCCATTGGGAACAACGAAATGATTATCTCATTATCACTTATCATCATTGATGCCCTTATCTACTGATGAGTTTAGTTGCCTGACCCGTGTGTTTTTCACTCGGGTCAGACCGAGTTGCAGGTTAGTATGGATAGCTTCACTTTTTGGATCAGCTCATCACCTATTGTGGGACATATCGATTTGGCTAGCTTTTATCTTTAGACCATTTTGTTGACTATTATTCTTTTTGTGGGATGATTGTATGTGATTATCAGTACCCCTTTTTGGCACTCATGTATGATGTATTATGTGGGCATGTATGGTGGTGTATGTATATATATATATATATCTGATCTGGGTTTGCTGTTCTGTGACTGTTATTTACTTTCCGCATATATGTATATTACATTAGTTCTGAAACGTTTGTAAACCGCCATAGTGTGCAATAGTTATGGACTAGACATGTCAACCACATATGAGGTAAATGAAAAAAAAATGATGACACTACTTGACATGTTTAGTTCTTAGCTATTGTATGCTATGTTGGTCGCCCTTATCCAACCCTATTCTCTGCGTTAGTAGACAGAATTTCTCTTTAATTCCCTTTACTAATGTGGGTCTCGGGGTGGGGCGTTACACCCATGCACAGACTCATTGAGCCGATTGCTCTATGAATGGTCAAAAGACCATGGGTCGCTACTCCACCAAATTGAGCCGAACTCTATAGAACGGGGTATAGTCCCCCACGAGGACAAAGAGACATCGCATATCGCTAGTCTAAACCATAAAATGATCATCATTGATCAATAAGTGCAAATTATACTAAGCTAGTAAAAAATGAGTTTAGCTGCATGTCCCATAACCACTAGCTTAACTTAAATATTTACGAACAGATTGTAGATTTCCACTCGAAAATTGTCATGAGATTTCAATCGAACAAGTCCAAGAATTAACCGACAAAGTAAATGCAAGCGTTTCATACCACTTGTTTTGCTTAGGGTTTAATTGGATTTCTTATACGAATGAGATAAAGGTTTGTATATACTAATAGATTGGAAAACGGTTTAAAAAATGAGCTTTGTATTAAAAATAGCGTTGAAATCATTTTTGTGAAAGAGTTTTAGTATTTACTACTAGTATAAAAACCTTTGTATTTTAAACTGACAAACCACAGAAATGATTGTAAAAACAATCTATCACCAAAAATCCACATTCGACGACGTGAATTAAAACCATGAAAATCGATATCAAATCCATCAAATGGAAACTCCAAAAATCTAGAAAAGAAATCATCAAATTTGGTATTGATTGGCAATAACTATTCGGATCATCAAAGATCGATAAAAATTGGAAATCCACTCAAAAACAGGCAAAATAGGCAACATTCAACAGAACCAGACGTCTGGTTGGTTTGACCAGACGTCTGACCCTAGGCTCTGCCATTTTATTTTATTTTCTTCGTTTTTATAATTTTTCCAGAACCCCCTACCAGACATCGGGAAATTTCAATCAGACGTCTGGTTGCCTGGGCCTGGGCAGAATTTGCCTAGGCCAATGATGGCCAAATCAATTCGGATGCGATCGAATGAGCGATGGAGGCTAGGGATTTATGCCAAACGACAACCCAGCCCTATAGGCTCTTTGATACACCCCAAATAACATGTCCAAACATCTAAGATAGGATCTTTAAAGATTTTGACTTCAAAATACCAAAATTGGAAAATTCACCAAACCAATTCAAAACAAAAGCAATTGAACATGAAATAAATGTTAGGAATTCATACCTAACAACAATGAAAGCTATAGACATAGATGTGAGTTTAAGAACTCACCTTTGAACCGAAAATTTAAAAGACAAGCTCTAAAACATGCTAGGATTGATTTCTCTTCAACTACACCTCAAAGATCTTCAACCTATTACTTCATGCAAAGATTTTCCTGAGTTAGGTTATAGGAAAAATAAAGAATTGAAGAATAATTGAGATGGAGAAGATGAAGAGGATGCTTACCTTGGTTTCTCTTTGATTTTAGAACTTGAATTTGAATTTCCTAAGAATCTAGGGCTTAGGAATTTTGATTTCCCCTCTTTTCTCCCATTTTTCCTTTTGCTTGAGTGTTAGGAAGTTATGAGTGGAATGAATGAAGAGGAGAGGAGTTAGGGTATTTGGTAGAGGAGTTTGGGTTATCTTGTTGGGTTAGTGGGCTAGAACACAACCCAAAGCCCAAATAAAAATACCAAAATCCTAATCAACTCCAAACATATCAATGTTTATACTTAAAAAAGTTATAAATGTTGTTTTGAACTCAACGAAAGTGGTCTCAAGTCTGGATTCTACTATTTACAAAAAGTCACATTTTGGACTTTAATTCAACCAACGATGCTACATTTAAATAAAACATTTAAATATATATTCGTAAAATATGCGGGTTGTTACAGACTCCCCTCCTTAAAGAAATTGCGTCCTCGCAATACTTAAGAAGAAAATAAAGAGTAACAACCACACTAAGGCATAACAACACAAAAGAAAATTTTGAAGTGAGAAGTTCACCTTAAGGAGCACGAGAGAGTAAGTCCGGATGTGTTCGCTCGATGAATTCTTTAGATTCCCAAGAACAATCCTTAGGATTTGCGGACCATTGAACTTTCACAAGCAGAACATCTTTATTACGAAGGCGTTTAACCTCCATAGCAATGATACGAATAGGATGTTGCTCATAAGTCAAATTAGGTGAAACTTCAATTTCTTCAATAACACCGGGCTCAAGAATAGAATCAGAATCTCTAAGGTATTTCCGAAGTTGAGAAACGTGGAATACATCATGAATAGCAGAAAATTGAGCCGGTAATAAAAGGTGATAAGCCACAGAACCAATGCCTTCGGTGATGGGAAATGGGCCATTATATCGAGGTGTTAATTTTCCCGATCGACTGAAACGCACAACACCCTTCATAGGTGAAACACGAATGAATACCAAATCTTCCACAAAAAATTCTAAATTCCTTCTTCGGTTATCAGCATAGGATTTTTGTCTACTCTGAGCTTCTTTCATCCTATGACAAATAAGGCCAATCTTTTCTATGGCATCACGAATAAAATCAGGATCTAAAAGAATCTTCTCACCGGCTTCAAGCAAACCCGAAGGAGATCAGCATGGCCTTCCATAGAGTGCCTCGAAAGGTGACATACCAATACTAGATTGGAAGCTATTATTATAAGAAAAATCAACAAGAGAAATATGATCTTCCCAACTTCCACCAAAATCAAGAACACATGCACGAAGAAGATCTTCAAGAGTTTGATTCACACGCTCTGTTTGTCCATCGAACTGAGGATGATAAGCAGTGCTAAAATCAAGCTTCGTTCCCAAAGGTTTTTGTAGACCCTTCCAAAAACCACTAGTAAATAATGGATCACGATCACTAACGATAGAAGTAAGAACTTCATGCAATTTAACAATTTCTTTAATATAGAGTTTGGCCAAAAGAGGTACGGTCTGATTGGACCGAACGGGAAGAAGATGGGCAGATTTGGTAAGTCTATCTACAATCACCCATAAACTATCTTGACCCGAACGAGAATGGGGAAGACTGTCAATAAAGTCCATGGAAATTTGATCCCACTTCCAAACGGGGCTGTCCAAAGGTTGCAATAACCCACCAGGGCTTTGATGCTCGGCCTTTACGAGTTGGCAAGTCATGCAACGCTTAATAAAGTTAGCAATAAAAGATGTCATTCCATCCCAATAATAAAGTCGTTTCTTGTCCGCATACATTTTACTACTACCGGGATGAATGGTAAACTTAGAATGATGAGAATCTTCTAAAATGTCTTTACGAAGATCACTAATATTTGGCACAATAAGTCTACCAAATTTTTGAATGCCTCCACGCGCATCGATTTCAAAGTCTTTCAAACCATCAACATCAATTTTATCCCTACAACTTTGGCTAAGACGAGCCAATTTGGGATCATGCTTTTGAGCTTCAAGAATGCGGTCTAAAAGAGATGGATGGGCCTCAAGGCTATTTAAAACAAGAGATGAACCTGAATTGGATTCACGATCTCGAATATCACAAGTGGACAAGGTCTCAAGATCATTCCATTCGGATATCATCGTGGAAACAACCGCTTGTTGCTTACGACTAAGGGCATCGGCAACACGATTTCCCTTTCCAGGCGTATAGAGAATATCAAGATCATAAGGTGCAAGGAATTCGAGCCAACGTTGTTGATGCAAATTAAGTCCCTTTTAGGAGAATAAATACTTTAAAGATTTATGATCGGTGTAGAGAACAAATTTCTCTCCCAAAAGATAATGATGCCAAATTCTAAGGGCGAAAACAATGGCCGTGGGCTCTAAATCATGAGTGGCATATCCAGTCTCGGTAGGCGTTAATTGCCAAGAAGTATATGCGATAACACGTTCCCTTTGCATGAGAACGACACCCAAACCAATACGACTAGCATCGGTATAAACAATCAAGTCTTGGTTTTCTTCGGGAATCACAAGAATAGAAGCATCAAAAAGGAGTTCTTTTAATTTCTGAAAGTGGCTTCACATTTCTGACCAAATGTACTTAACACCCTTCTTTGTCAAACTAGTAAGAGGTACAGAAATTTTAGAAAAATCTTTTATAAACCGACGGTAATAGCCCACCAATCCAAGAAAGCTACGAATTTATGTCACACTCTCCGGTCTCTTCCAATTTTGAATTGCCTCAATCTTTGAAGGATCCACGGTAATTCCGGATTCAGAAATAATGTCCTAAAAAATTTCACACGGGATTGCCAAAAGTGGCACTTAGAAAATTTTACTTTCAATTGATTGCTCCTAAGGGTTCCCAACACAATTCGAAGATGTTTTTCATGCTCTTCCTCAGTTTTAGAATAAACAAGAATATCATCGGTAAAGATGAGAACAAATTGATCGAGGAAGTCTTTGAAAACCCGATTCATAAGGTCAACGAAATAAGCTGGAGCATTCGTTAAACCAAATAGCATAACAAGCCATTCATAAGATCCATAACGAGTATGGAATGATGTAAAAGGGATGCTATCTTCTGCAATACGAAGTTGATGAAAACCGGTTGCTAAGTCTAACTGTGAAAAGAATCTAGCACCGCTAAGTTGATCGAATAGATCATCAATCCGAGGCAAGGGATATTTATTCTTAATGGTAAGATCATTAAGCTTGCGGTAGTCAACACAAATCCTAAGTGTACCATCAGATTTCTTTACAAAGATAGCCGAAGCTCCCCATGGAGAGGAACTAGAACGAATAAACTTTTTTGCCTCCAATTCAGATAATTGTTTACGCATCTCCTCATTTTCCTTATTGGACATACGATAAGGAGGATGAGTGATAGGTAGAGCTCCATGGATTAAGCTAATTCTGAACTCAATTGCTCGCTTAGGTGGTAATCCTAAAATGGGCTCAAATATATCAGGAAATTCACGAAAAATGTGAATGGGGAAAATGACATCTTCCTCATCATTATTATCGTCATCATGTGGATTTAGAGAATATAGGGATGCCACCGAATTGGAATCTGAATCTTTAAAACAATAGAAATCTGCTTAACAGATTGAGGATGTCGAAGATGGATAGTCCTCTCGGGACATAGGATTTGGGCTTCATAACGGTTAAGCCAATCCATTCCCAAGATCATTTCGAAACCTAGGTAATGCATAACATGCAAATCGACACGGAAAGCATAATCACATAGAAAAATTTCAACATCCTTACAAAATAAACTGAGTGTTGCGGATCCACCAACCGAATTCGCGATTCTTAATGAAGTTATCAAGCCCATAACATTTAAAGAAAAAGTATCAACAAGTTCTTTTGATATAAAAGAGTGAGATGCACCCATATCCAAAAGAACTCGAATAGGGATCACGAAACATAATAATGCCATTAAGGACAGAATGAGAAATACCTTGACCAAGAGAAGTGTTACTAGGGGCTTGCACAACATTCAACTTTCCCTCTTTCTTGATTTGAAGTTTGGGACATGAGGATATATGATGACCCGAACTTTTGCAATAACGGCAATAAAGGGGTTTCAGATACCTATTTGCATAATGGTCCTTAGAACCACAATTGTAGCATTCTCCACGACTAGAGGTAGGAGTCTTTGCTTCCGAAGTTGCTTGCTTCCATTTCTTATTTGGATTAGGTTTGAACTTATTATCGGGATGCCTCTTCTTGTTGTGATTGAAGTTCTTCTTGGCACCCACAACTTCAACATCACTTTCTTTATCGGTCTCTTCAAGTCGAAGAGCGATATCTACAAGCTGATCGAAAGGAACTTCTAGTTTTAGAAGTAAAGCCTTTTTGAGATTCTTATTCAACCCATATATAAACCTGTGATTTTTCTTTAATGGGTTATTAATATACTCAACCACATATTTAGAGAGGGATTCAAATGATGCGACCTAATCTGTCACAGAAGATTCACATTGAACAAGGTCAATAAAGCGTTGAGCTAAAGTTACTTTTTCAGCTTCCGACACAAACTTCAACTCGAACCTTTCCCGGAATTGCTCCCAAGTAAGATCCGCTTCAACAATTTCCGAAATCAAAAGCTCATACCAATCTAATGCTCTCTCCTGGAGCATGCTAGAAGCCACATGGATCGATGTAGATCCACAAGATTCATGTGAGAAAAGATACGATTACATGTTCTAAGCTAGGCTTGGACTTCTATAATGCTTTCAGAACCCTTGAATGGCCTTCCACCCAAATTGGTATAATCACTACACAAGCGTGCAAACCTGGATTTAGGATGAGTAGGCTCAGGAATAGGTCTGGCAGCTTGGGCATTCTTTACAAGATCCAAAAGCTGTTGGGCAGACATGAATACGCCATCCTAAGGAGTAGCACTAGATTACCTGGTGCTAGGACGGCCAGGTCTAACCATTTCTCTTCTTTAAGAAAGAAAGAAAGAAGAGGAAAAAGGTTATTCTCAGAATGAATTCAAATAAACTAGATTGATAAACAAGGCATCATAAAAGGAAATAGGATAGAACAAGTCCTAAGACTCGAACTAAATCCTAAGGCACAATTCCTAAGAAAGACATAGGACAATGATCCTTGTCAAAATATCCTATATTGTTCCGAAGTTTGGCTCTGATACCAAGCTATGACGCCCCACCTCTATACTCACACTATCCAAGGACACTCCTAGGTAATTCCATCGATTAGTACGAAGAATAAGGCTGTTGAGAAGCGACAAACTATATAATTGATTTGAGCGAGAACCGATATGTCAGATAGTACATCATGCATTTCATTTCAAGAGGAAATCTGGTATCGGCTGTGACGCCCCACCTCTATACTCACACTAAACAAGGACACTACTGGGTAATGTCATCGATTAGTACGAAGAATAAGGCTGTTGAGGAGCGACCAACTGTATAATTGATTTGAGCGAGAACCGATACGTCAGATAATATGTCATGCATTTCATTTTAAGAGGAAATCCGACATATCCAATCCAAACTCAAATATACTACACAATGGCTAAAGGACCTTCGGAATCAATATAACATAAGCACAACACAAAATCAGTCACAAATATTCATATCACTAAGGCGGAAACAAATATGAATATAACACATAGAAGTGAACATCAAAGTAGTGGTCATAAAAGATCCACTACATCACAAAAGAATAGGAAAAAGTGCTAGACAAAAGAATATGTATACATCAAGGAGTCTCTATCTCGAATGTATAAAAACAAAAACTAATAAGCTTAAGTAGTTAGCCAAAAGTCAAAAGCTAAGCCTTGCTAAGAAGTCAAGTGGAAGCACCTGAAACACCTCGGTCTGACCCGAGTATTATTTAAGAAGAAAAATAATAAACAGATCAGTCTAGCTATAAATATCATGTAAGATGAGATAGGATAAGAGATATGACACAAACATATGATAACAATAATACCATGTTGTGACAAGTATATTATTGATAACAAATGAAAATCATACAATATCTCAAGTTTTCTCAAATACACAAAAAAAATTATCATATTCTTTAGCTTATTCACCAAATCAAAAATATTGATAGAGATTATCGATGCAAATCACAAAAATTGGTGAAACGCAAATTCTAGAAATCAATAATTCGAAATCCATAAAACATAAAAGGGGGAGGCCTAGCATAAACGGGAGCATGAAAACTCACGAACACGTGTATCATAAACGGGATGCTATCCCATGGGTCGCTAACCCGTAATGAGCTGAACATCGACGTACCTAAAAAGATACGCCCCATGGACAGGAACTCGATTGAGCCGAACATCGACGTACCTAAAAAGATACGCCCCATGCACAGACTCATTGAGCCGATTGCTCCACGAACGGTCAAAAGACCATGGGTCGCTACCCCACCAAATTGAGCCGAAGCTCTACAGAATGGGGTATAGTCCTTCACGCGAACAAAGAGACATCGCATATCGCTAGTCTAAACCATAAAATGATCATCATTGAGCAATAAGTGTAAATTACACTAAGCTAGTAAATAAATGAGTTTAGCTTCATGTCCCATAACCACTAGCTTAACTGAAATATTTACGAACAGATTGTAGATTTCCACTCGAAAATTGTCATGAGATTTCAATTGAACAAGTCCAAGAATAAACCGACAAAGTTAACGTAAGCATTTCATACCACTTGTTTTGTTAGGCCGTTTAATTTGATTTCTCATACGAATGAGGTAAAGGTTTATATATACTAATAGACTGGAAAACGGTTTTAAAAAACGAGCTTTGTATTAAAAATAGTGTTGAAATCGTTTTTGTGAAAGATTTTTAGTATTTACTACTAGTATAAAAACCTTTATATTTTAAAGTGACAAATCACAGAAATGATTGTAAAAACAATCTATCACCAAAAATTCACATTCGACGACGTGAATTAAAACCGTGAAAATCGATATTAAATCCATCAAATGGAAACACCAAAAATCCAGAAAAGAAATCATCAAAGTCGATATTGATTGACAATAACTATTCGGATCATCAACAATCGATAAAAATTGAAAATCCACTCAAACAAGAAAAAATAGGCAAAATTCAATAGAACCAGACATCTGGTTAGTTTGACTAGACGTCTGACCCTAGGCTCTGCCATTTTATTTTATTTTTTTCTTTTTTATAATTTTTCCAAAACCCCATACAAGACGTCTGGAAATTTCAACCAGACATAAGGTTTCCTTGGCTTGGGCAGAATTTTCCTAGGCCAATGATGGCCAAATCAATACGGATGCGATCAAACGAGCAATGGAGGCTAGGGATTTATGCCAAACGACAACCCAGCCCTATAGGCTCTTCGACACACCCCAAATAACATGCCCAATCATCCAAGATATGATCTATAAAGATTTTGACATCAAAATATCAAAATTGGAAAATTCACCAAACCAATTCAAATCAAAAGCAATTGAACATGAAATAAATGTTAGGAATTCATACCTAACAACAATGAAAGCTATAGACATAGATGTGAGTTCAAGAACTCACCTTTAAACCCAAAATAGAAAAGAAAAGCTCTAAAACAAGCTAGGATTGATTTCTCTTCAACTACACCTCATAGATCTTCAACCTATTACTTCATGCAAAGATTTTCCTAAGTTAGGTTATAGGAAAAATCAAGAATTGAAGAGAAATTGAGATGGAGAAGATGAAGAGGATGCTTACCTAGGCTTCTCTTTGATTTTAGAACTTGAATTTGAATTTCCTAAAAATCTAGGGCTTAGGAATTTTGATTTCCCATCTTTTCCCACATTTTACTTTTGCTTGAGTCTTAGGAAATTATGAGTGGAATGAATGAAGAGGAGAGGAGTTAGGGTATTTGGTAGAGGAGTTTGGGTTATCTTGTTGGGTTAGTGGGCTAGAACACAACCCTAAGCCCAAATAAAAATACCAAAATCCTAATCAACTCCAAACATGTCAATGTTTATACTTAAACAAGTTGTAAACGTCGTTTTGAACTCAATGAAAGTGGTCTCGAGTCCGGATTCGACTATTTACAAAAAGTCACATTTCAGACGTTAGTTCAACTAACGTGCTATATTTAAATAAATCATTCAAATATATATTCATAAAATATGCTTGTTGTTACAATAATAATAATATTTTTGACATTAATAATTATAGCATTAGCATTTTTCTAATTTGAATGATGTTTAAACTAATTATTGTAATAATGTCCTTTGATTAAAGGAGCATAAGATTAATTCTTAAATTCTTTTAATTTATAGGAATATAACCTTTTATTTTATTAATCTTTTGTATATCTTTAGTGTTGGTTAAGGTGATGCATTATGAGTTTGGGTTCCTTTTAAGTTTTCTTCTTATTTTATTGCTTTTCTGTCTTATAATTTTAGATATAGTATTACTTCTTTTACTTCATTAATACATGTATGTATATATATTATGTATGTATATATATATTTCATTTATATGCATATATATGTACGAGTACTTTGGCACATGCGATGCACGTGCACAGAAGGAATCAATATTAAGAAACACTGTTTGTAAGATTTTTTATCTTACAAAATGACGTGACAACGTATCGAAACTGATACTGGTGCAATTGGAATAAGCACACGAACCGGAACATAAGAAATCATTTAAGTTAACTCATGCTCCAACAAGCATAGTAGCATTGCTCACTCGTATATTACGCTGCTACCCAAAGCAAGCATGCGAAATAACTCAGCATATTACATAGTACATAATTTCTTTTGTACAGACAAAATAATCTCAATACGCAACAATTTCAAACTTACAAAGTTTTCTGAGTAGAAGGTAAATTAACAATATAAAAATACCAAATAATTTAATCAAAGTAATTAACTCAAACAATTCCACTCAGCATTAAATAAAATAAAAATCATGAAACTTAGCTAGATCAAGAAGTAGATCAAGAAGTAAAGTGATCATCTCTCCCATTATCCTAATAGAAATGAATATTTCCTTTGCATCCATGACCCATAAGTTTCTTCTACAATGCTGGTATTCTTAAAATAACAACTTAAACATTGATTTCAATATAAGAAAGTGAATCAGCAAAATGGAACCAAACCTTAAGCTTGGAAATATCTCTCTGCAGCATCTTTCTAAGACCATCGTCTACCTAATGCCAACTTAACCTTAAGTCTGAAAACACTTTACTAATCCTTTTCCCTTCATCCACTATAATGCAAACTAATTCTTTGGAAGGTATTGAGATACAAATTTGTTTGCGAAAAAAAATGTATGTTAACTTGTTTTTGTTGCAAAATACAATGAATACACGTGGAAACGAAAAAGTATCAGAAACAATGCTTGATTATCAAGCCAACATGGCATAGGCTCACACAATTCATGAAAAAAAACATTTATTTTGAGTACAAAAAATTATTTTAGTTGATTACAAAATAATTAGAGGGGCAATAAGTACATTAATGGAAATTTTATATAGTATGGAAAAACAATCGACAATTACTTCATAGATTTTACAAAATTCAAACTCCTAGTCACGCCTCTCTCTTTTCAGAAGATTGCTTTCGATTGCCTTTTCGATAAAGTTTTAGAAATCTAGGAAGCAGATCCAAATTCCCTCGTAGGCTCCATCAGTACAACAATCATCTTTGATGAATCAAAATCATTTATTTAAGCACCCACACCTTGTGATACCGAGGTATTGTATTTTTTAAAATGGCCCACTTCCATGAAAATAAATTATAACATGTAGCTGAAATTATCAATGGAACCATCAAAGGAGGCAATGATGACATAACTGTGCTACTTTGGTTGTTGGTGCTGCCAAGGACCATTGATGTGGAGAGTGATGCATGTGAAGTTGGTTTTTTCCTTGAAACCAATGGTGGCAGCATATGTCTTGGTAGCCCTCCTCCACCTTAAACTTATGCTGATAATTTAGAAATGAAATAACATTGATGGTTAGAAAAAATAGAGATGTTATCTAAGTTAAAATTTTTGATATTGTACCATATATTTATAATAAATCAATCGACTAAACTTTGATATATTTATTTATGCTATGTGAAAGCCAGATCAAGCATCCATTACCCTAATAAATGAGTTTATGTTCAGTCAAATGGTTCCAGTAGAACAAATCCCTGAAAATTTAATATATGTAAGTTCATGTATTATTTATTGTTATACTGGTTCATGCCTCATATTCATGGTAACAGCCATATTATGTTAAATGCTAATTACGTATTAATAATTCAACTTATAATAGACATTAAATTAAATTTTGACCAAACATAGCACTAACACAGTAACTTGTATAGCATATAATAACAATGGACAAACTGACACCCTTTAAAATTGCATCTATGACTGACCTTATCTCCTCTTGCCTCTTTTGTTTTCTTTATTTGGTCTCTTTGAAGTGACAATTCTTCAGTTGGTTTTTCCCTGTCACTATTCAAACGATAAAAACAAAAATAAGGCTAGAGCCCAATAATAATGATACATTAAAAGTTTTGGTTTACGTAAAAGGATCACAAACCTGTAAAGATAATTCTCTCCATCACTTGTATTCCTAATGGGTGATTTGTCTCAAGCTTTATAAATAATATGTTAGTTAATACTCCAATTGTGCAATTTTAACAACTAATATTTTCATACTAAATTAAGAAACTTTTGTCTTTCTAACATGAATTGTAAAATTAACAGATGAAAAAACTGGATAAGTAAGAATCCTCAAAATAGGCTTACATTATCATAGCCTGCCTTAAATACTAAAGGGATGCATAAACAAAAGATAATGAACAACTGAACAAACAGGCATATAAAATAATCATGCAACCATAATGTACAGTTGCATCTTGCATGAATCTAAAAAAACAACAACAAATATGTACTAAATTTATAGAGTGGAAAAAATAATACATATATATACGCCAATAAAAGCATCTCGAATGAATCTATTTTGCAACAATAAGAACAATAGCTTAGTTTTACTATGTAAGTACTTACCTAAACTCACATGATATAACTGACAAACAATTGTATTTAACTAACGAAACTAACGAAACTCATTAGGCTAATCAATGAATATAATTGACAAACATGAAAGAACTTCTACTAATAATAACAATAGACGATTTTGAACATTTGGATTTTTTCCAAATAGAAATAAGAAGAAAAAAGATGCTGATAGTTATCTAAAATGAATTTTTGAAAGAAAGATAAATGTACAAAAAGGAGTCACATTTGAACAGAAAGCCCCAAATAGAAAAATCAATATGGAAAGAAATTATTCATTTATATCACCCTAAACAAATTTACACTATTAAATCATCAAATAAATCGGTTAGATAAAAATAGATAATTTAACGGTCAAATAAACGAAAAAATATAAATGCAGCGTGAAAGAAAATCATACCTAAACAGAGATTAGTGTCTACCTTCGAATTCTCATCAATAGAATAAGTAAACATGTATGATGGAATTTAACAGCATAGTGAAAGGGAATGACCCAGGTAGCTTGTGGCACCTTAACAACTTCGGATCTTAAAGCAAGATGGTAGGCATCTGACATCAATGCTGATAATTTTATTGTTGCGGGTTAATAGTGATAAGACCTAAACCTAATAACAATTGAAAATATGTTATATATGTCATGTCATAGTTCATTGTATTTTTATATTATTATTAATATATAAATCGGGAAAGAAATTATTCATATATAAAACAATATCTGATGCATATATTATCCCAAACAAAGTTACATTGTTAAATCATCAAATGAGTAGATAGATAACAATAGATAATTTTACCATCAAATAAATGAAAAAATATAAACGAAACGTGAAAGAAAGTCATACACAAACAGTGACCAAGGTCTATCATCAGATTCTCATCAATAGAATAAGAAAACATGTATGATCATATTAGACAGCATAGTGAAAGGTAATGAACCAGGTAGCTTGTGGCACCTTAACAACGTGGGATCTTAAACCAAGATGGTAGGCATCTAAAATCAATGCCAGTAATTTTATTATTACAGGTTGATAGTGATAAGACGTGAACCTAGCAACTCTTGAAAATAGGTTATATATTTCATGTCAGAGTTTACTTTATTTTTTGGTTATTACTCAAATATAAAACGTGACAGAAATTATTCATATATAAAATAATATCGGATTCATATATTACCCCAAACATAGTTACACTATTAAATAATATACCTTCGTTATCGTGATGAAGTATTGAGTGGGAAGTAAACTCTGTAAAACAAACACATGAGTTATTAGATGAGAAAAGTGCACAACCTTTTGCATTGAAAAGAATAACAAAAGTGTACGTTTGAGAAAAAAATGAGTAGTAAGCTAAAGTATGTTGAGTTTATATAATAATAAAAAGAGTGGAGAGTCTCGTTTATTGTGTTATGGTCTGAGAAGTGGGCCAACGTATGATGTGAAAAATGGGCAAATGGAAGTGGAACGACACAGCTTGGTTATTTAAAAAGATACATATCAACTAGGGAAAATTGGTCAGCAGCCAATAATACAAATGAGAGGCATTTTCGGAACTTCAAAAATCATTGTGAATTTATAATGCAAAGGTAAAGAAGGGTGCTATTCTTACTCGGTTGCATTAATAAAGACATTCAGAAATTGTATATGACTAAAAGTACACATGTTACTATTGATTTGTGTAATGGCCTATTAAGAACCAAACAGTAGGTTGTTACTTTTTTAATCTCAGCCTATTGTCTAGGCTTATGCTATTATGCCTGGTGAATATACCATGGAATTTTAATAAATGTAAGTTATCGTGCAAGAAAAATGCATGTAACCTGGCAGAATAAGTGGAATATCGGTTAGATGGATAACTGAAATAACAGCTTTCTAATTACATGGTAAGTAATTAAACAAATTAGTTATGTTAATTTGTATAGTTGAAATGCCCTTCCATTAGATTCAATAGCTACACTAACCATGTGGCCATAGGTAATTCCAGTGAAACCATCTTTATTTTTTTATACACATTACAAACAATCACAAAAGGAAATTTCAGTCAAACAATAACTACTGCACAATAATTACTTAGCAGTAGTAGTTTGAAAGCTAATAACCAAATGAGTCATTCCTAGAATATCAAACATATGGCCATAAGTAAACATGTTTACTATAATATATCTTTTTAAATATAAAACAGAAACTGAAGTATAGTCCTATACTAAATTCTCAGCCAAAGAACATGTGATCTATTAGCATATCTCATTATAATTACTTTTACATGACCAAACATCAGCAAGATCAGATGTTGGACCTATTTCTACTTAAAGAAAATCCAAGGACAGAAGTTGAGGCTTATGTACAATCTCAGTACTTAAAAACATCAATATACTGGATTAATTTTCTATCTATTCTTAAGTATAATACTTTAATTTGGCAGTATAAAAAAAGTAACTAACATTAATTTGGTACATGAAATAGAGAAAATCTTTCACTACATCAGCTAGCATCCCATCAAAAATAAGTCAAAGTATCAAATTAGATAATATTAGGTTCCATCAGTAAAGTACTATAGCTTGTCGTTGCTAAAAGATCATTCTTTTCCATTTGAATTTTCGATACAAAGGTAATAATAATGAAATCAACAACCTATTAACAAATAAGCAAAGCATGAGGGAGAGGGGAAAAAAGAAAAAGAAAAATAGTACCTCCATTCCTCTTGTACTTCTTCACTTATCGGTACGAAGTCCTCTCTCTTTCTAAGTTTTTTGTGTCCAAGCTCTCTCATTTCTGAAACCTCGTCCTTTTCTTCTCTGAAAGACCATTCCTTTCCATTTGAGTTATAGATACAAAGGTAGACAATAATGAAATGAACAACATGTAAACAAATAAGCAAAGCAATAAAAAAATAGTACCTCCATTCCTTTAGTACTTCTTCAGTTATTGGTATGAAGTCCTCTCTTTTTCTAAGTTTGTTGTGTCTAAGCTCTCTCATTTCCGAAACCTCGTCCTTTTCTTCTTGGTTTACTACTTAAACAACGATTAAGATTGAGAGGCGACAAAGAATGACCGGCGAAGAGGATTCGAACCCTACATATGTAATCTATCAAATTATATCAACAATATAAATAATCTGATGAATAACAAATCAATTAATCGAGTTTCAATTAACATAAGATCAATTAAACAAAAAAAATGTTACCATATTTCAGCAAAGCTACCAATTTTGAATGTAGAAGCAGCTGTAGATCCGGAAAATTTTTGCAACTCAACAGCCGCAAACACCTTCCTTTTTATCACTAATGCCACCGTGAATTTGGTGCCTGATGGTTTTAAGTATCTTTCATTTTCTTCTTTCTACATCCATGGCGATGAAAAATTTAGGGAATGTTCACGGAGTATCAAGGAGCGAGTAATTTGTGTAGGAAATTTAAACGAACCTGAATAACTGAATCGCATTTAATTTGGATGTGTAAACATGTCTATGAATGACAGTAAAGTGGTAAATACCTATGATGCCCTTGTATGTTTGCTTCACTCATTTAAGTTTATGTTACCATAATGTCTATATTCGGCAATCTGAAAAAGGCTTCACTTTGACCGTTTGACCCAAGGTTTTGCTTTATAGTATAAGATTACTCTTATATTTTTATTTAGTTCCATTTACAGATACAGGTTTAGGCCAGAAATGGTGCTAGACAACTATTTGCAGGTTCTCAAGATTGCTGTTGACAGGATTTTAGCGAGACATTCATTCTGGAATTCTTCGGCTTCATTCAGTGTGGCGCTCTTCATTCAAGATCATACGCATTTGTAGTAAGGCATTCTTTCCAGTACTTCCACATCGTCAGAGTGGCGTCCTTCATTCTGGATTACTCCCATTTGCAGTGAGGTGTTCATTCTGGATTTTCAGTGCTTACATCGAGTTGTTTTCTCTCACTGCTGGAGTTGTCTTCAGATTTCATCCACTCTGAGTTGCTTCATGGTTTTTGGGTACTTCTAACACCTCATTACGGGCGGTGGCCTTATCGGAGCTCATTCTAGTTGTACTTGAGTTCTATGCATTGTTTTTTGTATTTTGATTAGCTACCTGTCAGGCATGTTAGCAACACCTTTGTTTTTTGTGATACACACACACATGTGTGCTCTCCTCTACTTTAGTGGATCACACATTTCTCTCAAAATAATACATAATAATAATTAGTAAGTAATTAATTATAATGATTAATTTATTAGATATTTAATTATTTAACAATGAATATTATTTAATTATTAATAATAAATACTACTTCTTAATTATTAAAGGCTAACTATTAATTAGTAATTATTAAATAATAAATATTAAATTTTAGCCTTATTTATTAATTCTTAATTATTTAACAATAATGATTAATTATTAAATAATCAATAATTTACTATAATTTACTAATTACTAACGATTAGAGTATAACATATTGACTATAATTTAATAATTATTAATAATAAACTATTAAATATAAAGAATAATTATTGATTATAGATAACAATTATAGTTATAAATTATTTATTAATGATCGTTAATTATAATGAATTATAATAATTACCTATAGAAGTTGTCATTTATAAATTATTAATCGTAAATTAGCATTTATAAATTATTAAGCAAGTATTAAACATATGTTATTAATTATAAATTGATAATTATTATAATATTTTAAGCAATAGTAAAAATATTTAAAAGAAATTAATGTAAACCTATGAATAAAACTACTTTTAAAGAAAATTATAATAAATTAATATCTACAACATTTCGTGGAAAAGTTGTACAAGCAAACATTTCTACAACATTTTTCAAAAAAATTGTTTAAATGTTGTAAAAAGGTTTTATTACAACATTGAATAAATAAACATTGTAAAACCGAAGTTGTAATAGGGTATATTTGATGTAGTGCAACTCATCGTAAAGCATTATACAAAACAGGTACACAAAAATTTTATTACCCAAAAGCTATATTACACAACGATTTTCCTTTACAATAATATTAGCATTTACAGAATTTATGGTTTTGGAGGATGAGGAAGAGGGTGATGTTGATAAACTAGCTCTTTTCCTTTCCCCTTGACTCCTGGAGTGCAAGAGTGCAGTTCACTGGTTGAACCCACATTATTGTACAAAATAGAAGGACCTCTAATTTCCTTGAGAAGATCAGAACATCTACACCAAAAGAAAATTTGATATCTTTGATAACTGAAGATGACAACCTTGCTCAATCGACAATATCTTTCTAGCCTAAAAACGGGAAGTCAATTTTAACCTCAAATGCAACTATGACTTAACTAAATAATCTATTAGTGAATTAAGTTGAGAGGCCCAAATGGAATATAATTGCATTAATTCTAATTAATTTTTGAGTTCCTCTACATCTTTCATTAATGTTTCTACCATAGAAGGGTGATCGACGATATGTTGAATTGCTACAAGTAGGTATTTCATTAATTTCTTTTCCTTATGATAAATAACTTTAAGAGGATCGATGGAGTCAATCTAAGCTATCAACGCGTTCTCATAGGTTTTATTAGCACTTCATAGTTGAGAAATTTGGGGAGATAAGCCATGTTTGTCATTCTCAAGTGTTTGAATCCTTGACGTAAGTTTATTCATTTTACTTTCCAAAGTATCAACCTCAAGTATAAGATCTGAAACCGCTCCAGTAAACTATTTATTCCAGTACTCCTTTGTTTTTTGTTTTGTTTACACTCAGACTTGAAAGAATTGCTTAATCTAGCAAGGTCACTAGATTTGTTCTCCAATAATAAAAGAGCTGAATCACTTACTCTAATACTACGCACCCGACGATGCCGAGATGAAGAGGAAATCTGCAAAGGTACCATTTTAGAAGATTTAACTAGATGGGAATAAGCAACCCTTTCTCACCTTCAGTTAATATAAGTTCATATGATTGACACTCGTTCTTAGACATTATAAGATTTATCTCTAAATCGAGAATACACTGCATAAGTTGACTAATTTTCATGTCCTGTTCCAATTATTAAGGATTGGAACGTGAATTGAGCTTCTCACTTAAGTCCAAAATCTCTTCAACCCTTTAAGAGATCTTCTTTTCAAAGGTCCTTAGTCATCTCTTGATAAGCCTTGAAAATATATTTCACTTGAATATACTTCTCATACCATTTGTTGGCTTTAGTATTATCAATATTTGATGAACCAAATAGAATGAGTGGAATGATGTAATACCCCATAAAATTAACAATAATTAATAATTAATTAATAAGGCTTCAAAAATGGAATTTAAGCTAACGACAAAATTTAGCCATGAAACTTGTACTATTATGCTCGTAGTGATTTTTTGAGCAATTTCAATCTATTGTTTCACGATCGGAGATCAAGCGAAGAAGTTATCAGTGTTTGAAGTTTTCGAAGTGAAAATAATTAAAAATGAAAAATGCAACGACCCACTATTTTGGACCATTCAAATCGACAATAAATCCACGCATGTCGGACTTGAATAATTCAAAACAATAGATTGTAAATAAAATTTGGCAAAACTCAGAATATACAGTAAATAAATCACAGACACAGACACAGAGTAATATAACAATGCAGCGGAAGCAAAGAAATAGTAGTTCATGAAGCTACTATATATGTATACATCAGAGTTAATAAGATACAACAGAAATCACGAATACAAAGATGTCCTAATATAATAGTCAAATACAAGATCCGAATACATCACTGGAATCAACTGAATGACTGAAAGCAGAATCAATGGATGGATCCAAGCGAAGCTCCAACTCCAAAGGTGAGTCTCGAATACTAGTACAACTCAGCCTGACCCGAGCATAAAGCAAAACACAAAACACTCGAGTCAGGATATACATACTTATACAATGTAAACCAACTCAAGTGAACTGTAATAAAAAACTACAAGTAACTTAAAGGATGCTTGGGAACGCCCATCCTTTAAGGATCCGTTAAACTATTTACTATGTAGTAATATTCGCCATTATAATAATGTCTAATAGTAAAATAAACTTATGTTTAAATAGCGTTAAGGCTTTACATTTTCCACCTTAACACATAATAATCCCAGTAGTCTATCCAATATCAGCATACCTCCAGATCGGGAGGCTACCCTAAATACTCCACAGGCTACGGCACAAAACCAAACTCGTAGTAAAGCTCGCTATGGTAGGTGACACGGCACAACGAGGCAATGCCAGGGTAGATATACCAATTACGCACACGGGCTGGTGGAAACGCGTAGCAACCACTACCGCCCACCTCGGAACACACTCCCAAATCAAAAATTGAAGGATGGCCACCAAATCAATCACAAAGTAATAGAATAGTATCGAAGAAATGTGTCCGATAAGAGGTGCTACCTCATTGGCCCGAGATCGCTCCTGTTTTAGCCACCTTAAGCCAACTCACGGAAGTCGGGTCCACGTTCATACCTCAATAGGATCGTCGCCACCATCCTACTTTATTCTGGAATCTCCATTGCGTACACAGTTAAATTGGTTTTCGGTATCGACAGAGAGTATGTCCATATCCGATCCCGGTCTCTTTAACAACCAATCGTTATTATAACCCGTGGTTAGAAATTCAAAATGGTTTATATTTCAAATCAAAACATATTCATTTCAAACTAGTTTATACTTCAAAACCAAAATATCATATCCATTTCAAAACTAGTTTATACTTCAAGACCAAAATATCATTTGAATAAACCCAGATTTCCAATCATTAAATATTTCCTTCAATTTATTTAAACTTGAAATATTTCTTTTTAAATCATCTTAAACCAAAACCACTTTATAAAGCCATATTCTTAAATCTTCAATTGCAAATCAATATATTCAAAGAAAATTCTTAACTAAATACTATTTCAAATAAATTTATTTCCAAAATCATAGTACTTTCAAAGTTATAACACCTTTGAAACCAAACACTTTGAAACCATAATACTTTGAAACCATATCAATTTTAGAATGTTATCATTTGGAAATCATAATATTTAGAAAAATCATAACACCCTTAAAAATAATATTCAGTACCAAAGTTATAGCATTATTAAGTTCATTCGTTCAATTATACCAATTTCGAAAACATTGTATTAACTTATAAATTTCAAAAATGGTTTATATTTCACCTCAAAACATATTCATTTAAACCATTTAAATTCAATGTCAAAATCTTCCAAAATAATATTCATTTCCAAAGTTCATTGTAATTTCAGCAACAACAGCCCTTATAAAGTGTTACGGTAAATATATTAACATTTCAAAAACAATGTCAAATTCAAAACAGCAGCACTTATAAAGTGCTACAGTAGGTATTAGTATTTCAAAACAGTTTAGTTTCAAAAATAGCAGCACTTATAAACAGCTGCAGTAAGTATTTTAGTATTTCAAAACTTATTTTAATTCAGAAACAGCAGCACTTATAAACTGCTGCAGTAGATATATTAGTATTTCAAAACAGTTTAGTTTCAGAAACAGCAGCACTTTGAAAATGCTACAGTAGATATATTGGTTGATTGTAAAACAGTACATAAAAATCATAGCATTTCTGAAATGCTACAATTTCTATTATAAGTTAATTTTAACAATTTAAAACAATATATTTTCCACTTTTCTCAATTTTGACTTATCAAACTTATTCCACTTTTCAAAATTATTTATTTGGATATTACTTAACTTATAATTTTAATAAAATAACATTTTATTAAATAAATATCCAAATTAAACTATAATTCATTTATCAAGTCAAAATACATTAATTTACTTAACTCTTTAATTTAACAAATAACTTAATGCTTTATTTAAAATACCCATTTCATAAATAAAATATTCGTATCGCTAAGTTAAGCATAAAATTCCATTTAACACTAAATTTTCAATTATTAAGTCAAATCAAGACTTACATTTTTAATCATAAATTTGCTTATACACTTTAACTTACAGAAAAATCAATATAACATTTATTTAAATCATTTAAATCCCGTTTAAGTTAAAATCTCAGATAATTTAAATTCCAAATACTTAAAATTTTCAGAAAACTATGATATCAAACTTAAGTTCAAAATCACATATATTTTTAATATTTCAAAATACTAAAAATTTCAGAGAAACTATTATATCAAACTTAAGTTCAAAATCACATATATTTAATATTTCAAAATACTTAAAATTTCAGAAAACTATTGTTTAAAATAAACCACGGGTCTGTATAATATTTTCTAGCCTAGATCAAGTGATATGGATATGTATCATTTCAATCCATAATTAAAAAAAATTCCGAGTTCTATCATTTCAAACCTACAATCCCAAGTCAAAATAAATAAAAATAAAAATCACTTGAGCCTATCATTTCAGCTCATAATGATTTTCCCTTATTCTAAAGTCCGTTCGGGTATGTATCATTTCAACCCATAGTGAAAGGGAACTTGTAGTGTGAGATACAAAATATAAAATAACAGTAGAGCATGTAATATCATATCAGGTGATGTAACAAATATATAAGCAGTATATAACGTCATATAATCATATCACAGGCATATATGAACATAGCATATTTATTTCTACAATTAACATGTCATTGTTTCACAATTATATAAGTACGAATGTCGAGAGTGATAAACTCACCTTTTAGAGTTAGAGATGACAATTTGAAACACACAACTATACTTTGAAAAGCACGACAAGGCACGACTATATTTTGAATGAAAAGAGAGCCAAGATCCACATCTTGTACATAACAAATAAAGCAAACAAATATGAGTATGGTTTCAACACAACCCAAGATGAATTAAAACAATGAGAACATATGAAACAAAATTTCATAACCTTGCTTCAACCACCAAGTGGGCTCGGTCATGGTCTAATAGGCTAGACCATCATCACATGGCTCGGCCACACCATGTTTTGTGCAAGCTAGGCTCGAGAAATGAGGTGGTGGCAAGTTACAAATGATGGATGTCAAAAAGGCGTGGAATGAAGGGTCTTTGGGTTTGGCCCTATGGATTCATGTGCTCGGCTATGGCTGTTTGGATCAGGTCAAGACACATCAGGTCACGGCCAGACATAGGAGATGGTCACGGCAAGGGTTGGAAGGTGATGTCAGTGTTGTGGCCGAGGCAAGCAAGGGGGGATGGGTGATGGAATATAGTGATCGGCTAGGGTTTGTAACATGTTTTGGTGAAGGGTTTTGATCCATGGTCATCACGGTAAGACATGGAATGGTGGTGGTAGTTGAAGGCCGGTCATCATGGTGGTGATGAGGAGGAGATGAGGTCGGCTAGATCATGGAGATGGCCGAGCATTGCTTTGTAAACAAAAGAGAAAACAAGATAGAAAAGAGGAAGAAAGAGTAAGACATGAAATGAAAACTTACTGTATTATTTTTTCCAGGAAATGAAATGAGAAAGAGATGGATTTGAGAAGTTTTTGAACGTGAATTAGCAATGAAGTGTACGGCTAAAGGAAAGAAATGAACGGCTAAGGGATGTGAAAGGCTAGGCAAAAGAAAAGGCATAAGTTATATAAAGAGAAACCAAAGTCTCTTGAAATTTCCAAAGGCAAAAATCAAAATAAAATCTAATAAATAAATCAAACTCTAAACAAAATAAAATAGAGAAATGAGCATAGGAAAATAGAAAAATGAATGTAGAAAATAGAAAATAAACTACAGAAAATAGCTACGTGTAAAACGCTGAATTTTATCAAATTTTAAAGTTATAAAACAGAATTTTACAAAACGAAAAGCAGAACAGATATCAGAAACAAATGCTGCTTCAAAGAGAAAGATTAAAATTTAAAAATTAAAATTTTAAATTTTTAACTAAAAGTCAAAGTTTGACCAAAGTTGACAAAAATATAAAATTTTCAGAAAATCTTTATTTTATTATATTTGGAAAATAAATTACAAACAAAATCCAAAGTTACATTGGAAAATTCCAATATTTCAATTTAAAATGATTTAAAAATCAAAGTTTTCAAATAAAAATAAATTTAAAATGTTTGTTAAAAATATGGGTTGTTACACTCTCCCCCACTCAAAACATTTCGTCCTCGAAAAGGAACGAGACACGGAGAAGACAAAGAAAGATAAGATAGAACATCGAATAGTACCTGAAACAAGCAATTTCGCATTCGAAGCACGCATGCTTTCCTTCGTCTCCAGGTACAATTCCGATCATCAGTACAACACTGCACTATGACCAGGATGACAGATTTCCTTCTCAGATGCTTTGTACCTCTATCGACAATACGAAGTGACTTCCTCTCGATAGTAAGGGTTGATTCAATATCTAAACTCTCGAGAGTAGAAGGCGAAACAATAAGAGATAGACCATGAAGATACTGACAAGGATGCGAAACAATGGAATACAATATGTACTCCAGAAAACTTCTCAGGCAAATTCGGACGATAAGCCAAAGAACCCAATTTTTCCACAATGCGGAAAGGACCAATGAACGGAACGATTACAGGATTTTATCCATCAAGATGGAGATCTGCAAGGTCGTTCGTAAAGAGCAACAAAGGGAGACATTGCAATACTAGCCTGGATACAAAAGGTAAAGAAGATAGATAGAGGATTAAGACAAGATAGAACAGAAAATTGAAATTATACCTGATAACTGTTGTTATAGGTAAATTCGATGAGATGGAGATGATCTTTCCAAGATCCTCCAAAATCAAGAACACAAGCAAGAAGAAGATACTCTAGAATCAGATTCACTCTTTCCGTTTGGCCGTCGGTCTGTGGATGGTAAGCAGTGTTTAGATTCAAGTGAGTATCCAAAGATTGAAAGACTCACCAAAACTGACTGGTGAATATGGGATCCGTATCATAAGTGATACTGATAGAAACACCATGAAGATGAACAATCTCCCTCACATAGATCACAGCCAAACAGGAAGCAGAGCGAATAGACTTGACCGGAATGAAATGAACGGACTTGGTCAGTCTATCCACAATAACCCAAATACTCTCGTAAAACTTAACATTCTTTCGAGTCAAAGCAAGGAAAAGTGCAGCCATCCGAGCAAAATTCTCAATGAATCTCCGATAATAATCGGTGAGGCCCAGAAAACTACGAATATCAATTGAAGTCCTAGGGGTTTCCCAATCCTTTACAGAATAGGGAGAGATATAAGGACAACATAAAAGATAGAGTGATTGAATGATAAAGAACAAAGAGAAGGAAACGAAAGACTAACATTGATCGCAGCGATCAAAACTGGATCAACAAAACTCCATTACCAGAAACAATATTCCTAAGAAATTGGACTTCATCCTTCTAGTAATGGTATTTCGAGAGTTTAGCTTTCAACTGATGACTCCTAGGAGTCTCCAGAACAAAGCTCAAATGAGATTCATGCTCTTCCTCTGACTAGAGAAGGCTAGAGTATCAAAACAAAGACAAGATCAAAAAGAAAATAGGAGCGTTAGTCAAACTAAAAGGCATAACTAACCCTTCATAGAAACCATTCTCAGTACGAAAAGCAGTCTTGGGAATACTTTCCTCAGCAACTCTGAGCTGGTGAAAGTCTGAGGCAAGATCAAGCTGAGAGAAAACAATAGCTCCAAGAATAAGATCGATACGAAATTCGATTTCCCACTTAAGAGGTAAAGCAGTGACTTCACCAAATTCATCGGGATAGAGTTTGACCACAGGAGTCGAATAAAGATCACCAGGAGAAGAATCGAAAGAATAAATAAAGCTGCCAGCAAAAATCCTGAGGCATACGGCACTAAATAACCAAAGAATTACCAAAAATGATGGCCAGAATAGAAGAGTTTCACCCTTCTACAAATCCTACTAAGGTTTGCGGAACCGAACAGGATTAGAAACACACAAAAGTTCAGGAACATACTCAGGAGAAAGGAGATGTTCAAACTTATCACAAAGATCAATAGATAATCTATGGAAAGCTCCAAAATCAAATGAAACATGAACATGACACTGAAAATAAAGGAAAGGTGCACCGAAGAGTACCTTAGGTATCACTAGGAGCAGGAGCAGGAGGAGGAATAGCAGTACCAACTGAAGCAGGGTAACTATTAGCATAGTGTCCCTTCTAATCATACTCATTATAACCACTCAAATTATTTAAAATTTCTTTATCATCATTTTATATTGTATAAAATTCTATTACATAGTTAACTTTTGAATAATTAAGGTAAGTTATATTAGAATGCAATAGAGGATTATACAGGAAAATTTTCCTAATTCAATTATTTATACTTAAATATTTATTCAAAAATATTGAATTTATCTATAATTAAAATCATCCTATAATATATATTAAAGAATTAAATTTTCGATTCACTTCAAACCATTTAAAGATAAATTTATTTTCTATATGTAACAAATCAAATTAAATTTAAAATAATATACCCATATATATAAATCAAATCATACTTAAGAAATTTAAATAAAATTTATCTTTGAACAAAAGTGTAGCGAAGCCACATAATAGCCTCTCCACTTCGAAACTCGAAAATGAATGTCAATGATGCTGCAGTCATCACTGAAATTATTTCCCAACGACAAACGAAGAGAGTACTGATTTCAACATTTTATAATTCTCTGAAACAAAAACTTTAAATAGTATACCTTTTAAAACTTTAAAACTAGAGTTTGAAATTATCGGAAATTAAATTCTCAAATTCTAGATTTAAGTTCATTAAACTTCAAATCACTTTATAAACTATATTTAGAAATTCAATTATAGAATAAATAAATGAAAATCAAATATTATCATTTTAAACAACCAATTTAATTAACTTATTAAATTCCAGAAATGCTACTTATGTATTTAAAATATAATCATACAAATTAATTTCATTTATCAAGGTTTGAAAACAATATTGCATCAGTTTGCTCTGTTCAAGTGCTTTGGAAATCCGATCGATAGCGCTGATCAGACAAACCGATCGAAAATCCAAACCAACATCAACAACTCAAACAACACAACATATAAACATTTTCATATTAATAACAAAATACAAAATACAAAATACACTCCCTCTCCTGATGATTCAAGAATAGATTTCAAAGAGAGGATAGAGACTCAATTATAGAGAGATCCTAATCCCAAAAGAATTCAACTAGAAGATAGGCTCGATAGGTAGCTAAATAGATTTCAAAGAGAGAAGAAAAAGGATTAGACTTAAATAAATCGCGGGCAACCTTAACCGGTCAATCGTGACTTCAAAATAAGATCGAGGTAGAATTCAGAGGCAAATCGACATTTGATCTCAAAAGATAGAATTCGAGTATCGCAAGAGATAGCAGTAGTGTAAACCGGGGATACAGAAATCTCTGGTGAATCAATGCCTATTGTAAGGAGTTTCACTTCCTTACAAATCATATAGTGGGGTTATGGGATACTCAAAAATCCAGAAGAATACGAATAAGGAAAGACAAGAATGGATTTTGGAACCGAGGGAACATTCCAAAATTCAAAGGAAACCGGATCGAAGAAGAAGGAATTCAAGCTCGAACGAAAGTGATTTCGTAATTTAATCTACTCTATATACTTAGTTTTGCCTAAAACTAGAGCTCTTTTACCAACTGTAACGACCCACTATTTTGGACCATTCAAATCGACAATAAATCCACACATGTTGGACTTGAATAATTCAAAATAATATATTGTAAATAAAATTTGGCAAAACTCAGAATATACAGTAAATAAATCATAGATCACAAACACGGAGTAATATAACAATGCAGCGGAAGCAAAGAAATAGTAGTTCATGAAGCTACTATATATGTATACATCAGAGTTAACAAGATACAACAGAAATCATGAATACAAAGATGTCCCAATACAATAGTCAAATACAAGATCAGAATACATCACTGGAATCAACTGAATGACTGAAAGCAGAATCAATGGAAGGATCCAAGCGAAGCTCCAACTCCAAGGTGAGTCTTGAATACTGGTACAACTCAGTCTGATCCGAGCGTAAAGCAAAACACAAAACACTCGAGTCAGGACATACATACTTATACAATGTAAACCAACTCAAGTGAACTGTAATAAAAAAGTACAAGTAACTTAAAGGATGCTTGGGACCGCCCATCCTCTAAGGATCCGTTAAACTATTTACTATGGAGTAATATTCGCTATTATAATAATGTCTAATAGTAAAATAAACTTACTTTTAAATAACGTTAAGGCTTTATATTTTCCACCTTAAAACATAATAGTCCCAGTAGTCTATCCAATATCAGCATACCTACAGATCAGGAGGCTACCATAAATAATCCACAGGCTAGGCACATAACCAAATTCGTAGTAAAGCTTGCTATGGTAGGTGACACGGCACAATGAGGCAATGCCAGGGTAGATAAACCAATTATGCACACGGGCTGGTGGAAACGCGTAGCAGCCACTACCGCCCACCTCGGAACACACTTCCAAATCAAAAATCGAAGGGTGGCTACCAAATCAATCACAAAGTAATAGAATAGTATCGAAGAAATGTGTCCGATCAGAGGTGCTACCTCATTGGCCCGAGATCGCTCCTGTTTTAGCCACCTTAAGCCAACTCACGGAAGTCGGGTCCACGTTCATACCTCAATACGATCTTCGCCACCATCCTACTTCATTCTGGAATCTCCACCGCGTACACAGTTGTTAAAGTGGTTTTCGGTATCGATAGAGAGTATGTCCATATCCGATCCTGGTCCCTTTAACAACCAATCGTTATTATAACCCGTGGTTATAAATTCAAAATGGTTTATATTTCAAATCAAAACATATTCATTTCAAATTAGTTTATACTTGAAAACCAAAATATCATATCCATTTCAAAACTAGTTTATACTTCAAGACCAAAATATCATTTGAATTAACCCAGATTTCCAATCACTGAATATTTCCTTCAATTTATTTAAACTTGAAATATTTCTTTTTAAATCATCTTAAACCAAAACCACTTTATAAAGACATATTCTTAAATCTTCAATTTCAAATCAATATGTTCAAAGAAAATTCTTAATTAAATACCATTTCAATAAAATTTATTTCCAAAATCATAGTACTTTCAAAGTTATAACACCTTTGAAACCAAACACTTTGAAACCATAATACTTTGAAACCATATCAATTTTAGAATGTTATCATTTGGAAATCATAATATTTAGAAAAATCATAACACCCTTAAAAATAATATTCATTACCAAAGTTATAGCATTATTAAGTTCATTCGTTCAATTATACCAATTTCGAAAACATTGTATTAACTTATAAATTTCAAAAATGGTTTATATTTCACCTCAAAACATATTCATTTAAACCATTTAAATTCAATGCCAAAATCTTCCAAAATAATATTCCCAAAGTTCATTGTTATTTCAGCAACAACAGCCCTTATAAAGTGTTACGGTAAATATATTAACATTTCAAAAACAATGTCAAATTCAAAATAGCAGCACTTATAAAGTGCTACAGTAGGTACTAGTATTTCAAAACAGTTTAGTTTCAGAAACAGCAGCACTTATAAACTGCTGCAGTAAGTATTTTAGTATTTCAAAACCTAGTTTAATTCAGAAATAGCAGCACTTATAAACTTCTGCAGTAGATATATTAGTATTTCAAAACAGTTTAGTTTCAGAAACAGCAGCACTTTGAAAATGCTACGGTAGATATATTGGTAGATTGGAAAACAGTACATAAAAATCACAACATTTCTGAAACGCTACAATTTCTGTTATAAGTTAATTTTAACAATTTAAAACAATATATTTTCCACTTTTCTCATTTTTTACTTATCAAACTTATTCCACTTTTCAAAATTATTTATTTGGATATTACTTAACTTATAATTTTAATAAAATAACATTTTATTATAAATATCCAAATTAAACTATAATTCATTTATCAAGTCAAAATACATTAATTTACTTAACTCTTTATTTTAACAAATAACTTAATGCTTTATTTAAAATACCCATTTCATAAATAAAATATTCTTATCACTAAGTTAAGCTTAAAATTCTATTTAACACTAAATTTTCAATTATTAAGTCAAATCAAGATTTACATTTTTAATCATAAATTTGCTTATACACTTTAACTTACAGAAAAATCAATATAACATTTATTTAAATCATTTAAATCCCATTTAAGTTAAAATCTCAGATAATTTAAATTCCAAATACTTAAAATTTTCAGAAAACTATGATATCAAACTTAAGTTCAAAATCACATATATTTTTAATATTTCAAAATACTTAAAATTTTAGAAAAACCATTATATCAAACTTAAGTTCAAAATCACATATATTTAATATTTCAAAATATTCAAAATTTTAGAAAACTATTATTTAAAACAAACCATAGGTCTGTATAATATTTTCAAGCCTAGGTCAAGTGATACAGATATGTATCATTTCAATCCATAATTTAAAACGAAAAATCCGGGTTCTACCATTTCAAACCCGCAATCCCAAGTCAAAATAAATAAAAATAAAAATCACTCGAGCCTATCATTTCAGCTCATAATGATTTTCCCTTATTCTAACGTCTGTTCGGGTATGTATCATTTCAACCCATAGTGAAAGGGAATTTGTAGTGTGAGATACAGAAAATAAAATAACAATAGAGCATATAATGTCATATCAGGTGATGTAACAAATATATAAGTAGTATATAACATCATATAATCATATCACATGCATATATGAACATAGCATATTAATTTCTACAATTCACATGTCATTGTTTCAAAATTATATATATACGAATGTCGAGAGTGATAAACTCACCTTTTAGAGTTAGAGATGACAATTTGAAACACACAACTATACTCCAAAAAGCACGACAAGGCACGACTATATATTGAATGAAAAGAGAGCCAAGATCCACATCTTGTACATAACAAATAATGCAAACAAATATAAGTATGGATTCAACACAACCCAAGATGAATTAAAACAACGAGAACATATGAAACAAAATGTCATAACCTTGCTTCAACCACCAAGTGGGCTCGGCCAAGGTTTAATAGGCTAGACCATCATCATGTGGCTCGACCACATCATGTTTTGTGCAAGCTAGGCTCAGGAAATGAGGTGGTGGAAAGTTACAAATGATGGAAGTCAAAAAGGCATGGAATGAAGGGTCTTTGGGTTCGGCCCTATGGCTTCATGTGCTCGGCCATGGCTATTTGGATCAGGTCAAGAAACATCAGGTCACGGCCAGACTTAGGAGATGGTCATGACAAGGGCTGGAAGGTGATGTGAGTGTTGTGGCCGAGGCAAGCAATGGGGAATTGGTGATGGAATATAGTGATCGGCTAGGGTTTGCAACATGTTTTGGTAAAGGGTTTTGATCCATGGTCATCACGGTAAGACATGGAATGGTGGTGGTGGTTGAAGGCCGGTCATCATGGTGGTGACGAGGAGGAGATGAGGTCGGCTAGATCATGGAGATGGCCGAGCATTGCTGTGTAAACAAAAGAGAAAACAAGATAGAAAAGAGGAAGAAAGAGTAAGACATGAAATGAAAACTTACTATATTATTTTTTCCAGAAAATGAAATGAGAAAGAGATGGATTTGAGAAGTTTTTGAACGTGAATTAGCAATGAAGTGTTCGTCTAAAGAAAGGAAATAAACGGCTAAGGGATGTGAAAGGCTAGGCAAAAGAAAAGGCATAAGTTATATAAAGAGAAACCAAAGTCTCTTGAAATTTCAAAGCCAAAAATCAAAATAAAATCCAATAAATAATTCAAATCTAAAAAAAAAAAAAATCGAAAATAAAATAGAGAAATGAACATAGGAAAATAGAAAAATGAATGTACACTACAGAAAATAACTGCGTGTAAAACGCTGAATTTTGTCAAATTTTAAAAGTATAAAACAAAATTTTACAAAACGAAAAGAAGAACAGATATCGGAAACAAATACTGCTTCAAAGAAAAAGATTAAAATTTAAAAATTCAAATTTTAAATTTTCAACTAAAAGTCAAAGTTTGACCAAAGTTGACCAAAATATAAAATTTTCAGAAAATCATTATTTTATTATATTTGGAAAATAAATTACAAACAAAATCCAAAGTTACATTGGAAAATTCAAATATTTCAATTTAAAATGATTTAAAAATCAAAGTTTCAAATAAAAATAAATTTAAAATATTTGTTAAAAATATGGGTTGTTACAAAAAAGGAAATAAATACTAATAAATTCGGGACCCAACGGTCGACCCCCTTACTTGGGCTGGTTGATTGCTTATAATGGGCTGTCGACCGGTCATTGGGTTGCGGCAAAGGTTTGGAACTTGGTCAAACAACTCAGATTTAATTATTTTAATATAACGGCTACGATTGATTCGAGTGCCTATAAATACAGGCCTAACCCCTCACTTCCCTTCTTATATTTTCTAATCAAAGCAGCAAAGCTCAACTATTTCCCTTCTTCACTATTTCTACTTATTTCAAAGTATTATATTATATGTATATATAATTTAAGAATGGAAGAAAATAGAAGAGAAGAAGAGAAGGAGAAAAATCAATATCGTGGAAAAGGGTAAGATTGTATAATTATAAAGTTATATTCCCCTTAATCTCAAATCTCTTCTCAGATCTGTAGTTCTAATAGCATGTATATGCCTAGTTATACATATTCTTTTGGGTTAGGATGGAAAAGAGTTAAGTAAAGGAACATAATTTTGGAGTCTTGGAAAGCTAGAATGGTGAGTGGGAAATTCTATAATTTATTTATAACATTAAAAGTTATATCGCTGAATTTTATCTAATTATTAGGCCTACATAAGATCTAATGAGTTGTAAGCTTAAAATAAACGTATAGGATTATCGCCTACATATTCAATAAAATAGGTAATTGGAATAGGAATAGTATGCACAACCTAATCTGGAAATTTAAAATCAGTCCTAAATGTTTATTATTATAGAATATTTGTAAAGTTGTAGAGTTTATTCTATATTTATAAATGGGTTATAAATTAGGTTGCTTTGGTTGACTTGGAATATGAATTTCTATGTTTTAATTAATTGGAAGCAGGGTATAATTTAATTGTATCTATTTTCTTTTAATTTCTATAAATTATCCAATTCCAAAAATATGTATAAAATGTCCATCTTTTGAAATAATAAGGAATATACCAAAAAGGAAAGAGATGCGTAAAATATGGATATTCTTCTCGGTAGTTTGCAATTTCTATTTCAATTAAAGAAAAGAAATAATTCCTTGTAATCTCAAATGAAGCAAAATTCTCATTTACGGTAATTTATGGAAAATTATAATGGTAATCCTGTAGTTAAAGAATTAATAGTTAGATAAAGGAATATATATATATATATATATAATCGTGCTTATCAATTAAAAATATAAAAAATAGTGTAATTTAGGATAATATTTGTATTAGTTATTAATAATGTAATAATTTTAGGACTAGGAGGTTGAACAAGGAAGGAATAGTAATTCCAAAATTTATGGATAATAACTACAAAGTTAATGGGCAATAAGTCTGTAATTAATAGAGAGTTAAAGGAATTAAATGAGGACTGGTTGGAGAATTTAATACGACATTTATAGGGTAATTGAGTAAGCATAATAGGTGGATTTTGAAATGGGTAAATAAATATCATTTGAGATTTGTTCAATTTTGCCCTTAATGACCAATTATTCTGGACAATTGACATTTATTAAACATGAGAAGAAAATGAGTAAACCAAAGCCTAAGCATATAAGATATAAATAATTATGTAGCGAAAAAGTAAGTATTAATAATATTAAATATACATAGAAAGCAATATAATCTTAATAGTAGGAAATTATATAACTTCAATTATACGTTTAGAACAAGCATGAATCAATGGATCTAGCCCAACACTTAGGTTTGGGTATTTAGTTTGGTTTAGTGGGATGGGATACGAGGTCAGCAGAGTTTCACAACAGAAGTCTGCCCTTCACCTAAAGGCTACTAGCAGTTGTGATACTTACTACTGATGTGAGACATCTCCAAGTGTAGGATCCATGGGAAAGGGATATGTGTTGTGGATAGGTAGGGGAAATTATACTAGGGGTTCACCTCAGATTTGAAGTATTAAATAGCCCAATACTTTTAAGAAAATATGGTTTGCTTTATATCTAATAAGTGAAATTAAGTAACTGAAAGGGACATTTTCCTTGACTTACTTAGGTTAATCTAAATGGGATGTCGGATTTGTAAGGTCAGTGAGCTATGTCAGTATTTTGTATCGGTATTTAGTAGTAGGTCTGGCATATAGGCTATGTCCACCAGTGGTCCCGAGCAATTGGTAGCAAAGACTTGGATTATGCCATGACGGATTTCGCTTTCTACTAGTGTAGAATCCGTATGGAAGATGCACAGACCTCAAACTAAATGGTTAGACAAATTTTTTTATTAGTGGCGAGATAACTAACCTTTAAGTGAGGCTCTGAGATGCATTAGTAGTACACCAATTAAATTATAAATTATGGAGCCGCATGTAGGGGTCATCGATTACTATAGCTAGAACCAATTGACTAGCATTTGCGTTGCGGAGGGCCCGCTTCGGGGACTGAGTTATTAAATGGCCATTAAGTCTACCTCACTCTGTTTAAGAAGTATTAAGTGGCCGGAGTTTTTGGATAGTACATCGTTTAGTTATGTATGAATATATATATATATATATGTATGTATGTATGTATGTATGTATGTATGTAAGTATGTATGTATGTATGTATGTAAACAATTATACCTCAGAGGAGCTTAAGCATATTGTACGCACACATAGACTTAACGGATTAGCCATAAGTAATAGATATAACACTTAAATTGAAATCAATAGGCGTAAATTAATTGTGTGGATAAAGTATGTAATTTTCTAATCACCAAAACGTTGTTCTGACCCCCCGACTTATTACAACCCACATGATAGATTTAGAGGGACAAGATATTGGAGCAAAGCGAGAATAGTAGATGGAGAAGTCTTCTTATTCATGCTCAACGCTAACAAGGAAATTAGACATCCAAGGAGTAATATTGATTCCAAGGTAGTAACCTTAGTTGGTACCTATGTTCTATTATATTTTTCAATTATGCTATGAGTTTATATTGATCACTCTCTTATATGCTTGTTCTTATTATAGGTTACTAAAACCACTGATCTATACCCTAATGACTTATGCTTCGATTTAGTCAAAATTCGGGCCCATTAAGGTGCGGGTTATTACAAACGATGCTCCAGGGCAGTCATTATTTGGACCGAATGCTTGTAGGACATTGAACAAGGCTGGGATTGTCAAGAGATAAAGATATCTTTTCATCCTAAATTAGTACACCAACAAAAATTATTTTTCAGTAAAAGAAAAGAGCAATAATAAAGAATTTTAATAACAACTTGAAGAACAACCAGAATCATTACATTTGTATAAAGACGATAATAATCAAAATTACATGCATGTTATAATTTCGCTAATGATTAGAATGAGAAAGGACATCTCAGATTCTTTAGAAAGAAGACAATTAAATGGAAAATATAGTGCAAAAGGGAGCTCCAATGCCATGAGAGTGTTAACTGGAGGAAATCTTCGATAATCCCATTCTTTAGAAGGAGGTAAGTCTTTTATCTCCCATGAAACTGAATTCCAAAATATAAAACTGAGTATACATATGATGGAGGTCACAGATGAAGCAATATTTTGATAAACGTGACTTGTTAATCAAGGAAGAGTTTTCCTTAAAAAGCCTTTTTAATCTTACCAGTTTACTTAGGATTTATCTTGAAATAAGGGATAAAGAAGAGATAGAAGCAAATTCAAAAACCTGGATGTCAATGATATAACAAAATTAAAAGCCAAAAAATTAGTTTTATATGAGTATGGTGTTAAATCATTAACTTAAATAAAAGGTTAAAACTACACAACAATGTCACAAAGTTCATAAAGAATGGACTACTTGTAATACTCGGTAATGAATCTATCCTTATTAAACTTAATCTTTTCTGGAGGAAAGGAGCTAATAGTTAATGGAGCCCACTCCCTTAGATGTGAATTAGAACCACGCTCATTCAAGTATCTCTTATTAAGATGTCTTAGTAGGCTTCTATTATTACTGCCTAAGAAAGAAAATCTAGTCATGGGAAACTTAACATAAACTAGATAAAGACACTCCTTTAATTTGTTCCTTACCTCGATTAACATCCAAAAAAGGGTAGTGAGCTCTTCATTCTCTTTATGGAAGTTCGACAGATGGAAATGAGATTTTCATAGAAGAGGAGCAATCCATTTATTCTTAAAGTCCTCAAGTTACTTAAGTCATTTTAAGAGTCTCATATACCTATCATTTGACTCATTTAGGTCCTTACATAACCTTTCTCCTTTTCTGTTGAGCCTCAAGATTTCATCTCTCTTTTTATCGAGTAAAATCTATACATGATTCATATCTCTCCTTCTATGTTGGTGGCCAAGTAATATTGAGGTTATCAGCTATAAAACAAGACAAGCTGGATAAAAAACATTTGGAGAAATAGCTACCTGTGGAGGGGTCATCGAAGTACTCGGCTTGAAAGACCAAAAAAAAATTATCCCAAAAGAAGATTGGCCTAACTCACTTTAGCCATGAGCGGTTGAACCACCAGGATGATTTTTTGATGGCGATGGACCACTAGGGCAATGATTAGCATAAGGAGAAGAGAAACCAATGTCATGACCTGGATTCAAAGGAGTACCAATCCACCCTGATTCGAGTCACCATCTCCATCCTTCCTTAGAGGACCATCTTGATTGTGGTCCCCAGCATTATCATTCCCATCATCATCGTCGTCATCTTCATAATTGCCCTCCTCATCACTTTCTTGTTTATCGTCATCCTACGAAGGGTCGTCAACATTTAGAAACTTAACAGGATCAATAGGATCATCATCCCCAAATTCGAAAAGATCACCAAGAATTCAATCCAGGAGGATGTCACATTTCCTTTTGTAGTTTACCCCAGTGAAATGGAAGGAAGGAAAATCCATATCTGAACATCGTTCGACATTGTTTTTATAAGCAGTGAAAAGGATGGCTTCAGAACTTTGATCTTTCCAATTGGGAAGAGCTTAGTTAAAAAAGGAGGACACATTGGATTTAACATTGTATAAAGAAGATCTTGATTTCCTAAGGGAAAGTTTCTTTCTTTTCTAATCATTCACTAAATCCGAAAGTTTAACTGAAGCTTCAAGCTGTGCTTATTTTGTTTCTTCTCGACTCAAAGAAATCACTTTCTCCAAGGATTTTAATTTCTCTTCCAAACCATGAGTTTTGTACTTTTCCAAATCAAATAACATCAAAGTTTGAGCGTTTTCAATGGATAACGAGATATTATCATTCCTGAGGTTCTCAACTTCTTTCTGGAGAGTCGCTACCTTCTTAGATGGAAGAGAATTCGTTTCTCATAATGATGAATAACTTAAAGAAGATTAAGACAGCTGATGGAGTAGGAACAAATGCTTCCCGATCTAAAGATGACTTTAAATGTTAAAATTAAATTGGTCAAGCAATGTGAAATGGAAAAGAGGGTACATACCAGAATGAATTGCTGAAAAAGAGAAACCAGATCTTCCCCTAAAAGAGCAAGGGAAACTTTACTTGACTTTAAGGAAGCAACATTATGAGATTGGAGGATAGGCGTTAACAGCTCCTCAAAAGTTAAAGGGAAAAGGATCTCTGAGCTACAGCCAGTGTTAACCCAAAAAATGAATCAATACCCTGGATCGAGTGTGAAAGCACCAATGTAGATAATCAGTAGCACAAATCTCAGATAAACAACAAATAAAAAGAAAAAGTAAGAAAAAGACACATAATTTTATAGTGCTTCGGCTGACTCTGGCCTACATCCACTTTAATCAATCTTTATTATGATTATACTAGTTGAATCTCTTTGGATATCAACTAGTTAGTCCTTAGATCTAAGTTACAATGAGTTAGAATAAGCCATAAGTACATGGGTTGACTGGAGAATCACAGTAACCCCCTTGATGACTGTTGTGAGGGAGAAGAAAGTTGAAGAAGTGAAGGAATTCTGGTAGAGTAATGGCGGCTCTCTCCCCTGAAAGATCCATCTCTAGTTGCAGGTAGGTGAGTATTTATAGGGGAATCCAGTGAGTATCGGGCTAGAAGTCCAAGTGCAAAAGAGTCCATTTGTTATGTCACATCATCATTGAAAATCTCAAATCAATCTAAGTCATTTCTATGGATTACTAGCTATCAATAGAGGATGGATCACTAGCTTTACATCAAATTAGCATATTTTTCTACCATATGCCATTACTTAGTGCTACGAAGGAGCTTGGAAAGTTTCAGGGGGATCTGATCTATCTTGAGGGATCACTAGCTATCCATAGGGGATGGATCGCTAGCCATCCATCTAATTAACATATTTTTGAGTGATCTTTGTTTGGTTGTCTTCCTATCTTCTATTTAAGTGCCTTGTCCAAATATCAAGTCGTTTGGAGTTAGTTTGATCATCCGTCTTCATGGGTCATTTGGTCCAGAAGAATCGTCCATAACTTGCTCAAAACTTAACGAAATCAGACGAAACATCGCAGGTGCTCTCTCTATGGTGTGTGGGATCTGCCATAAAAATTTGAGATGGTGGGGCCCACTCTACATGGGCCGCTAGTGACCCATCAAGATGGATCGCCAACATTCAACAATCCATCATACTAACTCAAATCGATCCCTTTTTTCATGAGCCTTCTATTATGTCTTATAAGTGTTCTACCAAAAGTTCAAGTCAATCCAACTCTGTATGAGTTCTCTAGGTCCATTTTAAGTTAGCTACTTTTGGTCAAACAACTTAGATTAGATGAGTCTTCACTTCTCTAGCTAGATTGTTTGGCATGCTATGAAACTTGGCAAGCATGCTTAGAAATGGTAATAAATCATGATGCAAGATGTTTAGGAAACTCATGGGTGGTGGATTGCTAGCAATCCATCTCCTTAGATTATTTCTAGTAATTTTCCTTGAGTGCTTTCCACTTGTTCTTTTGATTTTTGTGGTTGAGTATTGAGTTATTCTAGCATAGTCTGAATGTTCTAACTCCTATTGGATTCTGATGGGTTAAAAACCTAGTTAACAGCCAGGAAGAGGCACATTCTTTACCAAAGGAGAATCGAGTCCAAAGTCATGGTGAAGAAAAGCTTGAGAATTATTTAATGGAGAACCCGTGATATCAACCATCGAGCTTCAAGAAGGTAGTAAAGAAGAAGTAGCGACCACGTTAGAGGTAAGAACCCAGGGCAATGTAGAAACGAAATCACCCTCTTTGGTTGTAACGAGCTGCCTTCCTTACACCTAAAGTCGACACTTATTACATACTCGGTATTGTGTGCCAATCATTTAAATGTCCGAAAGACAAGTCATTAGTGGTGAAAGAAAGAAAAAAAAGAATAGAATTTCATAATACATGACGAGTAATATATAATATGAACAACTCTTTACAAAAAGAAATCATCTTTATTATACACATCATTAGAGTACATTAACCTAACATCAGCCTAGAAAGTTATAACAGTCCGTCCTTCCAATTGCTGATTTGTATAGACAAAAAAAACAACTGAAAACAGCAGAAGAATATAAGGTACGTGAATACGTCTTGGAGAATCGAGCTCGTCATTGGAAAGCTCCAAAGGATCCAGCTAAATCTGGAAAATATGCTATAGTTAACCTGAGGATTACAAGAAAAACAACGCCATGATTAGTCTGGTAAAACCAGCATGAGAAACTCAAATCACAAGGAAATAATTTATTATTACTTGTAAAATCTTTTAAAATCAAAGGTATCTCGTAAGACCACGCTGCACATAAACATTAACGGGTTTTTACCTTACGATAACCAAAACATTTTTATAGAAAATCCAGTGGTATTATGATAATGTCTAGAGTACAAATACATATCATAGCCGAAATTGTTACATTATTAAATTCCAACATAATAGGTATACAATCAAGTCCTAAGGCACTTATTGGAGAATGTATTCAACCTATGAAAGGGTAAGGATCTACCCACCGAATTCGTACACCTCTAGATAAAATGTACGGGAGGTCACAACGCATTGCACCTCTGCTACTCAGAACCGGCCCTACCCCTTACTGGATAGCACTGAATATGATCACCCCTTGGTTGCGATTGAACAACCATAATGGGCCCCGAAGCATACATAGAGATATTGACACTAGATCTTGGGATGATCATACCCTAATGGGAGCAACCCATATAGCCCTGCTACACGTCCCTGCTTTACTCATTTTTCCGGTTGAAGAGGCTTGAGGCTACGATTACCTTTTTATATAGCAACCATCTTGGAATGCTAACACTGCCCTCCAAGCAGCAATGCAGTGCCAGAATTCATCCATACAAGTTCGTTCTGGGTCTGAATGAAACCGAAGACACTACCTCTACTATATCCATTTTGGAATCACCCTCAGGATTAGTGCAAGTAGTTATTGCACTTAGAAAGCTCCATCTACAATCATCTTTACGATGTATTCATTTTGAAACGGTTGAGTTGGATCGAAGTGGTTTTTAGATAATTTATACTTATCCGATCTCAGTCCCTTTTAAATAACTTTCGATAGTTCCGATAAACTCAACCCCGGTTCATATGGAAATAATCAGACAATACATATGAGCAGGGATCACCCCCTAACAGTTTAAGTGGATGAATCTCCCTATCATTTGTCCTAGGAGAACAAAATGGGATTTATACACATAGTACAGCATCATCGAAGATGACTGTGCCATAAAACTCACGTGTTTCTCCTAGATATTTCCGGAGTTATTTTTTGGTCCATATTTGGTAGTCGGTTATTAAACTATCAAATAAACAATCATTCAACATTGGTTTGATTCAATGTAGGATCCACTAAATCTTTATTAATTAATCTTTAATTAATTAAAATAACTTTATAAACATTCGATCAAAAGATCTTTCAAATCACTATTCCCAAACCCCTTACATCTCTTTTATACTTGGAAAACATTTATACTTATGTTAGGGGTATAAGTATATTATCAAAATATTTGGAAAATTCCTCCTTTTAAATTCCTTTTTGAAAACATTAGTTACTATAAACTGATCCACTTATCCTTTATAAAAATTTCCCTTTTAAAAGCTCCCTTCACATTTAAATACCTTTATAATTTTCCAAAATCAATTTACAAAACACTTTTATAAGTCTACAAGTCAATTTACAAAAACCGCTTTACAAACCTCTAAATCATTTATAAAACATTTCCTATTTAAAACTCCTTTGATTAATCTTTTCTAAGACAAATCCTTTACTAACTATTCTTTGCAACTCATCCTTTTAAATCACTTTAAATAAACTTAGAAAATAATAAACTTGAAAATTACTTAGTAATGTAACTTGAAAATTCATTTATAACCCTTAAACCACAAAATTGATTAAAGAATTGAAGTTAATTCAAAACCATACTTTATAATTCAAAAAGAGCTCAGCGATCCTAATGGTAGTAATTTAAGTTACCATTTTATTTCAATTTGAATTCCAATTCACTTAACAGTTATTTACATAGGTTAACATGTATATAAATACAACTAATATCCAAATCAGGGAGTAATATGTCAATATAAGCTAACTAGCATATACATGTCCAAATAACATAATAGCAGGATGGTGATTTGTCCCACTGAATAGCTGTCCAAACAATTCAATCAATTTATAGTAGAATGTGGATTTATTCGTTTAACATATATCCAAACAATCAAACAATCTATATTATAACTCTTTCGTAGTTATATGGTTTCTTAATGGTATCGACACTTGAATCCCTTGAATTCAAAACCATCTTCGGAAAAGAAGTTCCTTTAAAACAATTTGTTTCTTGGAAAAACAAAGGACTTAAAACTTTAAAACTCTTTTTAAAATTATTAATTATAAGTTATAATTAATATTTATTAAATCCTAATTTAATTAAATAAACAAATTAAGAAATAAATAAACCTTTAAATAAATGATTAAACAATAATTAATTATTAAATAAACAATTAAACACAGATAATCCCTTATTAATTACTAAATAATCATTTAAACCTTAACTAATAATTTAATATTAATTAATCTCAATTTAATAATCTTAATTAAGTCTTAAATAATAAATTAAACCTTTAATAAATAATTTATAAATTAAAACCTTAATTAATTTAAAAATAAACACATGGTTAATAATTAATTGATAATTAACCCTATATTTAATTTGTAATTAATTAAAAGTAAATCATATACATAATGTATGATTAACTAAAATTAATCATACATAATAATTAATTAATTAAAATTAATCTTATCCTTAAAAAGGTAATTAATTAGTGACTAATCTTCGCTTAATAAAAGTTAATAAACCTTATTAACGCATAATTAATTAATAATTATTAAAACTTTATTAACTAATTATTAAATCCTTAATTAATGTTTAAAACCATTATTATTAGGCTTGTAAAACATTTACAAAACAATTTTAAGTGTAAAACTTAGATTTGAAAAATTCGGATTTTTAAAGAGAAACTGCATCCATAGCGACTATCGCTATGAATGCCATAACTTGAAAACTTATTTTGCATATACAATAACCTTAAAACGCTTATCCTTCACTTTAACTTACTTTATTGATTAGCAAAAAGTTTTAAAAACAAATGTAAAGGTTAGAACTTTGTATTAGAAAACAAATTAAGTAAACCACTTAACTCAAGGGATCTCCATGTCACCTTAACAAGTTCAAGTGCTAATCTTTCATAGCATTCACAAGTTGATACATCCATAAACTTCCCACAACTCCAACATAATCAAAAGACCTAATTTTATAACCGTAAAAATATTTATTAGGCTTTGCTAACAAGCCTAAGCTAAAAATCAACCATACTACATATTTAATCACATACAAGCAACATTCGTAGATCCAACGACATGATAATCCAAACAAATAACCAAAATATTGCATAACAAACATAGAAAAATATAAAGTTAAAATCTTTCCAAATTATAAGAAGGTTTACTCACCAAATTTTTTTAGAAACTTGAAATAAATTTTAAACTTTTAAAGCTTGGAAACCACCAAAAATAACTCGAAAAGGGTCGTCTTCTCCTTGGTTTTTGACCATGTTACACTCAGATTTTGGTAAAGTGGTCAAAAGGAAAGTTTTAGGAAATTATTTCCTCTACAATATAAAAAATGAAGCACTCAATTTGATTTATTTTGAAGAAGATATGGTCGAAATAAGTAGGACCATTTTCGGACTTGGATCTCTGAATACTTTGCAAATAAACGAGAATTTGACATAGCTGGACCAAGTATTTGTAAATAGGATCTGCATAAAAGTTGTAGCCATAGGAATTTCATACGAGTTGAAAAAAATTAAATCTCAATTTGGTTAAAGAATGAGGAAGATATGACAGAAGGAAGAGAAGGCAAAAATGAAGAACTGAAAGGGGTATTTTATAAGCTAGAAACAAATCAAATTACCTAAACACCCTTAGTCCTTTACCCTCCACCTCTTTTTGCCACCTCACCATGCTCCTCTTCCCCCATGTACTTCAGCCCACAAGCTTGTCCCCCCTTCCCTTTGCTTAGCCAACATGAAGTTAATGCATGTGTACTTATGTCTAAACATGTTTTCTAAGGCATCTTCATGTAATATTCTTTTAACTTTATTTTGTTAACTTAACTATATGCACAGAAATATATATGCATATATGTACATTATATTCTAGGGTATATAACGCATCGATAAATGTTAGTCGATGAAAAGTCAAAAATTCAGAAAACGTATTCCGATTACATTTTTGATTTTTCATCGAACTAATTAAATTTGTTAACAAATTTTAAAAACTATTTTACCAACATTATATATTATTAAAAAGATTTTTATTTTAATTATAAAATCTATTTTTTGAATATTTAAAATTAATTAGATATTCACGAATCAAAGAGGTGAAATTCTGGGTCGTTACACTCTCCCCCCTTAAAAGAATTTCGACCCTGAAATTTTTCCACGGCCCTAACCTAGAAATACTTAACACTACTCATCAATCTATAAGATATACATGGATCATTCTCATGTAAAATCTAATTCAATCACTCACTCGAATACATAACACTACTTCCGAACTAGCATCTCTTACTCGATTCTCTAGTGTGGACTCCGAGTAGGCTTCTCAATTAGAATCCTCCGTCTTCCTTACATAGTCATATACTATGATAGAAAACATTTTGTTCCATATTAAGAACCCTCACCAAGTGTTAACTGTCAATAATCGAATGATAAATCCTTCCTCGGAATGGTGTGAAACAGTTTAGGTCATGTACTCGAATCTTGGATCGAGAATTATATGAAAAATAAAAATAATCTACGTACAACCTATGTACTGACCTAAAGGTTCTTACTACCCAACTACTTTCTACTCTCCCATAATATTTATGGAAACATTTAATAATAATTCTAAATTAGGTTCAAACATTTTTAAATGATACAACTTATTTGTGAAACCTTTTCAAAAAATCATTTTAACTTATTAACTTTGTATAATACTCTCCTACATCCTAAGAGTATATACCAAAACTTCTGATTTTAAACATTATTCATCTATTCTATTCAAATGTAGGCCCGAAATAACTTGGGTCTTAAAATTTAGTCGACCAATCCAATCTCTTTTCCCAATTGGTCTAGTTAGTAGCTAAGAAGAGTAGGATGTTGATATCCAAACCCCATCATAGAGTCTACTTTTTTAGACACCTCTAAGGTAAAGATGTTTATTAGCCGACCTAATAACATCAAAAAAAAAATTCACTTCTAGATGTTAAAATCAGAAGAAACATTTTAATTAAACCAAGTTTATTAAACCTTTTTATTAAATTAATTCAATTTCAAAACTTCATTTATTCACCAATTCTTTAATCAAAATATTTGAAAACTTAGGAGCCAAATACCCATGTTTCGGTTCAATTTTTTTTAAAATGACACTTTATATTTAATCCTTAGAATATACATATATTCCAAGTAACTCCAAAATGATATCAAGGAACTGGGTACTACCGAATAGTATCATAAATCCCTTTACCAAGAAAGGTAATACTCAAGAGAAATGTTTACCATCCAAACACATCTCCTGCCCAATTTTAGTCACTTTCGAGTCACTCGAACTAGTTAGTTATAAAAATATTTCTTATTTTTGAAACAATATTATATATATTTCCAAATAAATAGATTTAAAAAATATATTCATCCTCCACTTTCTTTGGATTCAGTCGGATTCGAACTTGTTTCGATCGTACAATGACAAAGAATAATTTACCAAGTGCATTACCACATTCGCCTAAGCAAATATCTGATTGTCACTTAGTAGATTATTATATCACAAAATAGATCGAGACTCATTCCCCGAACTGTCCAAAGAAAAATCTTACTTTCAAATTCTTTTTCAAAATATTTATACCTTAAAGTATTTTTAAGTAAAATTATTACTACTTTTCCAAGAATCGTTAAAAAACTTTATCAAAGCCACCAGGATTTGAATTTCCTAAAAATTCATTTAAGTTCCAAAACATATTTTATAATTCCGATTTATAAAAACAACTTTAATAAAATCATGTGAATTTTTTTTAATAATCACCTTTTATTAAAATCCAATTTTAACCCAACATTATTATCGAATGCCTTATATATACTCAAATTGTGAAACTTAATTCACAAGGTGTTCGATTCAATGTTCCCATAACTCTATCTACCTAACCTATTGTAATACCCCAAGATTTTGAGGAAAATTCTTTTAAATAAATGATTAAAATTCTAGGGGAAAAATCAGAATTATTATATAGGTGGGATTTTCAGTGGTGCAAGGTTGTGTGCATGTGTGCACGTGCACACTAGTTATGGCACTAAGAGAAAATCCAGAATTCCTGAATAATAAAACAAAGAAGGAAAACATTTAGATAAAATGTTTTAAATAAAGGAAATATAGGCCTAGACATGAATATTAAAAATTCCTGAGGATATGTATATATATATATATCTATATATATATATGCATATGTATGACTTGCCTGGAAATTAAGACAGAAGAGAACATTGATTTATAATGAATAAGTGAAATTTTAATTGAATAATAGGAGTATAGAAATGCATATAAGAATGCACATGTTTTCTGCAAATAAAAGAAGGTTAAAGTTAAACTAACACCCATAGTTGTATAAATGTATATATATATACAGATATTATTTGAGCAGAAAATTAATAAAGGAAAAATAAGAAAAAGAAGCACTAAAATAGTAAGAACCAAAGTGCAAGAAAGCAAATGTATAAAGGCAGAAAATAGAAAGTCACACTATTATCATGTTTGAGGTAAGTATAATAAAAATACTTAAAGAAATCATTTTCTGAAAAGGAAAGAAAATGGGCACAACTTAGCCTTGTTTTAAAATAGTGGCCGGGACATTAAGGGTTAGGAGGGAGAGAATATGCAATGCCAAATGCATGATTCTGGTTTGGGCTAAAATAGGGATTTTGCATCACCCAAAACCCTAGGTAGAACCCCTATATAAATCAAGAGCCTAACCAGAAAACTACTCTCTCACTGAATTCATTAACCTAAGGAAGAAGAGGAAGAAAAGGCTATAGATTTGAGGGGTTTTCTGGATTAAGCTTGTGTAAGCATTTAGGTGAGTATCCTCACTCATATACATGGCATTAAGACCTGAGATTAGGCAGCCAAGCTTTTATATGCTATATTTTGCATGTTTTGATTTACAAACCATGTTGACTACTGATGGTTTCATGAATGCTTGATGAGATATGATCTGCTATGATGGATGTATAACTTTGTTGTTCTATTTTCATCTCTGTATGTTATACCAAAACCTTAAAGAACATGTAAGAGAATATTTGTAACTAGTCTGAATCATGGCTTAAGACAAAGAATGAAGAAAAAAAAACTATGAGCTGCATATACAATTGTATAGTGCTGAGGCTTGAAATAATTGGTTAAGGGTGCAATGGAGTCTTTCTCTATAAGTGCTGAGCCCTAAACCAAACAGAAAATTTACAAGCCTAAAAATTATGTTTAAACAAGGTTAAAAATCCGGCTAAACATAGTTGCTTGCAAAATCAAAATAAACCCAATAGAGCCATGCATTTATTCTCAGTTGCAAACATTCTGGTATATGTTTGAATAGGGTGTTTATATGCTAAATAATGTGAGATGGAATGACTGGGTGTTATACCTCTAGAAAGTAACCTTTAACTTGCTTGCAATATTATGTCTGCAAGGTAACTAGTATGTTTCATGTATATAAGTGGTCTGTACACCTAGCTATCATTGACAAAATGAACATGAATACACTTAGTAATATAACTAAGGATTTTGTGCCAAGAAGGCTGCTGGAATGCTTGTCCTATTTGAAGTAGACAAGTTGACACATGGCTTGTTTAAGTCCTGAGATCTTTGTGCCATGATGTTAATTAGTTCATGGCAATGTGTCCCTTTGATTCCTTATAGCAGATGAGGCCAGGAATTTATAAGAAGAAAAGGCAACCTTAAATGATGATACAGGAAACTTGGGTCTTTCCGGGATTAGGGTTGGTATGAGGAACCTTAGTAGTTCCAGATAAAAATTGTTTTAATGCATATGTTTGCTCTTGTGTATGTATATGGGAATACCTGATCACTTTATACATTAATCATTCATGATAATACCTGTCAAGTTATGCAAGGTACATTTATGCTGTATCCTTAGCTTAATATCATGGATATGTTAGAAATGCTCACACCAGATCATAGATCTGACCCTTATTGCTCATGGCACATGGGGGTGTCTCATTCATAATGGGGCAGCCACTAATGCTTTTGCAGGTTGTGATGGAGCTAAGTAAGCAAGATTAAAAAGATATGGAATAGAGAATGCTAAGATAATTAGAAATAAGAGCTAGAATGTGTTAATTCATGCATATATTTTCTGATTGTTATGGCTATCTAAATGTATTAAGTAGGAAGAACTTGTAAGAAATATGTGTTATGTTGTTTCTGGTTATTTCTGGTCTGGTATGTATTAAGGATATTGATGTTAAACTGATTTGAAAATCTATTTCCTAAAGTTGTTTTTGATTTAGAGGAAAAACCTGGATTTTATAAGCATAATCATTTTATGATGATTATAGTTCATCCTAAGTCCTTTCAAAAGATAGATATATAGGAAATTATATTGGGAAAATCCAGAAAGAATTATAACTGTTATATTTTCAAGTCATGATATTGATATATGTCCAAATGCAAGTAAAAGTGTATATACCCTGAATATGCATTTTTAAAAAGAGAATTATGGTTAGGAAGGATGATATAAATCTGATCACAAGGTGTCTGATTCATATATATATAAACATGCTTTTGAAAAGAAGGAGTATCAATGGTTTAGGTAGAATCTGGTTTGTAAAATGCAAATAAAAGAATGGTCAGATTAACCACATGGTTAGACCATAGGTCAGGCCAATTGTTCACTTCAAATCAATGAAGCAAGGAACCATTTGAACCCAGTTTTCTGGAAAATGAGAAAAGACATTGACATGTACATGTATATCTGTGTACATGTTGATATTTGGGCAAAAATATAAACATAAATTCCTAGAACAGTTGTAGGAATGGGTTTCAAAAATAATAAAGCAAGAAATATTGTTTTGTATGTTAGATTATAGGCAAAAATTAAGTATATATGTGTAGATATAGGTAGATATCAGATTTTAAACCATACAGGAGAAAAATAAAAAGAAAAACAAAAATTGGGTTTGAACCGACCAGCATAGCACTCGAACTCGTGACCTCTCATGTGTAAGTTAGGCGCGTTTCCATTACGCCTAGATGTTGCTTGTGTTCACTTATGATCCACTTTCTTTTAGCCTGAGTTTGATACTATACAGACTTTAACACAATCATCCATATTAAAAGCTTTCTTCCAATTGATTATTACTTGATCATTTCTTAATTAGAATAACAGACTAAAGTACATGTTTCCAGTGGATTCTATGGTCAAAAATCAGGATACAATAATTAATCTTTTATTAGGGAATTATCACATTTTAATAGATTTAAAAGGATTTCTACTTACATATTATCATGCTCTGATTCTAGTAGAATATAACATAGATATCTTCATATATGTATGTTAGGAATGATTTAGATTTAAAACAATATTTTTATATTGTGAAAGATCCTGGATAATATGAGAATAGGGAAGGATGACCCTAGGTAGTCTTAGCTAAGTATGAAAAGAAAATAATTTTTTTTTTGGTTAAGAATTAGGGTCATTTCATTTGGTATCAGAGCTATGTTTTAATTAACATAGCAAAATATTTGTATGCTTATGTTTATACTAGGTTTGTTTGTGATATATTTGACTGTTTATAAGTATTCCCTGAATGTATGTGTGTGCATGTGACATACACAATGGTTAAATAGGAAAGATACAACCAATTTAAAATTAAAGCGAAATATTATAAACTAATATAATGGAATACATATACTTTTAGAAATATGGTAGGAAGAGGGTCTCATCATCAAGGAGGATCTAGCACACCACAAATGCTTGACATGTAGGAATTTGTGAGAGTTTTGAGAGATGGAATTGGGCACAGACCTGAGAACCCATATGAGGAGCTCTCCAAGTTAGTGAAGACTTATACCAATTTGGGAGGCAAGAGCTTTGAAGGAACTGAAAGTGTAATGGAAATTCAAGCATGGCTGAGGACATTAGAGAGGATCTTCACTGATATGCAACTAGATGACCAAAGGAAGAGGCAAGTGGCCTCAAGGCAACTAAAAGGTGCAGCTTTGAGTTGGTGGGAGGTGATCATAGCTAGCCGGAATGAAAATGATATTAATTGGAATCAATTTAAGGAGATGTTAGAGGCAAGGTTTGTTCCAGCCTCAGCAAAAACCACTTTACTTGAGGAGTTCATCAAACTTAGACAGGGGACTATGAATGTCACAGAATACACCCAGAAGTTTGAGGGATTGTCAACCTATGGGGCAATGTTAGTGGCTGATGAAGCATCCAAAAATGATAGATACATCAAGGGATTGAACCCAGGGCTTAGCAAGGCTATATTACATTATGCTGACAGAACTTTTGATCAAGTGATAGATTTGGCTCTGAAGATTGAGCAGCATGACAAGGAAAGAGATAAGTTTAGGAGCTTCAAAAACAATAGCAACAAGAAGAACAAAGGGAAGTACCATCCTTATGATAAGAAGAAAGGAGAGGCAGATGGTAAGAAGGCAGTAGATGCAAAGCCCAATGAAGCCAAAAGAAAAATAGTTTTCAACCATTGTGGGAAAGAAGGCCATATTAAGCCAAGATGCCCAGAGCTTAAAGGGGGAGCTTTCAAATGCTTTCTATGTGGGAAGGAAGGACATATGAAAAGAAATTGCCCAGAATACAAGCAACAAGGGAAAGTGGCAAACCTGGAAGGTAGGGGCAAGGCCATAATTGAGGCTAATGCTGAAAACCATGGTCAAGTGGAAGGTACACTATTTATTTGTACCATACCTTTAGCTGTAATATATGATACCGGGGCAACCCACTCACTCATTTCCCATGAAATAGTTAAAAGGTTGAAAATGAACTGCAAATTGGCTGAAATACCTTTGTTAATACAAAGCCCTTTAGGAAGTTCTAGTGTATTAGATATGATTTGTGTGGATGTGAATTTGAACATAGGGGGAAACACATTTGTTTCCAATTTATATGTTCTAAATTTCCCAAATATAGGAGTTATATTAGGGGCAGATTGGCTAAGACAATTCAAAGCCATAATTGACCTAGATGCATCCACCATTTCACTACAAAATTCTAAAGGCCAAAGGGTTACAATTCTGTGTGAACCTATCAAAGAAAACAGGCTAAATCATTTAATTGAATTAGAAAATAATCCCAAGGAAATAGCTATTAATGAAATCCCCATAGTTAAAGAATACTTGGATGTATTTGGGGAAGTAAAAGGTGTCTCACACCATAGACCTATTGAATTCCAGATTAACCTTATGCCTGGGGCTAGCCCAATTATCAAAAAGCCTACAAGGATGGTGCCAAGTGAATTAAAGGAGCTAAAGAACCAGCTGGAAGAATTAGAAGCCAAGGGATTTATAAGGCCAAGTAATTCATGCTGGGGTGCTCCTGTAGTATTTGTTAAAAAGCATGATGGTACCTTAAGAATGTATATAGATTATAGAGAATTAAACAAAGTAACCATCAAAAACAAATACCCATTACCCAGGATAGATGATCTCTTTGATCAACTCAGTGGAGCTAAAGTGTTTTCTAGGCTAGACTTGGCATCTGGGTTTCATCAGATGAAGGTTGAGGATTCAAGTGTTAAATATACAGCATTTAACACAAGATATGGTTTGTATGAGTTTCTGGTTATGCCATTTGGGCTAACAAATGCCCCTTCTTACTTTGTAGACCTAATGAATAGGATATTCAGAGATTACTTAGACAAGTTTGTTCTGATTTTTATAGATGACATTCTAATCTATTCTAAAACAATAGAGGAACATGAGAACCACTTACATTTGGTCTTAACTAGATTAAGAGAAAAAGATTTGAAAGCAAAGTTCTCTAAGTGTGTGTTCTGGCAAGAGGAAGTACATTTTCTTGGACATGTTGTCTCTGCTAGAGGGATTTCTGTAAACCCCAATAAGATAGTAGCAATCCAAGCATGGAAGAAGCCTAACAATGTTAGTGAAGTTAGGTCATTCATGGGGATGGCAGGATACTATAGGAGGTTTATACAAGGATTTTCTAAAATAGCAATGCCACTCACTAACCTGACTAGGAAGAACCAAAAGTTTATATGGACTGATAAGTGTGAACAAGCTTTCACCCAGATCAAGGAGGCTTTGGTAAAATCACCAGTGTTGAGAGTACCAGAAGGCAATGAGGGATTAGTTGTATATACAGATGCATGTGGGTCAGGGCTAGGGGCTGTGTTGATGCAGCAAGATCAGGTCATAGCCTATGCATCTAGACAACTAAAACCCCATGAAACTAGATATGCAACTCATGATCTTGAGTTGGCAGCAGTAGTATATGCCTTGAAGCTCTGGAGGCATTACTTATTAGGTGCAAAGTTCATTTTATACACTGATCACAAGGCCTTAAAGTATCTCTTTTCACAGAAAGATTTGAATATGAGACAACACAGATGGGTTGAATTTCTTGCTGCTTATGACTTAGATATACTTTATACACCAGGCAAGGCTAATAAAGTGGCAGATGCATTGAGTAGGCAGCATGCAAAAGTGGCCATGTTGATGATGGAGGAGTTTAGAGACTTGACCATGCTCACTGATTTGGAAATAGATGAGAGCAGTGGGATAAGTATGGAGATAGTTGAGGAAGAAAGGAGTAAAGGAAGGTTAAGTTTAATTACTTTACAATCAAATTTGGTCTTGAAGGTGGCAAAGATGCAAGAAGAAGATCAAGACTTAGCAGAAAAGAGGTCTCTCCTATTAAAGAAGGAGGAAGTGAAGAATTATCACATTGATGGAAAAGGATACCTAAGGTACAAGGGTAGGATATGTGTCCCAAACATCATAGAATTGAAAGAAGAAATCCTTAATGAGTACCATAGGAGCAAATATTCCATACATCCAGGCAGCACCAAGATGTACCAAAACTTAAAAAGGTACTATTGGTGGAAGGGAATGAAGTCTAATGTAGCAAGACATGTTGCTAAGTGCATGGTTTGTCAACAAATAAAAGCTGAGACCCAAAGACCTTCAGGGTTGTTGCAGCCACTTAGCATACCACAGTGGAAGTGGGAAAACATATCTATGGATTTTATAGATGGTCTTCCTAGATCCAAGAAGGGAAATACAAGTATTTGGGTAATTGTAGATAGGCTGACTAAAGTAGCCCACTTCATACCAGTAAAAGCAGACAGAAATGCACCTAGGCTAGCCCAAACTTTTATGAGAGAAGTGGTAAAGTTGCATGGTGTTCCTAAAACTATAGTGAGTGATAGGGATACAATCTTCACTTCAAGATTCTGGAAGAGCTTCCAAGAAGCTATGGGGAGTGAATTGTGCCTAAGCACTGCTTATCACCCCCAATCAGATGGGCAAACAGAAGTGGTAAACAAGATTTTAGAGGATTTTCTTAGAGCATGTGTGTTAGACTTTGGAGGAAATTGGGAGGACCATCTCCATTTGGCTGAGTTCACATACAATAATAGCCACCAAAGCACAATTGGAATGGCACCCTTTGAAGCCCTATATGGAAAGCCATGTCTATCACCTGTGTGTTGGGCTGAGGCAGGAGAGAAAGCTATCCTAGGGCCAGAATATGTCAAGGACATCACAGAGAAAATAGGACTGGTGAGAAAGAGGATGGCAGCAGCTCAAGACAGGCAAAAGAAATATGCTGATGCAAAGAGGAAGTCAGTGGAATTCAAAGTAGGTGATTATGTCTTCATTAAGGTTTCACCAATGAAGAAAGTCTTGAGATTTGGCAAGCAAGGGAAACTCAGACCCAGATATGTTGGACCATACAAGATTTTGGAGAGAATAGGCTCACTAGCCTATAAGCTGGAGCTCCTAGAGGGGATGAGTGCAATACACAATGTGTTTCATGTGTCACAACTAAGGAGATGGGTACATGACAAGGAGGAAATCTTAGAAAAGCCTACTGAAGTTCAGATTAATCCAGATCTAATCTATGAGAAAGAGCCAGTGGGAATTGTGGCAAGGGAAGAAAAGAAATTAAGAAACAAGACATTGAAGCTTGTAAAGATTCAATGGAGTATAGATCCTAGTGATTGTACTTGGGAGCTAGAGGATAAAATCAGGATGGATTACCCTAGGCTCTTTGCAAATTTAAAAGGTAAATTCTTAGATTACTAAGAAAGTTTAATATGTATGATAGACAGTGACTAATTGATTTGCTCATGCATATGCTGAATAATTTTTCCCTAAGAAATTAGAAGTACTCAAAGATTATGTTGCAAATTGTGAGGACACAATTCCTAAAAGAAGGGGTGATTGTAATACCCCAAGATTTTGAGGAAAATTCTTTTAAATAAATGATTAAAATTCCGGGGGAAAAATCAGAATTATTATATAGGTGGGATTTTCAGTGGTGCAAGGTTGTGTGCATGTGTGCACGTGCACACTAGTTATGGCACTAAGAGAAAATCCAGAATTCCTGAATAATAAAACAAAGAAGGAAAACATTTAGATAAAATGTTTTAAATAAAGGAAATATAGGCCTAGACATGAATATTAAAAATTCCTGAGGATATGTATATATATATATATATCAATATATATATGCATATGTATGACTTGCCTGGAAATTAAGACAGAAGAGAACATTGATTTATAATGAATAAGTGAAATTTTAATTGAATAATAGAAGTATAGAAATGCATATAAGAATGCACATGTTTTCTGCAAATAAAAGAAGGTTAAAGTTAAACTAACAACCATAGTTGTATAAATGTATATATATACATATATTATTTGAGCAGAAAATTAATAAAGGAAAAATAAGAAAAAGAAGCACTAAAATAGTAAGAACCAAAGTGCAAGAAAGCAAATGTATAAAGGCAGAAAATAGAAAGTCACACTATTATCATGTTTGAGGTAAGTATAATAAAAATACTTAAAGAAATCACTTTCTGAAAAGGAAAGAAAATGGGCACAACTTAGCCTTGTTTTAAAATAGTGGCCGGGACATTAAGGGTTAGGAGGGAGAGAATATGCAATGCCAAATGCATGATTCTGGTTTGGGCTAAAATAGGGATTTTGCATCACCCAAAACCCTAGGTAGAACCCCTATATAAATCAAGAGCCTAACCAGAAAACTACTCTCTCACTGAATTCATTAACCTAAGGAAGAAGAGGAAGAAAAGGCTATAGATTTGAGGGGTTTTCTGGATTAAGCTTGTGTAAGCATTTAGGTGAGTATCCTCACTCATATACATGGCATTAAGACCTGAGATTAGGCAGCCAAGCTTTTATATGCTATATTTTGCATGTTTTGATTTACAAACCATGTTGACTACTGATGGTTTCATGAATGCTTGATGAGATATGATCTGCTATGATGGATGTATAACTTTGTTGTTCTATTTTCATCTCTGTATGTTATACCAAAACCTTAAAGAACATGTAAGAGAGTATTTGTAACTAGTCTGAATCATGGCTTAAGACAAAGAATGAAGAAAAAAAACTATGAGCTGCATATACAATGGTATAGTGCTGAGGCTTGAAATAATTGGTTAAGGGTGCAATGGAGTCTTTCTCTATAAGTGCTGAGCCCTAAACCAAACAGAAAATTTACAAGCCTAAAAATTATGTTTAAACAAGGTTAAAAATCCGGCTAAACATAGTTGCTTGCAAAATCAAAATAAACCCAATAGAGCCATGCATTTATTCTCAGATGCAAACATTCTGGTATATGTTTGAATAGGGTGTTTATATGCTAAATAATGTGAGATGGAATGACTGGGTGTTATACCTCTAGAAAGTAACCTTTAACTTGCTTGCAATATTATGTCTGCAAGGTAACTAGTATGTTTCATGTATATAAGTGGTCTGTACACCTAGCTATCATTGACAAAATGAACATGAATACACTTAGTAATATAACTAAGGATTTTGTGCCAAGAAGGCTGCTGGAATGCTTGTCCTATTTGAAGTAGACAAGTTGACACATGGCTTGTTTAAGTCCTGAGATCTTTGTGCCATGATGTTAATTAGTTCATGGCAATGTGTCCCTTTGATTCCTTATAGCAGATGAGGCCAGGAATTTATAAGAAGAAAAGGCAACCTTAAATGATGATACAGGAAACTTGGGTCTTTCCGGGATTAGGGTTGGTATGAGGAACCTTAGTAGTTCCAGATAAAAATTGTTTTAATGCATATGTTTGCTCTTGTGTATGTATATGGGAATACCTGATCAATTTATACATTAATCATTCATGATAATACCTGTCAAGTTATGCAAGGTACATTTATGCTGTATCCTTAGCTTAATATCATGGATATGTTAGAAATGCTCACACCAGATCATAGATCTGACCCTTATTGCTCATGGCACATGGGGGTGTCTCATTCATAATGGGGCAGCCACTAATGCTTTTGCAGGTTGTGATGGAGCTAAGTAAGCAAGATTAAAAAGATATGGAATAGAGAATGCTAAGATAATTAGAAATAAGAGCTAGAATGTGTTAATTCATGCATATATTTTCTGATTGTTATGGCTATCTAAATGTATTAAGTAGGAAGAACTTGTAAGAAATATGTGTTATGTTGTTTCTGGTTATTTCTGGTCTGGTATGTATTAAGGATATTGATGTTAAACTGATTTGAAAATCTATTTCCTAAAGTTGTTTTTGATTTAGAGGAAAAACCTGGATTTTATAAGCATAATCATTTTATGATGATTATAGTTCATCCTAAGTCCTTTCAAAAGATAGATATATAGGAAATTATATTGGGAAAATCCAGAAAGAATTATAACTGTTATATTTTCAAGTCATGATATTGATATATGTCCAAATGCAAGTAAAAGTGTATATACCCTGAATATGCATTTTTAAAAAGAGAATTATGGTTAGGAAGGATGATATAAATCTGATCACAAGGTGTCTGATTCATATATATATAAACATGCTTTTGAAAAGAAGGAGTATCAATGGTTTAGGTAGATTCTGGTTTGTAAAATGCAAATAAAAGAATGGTCAGATTAACCACATGGTTAGACCATAGGTCAGGCCAATTGTTCACTTCAAATCAATGAAGCAAGGAACCATTTGGACCCAGTTTTCTGGAAAATGAGCAAAGACATTGACATGTACATGTATATCTGTGTACATGTTGATATTTGGGCAAAAATATAAACATAAATTCCTAGAACAGTTGTAGGAATGGGTTTCAAAAATAATAAAGCAAGAAATATTGTTTTGTATGTTAGATTATAGGCAAAAATTAAGTATATATGTGTAGATATAGGTAGATATTAGATTTTAAACCATACAGGAGAAAAATAAAAAGAAAAACAAAAATTGGGTTTGAACCGACCAGCATAGCACTCGAACTCGTGACCTCTCATGTGTAAGTTAGGCGCGTTTCCATTACGCCTAGATGTTGCTTGTGTTCACTTATGATCCACTTTCTTTTAGCCTGAGTTTGATACTATACAGACTTTAACACAATCATCCATATTAAAAGCTTTCTTCCAATTGATTATTACTTGATCATTTCTTAATTAGAATAACAGACTAAAGTACATGTTTCCAGTGGATTCTATGGTCAAAAATCAGGATACAATAATTAATCTTTTATCAGGGAATTATCACATTTTAATAGATTTAAAAGGATTTCTACTTACATATTATCATGCTCTGATTCTAGTAGAATATAACATAGATATCTTCATATATGTATGTTAGGAATGATTTAGATTTAAAACAATATTTTTATATTGTGAAAGATCCTGGATAATATGAGAATAGGGAAGGATGACCCTAGGTAGTCTTAGCTAAGTATGAAAAGAAAATAATTTTTTTTTGGTTAAGAATTAGGGTCATTTCACCTATACTTAAAAGGAAAAACTACTAATAGATTAGAAAATTGTCAGTGTTCAAAAATGGACAAGCATGACTAATCAAACCCTAAATGAAAATAATAAAATATTATCAACTCCTAACAACAATCACATCATATATAAGTATACTTATTTTTCATGAAAATTATTTATTTATATACATTTCACTAGAAGGACAAACTTTGCAGTTCAATTAGTTTCTAGGACACACATCCATAGAAATTAATTTCAAGGCCAAAGTCAGCAGAATAATTACTTTTAAGGACAAAGTTAGCAGTCCAATTACTTTCAAGGACATAATTTCATAGGTTTTTAGGCCTTAGAAACTAATTATTTGCATTTTGTCCGTAAAAGTAATTATTTCAGTTGTGCGTCCTAGAAACTAATTGCACTAGATGAAGAGGCCCTTGTGGCTAATTTCCACTAAAATATATTCCTACGTAAAATTATTTCATTTACCAATTTAAAATGATACTATGTTGATTTTCCTAGTTTAAGTGTTTAGAAACCCCTATAGACACTGTGGTGCCCTAAATCTCGAGCAGAATTCATAAACCACTCGACCGATAAATCAATACAATATAAAATATTTTTATAGCACTAACAATACGCGCTCAATATATATACTCAGACTCATCCTAGGGTCACACTTACCCTATCTCAAATAAGTTTACCCCACCAAAGCTGAGGTGTTCGCTCAACCTAATCTCTGATACTACGTGTAACGATCTGCCTTTCTTACACCTATAGACGACACTTATACATACTCGGTATTCATGTGCCGATCATTTAAGTGTCTGAAAGACATGTCATTAAGGGTGAAATAAAGAACAGAATCCCACAATACGCGATGAGTAATATATAGTATGAACAATTCTTGACAAAGAGAAATCATCCTTATTATACACATCATCAGAGTACAATCACCTAACATCAGCCTTGACAGTTATAACAGCATGTCCTTCCAATTGCCGATTTATATAGACAAAAAACAAAACAAATGAAAATAATGGAAGAATATAGGGTATGTGAATATGTCTTGGAGAATCCAGCTCGTCACCTGAAAACTCCAAAGGATCCAACTAAACCTAGAAAATATGCTCGAGCTTACCCTAGCATTATAAGAAAAATAACGCTCGGATCAGTCTGGTAAAACCAACTGAGAAACTCAAATGATAAGGAATTAATTTATTATTACTTGTAAATTCTTTTAAAATCAAAGGTATCTCGTAAGACCACGTCGCACTTAAACACAGACAGGTTTTTACCATACAATAACCAAAACATTTTTATAGAAAATCCAGTAGTATTATGATAATGTCTAGAATACAAATACATATCAATCATGGCCAAAATTGTTACATTATTAGATTCTAGCATAATAGGTATACAATCAAGTCCAAAGGCACTTATTGGACAATGGATTCCAACTATGAAAGGGAAAGGGTCTACCCATCGAATCTGTACACCTTTAGATAAAATGTATGGGAGGTCGCAATGCACTACACCTTTGCGACCCAAGACCGGCCCTACCCCTTACTAGATAGCGCACAATATGATCACCCCTTGGTTGCGATCGAACAACCATAATGGGCCCTGAAGCATACATAGAGATATCAACACTACATCTTGGGATTATCATACCCTAATGGGAGCGACCCACATAGCCCTGCTGTACGTCCATGTTTTTTTCATTTTCCCGGTTGATGAGGCTTGAAGCTACGATTACTTATTTATATAGCAACCATCTTGGAATTGTAACACTGCCCTCCAAGTTGAAATGCAGTGCTAGCATTCATCCATACAAGTTCGTTATGGGTCCGAACAAAACCGATGGCACTACCTCTACTACATTTGTACCAACCCGGAAACTTTCAACCCTAAAAATTCAACATTAATACGTTCACTGTTGAAATGTGGAGAAATCAAATGCCGGAAATTCCAGATTGTTAGAGTATAGAAGAAAAGAGGTAGAAGAAGAAACAGAAAACAAAACACAGAATCTCACATCCGCAGCGGATCAAAATATAATATACAAATAGCTTTTGAAAAATTATCATATTGAATTTTTCAAAGTAAAAGTAGTTATCAAGTTTTCAAACAAGTTCAAAAGTTAAATTTTAAAGTCAATTGTGTTTTGATGATTAATTGATTTGGTTTTGAATAATTATTTATTAGGATCATTAATTAGTGTGATAAATTAAAGGATAATTAATTAATGTATGTAACTAAGGGATCATTTATTAATGTAAGTAATTAAAGGTTAATTAATTAATGTGAATGATTAAATGATTAAAGAATAATTAATTAATTTCAATAATTAATTAATGTTAATTAAGCAGGATTTATAAAATTAATTAATTTACTTTGTGTTAATTAAATTAATTAGAAATGGACTAATTAATCTTGCTTATGGATGATTAAATTGTATTGAATGTTTGGATTGATTAATATCTTTAGTCTGATAAATTATGGTGTTCTGTGATATGAAATGCTTTGGTTGAACTGTGATAATGTAAGTTATCAATTTGTAATGAATTGCTATGTGAAAGTGTTGTTTTGAAGTTTAATTGAATTATTTAACTTAAACAACTTGGCTTAAAAGATGGTATTGAATTCGAAGAGACTGGGGTCGGATATCAGTAATATTCGAAACCACTTCGATTAGTGATCTACTATAATTCTTTGTAGATTTGATTATGGGATCAAATAGGCTGGAATGGAATAAATTAAGTAACATGACTATTTAAACTAAGTAACGGTACTTAGATATTGTTTTGTGAGATAAGTGTTGGCTTTAACAAGTTAAGAACTCGTAATAAGGTACGAGTTACCCCAGGATTTCAAAGATGCTTTATAACCTTAATATTTCATATTAGATGGGTTTACTCACACTGGTTTCCAGCCCGACTCGGGTGTTACTTTATTTAATGCTCGGGTCAGACCGAGTATTACAGATTTTCAGGTTAGGACGTTCTGGAGTTTATGAGACGAGCTGGATGGTAGGAACGTATGGAGTATTTTCCGCTGTGTATTTGAGATTGTATTGATAGTAGTCAGGGACAAGTTGTTATAACTGTCCGGTTTAATTGTGACTGGTTGTACTCTGATATATTGTTGTAAATTGACATTAACAGCTTTCTTTCTATAAATGATGTTATTTGATATTATATTTTGATCCGCTGCGAATGTGAGATTTTGTGTTGTTGTTTTCTGTTTCTTTGTCTACCTCTTTTTCTTCTTTACCCTAACAATCTGGGATTTCCGGCGTTCGATTGCTCGACACTTCTACAGTGAACGTATTAGTGTCGAATTTTCGGGGTCGAAAATTTTGGGTCGTTACAACATCCATTTTGGAATCACCCTTAGGATTAGTAGCAAGTAGCCCTTGCACTTTAAAAGCACCATCTTCAATCATCTTCACGATTTCTTTATTTCAAAACACCTGAATTGGATCGAAGTGGTTTACGGATAATTTATACTTATCCGATCCCGGTCTTTTCGAAACAATATTCGATAGTTCCAATAGACTCAACCGTGGTTCTTTTGGAAATAATCAGACAATACATAGGATCAGGGATCACTCCCTAATAGTTTAAGTGGATGAATCTCCTTATCATTTGTCCTAGGAGAACAAAATGGGATTTATACACATAGTACAGCATCATCGAAGATGACTGTGCCATATAACTCACGTGTTTTTCCTAGATATTTCCGGAGTTATATTTTGGTCCATATTTGGTAGTCGATTATTTAACTATCAAATAAACAATCATTCAACATTGGTTTGATTCCATGTGGGATCCACTAAATCTTTATTAATTAATCTTCAATTAATTAAAATAACTTTATAAACATTCGATCAAAAGTTATTTTCAAAACACTATTCTCAAACCTCTTACATCTCTTTTATACTTGGAAAACATTTATACTTATCTTAGGGTATAATTATATTATCAAAATATTTGGAAAATTTGTCCTTTTAAATTCCTTTTCGAAAACATTACTTACTATAAACTGATCCACTTATCCCTTATAAAAATTTCCCTTTTAAAAGCTCCCTTCACATTTAAATACCTTTATAAATTACCAAAATCAATTTATAAACACTTTTATAAGTCTACAAGTGAATTTTCAAAACCTCTTTACGAACCTTTAAATCATTTATAGAGCATTTCTTATTTAAAACTCCTTTGAATCTTTTTTAAGAAAAATCCTTTACAAACTATTCTTTGCAACTCATCCTTTTAAATCACTTTAAATAAACCTTTTTACTTAGTAAAACCCATTTTTATAACAAGTTATTATTTATAAATACCTTTATAAAATAATAATATAACTTGAAAAATCATTTATATACCTTAAAACCTAAAATTGATTAAAGAATAAAAGTTAATTCAACACCATACTTTATAATTTCAAAAGGAGTTTAGCGATCCCAATTGTAGAAATTTAAGTTACCATTTTATTTCAATTTGAATTCCAATTCGCTTATCAGTTATTTACATAGTTCAACATGTATGTAAATACAACTAATATCCAAATCAAGGAGTAACATGTCAATATAAGCAAACTAGCATATACATGTCCAAATACCATAATAGTAAGATGGTGATTTGTCTTGCTAAATAGATGTCCAAACAATTCAATCAATTTATAGCAGAATGGGGATTTATTCTGCTAACATATGTCCAAACAATCAAACAATCTATATTATAACTTATTCACATTTATATGGTTTCTTAATGGTATCGACACTTGAATCCCTTGAATTCAAAATCATCTTTGAAAAAGAAGTTCCTTCAAAACAATTTGATTCTTGGAAAAACAAAGGACTTAAAATTACTTTAAAACTCTTTTTAAAATAACTAATTATAATTTAAATCTTATTAAAACATAATTAATCTTTATTAAAACTTAATTTAATTAAATAAATAAATTAAGAATTAATTAAACCTTTAAATAAATGATTAAAAAATAATTAATTAATAAATAAATAATTAAACACTAATTAATCCCTTATTAATTATTAAATAATCATTTAAACCTTAACTAATAATTTAATATTAATTAATATCAATTAAATAATCCTTAATTAAGTCTTAAATAATAAATTAAACCTTTAATAAACAATTTATATATTAAAACCTTAATTAATTAAAAATTAAACACATGGTTAATAATTAATTGAAAATTAACTCTATATTTAATTAGTAATTAACTAAAGGTTAATCATATATTTAACTTATAATTAATTGAAAATTAATCATACTTAATAATTGATTAATTAAAATTAGTCTTATCCTTAAAAAGATAATTAATTAGTGACTAATCTTCGCTTAATTAAAGTTAATAAACCTTATTAACAGCTTTGTCAAAAAAAATAAACCTTATTAACTCTTAATTAATTTATACTTATTAAAAACTAAATAATTAATTATTAATTATTAAATCCTTAATTAACTTTAAAAACATTATTATTAGGCTTGTAAAACATTTACAATACAATTTTAAGTATAAAACTTAAATTTGAAAAATAAGGATTTTTACAGCGAAACTGCATCCATAGCGACTATCGCTATGGATGCCATAACTTGAAAACTTATTTTGCATATACAATAACCTTAAATCCCTTATCCTTTACTTTAACTTACTTTACCAACTTAGGAATAAGTTTTGAAAACAAATGTAAATGTTAGAACTTTTTATTAGAAAACAAATTAAGTAAACCACTTAACTCAAGGGATCTCTATGTCACCTTAACAAGTTCAAGTGCTAATCTATCATAGCATTCACAAGTTGATAAATCCATAAACATCTCACAACTCCAACATAAGCAAAAGATCTAATTTTATAACCATAACAATACTTATTAGGCTTTGCTAACAAGTCTAAGCTAAAAATCAACCATACCACATATTTAATCACATACAAGCAACATGCGTATATCCAACGACATGATGATCCAACCAAACAGCCAAAATATTGCATAACAAACATAGAAAATTATAAAGGTAAAATCTTTCCAAAATATAAGATGGTTTATTCACCAAATCATTTTAGAAACTTGAAATAAATTTTAAACCCAAATGCTTGGAAACCACCAAAAATCAACTCGCAAAGGGTCATCTTCTCCTTGGTTTTTGGACATGTTTCTCTTGGATTTTGGTAAATTGGTCAAAAGGAAAGTTTTAGGAAATTCTTTCCTCTATAATTTGAAAAAAATAAACACTAAATTTTGATTAATTTTGAAGAAGATATGGTTGAAATAAGAAGGACCATTTTCGGACTTGGATCTCTGAGTCCAAAAACACTTTGCAAATAAAAAAGATTTTGACATAGCTGGACCTAGAATTTGAAAAGGTAATCCATATATAAGTTGTAACCACTGGAATTTCATACTATTTGGAGAAAAATAAAATCTCCATTTGATCAAAAAATGAGGAAGGTATGAAAGAAGGACGAGAAGGAAAAATCGAAGAAATGAAAGGGGTATTTATAAGCAAGAAACAAATCAAATTACCTAAAGACCCTTCATCCTTTACCCTCCACCTCCTTTTTTCACCTCATAATGCTCCTATTCCCCGATGTAATTCAGCCCATAAGCTCATCCCCCTTCCCTTTGCTTAGCCAACATGAAGTTAATGCATGTGTACTTATGTCTAAACATGTTTTCTAAGGCATCTTCATGGAATGTTCTCTTAACTTTATTTTGTGAACTTAACTATATGCACAAACATATATACATGCATACCTTATGTAATTGTAAACGTGAGTATGTACATTATATGCTAGGGTTTATAACACTTTCAATAATTTTTAGTCGATGAAAAGTCGAAAATTCCGGAAAACGTATTCCGGTCACATTTTCGATTTTTCATCGAACTAATTATATTTGTAAAAAAAATTAAAAACTATTTTACCATCATTACCTATTATTAAAAAGAGTTTTATTTTAATTATAAAATCTATTATTTTAATATTTAAAATTTATTAAATATTTCCAAATCAAAGAGGTGAAATTTCGGATCATTACATTGGTATTCTTGAGAGGAGGCTCAAAAGAAGCATGCATATCACCCGATTCCTTAAGTTTTCTTCTCATTGCCAATGGAAAAATATCTCCTTCTATAGAATATAAGTACGATGAGACAAATTTAAAAGTGGGAGGAAGAGGAGGCTTCCTAATAGCTTTTGGAGAAATAGGAAAGTTTGATGGGTCATTATCTAGAGACAATGAAGCTAAGTAAACCAAGCACACATCTAAAACATAAAAAAGCAAAATTTAAAAGAAAAGCTATTAGTTCTTAAACATAAGAGCAAAAAGAATGATACATGGAGAGTATCTAGGACGATCAGTAAGTGGTGAGAAGTTAGCCACTCTAGCCAACTCTTGGATGGGTGAATTTGTAGAGCAAACATCCAGCTTTGTGGCAACAAGAGTTTGGGAGCCATATTTATGCCTCTTTACGTACGGTGGTCCACCCAAAATCTAGTGAGGTGGTCGAATCAGAGAATACTATCTCATTTTTTCTTTAATACAAAGCCCCAACCGACTTCTCGAATATTTGGTGGCATCACCAAGCAAATTGATCTTGGACAAAACGTAAGGATTGATGTTTTTTGAGGCAGAATCTGACAAGAATAACAAAAGACAAAATAAGAAAGGTTAGTGCAAGACCATGATAAAGTAGTGGGAAGGTTGTACATTAGGAAACATACCGGGAATAGAAAATCACACATAAATATATAGAGTAAAGCACCTTATGTAGAAAAATTGATGACTCCAATACCTTGTCTTATTAATTGAATTAGAGATCAGCCCTTGGTTGGTCGATAAAAATAAAACACTATATCCTTGGTTGATATTTAGCTTTCTGAAGAGTCTCAAGTCTAGAAATTCCAAAATGTCTCAACAAGGAGTCATTGTCCTCTTGCCTTGAAAAGTATGACTGGTAGTTAGTATAAAACTTTTCCTTAGATGGTTTTTGGGCTTGGAGGAAGTAGGTTATTCTTTGGAGGGTCATGTCTTGTTTCCGATTATAATGACTACATCGTTTAATAAGCATGCATACACACACACAATGATATATACACATACATACACAAATATATAATAATAATAAATCACTTAACTTAAATAGAGATTATGTAACGACCCGCCTTTTTGGACAGTTTAAATCGACAAATCAGACACACATGCCGATTCTAAACCATACAAAAGGGAGGATGGTTAATGGGTTAAATAAGAAAAGAAAAGAAAGAACAGAAACAAACTCAGAATCTCGCAGCGGAAGGAACAAGATATAATAATAAAATAACAGTTCATGAAGCTGTTAAATAAATAAATTTGATTATTATTATACATCATAAATCAGAGTTACATACATATCAGAGATAATACAATAATGCAGCGGAAAAATAATATGGTAGTATAATACAAATGATGTAATACCAAACTCCGTCTTCGTCCTCCAGAATAGATCTTCAACCTTATCTGAAATGCTCAGGCTGACCCGAGCGTAATGAAAAGACAAAACACTCGAGTCAGGACTAAATATCTCATGTAAGTCAAATCGAATAAGAAAATATGAGTGTGACGGCGTCAGAGATGTTTACGGGTTTTGACATCTCCTATCCAGTGTCAACGTGAGTGCAATAACTTAAGAGATGTTACGGGATTTTTCCATCTCTCAAGGATCCGTTAAACTATCTACTATGTAGTACAATACGCTATTATAATATGTCTACATTAAAGTAAAAGTATTAAAATAGCGTTAAGCCATGGCCCATTCCACCCTTAACACATTTTTATTCCCAAAAGCATATACAAGACCGTAGTTTCCCCAAAACCGGAAGTCACCAGAGGGCAATCCATATACTAAAGGTACAAACCAAAATCGTAGTGGTCGCGAATAGGATAATCAGTATGACAAGGTACATGAGGCGATACCAACTAGGATACTAGTAGTTGCGTGATCCGGACTGATGTTGGGCATAGCAGCTACTACCCCAACACCGCGAAACAACACTCCCATAATCGCGGGGTGCACCCAAATCGAATCACATAAGTAATAGATAAGGTATCGAAGAAGTGTGTCCGCTAGAGATGGCGAACCTCAATGGCCCGGCGCGGCTCCTGTTTTAGTCATGTCAGGGGTCATCCAAAATCGTTCTCTTTCTTCAGTCAACACGTTCACCAAAACCATCCACTTCATTCTGGAGCAACACTTCGCGTATATTAGTTATTAAAGTGGTTTCGGTATTGACAGAGAGTATGCCCATATCCGATCCCGGTCTCTTTAATAACTACGTATTTATTACACCGCTTGGTTTTATTACGTTTCGAAAACAATTTCATGTTTCATATCAAAATATCGCATTTGTTTTGGAAAACAAATCTATTTCAAAAAAAACAACACAGTATTTCAAAGCCACAATTTACTTTGATAAGTTAGTTCGTTTCAATATATCGCTTATTTCAAAACCTGATTTGAATTCCCATTTTGATTTAATTCCTTAAATCCAATTCGCATTTAAATCAAGGATTTAAATATAACCTTTATTCCATTTAACTGGTTTGGTGTTTTTAGAAAATAGTTTAAAATAGTTTTAGAAAGTTAAATAGTTAAATAATTTTAATAGAAAATAATTTAAGAAAACATATGGTTTATAAAATAAATAATTGTATTAGTTTAATAGAAAATAGTTTTACAAATAAAATGGTTTATAAAATAAATAGTTTGAGAAAACAAATTAGTTTGAAAAATGGAAAATGATTTGAAATAGTTTTTTTTTCTAAAATAATTTGTTTAAAAATCTTCCCAAGTCAAACCAATTAAATTTCAAAATATTTCGATTCCTTTCAAATTCATTTCAATTCCCGTTCCGTCAAATCAAAGTTCAAATTTATATTTTCAGATAAATTCTCATTTATTTCAAATAAATTTCAATCAAATTTCCACGATCCAACTTGATTCGAATAGTTCAATTAAATTAGTTAACAACACTTAAACTTCCATTTAAACCTTTTATATATATACAAAATTTCGAATTCAAATTCCAGTTATCGATCATTTAAATTTATACCATCGAATAAAGTATGATCATTCCAAATTCGCAATTCCTTTATTAAATTCAAATCATACTTAACTTAGATTTAACTTTCAGTTTTATTTCAACGGTTTCTAATTCAAGTTTTAGTTTCAAAAATTCAAATCCATTTATCTCTTTTTAAACAAATTCAATTAAACCAAATTTCAATGTTTGAAAACAGTAAATTTATCCAATCGGTGTCTGTATAAATTTCTCTATCCTATGGCCAAGTGGAATTTTTATTATTACAATTTTAATTCTTTAAACGATTAATCCCGGTTAATTTGATGCCCGCAACATCTAGGGTAATGATTGGGATTAATCGATACAAATCAACGACCAAACTAACAATGTATATGAAATCAATATAAATAACAGGAAAACAGTTACATAATCAATATACAACAAATAAAATCATATATCACAACCATAAATCCAAGCAGTCATAATATCACAAAATTGACTATTCAATGGTGTCGGGGTTTTTTTTAACTGGCAAATAATTTAAATTCTAGACTAACTATCAAATTTAAATTAACTGGCAATTAAAGTCATATAAATCATCCAATACGATATAAACAGGCAATTTCATCCATCAACATCAAACAACACAAACATATTATCACAGGAATTTCTATTTAACTAACATAAAATTTTAGTCAAATGTGAGCGTAAAACACTCACCTTTGATTCAAAGCCCGTTAATAAGGCCCAAAATTTCACAGTCTCAGAATTCGTCCAAACCAGCGTCATCAAGTCCGGAATTTCAATACGATCCTAACAAAAGAAACCGTGCATAAATAGGATATCGTATGTGAAAGATATAGCGATAATTGTGATTGAATTTTAATTTTAAAAATAAAATAAAAAAGAGAACACAATTCCCTCACCCAACACAACTCGCCACGTCACCAAACATATTTCTTCCCAGATAGCACGCACGCGCCTTCCGCCTCCGACTGAACACTGCACCTTTGAACCCTAGCACGCGAACAAAACGCCGCCGCCAATCATTGGCCATAGCGCTCGGCCAAGAGGCGCTCCACCATACTCGCGACGACCCCCCCCCCCCCCCCCCGAACACCCACCGTTCCCCCAGAATTTGGAACAGCCGCCGAAAATTACAATCCCTAGGTGAATTTTCTCGTCGATCTGACCGTTGATTCGACGAACGAACAGCACTGATGCACTCCCCATCGTCCACTCTACAAAACCCAGAAATGGTTCGTCGATCCGACAACGTTCATCAACGCGCGATGAACAGCCGAGAATTGATTTAGAAATTCTGGACAAACGATGCACTCTTTTTGAAAACGGACAATTGCAGTAGCTTCGTAACAACGAGAATTAAATTTACATATTTTTTTCGGAATTTTTGGAGGAGATTGAATTTCATTGATATTTGGATATCGATTGTTTCTGCCGTTTGAGGAGGAAGGAGAAAGAAGAACGTACGTACAAAACTGAGAAACAGAAGAGAGACGGCTAGGGTTAGGGTTAGGGATTGAAATGGGCTGGGCTTAATGAGAAATAAAATAACAATATAAGTTGTACGTTTAAATTGGCTCGTATGGTCCGTACCAACCCAAAATCAAATTTTACAGTTCAAAATTAAACTATGACAACTATATATCAAACTGGACGTTTTAAATATTTCTGAATCCAATGAAAAAGGTTTCGTGGCCTAATTCCATCGTATTCAAAAGTTATGTCAAATTCAACTTATTTCAATTCAAATTCAACTTAATTTATTTCGACGCGTTTCAAGTCCGTACGATCAAACGTCAAGTCCGATCGATACGAAACTTGAAAACTTACAATAATTTACCGCTACGGATCCGATGAAACTAGTTTCGTCGAAATCCGAGATCGTTTGCAAAATGACTATTTTAACATGTAAATTAAATAATAACATTTCAGTTTTCCAATTTATTCATTTTCAATTAAATTCCAAACTTCAAAATCTTCGTTCTAACTCAAATATAATTTATAAAAATTATGAAATCGGTTTCATTCATATTATATTGCATATTCAAAAATTCAGAAATTTCAATTATTCAAATAACAATATACTGGAATTTTAATCCAAATTGAATCTTTGAAACATCTAAATAATCACTTATTCGTATAAAGTTATAAACAACTTTTAATTCCACTGTACATTCATTCTATATTCAGACTAAATCATTTATCAAATTTAAAATCAAATTAGTATACAGTTTACGTCAAAATCCGATAATTTAAATAAAACTAAATTTACACTTAGAAATATACATTTTAAGGCAAATTAAATAAACAAACTATATTTTCATTTCCAAATTCCATATCGAATATTTAATAACCTTATTTTCATTCAATTTGGTTTAAATCCAATTTCCGCTTTCAATATTATTAACATCGATTATTCAATTACATTTATCAAACTAATTTTAATGTTAATCATTTAGGAAAACAATCGTCTTCAAGTTCTAAATTCTTATAACACAACCAACTTTACTTTAAGACTTAACCCTTCCGAAGTTTAAATAAATAAATTCATTTAGTTATAAACTAAGTCGGAATCCACTTAACTATTTAACTCAGCTTCAATGTCAATAAACCCTAATTCAATATTAAACCTTTTTTAAGAGAATCCAATTATTCACAATTTAACCATTGTAATATATCAAATTTAACTTTATAAACTAAATTTACAAAGTTTCAATTTTTAAATAAATTAACTTACTTAATTATAAACCTAGTTGGAAATCAATCAACTATTTGTCTAAGTTCCTATATTAAACTCAACTAGTCTATTCCCTAAATGAGTTACAATAAAAGTTGAACTCCAAATTACTTCCTAGTCAATAACTACAATTTAATTTCAATTAGATAAACCAACAACTTATTCAAGTCCGATTATTTTAATATAAATAATTTAAGTGTCGTTTTCATATTCGAAACTATTGTTTAATTTCATTCACATTGTTTTATTTCAAGTTTTATTAGGTTCATATTCAGTTCATATCTAATTTCATTATTAAAATTTTTTTTTTCTTATTCAAATCTATTCAACTTACAATTAAATTTGCACATTTTAATTTGGTCAAAAGTGCGGGTCGTTACATTCTCCCCCACTCAAAACTTTTCGTCTGCGAAAAGGAACGAGGTAGTAATTATTATCATATTATATACTTATAAACCCTATTAACATTTAGAAAATAGATTATAGGTTTTAAAGTTTCAAAATTTTCTAACACTCAGAGTTTACGGAAAATTTCGGCAGCATCTCCTTTGCGCGGTTCGATCGGGAAAATATTTCCCATACAAATATAACAATATGATCGATATACATCTCATTCAAATAATGAGGCATCCCAAATATGGGGAACACAATATATATATAACCCAAATACAATAAATAATCCGAATACGTACCTTTATTAGCGTTTACTAGCAAATTTTTACTTACATTTTGCGTTTAGCGTAGAAACGGGTTTCGGAAGTCAAGCGCAATCCTTTTCTACCTACTAAAATACTCAACAACCAAGTTAGAACCGTGCAAATAAATATATATCAATATACTTAGCATATACAAATGTATATAACATCTTTAACTTCAAAACTGAAATATCAAAATTCTGGACAGCGAGTAGAACATAGTTTTTAGCTAGCTGAACGACAAAATTTTGCAAGGTAATCAAAATGAAAGTTGTGGAATTTGTTTCAGGGTTTCCGGAATGTCCAAAATCGTCTAATTCGGACTATCCGTCCAAAAGTTACGGTCATTTTACTACGAGAATACGTTTCAGGTTCGTGCAGGTCAGCGACCTTCACGCACACTTTCGACCTTCTAAACTTCAGCAAAATGCAAGGCTTCTAAAACAAAAGTTGGAGCATAGGTTCTGAGGTTTCCAGAAAGTACAAGATCATGAAAATCTGATAAACCAGTAAAAAGTTATGTCATAAATACTAAGGTCAAATGCTATTGGTTTTGCTTATTCTTACACAGGACAGCGATAGACATTTACATTTTTAACCTAGTAAACGAATGAATTTTCTGAAATACTCTAAACAAAAGTCGTGCTACAGATTCTAAGCTTTCCGAAAAGTCCAAGATCATCAAATTCCGATTATTCATTTAAAAGTTATGGTACCTTTAGTTTCAGCATATACCGGACAATTTTAGATTTCCACATTTGTTTGTTATTACAAATACACACTATCCAATTTAAAGTTTCCGGAAAATCACGCATTAACACAAAGTTGCTATTTTCTTTTATATTTTTGTGAAATAAGTTTACATTAAATTTGTTTTCCGGTTTATTCACTTTATTACATCCACATTTTAACTCAAGCCAATTTTGCTTCGAATTAAATTGAATTCAATTATATTCAACATCACCCTACTTCAAATTGAATTTAATTACTTAAATTTTTTTATTCCATTTATTCAATTTCATTACATTATGAATCATATTTAATTACCGAACATCCATCTACAACCAAAGCACAACAACATTAACGTCCATACAAAATTTACCACCAAATCAATCAATTTCTTTTATTTGTCTCAATCGGTTTATTCATTTCCAAACAAATCAAGTTTACTCAATTCATTTACTTTGTTTGAGTTATATCAAATTCCATAATTCACTTTACTTGCTTACCTCATTGATTTAATTCGATAATTTTACTTGTTCAAATCAAATTTCATACCATCTACCTAGTATATTTTATTCATTTCTTTTTCAATTTGAATTTCTTTTATATTTGCAACTACCAATTTGATCTTCACATTTTATTTACACTATCATACTTGTATATTATTTACTTACTTATCAAAATACGCATTTTAAACTTTTAAATGTTAGGTAGGTTATGGTTATGCAAATTTAGTGCAGTTGATAATATACAACTTATTTTCATTAAATTTTAGTGTTTGAGCCTATTTAATAAATCTTCAATTTATTATTTATCACATTAAGGTTTACTATTACAATTTAAATTTTCATTTTAACCTTTAAATTCTATTTCATATTTTAGAAAAATTTCAATTTCTAGTTTATTCAAAGAGTACAGAAAACATTTAGTGGTCTCCCCCACTCGGACTCTTGAAAAATAAACGTCGATAATGCATGCACACATTACCGAAACTTATTTTCCAAACGTTAAGTGGGGCATACATCACTTATTTCATTTCAAAGTCATTTAAAATCTTTCCTATTCGAGTTTCTTTCATATAATATGTATATTATTTTCAAACCATTTGCAACAAATTTCAAACATTGGAATTTATATTCTCAAATCCAAAATCATATTCATTTAATTCCATTTTCAATTATATTTCCCAAATTCATTTTTTTTTTTTATCAATAATTTAGAAATATTGACAAGTCAACCAATTGACGACGATAATCTAATATTATCATCTCCTACCAACCAATACAATCAAAATTTATATATTCATAATAATTTTTATGTAAAATATAATTCAAAACGATATTATGTCAGTTTGTCCTATTCGAGTGTTTAGAAATCCCTATCGATGCCATGGCGTCCCATGTACCGACCAGAATTTATAAATACTCAACGGAACAAATCAACACAATATAAAACCATTTATAGCAAATAACAAGTACGCTCTCTCATATACAATCAAACTCATTCATAGGTTTCAACCCTATTTCAACGAGTTATTCCCCACTAGAGCTCAGGTAATCTAAACCAAAGCTCTGATACCAACTGTAACGACCCGCCTTTTTGGACAGTTTAAATCGACAAATCAGACACACATGCCGATTCTAAACCATACAAAAGGGAGGATGGTTAATGGGTTAAATAAGAAAAGAAAAGAAAGAACAGAAACAAACTCAGAATCTCGCAGCGGAAGGAACAAGATATAATAATAAAATAACAGTTCATGAAGCTGTTAAATAAATAAATTTGATTATTATTATACATCATAAATCAGAGTTACATACATATCAGAGATAATACAATAATGCAGCGGAAAAATAATATGGTAGTATAATACAAATGATGTAATACCAAACTCCGTCTTCGTCCTCCAGAATAGATCTTCAACCTTATCTGAAATGCTCAGGCTGACCCGAGCGTAATGAAAAGACAAAACACTCGAGTCAGGACTAAAATATCTCATGTAAGTCAAATCGAATAAGAAAATATGAGTGTGACGGCGTCAGAGATGTTTACGGGTTTTGACATCTCCTATCCAGTGTCAACGTGAGTGCAATAACTTAAGAGATGTTACGGGATTTTTCCATCTCTCAAGGATCCGTTAAACTATCTACTATGTAGTACAATACGCTATTATAATATGTCTACATTAAAGTAAAAGTATTAAAATAGCGTTAAGCCATGGCCCATTCCACCCTTAACACATTTTTATTCCCAAAAGCATATACAAGACCGTAGTTTCCCCAAAACCGGAAGTCACCAGAGGGCAATCCATATACTAAAGGTACAAACCAAAATCGTAGTGGTCGCGAATAGGATAATCAGTATGACAAGGTACATGAGGCGATACCAACTAGGATACTAGTAGTTGCGTGATCCGGACTGATGTTGGGCATAGCAGCTACTACCCCAACACCGCGAAACAACACTCCCATAATCGCGGGGTGCACCCAAATCGAATCACATAAGTAATAGATAAGGTATCGAAGAAGTGTGTCCGCTAGAGATGGCGAACCTCAATGGCCCGGCGCGGCTCCTGTTTTAGTCATGTCAGGGGTCATCCAAAATCGTTCTCTTTCTTCAGTCAACACGTTCACCAAAACCATCCACTTCATTCTGGAGCAACACTTCGCGTATATTAGTTATTAAAGTGGTTTCGGTATCGACAGAGAGTATGCCCATATCTGATCCCTGTCTCTTTAATAACTATGTATTTATTACACCGCTTGGTTTTATTACGTTTCGAAAACAATTTCATGTTTCATATCAAAATATCGCATTTGTTTTGGAAAACAAATCTATTTCAAAAAAAACAACACAGTATTTCAAAGCCACAATTTACTTTGATAAGTTAGTTCGTTTCAATATATCGCTTATTTCAAAACCTGATTTGAATTCCCATTTTGATTTAATTCCTTAAATCCAATTCGCATTTAAATCAAGGATTTAAATATAACCTTTATTCCATTTAACTGGTTTGGTGTTTTTAGAAAATAGTTTAAAATAGTTTTAGAAAGTTAAATAGTTAAATAATTTTAATAGAAAATAATTTAAGAAAACATATGGTTTATAAAATAAATAATTGTATTAGTTTAATAGAAAATAGTTTTACAAATAAAATGGTTTATAAAATAAATAGTTTGAGAAAACAAATTAGTTTGAAAAATGGAAAATGATTTGAAATAGTTTTTTTTTCTAAAATAATTTGTTTAAAAATCTTCCCAAGTCAAACCAATTAAATTTCAAAATATTTCGATTCCTTTCAAATTCATTTCAATTCCCGTTCCGTCAAATCAAAGTTCAAATTTATATTTTCAGATAAATTCTCATTTATTTCAAATAAATTTCAATCAAATTTCCACGATCCAACTTGATTCGAATAGTTCAATTAAATTAGTTAACAACACTTAAACTTCCATTTAAACCTTTTATATATATACAAAATTTCGAATTCAAATTCCAGTTATCGATCATTTAAATTTATACCATCGAATAAAGTATGATCATTCCAAATTCGCAATTCCTTTATTAAATTCAAATCATACTTAACTTAGATTTAACTTTCAGTTTTATTTCAACGGTTTCTAATTCAAGTTTTAGTTTCAAAAATTCAAACCCATTTATCTCTTTTTAAACAAATTCAATTAAACCAAATTTCAATGTTTGAAAACAGTAAATTTATCCAATCGGTGTCTGTATAAATTTCTCTATCCTATGGCCAAGTGGAATTTTTATTATTACAATTTTAATTCTTTAAACGATTAATCCCGGTTAATTTGATGCCCGCAACATCTAGGGTAATGATTGGGATTAATCGATACAAATCAACGACCAAACTAACAATGTATATGAAATCAATATAAATAACAGGAAAACAGTTACATAATCAATATACAACAAATAAAATCATATATCACAACCATAAATCCAAGCAGTCATAATATCACAAAATTGACTATTCAATGGTGTCGGGGTTTTTTTTAACTGGCAAATAATTTAAATTCTAGACTAACTATCAAATTTAAATTAACTGGCAATTAAAGTCATATAAATCATCCAATACGATATAAACAGGCAATTTCATCCATCAACATCAAACAACACAAACATATTATCACAGGAATTTCTATTTAACTAACATAAAATTTTAGTCAAATGTGAGCGTAAAACACTCACCTTTGATTCAAAGCCCGTTAATAAGGCCCAAAATTTCACAGTCTCAGAATTCGTCCAAACCAGCGTCATCAAGTCCGGAATTTCAATACGATCCTAACAAAAGAAACCGCGCATAAATCGGATATCGTATGTGAAAGATATAGCGATAATTGTGATTGAATTTTAATTTTAAAAAATAAATAAAAAAGAGAACACAATTCCCTCACCCAACACAACTCGCCACGTCACCAAACATATTTCTTCCCAGGTAGCACGCACGCGCCTTCCGCCTCCGACTGAACACTGCACCTTTGAACCCTAGCACGCGAACAAAACGCCGCCGCCAATCATTGGCCATAGCGCTCGGCCAAGAGGCGCTCCACCATACTCGCGACGACCCCCCCCCGAACACCCACCGTTCCCCCAGAATTTGGAACAGCCGCCGAAAATTACAATCCCTAGGTGAATTTTCTCGTCGATCTGACCGTTGATTCGACGAACGAACAGCACTGATGCACTCCCCATCGTCCACTCTACAAAACCCAGAAATGGTTCGTCGATCCGACAACGTTCATCAACGCGCGATGAACAGCCGAGAATTGATTTAGAAATTCTGGACAAACGATGCACTCTTTTTGAAAACGGACAATTGCAGTAGCTTCGTAACAACGAGAATTAAATTTACATATTTTTTTCGGAATTTTTGGAGGAGATTGAATTTCATTGATATTTGGATATCGATTGTTTCTGCCGTTTGAGGAGGAAGGAGAAAGAAGAACGTACGTACAAAACTGAGAAACAGAAGAGAGACGGCTAGGGTTAGGGTTAGGGATTGAAATGGGCTGGGCTTAATGAGAAATAAAATAACAATATAAGTTGTACGTTTAAATTGGCTCGTATGGTCCGTACCAACCCAAAATCAAATTTTACAGTTCAAAATTAAACTATGACAACTATATATCAAACTGGACGTTTTAAATATTTCTGAATCCAATGAAAAAGGTTTTGTGGCCTAATTCCATCGTATTCAAAAGTTATGTCAAATTCAACTTATTTCAATTCAAATTCAACTTAATTTATTTCGACGCGTTTCAAGTCCGTACGATCAAACGTCAAGTCCGATCGATACGAAACTTGAAAACTTACAATAATTTACCGCTACGGATCCGATGAAACTAGTTTCGTCGAAATCCGAGATCGTTTGCAAAATGACTATTTTAACATGTAAATTAAATAATAACATTTCAGTTTTCCAATTTATTCATTTTCAATTAAATTCCAAACTTCAAAATCTTCGTTCTAACTCAAATATAATTTATAAAAATTATGAAATCGGTTTCATTCATATTATATTGCATATTCAAAAATTCAGAAATTTCAATTATTCAAATAACAATATACTGGAATTTTAATCCAAATTGAATCTTTGAAACATCTAAATAATCACTTATTCGTATAAAGTTATAAACAACTTTTAATTCCACTGTACATTCATTCTATATTCAGACTAAATCATTTATCAAATTTAAAATCAAATTAGTATACAGTTTACGTCAAAATCCGATAATTTAAATAAAACTAAATTTACACTTAGAAATATACATTTTAAGGCAAATTAAATAAACAAACTATATTTTCATTTCCAAATTCCATATCGAATATTTAATAACCTTATTTTCATTCAATTTGGTTTAAATCCAATTTCCGCTTTCAATATTATTAACATCGATTATTCAATTACATTTATCAAACTAATTTTAATGTTAATCATTTAGGAAAACAATCGTCTTCAAGTTCTAAATTCTTATAACACAACCAACTTTACTTTAAGACTTAACCCTTCCGAAGTTTAAATAAATAAATTCATTTAGTTATAAACTAAGTCGGAATCCACTTAACTATTTAACTCAGCTTCAATGTCAATAAACCCTAATTCAATATTAAACCTTTTTTAAGAGAATCCAATTATTCACAATTTAACCATTGTAATATATCAAATTTAACTTTATAAACTAAATTTACAAAGTTTCAATTTTTAAATAAATTAACTTACTTAATTATAAACCTAGTTGGAAATCAATCAACTATTTGTCTAAGTTCCTATATTAAACTCAACTAGTCTATTCCCTAAATGAGTTACAATAAAAGTTGAACTCCAAATTACTTCCTAGTCAATAACTACAATTTAATTTCAATTAGATAAACCAACAACTTATTCAAGTCCGATTATTTTAATATAAATAATTTAAGTGTCGCTTTCATATTCGAAACTATTGTTTAATTTCATTCACATTGTTTTATTTCAAGTTTTATTAGGTTCATATTCAGTTCATATCTAATTTCATTATTAAAATTTTTTTTTTCTTATTCAAATCTATTCAACTTACAATTAAATTTGCACATTTTAATTTGGTCAAAAGTGCGGGTCGTTACAGATTACTCTTGGAATAGTTAAACAAGTAAACCTATCATGTTGTTAAATTAACAAGTACGTAGGTGATAAAACAATATAATAATAAGGAGATGGAGTTATCTCATATTAAGCAAGCATAAGAAGAATCATCATAAGAGAAATCATTACATAAAGATAATAATGTAAGCTATCACATATTAGTTGAAGAAGTAAGTAAATTAAACCGTCGTAAGTAGAGCCATTGCTAATTGAAAAAGGTAAGTAAAGTGAACTATCATAAGTTGGTCCATCGCTACTTGAAAATGGCAAGTATAGTGAATTGACGTAAGTTGAGCCATCGCTAGTTGAAAAAGGTAAGTAAAGTGAACTGTCATATGTTGAGCCATAGCTGGTTGAAAAAGGAAAATAAATTAAACTGTCGCAAGTTATGCTATTATGGGGTGAGTTAAGGAAAATAAGATGACCTATCATGTACTTAGCAGAATAAGCTATCACATGTTGAACCAAGTAAATAAAATGAACTATTGCATGTTAATAACAAAGTAAATAAGCTCTCGAAGGATGAGCTATCGTGGGTTGAGAATGGTAAATCTGATGAGATATCATACCTTGGGCTATCATAAAAAAATAATGATCTATTGAATGTTGGGTTATCACAATTTGAGTACAAAAAGTAAAAAGGCTATCATATAGTGAGCTATTACATGTTGATTGAGTCAAGGCTATTACAAGTTAAAATAGCAAACATGTCACCAATAACAAGATTTCAAAATTAATACTGGGCTAATAAAACCCAAAACCCACAAATAATAATAATTGCCTAAGTAAGTTAAAATTGGATCAAAACAAAAATTCAAGAAGAAATCTAAAGTAAGCTGTAAAAAAACCACAGAATCAATGAGTTCATAAAACCTAAAATTGGAGAGATTAAGCTAAATCGAATAACAATAAAAAATCAATAGTGTAATGACCATATTAACGATAAATGAATAATTACCAATTGATGATCTTGAAAAATTAAAGCTTGTTTAAAAATCAATAGCAGATTGATTTTTAGAAGATGGAAATGGAGAAGAAGAGAATAGAGAAAACTATTATAAGAGGAGAAGGAAAGTGAATTAGCCATACGATCATAAGAAAGGAAAATGATCGACCATGATATAAGGATTCAAGGATATAAAGAGTTTAAATTGAAAATGGGTTAAAAGAAGTTGAAATTTATACTATAGTATAAAAGGATATTATAAAAATGGGGACAAATGTTTAATCCAAAAAGCAGTAGATATTGTAGGTTGAAGATAAGTCGTCACAGATCGAAAGAAATGGAAGTCATTGAGAAATGAAAGCCAAAAAAAAGCTATCAAAGGATAATGTTGTCAAAACTATCACATGAACACGCTAATGAAGGATGATAGCCGCAGAGCTATCACAAGTTGGCTGGAACAAGCTATTGGAGGTTGATGGTATTAAAGCAATCGCAAGTTGACTGAATAAGCTATCGAAGGTTAATGGCCTTAAAGCTATCACTAGTTGACCAAAAAAGCTATGAATGGATGATGTTTAAAGGCTATAAAATGTTGATCCAAAGAGCCATCGAAGGTTGATGCTTCTCAGCTATCGAATATTGATCCAAAGTACTATCGAAGGTTGAGACGTTTAAGCTATCTAATGTTGATTCCAGGAACTATCGAAGGCTGATATGTTTGGCTATCACATTATGACTTTATGAACTATCGAAGTCTTAGATATATCTGAACTACCACGTGCTAAGTTTATAAAGTTGTCACATGACAGAAATAGGAAGCCATCATAGATTGAGTTTATAAAGCCATCGCATGTTGAAGTCAAGGGATTATCGTAGGTTGGTACGTTAAACCATCGAGGGTCAATATTTTTTTTGAAGCCATCACATGGTGGTTAGTTAAGCTATCGAAAATTAAGCTATCAACCTAACAAGAGCTATTGCACACTGAGGAACATAGGAACAATCACATGCTGACAATCTAAGCCATTGAATGTTGAAAAATACATCCAAAATTGGTATTCCCAACTGCCAAGTAGAGTCCTTGCTATCGCATGTTGATCACCAAAGCTTTTGCCATGTCAGGAAATCTTGGACACCATTTATTTCAGATGACATGTGCCGTGAATCCTAGGACTAGAGTTCTCTATAAATAGACATGTACCCCCTACTAGAAAGGGTCTGAATTTTATGTGATCATTCTTCCCCGTTTTTTATTTTTCTTGAGTGTGTAGAGAAAAGCTTGTAATCGAAATTTCCATGGCCATTAGGTCAAATTGAAATGGGGATTTTGTATTCAAGGACTTGAATTGATGACAATTTGCATATTACTTTCATTTGAACTCCTGCCTTGCATATGATTTTGTGACTTGACTGATGAACAAAGACGACATTCCATTTTGACTTGCATATTGATAATTATATCTACCTCCATAACTAGAAATTTGAACAATGGTATTCTCTCTCCCCTCTTCCCTCTTTAGAGTTAAGCATTTTACCTTATACAAGGCCTAATTGTTGACCTAACACGTATCTTAAATGAACTGCAAACTATACTTTTGGATGAAATTAAATTTAACATAGATACTTCCTCCTAACTCCATAACCTTATAGAAAGTTGTAACTCAACTTCATTCATTTCAATCGTACTTTCTCCAATAAAGTTTGATTACTCCTTATCAACACATCATTATGTATCATATAGAGGAGTGACATTTTGGATTGAATCTTATTGTCTTTTACGCTATTGGAACTCTTATCCACTATACTCAACTATTCGATCAAATCAATTTATTTTATTCACTAGCATGTTCTTATTCTCTATTTCCATTTTATATTCTATGAACTTACCACAGATATCTAACTTATGTATCATATACACATTTCCATATATTTGGTGATTCATCGATGAATATAATGGAGTAATTGGATCCACTTTCGGTGTCATTAGACATTGAACTATATACACCTATATGCATTAATCCGAAGAGTTCATTAACTCTTTTGCTGCTCCCATCGAACGGGTGCTTTTCCGTTTGTTGGTTGAGATACAATTCATAAATACCTTATAATACATAATCATATGATTAAAGGATTATTTTTCAAATATATGACTTAGTCTATAATCCTAAAAGTAATTGTTAAATATTTTAGATGCTTTTATATTTTTGTAGCTAGCATATTATTATTGTTATAAAAACATATACCATCATCGAAATGCTAAAGCATAGATTTATTTTTTCATGAATATTCATAATAATCATATTAAAACAAAACTGCTTCTATTTTTGGTCAATACTGAAAATAGTTATTATTTCACAAATAATGCTTGACATACATGAAAGTAGTCTTTCAAAAGTAGATGCATCCACCAGTAGGTTTTATATAATACACTACTATTATTTGCATTGTCAAATAACAACATTTGAAATACAAAATTCTATTAAGCCACTTACTACTGGCTATTTATTTCCTGTAATGTAACTAATTTGTAGTTGAGTGTTTTAGATCAAACTAGTAGAGTTAAAGGTGCGCCTTAGGAGTGTTTATGTAATTTATTATGTAACTTAACTTTTAATAAAGATTCTTGTTTAAAATAATGTATGCATTCGGTTTACTTTTTTTTCTATATGTTATAATATAGAGATACAAATAATGAATTAAATACATTAGACATATATAAGCAGAAAATCCTTTGGAAAAGTATTATTTATCGATTGTAGTTATAAATGTGTTCGTAACAATGAGTACTGAATTGATACATACATACATACATACATATATATATATATATATTACACTTACTCCTTAACTTTTTCTACTTAAGTTTTATCTAGAAAGGATATCTATATGTCTATTAGGGCTAGTGTACGTAACGATCTCCATATGATAGACTCTGGTTTACTCATGACTGTTAAGGGCACTAAGGGGATATGTACTTATGGTTATCTAGAACAATTATAAAATGACACAAGAAGAACCTATATATATATTTGACATAACTAAGTCCAAATAGAAGAGCTCAGGGTAATAGTGTATGGTACTATTTAGCTTAAGGGTACTGTTGATCTTGAGTAGCTATGATATACTTTGATTATGGTTAAATATTTGGCATTAAGACCTTGTTATGACCATAGTTAGGCATACATTGAACTACATAAAGTGAAACACTCCCTGAGAGATAATCAGAATCCTTTGTTATATAAGGTTAGCAACATCAACTTAGAGTATAAATCTGTAACCAGAGGAAAACAGTCAATTGATATATATTATCATATTAAAACTAGGACTTTTAAGTGGTCTATGTAAATAAATATGAATATTAATATAGTTTTTAACCTTAGACAAAACCCAAGGTATCTTAGTGATAAAGTGATAGCGATAATGATATAAATACAAACTACCATTACTAGGTGAGCTTATTTTAGATTAGAAATATGATTTTGCCAAAATGTCCTATAAGTGTTTTGCCTTCTACTATACTTCAGCAAAGTTCATACAGGCTTTAGTATTTAAATTGTTTAAATATTGACGGTGGACCGAGCTCATATTAGAGATCAATGCAACTTGATAATTATTTCCAAGCCGACTTATAGTTAAATTAACTTATAAATGTTCGAAATTAATAATAAATTAATACAGATGTTGCATCAGTGTTTGTGATTAAATTTTAATAATTTATTTAAAGCTTAAAATCTAATAGAACGATGTATAAAAGTTATACGATGGTTTGATTGGGAATTAATTACATATTAGTTAAAATAGGATTCAAATGGGTGAACTTGATTGGTTAACATCAAGGCCAGTCACAGTAGAGGCAAATAAAGGTTTTGCAAAGTTTTTAAGGACTAGAGCAAATAGTGGAGAAAAAGGTGCAAACCCTTAGATATAAATAGAAAGCCTACACTCTATTTCAAGTATACATTTTGAGTGCTCTCTTCCCTAGAAATCATTATCTCTAGCCATAATAAATCCTTGTTTTCAGCTTTGAAAATCGAGGACAGGGAGGAGACCATAAAGATTCAAGTGGAAGTAATCTGCAAATAACATGCTAGACTCTCAACAGGAATTTTCTCGATGAAAGGTGTAAAATCCGATCTTTGCATATATTTGTGCAGTTAAAGCCCTTAGCGGTTCAACGGTGGTTGAGGTGCAAAAAGTTATAGCCGGCATATAGTGGAAAATGCGGAGGTGCAAACATCTTCATTATATATAAAATCAAATATTTAAAGTTAATTATTATTATGCTCGCATAACTTGTGTAGTAAAAAATATATTTTTTAATCTTATATAATAAAACCGAAGAATATCATGATAAAGTCTGGATTTGGTGATTACAATAGATTTCTAACTTATATTGATCATTTATGCCTTAAATTAGGTTTTACCCTAACTTTGTTGATATGGTCTAAAAAAGAACCAGGCAAATCAACATTTTATATTAATTTTGCTAAAGAAGGTGCTAGAAAGTCTTGATTGAGTGGGTCTAGCTGAAAATAACGGGGTTTAAAACTGATCTACTAATTAATGGTGCTTAATTAAAAAAGCTTAGCCATCAAAGAGCGCTACGCACTATAGTAGAGATTTTGTGGGGCTTTTACTAAACAGGCATAAACATAGAGACAATTATACACACACACAAATTCATGTATGTTATTTAATCATCATTACCGCCTTATCTCGTTCGACCATAGTTAAATCAAAAAATAAATTTTGTACATACATATTTAAAACCTTTTAAACATAAATATAATTTCAGATATACATAAACATATATAAATATATATTCTGTTGAGGTCCTTATTTTCTGCAAATACAATAAATATATTTTTAAGCATTGTAATTTTATATCGGTATTTAAAAAAATTATATTTTAAAATATGTTTTTAGTATTCAAAGGTAAAAAAATTTAGTTTAGTTTTTTCATTTACTATTTCGAATAAAAATAATTATATATATATAATTATATATATATATATATTTGTATACATGTATATAATTAAATATTCACTTAGATATTTGATAAATAAAAAAATATTTTTATTTTTAGATTAGTGTTATAATTAATAAAATATATTATATATATTTATAATTATTTTTTCAAAGTCAAATTTGAATTTTAAATTTCAAATTATTAAAACAAATTATATTATGGCTAAATCAAATTTAAAATAAAAAAGAATAAAATAAAAATAATGCTGGTGGGTGTAGTATTTATTTTTATTTTATTTTGAATAAGCCAAAATATCTAAATTTGAATTTTAAAACTAATTTTATTAATGGCTGAAAATTAATCTAATAACTATATGCGTATGTGTGTATATAAATTTAGTTAATATATTCTTATAGGAAAAGAATTATCCTATAATTATATATATATATTTGTGTATTTCAAATTATATACGTACATATATATTACATATATGTTTTAAATATAAATGGTTGGAAAAACATTTCATTTATAAAAGTTTAAATATATTATTACATGATTTATTCATGTAAAACATTAAGTTGACATTTTCATCATCATTTAACATATTATGGATCATAGGACACAACGGTCAAATTTCTCCATAAACCTCATAGATGGCCTATATGTTTATGTTATTATGATGTTTATAACTTAATTTAAATTATTAATATATATTGTCCTCGCAATACTTAAGAAGAAAATAAAAGTAACAACCATACTAAGGAATAACAACACAAAAGAAGAAATTTGGAAATGAGAAGTTCACCTTAAGAAGCACGAGAGAGTAAGTCCGAATGTGTTCGCTCGATGAATTCTCCGAATTCCCAAGAATAATCCTTTGGATTTGAGGACACTTGAACTTTCACAAGAAGAACATCTTTATTTCGAAGGCATTTAACCTCCGTAGAAGTGATACGAATAGGATGTTGCTCATAAGTCAAATTAGGGGAAACTTCAATTTCTTCAATAACACCGGGCTCAAGAATAGAATCAGAATCTCTAAAGCATTTCCGTAGTTGAGAGATGTGAAATACGTCATGAATAGCAGAAAATTGAGTCGGTAATAAAAGGCGATAAGCCACGGAACAAATGCGTTTGGTGATGGGAAATGGGCCAATATATTGAGGTGCTAATTTTCCCGATCGATTGAAACGCGCAACACCCTTCATAGGTGAAACACAAATGAATACCAAATCTCCCACAGAAAATTCTAATTTCCTTCTTCGGTTATCGGCATAGGATTTTTGTCTACTTTGAGATTCTTTCATCCTATGACGAATAAGGTCAATCTTTTCTGTGGAATCACGAATAAAATCTTGACCTAAACCCAGCTTCTCACCGGCTTCAAGCCAACACGAAGGAGATCGGCATAGCCTTCTGTAGAGTGCCTCGAAAGGTGCCATACCAATTCTAGATTGGAAGTTATTATTATAAGAAAACTCAACAAGAGAAATATGATCTTCCCAACTTCCACCGAAATCAAGAACACATTCATGAAGGAGATCTTCAAGAGTTTGATTCACACGCTCTGTTTGTCCAACGGACTAAGGATGATAAGCGGTGTTAAAATTAAGCTTCGTTCCCAAAGCTTTTTGAAGACCCTTCCAAAAAAAACTAGTAAATAATGGAACACGATCGCTAACAATAGAAGTAGGAACTCCATGCAATTTAACGATTTCTTTAACATAGAGTTTGGCCAAAAGAGGTACGGTCCGGTTTGACCGAATAGGAATAAAATGGGCGGATTTTGTAAGTCTATCTACAATCACGCATAAACTGTCATGACCCGAACAAGAATGGGGAAGACCGTCGATAAAGTCCATGGAAATTTGATCCCACTTCAAAACGGGGATGTCTAAAGGTTGCAATAACCCATCGGGCCTTTGATGCTCGGCCTTAACGAGTTGGCAAGCCATGCAACGCTTAATGAATTTAGCAATATCTGATTTCATTCCATCCCAATAATAAAGTCGCTTCATGTCCGCGTACATTTTACTACTACCGGGATGAATGGTAAATTTGGAACGATGGGAATCTTCTAAATTGTCTTACGAAGATCACTAATATGTGGCACAATAAGTCTACCAAATTTCGAATGCCTCCATGAGCATCGATTTCAAAATCTTTCAGACCATCAATATTATTTTTATCCCTACAACTTTGGCTAAGAAGAACCAATTCGGGACCATGCTTTTGAGCTTCAAGAATGCGGTCAAAAAGAGAAGGACGAGCCTCAAGGCTACATAAAACAAGAGATGAACATAAATTGGATTCACGATCTCGAATCTCACAAGTGGATAAAGTCTCGAGATCATTCCATTCGGATATCACCATGGAAACAACCTCTTGTTGCTTACGACTAAGGGCATCGACAACATGATTGCCCTTTCCGAGAGTATAGAGAATATCAAGATCGTAAGATGCAAGGAATTAGAGCCAACATTGTTGATGCAAATTAAGTTCCTTTTGAGAAAATAAATACTTCAAAGATTTATGATCGGTGTAGAGAACAAATTTCTCTCCCAAAAGATAATGACGCCAAATTCTAAGGGCGAAAACAATAGTCGTGAGCTCTAAATCATGAGTGGCATATCTAGTCTCGGCAGGCTTTAATTGCCTAGAAGCATAGGCGATAACACGTTCCCTTTGCATGAGAACGGCTCCCAAACCAACACGACTAGCATCGGTATAAACAATAAAGTCTTGGTTCCCTTCGGGAATCACAAGAATAGGAGCATCAGAAAGGAGTTCTTTTAACTTCTGAAAAGCAACTTCACATTTGTCTGACCAAATGTACTTAACTCCCTTCTTTGTCAAACTAGTAAGAGGCAAGGAAATTTTAGAAAATTCTTTTATGAACCGACGGTAATAGCCCGCCAATCCAAGAAATCTACGAATTTCCGTCACACTCTCCGGTCTCTTCCAATTTTGAATCGCTTCAATCTTTGAAGGATCCACGGAAATTCCGAATTCAGGAATAATATGTCCTAAAAATTTAACACGAGATTTCCAAAAGTGGCACTTAGAAAATTTTGCTTTCAATTGATTGCTCCTAAGAGTTTCCAACACAATCCAAAGATGTTTTTCATGCTCTTCCGCGGTTTTAGAATAAACAAGAATATCATCAATAAAGATGAGAACAAATCAATCGAGGAAGTCTTTGAAAACTCGATTCATAAGGTCAACGAAATAAGCTGGAGCATTCGTTAAACCAAATGGCTTAACAAGCCATTCATAAGATCCATAACGAGTATGGAACGATGTCAGAGAAATACTATCCTCTGCAATACGAAGCTGATGAAAACTGTGATAACCCGGATTTCTGGACATCTGTAATTGATATAATAATTGGGTAAATTAATAGAAATACTGAATTATAGATTGAACAAACGAATCTGATCAAATAAATATTTATATTTATAAGTTGAGCAAATTAAATATGTGTTATTATGAGCTGATTCTAAATTGAGTTTGAATTTGAATTTGAAATTCAAATTGATAAATATCTTAAAAATAAATTGGATTTTGAAAACTCTATATTTTAAAGTTAATAAGAATAATTTTCTAATATAATAATATATAGGTTTATATATATTGTATTGAAAGTTATGTTTTAAAATTTATATATGTAATGTAAGGTTGGTTTGTAAATATATAAGGTGAGATTTAATTAAAGATTAAAAAAAATACTTTTCTTTTATATACTTGGGAATAGATATAGTTAGTATATATGTAAATAAATAGAAAGCTTTGATATGTGAATATCTTTTAAAACTATAAGTATAAAATTTAAATATACACATTTTATAATTATATAAATATTACTTAAATACATGTATATAGCTTAAATAAATTATTAAAAAGGAAAATAATATTTAAAACATTAATAAAACATTAGAAAATAACTTTTGTAAATATTAATAAAACATTTTAACACTTGTAAACTTTTAATGTATGTTAATGACACTTGTGAATCATGTGCATAGGTGTAAGATAATGGGAACATAGGATAGACAAATGTCCTTCTCTTTAATAATTAAATTTAAAATTTAATTGTAAAAGAAACAAAGAGTTTTATTTTCAGCAAATTTCTTTCTTCATTTTCAACCAAAACTGTAATACAAATCTGAAAGAAACAAAGAAAAAAAAATGAAAGAAGATAAAATCTGGAAATCAAATCATAGAAGAAAACTGGAAATCTGAGGAAATGAAAGCAAATTCAACATCAGTTTTAAATCATTTGATGAAACCTTGGATCATGCAAGGAGATAAATCAACTCAACTTAATCAAGTTCAAAAATTCAAGCTGCTGTTCGATTTCAAAATCAAATTCCAGATTTCAAAAATTGAATGTGGCCTGTGTTCTCTGTTCCAGCATTAAAGGTGAGTAAACTACCTTGATTAAATCTTAAACTGTTTATATCTAGATTAGTATGTGATAATCCTTGAAGTATGAAAAAAAAATATGCTTACATGTCTGTAGATATGAAGATATATGTGTGCATGTTTGTACATATGAATATATTGCCTCTGTTCTTAGTTTACAGGATACAAAACTTATTCAAAATCCAAATTCTCATCCTCTAGATTCTTTTAGGTTAGGATCCTTAAAGGAAAAATGTTAGTAATAGCCAGATGCTATTTTTAAAAATATCATTAAGTATATATAATAAGTGGGATTACTGGAAATGAGAAAAGAACAGTGAAAATAAATTAAGGTCAGAAATTTGATTTGTTCGATTTCCACGTTGGTTTACATCATCGAATTCGTTTTCGAAATTGATAAATTTTGATAACAATATTAGGATTTTTAAGTTAGTAATTATGGAGAATTGGTGAGTTGATCGGGAACGAGACTTTGCTCGAATTCCGGTGTTCACGTGGGTTGTGGACGGTGGGTCTAGGGCGGAAGATAGTTCGTGGATAGATGGTCGTGAGAAAATTGGGAGTTTGATTTTAAGACTCTCGTGGTGGCGCGGCGATGCCAGAATAGGGTTTAGTTCATGTTTTTGGTCGAGGGGGTTTCCTTGGCAAATACGACGTCGTGGCATCATCGAGCTGGGCTGGAGTAGGGGGAATAGGGAGATGGTCATGTGGCGAAGGTCTGGACGTGGAGCCGGAGTCTTTAGTGGTCGGAGGTGGCGGTGCAGGGTGATGTTTTGCGATCGGGTTTGGTTTCTGTTGTGGCTCGACTTGCTCGATCTCGTTTTACAGTCTCGAGTGTGGAACTGGGTGGTCGGAACGATGGAAGGGGTCGGGGTCGACTTGCCAGCGATGGCAGCGATGACCGGAGTAGCGTCGTTCGCTCGTACATGTGCACATGTGCATGATGTACTCTGGGTTCGTTCGTTCGTTCGAATCAGGGAAGAAGATGAAGTATCGGGTTCGACTCGAAGAATTCGCAGAAATACTCGGAGAAGAGAAGCGTGTGGGTTACTCGAAGACGTTCTCGAGAATTTGGGTAAATGACGCGAGTATTTGTGGTCATGGGCTCGGGTTTTGTTTTTTTGTTAACCCGTTTAAAAGAAATAAGGAATTGCAGGTTTTAAAATCAAAAGCAAAGTGAAAATTCTTAAACAAGTTCCAATAATTAAATTATAAAGCCAAATGTCTTTGATTTTTTAATTGTTTTGGTTTTGAATAATTATTAGGATAATTAATTAAATAAATTCATTAGTGTTTTCAAATGTGATTAAGAAAGTGATTAAGAATTAGTGTATTGTAATTGATTAAGGATAATTAATTAAATGGTTAATTAATTGATGTAATTAATTTAGGAATATTAAATAATTAAAGGTTAGTTAATTTATTTATAAATGATTAAAGAACAATTAATTAAAATGGTTTGTAATTAATTAATGTTAAGTAAGCAAGGTTTAAGAGCAATTAAATTAATTTTGCCATTAATTAATTAAGGATAATTAACCAATGGATAATTACTTAATGGAAGTAATTATGGATGATTAATAGATAATTAAAAGATGATTAATTAATTGATTTGTAAATAAGTTAATGTTAAGTAAAGGAAATCCAAGTGATTAAAGTTAATGATTAATTTAATTTGAGATAAATTAATTTAATTTTGGAAGTGATCAATCTTGCTTATAAATGATTGAATGATGTAAATACCTTGAATTGGTTGATATCTCTGATATGATATGTTTGATAGATAGTGATAGCATGGTGATCTATCGTTGATGAATTGCTGTGTATAAAAGTGACATCTTGTATTTAAAGTTGAATTGTATTTCACTTGAATATCTTGGGTTTAAAAGAACATTGGATTCGAAGAGGCCGGGGTCGGGTATTAGTAAATACCCGAAACCACTTCGATTAGTAATCTATAATTCTTTATAGATTTGATTTGTAAATCAAATAGGCTGGGATGAAATAAATTGAGTAATCTGGATCATTGGAACTAAGTAACGATACTTAGATATTATTTTGTGAATAAATTGTTTGAATTTAATAAGTAAGAACTCGTAGAAGATACGAGTTACCCTGATTTTATATAAGATCTATGAATTGGAATTTCATGTTAGATAAGTTTACTCACGCTGGTTTCCAGCCTGACTCGGGTGTTACTTTGATGTAATGCTCGGGTCAGACCGAGTATTACAGATTTCCAGGTAAGGACGTTCTGGAGCTCAGGAGGCGAGCTGGATGGCAGGAACGTATGGAGTGTATTCCGCTGTGTATTTGAGAGTTATATTGATAGTAGTATGGGCAGGTTAATATAACTGTCTAGTCTATTTGTAAATGGTTGTAACTCTGATGTATCGAATATAAATTAACAGATACAGTTTCTTTGTATAACTGATATTATTATTTGATATTGTATTTTGATCCGCTGCGAATGTGAGAATCTGTGTCTTGTTCTGTTTCTTTCTTCTATCTCTTTTCTTTTTCTCCTAACTATCCAGAATTTTCGAGTTCGAAAATTCCGGGTCGTTACAGTTGGTATCAGAGCGAAGGTTAAGCGAGAACCTTGGCTCTGTTGGGATTACTCGTTAAGGATAGGGTCAATGGTACCCTAGAACAAGTTGAGTGTATATATATATATATATATGAGAGCGTACTTGTTATTTTTATATATAAAGATTTTAAATGATTTTATATAAGAATATATTTTGATATATAAAATGATATTTCTTTCTAATAAATATTAAGGTAATTGGTTGTTAAAATATTGGAATTAAATTAAGTGGTAATAGAAATAAAGCCAATTGAATAAAGATAAGTTTGAAATGAATTCAAACTGAAATTAAAATCTTGAATTTGTAGAAATAAAGATAATAATAAATTGGTTTCCAGATATGATAACCTTGGTTATTATCATAAATGGTAGTTGTGTTTAATAATGAATGTTGTTAATGATTAAGCAAAATGAAATGTTTTAGGGAAGTAAACATTTAAGTGAGTATAACTTATAAATTGGAATTGAAGATAATTTAAAATTATGAAATTTTAAATCTAAATCCAGAAAACTTGAAATTGTTTTAAAGAAGTTTGTTTTGAATTAAAACCAAAGGTGGTTTAAAAATTTAAAGTATAACTTGGTGTATAAAGAAAATGTATATATGAGGATATACATAATATCAAAGATGATTTGAAATAAACTCTAAGTGTTGAGTTTTAAATTTTTCCTTGGAATGTGATATGAAAACCCAAAGTGATAAGTTTTTGAACTTATAAGTGGAAAGATTATTAATATAAAGTTTAAAATTTGAAATGGGAATTCAAATTGGGTAAAGTTTGTTGGATTAAATTGAATTTAACTTAAGGAAAGTTAAATGAGTTTAGAATGAACAACTTGAATTAGAAATTTCAAGATGAAATTAAAATTTAACTTGGGAAGTTAAATGGTTGATTTGAAATGGGAGTTATGAGTGATCTCAAAAATGGGTTTGAGATCTGGAAATTGAAAATGGATAATAAATTAGAATCTGAAATTTAATTGTTTTTGAATTCTTATTTGAACTTTATAATAAGTTAAGTAAAGATAATTTTAAAATGAAATTTTGGAATTTGGATTCAAAATAAAATGGTTTAAAGATTTAAGTTGTTAAATTAAAAATAAAGGGTTGGATTATTAATTTAAAAATAAAGGTTAATTTGATTTAAGGGGTTAAATCAACATTTAAAAATTTAACTCGAATTTATATAATTCGAGATGGTTTTAAGTTGAGATTTGAATAGAATTAGTTCAAATTGAATTTGACTTGAATTAATTATAATTGTAATTAAAGATGGATAAGCATAAGTTTAAATGGAAAATTTGAATTGAAATAATTTGAAATAAAATTGAAGTTGAATGAGTTCAAATTCAAATGGGAATTGGGATTAATTCAAACTGGAATTGAAATAAATAAAATTGGTTCAATTTGAAATTTATATGAATTAATTGAAATTGTGATTAAAGTTGAATAAGATTAAAAATCAAATGGAATTTGATTTGAATTTGGAAAGGAATTAAGGTTAATTCAACTTGAATTGGGATTAAATCAATTTCAATAAAAATTGAAGTATTAAGTCAATTTAAATGGAAGTGGAAATTTAAATTGAATTGATGGGAAATTAAACAGTTTGACTCTGGATTATTTTCAAAATAAATTGTTTTAATACAAATATATTTTCCAAACTATTTACTATACAATCTTTCTTCTTAAACCCCAAACTATCTTATACTTATTTTACAATTATTTTGGAACTATTTAACTATTTTGAAACTGTCTTATAAACTAATTACTATTTTTTTTAGTTACTTAAATCTAATCACTATTTTAAAAACTATTTTGCAATTATCTAACTATTTTATACCTACTTAAATATTTTACAAACTAATAACTATTTTTCAACTACTTATCTATTTTAAACTTTTTCAAGCTATTTTTAAATTTATATAAGTCAGAGTTCAAACTGTTTGTAATTAAAGTAATAACTCAATTGGAAATGGAAGCAATTGAGAATAAGTGAATGGAATTAAAGGAAATGTGAATAGAGAAGAGAATTGATTTGGCTAATAACCAATAAAGATAAATACGTAGGATATACGTAAATTATTCTATTCGCATAGTGATTTGATCCAGATTCGAACACAGAATTTCGAGATAGTATTATCAATCCGAGTTGGGATTTTTCGCTCGATTTTCGACGGCGAACCTGGATATGGATTTTTGATTGGTTCTGGATATTCTCTATCATAAGTTGTGACTATGCAAGGAGAATGACGGTTTCTGATCAGGAAACCAGATCTGAGTCCGCACTAGGAAGTCGGGTGGACGATACTAGTTCGAAAGAGAAATTGTGTGATCGAAGAGCGATCGGATTGATATTGCGTACGGATGATATGTGTACATCGTACGAGTTTGAATGAAATTGATATTGAAGTTTGTGAATAAGGAATTTGAAATGGTTTTGAAATGAAAAGTATATTTGTGAAATATAATGGAATTGGATATTTCTTTGGTTGAAATTTACTTTATGGAAGTAAGTAAATGGTAAATAACTTTATAAAGAAATCAAACTTGAATATTTGATTTGGCAATAAATAAAGTTATATTTTGTAATATGATAAACTCCCCTTATTGAATCTAGCCAGAATAAAAAGGATTTTGAAATATTTGAAGTATAAAAAGAAGTTTTATACAGGTTTGAAGTGATCCAAAGATTTTTAAAGTATATATATATATAAAGGGTTTTATGAGAATGATTTTGGAAAAAGGTTTTGGAACCTATGAATTTGGAAAAGGCTTTTGATTTTTGGGAAAATCAATTTTGGATTTTGGAAAGCCTAGTTTGAGAATTATCGATTTTGGTAATCGATTTTGTGTAAAGGAGATTTTGATAAATCATAAAGGGTATGATTTGAAGATACTATAAGTATATAGTATAAAATATTTTGAAAATAGCTCTGGGGAAAAAGGCGCTTCCTTGAAATGAACTTCTCAGGAGTACCACAGGGTGGTACTGCCTTGAGCCCCAAGGGGGGTTTCTAAAGTTGATCCTGTGAGGAGTCCGGACAAAACTAGTTCCTGAGGATTATTTGTGTAGCGAAAGTCGAGGGGCTGGTGCCCACAGAGGCATTTGAGTTATGCTGTGACAACAATTTAACTCAATGTCACTACGATCTACTGCAGACCATAGCGAAAGTCATGTGTGCCGCTGAGAGCCAACTGTCTACGTTTGATTTTATATCGGTAGACTGTGACACTATGGTAACATAGCGAAAGTCGTTTGTGCCGCTGAGAGCCAACTGTCTGCGTTTGATTTTATATCGGTAGACTGCGACCTATGTGGGAGAAGTTTCATTTTGACAGCGAAATCGTGTGTACCGCTGAGAGCCAACAGTTACATGGACTTTTGCTGCGACGGCAACGTAACCCTGGGATGTAACTGCGATCTGTTGTGGGTTCCATGCTGTCATTAGTTACATGGACTTTTGCTACGATAGCAACGTAACCCGTGATGTAACTGTGACCATGGATGGGGGTGATGATTTCCAGAGCATTCTCACCAAAGATATTTCCTCTATTTTCAAAAACGTTTTCGATATTTTCAAATAAAGTATTTTCCAAATATTTTCACTGGGTGTTGAAAATGGGTCTGCTAAGTACTTATAGATTTTCAGTCTTACGCATGATCAACGTATGACCGAATTTCTGTGAGAACGAGAATGGACTTATTGAAACATCGAGTTATAAAAGTACTTTTATAAAAACTATTTTTGTAATATTATATAGATTTTGAAAGTGTTTTAAAAAAAATGATCAAAGAATAATTTATCTGATTTTAAATTATTGAATAAAATTATGTCTTCGTTCCTTTTCGAGGACGAAAAGATTTTAAGGGGGGAGGAATGTGATAACCCGGATTTCTGGACATCTGTAATTGATATAATAATTGGGTAAATTAATAGAAATACTGAATTATAGATTGAACAAACGAATCTGATCAAATAAATATTTATATTTATAAGTTGAGCAAATTAAATATGTGTTATTATGAGCTGATTCTAAATTGAGTTTGAATTTGAATTTGAAATTCAAATTGATAAATATCTTAAAAATAAATTGGATTTTAAAAACTCTATATTTTAAAGTTAATAAGAATAATTTTCTAATATAATAATATATAGGTTTATATATATTGTATTGAAAGTTATGTTTTAAAATTTATATATGTAATGTAAGGTTGGTTTGTAAATATATAAGGTGAGATTTAATTAAAGATTAAAAAAAATACTTTTCTTTTATATACTTGGGAATAGATATAGTTAGTATATATGTAAATAAATAGAAAGCTTTGATATGTGAATATCTTTTAAAACTATAAGTATAAAATTTAAATATACACATTTTATAATTATATAAATATTACTTAAATACATGTATATAGCTTAAATAAATTATTAAAAAGGAAAATAATATTTAAAAAATTAATAAAACATTAGAAAATAACATTTGTAAATATTAATAAAACATTTTAACACTTGTAAACTTTTAATGTATGTTAATGACACTTGTGAATCATGTGCATAGGTGTAAGATAATGGGAACATAGGATAGACAAATGTCCTTCTCTTTAATAATTAAATTTAAAATTTAATTGTAAAAGAAACAAAGAGTTTTATTTTCAGCAAATTTCTTTCTTCATTTTCAACCAAAACTGTAATACAAATCTGAAAGAAACAAAGAAAAAAAAAATGAAAGAAGATAAAATCTGGAAATCAAATCATAGAAGAAAACTGGAAATCTGAGGAAATGAAAGCAAATTCAACATCAGTTTTAAATCATTTGATGAAACCTTAGATCATGCAAGGAGATAAATCAACTCAACTTAATCAAGTTCAAAAATTCAAGCTGCTGTTCGATTTCAAAATCAAATTCCAGATTTCAAAAATTGAATGTGGCCTGTGTTCTATGTTCCAGCATTAAAGGTGAGTAAACTACCTTGATTAAATCTTAAACTGTTTATATCTAGATTAGTATTTGATAATCCTTGAAGTATGAAAAAAAAAATATATGCTTACATGTCTGTAGATATGAAGATATATGTGTGCATGTTTGTACATATGAATATATTGCCTCTGTTCTTAGTTTACAGGATACAAAACTTATTCAAAATCCAAATTCTCATCCTCTAGATTCTTATAGGTTAGGATCCTTAAAGGAAAAATGTTAGTAATAGCCAGATGCTATTTTTAAAAATATCATTAAGTATATATAATAAGTGGGATTACTGGAAATGAGAAAAAAACAGTGAAAATAAATTAAGGTCAGAAATTTGATTTGTTCGATTTCCACGTTGGTTTACATCATCGAATTCGTTTTCGAAATTGATAAATTTTGATAACAATAGTAGGATTTTTAAGTTAGTAATTATGGAGAATTGGTGAGTTGATCGGGAACGAGACTTTGCTCGAATTCCGGTGTTCACGTGGGTTGTGGACGGTGGGTTTATGGCGGAAGATAGTTCGTGGATAGGTGGTCATGAGAAAATTGGGAGTTTGATTTTAAGACTCTCGTGGTGGCATCGAGCTGGGCTGGAGTAGGGGGAATAGGGAGATGGTCATGTGGCGAAGGTCTGGACGTGGAGCCGGAGTCTTTAGTGGTCGGAGGTGGCGGTGCAGTGTGATGTTTTGCGATCGGGTTTGGTTCCTGTTGTGGCTCGACTTGCTCGATCTCGTTTTACAGTCTCGAGTGTGGAACTGGGTGGTCGGAACGATGGAAGGGGTCGGGGTCGACTTGCCAGCGATGGCAGCGATGACCGGAGTAGCGTCGTTCGCTCGTACATGTGCACATGTGCATGATGTACTCTGGGTTCGTTCGTTCGTTCGAATCAGGGAAGAAGATGAAGTATCGGGTTCGACTCGAAGAATTCGCGGAAATACTCGGAGAAGAGAAGTGTGTGGGTTACTCGAAGACGTTCTCGAGAATTTGGGTAAATGACGCGAGTATTTGTGGTCATGGGCTCGGGTTTTGTTTTTTTGTTAACCCGTTTAAAAGAAATAAGGAATTGCAGGTTTTAAAATCAAAAGCAAAGTGAAAATTCTTAAACAAGTTCCAATAATTAAATTATAAAGCCAAATGTCTTTGATTTTTTAATTGTTTTGGTTTTGAATAATTATTAGGATAATTAATTAAATAAATTCATTAGTGTTTTCAAATGTGATTAAGAAAGTGATTAAGAATTAGTGTATTGTAATTGATTAAGGATAATTAATTAAATGGTTAATTAATTGATGTAATTAATTTAGGAATATTAAATAATTAAAGGTTAGTTAATTTATTTATAAATGATTAAAGAACAATTAATTAAAATGGTTTGTAATTAATTAATGTTAAGTAAGCAAGGTTTAAGAGCAATTAAATTAATTTTGCCATTAATTAATTAAGGATAATTAACCAATGGATAATTACTTAATGGAAGTAATTATGGATGATTAATAGATAATTAAAAGATGATTAATTAATTGATTTGTAAATAAGTTAATGTTAAGTAAAGGAAATCCAAGTGATTAAAGTTAATGATTAATTTAATTTGAGATAAATTAATTTAATTTTGGAAGTGATCAATCTTGCTTATAAATGATTGAATGATGTAAATACCTTGAATTGGTTGATATCTCTGATATGATATGTTTGATAGATAGTGATAGCATGGTGATCTATCGTTGATGAATTGCTGTGTATAAAAGTGACATCTTGTATTTAAAGTTGAATTGTATTTCACTTGAATATCTTGGGTTTAAAAGAACATTGGATTCGAAGAGGCCGGGGTCGGGTATTAGTAAATACCCGAAACCACTTCGATTAGTAATCTATAATTCTTTATAGATTTGATTTGTAAATCAAATAGGCTGGGATGAAATAAATTGAGTAATCTGGATCATTGGAACTAAGTAACGATACTTAGATATTATTTTGTGAATAAATTGTTTGAATTTAATAAGTAAGAACTCGTAGAAGATACGAGTTACCCTGATTTTATATAAGATCTATGAATTGGAATTTCATGTTAGATAAGTTTACTCACGCTGGTTTCCAGCCTGACTCGGGTGTTACTTTGATGTAATGCTCGGGTCAGACCGAGTATTACAGATTTCCAGGTAAGGACGTTCTGGAGCTCAGGAGGCGAGCTGGATGGCAGGAACGTATGGAGTGTATTCCACTGTGTATTTGAGAGTTATATTGATAGTAGTATGGGCAGGTTAATATAACTGTCTAGTCTATTTGTAAATGGTTGTAACTCTGATGTATCGAATATAAATTAACAGATACAGTTTCTTTGTATAACTGATATTATTATTTGATATTGTATTTTGATCCGCTGCGAATGTGAGAATCTGTGTCTTGTTCTGTTTCTTTCTTCTATCTCTTTTCTTTTTCTCCTAACTATCCAGAATTTTCGAGTTCGAAAATTCCGGGTCGTTACAAAAACCGGTTGCTAAGTCTAACTATGAAAAGACTCTAGCACCACTAAGTTGATCGAATAGATCATCAATCCGAGGGAAGGGATATTTATTCTTGATGGTGAGATCATTAAGCTTGCAGTAGTCAATGCAAAGCCTAAGTGTACCATCGGATTTCCTCACAAAGATAGCTGAAGCTCCTCAAGGAGAGGAACTAGAACGAATAAACTGTTTTGCTTCCAATTCGGATAATTGTTTACGCATCTCCTCATTTTCCTTATTGGACATATGATAAGGAGGACGAGTGATAGGTAGAGCTCCAGGGATTAGATTAATTCTGAACTCAATTGCTCGCTTAGGTGGTAATCCTAAAACGGGCTCAAAGATGTCGGGAAATTCACACACAACGTGAATGAGGGAAATGACATCTTCTTATCATCATTATCGTCCTCATCAGTCACATATATTCATATCACAAAGGCGGAAACATATATGAATATAACACATAAAAGTGTACATCAAAATAGTGGTCATACAAGATCCACTATATCACAAAAGAATAGGTACAAGTGCTAGACAAAAGAATATGTATACATCAAGGAGTCTCTATCTTGAATGTGTAAAAACAGAAACTACTAAGCTAAAGTAGTTAGCCAAAAGTCAGAACCTAGCCCCTGCTATGAAGTCAAGTGGAAGCACCTGTAACACCTCGGTCTGACCCGAGTATTATTTAAGAAGAAAAATAATAAATGGATTAGTCTAGCTATAAATATCATATGAGATGAGAAAGGATAAGAGATACCACAAAAATGTATGATAACAATAATGCCATATTGTGATAAGTATACATTCGTTAACAATAAATATCATGCAATATCTCAAATCTCGTCAAATATCCAAAAAGAATATCACATTCTTTAACTTATTCACCAAACCCCAAATATTGACAAAACATATCAATGTCAATCGCAAAAATTGGTGAAACACAAATTCTAGAAATCAACAATTAGAAATCCAGAAAACACAAAAGGGGAGGCTTATCACAAACAGGAGCATGAAAACTCCCCAACACGTGTATCACAATCGGGACGCTATCCCATGGTCGCTAACCATAGAGTCGGTGCAACGACGTTGTACAATAACGGTACGCCCGAGGAACCTGAAACTCAAATAAGCCGGAACAACGATGTAGTACAATAATGGTACCCCCGATGAACTTGAAACTCAAATAATTTGGAACAATGACGTAGTACAATAACGGTACGCCCGATAAACCGAACACTATAAAGCCCGTAGGTTGCTATCCTATAAAAAAGAGACGAAGCTCCACAAAACGGGGTACAGTCCCCCACGCGGACACAGAGACACTGCACAACGCAAGTCTAAACCTCAAAATGATCATCATAGATCAATAGAAGTGTAAATTACACCAAGCTAGTAAATATATGGATTTAGCTTCAAGTCCCATAACCACTGGCTTAACTTAAATATTTACGAACAAATTGTAGATTTCCACTCGAAAATTGTCACAAGATTTCAATCGAACAAGTCTAAGAATTAACCGACGAAGTAAACGCAAGCGTTTCATACCACTTGTTTTGCTAAGTCGTTTAATTGGATTTCTCGTACGAATGAGGTAAAGGTTTATATATACTAATAGATCGAAAAACGGTTTTAAAATCGAGCTTTGTATTAAAATAGCGTTGAAATAGTTTTTGTGAAAGAGTTTGAGAATTTACTACTAGTATAAAAACCTTTGTATTTTAAAGTGACAAATCACAGAAATGATTGTAAAAACAATCTATCACCAAAAATCCACATTCGACGAGGTGAATTCAAACCGTAAAAATCGATATCAAATCCCAATCAAATGGATATTCCCAAAAATCCATAAATGAAGTCATCAAAGTCGACAATAATTGACAACAACTAACCGGATCAACAAAAATCGATAAAATTTGGAAATCCACTCAAAAACAGCCAAAATAGGCAAAATTGAACAGTTCTAGACGTCTGAAATTACCAACCAGACGTCTGAACCACTAACCAGACGTCTGGTTGGATTTCCAAACGTTTGGATTTTGCCTCTGCATTTTTTCTTTTTCCAGGGACCAATTCCAAACGTCTGGATTTTCGACCAGACGTCTCGATTTTCAATCCAGACGTCTGAAATTTCCGGCTAGGCAAAAATCAGCCTAGCCCAAAAAGGGCAAAAATCCAAACTGGAAGCGATCGGACGAGCGACGGAGGCTAGGGAATTATGCCAAGCGACAATCCAACCTTATAGGCTCTTCGATACATCTCAAACAACATGTCAAATTATCCAAGATAGGATCTTTAAAGATTTTGACTTCAAAATACCAAAAATTGGAAAATTTACCAAATCAATTCAAATCAAAAGCAATTGGACATGAAATAGATGTTAGGAATTCATACCAAACAACAATGAAAGCTATAGACATAGATGTGAGTTCAAGAACTCACTTTTAAACTCAAAAACAACGAATGAGAAGCTTTAAAATAAGGCAAGATCAATTCCTCTTCAATACACCTCTAGAATCTTCAATCTATTATCAAAGGTGAAGTTTTTCCTAAGTTGGGTTATAGGAATTTCTGAAAATTGAAGAGAGATTGAAATGGAGAAGGTGAAGAGGATGCTTACCTAAGCTTCTATTTGATTTTAGAGCAAGAACTTGAATTTCCTAAGAAAACTAGGGCTTAGGAATTTTAATTTCTCATAGTTTCCCCCATTCTTTCCTTTAGCTTGAGAGTGTTAGGAAATGTTATGAATGAATGAAGAGGAGTGGAGTGGGAGTTGTTATTATAGAGGAGTTGGGGTTACATTGTTAGGTTAGTGGGGTAAAACCCAAACCCAAAGCCCAATAGAAAAATAGCAAAATTCTACTCAAATCCAAACATATAGATGTTTATACTCAAAAAGGTCGCAAGCGCCATTTTGGACTCAATGGAAGTGGTCTCGAGTCCGAATTTGACTGTTTACGAAAAGTCACATTTTGGACTTTTAAATTCAACTAACGATGCTATATTTAAATAAATCATTTAAATATATTATCGTAAAAATATGCGGGTTGTTATAATTTATAATTCCATTTCCTTTATAAATCTCACTTATTTATAAAGTCCCATTCAAAACATAATTTCAATCGTTTTTAATCTTGCTTCCATAAGTATAAATTTCGTTTATAAATTTCTTTCAATTGATAAAATATCATTTAACAATCCTAATTCACCCTCACTTTCAATTTCCAAAATAGAGTCAACTGTTTTCTAAAACAAACTTCCATATCTTATATAAATCCATCATTTGATTTATTTCACCCATTTATTAAATCATAATAATTTCCTTTGATTTATAACACCATTTATAAATCCACTCTTTTATTAACAAAACATGATTTTTGCAAATCTTTACTTCATTTGTTAAACTTCACTTTATACAAAATGATTAACAATATTTATATCAAATATTTTCTAATTCCTTTTAAAACCATATCTTTTTTATTTTAAAACACTGACTTCATTTAATATTTAAAAATCTTTATCCGAAATTTAAAATTTCTACTTAAAAATATTTTTTTGAATTTATAATTTCTCAATATCATACATTTTATTTTGGAAAAATTGTTTAAACATGTAAAATTTCCAAAATCACTTGAAATTACTTTTAAATTAAATCAGTAGTTTATAATATCTTAAAATACAAAAAATAAGACCAAGTGCTACTAAAGCAATAAATTAACAAAATCATATTCATGTCATCAATATGGCATCCAACAAGTCAGATATCATAATATGTATGAAAATAAAATCAACAGTGTGAGGAATTCTGTTGGATCTCTCCAACCTATCCCCCTTGCATTACATACATCATATAATCATATAATATAAATCAACCACTTCGAGGCGGGATTTGTATACAAAAGGTCATCCATTCTTACATTGGAAGGTAATAGGGTCTCATCCGCTCCAATAGGCGGGAATATATCCAAACCGACAATATAATTGAGTATATTTCCAAAAATCAATAACGGTCACAAATAAATATCCAAACATCCAATAAATAATATTTATTGACTATATAAATTTTCTAATTAGCCAAAAAGATAAGATTAACTCACATTGATTTTTGTAGTCACCAAAACGTTTCGTTTTGAATTAAAATTGAATGAACGTCCAATTTTAACCCAAAATTCGCACTAGCTCCAAATCCGCCAATTCGATTCCATAGCGTAGTGCTCACTGATACGAACGCAATGCTACTCATCGCACTCGATTTGTATCTCGTAAGAGAAAGTTACAGATTAATTAACATTCGATATAATTAATTTTATAATTAACTTAACTAACTAAATTTAATAATAAGAAAATTAAATGTTACCTTTATCCTATCCTCCCACACACTTTTCTTTCCAGGTCGTGCAAATTTTTTTTATATATAACGTAGGATGATCACTCGCGCTCAACCAGGCCACCACATGCCGCCGATGCCACGCCACTCCCCAGCGCCGCCTCAGCCTCCAAGCGCGCTGCCGCCACACGGAATCGCGCAAAAACCCTTGTTTTGCTACTTGCGAACGTAGCCACTTTGCTGCCATCTCATTTCGTCGATTGACGACCTAGCCGTTGATTGCCTTCGTATAGTCGTGCTCTACATTTTCCTAGTTGAAGTCGAGGCTTGAAAGTGGACGGAATGTCTCCGATCGACCATGGCCGTAGGATGCTAGGTTTATTTTAATGGCGGCTGGACTTTCTTAGATTAGGGTTCGCAACTGATGAAAAATGATGGTTGTTTATAGAAAATTTCCACGACACTATTCATCTGTGAAAATTTTGAAATCCAAACAAAGCGTACCGCCTTGCATTCTATATGTTATACCATTATTCCAAACACAATGGAATATATATCGAAAGCCAATTCCATCATATACAGAAGGTAGCTTTTCAAAATCAAATAATATTAATTTAACTTCCTTTAATTAATTTCTACGTGTTTCGAACTCGCATGACCAAACAATACATCGATCGCCACAAAATTCGACGGCATAATATAATTCACTATTACAGATCCATTAGAACTGGTTTCGTCAAAATTCGGGACAGTGCCTCGGAAGGCTATTTTTATACGTTAATTAAAACGAATTATTTTACAAACCAAATAAATAACTTTTAAATTTGAATTAAAAGATTACTATTTTCATTCTTATTTTAAATAGAGCTTAAACCAGCTTTTGAAATCATTTTCACTCACAATAAATTCAGGATTCAACTATCAAACAATTCAAATTATTAAATTCAACAATTAATTATCAATTAAATGGCTATATTTTGAAATCCTAGTTCTTAAATATATAAAATTAACTTTTCAATATTTAAACTTAATTAAATATTCCAAATTCACATGACCGAATTTCTGGGTCGTTATATTCTCCAATCTTTAAAAGAATTTCATCCCCGAAATTTCCAAGGTAAGAAAATGTGTAAACCCATTAAATTTTCAAAAACCAATTAGTTGAATGGATTACCAAATTTTTTTAAACCTTTTAACTTTTTTGAAGTGAATAAGTTGAAACTTTGTCATCAATTGCTCTAAATCTTTAAATTCATAATTAAATCTCCAAAACCAACTAATACCATTTCAAGTTATAAAAGCAAAATCCAAATTTTAATTACCAAAAATCTTCCCAAAATTCTCAAAAATTTCCTAACTCTTAAATTTACGGAAAATTTCTCCAAAGTCTCCTTAGCGCGGTTCGATTGTAGTAAATCATAATATATATATATATATATATATATATATATATATATATATATATATAATCACAAATATACATCTCATCTTCGAGGATGAGGCATCCCGTAAGGAAAAATATAAAAATACTGTATGTAATCCGAGATGTGTGTCTTATTTAGTATTAGCAAGCATGTACAACCATTATAATTCAAAAGCGAGCTCCAAATGTGAAGCATATGCCATCTGCACCTACTAATCACTCAACAAATAGTGAGAACAAGTATATAGAAAGTAATATTAATATATAACTTAGACTTTACAATAATCATATGCAAATATAAAAATGTAACAAGAGAATCCATCAACCAAATAACATCCATCCAATTTATTTATCATCATGTCAATTTGCATTTCCAAATGTCAACATTATATATTTCCATTTCTTATTAACCTGCTATTGATTCGTTTTCAATTTATTCCCATTCAATTGATTTGAATTCAATAATTAACATTCACTTTAATTTTTCTTACCATCATTTATTACATTCAATTGATTCTCATTTACTTTACTTACATTCCCTTTAAATTCAATTTAAGGTTAACAACAATTCCTTTGCTTACTAACTCGTTTATGGACCATTCCCATAAAACAATTTCTTAGTTTATTTCAAATATTTTATCGAACCCTTCTTATTTTCATTATCATTCAACGCGTAATTTCATATGCAATTCTACAATAACTCAAATTGCATTTCATTTTATAATTTAAGTTCACCTTCATTTCAAAAGCCAAATTCTAATTAATTTAACTCGTTTCATCTTACTTATCTTGAGTTAAATTTCATTTCAAAATTTATTTTCTTTGACTTAAGTTATATTTCATTTATAACTCAAATTCATATTCATTTCGTAATCCATTTCATTAATTCCCTTTATTGATTCATTCAACCCATTTCAATCCAGTTCAACTTCATTCAATCTTCTTAAGTCAAACTTCATTTAATCCATTTCTCAATTTATTTATTTTTTTCACTTTATTTAAGTTGAATTTTTTAATTTCATATCTCACTTCCAAATATTCTTTTCTATCTATACCATTTCCAAATTTTAAGTTCAAAAACTTATTAACTAATATTTCTCAAAACATTTAGATAGAATATTCAGGATTTAAACACCCGGTTTTATTTTAAATCATTTTAAAATAAATGTATATATATAACTCCTTTATATATCAAATTTCACTCCTGGAATCTAAAACAAATTTGTTTAACCAAAACAAAACTTCAATGGGAGCAATCCATCACATAGAAACTCAAAAAAGAACACTGACGATGCGGCCATCATCACCAGAATTATTTTCCAACGACTGAATGAGTTTAGTGCTTTCTATTTTTATAGATCCTATGTCGAAATATTGCTAACAAATTTTTTTTTAAAATAATAATATTATTATTTTTCCAAACATTTAGAAAAACAATTTCCAAATCAATGGAATTTAAATTCTCAAATTCCTTGTTTTTAAACCATTTCCATTTACAAAATCATATCTATAAATATATTTATGAAATTTTCATTTCATTTCCACTTATAAATGACATTTATAAATTAACCTTCTTATATAACTTATTTTCAAATGTTTATCTTTGTACAGATTATGACAATAACATATTTCATTAGAACAACAACAAAAATGATAATAATCGAATATTATCATTCATTAACAACCAAACACTCCATATATACCTATAATAATTTCTGGAAAATTATTTCTTTATATATAAAATATTATCTAGGTAAAATTATTTTATTTACCCGCTTTTAAAACAATACTGTGTCGGTTTGTCTTGTTTAAGTGTTTAGAAACCCTGACCGATATCGTGGCGTCTCATGCACCGACCAGAATTTATAAGCCACTCAACAGATAAATTAATACAGTATAAAACATTTTATAATCACTAACAAATACACGCTCACATATCTACACTGAAACTCATCCTAGGGTCTCGTTTACCCTATCTCAAATGTGTAAATTCCCATCAAAGCCTAGGTGTTCGCTCAGCCTAAGCTCTGATACCACCTTGTAACGACCCACTTTTCCGCATGATTCAAGCTGACAATAAACCACACATGTCCAGCCCATATCAAACGGAAAGATGGATAATTAAGGGAAAGAAAGGAGAAAGAAATTAAAAAAAACAAAGAATCTCACAATCACAGCGGAACAATATATAATATAATATCATTGATCTTTACAAAGAGAAACTGTTATATACATAAATTCAATAGAGTACAACAAAAATTCACTATCATCAGCCTGGATCGTTATAACAGCCTGTCCTCACAATTGCTGATGTTTTCAACAATAAAGTAGGGGAAAAATAAACATATATGTAAATACGACTTGAAGATCTCCAACTCATCTTCTGTGCTCAAATGCATCCAAACCAATATGTAAATATGCTCGATCTGCCCGAGCATTAGAATAAAAAACACCCAAGTCAGTCTGGAAAACAAGCGTGAGAAAACACATCCAACTGAATTTTTAAAGTTATAAAAAACCTTTCGAAAATTAAAATTATCTCGTTAGACCGTGCCGCACATAAACACGAACGGGTTTTTACCTTACGATAACCACAACATTTTCTTTAGAAAATCCATTTATATTATAATAGTGTCTAGGGGTAAAAGTAAAATATGAATATAGCTAAAATGCTTGCATCTCATATTTCAGCATAGTTGGGCTTAACTAAGTCTGTACGGCGCTTATTGGAGAATGGATTCCATACGATGACTGGGCTAGTGGGGTATCGCCCGTTACGGTACATCTCTAGACAAAATAACACTGAGGACCTCGCCTGGATCCCCTGCCAACATAGCAACGGGCTACCCCTTACTAGATAGTACCGATTATGATCACCCCTCCATTAATGGGTCCCAAAGCATACAAATGAGAGATAGTAGCAACTCTAGATAGGGATTGTTAGTGCCAAAATTGGTCAGTAACATCTAAATATAGATGAAAGCACCAACTAACAGTCACAGATCACAGACAAAGTGTATGTAGAGAGTATAAATATGAAGAGCGGTAAAAATTAAAGAGAAAGCAGTAATAAGAGAGTATTTATAGTGGTTCGGCTGACTCTGGCCTACGTCCACTCCAGAAATTTCCTTTTTATTGATTAGAGAATCAATTATAGTTACAATCTGGAGTTTTTAAAACAAAAATGGCAAAGTAGCTTTGATGAAGAAGATGAAGGGAAACAGAATGAAGATCCCTTTTCTGAAGCCCCACCTATTGTATATTTAGGCAAAATCCGAGTTACTGGGCTTCCTGAGTGATTCGGGTCCATCAAGACCATAACCGACCCAAATCCAGCATCACTGTCGACCCCGAGTTCATAATATGCCAATCCAATGTTGCCCTAGGAATGATTCGAAGTGAACATAGATATGACCCAGAGCAAACTCCCCTGTGATCTGAAGTAACCTACGTTTGGACTCGGAGTAACACGGTGCCGACTCCATTCCTTCAAGACACCGACTCGATCCCCTTTAGCTGACCCGGAGCCTTCGTTCCATCGACCCGAAGTAGTCGATCTGATACAACAAATTGACCCAATTTCCCATATGCCGACCTGATCTCATAGCCGACCCGAAGTGTGGACATCGCCGACCCGAAGCGGGAGTAGTTGCTGACCCAAGTCTTCCTTTTGATGCCGACCCCATAGCTTGCCGACCTGGCTCCAACATTGACCTGAAGAAACCTGATTTCCGACCCGGAGACAATCTCCAAACATGTCGATCCCATCCACTTATTCGATGCTGACCCGGCCATTCATGCCGACCCGATGACTTATACACGCTAACCCGAAGACTGGACGATGCCGACCCGAAGTAAGTTGTGATGCATATGAAAACATGTCGACCCGAGGCAGCCTTGCAAATGACTCGAAGTAGGCAGCTTGAGAACCCGAAATAAACCCTCAAACAACTTGAAGCAAACTCCAAACATCTCGAAGCGACTCGGTTTTTGTCGAAACTCATATTTTAAGTATCCCGCGCCTTTTGTCCATCGACTATGCCGAACACCGACTTCACAATCATATTTATCATCCGTGATTGATCGTTTGTCCATCCAATTGACTCAAACCATCATATTCCTACCTCGATAACCAAGCAATCGATTTAGTTAAATCCGCTTGTCTACGGCCTTGCCAAAAGGCGGGTTAACATTTGCCCCCCAAAACATGCCTTGCTATTGGAAGGTGTGTTTTGAATAGCATTAAATCTGATATCCAAAGTCCTTATTCCATTTATTTTCAAGTAATTCCATCTAATTCCGATAGCTAAACCCGCGACTGTTCCGAGTCGTTATCCAATTCCAATTCATTCCAAATCCATTAACAGAATCCACGACCTCTCCAGATCGTTTTATTCAAGTCCGAGACCTCTTCGGGTCCTGTAATCCAAATCCGGGACCTTGCCGGGTCCAAATCCAAAGCCAGGACCTCTCCGGATCCAAATCCAAGTTCAGGACCTCTCCAGATCTTGAAATCCAAATCCAAACCTGGTACCACTCCGTGTCCTTAACCAAATCCTTAGTTGTTCGAAGCCACTATCCGATCCATATCACATCTTGGAAGTCAGTAATCAAGTCTTACGATCTCTCCAGATCGTTGACGGCCTCTCTGGACCCTTGTTAAGCTTGATCCAAACTTAACGATTGAATATGTAGATCCTGTCACGCTCTGGCGAAGCAACCTATCGCTTGCACTCCGATTCAGTGTCCCTAAACATTAAGCGATGCCCTGGTCCTCCTAGACTGATCTCAGCCTCTCTGGGCTCTTACTGGATCCCATCCGGTCACTCTCCGGTGAAGGGGAAACATCGTTGAATGAGTTGATCCTGTCGCTCCTCGGTGAAGCGGTGTCGCTCCCTGCACTCCGTTTTAGTATCCTTAAACATTAAGCGATGCCATGGCCTAAGTCCTAGACTGGTTACAACCTCTCCGGGCTCTTGCTGGATCCCATCCTGTCACTCTCCGCTGAAGGGGAAATAATGACGAGCGAGCCGATACTGTCGCTCCCTGACGCAGCGGCGTCACTCCCTGCACTCCGGTTTAGTATCCCTGAACATTAAGCGATGAAATCCAACTGACTTCTAATATCCATCCCTTAACTCTACATTAGGGATTTGTTTCATAAAATCCAAATTTATTTATTAAATCCAAGTTCCAAATGTCCGATAAGAAAAACAGAAAAAATTAAGTGTTGTCTCTCCAAGCAGAGCAGCCTATTACCATCTCAAAGCATGCTTAGGGATCGCTCTGGTTCCTTTACATGTTTAAGTGGCATAGCTGCTTTATTTTTGTTAAAAAAATCAAAAAATATTATTCGATGACCAGAGTTCAAATCCTGAACTCGGCCCTTGCCATCATGATCAGCAGATGACGAGTCGTGACCCTAATCCAAGGTCATTCCTGTTTGATCTAGGTGGTAGTTGCTCATGTTCTACCACTCTTGTCTGTTCCCTAAATACTGTGGCAATCTGCCACTTCTAACATGTTCCTCCACCACATCCTTCAAGTGGCAGCATTCATCCATGGCATGCCCTTCCAGCTCATGGAATAGGCAGTACTTCCTGCTCCTGCGCTCCCATTTTCTAGGATCCCTCCTGGGTGGTTTCCGATAGGGGAGCTGCCCCCTTGTATCCAATTAAATTCGTTCCAGATTATCTATCAAAACCGCATACGTTGCAAATTTGGGTTCCTGACCTCTCCTTCGTTTGTCAGAACCACCATATCCATCGTCGTGCTTTCGCTTTCCTTTATTCATCCCATGTCCTTCTCCATACGTTCCTTCACCTTGCACGGCGTTTATCTCTTGCCTTTCGGCGCGTGAATCCTCTAACCGAATGAATCTTTCTACCTCATGATAGAACTCCCCAAGATCCTGTGGTGGATTCCATGCCAATGAATCCTTGAACTCGGTGCCTTCAACAATCCCTGCTACCACCGCCATCAAGATTTTGATGGATCCGGGTGATCAACTGATGCTACGGCTGCATTGAACCGCATTAGAAAACCCCTCACGGACTCTCCGGTCATCTACTTCATTGATGCCAGTGTCAATACATTCTTAGGTCGCGTCACGTGGACCCTGAACTGCCTCATGAAGCATTCCACTAGCTCACCCCATGTCCTGATTGATCCATTCTCTAGCTGCCTAAACCAGAGCGCAGCCAAATCCATCAAGTATAAAAGGAAACATCTTGCCATCACCTCCTTGGATGCTCCCAGAACTTCCATATGTCTGATGTATCTGGTCACATGCATGGTCTGGTCTGACTTCCCAACATAGGCCTCCAGCGTTGGCAATTTGAATTCTGGAGGGTTCATTGCGTTTATGATATTCAGGGTGAATGGACTCCGACTGACTTCTTTCAAGCCTCTGCTCGGTAGCCCTCCTCTCATAATCCTTCTTATCAATCCAGCCATCTGCTCGTCTCCATCCGGGGTAGTCCCCTGTTTGCATCTCCACCCTGCCCTTCATGTCTTAGAGGGTACTTAGGGTAGTACACTTCATGTTGCTCTTTTGCATTTGCGTTGGCCCCAGCTTGCTAAGCTCCATTCACTGGTATTCCAATATCCAACCCCGAAGGTCTACTGCCAGGCCTTTGCTCATTTCCTTCAATCTCCCTATTTTGAGTCTGAATTTGACCTCCAGAGATTTTTGTAGCTCTAACCCTTGCTCTGCATTGCCAGCAGCTGCGGTTGGTACAAACCCTTGAATTTGCACCCCAACTTGTCCAACCTGTCGGAGTAGGTTCTGTATCATGTCCTTCTGCCTCTTCAGCATCATTTCCATCTCATCTCTAGTAATATAGATTGAGGTCTGGTTAGCTCCAAAGGAAGCCTCCTGATTTCCTTCTTAATGACTCCTTTCCATCCTCTATCTCCTTGTCAATTGCTTTGCCATAATCTCTAGAATACGAGCTTTAGAATCTCTGAGTGCTAGCACTCTCAATGAAAGCACCAAAATGTTAGCACCAAAATTGGTCTCTAGCACCCAAACGCAGATGAAAGCACAAACTAACAGTCACGGATCACAGACCGAGTGTATGTAGAGAGTATAAATATGAAGAGGAATAAAACTTAAAGAGAAAGCAGTAATAACAGAGGATTTATAGTTGTTCGGCTGACTCTGGCCCACATCCACTATAGAAATTTCCTTTTTATTGATTAGAGAATCAACTATAGTTACAATCCGGATTTTTTAAAACAAAAATGGCAAAGTAGCCTTAATGAAGAAGATGAAGGGAAACAGAATGAAGATCCTTTTTCTGAAGCCCCGCCTGCTGTATTTATAGGATAAATCCGAGTTATAGGGCTTTTAAGTGATACGAGCCCATCAAGACCATAGCTGAACCCAAATCCATCATCACTGTCGACCTTGAGTTTAGAATATGCCGATCCAATGTTGCCCTGGGAATGACTCGAAGTGAACATAGATATAACCCGGAGCAAACTCACCTGTGACCCGAAGTAACCTACGTTTGGACTCGGAGTACACGGTGCCTACCCATTCCTTCAAGACACCGACCCGATCCACTTTAGCCGACCTGGAGCCTTCATTCCACTGACCTGAAGTAGCCGATCTGATATAACACACCGACCCAATTTCCCGTATTCCAACCCGACCTCATAGCGGACCCGAAGTGTGGCCATCGCCGACCCAAAGCGAGAGTAGTTGTCGACCCGAGTCTTCCTTTTGATGCTGATCCCACAGCTTGCCGACCTAGCTCCACCGATTAACCAAAGAAACCTGAATGCCGACTAGGAGTCAATCTCCAAACATGTTGATCCCATACACTTATTCGATGTCGACTCGTCCATTCATGCCGACCCGATGACTTATACACGTCGACCCGAAGACTGGAGTATGCCGACCCAAAGTAAGTTGTGAAGCCCATGAAAACATGCCAACCCGAGGTAGCCTTGCAAATGACTCGAAGTAGGCAGCTTGAGAACCCGAAGTAAACCCTCAAACAACTCGAAGCAAACTCCAACCATCTCGAAGCGACTCGATTTTTTTCGAAACTCATATTTTAAGTATCCCGCGCCTTTTGTCCATCGACTATGCTGAATCCCGACTTCATAATCACGTTATCATCCGTGATTGATCGTTGGTCCATCCAATTAACTCAAACCCATCGTATTCCGGTCTTGATAATCGAGCAATCGATTTAGTTAAATCCATCTGCCTACGACCTTGCCAAAAGGCGGGTTAACAGGTATGATCATACCCTACTTGGGAGTGACCCACTTAGCCCTTCCGCATCTCCCTTATTTTAGTCATTCCCGGTTGATAAGGCTTGAGGCTACATTTTACCTTTTATATAATACTTCCCATTTGGTGCCCTCTAGGCAACAATGCAATACCAGCATTCATCCATATAAGTCTGTTCTAGGACTGAACAAAAGACTTGAGAGCTCCTTCTCCAATTCCATCATCTTCAAGATGTCTTTACTTCCAAACGTATTCTTTGGATCGAAGTGGTTTTCAGATAATATACCCAATCCCGGTCTCTTCAAAATAAATTTTCGATAATTTCCAGTAAACTCAACCTAGGTTCTTTAGAAAATAAACATTCAAAGATAAGATCGGAGATCACCTTCTAACCATTAGTGGATGGATTTCCTTATCATTGTTTGTTGACCCAAAAAATTGAACAACACCCTGGTTTTGATTTGATAGCACTAGCTCTATCTTCACAGAGCAATATAACATATCACAAAAACAAAAATGAAGCGATAAAGGAAAATAGACAGAATATTTTTATAGTGGTTCGGCTGTTAACGAAGCCTACGTCCACTTTATAGTTTTATTATAAGCCGACTGCTATTACAAAGGTTGTTTGGTTACAAAGATTTGGCTAATTCCAAGCTGAATTGGATCTCCAAAGTTAGAATCCACTTGAGAATCACGGTGTATTCCTTTTGAGATCGTTGCGAGAGAGGTTAAAAGTGAAGAATAATCCCAGCAAAGCTTCAGCAATTAGCTTTCCCCAACCCCTTGTTATGTTGTAGGAGGTATGCTATTTATAGAGGTTGGAGGGTTTCTTGGCAAAGCCCATCATTTTCAGGTCTCAGATATGGCACAGGCGATCTAGGGGGATTCAGTGGTCGAAAATTGTCAAACTCCATGGGTCTCTAGCAACCCATGGTGTTGGGTCGCAAGCGACCCATGAACCTTAGGTCGCGGGCGACCCATGGGCCATGGGTCACATGCAACCCATAGACCATGGGTCTGGCGACCCATGGGCTGTTGGTCGCTAGCGACCCATGGACTTAGTCTATTTTCGCCCGTTGAATTCTTCTTCCTTTAGTCGTATTTCATAATTTGTTTATTCGTGGTTATTAAGGAGTACATGAGTTGTTGTTGATCCGGTCACAGAGGTCTATCCTGGATTCCGAAATTGGAGAGGTCTTCTCAGCCATTCATCATTGTAGTTACATGTTGATGGCAAGTCGTTGTCTACTTATACTTAGATATTTGTCGATCCATAGAGGTGCTGGTCTCTTGGCTTCGTTGACTCCTGTCGTCACCTTAACTATGTAGCTTGGTCCTTGTCGAACTCTGGTCGTAATATCTCAGGTTAGCTCTTGAAACATCCCGCCGCTCGAGGTTGCCTCGCTTTCCGTTCGTATCTGCTGAGTTAAAAACTATGATAACATTTTCCCCCCAGAGTAAGTCTTCGTTGTAAGCAAGGCATGCTCTGGAAGTTATCGTTTTCCATATCTAGTTGTTAACTTTCAAGTTGTTGCATCGGAGCTTTACGCATAGAATAGCCCAACATCGTCGATTATTTTCCTTTGGTTCCAGCTATCGTTGCTTGCCTCAACCTGTAATGTTGTTGCTTGCGGTCTCCTTGCATGTCTTGGAGTGACGAACAGTCGTGATTGACCGATTTTGAAATGGTTGGACAGAGTTTTCTTTTTCGAGTGCACAAATATACAAGATATGCAAATTTTTATACACATTATTATTATTATTATTATTTATGATGGGTCGCTAAAGATCCATGCGAGATGGGTCTCTAACGACCTATCCCTTTGAATATTCCTTGAACTGATGCCAGGTCGGGTCGCCTGCGACCCATGATGGGTCGGGTCACATGCGACACGAGTATTTATAAAAATTTTGTCCCTTTTTCTCTTCCTATTTATTTCCTTTAGCCGACCCATTATGGTTCATTCAACCCGAGCCTTTCCTTTACTTCCAATCGATCATCCACTTGGCGATTCGAGCTGCTCCACATCGAATTGACCTACCGTCTGATCCCCTTGCCATCATCTCACCCGAGCATCATCTCATGCTGCTGCCACCCACGAATCCAAGCCCTAATTGACCTATCGCCAACTTCAATCCTAGCAGACTTGCTTTGTGCAATTTTAAGGTGTAGCTAACCCATTGCCTTGTTGCATATGAGCCAAGCCTCCACTAGCTCGCCCGCGACCTAGTTCGTAGCTCGCCATGTTCAATTTGTGACTTCTCTTATTCCATTAAGCTGATTTGAGGTGGGTTCGCTTGGTTGAGTTGTTGATTGCAATATGGGTATGATGATTTAGCGCCCAACTTTAGCTTGTGACGGTAACTGCAAAATTTCGTTCTGATTGTGGTTCTTTGGAGAAAGATAGGAAATCGAGTCTGGACTCGTTTCTTTGAATGGCATTCTGGCTTGGGCCCGAGGCTGGATGCCTTTTGCTATCTTCGTCTATCGAACCAAGATCAGCCAGTTACCAATCTGCGGACATCACTTGCATAATGCTTCATCAGTTGACCTTGATTCTCCTGAGAACTTGAGCTTATCTCGTTTTACTTATTTCATGCTTAGTGTCCCAGCAATGAGAAGAGTTTCCCATGTTGCTTCGAACAACAGATCTATTATCGATCATAGATCGATAACGGGTAAGCGTATAAGCTGTATAACCAAAAGTTAGAAGCGAAATTTTAGTGGAAGTTTTTCTCTACTTTCATTGTAAGTGAACTATCTACACGAGACAGGCCGTTTGTGGCGCTTTGGACACCGAGCTTACCTCATATAGATAACACACTACACTTACCCCAGTTCATACTTAAAATCCGGCGTGCTAATCTCAAGTAATTGTTGCACCGGGGTTCAAGTGTGATAGGGGAAATTCGTAAGGATAGGATAGATTCGTCAATAGAATTACCTGACCTTTTACGGACATGAATTTTGTCATATATAATGAAACAGCCATCCACACGTCGCAAGCTGAGTGGACGAAGGCCGGTGCTTTCTAAGGCTGAATCGTCATCCACTTCACAAGCCGAGTACGGTCAACTAGTTCCGGTTGGGCCGATTGTGGATCGCACGCCTCCCAACATCCGAGTTCTACTCAATCCGCCTGGAAAAGCCCCGTCGTGATCTCCACCAAGGTTCTCCATAATATATGTTTACAGCACGAGATTCCCAAAGAGGACGTGCGCTTTTCAGAGAAAGATGAGTTCGCTTACATGCCTCCCCCTGGGTTTACAGCTTGCCATCGGTTCATGTGTTTGAATGGAGCTATGCCTCCCTTTAACGATTGTCTTCGTGAAACGCTATCGAACTTGGAAATTTCCCCATTCCAGCTCCACCCGAACGGCTATGCCATCCTTACTTGCTTGCATATCTTTTGTATGTGGACATTTCATCGCGCTTTGAGTGTCGACGAGTTGCGGTACTTCTTAGCATTCAAGAGGAGAGACAATTTCCCCTTCTTGATTATAATCGAGGCCAAACGGAATCGGAAGATCATTCTGCTTCTGCAAAGCAACTTATCTCAATTCAAGATGAAATATTTCTTCGTCAGGTGCCCTGAGGGATTTATTGTCGATGGACGATAGGGGTAAGTTTCCATATTCTCCGTTTGCTGAGCTTTGAAGTGGTGTGATAGAGTTTCTAATTGATTGCTTGCTTTTTACAGCTATCCCAAGGCCAAACAGAGACGCGACTCTTAGTGAAATTTGTCAGCCTCTTAAAGTTATTGATGCCGAGGAGCGGAGCGCCAGAGTCTTGCTTACTGACGAGAACTTGCGCCAATTCGGGTTGTTAGCTCCAGACATATCCGTTGCTCAAATTGAAGCTCCCTTTCCCAGTCAAGCCAGAGTTTGCTTAAGGCCCTCTTCTTCTTTACATGATTTTGATGAAGGTTGTGAAATAAGTGGCCCTTTCGAATGTCCGCTCGACGAGACTCATGAGGAAGGTATCGTAGCCGGGCTAGGCGGTTCTACTAGAATGTCCTCGATTTAGAAGGAATCAGAATTGAGCCCACGTAGAGAGAAGGGAAAGCCGCGATGGACTTGGAGGAGGAAGGGGAATTTGTGAGCAGCAATGATGAATTCATAGCCAGGGACTATTATCAGTCAGAGTCCGAAGGTGAGGATTCAGAGTCATATGACTAGACATTGGGCATGAGTCATGTTCTTCCGGATTCTCCCCCTTCCGATGCTGGTGACAAAGACAAGGCCCCGAAGGCTGGAAAACATCATGATTCCCCCGGTAATGTTGCCGGGGTAGATTTTGGATATATCAGCGATGTATTCGTCGATTTTGATGCCCTCATGAAAAACGACTTCAACTTTGATGTGACGCCACCCTATTTTGGCGGTATCACGCCATCCTCCAGTCCGACTCTGCTTGCGACAACCGAAGTCAGCCCCATTCCCCCATCTACAATTGTCCGATCTGGTTTGTGACGACATCTTAGGCCCATTTTAGGAATGCACGACATGACACATTAGGATTGCACTTATGTTTACTTTCCATTCTCTCGTATGTTTGCTCAATTCTTTATGTTTTTCTAAAGTTTCTCATGTATGCTTTATTTGAGATATGACGAGAAGGCGTTTTCTTTACAACGACTTCGAGGATTACACCAATTCGTAACGGTACTCGAAGCGTTCTTTCAGTCGCCACCAAGTCTGGGAGTCGAAGGAAGAATATAGGCGGAGTAAAGAACTTGAGGCATAAACCCGTTGTTAGGAGGAAAAGGATAAGTATCGCTCACATAGAGGTGGTTACAAGAGAAAACGGTATAATGATGAAAGGGATGAGTCATTGAAGAAGTCTAAGCTCGATCATCGCTCCCACCCTTCCGAACTTGTTCTGAAACATACTTCTGTGGGACAAGAGATTGCCACTTCTTCTGCCCCCATTCCGCCTTCAGTGCACATCTCATCTTCTTCTGTTGTTACTACTGCCCCTGTTCCTTCTCATCCCCGCTGGAGACCGGCCTACATTCTTCCCGCAGGCCCACCTAAGCTTGAGGCGGCTCTTTCTGGTTGGTTTCTAAAAGGTGTTAAGTTTGATATGGATATTCATCCCATTTGGAGGGACTCTTATATGTCGCGCATTCAAGGCATTCAGGCTGATTTGGAGCAGGGTGAGCAGTGGAAGAGGCTCTGTAAACAACTAGTTGATACTAATAGGAATAATTATCAGGACATCCTCTACTTCGAAGCCGAAAAAGATGACTTTGAAAAGGCGCTATTCGAGCGGGATGCTAGAATTAAGCAACTGGAGGAGGAAAAAGAGGCAGCGCTTCCAGACAGTATGAAGACTGCCAGCTTGATGCAGGAGATGAAACATGTGCACGCGAGAGCCGAAATTGTCTAGAGAGACGAAATTAAGAAGACGCATGCGGAAGAAGCCAAGCTGAAGGAAGATGTGGTTTCCTGCAATGCTATTATCGAAGCCCAAAAGAAGACAATTGCCGACCACAATTTGGTTGTAGAGGGGCATACCAAAACAATCTCTGATCAGGCCAAGACAATTGAGGAGTTGCAGGGGACAATTGCAGGATTACAAGCTTAGGTCGCACAAATTAATGTTGAAAAAACTACAATTGAGATAAAGACGGCTGCGGTGACGACAAATTTTCTAGAGCTCCAACATACTTTTGACCGAAAGATGGAGAAACTAGACTCATCAATCCTAAATTTCTATGTCAACTCTATATTGCATCAGGGGAGTCTCTCTTATCTTAGCCCGAAGTTCCCATGCATTCTTGCCCTTGTTTGGGAGGAAATCTTGTTTCTTTTTGCCGAGAACGGCGATGTATATACAAATCAGGAGTTGTGGGATGCCTATCTTAATGAGCAATCCAAGAAGGTGTTGCTTGAAGGCCAAGAAATTCTCCGAGCTGGACGGGAGATGGAAACCGCCGAAGCGGCTCTGATGGTTGTCACTGATGCGCTTGCCAAGTCTCTAATTTTTTATGTGGGTGAACCTTCGGGGTAGCCTCATGATCAGTCGACAAGTTCGGGGCTCGATGTTGTTCCCCATGTAGCAGAGATTTCCAAATGAGGTAAAGGAATTGAGTTTGAAATTGTCATCTACGATCCTACTTTCGGTGCAGGTAATGATCACTCCTACCTCGAATTTGGGGGACTCTATCTTATGCTACAGGTGCAAGAGGAGTTTAATGCTTTTCTTTTTAATGTTATAGGTCCCTCTACACTTCCTGTTGAAGTGCCCGTTAGTTCGGTGCTTGTGCATACTGTTATCTTTACATCTTCTGAAATTATGTCTATTCCTATTCCTGCCCCATCAACACCTAGCTCGCAGCCAGGACCAAAGGTTGAAAAGATTGAGGCACTTCATGGCTTGGACGATCCTTATGCATCCCTTGAAGGTGATATGACTGCCGTTGAGGCCAAAGAGCATAAGATATTAACAAAGCATCCACCGAAGACTTCGCATGACTTGGTTGCCGTCAAGAAAGAGAAAGTGGATGTGGTCAAGGCCTCGAAGATTTCCCAAAAGCGGAGAAAGCGCTAGGGGTCGGGAAGCTCTACTGGAAAGCACTCGAAAGAGGAGGAGATCGCTGAAGAAATACAACTCAACATTGCTGGCGGCGACACTTCTCCAGAAAAGAAGCAAAAGCTGCCTACCAGAGGTTGGAAAGGAAGCAGTGGCAAAAGGCGTTGAATGGATTATTCGAGGGGGGACTGTGTTTTGCTTTATGGCTTATGAGCAACTTGACTTGTTGTGTGTCCTTTTGTGTTCTACCCAAGTGTCGGGTATGCATTTTGGGTCTTGATCGTGGAGTCTGTAATAATAATAATTTTTTGTTGGTCGAGGCTGTGTGGGTACGTCCCCCACATTTTGATTTTGTGTTCATAAGATTGCCGATGATAAAATGGCATTTTGACTTTATCCTTGTCTATCTTTTTATACATACTCTATGTGCACGTGTACGTTTCATTTCATACTTTTGCTAATTGCACTTAGAGGATTTTCTAAATTTTCATTTCATATGTGCTCTTCAATGATGTTGTCTCTTGGAAATTTTCAAATTTTCCTTAGGAAGTTAACTCTCGCTTAGGATTCTTGTTAACTTTTGAGATAAAAATTTTGAGTTTATTGTCATTTGAAGTAACAGGACATGTGGACTCTTTGCATTTAGGCGATTTTGTCTTTATGCAGGTAATTCCCCTCAAATTATAAGGCTGTTCACTCCAAACAAACTCCAAGTATCCGAAGCCTCCGAGCAACGCGAGAAGTTTCCCCTCGAGTGCACGGCTTCTGGGGTTTCTTAGCACTGCTTATTCCCGGGTAGTGTGATTTGTTGGGTTTCCTCGACGTTGCCTATCTACGAGCGACGCGAGAAGCTGGAAATTTGGAGTTCCTCGTCGTTGCCTATCTCCGAGCGACATAGGAAGCTTGAATCTGGGGCTTCTTGACGTTGCGTATCTCCAGGCAACGTGAGAAACATGCATCTTGAGTTCATTGGCGTTGCCCATCTCCGTGTGATGCAGGAAACTTGAATCTGGGCTCCTCGGTGTTGCCTATCTCCGGGCAACGCGAGAAGCTTGCGCCTAGAGTTCCTCGGTGTTGCCTATCTCCGGGCGATGCGAGAAACTTGAATCCGGGGCTTCTCGTCATTCCCTATCTCTGGGCAATGCGAGAAGCTTGTGTCTTGAGTTCCTCAGCGTCGCGTATCTCCGGGCGATCCGAGAAACTTGAATCTAGGGCTCCTCGACATTGCCTATCTCCGGGCAACATGAGAAGCTTGCGTCTTGAGTTCCTTGGCGTGGGTTATCTCTGGGCGACGCGAGAAACTTGAATCTGGGGCTCTTCGGGGTTGTCTATCTCTGGGCAATGCGAGAAGCTTGCGTCTTGAGTTCCTCGGCGTCGCCTATCTCTGGGCGATGCGAGAAACTTGAATATGAGGCTCATCAGCGTTGCCCGTCTTCAGGCAACGCGAGAAGCTTGCGTCTTGAGATCCTCGGCGTCGCTTATCTCCGAGCGATGCCTGAAAATTGAATCTGGGGCTCCTCGGCGTTGCATATATCCGAGAAATTCAAGAAGCTTGCGTCTTGGGTTCCTCGGCGTCACCTATCTCCGGGCGATGCGAGAAACTTGAATCTGGGGCTCCTCGACGTTGTTATCTTCAGGCAACGTGAGAAGCTTGCGTCTTGAGTTCCTTGGTGTCGCATATCTCCGGGCGATGCAAGAAACTTGAATCTGGGGCTCCTCGGTGTTTCCTAGCTTCGTGCAACGCGAAAAGCTTACGTCTTGAGTTCCTCGGCGTCGCCTATCCCCGGGCGCTGCGAGAAACTTGAATCTTGGGCTCCTCGATGTTGCCTATCTCTAGGCAATGCTAGAAGCTTGATTTTGAAGTTTTTTGGCATCGCCTTATTACTGGGCGATGCGAGAAACTTGGGCTCATGGGCCTATTGATGTTGCTGGGGCGGCATCATTTCTCAGTGGGCCAGGATCGGGTTCCGCCGATCCAACGGTTTGAGTCGGTTTACTCCCACTGGCTCATCCGGTAATTATTGGGCACATAATTTGAATGATTCATAAGGCAGACTTTATTAAAAAAAGCCTGGTAGATTCATTGCCTATTTACGACGCCACATGCATTTCTGTAATGGCTTATTTGTTGAAAAATAAGAAAATACATAAATTTGCTTTTAAATGAAATATCGGTGGAGCGATTCGCTCTTCCAGGCTCTGGGAATCGCGATCTCGTCGACAGTCGCCAGCTTGAAGGTCCCATCACCAAGCTTTTTATGAGGACGAATGGTCCTTCCCAATTCGGTTCGAATGCTCCCAGGACCGGGTAAACTCGCTTGAGCATGAGATCACAAACTTCGAAGGTTTGATTGTTAACTTCGGAGTTGAAGTATCGTGCGACCCTTTTTTGGTGGATGGCGATTCTCAATTCTGCTTCCTCTCTCTTTTCATCGACCATGTCAAGTGATTTGATTAAGAGTTGCTCGTTTTGTTATTGGTTGAAATTCAACCTTCGATGAGAGGGAACTTCTAGTTTGATATGAATGATCGCCTCTGAACCATACGCCAATGCAAACGGAGTATGGCCGGTAGCAGCTTTGTGTGTTGTTCTATAAGCCCCTTGTGCGAGTGGAAGCTCATCAACCCAGTTTCCCTTTGCTTTTGTCAATTGCTTTTTAATGGTGGACTTGATGATCTTGTTTATTGCCTCCACTTGCCCATTTTGCCTGTGGATGAGCCACTGCGAAAAGCTCTTCTAAATCCGGAAGAGCTTGTAGAAGTCCTTGATCTCGGTGCTCTCGAACTGCATTCCATTATCGGTGATGATTTTTTGTGGCACCCCAAACCTGCAAATGATATTTTTAGTAATGAAGTTAATAACTTTCTTTGTGGTTATGATGGCCAGCGGTTCCACTTCGGCCTATTTCGTGAAATAATCTATGGCCGCTATTGCATATTTGGCTCCTCCTTTTGCCATCGGAAGGACGCCAATCAAATCAATCCCCTATATCGCAAACGGCCATGGGCTGACCAATTGTGTTAGCCATGTTGATGGAATTCTCTTAATCTTGTTGAATCTCTGACAACGATCACATCTCCTTGAATTGATCTGCGGCACCGTGGTTTACTATTGGCCAGAAATACCAGTATCAAAGAACTTTCTTTGCCAGAGTCTGCCCCCCGGTGTGGTCTCCGCACTCGCCTTCGTGCACTTCTACCAGGATTCGGTGTGCTTCATCTCCGGTCACACACCTGAGAAGAGGGGCCGAGAATCCTATTCGATAGAGTATTCCATCCTACATCATGAACCGCGACGCCTTCCTAAGTAATTTCTTACACCGGTTTCAGTCTACCGGAAGAGTTCCTGGAAGAAGGTAATCTTTTATTGGTGTCATCCACATGTTCGGTTCCACAGTGGTCTCGAGAATCCATTCTACATCCATTTCGTTAATGCTTGGATTGGTTAGGGTTTCGACTGGGACAACTCCCAACGACTAGGCTTCTCCGGAGCTTGCCAACTTGGCCAAAAAGTCCGCCTTGGTGTTTTGCTCTTGTGGTATGTGGGTTATGGTGTAATGTTTGATGTCACTCAGTAGCTCTTGCACTTTGGAGAGATATAGAACTAGACTCTCGCCGCGCGCCTAATACACTCCTTTCACTTGACACAACCAACTAGGAGTCACTATATATATGAACGGGCTTTATTTTGAGTTCCTTCACAACCTTCAGCCCTACGATCAGTGCTCTGTATTCCGCTTCGTTGTTCATGGTAGGGAATTCCAAACGTAGAGCATAGCTAATGGCCCGCTCCTCGGGGGTTTCAAGCACTACCCCTACGCCCGAACAGGAGTTGTTCGTTGCTCCATCGACAAAAAGTTTCCATCGTGTGTCTACTTACGGCTGAACTTCCTCTTCATTGTCCCTTATTGTGAACTCAGCAATGAAATCGGCCAGTGCATGCCCATTGATTTCCTTCCTTAGGTGGTAAGTGATATCATATTGACTCAACTCTATGTTCCACTTAAGTAATTGCCCATATGTTTCTGGTCGGTATAAAACTTGTTTTAATGGCTGGTCGGTCAATACTTTAATTGGATGAGCCTGGAAGCACGGCCGCAATTTTCGGGATGCGATCAAAAGGCAATATGCTAGCTTCTCTAATTTTGGGTAATTCTTCTCGGCTCCGGTGAATCACTTGCTAATGTAGTACATCGGTCGTTGGATCCTCACTTCTTCCCGTACGAGAGCTGCGCTCAATGCGTGTGAGGAAATTGCTAAGTAAATGAATAAGTCTCCTCCATCAACTGGTTTTGATAAGACCGGAGGAGTTTCCATATGTCGCAGCAGTTCCTCAAAGGTTTTTTAACAAGCTTCACTCCATTCAAAGATTTTCTTTCCCTTCTTTAGCGTGTCAAAGAATGGTGTACACTTGCTTATAGATTTTAAGATAAAACAGCTTAGTGCTGCGACTTTTCCATTCAAACTTTGAAGTTCTCTCTTATTCTTAGAGGCTTGGACTTCACATGATGCTGTTATTTGCTCTGGATTTGCTTCAATGCCCCGGGCACTCACTATGAATCCCAATAATTTCCCAGAAGCCACCCCGAAATGACATTATAGTGGGTTAAACTTCATTCCATACTTACGGATATCTCGAACATCTCAACAAGATTATCTAGGTGGTTAACGGTTACTCGGGATTTGACTAACATATCGTCCACATAAACTTCCATAATTTTACCGGTCTGGCACTTAAACATAGTATTTACTAGTCTTTGATATATGGTCCCCACGTTCTTCAGACCAAACGACATCACTTTATAGTAGTATAACCCTAAGTCAGTGATGAAGCTGGTATTCTCTTGATCCAATTCGTGCATTAGGATCTGGTTATAGCCTGAGTACACATCCATAAATGACAGCAATTCATGTCCCGTTGTCCCGTCCACCAGTTGATCAATTCTGGGTAGTGGGAAGCTATCCTTTGGACATGCTTTATTGAGGTCTAAAAAATCAATATAGGTTCGCCATTTTCCATTAGACTTCTTGACTAGTACCGGGTTTGATACCCATTCAAGGTAGGTTGCATCCCAGATGAAGACATTGGCCATTAGCTTATCCACCTCTTCTCTCAATGCCTTGGACCGTTCAGGGCTCAAGCTATGCCTTTTTTGCTTCACTGGCGGGAATTTGGGATCAATGTTAAGGGCGTGACAGGTAATTTCCGGTGATACTCCGTACATATCAGCATGCGTCCAGGCAAAAACATTTAAGTTGGCGCGAAGGAATTTGGTCCACTCTGATCGCATCTTGTTTCCAAGCTGCGACTCGATTCTCAGGACCCGCGTGGGTCATCCATACTAACTGGGACAGACACCATCAGTTCAGCTAGTGCCGCCCTATCCTCCCCTGAGCTCTTCTTCCTAGGGTCTAAAGCCTTGTCGAATCGGCTATGGTCCCCAAGCCAGGGGTGGTTCTGTAGTTGCTATTCAGAGGGTTCACGGATGTGGAGAGCTTTCCCCACATCCTTTCCTTTCTCTCTTCTTTTAGATTCACGTAATTCTACGATATAACACTCTCTAGCCATGCATTGGTCTCCTTTTACAATCCCAACTCCATGCTCGGTAGGGAATTTCATAGTGAGGCATCATTGATCCAGTGCTATCTTGAAGTCGGCTAAAGCGGGCCTTCCTAGAAATGCATTATATGCTGACATCTCGTATACAATCACAAAAGTCTGAATGAGGGTGACTCTTCGTTCCCCCTCTCTGAGCTCTACAGGTAGGTCAATGGTTCCCACAGGCTACTTAGGTTCTCCAGTAAATTCTTGGATCTTCGTTTGGCATGCAGATACACTTTTCATACCTATCTTCATCTGATCAAAAGTACGCTTGAAAAGTATATTGACCGAGATTCCATTGTCAACCAATACTCGTCGGACAACTGCGTGTTAGTCCTTGAAAAAGATGGTTTTGATGACAAGAACCTTAGGACTTGTTATAAAATATAAATACTAACAATATAGTTTAGATATATATATTTGTATATGCAGGATATAAACATGCAGGTACCAAGAATGAAGACTGTACAGTATAAAGATATGAGACTGATGAATTTAAAGATCGAAGATATCAAGATTGAAGACTCATGAGTATCAAGAAATAAAGTTATCAAGAGTTCAAGATTTTAATAATACAAGATAAGTATTGAGTCTAGAATTATGTTAAAACTTCATAATAGCACGAAAATCATCATTCCATATTTCATTTGGGATGGAACCCAATTCTACCTTCTTAGTGGCTTACAAACCCACGACAAGTAGCTTACAAACCTACGACAAGTGGCGTACAAACCCACGAACATCCTGGTTTCGTACAAGTTCTCGAGTCCTGATGTGATGAGATATTTTACAGGAAGAAGCTTGCAAAACTACTTCAAAATGGTTTTTCAAAATGATTTTCAAAACTACTTTTCAAAATGTTTTAGCCTTAAAATATTCTTTGTTTTCTGTTTTTAAATAAACTCTTGTTTTAAACTTCGTTTGTTTTTAAACTATCTCTTGTTTCAAAATATTTATTTACTCATATTTTAAATCACTTTATAGATTAAGATTATATATTAAAAATTACTTTCTAAACTCTTTTATATGTTTAAACTATATTCAAATATATTTACAAAGTTTAGAAATCGTTTTGACAAAATTATAGAAACCAATTTTAATAAGAAAATCAAAATCATCAATTTTGCCTAGAGCATGTCGACATCCCTCAACCCCCCATGTCGACATGGTGTCCGTTAAATTCAAAATTCAAATTTTCAAAAGAAGTGTATATTCATTGTATCCTTTCACGAATAGATTTGGCTGTTGATTTCATATAAATACTAGTAGTTTTAAATGAATTCATCATCAGATTTCACTTATTTTCTCTCCTCTTCATCTTCCACATTTATTCTAAAGAATTCCAAACTATACTTTGTCGAAATACCAAGTGAATTAAACTTGATTATCTCTTGTTTGATTCTCTACCACTCTCTCCATAAGATCTCAGTGCTATTCAGAGTTATAGGATTATTTGTAAAACAAACTGTTGTGTAAAAGGTGCGGTTGAGCCTTGACATCAATTGGGTGTGATTGTTGCCCCGAAAATCGATTAGGTGATCTTGTGGCCTAGTAAATCAAGAGAGTTTGCCCCGGACTCGAATACAGGAGGGTGTACCTCATGGCCTTGAAATCGAGGGTGTAATCTGGGAGATTATTTTTGATAAGAAATCCATACTTTTGTGCGGTACTGGATGTAGGGTAACTCCGAACCAGTATATAATCCGGTGTGTTCTGTCCTTTACTGCTTTTATTTATTTTTGCATCTGTGTCTGATTCTGTGATTATATCTGTGTCTGTGAATTGCATTTGTTGGAGATTAAATTTACATAAGTTTCAAAAAGATTTAGAAAATACACAAAACACTATTCACCCCCCCCCCACTCTAGTGTTATTCCAGCCTTAAGATTTGTAATCCTCATTTCTCACATTTGGTATCAGAGCAAGGTTTTCAAAGTTTTCATAATCTGAATTTTGAAAAAGTTTTTAAAAATGGCTATTTTTAGGGATTTTGTTAACACTAGTTTAAATCTGTTCAAATCATCATTGTCTCATAAGTCTGCATATAGTTATTATAGAAAACCAAGTTATCTACCAAGTTTTTATTCTGTGCAGAAAGAAAATTGTTATATGGCTTTTGAAGAATCAACACTCAATGGATAAATTATGCAAATCAAGAAGAATAAGTGGATACTTGATAGTGGATGTTCAAGACACATGATTGGTAATCCAGATATGCTGAATGATATTATCTATAAAGATGGAGGATTGGTTAACTTTGGAGACAACTCAAAAGAAAATGTGATTAGCATCGGCAATGTCGGTAACTCTAAAATTCCTACTATTTCTAATGTTTTATTAGTTAAGAATCTAAAACACAATTTGCTTAGCATTAGTCAACTTTGCGATAAAGAATACAAGATTAAATTTGAAAAAAATAAGTGTCACATCAAAGATAAAAATTCAAATATTATATTTGAAGGAATTAGGAAGAAAAATATTTACATCCTTAGTATGAAAGTTTCAAATGATAACTTATGTCTTTTGGCTAATACAAGTGACCCTTGGATTTGGCATAAAAGATTTGATCATTTAAATTTCAAACTATTATCTGGATTATCAAAACTTGACTTAGTTAGAGGTCTTCCCAAGTTAAACTTTAAAGTAGATAGTATATGTGATGCTTGCCAATTAGGAAAACTTAAGAAAAGTTCTTTCAAATTAAAAGATATGATTTCAACTTCAAAACCTCTTGAGTTACTTCATCTAGATTTATTTGGTCCATCTCAAATTCAATCAATAAATCACAATAAATATGTCTTTGTAATTGTAGATGATTATTCTAGGTTTACATGGACAATTTTTATGAAACATAAAAGTGATACTTTTGATTCATTTAAATTTTTTACAAAAAGACTTCAAAACCAACTTTCTTTAAAAATTATAACTATTCGTAGTGATCACGGTGGGGAATTTGAAAATGAAAATTTTGAGAGCTTCTACAATAAAAAGGGAATAACTCATAATTTCTCTTTCCAAGAACTCCACAACAAAACTGAATGGTAGAACGTAAGAATAGAACAATTCAAGAGTGTGCTAGAACAATGCTTTCTGATAGTAACTTACCTAAAAAATTTTGGGCTGAAGTAGTAGCTACAGATTGTTATATATTAAATAGGATTTTAATTAGACCATTAAATAATAAAACACCATATGAATTACTTTACAATAAGAAACCCATATTAGCTTATTTTAAAGTTTTTGGTAGTAAATGTTTTATTCTTAATACAAAAGATAATTTAGATAAATTTGAACCAAAATCCGACAAAGGTATCTTCATCGGATATTCTAATAGAAGTAAAGCATTTAGAGTTTATAATTTAAGAACTAACACTATTGAACAAACAATGCATGTATCTTTTGATGAAAATTTTAAAGATATTGTACAAATAGAAGATGAAGAAGATTTTGTAACTTTAAATAATGAACCTAATGAAACTAATTGCGAAATTATTCAACCTAATAAAAGAATTAGGCTATTAAAAGATCATCATATAGAAAATATACTAGGTAATATTGAATCTGTTGTTAAAACTAGAAATCAACTAAATAACATGAGTAATGTAGCTTTTATATAAACTATTGAACCTAAAAATCCAAAGGAAGCATCATCTGATAATTTGTGGATTCTTGCTATGCAAGAAGAATTGAATCAGTTCACCAGAAATGATGTTTGGGAACTTGTCCCTAGACCTGAGGATAAAAGTATAATTGGAACAAAATGGGTTTATAAAAATAAAATGAATGAACTTGGTGAGGTCGTGAGAAATAAAGCTCGATTAGTCGCACAAGATTATTGTGAAGAAGAAGGAATAGATTTTGATGAAACTTTTACACCCGTAGCAAGATTAGAAGCCATTAGAATTCTACTTGCTTTCGCAAATTATAATAATTTCATATTATATCAAATGGATGTTAAAAGTGCTTTTCTAAATGGATTTGTTAAAGATGAAGTTTATGTTGAACAACCTCCACTCTTTGAAGATGAAAGATTTCCAAACCATATTTTCAAACTTAAGAAAGCTCTATATGGTCTGAAACAAGCTCGTAGAGCATGGTACGATAGACTAAGATTTTTTTTATTACAATCAAATTTTGAAATTGGTAAAGTAGATAATACTCTTTTCATTAAAAGAAATAAAAATGATATTCAACTAGTACAAGTTTATGTAGATGATATTATTTTTGGTTCAACTAATCTTGAAATGAATAAAGAATTTTCTGAAATAATGAAAAAAGAGTTTGAGATGAGTCATATGGGTGAACTTACTTTCTTCTTAGGTTTACAAATAAAACAATTAGATAATGGTATCTTTATAAGTCAAGAAAAATATGCTAGGGATCTAGTGAGTAAATTTGGTATGACTACTGCGAGTGGAAAACCCACTCCCATGGCAACCAATGAAGCTTTATGTAAAGAAGATCTTTCAAAAGATGTAAATCATAAACTATATAGGGGAATGATTGGATCACTACTCTATATCACTGCAAGTAGACCTGATATCATGCATAGTGTTTGTCTCTGTGCAAGATACCAATCTCAACCCAAAGAAACTCACTTAAAAGCTGTGAAACGTATCATAAGATATGTTAAACATACTTTTGACTATGGTTTATTTTACCCTGAAAATGATTCATTTGATTTAAATTCTTATTGTTATGCTAACTATGCTGGTTGCAAATCTGACCGAAAAAGTACAAGTGGAATGTGACGACCCGGTATTTTTGAGCATTTGAAATTGGAATATTTAATTAATTTTAAATATTCAGAGGTTAATTATAAACTTAAATTTCAAATATCGCTGTTTATTGAGTAATTTAATAATTAAATTAAATTTAGTTGAAGTTGGATAAAATAGTAAATCTGGCATTCTAAGCTAATTAAAAAAATATTTTGAAGGCTTGAAAAATTCATATTAATAATACTAAAGGTAATAGAACTTCTAAAATTGAATTTAAAAGTGTTTTGTTCAGTTTTAAAAATATATCGTTTAAATTGAATTTGAAAAATAGCCTTCCGAGGCACAGTCTCGGAATTCAACGAAACTAGTTCCATTGGATCCGTAATATTGTATTATTATCGGATTTCAATTTTCATAGCAATTGGAGTTGTCATTTGACCCTGACAGCTCAAACGCTTCGAATTTTATTTGAATCGATTTAATTTAAAATTTGATCGTTTACTTCTGTAACTCACGCATACGATCGAATTAACCTCCGGAACGCGTTCCGTTGTGTTCGGAATATGGGTAGAATCTTAGGAACGCCTGTCGGCATGTCTTATTCGGGGTTCGGGATTTCGCGTTATGTAACGTGACGTTTTGAAGTTTTATAATGTGATATATTTAAAGTCAACTAGTCAGAGATATTTATAAAACAAGCGTACGCTGGAAGCTTCCCATATCGATATCTTCTCCCTGTCCCTTTCCCAGTTTTATTTCACGAAACATAATCACTCCTCCCTTCTTCCTCTGTAAATTCACAAAGTCGAACTCGAACTCAAGAAAAAAAAGGGGATAATCAAATCGCTCTCAAATAAATCGTGTATCCTTTCCCCTTCGCCAAATCAAATCCCCATCTTTCCCTCTCTTCGAAAATGGTGGAACGGGAAAAAAATAAATAAATCAACGCCTTCTAATTTATCGTCGTTGTGTACTCGGCTGTTCCATCAGCCATCGTCAGCTCGTCCTTGCCCTACGCGATATTTTTTGCTGCTGATTCGAAGTCCTGCTACAGTCTCCTTATATTGCCCCTGCTAATTAGAAGCTCGCGCTTCGTCGTTTCGAGGGCGCCGCATGGTTGGTCGAGGTCGCGAGTAAGTAGCTCGTCGATGGAAGTAGGGCGACGCATCTGGGGCCGCGATCGAATGGGGTGAAGGGGGAAGGTCGGAGAGGAATCGCGAGGCTGGAGGAAGGGGTCACGGCAGTTCATGGTGGGGTGCGATGTGGGTTAGAGTTTGGGAGTTCTCAAGGCGACGTGGGTGGTTTCGATTACGATTCGAGGTCACTGTGTTGGGCGGTTCGAGTTTGAGCAGCTGTTCGAAAGCGATGGGGTCGGCAGTGTGGAGTTGAAGCCGGGGTTTTGTTGTTTTCAACTAGGCTGCAAGGTATCAATTTTGTTTAAATTAATTTAAATAAATGTGATTAGATTTGAAATAGACAATACGATTTATATTCATGCATATTTTGGATTTGTGAAAAAAAATGTATACATCCGGATCAGCAGATAAATATGCTACAGTAGAATATAAAACAATTTATTTATCTTTATTAAAGATTTATATGAATATATATATATTAATTGTAAAACAAAAAATAGTTTATATATGGATATGATTTAGAAGGTAGTGTTAAATGAAATAGATAAATATATACATAGATATTGTAATCCACAAGTTATTGTAAAATAAATTATGAAGGTGATTTATTTGTAAGTTAATCTATTTAATTATTTTGAAACTTAAATTGTATTTGTAAAGGAAATTAGTTTGAAAATTACCTTACTAAGTAAAAAGAAATTTTTAGGTAGGAATTGATTTGTCCAAATTGATCGAGTATTAATGAAATCATATAATATGTATTCAAGGTCGAAACCTGAGAGGGAAACGAGCTGGGATGAAATTGAATATTTATGGATGGCAAAATTAAAGGTGAGTTAATCTCACTCAGTTAAATTATAATTTAAAATTTAATTGGTTAAATTTAAATCATTGATTGGATGATTGCATTGATTGATGTGCTATATATATATAGTAGTATATAGCAATATATACATATTGGCATATGTATATATTGGAATTGTTGATATTCCCGCATTATATAGCGGATGAGACCCTATGTGCCGCATAATAGCGGATGATTTTATATAAAACCCATATACCGCGATATTCCACCTTGAAGTGGAATTGGTATTGTGCTAACGTCTGTGGATGCAGAGAAACAGGTTGGAGGGATCCAACTGGATTCCTCAAAATTATTAGATTATTTAATATTCTGTGTTCTGAATATTTGATATCATGTGATGATTTTATATTGGATGATGTGGTTGATTTGGATTGTCCAGTATAATAAATTTTAAAATCTATGAAATTGAATTTTTGAAAAGAATTAAAAGAATAAAAATTTAAGTAAATAATTCGAGGAATTGAGATAAAATTTATAACGAATTGAAATAAAAATAAAGTGATTTGGAATCTTAACAAATATGAAATAAGGGGATTTTGAATTTACAAGGGATAATAAATTTTATACTTAAGTGATATTATTTGAAGAATAAAAGAAGTTATTTTTGAAATTAAGGATTAAAATTAATTAAAGGATAAATAAGGAGTTTTGGAAATTTGTAATTGATATTGGTAAAAAGGGGTTTAACTCGTAATAAGAAATAAAATCTAAAAGTTAATGTGTTTTGGAATAAATGAAATAGCAAAGGAAATTTATTTCAAAGTAAGTAAAGTAAATGGGAAAATCAATTGGAAATTGATTTAGTTGTTTAAAATTGGAATTTGAAAAGAGAAGTGAGATTTTGGAATTTATAAACTGGGTTTATAAAGTAAAATAAAATATCAGAGGATATTTGGAAATATAAATTCAAGGTGGGAATTTATAAAAGAATATGGATTGGTTTAAAAATAAATGTTGATTTATTTTTAAAAGATGGAAATGAGAAGTGTATTTCTCTGGATAGCCAAGTACGTTTTCAAAACAATTTTTAATATAAGTTAAAAGTTTTAATTTGTTTAAAAAGGCATGTTTTAGAAAATTGATTATTTCTAAATGTTAATTTCCTAAGTATTTTCAAAAATCTATTATTGTAGCAATTATATAAAAGTGATTTGCTATTATGTTTTAAAAGGAGAAATTTAGTTTATATTATAAAGTGGTTTATTTTAAAGTATATATTTTTAATAAAGTATTAAAGTAGTTTGATTTCAATATTATAAAGTATATTTATAGTAAAGTGTTTTAAAATTATTTTAAAATCTAAAAGTATTTTGTACTTGGTGATTCAGTGGAAATAAATTATTTGGGAAATGTATTCCGTAAGCGGAAACTGTTTGAAATTGTTTTCAAATGAGCTTTGAAAATTTGGAAATATATCTTGGAAAGATATTTGGGCAAATAAATACTGTGGGAAATTATTTATTGTGTGATGGTTGCTTGTGGATGTTAATTGATAGTTAAATAACCGACTATCAATATTGGCCAAATGCGTTGATCGTTTCGAAGAGACCGGGATCGAGTTTCCGTATACCGGGATTCTAGGTCTGGAGACTCAAATACCACTTCGATTCGGTTTGTACGTTTCGTGTAACGATTTCGGAGTCGAAGATGGAGCAGTGAAGTGCAAGGGCTAGTCGCTACTAATCCTGAGGATATTTCCAAAATGGATGTAGTAGGAATAGTGCCTTCGGTTCCGTTCGAACCCGGGACGGACTTGTATGGACGAATGCTTTCGTGACATCGTCAGGTGGGCGATGGGCATTCTAAGGGATATGTGCTATAAAGGTATCGTTTAGCCTCGAGCCTCATCAACCGGGAATGACTGAAAATCAGGGGTTATGCAGCAAGGCTTCGTGGGTAGCCCCCACTTGAGAGTAAGGTCATCCCTGTCTAGATGTCCCTTTTATTTCGGCTTAGTGGTGCGGTTGCTGATCCCAACCGTGGGGTGATTTTATTTGGAATTATCCAGTAAGGGATGATTCCGGCCTTGTGTTGCAGGGGAGCGGGCGTACTCCTCGGTACTGTGATCTAGGCCACGTACTGTGACAGGTGGTACCCCAGTGCCTAGTCATTCGTTGGAACTCCATTCTCCCTACGTGCCTTGTACGAGTTTTGTTTGTATTACCCACGTTGTGGCTAGTATGCTGGAATTTAATCATGTAACAATTTCAGCTATTTTAATAAGTATTTGTGAATAGACACTATTATAATATCAGAGGATTTTGATAAAAAGTGTTTTAGCTATCGTAAGGTAAAAACCCGACATGTTTATTTGTGGCGTGGTCTTACGAGATGCTTTTGTTTCCAAAGGATTTTGAAACTTTAATAATCAATTTGAGTGTGATTTTCTCACGCTGGTTTTCCAGACTGACTCGGGTATTGTTTTATATGATGCTCGGGTCAGACCGAGATAAACAGGTTCAGGATATGATGCTGTGGAGCTCAGGAGACGAGCTGGATGTCGATACGTACTCCCGTACTTGCTATTATTTTTCCGCTGTGTATTCAGTTGTATGTTATGGCTGATGATGTACTCTGATGATGTATTGTATAAACAGATATAGTTTTTGATTTGTGTAAAGATCTGTTGATATATTATATTTTATTCCGCTGCGATGGTTAGATTCTGATGTTGTTTTTCTTTTATTTTCTTCTTCTACCTCTTCTTCTTTAACTAAAATGGTTCGATTTTCCAGGTCTGGAAAGTCGGGTCGTTACAGTGGTATCAGAGCTTAGGCTAGCGATAACCTTGGCTCTGGTGGGAATTTTGAGAGTATTAATAGATATGAGCGCGTATTTGTTAGTGAATATAAAATGGTTTTATATTGTGTTGGTTGGTTTATTGAGTGGCATATGAACCTTCGTCGGCACAGTCTGGACAACTGTATCGAAGGGGTTTCTAAACACTTGAATAGAACAGTTCGACACAATATTGTTTTAAATAGGGTGAATGAAATAATTTTGCCCAAATTATTTTGTATATAAAAGAAAAGAAATTTTTCGAAAATAATTATGGTTATATATTTGGATGCTTGGTTGTTAGAAAATGACCATAATGAGTTAGTCTCATTATTGAGTAGAAATTGAAAACTTATAACCAAAGATGAAGAATAAATTTATATAACAAAATGGAATTTGAAATATAGACTATAAATGAATTTATAAATTGAGATAAACTTTATATACAAATGTGAATTATAAATGTAATTTATAATCAAATGAGATAAATTCATAAACAAATGAAATTTGTAAATGTAAATTGTAAATGTGATTTATAACTTGAAATAAAATGTGATAGAATTCCAGAGTAATGTTTGGATATAAAATTGAATGGACTTTGAATTTGAAGTTTTGGGAAAGGTTTAAATTCCTTTGGATTTAAAATAGTTTTTAAAGGTTTTGGGGAAATAATGGTGATATTATTTCATGAATATTTTTTTTTTAAATTGAATCGAAATCTGGTGGGATTTGGGATTTAAAAATGTTTGAAAGGTTTTAAAGTGATAAAAGCATTAAATTCTCTTACGGTCGCTGGAAAATAATTTCGGTGATGACTGCAGCATCATCGATGTCTATTTTCGAGTTTCCAAAGAGAAATTGCTACCAAACTGTTTTAAATTGGAAATGATTGTGAACTGGGTTGGTTTTGAAATTCAAAGGAAAAATTGTTTGGGAAAAAGCAGATTGTTTTGGAAATTGGGATTTGATGTGATATACCAAGATGTGTATGAGTTATTTATGGATTCAAAATGGTTTTGAAATAAAACCGGGCAATTGAAGTCTGGGAATTCTATTTAAAATATAAATGTGGAAATTTAAATGAATCAACAATATAAAGTATAGAGTGAAGTTGATTGAAATAAGAAGGGAATGAAAGTTTAATTCTGGGATTATAATTATGAGATGGAAATAACTCAATGAGTAATATAAGTTGGTAGATAAAGGAGTTAGAGAACTTGAAGGTGAATGAATTGTAAAACTTGTATAAAATTGTATCATAGAATTAAAATTTAATTCGAATATATGAAGGTGAATAAAATATATTTGAATTTAACTTAAGATAAGTTAAATAAAATTGAGAATTGGAATTGAATTAAATGTAAATAAGTTGAAGTCGAATTGAATTGGATATAAAGGTAATGTAAAATGCTTATAATTGTGTAAAGAAATTCATATTCTTAAGTTTTTAAGTGTAATAATTTGAAATTGATTATAAAGATGAAATGGACTTAAATGAATAGTCCTAGATCTTAAGTAAGTAAGTTAAAGCTTATGAATAGAAATGAAATTGTAAGTCATAAATGAGAATTCATTTCTTTGAACCATTAAGAGTTATAATTTGAAATTGTAATTATCTAATGGAAACGACTAAGATGAGCAATCTTAATTTTTAAATAAATCCAAACTTGAATTATAAAATAAATTGAACTTAAGATAATTAAGTGAAGTGATATTTGGAATTAAAAAGCAAGTATTTAATTTTAACCAGTGGAGGAACTAATTAGATAATAAATTAGTTAATGAAATTGAATTGTGAGTTAATGAAATTGGATTAAAATAGAGATGGTTTGGATTGCGAATGGAATCCAAATAAGTGGAAATAAAGTGGAAATGACCTGGTTATTAATAAAATAATTCCAGATGAATTGAGTATGGAAAAATAAAATTCATAATGATTGAGTGAATGAACCACTTATATTAAATAAATAAATGGATGGAATTTGATTAAATAAGAATCAAATGAAAGATGGAAATAAAACTTTAAAGGGTTGGTTAAATGGAAAATAAACTTAAGTTATTGACTTAAGTAAATGTTGAAATGGAAACTGAACTCAAACAGAGGAGTGGTTTAAATAAGTCGAGAAATAGTTATTGAATGAATTAACTTGGATTGTTTTCGAGCTAAATAAAATTCAATTTGTGGAAGTTGGAGATGAATTGAATTTAAGGAAAAAAATTTGAAATGAAGTAGTAAATTGAAGTAAGTTCAAATTCATATGAAATGGGAGTTCAATTTGAATATATACACTTCAGTGGTGAAGTAGTAAATAAATATAAGAAAATTTATATTGAACTTAAGAATTGAAGAATGAAATTCTTAAGGAAATTAGTATTGGAAATATACTTAGTAATTTTGGAAAAATATATATATATATATATACTAAGTGAATAGTTGAATGAAGACTAAAACTGAAGTTGTGAAATGGGATAGTTGTGAATAAGGGGATAACAATCAAAAAGGAATGTGAATAAAAGAGAATTGATGTAATTGGTAATCAATTGGAATTTATACGTAAGATGTACGTATATTATTTTATTCGCATAGCTATTTGGTCCAGATGTCGAACACAGAATTTCGAGATAGTTTTATCGATCCGAATCAGGATTTTTCACTCGATTTTCGACGGCGAACCTGGATATGGATTGTTGATTGGTTCTGGATATTCTCTATCATAGTTTACGGCTATGCAAGGAGAATGACGGTTTCTGATCAAGAAACCAGATCTGAGTCCGCACTAGGAAGTTGGGTGGACGATACTAGTTCGAAAGTGAAATTGTGTGATCGATTGAGCGATCGAATGTGATATTGCGTACGGATGATATATGTGCATCGTACGGGCATAAGTAAAGCAAATATTTAAAATTTGTAAAGGAGTTGATAAAATAATTTTGAGTCCTATGATTGAATATTATTGCTTAGTAGGATATACAGGTGTATAAAAGCAATGGATAAATTGGGATTTTTTTGATTTTAGAAGATAAAATTTAATGGCCCGACAAAAGGTATGTATTTGAATTTCTATATGAAATTTGATTGGGTTTTTGATCCAGCCACTTAGCTTTTTGTTTTCTTTTTGAGATTGGGAGGCCGTAGAGCCATTTTGTAGTTGTACCGAGCTAGCCGCGCAAAGGAGACGCTGACGAATTTTTTCGGAAATTTAGGGAGTTAGAAAAATTTTGGAAAATTTTGATAATTCAAAATTTGAATTCAAATTTAAATTTGAATTGATAAGTAGGTGATATGGTTTGGGGCTTATGAATAAGTTTGGGAAGTTAAAAGATGATTAGTGTATCATTAATAAAAGATTGTTTGAGTATTGTTAAAACGGTTTGAATTGGGAAAATAGTTAACGGGGATTGAATCATTCCTCTTAACTGGTAATTTCGGGGACGAAATTCTTTTAAGGGGGGAGGAATGTGACGACCCGGAATTTTTGAGCATTTGAAATTGGAATATTTAATTAATTTTAAATATTCAGAGGTTAATTATAAACTTAAATTTCAAATATCGCTGTTTATTGAGTAATTTAATAATTATATTAAATTTAGTTGAAGTTGGATAAAATAGTAAATCTGGCATTCTAAGCTAATTAAAAAAATATTTTGAAGGCTTGAAAAATTCATATTAATAATACTAAAGGTAATAGAACTTCTAAAATTGAATTTAAAAGTGTTTTGTTCAGTTTTAAAAATATATCGTTTAAATTGAATTTGAAAAATAGCCTTCCGAGGCACAGTCTCGGAATTCAACGAAACTAGTTCCATTGGATCCGTAATATTGTATTATTATCCGATTTCAATTTTCATAGCAATTGGAGTTGTCATTTGACCCTGACAGCTCAAACGCTTCGAATTTTATTTGAATCGATTTAATTTAAAATTTGATCGTTTACTTCTGTAACTCACGCATACGATCGAATTAACCTCCGGAACGCGTTCCGTTGTGTTCGGAATATGGGTAGAATCTTAGGAACGCCTGTCGGCATGTCTTATTCGGGGTTCGGGATTTCGCGTTATGTAACGTGACGTTTTGAAGTTTTATAATGTGATATATTTAAAGTCAACTAGTCAGAGATATTTATAAAACAAGCGTACGCTGGAAGCTTCCCATATCGATATCTTCTCCCTGTCCCTTTCCCAGTTTTATTTCACGAAACATAATCACTCCTCCCTTCTTCCTCTGTAAATTCACAAAGTCGAACTCGAACTCAAGAAAAAAAAGGGGATAATCAAATCGCTCTCAAATAAATCGTGTATCCTTTCCCCTTCGCCAAATCAAATCCCCATCTTTCCCTCTCTTCGAAAATGGTGGAACGGGAAAAAAATAAATAAATCAACGCCTTCTAATTTATCGTCGCTGTGTACTCGGCTGTTCCATCAGCCATCGTCAGCTCGTCCTTGCCCTACGCGATATTTTCTGCTGCTGATTCGAAGTCCTGCTACAGTCTCCTTATATTGCCCCTGCTAATTAGAAGCTCGCGCTTCGTCGTTTCGAGGGCGCCGCATGGTTGGTCGAGGTCGCGAGTGAGTAGCTCGTCGATGGAAGTAGGGCGACGCATCTGGGGCCGCGATCGAATGGGGTGAAGGGGGAAGGTCGGAGAGGAATCGCGAGGCTGGAGGAAGGGGTCACGGCAGTTCATGGTGGGGTGCGATGTGGGTTAGAGTTTGGGAGTTCTCAAGGCGACGTGGGTGGTTTCGATTACGATTCGAGGTCACTGTGTTGGGCGGTTCGAGTTTGAGCAGCTGTTCGAAAGCGATGGGGTCGGCAGTGTGGAGTTGAAGCCGGGGTTTTGTTGTTTTCAACTAGGCTGCAAGGTATCAATTTTGTTTAAATTAATTTAAATAAATGTGATTAGATTTGAAATAGACAATACGATTTATATTCATGCATATTTTGGATTTGTGAAAAAAAATGTATACATCCGGATCAGCAGATAAATATGCTACAGTAGAATATAAAACAATTTATTTATCTTTATTAAAGATTTATATGAATATATATATATTAATTGTAAAACAGAAAATAGTTTATATATGGATATGATTTAGAAGGTAGTGTTAAATGAAATAGATAAATATATACATAGATATTGTAATCCACAAGTTATTGTAAAATAAATTATGAAGGTGATTTATTTGTAAGTTAATCTATTTAATTATTTTGAAACTTAAATTGTATTTGTAAAGGAAATTAGTTTGAAAATTACCTTACTAAGTAAAAAGAAATTTTTAGGTAGGAATTGATTTGTCCAAATTGATCGAGTATTAATGAAATCATATAATATGTATTCAAGGTCGAAACCTGAGAGGGAAACGAGCTGGGATGAAATTGAATATTTATGGATGGCAAAATTAAAGGTGAGTTAATCTCACTCAGTTAAATTATAATTTAAAATTTAATTGGTTAAATTTAAATCATTGATTGGATGATTGCATTGATTGATGTGCTATATATATATAGTAGTATATAGCAATATATACATATTGGCATATGTATATATTGGAATTGTTGATATTCCCGCATTATATAGCGGATGAGACCCTATGTGCCGCATAATAGCGGATGATTTTATATAAAACCCATATACCGCGATATTCCACCTTGAAGTGGAATTGGTATTGTGCTAACGTCTGTGGATGCAGAGAAACAGGTTGGAGGGATCCAACTGGATTCCTCAAAATTATTAGATTATTTAATATTCTGTGTTCTGAATATTTGATATCATGTGATGATTTTATATTGGATGATGTGGTTGATTTGGATTGTCCAGTATAATAAATTTTAAAATCTATGAAATTGAATTTTTGAAAAGAATTAAAAGAATAAAAATTTAAGTAAATAATTCGAGGAATTGAGATAAAATTTATAACGAATTGAAATAAAAATAAAGTGATTTGGAATCTTAACAAATATGAAATAAGGGGATTTTGAATTTACAAGGGATAATAAATTTTATACTTAAGTGATATTATTTGAAGAATAAAAGAAGTTATTTTTGAAATTAAGGATTAAAATTAATTAAAGGATAAATAAGGAGTTTTGGAAATTTGTAATTGATATTGGTAAAAAGGGGTTTAACTCGTAATAAGAAATAAAATCTAAAAGTTAATGTGTTTTGGAATAAATGAAATAGCAAAGGAAATTTATTTCAAAGTAAGTAAAGTAAATGGGAAAATCAATTGGAAATTGATTTAGTTGTTTAAAATTGGAATTTGAAAAGAGAAGTGAGATTTTGGAATTTATAAACTGGGTTTATAAAGTAAAATAAAATATCAGAGGATATTTGGAAATATAAATTCAAGGTGGGAATTTATAAAAGAATATGGATTGGTTTAAAAATAAATGTTGATTTATTTTTAAAAGATGGAAATGAGAAGTGTATTTCTCTGGATAGCCAAGTACGTTTTCAAAACAATTTTTAATATAAGTTAAAAGTTTTAATTTGTTTAAAAAGGCATGTTTTAGAAAATTGATTATTTCTAAATGTTAATTTCCTAAGTATTTTCAAAAATCTATTATTGTAGCAATTATATAAAAGTGATTTGCTATTATGTTTTAAAAGGAGAAATTTAGTTTATATTATAAAGTGGTTTATTTTAAAGTATATATTTTTAATAAAGTATTAAAGTAGTTTGATTTCAATATTATAAAGTATATTTATAGTAAAGTGTTTTAAAATTATTTTAAAATCTAAAAGTATTTTGTACTTGGTGATTCAATGGAAATAAATTATTTGGGAAATGTATTCCGTAAGCGGAAACTGTTTGAAATTGTTTTCAAATGAGCTTTGAAAATTTGGAAATATATCTTGGAAAGATATTTGGGCAAATAAATACTGTGGGAAATTATTTATTGTGTGATGGTTGCTTGTGGATGTTAATTGATAGTTAAATAACCGACTATCAATATTGGCCAAATGCGTTGATCGTTTCGAAGAGACCGGGATCGAGTTTCCGTATACCGGGATTCTAGGTCTGGAGACTCAAATACCACTTCGATTCGGTTTGTACGTTTCGTGTAACGATTTCGGAGTCGAAGATGGAGCAGTGAAGTGCAAGGGCTAGTCGCTACTAATCCTGAGGATATTTCCAAAATGGATGTAGTAGGAATAGTGCCTTCGGTTCCGTTCGAACCCGGGACGGACTTGTATGGACGAATGCTTTCGTGACATCGTCAGGTGGGCGATGGGCATTCTAAGGGATATGTGCTATAAAGGTATCGTTTAGCCTCGAGCCTCATCAACCGGGAATGACTGAAAATCAGGGGTTATGCAGCAAGGCTTCGTGGGTAGCCCCCACTTGAGAGTAAGGTCATCCCTGTCTAGATGTCCCTTTTATTTCGGCTTAGTGGTGCGGTTGCTGATCCCAACCGTGGGGTGATTTTATTTGGAATTATCCAGTAAGGGATGATTCCGGCCTTGTGTTGCAGGGGAGCGGGCGTACTCCTCGGTACTGTGATCTAGGCCACGTACTGTGACAGGTGGTACCCCAGTGCCTAGTCATTCGTTGGAACTCCATTCTCCCTACGTGCCTTGTACGAGTTTTGTTTGTATTACCCACGTTGTGTCTAGTATGCTGGAATTTAATCATGTAACAATTTCAGCTATTTTAATAAGTATTTGTGAATAGACACTATTATAATATCAGAGGATTTTGATAAAAAGTGTTTTAGCTATCGTAAGGTAAAAACCCGACATGTTTATTTGTGGCGTGGTCTTACGAGATGCTTTTGTTTCCAAAGGATTTTGAAACTTTAATAATCAATTTGAGTGTGATTTTCTCACGCTGGTTTTCCAGACTGACTCGGGTATTGTTTTATATGATGCTCGGGTCAGACCGAGATAAACAGGTTCAGGATATGATGCTGTGGAGCTCAGGAGACGAGCTGGATGTCGATACGTACTCCCGTACTTGCTATTATTTTTCCGCTGTGTATTCAGTTGTATGTTATGGCTGATGATGTACTCTGATGATGTATTGTATAAACAGATATAGTTTTTGATTTGTGTAAAGATCTGTTGATATATTATATTTTATTCCGCTGCGATGGTTAGATTCTGATGTTGTTTTTCTTTTATTTTCTTCTTCTACCTCTTCTTCTTTAACTAAAATGGTTCGATTTTCCGGGTCTGGAAAGTCGGGTCGTTACATGGAACTTGTCACCTTTTGAGGCATTCTCTGGTTTCATGGTTTAGCAAAAAGCAAAATAATGTTTCTTTATCAACAACTGAAGCAGAATATATCTCTGCTGCTTTGGCTTGCTCCCAAGTCATTTATATGCAACAAACTCTAAATGATTTTGGATTAACAATATCAAAATCACCAATTTATTGTGATAATTCTAGTGCAATAAATTTGTCTAAAAATACTACCCATCATGCTAGGACTAAACATATTGAAATCAGACATCATTTTCTCAGAGATAATATAAGTAAAGAGATTATTTCTCTTGAATATATCAATTCCGAGAAACAAATTGCTGATATTTTCACCAAACCCTTAAATCAACCTATATTTACTAAATTAAGAAGAGAACTAGGCATTTGTTCAATAACTGAGATATAGAATATAGATATAGTAACATATATATACAAGAATATCAAATTTTTCATTAGGATGTCGACATACCCCTACCACCCATGTCGACATACAACGACAAAATTTTAAAATTTGATTTTCCCACTAAAATCAGTTTGGTAGTTATATAAACCTATGTATTTCGAATTTTTCTATCTTCTCACTTTTCTTTCTCTGAAATAAAACTTCTGTAAATTAAAAATAATGGCCCCCTCCACTAAATCAAACCAAATTGACACCATTTCTTTCCCTCATTCTGGTCCTTTCCAACACACTACACTGGCACGTGTGATAAAGATTGAGGAATCTATGAAGGATGCCATACAAATGTTGATTGCATTTCAAGTTGTGCAACTAAGGATGGCAAAAGAACAGGAAAAGCAAGGCAAAATTCTTCGGAATTTACAAAAATTCCTAATGGATAATCACGCAAATCCTATCGTAATTGAAGAAGATTCTCCCAACATTCACGTGCATAATCCTTTAGAGCACAACGAAGAGGAAGAAGAAGAAGAGGAAGAAGAAGAAGAAGAAGAGGAAGAAGCACCTATGGAAGAAGACGACAACGTGGTCTGTGTAGGCGAAGTCTTTTTTGACAAAGATGGGAATTTGGTTCAACAACGTGGAAATTTTTGTTTTCATTATCCAAATTGTTCGATTTACAGATCTCTGATTGTTAAAAACTCTCATTAGTATTGTTATTCTATAATTTATGTACTTAAATATATTTGTATATTTATGTTTCATATATACATGTAAATATAACATCATATATAATAATATATTTGTTCTACTTATTATACTTCCTTATTAGTATTTAATTTAAATAGTATTAGATTAAGGGGGAGTTTAGGATTAGTTTTTGTTGATGACAAAGAGGGAGAAATATAAAATAGAGTAGTTCGAGTAATTAGGCTTAGATTAAGGGGGAGTTATTAGTTTTAGGGGGAGTTATTGAAGGAGAAGTATATTTTATAAACATAGGTTGTCATCATCAAAAAGGGGAGATTGTTAGTCCTTGAGAAGGATGGTTTTGATGACAACAACCTTAGGACTTGTTATAAAATATAAATACTAACATTATAGTTTAGATATATATATGTATATGTATATGTAGGATATAAACATGTAGGTACCAATAATGAAGACTGTACAGTATAAAGATACAAGACTGGTGAATTTAAAGATCGAAGATATCAAGATTGAAGACTCATGAGTATCAAGAAATTAAGTTATCAAGAGTTCAAGATTTTAATAGTACAAGATAAGTATGGAGTCTAGAATTATGTTAAAACTTCATAATAGCATGGAAATCTTCATTCCATATTTCATTTGGCATGGAACCCATTTCTAATTTCTTAGTGGCTTACAAACCCACGACAAGTAGCTTACAAACCTACAACAAGTGGCTTACAAACCCATGAACATCTTGGTTTTGTATAAGTTCTCGAGTCCTGATGTGATGAGATATTCTACAGGAAGAAGCTTGCAAAACTACTTCAAAATAGTTTTTCAAAATGATTTTCAAAACTGCTTTTCAAAATGTTTTAGCCTTAAAATATTCTTTGTTTTTTGTTTTTAAATAAACTCTTGTTTTAAACTTCATTTATTTTTAAACTATCTCTTCTTTTAAAATATTTATTTACTCAAAATTTAAGTCACTTTATAGATTAAGATTATATATTAAAAATTACTTTCTAAACTCTTGTATATGTTTAAACTATATTCGAATATATTTACAAAGTTAAGAAATCGTTTTGACAAAATTATAGAAACCAATTTTAATAAGAAAATCAAAATCATCAATTTTGCCTAGAGCATGTCGACATCCCTCAACCCCGCATGTTGACATAGTGTCCGTTAAATTCAATATTCAAATTTTCAAAAGAAGTGTCTATTCATCGTATTCTTTCATGAATAGATATGGCTGTTGATTTCCTATAAATACCAGTAGTTTTAAATGAATTCATCATCAGATTTCACTTATTTTCTTTTTTCTTCATCTTCCACATTTATTCTAAAGAATTCCAAACTATACTCTACCGAAATACCAAGTTAATCAAACTTGATTATCTCTTGTTTGATTCTCTACCACTCTCTCCGTAAGATCTCAGCGCTATTCAGAGTTATAGGATTATTTGTAAATCAAACTGTTGAGTAAAAGGTGTGGTTGAGCCTTGAAATCAATTGGGTGTGATTGTTGCCCCGGAAATAGATTAGGTGATCTTGTGGCCTGGTAAATTAAGAGAGTTTGCCCCGGACTCGAATACAGGAGGGTGTACCTCATGGCCTTGAAATCGATGGTGTAATCTGGGAGATTATTTTTGATAAGAAATCCGTACTTTTGTGCGGGACTGGATGTAGGGTAACTCTGAACCAGTATAAAATCCGGTGTGTTCTTCCCTTTACTGCTTTTATTTATTATTTACATCTGTGTCTGATTCTGTGATTATATCTGTGTCTGTGAATTGCATTTGTTGGTGATTAAATTTACATAAGTTTCAAAAAGATTTAGAAAATCCACAAAACACTATTCACCCCCCTCTAGTGTTATTCCAGCCTTAAGATCCGTAATCCGCATTTCTCACACTGCGGGCCCGATTCCCACGGTTATCACCATTGGATCAAGAGTTGGTGCCTCAATTCCTTCGATATCACGATCGCGAAATATTATATCATTGCTCAACACCTTCCGCTGCTTGATTGGAGTTTCACCATCTATTGTCAAACAAATACCCCTTCGAGACATGTTTTAGCGAGCTTGCGTATCTCACCATCTCCCCCCAACTTCTTTGTGCAGGATGCAGTCTCCCAGATAATGTTCTGATAATGTGCCTTTAGTCAGTTCGTTTCGACCCTTGGTCACAAGTTCCAACCTGATTTCCTTGCTCCCTAGGTGATTGAGGGACTATAGCTTGGCTAGGTTTTCATGGTCCTTTTACATATTGCTGAAACTTGTTGTCGCAGATCAATCCTTCAATGAGGTCCTTGAGGTAGCCGCATTCATTTGTGTTGTGCCCATGTGTCTCATGGAAGCGACAGAATTTCCCTGAGCGCTTCTGCTGTTCCGTTGCCTCCTTTTTGAGGGGTTTCCTATCCTCTTCAGTTTCTTGCGTTGCGAGATAAATATTTTCTGGTGTGTCATTCAGAGGGGTATAATCTCCTGGTCCAAACTCTCTAAACCTTTTGTTACAGCCACCACCATTTTCTTGTCAGAGTTTTGATTTCCTCTCTTCTGGTTTCCATTCTTCCTTACGGCCCCTTGGTTATTCCCGGGGTTGTGTGTATATAGGTTAGAAGTCATGACATTCTATTCGGCATTCGTTTGTTGTGCTCTAGCAGCCTTTCTTTCCAGCTTTCGCGCCACTTCCAACCTCGAGTATTGGCTTGCTTTGCGGTTGAAACCTTTCCTGTTGGTGGGCTGCTTCATCCTGATCCATCTCCCAAACTCCATCTCCAGATGATAGCACGGACAAGGGCCATAAAAACCATGTCTTCATTAGGATTACTTACCTCTATTACCGCCGTGTTGAATCTGTTCATAAATGATCTCAATGACTCGTTGCGCCCTTGAACTAGTCCTGATAGAGACATGACGTCTTTCGGTTGGGTGGTATGAAGTCTGAACTATTCAAGGAACTTTGTTTCAAGTTGAACAAAAGTAGCGATAGATCTTGGGGGAAGTCTGGTGAACCACATGGATGCAACGCCTTTTAGGAAGATGGGAAAACATATGCAGCGTACGGCCTCCGAAGCATTGGCTACATTCATGTACCAACTATATTTGTACAAATGGGGTTTCAGATCCTTAGCCCCGTCATAGGAGGGGATGGTTGGCATGGTAAACATGTATGGGTATCTTTTATTCAGGATCTCATGGTAAAAGGGGTCCGACTTGGGGTAGATCCCCATTCATCATCTTTCTGACTCTTACTCTCGTCCATCAACCGCTTGACCATGTCTGCTATGTATGACTCTGATGTCCTATGGTCCTAGGGTTGGCAGTTAGTCACTACACCAAGTGTTTGGTTCAGCAAATGATCTTGGCGCGTGGGTTGATGCCTAAGCACTCCTGTCTTCAGGAGAGCCATTCCCACGGGTGGCTTGCATTTGGCCTAACTGGGGCAATCTAGATGTTTTTAATGTTACCAAATGCATTGGCATCTTCCTCTACCTGATCACCCTGCTCTTCGCCCTCCGAATCAAAGAGGTTCACCGCCACATCCTCCAGTGGGGTTTTAGCTCCTTGATTCGAATTCAAATTTGGTTGTCTTGGGTCAAGTGGGGTGTTCTCATTCTCTTCCAAGTTATACCCCATTGTCACCCTTCTCAATAGTTGTTTTCCGCTTCTACTGTGTAAGCCAGAAACAGAGGAGTTTTCCTCTTCCATGGAAGTAGCTGGTTCAGGAATGGTTTTTGGAACGGGATTTGATTGAAGAGTTATCAGGGTGTTGAGCTTCGTCATTAGAGCCTTTTGACTATCTTCCATTCTTTGGTCGATTTCTTCATCCATCTTATTTAACTCATCCTTGGTAACAACTTCATGCCGACTAGAGGACCCTGGTGCTTGATTACCTAAGCCAGTAGCATTTACTTCAGCCTGTTGGATACTAACTCCTTCCATGGATATTGCTGCCCCTATGGACCTTCCAAAGGATGTCCTTTTCCTTTTAGAAGCCATTGACTTTTGAAGACAGTGGGGTCCTTAAGCAACGATTGGGGATCTAACTTCTGGATCTGTGCAATCAAAAGTAGATAGCTAGATCTGGATTCTAGGTTGAAAATGGAGATCTAACTTCTGGATCTATGCAATCCAAAGTAGATAGCTAGATCTGGATCCTTGGTTGCAGTTTCTCAGTGAAAGAACCAAAATGTTGACCCGAAAATGGACCAATACCATGGTTTGGATTTGAAAGCACTAGCTCTGTCTTCATAGAGCACTATAACAGATCATAGAAATAAAAAAAGAAGCAATAAAGGAAAACAGGAGATTTTTATAGTGGTTCGGCTATTAACGAAGCCTACGTTCACTTTATAGTTTTATTATACGCTGACTACTATTACAAAGGTTGTTTGGTTACAAAGCTTTGGCTAATTCCAAGCTGAATTGGATCTCTAAAGTTAGAATCCACCGGAGAATCATGGTGTATTCCTTTTGAGATCGTTGTGAGAGAGGTTAGAAGTGAAGAATAATCCCAACAGAGCTTCAGTAATCAGCTTTCCCCAGCCCCTTGTTATGTTGCAGAGGTATGCTATTTATAGAGGTTGGAGGGTTTTTAGGCCAAGCCCATCATTTTCAGGTCGCAGATATGGCACAAGCAACCTAGGGGTATTCAGTGGTCGAAATTTGTCAAACTCCATGGGTCGCTAGCGACACATGGTGTTGGGTCGCATGCGACCCATTGACCATGGGTCGCCAGCGACCCATGGACTTAGTCTATTTTCGACCGCTGAATTCTTCTTCCTTTAGTCGTATTTCATAATTTGTTTGTTCATGGTTATTAAGAAGTACATGAGTTGCTGTTGATCCGGTCACAGAGGTCTATCCTGGATTCCGAAATTGGAGAGGTCTTCTCAGCCATTCATCGTTGTAATCGCATGCTGATGGCAAGTCGTTGGCTGCTTATACTTAAATACTTGTCGATCCATAGAGGTGCTGGTCTCTTGACTTCATTGACTTCTGTCTTCACCTTAACTATGTAGCTTGGTCCTTGTCAAACTCTGGCCGTAACATCTCAGATTAGCTCTTCAATCATCCCACCGCTCGAGGTTGCCTCGCTTTCCGTTGGTATCTACTGGGTTAAAAACCAGGATAACATTGTTCTAGGAGAACGAAACGAGATTTATACGCACAGTACAGCATCATCGGAGATGACTGTGCCATATAACTCACGTGTTTCCCCTAGATATTTCCAAAGTTACCTCTTGAGTCCATTTTTGATAGTCGGTTATTTTAACTATCGAATAACAATCATTCAATTAGGGATTTAATTCCATAGGGAAAACTAACATTGGTTAAGCACCAAGCAACACTAAGCCTCTTTTAACAAGTTCTTAGATTTTCTCAAATCACTTTGTGAATATTTGTACCAAAATACTTTTACAAAGATTCATCCACAAACACTTATATTTTCAATACTTGAAAAATATCCATATACTTATGTCAACGGTATAAGTATATTCACCAACATTTGGGAAAATCGCCCTTTTTTATTCAATTCAAAAATTATTCATAACTCCATTTTAAATCCACCAAAAAAACATTTATAAAACTCCTTTTATAAATATATAAATCCACTTCTAAATTCCCTTATAATATCTAAAATCCATTTATAAGACTTTTTATCTTTAACTAATCTTCCTCTACGCTTTCCAAACATATTATAAGATTCCTCTTATAATCCACATCCGTTTATAAAACCCCATTTATAGATGTCGAAAGCATTTAAAATAAAATTCTACCCTTTTACTCACTACACCAAACAACCCATTTTGTAACACTTTTCCGCTTTCAATTTACAACACTAATAATCGTTACAAATTTATAACGGTTATATCCGTTACAACCATTTACAACGGTTATTACCGTTAGTAAATATGGTTATTTCATAAATAATTAAGAGCTGTATGGATAAAAGTGTAAATTCATCTTCTCTCAATCGTTTTCTCATTTCTGATGATAACTGTTCCTTTCTCACTCTCTCACGTTTCAGTTCTCTTCCGTTCGTACCGGCTTTTGTCTACCGCCGCCTCCGCCGTCTACCATCGCCTCCGTCTTCTGTCACTGCATCCTCCCTTTGTCCTATCAACTCGATGAAGATGAACGAAGATCTGGGTTGCGAACTACAAATCTAGGGTTTTGCTTTTCCACTTCCGTCTACTCAGGTATGAATTTTATTTTTCAAATTCATATCAATTTCTTACATACGAATTCATATCAAGTTAGGGTTTCTTAACAATTTTAGTTTTAACAAATTCTAGATTCAGATTAACACAGTAGCGGAGCCAGAAATATTTGCTGAGTGGGTCAAGCAAATTTAAAAATGAGTAGCGCAGGAATGAGAACCAGAGCAGTCACGCATAAAAATAAGAACACCCAAATCTTATTCTGCACTTTACCTGTTAAAGTAGAAGATATTTGTTAGCAAGCTAAAAATGAAATGAAAAATAAACATAGAGTACTTGTCAATGTAGTACAAATTCAAATATAAACCTAGTATATTTGTGTTGGATATCCAAGAATAGATGTAGACTGGAATGAGTAGATATTTATGAGATTTGATGACTTTTCGCCATACATAAAAGGTATAATGCCGGTTGTCTGCAATAAGGTACTTGTGTTTTATGCTGCAATAACAAATAGAATCTCATTAGCTTGAGTCTGTAGTCAATCATCCATGTGCAATACCAGGTGTGGTTTTAAAACGAATAAAAATATTTCTGTGCATGTACAAAAATATGTAACAGCATATAAAACATCTTAAGAATAATATACAAAAGACTTGGTGGCTGTTTCTAAAACAAAATTTTTTTGTAGAGCTGTTCTATATGTCCAATGATGGGCGTTGAACATTGTTTATTTGAGAAGTAGCGTACTGGCATAAGAACTACATTGCATTGAATTTATCATTTAGTAAATTTATTGTAAGCAAATGAACACACACTGATATACAGAAGTTTTTCAATTTCACATCTTTCGAATTTAAGAACAAACGAAGTATTGCTATATTTCTTAGAACCATTACTGATTAGCAGAGAAGTTGTTATGCATTCAAATTAGTGATCCAACAATGTTGAATAGGGGATGAACTATGTTGTTAACTGATTACGAAGAAAATTAGAAGAAGATTCCAATAAGTCGCACTCAACTTGAACTGGCAATGAACAAAAAAGGAGTGGGAAGGTTGATAAGTCTTATTGTTCTTATTTCACCAGTAACTCCTGCAAAAGAAATTTTGACAATTTCTGGCTGCGGATATTTCCCCGTTCTCCACATGTTCGGTGTATTCGGATAAATTTTAATATTCAACATTGTAGAAGAACTTATTTTGAACTTCAAACCTACTCAAAAACTCACTTGAAAAATAAATGTGTTTTTTACTTTATCAACGTTTTGTACTTGCGACCTATACTTGTACTAATAACTGACCTTATACAATATTTAGCTTTCAGATCTTGCAAGCCATATGACCATGTTCATAAACAATATTTTTCATAGTACTTGCAAATAAGTGAACGTATTGAAGTAAAACTGAAAATATTATGCAGAAGACTTGCTCATATAACTCCAAATTAATTGAAATGAACAGTCTGTATCCAATGATTTTCAACATTCTACGCGTAATTTGATCGTTTTTAAGAGCTAAGCTAACTGAAAGTACACCATACCTGATGATGCAACGTGGACATCAAAATCATACATCAGGGTTTTTGTATTCGCCTCAATCAATATCAGGGTGCCGTTCTCTGCCTCAATCAATAGCTGGGTTTCGCTACATGTCTCGATCAATATCTTAGGTAGTTATTTCTTAAATCAAATAGTTTTGCAGTAGTTTAATTCATATGTTGTTTTAGAGAGCGATTTATGTATGTAAAACTAAACAAAATGAAAACAGTATCATTCAATGGAGGAAAATTTCCCAATAGGGGTACGGGTTACTATCATTTCATTATCTAAAGCATATTGCATCATTTTTTTAATTGTTTTAAAGTAATTTTAGTGGTGCTATTATTATAAACTTTTTTTATTATGTGTAGCTTGCGATGGTGAGATTACTACAAGGCTATTCTTTTTCATTAACATATTAGTTATAGTATAAATAATTATTGTTAAGCTCAATTATTATACATCATAGACTTCATAAAGATATCTTGAATTTGTTAAGCTCCTAAAACTGATATTAAACAATGGTGAATTTCATGCAAATAGAAGCAGTATGATGGCAGTAGCCTAAGAACGTTGTGAAACTAAACAACTAAAGTCAGGAAATGTTTAAAGTCGGATGACGCATTGTTTGGAAAATGTGAGCAGAATTATGGTAGAAAGGGTTAGAGGCACCATCCTCCTTTATAAGCCACAGTTCTAAACATGTATATGTTCGTAATGCATTGGCGCCAATGTATATTTATTATTATAATAGAGTTTAGTCTCCCATTAGGCTATATACGAAGCAAATTTGATATTAAAGATTGAATTAGTTGAGACTTTTGCAGTGTTGAGCCTTCACTTATCATGATTTTGGCTGAAAATTTCAATATTGTGAAAAAGGAAAATACAATGACGGATTGGTACTCTAGTGATATCGCTTTCAAAAATTAACACATGCTGCTTTTACTTTTGAATATTTGTGTCAATGTTGAATTTTTCCTTTTTTAATAGAGTGGGCCTTGTGGTAATTGTAAATCCAAGATTAGTAATATTGTGTGTGAATTGTTATGGGCTCATTTATCTTGTTTTATAGAATTGGCTAACATGTATGCTTTACATAATTGGTTGAATGAAAAGTTCAATGCATCAATATTTTGCCATGTAGATTCATGAATCATATACTCATAATGATAAATGCACATAATACTTGCTATTAGTTATCATATGACCCATTTGTAATATAATATAAATTAATTTTATAAGGTAGTGGCTAGGATCCTTCCATGCTTATTAAAGTTGATATACCATACATTGAATTGATGCGATGATATCTTATCTTATGTTGTTCAAGACATCATAAGGTTGAATTTTGACCATTGATGCTTTAAACCTCTAAAAACATTAGAAGATAGGCACAACCAAAGAGGCTCAAATATTCTACGAGAAGATTAGTCTAACCATTTCCTTATTCATAACAGTTAATATTTATTTCTAATTAACATCACATAAATATGGTGGTGAAAGGACTTGGTGGAACACTAGTCGGAGCTTATCCTGGGTGTGGACTGAGTTTTGTTTGCAAGAAAAATGGTCTTGACTCCCCTAAGGTCATTCTCTATATCTTTTATTATTATTATTATTACTTGACAAAAAAAAAGAGTTTCTAACAAAAATTAGGCACATGTTTTGATTTAAGAATCTTCCCTTTTCTACAGCTACTGGGCTACCTAAGCAAACCAGTTGGCCAATTCATAAGAAGATCAGTCATTTTCAGATCGGATTCCAACTGTGGATGATTTATAAGGTTAGTTGGTGCTGGTCTATACGATAGGTTTGCTGCATTCTATAAAAAATGTTGGTGTCATTCATTTCAGAATGTATACTTCCTATCGTTTACAATGGTGAATGCAAACTGTACAAATGTGTAGGTACTACTGCAGAATTTTGTTGCTAACTATCAACAGCCACGACGAAGAATTAGAGATCACTAATCCATGTGCGAGAATTCCAGCTTCTGGTAAGACCTTTACATTTATGAAAGTGGTTTTTACCAATGCATGTAGATAGTACTTGTGTAGCATCACTAATTTATTTATGTTATGCTGCAGTAGCTGTAAATTAAACATTTTTAGCCAACGAATTAAAATGAAAGTATATATTGATCACTTAACATATGGTTTAGGTTACTCAAATGAATTTTAGACCATTATTTGATTTTTTTTCCAGTGCTTTAGCCAGATGAGCTGTTGTCTGTTGCTTCTTGTGGCAGTCATAGTCTCAGGTAATTTTTTTCAGTGCTTTAGCCAGATGATCGTCGACATCCTTGAAAATTTTATTTATATTAACTAATAGTAACTATTTTTCCAACTAATAAAAAATGAAATTTACACCTTTTTGAATGCTGATGAAACGTAATCATTGTTGCTTGAGTTTAAGTAAGGTTTAGTTAGCACTTTTTTGAATTTGTGACAATGACTACATTTCAAGGTGTGACACAATGATAAGCGTGCAACTCTAGAATAAAATGGAAATGTAATGAGCAATTTAGATTTTGAATAATTTCTTTACCACCTGATGAAATAATCATCGTCATATTAGTCTTAGTTTGAATGATTAGCATTGGCAAACAACTTATTATATGTAGCTAAATAAGATAAAACATGTATAATGCATTATCACACGGCCAACCACTGATTTATTGCCTCTATATAAATGGTTCCCATAGCGTATCAAGACTTCCGCTAAAATAAAACGTTAACTACGGACCTATAAAAGCTTAGTTAGCTTGCAATTTTGGGATCATGCATTTTCTAAAACATGATACTGAATGATGTTGTGTATGCATAGATATACATTTCTAATGATGAAATAAATAAAACATGATATAGAAATCCTTATGGAGAGAACACTTCAGGTTTTCCAGAAATAACAAATGAATCTGCAGGCACTTATGCCCAGGCTTGCATTTCAGTTGCTAAAGATTTGGGTATTCCAGTAATAGATATATGGTCCAAAATGCAGCAATTTCCTAATTGGGAGAAGTCATTTTTAAGGTATGATTATGAAGAATCGTTAACTAAATACTTATCAAGTGCTTTCAAGTATTAATTAATTTCAGTACTTCATGTACAATAACCCTCTTGTTATGTTAACAATTGATTTTGTCTACAGGAAAAAGGTAGTTGAATTTTATACCCTTTGATTACTATTTTGACTTTGTTGCAAATTTTTGCAGGTTTTTTTTTATCTTTTCATTCTTAATAATTTGTTTATAATGTGATAGCATTAAATCATCTTAAATACTAAGTTTTCATATGGGTATATGTTTATATGTTGTAATATCTGCAGTTGTACAATCACTATTAAGTCACTAGCCAGCCAAAACTAAATTATCTCAAGATATCGGATATGATTATATGTTGATATCAAAAAGTAAAGATTTTTCTACAAATAGTTTGGTCCAATTCTACAAAGTTATCACACATTTAACCATGTTCTAAATCATATTACATATACAGTCAACTTTCTACCAGCGTGGCAATTGCAAAAATTGACTATTTGTATTGCACTATCTCAAATAACGCAAATACAAAATGAAAGCAGTGTTAATTTAAATTGCAACCGCCACACAGTTTTACTTTCATGAAAAATAACGAACTGATGTTATTTTATATAGCTTCAGTGCTTTTTGAACAAAAATTGATGTATTTTAATCCTTAACCACTTCAAATGGTTTCGGTCACTGTTAGAAAGTCGATTATGTCTGTAGTTAATTCACAAGCTTATCTAAATTTGTTATAATTTATAAAAATGGTTACATTTATACTTTAAAACGTATAGGTTTCTTATCATGCTGATCTATTGGAGTGCAAAAGATTTGTCATGGTAGAAAGGTTGGAGATGGAGAAAAGGTTGTTTGAGTGGAGGATGTTCTTAATCCAGACGAGCCACTTTTTAATGTGCCTCAAAATGGTCATTATACATTGTCCGAGTTGGTTGATGGTGGTTTTGTAGTTTGGCCGGAGTGTTGTATTCGTTGTTTGTAAGCTTCTAGATATGTTGTAGTAGTGAAATTTGAAGTTGTCACAATGAACTTTGTAGAATTTGATATGTACTATTTCGTACGTTTGATGCTTTTTAACAATTTGATGATATGTTAGTTTTGAATTTTAGTTTCGTGTTATCTATTGTTATATATTCGTATAGATATAGTTGAATGAAATATTATTAGATGCTGAATAAGATGGTTCTGCTATACCAAATTTGTAACACTTATAAGTGTTGATAATTTTGCTATTTACTTATACAAGGAATTCCTAACGCTTATAACAGTTGGAAATTGAAAAATTCCCAACGGTTATAACCGTTGGGAATGTGAAGTAATTCCCAACGGTTATAACCGTTGGGAATGACCAAAATTTGTAACGGTTATAACCGTTGGGAATGTCCAAAATTCCCAACGGTTATAACCGTTACAAAATATGTAAAAAAATTGTAACGTACCTGCTACCAACGGTTATAACCGTTGGGAATTAGATTACCAATGGTTATAACCGTTACAAAATGACAGTTCTGGTGTTGTGACTTAAAACACTATTATGTAATCCTAACAATATAAATAAATAAATATTAACTTTAAAACATCCTTAAATGATAATTAATAAATTCAAAGATTCTTAAATAAACAATGATGATTAATCTTCAGCATTTTTATAAATAATGATCATTAATTTCCAAATTCTTACTGATAAATAATTAAAATTCATTTCAACCATATTAATAATCTTTAAATAATAAGCCTTTTAAAATATTAAAATATTGATAAACCATTTCTAAAGGGTATCAATATAAATAAATAATTTTTAAAACATAATTATATTCCCTTGATAAAAATCCATACTTAACTTTCCACATAATTGTTTCCATATTTATAAAACTATATTTATAAATCTCTTTTATTTTATGAAACTTCCTTTCATAAAATTCCTTAATTATGAACCCCATTTATAACTTCATTTCATTTATAAATCTCACTTATTTATAAGTCACATTCAAAATATAATTTCAACCGTTTTTAACCTTGCTTCCATAAGTTTAAATTTCTTTCAATTTACAAAATATCATTTAAAAATCCCAATTCACCCTCACTTTCAATTTCCAAAATAGAGTCAATTATTTTCTAAAACAAATTCCATATCTTATAATAAATCTATGATTTGATTCATTTCACCCATTGTTAAATCATAATAATTTCCTTTGATTTATAACACCGTTTATAAATCCACTCTTTTATTAATAAAACATGATTTTTGCAAATCTTTACTTTATTTGTAAAACATCACTTTATACAAAATGATTAACAATATTTATATCAACTATTTTCTAATTCCTTTTAAAACCATATCCTTTTTATTTTAAAAAACGAACTTAATTTAATATTTAAAAATCTTTATCCACAATTCAAAATTTCTATTTAAAAATATATTTTTTATAAAACTGTAAATTCTTAATTTCTCAAAATCATACATTTTATTTTGGAAAAATTATTTAAACTTATTAAATTTCCAAAATCACTTGAAATTCCTTTTTAAACTAAACCATTAGTTTATAATATTTTAAAATACCAAAAATAAGGCCAAGTGCTATTAAAGCCCTAAATAAACAAAATCATATCCGTGTCATCAATATGGCAATCCACAAGTCATATATCATAATATATGAAAATAAAATCAACACTGTGAGAAATCCTGTTGGATCCCTCCAACCTGTCCCCACTTCATCACATACTACATATAATCATAAAATATAAATCAACCTCTTCAAGGTGCGATTCGTATATAAAGGGTCATCCGCTCATACACGGGAACATAATAAGGTCTCATCCGCTCCAATAGGCGAGAATATATCCAAACCAACAATATAATTTAGTATATTATCCATTAATCAATAATGATCGGAAACAAATATCCAAACAGTCAATAAATAATATTTATTGACTATATAAATTTTCTAATTAGCCAAAAAGGTGAGATTAACTCACATTGATTTTTATAGTAGTCAAAACGTTTCATTTTGAATTAAAATTGAACGAACATCCAATTTTAACCAAAAATTCTCACTAGCTCTGAATCCATCCAATCCAATTCCATAGCATAGTGCTCGCTGATACGAACGCAACACCACTCATCGCGCTCGATTTGAACCTCGTACGAGAAAGTTACAGATTAATTAACATTTGATATAATTAACTTAATTAACTAAATTTAATAATAAAAAATTAAACGTTAACTTTCTCCTTTCCTCCCACATGCCTTTCTTTCTAGGTCCCCTAATATTTTTTTTTATATCACGTACGATGATCACTCATGCTCAACCAGGCCGCCACCGATGTCGCGCCGCCCTCCCGCGCCGCCTCAGCCTCTACGCGCGCTTCCACTACGCGAAATCGCACGAAAACCCATGTTTTGCTGCTTGCGAATGCAGCCACTTCGCCGCCGCCTCAGACCGTCAATCGACGAACCAACCGTTGATTGCCTTCGTATAGCCGTGCTCTATATTTTCCTAGTTGAAGTCGAAGCTTGAAAGTGGAAGGAGTGGCTCCGAACGACCATGGCCGTACGATGCTAGGTTTATTTTAATGACGGCTGGACTTTCTTAGATTAGGGTTTGCAAATGACGAAAAATGATGGCTATTTATAGAAAATTTCCATGGCACTATTCATCCATGAAAATATCGAACTCAAACAAAGCATGTTGCCTAACATTCTATATGTTATACCCCTATTCCAAACACAATGGAATATATATCGGAAGCCAATTCCATCATATACAGAAGATAGCTTTTCAAAATCAAATTATATTAGTTTAAATTCCTTTAGTTAATTTCTACGCGTTTCGAATTCACACGACCAAAAGATATGTCTGATCGCTATGAAATTCAACGGGTGGAACTGGTTTCGTCGAAATCCGAGACAGTGCCTCGGAAGGCTATTTTTATACGATAATTAAAACAAATTTTTTTAAAAACCAAATAAATAACTTTAAATTTGAATTAAAAGTTTACTATCTTCATTCTTATTTTAAATAGAGTTCAAATAAACTTTTGAAATCATTTTCACTCACAATAAATTCAGGATTCAATTATTCAAACAATTCCAATTATTAAATTCAACAATTAATTATCAATTAAATGGCTATATGTTGAAATCCAAGTTCTTAAATTAACTTTTCTATATTTGAACTCAATTAAATATTCCAAATTCAAATGACCGATATTCTGGGTCGTTACACACCAGAGACCGGTTGGGTTTCCTAGTATATAAATAATGTCAGAGATACTACTAGCTGGTGCAAATACAGATACTACACAAAGGATATGACTCTAATCGGTTCATTAATAGGAACACAAAGAAACTATGTAATGACCCAGAATTTTAGTCATTTGAATTTAGAATATTTAATTTATTTTAAAATATTGAAAAGTAATTATTATACGTTAAATAGCTTAGATTTCAAATATAATGATTTATTTGATAATTAAATAGTTGAATTTAATATTGGAATTGTTTAAATAAGAATCTTGAATTTAATATAAATGAAAACGATTTCAAAAGTTGATTTAAATTCTATTTAAATAAGTAGGAAAATAGTAAAACTTTTAAATTTGATTTAAAAGTGATTTAACTGATTTTGGAAATTACTCTTAATTAACGTGTAAAAATAGCTTTTTCGGGCACTGTCTTGGATTTCGTCGAAACTAGTTTCATCGGATCCGTGATAGTGCATTATTACATGTTGTCGAATTTTATGGTAATCGGACGTATCATTTGGTCATTCGAGTTCGAAACGCATAGAAATTAATTAAAGGAATTTAAATAAATAAAATTGATTTTGAAAAGCTAACTTCTGTATATTATGGAATTGACTTCCGATATATATTCCATTTGTTCGAAATAAAGGTATAACATATAGAATGTCAGGCAGCACGCTTCGTTCGGAGTTCTAAATTTTCATGGATGAATAGTGTCACGAAAATTTTCTATATAAGGACATCCCTTCCTTCATTTGTATCCCTAAAAATTTACAGCCGCCATTAGACATGTAGAAATCAACAGCCATGGTTGATCGAAGACTCTAGAGGCCAAATTGGCCTTCGATTCCAACTAGCAAAACGTAGAGCACGATGATACGAAGCTATCCAACAAATGGATCATCATTTGGCGAGGCGTGGTGGGCGAAATCGCGCTCCGTTCGCGAGCAGAAAATATGAGTTCTGTAACCCCCCTAATTTTTAATAACATTATTCAGGAGATTTAATTAGATAAATAAGATAGAATAATGTAAATGTTGAGTGATAAGAGGATTGAGATATGGAAATAAAATTTAGGTCGTGCTCAATTTACTAATTAAATGGGCTTAAGAATGGTTTAAGTTGATTAATTTACATAAGGGCATAATGGGAATTATACGCACATAACCCCTTACCCTTATGTATTCTCGTTCCTACACCATTCATGTTTCATTTCCCATTCACATTCAAAAACAAAAACGTAAAAAGGAGCTGGCCATTGCTAGGAAGAAAAGAGAAGAGAAATCAAAGTAAAGCTAAGGATTAAAGCTAGGGGAATAAATCTCAATCTCAATCCAATCTCCTTATTTTAATCAAGTTGAATAATAATTTATACCATCTCTATTTTGTTTATAATCATATGTTTTCGGATTTAAGATTAAATTCGTTTTTATGATGATTTGGATGATAATATGCTTGAATTATAATTTGTTTAATTTAAACAAGATTGTTTAAATAAAGATTTATGCGATTTTATGGCAAAACAGATGGAAATTGATTCTTAAATGCCATGGAAAAATTTTATGTTATATAAAATATGATTTTGGAGTTGGGTTTTAATTTTGATAATTTTCCAAGCTACGAAAAGATTATTATGAATTTTCAAAGGAAAATATGGTTAATTGGGTTTAGAAATTTATAAATGAAATCATATTGAGAATTTGGGTCTGAAATTTTGATATGTTAGATAACATGATGAAAGTGAATTTTTTAAGGATTTTTGCTAAGTGATTTTCTATGGAATTAAATTATTTTAGAAGAAGGACTTATTTGCAATATTGGATTTGCTTAATGGAAGGACTTATTTGCTAAATTAACCTTGGTTTAGATCTGAAATTAAGCAGCAATTATTTTGGTAAAGAATTTGAAAATAACAGAGGGAAACAAAATCTCACAGCGAAACGATAACATATAATATAACAAAGACAGTTAAAGCTGTCACTCTAAGATACAAGGTATATCAGAGTTAAAAACAAACCTCATAAGCCTGAACAGGTCATAATTTCCTGACCTTACAATTGTCGGTGGGTATACAAAATAATATAGCAAAAATTAAAAATACTATGGAAGGTTAACATCCAGCTCTTTACCATGAGCTCCATGTCCCACCAACGACAACTTAGAAAATCTTGGTCATTCCTGAGCATTATGATAAAATAACACCCAGATCAGTCTGGAAAACCAGCATGAAAAAACTCAAGAAATATGACGAACATATAATAATCTATGAGACTATGCCACTAAACACAGAATGGGTTTTACCGCACAAGGACAACATCCATACATGAAAGGATGGAAACAAATCAGAACCAAAATCCAATTTAGAAAGGATGAACACAGACAAGATCAAAATCCAAACTTAAAGAATGGACATAAATATTTAAACATAGAGAAGAGCACAAGGAGCTTCTTGATGCAACTAAGAAAGAATTAACCCCAAGTCCGAATCAAAACAAGGAGAATGAATTTATCCAACACGACCAGGAGGGTGCGCCCCACTACATCGAAAGTATACCTCTAGATAAAATATACTTGAGAGCCCACACTAAACACTTATCACTGTCAAGAACTTCTAAGCTAGACCCTCACCAAATACGGGAATCTGAATACATACACATCACTATATGCATGACACTGAAAACTTTGTAGTTAAATGTGAATATACTAATGGGTGCACCCACATAGCTTAACTCCCACTCACTCTTTTGTTTTAGTTATCTTCGGTGCTAGATGGCATGCTCAGAATGAGCTAAAAATTATCTTAGATTAGCGGAACACAAGGAAGGATATCAATGCTCCAAACGAGCAACAAATTTTGACGACCCACCTTTTTTATCCCTGGAAATGACACTTAATACATCCTCGGTTTTCATGTGCCATTGCCCAAGCATATAAAAGGTAAGTTGTCTTGGTGTGAAATAAAGAACAAAACAAGATATAATAGATAAACCTCATAGCGGAATGGTTACATGTAATATAAAATGATATAGTACAAAAGGTTACTCCTTATAAGGAATTATCATAGTTATAAAAAGAATACTACATCTAATAGATTGATAGCTATACATTCTGAATTTTCATTTTTAAGATACAAAATACACCTATATAATTATACAGTGGAAAATAAATAACGAGATAACTAAGGAGCCTCCTGCTCGATCACCGACTTCAAAGAGCTCCAAAGAAAACCTGTTATTCTCGGACTACCTAAATATAACTGAGTACCCGAGAATTTAGGGAAAATAAACAACTCGGGTCAGACAAAATGTCTGGTATGAGTAAAACTTTGAAACAAAAGGAAGTGCATTTAACAATAATATGTAGGACCACACCGCTAATGCGGAACGGGTTTTCTCCCACATAAACAAAAACCAAACATAAAAAAATGTGAATGAACAATAGGGAAAAAATCCAAACATAGATGATGAGTACAATTAGTATAACATTCAGACTTCAAAGAATGGAAATAGCCTGAATAAAAATCCAAACTGGATAGAATGGATAAAACAAGATAACGGTCCAAACTCGATAGAATGGACTAAACAAGATAACTATCCAAACTGGATAGAATAGACAAAACCTATAATTAAACATCGTGAAGAGTGTTTGACTCTTCCCATTGCAATTACAGAAAAACAATTTGAAGGTTTGAATCAAATAAGGAAAGGAAATTTGTCCAACAATGACTAGGAAGGTGCACCCCCTTGAAGTATACCTCTAGTAATATACTTCTGAGAAGCTCATTTACTCTGTGACACTTCTTGGACAATACCAAGCCAGACCCCACCAACCTTACCAAGTATCTGAATATTTCAAATCTAAATCTTAATCGTTTTTCACGTGATGGTACACAAAAATCTAAATGAGTTGTGACAATACCCTAATGGGAGCAACCCTACATAACTTGGCTTCCTCTCCCGCTTTTGGTTTAGTCATTTCCGACAAAGGATGACAAAGCTCAACAGAGTAGCACATCGTCTTAGAATGACGATAATAAAGAAGCCGAAGTAACCGAAAGCTGAGAAACCACTATCGAGGATATAAAATGATCGTATATGGAAATTAAGTCTTGTATACTTATCACCACTCATCGAATTCCAACTTGTACTATTTCTTAGTTAATAATAATACCGGACAAGTCAAGGTAGTGTTACCTCAAAGTCATGTCTCACGGTTGTTCTTAACTTTCGAAATAGCAACGAGTCTACTTCTTCGACGTTTAGTGCTAAGTTACAAATAAATCATTCCCATATAAGTGAATCGCTTTATGGAAATTAATTCATTTCCATAAACAAATCAAACTTTTTCTTTTAAAAACCCGAATTCGTGCTTGGCCTCACATTACAAGTATTAGCTTTAAAACACTTTGTTAAACGAGTTTACTAACTTCAAACATCAATTCAAAAAGGATTTAATAACTTGAAATATCCTTATTACATTGATTAATTAACATTAAACTTAATCACATAATTTTATTTTTGAACTTCAAATATCTTTAAATAATAAAAAGGGTAACCACTTATAAACCTTATTATTTCAATTAATTAGAAACAAATAATTAATTAAATTAATAAATAATTAATTATAGTTATTTAAAATGAATAAAAAAGTCAAAACATCCCATTACTTTGATAAATTCACTTTGAAACTTCATAAATTAAGTTGATTAATTCACTCCAATGGCCTTTGAAAAAAGGGTAAATCAACTTTAAAACATCATTAATTCAATTAATTAATAAATTTAAATAAAATCAATTAAATAAAATAATTAATTAATTAATTCTCATTATTAAAAAATGATTTATTAATTATAAACATCAATAAAGGAAAGATTAATTAGAGTTAAAACACGTTGATAAATTTTAAAAGTTATTTATTAAAAAGATTTATTAATTTAAAAGCACTATTTTCAAATTGATTAATTAACTTTAATTCATCATTCAATGATTAATTATCCTCAAACATCATTAAATAAAATGATTATTAATTAAATAGTCATTAACCAAGTAAATTTAAAACACATCACTAACTAAGTAATTAGTTAACCTTAATCTTTATTAATTAAGTAATTAATTAAATTAAATAATCATTATTAAAATTGTTAAATACTTTTTAAAATATCTTTAACCCAAGTCTTGCTTAACTTGTAAAACAATTCCAAGCACGAAGATGAAACCAAACGGTTTCGATAAAAAGTGATTTTGTGAAAGTGCCGATATAGCAACTATCGCTATATGGGTAGTTTGGAGAACAAGTTTATGATATTGTTATTCAACAAAACATTACATAGAAAGGATATGAATATATATACAAAGTAATTAACTATGAAACATGTAGAGAGCATTTACTTACAAATGATTAACTTTAACTACCAATTTTACATCTAGCATACTACATGCTTACTAACTTAATAGAATTTGCACCTCAATTTCAGTGATTGAGATGTTTGAAATTAAAAATATCATAAACAAGAAAGTTGTAGTCCTTTGAATTAGCTTTCCACGAGATTAAAGAAATCTAAATTCCGATTAAATTTGCAAAAATTATGGCCGAATTACTAAGGGGTATTTAAACAATTCCGAGCCAAACATCATCAATGCTAACAATTTATTATCGTATTATAGAATAACATATAAACAAGTACATAAAAAAATCACGTTACTTTCCAAGAAATAATCCAAAAAAAATTATTATCGACAATTAAGGTTTAAACTTTGCATAAAGAAGTGAGCTTTACTCACATAGTCGCTACCAAAAGAAGTCGAATTGCTACAACCGCTAGCCTTACACCCGAACTATCTTCACTTCACCAAAGCTCGGACTTTTGGGCTCTTGGTGGGCTGATTTGGGTTTGGTCATGGCACTATGGGCTCGGCCTAGGTGGTTTTAAGGAGATGTCGGGTTCGTATTTGGGTAGACTGATTTTGGAAGTGAATTATTGAAGTTGTAGACTAGTTTTAAGTGGATGGACTAACTTTTAATCTAGAAATGTATGGATAGCTATGAATGGTTGTATGAAGATAGGAAGGAGGTAGAAATGTAAAGTAAAGAAAATGAAGTAAGGGAAAAAATGAAGAAGTGGGTAGAGTATTTATAGGCATAGGAAAATAGTTGAATTACTAAACTACCCTTGTATTAATTAATATAAACATGTCATGTCTTAAAGTCACATCACCATACTCCTCCCCCCTTAGATCATACAAATATGCACTTAATGTATGCTAAAGAGAAGACATGAGAATATGGAGACATTTATGTATATATCTACAAAGTTGCCAAAATGTCAAATCGTGTCTCCCTGATGCGACTATTTTCTATTTATTTTTTTATTTAGTTGTCAAAGTGTCACATCATCATTATCTTAAGTTAATTAACTAAATTAAACCTAATTATACTATCTTAACTCATATTATATAATTAGCCTATGTGTGTATATATATATATATGAGAAAGCGTGCACAACATTTCAAATAACTTTTATATGATGAAACGTCGAAAATTCGGAAAACGGTTTTCGGTCACATTTTCTGTTTTTCATCGAACTAAATTTTTTTGTAAACTAAATTTGAAAACTGTTTATCTTCAATATTTATTATTCAAAAGTGTTTTTATTTTTAATTATAAAACCTACTATTTGAATATTTAAATTAATTAAATATTCAAAAATTAATGTGGTGGAATTCCGAGTCGTTACATTCTCAACCCTTAAAAGAATTTCGTCCTCGAAATTTAACACAATCCTATCCTAGAAAATAGACTGTCCTTAAAATACCTAACACATTAATCAAATGTAACTTATCTAACAAAAACTAGTACGATATAAATCTATATGCAACCAAATTCCGAGGATACACTGAAATAAAATACTGTGCATACAATCATATTAAAAGGTAAATTTATAACTAAATGTCCGGGCTCTTATATTCTAAAATTTATTTTAAAATTTCTTCAAAAAGAAATATATTAAAACCAAAACCAAAAATAACTAGGAGGGGGTTCCTCCTACTAAAACATGTAAAACTCTAGAATTAAAACAACATGGAGCATCTAGTAGTATTCCGGTTTCTCCAAATACCACAACTAGAGTGAACAATGATTATCTCTTTCCCAAATTTTTTTTCCAAAATCAAATTTTCAAAAAGCACCGAGATTTAAGTCCTAATAAACAATAATTCAAAAACCTTGGTTTATAAAAAAATAAACTTTATAAACTATGGTACATTAAACCACACAATCAATCAATCAATCAAATTCAATTAAATCAAATCGACCAAATTCCGTAAGGGAATACACTAACACTATTAATCATCCAAATTCCGTGAGGAGAAAAAAAATCTAACACTCAACACTATTTAAAATGTCAAAAGATTAACAACAAACTTCTAACTTAGGTCCAAAACTTTCTTGATTGCATAAAATATAGATAATTATCTAAGCGTACCATTTTTTGCTCATTAGCCTTTGGTTATTACTTGGAAGATTATCCAAACTTACTCGGACAAAATTGAAAGTTATACTCTAAAATTATTCGCTTCTTGACTACACCTATCTTTCTAAAGCACATAAAATTGTAAGTTTAAAAATATTTTATAAAGTCTTTTCTTTATAAAACGCCAAATAAAAACTTATTCCACTTTATTTACTTGTATAATACCCTTCTAAATCTTGAAAGTATATACAAAACACAAAATTTATTTTGCTTTTCACAATTTAGCTGAAGATCAATTCAAAATTTGGGTCTTTTAAAACTAAGTCAACCTCCTGACCTCTTTAACTTAGAGTGTTAAGATGGATAATGTTTATGGGTTGACTCAAAATAAAAAATAGTTTATAATACTTACATGTTTTAAAAAAAAGCTACGGTTTTAATAAAACAATGTCTATTAAAACCTTCCTACTTATTCACATTAAGGTGTTATAATGAATCTTGTTTATGTACTGACCCAATAACACTAATTAGTTTACACTACTTAGATACTTAAATAATATCTATGGTTATCAAAACCTTCATATACAATCTAACCAATTTAAATCAGTGTTAAATTACCTTATATATTGTTTAATGGTAAAACTCATTTATTAAAACATTCTCTTTTCAAGAATACTTTTATTTTGGGAATCAATTCCCTTTTAGGGAACTTAAAAATTGAATTCCTGGTTTTTAGTTTCAAAACTCGTCTTTGAAAGAATACCCCTTACTTTTTCGTTATAAAATAACTTCAAATAATTTGTTTATTAAAACTCACTTTGGGTTCGTTCAGATTTGAATTCATTTCAATCGTACAATGATAAAGAGAATAATTTACTAAGTACTACACAAAATTCCATTAAGCAACATCTGATCGTCACTTAGAAGATTATTCGGATTACCACAAACTAACCGAAATATTTTCCTTCGAATTTGAATCACTTCGTACCCCTTAGTATACCGAAAAAGGACACACTAAAAGATGTGGTGCGTTGTAAGTATAGCTAAAACTTTACAGAGACTAAGATTCACAAGACAATTAAATAAAACAGCGGAAACATTTAATCAATAACTTATTTGATAATTAAAAACTTCATAAATAAGTCATAACCAAAATATATCTCAAAATACCAAATGCATATGTCTCATGAAAAATACCATCTCAGTCACAATATCAGAGTACAAAATCATCCCTCTCAACAAGTGCTAGTGCATGAAAATAAAACTAAAAAGAAGAAGAAGAATACATGAAGAAAAACTCCACAGCTGAACCTCCAAGAAAGTCTGAAATCTACTGTTCCTGCCTCTGCTGGTCTATGGGCGAAAAGAGGAAATAGAGGAGTGGGTCAGACTAAAAGTCTAGTGAGTGGAAGTAACTACTAGTATTTTTAAGCAAGATAAAGATAATAGACTTATCGACAGTTCTAGTATAAAAAAATAAAGGAAAAAATAAAGCTGGAATAAAATGATGTTTAACCGCTTGCTTTGATTATTTCGATTGTTTGCACTTGTCTTAGATAACTACTTTTATTAGGCTGCAATCCTAATCCTACTTTAATTAGGCTGAAGTCCTGATTCTACCATTTGGTCGGCCTTCTATCTCTATTGCGCCACTGTGAGCTAGTCCCGTCCTATAGGTCCCACAGCAAAAGACACATGTTTTGCGCTTTGGAACTCGATAGCGACTTATATCCCTACATCGAGGCCGCACGCTCGACCACCATCGGCTCGCACTATCTTTTGCTCCATCTTTTGACCTCTTATTTACAATTACTTCAGTATAAGCATGTCCAGTGTAACGATACGATCTTTCGACGCTCGAAAATCGACATTAATACGTCCACTGTATCAACTGTCGAGCAATCGAATGCCGGAAAACCGAATTGTTATGGAGAAAAAGAAGAGGTAGAAGAAGACAGAAGAAAAAGAAAGAAGAAACAACAGAAACAATATCAGAATCTCACATATCGCAACGGAACAACATATAATAGGTAAATGAATAATCTTTAAATCAAAGAACTATATCATTTTATACATTACATCACATCAGAGTTTACAATAACTATATACAACACAACTGGACAGTTATATAAACTTGTCCTCATATAGAATACACAACGGAATAAATAATATCATATAAAAGGGATACATCTCGTCATCCAGCTCGCCATTGAGTTCTACAGCATCTCCTGAATCCAGAATGACCTGATAAACTAACTCTAGACTACCCGTGTGGAAATTGATGGGCACCCAGAGTTTAGGAAGGAAACAATAAACTCCAGGCCAGTCATGGTGACTGGTGTGAGAACTAAAACAGTTATTTATCTTTAAAACAACAAAAACAAAGGAAGTGGAAAATATCCGCAATGCTTTTGGAAAATGAAACTACCATAAGACCTCCCGCCACACACACAATGCAAACGAAGAATTGGAGGAGATTTCTTCTTATGATAGTCAAATATGCTTACTACGCAAAATCATTCAATATTATTATTATTAGTGCATAGTGCAGAAAACATTTCGAAAGTATAATATTAATCTTAGCCAGCATAGGCATTTCACACTATGCCTACTATAGCTACCATGTTCAATAGCAGGTTACCGCCACATTCCATGGAAGGTTATACAACTAAAACCGTACAAGGTTCGCATTGTTTCTCTGGATTTCCAACAAATGGTCAGGCTAAGGAACTTCCTACTGCCACATGGGATCGCCTCTGGCGGGAAGTCCCGAGAAACCAACCTGGCTCTCTGCCAACACAAGGCCGGGTTACCTCTGTCACTAGGTAACTACTACATGAATATGCCACCCCCCGGTCCTTTGGGACCTTTATCCGAGGCGCCTCGATCAAACACACAATCACACGGTAAATGAGATTGGAGTATCCACATAGGTTAAATACCAGGGCTCCATACCAGATACCACCCTTTTCCAGAAGGAAATGACATACCCTAAAGGGAGCGACCCTCATAACCTTGCCGCATCATTCCGGTTTTGACCATTTCCGGGTTGTGAGGCTCTGACGAAGTCTCGTCCACAAAGCTACGCTTTTTCACAAAGCTGTGCTTTGATCAACAAATGATCAACAAATAATCATCAAACAACAACACTCAGCATGCCACACTACCAAATTGGGAGTATATCACCGATAAATTTCAACTACATAACCTCTGAGCTCGTACGTCTCAGAGAAGGGTGTTAAGCTAAGAGAATAAATTCTCCTCCACAAACAGAAATGTATTTGAAAGAAATCAGCTTTATATCTCAAAATGTAATGTCAGACATGTAACCATACAAGTCTGTTCCGGGTTCGAACAAAACCGAAGGCACTTCCGAAGAAGCCCTTGCAATCCGGGTATTCACAATCCCGATCGTACTTCCCAACACAAAGGAAATCTCTATACCGTATCTAACGGTGCAGAGACAATCGATAGGTCATCCTATCGTTTTCACTAATTCGGAATGGGTTATATAACACAAAGGTCTTTTCCCGGCTAACCCGAATAGTGAGCACAATATTTAAAACATATGGATATAGGGATTTCAATTAAGTCACAACTTATTACCCAAATCCTTTCCTTTAAATGGTTTAAACAAATTACCATTTTAAATCTTTAAACAAAAAGATTTACTTCACAAGGTTTACCCAGTTTCACAAAGATTCATTCACAGATTTCCAAATCAATTTCCATTTCAATTGGATTAACCCATTAAATCTTTAAATCAAGATTTAACTTATAGCTTTCAAAACTTTCACAATTCAAGTCTTTTATAATATAAAAGATACACCATTTTAAAATATTCCTTGATTTCAAAATAAAGTTTAATCATCTTCACAAAGGTTAATTCTTAGTTTCTCCAAACTATTTACAATTTCATTTCAATCTTGAATTGTTTCGATACAAATTGGAAATCTATTCACTTTATGAAAGTTATTATTATTTGAAAACAGATAGTTTTCGTTTTGGGAAAAACTGGTTACAATTACACAGGTTAAAGCCATTCAAGTATAAAACTTGAATATACATTTAAATTTCCAAAACCATATTTTTTAATGGTTAAAAACCCAGATAAACACCTTTTATAACTTATAAAATCTTTTAGACCAAAATTCCCAAATTACTGAATTCAATTTTAAGATATTGAATTCCAACTTAAATCAATGATTTAAATTCCAATTCTATTAAGTTATTTAAAATAACTTTTATTTTTTAAACTAATTTTCCAAAACTTTCAATTCCAATTCCAAAACTATTTTGGATTCAAAAATTCAATTTTTCAAAATTTATAAAAATCTATGACTTAATCGATTTCCACGTGAAATCCATATTTGTGTGTGTATTTCGTAGTCCACGGGTTTAACATAATGGTGCAACAACATTCAACCATCACAGATCAAATATAACAATATAATTGATAAGCAGTATAAACTATAACGCTTATCTTTCATTCACAGATCACAGATATATATATATATATATCATAGATAAATATCACAAATCACAACACAAAACATGATATATCACAAAGCATCACACATACAAGATATCAATCAATTCGACATCCAATAAAATCCAAACATCCATAAGTAGGATTAATTTGATTACCTGATTAATTTAAATCAGATAAATTTCAATAAATCAAATTTACTAGTTATGGTGAATTGATAATCAATTAATTACAAATTGATTTTTCACATTTATTTCAAAACACCAAATCAAATTTCCAATTAATTTCCAAATCATTTCCTTTTTAAAATAAATTTCTTTATCTCTTCAAATCTTTTAAAAATCCAATTTTAAATAATTTCTTCAACTTATAAATAATATTTATCAAAATCCATTTATTTAGCCCTTTTTCCAAAATTTGAAATTTAATTCAATACGGTTAAAAAATAAGACTTTTATCTTTTAAAACTCCTTTTAATTTATCCATTTATCAAAAATAAATTTTTCGATAAAATTTCAACTTAAATTTCGAAAATCCAATTTTTATTTATTTCTGGTATCCAACGATACCAAAAATACATTCGGCTAAATTATAGCCGTCAACAATTCAAATTCACAAATATAATCACACGGCGATTATAAATAAATCAACACACAACATTGAAATAAATTCAAATGTGTGAGGAATCTAGTTGGATCCCTCCAACCTGTTTCCCTGCATCCACAGATGTTAGCACAATACCAATTCCACTTCAATGTGGAATATCGTGGTATATGGGATTTATAAAATATTATCCGCTATTATGCGGCGCAATAGGGTCTCATCCGCTATATAATGCGGGAAATCAACTCCAAATACATATATAATACCAATTCCACTTCACGGTGGAATATTCGCGGTATATGTTTTTAATAAATAACCTCCGCTTAATATACAGTGTATAGAGTCTATTTAACACAATAGATAACAATCACCATCCAATTCACACAATCAAGCAATTTTAAATTTAACTATTAAAAATTTAAATCGAAACAAATTCGATTGAGTGAGGAGTTCTCACCTTGCTTTTTAAAAATGTCGAGCGATTAAATTTAAAATTAAATTGAACCGTTCGATTTAATCAAAAATTCTCGCTTGCCCCAAACATGCACGGATCTGTACTACAGCGTATATCTCGTCGCTGCGATTCCAACGCTTCCTGTTTCGTCGAATTTCGACAACGTATGCAAAAGTTATGACATTTAGAAGTTTATACAAATTTATAATATATAATTTACAATTTCTTTTCATTTTTAAACCTTAAACTCATCCAGGCCGTTAGATTTCAAAACTGAGAATCTGGGTCGCGCGTGAATCATCTTCTTTCTTCCAGGTCTTGAACGCGAAAACAACCCATTAGCCGCCTTTCTTCCTTGAATTAACGAGGCCACCACGCTTGATTTCACGACGATCAGATGATGCCAACATGTAGCCCATCACGAACACTACCCACGGCCACGAGCACGTTGAACTCGGCCTCCCCCTTACGTTGAAAAACGTGCACGAACATGTGAAGAACGCGGCCCATTTTTGGTCAATCCATCGCATTGTTTTCGATCATCACCGTATGGAATCGAAGGTCTCGATACGCTCTATAATTTGTTGGTTGACAACTTCTCGTAATTGTTGACGGATTTAGAGAGATTAAGGGGAAAAGATGGGCATTTCCTGGCCATTGGAACGAAAATGGCGGCCAGACCTAGCTGATTAGGGTTTAGTGTAAAAGTGAAAAGAAGGTGGCCTTATATAGATTATTGCCAAACACTATTCATCTTGAAAATTTTCGAACTCGAAATCAAACGTGCCGGCTGGAATTTCCAGGGTTTAACCCGCGTTCTAAACACAATGGAATGTGTGTCGGGAGCTAATTCGATCGTATGTGCGAGTTACGGAATTAAACTATCAAATTAAAATTAAACCGATTAAAAGCGATTTCGATGCGTTTTGGCTTGTCCCGGACAAACGACAATTCCGATTGACCCAAAATTTGAAATATTACAATAATATAACATTATGGATCCGATGAAACTGGTTTCGTCAAAATCCGAGACTGTTTGAAAAATGACTATTTTCACTCGTCGATTAAATATTAAAATATTCAATTTTCACAATTTAACTTTTAATTCAAATTTAAAAGTTCTATAACATCGTTCTAACTTCAATATGATTTAATATAAGTTTACAAATCATTTTTATACACATTTGATCCAATTATCTATTATTTCTGTAATTTGAAATATTAAATTATTTATTTAATTATCCAATTAAATCTCTATATTCGAAATTAAATTTATTTGACTTACAAATCTTACTTGTTAATATTTAAAATCAATTAAATATTTGAATTTCAAATGACAGAAATTCTGGGTCGTTACAATCTTCCCCCCTTAAAAGAATTTCGTCCTCGAAATTGCAAAGTAAGAAAAATGCCCCAAATTCATTAACTTTTCAAAAACCCACTTCGTGAAAATTTCATATTCACCTTTTTCCAAAACCTTTAACTTCAACCAAAACAATGGTTTCCATTTTCTAGTTCAATTCCTACGTTTTCATTACAATTTGGGAAAACGACTTTTCATTAACAAAAATTTCCAAAAGTTCAAAATTTTTCTAATGCCTTAAATTTTCAGAAAATTTCGCCAGCGTCTCCTTTGCGCGGTTCGATCGTAGTAGGATCACAATAGACATAAATATATATACATCGACCCTTACGGTCGGAAAAGCAGAAAAACAGTTCATATTTCCTATTTTTATTTCGTAGGCGTACCTTTTTAGCATTTTTAAGCAAAGCAGTTATTAATTTAGCATTTTAGCGCGACCAAATCAGCCGAACGGCAACCACGGCACCTGTACTTACTCAATTTCAATATGTAAGTGAAATATACAAGAAATTTATTAACATTTCACTTGTTTTCAATAGCGAATGCGTAGTTTTTCATAAGCAATACATGTGATATTCATTCATAAGCACATATTCAAGGTTTTAAACACTAGTTTTAATTTGTTTGCAACCAATTCATATACAACGACATTCAATTATTCATTTTCAATTAGTTTACATTCACTAATTTAAATTCAAGTTGGTTCACTTCCAATTCAAATCAATTACATAGCTTTCATACGTTAGCTTTCCATTTGATTAATTCAATTACATATGAATTTCTATACAATCAACTAACAATCATCTAACAACCAAATCATAATTAACATAACCAAATTATTAAATTTACTTTACTTTACATTCAATTTGGTTCAACATTTTCAATTAGCTTTAATGAATTAACACTTACATTCATTATTCCATATCCATTTATTCACATTCGATTGATTAACATTCAATCCATTTATTAATTCAATTGCTAATTCATTTTACAAATAAGGTTGAATCTCCTTTATATAACTCAAGTTCATATTCATCACTTCATTTCATTAATTCACTTTATTAATTTACTTTGATATCAAAATCTACTTCATTCAACATTACTTAAGTTATTTTTCATTTCAAATTTCCACTTATAAATCCAATTCAGATTCAAATTCTATTTAACTTTTACCAAAGCTAAATTTCATCAATTATTCAAATTCATATCTCATTTTTCTTAACAAAATTGTTTAACCATTTTATCATTTGGTTTCACTTACATTTTCTCACTCTATAAGTTATACAACTTATTATTCAACTTCCAAATCATAGTATAAGTATAAAACTCATTTCTCTTATATTCATCAATTACAACTTGGATTTTAATTTAAATTTTGTTTATCACAACAAAACATCAATTTACTATTGGTAGCAAATCAATCACATAGAAACTCGAAAATGATACTGATGATGTTGTAGTCATCACCCTTATTATTTCCCAGTGACAATAGTGAATTCAGTGCTTAAATTCTTTCAAAATTTCCCTTTTATTTATAAATCACATTTATAAATCTTTTTCTCATATGATTTCACTATTTAACTTTACTTATACAAGATTATTTCATAATTGCAAATCATTTTAATTATAATTATATACTTAATAATTCATTTGCTTATATACTTCATTCTTTTACAATTGTTGTTTTTATTTAGATTATTCAAACAACTTTTATTGACTTATATATATTCACATTTTCAACAACCAAACAATCAATTTTATATATACTTTAATAATTCTAAAAAAATTATTTTCTTTATATATAAAACATAATCGAGGTAAAATTATTTCATTTACCCAATTTAAAATGATACTATGTCGACTTGCCTCGTTTAAGTGTTTAGAAACCCCTATCGATAATATGGCATCCCATATACCGACAAGAATTCATAAACGGCTCAACGGATAAGCAAACACAATATAAAACAATTTCATATTCACTAACAAATACGCGCTCATATCTATTATTACACTCAACTCATTCTAGAGTACTACTGACTCTATCTCTAATGAGTAATTCCCAACAGAGCCAAGGTTATCACTTAACCATATGCTCTGATACCACATGTAACGATACGATCTTTCGACGCTCGAAAATCGACATTAATACCTCCACTGTATCAACTGCCTAGCAATCGAATGCCGGAAAATCGAATTGTTATGGAGAAAAAGAAGAGGTAGAAGAAGACAGAATAAAAAGAAAGAAGAAACAACAGAAACAATATCAGAATATCACATATCGCAACGGAACAACATATAATAGGTAAATGAATAATCTTTAAATCAAAGAACTATATCATTTTATACATTACATCACATCAGAGTTTACAATAACAATATACAACACAACTGGACAGTTATATAAACTTGTCCTCATACATAATACATAGCGGAATAAATAATATCATATACAAGTTATACATCTCGTCATTTAGCTCGCCATTGAGCTCCACAGCATCTCCTGAATCTAGAATGACCTGATAACCTGACTCTAGACTGCCCGTGTGGAAATTGGTGGGCACCCAGAGTTTAGGAAGGAAACAATAAACTCCAGGTCAGTCATGGTGACAGGTGTGAGAACTAAAACAGTTATTTATCTTTAAAACAACAACAACAAAGGAAGTGGAAAATATCTGCAATGCTTTTGGAAAATGAAACTACCATAAGACCTCCCGCCACACACATAATGCAAACGCAGAATTGGAGGAGATTTATTCTTATGATAGTCAAATATGCTTACTATGTAAAATCATTCGATATTATTATTAGTGCATAGTGCATAAAACATTTCGAAAGTATAATATTAATCTTGCCAGCATAGGCATTTCACACTATGCCTACTATAGGTACCATGTTCAATAGCAGGTTACCGCCACATTCCATGGCAGGTTATACAACTAAAACCGTACAAGGTTCGTATTGTTTCTTTGGATTTCCAACAAATGGTCAGGCTAAGGAACTTCCTACTGCCACATGGGATCGCCTCTGGCGGGACATCCCGAGAAACCAACCTGGCTCTCTGCCAACACAAGGCCGGGTTACCTCTGTCACTAGGTAACTACTACACGAATATGCCACACCCCGGTCCTTTGGGACCTTTATTCGAGGCGCCTCGATCAAACACACAATCACACAGTAAATGAGATTGGAGTATCCACATAGGTTAAATACCAGGGCTCCATACCTGATACCACCCTTTTCTAGAAGGAAATGACATACTCTAAAGGGAGCGACCCTCATAACCTTGCCACATCATTCCTGTTTTGACCATTTCCGGGTTATGAGGCTCTGACGAAGTCTCATCCACAAAGCTACGCTTTTTCACAAAGTCGTGCTTTGATCAACAAATGATCAATAAATAATCATCACATAACAACACTCAGCATGCCACACTACCAAATTGGGAGTATATCACTGATAAATTTCAACTACATAACCTCTGAGCTCGTACGTCTCAGAGAAGGGTGTTAAGCTAAGAGAATAAATTCTCCGCCACCAACAGAAATGTATTTGAAAGAAATCAGCTTTATATCTCAAAATGTAATGTCAGACATGCAACCATACAAGTCTGTTTCGGGTTCGAACAGAACCGAAGGCACTTTCGAAGAAGCCCTTGCAATCCGGGTATTCACAATCCCGATCGAACTTCCCATCACAAAGGAAATCTCTATACCATAGCTAACAGTGCAGAGACAATCGATAGGTCATCATATCGTTTTCACAAATACCCGGTCTTCAACACCGGTCTTCAATACGATCCATATCGTCGTATCACTAATTCGGAATGGGTTATATGACGCAAAGGTCTTTTCCCGGCTAACCCGAATAGTGAGCACAATATTTAAAACATATGGATATAGGGATTTCAATTAAGTCACAACTTATTACCCAAATCCTTTCCTTTAAATGGTTTAAACAAATTACCATTTTAAATCTTTAAACAAAAAGATTTACTTCACAAAGTTTACCCAGTTTCACAAAGATTCATTCACAGATTTTCAAATCAATTTCCATTTCAATTGGATTAACCCATTAAATCTTTAAATCAAGATTTAACTTATAGCTTTCAAAACTATTCACAATTCAAGTCTTTTATAATATAAAAGATACACCATTTTAAAATCTTCCTTGATTTCAAAATAAAGTTTAATCATCTTCACAAAGGTTAATTCATAGTTTTTCCAAACTATTTACAATTTCATTTCAATCTTGAATTTTTTCGATACAAATTGGAAATCTTTTCACTTTATGAAAGTTATTATTATTTGAAAACAGATAGTTTTCGTTTTGGGAAAAACTGGTTATAATTACACAGGTTAAAGTTATTCAAGTATAAAACTTGAATATACATTTAAATTTCCAAAACCATTTTTTTTAATGGTTAAAAACTCAGATAAACACCTTTTATAACTTATAAAATCTTTTAGACCAAAATTCCCAAATTACTGAATTCAATTTCAAGATATTGAATTCAAACTTAAATCGAATGATTTAAATTCCAATTCTATTAAGTGATTTAAAATAACTTTTATTTTTGAAACTCATTTTCAAAAACTTTCAATTCTAATTCCAAAACTATTTTGGATTCAAAATTTAAATTTTTCAAAATTTATAAAAATTTGTGACTTAACCGATTTCCACGTGAAATCCACATTTGTGTGTGTATTGTGTAGTCCACGGGTTTAACACAATAGTGCAACAACATTCAACCATCACAGATCAAATATAACAATATAATTGATAAGCAGTATAAACTATAATGCTTATCTTTCATTTACAGATTACAGATATATATATCACAGATAAATATCACAAATCACAACACAAAACATGATATATCACAAAGCATGACACATCAAAGATGTCAAACAATTCGACATCCAATAAAATCCAAACATCCATAAGTAAGATTAATTTGATTATTTGATTAATTTAAATTAGATAAATTTCAATAAATCAAATTTACTAGTTATGGTTAATTAATAATCAATTAATTACAAATTGATTTTTCACATTTATTTCAAAACACCAAATCAAATTTCCAATTAATTTCCAAATCATTTCCTTTTTAAAATAAATTTCTTTATCTCTTCAAATCTATTTAAAAATCCAATTTTAAAAAATTTCTTCAACTTATAAATAATATTTATCGAAATCCATTTATTTAGCCCTTTTTCCAAAATTTCAAATTTAATTCAATACGGTTTAAAAATAAGACTTTTATCTTTTAAAACTCCTTTTAATTTATCTAATTATAAAAAATAAATTTTTCGATAAATTTTCAACTTAAATTTCGAAAATCCAATTTTTATTTATTTCTGGTATCCAACGATACCAAAAATACATTCGGCTAAATTATAGCCGTCACCAATTCAAATTCACAAATATAATCACACGGCAATTATAAATAAATCAACACACAACATTGAAATAAATTCAAATGTGTGAGGAATCCAGTTGGATCCCTCCAACCTGTTTCCCTGCATCCACAGATGTTAGCACAATACCAATTCCACTTCAATGTGGAATATCGCGGTATATGGGATTTATAAAATATTATCCGCTATTATGCGGCGCAATAGGGTCTCTTCCGCTATATAATGCGGGAAATCAACTCCAAATACATAAATAATACCAATTCCACTTCACGGTGGAATATTCACGGTATATGTTTTTAATAAATAACCTCCATTTAATATACGGTGTATAGGGTCTATTTAACACAATAGATAACAATCACCGTCCAATTCACACAATCAAGCAATTTTAAATTTAACTATTAAAAATTTAAATCGAAACAAATTCGATTGAGTGAGGAGTTCTCACCTTGCTTTTTAAAAATGTCGAGTGATTAAATTTAAAATTAAATTGAACCGTTTGATTTAATCAAAAATTCTTGCTTGCCCCCAAACACGCCCAGATCAGAACTGTAGTGTATATCTCGTCGCTGCGATTCCAACGATTCCTGTTTTGTCGAATTTCGACAAAGTATGCAAAAGTTATGACATTTAGAAGTTTATACAAATTTATAATATATAATTTACAATTTCTTTTCATTTTTAAACCTTAAATTCATCTAGGCCGTTAGATTTCAAAACTGAGAATCTGGGCTGCGCGTGAATCATCTTCTTCCTTCCAGGTCTTGAACGCGAAAACAACCCATTAGCCGCCTTTCTTCCTTGAATTAACGAGGCCACCACGCTTGATTTCACGACGATCAGATGATGCCAACGTGTAGCCCATCACGAACACTACCCACGGCCACGAGCACGTTGAACTCGGCCTCCCCCTTACGTTGAAAAATGTGCACGAACACGTGAAGAACGCGGCCCATTTTTGGTCAATCCATCGCATTGTTTTCGATCATCACCGTATGGAATCGAAGGTCTCGATACGCTCTATAATTTGTTAGTTGACAACTTCTCGTAATTTTTGACGGATTTAGAGAGATGAAGGGGAAAAGATGGGCGTTTTTTGGCCATTGGAATGAAAATGGCGGCCAGACCTAGCTGATTAGGGTTTAGTGCAAAAGTGAAAAGAAGGTGGCCTTATATAGAAAATTGCCAAACACTATTCATCTTGAAAATTTTCGAACTCGAAATCAAACGTGCCGGCTGGCATTTCTAGGGTTTAACCCGCATTCCAAACACAATGGAACGTGTTTTGGGAGCTAATTCGATCATATGTGCGAGTTACGGAATTAAACGATCAAATAAAAATTAAACCGATTAAAAGCGATTTCGATGCGTTTTGGCTTGCCCCGGACAAACGACAACTCCGATTGACCCGAAATTTGAAATCTTACAATAATACAACATTACGGATCCGATGAAACTAGTTTCATCAAAATCCGAGACTGTTTGAAAAATGACTTTTTTCACTCGTCGATTAAATATTAAAATATTCAATTTTCACAATTTAACTTTTAATTCAAATTTAGAAGTTCTATAACATCGTTCTAACTTCAATATGATTTAATATAACTTTACAAATCATTTTTATACACATTTGATCCAATTATCAATTATTTCTGCAATTTCAAATATTAAATTATTTATTTAATTATTTAATTAAATCTCTATATTCGAAATTAAATTTATTCGACTTACAAATCTTACTTTTTAATATTTAAAATCAATTAAATATTTTAATTTCAAATGACAGAAATTCTGGGTCGTTACATTCAGCCTCACCTAATCTGTTGTGAGACCATCAGTCCTAGTTTGATAGGGAAATGCTGCCGGTATGGGTCCTAACAAACAAATCTAGTTGCGCCCCTTGTCTGAATCCCCTGATTTGAGCTTCTATCTATTGACCTCTTATTTACCATTACTTCAGCATAAGCATGTCCCCGCCCCACCTAATCTATTGTGAGACCATCAGTTCCTGACTGAAAAGGAATGCTGCCGATACGTGTCCTACTTCTATCCTTGCTTATTAACTTAGTATAAGTCTTTTAAATAAGCCTCTTCTGTTATTCTACTCTATTTGCTTATTAACTTATTCTAAGTCTTTAAAATAAGCCTCTTCTATTATCTCGGTTATATTTGCTTATTAACTTAGTGTAAGTCTTTAAAATATGCCTCTTCTGTTATCTTTGCTATATTTTCTTATTAACTTAAATCAAAGTTTTAAAATAAGCCTATTTCTGTTCTTTATGCTTAATTATAACCTGCGTTATAATTTCCCTTTTATTCCGTCTTCTTAGTTATAACTACTAGTTATAAACTTGCTTGCAAATATCAAATTTACCTACTTCAGTCTGTATTCTTTTTATTATGGTTCTTCTTATTTACATCATTTTTTTTGTAAATTTAGTGTTCTTATATTTTAGTTCATATGAGCGAATTATCCTCTTTTTATTATTTTATTCACATAAAAGGAACAAAAAGAAACTAACATTTACAAACTAAATTCTAACGCAAAACAAACATAAATAAAATACAAATAACTATAAATAACTGTAAATAAATGAATAAAATAGCTAAATAACAATAGCTGGATAAAATAGATTGAAACTAACTTTAGAAATTAACTGTAAACAACTTATATAAAAATAGTTTCAAAATTGCAGAAAAACTACAACTATTGAGGACCCTATTATTTTAAATTACTTAAAAATCAAAAATAATTACTTAAACATTCACATGTAGTCCTTAGCTCTTTTCCTTGGCCTTCCCGGATCCACTTCAAGGGTATAAAATACTTTAATTAAAAAGATCTTCTCCTTGGAAAAATATTCCTTTTAGGGTCCATCCTCAGGCAATGAACCCAGATGGAGAAAATCTGAATGAGGAAAATAGCTATGCCTGGGGTTTTATTTATAGTGTCACTTGTGGATTTCAGACCGTTAGATTTAAAGATTAAATCTAGCGCAACCACGTCATAGGTTCGATGGGAACCATCGGATTGAAGCATGGACGCACGAGATGGAATAAAAACAACAAAACACGTCACGATCGAAACTGGACGGAAGTTCGTCCAAGTACCTATGCGGGTCGACCGTCAGGTCGACCTTTGCACATGGTAGGTCGACCTAGCCAAGGGGAGGGTCGACATGCCCTATTTTTTTTTCTCTTGTCCATTTTTTGTTTAATTCGTAACTTCTTTGTTCTCGCTCAGATTTTGACAATCTATATATGGAAATTGACCAGAAAATTACCACAGACACAATGTGCAACTCCTGTGGCTCAATTCTGATAATTTCACAAAGTTATTTAATTATTTAGTTATTACTATAGCTTAAATTTTGGATTGTTACATTCTCCTCTCCTTAAGGGATTTCGTCCCCGAAATCTCTAAGGATAGAAGAATGAAATAAATGTTTTCATCCAAATTCTACAACCAACTACTCAACCATCATCCATTACATTCATTGTCCTTAAATTTTTCTAATGCAATTTATGATATATATGCAAAAGTGTAGTGTCAATGTCCCTAACTAATGCAAAAGATTAGGCGGTCTACTGATTCAGTTGACCTCTTTTTTATGCAATCATGGCATTGCTATGTATCCAAATGAATGCAAATTTCCTAATGATAACTGATAGTTCTATATGCGTGCAACAATCATCATCCAAATGCAACAATCATATGATAATCATCCATTAATAGCAACCACGGAATAAAATATATAAAATAAAATGCAAATGCACACACATCCATATGCATATGCTCTAGTGTCCTAGTTAGGACGATCCCTAAGAGATAATAGTGCCTAGTGTATGTATATGCGTCCATGAGCATCCACTAGCAAACACTTGCAACCACTAGCGTCCATCATATATAACATGTTCTAGTAACATGTTTACATTTATTCCTACCATCCATAGGTTAAGTCCTAAGATCTACCCTCCCAAAGGATAATAAAGGAAAGAACCTATTCAAAACTATAGATGAAAATAGGAAATTCAATTTTTTTTTCAAAGAGATGTGGATAAGAGGTACGTATTTTCTCCTAATCAAATCAATCTTCTCCGAAGACTCTATAACCATGTCGGGATCAAGTAGCAATCTCTCCGTGGAATTTAACCAACACAAAGGCGACTTGCTTGGTCTTTCAAAAAGAGCTTCGAAAGGTGCTATTCCAATGCTAGCTTGAAAACTATTATTATACGCGAATTCCACTAAAGGAAGATGCTCCTTCCAAGTTCCTCCAAAATCAAGAATACTCATCCTCAACCACGTGTGTCTTACTATCTTACGGATATCACCTTATTATATAGTCTACACATATGAAGCAACATTCCTAGGTTCCCACTAGTGTCTTATATACTTTGCAGAAACTTCTATTATTACTTCTAAAAGTAATCACTGCTATCTCCTACATAGCCTTACACTTTTTCCATCACTCCTAGGAAATGATTCCTATCTACTCCACATTTTAAAGTTTGGTTGGTATCTATCATTTTATTTCAAAAACTAAAGCTTATAAATTTTTAAAACATCAAATCCCAAAAAAAAAATTGCCTTCAAAAGTGTTATTTTCAAGTTCTCATTAAATTCAAAGGTACTTCGTTACTTAACATTTTATCTTTCTAGACTTGCATCCTTACAGCTTTTTGAATTTACATTATTCCCCAAACCTAGAGGGTAAAACTTACAAATTATATGTTCAAAACTTATTCCTCTTTTCTTTTAAAGACCTTTACAGTTTTCCATAAAAATTTGGATTTTTTAAATTTAACTGTTACTAAGTTGTTCGATTCCAAAAACTTATTTACTTTTTTACCAAACCATTTTTCTTTGAGATAACTTTAAAATGTCCTCAAATGTTTTCAAAATGTCTTCTTTTCATAGATTTTCAATTTTGCAAAAACTGGAGTAGATAAGAACAATCATTTTTATTAAAAACCCCTTAACTTCCCAATTACCTAACCTTGGAGGAGTTTCTAACTTACTACACTTCTTGTTACACCTAATGGTTTTATACCTTAATGTATTGGAACTACTTTCTCTTATGAGAAACATTTACACTAAAACCTTTTATGAATCCTTTAAAAAAGGACTTCATGTTTATGTGAAATTACAAGGAACTTATTTTATATTTTTCGAAATAGGCTATGCAAAATATGGTGCTTCTCATACCTTGTACATCTTTCACGTATTCCTTATAACTTGCACAAAACATCTTTATTTGTGATTTGATTTCATAGAAAATTTTATCATTATTCATTTCATCCTAATAGATTAAAGTATGTTTAATCTATATTCTCTTACGATAGACAATTTCTATGAAATTTATTAATTTCCTAATATTTAACTTACACCCTCTCTTTTTTCGAAAGAACTCATTTTCAAAACTATTTTAATATTTTCATAACTAGAAAAAATTTCTTTATACTTATTTAAATAATAAGTGTACTTACAAACCACTTTATTTCTCTACTTAGAAATTATCTTCAAAACACATTTTTATTTGGGTCAAAACAGATGTTACGTAAAACACTGCTACTACAACCCAAAAATACTAGTGTATGGATTTAATTAAATTAAATACTAATAAATCTCATATACTATGTAAAAACATTTCCCATGGGAGTCACCTACTATAACAATAGTGTTATAGTCTATACCCCCTTTATTTTCCACGAAAACATCTATTACAACAATAAATGTTGCAACCTACGTTTTTGATACTTAATACACTCTAGGTTTTTATATTTAAAATCTTTGTTTACCATCAAAGAAACTAGCGAGCTATATATATATGCCCTATAATTCTTCAAAAAGAATTTCATTTTAACAAAATTTAAATCATATAAAAACCAATTTAAATTTCGTACCTTTTTTTCAAAAACCCAATATTTACTTCCTCAAAAATATTAACAATTATATTTTTCAACTTAACAATTTCATTTTATTGGGTTAGGAACAAAGTGGATTTTCTTCTCACTACCCCAGGAATACCCTTCCTAAACTTTGGTAATCTCATTTCCTTACTAAAGTCATTTGTTCCTCTTTTATGATTATATTTATTCTAAGGCACTATCGTTAAATCCACTTATCTAAAACAATTATAATTTTTGCAATCATTTACACATGGGTTTTCCTCTTTTTCAACTGAATCAACTGTACATCTCCAATCTGCTTTCTTCCTCTCCCTAGGTGCCATGTGTCTCACGGGCAATGCCACTGGTTTAGCATTGTCATTAAGATAGATCCTAAAGTCGATCTCTCTCTCTTACGGGGTAGTCCCCTAACCTCCTCAAAAATGTCTGGGAAATCTCTAACGACTGGAATCTAGCTCTCCTAGTGATTAATCAAGGGAATAAAGGAAGTTCAACATGACTGACCCTCGTGGGTCGTAAGAAACCTCTAGAGTCCTACTGCTGCATGTCTCTAGTCTAACGACTCTCCTCTCTCAGTCCAATATCGCTGCATAAGTGGATAGCCAATCCATCCCAAAATTCATCTCATACCCCGAAAATCACAATACATAGGCGTCACAGTCAAACTCTACGCCTAGGATAAAAAATTTCAATCCCCTACAAATCATGGATAAATGTGCTGATCCTCCTATGGGATTTGAAACAACAATGGGGTCTTCTACTAAAGAGATATCTAAGTGCAAATAATCAACCAAGGAACCGGAAATAAAGGAGTGTGATGCTCCAGAATAAAAAAGAGTCCAAATAGGAAAATTTGAAATAGAGATCAAACCTTCCACAATGACTTTCATACCTATATCTGGTCCGCTGCTAGAAAGTGCTGCATCCAAGGCCTGAATCTGCACTGTAGGTGCGCCCGCTCCCTACCCCGTCTTCTCGGGATAGAATCTACTAAGGTGATCAGGCTGTCCACAATTATAACACTTTCCCTTCATTTTCTCCTTCTTGCAGTCTCTTGCGTAATGACCAACCTGACCACAGCTATTGCACTTCTCTCCTTTCTTGATCTGCTTTTGAGGGCCTCCTCCTTTCTTCTTATCTTTGTCGTTCTTCCACCACTTCTTCTTAGAACTTTCCAACTTAGGAATCTCCTTAGACTCTCCTTCTTTAATTGTATCAAACATGAGGGCCATCTCCACCAGTGACTCATATGTAGCTCCCATCGGTACATGAGTCAATAACAACCCTTGGAGGGGCTGATTCAATCCCTTCACAAACTTTATGACCTTCTTGTGCGGTGTATTCACTAACTCCATCCCAAACCGGGACAACTTGTTAAATTGGTTGATATACTCCTTCACAGAAAGACTTCCTTGCTTCAAACTAATAAACCTTTCAACCTGCATATTTTCTTCTGCTTGTGACAAAAACTTCCTCTTAAACCTCTCTCGGAATCAAAACCAACCAACGTCTCTTCCTTCCGACTCGACAACCTCCCACCAATAAGAAGCTTCTCTTTTCAACTGCCAAGATGCAAGCTGAACTCTCTGCTGATCCTCCAATCCCAATAGCCCACATATCTTCTCTATACTCCTCAACCAAGCTCATGCCTCCACGAAATTCTCTGTACCGGAAAATGTCTTGCCTCCTAGATAGCGAAGTCCTTACATAGCTTAGAGAAATTGGTTGCTACGGGTGGTTAATGGGATCTCCATCCGCTGGTGCTAGATTGGGCGCTTGCCCTTACACCTCTAGTGTCATAGCTTGAAGGTATCTACGAAACCATCTTGGGACTTGGATACCCTTGGGAAGATTAGGGGCATCCGCCATTCTATGCAAAGAAAAGAGAATTTAGGCTCGAAAGAATCGAAAGAAGATTGAACTAGACTTTGAGGGGATTTTTATAAAAACTCTTTTATACTTGAAAACTATTTCTAAGAGTTTCTTTTTGAAAAATACTTTTAAAACATGTTACCTTTAAAAAATGCTTTACTTTTAAAACAAGTTTTAAGAATCCTGTAACCTGGCTCTGATACTAAGTGAAACACCCCCACACCCCTTAGTATACCCAAAAAAGGACACATTAAAAGATGTGGTGCATTGTAGGTATAGCTAAAACTTTATAGAGACTAATATTTGCAAGACAATTAAATAAAACAGCGGAAACATTTAATCAATAACTCATTTGATAATTAAAAACTTCATAAATAAGTCATAACCAAAATATGTCTCAAAATACCAAATACATATGTCTCATGAAAAATACCATCTCAGTCACAATATCAGAGTACAAAATCATCCCTCTCAACATGTGCCAATATATGAAAATAAAACTAAAAAGAAAAAGAATAATACATGAAGAAAAACTCCGCAGCTGAACCTGGAAGAAAGTCACGGACGCACGAGATGTAATAAAAACAACAAAATACGTCACGATCGAAACTGGACGGAAGTTCGTCAAAGTACGTATGCGGGTCGATCACCAGGTCGACCTTTGCATATGGTAGGTCAACCTATAGGTCGACTAGCCAAGGGGAGGGTCGACCCTAGTGTGATATCCCGGGTTTTTAGGCAATTTAAATTTAATAATCTGTATTGATAATTTAATTGATTTGATAATTTTCCTTTCTAATTTCAATATAAATTGATAAATTTAATCTTTTAAAAGCTAAATAAAATAGATTCTATTTATAATGTATATATTGATATATATATTGTGAATAGAGAATCTTTTGTTTAAATAAAAGATGTGTTTTCAGATTATAATATATATGTATGTATATGTTATAATTTGGATTGTTTTGAATTTAATTTAATCTATTGATAATTTATATATGTATGAATTATGATTTAAAGCTTTGTTTTAAAATTAATATTTTTCAAAAGTTAAAGATTAATTCATTTGTTTCAAAATATAAGATAATTATTATTTCTAAAGTATGATAGTTTAAATAAGATTTAATAAAAGATTTATTTTATCTTGTTTTCTTTTAAAAAGTATTAAACTAAAAATGGTTTATAAATTTATATGTTAATGTTTAAAATAAACTTTCTTTTTAATATCTTTTGAATTTAGAAGGTTTGTAAAAATAAATAAATATAACATAAGTTAATTAAATTCATTTCATAAATAATAAAATGTAGGTACTTAAACTAAATAGTTTGTAAATAAATAAATGAAACATGAATTTATATAAATCTATATTTACAAAATTAAAATAACATAAATACTTTTGGAAATAAGGTTTTGAAAACATAAACACTTAAGTAATATGTGTAAACATATTAACATGTTAAAGACACTTGTAAGCTAAATGGATGTACATGGACATTTGTCCAATTTATAAAATAAACAAGTGGCAAGATTTTATTTTCTTTAATATTGAATTAAATTAATTTAATGATACAAAATATCATGTGTTAGAGAAAACCTGGTTATTTCTTTCCAGTTCAAAAATTCTCAGTTCGAAATCTTCTTCCTCCATCTTCTATTTCTCTCCATCTATTCTAAAATCTAAAAGAAAACTAAAAACAAATCAAATCTGTAAGCATGCAAGGATTCTGTTTCTTCAGCAAAACAAAATGCAAGTTTCCAGATTCAACAATTCAAGTTTTTTTAATCAAAAGCAGTTGCCAGATCAAAAATTTAAAGGCCTGGGAAAACTGTTCTCTGCTTTAAAAATGGTGAGTAAATATTTATTTTAAAAACAGTTTGAAATTTGGGATTTAAACTTAGTTGCTTGTGATGGAATGATATAAATGTTTATAGAAAATGCCTTGTTATGAATGCATGTATTGCCTCTGTTTCTCTGTTTTATAACCTGTGAGTAAACCTATATACTCGATGCTTGAATCTATATATATAGTTGTTGTTTGTGACCATGCTTGAAGTAAAAATTGCAACATGTTTATATGTATACAAATCTGTATATATTTGCCTATGCATGTCTGGAACAAGAAATGTTTGCCTCTGTTCTCAGTTCCAGGTTTCAAAAACCTGTCTATAATCAAACTCTCTTCCTATAATTCTTGTTAGGCTTAAAAATCTAAACAAAACATGTTTATAAAATCAAGATTGAAGTTACAAAAATAATCTTGAGTTGAAACTGGAAGTAAATTTTGTCTGGGAAGAGGATAAACAGTGAAATACAAAAATATGTTGAAATTCGAATGTTACAATTACTTGATTTACTTATACCATTCATCTCGTCTTGAAAAATCATGATTTTTAAAAGTAAATTCAGAATTTTTAGTGACCTATTGATTAAGAAATTCAATGTTGAACGGATTTGGGTCTTTTGGCCATTTCTGATCATCGGAGCGATAAGGGAGGTCGGGTTTTGGTCTGGAGGTGGCCGAAGTGATGGAGAGTTGGGGAAAAATGCTGAGGGATTTTTCTAATGGCCATGGTGGCAAGGCGGGGGAGATATAGGGTTTGGTTGCCTGTTTTTGTCGAAGTAGCTTCGGTGGAAAATGCGCCGCCGTGAAGATGCTGGTGACGATCGCGATGGGGGGGAATCATTGCTGGGGTCGAGGCGAAGCTTCGGTGACATTGACGTGAACTCTGGTCGTTCTGATCGTCGGCGGCGAGGTCAATTGCATCATTGTGGGTTCCAGATTTTTGATCGATAGGATCGTTTTCGATTCGTGTGACATATGGAAGATCTGGAGTTGCGTGTGGGTTCGTGAGGTTGAAGGCGATTGTCGAGGATCGACGCGGTGACCTACGGTGGTCGGAGACGATGGTGCAAGTGCACCACGTGCACGTGAACGTTTGGGTGCCTGGGATTGTTTTGGTTTGGGAAGAAGGGGGAAACTCGGGGAAACTCTCGTGTAGATTGCGTGACGACTCGAAGTATACGAGAGGGGAGAAAGACTCGGGGTTTTAGAAATGTTTGCTCGGGTTTTCTTTTGTTTAGACTCGGGTTTTGGGTTGTTTAAGTATTCCAGATTTTAGTTTAAAAGAATACTCATGTTAAGTTTTAATTTAAAGAAAACAGTGATCAGATTTTTAATGTAAGATAAATGTTGAAAGCCAGGTATTTAATAGAGGCTTGACCAAGTTAAAAATAAAAAAATAAATAAAGTAATGTTTAACTAAGTTTAATAAAGAAATTTAATCAAGTTCAAATGTATAAGTTTTAAAGGTATATTTAAATAAATTTAAGAATTTAAAGGGATGAGGTTTTGATTAAATTTATGAAACAAGATTTATCAAGTTTTCCAAAGATTTTAAATGTTAAATTTTAATGGTTAATTTGTTTTATTTAAATAAATTATATATCTTTAACTATATATAAATTATTTCTAAATGTTTTCTAATGAAGATTAAATAATGTAATTAAGTATTTAATTAAGATAAAAGAATTTATCTTAAATTAATTAAGGTTGAAATTAATTTAAGGATTAAGGTTAATTAATAATGAGATAAATTATTTGTTAAGGTAATTAATTAAAAGAGAGTAATTAATTAAGGAAGTAATTAATTAATTAAGGGTTGATTAATTAAGATTAATTAATCAATAATAAGTGATTAAAGAGTAATTAATTAATAAAATTAATTAAAGAGTTAATTAATTAAAGTAAGTAACTAAGGTGTAATTAATTAATATAATTAATTTAAGAGAATAATTACTTTATGAAGTAATTAAGGGAAGTAATTAAGGATTAATTACTTTGATAATTAATTAGAGTTTAATTAATTAATTAATGTGATTAATTAATGAATAATAAATGAATGTGATTAATTAATAAATAATTAGTGAATAATTAATGAAGGAGATTAATAAAAGATAATTTCTTAAGTAATAGAAATTATGATTAATTATGATTAATTAATGTAGGTGGTTAATTAAAGATTAATTATTTAATTAATTAAAAGGTTAATTAATTAATGAAGTAATTAGAGGATTATTAATTAATATAATTAATAAAACTAATCAAGTTTGATTAATAAAAGTAATTAATATAAGTATGATTAATTAATTATAATTAATTGAGGATTAATTGTAAATAATTATAATTAATTAATTTATGAAAGCAAATGAACGATCATTAATTAATTATTTAATGATAGTAATTAAAGGTTAATTACTGAATATGTTAAGGATAATTACTTGAATGTAATTAAGATAATTAATCAAAGGAAGATTAATTAAGGAAGATCATTAAGAGATGATTAATTAATTAATGATAGTAAGCTGGATTAAGGTAATCCAAGTAATTAAAGGATAGTAATTAATTTAATTAAAGGTTGATTAAATTGATTAAGAGTTAATCAAACCTGCTTATGGATGATTGATTAATATTGGATGATTGATATTGAGTGATTGGTTGATACTGGATGATTTGGATATGATGATATGTGATATGTTGCTTTGTGAGATGAATGTTGATATGAATTATCTACTGTGATAATGTGATTTATCTATCTGTTTATATCATCTGAATATAAGTTTAAATGTTTAAACCTTTAAACAACTTGGCCTTAAAAGACGTTTTGGATTTCGATGAGACCGGGATCGGGTTTCCGTATACCGGTATTCCAGGTCTGGAGACCCGAATACCACATCGATCCAAATTAACGATAGGTCGTGAATCTCAAGTGAAGATGAAGATTCAGAGTGCAAGGGTTATTGTCGTTAACTCTGAGGGTGATTCCAAAACGAGTGTAACGAGATAATGCCTTCGGTTTCGTTCGAACCCGGAACGAACTTGTATGGATTGAATGCTTTCAGCACATCGTCAGGCGGACGATGAGCATTCTAAGTGATATGTTCTGATTAAAGGTAATCGTAACCTCAAGCCTCATCAACCGGGAATGGCTAAAACAGGGGAGGTGCAGCAAGGCTTCGTGGGTAGCACCCACTGAGAGCAAGATAGATCCCTGTCTAGAGGTCCCTTTTCTTTTATTCGGCTTAGTGTGTGGTTGGTCGCGCCAACCACGGGATTGTCTTGTTCGGAATTATCCAGTAAGGGATGGTTCCGGCTTTGTGTTGCAGGGGAGCGGGCGTACTCCTCGGTACGGTGATCTAGGCCACGTACTGTGACGGGCGGTACCCCAGTAGCCCTGCCATTGTATGGAATCCAAACTCCAATAAGTGCCGTACGTATTAGTTGTGCCCAACTATGTTGGAATGTGAGATGTAAGCATTTCAGCTATTTCTGTATTTTACTTGAAAACCCTAGACCCTATTATAATATAACTGGATTTCCTATCAAATGTTTTGGTTAGCGTAAGGTAAAAACTTTTCCATGTTTATGTGTGGGAAGTCTTACGTGATACCTTTGTTTTCAAAAGGTTTTGAAGTTAAACAATTTTAACCCGTTTACTCACACCAGACCCATGTTTGACCCAAGTGTTTATTTCTGTTTTATAAACTCTTGGGTACTCAAATTTTTACGAGTAGCCAAGGGATTCAGGTTTAGCTTTGACTAATATTCTGGAGGAGCAATGGAGCAGGAGGCTTCGGCGTTCGTAGATATAGTATTCCGCTGTGTTGATATCTGTGATAGTGTCTTGTCTGGTATTTAAGTTGTAATGTCTAGACAGATGTTTATAACTGTCTAGTAAGTGATGTATATGCTGTGTAACTCTGTAAATTGTTGTATACTATGTAATAGTTTATGTTATTAATATAATTTATTCGTTCCGTTGTGAGATCGTTGTTGTTGTTTCTTTCTTTCTTCTCTTCTTTTCTCTTTTCTATCCCTTTCTTTCTTCATAACGATACGACTTTCTGTGGAGAAAAAGTCGGGTCGTTACATATGGTATCAGAGCGAGGGTTGAGTGAATACCTAGGCTCTGAAGTGGTGTCTATCTTGAGAGCGCGTAATTGTTAGTTATATAAAAATGATTTTATATTGTGTTAATTGATCGGTTGAGTGGTATATGGATTCTGGTCAATACGAGTAGCTAACGTTATTGATAGGGATCTCTAAACACTTGAACCAGGCCAACGGACACAATATTGTTTTAAAGAGGTAGATGAAATAATTCTACCCAAAAATAATTTCTATATAAAAAAATATATATCATTTTAAATATATATATATTTCTACCTATTTATTGGGTTACCTGTTCGGGTTTTCCAATATAAGTTATAAAGGTAGATAAGGTGGTAGTGTGTGTAACACAATTACCAATAGTTGGAGTTTGAATGTTTGAGGTTGGAAGTATATATCGAGACTGTAAAACCAATATCGTCTCGAGTAAGTTGGCAGTATGGAGTAAGGATGTCTCGGATCTCTGAAGAAAATCCTTTTCAAGATTCGGAGTCCATTATTGGAATGTAAGATTGGTTGAGCTCGGATGAGCAGATTTTCTAGAGTTAAATCTGTCGGTTGTGCAGAAGTAAGTGATGGTAGCTTGGCGACTTCAGGAAGGAGCAGCTGTGTGATGAAACGCAGTATCTATGGATGTTCCCGAAGAAGATGTTCTTTTTGGAGCAAGATCAAGAAGGTATTGGAGGAACAGTTGATGTCTACCGCAGGAAAGACTCGGCTATATAGGAATTCTCTGATATCGAGTAAGAGAGTTTTATCTATTTTGAAGTATGGGACTAAGGTCGATTAGTTGTTTCTTCGGACATGGTCTCATTGTTTCCCTTAAGATGAGTAAGTTGTTGGCGTTTGGTTTGGAGCCCGAGTTTCTTTTGGGATGTCTGCCATCTCGGAAGTCCATTGTGAGATTAGTTGATGGTTTTAGTTTTGAGAAGCCTTTGGATTAGAAGTTCATGGTTAGCTGTGATAGCAGTGCAGCTCGGAGTGTTCGGTGTGCTGTCGAGATAGAGTTTGGAAGCAGCAGTGTGGTTCGTTTCTTCGATGGTTCCGGAATCTTTGTGGTTCTTCTATCAGCAGTCCGAGTAGATGGTGAAGTTTTTCTTGAAGGGTTAACCTTGTTTGGAAAAGCTTAAGGCTGTTTTAAATTGGTAAAGAGAGAACAGTATCTTTGGAATCCGAACTAGGTAGTAACGCAAAAGTGACTTGCGATTAGTTTGGGAATTTATCTTGGGTAATCTTTTGTGTGAGATGGAGGTTTCTCATGTGGAAGTAGGAGCTACTGAAGTAGTCAGAGATTTTTCTGGATGTCTTCGAGGAAGTAGAAGTTTGTCTGCATCTAGAGTTTGAGTTCTGTATCGACTTGATTCCAAAAGCGATACCGGTGGTTATTCTGGTAGTAGGATGGTTCCTAGAAAGAAGAGTTGGTGTAGCAGCTCAGAAATTTTTAAAATGGATTGGTCATATCTATTTTTCAAGTTTGGATTTCAGCAAATTTTGGAAGGATCATATTGTTGAATAGGATCTAGAGATCATTTTGTTCTTGGTCCAGAATTGTTTCAAGAAGCATCAGCGAAGGTTAAGCTGATCAGGAAGAGATGAGGTAGCCCAGGAATCGTCTAGTGAGTTATGCAGATAAGAGACAAGGAGTTTGGAATTCGGAATTGGAGATTGAAAGTTGTTTAAGTTTTTCTCCGATTAAAGAAGCTATAAGATTTGGTAAGTCTGGAAAGCTAGTACTAAAGTATTTTGGATATTTTGGATTTCCTCGTGTTCTCGAGAGGAGTAGTTCTTTGATCTACAGGATTGAATGGCCAGTTTGGATAGCTGGAATTCATTGTATTTCACGTATCTCTGAGGGAGTACGTGTATGATTCATCGCTGGTTATAGGATCTGCAGTTCAGATGGATTTGGAAGTTTGAGCTGGACTTGGGTGTGATATGATATTCTGTTCAGATTAGTGGATCTAGAGATAAGGAAAGCTCTGGATTATGGGGTGTAGTTTGTTTAGATTCTGTAGAGCGGGTCTTCCGGTGATTTATACTCGGGGAAACTCGAGATAGTATTATGAAGTCTATTCTGATTTATATCAGAATAGTTAGTTAGATTAGATTGTTTGATTGGTTGCTTTGGTTGTTAGAAATTGGATGATAAGTTTGTGTTTGAAATTAAAATATTTGTTGGATTATTAAATTAACTTTGCTTTTAATTTCGGGGACGAAATTATTTTAAGGGGGGAGGAATGTGATATCCCGGGTTTTTGGGCAATTTAAATTTAATAATCTGTATTGATAATTTAATTGATTTGATAATTTTCCTTTCTAATTTCAATATAAATTGATAAATTTAATCTTTTAAAAGCTAAATAAAATAGATTCTATTTATAATGTATATATTGATATATATATTGTGAATAGAGAATCTTTTGTTTAAATAAAAGATGTGTTTTCAGATTATAATATATATGTATGTATATGTTATAATTTGGATTGTTTTGAATTTAATTTAATCTATTGATAATTTATATATGTATGAATTATGATTTAAAGCTTTGTTTTAAAATTAATATTTTTCAAAAGTTAAAGATTAATTCATTTGTTTCAAAATATAAGATAATTATTATTTCTAAAGTATGATAGTTTAAATAAGATTTAATAAAAGATTTATTTTATCTTGTTTTCTTTGAAAAAGTATTAAACTAAAAATGGTTTATAAATTTATATGTTAATGTTTAAAATAAACTTTCTTTTTAATATCTTTTGAATTTAGAAGGTTTGTAAAAATAAATAAATATAACATAAGTTAATTAAATTCATTTCATAAATAATAAAATGTAGGTACTTAAACTAAATAGTTTGTAAATAAATAAATGAAACATGAATTTATATAAATCTATATTTACAAAATTAAAATAACATAAATACTTTTGGAAATAAGGTTTTGAAAACATAAACACTTAAGTAATATGTGTAAACATATTAACATGTTAAAGACACTTGTAAGCTAAATGGATGTACATGGACATTTGTCCAATTTATAAAATAAACAAGTGGCAAGATTTTATTTTCTTTAATATTGAATTAAATTAATTTAATGATACAAAATATCATGTGTTAGAGAAAACCTGGTTATTTCTTTCCAGTTCAAAAATTCTCAGTTCGAAATCTTCTTCCTCCATCTTCTATTTCTCTCCATCTATTCTAAAATCTAAAAGAAAACTAAAAACAAATCAAATCTGTAAGCATGCAAGGATTCTGTTTCTTCAGCAAAACAAAATGCAAGTTTCCAGATTCAACAATTCAAGTTTTTTTAATCAAAAGCAGTTGCCAGATCAAAAATTTAAAGGCCTGGGAAAACTGTTCTCTGCTTTAAAAATGGTGAGTAAATATTTATTTTAAAAACAGTTTGAAATTTGGGATTTAAACTTAGTTGCTTGTGATGGAATGATATAAATGTTTATAGAAAATGCCTTGTTATGAATGCATGTATTGCCTCTGTTTCTCTGTTTTATAACCTGTGAGTAAACCTATATACTCGATGCTTGAATCTATATATATAGTTGTTGTTTGTGACCATGCTTGAAGTAAAAATTGCAACATGTTTATATGTATACAAATCTGTATATATTTGCCTATGCATGTCTGGAACAAGAAATGTTTGCCTCTGTTCTCAGTTCCAGGTTTCAAAAACCTGTCTATAATCAAACTCTCTTCCTATAATTCTTGTTAGGCTTAAAAATCTAAACAAAACATGTTTATAAAATCAAGATTGAAGTTACAAAAATAATCTTGAGTTGAAACTGGAAGTAAATTTTGTCTGGGAAGAGGATAAACAGTGAAATACAAAAATATGTCGAAATTCGAATGTTACAATTACTTGATTTACTTATACCATTCATCTCGTCTTGAAAAATCATGATTTTTAAAAGTAAATTCAGAATTTTTAGTGACCTATTGATTAAGAAATTCAATGTTGAACGGATTTGGGTCTTTTGGCCATTTCTGATCATCGGAGCGATAAGGGAGGTCGGGTTTTGGTCTGGAGGTGGCCGAAGTGATGGAGAGTTGGGGAAAAATGCTGAGGGATTTTTCTAATGGCCATGGTGGCAAGGCGGGGGAGATATAGGGTTTGGTTGCCTGTTTTTGTCGAAGTAGCTTCGGTGGAAAATGCGCCGCCGTGAAGATGCTGGTGACGATCGCGATGGGGGGGAATCATTGCTGGGGTCGAGGCGAAGCTTCGGTGACATTGACGTGAACTCTGGTCGTTCTGATCGTCGGCGGCGAGGTCAATTGCATCATTGTGGGTTCCAGATTTTTGATCGATAGGATCGTTTTCGATTCGTGTGACATATGGAAGATCTGGAGTTGCGTGTGGGTTCGTGAGGTTGAAGGCGATTGTCGAGGATCGACGCGGTGACCTACGGTGGTCGGAGACGATGGTGCAAGTGCACCACGTGCACGTGAACGTTTGGGTGCCTGGGATTGTTTTGGTTTGGGAAGAAGGGGGAAACTCGGGGAAACTCTCGTGTAGATTGCGTGACGACTCGAAGTATACGAGAGGGGAGAAAGACTCGGGGTTTTAGAAATGTTTGCTCGGGTTTTCTTTTGTTTAGACTCGGGTTTTGGGTTGTTTAAGTATTCCAGATTTTAGTTTAAAAGAATACTCATGTTAAGTTTTAATTTAAAGAAAACAGTGATCAGATTTTTAATGTAAGATAAATGTTGAAAGCCAGGTATTTAATAGAGGCTTGACCAAGTTAAAAATAAAAAAATAAATAAAGTAATGTTTAACTAAGTTTAATAAAGAAATTTAATCAAGTTCAAATGTATAAGTTTTAAAGGTATATTTAAATAAATTTAAGAATTTAAAGGGATGAGGTTTTGATTAAATTTATGAAACAAGATTTATCAAGTTTTCCAAAGATTTTAAATGTTAAATTTTAATGGTTAATTTGTTTTATTTAAATAAATTATATATCTTTAACTATATATAAATTATTTCTAAATGTTTTCTAATGAAGATTAAATAATGTAATTAAGTATTTAATTAAGATAAAAGAATTTATCTTAAATTAATTAAGGTTGAAATTAATTTAAGGATTAAGGTTAATTAATAATGAGATAAATTATTTGTTAAGGTAATTAATTAAAAGAGAGTAATTAATTAAGGAAGTAATTAATTAATTAAGGGTTGATTAATTAAGATTAATTAATCAATAATAAGTGATTAAAGAGTAATTAATTAATAAAATTAATTAAAGAGTTAATTAATTAAAGTAAGTAACTAAGGTGTAATTAATTAATATAATTAATTTAAGAGAATAATTACTTTATGAAGTAATTAAGGGAAGTAATTAAGGATTAATTACTTTGATAATTAATTAGAGTTTAATTAATTAATTAATGTGATTAATTAATGAATAATAAATGAATGTGATTAATTAATAAATAATTAGTGAATAATTAATGAAGGAGATTAATAAAAGATAATTTCTTAAGTAATAGAAATTATGATTAATTATGATTAATTAATGTAGGTGGTTAATTAAAGATTAATTATTTAATTAATTAAAAGGTTAATTAATTAATGAAGTAATTAGAGGATTATTAATTAATATAATTAATAAAACTAATCAAGTTTGATTAATAAAAGTAATTAATATAAGTATGATTAATTAATTATAATTAATTGAGGATTAATTGTAAATAATTATAATTAATTAATTTATGAAAGCAAATGAACGATCATTAATTAATTATTTAATGATAGTAATTAAAGGTTAATTACTGAATATGTTAAGGATAATTACTTGAATGTAATTAAGATAATTAATCAAAGGAAGATTAATTAAGGAAGATCATTAAGAGATGATTAATTAATTAATGATAGTAAGCTGGATTAAGGTAATCCAAGTAATTAAAGGATAGTAATTAATTTAATTAAAGGTTGATTAAATTGATTAAGAGTTAATCAAACCTGCTTATGGATGATTGATTAATATTGGATGATTGATATTGAGTGATTGGTTGATACTGGATGATTTGGATATGATGATATGTGATATGTTGCTTTGTGAGATGAATGTTGATATGAATTATCTACTGTGATAATGTGATTTATCTATCTGTTTATATCATCTGAATATAAGTTTAAATGTTTAAACCTTTAAACAACTTGGCCTTAAAAGACGTTTTGGATTTCGATGAGACCGGGATCGGGTTTCCGTATACCGGTATTCCAGGTCTGGAGACCCGAATACCACATCGATCCAAATTAACGATAGGTCGTGAATCTCAAGTGAAGATGAAGATTCAGAGTGCAAGGGTTATTGTCGTTAACTCTGAGGGTGATTCCAAAACGAGTGTAACGAGATAATGCCTTCGGTTTCGTTCGAACCCGGAACGAACTTGTATGGATTGAATGCTTTCAGCACATCGTCAGGCGGACGATGAGCATTCTAAGTGATATGTTCTGATTAAAGGTAATCGTAACCTCAAACCTCATCAACCGGGAATGGCTAAAACAGGGGAGGTGCAGCAAGGCTTCGTGGGTAGCACCCACTGAGAGCAAGATAGATCCCTGTCTAGAGGTCCCTTTTCTTTTATTCGGCTTAGTGTGTGGTTGGTCGCGCCAACCACGGGATTGTCTTGTTCGGAATTATCCAGTAAGGGATGGTTCCGGCTTTGTGTTGCAGGGGAGCGGGCGTACTCCTCGGTACGGTGATCTAGGCCACGTACTGTGACGGGCGGTACCCCAGTAGCCCTGCCATTGTATGGAATCCAAACTCCAATAAGTGCCGTACGTATTAGTTGTGCCCAACTATGTTGGAATGTGAGATGTAAGCATTTCAGCTATTTCTATATTTTACTTGAAAACCCTAGACCCTATTATAATATAACTGGATTTCCTATCAAATGTTTTGGTTAGCGTAAGGTAAAAACTTTTCCATGTTTATGTGTGGGAAGTCTTACGTGATACCTTTGTTTTCAAAAGGTTTTGAAGTTAAACAATTTTAACCCGTTTACTCACACCAGACCCATGTCTGACCCAAGTGTTTATTTCTGTTTTATAAACTCTTGGGTACTCAAATTTTTACGAGTAGCCAAGGGATTCAGGTTTAGCTTTGACGAATATTCTGGAGGAGCAATGGAGCAGGAGGCTTCGGCGTTCGTAGATATAGTATTCCACTGTGTTGATATCTGTGATAGTGTCTTGTCTGGTATTTAAGTTGTAATGTCTAGACAGATGTTTATAACTGTCTAGTATGTAACGACCCGTATTTTCACGGATCGAAAAGTTCGTCAAATCTGGAGTTTTAGCATTTTTAGCCATTTCAGATTTTAGGCAATTTTTGGCTAAGTCCTAAGTCGTTCACGACTTAGCATAAGTCGTAAGTCGTATACAACTTAGGAGGTGGGAGTGTTGACTCAGGGCTTGGAGTTAGGTCGTTAGACGACTTAAGGAAGACTAGTTGTTGGCTTTGGTTAGGTCGTAGGCGACCTAAGGGGTTAAGTCGTGACCGACTTAAGAGGTTCAGGCGACCTAAGAAAATGTGTGAGCGACCTAAGTGTTTGGGTGAGTCAAGTGTTAGGTCGGCAGTTCGAGTTAGCGACCTAGTAGAGTTAACGACTTAGGGAATAAGCAGTTTGCGACCTATAAGAGTTAGCGACCTATGAGATTGACCGACCTAAGTGTTAGCGTAGTTAGGTCGTTAGATCTGTGTTGAGTTAGGTCGTAGGCGACCTAAGATGGTTAGGTCGCGTGTGTGTTAGGTCGCGAGTTTGCTGAGTCGTAGGTCGCGTGAGTTGTTAGGTCGCTAGAATAGACTAAGTGTTAGGTCGCGTGGATCTATCTGTTAGGTCGTATGTTGTTTTAGGTCGACATGTGTTAGGTCGTGTAGGAGCCTAAGTTGTTAGGTCGCAACCCAACTGAGTCGAAGGTTGTTAAGTCGCTTAGATAGTTTAAGTGTTAGGTCGTAACATTGTTAGGTCGTAAGATGGGGAGGCCTGTTAGGTCGCTAAGCGCGTAAGAGGTTAGGTCGCGCGTGCGATGAGTCGCTGGATCTGGCTAAGTCGTTAGGTCGAAGACTGTTATGTCGCGTGCATCTGTTAGGTCGGAGAGGCTTAGGTCGGAGAGGCTTAGGTCGCTTAGGCCGGAAGCGACTTAGGGAGATAGCCAGATTTCGACTTAAGGACAGATTTCAGCTATAAATAGGAGGGGTTGTTCTCACTTTTTGGGATCCGGATTTTGAAGCGACGAAGTGCTGCCATTTTTAGAGCTCGACATCTACACTTCTTCACTTCTTTTCTCCACTCTAATCTAGTGCTTCCATCCATCCAAATCGAAGATCAAGATTGAAGATTCAAGAGCTTAGGTTGAAGATCTTCATCTTTTCAAGAGAGATTTCTTCATTTGAAGCGGATTTGTGGTAGATCTAGCTTCATCCTTCGCTGTCCAGATCTGGAGTGTGTTGATTTGAGGTTGTTTAGGTGATTTGGTGAGTGGTGATTATCTCTCACACGGATCCAAAGGAGTATATCGGATTGTTGGCTCGATTTGGTGTTAAAATAGTGATTTCCATGCATTTTCTTCATCCTATGTGTAGATCCATATAGATCCATTGTTCATGATGATGTTGTATCCATTTTATCATATGTTAACCTATGCAAGTTCATTCATCAAGTTTGTAGAGATATAATACATGTTTTCATGCTTATTGGACTTTCAACTCTTTAATTACGAAAATGCCATTATTGTTATAATTGTCTACTTAGATCATATTTGAATGCTTGATTGCTTGGATTGATGTTTGATTTGATTGATTGTTATGTACTAGATGATTGATGATTAGATTTAGACCAAAGGTGATTCAAAAGCTAAAGGAAAGGCTCTTGGATTGGGAAAGCGGCTCGGGGCATATGTAGCGGGATGATGAAGCTCTTATGCATAGATTTGATGATGTGATGTTGAGATGAGGCTTCGCGAGGATGTTATGAAGCGAGGCAATCATATGATGAAGACTTGGTCTAATCCAGGCGGGATCATTCCAAGCATGTTGATAACTCGGTGATATGATTCGAGTTGAGGATAATGGATGCTCGAGAGGCGCTTGAGCTAGTATGGCAATAGTCGTCGAGGAGGATGACTAGGAGGTTGAGATCTCATCGTTGTTGAAGGTTCTAGCATGCTCTAAGCAAGAGTACATGGGGACGCCCAAAAGACTAAGTTGATGGTCAAGTACTCTGGGTAGATTCGATAATCCTAGGCACGGGTCACGATGACGTGCGGGAGTTATGTCTAGAACCGGGGTTACCATTAGCCCTTGACGGACGGCTGAAAGAATGTGCCGGTCATTCAATTAACGGTGATATCGCAACAATGATAACAGTGATAGCCGAGTCATGGATGTTTGGTTGTATCATCATTCGATCTCAAGAGCGGTATTTCCTGGGTGCTTATCTGACCTTGGTTTTAGACCTTGGGATTTGTACTTGGAAAACATCGCTCTTGACTCGAGTGGCAATTGCTTTACCTTAAATTGTATGCTCTGCTATATTTGCTTCTGCTTAGTGTGTGTCTGGGGGCTATCACTGTAGAATGAGGTTGGAGTGGGAGGGTTGTATTCCTATTCCTTTTCCTTTATGCTCTTTTGGTATGTTGTTAGTTAATTTACTGCTCACTAAGACTGTTGTCTGACTCAAGGCTTTATGTTTTAATTCTTATTGCCTTGGGCTGTTCGTCCATTTTGGGACGGGCAGACTAGGTAGCAGGTGACAGGTGCTGTTCTCTTCTCACGATACTGATATCGAAGACGAGCTGGAGGGTTGCATATTATCTTCTTATTATATGTACTGGATGTTCCGCTGTTTTGTTTTCTCTGAGAGATATGTAGTGAGGCTGGATGTATTGACTATATGAATGCTTGTATTCAACTATTATGGAGTTTTATAAGATGTCATTTTGTTCTGTAAAGCTTCACTATACATATGTTCTATTGTATTTTGTCCATGCGCTGTGAGTAATACGATAGATTCTGTTGTTTTAATCTTACCTTGACAATCGTCCATGGTCGCCAGGCACACTTTACAGCGCACTATCTCTAGATTCGGTGCAGGGGTCATGGGCGGTCGTCACATTTGGTATCAGAGCATTGGTTAATCGATTTTACCCAACGCTCGCTGTCGTAACTACGTATGAGAGACGTAATTGTATTTTGGTGGATGATTACTATATATAATATAGTAGCTTAGTAGAGTTTGAGTCCTTTATGCAGTTGTTTCTCTAGATGTTCTAATCATTCCTTTTTATAGATATTGAGAATGAGTCGAAGAGGGAGACCAGCTGCTAGGGGAGGTCGTGCTACTGAAGAGACTGCTGATTATGCAGCCATGTTCGAAGCTATGATGACTTCGATCATGAGAAGGATACCAGTTCCGGGAGCGGCAGTTGATGTTGGAGTTCAAGTCCAAACTCCAAAACCAGTGGATTTTGCTAAGCTGTGCAAGGATTATACTGCTCTTGGAGGGAAGGTTTTCTTGGGAACAGAATCTACCATTGAGGTCCAGAGGTGGATAGATGCTTGTAGAAGGATCTTTGGTGATTTGGGAATTGATGATGCAACTAAGAGGAAGTTGGCATCAAGGCAGCTTCAAGGGAGAGCCTCTGATTGGTGGAATTCTATTACCATCGATACTGCGGAGGAAGAGATTACTTGGGAGCAATTCCAAGCTAGATTTGAAGCTAAGTTCATTTCTACAACTCAGAAGTCTATTCTGTTCAAGAGGTTTGTGGAGCTCAAGCAAGGTGGAAGATCAGTTCTCGAGTATGTTTCTGAGTTCGAAGCTTTGTCCAAGTATGCCCGGTCGTATATTGAATCTGCTTATCAGAAGAATGAGAAGTTTGTGACCGGCTTGGATAGTTATCTTGGGAGACAGTTGGTGGATCATTTGGACGATTCATTTGAGAAGCTTGTGGAGAAAGCTCTTAGGCATGAAAGTCTGTTTCCTAAGGAAGGACCTGTTGTTGCTGTTACCAAGGGAGAATCTAAACCACAGCAGGGTGGAAACCAGAAGAGGAAGCAGCAGCAGCAGAAGGGTAAGGATGGCCAGAAGAAGCCGAAAGGCGAGGTGACTTGCTACAATTGTCAGCAGAAGGGCCATTTCTCTAAGGATTGTAAGAATCCGAAGGTACCGATGAAGTGTCACAACTGTGACAAGCCGGGGCATTTCAGGAAGAATTGTCCAGAACCAAGGAAGGACAGGCAAATTGTGCAAGCTTATGCTTTGGGAGCTGTTCCGTCGTCTTCAAAAGCTCCTACTGCTGAAGAAAAGGGAAAGAGTGTGGTTGTTCAAGGTACTCTTTTCCTATGTGGTGTTCCAGTTAGAGTTTTGTTTGATACTGGAGCGTCGCATTCATTTGTTTGTAATGAACTAGTAGGCCGGTTAGGTTTGAAGCCGGATATTGTTGATAGGCCATTGGTAGTGACTAATCCAGTTGGGGGTTCGTCTTGTTTGTGTATGTTATGCCGTGGTCTAGTTGTGTCGAGTCATGGTTGCTCTTTTGTTTGTGATTGCTTTGTTCTGAACTTTACGGGGTTCGGAATTATCTTGGGTATGGACTGGCTTAGGAAGTATGCGGCTAAGGTTGATTGTGAGAGGCTAGAGGTGACAGTCGGGAATGTGGAGGGGCGAAAGATTGTGATACGATGTAAGCATGAAGAAGGCGTCTTCATGAGCTTCATGTATTCGCTAGTTGTTCCACGGGATGGACTGTCATCAGTGCCGATCGCTAATGGATTCGAGGATGTCTTTGACGAAGTCAAAGGGTTGCCGCCGCATAGAGAGATCGAGTTTCGTATAGATCTAGTTGAAGGAGCCAGACCTGTTGTGATGCCTCTTAGGCGGATGGCGCCTAGGGAACAGCAGGAGTTGAGAGTGCAAGTTGATGATCTTTTGCAGAAAGGATTCATTCGGCGTAGTGTGTCCGAGTGGGGTGCACCAGTTGTGTTTGCAACTAAGGCAGATGGGTCATTGAGATTGTGTGTGGATTATCGTGAGCTGAATAAAGTGACTAAGAAGAACAAGTATCCATTGCCGAGGATAGACGACTTGTTTGATCAGCTTCACGAAGCTAAGGTGTTTTCTCAGATGGATTTGGCAACGGGATTTCACCAGTTGAGAGTGGCTAAGGATAGTGTGCCGAAGACTGCTTTTAGGACACCATCCGGGTTCTTTGAGTGGCTGGTAATGCCGTTTGGATTGACTAACGCGCCAGCATATTTTGTGGATCTTATGAATAGAGTGTTCAGAGATCAGTTGAACAAGTTCGTACTTGTGTTCGTGGATGATATTCTGATTTATTCCAGAACGGAAGAAGAGCACAAGATGCATTTGCGTATTGTTTTGGAAATCTTACGGAAACATCAGCTGAAGGCTAAGTTTTCAAAGTGTCACTTCTGGAAGAGTGAAGTGAGGTTCTTAGGCCATGTGATTTCTGGAAATGGAATAGCGGTTGATCCCGCTAAGGTGGCAGCAATCCAAGATTGGGTTAGACCTAAGAATGCGTCTGATGTGAGAAGTTTTCTTGGATTAGCAGGATATTATCGACGGTTTATCAAAGACTTCTCCAAGATAGCTGCACCGTTAACAGGATTGACGAAGAAGAACCAAGTGTTCAGTTGGGATGCTAAGTGTGAGCAAGCTTTCGGAATCCTGAAAGAGAGACTGACGAGTGCTCCTGTTTTGACTATTCCAAGTGGGAATGATGAGATGGTGGTTTACACCGATGCATGCGGTACTGGACTTGGAGCAGTGCTGATGCAGAAGGATAAAGTTGTTGCGTATGCCAGTCGACAACTGAAGCCGCATGAAAGGAATTACCCAACTCATGATTTGGAATTGGCGGCGATTGTATTTGCTCTGAAGATGTGGAGACATTATCTGTTGGGAGTTCGATTCGAGTTGTTTACAGATCATAAGTCGTTGAAGTATCTTTTCTCCCAGAAGGATTTGAATCTTCGGCAGCAACGTTGGCTAGAGTTTTTGGCATCGTATGATTTTGGAATAGCTTATACTCCGGGAAAAGGTAACGCAGTGGCAGATGCGTTAAGTCGAAGACATGCAGGATTGGGAGCCATGTTTTCTGAATGGAAGAGTCTCGAGTATTTAGCTGGATTTGACTTCAGGCCTAGATGTGAATTGGAACCTGAGATGTTGGCAAACTTATCGATAAGACCCACTCTTGTGGAAAGGATTGGCGAGGGCCAAAAGCGAGATGATAAGCTTGTCAAGATTATCCGTGGATTGGAATCTGGATTGGATCCAGAAAAGGATAAAGGATTCGAGGTCGATAGAGAAGGTTGGCTTCGGAAGCAAGGACGACTAGTTGTTCCCGATATAGATGAATTGAGGAGTGAGGTTCTGAAGGAAAGTCATCACTCGAAGCTGACAATTCATCCAGGAGGAAACAAGATGTATCGGGATATGAAGAGAACCTACTACTGGGAAGGCATGAAGAAGGATGTTGGAGATTTCATTTCCAAGTGTATGAATTGCCAGTTGGTTAAAGCCGAACAGAAGAAGCCAAGTGGATTGCTTCAGCCCTTAGAAGTTCCTACATGGAAGTGGGAACAAGTGTCGATGGATTTTATTGATGGATTGCCTAGAACCAGAATGGGAAATGAAGGGATTTGGGTCATTGTGGATCGTCTGACTAAGAGTGCTAGATTCATTCCTGTTCGATCGACTAGGACTGCATCAAAGTTGGCTGAGTTGTATGTTAAGTGGATAGTTCGATTCCATGGTATTCCGAAGAGTATAGTGAGCGATCGAGATCCATTGTTCACTAGTGGATTTTGGAAGAGCTTCCAGGAAGTTTTGGGAACCGAGTTGTGTTTGAGTACAGCTTATCACCCTCAGACAGATGGTCAGACCGAGAGAGTCAACCGAGTTTTGGAAGATCTTCTTAGAGCATGTGTTTTGGACTTCGGAGGATCATGGGAAGATCACCTTCATTTGGTGGAGTTTGCGTACAACAACAGTTACCAGTCAAGCATTGGTATGGCACCGTATGAGGCGTTGTATGGAAGACCGTGTAACTCTCCGACATGTTGGTTGGAAACTGGAGAAAAGCCGATACTTGGGCCAGAGATGATTCGACAGACTTCGGATTGCATAGAGATCATTCGGCAACGAATGAAGGCAGCCCAAGACCGTCAGAAGAGTTATGCTGATAAGCGTCGAAAGGATTTGGAATTCGACGTAGGAGATATGGTTTTTGTGAAGATTTCTCCACTGAAGAATGTTATCCGATTCGGGAAGAAAGGAAAATTGACTCCGAGATTTGTTGGACCATTCCCGATTATCGAGCGAATTGGAAAGCTCGCTTACAGATTGGAGTTACCAGAGAAGATGTCGAGTGTGCACAATGTTTTTCATGTATCATATCTACGGAAGTATGTGCACGACTCGAATACAGTGGTTTCTGCTGATAGCTGTGAAGACTTAGAAGTTGATCCAGTCGATAGAAGACCTCGTAAGCCGCTTCGTGTTGTTGAAACCGACACGAAACAGCTTAGGAGAAAGGTAGTTAAGTTGCTCAAGATACAATGGAGTGAAGATGATAACGACTGTACGTGGGAGGTGGAAGAGAGGATGAAAGCAGCTCATCCTGAACTCTTCAAGGTATGGCCCTAAGGTGTCGTGTCATCTCGCGATATTGTAACTTGTTCTAATTCTAGAATTCTGTACGCTAAGTTAGAATTGGATGCATGGTTTGTTGATTGCTATGGATGGTAGGCGTACAGAATAGTTTTTGATTGCTTGGAATTTCGGGGGCGAAATTCCTAAGGGGGAGAGAATGTAACGACCCGTATTTTCACGGATCGAAAAGTTCGTCAAATCTGGAGTTTTAGCATTTTTAGCCATTTCAGATTTTAGGCAATTTTTGGCTAAGTCCTAAGTCGTTCACGACTTAGCATAAGTCGTAAGTCGTATACAACTTAGGAGGTGGGAGTGTTGACTCAGGGCTTGGAGTTAGGTCGTTAGACGACTTAAGGAAGACTAGTTGTTGGCTTTGGTTAGGTCGTAGGCGACCTAAGGGGTTAAGTCGTGACCGACTTAAGAGGTTCAGGCGACCTAAGAAAATGTGTGAGCGACCTAAGTGTTTGGGTGAGTCAAGTGTTAGGTCGGCAGTTCGAGTTAGCGACCTAGTAGAGTTAACGACTTAGGGAATAAGCAGTTTGCGACCTATAAGAGTTAGCGACCTATGAGATTGACCGACCTAAGTGTTAGCGTAGTTAGGTCGTTAGATCTGTGTTGAGTTAGGTCGTAGGCGACCTAAGATGGTTAGGTCGCGTGTGTGTTAGGTCGCGAGTTTGCTGAGTCGTAGGTCGCGTGAGTTGTTAGGTCGCTAGAATAGACTAAGTGTTAGGTCGCGTGGATCTATCTGTTAGGTCGTATGTTGTTTTAGGTCGACATGTGTTAGGTCGTGTAGGAGCCTAAGTTGTTAGGTCGCAACCCAACTGAGTCGAAGGTTGTTAAGTCGCTTAGATAGTTTAAGTGTTAGGTCGTAACATTGTTAGGTCGTAAGATGGGGAGGCCTGTTAGGTCGCTAAGCGCGTAAGAGGTTAGGTCGCGCGTGCGATGAGTCGCTGGATCTGGCTAAGTCGTTAGGTCGAAGACTGTTATGTCGCGTGCATCTGTTAGGTCGGAGAGGCTTAGGTCGGAGAGGCTTAGGTCGCTTAGGCCGGAAGCGACTTAGGGAGATAGCCAGATTTCGACTTAAGGACAGATTTCAGCTATAAATAGGAGGGGTTGTTCTCACTTTTTGGGATCCGGATTTTGAAGCGACGAAGTGCTGCCATTTTTAGAGCTCGACATCTACACTTCTTCACTTCTTTTCTCCACTCTAATCTAGTGCTTCCATCCATCCAAATCGAAGATCAAGATTGAAGATTCAAGAGCTTAGGTTGAAGATCTTCATCTTTTCAAGAGAGATTTCTTCATTTGAAGCGGATTTGTGGTAGATCTAGCTTCATCCTTCGCTGTCCAGATCTGGAGTGTGTTGATTTGAGGTTGTTTAGGTGATTTGGTGAGTGGTGATTATCTCTCACACGGATCCAAAGGAGTATATCGGATTGTTGGCTCGATTTGGTGTTAAAATAGTGATTTCCATGCATTTTCTTCATCCTATGTGTAGATCCATATAGATCCATTGTTCATGATGATGTTGTATCCATTTTATCATATGTTAACCTATGCAAGTTCATTCATCAAGTTTGTAGAGATATAATACATGTTTTCATGCTTATTGGACTTTCAACTCTTTAATTACGAAAATGCCATTATTGTTATAATTGTCTACTTAGATCATATTTGAATGCTTGATTGCTTGGATTGATGTTTGATTTGATTGATTGTTATGTACTAGATGATTGATGATTAGATTTAGACCAAAGGTGATTCAAAAGCTAAAGGAAAGGCTCTTGGATTGGGAAAGCGGCTCGGGGCATATGTAGCGGGATGATGAAGCTCTTATGCATAGATTTGATGATGTGATGTTGAGATGAGGCTTCGCGAGGATGTTATGAAGCGAGGCAATCATATGATGAAGACTTGGTCTAATCCAGGCGGGATCATTCCAAGCATGTTGATAACTCGGTGATATGATTCGAGTTGAGGATAATGGATGCTCGAGAGGCGCTTGAGCTAGTATGGCAATAGTCGTCGAGGAGGATGACTAGGAGGTTGAGATCTCATCGTTGTTGAAGGTTCTAGCATGCTCTAAGCAAGAGTACATGGGGACGCCCAAAAGACTAAGTTGATGGTCAAGTACTCTGGGTAGATTCGATAATCCTAGGCACGGGTCACGATGACGTGCGGGAGTTATGTCTAGAACCGGGGTTACCATTAGCCCTTGACGGACGGCTGAAAGAATGTGCCGGTCATTCAATTAACGGTGATATCGCAACAATGATAACAGTGATAGCCGAGTCATGGATGTTTGGTTGTATCATCATTCGATCTCAAGAGCGGTATTTCCTGGGTGCTTATCTGACCTTGGTTTTAGACCTTGGGATTTGTACTTGGAAAACATCGCTCTTGACTCGAGTGGCAATTGCTTTACCTTAAATTGTATGCTCTGCTATATTTGCTTCTGCTTAGTGTGTGTCTGGGGGCTATCACTGTAGAATGAGGTTGGAGTGGGAGGGTTGTATTCCTATTCCTTTTCCTTTATGCTCTTTTGGTATGTTGTTAGTTAATTTACTGCTCACTAAGACTGTTGTCTGACTCAAGGCTTTATGTTTTAATTCTTATTGCCTTGGGCTGTTCGTCCATTTTGGGACGGGCAGACTAGGTAGCAGGTGACAGGTGCTGTTCTCTTCTCACGATACTGATATCGAAGACGAGCTGGAGGGTTGCATATTATCTTCTTATTATATGTACTGGATGTTCCGCTGTTTTGTTTTCTCTGAGAGATATGTAGTGAGGCTGGATGTATTGACTATATGAATGCTTGTATTCAACTATTATGGAGTTTTATAAGATGTCATTTTGTTCTGTAAAGCTTCACTATACATATGTTCTATTGTATTTTGTCCATGCGCTGTGAGTAATACGATAGATTCTGTTGTTTTAATCTTACCTTGACAATCGTCCATGGTCGCCAGGCACACTTTACAGCGCACTATCTCTAGATTCGGTGCAGGGGTCATGGGCGGTCGTCACATAGTAAGTGATGTATATGCTGTGTAACTCTGTAAATTGTTGTATACTATGTAATAGTTTATGTTATTAATATAATTTATTCGTTCCGCTGTGAGATCGTTGTTGTTGTTTCTTTCTTTCTTCTCTTCTTTTCTCTTTTCTATCCCTTTCTTTCTTCATAACGATACGACTTTCTGTGGAGAAAAAGTCGGGTTGTTACACCTAGGGTCGACCTGCCCTATTATATTTATTTTTCTCTTGTTCATTTCTTATTTAATTCGTAACTTCTTCGTTCTAGCTCGGATTTTGACAATCTATATATGGAAATTGACCAGAAAATTACCACGGACACAATGGTGCAACTCTCGTGGCTCAATTCTAATAATTTCACAAAGTTATTTTATTATTTAATTAATTCGTTAATTAATTACTATAGCTTAAATTTCGGGTTGTTACAGAATTACTCAAAGAAAAAGAATTCTACTTAAAATTTATTTTCCAAGATATTTATACTTTAGAAATATTTCTAAATAATAATGCTATTAATTTTCTCAAAATCTTTTGAAATCATTAAAAACAAATTCGGGATTTAAATTTTCCAAAAACTCTTTAAATGTTATTTGGAAAGACAAATTTATGATACTAAGTATATTAAAACAAGGGTTAAAAACAAATGTCATTTACAACATGGTTTACTATAAACCCAAAACAATTTACACTTAGCTTTATTTATAAACAATTCTATTTAAAAGTTCTCTCATTTAAAACCACCATTTATAAATTTATAACAATATTTATTATCCCCAAAAGTTGATAAAACAATTTAAATACCTTTTATAAATTTAAAACAATGTTAATCGTCTTAGGCATGGTTTATAATATTCTTTTTTAAAAACCTTAAAACCATATAAATTTTCCAAAGAAAATAAATCATTTATGTTCTTTTATTAAATTTAAAAATAACGTTAATTATCCTGAAAGATAATAAATCACATTTATAATCTCTTTTGTAAGTCTAAAAAAATATTAACTATCCCAAAAGGTAATTAACAAATTTACAATTTTCTTTGCTAAACAAATCAATTATCTTTAAAAAATAGTGAATTACTTCCAAAACACTTTCACCAAATCAATTAATTTATTTTAAACTCACTTATTAAATCCATTAACCAACTTAAAATATTATTTATCAAATGATTTATTAAATTCAAATAATCATTAATTAAAATGAATAATTACTTTTAGATATCATTAAGTAAAATGATTATTAATTTTCAAATATCAATAATTAAAATAATTAATTAAATTCAAATATCATTACTTAAAATGATTAATTAAATCAAAATCTCATTAATCAAAAAGATTAATTAAATTTAAACATCATTAGTTAAAATGATTAAATAATTTAAAATATCATTAATCAAAATGATTAATGAATTTTAACATCTAATTTTGGGAAAACATAAGCTCAAGTTCAAACACACATAAGGGTTTAGGGCATGATACTAAATAAATGATGGTATCGTGGAAATTGCTAAAATGACACTTAAACAGTTTAAATGGAATATCCAGATTAATTTCAATTAATTAATTAAACAAATCTAACTATCATCGAAGAAATCAAAACTAGTTTATAGCATCGTAGATATGATATAGCTAATTTGGATATGAGTTAAACTTACATTTAAATGATTCCCCTTTATTATAATTAAATTTTCCAAAATATTTATCCTCTATATTTTTATTTTATTTTATTATTATTAATATATTTTTTCTACCATTTAAATTATGTAATATAAAATGATATAGTACAAAAGGTTACTCCTTATAAGGAATTATCAGAGTTATAAAAAGAATACTACATCTAATAGATTGATAGCTATACATTCTGACTTTTCATTTTTAAGATACAAAATACACATACATAATCATACAGTGGAAACTAAGTAAATAGATAACTAAGGAGCCACCTGCTTGATCACCGTCTTCAAAGAGCTCCAAAGAAAACTTGCTATTCTCAGACTACCCAAATATAATTGAATCCTGAAAGTTTAGGGAAAATAAACAACTCGGGTCAGACAAAATGTCTGGTATGAGTAAAACTTTGAAACAAAAGGAAGTGTATTTAACAATAATATGTGGGACTACGCCGCTAACACGGAACGGATTTTTCCACATAAACAACAACCAAACATAACAAAAATGGAAATGAACAATATGGAACAAATCCAAACATAGATGATGGGTACAATTATTATAACATTCAGACTTGAAAGAATGGAAATAGCTTGAATAAAAATCCAAACTCGATAGAATAGATAAAACAAGATAACTATCCAAACTGAATAGAATGGACAAAACCTATAATTAAACATCGTGAAGAGTGGTTGACTCTTACCTTTGCAATTACAAAAAAGCAATTTGAAGGTTCGAATAAAATAAGGAAAGAATATTTTTCCAACAATGACTAGGAAGGTTTACCCCCCTTGATGTATACCTCTAGTAATATACTTCTGAGAAGCTCATTTACTATGTGACACTTCTCGGACAATACCAAGCTGGACCCCACCAACCTTACCGAGTATCCGAATATTTCACATCTAAATCTTTACCTTTTTTCATGTGACGGTGCGCAAAAATCTAGATGAGATGTGAAAATACCCTAATGGGAGCAACCCCACTTAACTTGGCTTCCTCTCGTGCTTTTGGTTTAGTCATTTTCGACAAAGGATGACAAAGCTCAACAGAGCAGCACATCATCTTAGAATGATGATAATTAAGAAGCAGAAGTAACCGGTAGCTGAGAAACCAACTATCGAGGATATAAAACGATCGTACATGGAAATTAAGTCTTGTATACTTATCACCACTCATCGAATTCCAACTTTTACTATTTCTTGGTTAACAATAATACTGGACAAGTCAAGGTAGTGTTACCTCAAAGTCATGTCTCACGATTATTCTTAACTTTCGAAATAGCGACGAGTCTACTTCTTCGATGTTTAGTGCTAAGTTACAAATAAATCATTCCCATATAAGTGAATCGCTTTATGGAATTAATTCATTTCCATAAATGAATCAAACTTTTTCTTTTAAAAACCCGAATTCGTGCTTGGCCTCACATTACAAGTATTAGCTTTAAAACACTTTGTTAAACGAGTTTACTAACTTCAAACATCAATTTAAAAAGGATTTAATAACTTGAAACATCATTATTATATTGATTAATTAACTTTAAACTTAATCACATAATTTTATTTTTAAACTTCAAATGTCTTTAAATAATAAAAAGGGTAACCACTTATAAACCTTATTATTTCAATTAATTAGAAAAATATAATTAACAAAACTAATAAATAATTAATTAATATTATTTAAAATGAATAACAAAGTCAAAACATCCCGTTACTTTGATAAATTCACTTTGAAATTTCATAAATTAAGTTGATTAATTCACTCCAATGGCCTTTAAAGAAAGGGTAAATCAACTTTAAAACATAATTAATTCAATTAATTAATAAATTTAAATAAAATCAATTAAATAAAATAAATAATTAATTCTCATTATTCAAAAATGATTTATTAATTATAAACATCAATAAATGAAAGATTAATTAGAGTTAAAACAAGTTGATAAATTTTAAAATTCATTTATTAAAAAGATTTATTAATTTAAAAGCATTATTTGCAAATTTATTAATTAACTTTAATTCATCATTATTCAATGATTAATTATCCTCAAACATCGTTAAATAAAATAGTTAATTAAATTTAAACATCATTAAATAAAATGATTATTAGTTAAACAATCATTAACTAGGTAATTAGTTAAATTTAAAACACATCACTAACTAAGTAATTAGTTAACCTTAATCTTTATTAATTAAGTAATCACTTGAATTAAATAATCATTATTAAAATGGTTAATTTCTTTTTAATCCATCTTTAACCAAAATCTTGCTTAACTTGTAAAACAGTTCCAAGCACGAAGATGAAACCAAACGGTTTCGATAAAAAGTGATTTTGCGAAAGTGCCGATATAGCGATTATCGCTATATGGGCAGTTTGGAGAAAAAGTTTATGATATTGTCATTCAACCAAACATTACATAGAAAGGATATGAATATATATACAAAGTAATTAACTATAAAACAACATGTAGAGAGCATTTACTTACAAATGATTAACTTTAACTACCAATTTTTCATTTAGCATACTACATGCTTACTAACTTAATCGAATTTGCACCTCAATTTTAGTGATGGAGATGTTCGAAATTAAAAATATCATAAACATTAAAGTATTTTTCCTTTGAATTAGCTTTCCAGAAAAAGAAATCTAAATTCCGATTAAATTTGCAAAAGTTATAGCAAAATTACGAAGGGGTATTTAAACAATTCCGAGCCAAACATCATCAATGCTAACAATTTATTATCGTATTATGGAATTACATATAAACAAGTACATAAAAACAAAAGCATGTTACTTTCCAAGAAATAATCCAATAAAAATTATTATAAACAATTAAGGTTTAAACTTTGCATAAAGAAGTGAGCTTTACTCACATAGTCGCTACCAAAAGAAGTCGAACTGCTACAACTGCTAGCCTAACACCCGAATTATCTTCACTTCACCAAAGCTCGGACTTTTGGGCCCTTGATGGGATGACTTGAGTTTGGTCATGGCACTATGGGCTCGGCCTAGGTGGTTCCAAGGAGATGTGGGGTTCGTATTTGGGTAGATTGATTTTGGAAGTGAAGTATGGAAGTTTTAGACTAGTTTTAAGTGGATGGACTATCTTTTAATCTAGAAATTTGTGGATAGCCATGAATGGATGTATGAAGATAGGAAGGAGGTAGAAATGGAATGTAAAGAAAATGAAGTAAGGGAAAAAAATGAAAATTTGGGTAGGGTATTTATGGGCATAGGAAAATAGTTGGATTACTAAACTACCCTTGTATTAATTAATATAAACTTGTCATGTATTAAAGTCACATCACCATTCTCCTCCTCCCTTAGGTCATACAAATGTGTACTTAATGTATGCTAAAGAGAAGACATGAGAATATGGAGCCAATTATTTATATATATACAACGTTGCCAAAATGTCAAATCTTGTCTCCACTGATGTGACTATTTTCTATATATTTTTTTATTTAGTTGCCACAGTGTCACATCATCATTATCTTAAGTTAATTAACTTAATTAAACATAATTATACTATCTTAACCCATAGTACATAATTAGTCAATGTGTGCATATATATAAGAAAGTGTGCATAACATTTCAAATAACTTGTATACGATGAAACGTTGGAAATTCGGAAAACAATTTCCAGTCACATTTTCTATTTTTCGTCGAACTAAATAGTTTTGTAAACTAAATTTGAAAACTATTTTATCTTCAATATTTGTTATTTAAAAGTTTTTATATTTTTAATTAGAAAACCTACTATTTTAATATTTAAAATTAATTAAACATTCAGAAATTAATGTGGTGAAATTCCGAGTCGTTACACAAATTGTCTTGAATTGATGAATTACAAAGAAGGATATCAAAATCAATAATCAACGGATCAACTATCAGTAATAACAGAAAGGATCGTGTACGGAAATTAAAATCTCATATACTTTTCACAACTCGTCTATCTCAAACTATTACTACCCAGGGGAAACAATGAAGCCGGACAAATTAGGGTAGTGTTGACTTGACATGCATTCTTAACTTTAAGAATAGCAAGAGTTCCCTCAACATTAATGCTAAGCATATGTGTAAATCCTTCCTGTATAAGTGATATCAGTTATAGATATTAAATCTTTTCCAATCACCACTTGTCGATCCTAAACTAAGCCACTATCCTAGGGTTAACAATGGGTCGGACAAGTTAATGCATTGTTGCCTCTCAGACCTTGCCTCGATGTATATTCTTAACTTTAAAGATAGCAGGGGTTCCCTCAATGTTTTTTGCTAAGCGTAGGACTAAATATTTTCTATAAATGAATCAAACTTTTAAAACATTCAGCTCGCACTTGTTCTTGATTTTCTTATCACAAATATTTGTAAAACATTTTAAAAACACTCTTTAAAATATTCTTTTAAAGAGCTAACTATATTTCTAATTGTATTAAAAAGAAGAGTAAAAAACAAATGTTATTAAAACACTGTTTACTATAAACTCAAAGTCAATTACGATTAGCTTTATTTTTAAAACATTCTTTTTAAACATTTTTTCATTAATAAAATATCATTTATAAATCAACTTATTATCATATTTAAAACAAAACTCTTACAAAGATTTAAGAATACCAACACTTATTAAGTCAAGTACCAAGTTTTATTAATAACTTTACGAAATCATTTATTATAATAAAAGTGTTATAATCCATGAATACTTTCCCAATTCTTGAAAAACATTTATTACGACAACAATTGTAACTACCCACTTTTCCGTACAGTTTAAGCTGACAATAAACCACACATGTCCAACCTACATTGTAACGACCCGATATTTTGCACTATTCGCATCCGCACATGTCGGACTTGAATAATTCAAAATACCGAATTGTTAATTTAAATTTGGCAAAACTGAACATATACAGTAAATAAATAATCACAGATCACAGACACAGAGTAATAAATGCAGCGGAAACAAAAGAAAGTAGTTCATGAAGCTACTATATACATATCAAAGTTAAATAAGGTACAATAGATGTCTCGAATACAATAGTCAAATACAATATCAGAATACATCACTGGAATCAACTGGATATCTGAACTGGATAGATAGCTGGATCTCCAAGCGAAGCTCCAACTCCAAAGGTGAGTCTCAAATACTGGTACACTCAGTCTAACCCGAGCGTAAAGCAAAACACAAAACACTCGAGTCAGGATTAACATTCTTATATCAATAAATCCAACTCAAGTGAAATAGCAATTGAAATACAAGTAACTCAAAGGATGTTTGGAATAACCATCCTTTAAGGATCCGTTAAACTATCTACTATGTAGTAGTGTACGATAAGTAGATAATGCCTATCAGTAATATAAGATATCAAAATAGTGTTAAGGCGTTACCATTATCCCCCTTAACACATTTTATATAAGCGTCATAGTCTATACAGCACTGTAAACTCCACCGTAAACTAGTGGGCTATCAGGGAGTACTCCATTGGTATAACACAAAAAAAATCGTAGTGGTCGCGTATATAGGGATACAAGTATGACAAGGCACATGAGGCAATACCCAAGGTAGTGAAACTACCATTTGCCTAATACGGACTGGTGAGAACGCATCGCCGCAGCGATCGCAACATCGCGAAACAACACTCCCAAAATCAAGGGTGCACCAATCGACAACAAGTAATGAGTAGTTTTCGAAGAAGTGTGTTCGCTCGAGGTAGCTGACCCAATTTGGCCTAGCACGGCTCCTGTTTTAGTCATTTCCAATTTGACACAAGTGTCAAGGCTATCCATCATCATTCTCTTTCTTCAGTCATCACGTACATCATTCCAACCACTTCATTCTGGATCACACTCCGCGTATAGTTATTAAAGTGGTTTTTGGTTTAGACAGTGAGTATGTCCCTAACCGATTCTGGTCTCTTTAATAACTTCCGTGATTATTACACCGATTGGTTGTTTAATAAATTTCAAAAACAAAATCAATTTCAATTTCAATTAGAATTCATAAATCAACATTTCATATGTCTTCCTATATCAATTTCCATAAGTTACTTTTCAAAACTTCCAAATTATCATTTCGAAATCTTATAATTCAATTTCACATTTTTATTTAAACAATTCAAATATTGATTCAAGTTCGTATATAAGTTTCATTCCGAAATCATTTAAATTTATTCAGTTTAACATTCAAATCAATTTAAATTCATTAATCGATTTCATTCAATATTTATTAAATAAATTTATCATTTAAAACAATTTCCATTTAATTTCCAATTCATTAAATCAATTACTTACGTTCAACTTCATTATATCAAAGCTTACAATATAACTAAGTTTAATTCGTCAAGTCAAATTCTTTAAATTAAAAGTCTTACATTTATTTCAATAAAACACATTTTATTTCTTGTTAAAGAAATTCAATTTCATTTATTTATTTATTTAGTTACAAATTTCAAAACTTAGTTAACAAAGAAACTTAGTCTCACTTTCAAGAAGTTCAATTTCACTTAATAAAGAATTCAATTTAATTTAATTATTAAATAATTATATCTTATTCAGTTATCAAATAATTTCAAAACTTAATTATTAACTAATTTCAAAACTTAATTATTAATAATTCCAAATTTAATTATTAAATAAATAAATTTTAAAACAACATTCTTCCAACAACTACCATGTTAATATTTTGTTTCGGATTATTAAATATCAACATTTCCTTTCTTTAAAATTCAAATTCCAACTTCATTTCAAAACCTTATTGTTCATTCGAATAAAATCTTTATTTTATTTTAAATCAAATTATTTGACCAATCGGTTTTTATTTAATTTTCTAATCCTAGGTCAAAGTTTAATTTGGGTATTTATCATTTCAACCCGATTCCAATTCAATTCCAAATCAGAGCATAGCAATGGGAACTTGCAGTGTGATAACTAGGATGGTGTCAAAGTAAATAAACAAACAATAACAACAACCAATATCAATCCAATAATCAATTCAAATAATCCTGAAATAATCGTATTAATTCACATTGTTATTTGTGTAAATTAATATAATTATTTATAGAATCTACACTATCATTTCATGTAGATTAAAGATTATTACATTAATATTTTATGGTTCTTCACTTGATATCTATTGTTCAATTTCAAACTATGTCAATTTATACACATACATTTAAATGGTTCAAGGTGTGGTTAATACTATTTCTACGTGTCAATTTATTTAACATTTAAAGGGGCCATATTTTGCAAATGACATCTAATCTAATTTAACATATATCAAATCTAACTATCCCACGTCAATTTCAATTTCAAATTATTTATCACTTACTACATTAACAATTTAACGTCCAATGTCAACATCAAACAATCAATCAATTATCAACCAAACTGGATTATCATTTCATAAATAACAGATAATGGTGTCAGATGTCACAGGTGAACTGATATAGATAATAGCATACATAACAATGTAAATAACTAACAGCAGCATATTTCAATTGTCGTTTCAATTAAAATCAAATTTAATAAATAAAAGAACATTAATCATGAGTGATTGCTCACCTTTCGAGGCTAGAGGAATTCGATAACGAACTGGACTGTGAATCCGAGCAACGAATTTCAAAGTGGAGTACGATGAACACGAAGTTGACGATCAGAGCAAAGCTGAAAGTTTGGAATTGATGGGAGACAAATCAAAATTAGCTTTAATATAAACCGAGCAAAATAGATGTTATATACATATATAAAATTTCTCTTAACGTATATTTAAAACAAATTCCCTTTATATATATATATCCAAATCAACAATTAAATTTAAACACATAAAAATATCTATCCATTTTTAACAAAACCAAACATTGTACTTCGTTATAAACTAATGTATCGACTATATATATTTCGTTTAAAACAATATCGGTTAAGAAAAAAAAAGTCTAATTCGTATATACCACATGAAATCACTTCTCAAAGCCAATATACTATACATAAACTAATATATTTTTACCTGCTTACAAATGTTACAGTAGTATATGCTATATATATATACATCAGATCATAAAAATATATACAATATACATATGGAAAAACAACTTATGCAAATTATTGTGTATACTATGTAAACGCATAACCCACGTAAATTTATATAACTCCTATACTTAACATTTTAAAAAATCAGTATTTGTGAAAAAAAATCAATATAAACAATTTAATAATATATATATATATATATATATAAGCTAAAACAATCACATAACTGCAGTAAACCCACACGTATGAAAGCCGGTTCATCCTCTATATATATAATCTCAAATTAGTATCAACTTTAACATCTGAAATAACTTCTATAAGTACACGAATCTTCTTTAACATATCATATAAATATAGGAACCATTTAACCGACACCTATATGCACATTCTAAAACAAAATCTCAGTTCTATAATTACAAACTTCCCTATATACTTCCAAAATCAATAAATATAAACCCATAAAATCACTTTAAACATAGAATGTAAACGCCTAAACATTTGATCGAGTAAGCATTTATAAAATTTCAACACATATATATTCGAACAGTATATATATAATAGTTTTACAACCGTATATATATAACATTGGGGTAGCTTGTATATAACAGCTTATAGGACAACTGATTGAGCTTAAAATAAAATATATACTACCCTTATAATATAATACACTGTACACTATACAACAGCCCCTCTGACTCTTATAACTTATACATATTTTAGTATATAGGCTAAATATAATATTGTCTGAAAACTTTTATATGCGTAACCTCTAACATAAATTAAAATCCTATATATACAATAACCCTTTGAACATATTATTATTATATTCTATGCTTAAACTTACTTCACTGCAACATAAATATAAGTTAATAAAATCATATACATAACTATCATAATATATGAAAAATGAAATATGTATATACAATAACCATGGTTTGTATACTATCATATAATAACATATTACACTTATATAAATGAAAAAGGTTATATATGTAAACTAATATTCATCTATATATTCAGTCAAAGCAAAAAAATCTTAACAACCAACAGATCTATAGATTAACGCACAAACTTCTTTAAACTAATATAGATAAAATTTTAAATCTAACATATATATATATATATAAGCAACCGTAATTTATATGAACTATATAGCTTGCATATCATCATGTAAAAACCTTTTCAAACTAGTATAGACGCTGCTCATAATATACAGTAAACATAAACCAATTTATAAATGAATTTTGTAAACTAATATATATACACTAAACTAACCTTATATAATCCCAATAGATGATACCCGAACCGAGAAGAGGTGAAGAGAAAACTCGGCACTGGTGAGTAGGCGAAGAGAAGGTGGGCAAAGAACGAGGTGCGAATTCGAAGTGGAGATGCTCGAAGGTGGAAGGTTGGGATCGGCGGCTGGGTTTGCTGAGTGGGAGGAAGGGTGCGCACTGAGTGGGTAAGGCCTCGGCAGTTTGGTGGAGCGGCATGCGACGTGGGAATATTAGGTCAGTGGATGGGTAGGTTGCGTGAGTAAGAATGGTGGAGGACGTGGCCAAGGCAAGAAGAAATGACCTGGGAGGGATAAGCAGGAACTCAAAGCAATTGTATAAAGCAAATTGAATTTTTTTTATTATGCAGAACGAAAATAAACAATGAACCAAAGAGGGAACGAAAAGACACAACCGATATATTTTACCAGTGAATTGGAAAGGTCCAATGTTGATTTCGAGAATAGTAAAATAGTGGCTTTTGAAATAATACGGTCAAACAATGAATGGTCACTGCAATTCAAAAGACGTACCGGTGTAGTTAACCATTTTTTTACGGGTTTCGCTACGTACTGAAACTCTGAAACACAGACGTGAATATACCGCAGAGATCAGCACGACGAGACGATCAAAACGGTGCAAAGATATCAATGATAGGATTTATTTATAAAAATTAGAATTTTCTACTAGCAAAAAATGCAGCAAAAACGCAGAAAAATAAGATCGACGGAGCTAAAGATGTCCGAATTTGGAAAAACGAAAAATGGCGTCTTGCTCAAAAGATGATTTAGAATTTTCCTATGTAAAATATTTAGGTTTCGAAAACATTTTATTTTCATCAATTCCTAACTGATTAAATTGAATAAATTTACGCACGAAAATAAACTTCATATTTTCGGATAAAAATTTACCAGTTGCTATGTTTAATTAAACGCATTCCAAATATCAAATTTTTATTTCAAAATTTTATCGTTTGAAATTTCATAAAATATTAATTAATTACGTTATTAAAACAGTTAAAATGTACGGGTCGTTACACTCTCCCCCACTTAAAACTTTTCGTCCCTGAAAAGGAAAGAGGCAGGAGAATAGAAACAACCAGAAAGAAAATAGATTGGAATACAAGTAAAAAAATTAATTTAAACCATATAAATTCCAATGTAAATTAATTAATATTTAACAATTTTCTTAAATCCCTTTGAGTTTACTTAAGTTAAATCAATCTATCGATTTCTAAATTCATTATCTTATTATCTAGTCATCCTCAATTAACAATTTCTAAATCATCAATTTGTATATTCATTTATTGTACTCGTATTTTATTCAACAAAATTAATTCTTTTATTCCAAATTATTATTAAGTTTATTCCACTTAATATATCTTATTACATATATTTAAACCGTATAAATTAATTTAAACCATATAAATTTCAATTTAAATTAGTTTATACACAATAATTGATTTAACACTAGTACAAAACTGGTCATTTGTGTCGGTTGTGTAACCCCTGTTGTGTCAGTTTTACAACAGACTCAAATGAAGACGACACAAAAGACATTTTTCTGTTGTGCCGGTTGTACAACCGACACAAATATCAATTATTTGTGTCGGTTGGTAATAGAGAACCGACACAAAACTATGAACAGTTGTGTCGGTCTTTCTAATAGGACCGACACAAATCAGCTTGTATAGTGAAGCAAACCGCCGTTTATTGTGTCGGTCCTTTAAGAAAAACCTTTTCAACCGACACAATTGATATGCAGTTGTATCGGTTCCCTTTGAAGTAACAACCGACACAAGTTATATCTGAAGCAAAAAAATTATATTATTACCGTTTAAGATTATAAAAACAGTATGAAATTGAATTTTATTTTTTTATAAACGAACGTTACTATGAACTGATTGAACAAAAAATATAATTATATTATCCATCAACATAATTCTTGTTTACAGAACAAAATAGAATATAATCTATCACAAACATAACGTACATAACAAAATACCAATGTATGTTACAAAAGATCAGCGTACACAACAAAAAACAACTACATCCAATTATACATGATATAACTAGCTAAATTCTCTCGAACCTCGTCTATCTCTTGTTGGTTATAAGAACCGTCTCGTACAAAGTCCTGCAATTAAGAGAATTGTTATACAAAAGACAATAATTAAGTCAGGAATGCTCTGCATAAAAGAATCTGAGAGTGTAATTCAAACACAGGTTGAACCATAAGCTGAATATATTATGTATTATCCCCAATCCATATCATACAATCCATTTAATAATTGATTTTCGTTTCCAATTTGTCAAGTTCAATATTTTACTCGATTATAAACAAATATCTTTACTATATATTTCCAATTAGAAAATATAATCCAATTCCTAATTTTTCAAAAATATATCAGTTATGATTTCAGATTCATCTACTTTGCATTATAGCACAATAGATACTGAGCAACCATATATGTAATGACCCTGAAATTCCAACCCAATTTTAAAATTTTAGAACCGTTATTTTAATATAAAAGTGAAACTTACAGAAGATTTCAATCAATGTCCAAACTTTGTTTCTAAATTGCGCCTAGATGATTGTAGATATGGGTAAAGTTTCGTCGGAAAATACCGCAGTAAACTTCGTGCGCGTTTTACTGCACATCAGTTCATTTTAAAAACGTGAAAATTTCATCTTCCGAACCTAAATATTTTTACATAGAAAAATTCTAAATCATTTTCTGACAAAGGCGTCATTTTTCGTTTTTCAAATTTCGGACATCTTTAGCTCCGTCGATCTTATTCTTCGGTGTTTTGCTACATTCTCCGTAATAGGAATTTCAAATATTCACAAATAATTTCCATTGCTGTTCAAACTTCACAATTGGAATGCGCCTAGATAGACATAGGCGTACGCCAAATTTCGTCGAAAAATATTGTAGTAAATTTCGCACGCCGAATTTACATATTATTTTTAATTTTATGTGTAAATTTTCTATCGTCCGAACTCAAATATTTTTCGCAATGTTGCATAAGAAAAATATTCTGATCATGACGGCGTATTTCATTTCGTCAAATTTCGCTTTTAATTGCTAGTTAAAATGTTCACTCATGCAAATGGTTCAATAAGATTTACCACTTTGCAAACAACGTCAAACCATCAATATCTTCATACCATTGTGTCCGCCTCGTCGCACTGATCAAAACGGTATATTTGTTTGTGTCAATCGAAGTTCGGCGTTGCAAGCTATTAATTGGTTAACGGAGTAAAAACTGGTCCGTTACGCCACACAAACCGGTACCCTACTTTTTCCCGCTCAGAATTCAAATGGCCCTTCAGAAACCCAATAGCCACTGTGACAAATCATCATTTCATTTGCACGGGGACTCTAAGTTTCTCTGTTTATATCTGCTATCCTCTGCTCTACAGCTCACTTCATTTACTGCCCACTGCATTTCAGCTTCTCTCTGATACGTAACTCTTCTTCTCCTCTGCATATTTTATTTTCTTCTTTAAACTCACCCTTCCCAACTCCAAAATGAAACTCCTCCCTCCCATGCTTCATGCATTGCACGTCCCCAGACCTGAACCCCATCCACCTCCAGCCCCGCCTGCTTCGCCCCAGCCTCCCCTTCGCACGCCTCCATCCCTCCGCCCTAGCTCCGCCGCCCACTCCCCTCCACTCTGCACCCACCACCGCAGCAGCCCTCCGCCACGACCCTCCGACCCAACAGCCCTCCGCCCAGTGCACTCCGCCCGCCCCACCTCCACCTGCTCGCGTCCAGCTCCGCCCTGCCTTCCGCCCAGCGCCCTCCTCCCCATGCCAGCCCCGCACTCGACCACCCACGTCCCAGCCTCCGTCTGCACGCACCACACACCCAGCCTCGGCCCGTCCCACTCCCCTCCGTCTGCACGCACCACACACCCAGCCTTGGCCCGTCACACTCCCCTCCGCCTGCACCCCATAGCCACCAACCGCCTCCCCCCTGTCCGCCCTCCAGCCCGCGCCCACCAGCCCGGCCTGCTTGCTCGCACTCGCCTCGTACCCGCCTCCCTAGCCCTGTTTCCCGGCCCCACCCGCGTCGTCTCCAGCCCTCCCTCCGGCCAGCCCCTGCTCCGCCACGTCCCTCCCACTGCGCCACCCACTCAGCCTCGGTTGTGATGAATAGTTTTAAAAATACATGGTTGTGGTGAATAGTTTTATATGTATATGTTAGAAGTCTTAGTATATAGCAGTATATAACTTTTGAAAATCTAGTTGCTTACGTACGGTGTTTCTGTGTTTGTATCAGCTATTGCTCCGGAGACGTAGGCTTCCGCTCAGTTTATCAGATCTATCTAAGTTCTGTGTTTCGGTATGGTATATATATACATATATATTCGATCGATATATTGCAATAAACAAATTATTGATTAATTATTTGTTTGATTGCAGTTTGTGTTCATTTAGCGTCGTGCCTATTAGGGTCTATTTTGTCTATTTTTCTTCGTGCCGTGCCATCTTCTCCAACCACGCAAGGTGAATATTTTATTCACTACTCAATCTATTATGCTATGATAATCAAGTGATAATCGTTGTTAATATTAATTTGGATATTAAATTTTTGATTGTTAAAATTTGATTGAAGTAAACTGTTAATTTCTAAAATTTGACGCCATGTATTGTTTATTTTGATCAAAAATGTTAAACTGTAATATGATGTTAATTAGGGTAAATAGTAGTGACACAAAAATTGTTATGTACGATTGATGTAGAAATTTGATAACGGACACCAAGTAAAAGTCATCCTGTAATAATCTTTAATCCGTTGGATTCTAGGAATAATTATATTAATTTGCATAATTAACTAATGTAAGTTAATATGGTTATTTCGGGATTATTTGAATAAGTTGTTAATTTGTTATGTATGGTTGCTATTGCTTGTTTATTTACTTTGACACCATCCCAGTTATCACACTGCAAGTTCCCTTTTCTATGCTTTGTTTTATATTGAATGATATCGGGTTGAAATGATAAATACCCACTTAAACAACTTGGCCTAGGATAGACAATTAAAAATAAGAAACCCGATTGGTCAACAAAATTATTTTGAAATTGAAATCTATTTGAAATTAAGGAATGAACTTAATAATTTGTTTGGAAATCAAGTAACGGTTTAATAGATTTAGTTGAAATAAATTAATGGATTTAATTGAAATAAATTAATGGATTAATTGGAATAATTAATGAATTTAATGGAAACGGATTAAATAAATCTATTTAATTGAAGAAAAATGAATTGGCAAATTTGATTGAAATAAGATTTAAAACAAGTGAGTTTTAAAATTTAATAATTTATTAGATTGGTAGATTTAGATTTAAACTGAGTTTTAAATTAAATAGATTTGAACTTGTCATAAATAATAATTTAGATTTAGGAAATTTTGACTTAAAATGGAATACGAAACTAACTGAAGTCTTATGGATTTAATTTAGCAATAATTTAAATGAAAAATGATTTTAAATTTAAGGGAATTGATTTTATCAAATTTATGATTATATTTAATGTAACGATGAATGTAAATATGAATTGAGATAAATAGAATTTGATTTAACGATTCGAACTTAATTGACCGGTAAAATTCGAATTAATTGATTTTGAACTAAATTTAATAAGTGAGTTATTAAATTTAACTTGAATACTTAATTATATTGTTAATTCAAATGTTTGAACTATAGATTTCATTTGGAAATATGATTTTAAATATCCGAAATAAATTGAATCGTGAAATGTCAAAATTTGGAAGTCAAATTTGCACCTTGACTTTTGGACATTGATTTGTTTAAATGTTAAGTTAACCGACCATTGGGTAATAAATACGTAGTTATTAAAGAGACCGGGATCAGATATGGACATACCCTCTGTCGATACCGAAAACCACTTTAATAACTATTACACGCGAAGTGTTGATCCAGAATGAAGTGGATGGTTTGGTGAACGCGTTGACTGAAGAAAGAGAACGATATTGGATGACCCCTGACATGACTAAAACAGGAGCCGCGCCGGGCCATTGAGGATCGCCATCTCTAGCGGACACACTTCTTCGTTACCATATCTATTACTTTTGTGATTCGATTTGGGTGCACCCCTTGATTTGGGAGTGTTGTTTCACGTTGTTGAGATAGTAGCTGCTATGCTCAACATTAGTCCGGATCATGCAACTACTAGTATCCTAGTTGGTATCGCCTCATGTACCTTGTCATACTAATTATCCTATTCGCAACCACTACGTTTTGATTTGTACCTTAGTATATGGATTGCCCTCTGGTGACTTCCGGTTTTGGGGAAACTACGGTCTTGTATATGCTTTTGGGAATAAAATGTGTTAAGGGGATCATGGTAACGCCTTAACACTATTTTAATATCGTACTTTACTGATTAGACATTACCTATCTATCGTATTCTACTGTATATATAGATAGTTTATCGGATCCTTAGAGATGTTATTTCACCCATCTTTAAGTTATGAACTATTACCTTGCACTTGATTTAATTGTATAATATTTTGAGTCCTGACTCGAGTGTTTCTTTTGCATATGCTCGGGTCAGTCTGAAGCTATCCAGTTGCTGATCAAGGTTGGTTGAAGATGCTGAAGGCTTAGCATTTATCTTTATTAGTCTATTTCTATTCCTGTATTGATGTCCTAGTCTGTTGGACATTTTTGGTATTAGTCACTTGATGTTAAGACATTGTTGTATATTATATAGTGGCTTCATGAACTGCTATTATGACGATGTATTTTCCGCTGCATTATTCTGTGACTGTTCTGTGATGTTGTATTGATTCTCATTTACATTTATGTATTTATAATCCCATAATGATTCGTGTTTTGTATTATTTAAGTTGACATGTGTGGATTATTGTCAATTTAAATGGTACAAATATACGGGTTGTTACAATATAGCAATATACAAGTTTTACGTGGAAAACAAACCATGTACCATGAAACAAGGAGTTGAAGTCAAAATTTGCTACACACAGCGGGAAAATAACACTGGTAAAATGTGAATGTACCTGATTAAACTTCAAACTAACAATTATAAAACATTTGGTGGTCAGATGTATTGTAGTTCTCATGTTATAATCAAGCAAGCAGTAACATATAATATCATCTTCTTGTAGTAGTGAACCTGCAAGATGCAAGAAAAAGGAAATTGATCAGGTGCAAGTATAATCATACATAGAGCAGTAGCATAATAATAATTTGCAATTTCTTAAATAAATATTAACCTTCAGTAGTTTTTGAAACATTCTGCCAAATAAGAAATTCGGCAAACATCCAGATTGAACCCAATGAAGAAGAAGAAAGCAACTGTACTGCAAAAATTCTAGGCTATGGATAAAATTTACCTCCAAATTCATAATACATAATTAATACAAGCCTACTCAATCAACAGAAGATGTACACATCACAAATAGTATTACATCTACATGCAAGCTATACCGTCGTAGGAAGTAAATCACGAAAGTATTCCAAACCGATGCTTAATGTTGACACTGAAAAATTAAACTATTTTTAAACCCATTTTCAAGCAATACAGGCTTAAATGTATACATTAAAAGATAAAATTTGAAATATGTACCAAAATTGCTCCTTCTGTTTGTGGATTTTCTCCCCTCCAAGAGTTCTTTTTTTCTTCTTTTCCACTGCACAACACAATCACAAAGAGATTAACACTTTGTCGCAACTGAAAAGGGATCTATTGGAGGAAGAAAAAGGTAATGATCTGAAGAACTTGTAAATTTAACATCTCCCAATTTTATTTTAAAAGAAGAAATTTCATGAATCCATCATAACTTGGTATACAAAGAAGAATCATAGATTTAATTACTTCACAAATTAAATAATATTGAAAAAGATGTTGATTTAATACTTGTTGCACCATTAATTGGATTTCAAGCAACTAAGATTTTGTTAATTTTCTCAGATCCTGAAACAAATCACTACATATAATTGTAGCTCATATGCTAGTATGAAGAGAATAAATCATAAAGACCATATTTGTAGGCTCGGCAAAGAGGACAGCCTACCAAGTACATGGACTGGGGCAAACCCACTGGGCTTTGGTAAAAGAATAAAATGATAATGATTATAACAAGTCTTATGTATATTTCCTTGAGTTCATTCATTTGAGAACAATCCACTAGTTCAGTGATTAGTGGTACAGTTACAATGTGTTTGAGCATGGTTCAAATCCTGTAGAGACATTGGAATAATCATTCATGTGAATTCATTAGTCAAACCAAAAATTGGATATTGAGACTGGTGGTTATTTTTCTATTTGTATTTATGTACAAGGAAAATTAATTTATATTTATAAGTAGAGCTGTAAATAGAATCATACGAATTTGTTATAAGATTGTAGAGCTACAAGGGGTCTCTAGAGTATTTGAACAAGTTTATTTTTATATAAAGGTAAGAGATAAATTGAAGAGAACAGACTTACCCTTTTTAAATCAAGTTGAGTCCCGGGTAATAGCTTCAGTATCTCTTCAACAATCGCCTGCATTAAGTTTTCATCAAAAAACAAAATTACATATAAAAATGTATATCATAAAGAAATGAAATGTTAAAATCATCGATGTACTAATCGTTAATATTTTCATTAATGACACAAATGTACTACATGTAAAGATGACTAACAGTGAAAAGTAAAAATGATTCTCAAGCATGTTTCCGTTGCAAACTCCGTTGCTAATCTTTTGCCATTTAATCTTAGATCCGCATAAAACGTATATCCTCTGTTCCAGAAAAACTCATCATCATTTGCTATATTATATGACAAAAATAATAAATATATTTATCATAGTTAGTCCATTGCATGTAATAATGAATATATATTCATTTTCCCATGGTCCTCAATTTTATGTTGATTAGTATTGTAAATTTTAAGCACTATATAATCATCATTAGTATCATTAGTTATCTACAAACTATAATGAGTTTAATGTCATTCATTTCATGATTAAAATTATTATAAATATATTCACTATTTTTATTTTTATCTGGAGTTAAATACAATTAATTCCAATTAGTTATTATTCTTAGCTTTCTACATTAGTTTCAATATGAATTAGTTTCATATCAAATAATGTTAGCATGCAACTGATAAAATGAATAAATTGCTAACAATTTGATTTAAGAATTAGTTAGCATTCTTAGTAATGTAATGCTTCCAGATTATGAATAACTTATAGTTGATGTTGTTGTTTGTTGTATAATAGCATTGTTTCTAGAAATATTAGTTATAATTTTTATACTTTCAAATTATTTAACCATATTCATCATAAAACTTTTGTCAATAATATCCATGAAAAAGTCATTTCAAAAAAATTACAATTTAAAAGTATATGTTTCACTTTTATATAATTAAGAAATCTACCATTTAAGGTTTATAAATTATATAAACCTCATGTACTTAGCACAGTTTGTACTAGTATTTATAGACTTCACAACGGAATAGCCAAAATAAAACATTCTATATAAATCAAAATTAAAATTAAATGGGTAGATAAGATAGTGTTGTTAATTTTACCGACTTTCTGTAAATTTGTATCATGCTTCAACAATAATCCACAAAGTAACCTAGTCCGTGGTGTTTATTCGACAAAGCCAATACAAACATCTCTCATATACTGAAAGAGAACAAAAGAAAAGCACACAGCAGAAATAATAGGTTCAAAGATACAAACGCTTCAAAGGACAAACCAAAAGCACACAACAGAAATAATCTATGTTGGTTCACTTGCGTCCCCCGCCGCCAACTTTGGAAACAAACTGCGGTTTATCTTTAAAACCACTTGAAACTGAACGAACCTGAGCAGAATCGGTGTCATACCCGCTGTCATAGTCAACTGTGAGCAGAGCTCTACCTACTTTGTAATTCCCATTATCGTCACTATTTCCTAAATACTCGAAATCATCTAAAAGCACACTCTCGTAAATGAATGAAGCTATCTGTTGAAATTGCTGTACTCGGTTGGCAGATTAAGCGATGTATCTGACTTCTAAATAAATGAAGCATATATGAGTTAGATTGTAGATACTTGAAGAAAAGACACTTCTTTCCATAAGTTAGATTGTAGCAATGTTCGCCAGCAGCAGTATCACAGTGTTCTCGCCTATTATCACGCTCCTTATGGGTGAGTGCTACTTGTCTATATCTACGTTGTCAAGTTTTACCTTGCAGTGTAATGTTTCGTGTACTGTTCCATATTGTCCAGTGTAATAATGTAATGTAATGTTTCATTTAACATTCTATGTTATGTAATGTTTCATTTAATGTCCTACGTTATGTACTATCTCATCTAGTGTAGTCTGATGTCTATTTTTTGTAAAATTACTTACTGTTTCGTGTAATGTTTTTCTTTATTTTTCTGTAAAATGATTGTATAACTGGATGGAAATATGAACAAAAATACAAATGCATTTAATACGCACGCATACAAAGATAAATTAACACAATTAAAGAAAGATAAATATATGCAATGATACAAGATAAAGTGATACAACCTCCTCCCTAAACATAACATGAACCTCAAAATATTCCTAATTATTACGCCAAGCATCTCTACAATGATATATCTGCAGTTCACTTAGGCATTACAAAGTGATTCAATTTCATTTTGCAATTCTAAAACGTATATTCAACAACTCTTCGAGGTAAAGGGCTGTCGATTTGCTCGTTGAACCCACAGCCATAGGGGATGCATACACATATGAAATAACAACCTATACCATTACCATTTCTAATGACTACCGAGGTAACAAATCCACACCAATAATAATTTGATCTACACACAACATTGTTGGTCTTGCTCTAGCTAGGTTTCGTCTATCTTGTCCTCGTTGATTATTTCCATGTTGTGAACAAAAACTGTATATATAAACTATTCAAAATCATACTCAGGTTATAAATATACAAATATATATTAATATCTTTAGTCGAATGTCACGAGCAGACTTAATGGTCAATGCAAAGAAATGGATGTGAACAAGCTATAGGAAACATCAATACAAGCTACAAAATTTTTCTTTAAACAATATTTTTAAAAATCAAAATATCTAACACCGATACTCTGTACCGTTCGAATATATACAAAATAAGATATATTCATTTACCACAATGCAACAGAGAGGAGATATGAAGCAAGAAGAGAAGATTTCCGCCGAGATGGAAGCTACGTGTGGCTGTGATGATACAGGCGATGCAGTGAAGACGCAGGGCAGTGGGAGGAGCGGTCATGACTGCTTCGGTGATGGCTCTCTGCCTCGGCTGGGAAGTAGTTGCAGGGAAACGTGGGTTCGGTCGCTAGAGAGGGTGACGATGGTCTATACGGTGGTGGCAGGTGGATAGGTAACGCGACCGTTCTAGGTGATGGAGGCGAGCGGAGGAAGGAGGAAAGCGGGAAGATACTGCGTGGAAATTGCTGTGCGTGGAGAAAGGAGAGGGGTAGTTGTTCGGCAAGTTTTGGTGGTGATGAGCTGAGGCTTTGGGCAAGCTGTTCTCAGCGGCGAAGGCCAGATCTGGGCGCGGTGCTTGGTCGGCGTGAGGAGCAGCCAAGGTGGAGGGGACGAAAGCAGTGGGTTCGTGGCTACTGGTGGCTGCTTGACGTAAACTGGGACGGAGACATGGAGCTTGAAAGCTGGGTCTAGTGTTCGGGAGAGGGACTTTTTGAGGGAGGAGGGGAGAGTGAGGAAGGAGTCGTTGGCGAGGCGGAGATTATATTTAGGGTTTGGAAGAGGAGAAGAATGAGAATTAGGATTTCAGACATGATTTACGAATTAGTCAGGAATTATTGGGGTTCGCGGGAAAAGATGGGGCGGCTGAAATGGATTTGGGGGGAAAAGTTGTGTGCCTATGGTGTCGGTTTTTGGACAACCGATGCTATTGTATTTAATTGTGTCGGTTGTTCAAACAACCGACACGAGTAAATCTATTGCTTCCCTTCAATTGTGTCGGTTTCTTAATAACAACAGATACAAATTACATTTTTAACATTTTCTTCTTACCCCATAAGTCAATAGTTTCGTTTGTTAATAAACAACCGCCACAAATTACACTATTTGTATCGGTTTTATGGACAACCGACACAAATGAGGCGAAGCAACTGATCTGTTTTGTACTAGTGTAAATTTAAGGTATTTCCATAAGTTGATCTAATTTCAATTTGTTAATTCTTTTAAACAAAATTTATTATATTCATCTCATTCAATTAACTTATTATTCTATCATCTTTATTAGCATTTTTTTATAATTAAAATCTAAGTGCATAACATTTATTATGAAGACTCAAATTTTATTTATAAAGTTATTTTGAAATGCAATTTAGTACTATACAAATAAAATTTTCAAATTCCATTATTTCAAGTTTAAATACTTATTCAAAATTTAGCTTTATTTATAATTGAAAACATCTTTTAACATGATTTTTAAGAATTAAATTTCCGTTTAATTTCAAACCCTTTAGAAATAATTATGTATATACTATATATAATAAATCAAATTAAATTTAAAATAATATTCCCATATATATATATATATATAAATCAAGTCATATTTAAGAAATTCAAATTAAAATATTTCCCAAACAAAACCGTAGCAAAGCTACAGAATGGTTTCTCCACTTCGAAACTCGAAAATGAATGTCGATGATGCGGCCGCTACCGAAATTATTTTCCAGCGACAAAGAGAAGAGCACCGATTTCAATATTTTAAAATTCTTTGAAAACGGTTTCTATTTGAAAATACATTCAATAATATACATTTTAAAAATTTAAAACCAAAGCTTGAAATTTTAGGAAATTAAATTCCCAAAATTTTACTTTAAATTCATTTAAATTTCTAAATAAATCTATAAACCAACTTTTATAATTTAATTTATTTTTATGTTGGAATAATCAATGATTTACAAAACAAATAGTGAAAATCAAATATTATCTTTCTGACAACCAATTCGGTTAACAATTCAATTTCAGAAAATTTATACTTATATATAATATAATCATACAAGATTATTTTATTTACCAAATTTTGAAAATACTATTGTGTCAGTTTGCTCTGTTCAAGTGTTTTGGAAATCCTATCGATAGCGTTGATCAGACGAATCGATCAAAAACCCAAATCAACATCAACAACTCAAACAACACAATATATAAAACATTTTTAATATAAATTTACAAATACACTTCCTCGCTCGATGATACAAGAATGGATTGAAAGCAAGGATAGAGATTCAAATTTGATGGACTCAAATCAAAGAGAAATTTGATTTGAAGATAAGTTCGAAACAAAGATATGATGATTAATAACAAAGTAGGAAGATTGATAAATTTATATAAATCGCGGGCAACCTTAACCGGGTCAACCGTGACTTTATAAATAAGATCAATGTAGAATTCTGAGGCAAATCGACATTGATCTCAAGAGATAGAATTCGGCATAACTAAAGATGTCAGCATCTAAACCAAGGATATATAAATCTCCGGTGAATCGATGCTATCGTAAAAGAGTTTTACCCCTTTACAAATCAATTTGAGATTGGCGGGACCGCCAACTCATTGTAAAGATCATTCGAAGTGGAGTTATGTGATACTCCAGAATTCAGAAGAATACGAATAGTGAGGGGCAAGAATAAATTTCGGAACGGCAGGTAATGTTCCAAAATTCAAAGGAATCGAGTCAAAAGGGAGAGATTCAACTCGAATGAAAGTGATTCTGTAAATACATTTACCCTATATGCTAAGTTTTGCCTAGAGCTACCAAAGCTCTGATACCAACTGTAACGACCCGATATTTTGCACTATTCGCATCCGCACATGTCGGACTTGAATAATTCAAAATACCGAATTGTTAATTTAAATTTGGCAAAACTGAACATATACAGTAAATAAATAATCACAGATCACAGACAAAGAGTAATAAATGCAGTGGAAACAAAAGAAAGTAGTTCATGAAGCTACTATATACATATTAGAGTTAAATAAGGTACAACAGATGTCTCGAATACAATAGTCAAATGAAATATCAGAATACATCACTGGAATCAACTGGATATCTAAACTGGATAGATAGCTGGATCTCCAAGCGAAGCTCCAACTCCAAAGGTGAGTCTCGAATACTAGTACACTCAGTCTGACCCGAGCGTAAAGCAAAACACAAAACACTCGAGTCAGGATTAACATTCTTATATCAATAAATCCAACTCAACTGAAATAACAATTGAAATACAAGTAACTCAAAGGATGTTTGGAATAACCATCCTTTAAGGATCCGTTAAACTATCTACTATGTAGTAGTGTACGATAAGTAGACAATGCCTATCAGTAATATAAGATATCAAAATAGTGTTAAGGCGTTACCATTATCCCCCTTAACACATTTTATATAAGCGTCATAGTCTATACAGCACTGTAAACTCCACCGTAAACTAGTGGGCTATCAGGGAGTACTCCATAGGTATAACACAAAACAAATCGTAGTGGCCGCGTTTATAGGGATACAAGTATGACAAGGCACATGAGGCAATACCCAAGGTAGTGAAACTACCGTTTGCCTGATCCGGACTAGTGAGAACGCATCGCCGCAGCGATCGCAACACCGCGAAACAACACTCCCAAAATCAAGGGTGCACCAATCGACAACAAGTAATGAGTAGTTTTCGAAGAAGTGTGTTCGCTCGACGTAGCTGACCCCATTTGGCTCAGCACGACTCCTGTTTTAGTCATTTCCAATTTGACACAAGTGTCAAGGCTATCCATCATCGTTCTCTTTCTTCAGTCATCACGTACATCATTCCAACCACTACATTCTGGATCACACTCCGTGTATAGTTATTAAAGTGGTTTTCGGTTTAGACAGTGAGTATGTCCCTAACCGATTCCGGTCTTTTTAATAACTTCCGTGATTATTACACCGAATGGTCGTTTAATAAATTTCAAAAACAAAATCAATTTCAATTTCAATTAGAATTCATAAATCAACATTTCATATGTCTTCCTATATCAATTTCCATAAGTTACTTTTCAAAACTTCCAAATTATCATTTCAAAATCTTATAATTCAATTTCACATTTTTATTTAAACAATTCAAATATTGATTCAAGTTCGTATATAAGTTTCATTCTGAAATCATTTAAATTTATTCAATTTAACATTCAAATCAATTTAAATTCATTAATCGATTTCATTCAATATTTATTAAATAAATTTATCATTTAAAACAATTTCCATTTAATTTCCAATTCATTAAATCAATTACTTAAGTTCAACTTCATTATATCAAAGCTTACAATATAACTAAGTTTAATTCGTCAAGTCAAATTCTTTAAATTAAAAGTCTTACATTTATTTCAATAAAACGCATTTTATTTCTTGTTAAAGAAATTCAATTTCATTTATTTATTTATTTAGTTACAAATTTCAAAACTTAGTTAACAAAGAAACTTAGTCTCACTTTCAAGAAGTTCAATTTCACTTAATAAAGAATTCAATTTAATTTAATTATTAAATAATTAAATCTTATTCAGTTATCAAATAATTTCAAAACTTAATTATTAACTAATTTCAAAACTTAATTATTAATAATTCCAAATTTAATTATTAAATAAATAAATTTTAAAACAACATTCTTCCAACAACTACTATGTTAATATTTTGTTTCGGATTATTAAATATCAACATTTCCTTTCTTTAAAATTCAAATTCCAACTTCATTTCAAAACCTTATTGTTCATTCGAATAAAATCTTTATTTTATTTTAAATCAAATTATTTGACCAGTCGGTTTTTATTTAATTTTCTAATCCTAGGTCAAAGTTTAATTTGGGTATTTATCATTTCAACCCGATTCCAATTCAATTCCAAATTAGAGCATAGCAATGGGAACTTGCAGTGTGATAACTAGGATGATGTCAAAGTAAATAAACAAACAATAACAACTACCAATATCAATCCAATAATCAATTCAAATAATCTCGAAATAATCGTATTAATTCACATTGTTATTTGTGTAAATTAATATAAATATTTCTAGAATCTACATTATCATTTCATGTAGTTTAAAGATTATTACATTAATATTTTACGTTTCTTCACTTGATATCTATTGTTCAATTTCAAACTATGTCAATTTATACACATACATTTAAATGGTTCAAGGTGTGGTTAATACTATTTCTACGTGTCAATTTATTTAACATTTAAAGGGGTCATATTTTGCAAATGACATCTAATCGAATTTAACATATATCAAATCTAACTATCCCACGTCAATTTCAATTTCAAATTATTTATCACTTACTACATTAACAATTTAACGTCCAATGTCAACATCAAACAATCAATCATTTATCTACCAAACTGGATTATCATTTCATAAATAACAGATAATGGTGTCAGATGTCACAGGTGAACTGATACAGATAATAACATACATAACAGTGTAAATAACTAACAGCAGCATATTTCAATTGTCATTTCAATTGAAATCAAATTTAATAAATAAAAGAACATTAATCGTGAGTGATTGCTCACCTTTCGTGGCTAGAGGAATTCGATAACGAACTGGACTGTGAATCCGAGCAACGAATTTCAAAGTGGAGTACGATGAACACGAAGTTGACGATCAGAGCAAAGCTGAAAGTTTGGAATTGACGGGAGACAAATCAAAATTATCTTTAATATAAACCGAGCAAAATAGATGTTATATACATATATAAAATTTCTCTTAACGTATATTTAAAATAAATTCCCTTTATATATATATCCAAATCAACAATTAAATTTAAACACATAAAAATATCTATCCATTTTTAACAAAACCAAACATTGTACTTCGTTATAAACTAATGTATCGACTATATATATTTCGTTTAAAACAATATCGGTTAAGAAAAAAAAGTCTAATTCGTATATACCACATGAAATCACTTCTCAAAGCCAATATACTATACATAAACTAACATATTTTTACCTACTTACAAATGTTACAGTAGTATATGCTATATATATATATATATATACATCAGATCATAAAAATATATACAATATACATATGGAAAAACAGCTTACGCAAATTATTGTGTATACTATGTAAACGCATAACCCACGTAAATTTATATAACTCATATACTTAACATTTTAAAAAATCAGTATTTATGAAAAAAAAAATCAATATAAACAATTTAATAATATATATATATATATAAAAGCTAAAACAATCACATAACTGTAGTAAACCCACACGTACGAAAGCCGGTTCATCCTCTATATATATAATCTCAAATTAGTATCAACTTTAACATCTGAAATAACTTCTATAAGTACACGAATCTTCTTTAACATATCATATAAATATAGGAACCATTTAACCGACACCTATATGCACATTCTAAAACAAAATCTCAGTTCTTTAATTACAAACTTCCCTATATACTTCCAAAATCAATAAATATAAACCCATAAAATCACTTTAAACGTAGGATGTAAACGCCTAAACATTTGATCGAGTAAGCATTTATAAAATTTCAACACATACATATTCGAACAGTATATATATAATAGTTTTACAACCGTATATATATAACATTGGGGTAGCTACTGTATATAACAGCTTATAGGACAACTGACTGAGCTTAAAATAAAATATATACTACCCTTATAATATAATACACTGTACACTATACAATAGCCCCTCTGACTCTTATAACTTATACATATTTTAATATATAGGCTAAATATAATATTGTCTGAAAACTTTTATATGCGTAACCTCTAACATAAATTAAAATCCTATATATACAATAACCCTTTGAACATATTATTATTATATTCTATGCTTAAACTTACTTCACTGCAACATAAATATAAGTTAATAAAATCATATACATAACTATCATAATATATGACAACTGAAATCTGTATGTACAATAACCATGGTTTGTATACTATCATATAATAACATATTACACTTATATAAATGAAAAAGGTTATATATGTAAACTAATATTCATCTATATATTCAATCAAAGCAAAAAAATCATAACAACCAACAGATCTATAGATGAACGCACAAACTTCTTTAAACTAATATGGATAAAATTTTAAATCTAACATATATATATATAAGCAACCGTAATTTATATTAACTATATAGCTTGCATATCATCATGTAAAAACCTTTTCAAACTAGTATAGACGCTGCTCATAATATACTGTAAACATAAACCAATTTATAAATGAATTTTGTAAACTAATATATATACACTAAACTGACCTTATATAATCCCAATAGATGATACCCGAACCGAGAAGAGGTGAAGAGAAAACTCGGCACTGGTGAGTAGGCGAAGAGAAGGTGGGCAAAGAACGAGGTGCGGATTCGAAGTGGAGATGCTCGAAGGTGGAAGGTTGGGATCGACGGTTGGGTTTGCTGAGTGGGAGGAACGGTGCGCACCGAGTGTGTGAGGCCTTAGCAGTTTGGTGGAGCGGCATGCGACGTGGGAATATTGGGTCAGTGGATGGGTAGGTTGCGTGAGTAAGAATGGTGGAGGACGTGGCCAAGGCAAGAAGAAATGACCTGGGAGGGATAAGCAGGAACTCAAAGCAATTGTATAAAGAAAATTGAATTTTTTTTATTATGCAGAACGAAAATAAACAATGAAGCAAAGAGGGAACGAAAAGACACAACCAATATATTTTACAAGTGAATTGGAAAGGTCCAATGTTGATTTCGAGAATAGTAAAAAAGTGACTTTTGAAATAATACGGTCAAACAATGAATGGTCACTGCAATTCAAAAGACGTACCGGTGTAGTTAACCGTTTTTTTACGGGTTTCGCTACGTACTGAAACTCTGAAACACAGACGTGAATATACCTCAGAGATCAGCACGACGAGACGATCAAAACGGTGCAAAGATATTTGTGATAGGATTTATTTATAAAAATTCGAATTTTCTACTAGCGGAAAATGCAGCAAAAACGCAGAAAAATAAGATGACGGAGCTATAGATGCCCGAATTTGGAAAAATGAAAAATGACGTCTTGCTCAAAAGATGATTTAGAATTTTTCTATGTAAAATATTTAGGTTTCGAAAACATTTTATTTTCATCAATTCCTAACTGATTAAATTAAATAAATTTACGCACGAAAATAAACTTCATATTTTCGGATAAAAATTTACCAGTTACTATGTTTAATTAAACGCATTCCAAATATCAAATTTTTATTTCAAAATTTTATCGTTTAAAATTTCATAAAATTTTAACTAATTACGTTATTAAAACAGTTAAAATGTACGGGTCGTTACATACATTGAACGGGAAAGCAGATAGTTAGGTGAAAGAAATAAGAAAGAAGATAAGAAGAACCGAACAACACAGAATTTCACAACGGAATGAATAATCTATAATATATAATAATCCTTTACATAAAACAAATTTGTAATATAAGTATATATAGACATCAATCATAGTATACTAACATATTCAGCACGGACAGTTATAACAACCTGTCCTCACAACTGCTGGATAATATACAACAATGTAAGCAACAGAAATATAATCATCTACGTGTATATGTCTCTGGGCCTCCAGCTCCTCTACTGAAGCTCCAAAATATCCATCTGAACCTAGAAATATGCTCGGTCTGACCCAAGCATTGTAGGAAAACTACGCCCGGGTCAGTCTGGTAAAACTAGCATGAGATAACTCGAATAATAGGGAACATATATAAAAATTCTACGAGACCACGCCGCTAACGCGGAATGGGTTTATACCTCACAAGAATAACATCCATCCAGGCAAGGGCAGAAATAAATATCAGGAAACAAATCCAAAAATGATTGAGTATAAATAATATTAAACCACACTTGAAAGAATGGAAATAAATTGAGTAAAATCCAAACTGGACAGAATGGATAGAACAAGGAAAACAATCCAACTTGATAGAATGGACTAAATAAGGTAACAGTCCAAACTCGATGGAATGGGCTAAATAAACACTTAAATGTCACGATGGGGAGTTGGCTCTACTCGTGGAAATTTAAAGCTAAAATAGATTCAGGGATACGAATCAAATAAGGAAAGGAAAATTTCTAACAAATGACTTGTGACGACCTGACTTTCCACTCCCGGAAAATCGCATCGACAGTAAGAAAGAAAGGGGTGAGAAGTAGAAAAGAGAAGAAGAGAAAAGAAACAAACACAAATACTCACAGCGGAAACGAACAAAATATATTATCACATAACTATTACATAGTATCATATACATCATCTATCAGAGTTACACAGATTACACATCACATACTAGACAGTTATAAACCTCTGTCTAGTTATTACAACTCAATACAAAACAAAGATCTAAACAAGATCAACACAGCGGAAACTACTATCTATATCTACAATGCTGAAGCCTCCTGCTCCATTGCTCCTCCACAATTCGTCAAGGCTAACCTGAATTCCCTTGGCTACTCGTAAAAATTTGAGTACCCAAGAGTTTATAAAACAGAAATAAACAACTTGGGTCAGACATGGGTCTGGTGTGAGTAACAGGTTAAACTTGTTTAACTTCAAAACCTTTTGAAAGAAAAGGTATCACGTAAGACTCCCCACAAATAAACATGGGTAAGTTTTTACCTTACGCTAACCAAAACATTTGATAGGAAATTCGATTGTATTATAATAGGGTCTAGGGTTTTCAAGTAAAATACAGAAATAGCTGAAATGCTTACATCTCACATTCCAACATAGTTGGGCACAACTAATACGTACGGCACTTATTGGAGTTTGGATTCCATACAATGGCAGGGCTACCGGGGTACCGCCCGTCACAGTACGTGGCCTAGATCACCGTACCGAGGATCACTCCCAATCCCCTGCAACACAAGGCCGGAACATCCCTTACTGGATAATTCCCGCACAAGATACCTCACGGTTGGGATCAGCAACCGCACCACTAAGTCGAAAATATAAAGGGACATCTAGACAGAGGTAATCTTGTCCTACTTGGGTGCTACCCACTAACCTTGCTGCACCTCCCCTGTTTTAGCCATTCCCGGTTTGTGAGGCTTGAGGTCACGATTACCTTTAAATAGAACACATCTATCTTAGAATGCTCATCGTCCACCTGACGATGTTCTGAAAGCATTCAATCCATACAAGTTCGTTCCGGGTTCGAACGAAACCGAAGGCATTATCTCGTTACACTCGTTTTGGAATCACCCTCAGAGTTAACGACCATAACCCTTGCACTCTGAATCTTCATCTTCACTTGATTTACGACCTATCGTTAATTTGGATCGATGTGGTATTCGGGTCTCCAGACCTGGAAATCCGGTATACGGAAACCCGATCCCGGTCTCATCGAAATCCAAAGCGTATCTTTTAAGGCCAAGTTGTTTTAAAGGTTAAAACAATTCAATTCATTATCTTTATACACAAAGAAAGATAATTCCCAACAGATAATCAACATTATCAGATAATCCATACAATTCAACTAACATCCATATCATACAGCATATATCTCATCAGAGATATCAATCAATGCCAAGTATTCAATACTATCACTCATTCATAAGTAATGATTTATATCATCTCTAATTTAAATTGAATTAAATTAATTACTTCATTTTATAAATCCTTCTTACTTAACCATTAATTAATTATAATTTAATTAATTAATTATCTTCTAATATTTCATTTCAATTAATCATCTTTGATTAATTATCTTTTGATTACATTCAAGTAATTTATTCTTAATTAATTACTTAAATTAATTATCCTTAACCACTTATTGTAATTAACCTTTAATTACTTCATTAATTAATTTACTAAAATTAATTAACTTAATCAACTATAATTAATTACATTAATCCTTAATTAATTACATTGATTAATTACTTCATTTATTAATTATTACTTAATTAACCAATCTGAATTACATCATTAATTATATTAATTAATGATCCTTAATTACAACTTAGTTATTAATTACTTAATTATATTAATTACCTTAAGTAATTAATCTTTAATTAAACAACATTTATTAATCACCTTGATTAATCTTCAATCAGTAATTAATTACCCTTAATTACTTTCATTAACTAAATTAATTACTCCTTAATTAATTTCTTAATTAATCCCTTGATTAATTATTCAAAGTAATTAACTCAAATTACTTCTATTAATAAAATCATTTATTCAACTAATTACTTCCAGTAATTATCTTATTATTTACTCCCCTAAATAATCTTACCTTAATAATTACATTAAGTAATTATTATCAAATCATCTCTTGATTATTCTAAATTAATTAAACTTAATTAATTAACTTAAATAAATCAAATCAACTTAAATTAATTACTATAAGTAATTAATTCTTAATTACTTCCAACAAGTAATTACATTTAAACAAATTCATAAATGATTATTCTTAAATTAATTTAACTAATTAATTATCAAAATTAATTCTATTAATTCATTATTTAATAACCCATAGTTAATGACCTCATTAACTATTATTTAATTACTTTCCTTAAGTAATTAACTTATATTAATATTATTAATTCTAAATTAATAAATCTTAATAACCAATTTATTAATCTCTAATTACTAAATTAATTAAGGGTTAACCATAACTTAATTAATATTTAATTACTTATTAATTAATTCCTAACCATTAATTAATACTCTAATTTATAATTCCTAACTACAAATTAATCATCCCTAATTAATTTATCTTAATCATAAATAAATTAGTTTAATCCTTTAATTACCTATTTAATTAATCCAAATGATTAATTAATCAAATAATTTAATTATCTATTAAATCTCCAAATAAATTAAATAAACACAAGTCTTTAATTATTTTAAGATAAACTTTATTTTTATTGATAAACAAGTTATCATTTATAATTTATATTTGAAATATTCATTTCAAATTTACTTTTAAATTTCATTTTAAATTCTGTATTTAAAATGAATACCACTTTATTTTTAACTAAGTTTTTAAAACCAAATTAAAAACTTTTACTTATTAAAATTCTTATCTCTTATAAAAGAAATTTAAGAAGAGTTTAAACCAATTTCCTTTTATTTTTAAACATTTAATTAAATCTAACTATCATTTAAAACCTATTTAAAACATATAAATTTATAACTTATTTATTTCAAATCTTTAAGATTCAAAACTAACTTGAATCTATATAGTTAAACTTGATTTAAATTCTTGTTTTAAAATTTCCTTTACAAATTTAAATCCAGTTTAAATTTTATAAACAGACAGTTTAATAGCCTGTCAACAACAAAAGTACTCGAGCCCATCCTATTATACTTCGAGTCGCATCCCTGATTCCTCCGAGACTCTCACGAACAAAACCCGAGAAAACTCGAGTAGCCTCACTGTCACTTGAGTCCAACACACCCAGCTCTAAATACTTCGAGTCGCCTCTCCCATTACTTAAAACTAGGGCTACAGGAAAAAAACCATCACCGCGGCTACCAAAAAGATTTGCATCACCATCACCTATTTTTCCCAGCTTCTCTGATTACTCCTCTACCCACAAGAAGAATCCTGACCCTTCAATATCAATAGATCACCAGAATTCACCAGTTTCCCTCTTTTTGTTAAAACCAGAACTGCTCCTTTAATCCTAAACTAACAACTATGATTTTAATACTAAAAATCATGTTATCATTTATGTTTTCAATTTATAAATCTGAATTTATAAATTACAAAGTTCGAATTTTTACTTTTATATAACATGCCCTGTTATTTTTGATTTCCAGAGACACTTGTGTTTAAAGTTTAACTTAACTAAATTTTAAAACATTCTTCTATGATAAATCAACAATTCTTACTTATAAGTTAAGTCCTAATAAACTAAATCAAGTGATAAAAGATTTAAAGGAAATTTTGAGTCTGGCAACAAAACAAAACAGAACAGAGAACATATTCATGCATACAATACATCCATATATATACCAAACCCAACATGCATTTGAAACCAAACATAACACAGAGAATTACATCACATTTAATTACTGCAAACATGATTATCACATGAAGAAATCAAGCAACTTACTTAAGTTAGTTTTAAATAAAAATTGTTACTCACTTGTTCAAAGATGAAACAGAGGCAGTTTAGCTTCTGAAGGCTGTAAACTTGCGTGCTTGTTTGAATTTGATTTTTAAACTTTAGTTGTTGAAGCTTTAAATTGCTTTAAACACATGCATGTTGCTTCAGTTTGAAGAATGAATGTAGACAGTAAGAATTCCTTTCAGAGATGAAAAGAATTGCAGGCTTTTGTTTTTGGATTGAGGTATTTGATTCTCTGATTTGTTTCAGATTTTAATTAGAGGAAAGATTACTGATTTGTTTTTCTCTTGGCTTTTGAAAAATGAAGATTAGAAAAGAATGGGAAATGAAGAAATGCAAATGTTAATATACATGTATATTTATGATTTTATAAAATAAAAGAAAATGAAAATAATTAAGGACACTTGTCCTATACAATTGTTTATTAAATTACACATGTTTTAAAAAGGGTTTAGATAAATGACACATGTCTTATAAGTAATTACTCATATTTCTATTTATTTTAAAATTATTTAAAAAGCTTTTTTCTTATTTATCTAAACACTTATCTATATATATATATCCAAATAGAAATATCTTATTAACTTTTAAAAGATAAAATCATCAATTAATACTAATTTAATCAGATTATTAAATTAAATTCAAATCTTATTATCAAAGATTATCCATATCAATTTAATTATTCAACAGATTATTAAATTGATATTGTCAAAATTTCCGGGATATTACATGACTAGGAAGGTGCACACCCTTGAAGTATACCTCTAGTAATATACTTCTGAGAAGCTCATATACTCCGTGACACTTCTCGGACAATACCAAGCCGGAACCCGCCAAAACTTACCGAGTATCCGAATATTTCACATCTAAATCTTAAACGTTTTTCACGTGACGGTACACAAAATTCTAGATGAGATGTGAAAATACGCTAATGGGAGCAACCCCACATAACTTGGCATCCTCTCACGTTTTTGGTTTAGTCATTTTCGAAAAAGGATAACAAAGCTCAATGGAGCAATACACCGTCTTAGACTGACGATAATAAAGAAGCTGAAGTAACCGATAGTTGAGATACCAAATATCGAGGATATAAAACGATCGTATATGGAAATTAAGTCTTGTATACCTATCACCACTCATTGAATTCAAACTTGTACTTTTTTTGGTTAACTGTAATACCGGACAAGTCAAGGTAGTGTTACCTCAAAGTCATGTCCACTGATCACTCTTAACTTTTGAAATAGCGACAAGTTTACTTCTTCGATGTTTAGTGCTAATTATACAAATAAATCATTTCCATATAAGTGATTCGTTTTACGGAATTAATTTATTTCCATAAGCGAATCAAACTTTTACTTTTAAAAATGAACTGAACTTGTGCTTGATTTCCATATTGGTAAAGCACTTTTAGGATTGTTTCGTGATTATTAAAACGTTAAGAGGATAATTTCACAAGTGCGTGACCCCGAAGGCCTAAACCAACATCAGACCGAACATCTAGAAGGTTATCCAACTTAACATCCCAATAACCGAGTTCCAATTCCTTTTGTAACAACCCGCATATCTATCGATTTTATATTTAAATATTTTATCGTTAGTCGGATGTTAGTCCGAAAAGCTACTTTTTGCATACGGTCAAATTAGGACTCGAGACCACCCCCATTGAGTTCAAAATGACGTTTGCGATCTTTTTGAGTGTAAACTTCGATATGTTTGGAGATAGTGAAATTTTCGTCACTTTTCCCGCTTGAGACTTTGGTTTGGACTGCACCTTCTTAACTCAGCCCACCCCCTCTTCTCTTCATCACTTCAAGCTTCTTCAAAAATGGTGGAGGGAAAGAGAAATTAAAACTCCCAAACACAAATTCCATTGCAAATCCGAGATTCAACATCAAATTCACGTGTAGACCATTGATTCAAGCTTGTTGGTGTTCTTGCTTTGCTCTCAAATCTCCATCTTCATCAAATTCCGTGAAAAGGTGAGATTTTTGATCTCACATCTTGCCTATATCTATCTTGGACTGTTGGGAATGATCCCCTATTGTATTTGCATCAACATTTGCATTTGGTTTGGATTGGATTGGCGAAAAACTTCGATTTTCAGCGTTTTGGTGATTTTTCTGGCCTTAAGTCGTTTCTGCCTTCGCTGAGTCGTCCACGAGTTAAGCCTAAGTCGTGAGTCGTTCACGAGTTAAGAGCTTAGGTCGCGCGCGTGTATTTCTGTTCGTCTGGCCTGAGTCGTTCACGAGTTAAAGGCCTGAGTCGTTCTCGAGTTAAAGTGTTAAGTCGTTCCAGGCGTTGAGTCGTTCTGGGTGTGCTAAGTCGTTCACGAGCTAAAGGCTTGAGTCGTTCAGGAGTTAAAGGCCTTAAGTCGTAGGTCGTTTTGCAGTTAGCTCGCTCGCCCTGGCTTAAGTCGTTGAGTCGTTAAAGGCTTAAGTCGTTAAGTCGTTCAAGACTTAGGTCGTATGACCTTATCCCTTAAGTCGTAAGTCGCTTGCCTCCCTTAAGTCGTAAGTCTCTTGCCTCCCTTAAGTCCTAGGTCGTATGACTCTTAAGTCCTAGGTCGTTGGCTTTAAATCGTTAAGTCGTAGGTCGCTGCTTCTCTTAAGTCGCTTTCCTCCCTTAAGTCGTAAGTCGTTCGCGAGTTAGTACTTGGTCGTTTGACCTGTTCTTCTGCTAGCTCGCGTGGCATTCTCCACTTAGGTCGTATGACTTTATCCCCTAAGTCGTAAGTCGTTCGCGAGTTTGTACTTAGTCATTTTACCTGTTCTTCAGCTAGGTTGCACGGCAGTCTTCCCTTAGGTCGTATGACCTACTTCTCCTTAGGTCGTTGGACCAGCTTGCCTTCACTAGGTCGAACCCCGTATTACTCTGCGTAGGCAATCTCGTCTGAAAAACATTGATCAGAATTTCTACTTTGATGGTTTTGGGATTGACTTCTTTGGACTTTACTCACGTCTTCGAACGTGAATTGATTTGTTCTACCATCGTTTTATGACTTGTCACTTTAAAGATATATGAAGGTTTCAATACTAATAGTAAATATCAAAACTCTTTCATCAAAGCGATTTCAACACTATTTTAAGTATCAAAAGTTCGTTTTCTCAAACCGATTTTTCATCTACTAGTATATACAAGCCTTTACTTCACTCGAATGAGAAATCGACTTAAACGACTTAGTAAAACGAGTGGTATGAAACGCTTGCGTTCACTTCGTCGGTTAGCTCTTGGACTTGTTCGATTGAACCCTTTTTGTGACAATTTCCTAGTGAAGATTTACAGCTTGTTCGTAAATATTTAAGTTAAGCAAGTGGTTATGGGACATGAAGCTAAACTCATATATTTACTGGCTTGGTGTGATTGACACTTCCTTATGATCATGACGATCATTTTTGTGATTTAGACTAGCGATTGAGCGATGTCTCTTTGTCTACGTGGGAGACTATACCCCGATCATGTGATGTTTCGCCATCACATTTCCTATGGTCTTCGGGCCATTCATGTGTGAAAATTTAATGGATAGCTTCCATGAGATAACCTCTCGTCATGTGTTTACGCGTAGGTGAGCTTCATGCTCCCATTCATGTGTTAGGCCTCCCCCCTTTATGTGTTTTCTGGATTTCTGATGATGATTTCTGGAATTTTGTGCTTCACCAATTTTCATGATTTTCATTGATATGATATCAGTTTTTGTGCATTGGTGAATTCATGTGTTATTGACTTGTTATGAATACAAGTTTAGGGTATGATACCCTATTTTATCTTTGAGAAGATTCTTGTGATATTGATAAATCTTTTGTTGATTATCATTTACGTACTTATAGTAGTATGTCGCTATGGTTATTACATGTTCATGTCATGCCTTTTACTGTATACCATATCATCTGATATTTATAGTTAGACTGATCCGTTTATTATTTTCTTATAAATAATACTCGGGTCAGACCGAGATGTTACAGGTGCTTCTGCTTGACTTCTCTTCAGGATTATTCTGACTTTTGGCTAACTACTTAGATTAGTAGTTTTTGGATGTACACCTTTGAGATATAGAATCTATGTTGTGTACTTATTCTTTTGTATAGCACGTGATGCTATTCTTTTGTATTATCGTGGATCTTTCTGACCACTACTCTGATGTACACTTTCATGTGTTATATATTTATTCATATCTTCTTCCGCCTTTGTGATATGGATGTCTGTGACTGATTTATGTTATGATTATTTCTATGTTTGTTTTCCGAAGATTATATATAGCCACCGTGTGATAGCTTTGTGTTTGTACCGGTATGTCGGATTTCCTCCTTAAAAGATATGCATTCTATTCTATCTGACGTATCGGTGCTCGCACAAAGAAGTTACATGGATGGTCGCTCCTCCACAGCCTTATTCTCCGCGCTAATTGACAGCACTACATCGTAGTGTTCTTGGTTAGCTTGGGTATAGAGGTGGGGCGTCACACCTTTTTATAACTTAAAAAAATATTAATTATCCCGAAAGATAATTAATCACATTTAAAAATCCCTTTAAATAAACAATCATCATCTATAATAAAATAGATAATTATTTCCAACACTTCTATAACATTGGAAAATTAACTTTAAAATCTTTATTAAATCAGTTTATTAACTTTAAATCAGTTTATTAAAACAATTTTTATTATATTAGTTAATTTACTTTAATCACATTTATTAAATCAATTAATTAAAAGGATTTATTCAATTCAAATAGTCATTAATTTAATGAATAATTAATCTCGAACATCATTAATTAAAATGATGAGTAATTTTAAATTCCATTAATTAAAACAATTAAGGAAGTTTAAAATAATCATATATTAATCCGATTAGTTAAATTCAAAATCCATTAGCTAAAACCATCAATTAAAACATCATTTGTTAAAATGATTTATTTAATTTTAAAACATCATTAATGTAACAACCCGCATATCTATCGATTTTATATTTAAATATTTTATCGTTAGTCGGATGTTAGTCCGAAAAGCTACTTTTTGCATACGGTCAAATTAGGACTCGAGACCACCCCCATTGAGTTCAAAATGACGTTTGCGATCTTTTTGAGTGTAAACTTCGATATGTTTGGAGATAGTGAAATTTTCGTCACTTTTCCCACTTGTGACTTTGGTTGGGACTGCACCTTCTTAACTCAGCCCAAACCCCCCTCTTCTCTTCATCACTTCATCAAACACTTCAAGCTTCTTCAAAAATGGTGAGGGGAAAGAGAAATTAAAATTCCAAGCTCAAGATCTTTAGTAAATTCAACATCAAACTCCGAATTCAAGGTGAAGAACATAGATTCAAGCTAGGGGTTGACTCTTGCTTCGTTCTTAAGCTCTCCAACATCAATTTCGTGGAAAAGGTGAGATTTTTGATCTCACATCTTGCCTATATCTATCTTGGACTGTTGGGAATGATCCTCTATTGCATTTGTATGAATATCTGCATTTGGTTTGGATTGGATTGGCGAAAAACTCAAAAATTAGTGATTTTGGTGAAAAAACTGCTACTAGGTCGTTCTGGCCATTTTTAGCTCGTTCTGGCCCTTAAGTCGTAGGTCGTTGCCGACCTATAATCTCCAGGCAAAATGATGAGTCGTTCACGAGTTAAAGGCATGAGTCGTTCACGAGTTAAAGGCATGAGTCGTTCACGAGTTAAAGGCTTAAGTCGTTTGCAGTTAGCTCGTTCGCCTCGAGTTAAGTCGTAGGTCGTTTGGCCTTAAGTCGTTTGCAGTTAGCTCGTAGCTCGTATGGCTCTTAAGTCCTAGGTCGTTGGCTTTTAAATCGTTAAGTCGTAGCTCGTATGGCTCTTAAGTCGCTAGGCCATGCCAACTCCGCTAGCTCGCAACTGTTAAGTCGTATGACCTTAAGTCGTAGGTCGTCCCCGACCTAACTCCACTAGGTCGTTCCAGCCTTAGCTCGTAGCTCGAATTGAAGCTTAAGTCGTTAAGTCGTTCGTTCCACTAAGTCGTTCAAAGCTTAAGTCGTTAAGTCGTTCGTTCCACTAAGTCGTTCAAGGCTTAAGTCGTTAAGTCGTTCATTCCACTAAGTCGTTCAAGGCTTAAGTCGTAAGTCGTTCGCGAGTTAGTACTTGGTCGTTTGACCTGTTTTCCCTTAGGTCGTTCGACCTGTTCTTCTGCTAAGTCGCGTGGCATTCTCCACTTAGGTCGCATGACCTTATCCCTTAAGTCGTAAGTCGCTTGCCTCCCTTAAGTCGTAAGTCGTTCGCGAGTTAGTACTTGGTCGTTTGACCTATTATTCCCCTAGGTCGTTCGCGAGTTAGTACTTGGTCATTTGACCGGTTTGGCTTCTCGAGACCGCTTGCCTTCACTAGGTCGTACCGTGACAGGGCGCTGCCCCGCACCCCGCCGTGGGCGCTGCCCCCTGGACCCCCGCGACCTGACCGGGCAGGTCGAACCCCGTATTACTCTGCGAAGGCAAATCTTATCTGAAAAGCATTCATCAGAACTTCCACTTTGATGCATTTTAAGCTGATTTCCTTGGATTTTATTCACGTCTCCGAATGTGAATTTTTGTGATAGATTGTTCCAACAATCGTTTTATGACTTGTCACTTTAAAGATATATGAAGGTTTCAATACTAATAGTAAATATCAAAACTCTTTCATCAAAGCGATTTCAACACTATTTTAAATATCTAAAGTTCGTTTTCTCAAACCGATTTTCAATCTACTAGTATATACAAGCCTTTACTTCACTCGAATGAGAAATCGACTTAAACGACTTAGTAAAACGAGTGGTATGAAACGCTTGCGTTCACTTCGTCGGTTAGCTCTTGGACTTGTTCGATTGAACCCTTTTCGTGACAATTTCCTAGTGAAGATTTACAGCTTGTTCGTAAATATTTAAGTTAAGCAAGTGGTTATGGGACATGAAGCTAAACTCATATATTTACTAGCTTGGTGTGATTGACACTTCTCGCTGATCATGATGATCATTTTATGGTTTAGACTAGCAATTGTGCGATGTCTCTTTGTTTGCAAGGTAAGACTAGACCGCAATAGTGTGATTCCGACTCACACACATCTCTTTGTCCGCAAGGTTAGTCTAGGCCGCAGTAGTGTGATTCCGACTCACACATATCTTTATGTTTGCGAGGTTAGGCTAGACACCACTTGTGTGATTCCATTCACACATACCTTTCTGCTTTTTGGTTAGCCTAGGCCTCAATCAGTGTGATTCCGACTCACACATATGGGGTAGCTCCCCATGGTCTTCGGACCATCATGTGATAGGCCTCTTTCTCTTTTTATGATTTCTGGATTTCTTGTTTGATTTCTGGATTTTTATGTCATTGACTTGTTATGAGTACAAGTTTAGGGTATGATGCCCTCTTTGGATCTTTGAGAAGATTCTTGTGATATTGATCATTTCTCATCGGTTGATCTCCTGTTGATCATCATTTTCATACTTATAGTAGTATGTCAGTATGGATATTATATGTTTATGCCATATCTTTTATTCTATATCATGTCATCTGATATTTATAGTTAGACTGATCCGTTTATTATTTTCTTAAATAATACTCGGGTCAGACCGAGATGTTACAGGTGCTTCTGCTTGACTTCCTTCCGGGATTTGCTACTCTGACTTTTGGATGACTATTTAGTTTAGCAGTTTTTGTTGTATACACTTGAGATATGGACTCATAGTTGTATTCTTTTTGTATAGCACAGGTTGCTATTCTTTTGTATTATTGTGGAACTTTTTGACCACTACTCTGATGTACACTTTCATGTGTTAGTTATATATTCATATCTTCTTCCGCCTTTGTGATATGGATGTCTGTGACTGCTTTGTGTTATGTTTATTTCTATGTTTGTTTCCGAAGATTATTTTATAGCCACCGTGTGAAAATCAATTACATGGATGGTCGCTCCTCAACAGCCTTATTCTCCGTGCTAGTTGACAGCACTACATCGTAGTGTCCTTGGCTAGCGTGGGTATTGAGGTGGGGCGTCACAATTAATTAAGCTGATTTAACTAAATTCTAAAAATCATTAGTTAAATCAATTAATTAAATTTGAAAACAATCATTAACTAAAATGATTAATTAAATTCAAACATCATTATTTAAAGATTTAAATTACGTTCAAATATCATTAATTAAAATGATTATTAATTTCAATTATCATTAATTGAAATAATTAATTTTATCAAATCATTATTAATTAAAATAATTAATTAAGTTCGATAATTCAATTGAACCTCATTTCCTTAATTAAAATAATGAATTAAACTCAAATAATCATTGGTTAAAATGATTAATTAAGTTTAAAACAATCATTAGCAAAAATGATTAGTTAAATCTAAAGATAAACCAATTTTAATCATCATTTATTAAATTGGTTAATTAATCTCAAATTAATTAATTTAAAAGATTAATTAATTTAAACTATAATTAACCAAAATGATTAATAAAATTTACATATTCTTTTTAGCAAAAATACAAGCTCAAGTTCATATGACAGGGTTTTGGGTTGAAATTTTACAAATGACGATATAGCAAAAATCGCTATAACGACATTTGAACTATAAAACGGAATATCAGTAATTAATTTCAATAAACTATCAATAACAGCATATGGGTGTAAATAAATAATTTATGGTCGAGAAACACCCTTTGGGTCTCTCTATAGATTTTCCCTGCAAAACAATGGTTAAGGATAATAAGTAGATGATCTTATGGGCTTATAATGATCAATTTAATATGTCATCCATTTGTTGGAACCTGCCTTCTTCGATTTTAATGCGACAACTATATATTTCAACCTATATACTATAATGTCAAATATTCTTGCAGGAATCTACAAGAGAAGCTATTATCATATCATCAACAAGATTAAGTTCTCAAAATTTATTATTTCTAAGATAGATATTTTTTTTGTACAATCTCTGATATGATGATAAAACACACACACACAAATATACTTTTGAAAATCATGCTTTAAAATAATAAATATCTTTAATTATTTAAAAGATATAAAAAGGTACTTTCAAAATTATATAATATCTCAAGTTCAAAAGTGCTTAAACAAAGGAAGGAACAAAACAGTACAGGTTTAGACGTCTGTATCTTAATTCAGACGTCTGACATCAATGTCAGACGTCTAAAGGAAAAATAACAGACGTCTGAACCCTCTGTATAAAGTGCTCTATTTCTATATGAAATAGACGTCAGTCAATTTAATAACAGACGTCTGTCATCCTAGACAGACGTCTGAATTAAAAGACAGACGTCTGAAATGACTGTTTTTTTTCTTCTGTTTTTTGAATTTCAAACTTTATTCAGACATCTTTCACTTTTCTCTCAAACATCTGAACTTGACGAACTGAAGCATCTGTTCATGAAATATCAAATTCTGAAGAGTTGTCTTCTTCACCAAGAGTTGCACTTCTTCTAATAGTTGCAACTATTAAATTAAAACTTTTCAATACTATAAATAGAGATGAAAATCCACTATTTCATTAACTAATTCTTTCTATCTATACTTGCTTTGTATTATCATAATCACGAGCGATTTTCAATCTCTACTTCCTACAAATTGCACGTTCAAATCATCATATCAAGAAAATTATAGGAAGGGTGTACTACATTGACTATATTCGTGTTATTCAAAGAACACACAAAGTCAAGAAACAATTTACCAAATTGTATTTGAAGTCCTATTCGGTTGCTCAGGCGGTGTAATACCTGTTCCTCCGGGTTAAGTGAGGGTTGTTAGAGAAATTCCAAAAGGAGTCTGAGACTGGACGTAGAACGAGAAGTTCGAACCAGTATAAAAATCCCTGGTGTCATTTTTATTACTGCTATTTACTATTATTTATAATTCCGCACTTGCTAGTCGTAGTTTAACTATATTATCGATCCATATACACTTTCATTTGGTATCAGAGCAAGGTCATCACATAACTATAACACAGTTATCTGATTTTTTTAATAATATGGACAATAACACTAGCAACATTTTTACTGAGGGACAAGCCACTACACGACCACCATTGTTTAACGGATTAAATTATAGTTATTGGTCAACTAGAATGAGAATTTTTATGCAAGCAAGTGGATTTGAAACCTGGAATATCATTCAAACAGAATATCATATTCCTATTACAGAGTATGCTGCATGGTCTAATACCCAAAAACTAGATGCTACTGCAAACGCAAAAGCAATGAACATGTTATTTTGCGCTTTAGACAAAAATGAATTCAATCGAGTCAGTATCTGTAAAACTGGATATGAAATTTGGAATACTCTTAAGGTTACACACGAAGGAACAAATAAAGTAAAACAAAGCAAGATTTCTATGCTTAAAAACCAATTTCAAAATTTTAGGATGAAACAAGGAGAAAGTATTAGTGAAATGTACTCTAGATTCCAGGATATTTATCACTCACTTTTAGCTTTAGAAGTTACTTTTACTGAATCTGATGTTGTATCAAAAATCCTTAACTCTTTAACTGATGAATGGGAACGAAAAGTCTTAGCTATCGAGGAAGCTAATGATATTTCAACCATAAAAACAGAAGAGTTAATAGGAAATCTAATGTCCTATGAAGTAAATTTACAGGCAAGACGAGCACAAGCACAGGACAAGAAAACTATCGCTTTTCAAGCAGAAAAAGAAGACTCTGAATCAGAAGACGATATGGCATTTATAGCTAAGAATTTCAAAAAGTTTTTAAAATACAAAAAGGGTAATAAATTTGGAAATAACAAGGGTTTCAATAAGCCATCAAGCTCATCTCTTGAATGCTACGAATGTCACAAGAAGGGCCACATAAAGAAAGATTGTCCTGATCGGAAGAAAGAAAATAATCTCAAAAAGGACAAATATAAAAAGAAACAAGCCTTCTCAGTTACATGGGATGATACGGAATCTTCTTCGTCAGACAGTGATAATGACAGTGATTCAGAACAAGCCAACGTTTGTTTTATGGCAACAAATGATGATGTAAGTGATCTAACTTTTGACGATTTAATAGAAATAAACTCTGAATTGTTAGATAAACTTAGAATCCTAAAGAGTAAATATAAAGATACTTTAGGAAAATTAAATAGAACTGAAATAGAAACTGACATGTTAAAAGATGAAAAGAAAATATTAGAGGAAGAGTTAGTAAAATCTCAAGAATCTTATGTTAATATAACATCTCAATTCACTGATTTAAGCAGTAAAATAGAAAGACAGAAATATGAGAATGTTAAATTAGCAAAAGAGAATTATGATTTAAACTCTAATATTAAAACACTTGATATAGAAGTATCACATCTTAAAACAAAACTGGAAAATATTTCTAAAAACGTTTCTAAATTTAACAGTGGAAGAGAAAGTCTCTCTAAAATAATTGAGAATTCTCAAACCTGTTCCAATAAAAAGGGATTAGGATATAAAAAACCAATACAAAAGCATTCTAAAAATAATGATTCTTTATATACTAATTTTAAGAAAAAGGAATCTATATCTACTCAAAAATCTTCTTCAAAAATTATTCATCCAAAATCAATTATGATTTGGGTTCCAAAAACTAATAATAATTTAATTAGGAATAACTACATTAAATCTTTCATTATGTCTGTACATAAGAATAAAAAATTTATTTTTAAAGGGAACTCTAAACCCAACTGAGTTTGGCTTCCTAAGATTTAACCCTTAGGACCCTAACAGAGGAAGTGGGTACCAATAGAATTTCAATATTTTTTGCAGGTACCGATTAAGAAAAGAGGAAAATGGATTCTAGACGGTGGTTGCTCAAAACACATGACAGGCGACAAAAATATGTTAACTAACATTATCTACTCAGATGGAGGATCTGTCACTTTTGGAGATAATTCCAAAGGTTACATCATCGGCAAAGGCGATGTGAGCAATGACGGTACATCTAATTTACCTCTTATTACAAATGTCTTATTAGTTAAAAATTTAAAACATAACTTACTAAGTATTAGTCAATTATGTGATAAAGGTTTTAACATAGTATTTTCTGAAAATAAATGCAATATTTTTTATCATAACAAAAATCTTATTTTCGAAGGAGTGAGAGATCGTAATATTTATATTTTGAATATGAAAATAAATCATAATACAAATATGTGCTTATTAGTCAAAGAAAATGATCCTTGGCTATGGCATAAAAGATTTTGTCATATAAATTTCAAAGCTATTAATAAATTATCCAAAAACAATTTAGTGAAAGGTTTACCTAAAATGAATTTTAAGGTAAATAGCATTTGTGATGCTTGTCAACTAGGAAAGATAACTAAATCTTCTTTTAAATCTAAAAAGATCATCTCAACATTACAACCTCTTGAGTTGTTACATCTAGACTTATTTGGACTAACTCAGACTCAATCTATTAATCACAATAGATATGTTTTTGTAATAGTTGATGACTTCTCTAGATATACTTGGACTTTATTTATGAAAAACAAAAGTGATACTTTTGAAAATTTCAAAATCTTTGCTAAACGTATTCAAAATATTAAAAATCTAAAAATTAAAAACATTAGAAGTGATCATGGAGGTGAATTTGAAAATGAAATGTTTAAGAAATTTTGTAATAAGAAAGGAATATTTCATAACTTTTCATTTCCAAGAACGCCTCAACAAAATGGAGTTGTTGAACGTAAAAATAGAACACTTCAAGAATGTGTTAGGACTTTATTGAATGGAACCACTCTTCCAAAACAATTTTGGGCAGAAGCTATTGCTACTGCTTGTTATGTCCTAAATCGTGTCTCTATTCGACCTTTAACTAAACATACTTCATATGAACTCTTCAACGGTAGAAAACCTAATATATCTTACTTTAAAGTTTTTGGTTCTAAATGTTTTGCCTTAAATACGAAAGATCAATTAGGAAAATTTGATCCAAAATCGGATGAATGTATATTCATCGGATATTCAGAACGAAGCAAAGCATATAGAATCTATAATAAAAGAACTAAATCAATTGAAGAAACACTTCATGTATCATTTGATGAAAATTTCAAAATTTAAACAAATGATGATGAAGACATTGTAATAAATTCAAACTCTACTTTTGACAACAATGCACCTGACATTACTTCTTCTATAAATCAAATTGAAACTGAATTAAAATCCCCACCAAGAATTTTAAAAGATCATCCTATTCAAAATATAATAGGAGAAATTGATGAAAGAGTTAAAACAAGGAATCAACTAAATCAAATGGGTCATATAGCTTTTCTTTCTAATATAGAACCTAAAAATATTAAGGAAGCCTCAACTGATGATTATTGGATTATTGCGATGCAAGAAGAACTAAACCAATTCGAAAGAAATAACGTTTGGGATTTAGTTCCACGACCGAATGATCAATCAGTTATTGGCACTAAATGGGTTTTTAAAAATAAAGCTGATGAAAATGGTAATATCACTAGAAATAAAGCTAGATTAGTTGCACAAGGATATAATCAGGAAGAAGGAATTGACTATGAAGAAACATTTGCTCCTGTCGCAAGATTAGAAGCAATACGAATCCTATTAGCCTATGCTTGCTTTCATGATTTCAAATTATATCAGATGAATGTTAAAAGTGCATTTTTAAATGGATTTATTAAAGAAAATGTTTATGTTGAACAACCTCCTTTGTTTATACACGAACAATTTCCAGACCATGTTTATAAACTTAAAAAGGCTTTATACGGTTTAAAGCAAGCACCTCGTGCTTGGTATGATCGTTTAAAAAGTTATTTAATCGACTCTGGTTTTGAAATTGGAAAGGTTGATCAAACTCTTTTTATTAAGAAAAAGAAACATGATATTTTAATTGTTCAAATTTATGTAGATGATATTATTTTTGGATCAACTAATGATAAATTATGTCAAGAATTTTCTAAAATAATGACAAATGAATTTGAAATGTCTCACATGGGAGAATTAACATACTTTCTTGGGCTTCAAATTAAACAAGTTAATAATGGCATTTTTATAAATCAAGAAAAATATTGTAATAATTTAATCAAACGCTTTGGTATGGAAAATACTTCTGCCAAGCCAACTCCTATGAGTACAAACATACATCTTGAAAAAGATGAAAATGGCAAGAGTATAGACCAAAAATTATATCGAAGTATGATTGGATCATTATTATATTTAACCGCTAGTAGACCTGATATAATGATGAGCGTTTGTTTGTGTGCACGATTTCAAGCCGATCCTAAAGAATCACACATTAGAGCAGTGAAACGTATTTTACGTTATCTCAACAAAACCAAAGATTTTGGACTATTTTATCCGAAAGAATGTCCTTTTGAATTAGTGTCATAAAGTGATGCTGATTTTGGAGGAAGTCGGACGGATAGAAAAAGTACAAGTGGGACTTGTCACTTCATTGGACGGTCTCTAGTATCTTGGTTCAGTAAGAAACAAAATTGCGTATCACTTTCTACTTGTGAAGCAGAATATATATCTGCAGCTTTGGCATGTGCTCGAGTAATTTATATGCAACAAACTCTTCAAGATTTTGGTTTTAAACTATCTAAATCTACAGTCTTCTGTGATAATTCTAGTGCTATTAATTTATCTAAAAATCCAGTAAATCATTCACGGACAAAACATATTGATATTCGTCATCATTTTCTTCGTGATAATATTGAAAAAGATATAATCAATCTAGAATTCGTATCTTCGGAAAATCAATTACCAGATATTTTTACCAAACCATTAAATGAAAACACTTTTGTAAAATTGAGACGAGAACTTAGAATTATCTCTTTCAAAAATTTATGAAGTTTACTTCAACTCAATTCTGTTTTTATTTAAAGGTTAATATAAAAAACTTGTTTTTATCCACACATATTTTTTTTCTGGTTAATATTAAATTATTCTTCTTTTAATCTTAACCATTTATTATTTAGCCTTCAGTTGTTTATAAATTCTTTCATTCCGAAGAAAACTTTCATTCAGATTATTTTTTACATAGGTGAAAGCAAAATAATAAAAAAATTCAATTATGTTTTTTAACTTTGCATTATTCATATATACCATGGCTGGTTTATCTTCAGATGAGCCTTCCTATTCATATGAATATTCGTCAATTGATTTTGAAACGCGTAGTTCTGGGTCTTCCGAACTTCCAACTCCAACTCCAGTTTATATTCCGATATGTCCACCACAAAGTCATCATACGGGATATACGCCAGAAAATAAACGCACGCGAAGAAATTTATTTCCATCTCCAACTACTAAAGAAAAGATAGATGACTTACATCACTATCAGAAGGAAACACTTAATCTTCAGCGTGAAATGTATTTTGAGCAAAAGAGTCATGGTAGATGACTCAGTTTTCTTGAACGTTGTGCTGCAAAAATATGTGGTTCATCTCCGATCAACACAAATGCACATATTCATTCACCTCAACGTCCTCATGTTTGCCCAAATTCGTGGGATCGTCAGCCTCAATGGTCTCCCATTAAACAGTCTGATGAACACAATCAACACGAATCATCCAAAGGGAAGTCTCCAATAACTCCAAAGACTCCTAAGTAGATAATATATATATGATTGTATGTTGATTTGGTTATTCATTTTTGCTTTGTATTTTCCAAAATAAATATTTGAATTTTTTTCTTTTATTATTAAGACTTAGCAAAAACATTCAACATCAGACATACGGACGTCTATACCTTTACAACAGACGTCTGTAAAACACCTTCTTTTATTGTTTTCAGCCACACAGACGTCTGAAGTATTTATCACAGACGTCTAAATTAAGTATAAAAAGTTTCAAATTTTCTGTTATAAAATTAGCCGTCTGTATGAAAATAACAGACGTCTGTTCTTCAATATAGACGTCTAAAATAAAATATTCAGACGTCTTATTTTAGTTCAAAATGTTTTTTACTCTCTGTTTCAAATTGAACCAACTAAGCCGTCTGTCACTATTTTTTAGACATCTGTCCTTCATCTTAGCCGTCTGTTATAAAATTTTAGACGTCTAAACTCCTCTTAATTGTTTTTTATCTACAGGACTTCAGACGTCTGTATATTTTTTAGACGTCTGAAACCCTGTTAGACAGAAAACAATAAAAATCATACCAACGGCTTCTCTTCTTCAACACGACTATTTTTTTTCTCAAAATCAAAATTCAAAACCCTAGCCTTCTTCAAAATAAACAATGGCGCCCAAATCAAAACACAAGAAACAAAAAGGGGATTCTTCTCTACAAGCTCCTCATATTCTCCCTTCAGAAGATCAAATTGCCGCTTGGCTCTACCATGAACCCCGAAGTATGGATCGTTACAAACATCTATCTTCTCTGCCATCATTTCATGGTATTTTTCATGACCTTGATCATTTTCCTTCGTACAAAATTAGGCTCTATACTGATAGATCTCAGATCACTAGTCTTATTGATTTCAAAGACAATCAAGTGAACATTTGTAGACTTAGTGTCCTATTATTTCTTGCAAATGTCAACAATCCAAAAATTAGGCTTCATAGAGATAAAGGAACGCTTTGGACAAGCGTATTTGGAAACATTCTACAAATAACTCCTGCTGACATTGGACGAATTTTAAAATGTAGCTCGGATGGGGTCGATTTAGATGATTTTAAGTTAGAAGGAGAGGATCTTAAACACATAGAATATCATCTTTTTGAACCAGGAAAGTCCACAGATAGATCAAATCATCTTCGTCCCGACCTCGATTATTGCTTAGAATGCTAATAAAAACAATATTTCCCCGGCAAGGAAGCCATGAGATCATTTATGATGATGAAGATAAGGCGCTTCAAGCAATATTATCAAATTCACAAATCAATTGGGCACAATATTTTTACGATGCATTTCGTACTTATCACGACTCGAAGAAACGTTCAATTGTCTATGCACCTTATATTACTCGAATTCTAACTGACATGTCTATTCAAAGTCCGGCAATTGAGTTTGAAAAGATTAAGGTATCCAACATTCGCTTCTTTAGTTTGATGGGATTACAGGAATCTCCTCTGACATTTCCAACATATACTGATTATAAAGCGGAACAACTAGCTTTACAAAAAGAAAAAGGAAAAACAAAAGTAGGCAGTTCCGGACACGATGGAGATGAAGGAGATACTGAAAAAGAAGGGGATGATGAAGATGAAGGGGAAGATGAAGAAGGAGAAGATGAAGCTTTTGAGCAAGCTTTTATCCAAAGTTCAATCCCGGAAAATTACGAGATTGAACTAATTTCTGGAACTTCACGCACATATACAAAAAATGAAAAGCTCAAGTCTGACATCACCATCTCTAAAAATCAAAAGAAAATCTCCCAACAAATTGCACAAGGTTTTTCTTCCATCAATTCTAGATTTGATGATTTAGATGCCAAAGTCGAAGAGAATGCACGAGAATTGAAAAATGTCAAGACAATTCTTCGTCAGTTGTGGAAAAATTCTCATGGATCTTCTCCTCCTTCCTCTCCAACATGGGGAGAATGGTGAAAGAAGATGTTTTCTTTTGGTTTGTCTTTTGGTCCAAAAACTTCACTTTCATAAAAATTCTGTTTTTTTTGTGATGTTTAAAACTTATTAATTGTTATTTGTATAATTTTCTATGTCTCTCTTAGTTCATTATGTTGGTTAAACAAATGCTCTGTCTTAAAAATTGATTTGTTATTATCATCTTGGTACATGCTTGGTTTGTCTACACTTCTTATCTATTTTATTATTCACAGTTTTGTCATCTCTTTATATCTAACACCTCCTACAACTCTTTTTGTTAATGACAAAGGGGGAGAAATAATCACATTTCTGCTATATAAATTGGTCATATTGACAGGGGGAGCAAAAGGTATGGTTATACTAACCGTTGAATTATATAGTTGTCATCATCAAAAAGGGGGAGAATGTTGGAACCTGCCTTCTTCGATTTTAATGCAACAACTATATATTTCAACCTATATACTATAATGTCAAATATTCTTGCAGGAATCTACAAGAGAAGCTATTATCATATCATCAACAAGATTAAGTTCTCAAAATTTATTATTTCTAAGATAGATATTTTTTTTGTACAATCTCTGATATGATGATAAAACACACACACACAAATATACTTTTGAAAATCATGCTTTAAAATAATAAATATCTTTAATTATTTAAAAGATTTAAAAAGGTATTTTCAAAATTATATAATATCTCAAGTTCAAAAGTGCTTAAACAAAGGAAGGAACAAAACAGTACAGGTTTAGACGTCTGTATCTTAATTCAGACGTCTGACATCAATGTCAGACGTCTAAAGAAAAAATAACAGACGTCTGAACCCTCTGTATAAAGTGCTCTATTTCTATATGAAATAGACATCTGTCAATTTAATAACAGACGTCTGTCATCCTAGACAAACGTCTGAATTAAAAGACAGACGTCTGAAATGACTGTTTTTTTTTTCTTCTGTTTTTTGAATTTCAAACTTTATTCAGACATCTTTCACTTTTCTCTCAGACATCTGAACTTGACGAACTGAAGCATCTTTTCATGAAATATCAAATTCTGAAGAGTTGTCTTCTTCACCAAGAGTTGCACTTCTTCTAATAGTTGCAACTATTAAATTAAAACTTTTCAATACTATAAATAGAGATGAAAATCCACTATTTCATTAACTAATTCTTTCTATCTATACTTGCTTTGTATTATCATAATCACGAGCGATTTTCAATCTCTACTTCCTACAAATTGCACGTTCAAATCATCATATCAAGAAGATTATAGGAAAGGTGTACTACATTGACTATATTCGTGTTATTCAAAGAACACACAAAGTCAAGAAACAATTTACCAAATTGTATTTGAAGTCCTATTCGGTTGCTTAGGCGGAAAAGTCCTGTTCGGTTGCTCAGGCGGTGTAATACCTGTTCCTCCGGGTTAAGTGAGGGTTGTTAGAGAAATTCCAGAAGGAGTCTGGGACTGGACGTAGAACGAGAAGTTCGAACCAGTATAAAAATCCCTGGTGTCATTTTTATTACTTCTATTTACTATTATTTATAATTCCGCACTTGCTAGTCGTAGTTTAACTATATTATCGATCCATATACACTTTCACCATTTTCCAAACGGAAATTCAACCAAACAAGCAACCAAACAATTTTAACTAACATCCAAACAATCAATAAACATTTATAACATCGTTGATATGATATAATAAAATTGAATGTGAGTTAAACTCACCAAATGTTTTGAAAACTTGAAATACTTTAGCGCTCGGAAAGCTTGGAAAACCACAAATTCTTCTAAAAATGGGTAATTTTGCACTCGACATTTTAACACTTTCCTCTTGGATTTTGGAAAAGTGGTCAAAAGGAAAGGTTTATATAATTCTTTCCTCTATCATTTAAAAAAAGAATCACTCAAAAATGTTAAATTTTGAGAACGTTATAGACAATACAGTGAGTGGTATTTTCGGATATCAAAATCTAGGTTAAAAAACACTCTTGCAAAAAAATGAATTTTTGGAGCATCTAAGCTCGAAATAAGGAAACGTGGCAACTACAAAATTGTAGCCACTGGAAATATACATGGTTTGAATAAAAGAAAATCTTGATTTGGTTTAGTGTGGAGAAAGTTATGACCGAATGAAGTAGGAGGAAAAATGGAGAAAGTGGAGATGAAATCAAGTGAATTAAAACCAAGTTTTTAAAGTAAGAATTTGATTTTTAAAAACTTTAAAACCTAAAAACTAAATGGAGAAGCCATGGAAGTTTTGTTTTCCATATTAAAAAAGTTTTAAAAATGGAAAAGAGAATGAGCATGTGAAATAACAATTAGGAAAATTAATTTATATATTATGTTATCATGTTGAATTACCAAACTACCCCTCGTCCTTTACCCTCCAATCCATGAATTCCACATCACCATCTCCTCATCCTCCCATCATATCAATGTCACCATAGCCTCTCCCATTTCACATCAAACCACCATGACATTTAATTCTTGTATCCAAGTTGCCAATATGTCAATTCATGTCTCCCCCGATATGACATTTTCTTTTATTTCTTTATTATAGTTGCCAAAGTGTCACATCATCATTTTCTTAACTTAATAAATTATCCATAACCCTAATTAAATTACTAATCTATGTGTTGGGTATATTTTGACCCTACCGGACCAAACATCCACCATGTTCAACTCCCCACCGAATCAGTCTATGCCGAATCAACCTACACGCCGGTCCAAACTACACGACCGGACCAACTCCTCGCCGAATCAAACTACACGACCGGAACAACTCCCCACCGAATCAGTCTATGCCGAATCAACCTACACGCCGGTCCGAACTACACGACCGGACCAACTCTTCACCGAATCAACCTACCACCGAATCAAGGGATGCCGAACCAAGGTGTTCCAGGCCAGATTGTCTCAGCCCAGGCCCGCCAGCTGCTATATACCTCCAAGACCCCTACCCCCAGCTTCACTCTATAAATAGAGGGGCAGGGATACAACAATGGGGACAAGTTTTTGAGAGCTCAAGCACGGAAGGAACTTTCAAACAACTTTCTTTTACTTGTACCAAAGCTTTGTACTTGTAATCACAACAAAAGAAGAGAAATAACATATAAAGTGGACGTAGGCACATTCTGGCTGAACCACTATAAATCTGCGTGTCTTTTTACAGTTTAGCCCCTGTTTTTCATATATTTGCATAAATCACCCAAATCACTAAGAACAACATAAGATCTACTAAATCATACAACTTAGAGGTGTTTGTCCATTTTTTGTGCAAACATTTTTGGTGCTTTCACTGAGAAGTTGAAGCTCGAAGCTCCAGCTTCATCCGCTTAGAAAGTTTTCCTAACAGCATCATCCGCCACTTGGAAAACATGCCTCCCAAACAGAGAAAAGATGTTAACAAAGGAAAAAACATCGCATCCAGTAGCCTTCCTGATCCAGCTATCGCAAATCAAGTAAATCCTCCTCCTCCAGCAACGGTAACAAATGGAGGACAGGCTAACCCCACCACTCCTGCCACAGAACAGCCTGCAGCAATTACTAGGGCAGATTTGGACAGAGTTGTTGTTGAAGTGACTAACCGCTTCACGTCCCAGCAGGAAGCCTTGGTGGACCATCTCATGTCACGCTTGAGGGACGCTGAAGAATCCAACCGCAACACTGAATCATGGGGCGAGTCCCAATCTGGAGGATCTCAGAGACAGCAAAGATCTTCCTTCTTCGAAGGAGCTAACGGCAGGAGTAGCCGTGGTAGGAGCCGAGACCGAGCTCAGCCCGAAGTTAGGCCTGAGGAAACGTTTGGTGCCGAACCCAACGGGGAAGGTACCGGGCGGAGGTCAACTGCAGCTGAGCCTGTCATGCTGCCTAACCACAGAAACACCAGTGAACGGGGCCGAGCTAGAGTTCAGCCCGAAGTTGGACCCGAGGAAGTGCTTAGATCAGAACCCAACAGGGGAAGATCAAGGCAAGGGCCAACTGTAGCTGATCCAAGCATGCTCCCAGAAGATCAAAGGCAGCCACTGGAAAATATGAGGAATGATAGACGATACCATCCCTACAGGTTGTCTGGTCGGAATCAACCCCACAGAACGGAACCAAACTCATTTCTGTCCGCTCCAAATTCTGATGAAAGGATGGCACGCTTATTCAGAGAGTGTGTCCAACGGGAGCAAAGAGATCGAGGGATAGGCGCTAGGGTAACCAGCCCTTTCGCCCGCAATATCGAAATTGCTATCACCCCCCGAGAATGGAAGATGCCAACAATGGAACCTTACAAAGGAACCTCCGATCCCGTTGTACACTTACAGAGGTACACGCAGCATATGCTCATGAGTGGAGCAACAGAGGGAGTGCTGTGCAAATGCTTCCCGCTCTTCTTAGCAGATCTTGCTACCTCCTGGTTCTGTCATCTACCCCAAGGATCCATCAGCTCGTGGGAAATGTTGAAAGAAAAATTCATCAGTCAGTTCCGCATTCATGTGGAGCAACCTAAGGACGCTTATTCCTTATCCAGCGTCAAACAGAAACCTGGAGAAAAGCTGCAGCAATACCTAACCAGATTCAACGCCGCAGCAGCCGCAGTTCAAGATGCCGATGAGAAGCTTATCCTAATGGCCCTCTGCAGTGGGGTGCATCCGGACACTAAATTTGCTAGGAGATTGACAAAAGAAAAACCAGCTACTTTACCCGATTTCTTCCATGAAGCCGGGAAATACATGAGGCTTGAGGATGCCGCCATTGAGGGGCAGTCAGGACAACAAAGTAAGACGACCCATGGCAACGCCCCTGCTGTGGCAAGGGACGTTCGAAGAAATGATTCCAGAGACAATGCTGGGGGCAAGAAAGTAGAGAAACGCCTATATCGGCCAGGACCAAGATTCGACTCTTACACCCCTTTGAACGAGACCGTCGAAAACATCTTCCTTGCCACCCAAGGCGAAGTTAGATACAAACGCCCACCATACAAGAAGGAATCAGATAGCGCACAGAAATCTGGAAAATTCTGCCGCTTCCACGAATCCCACGGACATGATACCAACGAATGCCATCATCTCCGGGATCTGATTGAGGAACACATCAGAAGAAAGAAACTGGAGCGCTATGTAAAAAGTCAAGACAGGACTCCAGCTCCTGCCAATGAAAACCCAAGGCTACCCTCACCAGGGACCGGCAGAGGCGACCGCAACGCTAGCAGCTCTAGTCAAGAGAAGATAGTGGTCCATACCATCTCAGGAGGTCCACACATCGCAGACAGAAGCTGGAAAGAGATGGAAAGATATGGGAAGTCGCTCAGAGACAATAGAGACTGCGTCAATACGGTTATAGAAGAGCGCCACCCAAAGCGGAAAGAAAGTGATGACATCACATTCAGTAAACGCGACCTAGAAGGAAGACAGTACCCTCACATGGATCCCATGGTTATCTCTGCCCGACTCGGTCCCGCCGAAGTTTACCGAATCCTGGTAGACACTGGAAGCTCTGTAAATATCCTGTTCAAACACGCATTCGACAAAATGAGGTTGTCAATGAAGGACGTATCTCCCTGCGATAAACCGCTACACGGTTTCACTGGAGATGCGAAAATGCCCATCGGGCAGCTGGACCTCTTCGTTGAAATTGGAAGCCATCCCCGCTCCGTTGTAAGGAAACAGACGTTTGTGCTGATAGAAAACCATTCGGCCTACAACGCCTTCCTAGGAAGACCAGCCCTATCTGACTTCCAGATTGTCCTAGCCCCGTGGTGCCTGAAAATGAAATTTCCAACAGACAATGGGGTAGGGGAAGTGGAAGGAGACCAGGATATTGCACGAGACTGCTATGTAACCGAACTTCGCAACAACCACAGGAGAGATAAAGGGAAAGGTGTAGAGATTGCCCTCTGCACAAAAAGCCTTGAAGCATAGCAACTAAAGAAAGCCCCCCCTCTTCGATACACCAGCGACCCTTTCAATGAATTAGACCCTAGGGACAAAGAGGAGGAGGCCACCGCCGAGCCTGCAAAGGCTATGGAGTTTATATCTGTAGACAAGCACGACTCAAGTAGGCTACTGAAAATTGGGTCGCAGCTGAAAACGGAATTGAAGGAACAACTCGTTGATTTTCTCCGCCACAACTTGGATGTATTCGCTTGGTCACACGCTGACATGACCGGAATCTCCCCCAACATAGCGTGCCACGTATTAAAAATTGATCCTACCAAGGCACCCGTAAAACAAAAAAAAGAGAAGTATGGGGGCAGAGCGATCAGCAGCCCTCGATGAAGAAGTAAAGAATCTACTCGCCAATGACTTCATACGAGAAGCTATTTACCCAGAATGGATCGCCAACCCGGTACTAGTAAAGAAGGCTAATGGGAAGTGGCGGACCTGCATTGACTTCTCCAACCTAAATGACGCCTGCCCAAAGGATTGCTTTCCGCTTCCCAGAATCGACCAACTTGTAGACAGCACAGCCGGGCACGAACTCCTGTCTTTTATGGATGCATACTCGGGATATAACCAAATTCCTATGCATGCTCCCGACCAAGATCACACTAGTTTCATCACCGACCGGGGTTTGTACTGCTACAAAGTGATGCCTTTCGGACTTAAAAATGCAGGAGCCACCTACCAGCGCCTCGTCAACAAGATGTTCGCAGGGCTAATAGGACGAACAATGGAAGTATACGTAGACGACATGCTGGTAAAATCACGGGAAGCCAAAGATCACGTAAGCCACCTGGGCGAAATGTTCCAGGTACTTCGACAGTATGGAATGAAGTTGAATCCACTGAAGTGCTCCTTCGGAGTGTCATCAGGAAAATTCTTAGGATTCATCGTCCATGCCCGAGGGATAGAAGCAAACCCTGAACAAGTCCGAGCATTAAGAGACATCAAGATACCTTCCACCCGAAAGGAAATGCAAAGCCTAAATGGAAAAGTGGCTGCCCTAGGCCGATTCATCTCCAAAGCAACGGACAAGTGCGTCCCCTTTTTCGAAGCTCTAAAGAAAGATAAAGGAAAGTTCGAATGGACGGACGAATGCTTGACCGCTTTCCTTAACCTAATCGAACACCTCCAGAAACCACCGGTACTCTCGACCCCAAGCAAAGGCGAAGAATTATACCTATACCTTGCTGTGTCATCTCACGCTCTAAGCGCTGCCTTGGTAAGGGAAGATAACCGCACGCAACGACCAGTTTACTTCGTCAGTAAAAGGTTTACTGGGGCAGAAGTCAGATATCCTAAGCTTGAAAAGTTAGCATACTGCTTACTAATCACTTCACGAAAGCTGCGTCATTACTTCCAATCCCATTCCATCAAGGTTCTAACCGATCAACCACTAAGGCAGGTACTCCATCGTCCCGACACTTCCGGGCGACTACTTAAATGGTGTATTGAGCTGAGTCAATATGATATCACCTATCACCCTCGCACCGCCATCAAGGGACAAGCCATGGCTGATTTCATTGCAGAATTCACTACCAACGAGGATAAGGAGCAACTGGAAATAACAGAAGATATCAAGTGGAATCTCTTTGTGGACGGTGCATCTAACGAACAAGGCTCGGGGGCAGGTGTGGTAATCATCACTCCCAGGGGAAATAAACTGCACTATGCTATAAGGTTGGAATTCACTGCCACCAACAACGATGCAGAATACGAAGCAGTAATAGCCGGATTAGAAATTGCTATCGAGATCGGAGCCAATTCTTTGTGTCTTCACAGCGATTCTCAGCTTATTGTTAATCAAATACTAGGGGAATTCCGAGCTAGAGAAGAACGACTCATAGCATATCTAAAGAAGACCAAGTTACTTCTCAGCCGATTAGACCACTACTTAGTCAAACACATCCCTCGGGAAGAGAACCAAGAGGCCGACGAATTGGCAAAGCAAGCAAGTATGGGAGACGAGGCCATCTTCGGAGCAGTAACTGTCTCAAAGCAAATGATCCCAAGTTTTGAGCAAGTGAATCTGATAGCTGCAACCGAAGAAGCAACTTGGATGACTCACATCCGAGACTACCTACAAAATGGCACACTACCCGACAGGCGTAACGAAGTCAAGAAAATCTTGAGGAAAGCGTCCCGCTACACCATGCAAGGAGACATCCTCTATCGGCGCGGGTTCTCTAACCCATTATTAAGGTGTGTCGCCGGAAGGGAAGCCAAGGAAATCTTATCCAACATTCATCAAGGAAGCTGCGGAGATCACACCGGAGGGCAAACGTTAGCAAAAAAGATACTCCGATACGGATATTTCTGGCCCACCTTAAGCAAGGACGCCTTAGATTTCGTCAAGAAGTGTGACAGATGCCAAAAGTTTGCTAAGGTCCCTCGGCTACCAACAACCGAGATTACCCAGATGACCAGCCCTTGGCCCTTTGCAGTATGGGGAATTGACTTAATCGGTGAACTGCCAATGGGTCGAGGCGGCGCCAAATATGCTATAGTAGCAGTCGACTATTTCACCAAATGGGTGGAAGCAGAACCTCTAAATAAAGTATCTTCAGCGAAAGTTATCAACTTCTTAATCAAAAATGTTCTGTGCAGGTACGGAGTCCCACTAAAAATCATATCAGACAACGGACTTCAGTTTGACAGCGAGGAATTCGCCAACTGGTGCCAAGAACACGGAATTCACAAAAGCTTCTCATCCGTAGCATATCCCCAAGCAAACGGACAAGTCGAAGCAGTCAACAAAATTCTGAAAACTCTGATCAAAAAGAAGCTCGAAAAGTCAAAGGGCGCTTGGGTGGATGAACTCCCTACGGCACTATGGGCCTACCGCACATCTTTCAGAACATCAACAAGGCACACTCCTTTCTCTTTGGCATACGGATCGGAGGCTGTGCTCCCAGTTGAAACCATTGTGCCTTCCCACCGTAGGATCCACTATAACCCAGAAGAAAACGAAGAGCTCCTCAACATGTCTTTGGATCTAGTCGAGGAGAGAAGGAATGATGCAGTCCTAAAAACAGCAGCCCACAAGCAAAAGGTGGCAGCACAATACAACTCCAAAGTCAAGCACCGTGCCTTACGAGAAGGGGATCTTGTCCTTAAGCGAATCTTCCCTCGCCCCGGAGCACTAGACCCAATCTGGGATGGACCACATGTAATTCATAGAGATCTCCACAACGGAGCCTATATTTTGTCAACAGTGGACGGAGAGGTGTTCCAGAGGGCATGGAACATCCAACACCTCCGTCGATACTTTTCTTAACTTGTATTGCCCATATGAAGCAAATTAACGAAGAGAATCAGTGGACGTAGGCATTTTTTCGTGCCGAACCACTTTAAAAAAGCCTTGTCTCTTTTTTAACTTGTTCCTTTGTATCTTGGCTGCTTGTTAACTTTATCCTTTTCTGTTGAACAAAATCCTGAGCATATAGCATTTCTATTCAAAGCACTCCACAATGCAACTTCACGTGGACAAGCCCCAACAGGTACTATGCGAATCTATGCCCTCGCCAATGAGACACTTTTGCTCCAGCATCCCTCTGCTGCGGGTTAACTCATTGCTCGCGACGGCCCTTAAAGCCAACTGTAATGAGCCGATTATAAGCCACCGAGAAGGCCGACTATAGCCGAGGCAGCTCATTACGGCGTTAGGCTCGCCGGCGACTGTGAACCGATTATAAGCCCCAACATAAGGTGTGGCCAGCCAGGGGCAGTTCACAGTTGACGATCGGCACCCACGCTAGCCGGCCACAGTAAGTCGAATAATACCCATGAGTACGGGCCATAATGGCCCGGGTAGTTACTGTGCGCGATCTCGGCTCCGGTGTGTCTTAAGTGCGGCTGTGGTAAAAAAGAATTAACTCCCCGCGGAGGCGTAAGATGGGTGACAAATGTCTCCAAGACCCACAGCTAGGGAAAGTGACTACAAAACCCGTTTGCCACGAACTTAAGCACATCGAAGGCCTTCCGTGACTGGAAGTTTTACTATTCCACATATTTCAGTTTTACTTAAAAAAAAAACTTTCCTCCTATCCTCTATAACAAACCATAAAGTACAGGATGCAGGGTAAGAGATACCCGCCAATGGATGCAGAGATTCACAATCAGATGGCGGGGCAGTCAACTGCTCTCCATGCTTGGTCATACAAGATATTCGAAACTTCCATTTACAAACAGAACATGAAAGGCGGTATTTTCTTCCTTTATGTACAAATGCATGACTATAATTTGATTTTTTCACACCACACGCTAACATTGCAAGTCATGAGATTATGATTGAAAACCAGAATCTAACATCAAACACAATTTAATTACGAGAATACACATAGCTACATTTCTCATACGATATGTCGAAATAGCAACAAATATTCAAAGAAATGACAAAATCAACTTGAGCTAAAAAATTACACGTCAAGAATAATGTTATTACAAGTAGCAAGAATTACAACTTAGAAGTTACTCTACTGTCTTAAGACTAACAGATACAACAATGCCAAGCCTACAAAAAGAATTTTTCAGGTTCGGTCATGGAGCTGGTTGCGTCGAAGTCTTGTCCTTGTTCCTTTGCCCGCCTGTCCGGTCATAAAAAGGATTCATTAGTGATGAGTAACCAAGTTAACAGAAAGACTAGAAAGGAAGACTTACCAGTACTAGCTTCTTGACCATCCTGGTCGTCATCTTCTACCGGCACGCCCGCCTCTTCAGCAGCAAGCAGCCGCATACCCTCCTTTACCGCCACTTTCTCCTCCTTGGTGAATTGGGCAGTGACCACATCCATACTGAAGGCCGTTCCACCCTCTTTATCTGCATCAGCCTTAGCCTCCTCCAAAGCCCGAAGATATGTCTTGGCCATGACTCTGGGATAATCATCCATCCAAGAGAGGTTACCCTGCTTCCAAGTCCGGAAATACATGTCCTGGAGCATGTCATCCATCATTCCTTCGTTCTCCTCAAACTCCCTCATCCGGGCATCGGAGGCCGACAACCTTTCCACGGCAGCATCTCTCTCCAGTCTGTATCTCGAGCAATCAGCTTGAAGGGACCTCCGCATCACCTCCATCTCTTCCCTCAACTTAGCTTGAGCAAGTTCTGCAGCCTCAAGCTTCTCGGACAAATCCTCCACCTGCTCGAGATCCGCTCTCCGAACCTCATCCACCGTGGTAATAGCCATGTCAATCCGCTCTTTGCAAGCAGCTTCCATTTTCCGCAATTCGGCTCGACTGGCCTCTTCCATGGTTCTCCTCAATCGCCCAGTAGCAGCCTCGTGCTGAGAGATCTGGATAGCCTGATCCGCAAGCTGCTTGGCCTGATCCGAGACCACCAATCGAAGTCGGATATTGGCGCTCCCTATCTCCTCTCCGGCCTTAACCAACCGAGCATGATGCCCCATCAGCTTCTTGGCCTCCTCTGCCACCCGATCAATATTAGCTTTGGCCTCGTCTCCCATAGTGACTATACGAGTGGTGAGTAGATCGAGGTCTAAGGACTTGGCTTCGTCAAGTACTCGTACCATGGGGTTACGGGGGAGAAGGTGTTCACCGGTAGCTTCGTCAAAAGTAATATCCTGAGAACCTGGATCCAGATCAGGATGACCCGCGAAGGGATTACGGGCCAAGTCGGGACGGTCGATATGAATAACAGAAGGGTTTCCGGACGGGTGTGGAGAGGGTACAAACTCGCTACCCTCCTCAGTAATGTCATGAATAGGCTGAGCCGGAGGCTGAGGACCGAGCGAAGTTTCGGATAAAGGGTGACTCCTCTTCCTCTGCTGAATACCCTCTTCGATGACCCCAAGAAGAGGACGGTACCCGACTACATCCCCGGAGCGTTGGGCTGAGGGCTTCGGCTTAGCAGAAATTTTGGAAAGTTTATATTGCTCGAGCCTGTGTCGAAGGTCTGAAGCTTTGGGCGTCTTGCCTGCTCCTGATATAAAGAACAAGTGTCATAATCTTACATTACTATATGATTCAAGAAACGCGGTAGGTTACAAGTTAGAAAAGGAAAAGAAACACAGCTGTGGTTGTACAAACCCTGGGGAGGAGTGGAATACTGCAATAAGTCCCGGATTTCATTCCAGGACGGGAGCGGGTCATAAAATATTCCTAAGTCCCTATCATTAGTGAAGCATGCAGGGGTCAAGAGTTCACCTTGAGTTGTCAGAGCCACCTTGGCCGGAATAGTCGGAGAAGACTCACTTGCACCAGTCCCGGTTTTGTCCGCCTCCCCGGTCTTCTCTACCAAAGCCGGATCATCACCCAACCCCTCAAAAGCTTGACGGAGAGCATCATCCGTCCACTCTTGCATCTCGCCTACTTGCCCAGAAGACAGAGCCCTGGAACCATCACCACCCTGTCCATCTCCACCCTGTCCATCGCCACCCTCGTCACCAAGACGCTCAACGTCACTTCCGCCCTCCGCCTCACCTCTTTCCTCCTCCGCATCTATCTCCCCCTGAGTAAGTGGACAATTGCTGGGAGAAGGACCGTCCGACCTCTTAAGCTTCTTACCTCCGACGGCTGGAGGTTTCGTAAATGGTTTTCTCTTTCCGCCCTCTGCCGCCTGAGCAGCCGCCCTCTCTTCCGCCGTTTCCCTCAACTTAAATACAGACTGCTGCGGAAGGATCAAGTTATATTCCAGAAGAATCGCATTTCTAATCAAGTAGGCAGATGATCTGTATTTCCCAAGAATGGCTTCTATCTCCGCCGCCATCTGAACCAGGCGGTCAGTCTCCACAACCGGAAAACCACCTGTCGCTAGCAAAAATGAGAAAGTATGAGAAGAAGCATCGCAATCGGAATAGGAATTATAAGTAAAAGCATCAACTTACATCCAGAGGTAAAGCGCCGGATGGAGACGGAATCGTCCCTAACAAAGAACCACTCTTTCTTGAACATGCTGAATTTAGAGTACAGGTCCAAGACCGGCTTGAAGGTCACAGCAGACTCCAAGCTAACATATGGGGACCCCTTCTTATAGCCCCTTAAATTATACAAGTACCGGATCTCCCGGTTGGAGGGGGCGCGACCATACTTCCTCTGAAAAATAACAAAGAGACTCACCAATATGGCATAAGAGTTGGGGTGAAGCTGGAACGGGGCCACCTTCAGGTACGTGATGAAGCTGACTACCCAAGCATTGAGTGGCGGGATAGCACCACACATGCAATGGTACCTACTATAAGCAAAGTATCCTTCGGGAGGACTGTATGGCATGACTCTTGGGCCCGGCAGCAGCATGAGGGCTCTATCGATCCCAAAGGAACGAGATATAACATCGAGTTGCTCCTCTTTGAGAGAGCTAGGAAAGCAGTCAGGAGGGGAGTCCAGCAACTCTTGGGGACCATATCCATCCACTAATGACCTTGGGGCAGGCCCATGACGCTCCGATCCTGATTGAGCTGGGGGCACGGCCGAGGACTCTCCTTCACCCCCGGATCTCCTCTTATCTGATCGAGTTTCAACTTTTCGAGACATTTATCTGCAAAAATGGGAAAAATATATCGTTAGAATATACAAGCAGTATAATTTGGAATTTCACTGGAAGATCGAAGTATAAAACACATGTTCACTCGGTACAAGTTCATTCGGGAAACAGATGCACAGTTCATTCGGTAATCTCGGGTTACCCGAGTTCATCCGGCTATTCACGAATGGGATTTTATTCGGCACTCGGTATCCATGAGTCGATTCGGTAAAAACTCATTCGGTGTTCTCATTACGAAGTCTCATTCGGCAGAAAAAATCTCACCTGGTTCGGCTAAGTTGCTTGGTCCGGCTAAATTGCTTGGATTTGGCAAACGCTCGAGATTGATTCGGATACACTTTGATTCGGCAAGAGACAACGGAATGGTTCGGTAGATGGAAAAACGAAGGCCCTAACCATCTACTTATAGACAAAAGCGGGCTACCGGACCAGATAAAAACGGGGAATTAGGATGGTCAAAAACAAAGCAGGATACGTGCATGCACCTACCCTACTTTGGGGGCAAGTGTTGGGTATATTTTGACCCTACCGGACCAAACATCCACCATGTTCAACTCCCCACCGAATCAGTCTATGCCGAATCAACCTACACGCCGGTCCAAACTACACGACCGGACCAACTCCTCGCCGAATCAAACTACACGACCGGAACAACTCCCCACCGAATCAGTCTATGCCGAATCAACCTACACGCCGGTCCGAACTACACGACCGGACCAACTCTTCACCGAATCAACCTACCACCGAATCAAGGGATGCCGAACCAAGGTGTTCCAGGCCAGATTGTCTCAGCCCAGGCCCGCCAGCTGCTATATACCTCCAAGACCCCTACCCCCAGCTTCACTCTATAAATAGAGGGGCAGGGATACAACAATGGGGACAAGTTTTTGAGAGCTCAAGCACGGAAGGAACTTTCAAACAACTTTCTTTTACTTGTACCAAAGCTTTGTACTTGTAATCACAACAAAAGAAGAGAAATAACATATAAAGTGGACGTAGGCACATTCTGGCTGAACCACTATAAATCTGCGTGTCTTTTTACAGTTTAGCCCCTGTTTTTCATATATTTGCATAAATCACCCAAATCACTAAGAACAACATAAGATCTACTAAATCATACAACTTAGAGGTGTTTGTCCATTTTTTGTGCAAACACTATGTTTATAGCATTGCATATATTTGAATATATATATATATATATAAACAAATGTGTACACAACATTTCAAACAACTTTTATACGATGAAACGTCGAAAATTCAGAAAACGGTTTCCGGTCACATTTTCTGTTTTTCATCGAACTATATATTTTAGTAAACAAATTTTAAAAAATATTTCACCATTATTATTTATTATTAAAATGAGTTTTACTTTCATTATAAAACCACTTATTTGAACATTTAAAATTAATTAAATATTCAAAAATCAAAGAAGTGAAATTCTGGGTCGTTACATTCTTCCCCCCTTAAAAGAATTTCGTCCTCGAAATTACACCTCATAACCTATTCAGAAACACTTAACACTCTACATCATTCCATATAATGTACATAGATCATTCTCATGCAAAATTTGACTCGATCACAACTCGAATACATAACTTCACTTCCGAACTAGTATCGCTTACCTGATTCTCTAATGTGGACTTCGATTAGGCTCCTTGATTTGGAACTTCTGTTCTCCTTACATAGTTGTAACTGTTTGTACCAAAAATGGGCACAACACTCTTTGGAAGTTTTTGAAGAGATAAAGTGAAGAAATTAAAATAAAAATGAAGATTATCTAACAAAAACTCCAATAAACAGAAATGTATACACAGACAAGCAATTTAGAGTGGTTCGGCGTGTTGCCTACGTCCACTATGAAGTTTTTATGATTTTATTGATTCTCTTTCAATGATTACAAGCGATTACAGCGAACAACGGCGGAATACATATTAGAATTCGAAATTGATAGCAAAGGTATGATGCAAGTCTTGATCTGGCAGAGTCTGGACGCTTCAGAATCAAAAGATCCCTCCTCTGTAGGCTCTGGGGTGTTATTTATAGGCGTAGGAGGTTGATATTTCGCTCAAACTTCGGGAGACTCGTTCTGACACGTGAGGGGGCCCACGCGACCATTTCCCGAAAGTTTCGCCTCGCTCTGTGATTGATACGAATCCATTTCGTATCGATCAAGATGATGTCCAATCGAGCTGAAATTTCCTATAGACATTCCTTAGTGTGTATGCAAGCTCCTTTGAAAATTTCATTGAATTTTGATCAGTGGATTATGAGATATCATCGACACGAAGTGGAATTTCTCGATGGCTGCTCTGTTCGACTCCAAGGCTTCGACTCGATCTCCTCGTATCGATCATTGCACGTGTTTCTGAGATGATGTGGCGCACACTTCGCTTCGATCCGGCCTTCACTCCGTGTTGACCGTATCGACTCCAAATATCTTGCCTTGTTCGTATGACACATCACCCAGGCTTGTTGACTTGATGGATACGAATAGCAGCTGCACCAATGGATACGAACCAATGATGATTGATGGTTACGAAATGTTCTGTCCAGATGGATACGAAGAGAAGCTTTCGTGATGGATACGAAGCAGCGACTGTTGCCTCAGTTGATGGATGCAAAGTAGACCATCTGCCGATGGATACAAAGCGGGGTGATGCTAATGGGTTCGAATAAGGAGCCGCGCCGATGGATTCGAACAAGGCTCTCCGGTTGAAGGCTGATCGATACTAAGTTCATTGATGCGTGAACCTGGCCATTCTAATCGATACGAAATCGATGGATATGAAGTGAGGGCCATTGATGGACACGAAGTCCATCGATACGAACTCGATGGATTAGAAACATGGCTAAATTCATCGGTACGAACCAATGCTCCTTGATGGGTACGAAATGGGACTGACTGATGGATACGAAAACATGCTTTTCCCTTCACCTTGCATCCATAATAACTTGATCATATGAACTCGGATGGACTTGAAATTTGGAACGTTGGTTTTCTTAGCTTTTCTGGTCATGTCCTATCGATTGTAGCTCGATCCGGACTCGGACAAAATTCATCGATATCCATAACGAGATACATTTGGTTTTCAATCAATCTCTTGGTATCCTGGCCTTGCCAAAAGGCGGGATAACATTTACCCCCCAAAGTACATCTTGTGGTAACATGATGTGCTTTGACAAGCTGTAGATTCTCTCTAAAAAATTATCATATTTCTCGTTGAAAGTTGTACTCCGTATTGCTGTAATTGGCTGCTGTGTGATAATGTTTAGCTGACTCTCGTTAACGTTGCATGTTCGCGAGTCGTTGTCGGTTTAGTTTATTATCGAATTTCGTATCGATTCTCTCTTAAACCGATATGAAATTCGAGCTAAAATAATGCTTGATGGTTGTTTTTGACTATCCTCGTGTATCGATCCTCTCCTGAATCGATTTGAAGAGGTTGAAAAGTAGTTGCCCATTTTTTTATTATTACGATGTGGGCCAAGTTGATGGATTCGAAATATTCATTCATATCGATGGTCATAAATTGTGGTGGACTCTGCTTCGCATCGATGATCTTCGATGGATACGAAATAGTCGTTCGTATCGATGAGCTTTCGATGGACACGAAATCAACGTTCGTATCAATAGACCCACAGTTGTGGGTCCATGGCTGGAAAATAGACACTTCGAATCGATGGAGTTTAGTGTCTTTAGTGTAGCCTCCATTGTGTACTTCAAATCGATGAAGTCCAGTGGATTCGAAATGAGCATTCGTAACGATGCATGGTTTGACTGGTTGCGACCGGTCAAGTTGACTGGGAGGCGAATCGACCCAGTCTCTCTCCCTAGGCTCCATATAAATACCTAGGACTTAACGCATTTTCACTTTTTACTTTTTTACTGTTGCCTTTTGCTTTTGCATCGATCCAGGAGCTTGGTAAAAGGAGAATTGCGCTTCGTCTTCGAATCGATCAAACATTATTTTTTAATCCTTCGAATTCCAATTTCAATTCAGGTAATTAGCCAATCACGACTAAATTCGAGCGACGAAGTTCAAATCTCAGATCCATCATGTTCTTGTTGATTATCAATTTTGGCAGCGTCAAGGCCAGATCTGGGCCACAGCTTGGTCGAAAATGGCCATGGCGATGCTCGCGTTGATTGGAGAAGGAGGTGTGGAAGAATTGCTTCACCTCTATTTCGCGTCGATCCGGGATAGGAGGGTTCGAATCGACCCAAATTATATGACTCCGTATCGATTGAAATGTTAAAGGGGATGAAGAGATTCGCATCGATTGAAGATGGTTGGGGCTTGTGTCGATCTAAAATGACCGATGCGAGTACTTGGCCCATATGATCGATACGAGATTCTGCCTCCCACGATCGATACGAAGACCAGGAGTGATCGACACAAAATCAACAGTTTTAGATCGATACGAAACCAATGGATTTAGTCGATACGAAGTCGTTAACCCTTGGTCGATACAAAGTAAGCTTTCCTGATCGATCTGAAATCCACTCCTCCGGTCGATACGAAATGTTATCGATTCAAAGCCTATCGATACAAAAAGTATCGAGTTTCCCTTGATCGATACGAAAGTATCGATTCGAATAGGGTCGATACGAAAAATATTATGTCTCTGACTCGACTTGAATCTGAACTGCGATCGATTCCATACTGAAATTCGACGAACTTAGCGAACTCTTGCATACCTTGACACTCGACTCCGACGAGCTTCTACCTTGCATAACTGAACTTGATCACAGAACTGCATATTTGACTTCCTTTTGAAGCTCGTCGATGGAACTGTAACTTAACAACGTGATAATGGACTTTAACTCGAATCGATCGCCAATATCTTGATGGTATGGTTGTGACGGTCAGCGATGACGGTCATTCCTACTGGACCTCGAAGTTTTGTCGTTTGCATACTTTCTTTAATTCTGTAGAATTTACTCAAGTTATGCACAACACTTGCACTACACAACACATTCACACACTTTACACTGGGGAATGCACGGGCTTTTTATCGTCTAATGATGACTTCTCATGAGTTAGCTAGTTATGGAACCATCAAGTTCGCATCAGCAAGAAACTCAGAATCCAACTCCTCCCAGACCTGAAATACCGGACAGCGAGGCCGAGGTTGTTGGTCCAGCCCCGGACGGACTGCCTGATGCGTCCTTTATTAATAGTCCACCTGACTCTGTTCCGTCCAATATTTCCGAAGATATGCTTGGGAGAATATGCTTAAGGCATGGTCTGTCGCTGGACGATGTAATATTGCCAGGACCAGATGACAGACCGCATAATCCCCCGGAGGGATATACTACATTTAATCGCCATGCGTGCGCAGCCGGGACACTTCCTCCGTTCAACGAATATATAATAGAAGTGTTGGCTTATCTGGGGATCGCTCCATCTCAGCTGCACCCGAATGGATATGCTTCGCTCAATAGCTTGTTCATTGCATTTATGGAGTACCTCTATCGACCTCCTCGTGTGACCGATATAAGATATTTGTTCAACTTCAAAAGTCGGACCGATAGTCCATCTTTCACATTCCTGGAGTCTGTACGGAATTGCCAAGTGGTCACAGGGTCTTGGACTAGACTGAGCTACTTCAAGTCGGAGTGGTTTTATGTCTGATGTCCTCCAGGATTTGCCAGAAGATGGCTATTCAGACGTGAGTACTGTCATTTTTCCATGTTGTTGATAAGGCGATTATGAACGACATCGAACTCACGTTCCTTTTTCTTTTTCAGCAATAATCCAGCGACCCGAAGGTGGTTATTATAAAGAGATAGTCCGGGTTCTCCAAGAAATTCCAAGTGAAGAGAGGAATATTGAACTACTGTTGACGGACCAGAATCTCAGAATTCTCGGATTGATCGGGCGGAAAGAAAGCATAAGGCTTGATGGCACGTTAAGGACTGTCTCAAGAGAAAAAGTGAAGCGGAAGAAGCCCAAAGTTGTTATAATCGAGGAAGCCGACTCCGAAAGAACTCATACCGATGAAGAACCATTGGTTGGGCCTGCTGACGGGACCCTGGACTCTGAGGAAAAGAGAAAAGGCAAGGCAGTGGCTAAACAGCCTAAATCTGGGAGACAGAAGTCTGTGGTCACAAACCACCCCCTTTCTGGAGTTAGAATCTCAGAAGCATCCCCCTTGGAGACGGAAAGCTCCTTCGAAGGGCTCGCCGACCTTCCAATTCCAGACCTTGCATTCACACATCATGATGTCGGGTTGGATGAACCGAAACATACTCTCGATGTTAGCGAGTCTCTTACTACCAGAGTGTTCGACACTTCTGGTTGATCTGGGAGGTTACACATCCATACACTCTTCACGGCACTACACAATTTTGACCCCAAATCACATATCATAAATGGTTACTAATCCTCCTTGTTTTACTTTTCAGGTACGATGTCTGGTCGCGGCTCTGTGCTTGGCAGTTTGCGCAACAAGCGCCGTTATTATGAACCACGAAGGAAAGAGGGAGATAGAGATTACAAATCGGGGCATTCCGGTCAGGAAAGGTCTGATAGAGATAGGGGATATGTACGCCGGTCTCGATCCCGGTCTGCTCCTCCTAGGACCTCTGTACCACCCACAGTTCCAGTTACACGCCCTCCTGAAACTTCACGGCCCAAGCCACCCTCTCACATTCCTAGATCCGACCCTCAGCGTGGAACTGAAATAGCTGTCTCCTCGATCATTACACCAATCGTGACTGATTCGACCGGGGAAGGAGCAGCCAAACTCGCGCAAATGAGGAAGGAATTTCCCAACATCTGCTTTGATGGATACGTCTTCCCCCCACACCTGAAGAGAATTCCGCCAACGATTGAAAATACTATCCATGATTATGTTGCGGACATATTCTTTCAGTACAAGGAGTGGGCGAGGGCCGCGAGGAAAGCATCTAAAGTGGCATTTGATCGGGCTGCCGTCATTGAAAAGCTGGAGAAGGAGTTGGGTCAAAAGGACCGAATTATGTAGGTGCGCAACGCCGAGGCCGAGTCTTCCCGTAAATCTAAAATGGAAGCTCTCAAAAAGGCCGATGACGCGAACTCGGCTATGATTAGAATGAAACAAGAGCACTATACTTCGATGGAAGACATTGGTCATAGGAACACCACCATCACTGCTGAGAGAGACGCTGCCCTCAAAGAGCTTTATGAGCTTAAATCCAAGCTTTCCGATCTAATGAAGGAAAAAGATGCGGCAAACGTCTCTGCGCAAGAGGCCTGTGATCAGGCGGTGGTGCTTCAGAAAGAGAGGGACGCGACTATGGAAAAGGTCCACGAGATCGAAGCTGGGGTTGATGAGAAAGTTCTACTGGCCGAAGGCAGGATTGAGGCTGAGGTAGAGGAGCTGCTAGTCACTTACAACGCCCAAGTATTAAGGCATAGAGACCTGACTTGGCTCGATGATTACTCGACAAATCTTTACAATGCCTGGAATCTGCTGGTTGAGGAGGAGAAATCGGGGCGTCTCGATGAAGCCTTTGATGAATTTGAGCTGGAGAACCGTATACTCAATGATGATGAAAAGAAGGTTCTTCACGACTCCATGATTTCTCATGAGAAGGTTCAGCTCGGTACTCAACCTCAAGAAGTTGGAGAAGGCTCTGGTGTTGAGCATCACACTACAAGTTCCAAGATTATCATGCCATCTCAGTCCGAGCCGACTCCGATGATCGACCCTCGGCCTATACCAGCCTATGACCCGGACCAGCCACATCTATCTCCTATTAAGGAGCATCCTTATGAAGTCGTTCAGACGACCTCCAACCAAACTGAGGAAGGTATTCCGAACTAACCTCCTGTATATCTGGATTGAAGAACTTGTATAGAAATGTATACTAACAAATGCTTCTTTTCTCTGGTCAGTGACCGATATCGTCCCGACTACGCTTCCTGCAATCCAGGAATCATGCCAAGCGCAGGAAGCGATCATTTCTGAGGCGACCTCTGTTGTGATGGTTGTGCCTGTTGAAGTAGTGCAGGGGAGCTCAATCTCTTTTGATGAACAGATGATGGACGAGCTCCTTGGTCGACAGAGTGACCCCTTCGCGGATATACCATTCGGTTTGGGTGGATTTTCATCAACTTCGGATACTTCAGCACAAACTACCACTGCGCACAGTGAAGCCTGAGCCCTTCGAGAGGCAAGTATGCTGGCTGAAATTAACGCCGAGATGGAGGCAGCAGCACATGGTGACAGCTCAGAGAGCGGAGCAGCGGTGCATGACCCTATGCCACTTATGATGATTCCCCTAGGGGCACGCTTGTAGATACCAGTGCGTCAGTCCCGCCTTCGGCTGTAGATCCCGTTCCTCCGACTCCTCCTGCAGGAAGCATTGCCTTAGACTCCAGTTCGGAGGAGGACGTCGATATCATGCCCCCGTCCGGAGATAGTCTTCCCAAAGAAAAGGGCTCAAAGCGGAAGATCACTGGCGGCTCCAGCGGCTCTTCATCGAAGAAGAAGCTAAGAAAAAAGAAAGAGTAGATAGACTATTTTTAGGCATGTATTTCCTTTTGCAGTTAGTAATTTTGTCATCTTTTTTCTTTCATAGGCCGTGTATAGATGCGGGTTCGGCCCCTGCTAGTAGGAATTTTTTGGAAAGGCTGGTACACGAGCCATCTCTCTTGATTAGTTGAAATAAAATTTTGTCTTCTTGTTTCAACTTTTATTCCTTTTATGCTTAAATGTTGCAGCGTTCGAACCTCAGTTCTGTGCACTTGCATTATTTTAACTCGTTTCAGGTAGTGATTAACACTTGCATCTGCCCCCAGTTCCGGGGTTGAGTTGTAAAGACCAGCTTGTGATCATAATGAGTGAGTATCGAGTAGTCGAACTACACTTACTTCTTTATAAATTGTTACATCCGCACTCTGGGGGTTTTCACTTGCATTCTCGCAATCAGTCACAACTTATCGAAAGCTTTCAAGTATCAGTCCACACTCCGGGGACATAAGTCATCTTGTGAGCGGTCGTTCACACTCTGGGAACTTAGGTTTGACGTTACTACTCCATCCCATATTCCGGGAAATCGGAGTTAACGTTCGCATTCCAACTCGCGCTCCGGGAGTTAGAAAGGCGTATCAGGGTCATGGATGGTTAGATCATATCCATCCTGAGTCAACAAGTGAGATCGTTAGACGGATGGGTCCATCCCTCTCAAACTTGGTTAAGTTATGGTCGAAGTCGTTAGATGAACAGATTCACTTTTCTTCGACTCTGTATTTTAAAGTTTATACTCCACCTCGCACTCTGGGAGCATGGAGTTGGCCGACAAACGGTCAGTCACGTTTGTTTGGGCACTCGGATTACGTTCGCACTTTGGGAACGGCGGATTAATTAGGATCGTGGATGGCTGATTCGCATCCACCCTGAGTCGACAAGCGATGTCGTTAAATAGACGGGTCCATCCTCCTCGAGCTTGTTTAAGGTACAGCCGAAGTCGTTAGGTGGATAGGTTCACCCTCTTCGGAACTGTATTTAGTCGCAATACGGTCGAGGTCATTAGGCGGACGGATCCATCCTCCTCGGGACCGTATTTGTTCGATGTTTATATTCCAGCTCACACTCTGGGTTTGGAATTAGTTATAGGATTGTCGTGTATCAATCCTATTATCATTGGTGTAATGACTTGCCCCCGAGCTCGGGTTTTGCTTAGCGAGTGGCCGGTCGTATCGCAGCCACTCTCTATTTGAATAAATCCCATTGCATGATGGGATTTAGCTCTCCGTGCATCGTGATATCGTACATTGTATTCAATGAATCACAGCTCTGGCTCGAAGAGATGGCATTTTATTGCTGAAGTAAGAAAATGCGGCAAAGTTAGTTGCCTTATTACAGAATTCAAACTAAAAAATGCGGAAACAAACTATAAATGGAAAGATAGAATGAAACAAATAAAGCTTGTCAGGTGTAATAGCGACGGAGACTCTCGCTATTCCAGGCCCTGGGCAAGGTAAGACCGTCAACGGTCGATAACTTGAACGTGCCATCCCCAAGTCTCTGTGTAATCACGTATGGTCCTTCCCAATTTGGTTTCATGTGTGAAGGGGCCGAATAGATTCTCTTGAGGATGAGATCGCCGAGTTCAAAGGTTCGAGGTCGAACTTTGGTATTGTACAATCGGGCGACTCGACTCCGATGTGCGGCTACTCTCAAATCAGCCTCTTCTCGCTTCTCATCCAGTAGATCCAATGATTCAGCAAGCAATATAGCGTTTGTTTTCGGATCATAGTAAGTCACGCGATGGGAAGATACTTCCATCTCGACTGGAATAACGGCTTCTGAGCCATAAGATAGGGAAAACGGGGTGTGCCCGGTCCCAGTCTTATGGGTCGTTCGATAGGCCCATAAAGCCATAAGAAGTTCATCAACCCATTTGCCCCCGGCCTTTTCCAGCCGTTTCTTTAGAATGGATTATATGACTTTGTTGACGGCTTCAACTTGGCTGTTTGCCTGTGGATGTGCAACTGCCGAGAATTTTTTATGGATATGAAACCGTTGACAGAAAATCTTGAATTCTGTACTACTGAATTAGGCTCCGTTATCAGTGATGATGTTATTCGGGAGTCCAAATCGACAGATAATGTTGCGAACTACGAAATTGATTACTTTCTTTGTCGTAATGGTTGCAAGGGGTTCCGCTTCAGCCCACTTGGTGAAGTAATCAATTGCAACGATGGCATATCTGGCCCCACCTTTGGCCAGAGGTAGCGTACCGATGATATCGATGCCCCACATTCAAATGGCCAGGGACTGACCATTTGGGTTATTTCGGTAGGTGGGGCTCTTGGAATTCGGGCATGTTTCTTGCACCTATCGCATTTTCTGGCATAGTTCGCTGCATCTCGGTTCACAGTCGGCCAGTAGTATCCGTACCGGAGTATCTTCTTAGCGAGAGCTTGTCCACCGGTGTGATCACCGCATTCTCCTTCGTGTACGTCTTGTAACACTTGTTTGATTTCATCATGCGTGACACGTCGGAGAAGAGGAACAGAATACCCTCTTCTATACAAAACTCCGTTCTGAATGACGAAACGTGAAGCTTTTCGTAGGATTTGTCTTCTCTCATTTCTGCGCTCAGGTAATGTCCCATTCTCGATGTAGTTTCGGTATGGAGTCATCCATGATTCTCTACTGGGAGCAGTTTCAAACACAAAGTTCGTTTCTATTTGATCAATGCTTGGGGAAGACAAAGTCTCGACAGGGACAAGTCTCATTTGTTGTGCTTCACCTGTACTTGCCAGTTTTGCTAGTGAGTCAGCCTTCTGATTATGCTCTCGGGGTATATGGTAAATGGCATAGTAATCGAATTGGCTTAATGCTTCTTGAAATCGGGCTAGGTAGGCAGCTAGTCATCGATCCTTGGCCTGATATTCGCCCCGAACTTGATATACAACTAACTGGGAATCACAGTAGATTTCCACAGCAACAATCTTCAGATTGCAAGCAAGTTTTAATCCGGCAAGTAAAGCTTCGTATTCGGCTTCATTGTTGGTTGCGCGAAATTCGAACCTCAGAGCGTAACATATGGACTGGCCTTTGGGAGTTTCAAGTACTATTCCGGCACCGGAACACTGATCATTTGATGCACCATCGGTGTGCAGCTTCCAAATGCATTTAGGAGGTATAGCGGTTTCAGGCAGATCCTCTGAAACAGTAAATTCGGCTATAAAATCCGCTAGGACTTGTCCTTGGATGGCTCTTCGCGGAGCATATGTGATATTAAATTGGCTCAGTTCAATGTTCCACTTGAGTAGCCTACCAGACGTCTCAGGCCGCGTGAGGACCTGTCGTAACGGCTGATCGGTGTACACAGTAAGGGAATGAGCTTGGAAATAAGGACGAAGTTTCCTTGAGGCAATGACCAGGCAATAAGCCAGTTTCTCTATTTTTGGGTAATTTCTTTCAGCTCCTGTTAGCCGTTTACTAACATAGTAGACTGGTTTCTGCACTCGGTCTTCTTCTCGAACTAACGCATCGCTGATTGCATACTCTGATACTGCCAGATAAAGGTACAATTGCTCATGGTCAATCGGCTTTGACAAGATCGGTGGTGTGGAAAGATGTTGAATCAGCGATCGGAATGCGTCTTCACACTCCATGGTCCATTCAAAGTTTCGTTTTCCTTTCCGGATTAGATCGAAGAAAGGAATGCATTTATCGGTGGATTTTGAAATGAACCTGCTCAGGGCTACTACTTTCCCATTGAGACTCTGGACTTGCTTGATGGTTCTTGGGGTTTGCAGGTTCCTTATCGCCCAGATCATTTCGGGATTTGCTTCTATCCCTCGAGCGTTGACGATGAACCCGAGGAACTTTCCAGAGGTAACACCGAAGTGACATTTTAATGGATTGAGCTTCATTCCATATTCTCGAAGGATGTAGAACAGCGAATCTAAATATCTGACGTGATCTGTGGAGAAAAGATATTTCACTAGCATGTCATCCACATAAACCTCCATGGTCTTCCCGATCTGGTTGGCGAACATCTGGTTGACCAAGCGTTGGTATGTTGCTCCGGCATTTTTTAGACCAAAAGGCATGACTCTGTAGCAGTAGAGTCCCAAATCGGTCACGAAACCGGTATGTTCTTGATCAGGCAAATGCATAGGTATTTGATTGTAGATAGAATAAGCATCCATGAAAGATAATAACTCATGCCCAGCTGTTGAATCCACGAGCTGGTCAATTCGAGGAAGTGGAAAACTATCCTTTGGACAAGCCTTGTTTAAATCAGAGTAGTCGATGCAAGTTCTCCATTTTCCATTCGGTTTTCGAACCAACACTGGATTTGACACCCATTATGGATACAAAGCATCTCGGATGAAACCATTTGATTGTAACTTATCAACCTCTTCTTTAAGGGCGGCAGATCTCTCTGGATCCATACCACGCCTTTTATGCTTAACCGGGACATACCGCGGATCAATGTTTAGGGAGTGACATGCGATGTCCGGCGAGATCCCGCACATATCAGCGTGCGTCCAAGCGAAAACGTCGAGATTTGCCTGGAGAAATTCAACCAATTCCTGTTGTGTCTGTCTGCCCTGTTGAGATCCAACTTTTAGCATCTTCAAATCATCATCCTCACTGATTGTGATGTCCACAGTCAATTCGGCCAGGGAAGCTTGATTCTCTTTTGATTCGTCTTTATCTTCGTTGTCTCTAGGGTCAAGATCTTTCTGGAATTGGTTGTGGTGCCCGGACCGGGGCCCAGGCATTAGTTGTCAATTATCAGCAAAACGGACGCAGAGAGATTCCTCTACGCCCTTTCCTTTCTCCTTCCGCTGTACTCCTCGTAATTCAGCAACATAGCAGGCCCTCCCCGCTGCCTGATCTCCTTGAATGACTCCAACCCCATGATCAGTGGGGAACTTCAGAGTCAAGCACCATGGGGCAATGGCTGCCCTGAACTCAACAAGGGCCGGTCGGCCCAAAAATGCATTGTAAGGTGAATCAATGTCCAGAACGACAAACTGCAACATCCGGACTCTCCGGCGTTTTCCAACCCCCAACTCCACTGGTAGTTCCGTTATTCCAGTGGGTATTGTAGCACTTCCATTGAAGCCGTGGACTCGAGATTGGCAAGGTTTTAAGTCCTTCGCTTTCATTTTCATCAAATCATAAGCTCGTTTAAGTAAGATGTTTACAGAGCTCCCACTGTCAACCAGGATCCTCTTCATCCAAGCAGGACCTACCTGGGCAGATATGACTAGTGGATCGATTGTTGGGGCTTTGACCTTATCTGCGTCTCGGCTTCTAAATATGATATCATCAGACATTGTTTTCTGTTGTTTGGCCGGAGCCCCATCTTCACAATTACTACAACATTCGAAGTTCGCATGCCTAATAGAGCTAGCATACGACTCCATTTCCCTCCAGCTTCTGTCTGCCGGGTGGGGACCACCACTTATTGTATTTATAACAAGAATTCTGCCCGTACGAGCGGGTTCTTCCTGTCTTTCTTGATTTTGCACACGATTTTGATTCGAAGGGCCCACACCACCAGACTACGGTGCCCGCACAAACTGATCTAACTTTCTTTCCCTGATCAACTTCTCAATGAGCTCCTGCAAGTGTCGACACTCATTGGTATTGTGGTCGTAACTCTCGTGAAATCTACAAAACTTCCCTGTTTGAACCTGCCTCTCCGACGAGAGTTTCGGAGCAAGCTTCTTATATTGCACTGTGTTGCAAGTTTGTAGGTACACATTTTCCAATGATGTATTCAACGGCGTGTAATTATCGAACATTGGAGCCCTACGTCATGGGCCTCGATTCTGATCTCTTTTCTTATCCTGACCGTTGTTGCCTCGCGGCTGGGTCTGTTTGTTTTGTATATTTAACTGAATTTTTCCGGAACTCTCACCGGACTGCTTAACTGCTATGTTACTTTGTGTTCCTTCGCTCCTGGGCCTCACATCGTCCTGCTTCCTAGACTATTTCACGTCCTCTTGCCGTAAGAATTGGGCGGCTTTGGAGTAGAAATGGTCCAACGATGCGGGTGGTTTCCCAGTTAGCCAATTTCCAAATTCAGAATCAGGATCGATCCCTTTGGTTAAAGCCATCAAGATTGAGTTATCGTTGGGATTACTAATCTCCACACATGTCGCGTGGAATCTTTCTAAATAACGCCTGAGTGTTTCCCCAGGAGCTTGGGTGACACTAGACAGGGTGTTAACGTCTTTAGGTCTAGCAACATGCATACGAAACTGTTCGACAAATTTCTTAGCCAGTTGATCGAACGAAGAGATAGATCTTGGTGGCAATCTTGTAAACCACATTGTTGCGATTCCTCCCAAAGAGATGGGGAAACTTCGGCATTTCACTACATTATCAGCCCTTGCAGCGCTCATTGACCACTCATACTTCAGAAAATGTTGATTGGGGGTCACTACTTCCTTCGTACATCGGGAGAGTTGGCATTCTGAATCGCCGAGGGGGGTCAGCATATAAAATCTCATCTGTGAAAGGAGTATGACTACGGGAGATTCCACAGTCGTCATTGGTAAGCCCTTGACTTTCGCGAATCATCTTGCGTATCATGGTTGAAATATCGGGCATCGTTGCATTCTGTGCATGCTGAGCTAAGGTGTGGTCGTGTTCCACAGTGCGAGTTTGGACCGGACGCTGTCGACGGCCCATGTCTCACCTCCTTGGTTCGACATCTTCTGGGACTATGGCTCTGGAGTACGCCCACGTTGTTGATTATTCAGATCTGACAAATTTCGGGTATCAACCCTTGTTTCTACCGCGGCGGTCGCAGTGCGATTATCCGTGGTATACTGTGGAGCAGCACCTCCTCGTGACGAGGGCCCGGTCTGGAAGCTGGTTGACGGCCCAACCCTCAACTATCCTACGGTCAAGGCAGGTTGATATCCGGTAGCTTGTGTGTCACTCACGTCTAATCGGGGACGTGTAGATCTGCCGTGATAGTCAGATGAAGCAGAACTTTCAGTGGATGAGTGGGAAACATCATCTCTCCTGGTCCTCCTGCGCCTTCGGCGGTTCAATTGGTTGGTCAATTCAATGTTAGCGCGCAGCTGTTCAGTCAACCGTTGCCGACTTTGAGTCAGTTCTTGGAGCAACACTAGGAACTCTTGTCTGGAGACTGGTCCTGATGGATCTGAGTGAGCAGTGTTGTCTTGATTGGATGGCGGCTGCTGTGTAGGATTCTGTCTATCCCGACCTTCTTGATCAGCAGCTGTAGAGACAGTTCTTGTGCTAACCATCTTGAGTGGTGGAGTCCTTTCCTAGACTTTACGCAAATCTGAATAGGATGGAAGGATTCCGGATTAGAGATCTGCGTCTTCCACTTGGATTTAGGCAATCCGGTGTCGACGGTAGATCCAAGGAGCAGGAGAAAACTGGATTTTCTCAGTGAAAGCACCAAAGTGTTTGTACCAAAAATGGGCACAACACTCTTTGGAAGTTTTTGAAGAGATAAAAGTGAAGAAATTAAAATAAAAATGAAGATTATCTAACAAAAACTCCAATAAACAGAAATGTAAATATGTAGACAAGCAATTTAGAGTGGTTTGGCGTGTTGCCTACGTCCACTATGAAGTTTTTATGATTTTATTGATTCTCTTTCAATGATTACAAGCGATTACAGCGAACAACAGCGGAATACAGATTAGAATTCGAAATTGACAGGAAAGGTATGATGCAAGTCTTGATCCGGCAGAGTCTGGACGCTTTAGCATCAAAAGATCCCTCCTCTGTAGGTTCTGGGGTGTTATTTATAGGCGTAGGAGGTTGATATTTCGCTCAAACTTCGGGAGACTCGTTCTGACACGTGAGGGGGCCCACGCGACCGTTTCCAGAAAGTTTGGCCTCGATCGGTGATTGATACGAATCCATTTCGTATCGATCAAGATGATGTCCAATCGAGCTGAAATTTCCTATAGACATTCCTTAGTGTGTATGCAAGCTCCTGTGAAAATTTCATTGAATTTTGATCAGTGGATTATGAGATATCATCGACATGGAGTGGAATTTCTCAATGGCTGCTTTGTTCGACTCCAAGGCTTCGACTCGATCTCCTCGTATCGATCATTGCACGTGTTTCTGAGATGATGTGGCGTGCGCACTTCGCTTCGATTCGACCTTCACTCCGTGTTGACCATATCGACTCCAAATATCTTGCCTTATTTGTATCAAGGAATGACACGTCACCCAGGCTTGTTGAATTGATGGATACGAATAGCAGCTGCACCAATGGATACGAACCAATGATGATTGATGGTTACGAAATGTTCTGTCCAGATGGATACGAAGAGAAGCTTTCGTAATGGATACGAAGCAGCGACTGTTGCCTCAGTTGATGGAGGCGAAGTAGACCATATGCCGATGGATACGAAGCGGGGTGATGCCAATGGGATCGAATAAGGAGCCGCGCTGATGGATTCGAACAAGGCTCTCTGGCTGAAGGCTGATCGATACGAAGTTCATTAATGCGTGGACCTGGCCATTCTAATCGATACGAAATCGATGGATATGAAGTGAGGGCCATTGATGGACACGAAGTCCATCGATACGAACTCGATGGATTCGAAACATGGCTAACTTCATCGGTACGAACCAATGCTCCTTGATGGGTACGAAATGGGACTGACTGATGGATACGAAAACATGCTTTTCCCTTCACCTTGCATCCATCATAACTTGATCATATGAACTCAGATTGACTTGAAATTTGGAATGTTGGTTTTCTTAGCTTTTCTGGTGATGTCCTATCGATTGTAGCTCAATCCGGACTCGGACAAAATTCATCGATATCCATGACGAGCGACATTTGGTTTTCAATCAATCTCTTGGTATCCTGGTCTTGCCAAAAGGCGGGATAACAGTAACTACGATAGAAACTTTGGTCTCAAACCCAAAATCATCATCAAATGCTCATCGTCAAAAATCGAGTAATAAATCCTTTTTCGAAATGGTGCAAATACCTTAAAGTCATATACTCGAATCTTAGATCAAAACTCTATGAAAAGGAGAAATAATCTACTTCCACCCTACACACTTACCATATTGGTTCTCCCTAATACCAATTCTATTTAACTAAATCATTTATGAAAACATTTCATAAACAACTCTTAGTTTCATCTTGGATAATACTCTATTATAGCCTAAGAGTATATACCTCTATTTTATCCCACTATTCCATTTTGAATTTATCTCCCTAAGAAAACTCAAAATCCAAATACCTAGCTTTTATTTCAAAAACTTTTTGAAATGATACTCTACATTTTAAATTATACAAATATATAAATATAGACCGAGTAACTCCAAAAGAATACTATGGATTTGGGTACTACCAAACAGTATCATGCATTCCCTTACCAAGAAGTGTAATACTAAAGAGAAGTGTTTACCATCCAAACACATTTCTTCCCTAAATTTTAAAGTTATTTTCGAGATACTCGAACTAGTTAAATTTAAAAAAATCTTTTATTTCAAAATCCCATTTTTGAAACAATACTTTACATTTTCCAACAAAACATTTATCACCAACTTACTTTGGATTCGTTCGGGTTAAATTCGTTTCGATTGTAAAATGATAAAGAGAATAATTTATTAAGCGCACGACAAAGTTCGCCTTGGCAAACATCCGATTGTCACTTAGAAGATTATTCCAATCATCACAAAACAATCACAACTCATTCCCCCTAACTAATCTAAAGAGAAAACTTCTTACTTAAATTTCATTCTCAAAATTTCATATTTTAAACAAAATTGATTTCAAATACTATTATTATTTCTCAAAATATTGAAATATCATTTTCAAAAGCATCGGGATTTAGGTTCTCATGTTTTCGACCTAAATTCTTTTTAATTAAAAAGACACATTCTTGTTAATCCATTTCCAAATATCCTAACTCTTTTTTTTATAAACACCTTTTAATCCAATTTTACCCCACATTAACATCGAACGCCTTTTAGTCAAATTGTGAAACTTAATTCACAAGGTTTTCGTTTCAATTTTTTCCTATTTCTATTTACTCAACTCAAATCTTAAAAAGGGAAGCTAACAATACACACTAACAATAGTCAATGCTCAAACTGGACGAGCATGACTAAATAAACCCTACATGATAATGATAAAATATTATTATTTCTTAGCAAAACACCTCAAAAATACCATACTTTTTTTTGAAAATCATTCTTTTATATATAAAGTATATTTTTAGGTAAAATTCTTTCACTTACCCAATTTCCAAAATAATACTATGTCGATTTGCCTAGTTCAATTGTTTAGAAACACCTATCGATATGGGTGTACCTTTTGTATCAACCAGAATTAATAAGCCACTTAACCGATAAATCATCATAATACAAAATGTTTAATATCACTAACAAATACGCACTCTTATGTAATACACTCAAACTCAAAATAAGGCATTCCTTTACCTTATCTCTTAATGAGTTGCCCCACCAAAGCCTAGGTATTCGCTCAACCTAAGCTCTGATACCAAACTGTACCGACCCACTTTACTGTACAGTTTAATATGACAATAAACCACACATGTCCAACCCAAATTGAACGGGAAAGCAAATAGTTAGGAGAAAGAAAGAAAACAATAAGAACCGAACAACACAAAATCTCACAGCGGAATGAATAATCTATAATATATAACAATCCTTTACACAAAACAAATCTGTAATATAAGTATATACAGACATCAATCTGAGTATACTAACCTATTCAGCATGGACAGTTATAACAATCTGTCCTCACAACTGCTGAATAATATACTACAATGTAAGCAACATAAATGTAACCATCTACATGAATACATCTCTGGGCCTCCAGCTCCTCTCCTGAAGCTCCAAAATATCCATCTAAAACTAGAAATATGCTCGGTCTGACCCGAGCATTATAGGAAAACCACGCCCGGGTCAGTCTGGTTAAACCAGCGCGAGATAACTCGAATAATGGGGAACATATACAAAAATTCTGTAAGACAACGCCTGTAACATCCCGCTACTATAGCAATAACTTTTGTTTAAAAAATAAATAAATAAGTAAATAAAATAAATAAATAAAATCGTTATGGATATAAAATAAAATGTGGAATAAAACGCCATGAGCGGAATTGTAATCGGAGACCAAATTGTGGTAGGGTAATATCGCGGTTAAGGGTGTGAAAATATATTTGAGGGGTACAAAAAAATTATTTATTGAAAAAATAAAATAAAAGGCTTTAATTTAATTGGACCGTTGTTTCCATACTTATCCGTTTCAGGATTCTCTTTTAACCTATTTGCTTACTTAGGCATAAAGTTTCAGTGTAACACTATATAATCACTGCATTCCTTCTTCCCTAACGTAAGTATATTCACATTATTATATTTCTTTCCATCTTTTATCAGACTGCGCAAATAAAATGTGAGTATAATCTTCTATTCTTCTTACATTTTTTTTCTAATGACTTGCTATATACTTCACTGCCTCAGCTTAATATTTCCATTAGTGAATATACATTCTTCCTCCTATGCATTTGGTTGCGCGCAGTACATTTTGATACAAATTCACTTTAATATATTGTTCATTGCGTGAAATCATATACAATAAGTTGTTAACCAAATTCAAACCATACAGAGCAACGTGTCACGTGTATATATACACAATATGAAAATAAAATTTTGTTTTATAAACTTTGATAATTAATACCCCTTAAACGAACATAAAATGACGTGCATGCTTTTTTTATAAAATAATTAAAAAAAATACGAAACTTACTTATTCCTTTCACGCGCGAGAGTATGGTACATATATAGGCTAAACTTAGTCAGGGGCCAAGGAATGAAAAATAAAAGGATAGTGTACGTGCATGAATATATATACATAAATGTGAAGGAAAAGGTGTTTTCCTTGTGTGAAAATTTCATTCATTGGAAGCAAAATGAAGGGTTCTCTGCGTATTCATTTTTCATGCAGAGAATTGGAAAATGGAAAACATGCAGTGAACAAAAATATAAAATGTCTCATGTACTATGTGCTCTGTGTTCCATTTGTAAAGAAATTGGACAAAGAAAAAGTAGGAAATGGTTTGCTCCCTATTTCTTATTTTTCATGTGAAAAATGAAATTTGTAAAGAAAAAAATGAACGTGCATGTTTTATAATATAATAGAATCCATGCGAACTTTTGTTTCAAAAATTTAATTATTATGAAGTGACCCACTTCTCTTATCACTTATTTATAGTGAATTTTCTGTTAGAGAAATTTTTTTTTACATTGTATATATATATATATACTTTTCAATGGATCACTTCTCTTAATTTAATTTCCCAAGATCCTGAATTTTTACTAATATAAATATATCAGTATTTAAATAAATTCTATCATTTATATATATGAAGATATATAAATGGTTCTTTGCTTATCAGAGTGATTAAAATAGCAAAGCAACTCATTCCCACCTTATTTCTCATATTATAGATTTGGTGTCACATAGCCATTTCTATTATCATATATATATTTCTTTTTAGAACTCAAGCTTGATTAACTTTAGGATTAGATATCCTAGTTCTCTTATTTTCTTGTTCTACCTCACAAATTAATTGACTCCTGAATTTACAAGCCATACCTTTTAATCCTAGGATTTTGTAATCTGATACTTATTGTTATATATTAAGTAAAAGGTGTTCATCCTAACTCATGCTTATTAGTTTGGCTTGTGTTACTCATTTTAATTTCGAACAACTTTTATATCAGGTGAAATATCCATGCTTTGATTTATAAAGTTGCAATAATCATGTGAATGTTGAAATGATAAACTAATTTAAAGGCTAAGCAGAGGAAAACAATTCAGTCTGATCAAAGTGCTAACTCAAACTATAATGCTAAATAGAGGCTAAGATCATGTGTGCAGTCAGTATGCTTAAGGCAAAGTAAACAAAAAGGATCAGACAAAATGCAAGACTTCCAGGTGAACTTATGATGAAGACATCTGATGTTTTCTATGAAAGAGAACAATGATAGTAGTCACTATTCTATTGAATGATGGAATTGCTCATTACAAACAAGACCATATGCATCTACCATTTACCACAGGTTTTGATCATGCCCCATACTACCAGATTTGAATTAAGTATCTATGTAATAGGAATTAGTTAAGTATAATTGTAGTGAAGTCTACAAATACCAAGCATGCATATGAGCTTATTACACCAAGCAATACAAGTTTTCACTGGGAAAATCAAATGCTCTAACCAGATTACAGGCTATGCCTTCCAGCCTTAGCATAGGCTTATATTAATTATAAGTCATGGTTAAGCCTTACTGGTTAGCCAATTTAGGTTCAACTCAACCTTTACAAGATTCATAGATAGTGCTATATTCCTTTCCCCCTATGGTTGTTTCAACTCTACCATTTTAAAAGTTCATCTGACCTTACTAAAGGAGACATGAGCACATATCAAATTACATGACATGATCTCCTATATCTTACTTCACCAGAGACTATGAAGATCAGATTCTTAAAACAGAAACCCACATATGCATATATATAATACTTAAAAATTCCTACAAGTTCTCTTCTCAGAAAAACAAACACATAACAATCCAGAAAATACTTAAACCATAATGATATTTTTGGCTCGGCCTAATTATTACAACAAATCTGCCAAACTCCTTAAACATTCTAAATGCTAGTAAGTCTTCAATTGTCCATGCTTACAAGTTTCCTATGCTTCCTTTCCTGCAGCAATATCTAGAGCTGCCTCCATAAAAATGAGACACCCCAGATGTTACAAAGCAACAAATAGGGTCAGAATATAATTCTGGTATGAGTGAAATCAAAATGTAATATCTTGTCATTTTTAAATTATAGTGTAGAGTATCAATATGCTTTAGGCAATTTGGATTCATGATGCAACTGGGTATATATATGTATGTATCTAAGCTCCTACCACAGTCATGCACACAAGCAACCATTCAATCATTCAATACAGTATACATGTACACACACTCTTATGGAATTAACTCATTTTAATTTCCATAGTTCAACTTCAAAACTTGATTTATCAATTTAATTTGGTCATGTCTCTTTGCCATTGAACACCATGTGTGCATTGCAAGGGACTCAATTCTGTTAACCCCTGCACAAAGGCCTATAGGACTTAAACAAGTCATGCACATACCCATCATACTCCTTATGATGAATAGATCAAGGCTTTTCTCCTAGATTAGTTTTATAATCTAGTGACCAGTCTCATTTCTTATTTCAGAAAGATTTATTAACTCCTGGATTGCTTTTACTTTCTTTCTTTTTATATGAATCAGAGAGAGAGTTAATCTTACTCAGGGATTTCAACTGACCCTACATTCATTCATGAAAATCATGTTTTCATTTCATTTTTCTTTCCAGTTGTCTCATTCAAAATTTGTTTTATCACTTGTATACTTCTGTATTCCAGAATGTCATGATCTCTCAACAAATCCAGTAGTGTTCCATTAAAAATTCTTATGCTTAATTCTATTGTGAACATAGGGTAAGGTTTTTAGAGAAAAACCCCTAAAACATTTTTTAGCCTTAGATCTGAACAAATCAGCACATAAATAATTTATTGCATTGTTCATCTCTAATTTAAAACAAACTAGACATAAGCATGAACCTCCTTTGTTCACACTGCCTGGCTTATCTTTCAATTTTTACCCTACTTCATAATAAAATTGTATTTATCTTACTATCATAAATACAAACTGATGGTTTATGGTACTGGATCCATCTCAGAGATCATGGCATTACTGTTATCAAACAATCAAATGAAACATATCAAAGCATTAACCAAAGATTTATCAATACACCAACCATGCTCAGCATTCATTAATTCAGAGAAAGAAAAACAAGTTGATCAAGCACAAAGGAAAATAAAGTGGCTGCCCTTAACTTGGGTCTTAATGCCTTAGCCTCATGAGATTGATTAATCACTCACCTTAACCTTCTTTTTCCCCAAGATTGCCTAAGCTTGCAAACAGTGTATGTTCTTCTTTTTTTTTCAAAATGTTTCTGTTTTCCCTCAGAGAAAAACCTCTGCTTCTTTTCTTGATTTAAATCATTTTCACTAGGGTTTTTCTGAAGGAAAAACCCCTTTTATCCTCACATCACTCAAAGAATTATGTGTGTGTTGTTATGGCTAAATGTGCCATTTTCCCCTGGTTTCTATTTCTGGTAAAAGCAGTTATCCACTGCTTTTCCCTGTGTACATGCAATTTGCATGTTTCACTCGTATATTATTTTCATGTGGCTTATCTTTTTTTTTCTTAATACCTTTTATTATGCCCGAGTTATTTTCCATTCCTAGCTATTACCTCAGCCTATTTGTTTTCTCTTGACTTTTTTCAAAATTTTACTTATGTATAACTAATATAAAACTGGTTTTTTAAAGCATTTTAATTTATCAAAGAATATATCATTTTCTCCTTACTTAATTGTTGAAAACAATTTTCACTTTACAGAATTATTTTTATTTTCTTTATGTTAAACTGTAATATATATATGTATATCCTCTTTATCAATTAACCTCTGGTTAATATTTCAAACCATCTGTTTTCTCTTGATAAGTAAATGTATTCATATTCTTAATTACCCTGGTGTTCTTTCCTTATTTACCTTATGTTTATTCTTTCTGGGTATATATATAAATACAACATATGGTAATATATGTCCATATATACACTCAGTTATATATATATCCTCTTCCCTCTGAAATACCATTTCTTATTACTATTTATATTCAAGATATATATATATATACACATGTGAATATAAGACTTACTCAATTTAGCTATTATTACTTTTAACTCATCCTCAATATTTATTTTCAGACTACATATATATATGTTTGGTTTTGAAAGTTTTCTTTTTTTTTAATCTCAATAATTTGGGTCTTCACATACTCTCCTCCTAAAAGGAATTGTGTCCCACAATTATTCTCTCATACATTTCCATCCAAATGTATACAAAGCTTAATTTCTATTTTAAATGAAATTTCAGGAACTCATTCATTCTCAATCAATCAAACATACATAAATAATTTTTAAGGTCTTATAATAATTTTTTTTTAAACATGCCTCAAGCAGAAAACAGCTTAGGATATTTATCCTTTATCCTCTCTTCAGCCTCCCAAGTGCAATCATTCCTATCCAAACTCCATTGGATTTTAACTAGTTTAATTATTTTATTTCTCAGTTTCTTTTCTTCTCTAGCCACAATGCCCACTGGTTCCTTTTTATAAACCAGATTTTCTTGAATTTCAACATGTGTAGGAGATTCAAGAATGGACTCTTTATCATGCACCCATTTTCTCAATTGGGATACATGAAATACATCATGTATTTTGCTCAATTCCTCTGGTAACTTCAACCTATAAGCTAAAGTCCCTATTCTTTGAACAATTTCATATGGTCCTATATACCTTGGTGACAGTTTCCCTGCTTTGCCAAATCTCAATATTTTCCTCATTGGTGAAACTTTGAGAAACACATAGTCTCCCACCTCAAATTCTACTGGTCTTCTCTTTTTATCTGCATAAGCTTTCTGTCTCTCTTGAGCTACTCTCATTCTTTGCCTCACTAATTCAATTCTTGCAGAAGTTTCTTTTACATGGTCTGGTCCAAGCAACACCCTTTCACTAGCCTCCATCCAACATGCAGGAGATAAACAAGGCTTCCCATACAAAGCCTCAAATGGAGCCATTCCTATAGTGGACTGGTAGCTATTATTATAAGCAAACTCAGCTAAATAAATATGATCCTCCCAGTTGCCTCCAAAATCAAGTATGCATGCTCTCAGCAAATCCTCTAAAACTTTATTAACAATCTCAGTTTGCCCATCTGTTTGTGGGTGGTAGGATGTGCTTAGGCTTAGTTCTGTCCCCATAGCTTTTTGAAAGCTGCTCCAAAACCTTGAAGTAAACAAAGCATCTCTATCACTAATGATAGTCTTGGGGATGCCATGCAATCTCACTATCTCCTTCACAAACAATTGAGCTAGCTTGTGAGCATTTCTGTTTGAACTTATTGGGATGAAGTGTGTTGTTTTTGTGAGTCTATCAACCACTACCCAAATACTATCATTTCACCTCCTTGTTCTTGGCAAACCATCCACAAAATCCATTGATATACTCTCCCATTTCCAAGTAGGCACTTCCAAAGGTTGCAATAGGCCTGAGGGTCTTTGATAGTCTGCCTTTACTTGTTGGCATGTCAAGCAATTTGCCACATATTTTGCTACTGCTCCTTTCATTCCTGGCCACCAGTAATTTCTCTTGAGATCATGGTACATTTTTGTACCACCTGGATGGATAGTATATTTTGTTTTGTGATGCTCATCCATAACTTCTTGCTTTAGTTCCTCTACATTTGGTATGCAGGTTTTCCCCTTTTTCCTTAAGTATTCTTTATCATCTACCTCATAGTTTTCCACTGTCATGCCTTGGGATATCATGTTCTTTTTCTCCTTCAAATTTATATCTTGATTCTGCATTTGTCCTATTTTATCAACCAGTGTTGATTTTAAGGATATGAGGCTTAATTTACCATATTCAATCATCTTACTGTGTGTCTTATCTGATACACTAGTTTCTTCTTTCACTTCCACCTCACTAAGAATTGTCAAATCCTTGAACTCTGCCATCATTAAGCTTGCCAATTTAGCTTGATGTCTACTTAATGCATATGCTACTTTATTAGCTTTTCCAAGGGTATACAATATATCAAGATCATAGGCAGCTAGAAATTCTACCCACCTATGTTGCCTCATGTTCAAGTCTTTTTGGGAAAACAAATATTTAAGTGAATTGTGATCAGTAAACAATTCAAACTTAGCACCTAATAAATAATGTCTCCATAGTTTTAATGCATAAACCACAGCAGCTAGTTCTAAGTCATGTGTAGCATACCTAGTTTCATTTGGCTTGAGTTGCCTTGATGCATAAGCTATGACTCTACCATGTTGCATAAGCACTGCCCCCAATCCAGATCCACTAGCATCTGTGTAAACTACTAATTCTTCATTACCCTCTGACACTTGTAAAACTGGAGCTTCTACCAGTGCCTTCTTTAGTGATATGAAAGCTTGTTCACACTTCTCTGTCCACACATAGGGTTGCTCCTTTTTAGTTAACTTGGTCAATGGGATAGCTATCCTTGCAAAATCTTTTATAAATCTCCTATAATAGCCTGCCATTCCCAAAAATGACCTCACCTCAGTCACTGATTTGGGTCTACTCCAAGATTGCACTGCCATCACCTTATTTGGGTCTACACTAACCCCTTGTTGTGATACAATGTGCCCCAAAAATTTTACTTCCTTCTGCCAAAATGTACATTTAGAGAATTTGGCTTTTAAATCATGTGCCCTCAGTCTAGATAAAACCAGATGCAAGTGTTTTGCATGTTCTCCTTCTGATTTTGAATACACTAATATGTCATCAATAAAGACAACCACAAATTTGTCTAGAAAATCTCTAAATGTTCTATTCATTAAATCTACAAAATATGATGGTGCATTTGTCAATCCAAAAGGCATCACCAAAAATTCATATAATCCATACCTTATGTTGAAGGCAGTATACTTAATGCTTTCCTCCTCCACCTTCATCTGATGAAACCCAGAGGCTAAATCTAGCCTTGAAAAGACCTTTGCTCCATTTAATTGATCGAATAGATCATCAATTCTAGGAAGTGGGTATTTGTTTTTAATGGTGACTTTGTTTAATTCCCTATAATCAATGCACATCCTCAAAGTACCATCATGCTTCTTCACAAATACAACTGAAGAACCCCAGTTTGAACTACTAGGCCTTATGAAGCCTTTCTGCTCTAGTTCTTCCAACTGATGTTTCAACTCCACTAGTTCTTTAGGACCCATCCTAGTAGGTTTCTTGATGATTGGACTTGCTCCTGGGATTAGTCTTATTTGAAATTCTACTTGCCTATTTTCTGGAATACCTATGACTTCACCAAAGACATCTGGGTATTCATTTATAATTTGTATGTCTTCCAGTGTTAATTCTTTCTCAGTCATGCTATATATTTGGTTAAGGTAATTGATTTTAGCAATTTCACTCATGATTATAATATTCTTACCATTTTCTGTTTTCAGAGAAATAGTGAAATTTTCCAAATTCAAAATTGCTTTGAATTTGCTCAACCAATCTACCACTAAAATAATTCCTATTCCAGGGTATTTCAATACAAACAAATCAGATTTAAACACATTTCCTCCTATGTTTAATTCTACCCCAGACATTTTAATCCTAGCAAACAAGAGCTACCCAGTGGGCTTTGAATAAACAAGGGATTATCAACTAAATAACATGTAAGAGTCAATTTATTCACTATGTCTTGGGATATTAATGAATGTGTTGCTCTAGTGTCATATATAACTGAGATGGGGTGATCTTTAATTAGAAGTATACCTTCCAATTGTCCAGAACTTCCCACTGCAGTTGCTTTTGCTTTGCCCTCAAGTGCTCCTACCTTTGCTCCCCTTTTGAATTCTGGGCAGTTCCTTTTAATATGGCCTTCCTTCCCACAGTTATAGCAGCTGAATGGTGCCTTCTTGGCTGCTTGACACTTATTACTCATGTGTCCTTCGTTGCCACAATTGTAACAAGTGACCTTCTTCTTAGCTTCCCCAGTGGTTGTTCCTTCCATTTTCTTATCCACATTCTTTTTGTCATAGGGATGTGTCCTATTTTTCCCTTTCTTTTGATTGTTAGCCCTCATGCTCCTAAATTTTTCCCTTGCATTGTCATGTTGTTCAAAGGAAGGAGCAAGGTCTATGACTTGATCAAATGTTTTATCCTTGTATGGTAACATTGCTCTACCCAGACCTGCATTTAGTCCTTGGATAAATCTTGAATTCTTTGATTCTTCATCTCCTATAAGCATAGTTCCATACTTGGATAAACTCTCAAATTTTTGAGTGTATTCAGTCACACTCATTGGTCCCTGCCTTAGCCTTATAAATTCCTCAAGCAATGTTGCCTTAGCTGTTGCTGGAATGAACCTTGCCTCAAGCATCTCCTTGAATTGATCCCATGTTATCTCATTTTCTGGCCTTCCTATGATGATCACCTCCCACCAATCTAAAGCTGCTCCTTTAAGTCTCCTTGAAGCTATCTGCCTCTTCCTTTGGTCATTAATTTGCATATCTGCAAATATCCTTTCCAAAGTTCTCAACCATGTCTGCACTCCCCTAACTCCCTCAGTGCCTTCAAAATCCTTGCCTCCTAAATTTGAAAATGTCTTCAACAGTTTGGCTAGCTCCTCATGAGGATTCTCTTCCCTATGCACTGCTCCCTCTCTAAATGCCCTCACCAAATCTTGCAAATTGACCATTGGTGTTGTATTGGAGGGTCCTGCTCCATGACTTGGTGGTCTTCCTACCATGATTCACTATTCAATTGCATAGCTAGTTAGTCATTTTTCTAATTTAATTATTTTATGCAATTCATTTCTATTGTGGATATTTATTTCCATCATTATTGTATATATATATATTTATTTTTATTTTAGGATTTTATCCCTTCAAGAAAATTGGATAATATATTTATGCTATGTTTTAACAACATAGCTCTGATACTAACTGAAGTGACCCACTTCTCTTATCATTTATTTATAGTGAATTTTCTGTTAGAGAAATTTTTTTTACATTGTATATATATATATATATATACTTTTCAATGGATCACTTCTCTTAATTTAATTTCCCAAGATCCTGAATTTTTACTAATATAAATATATCAGTATTTAAATAAATTCTATCATTTATATATATGAAGATATATAAATGGTTCTTTGCTTATCAGAGTGATTAAAATAGCAAAGCAACTCATTCCCACCTTATTTCTCATATTATAGATTTGGTGTCACATAGCCATTTCTATTATCATATATATATATATATTTCTCTTTAGAACTCAAGCTTGATTAACTTTAGGATTAGATATCCTAGTTCTCTTATTTTCTTGTTCTACCTCACAAATTAATTGACTCCTGAATTTACAAGCCATACCTTTTAATCCTGGGATTTTGTAATCTGATACTTATTGTTCTATATTAAGTAAAAGGTGTTCATTCTAACTCATGCTTATTAGTTTGGCTTGTGTTACTCATTTTAATTTCGAACAACTTTTATATCAGGTGAAATATCCATGCTTTGATTTATAAAGTTGCAATAATCATGTGAATGTTGAAATGATAAACTAATTTAAAGGCTAAGCAGAGGAAAACAATTCAGTCTGATCAAAGTGCTAACTCAAACTATAATGCTAAATAGAGGCTAAGATCATGTGTGCAGTCAGTATGCTTAAGGCAAAGTAAACAAAAAGGATCAGACAAAATGCAAGACTTCCAGGTGAACTTATGATGAAGACATCTGATGTTTTCTATGAAAGAGAACAATGATAGTAGTCACTATTCTATTGAATGATGGAATTGCTCATTACAAACAAGACCATATGCATCTACCATTTACCACAGGTTTTGATCATGCCCCATACTACCAGATTTGAATTAAGTATCTAGGTAATAGGAATTAGTTAAGTATAATTGCAGTGAAGTCTACAAATACCAAGCATGCATATGAGCTTATTACACCAAGCAATACAAGTTTTCACTGGGAAAATCAAATGCTCTAACCAGATTACAGGCTATGCCTTCCAGCCTTAGCATAGGCTTATATTAATTATAAGTCATGGTTAAGCCTTACTGGTTAGCCAATTTAGGTTCAACTCAACCTTTACAAGATTCATAGATAGTGCTATATTCCTTTCCCCCTATGGTTGTTTCAACTCTACCATTTTAAAAGTTCATCTGACCTTACTAAAGGAGACATGAGCATATATCAAATTACATGACATGATCTCCTATATCTTACTTCACCAGAGACTATGAAGATCAGATTCTTAAAACAGAAACCCACATATGCATATATATAATACTTAAAAATTCCTACAAGTTCTCTTCTCAGAAAAACAAACACATAACAATCCAGAAAATACTTAAACCATAATGATATTTTTGGCTCGGCCTAATTATTACAACAAATCTGCCAAACTCCTTAAACATTCTAAATGCTAGTAAGTCTTCAATTGTCCATGCTTACAAGTTTCCTATGCTTCCTTTCCTGCAGCAATATCTAGAGCTGCCTCCATAAAAATGAGACACCCCAGATGTTACAAAGCAACAAATAGGGTCAGAATATAATTCTGGTATGAGTGAAATCAAAATGTAATATCTTGTCATTTTTAAATTATAGTGCAGAGTATCAATATGCTTTAGGCAATTTGGATTCATGATGCAACTGGGTATATATATGTATGTATCTAAGCTCCTACCACAGTCATGCACACAAGCAACCATTCAATCATTCAATACAGTATACATGTACACACACTCTTATGGAATTAACTCATTTTAATTTCCATAGTTCAACTTCAAAACTTGATTTATCAATTTAATTTGGTCATGTCTCTTTGCCATTGAACACCATGTGTGCATTGCAAGGGACTCAATTCTGTTAACCCCTGCACAAAGGCCTATAGGACTTAAACAAGTCATGCACATACCCATCATACTCCTTATGATGAATAGATCAAGGCTTTTCTCCTAGATTAGTTTTATAATCTAGTGACCAGTCTCATTTCTTATTTCAGAAAGATTTATTAACTCCTGGATTGCTTTTACTTTCTTTCTTTTTATATGAATCAGAGAGAGAGTTAATCTTACTCAGGGATTTCAACTGACCCTACATTCATTCATGAAAATCATGTTTTCATTTCATTTTTCTTTCCAGTTGTCTCATTCAAAATTTGTTTTATCACTTGTATACTTCTGTATTCCAGAATGTCATGATCTCTCAACAAATCCAGTAGTGTTCCATTAAAAATTCTTATGCTTAATTCTATTGTGAACATAGGGTAAGGTTTTTAGAGAAAAACCCCTAAAACATTTTTTAGCCTTAGATCTGAACAAATCAGCACATAAATAATTTATTGCATTGTTCATCTCTAATTTAAAACAAACTAGACATAAGCATGAACCTCCTTTGTTCACACTGCCTGGCTTATCTTTCAATTTTTACCCTACTTCATAATAAAATTGTATTTATCTTACTATCATAAATACAAACTGATGGTTTATGGTACTGGATCCATCTCAGAGATCATGGCATTACTGTTATCAAACAATCAAATGAAACATATCAAAGCATCAACCAAAGATTTATCAATACACCAACCATGCTCAGCATTCATTAATTCAGAGAAAGAAAAACAAGTTGATCAAGCACAAAGGAAAATAAAGTGGCTGCCCTTAACTTGGGTCTTAATGCCTTAGCCTCATGAGATTGATTAATCACTCACCTTTCCCTTCTTTTTCCCCGAGATTGCCTAAGCTTGCAAACAGTGTATGTTCTTCTTTTTTTTTCAAAATGTTTCTGTTTTCCTTCAGAGAAAAAACCTCTGCTTCTTTTCTTGATTTAAATCATTTTCACTAGGGTTTTTCTGAAGGAAAAACCCCTTTTATCCTCACATCACTCAAAGAATTATGTGTGTGCTGTTATGGCTAAATGTGCCATTTTCCCCTGGTTTCTATTTCTGGTAAAAGCAGTTATCCACTGCTTTTCCCTGTGTACATGCAATTTGCATGTTTCACTTGTATATTATTTTCATGTGGCTTATCTTTTTTTCTTAATACCTTTTATTATGCCCGAGTTATTTTCCATTCCTAGCTATTACCTCAGCCTATTTGTTTTCTCTTGACTTCTTTCAAAATTTTACTTATGTATAACTAATATAAAACTGGTTTTTTAAAGCATTTTAATTTATCAAAGAATATATCATTTTCTCCTTACTTAATTGTTGAAAACAATTTTCTCTTTACAGAATTATTTTTATTTTCTTTATGTTAAACTGTAATATATATATGTATATCCTCTTTATCAATTAACCTCTGGTTAATATTTCAAACCATCTGTTTTCTCTTGATAAGTAAATGTATTCATATTCTTAATTACTCTGGTGTTCTTTCCTTATTTACCTTATGTTTATTCTTTCTGGGTATATATATATAAATACAACATATGGTAATATATGTCCATATATACACTCAGTTATATATATCCTCTTCCCTTTGAAATACCATTTCTTATTACTATTTATATTCAAGATATATATATATATATATACATGTGAATATAAGACTTACTCAATTTAGCTATTATTACTTTTAACTCATCCTCAATATTTATCTTCAGACTACATATATATATGTTTGGTTTTGAAAGTTTTCTTTTTTTTTAATCTCAATAATTTGGGTCTTCACATATTAACAACTCAAATTTATGATAATTTTGAGCATGCAACCAAAAGGAAATATGTAGAAGGAAGTGAGACGAACAAATCGACTAGCTTTCGCCTGACCGATGGACCCCGTGGTGATCAGAAATGACACCGTTATGTCCGCGTCCGAATGGTGAACGGGAGCGTTACAGCCAAAATGGAAGGTACCGGTAGGACCGTATTGTGTAGCGGAACATGACGATGGTCTCGGTTCGGTCGTAGGAGGCGTGCGGAGGTGCCACCATGACCAATATGAGTTAGAGTAAGGTAAAAATTAACATTAAAAATGTTTCACGCATGCAGGCACTCTTTGTCAAATATGGAACACCTGTCACTAATTGTAGTTTATGAGACAAATGTTTAAATTCAATGCAAATAGAATAATAAGGTATCAACTTGCATTCATGTACATGTATTCATGAATATGCGCATGTATTCATGCATAATAGTGAAAAATGAAAGGATGAGGTGGCATGGGAGATGGTGTGGTTTTAGGTGTATGTGCGTGTAAAAAAAATTAAAGGAAAAAGGTTTAAGGGTACGACGCTAGGTAATATTCCATTCGCGTGTGGACCGCGAACGACCAAAATAAAAATACGATCACGCACGACAATGTTACGCGATCACAAACCAGCAACAAAATAGATCAGTTAACTTATTCTGTAAAATTTCAAAAGAACCAGCGTTTGGCGCAATACGTGTCAACTGAAAATATTTTATTTTCTAAATTTAAAATTATGGAAAAATTCTATAAATTAAATTAAAATGACGTCATTAAAAATCAAGTCTAAATTTGAAACGAACATTTTATTATAATTTAAATTTGAATCCGAGGAAATTCTTCCAAGTTATGTTTACAAGCATGTTATGTTTGTGAATGTTCATTATATATATGATGTTATATACTACAAGTTAATGCTATGCTGCATGAACACGACATTTATATGTGATATAAAATAGAAGACGATACCTTTTTGGGGATAAATGGTATATTGGGAAGTTAAATACAAAAGAATTTGAATGTATTTAATCGACGAAGTAAACGAGACGAGGTGAGACTGCTAAACACTAAAATCCATCCTAGCGGACAGATTCAGGGTCGCTCCCTGAATCGTGACGACCTGGTCCCTCATCGCTTATTGTCCAAACGATCTATTGCACGGACACAACCACGGTGATAGGCGCATTACAAACGGGAAATGTGGAAGAATTGAGTGTAATCTTATTAATGGATATGTGGTGAAATAAAGATGAAGATTACAGCACAATGGGGTGAGCGCCAACGGTGAACAGGAGAAGATAGTGCAACTAATAGATCGTGTGGGGGAACCAACAATTTCTGATCGAAAGATATACAGATGAAAAAGACCGTGATATCGGTTCGATACAGAGTCTAGTAAGGGTGAATAATGAATAGGATTCGCTAGTAATTCCAGACCTCGTATATGAATAACTTGACTATTAAATGTCTATTGAATAATGAATGCAACTTATAAATGAATAGGATGTGATATCCCGGTTGATTAGAGTTGCAGCTGTGATTCACTTTAAATAGTGCCATGACACATGTATTTGAATTGAAAAAATTTAATGGGATGTGGGCGGGTTTAGATTATGGAGTGTGTGACATATTTATTTCTTTTTATATCATATATATATAACCCAACTCCACAATTTATATGAATCATTGTTACACTATTATACTCAAAGCTAGATTTATAGCCTGACTCGAGGTTTTGTTTTTGACAACTTCTCGGGTCAGACAGAGGCTTTTCAAGATGATTTCCTTTTCATGTTTTGAGGTGATTTCATACAACATTGAGATGGACGGCAACTAGCATACAATATATAAATTTAAGGTAGTTGTAGATTTAGAGCTTCACGGACGCACGCTTGCTACATGCCTCAAAGGAACTGTTAGAGTCATCTGGAGGAGAGATGTTAGTGAGATACATTTAGAGTCCGTTGAACTATGCTAAGTTGATTTTGTGTAGTCATGTCGTATGCCCTTTGTATATATTTGTCTGTGTAAGTATTAGGACGTCATTTTTAGGGCAGTTATGTATAGTATGCCTGATGACTTAGTTGTAGATATATAGTGATAGTCTGACATCAGTTTGTACCTATGTATATGTATATATATCTATCTTTTTGGTCCACTGTTTTGTGAAATGATTATATATTATGTTCTGATATGTTATTTAGATACAAATTCCCTGAACTCGTGCATACTACATTATGTCGAGATGAGATACGTATCACTTCAGAGATGTTCATGTATTTTAAATGTATCCATGTTGATCCAAAGTAGTGTATACGAGTAATCGCTCCTTTAGTGTCCATTGATCTGAGCTATCAGATGGTAAACACCCTCTGATATTTTGGTCACTGGAGCCGGGGCGTCACAGCGTGGTATCAGAGCGAGGATTCAAAAGAATTTGTATAAACCAATAATTAAAACACATTTGACCATAAGGGAGTCGAACTTAGTATGTTACCCAATCGGTATAACCCCACGGAAATTGGGATTAACTCGTAAAGGTGATAGATGAGTTCTAATGACTTTTTTAAAGGTAAAACATTGAGATAATACTTGATACGTATTTGTGTTACATACATAATTGTTAGTGAAACTTTATTATATAATAAAATGACAAATATTCTTTATCAGAAAATGGTAGGACCAGGTAGACCCAGGACAGGCTTGACAGTTGAGTCACCAAATGGTCAATCAAGCAATCAAAATGTACTTTTAACTATGGATCAATGGGTCGAAGTCATGAATCATGTTCAAGATATGGGCATGCTCAGAGACAATAATCAAAATCCTGGATCAGAGTTTACCAAGCTCTGTAAAGACTACTCACGTCTAGGTGGTCAACCCTTCTTGGGAAATGAAAGCATAATTGGAGTTCATGCATGGTTGAGAACATGCAAAAGAATCTTCGGAGATCTGAATCGCTCCGATCAAGACAAGAGAAGGTTAGCATCTTGACAGTTACAAGGAGGTGCCTTAGATTGATATGAAGCCATAACTGCTGCAACTCCAGAGGAAGGCATATCTTGGAAAGAATTCAAAGATATTTTCAAAGCCTATGTTCTACCTGAAGTAGAGAGAGCAGCACTCCTTCAGAAATTTATTGATCTTACTTAGAAAAATTTATCTATAACTGAGTATGTCAATGAGTTTAATGCACTATAGAAGTATGGACCAGCACTCATTAGCACCCCATTGGAAAAGAATGAGAAGTTTGTGCTTGGTATAAATAATGAACTGAGAGATAAGTTACTTACTCAACTCAGATTTCCTTTTGAGGAGATGGTGGATATGGCTTTAATATTTGAAAAGGTACGAGAGCGAGATTCGGTTTTTGAAAGTCAACCTACTCAGAAAAGCCAGCAACAAAGGAAGAGGCCATTCTTCTCGAAGAAGAATGCAAAATTTCGAAAGAATAAGCGACCATTCCAACCTAAGCAAGAGGATCAAAAGAAGCAACAAGCTAAAGCACAAGTGGAATGTTACTCGTGTGGAAAGAAGGGTCATTATGCCAATGAATGTAGAAACACAGGTCAAGGTCCAATGAAGAAATGCTACAATTGCAATGAAATGAGACATATAGCGAGACAATGCACAGAGCCGAAGAAGCAGACTCAAGGGTAAATGTTCACACTAGATGGTCCCAGTTCAATGAAACCGGTTGAGGGAAAACAAGCTTTGGTCCTAGAAGGTACTATTTTATGGCATGGATTATATATTAGAATTCTTTTCGATACAGGTGCATCACATTCATTTATATCCAAAGGAATAGTAGAAAAGTTAAAATTGGATGTTTCTTCTCTTAACAATTCTCTTAGGGTGGCTAATCCTGTTGGAGGATGCGTTTCCCTAGAGATGAAATGTAGTGGAGTCATAATTTTCTTATCTGGGTATTCTTTCTCATGTGATTTGTTTATTATGGATTCACTGAGTTATGAAGTTATTTTGGGAATGGACGGGCTCGAGCGCTATCTAGCTCAATTATACTGTTCGGAACGAGTAATCACTCTCCAACATCCTGAATACCCCAAGCAAATCCTTATAGCTCTAGAAAGAGCAAACGCCGGTTCAGGTTATTCTTTATTTTCTTTGGAATCTAAAGAAGATGAAATAGGACAGATTCTAGTAGTTAGAGACTTTTCTGATATCTTTGAACCAGTTATTGGTCTACCACCACATCGAGCAGTTGAGTTCAAGATAGATTTGAAACCTGGAACTCAACATTTTAGTAGACCACCTAATCGAATGTGCCCCAGTGAGATGGAAAATTAAGATCTCAAATAGAAGATCTTGAGCAAAAGAATTTCATCAGAACGATTAGTTCTCATTGGGGAGCATCGGCTTTATTTGTTAAAAAGGCAGATGGATCACTTCGACTCTGTATAGATTACAGAAAATTAAATGACCTTACTATCAAGAACAAATATCTTCTTCCAAGGATTGATAAATTATTCGATCAACTGAGTGGTGCAAAGGTCTTTTCATAACTAGATCTAGCCATAGGTTTTCGTCAACTAAGAGTTGCAGAGGATAGTATTCCACTAACATCATTTTGAACTAGATACGGTTCCTACGAATGGTTAGTAATGCCATTCGGATTAACGAATGCCCCAGCTTATTTTGTTGATTTGATGAATAGAGATTTTAGAAGCTATTTGGACAAGTTTGTCCTAGTTTTTATTGATGATATCCTAGTCTACTCAAAGACGGAAGAAGAGCATGTGATTCACTTGAAACTGGTGTTAGAAACATTAAGAGAGAACCGACTTAAAGCAAAATTTTCAAAATGTCACTTCTGGCAGATGAAAGTGAAATTTTTGGGACATATAGTCTCGGAGAAAGGAATTTAAATCGACCCATCTAAGGTTGAAGCTATTCAAAAGTGGAAGTGATCCGAATCAATAACTGAAATCAGAAGTTTCTAGGGTTTAGCATGATATTATAGAAGATTTATAAAAGATTTTTCCAAGATTTCTGCTCCACTAACAAATTTAATGAAGAAAGGAGTTAAATTTATCTGGTCAGATAAATGTGAAGGGGCTTAACAGAAGTTGAAAGAATTACTTTCTAATGCTCCAATATTAATCGTTCCAGAAGGAAATAAGGATCTGGTAGTATACACAAATGCCAGTGGAACAGGGCTTGGTGTATTATTAATGCAATGAGACAGAGTTGTAGCCTATGCATCTAGACAACTCATGCCTCACGAAATAAAGTATGCAACTCATGATCTTGAGTTAGCAGTCGTCGTATTTGCCTTGAAATTTTGGCGACATTATTTATTGGGTGAAAAGTTTGTTTTATACAGAGATCACAAATCGTTAAAATATTTATTCTCTCAAAAAGACTTGAATATGAGACATCAACAATGGCTAAAATTTCTAGCTGCATATGATCTAGAAATTCAGTATACGCCAGGTAAGGGCAATAAAGTGGCAGATGCTCTCAGCCAAAAACATCAGGTCGTAGTATCAATGATGTTGATAGAATGGAGAGAATTAGAAGTGTTATCTTCTTGTAATCTCCAGTTCAGAAGAGTGGAAAAAAAATAGCCATGTTGGCAAGTCTGGATATTCGATCGAGTTTACTCGATCGAATTCAAGCTAATCAAAGAAATAACCCAATCCTAGCCGATCAAATTAATAAATTGAAGAATGGAAATGCATAAGAAGATTTCAGCAGGTTCAAGTTAGCCTTGAAGGGGAACTTGAAATTTAAAGGAAGACTATGTGTTCCTAACACAGCCAATTTGAGAAAAGAAGTTCTAGACGAAGGTCATCGATCTTTATTTTCTATACATCCCGGTGGTACAAAGATGTATAATGATATGAAGCGGATGTACTATTGGGAAGGCATGAAGAAGGACATCGGTGAATATGTGAAACGATGCGTTACGTGTCAGTTAGTAAAGGGCGAGCATCAAAATCCCAGTGGACTTTTATTATCTCTCAAAGTTCCTCAATGGAAATGGGAATAGATTTCTTTGGATTTCATTGATGGGCTCCCAGATCAAGGTCAGGAAATGAAAGTATATGGGTGATAGTTGATAGACTCACTAAAAGTGCCCATTTCATTCCTGTTAAAATGAATAGAACTGAAGAAAGTTTAGCCAGACTATTCCTGAAACATATTGTACGATTGCATGAAATTCCGAAGAGTATAGTATCCGATCGTGATCCGATATTTACCAGTCAATTCTGGCAAAGCTTGCATTCAGTCTTAGGTGTACAACTCAATTTCATCACAGCATACCATCCTTAGATGAATGGACAAACTGAAAGAATAAATCGAGTTGTAGAAGATCTACTTAGGATATGTATCTTAGAGTTCGGGGGTTCATGGGAAGAATATCTTCATTTGATTGAATTATCCTACAATAATAGTTTCCAATCCAGTATTTGTGTGGCACCATTTGAAGCTTTGTATGGAAGACCATGTTGTTCTCCAACCTGTTGGTTAGAAACTGGAGATAGACTTATCCTAGGACCAGATATGGTTTGAGAAACGACCGAGAAGATTGAGCATATAAGAGAACGTATGAAGATTGCTCAATCATGACAGAAGAGCTATGCTGACCAACGTAGAAAGGATCTGGAATTCGCAATCAGAGATTACGTTTTTATAAAAGTATCCCCAATGAAAGGAGTTGTAAGGTTTGGCAAAGCAGGAAAATTAGCTTCAAGGTATATTGGACCTTATGCAGTTACGGAGCGTATCGGAAGCCTTTCTTAACGAGTTGAATTACCAGCATATCTATTCAGAGTTCATAACGTGTTCCACGTATCCCAATTAAGGAAATGTTTACGAGATTCTGATATTATTATAGAACCAAAGCAGTTAGAGGTGTTAGTCCTTGAGATGATGGTTTTGATGACAACAACTTTAGGACTTGTTATAAAATATAAATACTAACGTTATGGTTTAGATATATATGTATATGCAGAATATAAACATGCAGGTACCAAGAATGAAGACTGTACAGTATAGAGATTCAAGAACTGATGAACTCCAGATCGAAGATATCAAGATTCAAGACTCATGAGTATCAAGATTATCAAGAGTTCAAGATTTCAATATAATTAATTTAGTTAGGAATTTTATTAAAACTTCTAGAAAAGCACTGACATCTTAAAATCCATTTTATTCGTGGAATGGAAACCACTTCGAGCCCGTTAAAGGGATGGAACCCTAAGTAGGATGGAACCTACGAAAAATCTAGTGGAACATTGTTTTGTATCCACTAACTTTTATTCAAATGTTTTACAAAATTATATCTTGTTTTTAAAATGATTTCAAAATCTTCTTTTTTAAATCAAAAACATCTATCCTGGTTTTAAAATACTTTTAGCCTCAAAATAATCTTTATTTTCAATATCAAATTATCCTTGATTTTAACCTATCTTTTAATTATAATATATTTAACTTTTAATATTTATACATAGATTTAAATATTAAATTATAGTAAAATTTTATATATACCAAAATATTATTCTCTATACTTATTTATGTATTTTAACTATAGTTAAGTATATTTATAAAGTTTAAAATAGTTTTAATACTAGATAGAAGTTATTTTCAAAGAAAAACAAATTACCAAAAATAACTTAGGCCTGTCGACAACCCCAAACACCCCTTGTCGACAAGGTGACAGTTTATTTCAAAATTTTGAATTTCAAAGGAAGTGTCTATTCCTCATATCCTTTCATGAATGGACATGGCTGTTTTTCTACTATAAATAGGGGCTGTTTTAAACGAATTTACATTTAATTTTTTCTTTGATTTCACTCCTCTTCTTCTTCCACATTTCTTTATATACATTTTTACCATTACTCTGCCAAAATCACCATTGAATCTAACTAGATCATCTCTGGTTTGATTCTCTATCACTATCTCAACAAGATCCAAGTGCTATTTAGAGTTATAGACTTCTTTGTAATCAATCGAGCGAGAGAAGGTGTGATTGTAGCCTGGAAAATCAATCGGGTGAACTTGTTGCCCGTAAAATCAAGTATCTCTACCCAAAGGATTGTGAATCTGGAGCGGTGTACCTCGTGGCCTTGAAATCGAGGGTGTAATTGTAAGAATTGATTTTGAAAGGAAATCCGTACTTGCGTTGCGGGACTGGATGTAGGGTAACTCCGAACCAGTATAAAATCCGGTGTGTTCTTTCCTTTATTGCTTTTACTTTACATATGCATCTGTGTTTGATTCTGTGATCATATATGTGTCTGAATATTGCATACATTTATCAGCAAGCTCAAAGGTTATGTAGTTGAAATTTATCAGCGATATACTCCCAATTTGGTAACGTGGCATGCTGAGTGTTGCTGTGAAATGATCGTTGTTTGATCATTTGTGATATGATCATTTGTTTGATCATTTATCTTTGTGATCATTACTTTGATCATTTGTTTGACCCGAAGCATGGCTTTGTGACAAAGCGTAGCTTTGTGGACGAGACTTCGTCGGACCTCACACCTCGGAAATGGTCAAAACAGGAAGGATGCAGCAAGGTTCTAGGGAGTAGCGCCCCTTAGTGTATGTCATTCCTTCTGGATAGAGGTGGTATCATGGTATGGAGCTCTGATATTTAACCTATGTTGATACTGCAAATTTATTATGTGGTTGTTGGAAATCGAGGATCCTCGGGAAGATCGGTTACGATCGGGGGATGGCATACGCGTGTCAGTAGTTACCTATTTTTGCAGAGGTAACCCGACCTTGTGTTGGCAGAGATCCTGTTAGGTTCTCGGGTCGTCTTTCCAAAGGCGTACCTATGTGGCAATGGGAAGTTCCTTGGCCTGACCATTTGTTGGAAATCCAAAGAAACAATACGAAACTTGTACGGTTTTAGTTGTAGAACCTACCATTTACTTATGGTGGTCACCACTGTTTAGATGGTAGCTATAGTAGGCATAAGTGCGGAATGCCTATGCTGGCTAAGATTTATATTATACTTTCGAAATGTTTTCTACACTATGCACTAATAATAATATCAAAATGATTTGATTTTGTGTATCAAGCATCTTTGACTATCATAAGGAGAAATCTCCTCTGATTCTGCGTTGCATTGTGTGCGTGTGCGCGAGAGGCCTTATGGTAGTCTCATTTCCCAAAAAGCATTGCGAATCTATTTTAAAAATATTCCTCTGTTGTCTTTTAAAGATAAACTGTTTTACGATCTCACACCAGTCACCATGACTGACTCGGAGTTTATTGTTTCCCTTCTAAACTTTGGGTGCCCACCAATTTCCACACGGGCAGCCTAGAGTTTTGTTATCAGGATATTCTGGATATTCTGGAGCTTTGGAAGCAAGCTGGATGGCGAAACGTATCACCTATACTTTGTATTATTCCGCTGTGTATTCTGTATGAGGACAAGTTTATATAACTGTCCATTGTTGTATTGAGTTGTATATTGACTCTGATTGATGTATGTATAAACTGATATAGTCTTTTGTTTTAAAGATTATTCATTTATCTATTATATATTGTTCCGCTGCGAATGTGAGATTCTGATACTGTTTCTATTTCTGTGTTATCTGTTGTTCTTCTTTTCTCTTTTCCTTCTATCTTTTCTTCTACCTCTTCTTTTAAACCCTAAGAATTCGGTTTTCCGGCATTCGTTTGCTCGGCAGTTGATACAGTGGACGTATCGATGTCGTTTTTCGGAAGTCGAAGAATCGGGTCCTTACAACGTGGTATCAGAGCATATGGTTAAGCGACAACCCTGCTATGTTGGGTGTTAATCATTAGAGATAGAGTCAGTAGTACTCTAGAATGAGTGTGAGTGTAATAATAGATATGAGCGCGTATTTGTTATTGAATATGAAATTGTTTTGTATTGTGTTGACTTATCGGTTGATTGTTTATAGATTCTGGTCGGTGCAGGGTGGCCAACTGTAATCGATAGGAATTTCTAAACTCTTAAACAAGGTAAACTGACACAGTATTGTTTTCAAATGGGGTAAATGAAATAATTTTGCTCAAAACTGTTTTTGTATAGAAAAGAAATGATTTTCAATGAATTATCATAGTATATGGATGCTTGGTTGTTAGGAAGTAATAACATTGAAATAGTATCATTGCTATATGGATTTGAATAAGAAATTAAAATTATAACCAAAGATTGAAGATAAATTCATTTGAAAAATGAGATTTATAAATGTGAATTGAAAGATAAGGCAATAAAATTCATATCATAAGTTTGAGGAATTATAGGAGATCGAATCTATCTATCTCTGTGTTGTTTTCGTGCCTGCGAATTTCGAGGACGAAATTCTTTTAAGGGGGGAAGTTTGTAACAACCCTAGATTTTAATTTAATTTAAATTGATAATTGAATAAATATTTGAATTTAAATTGTAAATAAATTGTTTAATAATAAATGATAATAATAATAATTAGAATTGATGGTTAATAATAACTTGAAGTTATAAAATAAATAATTGAGTTATAAATAGAAAGTAAACATATTAGATAAAATTATAACAACATATTAACAGTAGAATTTCATTTATATTCCTAAGTAATAAGGCTAAAGAAAAACAAAATATATATCCTTGTACATTTGCCAAGTCAAGAAACAAACATATATATAAGTAAAATAAAAATACAAACAAAACAAACCAAAGAAGTACATATAAAATAAAGATACAAGTATGTAGGCTGTAAACAAAAATGGGAAGTAGGACAAAGGCAATCAATGCAAAGTGTATCTTCGGCCACCAAGCAAAACAAAAGTATGTACACCTGCAAAATAAAAATAAAATATAGCAAAGCAAGACACATGCATTTAATACCCATCTTCTCTTTGCACAAACAAATCATCTCAGCCGAAATTAACAAATACAAGATCACTTCACCCATGCTATTGTACAAACAAAACATATTCAGCCATACTTATTGAATAAACAAAGACATCACCCTGTACCAAGATATAATCCCTGTACATTTTTTTTACAACACTCTTATCATCAGTTCGATCATTTTATAAATCTGAGCAACCTCTAAAATTGACGCAGCGGATTAATCAAAAACAATGTCGATCGATGAGAGTAGCAATCGATGGATTGGAAGATACTGAAATGCCCGAATTCGTTGATCCGAAGATACCAAATTCTAGCTATCCCGAACTCGTTGATCGCGCACGATACCGAGTTCAAAGATCTGCGATTCTTCACACGTTGATCTAGCGCACTAGATTCCGTGAATCGGCTTCCGCAGTCGTTGAATCGAGCGCACTCGATTATCCGAAAGAGGAGATAGGAGATTACACTCGACTACCAATTTGGTGAAAGCACAAAGCTAACAAAACAAGAGTTTTATTTCAAATCAACTAACTTTACAAAATGACACCACTTGCCTATTTATAGGCTACAACTCAACACGCCCAAAACAGAACAAATATTTCAACAACACTTAGGTCGTGAACGACCTACGACCTAAAATGGTGCGACCTAAAAACAGACGCGACCTAACAAAGCACTCGACTTAAGGACAAACGACCTAAAAGATTACAACATAAGGAAAATACAGCACAGCACTTTACAACACATAGGTCAGCAACGACCTAAACCATACGACCTAAAATACATGGCATCTTCCAAGAATCCAGGCGGCAGTGAACTGTAGCAATCGACGACCTAAAGTTCTCGCGACCTAACTTAGGTCGTAGATCGTACGCGACCTAACTTAAGTCGTAGGTCGAGACATCCCTTATTCAGAATTTCGGAGCGACTTACCTTAGGTCGTATCACTTCTTTGCGACTTAACTCCTCACGACCTAATGCCTCTCGACTTAAAGTAAACGACCTATCTCTCTACAGCTTCCCGCGACCTAACTTAGGTCGTAACATATCTCTGCGACCTAAAGTTGGTCTTAACTCGATAACTCGCGATTCCCCTCTAGGTCGCTGGAGCGACTTAAAACCCTCGTTAGGTCGTACGTGACCTAACACTTCCGTTGCTTCCGCCTTTTCACTGTGTAGCTTTGTTACCTCGCTAGGTCGCGGCTTCGTTAGGTCGTCACTCGTTAGCGACCTATGGCATAACCCAAGCGCTTCATCCTGTTTCACTTTAGGTCATACCTCCTCCACGCGACCTATCTGCTTGTTAGGTCGTAGTAACCAGTTAGGTCGTATGCGACCTAAAAACAAGTTAGGTCGTTTGTGACTTAAACTTTCACCAAGTTGTACTGCAAACTTAGGTCGTTCGCGACCTATCACTTTCTTAGGTCATACACGACCTAAGACTTCAACCTGGGCAGAGAAATTCGTCCTCGAATTTGCATCTTCCTCCTCCGTAGCACTCTTATTCTCATGGTACGGAACTAAGTGTTTGACGTTAAACACATCTGACGTATGAACATTATCCGGCAATTCCAATTGATATGCGTTCTCATTGATTTTCTTCAAAATTTTACTGGTCCAATTTTCCGTGCTTTCAATTTATTGTATGTTCCCACCGGAAAACAATCCTTTGTTAACACTGCATAAACCCAATCACCTTCATTAAATTCAACACTCCTTCGCTTCAGATCTGCAGAACGTTTGTATTTCTCATTCGCCTTTTCCAATCGTTCTTGAACGATTCTATGACACTTGTTAATCCTTCAACAAAATCTACAGCTCGTTTGACTGTGTTCTTTGGTTGTGGTATGACTGTTAACTCCAACGGCCCCTTTGGAAAACTAGAATATACAATCTGAAATGGACTGAACCCCGTACTACGATTCACTGCATGATTATGAGCAAATTCTACCTGGCATAACTTCACATCCCAACTCTTCATATTGTCTTGCACAAGACATCTCAACAAATTTCCCAACGATATGTTCACAACCTCGGTCTGTCCATCTGTTTGCGGATGATAAGCGCTGCTAAAGTTCAACTTTGTTCCCACCATCTTCCACAAACTTAGCCAAAAATGACTTAGAAAACGAGTATCCCTATCCGACACAATCGATTCTGGCAATCCATGAAGTCGATATATCTCTTTGAAAAACAACTGAGCAACATGAACAGCATCTGCCGTCTTCTTACAAGCAATAAAATGTGCCATTTTCGAAAATCGGTCCACCACCGCATAAATGGAATCATTACCATGCTGCGTTCTCGGCAACCCCAACACAAAGTCCATACTCACATCAACCCATGGTTTAGTTGGTACAGGTAACGGCATATATAAACCAGCATTAGTCGTAGTTCCTTTCAAAACCTGACAGATATGACATCGCTCCACAAACCTCTCCACCTCTTTCCTCATTGATGGCCAAAAGTAAGATTGTGAAATCAACTGTAATGTACGATCTCTCCCAACATGTCCTTCTTCATGTAGCTCTTTTACAATCTTCATTCTCAAACTACAATCAGGTATGCACAATCGATTTCCTTTGAACAGAAAACCATCTACCATCAAAAACTCATCCGTCTCCCCATTCTTGACTTTATCAACAAACTTTGCAAAGTAAGGATCTTCGTCAAATAATTCTGGTAACACATCGAATCCTGTTACTTCAATCTTCATTGTTGTTAACAAATGATTCCTTCTACTCAAAGCATCCGCAACACGATTCGTCACTCCCGATTTGTGTTTCACAACAAATGTAAACTGTTGCAGATATGCAATCCATGATGCATGTCTCGCTGAAATCTTGTATTGCCCTTGTAAATGCTTTAATGCCTCATGATCAGTGTAAAGAACAAACTCTTTCTGAAATAGATAGTGTCTCCAGTGTTTAATAGATTGCATAACAGCATAAAATTCCACATCATATGTACTGTATCTCATCTTTGCTCCTGATAACTTCTCGCTAAAGTATGCAATCGGACGTCCCCTCTGACTCAACACTCCTCCAATCCCAACCTTGGATGCATCAGTATGTAGTTCAAACACTAGCTGAAAATCTGGTAATATTAGAATTGGTGCAGACGTCAAAAGTCCTTTGATTCGCTTAAAAGCAACCCCAACTTCCTTCGTCCATGCAAACTGTTTATCCTTCATACAATCAGTCACAGGCACCATCACACTACTAAAGTGTGGAATAAACCTTCGATAAAATGAAGCCAACCCGTGAAAACTACGAACTTCCGTTATCGTCTTGGGTTGCGGCCAATCTCTGATAGCTTCAACTTTACATTGGTCAACCTGTATTCCTTCTTCCGACACAACATACCCCAGAAACAAAACACTCCTCGCCATAAAAACACACTTCTTTGTAGCAGCATAGAATTGTTCTTCACGAGGAATAATTAACACTTTCTTCAAATGTTGAACATGCTCTTCTGTACTAGCACTGTAGATTAGAATATCATCGAAGTAAACCACCACAAATTTCCCAATGTATGGCCTGAAAATTTGGTTCATCACCCTCATGAATGTACTTGGTGCATTCGATAGACCAAACGGCATTACCAGCCATTCATACAATCCTTCCCTCGTCTTGAACGTTGTCTTCCATTCGTCCCCTGGTCTAATGCGAATCTGATGATAACCGCTCTTCAAGTCAATCTTTGAAAATATTACGGACCCACTGATTTGATCCAATAAATCATCAAGCCTCGGCATCGGAAATCTGTATCTGACTGTGATCTTATTCAATACTCTACTATCTGTGCACATCCTCCACGTTCCATCCTTTTTGGGTACCAATAAAGTTGGTACAGCATAAGGACTTAAACTCTCCTGCACACGCCCCTGTTCAAGCAATTCTTCCACTTGCCTCCTCAATTCTTCATGTTCCTTTGGACTCATTCGATAATGTGGTCTGTGTGGCAACACAGCACCTCGAACAAGATCTATCTGATGTTGTATATCCCTCAACGGTGGCAACTCCGTTGGTAACTCCTCTGGAAATACATCGTCAAATTCTTTCAAAACTGGCTTCGCTTCTTCCGGAATTTCAACCTCTTCACTGCTCTCTCGCCCAATCAACAAAAACACTTCAGGCTCCTCCTCTACTTCCTTCACAAACTCCTTCAAAGATAACAAAGTTTTAAGCTCTTCAATCTCCTCCAACTTGGTTTCCTCCTGTTGTCGCTTCTTTGGAACTAGAGTAATCTTTGTGCCTTCAAACATGAAACTGTAACTGTTGGTACGCCCATCATCTTGCACCGCCCTATCATACTGCCACGGTCTCCCTAGAAACAAATGATAGACATCCATATCTACCACATCGCACCAGATTTCATCCTTGTATTTATTTCCAATTGAAAACTTCACACAAGCCCTTCGTCCAACCTTCACCTCCCCGCCTTTCCTCAACCAAGCTAGCTTGTACGGTTTCGGATGTTTCTCAGTCTTCAACGCCAACTTCCTCACAGCTTCTGAAGAAATTATATTATCACAGCTTCCAGCATCAATAACAAATTTGCAAACCTTCCCCAGAATGGTACATGTTGACTGAAAGATATTGCTCCTTAACCAACTACAATCCTCCTCTTGCTTTGGTGTTAAACAGGACCTCTTCATCATTAGATTATAACCTTCGTCTCCCGACACTTCTTCTTCCTCCTCATCAGGTGGTGAATTGGAACATTCAGCTTCTTCATCCTCATCCTCGACCTCCGCTATCATAGCTCTCTTCTTCGGCTTTGGACATTCGCTACTTTTGTGGCCCATTTCTTGGCAATTATAACACTTGAAATCATTACCGACTTTCATCTTCCCAACCTCATTCACAACTGTTTTCGCAACATCTTTTGAAACATTAGAACTTCCACTAACACCCTTCACTGGATTGTTGGAATTTGTAAACATACCACCTCCTCGTCTTCCCTGTTTCTCCCAAGCCAACGCTTTCTGATGTGATTCCGCTACAGATTTGGGATCAAACATGTTAACCATATCCTGAATCTACATTCGCAACCCCCCAACAAATCTAGCTGTCAATTGTTCTTCTGTCTCCATAATATCATTCCTTGCAATCAGTTGATAAAATTCATCAGCATAGTCATTCACAGATTTCGTCCCTTGTCTCAAGTTTTGCAATCTCTGATACATAAGCGACTGATAGTTATAAGGTAAGAATGTGTCTTTCATCATTTTCCTCATCTTTTCCCATGATTCAACCTTAGACTTCCCCATCCGTTCACGTGTAAGTTTGGTTTGCTGCCACCATGCCAAAGCTCTACCCCTCAACCTCGTAGCAACCAACTTCACTCTACGATGTTCTGGAACTTCTTTGAAGTCAAAAATCTCCTCAACATTAGCCACCCAATCTAGAAACTCCTCCGCTTGCATACCACCTTTGAATTCAGGAATTTCAGTCTTCATCCCCGACTCCCACTTGTGATCATACTCAGAGTGATTTCTTCCTTGTCCTCGTCCTTATCCTCGAACACTACCACCATCATACCCCTCTTCAAAATCAGATGTATATCGTTGTCTATCTCGTCCACCCACATCTCTACTACCATCACATCTTCCACCACGCCTTTGATCATCATCAACACTTCTGTCTCGATTGGAATGTGGTGAGACTCTACTTCCTCCATGGTTAGATTCAGGTGATACCCTTCTCCGATTCTGATTCATCTCTAACATCATCTTCTCTAATCGTCCAATTCCTTCGTTAAGCTTTTCACTAAAGTTTTCCTTGATTCTTTGCTCCATCTCATCAGCTTCTTCTCTTCGATACAAAGCTTCTACGTTTTGGTGACGATTAGCTCTTCTCGGCGGCATACTTGAAAACTTCACAAAACTCTTCACAAATCAAACACAACTTCAACAAGCAATGCACGGCTCAACACTAGCTCGTCAAACTTAAACACTTTTCTTCTTTTGATCCAAAATGATATGGATCGAAATCTCCACGCTTGTTGCAAATTGTGATGAACACGATGAACAACCAAACTTCCAAACAAGATAGATCCGTCCTCCAAACTTCAATACAAAGTCGAACAACTTCCCCTCTTGCTCTCGGCCGTGATTAATAACCTCAAATCTTCACTTCGATTCAAACTTCTTCAAGATGATTGGCTCCAAGACTCGATTTAGCTATGATTGGCTAAACAAGCTCTAATACCAAAACTGACGCAGCGGATTAATCAAAAACAATGTCGATCGATGAGAGTAGCAATCGATGGATTGGAAGATACTGAAATGCCCGAATTCGTTGATCCGAAGATACCGAATTCTAGCTATCCCGAACTCGTTGATCGCGCACGATACCGAGTTCAAAGATCTGCGATTCTTCACACGTTGATCTAGCGCACTAGATTCCGTGAATCGGCTTCTGCAGTCGTTGAATCGAGCGCACTCGATTTTCCGAAAGAGGAGATAGGAGATTACACTCGACTACCAATTTGGTGAAAGCACAAAGCTAACAAAACAAGAGTTTTATTTCAAATCAACTAACTTTACAAAATGACACCACTTGCCTATTTATAGGCTACAACTCAACACGCCCAAAACAGAACAAATATTTCAACAACACTTAGGTCGTGAACGACCTACGACCTAAAATGGTGCGACCTAAAAACAGACGCGACCTAACAAAGCATTCGACTTAAGGACTAACGACCTAAAAGATTACAACATAAGGAAAATACAACACAGCACTTTACAACACATAGGTCGGCAATGACCTAAACCATACGACCTAAAATACATGGCATCTTCCAAGAATCTAGGCGGCAGTGAACTGTAGCAATCGGCGACCTAAAGTTCTCGCGACCTAACTTAGGTCGTAGATCGTACATGACCTAACTTAGGTCGTAGGTCGAGACATCCCTTATTCAGAATTTCGAAGCGACTTACCTTAGGTCGTATCACTTCTTTGCGACTTAACTCCTCACGACCTAATGCCTCTCGACTTAAAGTAAACGACCTATCTCACTGTAGCTTCCCGCGACCTAACTTAGGTCGTAACATATCTCTGCGACCTAAAGTTGGTCTTAACTCGATAACTCGCGATTCCCCACTAGGTCGCTGGAGCGACTTAAAACCCTCGTTAGGTCGTACGCGACCTAACACTTCTGTTGCTTCCGCCTTTTCACTGTGTAGCTTTGTTACCTCGCTAGGTCGCGGCTTCGTTAGGTCGTCACTCGTTAGCGACCTATGGCATAACCCAAGCGCTTCATCCTGTTTCACTTTAGGTCGTACCTCCTCCACGCGACCTATCTGCTTGTTAGGTCGTAGTAACCAGTTAGGTCGTATACGACCTAAAAACAAGTTAGGTCGTTTGTGACTTAAACTTTCACCAAGTTGTACTGCAAACTTAGGTCGTTCGCGACCTATCACTTTCTTAGGTCGTACACGACCTAAGACTTCAACCTGGGCTGCATCAAAAATGAACCCCATTTTCAAACTTAAACAAGAAGAAAAAGCTTCCATTTAAAACAACAACTAAATCAAGTCAAGCCAGAGCTTCAGCTAGCAAATACAAGTCGGTTTCAAAATAGGAAGGCTCTGTTCTTCTTCTTCTTTCAAAAGTGAGTAACTCATTTTCTTAAATGTTTAAAGTATAAAGCTGTTGCTTGTATATAGTTATATCTGTGACTAAGTTGTTTATATGTATAAATGTGGATCCTCTGAGTAAAAATTTAGAGTTGGAAGTGCACAGACCTGTTTATGTGAGTAAACATCCTACTTTAAAAATTTTAAATCTGAATATTGATTCATGAATAATCTCGTACTTAGTTGTACATTTTTTTTTCTTTTTTGTTTTGTATAAGTATATGAGGTATACTATGTACTTTGATGATTCTATCTTCTTGTTTCTAGTTACAGAATGATCATAAACAAGAAAATTTTAATAAATTTCCATATAAACATCTTTACCTTAGGATTTTTAAGCAAAATCAGTTCGTTCAAACTTAAAACCATGGTTCAGAAAACTTTTAGCTTGAAATAAAAGAACTTGACCCTGTGAAATCAATCTTACAGTAAAAGGAGATCATATGAATTATTTCGAATATTTTAACTTGTGGATTTGATTATAAAATTTGGATAAACAGCTAAAGATAGGATTTTTAAAATTAATACGATGATTTTTAATTTATTATTCCACGAGCAGTTCAATTTTTAACAAAATATGCATTTTGGTCAATTGTGGATGATCGAACCAATTTCGAACGCTGAGATCTTGCTTGAAGCAAGATTGGTAGTTGATAGGAATGGGAAAATTGTTGGATAATTTTTTCATTGTACGAATTGAGGGGACGAGCTTGAATTTGGGTTCGAACTTGTTTTTGGGTCGCTGAGATTTGTGAAGCCACTGCGATCTCTCTTGGTGATCGAGTGGAACGAGACTCGGGGGAGGGGAGCGACGATGGTCAGGGAACACGTGGCCAGAGTCGCTGGGCCTCCGGTGGATCGTGGTGATGGCGCAAGAAGGTTTTCCGGAGAGAGGTTAGTTTCAGATTTTGATTGGAATGCTCGATTTTATTCCCAGATGTTTTCGATCGAATTGGGTTATGGAGTTCGTTGTCAAGGGCAAAGGCGACTCGTCGCGACTGGCATGGATGATCGGAATCGCTTCGATCATGTGTAAACGTGCACGGTGGCGTTCGAGTATCTGGGTTGTTGAAGTTGGGGAAGAAGGGGGAAACTCGAAGAGGACCTCGGGTAAATAGGATCGTGGCTCGAGTGGGTTACCGAGTTCATGTGCGTGAGTTTAACAGTATAACAGGTTTTAAAAATTTAAACGAAAACAGGTTTTTAAAACAAAGAAAAACAGGGGACTCGAAGTTAATCTCGGGAAAGCTGGCGAGAAACTCGAAGTATTACTCGAGTAAAATCATGGGATGGTTCTCGGGTTTCAACTGCAGCATTTTATAATGAAGATTAAGCAAAATTGTTTAAACATTGTAAACTTAGAAGATGTTTAACAGTTAAGTTAAGACTTAATTCAAGTTTTAAATTATTTTAGTTAAAACTTAACAAGGTTCTTAAACCCTTAATTATTTTAAATTAAACAATTAATTTAAGTTAAGTATAAAGTTAATTAACACTTAAGTTTGTAGTTAATAGAAAATTTGTTTAAAATAAATCATTCGATAAAATTTAATTATTAGTTTAACTGAAAATCTTAGTTAGATTAAAATTTTAAAATGGCAGATTTAATTATTCAGTTTAATTTGAATATTAATCAACTGTATAAAATTGTTTGATACAAGGTCTAAATCGAGAAAACAAACTGGATTGGAAATGGGATTGCAAAATAAAAGCAAAGGTGAGATTTTCTCACTCGAATGAAAATTAGGTTTTACAGTTATAGATTTGATTGATTGACTGTTTGGATGTGATATTAGATATAGTAGGATATATCTATATATATAGCAATATATACATATTGTCATATGTATATATTGGATTGATTGATTTCCCGCACTATATAGCGGATGAGACCCTATTGCGCCGTTAGTAAGCGGATGATATATTTATAAATCCCATATACCGTGATATTCTACCTCGAAGTGGAATTGGTATTGTGCTAACATCTGTGGATGCAGGGAAATAGGTCGGAGGGATCCAACTGGATTCCTCACCGGTATTTATTTATTTACAGATATTATTGTATATTCTGTTTATCATATGATGATATATGATGTTTGTTGTCGTGATTGACTAATTTGTGTGTTGCATCATCGGATTCATTTTTGAAGTTTAAAAATAACGATGATGATTTTAAAAGAGATTTTAAAAGTAATATTTGAAAGTATACATTTATTTAATTTTTGAATTGATTTATAAACGTTAAAATTTTAAAGTTATAAAAACTAAGATTTTTGTGAAATATAACCAAAGTGTCATTTTTGAAACAAAAGTTGATTTATTTATAAAATGGTTTAAATTGAGATTTTTAAAGTATTATAAAAGGTTTATTTAAAAGATTTTAAAAGGTTGATATTTATAAATTTAAAACCTTTGAATTTTAAAATGAGTTTTGTAAGTGTTAGAATGAGATGAAATAAAAATCATAAGTGAACGAGATTTATAGATTTATAAATTGTGAAGTATAAAATAAATAGATGTTGTAAAATAAAAGATTTATAAGTAATTTACTTATAAATTAGATTTTTGCACTTAGATGGGATATGAATAGAATTTTCTAAAAAAATGATTTTTATAAGTTGAAATTGTTATAAAGTATAAATGTGATTTATAAACGTTGTTTATAAATCCGAAATCACTTATTTTGATAAGTGAATTATAGAAGTTAATAAAAGGAGTTTTATAAATCGAAGTTGTTAAAAAAATAGAATTTATAAACGTTGTTTTATAAATCCGAAAATCAATCAAATTTGATGAATTTAATATAGAAAGTTATTAAGGGAATTTTATCCACGATTTTGGATAGTGGATAATTCTTGAAATAAAATGTGTAGAAAATATTGAAATTTGGTTAGGGAAGTATATTCACGATTTTGGACAGTGAATATATTGTTAAGTAAAATGGATATGTTTTGGGAAAGTGACATTTAAAACGAAGTTAATTGTTTTAAAAGATGTTTTAAAATGTATTAACTATCGAAACCATAGATTTCAACATTCATTGTTGAAGTAGACGTTTTCGAGGAAATAAGGATATGGTGGACTATAACACAGTTGTTATAGTAAATGATTTCCGAAAGGAAATGTTTTATATAGTATTGGGATTTATATATCTATCTAAATTTCGAATCCCTATACTAGTGATTTTGAGTCGTTGTAACGATGTTTTACGTAACATTCGTTTTGACTCAAATAGATTTCCTTAAAGAATGAAATATATACTTAATTTTGATTTAAGTATCTCGAATATTTTCAAATGTTGAAAATAAATAAAAGATTTGTGAATTACTTATTTTTGAATAAGTATGGAAATGCTTTTCCAATATGAAATGAAACGTTTTGAGATTTTATCTTTTGTAAAGATAAATCGAAAGTGAATATTTGAAATCGATCTGAAGATCGTATATCAGTAGATATTTTGAAATATAAATTCACTATGGAATTTACAAAAGAAATGGAAATTCGTTTTAAAAATAAACGTTGATTTATTTTTAAAGTGTGGAAATTATATATCTAGTAAAGATATTTTGGAAAATAAATAATTTGGAAAATTATTTGGAATCTGATGATGTTGCGCATCTTTATTGATAGTTAAATAACCGACTATCAGTAATTACCTTGAATGGGTATTTGTTGTGAATTGGATGAATTTGAATGCCACACTTATTTTTAAATAAGCGCTCACTATTCGGGTAAGCCGAGAAAGGACCATGGGGTCGTATAACCCATTCCGAATATGTGATACGTCGTTATGGATCGCATTTGCTGACCGGTGTTGAAGACCGAATATTTTTGAAAACGGAAGGATTACCGTCGAGTTACTCTACATCGGCTGATCTTCAATATAGAGGTTTTATCACCCTTAGTGACGGGAAGTCCGGACGTGATTAGAAAATTATCCGGATGTGCAAGGGCTTCGTGAGAAGTGCCTTCGGTTCTGTTCGATCCCGGAACAGACTTGTATGGTTCTGTGTCTGACGTTACAAATTGAGATATAAAGCTGATTTCTTTCAAATACATTTCTATTAGTGGCGGAGAATTTATTCTCTTAGCTTAACAACCTTCTCTGAGACGTACGAGCTCAGAGGTTATGTAGTTGAAATTTATCAGCGATATACTCCCAATTTGGTAACGTGGCATGCTGAGTGTTGCTGTGAAATGATCGTTGTTTGATCATTTGTGATATGATCATTTGTTTGATCATTTATCTTTGTGATCATTACTTTGATCATTTGTTTGACCCGAAGCATGGCTTTGTGACAAAGCGTAGCTTTGTGGACGAGACTTCGTCGGACCTCACACCCCGGAAATGGTCAAAACAGGAAGGATGCAGCAAGGTTTTAGGGAGTAGCGCCCCTTAGTGTATGTCATTCCTTCTGGATAGAGGTGGTATCATTGTATGGAGCCCTGATATTTAACCTATGTTGATACTGCAAATTTATTATGTGGTTGTTGGAAATCGAGGATCCCCGGGAAGATCGGTTACGATCGGGGGATGGCATACGCGTGTCAGTAGTTACCTATTTTTGCAGGGGTAACCCGGCCTTGTGTTGGCAAAGATCCGGTTAGGTTCTCGGGTCGTCTTTCCAGAGGCGTACCTATGTGGCAATGGGAAGTTCCTTGGCCTGACCATTTGTTGGAAATCCAAAGAAACAATACGAGACTTGTACGGTTTTAGTTGTAGAACCTACCATTTACTTATGGTGGTCACCACTGTTTAGATGGTAGCTATAGTAGGCATAAGTGCGGAATGCCTATGCTGGCTAAGATTTATATTATACTTTCGAAATGTTTTCTACACTATGCACTAATAATAATATCAAAATGATTTGATTTTGCGTATCAAGCATCTTTGACTATCATAAGGAGAAATCTCCTCCGATTCTGCGTTGCATTGTGTGTGTGTGCGGGAGGCCTTATGGTAGTCTCATTTCCCAAAAAGCATTGCGAATCTATTTTAAAAATATTCCTCTGTTGTCTTTTAAAGATAAACTGTTTTACGATCTCACACCAGTCAACATGACTGACTCGGAGTTTATTGTTTCCCTTCTAAACTTTGGGTGCCCACCAATTTCCACACGGGCAGCCTAGAGTTATGTTATCAGGATATTCTGGAGCTTTGGAAGCAAGCTGGATGGCGAAACGTATCACCTATACTTTGTATTATTCCGCTGTGTATTCTGTATGAGGACAAGTTTATATAACTATCCATTGTTGTATTGAGTTGTATATTGACTCTGATTGATGTATGTATAAACTGATATAGTCTTTTGTTTTAAAGATTATTCATTTATCTATTATATATTGTTCCGCTGCGAATGTGAGATTCTGATACTGTTTCTATTTCTGTGTTATCTGTTGTTCTTCTTTTCTCTTTTCCTTCTATCTTTTCTTCTACCTCTTCTTTTAAACTCTAAGAATTCGGTTTTCCGGCATTCGTTTGCTCGGCAGTTGATACAGTGGACGTATCGATGTCGTTTTTCGGAAGTCGAAGAATCGGGTCCTTACAATGTGGTATCATAGCATATGTTTAAGCGACAACCCTGCTCTGTTGGGTGTTACTCATTAGAGATAGAGTCAGTAGTACTCTAGAATGAGTGTGAGTGTAATAATAGATATGAGCGCGTATTTGTTATTGAATATGGAATTGTTTTATATTGTGTTGACTTATCGGTTGATTGTTTATAGATTCTGGTCGGTGCAGGGTGGCCAATTGTAATCGATAGGAATTTCTAAACTCTTAAACAAGGTAAACTGACACAGTATTGTTTTCAAATGGGGTAAATGAAATAATTTTGCTCAAAACTGTTTTTGTATAGAAAAGAAATGATTTTCTATGAGTTATCATAGTATATGGATGCTTGGTTGTTAGGAAGTAATAACACTGAAATAGTATCATTGCTATATGGAATTGAATAAGAAATTAAAATTATAACCAAAGATTGAAGATAAATTCATTTGAAAAATGAGATTTATAAATGTGAATTGAAAGATAAGGCAATAAAATTCATATCATAAGTTTGAGGAATTATAGGAGATCGAATCTATCTATCTCTGTGTTGTTTTCGTGCCTGCGAATTTCGAGGACGAAATTCTTTTAAGGGGGGAAGTTTGTAACAACCCTAGATTTTAATTTAATTTAAATTGATAATTAAATAAATTTTTGAATTTAAATTGTAAATAAATTGTTTAATAATAAATGATAATAATAATAATAAGAATTGATGGTTAATAATAACTTGAAGTTATAAAATAAATAATTGAGTTATAAATAGAAAGTAAACATATTAGATAAAATTATAACAACATATTAACAATAGAATTTCATTTATATTCCTAAGTAATAAGGCTAAAGAAAAACAAAATATATATCCATGTACATTTGCCAAGTCAAGAAACAAACATATATATAAGTAAAATAAAAATACAAACAAAACAAACCAAAGAAGTACATATAAAATAAAGATACAAGTATGTAGGCTGTAAACAAAAATGGGAAGTAAGACAAAGGCAATCAATGCAAAGTGTATCTTCGGCCACCAAGCAAAACAAAAGTATGTACACCTGCAAAATAAAAATAAAATATAGCAAAGCAAGACACATGCATTTAATACCCATCTTCTCTTTGCACAAACAAATCATCTCAGCCAAAATTAACAAATACAAGATCACTTCACCCATGCTATTGTACAAACAAAACATCTTCAGCCATACTTATTGAATAAACAAAGACATCACACTGTACCAAGATATAATCCCTATACGTTTTTTTTACAACACTCTTATCATCAGTTCGATCATTTTATAAATCTGAACAACCTCTAAAATGAACCCCATTTTCAAACTTAAACAAGAAAAAAAAAGCTTCCATTTAAAACAACAACTAAATCAAGTCAAGCCAGAGCTTCAACTAGCAAATACAAGTCGGTTTCAAAATAGGAAGGCTCTGTTCTTCTTCTTCTTTCAAAAGTGAGTAACTCAATTTCTTAAATGTTTAAAGTATAAAGCTGTTGCTTGTATATAGTTATATCTGTGACTAAGTTGTTTATATGTATATATGTGGATCCTCTGAGTAAAAATTTAGAGTTGGAAGTGCACAGACCTGTTTATGTGAGTAAACATCCTACTTTAAAAAATTTAAATCTGAATATTGATTCATGAATAATCTTGTACTTAGTTGTACATTTTTTTTTCTTTTTTGTTTTGTATAAGTATATGAGGTATACTATGTACTTTGATGATTCTATCTTCTTGTTTCTAGTTACAGAATGATCATAAACAAGAAAATTTTAATAAATTTCCATATAAACATCTTTACCTTAGGATTTTTAAGCAAAATCAGTTCGTTCAAACTTAAAACCATGGTTCAGAAAACTTTTAGCTTGAAATAAAAGAACTTGACCCTGTGAACTCAATCTTACAGTAAAAGGAGATCATATGAATTATTTCGAATATTTTAACTTGTGGATTTGATTATAAAATTTGGATAAACAGCTAAAGATAGGATTTTTAAAATTAATACGATGATTTTTAATTTATTATTCCACGAGCAGTTCAATTTTTAACAAAATATGCATTTTGGTCAATTTTGGATGATCGAACCAATTTCGAACGCTGAGATCTTGCTTGAAGCAAGATTGGTAGTTGATAGGAATGGGAAAATTGTTGGATAATTTTTTCATTGTACGAATTGAGGGGACGAGCTTGAATTTGGGTTCGAACTTGTTTTTGGGTCGCTGAGATTTGTGAAGCCACTGCGATCTCTCTTGGTGATCGAGTGGAATGAGATTCGGGGGAGGGGAGCGACGATGGTCAGGGAATACGTGGCCAGAGTCGCTGGGCCTCCGATGGATCGTGGTGATGGCGTAAGAAGGTTTCCCGGAGAGAGGTTAGTTTCAGATTTTGATTGGAATGCTCGATTTTATTCCCAGATGTTTTCGATCGAATTGGGTTATGGAGTTCGTTGTCAAGGGCAAAGGCGACTCGTCGCGACTGGCATGGATGATCGGAATCGCTTCGATCGTGTGTACACGTGCACGGTGGCGTTCGAGTATCTGGGTTGATGAAGTTGGGGAAGAAGGGGGGAAACTCAAAGAGGACCTCGGGTAAATGGGACCGTGGCTTGAGTGGGTTACCGAGTTCATGTGCGTGAGTTTAACAGTATAACAGGTTTTAAAAATTTAAACGAAAACAGGTTTTAAAAACAAAGAAAAACAGGGGACTCGAAGTTAATCTCGGGAAAGCTGGCGAGAAACTCGAAGTATTACTCGAGTAAAATCATGGGATGGTTCTCGGGTTTCAACTGCAGCATTTTATAATGAAGATTAAGCGAAATTGTTTAAACATTGTAAACTTAGAAGATGTTTAACAGTTAAGTTAAGACTTAATTCAAGTTTTAAATTATTTTAGTTAAAGCTTGTTATAAAGTATAAATGTGATTTATAAACGTTGTTTATAAATCCGAAATCACTTATTTTGATAAGTGAATTATAGAAGTTAATAAAAGGAGTTTTATAAATCAAAGTTGTTAAAAAATTAGAATTTATAAACGTTGTTTTATAAATCCGAAAATCAATCAAATTTGATGAATTTAATATAGAAAGTTATTAAGGGAATTTTATCCATGATTTTGGATAGTGGATAATTCTTGAAATAAAATGTGTAGAAAATATTGAAATTTGGTTAGGGAAGTATATTCACGATTTTGGACAGTGAATATATTGTTAAGTAAAATGGATATGTTTTGGGGAAGTGACATTTAAAACGAAGTTAATTGTTTTAAAAGATGTTTTAAAATGTATTAACTATCGAAACCATAGATTTCAACATTCATTGTTGAAATAGACGTTTTCGAGGAAATAAGGAAATGGTGGACTATAACACAGTTGTTATAGTAAATGATTTCCGAAAGGAAATGTTTTATATAGTATTGGGATTTATATATCTATCTAAATTTCGAATCCCTATACTAGTGATTTTGAGTCGTCGTAACGATGTTTTACGTAACATTCGTTTTGACTCAAATAGATTTCCTTAAAGAATGAAATATATACTTAATTTTGATTTAAGTATATCGAATATTTTCAAATGTTGAAAATAAATAAAAGATTTGTGAATTACTTATTTTTGAATAAGTATGGAAATGCTTTTCCAATATGAAATGAAACGTTTTGAGATTTTATCTTTTGTAAAGATAAATCGAAAGTGAATATTTGAAATCGATTTGAAGATCGTATATCTGTAGATATTTTGAAATATAAATTCACTATGGAATTTATAAAAGAAATGGAAATTCGTTTTAAAAATAAACGTTGATTTATTTTTAAAGTGTGGAAATTATATATCTAGTAAAGATATTTTGGAACATAAATAATTTGGAAAATTATTTGGAATCTGATGATGTTGCGCATCTTTATTAATAGTTAAATAACCGACTATCAGTAATTACCTTGAATGGGTATTTGTTGTGAATTGGATGAATTTGAATGCCACACTTATTTTTAAATAAGCGCTCACTATTCGGGTTAGCCGGGAAAGGACCATGGGGTCGTATAACCCATTCCGAATATGTGATACGTCGTTATGGATCGCATTTGCTGACCGGTGTTGAAGACCGAATATTTATGAAAACGGAAGGATTACCGTCGAGTTACTCTACATCGGCTGATCTCCGATATAGAGGTTTTATCACCCTTAGTGACGGGAAGTCCGGACGTGATTAGAAAATTATCCGAATGTGCAAGGGCTTCGTGAGAAGTGCCTTTGGTTCTGTTCGATCCCGGAACAGACTTGTATGGTTATGTGTCTGACGTTACAAATTGAGATATAAAGCTGATTTCTTTCAAATACATTTCTGTTGGTGGCGGAGAATTTATTCTCTTATCTTAACACCCTTCTCTGAGACGTACGAGCTCAGAGGTTATGTAGTTGAAATTTATCAGCGATATACACCCAATTTGGTAACGTGGCATGCTGAGTGTTGCTGTGAAATGATCGTTGTTTGATCATTTGTGATATGATCATTTGTTTGATCATTTATCTTTGTGATCATTACTTTGATCATTTGTTTGACCTGAAGCATGGCTTTGTGACAATGCGTAGCTTTGTGGATGAGACTTCGTCGGACCTCACACCCCGGAAATGGTCAAAACAGAAAGGATGCAGCAAGGTTCTAGGGAGTAGCGCCCCTTAATGTATGTCATTCCTTCTGGATAGAGGTGGTATCATGGTATGGAGCCCAGATATTTAACCTATGTTGATACTGCAAATTTATTATGTGGTTGTTGGAAATCGAGGATCCTCGGGAAGATCGGTTACGATCGGGGGATGGCATACGCGTGTCAGTAGTTACCTATTTTTGCAGAGGTAACCCGGCCTTGTGTTGGCAGAGATCCGGTTAGGTTCTCGGGTCGTCTTTCCAGAGGCGTACCTATGTGGCAATGGGAAGTTCCTTGGCTTGACCATTTGTTGGAAATCCAAAGAAACAATACGAGACTTGTACGGTTTTAGTTGTAGAACCTGTCATTTACTTATGGTGGTCAGCACTGTTTAGATGGTAGCTATAGTAGGCATAAGTTCGGAATGCCTATGCTAGCTAAGATTTATATTATACTTTCGAAATGTTTTCTACACTATGCACTAATAATAATATCAAAATGATTTGATTTTGCGTATCAAGCATCTTTGACTATCATAAGGAGAAATCTCCTCCGATTCTGCGTTGCATTATGTGTGTGTGCGGGAGGCCTTATGGTAGTCTCATTTCCCAAAAAGCATTGCGAATCTATTTTAAAAATATTCCTCTGTTGTCTTTTAAAGATAAACTGTTTTACGATCTCACACCAGTCACCATGACTGACTCGGAGTTTATTGTTTCCCTTCTAAACTCTGGGTGCCCACCAATTTCCACACGGGCAGCCTAGAGTTATGTTATCAGGATATTCTGGATATTCTGGAGCTTTGGAAGCAAGCTGGATGGCAAAACGTATCACCTATACTTTGTATTATTCCACTGTGTATTCTGTATGAGGACAAGTTTATATAACTGTCCATTGTTGTATTGAGTTGTATATTGACTCTGATTAATGTATGTATAAACTGATATAGTCTTTTGTTTTAAAGATTATTCATTTATCTATTATATATTGTTCCGCTGCGAATGTGAGATTCTGATACTGTTTCTATTTCTGTGTTATCTGTTGTTCTTCTTTTCTCTTTTCCTTCTATCTTTTCTTCTACCTCTTCTTTTAAACCCTAAGCATTCGGTTTTCCGGCATTCGTTTGCTCGGCAGTTGATACAGTGGACGTATCGATGTCATTTTTTGGAAGTCGAAGAATCGGATCCTTACAACAATACCGTCCAAATTCATCACCAAACTATTACTAGATCGTATCCCTTGCCTTCCTCTTTGATTTGCCGCTAGTTTCATCCAATTCCGTTAAGAAACGAAGGAGATATGCCTTCTAGAAGTTTGATAGTAAATAGAAAAACAGGAAGAAGAAGAAGAGAATGTTTTAGGAAAAGTGGTGACTGTTGGGCCTATTTATAGTGGTTGAAGTGTCCATTCACTCAAAATTCAAATTCAAAGTTTTGGCGCCAAGTTGGTCAATCTACTAAATCATCTATATCTTTCTCATACGGTCTTCAAATTCAGCAAATGAATATACTACGATGATTAGAAAAACAAGCCCGTTGCAATAGAACAAATCTCATCGTCAAATTCTGAAAGATATAAATGTGTGGTTCACGACAATGGAAGAACAACAAAGTTAGAAAGATAGAGGAGTGCAAAAAGTGGTATGCTTTACTACTATTTCATCTTTATTGTTACATTTAGGAATATATATTTATGCATTTAGTTAGGTATAGAAATTTATCTCTTTTATGAGTTTTGATATTTTGGTCCATATATCGACACACCATGGTATACATATCGATATACCAGTCTAAATTTTTTTTTAAAGTCTTTTAAAATGTGTTTCCTTTCAAATAAAATCTTGCTACTAATTTATTACAACTATACTAAGTAGAAAAGCATACTTTCATTCGTGATTTCAACTTTCCTAATGTTGTTTTTACTTCTCATACTCGATTTCTTTTAAGATACTAATTTTATGTCTTTAAGAAATTAGTAGAATGAATTTAGAATGTAAGAATAAGGCTCTATTTATAGATTTCTTCATTTAATAAGATTGCGCCACATCACATGACACTTGTCATATAAATAGATAGTGACATACATGCAAAATGACACGTGTCATTACACTTGTTCTTCAATAAAAGCATTTTTACATGCATAATGCCAAGTGTCTTTACACATGTTTTTTCATTATTTTTCTTTATGTTTTTATTTACTTTAATTATATTCACTACTATAAAAAATTGGGTCAAAAGTCAATTATTTACTTATCAAAATCTAGTCGTAAAATTAGTGCAAAATCATGTTAAAAACAGACCCAGAACTTTAGATAGCATTTCTGAAATGCTGTCTTTGCTTCTACAACGTTTTTTTTAAGCACTGCAAATTCGTTTTTATAGCATTACTGTGCTTTGAAACGCTGTAGTGTTTCAAAACATTTCACAGCATCCGTTAAATGCTGCAGTTTCTGTTTTATAATTTTTTTTAATATATTTTACTGCAAAAAAAAACTTTTTATAGTATTCTATAAATGCTGTTTTTTCTATTTGAAACTTTAAACTATGTAAAAATGATATTTAAATTAAGTATTTTTCTCTATTCTTTTTAGAGTTATTTTCTAACTTATTTTAGAATATTTTAAAATTAATTTCATGTTTAAATATTTTTTAATAATTAACTAAAACATTTTAATGTAAGAGGCCTTATTATAACACATGTTTATTTTAGTTTTTCAATCTTTGTTATTTTATTTAATATTTCATTATGATATTTTTTTAATATAAAAGGTGTTTAAACATGTTTCTAAATATTTTAATCAATAATAATTTAATATATAGGTTTTAATTAGTAAGTTAAGTATTTTAAAATCATGGAAGTTTGGATTCTTAAAAAAACAATTAAGTTAAAAAAAATTATTTTAAAGAAATTAAATAAGGAGGGTATTAATTTTAAAAAAAACCATATTGATCATATATATAGTTTAAATCCATATTTCTTGGCAATTTGATTTTGATATTGAGTTTGATTACTACATTTCATGAATATGTTATAGTTTTAATATCATTTATTACCTTTAAACTCTTGTCTTTACTACTCTTTCAGTCCTATTCATTAGTTTCCTTAACCTAAGTCTAGTAATTGGTGTGTATTACCTTTGTTTGGTTGAAGTGATTTATAATAAATAGTTTGACATAGGTATACATACATACATACATATATATATATATATATGCTTGTCAATTAGATATTACTTATCACTCATGTTTCTCTTATAATCTGAATATCTCTTACCATAGTATATATATCATCATATCATTTTGCATATTATTATTTTTACTTCATTATCATTTTATTTCATATTACATATCATTATGCATCCTATTTCATATCACATTTCATTGCATATTACATCATAAATTACAATGCATGAAATATCATAATCATTTGTATCATAAGTTGCACTTCATTCTGCATATCATCTCATGCTACATTGCATATGTCATACATTTCATACTGTATTACAAACTACATATTTCATACATGTACACATAACAAGTGTATTTTATTTAGGGGGAGTTTATATTATTGTCTTATAGTATAGGGTTATTAGTTTTTGATTTATTTGACTTGATTGACTTGTTTGAATTGATTGACTTGATTGACTTGTTTGAATTGATTGACTTGTTTGACTTGATTAACTTGGTTGATTTGTTTGACCTGTTTGACATGATTGGATGTGATGTGTGTGTCGATTGGATTTTCCGAAATATACTTATACATATTTATGTATTGAATAATTATAATATAATTATGTTAATATCTTTCACATTCAATTTACTTTACTTTGTTCTAGTATTAGTTTATGGGGAGTTTTATAGTTTTAGATGGTTTTGTTGATGACAAAGGGGGAGAATTATAAAATAGAGTAGTTAGGCTTAGATTAAGGGGGAGTTATTAGTTTTAGGGGGAGTTATAGTGAAGGTGAAGTATATTTTATAAACATAGGTTGTCATCATCAAAAAGGGAGAGATTGTTAGTCCTTGAGATGATGGTTTTGATGACAACAACCTTAGGACTTGTTATAACATATAAATACTAACGTTGTGGTTTAGATATATATGTATATGTAGAATATAAACATGCAGGTACCAAGAATGAAGACTGTACAGTATAGAGATTCAAGAACTGATGAACTCAAGATCGAAGATATCAAGATTCAAGACTCATGAGTATCAAGATTATCAAGAGTTCAAGATTTCAATATAAGTAATTTAGTTAGGAATTTTGTTAAAACTTCTAGAAAAGCACTGACATCTTAAAATCCATTTTATTCGTGAAATGGAATCCACTTCGAGCCCGTTAAAGGGATGGCCCTAAGTAGTATGGAACCTACGAAAAATCTAGTGGAACATTGTTTTGTATCCACTAACTTTTATTCAAATGTTTTACAAAATTATATCTTGTTTTCAAAATGATTTCAAAATCTTCCTTTTTAAATCAAAAACATCTATCCTGGTTTTAAAATACTTTTAGCCTCAAAATAATCTTTATTTTCAATATCAAATTATCCTTGGGTTTAAACTATCTTTTAATTATAATATATTTAACTTTTAATATTTATACTTAAATTTAAATATAAAATTATAGTAAAATTTTATATATACCAAAATATTATTCTCTATACTTATTTATGTATTTTAACTATAGTTAAGTATATTTATAAAGTTTAAAATAGTTTTAATACAAGATAGAAGTTATTTTCAAAGAAAAACAAATTACCAAAAATAACTTAGGCTTGTCGACAACCCCAAGGAACCCTTGTCGACAAGGTGACAGTTTATTTCAAAAGTTTGAATTTCAAAGGAAGTGTCTATTCATCATATCCTTTCACGAATGGACATGGCTGTTGTTCTACTATAAATAGGGGCTGTTTTAAACGAATTTACATTTAATTTTCTTCCCTGATTTCACTCCTCTTCTTCTTCTACATTTCTTTATATATATTTTTTACCATTACTCTACCGAAATCACCATTGAATCTAACTAGATCATCTCTGGTTTGATTCTCTATCACTATCTCAACAAGATCCCAGTACTATTCGGAGTTATAGACTTCTTTGTAATCAATCGAGCGAGAGAAGGTGTGATTGTAAACTGGAAAATCAATCGGGTTAACTTGTTTCCCGTATAATCAAGTATCTCTACCCAGAGGATTGTGAACCTGGAGCGGTGTACCTCGTGGCCTTGAAATCGAGGGTGTAATTGTAAGAATTGATTTTGAAAGGAAATCCGTACTTGTGTTGCGGGACTGGGTGTAGGGTAACTCCGAACCAGTATAAAATCTGGTGTGTTCTTTCCTTTATTGCTTTTACTTTATATCTGCATCTGTGTTTGATTCTATGATTATATCTATGTCTGAATATTGCATACATTTGTGTTCAAATTAATATAAACTCAAAAAGAATTAGTAATTCCTTAAAACACTATTCACCCCACCCCCCTCTAGTGTTAATTCTAGCCTTAAGATCCGTAGTCCGCATTTCTCACAAAAGGAACTAGAGACTTAACCAAACCTGAAATTCACCATTGACCTAGCCAGAATAGTGGATTCAAAGATGAAGCAGTTAAGAAATAAGCAAGTTCCAATAGTCAAAGTTCAATGGTTAGATAATCCCAAAGACTGCACATGGGAAACTGAGGAGCAAATTAGAAAATCACATCCTAAGTTAATTGAAACTCGTTAGGTATGTATTTATATATTCATTGAGTCATGGATGTTAGTATTTTATTAGTTGGTAGGACGATTATTAATATATGAATATCATACAGTACTCTCTAGTAGATTGCGAGGACGTAATTTCTTTAAGGATGGAAGTCCGTAACATCCGCTACTATAGCAATAAATTTTGTTTAATAAATAAATAAATAAGTAAATAAGTAAAAAAGTAAATGAAAAAAATAAAAAAGTTGTTATGGATATAAAATAAAATTTGAAATAAAACGTGAGCGGAGTTGTAATCGGAGACCAAATTATGGTAGGGCAATATCGCGGTTAAGGGTGTGAAAATATATTTGAGGGATACAAAAAAATTATTTATTGAAAAATAAAAATAAAAGGCTTTAATTTAATTGGACCGTTGTTTCCATACTTATCTGTTTCATGATTCTCTTTTAACCTATTTGCTTGCTTAGGCATAAAGTTTCAGTGTAACACTATGTAATCACTACATCCCTTCTTCTCTAATGCAAGTAAATTCACATTATTATATAACTTTCCATCTTTTATCAGAATGTGCAAATAAAATGTGAGTATAATCTTCTATTCTTCTTACATTTTTTTCTAATGACTTGCTATATACTTCACTGCCTCGGCTTTATATTTCCATTAGTGAATATACATTCTTCCTCCTATGCATTTGGTTGCGTGTAGGACATTCTGATACAAATTCATTTTAATATATTGTTCATTGCTTGGATCATATACAATAAGTTGTTAACCAAATTCAAACCATACAGAGCAACGTGTCCTGTATATACACAATATGGAAATCAAATTTTGTTTTATAAACTTTGATAATTAATAACCCTTAAACGAACATAAATGACGTGCATGCTTTGTTTATAAAATAACCAAAACAAATATGAAAATTGCTTATTCCTTTCATGCGTGAGTGTATGGTACATATATAGGCTAAACATGGTTAGGAGCCAAGGAACGAAAAATAAAAGGATAGCGAATGTGCCTGAATATACATACATAAATGTGAAGGAAAAGGTGTTTTCCTTGTGTGAAAATTTCATTCACTGGAAGTAAAATGAAGGGCTCTCGGTGTATTCATTTTTTATGCAGAGAATTGGAAAATGGAAAGCATGCAGTGGACAAAAATTTAAAATGTCTCATGTACTATGTGCTCTGTGTTCCATTCGTAAAGAAATTGGACAAAGAAAAAAATAAAAGTAGGAAATGGTTTGTTGCCTGTTTCTTATTTTTCATGCGAAAAATGAAATTTGTAAAGAAAAAAAAATGAATGTGCATGCTTTATAATATAATAGAATCCATTTAAACTTTTGTTTCAAAAATTTAGTTATTAATAACTTAAAATCTATGATGATTTTGAGCATGCAACCAAAAGGAAATATATAGAGGGAAGTGAGACAAACAAATCGAATAGCTTTTGCCTGACCGACAGACCCCATGGTGATAAAAAATGACACCATTATGTCTGTGTCCGTATGGTGAATGGGAGCATTACAGCCAAAATGGAAGGTACCAACAGGACCGTATTGTGTAGCGGAACATGACTATGGTCTCGGTTCGATCGTCGGAGGCGTATGGTGGTGCCTCCATGACCAATATGAGTTAGAGTAAGGTAAAAATTAACATAAAAACTATTTCACGCATGCAGGCACTCTTTGTCAAATATGGAACACCTATCACTAATTGTAGTTCATGAGACAAATGTTTAAATTCAATGCAAATAAAATAATAAGGTATAAGCTTGCACTCACGTACATGTATTCATGAATATGCGCATGTATTCATGCACAACAGTGAAAAATGAAAGGATGAGGTGGCATGGGAGATGGTGTGGTTTTAGGTGTATGTGCGTGTAAAATCATTTAAAGGAAAAAATGTTTTTGGGTACGACACTACGTAATATTCCATTCGTGTATGGACCGCGAACGACCGAAATAAAAATATGATAACGCACGACAACGTTACGCAATCACAAAACATCAATTAAATAGATCGGTTAACTTATTATGTAAAATTTAAAAAGAACCGGCGTTTGGTGCAATACGCGTCAACATAAAATATTTTATTTTCCAAATTTAAAATTATGGAAAAATTCTATAAATTAAATTAAAATGACGTCATTAAAAATCAAGTCTACATTTGAAACGAACATTTTATTATAATTTAAATTCAAATCCGAGGAAAATTTTCCAAGTTATGTTTACATGTTATGTTTATGAATGTTCATTATATATATGATGTTATATATTGCAAGTTAATGCTAACTTGCATGAACACGACATTTATATGTGATATAAAATAGAACACGATACCATTGGATAAATGGTATATTGGGAAGTTAAATACAAAAGAATTTGAATGAATTCAACCGATGAAGTAAATGAGACGAGGTGAGACCACTAAACACTAAAATCTATCCTAGCGAACAGATTCGGGGTCGCTCCCTGAATCATGACGAGTTGGTCCCTCGTCACTTATTGTCCAAACGATCTATTGCATAGACATAACCACGGTGTCAGGCGCAGTGAAAACGGGAAATGTGGAAGAATTGAGTGTAATATCATTGATGGATATGTGGTGAAATAAAGATGAAGATTACAGCACAATGGGGTGAGCGCTAACGGTGAACAGGAGAAGATAGTGTAACTAATAGATTATGTGGGGGCACCCACAATTTTTGATCGAAAGATATACAGATGAAAAAGACAGTGATATCGGTTCGTACAGAGTCTAGTAAGAGTGAATAATGTATAGGATTCGCTAATAAGTCCAGACCTCGTATATGAATAACTTGACAATTAAATGTCTATTGAATAATGAATGCAACTTATAAATGAATAGGATGTGATATCTCGGTTGATTAGAGTTGCAGCTGTGATTCACTTTAAATAGTGCCATGACACATATATTTGAATTGAAATAACTTAATGGGATGTAGGCGGGTTTAGATTATGGAGTGTGTGACATATTTATTTCTTTTTATATCACATATATAACCCAACTCCACAATTTATATGAATCATTGTTACACTATTATACTCACAGCTAGATTTATAGCCTGACTTGAGGTTTTGTTTTTGACAACTTCTCTGGTCAGACCGAGGCTTTTCAGGATGATTACCTTTTCATGTTTTGAGGTGATTTCATACGACATTGAGATGGACGGCAACTGGCATACATTATATATAAATATAAGGTAGTTGTAGATTTAGAGCTTCACGGACGCACTCTTGCTACCTTTCTCAAAGGAATTGTTAGAGTCATATGGAGGAGAGATGTTAGTGAGATACATTTAGAGTCCGTTGAACTATGCTAAGTTGATTTTGTGTAGTCATGTCGTATGCCCTTTGTATATATTTTTCTGTGTAAGTATTAGGACGTCATTTTTGGGGCAGTTATGTATAGTATGCCTGATGACTAGTTGTAGATATATAGTGATAGTCTGACGTTAGTTTGTACCTATGTATATGTATATATATCTATCTTTTTGGTCCGCTGTTTTGTGAAACGATTATATATTGTGTTTTGATATATGATTTAGATACAAATTCCCTGAACTCGTGCATACTACATTGTGTCGAGATGAGATACGTATCACTTTAGAGATGTTCAAATATTTTAAATGTATCGATGTTGATCCAAAGTAGTGTATACGAGCGATCGCTCCCATAGTGCCCATTGATCCAAGCTATTGGACGGCAAACCCCCTCTGATATTTCGATCAATGTAGCTGGGGCGTCACATCGCCGCAAATGCGGAACTAGTTTTTACCTCACAAGAATAACATCTATCCAGGGAAGGGCAGAAATGAATACCAGGAAACAAATCCAAAAATGATTGAGTATATAAAATATTAAACCAGACTTGAAAGAATGGAAATAAATCGAGTAAAATCCAAACTAGACAGAATGGATAGAACAAGGAAAACAGTCCAACTTGATAGAATGGACTAAATAAGGTAACAGTCCAAAATCGATGAAGTGGGGTAAATAAATACTTAAATTCCATGATGAGGAGGTTGCTCTACTCGTGGCAATTTAAAGCTCAAATAGATTTAGGGATACGAATCAAATAAGGAAATAAAATTTTCCAACAAATGACTAGAAGGGTGCAACCCCCTTGAAGTATACCTCCAATAATATACTTCTGAGAAGCTCATATACTCCGTGACACTTCTCGGACAATACCAAGCCGGACCCTACCAAACCTTACTGAATATCCGAATATTTCACATCCAAATCTTAACCGTTTTTCACGTGATGGTACAAAAAATCTAGATGAGATGTGAAAATACCCTATTGGGAGCAACTCCACATAACTTGGCTTCCTCTCGCACTTTAGGTTTAGTCATTTCCAACAAAGGATAACAAAGCTCAATGAAGCAATTCATCATCTTAGAATGATGATAATAAAGAAGCTGAAGTAACCGATGGTTGAGACCAACTATCAAGGATATAAAACGATCGTATACGTAAATTAAGTCTTTTATACCTATCACCACTCATTGAATTCAAACTTGTGCTTTTCTTGGTTAACAGTAATATCGGACAAGTTAAGGTAGTGTTACCTCAAAGTCATGTCCAGATCACTCTTAACTTTTGAAATAGCGACAAGTTTACTTCTTCGAGGTTAAGTGCTAATTATACAAATAAATCATTTCCATTTAAGTGATTCGTTTTACGAAAATCATTTATTTCCGTAAGCAAATCAAACTTTTACTTTTAAAAATGAACTGAACTTGTGCTTGATTTCCATATTGGTAAAACACTTTTAGAATTAGTTCTTGATTGTTAAAACGTTAAGAGGCTAATTTTCCAAAGTGTGAGACCCCGAAGGCCTAAACCAACACCAGACCGAACACTTAGGAGGTAATCCAGCTTAACATCCCAATAATCGAGTTCCAATTCCTTTTTATAATTAAAAAAACAATATTAATTATTCCGAAAGATAATTAATTACGTTTAAAAATCCTTTTAAATAAACAATTCATTATCTATAATAAAATAGATAATTATTTCCAACACTTTTATAACATTGGAAAATTAACATTAAAATCTTTATTAAATCAGTTTATTAACTTTAAATCATCTTATTAAAATAATTTTATTATATTAGTTAATTTACTTTAATCACCTTTACTAATTCAATTAATTAAAAGGATTTATTCAATTCAAGTAGTCATTAATTAAATGAATAATTAATCTCGAACATCATTAATTAAAATGATGAGTAATTTTAAATTCCATTAATTAAAAAAATTAATGAAGTTTAAAATAATCATAAATTAATCGGATTAGTTAAATTTAAACTTCATTAGCTAAAACCATTAATTAAACATCATTTGTTAAAATGATTTATTTAATTATAAAACATCATTAATTAAGTTGATAAAACTAAATTCTAAAAATCATTAGTTAAAGCAATTAATTAAATTTTAAAATGGTCATTAATTAAATTCAAACATCATTATTTAAAATGATTAATTAATTTTAAATATCATTAATTAAAATGATTATTAATTTCAATAATCATTAATTGAAATAATTAATTTAATCCCATCATTATTAATTAAAATAATTAATTAAGTTCAATAAATCAATTGAACCTCATTATCTTTAATTAAAAGAATTAATTAAACTCAAATAATCATCAGTTAAAATAATTAATTAAGTATAAAACAATCATTAGCAAAAATGATTAATTAAATCTAAAGATAAACCAATATTAATCATCATTTATTAAATTGGTTAATTAATCTCAAATTAATTAATTTAAAAGATTAATTAATTTAAACTATAATTAACCAAAATGATTAATAAAATTTTCATATTATTTTTAGCAAAAATACAAGCTCAAGTTCATATGATAGGGTTTTGGGTTGAAATTTAACAAATGACGATATAGAAAAAATCGCTATAACAACATTTGAACTATAAAAGGGAATATCAGTAATTAATTTCAATAAACCATCAATAACAACATATGAGTGTAAATAAATAATTTATGGTCGAGAAACACCCTTTGGGTCTCTCTATAGATTTTCCCTACAAAACAATGGTTAAGGATAATAAGTAGATGATCTTATGGGCTTATAACGATCAATTTAATATGTCATCCATTTTCCAAACGAAAATTCAACCAAACAAGCAATCAAACAATTTTAACTAACATCCAAACAATTAATAAATATTTATAACATCATAGATATGATATAATAAAATTGAATGTGAGTTAAACTCACTAAAGGTTTTGAAAACTTGAAATACTTTAGCGCTCGGAAAGCTTGAAAACCACAAATTCTTCTCGAAAATGGGTCATTTTGAACTCGACTTTTGGAACCTTTCCTCTTCGATTTTGGAAAATTCATCAAAAGGAAAGTATTATATTATTCTTTCCTATATCATTTAAAAAAATAATTACACGAAAATATGGATACGAAAATCATCATATTTTCATGGATACGAAAATATTGATACGAAAAATCATCATATTTTCAGGATACGAAAATCATCATATTTTCATGGATACGAAAATATTGATACGAAAATCATCATATTTTCAGGATACGAAAATATGGATACGAAAATCATCATATTTTCATGGAATCGAAAATATGGATATGAAAATCATCATATTTTTTGGATACAAAAATATGGATACGAAAATCATCATATTTTCATGGATATGAAAACATGGATACGAAAATCATCATATTTTCATGGATACGAAAATATGGATACGAAAATCATGATGAATGTAGTTCCTCTTAGATCTGGAGCAATCTAAATAGAATAGAAGGAACCACCGGACGATAGATCTGGATCTTCTCCTTAGATTTTTGCAATCCAACGACGGTAGTAGTATCATAGAGCAGGAGAAAAGCAGGGTTTTCTCAGTGGAAGCACCAAAGTGTTTGTACCAAAATTGAGCACAACGCTCTTCGGATGTGTTTGAAGCGATAAAATTAAGAAAGTAAATGTAAAATGAGGCAGATCTAACAAACACACCAATTAACAGGTAAGAAAAAGTGTTGAAACGCACGAATTTAGAGTGGTTCGGAGTATGGCCTATGTCCACTATGGAATGATTGATGTTTACTGAATTTCACTCGCTGATTACAAGAGATTACAACAGTACAACTGAAGTTTAATAATGATTTCGGCAGAGCATCAGTATAGAGAAGCCAAAAGGTTCATTTTCTATAGGTCCAGGGTCACTATTTATAGGCGTAGGCAGCAAATATCTCGCCCAGATCTCGGAGGACTTCTTCTCTCACATGGGTGGGCCCACGGGATCGAGTTTAGGTGGTTTCGACTCGATTTGGGAGCGATACGAATGTAAATCGTATCAATCAAGAATTGATCGTTTTTGGCAGAAATTTATGTGGTACATTCTTGACGCTGTAGGCAAGCTCCTGTGAAAATTTGGTGGCATTTGGACTTGTAGATCTCGAGTTATGATCGATGCAAGTTTGATTTGTATGACATTATCGTCTTCGTATCGATACTATTTCGCATCGGTCATGCGTGGCTCTGTTTGTATCGATGCTTGCATGCTACTTCATATCGTTGGTTAGAGGCCGCCTTTGTATCGATGCTTCATGTTGCTTTCTTCATATCGATCGGTCGTTGTTGCTGTTCGTATCGATGGTGGGAGATCGGTATGAGATGGATGGAGGGAGACCGATACAAAATGGACATTTGTTAATGGATACGAAGTGTTGTTAACATGATGGATATGAAGTAGCTTCATTTTGATGGATACGAAGGAAGTTAGTAGGCAATGGATACAAACTGAATCTCTCTTGGGGAATGGATACGAAATTGAATGGATACGAATAGAGTTGGATTTCTCAACCTTGATTAATAAATATCTTGAGCATACGAACTCCGATTGACTTGAAATTTGAAACATTGGCTTTCATAGCTTTGCTTGTCTTGTCATATCAATTATGGCTCGATCCGGACTCGGGCAAAATTTACCAGTATCCATAGTGAACCTATGTAGAACCAATCTCCAGGATGAACTATCCTTGGTTTCTAATCATGTTCTTGGTGTCACGGCCTTGCCAAAAGGCGGGATAACATTTGCCCCTCAAAGTACGTCTTGTGTGAACATGTCGTGCTTTGAAAAGTTGCATCTTTCATTCTGAAAAAGTTTTATCCGATTCGCTGAGTAGTTGCTATCTTTTCATCAAAAGATGTAACCTTTGATTGATCTTCAGTGATGTAGATGTCGAACTGTTGATTGTCAATGATCATGTAGTGTTTTGTTGTAACTGAGTGCTGAGCGCTAGCGATTTGTTGTTCATCGCTCTGGTCGTCACCAGGTAAGCATTCAATTCCTATGAATTTCGAAAGTTTAATGTTGATGTATAAAACATATATAAACCCAACTCTTGTTAATGTTCGTTCGTTCACGAGTCGTCAGTTTCCTTGCATCGAATCCCGTATCGATCCTCTCCTGAATCGACGTGAAATTCGAGTTGTGACGATGTTTGATGGTCATTTTGCAGTATCTTTTCGTATCGATCCTTTCCTGGATTGATGTGAAAAGTTAAAAAGTTGTTCTTGCATCGACGGTGATCGATACGAATTTGGTTGGTGGTTCATTGTCGTTTATATCGATGGATACGAGTCTTTTTGGGCTTTACGTTAGTGGATATGAACAGGGCAGCTCGTATCGATGGACGTGAACCTCTGTGGATATCAAGTTAATGGATACGAACTCGTTATATCGTATTGGTGCATCCTTGATGGTTTTGAACGATTCATGTAAGCCCTGGCCTTGCACTCCAGATTGACCGATAGATGGATACGAATGAACGTTGCTTTTGATAAAGGGTGCATGGATGCGAACAGCTCTCTTCGCATCTATTGGGGAGGATACTTGTTTTAACTGGTCAAAGCAATAGGGAGTCGAATCGTCATTTCCCTTCATCTCTCGTGTTCATATAAAAGCTTTTTGTACTTAGAAAAATTCACTTGCTCTCATTTGTCTGCTTTAGCTTGCGTATCGTTTAAAAACTTAAAAAAGAAAACCATGCTTGCTTTCGAATCGAACTACACTTTAATCCCTTGCCTCGATGCTCAAATTAGGTAACTAATTAATTAATTTATATCAAAAATGAGGAGACTCGAGTTCGAATGCTAATCCGTTCATGTCCATGGTCAATCCTTGGTGACATTGATGCTAGAGGTTGGATGGAGGAAGCTCGGAGTTCGATGAAGGGTGGTAATGGCTCTCGTGTCCATTGGGGAAGAAGGATTGAGGAGGGATATGAAGAATGGTCTGGCCCTGCTTTCGTACCAATGATGGAGGAAGGATGAGTCGTATCGATTAGGGGTGAGAGTCGTTTGAATCGATCTGGGTGATGGGGCTTCGTAACAATGAAGTGGGGCTCTTTGTATCGTGTGATGATAGGGTTTCGTATCAACTTGAGATGATCGATACGAAGGCATTGAACTTGTTGGTCGATACGAAGAGGTCGCACTTGATCGATACAAAATCTAGTGTTTTTGATCGATACGAACTACACGCCAGGAGATCGATACGAAGGTACCTTTGCCAATCGATACGAATTCGTATCTTGATGAATACGAATAGCAATCTTGACCTATACGAAATGGAGTTTTCTGGTGGTCGATTCAAGCTGAACTTTGACGAATTCGATACCCCTTGCACACTTGAACATTTGAATCCGACGATCTTATGCTCTGCATAATTTGACTTAACCATTTCATCGCATATTTGACTGCCTTTTGAAGCTCGTCGATGGAACTTGCAACTTGACAAAATTTAAACAACGATTAGAACTTGGATCGATCTCCAAAATCTGGATGGTACGGTTGTGACGGTCAGTGATGACGGTCATTCCGATTGGATTTCGAAGTCTCGTCGTTTGAACATCTTGTTAATCTTTGTAGGACTTTCTTAAGTACTATACAATCTTGCATTGCACAACACACTCGTGCACTTCACTCTGGGGCACACACGGGCTTATTATCACCTAATGATGGTTGTTTTTGATCCATCTCTTTGTATCTATCCTCTCCTAAATCGATCTGGGATGCATTAAGATAGACTTAGTATCGATGGTTATCGATACGAGATGGGCTTACATAAGGTGTGATTCGTATCAATCAATACAGAATTTATAGGATGCCTTGTTGTAGATAATCTTTTATAGGAGTCATCCGTGACTCCTTTTCTGGTTCCGTCTCTAAGATCTAATCGATCTTCATCCGTCAATACTTGGAATAATAAGTAATTCAACTGGGACAAAGTCTATATGTTGTGCATCCCCGGAACCGGCTAGCTTGACCAATGACTTGGCTTTTTCATTTTGTTCTCCAAGGATGTATGTAATGGTGTAATACTCGAAGTCGGCTAGTAGCTCTTGGACCCAGCTGAGATAAGGAGCAAGACGTTGACCCCTAGTCAGATAATCTTTCCTGACTTGGCATACTACTAACCAGTAATCACATAAGACATGTAAAGTTTCCACTCCTAGTTTTCTTGCAAGTTTGAGCGTGGCAACCAAGGCTTCATGCTTAGCTTCGTTATTCGTTGCAGGGAAGTTGAGTTTCAAGGCGTAGCAAATCAATCGTTCCTCATGAGTCATTAATGCAACTTCGACGTTAGAAAGCCGATTATTGGAAGTTCCATCTATGTATGTTCCCCATCGGTTGGACGGTTCTCCACTATTCTTCGGATAATCTTCTGATGCAGTGAATTCAGATATGAAGCATGCTAATGTTTGACCATGGATAGCTCTTTGAGGGAGATAAGTGATATCAAATTGGTTAGCTTGATATTCCATTTGAGTAAACTTCCAAACATCTGAGGTTGCTACTGGACCTATCGTAACTGCTGGTCGATATAGACGTTAACGGGTGAGGTTGTCAATAGCTAGCTTTCATCATATACTGATCTTTCGATTCGTTTCTCTTCACATAGAAATGCGATGCTTATGGCGTGTGTTGACATGGCCCAATTGATAAATCTTCGCGATCCAAAAGCTCGGATAAAATTCTATAAGCGATCTATCAGAGCTAGAACTGCATCAACCAGTTGTTAGTCCATTCAAAAGTTCCCTTCCTTCTCTTGTTCAGGTTGAAGAAGAGAATACACTTGTAGATGGCCCTAGAGTTGAATCAACTTAGGATGGTAATCTTCCGACTTATCTCTGTACCCGCTTGGTTTCCTCGGTACAAGGATGACTCTAATCTTCGGAATTTTCTGACATTAGCCTCAATCCTACAAGAATTGATAACGGAACCCAAGAATTCTTCTTATGCAATGCTGAAAGAGCATTTCAAAGGATCTAGTTTCATTCTGTAGTTATTGGAGAGCACTGAATATCTTTGCCAAGTCATCGATATGGTCGTTTGATGGTCGTGATCTCACGAGCGTATTAACCACATATACTTTCATCGATCAGTCGATCTGATTCTTGAATGATATTTTAATCGTCCTTTGGTAAGTAGCATAAGCATTCTCAAGTTTGAATCCAGGGATTGCAGCATAGCACTATAGGCCCAGGTCCGTAATGAAACACTTGTATTCTTGGTTTGGGACATGCTTTAGTATCCGATTGTATCTGGAGTTTGCGTCCATGGATGTGAGTAATTCATGTTCGATGGTCGAGTCCATCAGTTGGTTGATCATTGGAAGTGGAAGGCTATGCTTTGTCATACCCCATGCAAATCTGAGTAGTTGACATATGTCTGCCACTCTCTGTTCGTTATTCTTATAAGTAAAGGATTGGATACTCATTTTGGTTAGAGGGCATAGTGGATAAACCCACTGGTTTTGAGCAGATTTGCCTCCTCTTTAAGTGCAACAGATCCCTCCGGATCCACGTCGCATCGTTTTTGTTCACCAAGACATGCTTCGGGTCGACATTTAATGTAGGGTTCTTCATGGCTGGCGATAGTCCACATATATACATGAGATTGAGTCCAAGCAAACATATCAAATTCACCTGGAGCAAAGCAGTTAACTCTTTCATCATTGCGCTGAGTTGTGATCTGATCTACAATACTCGTGATGGGTTGTAGGCGCTCCATGTGCTTATTTGTAATGGTAAATGATCAGGCTTGTAGGGACGTTGAATCAAAGGATTATTAGTAGAACTTAGCCTTATACTGCATGCTGCTACATAGCTAGCTCCAGGTTTGAGATTGAATCTACTTTTGTTTCTGAGTGATGCACTTTTCATTCAATGTACTCGTGATCCATTGCTCGTTGTAAGGGTCGGAATAATGATCAGCTGCCATAAGTCCGGGCATCGATCCGATGATTCTATCCCTATGCATCCTTTCTACCATAACCTTGAGTTGTTATGAATATAAGGCACGGGTCATAGGATCGAGTTGCCATAGTCAAATCACTCTTTTGCCCCAGTCTTGGGTTGATGAACGTATTGTGCGAATGGTCGAGCCTTGCCCCTGTTGTGTTTACACTTTAGTCCAAGTTGTAAGAGCCAGAGTTGTTTGATGAATGATCAAACCATATTCATCTTATCTCTTGCACGTGCTCCCACATTTGGGGAATATCTCGATAAGTGGAAAGGTAGATCATGTCCACTTCAATTTGTATTCTATCCCGTTGAATCATGGGATCGAGTTAACCGATGGAGGGCTGAGTCATGCCTATCCTGCAATATGTTCTAGTTCTTTCCTCTAGGCAGAATATTTCGTGGATTCACCAACATCCGAACACGAGCTAAGTTCTGGAAGGTCAATCACATTCATTTCACTGCTTTCGTCGCCATACTCTGGGCAAAAACTAAAGAGTGAATCATCCAGTCAGATCCAATGCAGGATTGATGCTTCCCTTGTGGAATCCAGGGTAAGAATCGATGCACGAACATTTAGGTTGCACTTGTTATGAATTGCTCATTTAGTCGAATCGTGGTAAGAGTCAAAGAATGAATGGTTGCATTGCATTCTTTTGGAGTTGGACGATCAACCACGTCTATTTTGATTTACGTTCTCCCGTTAGATCTAGGGATAAAGTCAACTCAAATGCAGTCATGTCATGCTCATCTAGTATCATGCTCTTCCTACCAGATCGAAGGAAGGCGACGGAGGACGAATGGGAAAGTCACACTCATTTGTGGTTTATTCTTCTATCCATGCTCTGTTGGTCAAAAGGTATTCGATGGATGCTCGGGTCACAATGATTTGTAGTCGAAGAGGATTGATATTGACCGTCGATTCAACGGCACGATACAATTGGTTGCCCGTAACTTCGGGCATCATTGTGATTGGTTAGCATTAAGGCCTCCTTGTAGTCGTTGCCTTAAGTTGTAAAGGATGCTAAGCTGGAGAAGTAGCAAGTCACCTTTCTCTTATTTCAGTGATTTGTGCCTCTGCCCCGGGTCTTGGGTTAGCAGAGTGAGTTTATGGACGGTTTAATTGGATCTGTAGTGAGTTTATACTTCTCATGTCGAGTTTAGGTCAGAGTTAGTGAATGAATGGTCGAATCACATTCATTCGCCTGTCTATGCTTATAGTCGCACTCTGGGGATCAGAGTCAGCTGAAGGGCCATTCATCACATCTATTTGATGTTTATACCCCTGTCCACACTCTGAGGACTAAGATTTTTTGTAGAAAATGGTCGAACCGCATTTTCCTCGGTCAATTCCTCTGCCCCCAGTCAAGGGAAAAAGTCAAAGTGTGGTCGGTCACATTACAACAATTTTAATTTGATGCTTCTCCCACTGAACTGTAGGAATTAATTGATTGGCAGATGGTTGGGTCACATCCGTCCATGTTGCACGAACAACCCGTCGGATCATATGCGAGAGTTAGCGTATGAACGGTCATGTCACATTCATTTGCGGTAAGATGGGTAGTCACATCCATTTAGAATATGACGTTCAGCTAGGTCGGTTTTATGAATCTGCATCTCCCTGTCGAATCAAGGAAGAAATTTTGTCTTGTAGGGTTGGAGTGCATCCCTATAAAATTAAGTTATGGGTCCCGTGCCGGGGACAAGAGTTGATGCATGGACAGTCGTGTCACATCCCTTCTGGTATTTGTATTCCAATCATGCTTTGAGGACTGGAGTTGGTTGATAGGTGGTCAGTAACACCCATTTGGTGTTTATACTCTAGCATGCGCTCTTGGGACCAGAGTTAGTTGATGAGTGATCAGTCACACCCATTTGGTCTTTATGCTCCAATCTGTCCTCTCGGGACCAAAGTTAGTTGATGTTTATAATCCAGTTCGCACTCTGAGAATCTAGATTTAGTTGATGTTTACACTCCAGTTCGCACTCTGGGAATCTGGAGTTAGTTGATGTTTATACTCCAGCTCGCACTCTGGGAATCTAGAGTTAGTTGATGTTTATACTCCAGTTTGCACTATGGGAATCTGGAGTTAGTTGATGGGTGGTCAGTCACACCCATTTGGCATTTGTGCTCCAGTCCGCGCTCTCAGGACTAAAGTGAGTCGGTGCTTTATACTCCAGTTCGCACTCTGGGAATCTGGAGTTAGTTGATGGGTGGTCAGTCACACCAAATTGGTGTTTATACTCTAGTCCGCGCTCTCGAGACCAGAGTTAGTTAATGTTTATACTCCAGTACGCGCTTTGTGAATCTTGATTTAGCCGACAGATGGTCAGTCACATCTGTTTAGGCTTTAGGATTTCGTTCACACTCTGGGAACAAGAAGTTGATCAAGTACATGGACGGTCGTATCACATCCACCATGATTAGGCAAGCAAAGTCGTTATATGGATGGATCCACCCTCCTTGAGCTTGTAAATATGAAGGGCGAGGTCGTTAGATGGACAGATCCATCCTCCTCGGATTTAGGTTGAACATGGGCGAAGTCGTTAGGTGGACGGATCCACCCTCCTCGAGCCTACGTCCGTAAGTTTATGCTCCAGCTCGCACTCTGGGAGCCGGATTTTGTTAGAGGATTGCGGTGTATCAATTCTTTTTGGCTTTAGTGTGATAGCTTGTCCATGAGCTCAGGGTTTCACATAGCGGGTGATCGGTGGGATCCAGATTACTTTCCACTTATCTGCCATCAACGAAGGATGAGATTTAGTTTATGGACGGTTGGATCGCGTCCATGTTTATTTGGATTCCGCTTCTGCCAAGCCTAAGGAGTAAGATTAGTGTTCTGGCAAGCTTTGAGCTCGAGCAGAGGACAGGATGGTCGAACTACATCCAGTTTGAGTTGTGTATTTTCCCTTAAGTCGAGTGCAAGAATTGGAGGGCAGACGGTCGAGTCATGTCCACTTTATACTTTGCGTTCTTCCGATCGAGCTGAGGAAGAGAGTTGAAATGATGGCTCATGATGGTTAGCGAGTAGGCAGTCAGTCGTTTATGACTTTGAATTGATGGTTGGCCCTTGATAAAGTCGGTTTTAAGGCATGATTGTTTTGCCGAATCACAGACGCAAACTTGAGAGTGAATGGTCAAATCATATCCACTTTAAACATGTGTTCTCAAATAACCCCAAGTTTCTAATGTAGGATTGGATGCATGGGCAGCCACGTCACGTCCACCCTTGGTGTGATTCTTATTTTACTGGCCATCAGAAGAAGTATAAGTATTTTGGCGAGCTTCAAGTACGAGATGAGAGTGCATTGTTGGGACGTATAACTCCAATTCTTTCTCAGATCTCCTAATTAAATTTCATAAGCGGATGAGTGGATAGTTGGTTGCATCCACTTTGTACTAGAGTCCTAACCTTGTCGGTCTCTTCTACTTTAATGCCCTGCCCCCAGATCAGGGGCATATAGGAGCCGATCAGTGGTTGAATAATGCTCGTCATAATGATACCTCAATGACTTGATCATAGTCTACGGAGGTTGTTTCGCACCGAACCTTGATTAATCGGTTACCTGCACCATCTCATTGATAAGTGAAGTAGCGTCGTATGCTCGCTATTGCACTTTGGTCCAGCCCTTCTTAGTTGGAAGTTTAACGCAAGTGGTTCAGTTTAATCAAAGTTCTTGATCGATATGGGTCGGGGGGTTCCCTGCCCATCGTTTTATAGGGCTTGCACATATTTTCCATGCTATCCTTTCTAGAGCAGCCTTATGGCGATGGCGTCCACAGTAGCCACCTAAAGAAGAGGAGTTTTCTGTTCTAGAGTATGGAGTAAGTTTCCTCCTTATCACGCCATGTTGATCCTTCATTTGGTTCATCAACTCAATATCAGCCTGGATATGTTGGTGTAGCTGTTGGCGACTATCCACCTATTCTCTTATCAAAGTCTGGATATAAGCTCTTGTGATAAATTCATTTATGAGTGTTGGCAGCAACTGGCTGTGGATTTCAATCATTTCGTTGGCTGCCATCTTGTTCATTCCCTTCAGTGATATGAGAAGTAGGACTGGTATGTCTAACCACGGTTGACAGTCTTCTTTGAGGAATGGGGGAAGACATCTACATTTGATGGCATTCATCACTCTTGGTGGAATCCATGCGCCATTCTCACTTCATGAGGTAGTGTCGGGGGTTGCGTTTCCATAGTACACCGACATGGTTGGTATGTTGAATTTTCACTGGAAATTCTGCATGTAGAATGGTTTCGATGAATGGGTCTAAACTGGGAACGATACTCCAATCGCCGTTGTCAGGTCCATTTTCTAGCTACATGGTCTTGTAATACTGGTAATGATACATGCATGATTTCTCAACATTTGAGTGGTTGGTAACGCCGATTGGATGGTGAGTTGGTTAAGATGGGCTAATAGACTGTAACGACCCGAGTTTTTCTAACACGAAAAACCGGACCATTTGGTTAAGAAGAAGAGGTAGAAGAAGAAGAAAAATAGAAAACAACAACAGAATCTCACATACGCAGCGGAATAAAATATAATATATATCAGCAGATCTTTACACAAAAAGAAATCTATATCTGTTTACACAATACATCAGAATACATCATCAGAGTACATCAACATCCATAACATACAACTGAATACACAGCGGAAAAATAATAACAAGTACGGGAGTACGTATCGACATCCAGCTCGTCTCCTGAGCTCCACATCATCATATCCTGTAACCTATAATACTCGGTCTGACCCGAGCATCATATAAAACAATACCCGAGTCAGTCTGGAATACCAGCGTGAGAAAATCACACTCAATTGATTATTAAAGTTTCAAATATCCTTTAAAAATAAAAAGCATCTCGTAAGACCACGCCACAAATAAACATGTCGGGTTTTTACCTTACGATAGCTAAAACACTTTTTATAAAATCCTCTGATATTATAATAGTGTCTATTCACAAATACTTATTAAAATAGCTGAAATTGTTACATTATTAAATTCCAGCATACTAGCCACAAAAGTGGGTAATACAAACAAATACCGTACAAGGCACGTAGGAAAAATGGATTTCCAACGAATGACTAGGCACTGGGGTACCACCTATCACAGTACGTGGCCTAGATCACCGTACCGAGGAGTACGCCCGCTCCTCTGCAACACAAGGCCGGAACCATCCCTTACTGGATGATCCCGAATAAAATCACCCCACGGTTGGGATCAGCAACCGCACCACTAAGCCGAAATAAAAAGGGACATCTAGACAGGGATGACCTTACCCTCCAGTGGGAGCTACCCACGAAGCCTTGCTGCATAACCCCTGATTTTCAGTCATTCCCGGTTGATGAGGTTCGAGGCTAAACGATACCTTTTCAGAACATATCCCTTAGAATGCCCATCGTCCGCTGACGATGTTTCGCAAGCATTCGTCCATACCAGTCCGTCCTGGGTTTGAACAGAACCGAAGGCACTACTCCTACTACATCCATTTTGGAAATATCCTCAGGATTAGTAGCGACTAGCCCTTGCACTTCACAGCTCCATCTTCGACTCTGAACACGTTACACGAAACGTACAAACCGAATCGAAGTGGTATTCGAGTCTCCAGACCTAGAATCCCGGTATACGGAAACTCGATCCCGGTCTCTTCGAAACGATCAGCGCATTGGCCAATATTGATAGTCGGTTATTTAACTATCAATTAACATCCACAAGCAACCATCACACAATAAATAGTTTCCCACATTTATTTGCCCAAATATCTTTCCAAGATATATTTCCAAATTTTCAAACTCCTTTTGAAAACAATTTCAAACAATTTCCGCTTACGGAATACATTTCCAAATATTTATTTCTCTGAAACACCAAGTACAAAACACTTTTAGATTTTAAAATAATTTAAAAACACTTTATTTTAAAATATATTTTATAACATTGAAATCAACTACTTTAATACTTTATTAAAAATATATACTTTAAATTAAACTACTAAATTTCTCTTTTTAAAACAGAATAGCAAATCACTTTTATATAATTACTACAATAATAGATTTTTAAAATATACCTACTTTGAAAATTAACATTTAGAAATAATCAATTTTCTAAAACATGCTTTTTAAAACATACTTAAAACTTTTAACTTATATTTAAAATTGCTTTGAAAACGTACTTGGCTATCCAGAGAAATATACTTCTCATTTCCATCTTTTTAAAAATAAATCAACATTTATTTTTAAACCAAACCATATCTTTTTATAAATTCCCACCTTGAATTTATATTCAAATATCCACTATATTTTATTTCACTTTATAAACCCAGTTTATATCTCCAAAATCTCACTTCTCTTTTAAAATTCCAATTTTAAATAACTAAATCAATTTCCAATTGATTTTCCAATTTACTTTACTTTACTTTGAAATAAATTTCCTTTACTACTTCATTTATTTCAAAATACGTTAACTTTTAGATTTATTCCTTTATTTGAGTTAAAACCCTTTTTTTTACTGAAAATACCAATTTTAAACTTCCAAAATTCCTTCTTTAGCCTTTAATTAAATTTAATCCTTACATTCAAAATAAATCCTTTATTCTTTAAATTTAATATCACTTTAGTTTAAAGTTAATATTTTCCTTGTTATTTCGAAATTCCCTTATTCCAATTCACTTGAATTATTTACTTAAATTTTACTCTTTTATTTCTTTCAAGATCCAATTCAATATATTTTGATAACTCCTTTTATTGAAATATTCAATCCAACCATATCATCCAATATTTCAATCATCAATAAAATCATCACAGGATATCAATATTCATAGAACAGAATATCAAATAATCTAAATAATTTTGAGGAATCCAGTTGGATCCCTCCAACCTGTTTCCCTGCATCCACAACCGTTAGCACAATACCAATTCCACTTCAAAATGGAATATCGCGGTATATGGGTTTTATATAAAATATCATCCGCTATTATGCGGCGCATAGGGTCTCATCCGCTATATAAATGCGGGAATATCAACAACTCAAATATATACATATGCCAATATGTATATATTGCTATATACTACTATATATAAAATATAGCATATTCAATCAATGCAATCATCCAATCAATTATTTAAATTTAACCATTTAAATTTAAATCTAACTGAGTGAGATTAACTCACCTTTGATTTTTAATTTGCAATTCCGATCCAATCTCGACTTATCCCCTTTCGGATTTTGACCTTGAATAACAATTTATAAGATTTATTAATATCCGAAATAATTGAACAATTTAAATTCCCATTTATAAATTTAACTAACTGATGAATTCATATTTAAACTAAAACAAAAATTAATTTTAAACCTAATTGTCTAATTATTACTATATATATATTCAAACTGTATGTATATATACATTTACAGTAAATAACCAAACAAATATTTCCTCTACTGTAATTATTATATTTTTTTCTTACTAAAAATTATATACTATATACACATAGATATAGATTTGAAAATACTGTTTCCTAACTCACTGATATACATCTAATTCTTACATAACTTCCAACATTTAAAATTCCAATATGTATAAAATTTCTTTGTCTAACCTATAATTAAACTAGGCAGGTATAAATATATCAACATCTATATTATAAATCTGTACGCAAACATTTTATTTATCCAGTTTTAAATCAAACGAAATGAATCTCAATACCTCACTGATGCGAGCCAAAACAGAGAACCCCAAATCGTTCAGATTTGCCTAGTCTCCAGGCACCGCTCCTCCTCCCAATCGAGCATCATCTTCCCATCCCACGTCGCCGGCCCCGAAACGAGCTCCTTCCCCCAATCGCTACAAACCATCACCGCCCAAAGGAACCACCGCCGAACTCGCGAGCCAACCTATCTACCGCCACTCGAGCGCGAACCCATCGACACCACCAACGATTGCCAAGACCAGCCGCTCCATCATCCACTCGCGAAAAATCATCGCGAGCGTGAGCTCCTGCGTAGCGTGCCCTTCCCCCTTCCAGTCGCTCGCTACTGCGATCGCGAGAGAGAATCGACTTGGGTTGTACGTGATTTGTGAATTCCGCAGCCACCATTATCATTTTTTTTTCGTTTGTGAATTTTTCTTTAAACAGTTAAAAGAAGAGGACTGAGTCGAACTGGAGGAATTTGAAAAGGAGAGAGGAGAACGTGATTTTAAAAGAAAAGGAAATGTTGGCTTCGTTCTGCCATTTTATTCTCTGAGTTGTGAAATTGATTTGAACGGCTTGGCTTCAGAAGGAAGATAAGATAACGTGATTAAAACGAGACAAGGAAAATATCTCTGCACGTTCAGAAGGTAAGGTGGCTGATGTGAGATGTATTGGACAGGTGGGAGTATTAAATTTAACTTCGAATCGGTTATTATCAATTAGATTTTACACGCGTTAACATATCGTACGCTCAAACCACAGCTCCAATTACTACGAAAATTGAAATCCGGTAATAAAACAATATTACGGACCCAATGGAATTAATTTCGTCGGATTCCGAGACTATGGCCCGGAAGGATATTTTTAAATTCAATTTAAACGATATATTTTTAAAACTGAACAAAACTCTTTCAAATTCAATTTTAACAGTTCTAATATCTTCAGTATTATAAATATAAATTTTACAAGTCTTCAAATTATTTTTAACAGGCTTAAAGCTCCAGATTCAATAATTTTACCCAATTCCGATAATTAAATTCACAATTAATTATCCAATAAACACTGATATTTGAAATTAAAGTTAATAATTATCCTTTGAATATTTAAAATTAATTAAATATTCCTAATTCAAATACTCAAAAATTTCGGGTCGTCACATTCCTCCCCCCTTAAAAGAATTTCGTCCCCGAAATTACTTGTTAGGAAGAATGATTCAATCCCCGTTAACTATTTCCCAAATTCAAACAGTTTTAACAATACCCAAACAATCTTTTATTAATGATACACTAATCATCTGTTAACTTCCCAAACTTATTCATAAGCCCCAATCCATATCACTTACTTAACAATTCAAATTTAAATTTGAATTCAATTTTAACTTATCAAAATTTCCTCAAAATTTTTCTAACTCCCTAAATTTCCGAAAAATTTCGCCAGCGTCTCCTTTGCGCGGCTAGCTCGGTACTACTACAAAATGGCTCTACGGCCTCCCAATCTCAAAAGAAAACAAAAAGCCAAGTGGCTGGATCAAAAACCCAATCTAATTTCATTTAGAAATTCAAATACATACCTTTTTGTCGGGCCATTAAATTTTATCCTCTAAAATCAAAAATCCCAATTTATCCATTGCTTTTATACACCTGTATATCCTACTAAGCAATAGTATTCAATTACAGTTTCAAAACCATCTTACACATATCTGTATACATTTCAATATTGGTTTTACTTAAGCTCGTACGATGCACATATATCATCCGTACGCAATATCACATTCGATCGCTCACTCGATCACACAATCTCACTTCCGAACTAGTACCGTCCACCCGACTTCCTAGTGCGGACTCAGATCTGGTTTCTTGATCGGAAACCGTCATTCTCCTTGCATAGTCATAACTACGATAGAGAATTACCAGAATCAACCAACAATCCATATCCAGGTTCGCCGTCGAAAATCGAGTGAAAAATCCTAATTCGGATCGATAAAACTATCTCGAAATTCTGTGTTCGACATCTGGATCAAATAGCTATGCGAATAAAATAATATACGTACATCTTACGTAAATTCCAATTGATTATGAACTATATCAATTCTCTTTTATTCACATTCATTTTGATTACATTCACTTATCCACAATTTTCTCATTTCACAACTTCAAATTTTAATTGTTATTCAATTATTCATCTAGAATAACTTTCCTCAATACCAAATTACTTAAGAACCTCACCATATTCCTTAAGTTCAAAATAAATATTTTACATACTGCTTATACTTATTTTCACTTCATTATTGAAGTTCATATCCATTTCTATTTACTCTTGTCTTTACAATTCCATTTGATTTCAATTTGGCTTTCACCCGAATATTTAATTAGTTGCACTTACTAATTAATTTAAATTTCAATTAACAGTTTATTCGCAAACTTCACTTCTTTAGTTCCTTCGATTTCACTTTACTTTACATTCACATTTGAATTAGATTCCAATATCCAGTTTCAATTCTCTTTGCTTAACAAATTTAAATCATTTGTCGTCAAATGAAAATTTTCAAAAATCCCAAAAATTTTCTAACTCCTGAAATTTACGAAAAATTTTGACAGAGCCTCCCTTGTACGGAGGGACTTCTGCGATATCGCAGGATGCACAAAATGTATATACATCGGCCTCAGGCCGGAAAAAGAATCAAAACAGTTCATATTTCCTATTTTGAATTTTTGGCGTAGGCGTACCTTTTATTTAGCATTTTTAAAGCAAGCGGCTTACTATATAGCATATTGCGCAAGCAAATACAGCCTAGCGGCTTCCAAACACTTGTACTGACTCCATTTAAACTGATAAGTGACAATATAAGAAAATTCTATTAACATCCCATTAAATTCCAATAGCAAATCAATAGTTTTCATAGGCAATGCACTTAAAATAATTTCCATAAACAATTCATATGGTTTTAATACAATTTTAATCGCTTACAACCAATTCACATACCATTTCTATTCAATTTAATGGTTTACAATTCATTTTATTCCATTCTATTCATTTTTAGCGAAATGAATCCATATCCATTTCAATTGATTCAATTCAATTTAATTTGCATTTCACACTTGCGTTCCTTTTACTTCATTTGAAATCATTTCACAATTTCTTTTCTTAAGTCGAGCATTTATTCAAATGTCGACTTAAGCTATTCCACTTCCAAACTCAAATTACTGTTTCCCTGTAAACAATTTATAATTCAAATCTTTGGTTTGATTTTTCATTTAATCAAATCTATTCCATTTATTAATTTAATTCAATTTGTCCATTCACTTATTCATTCTAAATTTCAATTTCCGTATTCAATTCACCGTGAATTTATTTAATCTTTAACAAGGAAATTTCCAATTTATTTTTAACACCATACCATTTTAAAATTTAGCTGGTATACTTACTGAATCCAATATTAATTCCAACTCATATCCAATAATTTATCTCTAACTTGAATTTGATAGATATCAATCCATTTCACATCATTCCTACTTACTTGAATCTTATTTACAATTCAAATTATCACTCATATACTCCAATTCCAATGATCATTCACACTTCCAGCTTTTATTATCAAATCCAAATTCCATTAACATACTTAATTTACTAATTTATTCCAAATTAGTGTTCTCCCATTTTAACCAGTACAATGTTTGATTTTTATCCACAAAATCACTTCAGTTAATCTCCTCGGGTTTATAACTCAAATCCTGGATTTCATTCAATTTTCAATTTCTAAACAAATTTATCTACTTAGCTATAACTTCCCATTTGAGTCTCAATTTATTAAATTTTCCAATAAATTTAATTTATTTACCCTTATCCAAGCTAAATTTATCTTAACTCGGATTTCTATTCCAAACTTCACATCTCTTATTCAACACACAATTCACTTTTCATTTTACCAATTCATCTTGACTCAATTAAAATCTCATTCTATTTTTATTACAAACAATTCTATTTGGGTTATTTATTTTACTTCAAATTTTATAAGTCACCTTCTTTTATATTCACACTTCCTTCTATTAAAATAAATTTTATTCACAATTTACCTCTTAACTCCGTTTATACATTTTTATTTAGTTAAGTATATATTTTATTCTAATACTGTTTCAATTTTATTATAAACTGTCAAAACTTACTTATTCCAATTCAATACTTATCTTGTTACATTTATTTGGTCCAGTATATTTTATTATCCCATAGCCTTTAATTCAGATTCCAGGTTTTTAAACAATTTCCCAACCTTTCAAAATCACCCGGTTTTTAATTTCAATCATTTTGAAGTCTCCAACATCTCCAAATCACATTTCTCAAAATTTTAAACCAATCCTGGTTTTTAATTCCAACAAATTTCCTTTGGAAATTTCAAAAACTAGCCTTTCTGAATAAATCAATTTGGCAGCAATTCGTCACTCAGAAGTTCGAAAATAAATTCTGAAGATGCGGCCGTCATCCTCCGAATTATTTCCAGCAACTGAAATGAATTTATTGCTATATTCCTTTCAAAAATTTATTTGAAACAATTTCCCTTCCAAAAATACTTTCCAAAATAATAATGCTAGTGTTTATCTTCAAAACATTTTGAAACACTTCCAAGATATCCGGGGTTTAAATTTACCAATTTGATTAAATCAAATTTTAACTATAATTCATTTGTACAAATTTTATATTTATACAAATTTCCGTTGGTTATGTAAATCATTCTGATTTTACAATCTTACCATATTTTTGTTTTAAATTTTATTTGTTAGAATATTTTCATCCAAACATCCAAATATATAATAATTTCAAAAGAAATATTTCTTTTATATCAAAATACATTTTTCGGGAAAAATTATTTCATCCACCCGTTTCAAAACAATATTGTGTCGAATTGTTCTATTCGAGTGTTTAGAAACCCCTTCGATACAGTTGCGCAGACTGTGCCGACGAAGGTTCATATGCCACTCAATAAATCAACCAACACAATATAAAACCATTTTATATTCACTAACAAATACGCGCTCATATCTATTAATACTCTCAAAATTCCCACCAGAGCCAAGGTTATCGCCAGCCTAAGCTCTGATACCACTGTAACGACCCGAGTTTTTCTAACACGAAAAACCGGACCATTTGGTTAAGAAGAAGAGGTAGAAGAAGAAGAAAAATAGAAAACAACAACAGAATCTCACATACGCAGCGGAATAAAATATAATATATATCAGCAGATCTTTACACAAAAAGAAATCTATATCTGTTTACACAATACATCAGAATACATCATCAGAGTACATCAACATCCATAACATACAACTGAATACACAGCGGAAAAATAATAACAAGTACGGGAGTACGTATCGACATCCAGCTCGTCTCCTGAGCTCCACATCATCATATCCTGTAACCTATAATACTCGGTCTGACCCGAGCATCATATAAAACAATACCCGAGTCAGTCTGGAATACCAGCGTGAGAAAATCACACTCAATTGATTATTAAAGTTTCAAATATCCTTTAAAAATAAAAAGCATCTCGTAAGACCACGCCACAAATAAACATGTCGGGTTTTTACCTTACGATAGCTAAAACACTTTTTATAAAATCCTCTGATATTATAATAGTGTCTATTCACAAATACTTATTAAAATAGCTGAAATTGTTACATTATTAAATTCCAGCATACTAGCCACAAAAGTGGGTAATACAAACAAATACCGTACAAGGCACGTAGGAAAAATGGATTTCCAACGAATGACTAGGCACTGGGGTACCACCTATCACAGTACGTGGCCTAGATCACCGTACCGAGGAGTACGCCCGCTCCTCTGCAACACAAGGCCGGAACCATCCCTTACTGGATGATCCCGAATAAAATCACCCCACGGTTGGGATCAGCAACCGCACCACTAAGCCGAAATAAAAAGGGACATCTAGACAGGGATGACCTTACCCTCCAGTGGGAGCTACCCACGAAGCCTTGCTGCATAACCCCTGATTTTCAGTCATTCCCGGTTGATGAGGTTCGAGGCTAAACGATACCTTTTCAGAACATATCCCTTAGAATGCCCATCGTCCGCTGACGATGTTTCGCAAGCATTCGTCCATACCAGTCCGTCCTGGGTTTGAACAGAACCGAAGGCACTACTCCTACTACATCCATTTTGGAAATATCCTCAGGATTAGTAGCGACTAGCCCTTGCACTTCACAGCTCCATCTTCGACTCTGAACACGTTACACGAAACGTACAAACCGAATCGAAGTGGTATTCGAGTCTCCAGACCTAGAATCCCGGTATACGGAAACTCGATCCCGGTCTCTTCGAAACGATCAGCGCATTGGCCAATATTGATAGTCGGTTATTTAACTATCAATTAACATCCACAAGCAACCATCACACAATAAATAGTTTCCCACATTTATTTGCCCAAATATCTTTCCAAGATATATTTCCAAATTTTCAAACTCCTTTTGAAAACAATTTCAAACAATTTCCGCTTACGGAATACATTTCCAAATATTTATTTCTCTGAAACACCAAGTACAAAACACTTTTAGATTTTAAAATAATTTAAAAACACTTTATTTTAAAATATATTTTATAACATTGAAATCAACTACTTTAATACTTTATTAAAAATATATACTTTAAATTAAACTACTAAATTTCTCTTTTTAAAACAGAATAGCAAATCACTTTTATATAATTACTACAATAATAGATTTTTAAAATATACCTACTTTGAAAATTAACATTTAGAAATAATCAATTTTCTAAAACATGCTTTTTAAAACATACTTAAAACTTTTAACTTATATTTAAAATTGCTTTGAAAACGTACTTGGCTATCCAGAGAAATATACTTCTCATTTCCATCTTTTTAAAAATAAATCAACATTTATTTTTAAACCAAACCATATCTTTTTATAAATTCCCACCTTGAATTTATATTCAAATATCCACTATATTTTATTTCACTTTATAAACCCAGTTTATATCTCCAAAATCTCACTTCTCTTTTAAAATTCCAATTTTAAATAACTAAATCAATTTCCAATTGATTTTCCAATTTACTTTACTTTACTTTGAAATAAATTTCCTTTACTACTTCATTTATTTCAAAATACGTTAACTTTTAGATTTATTCCTTTATTTGAGTTAAAACCCTTTTTTTTACTGAAAATACCAATTTTAAACTTCCAAAATTCCTTCTTTAGCCTTTAATTAAATTTAATCCTTACATTCAAAATAAATCCTTTATTCTTTAAATTTAATATCACTTTAGTTTAAAGTTAATATTTTCCTTGTTATTTCGAAATTCCCTTATTCCAATTCACTTGAATTATTTACTTAAATTTTACTCTTTTATTTCTTTCAAGATCCAATTCAATATATTTTGATAACTCCTTTTATTGAAATATTCAATCCAACCATATCATCCAATATTTCAATCATCAATAAAATCATCACAGGATATCAATATTCATAGAACAGAATATCAAATAATCTAAATAATTTTGAGGAATCCAGTTGGATCCCTCCAACCTGTTTCCCTGCATCCACAACCGTTAGCACAATACCAATTCCACTTCAAAATGGAATATCGCGGTATATGGGTTTTATATAAAATATCATCCGCTATTATGCGGCGCATAGGGTCTCATCCGCTATATAAATGCGGGAATATCAACAACTCAAATATATACATATGCCAATATGTATATATTGCTATATACTACTATATATAAAATATAGCATATTCAATCAATGCAATCATCCAATCAATTATTTAAATTTAACCATTTAAATTTAAATCTAACTGAGTGAGATTAACTCACCTTTGATTTTTAATTTGCAATTCCGATCCAATCTCGACTTATGCCCTTTCGGATTTTGACCTTGAATAACAATTTATAAGATTTATTAATATCCGAAATAATTGAACAATTTAAATTCCCATTTATAAATTTAACTAACTGATGAATTCATATTTAAACTAAAACAAAAATTAATTTTAAACCTAATTGTCTAATTATTACTATATATATATTCAAACTGTATGTATATATACATTTACAGTAAATAACCAAACAAATATTTCCTCTACTGTAATTATTATATTTTTTTCTTACTAAAAATTATATACTATATACACATAGATATAGATTTGAAAATACTGTTTCCTAACTCACTGATATACATCTAATTCTTACATAACTTCCAACATTTAAAATTCCAATATGTATAAAATTTCTTTGTCTAACCTATAATTAAACTAGGCAGGTATAAATATATCAACATCTATATTATAAATCTGTACGCAAACATTTTATTTATCCAGTTTTAAATCAAACGAAATGAATCTCAATACCTCACTGATGCGAGCCAAAACAGAGAACCCCAAATCGTTCAGATTTGCCTAGTCTCCAGGCACCGCTCCTCCTCCCAATCGAGCATCATCTTCCCATCCCACGTCGCCGGCCCCGAAACGAGCTCCTTCCCCCAATCGCTACAAACCATCACCGCCCAAAGGAACCACCGCCGAACTCGCGAGCCAACCTATCTACCGCCACTCGAGCGCGAACCCATCGACACCACCAACGATTGCCAAGACCAGCCGCTCCATCATCCACTCGCGAAAAATCATCGCGAGCGTGAGCTCCTGCGTAGCGTGCCCTTCCCCCTTCCAGTCGCTCGCTACTGCGATCGCGAGAGAGAATCGACTTGGGTTGTACGTGATTTGTGAATTCCGCAGCCACCATTATCATTTTTTTTTCGTTTGTGAATTTTTCTTTAAACAGTTAAAAGAAGAGGACTGAGTCGAACTGGAGGAATTTGAAAAGGAGAGAGGAGAACGTGATTTTAAAAGAAAAGGAAATGTTGGCTTCGTTCTGCCATTTTATTCTCTGAGTTGTGAAATTGATTTGAACGGCTTGGCTTCAGAAGGAAGATAAGATAACGTGATTAAAACGAGACAAGGAAAATATCTCTGCACGTTCAGAAGGTAAGGTGGCTGATGTGAGATGTATTGGACAGGTGGGAGTATTAAATTTAACTTCGAATCGGTTATTATCAATTAGATTTTACACGCGTTAACATATCGTACGCTCAAACCACAGCTCCAATTACTACGAAAATTGAAATCCGGTAATAAAACAATATTACGGACCCAATGGAATTAATTTCGTCGGATTCCGAGACTATGGCCCGGAAGGATATTTTTAAATTCAATTTAAACGATATATTTTTAAAACTGAACAAAACTCTTTCAAATTCAATTTTAACAGTTCTAATATCTTCAGTATTATAAATATAAATTTTACAAGTCTTCAAATTATTTTTAACAGGCTTAAAGCTCCAGATTCAATAATTTTACCCAATTCCGATAATTAAATTCACAATTAATTATCCAATAAACACTGATATTTGAAATTAAAGTTAATAATTATCCTTTGAATATTTAAAATTAATTAAATATTCCTAATTCAAATACTCAAAAATTTCGGGTCGTCACAGGCTAATAGATTGGTGATTGTCCCAAACTCTCATCCAGGCTGGAGACCCATATAGGGTAGTAAGGAAGTCCTCTAGAAGTTATATGCCATGATTCTAGTCATATGGACATGGTATGATTAAGATGCTGGCATTTGAAGATGGGGCAGTGGTGACCAGCTATGCTATGAGTTGGAAGAGTAGACAGTGTATGGCAGTCTTCATATTAGCCATCGTACTATAGTTGTCAATTCAGGAGTTTCAAAGCTGGTCAATTGGGGGAAGTTGCAGTCCACCTTAGAAGCATGATATATTAATCAACTCTAGCTCTTGGCGTATTAGCTAGGTTCTCCAGCCTCTGGGAGCATCGATTGAGTAGTATTTCTTTGCCCATTCCTTGATTGCAATTCAGCATTTGCTGTTGTAATCCCCTATGTCTCGTTCAGTCATGGAACGATCAGGAGCGTGGATGAAATGTTCTTTCATTAATTTGAGCTTTAAATTCACTATGCGGGTGCTCTGTGCTATGGCTAGGGTTCGGGGGGACATTAAGTTTAGCCTCTTTTTTGGAAATTTGAGTCGTACCCGAAAATATTTTTTTTTGAAATTTCGTATCGTTCTCAGCAATGTTTGAACGATACAAATGTTGGTGAAATTGAACGATTCGAAAACTGGACACTTGGATCGATATGAAAGGCACACAGCTGGATCGATACGAAGTGGTATCTCAGGATCGATACGAATTGCACACAGCTGGATCGATACGAAGTGGTATCTCAGGATTGATACGAATTGCACACAACTGGATCGATACGAAGTGGTATTTCAGGAACGATACGAACTGGACGCAGCTGGATCGATACGAAGTGTATGTGAGTATCGATATGAATTGGACGCAGTTGGATCGATACGAAGATATGGATACAAAAATCATGATATTTTCTGGATACGAAAATAGGGATACGAAAATCATCATATTTTCTGGATACGAAAATATGGATACGAAAATCATCATATTTTCATGGATACAAAAATATTGATACAAAAATCATCATATTTTCAAGATACGAAAATCATCATATTTTCATGGATACGAAAATCATCATATTTTCAGGATACGAAAATATGGATACGAAAATCATCATATTTTCATGGAATCGAAAATATGGATATGAAAATCATCATATTTTCCGGATACGAAAATATGGATACGAAAATCATCATATTTTTATGGATACGAAAATATGGATACGAAAATCATCATATTTTCATGGATACGAAAATATGGATACAAAAATCATCATATTTTCATGGATACGAAAATATGGATATGAAAATCATGATGAATGTAGTTCCTCTTAGATCTGGAGCAATCTGAATAGAATAGAAGGAACCACCGAACGACAGATCTGGATCTTCTCCTTAGATTTTGCATTCCCATGACGGTAGTAGTATCATAGAGCAGAAGAAAAGCAGGGTTTTCTCAGTGAAAGCACCAAAGTGTTTGTACCAAAATTGGGCACAACACTCTTCGGATGTGTTTGAAGGGATAAAATTAAGAAAGTAAATGTAAAATGAGGCAGATCTAACAAACACACCAATTAACAGATAAGAAAAAGTGTTGAAACACACAAATTTAGAGTGGTACGGCATATGGCCTACGTCCACTATGGAATGATTGATGTTTAATGAATTTCACTTTCTAATTACAAGAGATTACAACAGTAAAACTAAAGTTTAATAATGATTTCGGCAGAGCATCAGTGTAGAGAATCCAAAAGGTCCATTTTCTGTAGATCCAGGGTCACTATTTATAGGCGTAGGCAGCAAATATCTCACCTAGATCTCAGAAGACTTCTTCTCTCACGTGGGTGGGCCCACGGGATCGAGTTCAGGTGGATTCGACTCGGTCTAGGAGCGATACGAATGGAATTCGTATCGATCAAGAGTTGATCCTTTTTGGCTGCAATTTATCTGGTACATTTTTAACGTTGTAAGAAAGCTCCTATGAAAATTTGGTGGCATTTGGACTTGTAGATCTCGAGTTATGATCGATGCAAGTTTGGATTTGTATGACATTATCCTCTTCGTATCGAAACTGTTTCGCATTGGTCATGCGTGGCTCTATTCGTATCAATGCTTGCATGCTACATCGTATCGATGGTTGGAGGCCGCCTTCATATCGATGCTTCATGTTGCTTTCTTCATATCGATCGGTGGTTGTTGCTGTTCGTATCGATGGGGGGAGATCGATACGAGATGGATGGAGGGAGACCGATACGAAATGGACCTTTGTTAATGGATATGAAGTGTTGTTAACATGATGGATACGAAGTAACTTCATTTTGATGGATACGAAGAAGTTAGTAGGCGACGGATACGAACTGAATCTCTCTTGGGGAATGGATACGAAATTGGATGGATACGAGTAGAGTTGGATTTCTCAACATTGATCGATCAATATCTTGAGCATACGAACTCCTATTGACTTGAAATTTGGAACGTTGGCTTTCATAGCTTTGCTTGTCGTGTCATATCAATTATGGCTCGATCCAGACTCGGGAAAAATTTACGAGTATCCATAGTGAACCTATGTATAACCGATCTCCAGGACAAACTATCCTTGGTTTCAAGTCAAGATATTGGTGTCACGGCCTTGCCAAAAGGGGGATAACAAATTTCATACCTTAAATAATTTTATATATTAATTAAATCACTTAGGAAAAGTCTTGAAAAAATCCCAAAAAATCTATTTTAATATGTTTTCCAACATATAAAAATTTCAAACCCAAATAGTCTTTATTTTAGCCATAATTAATTTATAACCCAATAAATCATTTTCTTAACTAGAAAATTTATATAAAATCCATCTAAACTCAGAAAATTATGAAAATTGAAACCCATCTCCAAAATCATGTTTTCTATAACATAAAATTTTCTCATGGCATTTAAGATCTTTTCATCTTGGTTTTGTCCTAAAACCATGTATATCCCTTATTAAACAGCCTTGTTTAAACACATATAAATTAAAATCAAGCATATCATTATTCAACATATCATAAAAACATATTTATCATTAAATCCAAAACCATTTGATGTAAAAATCAAAAAAGAGATGTAGAAATTATCATTCACCTTAGATTGGATAGGGAAATTGAAGTATGATTGAGATTGATTCCTTCTAACTTGAATCATAGCTTTTAGTTGATTTTCTCTTCTCTTCTAATGGCCGGCCTTGCTTCTCACGGTTATAAATATTTTTGTTTTGGTGAAATGAATGTGTAGAACTAAGAAAGATGGTAAAAGGGTGGGAAGTGTGGGCGGTTATTTACCCTATTGCCCTTGGGTTTAATTTCTTAACCATTTACATAAGTTCATTTGATTTTTAATAAGCACGACCACCTAGTTTATTAATCAACCTCAATCTCCTTATCTACATTATTCTATTTAATTTATTCTAATTAAATCTCATGAATAATATCAATAAAAATAAGGGTGTTACAGGCTCCCCTACTTAAAGAATTTCGTCCTCGAAATTCAGTAAGGACTAACTAGAAAACATAGCAATCATCTGTAACATCTCCTCACAACCATAATAGCCTATCTAACTAGCAACCAATTTAAATAAATCTAACATAAACATACCATCAAAGAAGATCAGGATAAGCCTCTCAAATCATGTCTTCAGTCTCCCAAGTACAGTCTTTCTCGTTGTCGCTCCACTGAACCTTTACCAACTTGACTATCTTGGTACTCAACCTCCTCTCATCTCTCTCTACAACCCGAACTGATCGTCTAACAAAAGTCAAATCGAGCTCTACTACCAAATCCTCTAATTCTGATTGAGGAATAGCAACCTCTGGATTATGCACATACTTACGAAGATGAGACACATGGAATACATCATGAACACCTGTCAAGCTGCTTGACAAATCTACTTTTTATGCGAGCTTTCCAATCCTTTCTATAATCTGAAATGGACCAACATACCTCGGTGCCAACTTTCCCCACTTTCCAAATCGTACCACACCCTTCAGCGGTGATACCTTAATGAAAACCATGTCTCTCACTGAGAACTCTAGGTCCTTATGCCTCTTATCTGCATAACTCTTTTGCCTGGATTGAGCTTCCTTCATCCGTTTTCGGATTAACTCAATCTTCTCTGACACCTCTCTTACTAAATCTGGACCTAAGACCAATCTGTCTCCCGTCTCTAACCAACATGTTGGTGATTTGCATGGTCTCCCATACAATGCTTCAAAAGGCACCATTCCTATACTAGTCTGATAACTATTATTATGGGAAAACTCAATCGGATGTAGGTGATCTTCCCAAGATCCACCAAAGTCCAATACACAAGCCCTCAACAAATCTTCGAGTGCCTTGTTGGCTCTCTCTGTCTGCTCATCCGTCTGTGGGTAATAAGTTGTACTCTTCTTGAGCTTAGTACCTAATACCTCTTGCAGAGTCCTCCAAAGTTCGCTAGTGAACAATGCAACTCTGTCGCTGACTATGCTACTAGGAATCCCATTAATTCTAACTATGTTCTTCATGAACAACTTTGCTAAAACCGATGTCGTTCTGGTTGACTTTATCGAAATGAAATGGACATTCTTGGTCAATCTGTCCACTATAACCCATATACTTTCATTTCCTCTATTTGACCTTGGCAACCCGTCTATAAAATTCATCGATATCGAATCCCACTTCCAAACTGAAACATCTAAAGGCTGAAGTAACCCACTTGGCTTCTGATGTTTGGCTTTCACTTGTTGACAGTTAATACATTGCCTAACCCGCAAGCCAACATCCCTCTTCATTCCTTCCTAATAGAAGCTCCTCTTCATATCTTGATACATCTTGGTTCCTCCAGGGTGAATCGTAAACTTCGATCAATGACATTCCTCTAGAACTTCCCTCCTTGAGTTCTCTACGTTCAGAACACACAATCTTCCCTTCTTTCTCAACCATCCTCTTTAGTTAAGACTAAAATCCGTTAAGTCATCAACCTATGATCCTTCCTCAAGCCTTCTAATCCTCTCGACTAAAACTGGATCTTCTCTTTGCTTAGAAGTTATCCTCTCAATCGGCACTGGTCGAACTTCTAAACAAGATAACATGGCAATACCTGACTAGAACTAGCAGTAAATCTTAACTACACACCGCAACTGGCTAAAGCTTCTAGATCCTTCCATTCTGCCAACATTGCTAACACCACATTCTGATGTTTTCTACTAAGAGCATATGCTATCTTATTTCCTTTCCAGGAGTATACTCCATACTGAAATCATAAGCAGCCAAAAACTCCAGCCATCTCTCCTATCTCCTATTCAACTCCTTCTGAGTGAATAAATACTTTAATGACTTATGATCGGTATACAACTCAAATCTCTCTCCCAACAAATAATGCCTCCAAATCTTCAAGGCAAAGATCACGCAGCTAACTCCAAGTCATGAGTAGGATACCTTACCTCGTGCGGTCTAAGCTGCCTAGATGAATAAGCAATAACTTTGCCCTTCTGCATCAATACTGCTCCCAATCTAGTCCCACATGCATCAGTGTATACTACCAACCCTTGGTTACCATCCGAAACTACTAACACTGGTGCATTGGTTAACAAATGTTTTAACTTAAGGAATGCTTCCTCACATTTGTCGGAACAAACAAACTTCACTTCCTTCTTGGTCAACTTAGTCAAAGGCGCCGCGATCTGTGAGAAATCCTTAATGAATCCCCAGTAATAGCCAGCAAGTCCAAGAAAACTTCTGATCTCGGTTACCATCTCTGGTCTCTTCCAATAATTGACTACCTCGATCTTAACTGGATCAACTAATAATCCTTCCTCTGAAACCACATGACTAAGAAACTTAACTTCTCTATTCTAGAAATGACACTTGGAAAACTTCGCCTTTAGTTAATTCTGCCTCAATGTCTCCAACACCACCCTAAGATGAATCTCATGCTCTCTTTCATCTTTAGAGTACACCAAAATGTCATCTATGAACACCAACACAAACCTATCCAAGTGCTCTCTGAAAACCCAGTTCATTAATCAACGAAGAAAGCAGGCGCATTCGTCAATCTGAATGGCATTACTAACCACTCATACGAACCATACCTAGTCTGAAATGCCGTCAAAGGAATGTTATCCTCTGCCACTCTCAACTGATGGAACCCCTTCACTAAATCCAACTAAGAAAATACTCTGGCTCCACTCAACTGATCAACAGATCATCTATCCTCGGCAGAGGGTACCTATTTTTGATCATCCTCTCGTTTAACTTACGATAGTCGATGCACATCCTTAACGACCTATCTGGTTTCTTCACAAATACCGCAGTTGCTCCCTAAGGTGAACTTCTTGATCTAATAAATTTTCTTCCTTCAAGATCCACTAGCTGCACCTTCAATTCCTTCATCTCAGTTGGTGTCATCTTGCTAGGCGGTCTACTGACAGGTACAGCACCCGGTACAAGGTCTATCTGAAACTCAACAGCTCATTTCGGTGGTAATCCAGTAACCGGCTCAAAGACATCTGCAAACTCTCTAGACACACGAACTTGAATAAGTTCTTCTCCAACCTCCATGGCACTCAACAAAGCACAAATACTTTTACAGGAATTATCCACCAGGAAAATGATTTGGTTATAACTATCTAGGTGTCTCAATGATATTTCCCGATCCTGGCAAAATATCCTAGCCTCATACTTACCCAACCAATCCATGCCTAAGATGATCCCAAAATATATGAAATCAAAAACATACAGACTGCATGCAAACTTATGTCCTAACAAATCAAGTTCTAACTGGTCACATCTCATCCCAAGAGTTGCATACCCTTCTATTGGATTCGCAACCCTTAAGGAAGTAACAAGGTATGTGGGTTCTATACATAACCTATCAACCAAATACTGTGATATAAATGAATGCGATGCACCGGTATCAAAAAGTACCCTAATTGGTATATTCTGAATCAAAAGTGTACCTTCCATCACAGTTTTCTCTTTCTCTGCTGCAGTAGGTTTAGAAGAAGACAGTGGTCCAATAGCAAACACCTTCCCTCTATCCGCCCTGACTGGCTCTGGACACTAGTTCTTATGGTGCCCAACTTGGTCACAGTTGAAGCATTTCACATTCTTCTTCTCTACGGGCTTCTTTCCTTTACCAGTCCTGCTTTCATGAGCATAATGGCCCTTCTTATCATGCTTATAACACACCAAATCAGCCTTTGTCTTCTTTACTACATCCCCTTTCTGGGCTCCTTTCTTTCTAAATAATTTTCTTGTTCTTCCTTGAAAACTCTGGGACTCAACTGGCTTTTCCCTAGCTGAAACGGCAAGCATCTCCTTATGTCAGACAGTCATATCCACCATCACATGATAAGGTTCTCTAATATGTGTCATAGCCATTCTGCCTAGCTCTGGTCTAAAACCTCTAATGAATCTCTCATTCCTCCTTACATCAGTGTCAACCAAAGCATACCCATATCGAGATAGCTCATCAAACTTAGCAGCATACTCGATCATAGACATCTGTCCTTGGATAATATCCATAAACTTCCTCTTCAATGTCGATTTGGCAACCTCGGACAAGAACCTCTGCTCAAACATCCTCCTAAGGTCAGCCCATGTCAACTCTTCCTCCAGCACTCTAGCCTTCACACTGTTCCACCAATGAAGTGCTAACCCTTACTACTGTCTAGAGGCTAGCCTTCTCTTCTCTCCTTCATTCAAGCCTAAGTCTGTAAAGATCCTTTCACAGTTCAACAGCCAATTCTCTACTTCAACAGCATATTCTGTTCCAACAAACGGCTTTCCTCCCAGACTAACATAGTCCCTACTCAGCTTAGCATAGTTATAACCAGCGGAACTATAGGAAGCTCCACCAACATTCCTAGCAGCTCCTGCTTGCAAAAGATTAGCCAACAACTAATACACCATCCCCGCATCTATTGGCAGATTTCCAACACCTACATTGGCCTCAGCATTTTGATTAGCATTAGCCTGTCGACCTTGGTTTCTTCGAGTATTAGGTCGAGCATTTTCATTGGTTGTGGTGCTTCCTCCACCCAGATTTCCTTTTCCGTGTCCTACCTCCATATCTTCTTTCTCGTATATCTACATACGAGCCTTAGTAAGATAAAGAAGAACGGTCTAAGAAAGAAGGGAATACGTACTTAGATATATACCTATATATCAAATACAAGTACATTACTATAGCGTTAACCCAAACCCCGGTCTAAATTTTAAATTCATAGGATTATGTTTGAAAAAGCTTTTAGGTTTAACTTTTCTTTTAAAGTTTCATAAACCTATTCAACTTGTAACATCCTCCTACTTGGAGGCCCAAAACTAACGGCTACGGATGCTATCATCCATAGTTATTAATCTTCGGCGACCAGACACGGCGGTGCTAGATACATTGATACACAGATCACAGAAGTATGGAAAAAAATTAACAATTCAAAAACACATTGCCACATTCAAATTAAAACATTTCATGTTCATTGCATAATCCCAAATTGCGTTAACCACGTTCAGCAAAATATAATTATTACAAATACGCCAAGAGCGACATATAAAGATGCCCCCTTGGTTGATCAGAGTATATAGTAAGGCTAATAAATCTGCCTTTACAAATAAAATACACAGTGAAAAGAAAAATTCTAAATAACCATCTGCCTCCTGCACGCCTCCGGAAGCTTTATTCGTCAGAGAAGAAAACTTGAGAACCTTAAATCTCAAACTACTGAAAATCAATTGAGTACTCGAGAGTTTAAGGGGAAAAAAACTTCGAGACAAACATAAATCCTAGTATGAATAATAATCTAACATCTCAATCCTTTTAAATATCTAGTGAGACCACGCCGCTTAGCGAAACGGGTTTTCTCCTTACTAGTATCCTAAAACCTTTATAAAACCATATTTTGTGCTTCTACATCCACAACGGTTAAAACATACATTTCAAAATATTATGATGATATGCATACTTGAAAATAATTAGGATTTTCCCATTCTCGGTTTAATCTGACACCCTGTCATTATTATAGTTTATAGGGTCAATATTAACCTTTTTAGTTTTCATGGGTTTACTAATAACCTTGTTATAACTAATAGACACCTGGTCATATTCATTGTTTTCATGGAATCACTAAGAATCTATAGGCTCCTACCATATAACTTAATTAATTCATGGGTCTTCTTAAACCTATTAGTCATTTCAATTACAAATCACCTTATCCTAGTTTTCATGGGTTGACTAGGAACCTATGGACTTATCCAGTAACTCATTGCACGTCCTAGTTTTCATGGGTTAATTAGGAACCTACTGATACTTCCATTAGCCACTTACTTATCCTAGTTTTCATGGGTTTACTAGGAACCTATTCACTGATGTCAATTCTTAATCCGGATATAGTTTTCATTGGTTCACTACAAACCAATTAGCCGTTGCCAACTGTCCTTAATGCATAGTTTTCATGGGTTACCTATGAACCTTTTGGTATGCACCAATAACTACCTTATCATTGTTTTCATGGGTTTACTATGAACCTTTTGCTATGCACCAATAACTACAAAGTTTAGGCATCCTATATTTTTGGCCATCCTGACTCCACGGATGCAATTCTACTCATTCATGAGTTTAAGTAATTTATATTCACTAGTTGAGTTAACCTATTGGTTCTTCTACCCCTTTTCTCCAAAATACAGTTATGGGTTATCATGTGAATATACACACAATTGAAGAAGAAAAACAATAATTTAACAATACCACTCCCCTGGGTTTAAGTCCTTGAAATACATATCATAACATAGTTAACATCTTAATTTATATTTTTATCAAAGTAATACTTCTTCATAATTACATTCTTAAAGCCATTACAAAACTTGTAAGCCATGGGTTTTTCCTTTAAAATTTAGAGTATGGGTTTTCAAACCTGTCCAAACCTTTCGACCTTGTCGAAAGGTCTTCAAAACAACCATTTGAGTCCTAACCTTTCGAAAACATTGAAAACATTCAGCTATTTAAACCTTTCGAAAGCATTCAACTCTTAAAATATAAACCTTTCGAAGACTTACTGGGTTCAAGTTAAAATATGTGGAAGATCCTCTTTTAAAACCTTTCGACTACAGTGAAAGCAACCTTTCAACATTGTCGGTAGGCCTGTTTCGAAAGCTTTAAAACATTTCATTTAAAACAGTAAACCTCCGCCTTTTTAAAACAACTCCTTCGAAATCTTGGGTTACATTTCAACTATAAAACAAAGGAAAATCATCAAAGTCGAAGGCTTTGATACCTTTCGAAAGCAATGGAAGAAGCAGTTGATTTTTAAACAAGTAAACCTTTCGTCTTTGTCGAAAGCAAAGACTTCAAAAGGTTGGAAAAAGCGCCTATAACCATTCGACTGTGTCGGAAGGTTCAAAACAAAACAATGATAAGTGGCAGTAACCTTTGGACTATGTCGAAAGGTTTCAAAACAAAATAGTGGTAAAATAGCAGTAACCTTTCGACTTTCTCGAAAGGTTTAAAACCTTTATTTTAAACATTTGACCCGGTTAAAAGCAACCAAGTCAAAAGCTCTAATTCAAAAGCAAAGCAGGTGAAAGCTTTAGTTTATAAAACAAACATACCCCAACCTCTTTGGCCATCAACCTTTCGACTAAGAACCCTTCGACTCTGTCCAATGCATATGGTACCAAGTAACTTGGTACCATATGCATTGGTTTGACCTTGTCGAAAGCTATGAACCTCTCGACCTTGTTGGAAGGTCTGGGTCGGAAGGTTTACTATCGTAAAAGGATGAAACATGCTAAAAGTATGATTTCTTTGTTTTTTACTTAAAAAGGTTAACTTTTCAACTAACCTGACTTTGTTTATCAATTTCTCATTGGTTAATGATTTCTTTTCAGAAAATGCTGCCACTAATTTCTATAAATTAATAATAATTTTATTTTATAAAATGCTCATTCTCCTTAATTAAGTATATAAAACATTTAAGTCCCATACCTTAAATAATTTTACATATTCATTAAAACACTCAGGAAAAATCTGGAAAAAATCCAAAAAAATCTATTTTAATATGTTTTCCAACATACATTTATTTCAAACCTTAATAATCTTTATTTTAGCTGTAATTAAATTATAACCCAATAAATCATTTTCTTCACTAGAAAATTTATATAAAATCCATATAAACTCAGAAAATTATGAAAATTGAAACCCATCTCCAAAATCATGCTTTCTATAACATAAAATTTTCCCATGGCATTGAAAATCATTTCATCTCGGTTTTGCCCTAAAACCATGTATATCCCTTGTTAAACGACCTTGTTTAAACACATATAAATTAAAATCAAGCATATCATCATTCAACGTATCATTAAAACAGATTTATCATTAAATCTGAAACCATTTGATGTAAAAATAAAAATAGAGATGTAGAATTGCCAAAATATTTAGAGCCGTGCAAAGTAGCAACCGTGGAACCGTATATGATGTTATTCACACTCGTGGTGTTTTTGAAGGTGTCTTTTGGGCCTTCGGACCTTCAATCGATGGTTTCACACACTATCGTCATGTACATTTTATTGATGGCACTCATTTATATGGAAAGTATCTTGGTACATTACTTATACCTACTGGTGTAGATGCAAATCAACGTCTTTTTCATTAGTCGTTGCTATTGTGCAGATAGAGTCTTGGTAGATGTGGAGTTGGTTTATTCGTTGCATATGGAATTATATTCTTTCTCTATGTAACTGATGTATTACATTTATTTCAGATCATATGAAATGAATTCCATGTGCGCTCAGAGAAACTTGGCCAATCGAACATCATCATCACTACTGTATTTGGCATATTAAAGCAAATTTCAGGAAAGCCAGATTTAGTTTGGATGAGCTTTAGAATTTGCTACATGCATGTGCCATGGTGTCGGAGGTTGTAAAATATAATAAACTAAGAAAACAATTGAAGACTGTAAATCAAATAGGCGATGCATGGATTGAAAAAATTTTGAAAGATCAGGAATCAAGTTGGACTCTTTATCATGATGGTAGCATAAGATTTTATATAATGATAAAGAATGTTTCTGAAAGCTTTAATGGGATGTTTAAAGGAACAAGAAATTTACATGTTGAAAAAAAACAGAAACCTACTGCTCCATTCCCTTATATATAACGCCAATATATCATCACAAAAATCACCAATATACCAAAAGATATCCATACTAATTTCAAAACCATATCATATCAAGACCGTATACCATTAACATATCATCAAAACATCAAAGTAAACAACAACATACTATCCCAATATCAATTTAAGCAAAATATACCATCCAAACATCTAAATAAACATCAACATATCATAACAACACCATAACAACATACCAAATAAAAAAAACTCAATCCTTAAGCCTTCTAATTTTAAACTCCTCTTTTTGTTGTTCCCCTCATTATGGCCTTTTGTAACGACCCAGAATTTCAGTCATTTGAATTTGGAATATTTAATTGGTTTTAAATATTAAAAAAATATTTTTATAAGTTAAATAACTTGGATTTCAAATATAACGATTTATTTAATAATTAATTTTTTGAAGTTAATAATTGGGAATACTTATAATAATTGAATCTTGAATTTGATATGAACGAAAATGATTTCAAAAGTTGATTTAAATTTTATTTAAATAAGAACAGAGATAATAAACTCTTAAATTGAGAATTTAAAGTGATAAATTTGGTTTTTATAGTTATTCATTTTAATTAACATATAAAAATAGCCTTTCGGGGTACTATCTCGGATTTCGATGAAACCAGTTCCATTGGATCCATAATAGTATGGTATATTATGCCATCAAATTTCATGGCGATCGGACGAATCATTTGGACGTGTGAGGTGGAAATGCGTAGAAATTAATTAAAGGAAATTATATAATATTTTGGTTTAAAAAGCTATCTTATACATATTATTGAATTAAACCTCGAGGCTAGTTCCATTGCGTTCGGAATAGGGGTATAACATACAAAACGCCAGGCGGCGCGTCTCGTTTGGAGTTCGAGATTTTCGGGTATGTTTTGTTAAATATAAAAAATATATATTAGTCCATCCTAGCCATACCCTAGCCCAAGCCTGCGCGTTCACACTATACCTCATCATCCCTCTTTCTCATTTTAAATGTTACCCTCTCCTCTCGTTCAAACCATTTTGAATCAAAAAATAATAATAATAATAATCATGAGCATGTGTTCCGATGAACGATAAGGCACGTGCGTGCGCGATAGCGTGGTGGCACAAAGTATGGCGGTGAGGCTCGTCCAAACGCGAGTAGTTTTCTAGGTTATGCATGTTTTTTGTTCACGCGAGGAAGGCAAGGGGCAGCCGCAGTCGACGAGCAGGATAGGATTTCGTGCGCACGCGTCCGTAGCACGAGCATGGTGGCAACGACCGGTGCGAACGGAAGACCGGCGGGTGCCAGCGCCGGCGGCGGCGTAGTCGTTGTCGGCGGCAAACGAGGGTGGTGGAGCATGCGAGTATAAAAAAAGATGAAGAAGGTAACGCGGCTTAGTGATATTTGTGTGAACGAGGAAAGAGGGAGCTAAAGGTTAGGTTTGAATTTTAATTTATTAAGTTAGTTATAATTTAAAGTATATCCAATGTTCATTAATCCATATAAAACTCGTACGAGGTCCAAATAGAATGTGACGAGTCGCCTTGCGATTGTATCGACGAATGCTACACTATGGGATTGGATTGAATGAATTCAGAGCTTGTTGGAATTTTGGATTAAAATTGGGCATCGTTCAATTTTAATTCAAAACGGAATGTTTTGACAAACAAAAATCAATTTGAGTTAATCTCACCTTTTGGCTAATCAAAAAATTTATATATTCAATAAATATTATTTATTGGATGTTTAGATATTATTTTTGATCGTTTTTGATTGTTTGGGTAATATACTAAATTATATTGTTAGTTGAATGATCTCCCACCTATTGGAGGGGATGAGACCCTATTACGTTCCCGTGTAAGAGCGGATGAACCTTTGTATACGAATCTGCCTCAAAGCGGTTGATTTATATTTTTTATGATTATATATAATGTATGTGATGTAGGGGGATAGGTTGGAGGGATCCAAAGAGATTCCTCACACTGTTTATTTTATTTTCATATATATTATGACATATGACTTGTTGGATGCTACATTGATGACATGAATATGATTTTGTTTATTTAGTGCCTTAGTAGCATTGAGCCTTATATTTTGGTATTTTAAAATACTATAAAATAGTTATTGATTTTGAAAAGGGATTTCAAATTTATTTAAAAAAAATTATATGTTTAAATAATTATTCTTGAATTTATTTGAAAAAGTAATTAATTTTAAAATCAAAGGTATGATTTTTAGATATTATAATAAATAAGTTTTATAAAATATTTCGAATGGAGATTTTCGAACTGTAAAATAAAGATTTTTAAATCTTAAGGCAAATCTGTCTTTAATAATAAAGGATACAGGCTTAAAGAAAATAGAAATATTTTGATATAAATATTTATTAACCATTTTATTTAAAGTAATATAATATATGTACACTACGCCATAGATGACCTTCTGCAACATTTTTGCAACGTGTTGCCAGCTAAAATGTTGCGACAGCTATAAAATTTTGGTCCTACTGCAACGTTGTATTTTTGGTGTTACCTTAGCCATAAAAATGTGTTGCTCTAGCCAAACAAGTGTAACACGATGCAACATTTTTATATAGTGTTGCTATAGATATATTCTAATTAAAAAAATTTACACCTCAGCGATCCACACCATTAGTTAAAACAAAATCTCAACCATTCATCCACTATCTACTACGTTTCCTTTATTTTCCGCTGACATTTTCATTCACGCGCTTCCTTTTCATTTCGTTCTCCCCCAAATCGTATAAACAAAAATTAAGGATTTTTGTTCTACCCCGATCTATTCCTTTTTGCCTTAATTTCCTATTCCTCCAGCAGAGCCTGTAATCGCAACTCCAATCCACATCTTCTAATTCGCATCGTGCTTAGGGATTGCAAGTGGAAAATCTGTTCGTCAGTGGTGACTTCGAGATTCAGAAATTGACGAAATCGCAACTCCAATCATGCTTAGGGATTGCAAGTGGAAAATCTGTTCGTAAGTAGCTCTGATTTATTTCTTTGAAATTCTTGGGATGATTTATGTTGTTTCGATGCATTTTCCAATGATGAAGTAGGTGTAATTTATATGGCTTTCGAACCCTAATTTCTCTGATTTCACGAAAGCTTCGGTCTTGATTGTTGCGTTGAATTCTTTGAGTTGAATGATTTTTCCCTTGCACATTTGGGTCTTCTCGTTTTATTTGTAAAAAATGTATATAAATTGGACACAATCTTAAAATTAGTTAAGTCATGTCTTACAAAAATAATAGTTTGTTAATACAAATGAATTTGTGCCTGCTTATGCATCTGAATTAACCGTTCATAGATGTAGCACGAATAGTGTTTGTTAAAATTAACCTGACATCGGTAAATACAACTTAATTAATAATATTATGCTGCAACCATAAAAAAGAGTACTCAATCTACAAATATAATGTTGTGTATGCAAAAGTAGTGAGGGTTAAAGGAAGTTTACTGATGCATGGTTGTTGAAGTTTGATATTGGTTTGCTTCTGGAAGGATTATGGTGCAAGAGTACTGTTGGATTTGGGTTTGAGATGATTTGTGGATTTGGATGCTGTATATTGGTCGCCATCTCTTTCTCATATTGCCTTGCTTTTTGTTGGCCCTGCTTATAAATGAGAAGTTTACTTTTAAGGAGGTAAAACCCCAATTAAGCGCAATGAAATTTTAACTAACATTATTAACAAATTCTTTATAATTTTTCTATATCTATGTAATGCTGCTGCTGCTGCAGCATGTAATGTAATGTGAAGTATATTGGGACTGTTGTTGTCAGGTTATGTGGACGTTCTCCATATATTTGGAGGCTGTTGCTATTCTTCCTCAGCTTGTTTTGTTACAAAGGACAAAGAATATCGACAACTTGACCGGACAATATGTTTTCTTCCTTGGGTACATTATCATTTAATTTTTAGTTATTGAATCATTCACCACTTACTGCTGTGGACAGTGTCTTTCTAAATAAATCGCCATTTTTGGCTATAGTTGCAAACTGAAATCAAAATGTTGTATCTACAGTGCATACAGATTGCTGTACATCCTCAATTGGATTTACCGCTACTTCACTGAACCACATTATGTGCATTGGATAGGTATGAAATTTCCACAAATTCCTTGCTTACATTCCAAATATAAGTATTGTTCCTTTCGTAGTATTAACATATGTTTTACCTATTTCCAATTTCAGCTTGGATATCAGGACTTAAACAGACTCTTCTTTATGCTGATTTCTTTTATTATTACATAATCAGGTATGAATACAATCTGTAAGAAAACTTCAATTATCTTGTCATCTCTATTTCATTTTTTGTTATTGACATTGAGTTACAACATGAAAATCTTGTATTATTCACAAAAATAATAAGAAGATTTTTGTATTATTCTGAAATAGGTGATAAACGAGACCCTTCGATTCGGAAACGTTGTAAACTTTCTCCATCGGAAGGCGATTAGAGATGTACATTACAAATGCTATGGAAGTAGTTGAAGATTCAGTGTATGAGTCGGTATGAAACTGTATATGTAATGAGTCAACTGAGTGATGTAGTGAGGAATATCTGTATATGTGAATATCAGTGTTATATATCATTGAATTGTAAAATAGCGGAGTCAAGAATTTGCACTGTTTCAAATGTTGAAATAAAATATTCATTTAAATAAAATACTGTTTGAATATCAAATTCTGTGCAATAGCATTTTATTAAATAAATATTTATTTCTATTAAAAAATGAAATATGCTCTACATTGTGGGCCCCACAAGATGTGGGCCCCACAAGATGTGGGCCCCACAACTTCAGAAAGTTAATATCTATAGCAACATTTTTGGAATGTTGCTACAGATACCTATGGGTGTTGCTATAGACCCAAATAGGGTTCTATTGCAACAATATTACTTATGTTGCCTTAGATAGTCAAAATGTTGCCTTTGAGGTCTAAGGCAACGGCAAAAATTGCATCACCCGAAAAGTGTTGCCATAGACCTATGGTAACATTTTTTGGGCCTGACCCAACATTTTTTTTGTGTTACAGAAGGCCGTTTATGGTGTAGTGGTATATGTACATATATTAAAGATTATTTATAAAGGTGAAATTTTTAAATGTGCTAAATTTATAAAAGTGATATTTTTCGAATAAAGTGAATATTTGTAAATTCATATTTATTTATAAAGTTATAGATTATAAACGGTGTGTTATAGATTAAAAGAAAACTATTATTATTTAATAGATTGGAGAAATAAATCAAACGGTGGATTTATTTTAAGACATGGAATGGTGTTTTAGAAAGTAGTTGATTCTATTTTGGAAATCAAAAGTGAGGGTAAAATTGGGATGGTTAAACCATATTTTATAAATTGAAAGAAATTTATAAAGGAAATTTATAAAAGAAATTTATACCTATGGAAGCAAGGTAAAAATAAAAACGGTTGAAATTATGTTTTGAATGGGACGTTACGAATAAGTGAGATTTATAAAGGAAATAGAGTGAAATAGAGTTATAAATGGGTTTCATAAATAAAGGGATTTTATGAAAGGAAGTTTTATAAAATGGGAAGTGATTTATAAACATGGTTTATAAATATGGAAATGATTATGTGAATTGAGTATGGATTTTTAACAAGGAAATATATTCATATTTTAAAGGTTGTTTATTTATATTAATATTATTTAAAAGTTATTTATCAATATTTTATATGTTTTAAAAGGTTAATTATTTAAAAAAATAAATTTGGGTTGAAATTAGTTTTAAATTATTTACCAGTAAAATTTTGGAAATTTATTATTATTATTTATAATAATGTTGAAGAAAAATTATTTTTGTTTATTTAAGAATGTTTTGAAAATTATTAATTATTATTTTACGATGTTTTAAATTTGTATTTATTTATTTATAATTTATTAGTATACAATAGTGTTTAAAGGTAAGTGATTGGGATTTAATTATAATTGTTTTTCGAGATTTATAATGAAGTTTTATAAATAGATGGAATTTTTATAAGAGGAATCTTATAACATGTTTTGGAAAATATAATAGAAGATTGCTTAAAAGGGTAGAAACATTTTATAAATAGTTGCAAATATTTATAAAATAATTTTAGGAATGGGTTTGTGGATTTATAGAAGGGATTTTATAAACGGTTTTGTGGATGTGAAATGGAGTTATTAAATTATTTTAGGATTTAATAAAAAGAGGAACCTTCCAAAAAATTGGTGAATATACTTATACCATTGAAATAAATATATGGATATTTTTTCAAGTATTAAGAAATAGTGATTATGGGTTCATATAAATCTTTGTAAAAGAATTTTGGTTCAAGTATTACAAAGTGAATTAAATTAATAAAGATTTATTAGTAAAAGGCTTAGTGTTGCTTGGTGCTTAACAAATGTTGTTTTTTCCATGGAATTAAATTCCCGATTTAATGTTTGTTAATTGATAGTTAAATAATTGGCTATCAGTATTGGACCCAAAAATGTAACTTTGAAAATATCTCGGAGAAACACGTGAGTTATATGGCACAGCCATCTCCGATGATGTTGTACTGTGCGTACAAATTTTGTTTCATTCTCTAAGGACAATGATAAGGAAATCCGTCCACTAACTCTTAGGAGGTGATCTCCGATCTTATCTTTGATTGTTTATTTCCTAAAGAACCGGGGTTGAGTTTACCAAGAATTATCAAAAGTTGTTTCGAAGAGATCAGGATCGGATAGGTTATTTGAAAACCACTTCGATCCAACAAATGTGTTTCGAAGTGAAGACATCTTGAAGATGGTGGAGTTTGAAGATGGAGCTCTCAAGTGTTTCGTTTAATCCAAGAACGGACTTATATGGATGAATATTGGTATTGCATTGTTGCATGGAGGCCAGTACTAGCATTCAAAGTAGGAAGTGCTAACGTAGCCTCAAGCCTCATCAACCAGGAATGAGTACAACAGGGGAGATGCAGCAGGGCTAAGTGGGTTGATCCCAAGTAGGGTATGATCATCCTTATGTAGAGTCGCTATTATCTCTCATTTGTATGCTCGGGGCCCATCAACGGAGGGGTGATCATATTCGGTACTATCCACTAAGGGGTAGGCTGGTTCTGTGTTAGCAGGGGATCCAGGCGAGGTCCTTTGTGTTATTTTATCTAGAGATGCACCGTGATGGGCGATACCCCAGTAGCCCAGTCATTGTATGGAATCCATTCTTCAATAAGCACCATACGGACTTAGTTGTGCCCAACTATGCTGAACTGTGAGATGCAAGCATTTCAGCTATATTCATATTTTACTTTGACCCCTAAACATTATTATAATATAAATGGATTTTCTATAGAAAATGTTTTGGTTATTGTAAGGTGAAAACCCGTCCATGTTTATGTGCGTTGTTGTTTTACGAGATACTTTTGATTTTCAAATGGTTTTCTAAAACTTTAAAATCCATTTGGGTGAGTTTTCTCATGCTGGTTTTCCAAACTGACTCGGGTGTTATTTTATTATAATTCTTGGGTAAAATTAACTATATTACATATTGCTTCGGATGCATTTGCGCTCAGGAGACGAGCTGGAGGTCGTCAAGTCGTATTCACGTATATATTATTTTATGCTGCTTTGTTGTTGAAATCGTCAGCAATTGTAAGGGTAGATTGTTATAACTGTCCAGGCTGATGATTGTGATTGTTGTTGTATTTTGATAGATGTATGTATATAACAGTTTCTCCTTTGTAAAGATTATTGATTTTATATTATATGTTGTTTCGCTGTGATTGTGAAATTTTGTAATTGTTTTAGTTTCTTTCTCTTGTTCTTCTCTTTTCTTCTTCTTTCTTCTTCCTTCCCATAACTACCAGTCTTTCCATTCAATTTTGGTTGGACATGTGTGGTTTATTTTCAGCTTGAATTGTACGGATTGGCGGGTCGTTACAGCTTGGTATCAAAGCTTAGGTTAAGCGAACACCTAGACTTGGTGGGAATATACTCATTTGAGATATAGTAAGCAAGACCCTAGGATGAGTTTGTGTGTGTGTGTGTCTATATATATATATATATGAGCATATACTTATTAGTGATACAAATATGTTTTATATTGTGTTAATTTATCTGTTGGGTGGCTTATGAATTCTGGTCGATACGTGGGACACCATGTTATCGATAGTGGTTTCTAAACACTTAAACAAGGCAAACTGATGCAGTATTGTTTTAAAGGTGGGTAAATGAAATAATTTTACCTAAAATATATTTTTATATATAAAGGAGTAATTTTTTAGAAATTATTATATTTATATATGGAGTGTTTGGTTGTTGCAGAATGAAAATATTTGATTATTATCATTCGTTATTGTTGTTTGTTGTTTTAATATAAGTTATTAGTATAAACCAAACTAAGATAAACATTTGCAAATAAGTTATATAAGAAAGTGAAATTATAAATAGGAATTATAGGATATTGATTACAAATAAAATAATCAACATGTGTGAAATAAAATTTTATAAGTATATCTATAAACATGATTTGTAGATTAAATGGAATTAAAAGCTGAGAAGTTGAGAATTTAAAATCCCGTAGATTTGAAAGATTGTTTTCAAGGATTTGGAAAAATAATAATAGTATTATTTTAAAAATATTTTTCTCAGAAATATTTGAAATAGGATTTTAAAGGAATAGAAAGCACTAAACTAATTTTAGTCGTTGGAAAATAATTCTAGTGATAACAACCGCATCATCAATATTCATTTTCGAGTTTCCATTGAAGTTTTTTTTGGTAAAACAAATTTTTTTTGGATTCCAGAAGTGTAATTAGAAATATAAAGGAGTTATGTATATATATGATTTCAAAATTATTTGAAATTAAACCGGGTGTTTAAAATCCTGAATATTCTATCTAAATGTTTTGAAAAATATAAGATGATAAGTTTAATAAGTTTTTGAACTTTGAATATGGTATGGTTAAGAAATAAGTTTACAACTTATGAATTTGAAAGGAATAAGTTAAAACAATTTCTAAACGCGTAGAATATGAATGTTAAGAAAAGTAAATTTGATAGTTGAATTATGAAATGAAACTTAACTTAAGGTGGAGTTAAATAAAATGAATTTTGGAATGAAAATTAACTTAAGCAAAGTTAAATGAGATTGAAACTGAATTTGATTTGTAATGGATTAATGAAATGAACTAATAAAATAAATTAGTAAATGGAATATGGTTTGGAATATTGGTTGATAGAGTTGAAAATGAACTTAAGTTAAGTGAATGCAAATGGATTAAATGTTAATTAATTGAATGCAAATGGATTGAATGTTAATTAATTGAATGTAAGTAAAATAAGGATGAATAAATTGGAAGTGAAACAATTTGTGACGACCTCCCATGACCCCTGCACTGAACATAGGAATAGTGCGCTGTAAAGTGTGCCAGGCAGCCATGGACGATTGCCAAGGTAAGTTAAAAACAGCAGAATCTATCGTATTACTCACAGCGCATGGATAAAATACAATAGAGAATATATATAGTGAAGCTTTACAAAATAGAATCTCATCAATTAAGCTTCATAATAGTTGAATACAAACATCTGAATAGTCAATACATCAAGCCTCACTACATATCACTCAGAGAATTATACAAGCAGCGGAACATCCAGTACATATAGTAAGAAAATAATATGCAAGCCTCCAGCTCGTCTTCGTCATCAGCATCGTTGGAAAGTAAGAACAGCACCTGTCACCTGCTACCTAGTCTGCCCATCCCGAAATGGATGAACAGCCCAAGGCAATAAGAGTTAAAACATAAAGCCTTGAGTCAGACAACAGTCTTAGTGAGCGGTAAATTAACTAACAACATACCAAAAGAGAATAAAGGAAAAAGGAATAGGAATCCAACCCTCCCACTCCACCTCTTTCTACAGTGATAGCCCCCAGACACACACTAAGCAGAAGTAAACATAGCAAAGCAGACATTTAAAGTAAAGCAATTATCACTCGAGTCAAGGTCGGTGTTTTCCAAGTACAAACCCCCAAGGCCTAAACCAAGATCAGATAAGCACCCAGAAAATACCGCTCTTGAGACCGAATGACGATACAACCAAACATCCATGACTCTGGCTATCACTGTTATCATTGCCTCGATACCACCGTTAATTGAATGACCAGCACATTCTTTCAGCCGTCCGTCAAGGGTTAATGGCAACCCCGGTTCTAGACAGAACTCCGCACGTCGTCGCAGCCCGTGCCTAGGACTATCGAATATGCCCAGAGTACTTGACTACAATCATAGTCTTTAGGGACTATCGAATATGCCCAACGTACTCTTGCTTTGAGCCTGCTAGAACCTTCAACAACGATGAAATCTCTGGCTTTTAGTCATCCTCCTCGACGACTATTTCCATACTAGCTCAAGCGCCTCTCGAGCAAACCATTATCCTCTAACTCGAACCATTTCACCGAGCCATCAACATGCTTGGAGTGATCCCGTCTGGATTAAACCAAGGCTATCTCATATCATTCCTCGCTTCATCTCATCGTAGTAAAGCCTCATCTCAACATCATCATCATCAAATCTATCCATATGAGCTTCATCATCCGCCACATATGCCACGAGCAGCTTTTCCAATTCAAGAGCCTTTCCCTTAGCTTTTGAATCATCTTCGACCATCTTGTCTAAATCAAATCATCAATCAACTAATACATAATAATCAATCAAGTCAATCATTAATCCAAGTAATCAAGCATTCAAATATGATCTAATTAACAATTATAACAATGATGGCAATTCCACAAATAAAGAGTCCAAATCTAACAAGCATGAATTATGAGCAAATATCTCTACAACTTGATGAATGAACTTGCATAGGTTAACATGTAGTAAAATGAATGCCAAATCATCATGAACAATAGATCTATACTTAAGTTTATGAAAAATGCATGGAAATCACTATTTTAACACCAAATCAAGCCATCAATCCGATATACTCATTTGGATCCGTGTGAGAGATAATCACCACTCACCGAATCACCTAAACACCTCAAAAACAACACACTTCAGATCTGGACAGCGAAGGATCTAACTCGATTCTCCAAAATTCCGCTTCAAACGATGAAATCTCTCTTCGATGGATGAAGATCTTCAACCTAAGCTCTTTGATCTTCGATTTGGATGGAAAGAATCACAAGATTAAAGTGGAGAAAAGAAGTGAAGAAGTGTAGAACTCAAGCTCTCAAAATGGCAGCACTTCGTCGCTTCAAAATCCGGATCCCAAAAATGAAGAAGAACCCGCCTATTTATAGGCAGATTTCCTTAGGTCGTTCGCTCTTAGGTCGTCCACGACCTAAAAATCCCATGACCTACGACCTAACAAATCCACGACCTACGACATAACAGATCCCCGACCTAACAATTCAAGCCTCTACGCGACCTACGACCTAACGCATATGCGCTTCCATGACCTAACGATACTCACTTGCGCGACCTAATTACCCAACGACCTAAGCCTTTACACTAATGCGCGACCTACGACCTAACTGAGATGTGACTTAACGCATGCGCGACTTAACATATACGCGCGACCTAACAAAGATACGACCTAACGAATCTTTGCGACTTGGCTGGGTTACGACTTAACACCTCACGACCTAACTATACCCAGTACTATCATAGGTCGTCTACGACCTACTACTCATAACTGCTAAACTTAGGTCGCTCATGACCTAACTAAACACAACACCCCATAGGTCACTCACGACCTAACTACAACAACTACTTAAGTTGTTAACCCGCTTATCTCCTAGGTCGTTAACTCGCTAATTCTTAAGTCGCCGCTAACTACTAGGTCGTTGCCGCTAACTCTTAGGTCGCTAACTATTAGGTCGTTGCCGCTAACTCTTAGGTCGCTAACTATTAGGTCGTCCACTTCCTTAGGTCGCCAACTTCCTTAGGTCGCTCCAATTCCTTAAGTCGCTCACCCGACCTAACTACTACTCGACCTAACCTACCCCACGACCTAAGCCACCACACGACTTATCTTCCAAACGACCTAAGCTACACACGGCTTATCTTCTATACGACCTAACCTCTATACGACTTAAGCTCTAGTCGACCTAATGACAACTGTTTTACAAACATTCGATCCGTAAAAATACGGGTCGTTACACAATTGCATGTTAATAAAAAATGAAAGTGTATAAGTGTAATGTTGACATTTGAAAATGCAATTTATATGATGACAATAAATTGAATGGATATTCATTTGTTCGATGACTTCTTTTGTTACATATGATTCATTAGCATATAAATATTGAAGTAATTATGTTAAATATTGATATTACCTTCCATATATTTATTCTCATTCTCTGTTGAGTGACCAGTAGGTGCAGATGGCGTATGCTTCTTATTTGGAGCTCGCTTTTGCGTTATATTCGTTGTATATGCTTTGTTAATGCTAAAATAAGGTACACATACTGGATTACATACCGTACTTTTATATTTTTCCCTACGGGATGCCTCATCCTCGAAGATGAGATTTATATTTGTGATATATATATATATATATATATTATGATTTACTACGATCGAGCCGTGCAAAGGAGTCGTTGGCGAAATTTTCCGAAAATTTAAGGCATTGGAAAAAATTTGAGAATTTTGGGAAAAAAAATTTGATTTTGAGTAACTTGAAATGATATTAGTAGATTTTGGAGCAGTATTAGTTAGTAACTATGAATGAGTTGGAAAACTTAGAAAAGTTTTTATAAGAAATTACAATTATTTGATTTTGGAAAGTTTAACGACTTAGAAGAATTTGGTAAGCTATTTCAACTAATTGTTTTTAAAAAGTTAATGAGTTTGGGGCATTTTTCTTACTTAATAATTTCGGGGACGAAATTCTTTTAAAAGAGGAAGAATGTAATGACCCAGAATTTCAGTCATTCGAATTTAGAATATTTAATTGGTTTTAAATATTAAAAATTATTTCTATAAGTTAAATAGCTTGGATTTCAAAAATAATGATTTATTTGATAATAATTTAATAATTGGGAATATTTAAAATAATTGAATCTTGAATTTGATATGAACGAAAATGATTTCAAAAGTTGATTTGAATTTTATTTAAATAAGAATAGAGATAGTAAACATTTAAATTGAGAATTTAAGGTGATAAATTTGGTTTTTATAATTATTGGTTTTAATTAACATATAAAAATAGCCTTCTCGGGCATTGTCTCGGATTTCAACGAAACCTATTCCATTGGATCCATAACAATAAAATAAATTATGCCATCAAATTTCTTGACGATTAGATGAATCGTTTGGATGTGCGGGATCGAAACGCGTAGAAATTAATTGAAGGAAATTATAATAGTTTGGTTTGAAAAGCTATCTTCTGCATATGATCGAGTTAGACCTCTATGCTAGTTCCATTGCGTTCAGAATAGGGATATAACATATAGAACGACAGGCGGCGCGCCCCGTTTGGAATTCGAGATTTTAGGGTATCTTTTGTTGAAAATAATAATAATATAATAATAATAATAATAATATACATTAGTCCATCCTAGCCATACCTAGCCCATGCCTGCACGTTCACGCCAAAACTCATAATCCCTCTTTCTCGTTTTTAAACGTTTCCCTCTCTTCTCATTCAAACCATTTGAATTAGAAAAAAACAAAAGAAAAAAATCACGAGCACGCATTTTGATGAATGGTGAGGCTGGAGGCAGCAGTGAGGCGCGTGTGCGCGCGAGGGCGTGGTGTCGTAGAGGATGGCGGCAAGGCTCGTCCAAACACGAGCAGTTTTCTGCGTTATGCACGATTTTTGTTCGCGCGATACGCGCACGGCGGAGGAAGGCAAGGGGCAGCCGCATTTGTCAAGCAGGATAGGGTTTAGTGCGTACGCACATGCGCAGCACAAGCATGGTGGTAGCGGCCGATGCGAGCAGAGGCGCGGCAGGTGGTGGCGCTGGCGGTGGCACGGTCTTGGTCGGTGGCAGACGTGGGTGGTGGAGCACGCGAGTATAAAAAGAAGATGAAGAAGGAAAACGCGACCTAGTGATATTCGCGTGAACGATTAGGATTGAATTTTAATTTATTAAGTTAATTATAATTTAATGTATATCCAATGTTCATTAATCCGTATTAAACTTGTACGAGGTCCAAATTGTATGCAACGAGTCGCGTTGCGATCGTATCGACGAAGGCTATGGGATTGTATTGAATGAATTCAAAGCTAGTTGGAATTTTGGATTAAAATTGGATATTCGTTCAATTTTAATTCAAAACGGAATGCTTTGAAAAACAAAAATCAATGTGAGTTAATCTCATCTTTTTGGCTAATCAGAAATTTTATATAGTCAATAAATATTATTTCTTGAATGTTTAGATATTATTTCTGATCGTTATTGGTTGTTTGAATAATATACTAAATTATATTGTTAGTTGAATATATTCTCGCCTATTGGAGCGGATGAGACCCTATTACATTCTCGTGTAAGAGCGGATGACCCTTCGTGTACCAATCGCGCATCGAAGTGGTTGATTTATATTTTTATAATTATATATACTGCATGTGATGTAAGGGGACGGGTTGGAGGTGTAATGACTCGTATTTTTGATAATTAAATAAGATTAAATTTAGTAAGATTTTTGAATTTAATATTGTGAGAAATTAAAATTTATGACTTATTAATGAGAAAAAAAATTAGAATAGGATTTAATAATGTTGTTTGAATGTTATTAACAACTATTTTAATGTAATTTCAATCAATTGAAATAATTGTAAAGTTAATTTGGTTATAATTGTAAACAAGGAATAAATTAAACGTTGGATGTAATGTTGAAATTATATGTTATTAATTGAAATCGGTGTATTATAGAATACGAAATAAATTCATTAGTACATAAATTTATTAGCTTTCGTTTGTAAAATAATAGACTTAGAAATATGTTTGAATTACTAATGTGTAATAATTGTTTTAATTACTATTTTATTATTTAATCTATTTGAAATTAATTTGGAAATCAACAAAATTAATATAATTGAAATATTGAAATTAATACAGTAAAAGACGTTAACTATTGGGTGGTGAGAATAATAAGATGGAAACCTATGTTAAATTAATTCATCGGGTAATAGTGATTTAATATAAGAATTTAAATCTAAACAAAAGATTTTGTTTGAAATTTAAATTATAATGAATTGATTTATTACAGTTGTAATCGAACGCTGAAATTAATGTAATATTTAAATCTTGGATTTGATATGGAAATTTATTTTAAAAGATTATAAATTTCTATGTAATCAAGAAAGATAAAATTGTTAACTTTTAAATTTGAATTTAAAGGTGATTAAATCAATTTAATGATAATTTATTTAATTAAAGTGTAAAATTGGAATTTTGGGCACTATCTCGGATTTCGAAGAAACGAGTTTCATTTGATACGTAACAGTGAATTATTATAGGATTTCAAGTTTCGTAACGATCAGATTTATCATCTTATCGTGCGAGCTCAAAATGGGTAGAAATCGATTAATGGAATTTAAATAAATATAATTGATTTTAGAAGGTAACTTCTGTATACAATGGAATTAGGGTTTGAAACTAGTTCCATTGAGTCTAAAAATATCGAAAACCAATATTTTGATATATGGAATGACCAACTTTCATTTCGGAAACGAAATAGGTTTATCAGGTCGTTGTTATCGTTTCGAACCAATTCGATCTGTCCATTCGTTCTTATTCATCTCTGTCTATTTAAATACATTTTTCTTGAAACCCTAACAGTCTTTATCTTATTTCTATACGTACTGTTATTTCCATCTGCTCCTTCCCTTCTTCCCAATGTCAGAAATCAAAACCCTAAATTCCCAAATTCCAAATCAAATCGAAAATTTAAACTCCTCAAAACTTATCGAATTATATATCATCGTGAAGCTCTCGATGAGCATAATCTACTTCTGCAAATCGTTTTGCAATCGAGGTTCGGTTTGGCCAGAAATCAGTGAAGAAGTCACGGCCGTTGAAACTAGGGTTTTGTTTTCAACGGTGGATCTTCGACTTCGGAGCGATCGGGAGGTGTTGCGTCGTAGAGGGCGTCAAGGGCTTTCGATCCATGTGGTTCGTTTGGGTCAGAGGTGCACGAGATCGCCAAAAAATTGCGATATATGGAGGCGATGGCGGATGAGCAGGACGTGGCCGGAGGGTTGCGCGCGTGGGCCATAGGTGCGGTCGGAGGTGGCCTTGGTAGTGGCGAAGTCTGATAGGGTCATAGGCGAGCGAGGTGGCGGCATTTGGTGATGTTCGTATCATCGGCTATGCTATGTGGGTTCGTGAACGACCGTGCACGCATCTGTTAGGGTTTGAAAGGAGACAGCATAATTACCATTATGCGTTTTTTTTATTTTTTTAAAATATAATTTTGAACCTTCTAACTCTCATAACTTTTGCATACAAACTCGGATTCACGCGTGGTTTCTTCCATTGGGATCGTATCAAAATTCCGGACAAAAATGAACTGGTTTGGTTGAATTTAGAGACGGTTGGTATTTTAGGCTTTATTTGGATTTTAAATCGACTACAAATCGAAGGTGAGTGATTTAACCCACTCACATAATACAAAACCTTCTTATGTTAGTTGAATTAAATTTATGATGTGATAAGAATATTATTGGTTGCTGTTTGGTAGTTCAATTTGACATTTTAATTGAAATTGAAATTTTTGAATTTAATTGCCATTTAAATTAATATTGAATTTAAATTGTTAGTTAAATACCTGATAATGATAACCAGTTAATTGTTGTGATTTATTGGCTGATTTGGATGTTGATTGTGATGGATGTTATTTGTTGACATTTTGGATGATTGGATGTTTATATCTCTTTTATCACTATGGGTTGAAATGATACATACCCGAATGATCTTATAGATTAGGGAAAATCGTTATGGGTTGAAATGATACATACCCGAGCGATTTTATTTATTTGGAAATTATTGATTCGGGATACATGTTGAAATGATATATACTAGGAAAATTTAACTACTTTGGGTTGAAATGATAAATACCCCATCGCTTGACCATAGAGTAGAAAATTATATATGGACACCGTTGGTCGGTTTTAAATTATTTTCTAAATGGTAAAGTATGTTTGATTTTTAAATTTGATTTTTAAATTTAGTTTAATGATTTTATTTTAAAAAAATTATATTTGGAAAATAATTTATTTTAAAGTTTCAAATTATAAGTTAATATATGGTTTAAAAACTAAATTTAAGATTTTTACTTATAATTTTATTTACTTTTAAAAAAAATATTTAAAATGGTTTAAATTTATTTTAATAAAATATTTAACATAGTTTTAATAGATTTATATAAAATTTAATTTAATAAAATATTTAATATAGTTATAAGAGGTTTATTTAAATTCAATTTAATATATTAAATATAGATTTTATAATAACTTTAATAAATAAAAATGTAAGGGTTTTGTAAGGAATTTATAAAAATTTTGTAAAAGATTTTATAATGGATTTTATAAAAGGATTTTATAAAAGATTTTTACAAAGGATTTTATAATGATTTTTATAAAGGAGTTATAAAGGTTTTAAAGGATTTTATAAAGGGTTTTATAAAAGAATTATTATAAAGGGAATTTGAAAGCCTTTTAAAGGAATTTGTATAGAAGTTTATGAAAAGGGGAAGAGTTATAAACTATTTTGGAATTTGTACATAGCTTTATAAATGGTTTTAAAGCATATAAATAGTTTATAAATGGCTTAAGAAAGATTTATAAATTATTTTCGAGATTGATTGAAAGAAATCTTCCTCAGAATTTATGAATATATTTGTACTTTGGAATAAGTATATGGATATCTTGATATGAAGGTATAAACTGTTTTCTAGATTTATTATTAAAAATGTTTTATAAAATGACCATGGTGTGAAATAAGCGTTTGGTTGTTAAAGAGACCGGGGTCGGATATTGTCATACTCTCTGCCAATTTCGAAACCACTTTAACAACTATGCACGTGGTGGAGAATCCAGAATGAAGTAAGATGGTTTGGCAAACGTTACTGGTATGAAGTAAGAACGCAGCCATGACCTTCGGGTCAGCTTGATATGACTAAAATAGGAGCCATAACCAGGCCAAGTGAGGTCGCTTCTCCTATCAGACATGCTTCTTCGATACCATATTTGTTACTTTGTGATTGATTGGTGGCTACCTTCGATTTTTATTTTGGGAGTGTTGTTTCGAGGTGGGCGGTAGCTGCAGCTATGCGTTACCATCAGTCTGGTTTCGCAAAACGGTAGGGTCCTACCCTGGCATTGCCTCGTGTGCCTTGTCATATGCCTTATCGAGCCCACTACGATTTTGGTTTGTATCGTACCTATAGAGTGCTCCCTGAGAGCTCACCAGTTTACGGTGGAATTTACAGTACTGTATAGACTACGATGCCTATAAAAATGTTTTAAGGGCGATATGGGTAATGCCTTAACGCTATTTTAATACTTTACTTTACTGATAGAGACTACATATATAGCGTATATCACTACATATAGACAGTTTAACGGATCCTTAAGAGATGGAAAATCCCGAAACATTTCTTAAGTTATTGCATGCACGTTATATACTGGACAAGAGATGTAAAATACCGTAAACATCTCTAAAGCCATTACAATCATATTTACTTGTTGTTGATTTAACTTACATAAGATTTTTTAGTTCTGACTCGAGTGTTTTGTCTTTTCATTACGCTCGGGTCAGCCAGAGCTTTTCAGTGTTGAAGACGCTATTTCTGGAGGACGAAGACGGAGTTTGGTATATATTATTATTAGTAATTTTCCACTGCATCATTTTGGTATGTCGTTGTTTGTAAAATTTGTAATCAAATGTATAATATAAAACAACTTCATGAATCGTTTATTTGATTATTATATTTTGTCATTCCACTGTGAGATTCTATGTTTTGTTTTTCCTTCTTTTCTATTATTTTTTTATTTACCCCTATTGACAATCCTCCCGTTTGAATGGTTTGAGTTTGACATGTGTGGTTTATTGTCGATTTAAACCGTCCAAAAAGGTGGGTTGTCACAGTTGGTATCTGAGCTTTGGTTTAGAGTTACCTTAGCTGTTCAGGGTTAACTCATTAGAGATAGGGTTATTAATACCCTAGAATGAGTTTGAGAGAATATATATAAGAGCATATTTGTTAGCGATATAAAAATATTTTGTATTGTGTTAATTTGTTCTATTGAGTATTTATGAATTCTGGTCGGTACATAGGAGCTATGGCATTGATAGGGATTTCTATACACTTAATAGGGCAGACCGACACAATATTGTTTATGAAATATAGGTAAATGGAATAATTTTACCTAGTATTATATTTTGTATATAAAAGAATAATTTATATAAATGGATATAGTTGTATGTGATATGTTTGTTTGTTAGGAAGTGAAATTTTATAAATATGGGTTGCAAAATATGATTTACAAATAAAGTGAATATGAACTGGAAATTCGAGAACTTAAGTTCCGGGATTTTGAAATTGGTTTTCAAAAGATTTTGGAATATAATATTAGTATTATTTGGAAGTATTTTCGAATATAAATATTTTCATTGTGATTTGAAAGTAATGTTTTGAAACAATTTTAAAAGGAAATAAGTTCTGTACTCCCCACTTCTGTCGCTAGAAAATAATTTCGGTGTTGATGGCGACATCATCGACGTTCATTTTCGAGTTTCAAAGTGGAAAGACCATTGTGGTAGCTTTGTTACACATTTGTATTGATAAACAAATTTTAATTTTATTTCTTATGTATGATTTGATATATATAAAAGATATGAATATATATTATTTCAAAATGATTTGATATGAACCCGGTATTTAGTTCTTAAGTTCTTGTTAAATTAATAGTTTTTAGTTGTAGAAATAAATGAAATTTTAATAGTTGGAAACTTCTAAAATGAGAAATAAGAAATTAGAAGTTAAGTGTTTAATGAAAGTGTAAAGAAATTGGAGATTTGTCACTTGTAAATTAAAAGATAATGAAAAATTAAGAAGATGTAAACTATCAAGCATTTTTGTTAACTATAACGAATAAGATAAATTTGTATAACACTCAATTACATTCTAAAAACATATATAAAACTTACCAGAAATGTCTAAAGGTTGAAATGTTAATATGAATATGTAATAGAATTTTATACAAGTAAAACTTAAGTAATGGAGTTATGTCTACAAATAAGAATTATGATGTACAAGAAATATTTTAAACATAAGTTGATATTTTGAAATTCTAGTAATTAAATTAAATATAAAAAAGTGAATATTGTTTAAGTAAATGATTATAAACTGAAGAAAATGACTGAAATGATTCCTTGATGAATATTAACATTAAAATGGATATTAAGGTTATAATTAAATAATAAATATGAAATAAACTGCAATGAAATTTACGTAATACTTTGATAATGGATTCATTGATGATTTCAAATATTGAATGGGAAATAAATTGTGTAAGTAATGAAGGAAAATTAATAAAAGATAATTATTGTATGAATGAATTAAAACCAACCAAAGTAAATAATAATGTGAAAGGAAACCAATAGAATAAAATATGTAAATTATGTGTAAATCATTTATTCGCATAACAGTTCTGATTCAGATTTGAATACAAGATTTATAGTAATTCACACTAGTTCGAATTATGATTTTTTGCTCGATTCCTGACAGAGAGCAATTGATACGATCATGGTTTATGGCTATGCAAGGAAAATGGAAATTTTGAATCAAGAAATCGGATCAGAGTCTACACTAGAGTGGTCGGGTTAACAATACTATTTCGAAGGCGGAATGTGTGTATTCAAGCAAGCGATTAGAATTGATATTGTGTATAAAAGATTTATGTACATCATGAAAATTTAAATAATACTTAAATTCTTTGTTGTTTTAGTTGATGGGAAGTTTGGGAAATGATACTTCAAATTGTTTAAGGATGTATGAATAATCGATTAAGTAATTATCTAAGGTTATTGAGCGTAAGGTACACTTGGTAGTTATTTATCATCCTTGTATGATGAAAAATTTCTGAACCTGCACAAACTGTTAGTTTGGATGTTATGGATGTATGATGGATTCTTTGGTTATACTTCTTTTGTTTGCATATGATTATTATATATTGTATGTTGCTTGTGCTACTAATTGAAACAACTAAAATATTACTCTTTTACATAGTTCTAACTCTTTTAGATTATAGAAGTGAAATACAGGTTTATGGAAGCAATAGCTACTGCTTTTGGTTTCATAAATAAAGTGGTTTGCCCGACAAATAGGTACGTTTTTGGATTATGGTTTTTGGAATGATATTTTATTGTTGTTCCCATGGTTTGGGATGTTTTATTATTAAAATATGATGTATATATATTGAAATTATTGATATTATTATTTTTTCGGACCTAACCACGCAAAGGAGACTCTACCGAAATTTTTTGTAAATTTAGGACTTAGAAATTTTTGTGAAAGTTGAGTTATTTTCAAATTTTTATTAACTAAATTATGTAAATGAATTGTTATAAATTGATTATTTTGAATAAAAATATATAAAATGTAATGACCCACTTTTCCGTACAAATTTAAACTGAAATTTACCACACTTGTCCAGCCCAATTTGCACGAGAAGGCAGATAGTTAAAAGAAAGAAAATAAATTGAAGATAAAAAGGAAACAAACAACACAGAATCTCACAGCGGAAACGAATAATCTATAATATAGAACAAATCTTTACATAAAACAAAACTGTTATGTTTATAGTACAGATAACAATCAGAGTATACCAACTTATACAGCACGGACAGTTTTAACACCCTATCCTTACAACTGCTGATAAACACAACTAAATACGACGGAATATAATCATCTACGTGAGTACGTCTTTGGGCCTCCAACTCCTCTCCTAAAGCTCCAATCCTTCCAGTTAAACCTGGAAATATGCTCGGTCTGACTCGAGCAATTTGGAAAAAAATCACGCCCCGGTCAGTTTGGTAAAACCAGCGTGAGAATTTAAATCACAAGAAATTTTATTTGTTATAGCTTTCAAAATCCTTTTAAAATCAAAGATATCCCATAAGACCACGCCACACATAAACACGACGGGTTTTTCCCTTATGGTAACCAAAACCTTTTATAGAAAATCTAATGATATTATAATAGGGTCTAAGAACAAATACTTATTCAAATAGCCGAAATTAATACAATATTAAATTCCAGCATACTAGGCTCTACAACCAAAACCGTAAAGCTAGGCTCGTATTGGAGAATGGATTTCCATACAATGACTAGGCACTGGTGTACCACCTATCATAGTACACATCTAGAAAAATGTACCGAGGACCTCGCTGGGATCCCCTATCACACAAGACCAGTCCTACCCCTAACCTGGATAGAACCGAATATGCTATCACCCCAGATGTTCCCACCCTTACCGAATTCTTCCCATGCACCGTAGTTATAATATCCGAGGGTATCTAGAAAGGTGATAAACATACCCTAATTGGGTGCGACCCACTTAGCATTGCTGCATCTCCCCTAATTTTCAGTCATTCCGGTTGATGAGGCTTGAGGCCACGATTACCTTTTTAAGGAATTTATACTTGGAATGCTCATTGTCCTCCAATGAAAATATACTGATAGCATTCATCCATACGAGTCTGTTCTGGGTCTGAACGAAACCAAAGGCACTATTCCTACTACATCCATTTTGGAATCATTCCTAAGGTTAGTAGCGATTAGCCTTTGCACTTCAATGCTCCATCTTCGATTCCATGCTCTTGTCTTCATTTTGAAAGCATGTTCGTTGGATCGAAGTGGTTTTCAGATAACATATCTGATCCCGGTCTCTTCGAAAACAACGTTCGATATTTCCAGTAAACTCAACCATGGTTCTTTAGCAAATAAACAGACAAAGTAAGATCGGAGATCATCTCCTAACTGTTCGTGGACGGATTTTCTAATCATCATCATAGAAGAACGGAACCAGTTTATACGTACAGTATAGCACCTTCGACGGTAACTATATCATACAATCCCCGTGTTTCTCCTAGATATTTCCAAAGTTATGTTCTTAGGTCCAGATTTGATAGTCGGTTATTTAACTATCAATAAACAATCATTAAATCAAAGGTTTCATTTCCCACTGAAATCACTAAGCCTTATTTAATTTAAATTTCAATAAATTAAATATCTTAATCAAAAGTATATACTTATCTCACAGGGATAAGTATATTCACAAACCATTCCCTTCAATAATATTTTAAAACCTTTTTAAATAAATATGGAAAGTACCCTACGGTATCAACCATAGATTCACGGCTCAATGCTTACGTCTCTATCCAAACTTAACTTAGGCAATCTCTGCCTCCCGATTTTGCCATGAAAGTATACCATTACTTCCTGAAAACTTTATTTAATAATTATCTTAAAATAATGCTTATAAAGATTCAATATAAATTTTCCAAATTTAATTTAGGGAAAATACTCTTTTACACAAGTTTACTATATAATATATTGCTTTTAAACATTATTAGTATTTGAACAAATTAGCTTTCAAATAATAATGATACCATAATACTAATTAACTCTTAAATAATATTAACTTTTAAATCAAATTACTACAAAATAACCTTAAATAAATCATTAAAAATATAATTTAAACATTTTAAATAATTGAATAACTTTAAGAACAATAATTAAATGCCTTTATATAACTTTTAGTAATCATAGAATAATTATCTTTAAATCACTATCAAATAATTATTTATTATCTTTAAATAATAATCATCCTTAAACAACTTTAGTTCAAATGTCAACTTCTAAATTTGGGAAGAGGCTTGATGGCCCCAATGGTACTTAATCAAGTCACCAAAAATTCAAATACCCATCTAAGTTATAATTCCAGCATTTCCATAACATCACATATGTAAATTAACTCACAATTAACAATTACTCATTAATACCACACTTATCCAGTACTAACCAATTGGAATGGAACTGAGTGTTCATACTAATGTAATAGCGGAACGGGGTTTATTTCTGCTAAATAAATGTCCAAATTAACCTATCCAATTAAGAATAGCAGAATGGTGATTTATTCTGCTAAACAGGGTCTAATTTATTTAATTAGCGGAACAGTGATTTGCTTCCACTAATAATGGTCCAACTAACCACATTCAATTCAATTTTACTTAACGGTATTTATTTGGCTACTTAATGGCATAGACAAAAGATAATTGTCAATATCTAAATAAAAGTCAAAACATAGATCATTGACCACAATCAACAATTTATGATTAATATTAAATCAATTTACAAATCAGAACCGTAATGGTTTCAATTAACCGAGTCGAGTTATATTTTAAATCAAGATTACTTGTCAATCAAAGAAATTTAGAAAATGATTTATTAAAATTAAGCATTCCATTTATAATTAGTTGATTAACTAACCTATAATTATTTTGATAAGAAATCGCTTATTTATTAACTTCAATTCTTATAAATCATTAAATTTTTACATTGCGGAAATCTCGTCGATAGTAATTCAGATGATGATATCCTGCAATAGGATCTTAATGCAAAAATCTGCACGTCAATTGGATTTTGAAATAAAGTAGAATGGTGTTTTCTAACTTAGAGATAATTAAATAAAATAGCTAATTCAATTTTTCTTTTAAATATCACTAAGCCCAATACCCACCCAACTAACCAGCCCAGCCCATACTTGCTCAACCCGACCCAAAACATGGCCCAACCCTTCTTCCTATCCCAGTATTTCCCACTCTCATCTCATCAGGAAGTAATATACATGGGACGTTCACGCACATGTGCACATGCACGCTGCCCCCTGGTTCCCCAAACTTGCCGTCGACTATCATCAACGACCACCCATGACACCACCTCACGACCGCCACCTAGGAACCACGTCGAAAATTCCCAGTTCGAGAATTCGACTTCTCACCGAAGCCTGGAATGGAAGCCTCGCTACTTAATCCCCTCGACACGACAACCTCGGTCATCCATCAACCACCAAACCACACCTAGAGCTTCATTGTCTTCTTCTCTTCCAAACCCCCATATGCGCACGCCTAACTCCCCATCCCTTATCGCATTCCTCACGCAAACGAGACCCCAAAAACGAACGCCTAAACCCTAAATCCATCTAGTTAAGCCAACGCAAACAACTAGGAATTATCATGGCATTTTTCCAGGCTGTGCCATCCCCTAAGCCACCTCCACACCCAACGCCACGCCCTGAAATCGTCTACACCATCGTAATTCGACTTTTCACCCAAATACGTTGTTCTCCCAGTTTCTCATTCCACATACCACTAAAAATATTCAAACCAACCTTAAAAATCAAGTTTTTCAACCACGATCTTGACTATATAATCCATTCATTAAATTATGAAAGTTGAAATTTGATGAAAAATTATCTACTCATGGTTAGATGCCATTTTCTCTCTACCTGCTTGTAATTTTAAAATATACTATACTCAAAAATGAACAACCTTTGTTTTGGAACCATGGTTTAAAACTTAATAGATTTTGAGTTATTGATTTTTAAAGTTGAAGGATTTACTATTATATCAAAAAAAAGAACAGGGTAGGTTTAAGGAAGAAGCACAGTATTTTTTTTTGGATTACAGGGTTGTCTAACATGCATATACAAAAGCATGTATACCTATCAACACTTGTATACTTGACATAAGTAAAGGATTCATTCAAATCACAGCTATGTAGATATATATATCTATACATAACAACCATTAAGCAAGCTTTTGGTGTTTACTCACAGTTTTTTTTAGAAGTAATGTACACTGCTTTTTGCTAAATTTCTTCTTCTAGCTTTTGAACAACTTGACCTTCCTTTTGTTTTAATGGCAGAATTTTGTTTCTTTTTTTTATTCTTGTATAAGTGAACAAGCATGGCCACATAATTATAAGAGAATGGGAGTGGGTATTGGAAGCTGTTAACCGGCATCTTGGCCCGGTTACAAAATGACGGTTGAAGAAATTATCATTAGCACTAGACAAGATTCTGATCAAGGAGAGACTGGAGGTGGTAGCAAGTTGTCAGGCCCACAATAAAGCAAGAGCATTCGGCTTGCCTGGCCTGGTGCGCAGATTCACCCACTATGGGCAGAGGCACCTTGTTCCTAAGCCCATGAAGGAAGTCCAACCCATCTTCCTCTATAAATAGAAGGGCAGGGGCACAATGAAATGGACCTTTTTTGGAGAAAAATGGGGAGACTCTACCATTTTATATACTCTCCTCTTTTTAATTCGAACTTGTATTCAAGTCATTAATATATGGATTGTATCTGTATTCAACTACTTGTGAAAGAAATAAAGATCAAAACTCAGAGTGGACGTAGGCAGTTACGCCGAACCACTATAAATCTGGTGTTCTCGTTTTTGTTGTTCTGTTGGCATTGAATTTCACTATATTTCAGTTCTAATTCATCTTCTTCATTAATCTCTCTACACAATCTTTCTCAATGAGGTTAGTGACCAATTTTGGTGCTAACACTTTGGTGCTTTCACTGAGAATTGAATTCTCAGCTTGATTGGATCTCATCGTCTACTAGTGGATTTCCATATTCGCGAGATAGATCCAGTTGTTTACTAGAAAACTTCCTATTCTACTCAGATTTGAAAGAAATCTAAAGGAAGCTGATAGCCGTAGATTGGATTCACTGATGTACGCAAGATCTGGGGATTGGACATTGAAGTTTGCACTCAAGTTGAATGAAGGCCGACCCTCCTCTAAAGGCAATTCGGCCGATCACTCCAGAAAAGGCTTATGCCGATCGCCCCAGAAAAGGCGTATGCCGAACACTCCAGAAAAGGCGTATGCCGAACGCTCCAGAAAAGGCGTATGCCGAACGCTCCAGAAAAGGCGTATGCCGAACGCTCCAGAAAAGGCGTATGCCGAACGCTCCAGAAAAGGCCTAGGCCGAACGCTCCAGAAAAGGCGTAGGCCGAACGCTCTTCCAGGCCGACCATACCTCTAGGCCGAATGCTCTTCCAGGCCGACCATACCTCTAGGTCGAACGCTCTTCCAGGCCGACCATACCTCTAGGCCGAACGCCCTTCCAGGCCGAACATACCTCTAGGCCGAACGCCCTTCCAGGCCGAACATACCTCTAGGCCGAACGCCCTTCCAGGCCGAACATACCTCTAGGCCGAACGCCTCTGTAATGCCGAACGACTCGGTTGTGCCGAACAAGAATGAATGTCGAGCGCCTCTGTAATGCCGAACGATATTGTATGCCGAACGACTCGTTTGTGCTGAACAGTGTGAATGCCGAACAGTGTGAATGCCAGACACGTGTGGAATGCCGAACAGTGTGGATGCCGAATAGCTTTGGCCGAACCACTTCTGGACGATCACTTTGGACAAACAGCCTTGGCCGAACAGCTTTGGCCGAACCACTCCAGGCCGATCCACTTTACCGAACAGCCTTGGCCGAACAGCTTTGGCCGAACAACTCCAGGCCGATCCACTTTGCCGAACAGCCTTGGCCGAATAGCTTTGGCTGAGCCACATGCCAACACCGAACGCCCCAATGCTGAACGGTACTTCTGTATGCCGAATGGTACTTCTGTGCCGAACGAAGTATCCAGACCGATCCATGCAATGTATACCGATCTCTCTTTCAAAAAACAATCTGACTGGTCCCTATACAAAAAATATATGGATCGGGTACGACCCTTATTTTCAAAAAATATCTTTTTCGGGTACGACCCGAACCCTAGCCGCAGAGCACTGCCTCCGGATAAGAGTTCAAAACTCAACTTAATAAAGGAACATTCTATCCACTTCCTTTACATCCCATGATCGACCAAGGCATAGAGGATCTAGCGGCAGCTTATAAACGGCATCAAGGGAAGGGACAAGCAACCGCTATTCAAACGGTACTCCCAAAGGTTGGAGAACATAGATGATATGACTCTAGAAAACGCCAAGATGACTCTAAGCACCATTCTTCGCTGACCCAGCACTTCGAATTTAGTGACTCCAAGCAAACCAATGCTCTAAGCAATTTGTTCCAAATACTGACAAGGGTATCATACTGATCGCGTTTGAGGAAAGTCGACCTCCAGATATATTTTGGCAGCTAGTTAGCTAAAGAGCCTCCTACGACTATGGATCGTTTCTTTTACAAAATGAATCAGAACTAAAGTGAGGAGGAGTGGAGCAGACTAAGAAAAATAACAATGAAGGCCCGTTGGCTAAGGATGTAGATCCCAGTAGCCGAAACAAGACTTCAGAATTCAGCTCATATGCTCTTTGAAAGATTCAATTGACAACCTCTCCTTGAAGACTCCCGACTCATAGTGGTATTGGAAACCAACCTCGAGAGAGTACACCAAAGTCTAAAGAAAATCAGGGGAATGTTGTATATTCCCAGATGCTCACTGATCCTAACACGGGCGATTACAAACACCTCCGAGGTGTGATCGAAAAGATGACCTGGAAAGGAAAGCGTCAATAGTATGTACAAGTCCTGCAGAATGGCGAGCAGCGAATATCCGATGCCTATTAATAAAGGGCTATGATTATCAATTGGACTGTTGACGGCCGACATCCCTTTGAAAGGGGTCAGGGGCGGAGTCGAATAGCGAGCACACGATGCTGCTTCACATATCAATGAGATTTACCATAATATTCTTTGAATTATTTCCATTTCCATCTCTATTTCAATTGTTCTATGAACTACGACTAGCTTGAACTAAACTACTTTCAAAATGATGCAGGTGACCAGGTACTCAGATTTGGTTGCCAACCAATCTACGCAGACCAAGACCGGATGTGTGGAGTTACATCTAGACGAGCATAATTCTATCGCTCATCATCAAACATATGCCTTTGATTTGGGGCTATGGACTAAATATTGAAAAGTTCATCACGATCAGAGCCCAATACAAAGTCAACATGACCAACCATCCATTCATCGACCTCCACGTTTGCCTCGGAGACCTAAGCAAGGCTTGGAATGGGTATGGCCTGATCATCCATTCAAATCGAGTCATAGAACAAAGTTCGACAAAATACAAATGCCCCTCCTGAAACTCAGTGACGTCGGGATCTGTCTAGAGTGGACATGATTTGTTCATCTACACATCAAATCCTACCTCGAACACAAAAGGTTATTCGAAAGCCCGACTTGAAGTAGTTGTGGTGGACTGCCTACTCATTAACCATCGCTCTCAATATATGGACACGACTGCACCTTGGAACATATGCAACTTGCTTTGTCTACTCAACAATCTATTATCCTTATTTTCTAGAAGGAGATACGGAGCAAATTGTAAGAGATTTGGCTATCTAACCCAACATGGATGTGATCCAACCATCTGTCATAAACCTCCTTCCTTGACTTGATTGGAAGAGCTATAATCACCAAGCGGACGAGAATCGATCGTCCATTTTTCAAATTCTGTCCCTCATCCTGGGGGGCAGAAGCCCATTCCGTGAGCAAACGTGGTTCGATTGTTCATTCGATGACATTAGCCTCGATACAGTAGATGAATACAAATTAAACAGTGGAAATACGACTGCTCTCAACTTAAACCTCCAAGTCTCCAGAGTGCGGACTGGAGTACTCTAAGTCCCCAAAGCGCGGACTAGAGTATAAATGACTAAAACCTCCAAGTCCCCAGAGTGCGGACTGGAGTACTCTAAGTCCCCAGAGCGCGGACTAGAGTATAAACGACTTAAACCTCCAAGTCCCCATAGTGCGGACTGGAGTACTCTAAGTCCCCAGAGCACGGACTAAAGTATAAATGACTTAAACCTCCAAGTCCCCATAGTGCGGACTGGAGTACTCTAAGTCCCCAGAGCGCGGACTAGAGTATAAACGACTTAAACCTCCAAGTCCCCAGAGTGCGGACTGGAGTACTCTAAGTCCCCAGAGCGCGGACTAGAGTATAAACGATTTAAACCTCCAAGTCCCCAGAGTGCGGACTGGAGTACTCTAAGTCCCCAGAGCGCGGACTAGAGTATAAACGACTTAAACCTTCAAGTCCCCAAAGTGCGGACTGGAGTACTCTAAGTCCCTAGAGCGCGGACTAGAGTATAAATGACTAAACCTCCAAGTCCCCAGAGTGCGGACTGGAGTACTCTAAGTCCCCAAAGCGCGGACTAGAGTATAAACGACTTAAACCTCCAAGTCCCCAGAGTGCGGACTGGAGTACTCTAAGTCCCTAGAGCGCGGACTAGAGTATAAACGACTTAAACCTCCAAGTCTACAGAGCATGGACTGGAGTACTTTGAGTCCCCAGAGCGCGGACTAGAGTATAAACGACTTAAACCTCCAAGTCCCCAGAGTGCGGACTGGAGTACTCTAAGTCCCCAGAGCGCGGACTAGAGTATAAACGACTTAAACCTCCAAGTCCCCAGAGTGCGGACTGGAGTACTCTAAGTCCCCAGAGCGCGGACTAGAGTATAAACGACTTAAACCTCCAAGTCCCCAGAGTGCGGACTGGAGTACTCTAAGCCCCCAGAGCGCGGACTAGAGTATAAATGACTTAAACCTCCGAGTCTCCAGAGCATGGACTGGAGTACTTTGAGTCCCCAAAGCGCGGACTAGAGTATAAATGACTCAAACCTTCAAGTCCCCAGAGTGCGGACTGGAGTACTCTAAGTCCCCAGAGCGCGGACTAGAGTATAAATGACTAAACCTCCAAGTCCCCAGAGTGCGGACTGGAGTACTCTAAGTCCCCAGAGCGCGGACTAGAGTATAAACGACTTAAACCTCCAAGTCCCCATAGTGCGGATTGGAGTACTCTAACTCCCCAGAGTGCGGACTAGAGTATAAACGACTTAAACCTCCAAGTCCCCAGAGTGCGGACTGGAGTACTCTAAGTCCCCAGAGCGCGGACTAGAGTATAAACGACTTAAACCTCCAAGTCCCCATAGTGAGGACTGGAGTACTCTAAGTCCCCAGAGCACGGACTAGAGTATAAACGACTTAAACCTCCAAGTCCCCAGAGTGCGGACTGGAGTACTCTAAGTCCCCAGAGCGCGGACTAGAGTATAAACGATTTAAACCTCCAAGTCCCCAGAGTGCGGACTGGAGTACTCTAAGTCCCCAGAGCGCGGACTAGAGTATAAACGACTTAAACCTTCAAGTCCCCAGAGTGCGGACTGGATTACTCTAAGTCCCCAGAGCGCGGACTAGAGTATAAATGACTAAACCTCCAAGTCCCCAAAGTGCGGACTGGAGTACTCTAAGTCCCCAGAGCGTGGACTAGAGTATAAACGACTTAAACCTCCAAGTCCCCAGAGTGCGGACTGGAGTACTCTAAGTCCGCAGAGCGTGGACTAGAATATAAACGACTTAAACCTCCAAGTCTACAGAGCATGGGCTGGAGTACTTTGAGTCTCCAGAGCGCGGACTAGAGTATAAATGACTAAAACCTCCAAGTCCCCAGAGTGCGGACTGGAGTACTCTAAGTCCCCAGAGCGCGGACTAGAGTATAAACGACTTAAACCTCCAAGTCCCCAGAGTGCGGACTGGAGTACTCTAAGTCCCCAGAGCGCGGACTAGAGTATAAACGACTTAAAACTCCGAGTCTCCAGAGCATGGACTGGAGTAATTTGAGTCCCCAGAGCGCGGATTAGAGTATAAACGACTTAAACCTCCAAGTTCCCAGAGTACCGACAGGAGTACTCTGAGTCCCTAGAGCGCGGACTAGAGTATAAATGACTTAAACCTCCAAGTCCCCAGAGCGCGGACTAGAGTACTCTAAGTCCCCAGAGCACGGACTAGAGTATAAATGACTTAAACCTCCAAGTCCCCAGAGTGCGGACTGGAGTACTCTAACTCCCCAGAGTGCGGGCTCGAATATAAGCGAATCGGATCTCCAAGTTCCCTGAATATGAACTATGACACAGATGACTTGAATTTGTCAAATCCCTAACATACGGGCTAGAAAGTATTCTAAGTGCTCGAAGCACAGAATGGAAGTTCAACGACTCCCGAAGAGTTTTCGAGTTATATAAAGATGGACTGAGAAGTCTATGTTACTCAAAACTGCTTGGATTAAAGTCACACTCACAAAGAAAACTGAACAATAAGAGTCTTTTGTAAGACAGAAAATGGAACTAAACCTTATTTAGAAATGAGTTTCTATTACAACCCCTCCAAAGTTCGGAGTCGACATTTTATTTATAAGGACTAAGGAAATAGATGAAAATAATTACATGACTTAAACTAACTCTCGTTGAACGAGGATAGTAATCACTTCTTGTGCTTCTTCAACTTCTTTCCAGACGGCTCCTCTCCAGAGCATTTACCCTTGGTACTCTTCTTTGATAGAGGGGTAGCAACTGAAGGAGTACGGGGGCCTTCCATGGGCTTGGACCCGCCAGGAAGGATGTCCTTCAAGGGCTTGTTCAAAGGATCGTCCAAGTCCACAACTCGGGGCTCTACTATTACCTTGACCGTCTCCTCCTTCTCTATCTCGAGCCATTCCTCCATGCTCAATTCGGATGTGTGCTCAGAGGCGCTTGTAATTTCTACTTCATAACCCCCGTCGGTAGGAGAGGAGGTTTCAGACTTGTCTTCATCAAGCGCTCCAATCACCTGAGCGTCTGGACCAGGAGCCTCCCCTGCGTGAGTAGCTTCACTTGTTTTCTCCCCCACTTCCTTGGCGACATCGCTCCTCGGAGTGGGCTCGGGGTCAGAACGGCCTGCACAAAATCGTGGAAAACAAGCATTAGAATGCAATAGTCCTGCATAAAGAATAGCGACTTTCGAAATCTTAAAGAGAATCTTAAAGAGAAGGATTATCTACCAGGTTTATGCAAACTCTCAGCCATCCGGGGGGTCTCACCCTCTGGAACGGGAGACAGAATGCGGACTAAATACTCTAAGTCCCTGAGTGCGGACTAGAGTATAAATGATTTAAAAACCTCTACGTCCCCAGAGTGCGGACTACAGTACTCTCAGTCCCCAGAGCATGGACTTGATTATAGACAACTTCAGAAAAATCCCTAAATCGCAGAAGCGGACCAGATTACTCTAAGTTCCCAGAGTGCGAACTAGAGTATAAACGAGTTGACGAAAATCTCTGCGTCTCGAACTGTGGACTAAAGCATAAACCGTTCGACAAATCTCTAAGTCCCCGGAGCGTGGACCAAAGCATGAACACAAATTGGGCGCGAGTCAACCGGAGGGAGAATAACACTAAGTCACCAAAATGCAGAGTGGTGTATAAACGTCGATAAATAGACGAGTGGTTCCCGACCATTTTCTATTCCGTAAACTTCAGCCTGGAATCGACAGGAGGATTATTAACCCGCTGAGGATGGAGTTCGACCATCCAACTAGTGACCTGGCTAAATCAATGCTGGGAGCAGGGGTACAAAACACTAAAAAGCCGAATACGACAGCTTACTATAGCCCTAGCATGGCATTCTTTATAACTTGAGGCAGCGACTGCAGGGAGGCCTCAATACAGAACCAATCGAAACGGCATCCAAAGCTACGAGCAACCTACTATATCATACCTCAGACCAAGGGTCAATGCCGATCCGCACCAAGCACATACGAATGTGACTCGGATGTTTGTTTTTTGAAAAACTATGACCCCCAGAGTATGGAAAGGAGGGTAAACCACGAATACTTGGTCAAAAATTCTCCAACACCCTTGTTCAATTCGTCAGGAGGAGTATGAAACTGGATGAGCATAACCCGACTGCATTTGTAGCCAACTTTACCCCGAGATCTGATTACAGAGCATGAACCAAAGTGGACGTGGATGACCATCCACTGTCCAAATTACGCCCTAAAACTTACGTGGCAACGAAGTATTCCTCTTGGAATGAAAAACCACGATAAAATCCAAGATAGGCGAGACCTAGTCTCCTATCGACTGACATGATCCCACGATTCAACGGGAAAGAGAGTAAAGCTAAAGTGGGCGTGGCTGGCCTTCCTACTTATCGGTATATGCCCCAGACCTGGGGGCACGAGCGAGAAGCAAGATGAATGTGAACCGACTATTCACAAATCACCTTTATGTCTTTGGAGTTTAGGTGAAAGCATAAACATAGCTAGGACGAGACTCAACCGTCCATGCAGTACATTTATTAACCCGAGACTGGGAGAAGACGCATGGTCATCCAAAAACTGGCTACGATAGCTCAGTATTAAAACTTATATATAGTGCTTACAGCTACTCAAGGCAACGAACGAAAGGATGCCTAGAGATAGAATCATTAAATCGATGCCAAAGCTTGTGGGCAACTGACTGTCACTCCAACCCGAAGGGCGAGTGAAGGATCATGAATGCATTGAATAGAAAATGCGTTACTCGAATATACAAGCAAATTCAAACTCATAGCAAGATCCAGCTATGCAGTTGCACGCAACTCGAGGCTGGCCCCTACTCGACATTTCCTTCAACGTGCTTTTAAGCCTGATCTTTGGCCATTTGCAGATAATTAATTAGAGCATTCAGAGCCCTTCATTATTTGACTTAACAACTCATGACAAGACTCTAGGATTCGACCAGAATAACCATCTACATTGACCGTCCCAACCATATTTCACATTGAATGTTATGCAAAATAGTTACATCTTTACTCAAAGAATCTGGGATGGCACCTGCTAAGCTGACGGTCGACATTACAGCCATCCATTGCGACCCTTTCCGGGTGCTGAATATCGGATCACAGCTCAATGCAGTGATGATAAAAGAATTAGTTGGATTTTTTTGAATAAATGATGATATGTTCCCTTGGACCCATTCTGACATGCATATGTGATTTCATTAACTATCGCGAGCCATGCATTGGATATCAACCCGAAGCTACAAAAGCTAGCACAATCCTATTGATTTCATCATGAAAGCTCCACTCTTACTTTTAGGCTCACCCCATCAACGTCAATGCCTACCAGCCGTTGCGACATGGCATACAATGACCTGAGACGTCTAAAAGACTACTTAAATAGAATATCGAACTAAGCTAATTCGATATCACTTATTTCCCACGAAGGGCTATCCAAGGACGGAAATTAGCAGACCTCACACCCAAATTCACTACCTCAGATGACTACTCGAAGAGTAGTAGAGAACCAAACATGAGATGGAAAATGTACGCGGATGGAGCATCCAATGATCAGTGTTATGGCATAGGAGTCATGATAATGACTCCTGAGGAACGATCAATCTGCTACGTCCTAAAACTCGATTTACCTGTAACAAACAATGATGCTTAGTATGAAGCCTTGACTGCCAGCCTCAAACTTGCTAGAGGATTTGAAGTGAAAACTTTACATATCTTTTGTGATTCTTGATTGGTAGTATACAAATTTAAGGAAGTTGATCTTGCTAGGGGGCATTGTCTTGCTCCTTATCTCGGCCAAGTCCAAGAGCTACTAACTGACTTCACGTATTACATCATTACACACGTACTCAGCGAACAAAATGAAAAGGTGTCATGGTTGACTCCTATCAAAGACTATCTACAATGAGGAATTCTTACTGAACGGAGGAATGGAAAACGACAGATCCTCCTCAAAGCTTCACGCCAAATCATCTAAGAATAAGTCGTGTGTCAAAAGGAGTTTATCCATCCCCATGCTTCGGCATATCGCCCATGATGATATCTTGAGAAAATTCAATGAAGAAGAATGCGGTAATAACATCAGGGGGAAAACCATGATAAAGAAGATACTCTGCTACAGGTATTACTGGCCAACTATCAACCCAGAAGCGGTTGATCATGCTAGACAATGTGACGAGTGCAAGATGTTTGCAAAAAATCCGGGAACCCCGCCGATGGAAATTATTCAAATGGCTAGTTCATAGCCATTTGCCACTTAGGGCACTGAAATCTTCTTGTCGATCCTAAAGGTGGTGCGAAATACACCATCATAGCAGTTGATTACGTCACCAAATGGGCAGATGAAGAACGCTTAACCACGACCAAGATGAAGAAAATAATCAACTTCTTTATCCGTAACGTCATCTGTCCTTAAGACCTTCCATGATCCATTATAACTGCAAATGGACAGGTTGAAGCTGTGAACAAAATCATAGAGTCTGTACTGAAGAGAGGTTTGGAAAACTCCTCAAGTGGCTGATTGCAACCCTTATTTCATAGAAAATACAAACAAGGAATCGCGATTGAATTACAATTAAACTGGATGGAGTTGGCGACGACTTATGAGCATATAAAACGCATCTGAGAGCCAATGGCAAGAACATGTACCCGAACGTGCATGTGTACATCCGAAAAAGTTCGACTTCTTGAAATCAACAGAAATTGAATTCTCATTAAGGGTTATTAAGAGAAGACTAGATCATATAGCCGAAGCTTATTAGCTCTGCAGAATCAGACACGGATGGCCACTAATGAACTACAACCCTGGATTTATAATATTGGGAATCGACCAAGCATCACGATGACCAAAGAAGGATACAACACCTTGGGAGGATAAATTGGAGGATAATGACTATTCAAGAAACATGGTGGATTTCTTTCTGAAGACAAGGAATACTCGCTGATTCAAAGCGTGTTGTGTTGCTTCACACGACACACTTTGGGGGGCAAGTGTTAACCGGTATCTTGGCCCGGTTATAAAACGACGGTTGAAGAAATTATCATTAGCACTAGACAAGATTCTGATCAAGGAGAGACTGGAGGTGGTAGCAAATTGTCAGGCCCACAATAAAGCAAGAGCATTCGGCCTGCCTGGCCTGGTGCGCAGATTCACCCACTATGGGCAGAGGCACCTTGTTCCTAAGCCCATGAAGGAAGTCCAACCCATCTTCCTCTATAAATAGAAGGGCAGGGGCACAATGAAATGGACCTTTTTTGGAGAACAATGGGGAGACTCTGCCATTTTATATACTCTCCTCTTTTTAATTCAAACTTGTATTCAAGTCATTAATATATGGATTGTATCTGTATTCAACAACTTGTGAAAGAAATAAAGATCAAAACTCAGAGTGGACGTGGGCAGTTACGCCGAACCACTATAAATCTGGTGTTCTCGTTTTTGTTGTTCTGTTGGCATTGAATTTCACTATATTTCAGTTCTAATTCATCTTCTTCGTTAATCTCTTTACACAATCTTTCTCAACGAGGTTAGTGACCAATTTTGGTGCTAACAGAAGCAATATGGTGGCCGAAGTATATATGTACAGGCTCCACATCTTCCATATTTATTATTTTTTCTTTTCTTTTTGATTTCCTTGTAGATTTGATTTATTTAGACTTGATTTGATTCCATGGGTTTGATTTGATTTATGTAGGTGATTTGATCTTTTATGTGTGGCTTGACTTTGAAGTTTTTCATCATGATGTTTTTCCCATGTATATATATAGATATATACATTCTTGTATACATATTTACATACTACATATTTATATATACATTTATACATATTTGCATAAACACTATTTTTTTAAAACTAACACACACACACCCACACACACACACACACATATATATATATATATATATATGCATACTCATCAGGGACATTTGATAAAATAAATTAAATGAAATTAAATGTTCAATTTATTAGTTAATTTATTAGTCAACATTTAATTTTGCATCATGAAGCTTTGTATATATACATGTAGATATTTTATAAAAAATTTAAAATGGTGAAACTGTATCCATATACGTGTATATATATATATTTATCATATTCAGAAATTAACGTTTAAAAATTTATATAAACTAATTTATATATACAGATATCTCTAATATAAGAAAAATCAATTTTTTCGACTTATAAAAATTAATATTCCAATATTTAAAATTGGTTAATTATCCTATTAACAGATGACTAAAAATCCAGGTCGTTATATTCCTCCCCCCTTAAAAGAATTTCATCCCCGAAGTTCCGGCATAAGTACACTCAATATTATTCATAATCCCGCAGGATGTTCATAGATCATTCATATACAAAATCTGATTCGATCACTTCTCGAATACACGACTCACCTCCAAACCAGTATCGCTCACCCGATTCACTAGTGCGGACCCTGATCAGGCCCCTTGATTAGGAACCTCTACTCTCCTTGCGTAGCTGTAGCTATGATATAAAACCTTGGTTTCGTATCAAGAACCCTTATCAAATGCTCGCTGTCAAAAATCGAGTAATAGATCCTTATTCGGAACGATGTGAAACACCTCAAAGCCTTGGATTCGAATATTTGATCAAATTATATGGAAAGGAAAATGATCTACGTCCATCTCACACACTTATCTAATTGGTTATCCCTAAACCACTTATATTACCTCTAATTTATTTATGGAAGCATTTTTATAGTACATAGCGTAACTTAGAAAAACCCCTATCATCCTCTAAGGGTATACAAAGCCATAATTCAAAATTTTATTTTGAATTCACTTAAGAACATAAACACCCTGTTTTTATTCAAAACACTTTTTGAAACGATGTTATATATTTAATCCATAGAAATATATATATAGTTAGCCCGAGTAACTCCAAATTTTACAAAGGAACTGGGTGCTACCAAATAGTATCATATATTCCCTTACTAGAAGGATAATACTCAAGAGAACCTTTACCATCCGAACGTATCTCTTACCCATTTTAGTTATTTTCAAGCCACTCGAACTAGTTAACTAAAAATTTCTTATTTCTTTCAAACCATTTTGAAACAATATCATAAATATATTTCCAATAAAATATTCAACGAAATATTCAATTCCAATTTGCTTTGGATTCGTTCGGGTACAACCTCATCCCAATCGTACAATGATAATGAGAATAATTTACTAAGTGCACAATACCGTTTGCCTAAGCAAACATCTGATATTCACTTAGAAGATTATTCTGATCACCATAAAACAAATCTGGGCTTATTCCCAATCATATCCAAAGAACTACCCATTTTCCCACCAAATTTCTTTTTCAAAGATACTTATACTCAAATGTATTCCTAACAAACTATTTCCAAAACATTGATACATCAAAAACCCTTTAAATCTCGAAAACTATTTTGCCAAAATCATCGGGATTTTAAATTCCTTTTATTTATTAGGCACATTATAATAAATCAAATTTATAAGTCATTTCCATTTAAAGGAAATCTTTCCCAAATATTTTTATTGTAAAAATATCCTAGCTTTCTTATATAAATCATTTTTCAACCATTTACTCCAGAAATATTTAATTTTTTCTTTTAATAACTTCTTTTATTAAACCTAATTTAATACGACCTACTTTTATATTCAACCATATCCAAATATTATTTCAAAGTATTCCAAATTTCTTTTAATAACATTTACTTAAACTTAACCAAATCAAGCTTTATATTTCTAAAATATTCACTCCAGAATATTCAAATTCTCTTTTTATATAAATGCCTTTAGAAATCAATTTTTGACTAAACATTATTAACGAACGCCTTATATTCAAATTGTGAAACTTAATTCACAAGGTATTCGTTTCAATGCTCCCAAAATTTCTATTACCCAGTCTAGATTTCCAAAGGAAGATTCAAGATAGATTTATGGATAATAGTCGATGCTCAGAAATGGACGAGCATGACCGTTCAAATCCTAGATGATAATGATGGGATACTATCACCCCTAACAACCAACCAAGCATAACTAAGAATACTATGAAAAATTTCTTTTATATATAAAATATATTTCCAGGTAAAATTATTCCATTTACCCATTTTAAAACAATACTGAGTCAATTGGTCTTGTCCGAGTGCTTAGGAAATCCCTATCGATAACGTTGGCCAAACGCATCAACCAAAATTCTTAAGCCACTCAACAGAACAAACAACACAATACAAAACATTTTTATATCACTAACAAATGCGCACTCTCGTATATATATACGCTCAAACTCATTTTAGGGTGCTATTAACCCTATCTCTAATGAGTTAGCCCATCAAAGTCAAGGTTCTCGCTTAACCTTCAGCTCTGATACCATGCTGTAACGACCCACATTTCCGTACAAATTTAAACTGACATTTACCACACTTGTCCAGCCCAATTTGCATAAGAAGGCGGATAGTTAAAAGAAATAAAATAGATAGAAGATAGAAAGGAAACAAACAACACAAAACCTCACAGCGGAAACGAATAATCTATAATATATAACAAGTCTTTGCATAAAACAAAACTATTATGTTTATAGTATAGATAACAATCAGAGTATACCAACCTATTTAGCACGGACAGTTATAACACCCTGTCCTCACAACTGCTAAAAAACACAACTAAATATGACGGAATATAATCATCTACGTGAGTACGTCTTTGGGCCTCCAACTCCTCTCCTGAAGCTCCAATCCTTCCAGTTAAACCTGGAAATATGCTCGGTCTGACTCGAGCAATTTGGAAAAAAGTCACGCCCAGTCAGTCTGGTAAAACCAGCGTGAGAATTTAAATCACAAGGAATTTTATTTGTTATAGCTTTCAAAATCCTTTTAAAATCAAAGATATCCCGTAAGACCATGCCACACATAAACACGACGGGTTTTCCCCTTACGGTAACCAAAACCTTTTATAGAAAATCCAGTGATATTATAATAGGGTCTAAGAACAAATACTTATTCAAATAGGCGAAATTAATACATTATTAAATTTCAGCATACTAGGCTCTACAATCAAAACCATAAAGCTAGGCTCGTATTGGAGAACAGATTTCCATATAATGACTAGGCACTGAGGTACCACCTATAACAGTTACATCTAGAAAAATATACCGAGAACCTCGCGGGGATCCCCTGCAACACAAGACCGGCCCTACCCCTAACCTGGATAGAATCGAATATGCTATCACCTAGGGTGTTCCCACCCTTACCGAGTTCTCCCATGCACTGTAGTTATAATATATGAGGGTATCTAGAAAAGTGATAAACTACCTTAATTGGGTGCAACCCACTTAGCCTTGTTGCATCTCCCCTGATTTTCATTCATTCCGGTTGATGGGGCTTGAGGCCACGATTAACTTTTTAAGGAATTTATACTTGGAATGCTCATTATCCTCTAATGACAATATACTGATAGCATTCATCCATACGAGTCTGTTCTGGGTTTGAACGAAACCGAAGGCTCTATTCCTACTACATCCATTTTGGAATCATTCCTAGGATTAGTAGCGATTAGCCCTTGCACTTCAATGCTCCATCTTCGATTCCATGCTCTTGACTTCATTTCTAAAGCGTATTCATTGGATCAAAGTGTTTTTGGATAACTTATCCGATCCCGATCTCTTCAAAAACAACGTTCGATATTTTCGGTAAACTCAACCCCGATTCTTTAGGAAATAAACAAACGAAGTAAGATCGGAGATCATCTCCTAACCGTTAGTGGACGGATTTCCTTATCATCATCCTAGAAGAACGAAACGAGTTTATACGTACAATATAGCACCTTCGATAGTAACTATATCATATAATCCCCGTGTTTTGCTAGATATTCCAAAGTTATGTTCTTGGGCCCAGATTTGATAGTCGGTTATTTAACTATCTGTGATGCACCACCCCGAGACCCACATTAACAAAGAGTATTACTGGGTAATATTGTCTGCTAATGCGGAGAATAGGGCTGGTTAGGAGCGACCGTCTATGGTCTTGTCTTAAATATCTATTGAATACGTCGATTAGTGCTCTATATATTTTTTCCAACTCAAGTGAATCGACATATCCAATAAATGCTTAATACAAAACTACAGGTGGTTATAGGATCTATCAGAACAAAATACAACAACTCAAATGCATAACACATCACAGAACAGCAAACAGATATACATACATATATACTGATACATCCCAATACAATACAAATAATACATCATAAGTGGTATGACGACCACAATATACACATGAGTCAAAATAATATACATATCAGAGTTGCAACAAAAAGACTATAACAAAAAGGGCTAGCAGATAACTCCATGCAGAAGAAGAATAGGCTAAGTCCATAAGGGTACCTAACCTGAAACACCTCGGTCTGACCCGAGTATAAAATACACGGGTCAGTCTAGCTAAACAAATCAATTTAAGGATAAGTGATAATATGAGTATAAGGCAAGGTGATAATCTTCTCAAGTGATAAGGAATAATTCAAGGGTATATGGTTACTTCACATGGCATAACTAAGTAGGTATAGTAATTTTAAGTAATATAAGGATATCACTAAATATGAATGCAACTCAAAGGCGATAAAACTTCATAACAATTCTCGCAATAAAAGCACACCTCATCTCATCGACATATCACAAAACATCAAATATGGTTTAGGAGAAAAACATAACTCCGAAGAGGAGAAATCCCAAACCCGCATATCGATAAACTCAAAACAATCTCAAAGAAATCACCATTTCAAAATACGCCATAAGGAAATCAAATATAAATTTCCAACATAGGAGAATATAATCCCAAATAAACGCTAAATGGCAAATCTCATATAACAACGCCAAAAGGCAAATCTCAAATAATACGCCAAAAGGCAAATCTCAAATAATGCGAGATGTTGGCAAACCCAAATCTCAAATATAAAACTCGATAAGAAGTTCAATTTCCGAAGATGTAATTGCCATATATAATATCTCGAACGGCTCAAATGGCCAATATTGTAAAAAGGCGATACACTTGGAAAATACAAAGAAATCAATGAAATCATCTCAAAGCTATAGCACGTGCTTATGGCCAAAGCCCGCGAAGTACTGTCTCAAAATAAGGCTCCACGTCTCTTAAAAAAATGTCCCGAAGGACAAATAAATACATCTCTTAGATAAACATCCCGAAGGACAACATCCCGAAGGACAAATACGTCGCAATGACAAACGTCTCTTAGACAAACATCTCGAAGGACAAATGACCCGAAGGTCCAGTACTGGCAAATACGTCTCTTTGACAAATGTGTCACAAACTCTCGGATAGGAACCCGAACAGTGTTAACGCGTGTCCCATACCACATGTTCGCAGTAAATGGTTTACTAACCACTAGTAAATTTCACACTCAAAGCAGTAAAAAGTTTACCTCATCTCATTGGTAAACTCGACCCGAAGGTTAAACGATCAAACGGACAAGTCGGGAATTAACCGATAAGATAAACGCACGTGTCCCATACCACGTGTTTTACCAAACCATTTAATTCTCCTTCACATTTGCTCGAATAGTGCAAAAACATGTATTTTATATATAAAATAATTTTCTTGAGAAAACAAGCTTTTAAAACCATTTTTCGAAATCAATTTTGAAAACAATATTTGAAAATTCCCTTATTATAGAGAACAAATAGATTTTATAGCTTAAAATAATTTAAAAATATATAATAATTATTTTAGATGCTAATTTATTTAAAAATTATTTCAAAATCGTTTCGAAAAATCTGTGCTCGAAATCAAAGAAATCACTCAAAACCGTCATTCAAATTCAATTCAAATTTGAATTTCAAATTTATCAAAACTGAGCTAGCCTATTGATGGGCATCATAGCCCTCAAAACATTTCAGAAATATCAAAAAAACATGAAGTAAAAGTCAAAAGTCGGACGGAAAAAGAACATAAAAATGCATAGGCAAAAAATACACAGGTCTGAAATCTTCTCCGGGTTCAATTTTCAGACATAATTTGAAAGGCTTAATGACCTCGGAATGGTCTAAAATCTGATACACATAAAGTAGAACAATTTATCTATGAACTGGAAAAGGATACCCTAAATTAAGATATGAAATGTTAAAGATATGAAATCTCAAACATGGACTCAGGCCATGTTGAATTCTGTCCAGGTCTAAAACCCTCTCGGGTTCACTTTAAAGACATGGAACAGATGGCCAAACGACCTCTGATTTAACTGAAAATTGGTATGCACAGTAGAAAACTTCAGCTTTCAAATAAAAAAGAATCAATGAATACTGACTGGAAATGAAAAAGTTACGCCGTCTCAAACATGGACTCGGGCCATGTTTGCAACAGTTCAAAAACGTGCCCAGACCTGAAAACCATCTTGGGTCCAACTTACAGGCCTGAAACAGAGGACCAAACTACCTCATATTGAGCTAAAATTTTCTATTCACATACTAGAAAATTTCATCTTACAAAAAAAAAAGAATCAATGAATTCCGACTGGAAATGAAAAAGTTACACTGTCTCAAACATGGACTCGGGCCATGTTTACAACAGTTCAAAAAAACAAATGTACAGGCCTGAAAACAATCTCGGATTCAACTTTCAGGCACGAAACAGAGGACCAAACGACCTTAGATCGAATTGAAATTTTGTATGATTAAAGTATTACACTCATAATTTAAATTGGAAAAATAATCACACAATTTGGATAAGGAATGAGAAAGTTATGATGTCTCAAAGTCGAACCCAGGCAATGATTTCACTGTAAAAATCTGCAGTAAAACATGCTCTAAATCAATGTTCGACAGCAGATTTCTATAAGTTACGAAGGTCAGAATGACCTGAGATTTGACATGCATAAATTTTAACACTCATACTTTAAACTGGAAAAGAATCACACAATTACGACAAGGAATGAGAATTTTATGATGTCTCAAAGTTGTACCCAGACAATGATTTCACTGTGAAAATTTGGAGCAAAAACATGCTCTGAATCAAAGTTCGACAGCAGATTTCTATAAGCTACAGAGGTCGGAATGATCTAAAATTTGGCATGCATAAAGTTCAACAACTAGACTATCAAACAAAAAAAACCTGAAGCAAATCGGATAAGAAATGTGAGAGATATAAGCTCTCAAAATTGGAGTCACGGCCTGTTTTCGCTGTAATCTTCCAAACAACGGAAATTTGTTTTAGTAAGCAATTTCTGAGCAATTTCAACTTCCAAACTTTTATTTCAGCTAGAATTTGTGAGTTGGCAACTCAACTTAGTGAAATTTTGACAATCTTGAGCAAGATTGGAGCTTTGGCCTCAGATTTAGCTGTAGGAACCTGAAACTTGCAAAAGAATAGACATGCAGCAAAAAGAAAGCAAGTTACAGACAATCAAACTCCTAAGAATTAAAAAGAATGAAATTGGTTTTGGTTTTCAGATGGATTGCTTGAAATAATTAGCCTCAATTTGATTGTTTTTAGCAAAGATTTGGAGAATTTGGATAATTGAATTTATGTTTTGAAGAGGAAATTTAGTTTCAGCTCTTTCTCTTTATTTATTTTTCTGCTTTGAGAATCCTGTACGTATACTTGTTTTGAGAAGAAGGAGTTTTTCTTTTGGTTAAGATGCTAAGCGGGCTTTAACCCAATTAAGAAAAAGAAATAGCTTAATTCTCTAATTATCTCAAAAACACATATCATTATCCAAAATAACTTATTTTTACATGATTTCAACTCTATAAAAATTGTACGAACATATTTTTATGTTCACGAAAAAAATATTTTGCAACAAACAAAAGTTATTTTAACTATAAAAATTATTTTTCATTATTAAAACTCCATTTTTAATTAAATACTCAATTTACACTATACATAAAACACTATTTTTAACACCAAAAATTACATAAAAATCATTTTCTTATATAACTAAATACAACAAACCATATTAACATCATTTCTCATCCAAATATTATTTTTAAAACTAATTTCTCCTTTTTATTTACAATATACAACATATTAAATTTCAAATACTTCATTTAAAATTAATAAAATCACATTTGGAAATAATTTGCAAAATTATTGCATTATACCAAATTAAAACCATATAATGCTCATTTTTGTTACAAACTAACATAATAAAGTTCTAAAACTTTATTTTAAACATTATATATATATATATATATATCCACAAATGATATTGAATTAAACTATTTTACTTCAATAATTTAATTCAATTAATCTCCAAATCAACAAAATGCCATTATTCAACTTAATTCCATTTAGTTTATTCCAAATCCATTGTTTATTTAAAATAAACAATTTTTAACAAATTTATATCTCCAATTCATTTTATTTCTCCATTATTAAATTATAACCACTGCTATAATTTAATAACACAGGTTCTCACCCAAACCAGGGTTATTACACTATCAATAAACAATCATTAAATCAAATGTTTCATTTTCCACTAAAATCGCTAAGACTTACTTAATTTAAAATTTCAATAAATTAAATCTCTTAATCAAAAGTATATACTTATCTCACTGGGATAAGTATATTCATAACCATTCCCTTCAATAATATATGAAAACCTTTTTCAATAAATATGGAAAGTACCCTACGGTATCAACCATAGATTCGTAGCTCAATGATTACGTCTCTATCCAAACTTAACTTTGGCAATCTCTGCCTCCCGATTTTGCCATGAAAGTATACCATTACTTCCCGAAAGCTTTGTTTAATAATTAGCTTGAAATAATGCTTATAAAGTTTTTATATAAATTTTCCAAATTTAATTTAGGAAAAATACTCTTTTATACAAGTTTACTATATAATATATTACTTTTAAACATTATTAGTATTTGAACAAATTATCTTTGAAATAAAAATAATACCTTAATACTAATTAACTCTGAAATAAAAATTAACTTTTAAATCCGATTACTACAAAATAACCTTAAATAAATAGTTAAAAATAAAATTTAAACATTTTAAATAATTAAATAACTTTAAAAACAATAATTAAATACCTTTATATAACTTTTAGTAATCATAGAATGATTATCTTTAAATCACTATCAAATAATTATTTATTATCTTTAAATAATAATCATCCTTAAACAACTTTAGTTCAAAGGTCAACTTCTAAATTTGGGAAGAGGCTTGGTGGCTCCAATGGTACTTAATCAAGTCACCATAAATTCAAATAACTATCTAAGTTATAATTCCAGCATTTTCATAACATCACATATATAAATTAACTCACAATTAATAATTACTCGTTAATATCACACTTATCCAATACTTACCAATTGGAATGGAACTAATTGTTCATGCTAATGTAATAGCAGAACGAGGTTTATTTCTGCTAAATAAATGTCCAAATTAACCTATCCAATTAATAATAGCAGAATGGTTATTTATTCTGCTAAACAGGGTCCAATTTATTTAATTAGCGGAACAGTGATTTGCTTCCACTAACAATTGTCCAACTAACTACATTCAATTAAATTTTACTTAACGGTATTTATTTGGCTACTTAATGGTACAAACAAAAGATAATTGTCAATATCTAAATAAAAGTCAAAAATAGATCACTGACCACAATCAATAATTTATAATTAATATTAAATCAATTTACAAATCAGAAGAGTAATGGTTTTAATTAGCTCAGTGGAGTTATATTTTAAATCCAGATTATTTGTCAATCAAAGAAATTTAGAAAATGATTTATTAAAATCAAACGTTCCATTTATAATTAGTTGATTAATTAACCTATAATTAATTTAATAAGAAATCACTTAATTATTTACTTCAATTCTTATAAATCATTAAACCTTTCACATTGCGGAAATCTTGTCAATAGTAGTTCAGATGATGATTTCCTCCAATAGGGTGTTGATGCAAAAATCTGCACGTCAATCGGATTTGAAATAAAGTAGAATAGTGTTTCATAACTTAGAGATTATTAAATAAAATAGCTATTTCAATTTTTCTTTTAAATATCACTAAGCCCAATACCCACCCAACTAACCGACCCAGCTCATACTTGCTCAACCCGACCTAAAACATGGCCCCAACCCTTCTTCCTCTCTCAGTATTTCCCACTCTCCTCTCATCTCATCAGGAAGCAATATACACGGGATGTGCACGCACGTGTGCACATACACGCTGCCCCCCGGTTCCCCAAACTTGATGCCGACTACCATCAACGAGCACCCACGACACCACCTCACGACCGCCACCTTGGAACCACGTCAAAAATTCCCAGTTCAAGAATTCGACTTCTCACCGAAGCCTGGAATGGAAGCTCGCCACTTAATCCCCTTGCCACGCCACCTTGGTCATCCATCAACCACTAAACAACGCCTAGAGCTTCGTCATCTTCTTCTCTTCCAAACCCCCCCCCCCTCATGCGCACGCCTAACTCCCCCTCTCCTTATCGCATTCCTCACGCAAACGAGACCCCAAAAATGAATGCCTAAACCCTAAATCCATCTCTTTAAGCCAACGCAAACAACTAGAAATTATCACGGCACTTTTCCAGGCTGCGCCATCCCCTATGCCACCTCTACACTTAACGCCACGCTTTGAAATCGTCTACACCACCATAATTCGGCGTTTCACCCAAATACGTTCGTCTCCCAATTTCTCTTTCCGCATACCACTAAAAATCTTCAAACCAACCTTAAAAATAACGTTTTTCAACCATGATCATGACTATATAATCCATTCATTAAATTATGAAAGTTGAAATTTGATGAAAATTGACCTACTCACTGTTAGATGCCATTTTCTCTCTACCTACTTGATAAAATCAAATGAAACTAATTTTAAAATATAATATACTCAAAAATGAACAACCTTTGTTTTGGAACCAAGGTTTAAAACTTAATAGATTTTGAGTTACTGATTTTTAAAGTTGAAGGATTTACTGTTATATCAAAAAAAAGAACAGGGTAGGTTTAAGGAAGAAGCACAGTATTTTTTTTTGGGTTACAGGGTTGTCTAACATTCATATATAAAAGCATGTATACCTATCAACACTTGTATACTTGACATAAGTAAAGGATTCATTCAAATCAAAGCAATGTAGATATATATCTACGCATAACAACCAGTAAGCAAGCTTTTGGTGTTTACTCACAGTTTTTTTAGAAGTTATGTACACTGTTTTTTTCTAAATCTCTTCTTCTAGCTTTTGAACAACTTGACCTTCCTTTTGTTTTAATGGCAGAATTTTGTTTCTCTTTTTTTTAATTCTTGTATAAGTGAACAAACATGGCCACATATTTATAAGAGAATGGAAGTGTGTATTGGAAGCAATATGGTGGTCGATGTATACAAGTTCAGGCTCCACATCTTCCATATTTATTTATTTTTCTTTTCTTTTTGATTTCCTTATTGATTTGATTTATTTAGACTTGATTTGATTCCATGGGTTTGATTTGATTTATGTATGTGATTTGATCTTTTATGTGTGGCTTGACTTGAAGTTTTTCATCATGATGTTTTTCCCATGTATAGTTATATATATACACACATTCTTGTATACATATTTACATACTTAAATATTTATATATAAATATATGTATTTATACATATTTACATATTTGCATAAACACTATTTTTTAAAAACATACACACACATATAGATACATATATATACATATTTATATATATACATACATATATATATATATGCATTCTCATTAGGGACATTTGATAAAATAAATTAAATTAAATGTTTAATTTATTAGTTAATTTATTAGTCAACATTTAATTTTGCATCATGAAGCTTTGTATATATACATGTAGATATTTTATCAAAAAGTTGAAATGGTGAAACTATATCCATAAATGTATTTATATATATATTTATCATATTCAGAAATTAATGTTTAAAAATTTATATAATCTAATTTATATATTCAAGATATCTCCAATATTAGAAAAATCAAATTATTCAACATATAAAAGTTAATATTCCAATATTTAAAATTAGTTAATTATCCTATTAACAGATGACTAAAAATCAGGGTCGTTACATCAAACTTCTTAATTCTTTCTTGTTCCTTTTCGGGGACGAAAAGTTTTGAGTGAAGGAGAGTGTAACGACCCGTATTTTTTATAATTAAAAATATTAAATTTAGTAAGATTTTTGAATTTAATATTGTGAGAAATTAAAATTTATGATTTATTAAAGGGAAAAATAATAGAATAGGATTTAATAATGTTGTTTGAATGTTATTGACAACTATTTTAATGTAATTTCAATCAATTGAAATAATTGCAAGTTAATTTAGTTATAATTATAAATAAGGAATATATTAAATGTTGGGTGTAATGTTGAAATTATATGTTATTAATTGAAATTGGTTTATTATAAAATATGAAATAAATTAATTAGTACATAAATTTATTAGCTTTTGTTTGTAAAACAATAGACTTAGAAATGTGTTTGAATTACTAATGTGTAATAATTATTTTAATTATTATTTTATTGTTTATTGAAATTAATTTGGAAATCAAAAAAATTAATATAATTGAAATACTACAATTAATACGGTAAAAGACGTTAACTGTTGGGTGATGAGAATAATAAGATGGAAACTTATGTTAAATTAATTCATCGGGTAATAGTGATTTAATATAAGAATTTAAATCTAAACAAAAGATTTTATTTGAAATTTAAATTATAATAAATGGATTTAATATAGTTGTAATTGAATGCTGAAATTAATGTAATATTTAAATCTTAGATTTGATAAGGAAATTTATTTTAAAAGATTATAAATTTCTATGTAATCAAGAATGCTAAAATTGATAACTTTTAAATTTGAATTTAAAGGTGATTAGATCAATTTAACAATAATTTATTTAATTAACATGTAAAATTGGGTTTGTGGGAACTATCTCAGATAAACCAGTTTCATTGGATTCATAACAGTGAATTATTATAGGATTTCAAGTTTCGTAACAATCGGATTTATCGTTTGATCGTGCGAGCTCGAAACGCGTAGAAATCGATTAATGAAATTTAAATGAATATAATTTGGTTTTAAAAGCTAACTTTTGTATATAATGGAATTAGGGTTTGAAACTAGTTCCATTGAGTTCAAAAATATCGAAAACCTATATTTGGATATATGGGATGACCTACTTTCGTTTCGGGAACGAAACGGGCTTTTGAAGTCGTTATTATCGTTTCGACCCAATTCGATCTGTCCATTCGTTCTTATTCATCTCTGTCTATATAAATAGATTTTTCCTGAAAACCTATCAGTCTTCTATATTATTTATGTATGTACTGTTATTTCCATCTGCTCCTTCCCTTCTTCCCAATGTCAGAAATCAAAACCCTAAATTCCTAAATTTCAAATCAAATTGAAAATTCAAACTCCTCAAAACCTATCGAATTATATATCATCGTGAAGCTCTCGATGAGCATAATCTAATTCTGCAATTTTTTTTTGCAATCGAGGTTCGGTTTGGCCAGAAATCGGTGAAGAAGTCGCGACCGTTGAAACTAGGGTTTTGTTTTCAACGGTGGATCTTCGACTTCGGAGCGATCGGGAGGTGCTGTGTCGTAGTGGGCGTCAAGGGCTTTCGATCAATGTGGTTCATTTGGGTCAGAGGTGCACGATATCGCCAGAAAATGGCGATATACGGAGGCTACGGCGAATGAGCAGGACGTGGCCGGAGGGTTGCGCGCGTGGACCATAGGTGTGGCCGGAGGTGGCCTTGGCAGTAGCGAAGTCTGGTGGGGTCGTAGATGAGCGAGGTGGCGATGTTTGGTGATGTTTGTATCGACGGTTGTGCGATGTGGGTTCATGAACGACCGTGCACGCGTCTGTTAGGGTTTGGAAGATGACAGCGTAATTACCATTATGCCCTTTGTTTTATTTTATTTTAAATTTAATTTTGAACCTTCTAACTCTCATAACTTTTGCATACGAACTCGGATTCATGCGTGGTTTCTTCCATTAGGATCATATTGAAATTCCGGACAACATGGAACTAGTTTGGTCAAATTTAGAGACTGTTGGTATTTTGGGCTTTATTTGGATTTTAAATCGACTACAAATCGAAAGTGAGTGATTAACCCACTCATACAATACTAAACCTTCTTATGTTAGTTAAATTAAATTTATGATGTGATAAGAATATTATTAGTTGTTGTTTGGTAGTTCAATTTGACATTTTAATTGAAATTGAAATTTTTGAATTTAATTGCCATTTAAATTAATATTGAATTTAAATTGTTAGTTAAATACCTGATAATGATAACCAATCAATTGTTGTGATTTATTGGCTGAATTGAATGTTGATTTTGATGGATGTTATTTGTTAACATTTTGGAGATTGGATGTTTATATCTCTTTTATCACTATGGATTGAAATGATACATACCCGAATGATCTTATAGATTAGGGATAATCGTTATGGGTTGAAATGATACATACCCGAGCGATTTTATTTATTTGGAAATTATTGATTCGGGGTATGGGTTGAAATGATATATACCCAGAAAATTTAACTATTTTGGGTTGAAATGGTACATACCCTATCACTTGACCATAGGGTAGAAAATTATATACGGACATCGTCGATCGGTTTTAAATTATTTTCTATATGTAAAGTATGTTTGATTTTTAAATTTAATTTAATGATTTTATTTATAAAAAAATATTTGGAAAATAATTTATTTTATATGTTTTATAGTTTCAATTTATTAGTTAATATATGGTTTAAAAAGTAAATTTAAGATTTTTACTTATAATTTTATTTAGTTTTAAAAAAAATATTTTAAATGGTTTAAATTTAATTTAATAAATATCTAACATAGTTTTAAGAGATCTATATTAGATTTAATTTAATAAAATACTTAATATAGTTTTAAGAGGTTTATTTAAATTCAATTTAATATAATAAATATAAATTTTATAATAACTTTAATAAATAAAAATGTAAGAGGTTTGTAAGGAATTTAAAAAAGTTTTGTTTGAGATTTTATAACGGATTTTATAAAATATTTTTATAAAGGATTTTATAATGGTTTTTATAAAGGAGTTATAAAGATTTTAAAGGATTTTATAAAGAGTTTTATAAAAGAATTTGTATAAAGGGGATTTGGAAGCGTTTTAAAGGAATTTGCATAGAAGTTTATGAAAATTAAAAGAGTTGTAAATTGTTTTGGAATTTATACATAGCTTTATAAATGGTTTTAAAGCATATAAATAGTTTATAAATGGTTTAAGAAAAATTTATAAATTATTTTCGAGATTGATTGAAAGAAATCTTCTTCGGCGGTTTAAGAAAGATTTGTATAAATGGTTTGGCGAATGCTACTGGTATGAGGTAAGAACACAGCCTTGACCTTCGGGTCAGCTTGATATGACTAAAACAGGAGCCATAACCAGGCCAAGTGAGGTCACTCCTCCTATCGGACAAACTTCTTCGATACCATATCTGTTACTTTGTGATTGGTTGGTGGCCACCTTCGATTTTGATTATGGGAGTGTTGTTTCGAGGTGGGCGGTAGCTGCGGCTATGCATTACCACCAGCCTGGTTCCGCAAAACGGTATAATCCTACCCTGACATTGCCTTGCATGCCTTGTCATATGCCTTATCGAACCCGCTATAATTTTGGTTTGTGTCGTACCTATAAAGTGCTCCCTGATAGCCCACCAGTTTACAGTGGAGTCTATAGTACTGTATAGACTACGATGCCTATAAAAAATGTGTTAAGGGGGATATGGGTAACGCCTTAACGCTATTTTAATACTATACTGGTAGACGCTACATATATAGCATATATTACTACATATAGATAGTTTAACGGATCCTTAGGAGATGGAAAATCCCTAGACATCTCTTAAGTTATTACACGCATGTTATACACTGGATATGAGATGTAAAATCCCATAAACATCTCTGAAGCCATTACACTCATATTTACTTGTTGTTGATTTAACTTACATAAGATCTTTTAGTTCTAACTCGAGTGTTTTGTCTTTTCATTACGCTCGGGTCAGCCTGAGCTTTTCAGTGTTGAAGACTCTATTTCTGGAGGACGAAGATGGAGTTTGGTATATATTATTAGTAATTTTCCACTACATCATTTTGGTATGTCATTGTTTGTACTCTGATTGTTGTAAAATTTGTGTAATCAAATGTATATTATAAAACAGCTTCATGAACCGTTTATTTTTTTATTATATTTTATCATTCCGCTGCGAGATTTTGTGTTTTGTTTTTCCTTCTTTTCTCTTATTTTCTTATTTACTCCATTGACAATCCTAACTTTTGAATGGTTTGAGTTTGACATGTGTGGTTTATTGACGATTTAAACCATCCAAAAAGGTGGGTTGCCACAGGAGGGATCCAACGGTATTCCTCACACTATTGATTTTATTTTCATATATATTATGATATATGACTTGTTGGAGGCCACAATAATGACATGAATATTATTTTTTTTATTTATTTCCTTAGTAGCGTTGAGCCTTATATTTTGGTATTTTAAAATACTATAAAATAGTGATTGATTTTGAAAAGGAATTTCCAATTTGTTTTGAAAATTTAATATGTTTAAATGGTTATTCTTGAATTTATTTGAAAATGTAATTTATTTTAAAATCAAAGGTATGATTTTTTGATATTATAATAAATAAGTTTTATAAAATATTTCGAATGGAGATTTTCGAACTATAAAATAAAGATTTTTAAATATAATGCAAATCTGTCTTTTATAATAAAGGATATGGGCTTAAAGAAAATAGAATACAAATACAATCCCTTTGAGTGTAATCTTTATTGCTTCTTCAAACTATTAAATACAGATACAATCCGTACACTAACCACTTGATTACAAGTTTGGATCGAAAATATATAAGTCTTCGAAATGGTAGAGTCTCCCCGGAGTTCTCGAAAAAAGGTCCCCCTTCACTGCGTCATTGCCCCTCTATTTATAGACAAAGATAGGCAGGACTTCCTTCGTGGGCCCAAGAACAAGGTACTTTGGCCCATAGTAGGTGACTTCTGCGCACCGAACCAGGCATCCCGAACGGCGGTTGTCGAGCGACAAATGCCGAACCGGGGTGTCTTGGTAAAGGACTTGAAGCAAACCCGCAAGGAGCTTGAAGCATATAGTGGTATGACTCGAAGCAATGATATACCAGTCGGCTTGCTTTAGAATGAAACTAATCACTGCCAGCTCTCCTGATATGCACTGAGTGAGGTATGTCGACCCTTCAGACCGAGCGAAATGTGTCGACCATCTAAGCCGAGCGATATGTGTTCATGCTTTCTCGACCGAACCACCCATGCCGAGCCGTCCTTCCCCGAGCATCCAGACCGAACCGTCCCGCCTTTATCTTCAATCATCGAACGGTGATTGCCGAACGATGCTTGCCAAGCCGAAATGGCCAAGGTGTCCATGTCGAACGACCCACGGCCGAGCCACATATTAAGGCCGAATGATGTATCAGGCCGAACGACATTTATATGCCGAACGATGTAGCTAGGCCGAACGACACTTATATGCCGAACGAAGTATATATGCCGTGCTTCTCAATTCAAGTCAATCTTTCACTGGCTCAAGTTTCACTTAGATTCCACAAAGAAACTCAATAATTAACATCTCGTAGTCGGGCCAAGCAACTGGGTAACATTTGCCCCCCAAAGTGTGTCGTGTGAAGCAACACGACACGCTTTGAATCAGTAATCAGTTCCTACTGTCAAAAGTCGAATGTATACAATGAAGGTCGAAACATGGCAGTCCTACCTAGCACCTTGTACAGTTTTGAGTTTATTTTCTTCTCTTTTTTATATTATTATTTATTTTATATAGACAAGGGGCCGTTCGGCATACAGAGACCAAGCACTCGGTCATTTTACTTAAGCTGGGGCGCACATGCCTAATAACTCACCTCCTAAAACATATTGACCGGGTCTATAGGAGAAAGCCTGTTCACCTCCCCTCTACCGTATATAAGTTCCAGCCTCCCCTCCTTCTCCTTTTTTCTCACTTTCACTTTACTTCTCCAAATTCATCAGTTTATTCCTCTCCAAGCCTTACTCACTACTTAGCCTTCCATCGAACCCAAATTTTCCATCTCGCAATTCTAACTAATCGCTATCACGAACGAATCTCCATCCCAACATTTTGATGCCACCGCATATCTCGAGATCTCTTCCTAGGTATGAATTTAGTTCCAAACCCGGAGTTATATTGATTTTTGGTGCCTGTGTGAACAACCCCTCCGTCCCTCATCTTCATTTGTTGTAGGAATATGTAGAAAATAAATTTAGAGGAGAAAAAGAGATGGATTAGGAATAAAAGCAGACTCCAGGTTAGGGCTTTGGCCTGACCTTGATGGACGTTGGTGGCTAAAGTCGTCGAGGATGTGTAGCCGTTGTTGCCTCTAAACCTGGATGTCGGGACATAGGAGGAGCATAGGAGTCATTCCTTGGTGAAGAAAGATGAGGAGAAGAGAGGTTTGGCAATTTGAGAGCGAGTGCGGGTCGGTCAGAACCCTGAGGAGTAGGTCGTTATCTTGATCAAGTGGGGTGTTCGGCCCCAAGGGAGAGTATGGGACGGTAGGGAACTAGGAAGGTGGGTCGGCATAGACCAGTGGGTTGTTAGGTGGTTAGGAAGAGATAGGAAGTGTGTGGGTCGGTCGGTATGAATGGTTGCTGGTGTCAGGGATAGTGGCCCAGTGTTGTTCGGTGTTGAGGGAGAAAGTGTGGTTTAACCACTTGAATGTAGTGTTACGGCCTTATTAGGGACCACGAGGTGGGTTCGGTATACCGAGCAAGTGTGGCTCGGTATAGCCCCCGTAGGTCGTTCGGTGAAGAGAGAGTGTTGGAGAGGAGAGTGGGTGATTCGATGATGTTGGTCTAGTGGGTCATTCGGCTTCGGGCCTTGAGGCTGGCATTAATAATCAAAATCATCTCAACTTGAACACAGCATATGTCAGGACCACATACTCCTACGCCTGATCATAGATAATGACGAGAGCTTAAGCACATGAGCATATGGAACTAGTTTGGACTAATAACTCCATAGTCATAACAATTATAAACGCGAATTCAACTCAACAAAAGCAAAGAACAGCCTCTAACATATGAAGCCAATGTCCGATCCCGAGACCCTTACTACCGAACATAGGACAAGCACTTGGAGACGGTCAGCGATGATGGTCTTCGAAGATGATAGTTTAACGCTCAATCACATTTCATCAGTTTTTAAAACTTTAATTCTTTTATACTCATGTCTGAATGATTGCACTAGTCCACACACAACACAGGGGGGATATATTACCATCATTATATCTGATATCAATTGTCTTTTAAGTATAGTTCAAACAGGATCTTATCCACATCCATTGCTTTATAAAGAGGTCCAGAAAATCGAGTTCTGCTACAGTGTCCGACAAGCCTGGTCTAGGCTCCCAGCAGGAGGTAGTAGGTACTTCGAACCCACCGACAACCTCCACGCAGGGTATTCCAGATCCATCCATTGCAGGTATTGGTCTGGCACCTGGCGATATATATGGAGCAATCATCCTGGACAATCCGAGTGATTCTCAAGCTTCAAAAATTGGTGAAACCGCTCTTCGCCGGCTATGTTCAATCCATGGGATCCCTTTTGACGACGTATTAGTTCCATAGGGACAAGATCGTCCTCACCTGCCCCCAGCTGGATATACAACTTGTAACAAATTCATGTGCTGGGTCGGGAGTGTGCCACCGTTCAATTCCTTTCTCTGCGAAGTGCTATAGTATATCGGGATCGCCCCGACACAGCTACATCCCAATAGTCATGCGTTCATCTATGGCACTTGTATTCTCTTTATAAGCATCCTATTTAGGCTCCCCACTCCTGGTGACATCCGCTGCATTTATCGCTTCAAAAGACGGTCTGACAGTCCATCTTTCAGTTTCCTCAAGACATACTCCAAGTGTCAGATTCTGACAGGGGCATGGAGTAAATTCACCCAATATAAGCAGGAATGGTTTTACGTGCGCTGCCCTCCTGGCTTTGTGAGGAGATGGTTGGAAGGAAGTAAGCTTCATTTTCGGACCGTTATTTGCCTAAGGCATGAAGTATATTCTTTATAAACTTCCTTCGGTCTTTTTGCAGGCATCAGCCCACGTCCCGAAGGTGCTGGGTATTCTGAGGCCGTCGAGGCCATTCGTGCTACTCCTGTGGAAAATCGGGAGATCAAACTTGTTATTTCCAATGAGTCACTTTCAAAGTTTGGGCTATTGGCGGAAGGTCGTCGAACTAGTCTTCCATCCGACGCCACTACAACCAGGTCCGCAGCGGAGAAGGGTAAAGAATAGGTCGGGCCTTCAATGCCCCCTATAGGTGGGGCCTCCGACATACCCGAGGAAGGTGAAATTAGAGAGGCCGGGGTATTGGGAGCGTCCGACGAGCATATAAGTCCTCTTTCAGAACCAGTGACCGACGCACCTGGCATCGACGAACTGCCTCCTCCTTCAAAGGGAAAAAAGTAGTTAGCCTACAAGCTAAGAAAGAGAATAGTGGGCGGAACCTCGAAGGTTACTATTACTCCGATGGAGAAAGAGCCATCTCGACGACACATAGAGGGTTCATTGAAAGGCTTATCAAATCTCACCATCCCCGATGACTTGCTCAATTACGGCTTTGACGACCCGGAAGCCCTAAAACTTCACTCGGCCGTGAGAGGTGACGAAAGCGTTCAAGCCCATCACCAAGGAGAAAAAACTCTGATAAGTAAAGCTAAAGAAACTGGTCCGTCGGGGGGAAACACTAGGACACACACTAACACTCACTCTCCACCCCACACTTAAGTCCTAGCCATCGTATGATTATCTCTAACTTGTTTTCACTTGATTTCTGTGCAGGTGACATGGGACGCTCACAAGGCTTCGACCGCCTTCGCGGTTCCTCTATCTTTCATCACTCTAGCCAAGACTCGGGGCCCAGAAAACGCCGAGATAGAGATGACAACAGCGATAGAGATTATCGTCCCCGAGATTCATCGTCTCGAAGGAAACTTTACAACCACTCTTCCTACCCCAACGATCCTCCTCCTCAACCAGAGCATAGCAGGGAGAAATCTGCTCAAAGGGGTCTCAAAGTGAAGCTCCTTGTGATCAATATTCTGGTTCATCAAGCACAAGGCAATCCCGTGAGCTTCACAAGAAATCTGCAGTTTCGACTAAATAAACTTCCTCTAGCCCTGCACATGATCCATCGATAGCAGAAAAGCTAGCTGAGCTTAAAACCACATTTCCAAAAATATGCTTTGATGGACTAAAGTTTCTTCCAGCGATCCATCCTATTCCAGGGCATGTTAAACAAAGTGTCATTGCTTGCAATAATGATGTCTACGTCCGGCATGACGCATTCGTTCATTTGGTGGAAAAAGTTTCAGAAGTTTCGGTGGAACGTCAGCATGAAATCGATCACCTGAAACTTGAAGCTATTCACGATAAAGACATTGTCAAAGCCCAGGATGAAGAGCTTTCCTCGTATAAATCTCAGCTTGAAACCTCTCAAAAAACCGCTAAAGACACAGCTGAAGCAGTTGATCGTCTGGAAGTCGCACACAAAAAGGAAATTGATGAGGCGGTTCAACGCTGTGGCGCTTTAGCCTTAGAGAAGAAATCCATCCAAAAAGAAAAGAATGCTCTCACTCAGCGAGTTAAAGAATTGGAGGAGCTACTCCTTAAAGAAAAAGAAGAAAAAAATACAGCCCAAGAGGAGTCACAACGATATTGTGACGAGATTGTCTCTACACGACTCTTAAAAGCAAAGCTTGATGAGGAGCTCTCCAAAGTTGAAGCGTTGAAGGATGCGGCCCGTGAAGAGGGAAAAGGAATGGTGCTCTCGGAAATTGATTCTCGCCTCGAGGCGGCTGCTGAGGCTGGTAGGGAGGAAATTAAATGCATGTTTGATCCACTCATAGCCGAGTATAACGCTCGAGTTCTGATGCATTGTGACCTAACTTTTCTTGGCGAGGGTTACCTCGAATCTTTGGCCGAACCATGGGACACTTTAATAAAAATTAAAAAGGTCGATTCGGGAACTGAAGAGGTGGATGAGGAGTCTCTTGTGAAGGAAATGCTTCGCGAGAATTTGCGCACTGACCTATCTGCAGCAAAGGCCCTTTACGGAAGGGACTCTTCCTCATCGAAAGGAAAAAATAACAGTGCCGGTCCATCCGGAACCGAGTCCTCGGTTCCTCCTCCTATTCAGCCGACTGGTCGCTCATCACTCGATCCCTTCGAGCAGCATATCGGCTATGACCCGGAGAAGCCTGGACTCGATATTCATGCTCTATCTCCTATTCCGGAAGGTGAAACTTCCCGAACCATTGAGAGTCAGCCAGAAACTGGTACATAGCTTTTCCCCTAGAGCTCAAAGGGCCATCGCTTTTGGTGAATAATAAATGTATCCTAACATTTGTCTCTTACGATTTCGTGTAGGCCATTCTGATCCCAAGCCAACTCCAAGGAGCGATGCTACCGCAGAAAAGGAGGGGAAAACGGGAGAGGCAATTCAGACTTGAGAGACTCCCAAACCCGATGCTCAAGTGATCGAGGCGCTTGATGAAGACAAATCTGAAAATTTATCACCTGTGGAAGAACATGATGAAGTTGAGATTACGGGCACCTCTGAACACACTTCAAAATCGAGCATGGTGGAGCAAATTATAGAAGAGAAGAAGAAGAAAGCTGAGATTAAGGTTGAGCCTCGGGTGGTGGAACTTGATGATCCATTGAACAGGCCCCTGAAGGTTATTCTCCCCGGTGGAACCTCGCCACTAGAAGTTCCTCTTCCTTCCCCAGGCACCACTAACGTAGTAAGCAAGGAGTCCAAGAAAAAAGGCTTGGGGGAGGAGTCTTCAGAGAAACCGAGGAAGGAGAAGAAGTCAAAAAATTAGTTATCATGCCTCGCTCAATGCGGATAAGCTTGGATTATGTAATTATCTCTATTTATTCTCATAGTTGTTGTAAATAGATTTTTTTCTCCGAGTTCAGGAGAAGTTGTAGTGAAACTGAATTCTCGATTAGTAAATAAAATTTTGTTTTTTGATGATCTTTGCTACTTAGCTTCACCACCTATCTTGTACCTGAAATCCAGGGTTGTGTGGGTCACTTAAACTCTCGTTTGTTTCTGCAAAACTCGGAGATTTCTGAATTGCTTATATTTTAGCCTGTGCTCCAGAGGCTGAGTTATTAGCTTGAATCATTTATACTCTAGTCCGCACTGTGGGGAATTATAGATTTTTAAGTCGTTTATACTCTAGTCCGCACTCTGGGGACTCAGAGTACTCTAGTCCGCACTCTGGGGACTCAGAGTACTCTAGTCCATAATCTGGGGACTTAGAGATTTTTAAGTCGTTTATACTCTAGTCCGCACTCTGGGGACTCAGAGTACTCTAGTCCGCACTCTGGGGACATAGAGATTTTTAAGTCGTTTATACTCTAGTCCGCACTCTGGCGACTCAGAGTACTCTAGTCCGCACTCTGGGGACTTAGAGATTTTTAAGTCGTTTATACTCTAGTCCGCACTCTGGCGACTCAGAGTACTCTAGTCTGTACTCTGGGGACTTACAGATTTTTAAGTCGTTTATACTCTAGTCCGCACTCTGGGGACTCAGAGTACTCTAGTCCGCACTCTGGGGACATAGAGATTTTTAAGTTTGGGTGTGCGTTCATACGCTAGATAGAATAATGTAATTTAATTTTTGTCATAGAATTGTAACATATGGAAACATCAATAGTTCATGGAAAAGACGGCTTCAAGCCTTTATTGATCATAACAAATGGAAACAAACTGAATTGTTTTATTACATGCCGAAAACTAAGGACAACAAAATCAACATACACTAGAAATAATTGCAACTAGAATGTAAAAGAAATAGACTAAGTCTAATAATGACGTAGATGCTCGCTATTCCATGCGCAGGGAAGTGCCACGCCATCTGCGGTCGTTAGCTTAAAAGTCCTTTCTCCAAGCCTCCGTTCGATGACATATAGACCTTCTCATGTGGGATTCAGATGTGATGGGCTCGGAAAGGCTCACTTCAAAACGAGATCACCCACATCAAAAATTCTCAGTCGAACTTTTTCATTATAATATCAAGCAACCCGATGCCTATATGCAGTTGCTCTTAAATCGGCTTCTTCGCATTTTTCGTTGACAAAGTCCAGCGATTCCAATAAGAGATTCTGATTCGTCTTAGGATCATAATAAGTTACCCGATGAGAAGGAACTTCAAGTTCCACGGGTATCACTGCTTCAGCGCCGTATGCTAAGGTGAACGGAGTGTGGCCAGTCGCGGACTTATGGGTGGTTCTGTAAGCCCAAAGCGCTATCGAAATCTCATCCACCCACTTGCCTCTAGCCTTCTCCAAACGTTTCTTTAATATTGATTTGATTATTTTATATACGGCTTCAACTTGTCCATTCGCTTTAGGGTGAGCGACTGCCGCAAACCTTTTCTCAATGCGATACTTTTGGCAGAATTCTTTGAACTCCTTACTCTCAAATTGAGTTCCGTTGTCCGTGATGATAGTTCATGGGAGGCCAAAACGGCATATGATGTTTCGTACAACGAAATAAATTACCTTTTTGGGGGTGATTGTGGCTAAAGGTTCTGCTTCTGCCTACTTGGTAAAGTAATCGACCGCAACAACTGCATATTTTGCACCACCTCTGGAAATTGGTAAGGAATCGATTATATCGATTCCCCAAATTGCAAATGGCCAGGGACTAACCATTTATGTGAGTTCCGTTGACGGAGCTCTCAGGATTTTTGCATACTTTTGACATTTGTCACATCTCCTTACGTAGTCCGCAGCATCCCGATTTATAGTTGGCTAATAGTATCCATAGCGGAGGATCTTTTTTGCTAGGGTCTGCCGCCCAGTATGGTCACCACATTCTCCTTCATAAACTTCCATCAAGACTCGTTTTATCTCATCGTGGGCGATACACCGAAGTAAGGGAACCGAAAATCCCCTCCGATACATTATTCTGTCCTGCATTATATATCGTGAAGCTTTGCGAATGACCTGTCGTCTTTCGTTCTTTCTATCGGGCAAAATCCCATGTAGTAAGTATTGTTTGAATGGGGTTATCCATGACTCCCTTTCAATTTCTGTTTCTAGCACAAAATCTACTTCCATCTCGTTTATACTTGGAAATCGTAAAACTTAAATGGGAACCAAGCCCATCTGTTGTGCATCACCAGTACTTGTGAATTTTGCCAATGAATCGGCTTCCCTGTTTTGTTTACGCGGGACATGCGACATATCGTAATATTCAAGGTCTGCCAAGAGTTCTTGAGTCCGAGCGAGGTATGGAGCAAGCCTCTGCCCCTTTGCTTGATAATCTCCCCGCACTTGATATACCACCAATTGTGAGACACAAAAGATGTCAACCGCTCTTACTCCGAGTTCCCTGATAAGTTTTAAGCCAGCAAGCAATGCTTCATACTCAGTTTCGTTATTCGTAGCTGGGAAATTAAGCTTCAAAGCATAACAAATTGATCGGTTTTCAGGGGTTACAAGAATGACTCCAGCCCCAAAACAACGGTCGTTGGATGCCCCATCGGTGTATAGTTTCCATCGAATGGAGGGAATAACATCATCACTGTTTGGTTCGTCTGATATGGTGAATTCTACGATGAAGTCTGCTAGCGCTTGCCCTTGTATAGCCCTTCGTGGTAGGTAGGTGATATCGAACTGACTCAACTCAATATTCCATTTTAACAACCTTCCAGAGGTTTCTGGTCGTTGGAGTACCAGTCGCAGGGGTTCATCGGTATAAACACTGATCGGGTGTGCCTGAAAAAACGGATGGAGCTTGCGTGATGCAATCACCAAGTAGTAGGCTAGTTTCTCAATTTTAGGATAGTTTCTCTCTGCCCCCATTAAACTTTACTGACATGGTACACCGGCTTTTGAACTCGGTCCTCCTCGCGAACCAAAGCTTTATTGATGGCATGTTGAGATACGGCCAAGTATACATCAACACTTCATGGTTTATAGGCTTCGACAGGACCGAGGGACTTTCCAAATGTTTTAGCAAAGCTCGGAACGCATCCTCGCAGTTGGGCGTCCATTCAAAATTTCTCTTCCCTTTCTTTATCACAACGAAGAAGGGAATACACTTGTCTATCGCTCTAGATATGAATCGACTCAGCACGGCCACTTTTCCGTTCAGGCTTTGTACTTGCTTTATAGTTCTGGGCACTTGTATGTCTCGAATAGCCTGAATCTTTTCTGGGTTAGCTTCAATTCCCCGTGCATTAACAATGAAACCCAAAAACTTTCCTGATGCAGCACTAAAGGAACACTTCAGAGGATTGATTTTCATTCCGTAATACCTGAGTAAACCAAACATTTCTACCAAGTCTCGAATGTGGTCGTTTGACTGCCATGACTTCACGAGCATGTCATCCACTTAGACTTCCATCGTCCTACTAATTTGGTCTTTAAACATCTGATTCACCAAATGTTGATAAGTCACTCCTGCATTTTTCAATCCGAAAGGCATCATTACATAACAGTACAGTCTAACATCTATGACAAAACTAGTGTGTTCCTAATCTGGAATGTGCATCGGGATTTGATTATATCCCGAGTACGCATCCATAAATGATAATAACTCGTGTCCTGATGTTGAGTCGACCAGCTGATCAATTCTAGGTAAAGGGAAACTATTCTTAGGGCATCCTTTGTTCAGATATGAGTAATCCATGCAGGTCCTCCATTTCCCATTCGCTTTTCTAACTAGTACAGGGTTAGAGACCCATTCTGGGTAGAGGGCGTCGCGGACGAACCCATTGGCTTTGAGTTTATCCACCTCATCTTTGAGAGTAACGGACCTCTCCGGGTCCATGCCTCTCCTTTGTTGCTTCACCGGCACGTATTTCAGGTTTATGTTCAGCATATGACTCGCAATGGCGGGAGAAATCCCGCACATATCAGAATGCGTCCAAGCGAAGGCATCTAGATTCGCTCGGAGGAAATCAGTAAGATCCTCGATCATCGAGGGGTCAAGTTGTGATCCGATTTTAAGTACTCGTGACGGGTCATCACGGCTGACCGGAACGTCAATCGTTAGTTCAACCGGTGCTGCTTTTGCCTCCTTGGTTTCCTTATCATCTTCCCTCAGATATATGTCTCTATAGATCCGATCATGTTTCCCGAGCCAAGGCTCGGGCATTACTTGTCAATCTTCAGCGGCTCGGATGCAGACTGAGTTATCCACAACTTTTTCTTTCTCTCTTCGTTAGGCCTCTCTCAGCTCAGCCACATAACACTCATGACCAGTCGCCTGATCGCCATGCACAACACCAACTCCTTTATCCATCGGAAACTTCAAGGTTAAACGCCACAGGCCAAAGCTGCCATAAACTCTGCCAGGGCCAGTCGACCCAAAAACACATTATACGAAGAATCGACATCCAAAACGATGAACGATAGGATCCGCACCCTCCTACGTTCACCTTCTCTAAGTTCAACTGGCAATTCAACAAAAACCCACTGCATCAGTAGCTGCACCATTAAAGCCATGAATACGGGCTTTAGATGGTTTTAGATCCTCTGTCTCCATCTTCATCTGGTCATATGCTTTTTTGAAGATGATGTTAACAGAACTTCCACAGTCAATCAGTATTCTTCTCACAAATGCTGGCCCAATAGTGGCCGAGATGACCATCGGGTCAATGGTAGGTGCCTCCACCTGATCGGCATCTCTGCTTCTGAACACTATATCATCCGTCATCATTCGCTGTTGCTTAGCCGGAGTCCCATCCTCCATGTTTGAACAACATTCAAAAACTGCATGCTTTAGGGAACTAGCATAACGCTCCATTTCTTGCCAATTCTTATCTACAGGGTGAGGCCCACCGACTATCATGTTTATGACTAATCTACCTCCAGTCCGAACGGGTTCCTCAGATTGTCGTGGAGTCTATCCACGATTGGGATCGGATGTCCCCTGTCCACCTTCCTGAGGATTCTTTACAAACTCCTGTAACCTTTTCTGTCGAATCAGCTTTTCAATTGCATCATGGAGGTTCCTACAATCCTCGGTATTGTGCCTGTAAGTCTCATGGAAGCGGCAATACTTCCCAGTCCACTTTTGTTCCTCGGTAGACTCTTTTGGGTGTGGCTTTCGATATTGGAAAGTATTACAGGTTGATAGGTAAATATTTTCCAGAGATGCGTTAAGAGGAGTGTATTCATTGTAAGTTGGGATCCTTGGTTTCCACTTTCCGACTTCCCTTTTCTTTCCGGAATTTCCTCCTCCGGATCCTTTTGACTGCTTAGGCTTGTTTTGAACATTGACCTAGACTTTTCCAGAGTTGTCACCAGATTGTTTTATAGCAATGCTGCTCTACACAGTCTCCTTGCCGGGTCCTGGTGCATTATCTCGCCTCGTCCACCTGGCTTCCTCCCTTCTTATAAATTGGTATGCCTTTGAATAAAAACGTTCCAGCGTAGCCGGAGGCTTTCCTACCAGCCAATCACCAAACTCTATAGGATATACTCCTCGCATCACGGCCATTAAAATGGCATGGTCATTCAGGTTGCTAACTTTAGTAGCAGCAATGTGGAATCTTTATAAGTACTCCTTTAACGATTCTCCTGGGGCCTGAATTACACTAGACAATGACATAACGTCCTTGGGACGAGTGGCATGAATCCTGAACTACTCTACAAATTTCGTTGCTAACTCATCAAAATTGGAGATAGATCGCGGAGGAAGTCGGGTGAACCACATGGTAGCGATTCCAGATAAATTTATTGGAAAACACCCACATTTAGTTGCATCGTTTGCCCTAGCTAAATCCATCATCTACCCATACCTCATTACATGCTATCGGGGATCAGTCTTCCCTTCGTAGGCCGGGATAGTCGGCATATTAAACTTCCTAGAGCCTGTAGGATAGCATCTTTGAATGGAGTATTACTACTAGATACGCCCCCATCATCATTAGTTAAACCTTGATTTTCCCTCATCATCTGTCTGACCATGGCTGATAGTTCTGGGGTTTGTATAGAGGATGGCAAGTTGGAATCCGTCCTGCGGGACCGTTCCGGTTGGTGCCTCCTCTGTTGGCGATCTACCAAATGCGTATCCTAGGGACCTACTTTGTGACTTTGGTGAGCCAGTTGTCCAACTTCCACCCATACTCCAGATCCTAAGTTTACTGTTTCAGCTTGAGCGCAATTTCCCTGGTGCACTGCACCTGTTTGTGTTGTTTCAGTTCTACGGCGTCTACGCCTGGGAGGTTCATCAGATGAAGCAGAGATATCGGACGAGGAGTAGGAAGCGGGACTTCCTCCAGCATTCTGATGCTGTTGTTGAGTAAGCTGAGTCATGAGGTTGGCGTTAGCTTGAATCTGCTCGTTAAGCTGTCTCCTTCTTTCCACGAGTTCTCTCATCAGCTCGTTGAACTCTGTTCTAGTGACAAATTCCGTTTAGTTTTGGGCGGCCATGGTCCTTGCGCCAGGATTAGCCTGTTGATTGCTAGGTCCTATTTGATGGACGCTAGCGGTCTCGTTGACATCCGCATTGTGGGAGGCTGATCTAGTACGTGGTCTTCCCATTGTAGAGTTATCGGTTGGAACTCTAGTATAATCAATGGACTTCTTGTGAATGAATTCGGATCTTCTTCGGGGGATTTCCTCAATCCAGTAGCAACAAAGGAGACCTTAACAGCTTGAGAATGCATTCTCAGTGAAAGCACCAAAATGTTAGCACCGAAATTGGTCACTAACACCCAAGGAAATATTTGTGTAGAGAGATTAATGAAGATAGAAAATTAAAATGAAGGAATGTATATAAAATTAACTGTCGAAACGAGAACATCAGAATTATAGTGGTTCGGCGTAACTACCTACGTCCACTTTGAGTAATCTTTATTGCTTCTTCAAACTATTGAATATAGATACAATCCGTACACTAACCACTTTATTACAAGTTTGGATCGAAAATAGATAAGTCTTCAAAATGGCAGAGTCTCCCGGAGTTCTCAAAAAAAGGTCCCCCTTCACTGCGTCCTTGCCCCTCTATTTATAAACGAAGATAGGCTGGACTTCCTTCACGAGCCCAGGAACAAGGTACTTCGGCCCATAGTAGGTGACTTCTACGCACCGAGCCAGGCATGCCGAATGGCAGTTGACGAGCGATAAATGCCGAACTGGGGTGTCTTGGTAAAGGACTCGAAGCAAACCCGCAAGGAGCTCGAAGCGTACAGTGGTATGACTCGAAGCGATGATATACCATTTGACTTGCTTTAGAATGAAACTGATGACTGCCAACTCTCCTGATATGCATCGAGCGACGTATACCGACCCTTCCGAGTGATATGTGTTCGTGCTTTCTCGACCGAACCACCCATGTTGAGTCGTCCTTCCCCGAGCATCCAGACCAAACCGTCCCGCCTTTATCTTCATTGGCCGAACGGTGATTGCCGAACAATGCTTGCCAAGCCGAAATGGCCAAGGTGTCCATGCCGAACGACCCCCGGTCGAGCCACATATTGAGGCCGAATGATGTATCAGGTCGAACGACACTTATACGCTGAACGATGTAACCAGGCCGAACAACACTTATATGTCGAACGTAGTATATATGTCGAGCTTCTTAATTCAAGTCAATCTTTCACTGGCTCAAGTTTCACTTAGATTCCACCAAGAAACTCAAAAATTAACATCTCGCAGTCGGACCAAGCAACTGGGTAACAAACCATATTTTATAAATTGAAAGAAATTTATACCTATGGAAGCAAGGTAAAAATAAAAACGGTTGAAATTATGTTTTGAATGGGACTTTATGAATAAGTGGGATTTATATAGGAAATAGAGTTATAAACGGGGTTCATAAATAAAGGGATTTTATGAAAGGAAGTTTTGTAAAATTGGACGAGATTTATAAACATGGTTTATAAATATGGAAATGAAATGTGAATTTAAGTATGGATTTTTATCAAGGAAGTATATTTATATTTTAAAGGTTGTTTATTTATATTGATATTGTTTAAAAGTTGTTTATCAATATTTTAAATATTTTAAAAGATTAGTTATTTAAAAAAAATTAATATGGGTTGAAATTAGTTTTAAATTATTTACCAGCAAAGTTTTGGAAATTTATTATTATTATTTATAATAATGTTGAAGATAAATTATTATTGTTTATTTTAGAATGTTTTGAAAATTATTAATTATTATTTTAAGTGTTTTAAAGTTATTTTTATTTATTTATAATTTTATTAGTATATAGTAGTGTTTAAAGGTAAGCTATTATGGTTTAATTATAATTGTTTTCTAGGATTTATAAATGGAGTTTTATAAATATATGAGGTTTTATAATTGGAATCTTATAACATGTTTTGAAAAATATAACGGAAGATTGCTTAAAAAGGGTAGAAACGTTTCATAAACAGTTGTAAATATTAATAAAAGAATTTTAGGAATGGGTTTATGGATTTATAAAAGGGATTTTATGAACGGTTTTGTGGATGTGAAATGGAGTTATTAAATGATTTTGAAATTTAATAAAAACAGGAACCTTTCGAAAAATTGTTGAATATACATATACCATTGAAATAGGTATATGGATTTTTTTTTCAAGTATTGAGAAATAGTGATTATGGGTTTATATAAATCTTTATAAAATAATTTTGATTCAAGTATTACAAAGTGAATTAAATTAATAAAAGATTTATTAATAAAAGGCTTAGTGTTGCTGGGTGCTTAACAAATGTTGTTTTTCCCATGCAATTAAATTCCTAATTGAATGTTTATTAATCGATGGTTAAATAACCGACTATCAGAATTGGACCCAAAAACGTAACTTTGGATATATCTAGGAGAAACACATGAGTTATATGGCACAGTCATCTCCGATGATGTTGTAGTGTCCATATAAATCTCATTTCGTTTTCCTAGGATAATGATAAGAAAATTCGTCCACTAATGGTTAGGAGGTGATCTCCATTCTTATCTTTGTCTATTTATTTCCTAAAGAACCGGGGTTGAGTTTACAAGGAATTATCGAAAGTCGTTTTGAAGAGACCGAGATCGGATAGGTTATCCGAAAACCACTACGATCCAAAAAATGCGTTTTGAAGTGAAGTCATCTTGAAGATGATGGAGTTTGAAGATGGAGCTCTCAAGTGTTTCATTCAGTCCTAGAACAGACTTGTATGGATAAATGCTGGTATTGCATTATTGCCTGGAGGGCGGTATTAGCATTCCAAGTGGGAAGTGCTATAAAAAAAGGTAAAACGTAGCCTAGCCTCACCAACCGGGAATGACTAAAACATGGGAGACGCAGCAGGGATAAGTAGGTCTCTCTCAGGTAGGGTATGGTCATCCATATCTAGAATAGCTATTATCTCTCATTTGTATGCTTGGGTCCTATTAATGGAGGGGTGATCATATTCGGTACTATCCAGTAAGGGGTAGGTCGGTTCTGTGTTGGCAGGGGATTCAGGCGAGGTCCTTGGTGCTATTTTATCTAGAGATGCATCGTGACGGGCGGTACCCCAGTAGCCCAGTCATTGTATGGAATTTATTCTCCAATAAGCGTCGTACGGACTTAGTTGTGCCCAACTATGCTGAAACGTGAGATTCAAGCATTTCAGCTATATTAATATTTTACTTTGACCCCTAGACATTATTATAATATAAATGGATTTTCTATAGAAAATGTTTTGGTTATCGTAAGGTAAAAACCCGTCCGTGTTTATATGCGGTGTGGTCTTACGAGATACTTTTGATTTTCAAATGATTTTCTAGAACTTTAAAGTCCAGTTGGGTGTGTTTTCTCACGCTAGTTTTCTAGACTGGCTCAGGTATTATTTTATTATAATGCTCAGGTCAGACCGAGTATATTACAGATTACTTTAGATGCAATGGAGCTTATGAGACGAGCTGGAGGTCGTCAAGTCATATTCACGTATATATTATTTTTCCGATGCTTTGTTGTTGAATTCATTACCAATTGTGAGGGCATACTGTTAGAACTGTCCAGGCTGATGATTGTGATTGTTGTTGTACTCTGATGGATGTATGTATATAACAGTTTCTCCTTTGTAAAGATTATTAATTTTATATTACATGTTATTCTGCTACGATTGTGAGATTCTGTAATTGTTTTAGTTTCTTTCTCTTCTTCTTTTCTTTTCTTCTTCTTTCTTCTTCATTCCCATAACTATCAGTCTTTCCCTTCAATTTGCATTGGACATGTGTGGTTTATTATTAGCTTGAATTGTACGGATTGGCGGGTAGTTACACCATTCTTGTTGTTGCTCCAGAGATGATTGACCGCCATATGCAAATTGTTGTTTGCCTTCACCCCATGTAGGCCATTGCTTTTCACCTTCTATCCCGATTGCATTGTTTCCTCCGCTCTTGTATATGCTTCCTCTACTCATGTATGTGTTTCCTCTATTCCGGTATGTGTTTCTTCTACCTCCTCTCGAATACGTGTTTCTTCTCCCTCACTCCTTCATTTGTTTCTTGTGCAATATGCAAAGACTTATCGGTCGACGTAACTTGTTTCTACCTAAAATTGTGTCCAGTATACGTCGTGAGTCAATACACACTTTTCACCTTCTTCGAGTCAAAATGATTGTCTTCAATTTTATGGACCACCTCCAAAGCGCTATATATCTGTTTGCCTATGCAAAAAACAAAACAATGTAACAACTCATATGCTCTAAAAGTATGAAACTGTAACGACCTATAAATTAGTCACTTTGTATTTTAACATTTAAACCATTTTTTAATATTTAAGTAATGGATTTTAATAGCCTAATAATCGCTTTTTAAATATTAATTAATGATATTAATATCATTTTCAAATTTTTTTTTACCAAAATAGTTAGTTCAGATAAAAACAGAAAATGTGGTCAGAAATCGTTTTTTGAAATTTCGACTTTTCGACATTAGAAATTTGTCGAAAAACATTGTGCACATTCATGTATATGTGTACACATATATACACACATGCCATAATAAGTTAATAACTTGATTAGGGTTAATAATCATGCTAAGTTAATAACAAAACATGATTTGGCCTTAATGGATTAAAATAAGCTATAAAAGTACACATAAGTCCCTAAAGTGCACCTATACCTTATCACCATGCCTTACAATGTTCATGAAGAGGAAAAAGAAGGAGAGGAGTAAAATTCACATGTAAAATAAGGAATGGAGGAGGTATGGAGCTCCATGATACATGCACACTTTATATTATTTAATTCCTAAGCCAATTTAATAAAATACCCTCCTCGTTTACCTATAAATACATGCCTTCTCTCACCATTCTTCATTTTACATCTTCACTTCCATATTCGTTTCCATTTTCTTTATGTATTCATAAATTTCCATAACTTCCATTTGTATGTTCATGGCTTAAAACTATAGTTTTTCCACTTCCATCCACTTAAAACTAGCTTATACCTTCTCTACATCACTCTACTTACCAAAATAACACCTTAACTCCCTATTTCAACCATGGCCGAGCCCATAACAGCCCATGGTCGAACCCAAATAGCCCATTTAAGGGCCTATAGTCCAAGCTTGAGTGGAGTGAAGTATAATTGTGTCAGCAAGTTGTTGTATGAGTTCGGCTTAGTTCGGTTGCATTTTTGTGAGTAAAGCTTCCACTTACAAACCAAATGTTTTCAAACTATATTTGTGTTCATGTTATAGCTATTGAATGATTGTTTTATTGATGAAATAATAGTTTGGTTGTTGGATTGGTTTGTTGCTTGAAAGTTAGTCGCTTTGAAAAGTTAGTAAGCGAATCATAAGGCATATGAAATTTTAGTAGTTAAATTTATGCCTTTGTTAATAAATGCTTGATGTATGTTGTATTATTATAAATCACCATGTGTATATGCTCATACCATTGTTATGTGATGTAGTGTTGTATTGCAATGACATAAATTTGAATTTCGAACTGCTCGTGTAGTGATAGTCGCTATATTAGCACTTTCGAAAAATCACCTTTTATCGCAACTGTTTGATTTCATTATCATGCTTGGAATTATTTTACAAGTTAAGCAAGTTTTTTATTAACGATATTTTCAAAAATAATTAATTATTCTAATAATGATTATTTAATTTATTTATTTATTTATTTATTTAATAAGGTTTAAGGTTAACTAATTACTTAGTTAATGATGTGTTTTAAATTTAACTAATTACTTGGTTAATGATTAATTAATGATGTTTAAGGATAATTAATCTTTTAATAATGATGGATTAAAGTTAATTAATCAATGAATTAATGATGTTTTTAAATTAATTAATCTTTTTAATTAATGGCTTTTCAAGTTAATCAACTTGTTTTAACTTTAATCAATCTTCCCTTTAATAGTGTTTATAATTAATAAATCATTTTTAAATAATGAGATTTAATTATTAATTAATTAATTATATCTAAATATTAATAATTAATTGAGTTAATGATGTTTTAAAGGTAATTTATTCTTTTCAATAAAGGCATTTGAAGTTAATTTATCAGCTTAATTAATGAAGTTTCAAAGTGAATTCATCGAAGTAACAAGGATGTTTTGGCTTGATTATTCATTTTAATTAATGATAATAAATTATTTTATTTAACTAATTATAATTATTTTTTAATTAAATTAATGGTGTTTAAGAATGATTAACTTCTTTGGATTAAAGGCTATTGAAGTAAATTCACAACTGAATTAATGAACTTCTAAAGTTAATTCATCGATATAATAAGGATGTGTTTAAGTTATTAAATCCTTTTTATAATGATGTTTTAAAGTTAGTGAACTCTTTTAACAAAGTGTTTTAAAGCTAATACTTGTAATGTGAAGCCAAGCATGAATTCAGGTTTTAAAAGAAAAGGTTTGATTCGTTTATGGAAATGAATTAATTTTCGTAAAGCAATATCACTTATATGGAAACAGTTTATTTGTATGCTTAACACTAAACGTCGAAGATGTAGACTTGTCACTATTCCAAAAGTTAAGAAGGGTCGTGAGACATGATTTTGAGGTAACGCTACCTTGACTTGTCCGGCATTATTGTTAACCTAGGAATATTGCAAGTTTGAATTCAACGAGTGGTGATAAGTATATAAGACTTAATTTCCATGTACGATCGTTTTATATCCTCGATAGTTGGTTTCTTGGTTATCGATTACTTCAGCTTCTTTATTATCATCATTCTAAGACGATTTGTTGCTCCGTTAAGCTTTTGAGATCCTTTGTTGGAAAATGACTAAATCCAAAGTGCGAGGGAGGCCAAGTTATGTGGGGTTGCTCCCATCAGGGTATTTTCATATCTCATCTAGATTTTGGTGTACCATCACTTTAAAAACGGTTATGATTTAGATGTGAAATATTCGAATTCTCGGTAAGGTTTGGTGGTGTCTAGCTTGGTGGTTTCCAAGAAGTTCCACAGAGTAAATGAGCTTCTCAAAAGTATATTACTACCGTTATACTTCAAGAGTGGTACACCTTCCTAGTCATTTGTTGGAATTTTCCTTTCCCTGTTTGACTTGAACCTTCAAATTGTTTTTATATAATTGCAACAAGAATAGTCAACCACACTTCACGATGTTTAATTATAGGTTTTGTCTATTCTATAAAGTTTGGATTGTTATCTTGTTTTATCCATTCTATCCAGTTTGGATTTTGTTCAGACTATTTCCATTCTTTCAAGTCTGGATCTTTATAGTATTTTTGCCCATCATCTATGTTTGGATTTGTTTCCTATTGTTCTTTTCCATTCTTATGTTTGGTTGTTGTTTATGTGGGAGGAAACCCATTTTGTGTTAGCGGCATGGTCTCACATATTATTGTTAAATACACTTTCTTTTGTCTCAGAGTTTTACTCATACCAGACATTTTTGTCTGACCCAAGTTGTTTACTTTCCCTAAAACTCTCGGGTACTCAATTATATTTGAGTAATCCAAGAGTAGTAGGCTTTGTTTGGAGCTCTTTGAAGACGGTGATCGAGCAGGCGGCTCCTTAATTATCTAGTTATTTATTTCAGCTGTATGATTATGTTGGTATATTTGGTATCTGAAAAAAGTAAAGTTAGAATGTATAGGTACAAATCAGTTAGATGTAGTACTTTCGTTTAACTTTGATAGCTCCATGTAAGGAGTAACCCTTTGTATTATATCATTATATATTATATGTAACCATTTCATTGTGAGGTTTTTCTACTATGTTCTTTCTGTTATTTATTTTACCCAAAGACAACTTATCTTTCAGATGGTTGGGCAATGGCACATGAATACTGAGGATGTATTAAATGTCATTCCCAAGGGTAAGAAAGGTGGGACGTTACAGATGGTATCAGAGCTCAGGTTTAGCGAACCCCTAAGTCCCGGTCGGGTAAACTCTCTGAGAATATGATTAGTAATGTCCTAGGATAATTTTGAGAGTATAAATATATATTGAGTGCATATTTGTTAGTGTTATAAAAATGTTTTATATTGTGTTGTTGATCCATTGAGTGGTATATGAATTTTGTCGATGCGTTTGATCAGCGTTATCGATAGGGATTCCTAAACACTAGAACACACCTACTAATATAGTATTGTTTTAAATGGTAAATGAAATAATTTTACCTAGGAATATATTTTATATATACAAGAATGATTTTCAAAATTAATATAGTTATATTGATGAGTTAATTATTAGAGGATGATAATATTTTATTATTATCATTCAGGATTTGTTTAGTTATGCTCGTCCAGTTTGGGCATTAACTATTGTTGAATAGTTCATAAGAGATTTCCTTAGTAAGTTATAATTTAGGTAAATAGGAAATAGGGAACCTCGAGAACAAACCCCTTGTGAATTTGGTTTCACAGTTTGACGATAAGATGTTTGGTGAAAGGGTTAAGTTAAAAGTCATCTTTTGATAGTGTTAAGCTCAAAGTAAACTTTTAATAAAAAAATGTTGTTAAATATAATCTAAATGGTAGGATAATACATTTTGAGGATAAATATATGAGAAAATTTAGTAATAATAAAGGAGAATTATTCAAATATGAGTTTAACTCACACCAAATTTACTATATCATATATGTAATGCTATAAACTATTGTTGATTTCTTGAATGATAGTTAGATTTGTTTGATTGATTATTTAATTGAAATTAATCAGGATATTCAATTTAAACTGTTTAAGTATCATTATAGCAATTTCCAATATAACATCATTTATTAAATATCATCTCCTAAACCCTTATGTGTGTTTGAACTTGGGCTTGTGATTTCACAAAAGTAGATGTTTAAAATTCATTAATCATTTTGATTAATGATATTTTAAATTAATTAATCATTTTAACTAATGATGTTTAAAATTAATTAATCTTTTTTATGAATGAGATTTGAATTTAATTAAATTAATTTAATTATTGATATTGAACTTTAATTAATCATTTTAATTAACGATTGGTTAAATTAATTAGTTGTTTTAAATAATAGTGTTTTGAAATGTAGTTAATTCTCTTAATTAATGATGTTTGAATTTAACTAAATCATATTAACCAATGATATTTGAAATGTAATGTATCATTTTAAGTAATGACTATTTGAATTTAATTAATTGTTTTGATTAATAATGTTTAAATTTTAATAATCACTTTATTTAATGATATTTGAAATTAATTATTATTAGTGATTATTTGGATTTAATAAATCATTTTATAAATGATATTATAAGTTAGTTAATTGATTGAATAAATGAGTTTAAAGTATACCAACTGATTTGATGAAAGTGTTTTGGAAGTAATTAACTATTTTATTTAAGACATTTGATTTGTTTATTAAAGGGAATTGAAAATTTAATTAATTATCTTTTGGGATAGTTAATAATGTTTTGGATTTATAAAAGAGACTATAAATGTGATTATTTATCTTTCAGGATAAATTTAGAACCCGAAATTGTTTAAAATGATTTTAAAAGATTTTGAGAAAAGTAATAGCGGTATTATTTGGAAATATTTCTAAAGTAAAAATATTTTGGATAAGAAATTTTAAGTAGAATGCTTTTTCTTTGAATAATTCGAAGGAAAACATTTCGGTTAGTTTTTTGGTAATCTGAATAGTCTTCTAAGTGACGATCAGATGTGGCTTAGGCGAACGTTGTGGAGTACTTAGTAAATTATTCTCTTTATCATTGTGCGATCGAAATGAGCTCAAATCCGAACGAACTCAAAGTGAGTTTTAATAAACAAATTATTTGAAGTTATTTCATAAAAGAAATATATGTAGTTTTGCTTTCAAAGATGAGTTTTGAAATTTATAACGGGGTATTTAATCTTTAAGTTCCCTTAGTAGGGAATTTATTTTAAAAAATAATAATAATAATAATGAATAAAAAGTATTTTTGGTAAAACATTGTTTTAGATAAATGAATTTTTACCCTTAGATAAGATAAGGGATAAGTTAACACGGATTTAAATGGGTTAGATTGGATAGGAAGGTATTTATAACATTGTTTTATCAAAACCATAGATATTATTTAAGCGTCTAAGCCGTGTAAACTAATTGGTGTTATTGGAGCAGTCCATAAACATCATTCATTATAACATCTTAAGATAAAAAGGTAGGCAGGTTTTAATAGACATTATTTTATTAAAACCATAGCTTTTGTTTAAAACATATAAGTTGTAAAACTATTTGTTGTTTTGGGTCAATCTATAAACATCGTCCATTTTAACACTCTTAAGTTAAAGAGGTCGAGAGGTTGACTCAGTTTTAAAAGACCCAACTTTTGATTAAATCTTCACCTCAATTGTAAAAAGCAAAATAAATTTTATATTTTGTATATGCTCTTAGGATTTAGAAGGATATTATATAAGTAAATAAAATTGAATAAGTTATTATTTGGTGCTTTATAAAGAAACAACTTTATAAAATATTTTTAAACTTAGGTGAAAATTTATGAAATAATTCATAAATTATTTTGGTATTGATTAAATACTAAATGAAAATTAAAGTTATTTAGAAATATTGGTATAATTAAGAAACCAATAATTTTAGAAAGTGAATTTCAATTTTATCTGTAGGAGCATAGGTAATCCTCTAAACAAAAACCAAAGGCTGAGTAGCAAAATGGTACGCTTAGGAAATTATTTATATTCATGGGCAATCAAGGAAGTTTTAAACCTAATTTAAGATTTTTTTTGTTAGTCATTTGACATTTTAAGTAATGTTATGTGTTAGATTTTCCTTTATGGATTATGATTGGTTTGATTGAGTAGATTGATTGGGTGATCTTATATACCATAGTTTATAGAGTTAAAAATTTATAAACCAAGGTTTTTGAATTGTTGTTGTTAGGACCTAAATCTTGGTGATATTGAAAAGTGATTTTTGGGAAAATTTGAGAAATAAAAGGTTGTTTGTTCTAGATGTTGTTTTAGGAGGAACCGAAATACCACTGGAAGCTCCATATTGTTCTGATTCTAGAGTTTAGCATGTTTTGTTAGGAGGACCCCCTCTTTGACATTTTTTATTTTGGTTTTGATTTACTTCTCTTTTTGAGGAATTCGAAAAGAAATTTTGAAAATATTTTGAATATAAAAGCCGAACATTTAGTCTAAATTTATCTTTTGAAAATATTGGATGCATAACATTCATTATAGAATATTCTTTTTAATTTGTTGCATATGTTTGTTACATTACTTTTGGTTTCATCATGTTACCTGATTGTATATGTTTGTTATAGTGTTTATATTACATATGTATATGATAGAAATAATATAAATAAGGAAAATAAAACTTATCAGATTTCTTGAATACCGAGTAAGTAAACTGATTTTTCTTAGGTTGGCTATTACTTCTTCCGCTCCATAATAATTTCGAGGACGAAATTCTTTTAAAGGAAGGAGAGTGTAACGACCTATAAATTAGTCACTTTGTATTTGAATATTTAAATCATTTTTTAATATTTAAATAATAGATTTTAATATCCTAATAAAAAGTTTAAACATTAATTAATGATATTAAAATCATTTTCAAATTATGTTTACCAAAATAGTTAGTCCAGCTAAAAACAGAAAGTGTGCCAGAAATCGTTTATCAAAATTTTGACTTTTCGACACTAGAAAGTTGATTCGAAAAACGTTGCCACATTTATGTACATGTGTACACATATATATACACATGCCATGAAAAGTTAATAATTTGGTTAGGGTTAATAATCATGCTTAGTTAATAATAAAACATGATTTGACCTTAATGTATTAAAATAAGCCATAGAAGTACACATAAGTACCCTAAAGTGCACCTACACCTCACCACCTTGCCTTACCATATTCATGAAGAGGAATAAAGGGAGAAGGGTACAATTCACGTGTAAAATGAGGGATGGAGGAGGTATGGAGCTCCATGATACATGCACACTTTATATTATTTAATTCATAAGTCAATTTAATAAAATACCCTCCTCATTTGCCTATAAATACATGCCTCCTCTCACCATTCTTCACTTTACATCTTTACTTCCATATTCATTTCCATTTACTTCATGTATTCATAAATTTTCATGGCTTCCATTTGTACGTTCATGGCTTAAAACTATAGTTTTTCCACTTCCATCCACTTAAAACTAGCTTATACCTTCTTTACATCATTCTACTTACCAAAAGAACACCTTAACTCCCCATTTCAACCATGGTCGAGCCCATAACAGCCCATGGCCTAACCCAAGCAGCACATTTAAGGTCCCAAAACTCCGAGCTTGAGTGGGGTGAAGTACAGTTTGTGTGTCGGCAAGTTGTTGTTGGAGTTCGGCTTAGTTCGATTGCATTTTTGTGAGTAAAGCTTCCATCTTCAAACCATATATTTTCAAACTATATTTACGGTCATGCTATAGGTATTGAATGCTTATTGTATTAGTGAAATAATAGTTTGGTTGTTGGATTGGTTTGTTGCTTGAAAGTTAGTCGCTTTGAAAAGCTAGTAAGCGAATCATAAGACATATAAAATTTTAGTAGTTAAATTTATGCCTTTGTTAATAAATGCTTGATATATGTTGTATTATCGTAAATCACCATGTATATATGCTCATATCATTGCTATGTGATGTGTGGTTGTATTGCAAATGACATAAACTTGAATTCTGAACTGCCCGTATAGCGATAGTTGCTATATTGGCACTTTCGGAAAATCACCTTTTATCGAAACCATTTAGTTTCATTATCGTGCTTGGAATCATTTTACAAGTTAAGCAAGTTTTTTATTAATGATGTTTTTAGAAATAATTAATTATTTGATTTAATTAATTAATTAATAAGGATTAAGGTTAACTAATTACTTAGTTAATGATGTGTTTTAAATTTAACTAATTACTTTGTTAATGGCTGTTTAAAATAATTAATCATTTTATTTAATGATGTTTAAGGAAAATTAATCTTTTAATAATGATGGATTAAATTTAATTAATCAACGAATTAATGATGCTTTTAAATTAATTAATCTTTTTAATTAATGGCTTTTCAAGTTAATCAACTTGTTTTAACTTTAATTAATCTACCCTTTAATGATGTTTATAATTAATAAATCATTTTTAAGTAATAAGATTTATTTATTAATTAATTAATTAAATTAATTACATCTATGTATTATAAATTAATTGAATTAATGATGTTTTAAAGGTAATTTAACCTTTTCAATTAAAGGCATTTGAAGTTAATTTATCAGCTTAATTAATGAAGTTTCAAAGTAAATTTATCAAAGTAACATGGATGTTTTGACTTTATTATTCATTTAATTAATGATAATAAATTATTTAATTTAATTAACTATAATTAATTTTTAATTAAATTAATAGTGTTTAAAAATGATTAACTTATTTGGTTAAAGGCTATTGAAGTAAATTCATCAACTGAATTAATGAACTTTTAAAGTTAATTAATCAATATAATAAGGATGTGTTTAAGTTATTAAATCCTTTTTACAATGATGTTTTTAAAGTTAGTGAACTCTTTTAACAAAGTGTTTTAAAGCTAATACTTGTAATGTGAAGCCAAGCATGAATTCGGTTTTTAAAAGAAAAGGTTTGATTTATTTATGGAAATGAATTAATTTCCGTAAAGTGATATTACTTATACGGAAACGATTTATTTGTATGCTTAACACTAAACATCGAAGACGTAGACCTATCACTATTTCAAAAGTTAAGAAGGGTCGTGAGACATGACTTTGAAGTAACACTACCTTGACTTGTCCGACATTATTATTAACCCAGGAATAATACAAATTTGTATTCAACTAGTGGCTGTGATAAGTATACAAGACTTAATTTCCATATACGATCGTTTTATATCCTCAATAATTGGTTTCTCGGCTATTGGTTACTTCAGCTTCTTTATTATCGTCATTCTAAAACGATTTTGTTGTTCCGTTGAGATTTGATATCCTTTGCCAGAAAATGACTAAATCAAACGCACGAGAAGGGGCCAAACTATGTAGGGTTGCTCCTATCAGGGTATTTTCATTCTCATCTGGATTTTGGTGTATCGTCAATTTAAAAACGGTTATGATTTAGATGTGAAATATTAATATTCTCTGTAAGGTTTGGCGGTGTCCGGCTTGGAGGTTTTTGAGAAGTTTCACAGAGTAAATGAGCTTCTCAGAAGTATATTACTATAGGTATACTTCAAGGGTAGTGCACCTTCCTAGTCATTTGTTGAAAATTTTCCTTTCCTTATTTGATTCGAACCTTCGAATTGTTTTTCTGTAATTGCAATGGGAAGAGTCAACCACTCTTCACAATGATTAACTATAGGTTTTGTCTATTCTATCAAGTTTGGACTGTTATCTTATTTTATCCATTCTGTCCAGTTTGGATTTTGTTCAGACTATTCACATTCTTTCAAATTTGGATCTTTATAGTATTTTTTCCTATCATCTATGTTTGGATTTGTTTCCTATTGTTCTTTTCCATTCTTATGTTTGGTTGTTGTTTATGTGGGAGAAAACTCCTTCTAAGTTAGTGACATGGTCCCATATATTATTGTTAAATACACTTTCTTTTGTTTCAGAGTTTTATTAATACCAAACATTCTGTCTGACTCGAGTTGTTTACTTTCCCTTAAACTCTCGGATACTCAATTATATTTGAGTAGTTCGAGAGTAGCAGGTTTTTTTGGAGCTCTTTGAAGACGATGATCGAGCAGGTGGCTCCTTAGTTATCTAGTTATTTATTTATGTTGTATGATTATTTTGGTATATTTGGTATCTAAAAAATGCTAAGTCAGATTGTATAGCTACAAATCAGTTAGATGTAGTACTTTTGTTTAACTCTGATAGCTCTATAAGGAGTAACCCTTTGTACTATATCATTTTGTATTATATGTAGCCATTCCATTGTGAGGTTTTTCTACTCTGTTATTTCTGTTATTTATTTTACCCCAAGGCCACTTATCTTTCGGATGGTTGGGCAACGTGTCACGACCCGACTTTCTATCACCAGAAAGTCGTATCATGATGAAGAAAGAAAGGGATAGAAAAGAGAAAAGATAGAGAAGAAAGAAGAAACAACATCAGAATCTCAACAGCGGAACGAATAAATTATATTAATCACATAAGTATTACATAATATACAACATCAATCAGAGTTACACAGATAATACATCACATACTAGACAGTTATAAACACCCGTCTAGTTATTACAACTCAATACAATACAGAGAAACCATACAGAGATACCAACACAGAGGAACACTATACATATCTATAACACTGAAGCCTCCTGCTCCATTGCTCCTCCATAATTCGTCAAAGCTAACCTGAATCCCTTGGCTACTCATAAAAATTTGAGTACCCGAGAGTTTAAGAAAAACAGAATAAACTCCGGGTCAGACATGGGTCTGGTGTGAGTAACAGGTTAAAGATGCTTAACTTTGAAAAACCTTTGAAAACAAAAGGTATCACGTAAGACTTCCCACACATAAACATGGAAAAGTTTTTACCTTACGCTAACCAAACATTTGATAGGAAATTCTATGATATTATAATAGGTCTAGGGTTTTCAAGTAAATAAGAAATAGCTGAAATTGTTACATCTATTAAATTCCAGCATACTAGCCAACAAGTGGGTAATACAATCAAATCTGATGGTACTTATTGGAGTTTGGATTCCATACAATGGAAGGGCTACTGGGGTACTGCCCGTCACAGTACGTGGCCTAGATCAATGTACCGAGGATCCACCCTAAATCCCCTACAACACAAGGCCGGAACCATCCCTTACTGGATAATTCCCGAACAAGACACCCCAGCAGTTGTTGCAATCAACTGCCCACGCAGCCGAAATAATAAGAAGGGACCTCTAGACAGGGGAAATCTTGTCCTACTTGGGTGCTACCCACTAACCTTGCTGCACCTCCCCTGTTTTAGCCATTCCCGGTTGATGAGGCTTGAGGCTACGATTACCTTTATCAGAATACATTTCTTAGAATGCTCATCGTCCACCTAACGATGTTCTGAAAGCATTCAATCCATACAAGTTCGTTTCGGGTTCGAACGAAACCGAAGGCATTATCTCGTTACACTCATTTTGGAATCACCCTCAGAGTTAACGACAATAACCCTTGCACTCTGAATCTTTATCTTCACATGAGATTCACGACCTATCGTTAATTTGGATCGATGTGGTTTTCGAACTTCCAAATCTGGAAACCAGATCCCGGTCTCATCAAAATCCAAAACATATCTTTTAAGGCCAAGTTGTTTTAAAGTTAAAACAATTCAATTCATTATCCATATACACACAGATAGATAATTCATAATATCGCAATAGATAATTCATATTATCATCACAAATAGATAATTCACATTATCATCATACTTCAACCAAAGCATCCATATCATACAGCATTACTTATCTCATATCTGAGATTTCAAACCATTCAAGGAAATCAATATCATCCATCCATATATAAACAAGGATTAATAATCACACCATTTATAATTAATTTAAAATGAATTAAATTAATTACCTTATTTCTAATTAATTTAAAGTAAATCAAATTAATTACTTCATCATTATAAATCTTGCTTACATAACCATTAATTAATTCCAAGTCAATTAATTAATCATTCTCTAATTTCCATCTTAATTAATCATCCTTGATTAATTATCATTTAATTACATTCAAGTAATTATCCTTTAATTAATTTCACAAATTAATTATCCTTAACCAAATACAGTAATTAATCTTTAATTACTTCATTAATTAATTAACTAAGATTAATTACATTAATCCTTAATTAATTACATTAATTAATTACTCAAATTACTTATTACTGATTAATTAGTTTAAATTAATCAACCCTTAATTACACCATTAATTATATTAATTGATGATCCCTAATTACTTTTTAATTAATTATTCTATTTAAATTAATTACATTAAGTAATTAATCTTTACTTAAACCATATTTATTAATCACTCTTGATTTATCACATCCAGTAATTAACTACCCTTAATTACTTCATTAAATAAATCAGTTACTCCCTAATTAATTTATCTTAATTAATCCCTTGATTTATTACACTAAGTAATTTAATCCAAATTACTTTCACATTTAAATCATCTTCAATTAATTACATCCAGTAATTACCATTAATTACTTCACTAAGTAATTACACTTCATTTATTACATTAAGTAATTATACTTAACAAATCATCCAGTGATTATCTTAAATTAATTAAACTTAATTAATTAACCTAAACTAATCAAATTTATTTAATTAATTACCTTGAGTAATTAATTCCTTAATTACTTCCATTAAGTAATTATTCTTATCCTATTTCACAATTGATTATCTTTAATAAATTAATCAAATTTATTATTAAAATTAATCACATTAATTAATTATTTAATAATCTCAAGTTAATGACCTTCATTTAATTATACTCATTTACCATCCCTTAATTACTTCCTAAGTAATTATGCTTTAATTAACCGTTATTAATTACAAATTAATTAATTCTTAATTACCAATTAATTAATCTCTAATTACTTAATTAATTAATTTTCTAATCATTAATTAATAATTTTTACTTATCTAATTAATTATCCTTAATTACAATTTAATTAATCCTTAAATTAACTAACTTACAACCCTTAATCATTTATTTATTAATCCTTAATCATTAATAAATTAAATTAATTAAGTACTCTTTAATTACTTTATTAATAAATTAATCTTAAACCATTAAATCTTAATTAACCTTAAGATAAAACATTATCCTTATTGATGACTTAATTATCATAAATCATATTTAACTCTAAAATTAACTTACTAATTAAATCATTAAATTTTAGATTTAAAATAACAAATCAAGTTAAACAAATTTTAAACTTATACTTTAACATTTAAATCCTTTCAAAACTTGTTTAAAACATTTTACTTGAAAAACAAATTTATTTTTAATTATACTTAAATCTTTAAACATGATTTTAAAACTTATCAAAACTTCAACTAAAATCTGGAAACAGATTACTTTTGAAACAAAGACATTTTAAACTTGAAGCTTTAAAACAGTTCCTGTTTAAATTTTCTTTAAAACCTGGCAACAAAATTACCCTAGCCTAACACGATCATTCCCCGAGCAAAACACGAGAAATCGCGTAACCCTCCTGCCTCAAGACCAACACGAGAACGATTCGAGAAAAACTCGAGTATCACTCTTCCCATCAACCTAGACTTCCCCTGAACCAAAGATGCACCGTGCATATGCATGGTGGCTCCGACCACCTCCGGTCATCACCACAGCCCTTAGCAAGTCGGCGATCATCCCCTTATCGTATTTCGACCATCAGAACTTCAACACAAAATCGAAATCAAATTCGAGCCTTTAAACCCAAAACCGGAAATAGAAGCCAAACTTGGAAACGCCACACTTTCGAAACTCCGACCACCAGAAAATCTACAACTTCGGCCATGACCTCGTCCATGACCCATCTTCCATCACTCAAAACCCCACTATACTCGATCAATCTTAGAACCCGTGGTTGATCGATCATCTCAGCCCAGTTAAACTAGGGTTACAGATAAAAATCGAACACCGCCGCCCCTACAGCCACCTGTACACCCATCTGATAATTTTCCACTCACTCTGATCACTCCACTACCACCAGTGAAGACCCTGACCATTTTGTCCCCTTAGATCATCAGAAACTACCCAGAACACCAAACCTAAACAAACTCGAACTGCTCTCTCAATTCTATTTTAAAAATTATGATTCCACTTTTAAAAATCAAGGTTTAGCTTAGGGATTCAGATCATATACCTGAATCAATGAATTAGGATGTTTAAATTTTTGACATAACTAATACTGGGCTGTTCTTTTGGTTTCCATAGGCATTCAAAATTTATTTCAACTTATTTATAATTTTTAAACATAAATTTATACTGAAACAAACAACTTTTGTTTAAGACTTAAGTCTAAACAGTGATTGGTTCAAGAGAATTTGAATTTTGTTTAAAATCTTAGTTTGATAACTAAGAACAGAGGGATCTCAGAAAACAGACATGCACACATATCCATACATTCATATATATATTTATAGAAATGCACTTATATATATATACACACAAGCATATTTATTTTCAGATATTAACATGCAACCATATCCATTCTTAAACTTTTAAAAAGAAATGTTACTCACCTGTTTTTGAAAATGAAGAACAGAGCACTTGATTTTGAAAACGGGTTTGAGCTTTAAATTTGAATATGCTTTTGCTTTTAAAACTTGAGTTGCCGAAGCTTGTTACTGGATCTAGTAGTGATGACTAATATCTAAAACAAAGATGGATCTGCTCGATTAAATCTCAGGTTGAAGAAAAATGCAGGCTTGGGTTTTCATCTTGTAAATGGGTTTTAGATTTTTTTCTGGTTTTCATTAGTTTATGAACGAAAAGAAAAGAGATTGATATATAAGAAACAAGTGCAGAGGCTTTGTATTTTGCTGGTACAATTTTTGATCAGAGATTTTTTCTTTGGAGGCTGAAATGATATTACTAGTGTACTAGAGATGATGGCATTAAATGCCTTGTTCCTTATCATGTTTACACATACCATTTCTTTATTTTATTTTGTACATCTTGTATGTATGGTCATACTTATCCCCTTATAAATTTCGTATATACCTATGTGTTTTCTTCTTGCCCGCAAACAAGTATTTCCATAGGATATATATTTCCAGAATTTACTTATGTTTTTACTTTAAAGTTGTTATGGTTATTGTTATTATGTTAACTTGTATATTTATTTCTATTTTCTAACTCAAATATTTATTTCTAACTTAAATACTTATTGTCTTGTATTTCTCTATAAATATATTTATGTTTACTTCTTTTTAAAGTTTAAGTATCAAGCATTTACTCATATTCATATTTTATTATATGCTTATATTTAGTATTGATAAATACGATCTAGTTTAAATATTATTATCTAGATTACATCATAACATATATATATAAATCAAATATCAATAAGGTAAAGCTTTACTCTAATGTAAATAAAAATAGATATTATTTTAAAATATTAAAACATTCTATCTTTAAATTTCAAATCATAGTTTCTTATGTTTATAATCATATAGTTATTTATAAAATAGATTTTGAAAAAGTTATATATCAAAATTTCCAAATTACCAAAAATATTAGAATTATAAAATATGCATTATTAATTAAATTTAAAACAAAGCTCATCTATTTACAATATATATAAATATATACACATTATAAATAGAAAAAAAAATAATTAGTTTTTTTTAAAAGATACATTCACAAATTAAATGTTTATTAAAAGAAGATTACTAAATCGATTCAAATTTTATTAACAAAAATTATCAAATCAATTCAATTTTTAATACAAATTATTAAATTGATATTGCCAAAAATTCCGGGATATCACATTCCTCCCCCCTTAAAAGAATTTCGTCCCCGAAATTTAAAACAAAGGTAATTTAATAATCTCATTAATAATTAAATTTTAAAAACACAAGCATATATTATCTACCATACGCTAACAACCATATCAACCAATTCACCCAATCAAACAAATCTAGCTATCCAGACAAAATCAGGATTGGACTATTTAGAGTTTCCCAAGTATAAACACCGGGATACTCGCTCTACAGAACCCAAACAAAACTATACTACTAAGCTATAGAGCCCCTATTCATCTAGATCTACAAAACTAAATAGGATATCAGGCTATAGACAAGTCTGACTCAACAACCAAACCTCCCTGAACTGCTGGTTCTATAACCAGAGATAGAATCTTACACGTACTGTCTTAGAGATACGTGAAACACAACGAATCCCAGTTATCCAACTGACAATTCAATCCTGAAGTCCAAACACTTATCCAAAATCAAATCTCCGACTCAGAAATCCAAATTCCTCCATCTCTTGTCCACAAAACTCTTCGGATGATCCTGGGCCGCCTACATCCTTCCTGATCAGCTCAACCCTCACTGATACCTCTCGAAACAATCTGAACCAAAACAATCCAACAAAATGACCTTTCCAAGATCAACCAAACTCAGAACACAAACTCTATTCCAAAATCAGAAGACATATCTCACTTCTCACATCCGGAAGAGATAAAACAGATGCACTCCAATCTGGCCTCAGATCCTAAAAAATTTCCTATAGAAACTCTCTAATCCAAAACACTGCACTTCCAATTACTTCCACTCTAAAACAGCTACCACCATGCTTCCACTTCGCAACTCTGACTGAGCAGATGAAAATGCTGATGACGAACACAAGCAAAGACTGGACAACACATTCCAAAAATATGGTTCAACAGATCCAAAAATAAAACTCAGAAGTTCCTCCAAAACCTGAGCTGCTTCACTAAAATCTTCCTCCAGAAACCATCCTACTACTAAGTTGAACCATTGGTACCACTTCTGGAATCCAGTCGATACCAAACCAAATCTCCAGATGCTAACAAAACTCTGACTTCCTGAAGACATCCAGAAAAAATCTCTGAAACACAAGAGAACGCTCAAACTATCGCAAGTCAATTTTGCGATTAATCCAGCCTAATTCCAAAGAAAAAACTGTTCTCTCTTTACCAAACAGAACAGCTTACGCTTAACTAGCCAATCCAACGAAGAAACGGAACCACTCTGCTGCTTCTGAACTCCACTGCTAAGCTAGAAAGCTTCCTTGCCAACACACAGAACACTCCGAGCTGCACTGCTGACACCAATGCCAAGGAATTCCTAATCCAAAGCTATTCGAGAAACTCGGACCTCAAACCAAACAGAAACATCCTGCTGAACACAGCCACATCACCGAAGCAGACACACTTCTTTAAAACTTGTTTCAAAGAAACATTTTCGGAAACATCCATAGTCACTGCGTCTCATCACACAGCTACTACTTCCTGAGGTATCAAGATACCATGACTTGCTTCTGTTCAACCGACAGATCCAAATTCTACTCAAAGATGGACTCCGAACCTTTTCAGGTTGCCTTCAGAGATCGATGAAATCCTTACACCACCCAAAGCTCACTCGAGACGGTATTAGGTCTACAGTCTCGGAAGATACACTTCCAACCTCAAACATTCAAACTCCAACCATTGGTAGTCGTGTTACACACACCACTACCCTATCTACCTTTATAACTTGTATTGGAAAACCTGAACGGGTAACCCAACAAATAGGTAGAAATATATATATATATATATATATATATATATCAAAATTACAAATACGCTCTCTCAAGAAAGAAATCACTCAAGAGCCTAGGTATTCGCTCAATCTAGCGCTCTGATACCAACTGTCACGACCCGACTTTCTATCACTAGAAAGTCGTATCATGATGAAGAAATAAAGGGATAGAAAAGAGAAAAGATAGAAAAGAAAGAAGAAACAACATCAGAATCTCAACAGCGGAACGAATAAATTATATTAATCACATAAGTATTACATAATATACAACATCAATCAGAGTTACACAGATAATACATCACATACTAGACAGTTATAAACACATGTCTAGTTATTACAACTCAATACAATACAGAGAAACTATACAGAGATACCAACACAGCAGAACACTATACATATCTATAACGCTGAAGCCTCCTGCTCCATTGCTCCTCCACAATTCGTCAAAGCTAACCTGAATCCCTTAGCTACTCATAAAAATTTGAGTACCCGAGAGTTTAAGAAAAACAGAATAAACTCCGGGTCAGACATGGGTCTGGTGTGAGTAACAGGTTAAAGTTGCTTAACTTTGAAAAACCTTTGAAAAAAAAAGGTATCACGTAAGACTTCCCACACATAAACATGGAAAAGTTTTTACCTTACGCTAACCAAACATTTGATAGGAAATTCTATGATATTATAATAGGTCTAGGGTTTTCCAGTAAATAAGAAATAGCTGAAATTGTTACATCTATTAAATTCCAGCATACTAGCCAACAAGTGGGTAATACAATCAAATCCGATGGTACTTATTGGAGTTTGAATTCCATACAATGGCAGGGCTACTGAGGTACCGCCCGTCACAGTACGTGGCCTATATCAACGTATCGAGGATCCACCCTAAATCCCCTGCAACACAAGGCCGGAACCATCCCTTACTAGATAATTCCCAAACAAGACACCCCGGCAGTTGTTGCAATCAACTTCCCACACAACCGAAATAATAAGAAGGGACCTCTAGACATGGGAAATCTTGTCCTACTTGGGTGCTACCCACTAACCTTGCTGCACCACCCCTGTTTTATCCATTCACGGTTGATGAGGCTTGAGGCTACGATTACCTTTATCAGAATACATTTCTTAGAATGCTCATCGTCCACCTGACGATGTTCTGAAAGCATTCAATCCATACAAGTTCGTTCCGGGTTCGAACGAAACCGAAGGCATTATCTCGTTACACTCATTTTGGAATCACCCTCAGAGTTAACGACAATAACCCTTGCACTCTGAATCTTTATCTTCACTTGAGATTCACGACCTATCGTTAATTTGGATCGATGTGGTTTTCGGACTTCCAAATCTGGAAACCCGATCCCGGTCTCATCAAAATCCAAAATGTATCTTTTAAGGCCAAGTTGTTTTAAAGTTAAAACAATTCAATTCATTATCCATATACACACAGATGGATAATTAATAATATCACAATAGATAATTCATATTATCATCACAAACAGATAATTCACATTATCATCATACTTCAACCAAAGCATCCATATCACACAGCATTACTTATCTCATATCTGAGATTTCAAACCATTCATGGAAATCAATATCATCCATCCATATATAAACAAGGATTAATAATCACACCATTTATAATTAATTTAAAATGAATTAAATTAATTACCTTATTTATAATTAATTTAAAGTAAATTAAATTAATTACTTCATCATTATAAGTCTTGCTTACATAACCATTAATTAATTCCAAGTCAATTAATTAATCATTCTCTAATTTCCATCTTAATTAATCATCCTTGATTAATTATCATTTAATTACATTCAAGTAATTATCCTTTAATTAATTTCACAAATTAATTATCCTTAACCAAATACAGTAATTAATCTTTAATTACTTCATTAATTAATTAACTAAGATTAATTACATTAATCCTTAATTAATTACATTAATTAATTACTCAAATTACTTATTATTGATTAATTAGTTTAAATTAATCAACCCTTAATTACACCATTAATTATATTAATTGATGATCCCTAATTACTTTTTAATTAATTATTCTATTTAAATTAATTACATTAAGTAATTAATCTTTACTTAAACCATATTTATTAATCACTCTTGATTTATCACATCCAGTAATTAACTACCCTTAATTACTTCATTAAATAAATCAATTACTCACTAATTAATTTATCATAATTAATCCCTTGATTTATTACACTAAGTAATTTAATCCAAATTACTTTTACATTTAAATCATCTTCAATTAATTTGTAACAGTCCAAAAATCGGCCTTCGAAAATCGGCACCCGTACTTCACTTGTACTCAAAATGCCGCAGATTCAAACGCCGAATCTGGCTTGCTGGAGCTTATAACACAGTAAGTATAACAACACAGCGGAATAAAGAAAACAATGATATCATATACAACTCCAATAAATACAATATCCAGAATGATATACAACAATGATATCAATATGATACAACAATATCAGAGATAAATAATGATACAGCGGAAAACAGAACTGATAACTCCAAATGATCCTCAAAAGAGAATGAATCTAACTTCTCCAACATCAAGCTCGAAACACCAACCAATGCACCAAGATAAGCAGGTGCAGTCATCCACTCCGATGAAGTTAACTAGCTCCAGATAATCTACTCAACCTGAATATCTGAGGAACCCAACTCTAGACTGCCCGTGTGGAAAATTGTGGGCACCCAGAGTTTAGGAAGGGAACAATAAACTCCGGGTCAGTCATGGGACTGGTATGAGCAAACAAAAACAGTTTATCTTTAAACAAACACAAAAGGATTTTTAACATTGAAATCCACAATGCTTTTGGAAAATGAAACTACCATAAGACCTCCTGCCACACACACAATGCAATCGCAGAATTGGAGGAGATTTCTTCTTATGATAGTCAAACATGCTTACTACGCAAAAGAAAAACACTTTTGATATTATTACTAGTGCATAGTGTAGAAAACCATTTCGAAAGAATAATATTAATCTTAGCCAGCATACAACCATTATTGTATGCCTACTATAGCTACCATCTAAACAGTGGTGACCACCATAAGTAAATGGCAGGTTCTACAACTAAAACCGTACTGGGTTCGTATTGTTTCTTTGGATTTCCAACAAATGGTCAGGCAAAGGAACTTCCTTACACCGAAATGGAAACGCCTCTGGAAAGACGCCCCGAGAACCTAACCGGATCTCTCTGCAAACACAAGGCCGACGCTACCTCACGCTTTAACCAAGCTGTAACTAGGTAACTAACACACGAGCTATGCCATTCCCCGGTCGTTACCGACCTTTATCCGAGACGTCTCGATCACAAAGCAACAACCACAAAGTATAATAAATTTGCAGCATCAACATAGGTAAAATATCTGGGCTCCATACCATGATATCACCTTTTATCCAGAAGGAAATGACATACCCTAGGGGCGCTACCCCTAAAATCCTTTGTCGCAACATTCCTGTTTCGACCATTACCGAGTTGTGAGGCTCGACGAAGTCTCGTCCATAAAGCTACGCTTTTTCACAAAGCCATGCTTTTTCACAAAGCCACGCTTTTTCACATTACCAAATTGGGAATGTATCACTAGTAACCAACAACTACATAACCTCTGAGCTCGTACGTCTCAGAGAAGGGTGTTAAGCTAAGAGAATAAATTCTCCGCTACCAACAGAAATGTATTTGATAGAAACCAGCTTTACATCTCAAAGTATAATGTCAGACACACATCCATACAAGTTTGTTCCGGGTTCGAACCGAACCGAAGGCACTTCCGAAGAAGCCCTTGCAATCCGGGTATTCACAATCCCGATCGGATTTCCCATCACTTAGGAAATCTCTATACCGGCGCGACTCAGTGCAGAGACAATCGATAGGTCATCCTATCGTTCTCGCAAATATCCGGTCTTCACCACCGGTCTTCAAATGCTATCCATATCATCGTATCACTATTCGGAATGGGTTATATGACACAAAGGTCCTCTCCCGGCTAAACCGAATAACGAGCGCAATTAAAAATCATATGGATACTGGGGTCTCAGTTAAATCACAGCTTAAAGCCCAAAACCTTTCATTCGAATGGTTAAAACAAATTACCATTTCCAATCTTTTAAACAAAAGATTTAATCCAAAAACCTTCAATGGTTTAAACAATTTCCACACTTTTAATCTTTTAAACAAAAAGATTCAATTCACAAAGTTCACCCCGTTCACAAAGATTCATTTATGGATTTCAAAACAATTTCCATTTCAATTGAATTAACTCGTTAAATCTTTAAATAAAGATTTAACTTATAGCTTCCAAAACTCGTTTCCAAAGATTCATTCATAGTTTTTCAAAACAATTCCATTTCAAGTTGGATTAACTCGTCCGGTCTTTGAATTAAAGACTCATTTCATAGTTTATCAAAACATTTCAATTCTATTTCAAACTTGAAACCTTTCAACACAAATTGGAAGTTCATTACTTATGTGAAAGCTTTTACTATTTGAAAACAAATAGTTTCGTTTCAGAAAAATCCAGTTATATTTACACGAGTTAAAACCCTTGAATTAAATTCAAATTCCCAAATCAATACCTTTAAAATGGTTTAACCCATATATATAACTTGTACAGCATCTTTAATCCCTAGTTTCAAATCATAGAATTCAATTTCAAACTTGAATTCAAATTTAAATCAAATTATTTAAATTTCAAGATATCCAAAATATCTTTAAAACTCCTTTCAAAAGCTTTTCATATTAAACCCCAATCTTCCAATTTCAAAAACATTGAATTAAAATCATCTGTGACTTAACCGATTTCCACATGAAATCCATATTTGTGTGTGTAAAAGTGTGGTCTAGGGGTTTTACACACAATAGTGCAACATCATTAATCATTACAGATTCAAGCACATCCATATCGATAAGCGGTATGATCTATAACGCTCATCTTCATTCACAGATTCATAGATAAAGTAAATTTATCAATCATAGAGATTCATCATTACAATTCGATGTGGGTTCCGGATAACCAACTGGAATCCGACTCCCTGTCGCATCGAAATTCAAGTGCCGTTTTATGGACCAAGGGTTTCATATTCATATAGTAATATATCACAGAAACAGAAATCACAGCTCAGCACAAAGTAATTCATACCACAAAGCATCACAATCACAAACAGGGATATCAGACTGCTCAAAGCATTTCAATAATAATCAATCATCTAACGATTAGATGAATTAATAGTGTGATTATAATCAATCTATCACATAATTATATAATTATATATTTTCCTTTAATTAATGATTAATTATCCTTAATTTAAATTAATTAATCCTTAATTAATCACATTAATTAATTAGCCCTTAATTAATTATTGTCTAATTACTTGAGTAATTAACCTCTAATCATTAAGTAATTATCTTTTAATTACTAATATTAAAAAGTCATTAATTACCTAATTAATTTTAAGATAACCCATTTTATCTTTTATTAATCACTTTATTTATCATTAAAAATCTTTATTAAAAATCTTTGAAATAAATTCATCATCAACTTATTATCTTAAAACCTTTAAGTTAAATTAACAATTAAAAATCTTTATTTAATAAACCATTTTAACCAACTCAAAACTCGGATAAACATTCACATTTACAAACGAATTGGTTTTAACCAAAATTGTTTCAAAATAAACTTAATTGGTTTTAAAGTTTTGAAACTGTTTTTATATAAAACTCAGACCCGAGCAAAACAGCAAAAATCCCGAGCTCTACTTCGAGTTTTTCCCCGCCTCACTCGTCTTCGAGTCCACGCGATAATGTTCCCGAGACCAACCCGAGACCTTCGCTTCTTCCCCAAACCATCACAAACCCGGATATAAATGCACACGCGTGCACATGCACAGTCATTCCAGCCAACTCCGATCAGTGCTACGACTGTCCACAACTCGGCGACGATCCACCTGGCCCTCACGAGCACCCAGAACCCCAAATCATTGACGAACTCGAAATTTTGCTATCGAACCCAAACTGTAACGAAACCAGGCCACCAGAAAACACGTCGTTTTTCCTCCTCTGGCCATCGGAGGCCATGAAAGCTTATCTAAAGCTTCGTCTCAACCAAACGCTGCTATCCCCACCATCGCGATCACCTCCCATCACCCATGGCCATCGCCATTTCCTCGCGAACATCCTCGTCCCAAACTGAACTTCGAACTCTAGTTCAACGAATTCTTATTTCCACCGCATTTTATAAATTAAACCCATATTTTTCCTGAGTTCACCGATGCTCCAGCTAACCTCACCAAGAATCACGACTTCCAGTTCGCCGTATATCACCTGAAATTGACAAAAATGTCAATTCCGTTCAACTCGTGATTTCTCCATAATTACATACTTAAAAATCTTGATTCAAAATTTAAAAATCAGCATTTTCGAAAACAATTTTGATGATATTATCGAAACAAGACAACATGATGTTTGAATTTCGACATAGTTTAGAGTTTCACTGTGTTTGCTTGTTTTCTAGTAACCCCTTGACAATTTAAATTTGAAATTAATTTTAAAACTTAGATATTGATCCTACAAACATAATTTACTTAGACATTAAAGCCTATAAATGATTATAGAATGAGATTTTGATTTTTTTAAATAGGTTTGAACTCTGTAAAACTTAGAACAGAGATCCATATTTCTGTTTTCCAGACATGCACAGCCACATCCATATTCTCAGGCATACAATCACATTTCACATTCATACAACCCATATCCAAGTTATCATCAACACAGACTTAAGATAATAAGGAAGATCAAGTTTAAAAAGGGGAGTTTGCTCACATGATTCTCTTTTGAACAGAGGAGGTTGAATACTGGAAAGAATTCTGAAGCTTGATGCTTTGAAGGTTGTATTCTGATCTGTTTGAACTTCTCCAGATCAGGTTGAGTTTGATCTATGTTTTAAAACTGTGATGATTTGCTTTGACTTCCAGATTTGAACTTGAATCCGAGACTTGTTCTTGTTTTTTCCAAGTTGATGAGTTTGTAAGATAATAATGTTTGTTTATTTTTTCTTTTCTTTCGGGCTTGCTAAGTTATGATGAACGAAACTGAAAGGAGGAATTGATGTACATATAGAGAAGACAGTGTTTGTACAAGTAATGTTATATATTTTTTTCTCTTTGTACCATCATTCAGAGATTTTTTTCATTTTGGAGGCTGAGCATTAATTGACTTGTACAAAGTATATATATTTATCTATACACATATCTTCTTTTGCAGCCAAAGATATCTTATTTTTCTTTTTTTATGTTCTCACCACTTGCCTTGCATTGTTTGTCTCGGCTGATGATAATATTTGGTGAGTTTAGAGATGTAAACATTTATTACTAAGTACTTTATGCCTCCACTCTATCTTCTTTCATTAGTTTATACCTAGATATTTATCTTGCTTCTTCTTTTGCAAGCCTACTGATATATAAATTTTTGTGTTTCTTCATTTTGCAAGTGTACAAAGGTACTTTTATACTTATACTTGAATATATATATATATTTTCCTTGTCCGGATTTTTCCCAGCCTACTTCTTTGACCAAAGATATTTTTTATAAAACTGAAATGACTTTTTATACATTTCGGCTGAGATGATTTTTTATAACATTCGAATGACCTTGTTTGTGCTAGCATTAAATGCAAGAGTCCTTTCTTGTTTACAACTTATGCTGTTGGAATTATGTATGTACAGTTTTGGTTTGTAGATATTTTTTGTTTTCTTTGTTTCTTCTATTTGCTTTGTACATAGATGTTTTTTTTTTCTTTCCAGCATATCTAAACTTCATATATAAGATTCTTTTGCTTGGTCATGCTTTTATACTCTATGTATATAATACAAAGTTGCTATAGTTATTTGTATTGGTTTATTACTTAATTTATATCCATATACACATACATTCAATATTTTAATTTTTAAATGATTTATACAAAAATTTATTTGAGTTCGGGGAAACTCGCATCCATTTATCCATTAATTTAACAATTTTAATTCAAAAATTAAATTAATTATTAGTTTAAATATTTATAAAATCCGGGATCGTTACATAATTACATCCAGTAATTACCATTAATTACTTCACTAAGTAATTACACTTCATTTATTACATTAAGTAATTATACTTAACAAATCATCCAATGATTATCTTAAATTAATTAAACTTAATTAATTAACCTAAACTAATCAAATTTATTTAATTAATTACCTTGAGTAATTAAATCCTTAATTACTTCCATTAAGTAATTATTCTTATCCTATTTCACAATTGATTATCTTTAATAAATTAATCAAATTTATTATTAAAATTAATCACATTAATTAATTATTTAATAATCTCAAGTTAATGACCTTCATTTAATTTTACTCATTTACCATCCCTTAATTACTTCCTAAGTAATTATGCTTTAATTAACCGTTATTAATTACAAATTAATTAATTCTTAATTACCAATTAATTAATCTCTAATTACTTAATTAATTAATTTTCTAATCATTAATTAATAATTTTTACTTATCTAATTAATTATCCTTAATTACAATTTAATTAATCCTTAAATTAATTAACTTACAACCCTTAATCATTTATTTATTAATCCTTAATCATTAATAAATTAAATTAATTAAGTACTCTTTAATTACCTTATTAGTAAATTAATCTTAAATCATTAAATCTTAATTAACCTTAAGATAAAACATTATCCTTATTGATGACTTAATTATCATAAATCATATTTAACTCTAAAATTAACTTACTAATTAAATCATTAAATTTTAGATTTAAAATAACAAATCAAGTTAAAAAAAATTTAAACTTATACTTTAACATTTAAATCCTTTCAAAACTTGTTTAAAACATTTTACTTGGAAAACAAATTTATTTTCAATTATACTTAAATCTTTAAACTTGATTTTACTTATCAAACTTCAACTAAAATCTGGAAACAGATTACTTTTGAAACAAAGACATTTTATACTTGAAGCTTTAAAACAGTTCCTGTTTAAATTTTCTTTAAAACCTGGCAACAAAATTATCTTAGCCTAACACGATCATTCCCCGAGCAAAACATGAGAAATCGCGTAACCCTCCTGCCTCGAGACCAACACGAGAACGATTCGCGAAAAACTCGAGTATCACTCTTCCCTTCAACCCAGACTTCCCCTGAACCAATGATGCACCGTGCATATGCACGGTGGCTCCGACCACCTCCGGTCATCACCACAGCCCTTAGCAAGTCGGCGATCATCCCCTCATCGTATTTCGACCATCAGAACTTCAACACAAAATCGAAATCAAATTCGAGCCTTTAAACCCAAAACTGGAACTAGAAGCCAAACCTGGAAATGCCACACTTTCGAAACTCCGACCACCAGAAAATCTACAACTTCGGCCATGACCTCGTCCATGACCCATCTTCCATCACTCAAAACCCCACTGCACTCGATCAATGTTAGAACCCGTGGTTGATCGATCATCTCAGCCCAGTTAAACTAGGGTTACAGATAAAAATCGAACAACGCCACCCCTACAGCCACTTGTACACCCATCTGATAATTTTCCACACATCTCCGATCACTCCACTACCACCAGTGAAGACCCCGACCATTCCGTCCCCTTAGATCATCAGAAACTACCCAGAACACCAAATCTAAACAAACTCGAACTGCTCCCTCAATTCGATTTTAAAAATTATGATTCCACTTTTAAAAATCAAGTTTTAGCTTAGGGATTCAGATCATATACCCGAATCAATAAATTAGGATGTTTAAATTTTTGACATAACTAATATTGGGTTGTTCTTTTGGTTTCCATAGGCATTCAAACTTTATTTCAACTTATTTATAATTTTTAAACATAAATTTATACTGAAACAAACAACTTTTGATTAAGACTTAAGTCTAAACAGTGATTGGTTCAAGAGAATTTGAATTTTGTTTAAAAATCTTAGTTTGATAACTAAGAACAGAGGGATCTCAGAAAACAGACATGCACACATATCCATACATTCATATATATATTTATAGAAATGCACTTATATATATATACACACAGGAATATTTATTTTCAGATATTAACATGCAACCAGATCCATTCTTAACTTTTAAAAAGAAATGTTACTCGCCTGTTTTTGAAAATGAAGAACATAGCACTTGATTTTGAAAACAGGTTTGAGCTTTAAATTTGAATATGCTCTTACTTTTAAAACTTGAGTTGCTGAAGCTTGTTACTGGATCTAGTAGTGATGACTAATATTTAAAACAAAGATGGATCTGCTCGATTAAATCTCAGGTTGAAGAAAAATGCAGGCTTTGGTTTTCATCTTGCAAATGGGTTTCAGGTTTTGATTTTTTTTCTGGTTTTCATTAGTTTATGAAAGAAAAGAAAAGAGATTGATATATAGGAAACAAGTGCAGAGGCTTTGTATTTTGCTAGAACAATTTTTGACTAGAGATTTTTTCTTTGGAGGCCGAAATGATATTACTAGTGTACTAGAGATAATGGCATTAAATGCCTTGTTCCTTATCATGTTTACACATACCATTTCTTTATTTTATTTTGTACATCTTGTATGTATGGTCATACTTATCCCCTTATAAATTTCGTATATACTTATGTGTTTTCTTCTTGCCTGAAACAAGTATTTCCATAGGATATATATTTCTAGAATTTACTTATGTTTTTACTTTAAAGTTGTCATGGTTATTGTTATTATGTTAACTTGTATATTTATTTCTATTTTCTAACTCAAATATTTATTTCTAACTTAAATACTTATTGTCTTGTATTTCTCTATAAATATATTTATTGTTTACTTCTTTTTAAAGTTTAAGTATCAAGCATTTACTCATATTCATATTTTATTTTATGCTTATATTTAGTATTGATAAATATGATCTAGTTTAAATATTATTATCTAGATTACATCATAACATATATATATAAATCAAATATCAATAAGGTAAAGCTTTACTCTAATGTAAATAAAAATAGATTTTATTTTAAAATATTAAAACACTCTATCTTTAAATTTCAAATCATAGTTTCTTATGTTTATAATCATATAGTTATTTATAAAATAGATTTTGAAAAAGTTATATATCAAAATTTCCAAATTACCAAAAATATTAGAATTTTAAAATATGCCTTATTAATTAAATTTAAAACAAAGCTCGTCTATTTACAATATATATAAATATATACACATTATAAATAGAAAACAGATTTATTAGTTTTTTTTAAAAGATACATTCACAAATTAAATGTTTATTAAAAGAAGATTACTAAATCGATTCAAATTTTATTAACAAAAATTATCAAATCAATTTAATTTTTAATACAGGTTATTAAATTGATATTGCCAAAAATTCCGAGATATCACATTCCTCCCCCTTAAAAGAATTTCGTCCCCGAAATTTAAAACAAAGGTAATTTAATAATCTCATTAATGATTAAATTTTAAAAACACAAGCATATATTATCTACCATACGCTAACAACCATATCAACCAATTCACCCAATCAAACAAATCTAGCTATCCAGATAAAATCAGGATAGGACTATCTAGAGTTTCCCAAGTATAAACACCGGGATACTCGCTCTAAAGAACCCAAACAAAACTATACTACTAAGCTACAGAGCCCCTACTCATCTAGATCCACAAAACTAAATAGGATATCAGGATATAGACAAGTCTGACTCAACAACCAAACCTCCCTGAACTGCTGGTTCTATAACCAGAGATAGAATCTTACACGTACTCCCTCAGAGATACATGAAACACAACGAATGCCAGTTATCCAACAGACAATTCAATCCTGAAGACCAAACACTGATCCAAAATCAAATCTCCGACTCAGGAATCCAAATTCCTCCATCTCTTGTCCACAAAACTCTTCGGACGATCCTGAGTCACATACATCCTTCCTAATCAGCTCAACCCTCGCTGATACCTCTCGAAACAATCTGAACCAAAACAATCCAACAAAATGACCTTTCCAAGATCAACCAAACTCAGAACACAAACTCTATTCCAAAATCAAAAGACAGATCTCACTTCTCACATCCGGAAGAGATAAAATAGATGCACTCCAATCTGGCCTCAGATCCTGAAAAATTTACTGTAGAAATTGTCTAATCCAAAACACTGCACTTCCAGTTGCTTCCACTATAAAACATCTACCACCATGCTTCCACTGCGCAACTCTGACTGAGCAGATGAAAATGCTGATGATGAACACAAGCAAAGACTGGACAACACATTCCAAAAATATGGTTCAACAGATCCAAAAATAAAACTTAGAAGTTCCTCCAAAACCTGAGCTGCTTTACTAAAATCTTCCTCCAGAAACCATCCTACTACTAAGCTGAACCATTGGTACCACTTCTGGAATCCAGTCGATACCAAACCAAATCTCCAGATGCTGACAAAACTCTGACTTCCTGAAGACATCCAGAAAAAATCTCCGAAACACAAGAGAACGCTCAAACTATCGCAAGTCACTTTTGCGATTAATCCAGCCTAATTCCAAAGAAAAAACTGTTCTCTCTTTACCAAACAGAATAGCTTACGCTTAACTAGCCAATCCAACGAAGAAACGGAACCACTCTGCTGCTTCTGAACTCCACTGCTAAGCTAGAAAGCTTCCTTGCCAACACACAGAACACTCCGAGCTGCACTGCTGACACCAATGCCAAGGAATTCCTAATCCAAAGCTATTCGAGAAACTCGGACCTCAAACCAAACAGAAACATCCTGCTGAACACAGCCACATCACCGAAGCAGACACACTTCTTTAAAACTTGTTTCAAAGAAACATTTTCGGAAACATCCATAGTCACTGCGTCTCATCACACAGCTACTACTTCCTGAGGTATCAAGATACCATGACTTGCTTCTGTTCAACCGACAGATCCAAATTCTACTCAAAGATGGACTCCGAACCTTTACAGGTTACCTTCAAAGATCGATGAAATCCTTACACCACCCAAAAGCTCACTCGAGACTGTATTAGGTCTATAGTCTCGACAGATACACTTCCAACCTCAAACATTCAAACTCCAACCATTGGTAGTCGTGTTACACACACCACTACCCTATCTACCTTTATAACTTGTATTGGAAAACCTGAACAGGTAACCCAACAAATAGGCAGAAATATATATATATATATATCAAAATTACAAATACGCTCTCTCAAGAAAGAAATCACTCAAGAGCCTAGGTATTCGCTCAACCTAGCGCTCTGATACCAACTGTCACGACCCGACTTTCTATCACCAGAAAGTTGTATCATGATGAAGAAAGAAAGGGATATAAAAGAGAAAAGATAGAGAAGAAAGAAGAAACAACATCAGAATCTCAACAGCGGAACGAATAAATTATATTAATCACATAAGTATTACATAATATACACATCAATCATAGTTACACAGATAATACATCACATACTAGACAGTTATAAACACCTGTCTAGTTATTACAACTCAATACAATACAGAGAAACTATACAGAGATACCAACACAGTGGAACACTATACATATCTATAATGCTGAAGCCTCCTGCTTCATTGCTCCTCCACAATTCGTCAAAGCTAACCTGAATCCCTTGGCTACTCATAAAAATTTGAGTACCCGAGAGTTTAAGAAAAACCGAATAAACTCCGGGTCAGACATGGGTCTGGTGTGAGTAACAGGTTAAAGATGCTTAACTTTGAAAAACCTTTGAAAACAAAAGGTATCACGTAAGACTTCCCACACATAAACATGGAAAAGTTTTTACCTTACGCTAACCAAACATTTGATAGGAAATTCTATGATATTATAATAGGTGTGACGCCCCACCTCTATGCTTATAATAACAAAGAGTATTAAAAGAAATACTGTCTATTATTACGAAGAATAAGGCTGGATAGGAGCGACCATCCGTAATTGGCCTTACACTAATATTGGTTATCTCGGTAGGAGTGGTATATACTTTTTATTTTTCATCTATTATTTATTTACTCCCATCGACATATCCAATTATCAGTATAAAACAAACTACGATAGTTCATAATAGTTTAGGACATTAGATATAACAATAACACAGATAATATAAATGTGGAACACAGATTAACAAAAAATCTCATATATATATAACCGATGTCAGTTACAATATAGTTGACACGATACATATGATACAACTACAACTGCCGACTCTAGAAGTTATATATACAAGTACATTATCGACTAATATACATGAATACATATCGTTCTATACAATGACACGACTACTACAAAATGACACTGACAACTTCAGAAGATGTGAAAAGTCTTCATATCCTGAACAGCAACTCAAAGAAGAAAATCTACAACCTGAAATAACTCGGGTCTGACCCGAGTATTACATTCAAAAGAAAATAATACCCAGGTCAGTCTAATTCAAACCAGTTTATTAGTGCATATAGGCAGTAATAATTTAAATAGACGACAATCACCATAATTCCCGTCTATCCGATTCTTTAAACAAAGAAACCGGATAACGGTCAATATAACACTTAACAGTGTTTAACAAAAATCAGCAGATTTAAATCATCAACAGAGATAAATAAACAATTTATCAAATCGAATAAATCAATTTAAAACTGTCAAATCTGATAGGGCTGCAGTACACGCACGCGTGTACTGCCTCGCCACTATCGCAGGAGGTACACAAAAGCTCAGAGAAATCACAAATGATCACAAGGTCAAACCCCGAAATCGGGTTCAACTCAAGTGTGATAACAACACAAATGACTACATTGCACTACGTGCAAACAGCCTCAAAACCCGAATGAACAAATTGCAAACATAAATATAGTACTGTACTGGACAGTATTAACATCATAATCATACCGCAGTAATAACCAAAAGTCGAAATCAGGTAACACAGAGATGGTCAGAGACTAGACAGAGAACCTATGAAAAGGCTGGATGGCCATGCCATAGTGAATGCAACTTATTCAAGTCAAGGACCAGGACACAAGTGACCCAAGTGTAGCTAAAGTGAACACGCACAAGGCTCTGTTCAAGTGCAGACAACATAAAATGATGACCAAGTTATAACGAACTTAAGTGAATACAACTGCGAGATATATCAAACGCACCTATACAAAGAACAACACTTTATATACTTTGGAATGCACGGGTGTGCGACAGGAAGTGTAAACACGATAGGGATAACACAAATCGATGCCAACATTATGAACTGGGCAGTACACCAAAGACAAGGCGGCATAGCAAGGCCCAGCAAACAACCGAACACAGGCCAGTAACAACTAATTAATGCCAACAACAACTAGAAGTGTGGATACTAAGTGATACAAATGAAGCCACCAGAGTAATATAAAATATATGCCGACACAAAGTCATGAATTATGAAACTACGAAAGTCAGAAGCAGTTTCACATTTTAAAATCAAGGCCGAGACTAACAGTTAATGGCCCTAAGCAAATTAAGGTACAAGCCGAGATCAACACAAATGGGCAGTGACAGTATGCCATGCAACCAGAATGAAATGCAACAGAAATGCAATACGTCAGGCATGACGAAGCAAAGTCGTAGTACATCAAGAAATTTTACCAAGTCAAGCCGTGGTCATACAAAGGAAATCAACATCGACCAAATCATGTGAACAAGGCATAACTGAATTCAAATTGAAATCATCACCACAGGGAAATTAATGGATACAGAGATCGAAATCTGCATCTAAACAAAATCGGAATAACAGCATATCTTGGCACGAAAATGAATACAACACATACAGTTTAGCAACAGAATAGCTGAGACAAAACTATCATCATGATACATAATAATTTCAAACCCAGAAAGGATAACTGATCATGAACCATAGTGAAAACTGGAATGTGGTCCTAAGGCACTTCTCAAGGTAAATGCAACAATTATTCTATGCTATTCACAGCAAGGATTCCATGTGTAACAGTCCCAGTGATGAAGTAATCCTGGTCGCAAACCAATACAGGGGATAAAGTATCAATGACCAAAATCATTAACCAGATACAGAGGTCAAGTCTCTATTATCAGGACTCAACTCAACTGCATGACCAACCCAATGCTACTCGCAATATCAAGGAATTAGACTGCAATGCAGACTCAAGAATACCAACCTAATTAGTTCAAGTGGACAAGGTCAACTACAATCAAGGTTATAGGGGTTACGAACGTCACTAATATCATCCAACCAAAATCGAAACAATGATACTCAAGACTACGAACGATCCAAATCGACATAACAACAAAATTGAACACGGTCTAAATCAAAAGTCAGTTAACACCAACGAATTCAATTGCAAACCAGGCCGTATTCAGGTAAGGGGTTTTAAAATACTCAGCAGTGGGTTTCACAGAGATAGATGGCCGAAGACCAAATGAATCAATTTGAAGGCCAGGGAATTCAAAACAACCATTTCCAAGGAAAGCGAACAGTTCAAAGTCAATGTCGAAACGGAGTCGAACCAAATCAAAATCATATCAGAAATCATCAATTACTTGAATTAGATGTGAGCGATAAATATCACTCACCTTTGCAAATGGAACCGAAGCAGCTGAAATTAGCTTTGTCGAAGAACACACCCAACGATCGCATACTTCAGAGGCGAAGCCGTGGTCTTCGAGGGATCGAGCGGAGACAAAAGGAAACGAACGAAGTTAGTCGCCCCTATCTTCGACTTCTTCGATGCCCTCATTTGTAGAGGAACGAAGTTGAGGACGAGGCCGCCATCACTTCTTGTTTGCTAGAAGCCCTAGCTTCGAACAGAGGGAGGAACGAACACGAGAATTCCAAAGCCGCCATCGTTTCTCTTTCGATTTGTTTAGGGTTGAAGTTGAAAATGAATGGGTCGGGTTTCTTTTTCTCATCCATAAGAAGAGGAATGGGTATGTAAGGTTATAACGGCAACAACAAGTGGATAATTAAAGCCCAATAACATTTTACCCATTTTACTTAACATTTTAAAGAATTTTACAGCCAAAAATATTTCAATACGATTAAAACTGCACTTAACGACGATTCAATCGTTATTTTATCGATAAATAAAATTTACAAAATCCCGGGTTGTTACAATAGGTCTAGGGTTTTCAAGTAAATAAGAAATAGCTGAAATTGTTACATCTATTAAATTCCAGCATACTAGCCAACAAGTGGGTAATACAGTCAAATCTGATGGTACTTATTGGAGTTTGGATTCCATACAATGGCAGGGCTACTGGGGTACCGCCCGTCACAGTACATGGCCTAGATCAATGTACCGAGGATCCACCCTAAATCCCCTGCAACACAAGGCCGGAACCATCCCTTACTGGATAATTCCCGAACAAGACACCCCAGCAGTTGTTGCAATCAACTGCCCATACAGCCGAAATAATAAGAAGTGACCTTTAGACAGTGGAAATCTTGTCCTACTTGGGTGCTGCCCACTAACCTTGCTGCACCTCCCCTGTTTTAGCCATTCCCGGTTGATGAGGCTTGAGGCTGCGATTACCTTTATCAGAATACATTTCTTAGAATGCTCATCGTCCACCTGACGATGTTCTGAAAGCATTCAATCCATACAAGTTCGTTCCGGGTTCGAATGAAACCGAAGGCATTATCTCGTTACACTCATTTTGGAATCACCCTTAGAGTTAACGATAATAACCCTTGCACTCTGAATCTTTATCTTCACTTGAGATTCACGACCTATCGTTAATTTGGATCGATGTGGTTTTCGGACTTCCAAATCTGGAAACCCGATCTCGGTCTCATCAAAATCCAAAACGTATCTTTTAAGGCCAAGTTGTTTTAAAGTTAAAACAATTCAATTCATTATCCATATACACACAGATAGATAATTCATAATATCACAATAGATAATTCATATTATCATCACAAACAGATAATTCACATTATCATCATACTTCAATCAAAGCATCCATATCACATAGCATTACTTATCTCATATCTAAGATTTCAAACCATTCAAGGAAATCATTATCATCCATCCATATATAAACAAGGATTAATAATCACACCATCTATAATTAATTTAAAATGAATTAAATTAATTACCTTATTTCTAATTAATTTAAAATAAATTAAATTAATTACTTCATCATTATAAATCTTGCTTACGTAACCATTAATTAATTCCAAGTCAATTAATTAATCATTCTCTAATTTCCATCTTAATTAATCATCCTTGATTAATTATCATTTAATTACATTCAAGTAATTATCCTTTAATTAATTTCACAAATTAATTATCCTTAACCAAATACAGTAATTAATCTTTAATTACTTTATTAATTAATTAACTAAGATTAATTACATTAATCCTTAATTAATTACATTAATTAATTACTCAAATTACTTATTATTGATTAATTAATTTAAATTAATCAACCCTTAATTACACCATTAATTATATTAATTGATGATCCCTAATTACTTTTTAATTAATTATTCTATTTAAATTAATTACATTAAGTAATTAATCTTTACTTAAACCATATTTATTAATCACTCTTGATTTATCACATCCAGTAATTAACTACCCTTAATTACTTCATTAAATATATCAATTACTCCCTAATTAATTTACCTTAATTAATCCCTTGATTTATTACACCAAGTAATTTAATCCAAATTACTTTCACATTTAAATCATCTTCAATTAATTACATCCAGTAATTACCATTAATTACTTCACTAAGTAATTACACTTCATTTATTACATTAAGTAATTATACTTAACAAATCATCTAGTGATTATCTTAAATTAATTAAACTTAATTAATTAACCTAAACTAATCAAATTTATTTAATTAATTACCTTGAGTATTAATTCCTTAATTACTTCCATTAAGTAATTATTCTTATCCTATTTCACAATTGATTATCTTTAATAAATTAATCAAATTTATTATTAAAATTAATCACATTAATTAATTATTTAATAATCTCAAGTTAATGACCTTCATTTAATTATACTCATTTACCATCCCTTAATTACTTCCTAAGTAATTATGCTTTAATTAATCGTTATTAATTACAAATTAATTAATTCTTAATTACCAATTAATTAATCTCTAATTACTTAATTAATTAATTTTCTAATCATTAATTAATAATTTTTACTTATCTAATTAATTATTCTTAATTACAATTTAATTAATCCTTAAATTAATTAACTTACAACCCTTAATCATTTATTTATTAATCCTTAATCATTAATAAATTAAATTAATTAAGTACTCTTTAATTACCTTATTAATAAATTAATCTTAAATCATTAAATCTTAATTAACCTTAAGATAAAACATTATCCTTATTGATGACTTAATTATCATAAATCATATTTAACTCTAAAATTAACTTACTAATTAAATCATTAAATTTTAGATTTAAAATAACAAATCAAGTTAAACAAATTTTAAACTTATACTTTAACATTTAAATCCTTTCAAAACTTGTTTAAAACATTTTACTTGGAAAACAAATTTATTTTCAATTATACTTAAATCTTTAAACTTGATTTTAAAACTTATCAAACTTCAACTAAAATCTGGAAACAGATTACTTTTGAAACAAAGACATTTTAAACATGAAGCTTTAAAACGGTTCCTGTTTAAATTTTCTTTAAAACCTGGCAACAAAATTACCCTAGCCTAACATGATCATTCCCCGAGCAAAACACGAGAAATCGCATAACCCTCCTGCCTCGAGACCAACACGAGAACGATTCGAGAAAAACTCGAGTATCACCCTTCCCTTCAACCCAGATTTCCCCTGAACCAAAGATGCACCGTGCATATGCACGGTGGCTCCGACCACCTCCGGTCATCACCACAGCCCTTAGCAAGTCGGCGATCATCCCCTCATCGTATATCGACCATCAGAACTTCAACACTAAATCGAAATCAAATTCGAGCCTTTAAACCCAAAACCGGAACTAGAAGCCAAACTTGGAAACGCCACACTTTCAAAACTCCGACCACCAGAAAATCTACAACTTCGGCCATGACCTCGTCCATGACTCATCTTACATCACTCAAAACCCCACTGCACTCTATCAATCTTAGAACCCGTGGTTGATCGATCATCTCAGCCCAGTTAAACTAGGGTTACAGATAAAAATCAAACATCGCCGCCCCTACAGCCACTTGTACACCCATCTGATAATTTTCCACACATCTTCGATCACTCCACTACCACCAATGAAGACCCCGACCATTCCATCCCCTTGGATCATCAGAAACTACCCAAAACACTAAATCTAAACAAACTCGAACTGCTCCCTCAATTCGATTTTAAAAATTATGATTCCACTTTTAAAAATCAAGTTTTAGCTTAGGGATTCAGATCATATACCTGAATCAATGAATTAGGATGTTTAAATTTTTGACATAACTAATATTGGGCTGTTCTTTTGGTTTCCATAGGCATTCAAAATTTATTTCAACTTATTTATAATTTTAAACATAAATTTATACTGAAACAAACAACTTTTGTTTAAGACTAAAGTCTAAATAGTGATTGGTTCAAGAGAATTTGAATTTTGTTTAAAAATCTTAGTTTGATAACTAAGAACAGAGGGATCTCAGAAAACAGACATGCACACATATCCATACATTCATATATATATATTTATAGAAATGCACTTATATATATATATACACACAGGCATATTTATTTTCAGATATTAACATGCAACCAGATCCATTCTTAACTTTTAAAAAGAAATGTTACTCGCCTGTTTTTGAAAATGAAGAACATAGCACTTGATTTTGAAAATAGGTTTGAGCTTTAAATTTGAATATGCTCTTACTTTTAAAACTTGAGTTGCTGAAGCTTGTTACTGGATCTAGTAGTGATGACTAATATTTAAAACAAAGATGGATCTGCTCGATTAAATCTCAGGTTGAAGAAAAATGCAGGCTTTGGTTTTCATCTTGCAAATGGGTTTCAGGTTGTAACGACCCGGAATTTTCGAACCCGAAAATTCCAGATAGTTATGAAAAAGAAGAAAGAAGTAGAAGAAGAAGAACAGAAACATCAACATCTCACATTCGCAGCGGATAAAATATAATAGTAAATAATAGCAGTTTACAAAAGATTACTACATCTGTCGATTACATTTTAATACATCAGAGTTTTACATATCCACAGTCACTGAACATATACAGTAATCATGTCTCGAAAATACAATAATATACTGCAGTGGAATTACTCTATACGTACTTGCCATCCAGCTCGTCTCCTGAGCTCCAGAACGTCCTACCTGAAAATCTGTAATACTCGGTCTGACCCGAGCATTACATCAACGTAACACCCGGGTCAGGCTGGAAACCAGCGTGAGTAAACCCATCTAACAAGAAAATACTAAGATTTAAAACTTATCTGAAACCCGGGGTAACTCATACTTTACTACAATTTCATAACTTGTTATAGTCACACTTATTTCACATATCAATATCTAAGTACCCAAAACTTAGTTTAAATAGTCCAGTACTTAAATTATTCCATTCCAGCCTATTTGATTTCACAAATCAAATCTATAATGAATTACTGTCGATTACCAAATCGAAGTGGGTTTCGGGTATATACTAATACCCGACTCCTGTCTCTTCGAATTCAGTTCATCATAACACATGTTATTCAAGGAAATGCAATTAAACTTTTAAATAAAGAAGGCACCTTTACTTGGCAATTCCTCCTTGATAAATAACCACATCATTATTGCCCTCCCATACAAATCATATCACGAAACACTTCATATCAGGGGTTAAATCAATTCAGGGCCTTTAATTATCATTTAATCATATACAAGCAAGATAAGTCAAAAGATTACCTTTAGTTAACAAATTCCTCTTTTTATATTTCATCCTGTAATTATGAATTTTAAATTAATCATCCTTGATCTATTTATCTTTAATTTCATAAAGTAATTATCCTACAAATTCAATTATTCTTAACCATTTGCAGTAAATAGATCTTTAATTACTTTCATTTATTGCATAAATTAATTACATTAATTAATTGCTTCCATTAATCAGCCTTAATCAATCATAACGGTAATTAACCATTTTGTAATTAATTACCTTAATTAATTAACTCCTTAATCAATTATATTAATCCTCTAATTACTTCATTTAGTAATCCTCCTTTAAATTAATTCCATCTAATGATGTTTTAATCATTACTAAAAATTACTTTAAACTTTGATTTACTATTCAAATAAAAATTCAAAATTTAATTGAGTTAATTACCAGAAATCGTCTTAAACATTTTGAATTTGAAAATAAATCCAATTAATACTTTTAAAAAGTTTAATTAACTTTTACTTCAAAGAACAAGTTTAAATTTGTAAACTTTATATATATATATATATATTTTTAAAAACTTAGCTTCAGGTTGAACAGATGCTCTTCTCGTGCCAAACCCGAGTAAACTCACAAAACAACTCGAGTCACACTCGAGGACACACACAAGCCATTCCCCTACTCAAAAAGCTTCGAGTCGACTACAGGAATAACACGAGAAAGACTTCGAGTCACTCTCGTCTTCCCCCAAAACCCATATTTCTATGCACAAGGTACACGCGTACACGTGCGCAACCCCTCCAAACGATTCCGATGCTACCTCCGGCCATCACCAAGTCGACGTCGACCACGTCGTTCCTTCCCTCAACCCAGAATCAAAAGTTCTGACTCAAATCGAAATTCGACCCTACTCTCGAAAAACTGTAGAACCCACGATCCACTAATCCCATCGCCTCCGATGATTGCCACCACCGGAACTGCCGTAACTCCAGCCACGTCATCACCAGACTTCCACGAACCAATTTCCAGAATCTCATTAAGCTCGATGCACCAAGGAGCCTACGCAACCCATAAACTTGGCCATGCCAAAAACTAGGGTTACAGGCAAGTTTGATCTACCACCACCACTACGGTGATCTGAGCATCCTTAAGACATTTTTCCTCCACTCCACGATCATCTCCCTACCATCACTAAAAGCTACGACTTCCCATATCAAAGAGATCGCCAGCAACCACCAAATTTCTATTTCCTGATCAACCCCACCATACTCATTCAAACCCAAACTAAAATTTATGATTTTAGTTTTAAAAATCATGTTTTTATGTAAGATTTCAGATCACAACCCTAAGTTAATGAATTTGAGGATTTGAATTTGAAACAAAGCTCCAGTCTTCCTGGTCATTTTTATTTCCAGATCAAGTTTAAATAAATCTTATCTTAATTAAATTTTAAAACTTTAGTTTACGGTAAACAAACTATATTATATATATATATTTTTTTTTGTTTGGAACTTCAAACCTAACAAAGGTTTTGTTCAAGAGATAGTGATTTTTTTTTTTAAATCAGAACCCTGGGAAACAGAATACAACACATATACATACTACTATACATTCACATGTACACACAGAAGGATGCACATGCAAATTTTCACATAACATATTCATTTCAGATATTGTTCAAGCAACCAGGTTCATATACTTAAGATTTTAAAACAAAAATTACTCATTTTAGACATAGAACTTTTATTTGTTTTTAACAAAAGAAAACAAACAGAGGTTAAGGGAAGAAGCACAGTAATTCTTTGTTTACAGGGTATATTATCATAACCCAAAGTAAATAAATCATCAACTGTTTAACACTTATATGCCTAGCAACATTCTGATTTGTGAAAGATCTTCAGTAAGTAGAAGGGTTTTGTTCCACTCACCTAAAATTTTGAACAGAGGATCACTTCAGGCCTTGAGAAGATCACAGTCTTGATCTAGCTTTCCCAGTTTTCTTGTTTTCTTATTTGTTTTGATTCTTGAAATTGAGTTAGCTGCAGTTGTATTTGTTGTTGATCAAGTTGTTGTTGTAGGTTTGCCGTATATTTTTTTTTTTAGATAGATGATCGAAACTGAAATATGAGAGGATATATAAGAAGAGATGTATACAGGGTCAAGTGTCGAATACTGGTACAAGATTTTTTTCTTCTTTTTGTACTAAAAATATTTTTGTAAATATTTTGGCCAGAGATATTTTTTTCAGTTGGTGGCTGATAAGATTAAAATGTGTGCTAGCATTTATTACTTGGCTTGTAGAAGAAGCTTGTACATATCCCCTTTTTATGTTTTTGTATGTACACTTGAATTCATTTTAGCTCCTCTGTTTTATTTCATTCCTTATAGCTTCATGTATCACACTAGTATGCATATTAAATTTTAGAATTATTCTAAGTGCTTATTTTTATTTTTACATAACTATAAATTTAAGATATTTATTTTACATAAATACTTATTCTATTTCTTTGTTAAAGCTAAACTATCAAACATTGAATTTCTTATTTCTTTTTTTTTCTTTTTTTTTAAACGGTCAACATTTAATTTATATCCATATGTTTTATTTTCTATTTGTAATTTAAATTTTCAAACCTTCGATTTATAACATATGTTTGTATTTATATATTTTATATTCCTATTTATATCTTATATTTCATTATAGTTTTCTTATATTTATATATTTATGTTTATAACCTTATATTATTTTATACTTATGTTTAATATTCATGTATATATTTTATCAGATGTTAATAATATAGAATCTTTAATTTTTATTGAATAAACAGATTTTAGTATAAATATTTTGAAAGAATTTATTTTAGATTTTCAAATCAAAATTTCCTTCACAAAACATATATAACTAATAGATGTCCAAAGATTTCATCCGTTTATAAATTGAAAAGCTTGTATTTTATTTAATTAGATTAAATTATTTATTAAAATAATGTTGCCAAAATACCGGGTCATCACATTCCTCCCCCCTTTGAATCTTTTCGTCCTCGAAAAGGAACGAAGCCAGATTTATTAAAAATGCTTAAAATCAGATAAATTTTCTTTGATCATTTTTAAACTACTTTATAAATCTATATAATATTATTAAAATAGTTTTTATAAAAATACTTTTAGAACTCGATGTTTCGACAAGTCCATCCTCGTTCTCACAGAAATTCGGTCATACGTTGATCAGGCGTAGGACTGAAAATCTATAAGTACTTGGTAAACTCGTTTCCAACACCTAGTGAAAATACTTTGGAAAATAATTTTATTGAAAATATAGAAAACAATTTCGAAAATAGAGGAAATATCTTTGGTAAAAATGCTCTGGAAATCATCACCCCCATCCATGATCGCAGTTACATCCTGGGTTACGTTGCCGTCGCAGCAAAAGTCCATGTAACTGATTACACCATAGAATCCACAACAGATCGCAGTTACATCCAGGGTTACGTTGCCATCGCAGCAAAAGTCCATGTAACTGTTGGCTCTCAGCGGCACACACGATTTTCGCTGTCAAATGAAACTTCTCCACTTCTACATAGGTCGCAGTCTACCGATGTAAAATCAAACATAGACTGTTGGCTCTCAGCGGCACACACGACTTTCGCTATGTTACCATAGTGTCGCAGTCTACCGATATAAAATCAAACGTAGACTGTTGGCTCTCAGCGGCACACACGACTTTCGCTATGGTCTGCAGTAGATCGCAGTGACATCGAGTTATACTGTCGTCACAGCATAACCCAAATGCCTCTGTGGGCACCAGCCCCTCGACTTTCGCTACACAAATAATCCTCAGGAACTAGTTTTGTCCGGACTCCTCACAGGATCAACTTTAGAAACCCCCCCTTGGGGCTCAAGGCAGTACCACCCAGTGGCACTCCTGAGAAGTTCATTTCAAGGGAGCGCCTTTTTCCCCAGAGCAAATCTCAAAACACTTTATACTATACACATATAGTATTTTCCAAATCATACACCTAGTATGAATCTCATATAAATGCTTTTACACAAAATCGATTCTCAAAATCGATAATTCACAAATCAGGCTTTCCCAAATCCCAATATTGATTTTATCCAAAAATCAAAAGCCTTTTCCAAATCCAAAGGTTCCCAAAACCTTTTTCTCAAAACCATTTCCATAAAATCTTTTATATATATATATATATCCATATATATAATTTTCTTGGGAAATCTTTAAATCACTTTATACTTATATAAGTTTCCTTTGTATACTTCAAAACTTTCAAAACCCCTTTTCTTCTGGTAATGGATTCAATAAGGGGAGTTTTATCATATATAACAAAGATACGTAACTTTGTTTATTCCTAATCAAATATTCAAATTTGATTACTTTATAAAGTCACTTGCCAAATTTCTTACTTTTATTATAAAGTAAACTTTAACTCAGAAAAATATTCAATTTCCACTTTATTTCCATAAAGTTAATTTCTACCATAGAAATATAGATTTTAAATTTATTTTATTTTAGTTCCTCATATATTCACAAATATATTTTCCATTTCAAAAATCATCTTATAACCTTTTATCTTCAACTTCAAAATCAAATTTCTACCTTTATTCATTGTCAATTTCTCAAAATATTCTTTCATTTCAAAAGAACCATTTCACATTTCTTATTCAAAATTCCTGATATCAGTAACACTCAAATCCGTACGATGTACACATACCATCCGTACGCTCTACCAATCTGATCGCTCACTCGATCACACAATTTCACTTCCAAACTAGTATTGTCCACCCGACTTCCTAGTGCGGACTCAGATCTGGTTTCTTGATCAAAAACTGTCATTCTCCTTGCATAGTCATATCTATGATAGCGAATATCCAGAACCAATCAACAATCCATATCCAGATTCGCCGTCGAAAATCGAGCGAAAAATCCCAACTCGGATCAATAATATCATCCCGAAATTCTATGCTCGAATCTGGATCAAATCACTATGCGAATAGAATAATATACGTACACCTTACGTATTTAACTTCATTGATTATTAGTCAACCCAATTTCTCATTTTTTTATTCACATTCACTTATTCGCATTTTCCCTAATCCTCATTTGGATTATTATTTCAATTCTTATCTCAGTTGGGTATTTACATCAATAACAGTTTGAACTCCGACCAGTGTATATTTAGAAAATAGCTTGAAAATTTTAAAAATAGATAAGTAGTTGAAAAATAATTTTTAGTTCGTAAAATAGCTGTAAAATAGTAATTAATTGTAAAATAGTAACTAATTTGTGAAATAGTTGAAAAATAGAAATTAGTTTTAGAAAACAGTTGAAAAATGGTTAATTAGCTCCAAAATAATTGTAAAACAAGGATAAAATAATTTGGCTTTAAGAAAGAAAGGTTGTATATATTTAATAGCTTGGAAAAATAGGTTTATACTAAAACAATTTATTCTGAAAATAGTCCAAAGTCAAAACTGTTCACCTTCCCATCAATTCAATTTAAATTCCCACTTCCATTTAAATTGACCCAATTCCAATTTAAATAATCCTCAATTTCCATTGAAATTGATTTAACCCCACTTCAATTTCAAATCATTTCAATTTAATCCAATTCAAATTCCCATTTAAATTTTTAAACTTATACACCTTCAATCTCAAATCCAATTAATTCAAATCAGATTCAGTTTGAACTAATTCAATTTCAATCTCAATTTTAAAACATCTCGAATTATATAAATTCGAGTTAAATTCTCAAAGGTTGGTTTAACTTTTTTTTTTTAAACCAAATTAACTTTTGTTTTTACATCAATAACCCAAATCTTTAAACATTTTAATTTTGAGTCAAATTCTAAAAATTCCATTTTAAATTATCTTCCATTTTGAAACCAGTTCTTAAACAATTTTAATTTACACATTTAATTCTTAAGTTCAAAGTGATTCCATTAAATTCCTACAATGGATGTATATTACCTCAATCCATTTCTTAATTTAATCAGAATAATCCAATTCACAGTTTCATGGATTATTAATAACAAAAGGATGATATCGGGATAAGCCAAAGTAAATAAACATCCAGATTATTTAAAACAGCATCCATCAATAACACACATTTCCCATTTCCAGATCTCAAATCCGTTTGAGATCACACATAACTCCCATTTCAAAACAACCCATTTAGCTTCACTAAGTAAGATTTTAATTTCATTTTGAAATTTCCAATTTAGGTTGTTCTTATTTAACTTTCCCTAAGTTAAATTCAATTCATTCATTCATTCAGTCAACCTTACTCAAATTTGAATTTCTACTTCAAATTTTCAAATTTCTAATAATATATATTCATTCTTACTCATTAGTTCAAAACTTATATCACTTTGGGTTTCACATCACTTTCCAAGGATTATTCAAAACTCAATCTTAGAGTTTATTTCAAATATACATATTTATTTCCTTTACACACCAAATTACTTTAAATTTTAAACCACCTTTGGTTTTAAATTCAAAACATGTTCCTATAAATTTTCAAACAACTCTTGTTTGAATCAAGTTCTTTTATTCAAATAATACTATTTATTATTTCTTTCAACACTTGGAACAAATTCCCGTATTTTCTGGACTTAGATTTAATACTTCACCATTAAACCCTTTTCAATTTCAATTCATAAGTCATACCCACCTAAATGTTTACTTCCATAAACATTTTATTTTTGCTAAATCATTAACAAACATTTCATCATTTTAGGAAAATAACCAAGGTTATTGCAACTGGAACCCAATTCCAATTATCTATTTCTAAAAATTCTTCTTCGAATCCAAGATTTTAATTTCAGTTTGAATTCATTTCAACTTATCTTTATTCAAATTTCGGTTTGGTTGTATTTCTATTGTCACTTAGTTCTAATTGTTCCTATTTAATTCCAATGATTTAACAACCAATTAACTTAATATTAGAAAAATTATTGCTTTATATATTAAAATATAAGCTTGTATAAAATCATTTAAAATATTTATATAAGAAAATAACAAGTACGCTCTCATATATACATATACACTCAACTCATTCTAGGGTACTATTGACCCTATCCTTATGAGTACACCCACCAGAGCCAAGGTTCTCGCTTAACCTTTGCTCTGATACCAACTGTAACGACCCGAAATTTTCGAACCCGAAAATTCCAGATAGTTATGAAAAAGAAGAAAGAAGTAGAAGAAGAACAGAAACATCAACATCTCACATTCGCAGCGGATAAAATATAATAGTAAATAATAGCAGTTTACAAAAGATTACTACATCTGTCGATTACATTTTAATACATCAGAGTTTTACATATCCACAGTCACTGAACATATACAGTAATCATGTCTCGAAAATACAATAATATACTGCAGTGGAATTACTCTATACGTACTTGCCATCCAGCTCGTCTCCTGAGCTCCAGAACGTCCTACCTGAAAATCTGTAATACTCGGTCTGACCCGAGCATTACATCAACGTAACACCCGGGTCAGGCTGGAAACCAGCGTGAGTAAACCCATCTAACAAGAAAATACTAAGATTTAAAACTTATCTGAAACCCGGGGTAACTCGTACTTTACTACAATTTCATAACTTGTTATAGTCACACTTATTTCACATATCAATATCTAAGTACCCAAAACTTAGTTTAAATAGTCCAGTACTTAAATTATTCCATTCCAGCCTATTTGATTTCACAAATCAAATCTATAATGAATTACTGTCGATTACCAAATCGAAGTGGGTTTCGGGTATATACTAATACCCGACTCCTGTCTCTTCGAATTCAGTTCATCATAACACATGTTATTCAAGGAAATGCAATTAAACTTTTAAATAAAGAAGGCACCTTTACTTGGCAATTCCTCCTTGATAAATAACCACATCATTATTGCCCTCCCATACAAATCATATCACGAAACACTTCATATCAGGGGTTAAATCAATTCAGGGCCTTTAATTATCATTTAATCATATACAAGCAAGATAAGTCAAAAGATTACCTTTAGTTAACAAATTCCTCTTTTTATATTTCATCCTGTAATTATGAATTTTAAATTAATCATCCTTGATCTATTTATCTTTAATTTCATAAAGTAATTATCCTACAAATTCAATTATTCTTAACCATTTGCAGTAAATAGATCTTTAATTACTTTCATTTATTGCATAAATTAATTACATTAATTAATTGCTTCCATTAATCAGCCTTAATCAATCATAACGGTAATTAACCATTTTGTAATTAATTACCTTAATTAATTAACTCCTTAATCAATTATATTAATCCTCTAATTACTTCATTTAGTAATCCTCCTTTAAATTAATTCCATCTAATGATGTTTTAATCATTACTAAAAATTACTTTAAACTTTGATTTACTATTCAAATAAAAATTCAAAATTTAATTGAGTTAATTACCAGAAATCGTCTTAAACATTTTGAATTTGAAAATAAATCCAATTAATACTTTTAAAAAGTTTAATTAACTTTTACTTCAAAGAACAAGTTTAAATTTGTAAACTTTATATATATATATATATATATATATTTTTAAAAACTTAGCTTCAGGTTGAACAGATGCTCTTCTCGTGCCAAACCCGAGTAAACTCACAAAACAACTCGAGTCACACTCGAGGACACACACAAGCCATTCCCCTACTCAAAAAGCTTCGAGTCGACTACAGGAATAACACGAGAAAGACTTCGAGTCACTCTCGTCTTCCCCCAAAACCCATATTTCTATGCACAAGGTACACGCGTACACGTGCGCAACCCCTCCAAACGATTCCGATGCTACCTCCGGCCATCACCAAGTCGACGTCGACCACGTCGTTCCTTCCCTCAACCCAGAATCAAAAGTTCTGACTCAAATCGAAATTCGACCCTACTCTCGAAAAACTGCAGAACCCACGATCCACTAATCCCATCGCCTCCGATGATTGCCACCACCGGAACTGCCGTAACTCCAGCCACGTCATCACCAAACTTCCACGAACCAATTTCCAGAATCTCATTAAGCTCGATGCACCAAGGAGCCTACGCAACCCATAAACTTGGCCATGCCAAAAACTAGGGTTACAGGCAAGTTTGATCTACCATCACCACTACGGTGATCTGAGCATCCTTAAGACATTTTTCCTCCACTCCACGATCATCTCCCTACCATCACTAAAAGCTACGACTTCCCATATCAAAGAGATCGCCAGCAACCACCAAATTTCTATTTCCTGATCAACCCCACCATACTCATTCAAACCCAAACTAAAATTTATGATTTTAGTTTTAAAAATCATGTTTTTATGTAAGATTTCAGATCACAACCCTAAGTTAATGAATTTGAGGATTTGAATTTGAAACAAAGCTCCAGTCTTCCTGGTCATTTTTATTTCCAGATCAAGTTTAAATAAATCTTATCTTAATTAAATTTTAAAACTTTAGTTTATGGTAAACAAACTATATTATATATTTTTTTTTTTGTTTGGAACTTCAAACCTAACAAAGGTTTTGTTCAAGAGATAGTGATTTTTTTTTTTTTTAAATCAGAACCCTGGGAAACAGAATACAACACATATACATACTACTATACATTCACATGTACACACAGAAGGATGCACATGCAAATTTTCACATAACATATTCATTTCAGATATTGTTCAAGCAACCAGGTTCATATACTTAAGATTTTAAAACAAAAATTACTCATTTTAGACACAGAACTTTTATTTGTTTTTAACAAAAGAAAACAAACAGAGGTTAAGGGAAGAAGCACAGTAATTCTTTGTTTACAGGGTATATTATCATAACCCAAAGTAAATAAATCATCAACTGTTTAACACTTATATGCCTAGCAACATTCTGATTTGTGAAAGATCTTCAGTAAGTAGAAGGGTTTTGTTCCACTCACCTAAAATTTTGAACAGAGGATCACTTCAGGCCTTGAGAAGATCACAGTCTTGATCTAGCTTTCCCAGTTTTCTTGTTTTCTTATTTGTTTTGATTCTTGAAATTGAGTTAGCTGCAGTTGTATTTGTTGTTGATCAAGTTGTTGTTGTAGGTTTGCCGTATATTTTTTTTTTTAGATAGATGATCGAAACTGAAATATGAGAGGATATATAAGAAGAGATGTATACAGGGTCAAGTGTCGAATACTTGTACAAGATTTTTTTCTTCTTTTTGTACTAAAAATATTTTTGTAAATATTTTGGCCAGAGATATTTTTTCAGTTGGTGGCTGATAAGATTAAAATGTGTGCTAGCATTTATTACTTGGCTTGTAGAAGAAGCTTGTACATATCCCCTTTTAATGTTTTTGTATGTACACTTGAATTCATTTTAGCTCCTCTGTTTTATTTCATTCCTTATAGCTTCATGTATCACACTAGTATGCATATTAAATTTTAGAATTATTCTAAGTGCTTATTTTTATTTTTACATAACTATAAATTTAAGATATTTATTTTACATAAATACTTATTCTATTTCTTTGTTAAAGCTAAACTATCAAACATTGAATTTCTTATTTCTTTTTTTTTCTTTTTTTTTAAACGGTCAACATTTAATTTATATCCATATGTTTTATTTTCTATTTGTAATTTAAATTTTCAAACCTTCGATTTATAACATATGTTTGTATTTATATATTTTATATTCCTATTTATATCTTATATTTCATTATAGTTTTCTTATATTTATATATTTATGTTTATAACCTTATATTATTTTATACTTATGTTTAATATTCATGTATATATTTTATCAGATGTTAATAATATAGAATCTTTAATTTTTATTGAATAAACAGATTTTAGTATAAATATTTTGAAAGAATTTATTTTAGATTTTCAAATCAAAATTTCCTTCACAAAACATATATAACTAATAGATGTCCAAAGATTTCATCCGTTTATAAATTGAAAAGCTTGTATTTTATTTAATTAGATTAAATTATTTATTAAAATAATGTTGCCAAAATACCGGGTCATCACACAGGTTTTGATTTTTTTTTGGTTTTCATTAGTTTATGAACGAAAAGAAAAGAGATTGATATATAGGAAACAAGTGCAGAGGCTTTGTATTTTGTTGGTACAATTTTTGATCAGAGATTTTTTCTTTGGATGCTGAAATGATATTACTAGTGTACTAGAGATGATGGCATTAAATGCCTTGTTCCTTATCATGTTTACACATACCATTTCTTTATTTTATTTTGTACATCTTGTATGTCTGGTCATACTTATCCCCTTATAAATTTCGTATATACCTATGTGTTTTCTTCTTGCCTGCAAACAAGTATTTCCATAGGATATATATTTCTAGAATTTACTTATGTTTTACTTTAAAGTTGTTATGGTTATTGTTATTATGTTAACTTGTATATTTATTTCTATTTTCTAACTCAAATATTTATTTCTAACTTAAATACTTATTGTCTTGTTTTTCTCTATAAATATATTTATTGTTTACTTCTTTTTAAAGTTTAAGTATCAAGCATTTACTCATATTCATATTTTATTTTATGCTTATATTTAGTATTGATAAATATGATCTAGTTTAAATATTATTATCTAGATTACATCATAACATATATATATATATATATAAATCAAATATCAATAAGGTAAAGCTTTTGTAACAACCCGCATATCTATCGATTTTATATTTAAATATTTTATCGTTAGTCGGATGTTAGTCCGAAAAGCTACTTTTTGCATACGGTCAAATTAGGACTCGAGACCACCCCCATTGAGTTCAATATGACGTTTGCGATCTTTTTGAGTGTAAACTTCGATATGTTTGGAGATAGTGAAATTTTCGTCACTTTTCCCACTTGTGACTTTGGTTGGGACTGCACCTTCTTAACTCAGCCCAACTCCCTCTTCTCTTCATCACTTCATCAAATACTTCAAGCTTCTTCAAAAATGGTGGAGGGAAAGAGAAATTAAAATTCCAAGCTCGAGATCTTTAGAGAATTCAGCATCAAACTCCGACTTCAAGGTGAAGAACATAGATTCAAGCTAGGGGTTGATTCTTGCTTTGCTCTTAAGCTCTCCAACATCAATTTCGTGGAAAAGGTGAGATTTTTGATCTCACATCTTGCCTATGATTGTCATTGGACTGTTGGGAATGATTCCCTATCACTCTAGCATCAACATTTGCATTTGGTTTGGATTGGATTGGCGAAAAACTCCAAAATTTAGTGATTTTGGTGAAAAACTGCTACTAGGTCGTTCTGGCCATTTTTAGCTCGTTCGGAGTTAGGTCGTTCTGGCCCTTAAGTCGTAGGTCGTTGCCGACCTATAATCTCCAGGCAAAATGTTAAGTCGTTCACGAGCTAAAGGCATAAGTCGTTCAGGAGTTAAAGGCATAAGTCGTTCACGAGTTAAAGGCTTAAGTCGTTTGCAGTTAGCTCGCTCGCCCTGGCTTAAGTCATAGGTCGTCCCCGACCTAATTTCACTAGGTCGTTCCAGGCCTTAAGTCGTAGGTCGTCCTCGACCTAACTTCACTAGGTCGTTCCAACTTTAGCTCGTAGCTTGTATTTGAGCTTAAGTCGTTAAGTCGTTCAAGGCTTAAGTCGTTAAGTCGTTCAAGGCTTAGGTCGTTAAGTCGTTCGTTCCACTAAGTCGTTCAAGGCTTAGGTCGTTAAGACATTCGTTTGCTAGGTCATAGGTCGCTCGACTCTGTTAAGCCGTAGGTCGTTGGACCTTAAGTCGCTCGCCTCCCTTAACTCCACTTAGGTCGTATGACCTTATCCCTTAAGTCGTAAGTCGCTTGCCTCCCTTAAGTCGTAAGTCTCTTTCCTCCCTTAAGTCGTAAGTCGCTTGCCTTCCTTATGTCGTTCATCTGGTTGAGTCGCACCATTCCTTAGCTCGGTCATGCTACCACTGGACCAGCTTGCCTTCACTAAGTCGTACCGTGACGGGGCGTGTAACGACCACGACTTTCTCTCCACAGAAAGTCGCATCGTTAATAAGAAAGAAAGGGGTAGAAAATAGAAAAGAAGAGAAGAAAGAAAGAAACAACAACAACGATCTCACAGCGGAACGAATAAATTATATTAATAACATAAACTATTACATAGTATACAACACTTATCAGAGTTTACACAACTATACAACACATACTAGACAGTTATAAATATCTGTCTAGACATTACAACTCAAATACAAGACAAGACACTAACACAGATATCAACACAGCGGAATACTATATCTACGAACGCCGAAGCCTCCTGCTCCATTGCTCCTCCAGAATATTCGTCAAAGCTAAACCTGAATCCCTTGGCTACTCGTAAAAATTTGAGTACCCAAGAGTTTATATAAAACAGAAATAAACACTTGGGTCAGACATGGGTCTGGTGTGAGTAACAAGTTAAACTTGCTTAACTTCAAAACCTTTTGAAAGAAAAGGTATCACGTAAGACTCCCCACAAATAAACATGGGTAAGTTTTTACCTTACGCTAACCAAAACATTTGATAGGAAATCTGATTTTATTATAATAGGGTCTAGGGTTTTCAAGTAAAATATAGAAATAGCTGAAATGCTTACATCTCACATTCCAACATAGTTGGGCACAACTAATACGTACGGCACTTATTGGAGTTTGGATTCCATACAATGGCAGGGCTACTGGGGTATCGCCCGTCACAGTACGTGGCCTAGATCACCGTACCGAGGAGTACGCCCGCTCCCCTGCAACACAAAGCCGGAACCATCCCTTACTGGATAATTCCGAACAAGACAATCCCGTAGTTGGCGCGACCAACCACACACTAAGCCGAATAAAAAGAAAAGGGACCTCTAGACAGGGATCTATCTTGCTCTCAGTGGGTGCTACCCACGAAGCCTTGCTGCACCTCCCCTGTTTTAGCCATTTCCGGTTGATGAGGCTTGAGGTTACGATTACCTTTAATCAGAACATATCACTTAGAATGCTCATCGTCCGCCTGACGATGTGCTGAAAGCATTCAATCCATACAAGTTCGTTCCGGGTTCGAACGAAACCGAAGGCATTATCTCGTTACACTCGTTTTGGAATCACCCTCAGAGTTAACGACAATAACCCTTGCACTCTGAATCTTCATCTTCACTTGAGATTCACGACCTATCGTTAATTTGGATCGATGTGGTATTCGGGTCTCCAGACCTAGAATTCCGGTATACGGAAACCCGATCCCGGTCTCATCGAAATCCAAAACGTATCTTTTAAGGGCCAAGTTGTTTTAAGGTTAAAACAATTCAATTCTTATCTATATACACAAAGATAGATAATTCACAATAGATAATCTACATTATCATTTCAATTCAACCAAACATCCATATCATAGATCAGCATATATCTCATCAGAGATATCAATCAATGCAAAGCATCATTCATCCATTCATAAGTAATGATTTATACCATTTTTAATTAATTTAAAATGAATTTAAATTAATTACTTCATTTTATAAATCCTGCTTACTTAACCATTAATTAATTATAATCAATTAATTATTCTCAAATTACCCTTTAATTTCATTCATGTAATTTATCCTTTAATTAATTACTCAAATTAATTATCCTCAACCATTATAGTAATTAACCTTTAATTACTTCATTTAATTAATTAACTATAATTAATTAAATTAATCAACTATAATTAATTACATTAATCCTTAATTAATTACATTAATTAATCACTTCATTTATTAATTATTCCTTAATTAATCAATTCTTAATTACCTCATTAATTATATTAATTAATGATCCTTAATTACATTTTATCATTGATTAATTACATTAAGTAATTAATCTTTAATTAAACCATAATTTATTAATCACTATTGATTAATCACATTCAGTAATTAACTACCCTTAATTACTTCTTAAAATAAATAAATTATTCCTTAATTTATTTCTTAATTAATCCCTTGATTAATTTCCATTAAGTAATTAAACTAAAATTACTTTTATTATTAAATATCTTCTTTAGTTAATTACATCCTCTAATTAACTTTAATTACTTTCCTAAGTAATTACTCTTCACTAATTACATTTAAGTAATTATATTTATCACATCTCTAAATGATTATCTTAAATTAATTTAATTAATTAATTTAACTTAATCAAATTTATTTAATTAATTACCTTAAGTAATTAATTCCTTTAATTACTTCCATTAAGTAATTCTACTTAACCAATTTCATATAAATTAATTAATCTAATTGATTATCAAAATTAATCATATTAATTAATTATTTAATAATCCTTAATTAATGATCCCTCATTAATTTTTATCAATTCTTTAATTATTTCTTTAGGTAATTAATCTTTAATCAATTATTTATTTAAAACAACTTGATAAACTCTTAATTACCAATTAATTAATTAAATTATCAATTATTCTTTAATTACCTTATTAATTTAATTACTCCTATATAGTTAAATCTTAATTACTTTCTGAACTAAAGTATTAACCTTTAACTACTTTAGTTATTATTAACAAAAGTCTTTAAAACATTTTACTTTAAAATCTTTCTTTTAATTCATTTTAAATTAAAAGATTTAAAATAGATTACAATTTAACTTTAACCAATATTTAAATCAAATATACAAAATCTTTTTAAATCAAATGTTAAGAACACTTAACATTTATAAAAGAAATTTACAAGATTTTTAAACCAATTTATTTAAAATCAAACCTTTAAAAAAAATATACTTTTAACATTTTAGATTTGTTTAAAACATTTACATTGTTATAAACTTATTTATTTCAAACTAGTGATACAAATTAAATTTGAATCCTTACTTTACAATTTGATTTAAACATTGTTTTAAATCCTACTCTTCATTTTGAACTCAAATTTTAAATTTTAAACCCTGTCAGATTTAAAACTGCACTCACAAAGTTACCCGAGCCCAACATCAAATTTCCCGAGTAAAAACTGGAAATCCCTGAGTTCAACTTCGAGTTTCCCCCCCTTCCTTTTCCCTTCGAGTCACACTCGGCAACTACTCGAGATCAACCCAAGTTCAAGCTTTCTTCCCCAACTAGCATACTTCCAGATGCACAGGACGTACACCGTGCACGTGCACGTGACATCGGAGACATTCCAGCCACCATCGTCGACACCTCTGAGTCGCCGCCGACCCCTTCCAACCTTCCGATCACCCAAATCCAACAATAGGACAAAAATCAAAAATCGAGCATAGAGATTCGACTGAAACACAGACTCGACCAAACTGGAATCACCTCGTGCCGCCGCCAACGTTCATCTGAGACCACGCGATCCCACCCAGAGCAGCGCCACCGATTATAGCTTCGATCCCACCACCCTTTACTATTTCCGATGCACTCTCGACACCGCGATGACCATTTTCCCGACCAAATCAAAACTAGGGTTATAATCTTTAATTCAAAATTTCCAATGCCACACTACTTTGATTCACTTCTCACCATTTTTCCATGATTCTACCATCACCATTCCATCATCAGAGAAAACCATGGCCACCCCGACCTGCTAGGTTGACAGTTCCAACCCAAAACTCCAATTCTAGACAAACCAGAAATGCTCTTCTAATTCTAAACTAAAAATTCTAATTTTAGTTTTAAAATTTAAGTTCTTGTTTAAGTAATCGATTTATACTCCTAATTCACGAATTCAGGATTTTTAAAATTTTACTTATATAAAGTTCCTCTGTTATTTATTCCATCCCAAAGTCATTTACAAGTTTATTAACCTAAATAAAATTTTAGACTTTAATTTATGATACACTAACACGTTTTGTTTGCAATTTGCATCTAAACATGGATTAGATCATGAGTTCATGAAGTTTGAATCAGATCTTTAAGTTTGGAATCTAGAACAGGGAAGAATAAAGCAACAGCAAACATGCATTCAAAACCCATACATATATACAAACTATTTCATCATATTCATCCACACACAAATCAAGGTTATCTCAGGAAACAATTCAAGCAACCATAATTACTTAAGTTTATTTTAAATAAAGATGTTACTCACCTAATTTTAAGAACAGAGAAATTTCCCAGGTTTTAAATTTTGATCTGGCAGTTGCTTTTGATTAAAAACTTGAATTGCCTTTTTCTCCTTCGATTTAAAACTTGAGTTGCTTGCTAGAAAACTTGCATGCATGCCAAAATCTTGCTTTATTGAGATGTTGCTCAAATCTTGATTTTAAACTTGCTTTTGAACATGCTTCCAGATTTTGAAAAATGCAGGCTTTGTTTTCAGATTGAAGAGAGGTTACAGGCTTTCATTCCAGGTTTTAAACAAATGCAGATTGGAGTTCCAGATTTTGAAAAAGTATTGCATACTTTTGTTCTGATTTGGAAAATGTTTTTTACTGGTTTGAAGAAGAAGATTTTTAGAGGATTGATTACAGATTTTGGTTGAGAGGAATGTTTGATTACTAATTTGTTTATGAGGATTTAGTTTGAGGAATACTTCAGATTTTTGGTTTCTGAGAATAGGCTGAAATAATTTTCTTAAAAATAAAAGAAAATTGAAATTTAAAAGATGGACACTTGTCTTTCTCATACTCTAATTTTACAACACATGTTATAATGGTTACTTAACATATTAACACTTGTCTTTTATTTAGTTTATATTTATTTTAAATGTAAATAAACCTTTTACTTAATTTATTAGTTACTTACCTATATATATATATATATATATATAAAGTATTTTAAAGAAAATAAAACCAATTATGTTTATAAGTAAAAGTTCATACATATATTTTAAAATCCAAATATTTAAATATCTATCTTTGAATTTCAAAACTAATTTACATTCAAATTCAAATTATATTTAAAATCCAATTTAAAGTCAATTTATATACATACATATATAACTACACATTTAATTTGAAAATAACAATCTTATTTTATTAAAGTCTATTTATATCTATAAATAAAACAATACACTATTAATATATATATATTAGAAATTTAAAAACAAGATTTTATTTATTTATTATATTTCAACCCAAAGCTAATCTATTTAATATATATACTTATACACATACATTATAAATAGAAATCATCTTATTAATTTTTAAAGGATAAATTCACTAATTAAATATTCATTTAATTAGATTATTAAATAAATTCAAATATTTATTATCAAAAATTATCAAATCAATTTAATTATTTAAACAGATTATTAAATTGATATTGCCCCAAATTTCTGGGATATTACAGGGCGCTGCCCCGCACCCCGCCGGGGGCGCTGCCCCCTGGACCCCCGCGACCTGACCGGGCAGGTCGAACCCCGTATTACTCTGCGTAGGCAATCTCTTCTGAAAAACATTTATCAGAATTTCTACCTTGATGGTTTTGGGATTGACTTCTTTGGACTTTACTCACGTCTTCGAACGTGAATTGATTTGTTTCTACAATCGTTTTATGACTTGTCACTTTAAAGATATATGAAGGTTTCAATACTAATAGTAAATATCAAAACTCTTTCATCAAAGCGATTTCAACACTATTTTAAATATCAAAAGTTCGTTTTCTCAAACCGATTTTAAATCTACTAGTATATACAAGCCTTTACTTCACTCGAATGAGAAATCGACTTAAACGACTTAGTAAAACGAGTGGTATGAAACGCTTGCGTTCACTTCGTCGGTTAGCTCTTGGACTTGTTCGATTGAACCCTTTTGTGACAATTTCCTAGTGAAGATCTACAGTTTGTTCGTAAATATTTAAGTTAAGCAAGTGGTTATGGGACATGAAGCTAAACTCATATATTTACTAGCTTAGTGTGATTGACACTTCCTTATGATCATGACGATCATTCTTGTGATTTAGACTAGCGATTGAGCGATGTCTCTTCGTCCGTGTGTTCGGACTTGCCTTCGGGCCATCCGTGTGTTCGGAAAAATTAAATGGATAGCTTCCATGAGATAGCTTCTCGTCCGTGTGTTCGGACTTCCCCCTTTTAGTGATTTCTGGATTTCGTGTGTTGATTTCTGGGATTTGTTCTGGATTTCGTGTGTTGATTTCTGGATTTAGTGCTTCACCAACTTTTGTGTTTTTCACTGATATGATATCAGTTTTTGTGTATTGGTGAATTTGTGTGTCATTACCTTTTTATGTGTTTGGATCTTTGAGAAGATTCTTGTGACATTGATTAATCCCTTGTTGATTATCATTTACATACTTATAGTAGTATGCCATCATGGTTATTATATGTTTATGCCATACCCCTTATCCTATATCATGTCATCTGATATTTATAGTTAGACTGATCCGTTTATTATTTTCTTATAAATAATACTCGGGTCAGACCGAGATGTTACAGGTGCTTCTGCTTGACTTCTCTTCTGGATTACTCTGACTTTTGGCTAACTACATAGATTAGTAGTTTTTGGATGTACACCTTTGAGATATAGACTCTATGTTATGTACTTATTCTTTTGTATAGCACGTGATGCTATTCTTTTGTATTATAGTGGATCTTTCTGACCACTACTCTGATGTACACTTTCATGTGTTATATATTTATTCATATCTTCTTCCGCCTTTGTGATATGGATGTCTGTGACTGATTTATGTTATGATTATTTCTATGTTTGTTTCCGAAGATTATATATAGCCACCGTGTGATAGCTTTGTGTTTGTATCGGTATGTCGGATTTCCTCCTTAAAAGATATGCATTCTATTCTATCTGACGTATCGGTGCTCGCACAAAGAAGTTACATGGATGGTCGCTCCTCCACAGCCTTATTCTCCGTGCTAATTGACAGCACTACATCGTAGTGTTCTTGGTTAGCGTGGGTATAGAGGTGGGGCGTCACAGCTTTAATCTAATGTAAATAAAAATAGATTTTATTTTAAAATATTAAAACACTCTATCTTTAAATTTCAAATCATAGTTTCTTATGTTTATAATCATATAGTTATTTACAAAATAGATTTTGAAAAAGTTATATATCAAAATTTCCAAATTACCAAAAATATTAGAATTATAAAATATGCCTTATTAATTAAATTTAAAACAAAGCTCATCTATTTACAATATATATAAATATATACACATTATAAATAGAAAACAAATTTATTAGTTTTTTTTTTAAAAGATACATTCACAAATTAAATGTTTATTAAAAGAAGATTACTTAATCGATTCAAATTTTATTAACAAAAATTATCAAATCAAGTTAATTTTTAATACAGATTATTAAATTGATATTGCCAAAAATTCCGGGATATCACATTCCTCCCCCTTAAAAGAATTTCGTCCCCGAAATTTAAAACAAAGGTAATTTAATAATCTCATTAATGATTAAATTTTAAAAACACAAGCATATATTATCTACCATACGCTAACAACCATATCAACCAATTCACCCAATCAAACAAATCTAGCTATCCAGACAAAATCAGGATAGGACTATCTAGAGTTTCCCAAGTATAAACACCGGGATACTCGCTCTAAAGAACCCAAACAAAACTATACTACTAAGCTACAGAGCCCCTACTCATCTAGATCTACAAAACTAAATAGGATATCAGGATATAGACAAGTCTGACTCAACAACCAAACCTCCCTGAACTGCTGGTTCTATAACCAGAGATAGAATCTTACACGTACTCCCTCAGAGATACGTGAAACACAACGAATCCCAGTTATCCAACAGACAATTCAATCCTGAAGACCAAACACTGATCCAAAATCAAATCTCCGACTCAGGAATCCAAATTCCTCCATCTCTTGTCCACAAAACTCTTCGGACGATCCTGGGTCGCATACATCCTTCCTAATCAGCTCAACCCTCGCTGATACCTCTCGAAACAATCTGAACCAAAACAATCCAACAAAATGACCTTTCCAAGATCAACCAAACTCAGAACACAAACTCTATTCCAAAATCAGAAGACAGATCTCACTTCTCACATCCGGAAGAGATAAAATAGATGCACTCCAATCTGGCCTCAGATCCTGAAAAATTTACTGTAGAAACTCTCTAATCCAAAACACTGCGCTTCCAGTTGCTTCCACTGTAAAACAGCTACCACCATGCTTCCACTGCGCAACTCTGACTGAACAGATGAAAATGCTGACGACGAACACAAGCAAAGACTAGACAACACATTCCGAAAATAAGGTTCAACAGATCCAAAAATAAAACTCAGAAGTTCCTCCAAAACCTGAGCTGCTTTACTAAAATCTTCCTCTATAAACCATCCTACTACTAAGCTGAACCATTGGTACCACTTTTGGCAAATCTCCAGATGCTAACAAAACTCTGACTTCCTGAAGACATCCAAAAAAAATCTCTGAAACACAAGAGAACGCTCAAACTATCACAAGTCACTTTTGCGATTAATCCAGCCTAATTCCAAAGAAAAAACTGTTCTCTCTTTACCAAACAGAACAGCTTACGCTTAACTAGCCAATCCAACGAAGAAACGGAACCACTCTGCTGCTTCTGAACTCCACTGCTAAGCTAGAAAGCTTCCTTGCCAACACACAGAACACTCTGAGCTGCACTGCTGACACCAATGCCAAGGAATTCCTAATCCAAAGCTATTCAAGAAACTCGGACCTCAAACCAAACAGAAACATCCTGCTGAACACAGCCACATCACCGAAGCAGACACATTTCTTTAAAACTTGTTCCAAAGAAACATTTTCGGAAACATCCATAATCACTGCGTCTCATCACACAGCTACTACTTCCTGAGGTATCAAGATACCATGACTTGCTTCTGTTCAACCGACAGATCCAAATTCTACTCAAAGATGGACTCCGAACCTTTACAGGTTACCTTCAAAGATCGATGAAATCCTTACACCACCCAAATCTCACTCGAGACTGTATTAGGTCTACAGTCTCGACAGATACACTTCCAACCTCAAACATTCAAACTCCAACCATTGGTAGTCGTGTTACACACACCACTACCCTATCTACCTTTATAACTTGTATTGGAAAACCTGAACAGGTAACCCAACAAATAGGTAGAAATATATATATATATATATATATCAAAATTACAAATACGCTCTCTCAATAAAGAAATCACTCAAGAGCCTAGGTATTCGCTCAACCTAGCGCTCTGATACTAACTGCCACGACCCGACTTTCTATCACCAGAAAGTTGTATCATGATGAAGAAAGAAAGGGATAGAAAAGAGAAAAGATAGAGAAGAAAGAAGAAACAACATCAGAATCTCAACAGTGGAACGAATAAATTATATTAATCACATAAGTATTACATAATATACACATCAATCAGAGTTACACAGATAATACATCACATACTAGACAGTTATAAACACCTGTCTAGTTATCACAACTCAATACAATACAGAGAAACTATACAGAGATACCAACACAGCGGAACACTATACATATCTATAACGCTGAAGCCTCCTGCTCCATTGCTCCTCCACAATTCGTCAAAGCTAACCTGAATCCCTTGGCAACTCATAAAAATTTGAGTACCCGAGAGTTTAAGAAAAACAGAATAAACTCCGGGTTAGACATGGGTTTGGTGTGAGTAACAGGTTAAAGATGCTTAACTTTGAAAAACCTTTGAAAACAAAAGGTATCACGTAAGACTTCCCACATATAAACATGGAAAAGTTTTTACCTTACGCTAACCAAACATTTGATAGGAAATTCTATGATATTATAATAGGTCTAGGGTTTTCAAGTAAATAAGAAATAGCTGAAATTGTTACATCTATTAAATTCCTGCATACTAGCCAACAAGTGGGTAATACAATCAAATCCGATGGTACTTATTGGAGTTTGGATTCCATACAATGGCAGGGCTACTAGGGTACCGCCCGTCACAGTACGTGGCCTAGATCAACGTACCGAGGATCCATCCAAAATCCCCTGCAATACAAGGCAGGAACCATCTCTTACTGGATAATTCCCGAACAAGACACCCCAGCAGTTGTTGCAATCAACTGCCCACACAACCGAAATAATAAGAAGGGACCTCTAGACAGTGGAAATCTTGTCCTACTTGGGTGCTACCCACTAACCTTGCTGCACCTCCCCTGTTTTAGCCATTCCCGGTTGATGAGGCTTAAGGCTACGATTACCTTTATCAGAATACATTTCTTAGAATGCTCATCGTCCACCTGACGATGTTCTGAAAGCATTCAATCCATACAAGTTCGTTCCGGGTTCGAACGAAACCGAAGGCATTATCTCGTTACACTCATTTTGGAATCACCCTCAGAGTTAACGACAATAACCCTTGCACTCTGAATCTTTATCTTCACTTGAGATTCACGACCTATCGTTAATTTGGATCGATGTGGTTTTCGGACTTCCAAATCTGGAAACCCGATCCCGGTCTCATCAAAATCCAAAACGTATCTTTTAAGGCCAAGTTGTTTTAAAGTTAAAACAATTCAATTCATTATCCATATACACACAGATAGATAATTCATAATATCACAATAGATAATTCATATTATCATCACAAACAGATAATTCACATTATCATCATACTTCAACCAAAGCATCCATATCACACAGCATTACTTATCTCATATCTGAGATTTCAAACCATTCAAGGAAATCATTATCATCCATCCATATATAAACAAGGATTAATAATCACACCATCTATAATTAATTTAAAATGAATTAAATTAATTACCTTATTTCTAATTAATTTAAAGTAAATTAAATTAATTACTTCATCATTATAAATCTTGCTTATATAACCATTAATTAATTCCAAGTCAATTAATTAATCATTCTCTAATTTCCATCTTAATTAATCATCCTTGATTAATTATCCTTTAATTAATTTCACAAATTAATTATCCTTAACCAAATACAGTAATTAATCTTTAATTACTTCATTAATTAATTAACTAAGATTAATTACATTAATCCTTAATTAATTACATTAATTAATTACTCAAATTACTTATTATTGATTAATTAGTTTAAATTAATCAACCCTTAATTACACCATTAATTATATTAATTGATGATCCCTAATTACTTTTTAATTAATTATTCTATTTAAATTAATTACATTAAGTAATTAATCTTTACTTAAACAATATTTATTAATAACTCTTGATTTATCACATCCAGTAATTAACTACCCTTAATTACTTCATTAAATAAATCAATTACTCCCTAATTAATTTATCTTAATTAATCCCTTGATTTATTACACCAAGTAATTTAATCCAAAATACATTCACTTTTAAATCATCTTCAATTAATTACATCCAGTAATTACCATTAATTATTTCACTAAGTAATTACACTTCATTTATTACATTAAGTAATTATACTTAACAAATCATCCAGTGATTATCTTAAATTAATTAAACTTAATTAATTAACCTAAACTAATCAAATTTATTTAATTAATTACCTTGAGTAATTAATTCCTTAATTACTTCCATTAAGTAATTATTCTTATCCTATTTCACAATTGATTATCTTTAATAAATTAATCAAAATTATTATTAAAATTAATCACATTAATTAATTATTTAATAATCTCAAGTTAATGACCTTCGTTTAATTATACTCATTTACCATCCCTTAATTACTTCCTAAGTAATTATGCTTTAATTAATCGTTATTAATTACAAATTAATTAATTCTTAATTACCAATTAATTAATCTCTAATTACTTAATTAATTAATTTTCTAATCATTAATTAATAATTTTTACTTATCTAATTAATTATCCTTAATTACAATTTAATTAATCCTTAAATTAATTAACTTACAACCCTTAATCATTTATTTATTAATCCTTAATCATTAATAAATTAAATTAATTAAGTACTCTTTAATTACCTTATTAATAAATTAATCTTAAATCATTAAATCTTAATTAACCTTAAGATAAAACATTATCCTTATTGATGACTTAATTATCATAAATCATATTTAACTCTAAAATTAACATACTAATTGAATCATTAAATTTTAGATTTAAAATAACAAATCAAGTTAAACAAATTTTAAACTTATACTTTAACATTTAAATCCTTTCAAAACTTGTTTAAAACATTTTACTTGGAAAACAAATTTATTTTCAATTATACTTAAATCTTTAAACTTGATTTTAAAACTTATCAAACTTCAACTAAAATCTGGAAACATATTACTTTTGAAACAAAGACATTTTAAACTTGAAGCTTTAAAACGGTTCCTGTTTAAATTTTCTTTAAAACTTGGCAACAAAATTACCCTAGCCTAACATGATCATTCCCCGAGCAAAACACGAGAAATCGCGTAACCCTCCTGCCTCGAGACCAACACGAGAACGATTCGAGAAAAACTCGAGTATCACTCTTCCCTTCAACCCAGATTTCCCCTGAACCAAAGATGCACCGTGCATATGCACGGTGGCTCCGACCACCTCCGGTCATCACCACAGTCCTTAGCAAGTCAGCGATCATCCCCTCATCGTATTTCGACCATCATAACTTCAACACAAAATCGAAATCAAATTCGAGCCTTTAAACCCAAAACCGGAATTGAAGCCAAACGTGGAAACGCCACACTTTCAAAACTCTGACCACCAGAAAATCTACAACTTCGGCCATGACCTCGTCCATGACCCATCTTCCATCACTCAAAACCCCACTGCACTCGATCAATCTTAGAACCCGTGGTTGATCGATCATCTCAGCCCAGTTAAACTAGGGTTACAGATAAAAATCGAACACCACCGCCCCTACAGCCACTTGTACACCCATCTGATAATTTTCCACACATCTTCGATCACTCCACTACCACCAGTGAAGACCCCGACCATTCCATCCCCTTGGATCATCAGAAACTACCCAGAACACCAAATCTAAACAAACTCGAACTGCTCTCTCAATTCGATTTTAAAAATTATGATTCCACTTTTAAAAATCAAGTTTTAGCTTAGGGATTCAGATCATATACCTGAATCAATGAATTAAGATGTTTAAATTTTTGACATAACTAATATTGGGCTGTTCTTTTGGTTTCCATAGGCATTCAAAATTTATTTCAACTTATTTATAATTTTAAACATAAATTTATACTGAAACAAATAACTTTTGTTTAAGACTTAAGTCTAAACAGTGATTGGTTCAAGAGAATTTGAATTTTGTTTAAAAATCTTAGTTTGATAACTAAGAACAGAGGGATCTCAGAAAACAGACATGCACACATATCCATACATTTATATATATATTTATAGAAATGCACTTATATATATACACACAAGCATATTTATTTTCAGATATTAACATGCGACCAGATCCATTCTTAAACTTTTAAAAAGAAATGTTACTCTCCTGTTTTTGAAAATGAAGAACAGAGCACTTGATTTTGAAAACAGTTTCGAGCTTTAAATTTGAATATGCTTTTGCTTTTAAAACTTGAGTTGCTGAAGCTTGTTACTGGATCTAGTAGTGATGACTAATATTTAAAACAAAGATGGATCTACTCGATTAAATCTCAGGTTGAAGAAAAATGCAGGCTTTGGTTTTCATCTTGCAAATGGGTTTCAGGTTTTGATTTTTTCTGGTTTTCATTAGTTTATGAACGAAAAGAAAAGAGATTGATATATAGGAAACAAGTGCAGAGGCTTTGTATTTTGCTGGTACAATTTTTGATCAGGGATTTTTTCTTTGGAGGCTGAAATGATATTACTAGTGTACTAGAGATGATGGCATTAAATGCCTTGTTCCTTATCATGTTTACACATACCATTTCTTTATTTTATTTTGTACATCTTGTATGTCTGGTCATACTTATCCCCTTATAAATTTCGTATATACCTATGTGTTTTCTTCTTGCCTGCAAACAAGTATTTCCATAGGATTTATATTTCGAGAATTTACTTATGTTTTTACTTTAAAGTTGTTATGGTTATTATTATTATGTTAACTTGTATATTTATTTCTATTTTCTAACTCAAATATTTATTTCTAACTTAAATACTTATTGTCTTGTATTTCTCTATAAATATATTTATTGTTTACTTCTTTTTAAAGTTTAAGTATCAAGCATTTACTCATATTCATATTTTATTTTATGCTTATATTTAGTATTGATAAATATGATCTAGTTTAAATATTATTATCTAGATTACATCATAACATATATATATAAATCAAATATCAATAAGGTAAAGCTTTACTCTAATGTAAATAAAAATAGATTTTATTTTAAAATATTAAAACACTCTATCTTTAAATTTCAAATCATAGTTTCTTATGTTTATAATCATATAGTTATTTGTAAAATAGATTTTGAAAAAGTTATATATCAAAATTTCCAAATTACCAAAAATATTAGAATAATAAAATATGCCTTATTAATTAAATTTAAAACAAAGCTCATATATTTACAATATATATAAATATATACACATTATAAATAGAAAACAAGTTTATTAGTTTTTTTTAAAAGATACATTCACAAATTAAATGTTTATTAAAAGAAGATTACTAAATCAATTCAAATTTTATTAACAAAAATTATCAAATCAGTTTAATTTTTAATACAGATTATTAAATTGATATTGCCAATAATTCCGGGATATCACACAACGGCACACGAATATCGAGGATGTATTAAGTGTTGTCCCAAGGGTCAGAAAGGTGGGTCGTTATAGAAACTATCAAATATTGTAATTTAAAGTACTAACCATATCATGCTCTAATGGAGCTTGGGGAATGTAAGTGACCAATCTCCTAGACGATTATTTCAAGATATGACGACGTGTTATTTGCTAATACCACTATTCATACTTACTCAATAGTGTCGGCGGTTCACGTTCTCGTTCAGCAAGATCTATTCTTGAATTCCATAAAGCTATACTTTCTTAAAGCAAAGCCATCCAATCACTCGATTCAGGGTCTATTGGCACGGCGGGATCAGGAATGTTCTGATGATGGAATCCAAATTGTCTCACCACTCGATCCAGAGCATTAATTTCAAAGTCCCAAAATAGGATTAGTCGACCCTTATCAATCTAAGCCGGAAACATAAATTGTACATTAGCACTGGCAAATGCATATTTCAATGAATATGGTCCCCAAATTATGGCATCATCCCTAATAAATTCAATTCATTTTGGTAAAACTATATATTTTTTGGAGTTTCACGCTAACTCCTAGCGCAGTTCCACCTACAGCCGTATGGAAGTTAAAAATTTAAATTGGTAGGAATTCTTATAGTAGGACATCCAATAACTATACGAGACCAAGATTATAATTGCTACAATGTTGCAGAACCGCCTAACATTTTTGTTTTTGTAAAGAACATTTGTCAACTCACCGTACAAATAACAAAAGTACATGCACTACCCCATGAATACTGAACACAATGTGCTAAATCATCCAAAAAGGCAAAAAAATCAAGTTAAATCGACCTTTTGAATGATACGGGGAAAACCAACAGTTTAAAAAGTACAAAATTACAGCATGACTACGACGAAGTATATCTAAATATGTTGCATTAGCTCCAAGTGGTTCTTGATGTTAGTCCATGAGTTGATGGTTTTGATGACAATAACCTTAGAATAAGATTATAAAATATAAATACTGACATTATAGTTTAGATATATATGTATATGCAGGATTTAACCATGCAGGTACCAAGAATGAAGACTGTACAGTATAGAGATTCAAGATATCAAGATTGAAAACTCATGAGTATCAAGATTATCAAGAGTTTATGTTAATTTGAACACAAATGTATGCAATATTCAGACACGGATATAATCACAGAAACAAACACAGATACAGAAATAAAGTAAATGCAGTAAAGGAAAGAACACACTGGATTTTATACTGGTTCGGGGTTACCCTACATCCAGTCCCGCACAACTAAGTACGGATTTCCTTTCAAAAGTAATTCAACAATTACAACCCTCGGTTTCAAGGCTACGAGGTACACCCTCCAGAATCACAATCCTATGGGTAGAGATACTTGATTTCCGGGGCAACAAGTTCACCCAATTGATTTCCAAGGCTACAATCACACCTTTTCTCGCTTGATTGATTTCCAAGGCTACAATCACACCTTTTCTCGCTAGATAGATTACAAAGAAGCCTATAACTATGAATAGCACTTGGATCTTGTTGGGATAGTGATAGAGAATCAAACCAGAGATGATCTAGTTAGATTCAATGTTGATTTCGGCAGAGTAATGATAGGATTTTGGATAAGAAAATGTGGAAGAAGAAGAGAAGTGAAAATCCAGAAAAACTTATGTTAAATTCGTTGAAACTAACCCCTATTTATAGAAGAACAACAGTCATGTCCATTCGTGAAAGGTTATGGCGAATAGACACTTTTTTTGAAATTCAAATTTTTGGTCCTAACTGACACTATGTCGACATGGGGTACTAGGGCATGTCGACATCCCAAAGGAAATTTTGATGTTTTGATTTTCTTTGAAAATAACCTTTATCTTATATTAAAACTATTTTAAACTTTATAAATATACTTGACTATAGATAAAATACATAGATGAATATAAAGAATAATATATATATAATTTTACTATAATTTTAGATTTAAATCTAAGTATAAATATATTATAATTAAAAGATAGTTTAAAATAACCGAAGTTTAAAAACAAGAATATTTAAGGCTAAAACATCTTTTTTGAAAATCATTTGAAAAGGTAATTTTTAAGGCTAAAACATTTTGAAAAACAATTTTGAAAATCATTCTGAAGTAGTTTTGAAAAACATTTTGAAGTAGTTTTGCAAGCTTCTTCCTGCAGAATATCTCATCATGACAGGACTCGAGAACTTGTACAAAACCAGGATGTTCGTTGGTTTGTAAGCCACTTGTCGTAGGTTTGTAAGCTACTTGTTGTGGGTTTGTAAGCCACTAAAAAGGTGGAAATGGGTTCCACCCCAAAATAAAAATGGAGTGAAGATTTCAGTGCTATTGTGAAGTTTTAACATAATTCTAGACTCGATACTTATCTTGAAATCTTGAACTCTTGATAATCTTGATACTCATGAGTCTTCAATCTTGATATCTTGAATCTCTATACTGTACAGTCTTCATTCTTGGTACCTGCATGGTTAAATCCTGCATATACATATATATATCTAAACTATAATGTTAGTATTTATATTTTATAATCTTATTCTAAGGTTGTTGTCATCAAAACCATCAACTCATGGACTAACAATCTCCCCCTTTTTGATGATGACAACCTTTGTTTATAAAATATTATTTCTATCCTATTGACTCCCCCTAAATCTAATAACTCCCCCTTAATCTATGCCTAACTCTCCTATTTTATATTTCTCCCCCTTTGTCATCAACAAAAACAAACTCTAAACTATACAACTCTAAACTATACAACTCCAAACTATATAGTTCTTACTCTAATATTCTATATGATGATAGTGTTATCATCAATACTTACTTGTAAACCTAAAACTTAGTCCTAAATTACAAACTCTCCTAACTAAGAATCTATATAATAATACTTTTAATAGAACATATATAAGAACACTCATTATTTATTAATTATATATTTGTTTATATTTACATTTTCGTAGAGAACGTAAAAACAAACAACAAATAGAAAAGAAAGAGAAAAAACTAATGTGTCTCTTTGAACATAGGAGATCTATGAACCGAACAATTTGGATAGTGGAAACGGAAATTTCCACGTTGTTCGACAAGATTTCCATCTTTGTCAAAGCACACTTCGCCAACGCAAACAACTTTGTCGATGTCTTCCGCATGCTCTTCTTCCATTGGTTCTTCTTCTTCTTCACTTTCCTCTTGTTCATGATCTTCTGAAGAGTCCTCGTCAATTAAGATTTGGTTAGCATGATTATCCATAAGAAATTTTTGCAAATTCCTAAGGATTTTGCCTTGCCTCTCTTGTTCTTTGGCCATTCGAAGTTGCATCACTTGGATTTCAGTCATAAACTGAAGGGTATCTTTCAGAGAATCCTCTATTTTCGTTACACAAGCTAGCGTTAATTGTTGACACAGACCAGAAGTAGGCGATGGGAACAAAAAGGTTGATTTTAAGTTTGATTTGGAAGAGGAGGCCATTGATAAATTGATCTCAGAAGGAAGAACAGAAAGAGAACAGAGAGAATGAAGAAAATTTCGAAATAGAAGAAATTTATAACCACTTATTGGAATTTTGGTGGGAAAAAAATTAAAATTAAAAAAACGTTATATGTCAACATGGGTCTAGGGGGGATGTCGACATGGTTCTTGAATTTTTGCCTATTTAATTTATTTTGAATTAATTTTTAATTATACTTGTTATTTATATTTTATATTTCAGTTAATGAACAAATACCTAATTCTCTTCTTAATTTAGTAAATGTAGATTCATTTTAGGGTTTTGTTAAGATATCAGCAATTTGATTTTCAGAATTGATATAGTCAAGAGTAATTACTTCTCTACTTATATTATCTTTGAGGAAATGGTGTCTGATATCAATATGTTTAGTTCGAGCATGTTGAGTAGTATTTTTGGATAAATTTATTGCACTAGTATTATCACAATAAATTGGTGATTTTGAGATATTTAAACCAAAATCTTTTAAAGTTTGTTGCATATATATTACTTGAGAACAAGCCAAAGCAGCAGAAATATACTCTGCTTCAGTTGTTGATAGAGAAACTGTGTTTTGCTTTTTACTAAACAAGGAAATCAGGGAATGCCCTAAAAAGTGACAAGTTCCACTTGTACTTTTTTGGTCTGATTTACAACCAACATAATCAGCATCACAGTAAGATATTAAGTCAAACGAATCATTTTTAGGATAAAATAAGCCATAATCAAAGGTGTGTTTAACATATCTTATAATACGTTTTACAGCTTTTAAGTGAGTTTCTTTAGGTTGGGATTGATATCTTGCACAGAGACAGACACTATGCATGATATCAGGTCTACTCGCAGTGATATAGAGTAGTGATCCAATCATTCCTCTATATAATTTTTGATCTACATCTTTCGAGAGATCTTCTTTACTAAGGTACTCATTGGTTGCCATGGGAGTGGGTTTTCCACTCGCAGTAGTCAAACCAAATTTACTAAGTAGGTCTTTAGCATATTTTTCTTGACTAATAAAGATACCATTATCTATTTTTTTTATTTGTAATCCTAAAAAGAAGTTTAATTCACCCATATGACTCATCTCAAACTCTTTTGTCATTATTTTAGAAAATTCTTTATTCATTTCAAAATTAGTTGATCCAAAAATGATATCATCTACGTAGACTTGTACTAGTTGAATATCATTTTTATTTCTTTTAATAAAAAGAGTATTATCTACTTTACATATTTCAAAATTTGATTGTAACAAGTAAGATCTTAGTCTATCATACCAGGCTCTAGGAGCTTGCTTTAGACCATATAGAGCTTTCTTAAGTTTGTAAACATGATTTGGAAATTTATCATTTTCAAAAAGTGGTGGTTGTTTAAAAAATACTTCTTCTTTTACAAAACCATTTAAAAATGCACTTTTAACATCCATTTGAAATAATTTGAAATTATTATGATTTGCGAAAGCAAGTAGAATCCTAATAGCTTCTAATCTTGCTACAGGGGCAAAGGTTTCATCAAAATCTATTCCTTCTTCTTGACAATAACCTTGAGCGACTAACCGAGCTTTATGTCTAACAACCTCTCTTTGTTCATTCATTTTATTTTTATAAACCCATTTAGTTCCAATTATTGTTTTATTTTCAGGTCTAGGAACAAGTTGCCAAACATCATTTCTAGTGAATTGATTTAATTCTTCTTGCATAGCCAAAATCCATGAATCATCAGTTGATGCTTCTTTTGGATTTTTGGGTTCAATAGTTGATATAAAAGCTACATTACTCATTTGACTTAGTTGGTTTCTAGTTTTAACAATAGATTGCATCTCCAAGTATATTTTCTATTGGGTGATCTTTTAAAAGTTTAATCCTTTTATTAGGATGATTTAATTCATTATTAGTTTCAGTTGACTCTTGGTTTTGAGTGATTAAATCCTCTTCATCATTTATTTCTTCAAAAATTTTGAAATTTTCATCAAATGAAACATGCATTGTTTCTTCGATGGTATTAGTTCTTAAATTAAATACTTTGTATGCTTTACTTCTATTAGAGTATCTGATAAAGATACCTTTGTCGAATTTAGGATCAAATTTATCTAAATTATCTTTTGTATTTAAAATAAAACATTTACTTCCAAAAATTCTAAAATAAGATACCTTAGGTTTCTTTGAGAAAATAGGTTCATAAGATGTCTTATCAGTTAAAGGTCTAATTAAAATTCTATTTAAAATATACCAGGCGGTAGCAACTGCTTCTGCCCAAAAGTACTTTGGTAAATTACTATCAGAAAGCATAGTTCTCGCACACTCTTGAATCGTCCTATTTTTACGTTCTACTACTCCATTTTGTTGTGGAGTTCTTGGAAATGAAAAATTGTGAATTATTCTCTTTTTATTGCAGAATTCTTCAAACTTTTCATTTTCAAATTCACCACCGTGATCACTACGGATGGTTATAATTTTTTGAGAAAATTGATTTTGAACCCTTTTTGAAAAATTCTTAAAACATTCAAAAGTATCACTTTTATGTTTCAAAAATATTGTCCATGTAAATCTAGAATAATCATCTACAATTACAAAAACATATTTACTGTGATTTAATGACTGAATTTGAGATGGACCAAATAAATCAAGATGAAGTAATTCAAGAGGTTTTGAAGTTGAAATCAAATCTTTTAATTTAAAGGAACTTTTTCTAAGTTTTCCTAGTTGACACGCATCACATATACTATCTACTTTAAAATTCATTTTAGGGAGGCCTCTTACTAGATCATGTTTTGACAGTCTAGATAAGAGTTTGAAATTCAAATGCCCAAATCTCTTATGCCAAATCCAAGGGTCACTTGCATTTGCCAAAAGACACAAGTTATCATTTGAAATTTTCATACTAAGAATATAAATATTCCTTTTCCTAATTCCCTCAAATATTATGGTTGAATTATTATCTTCAATGTGACACTTATTTTTTTCAAATTTAATTTTATATCCTTTATCGCATAGTTGACTTATACTTAGCAGATTGTATTTCAGATTCTTTACTAGCAAAACATTAGTAATAATAGGAGTTTCAAAGTTACCGACTTTGTCGATGCCGATCACATAACTTTTTGAATTGTCTCCAAAGTTAACCAGTCCTCCGTCTTTGTATATTATATCATTCAGCATATCTGGATTCCCAGTCATGTGTCTAGAACATCCACTATCGAGTATCCATTTGTTCTTTTTGATCTCCACAGTTTGTTTGTTCTGGATTGATTCCTCAATTCCCATAAAGCATGATTCATGCACATCAAACAATCTTAGTAAACAACTTGTATTTGAATATTGATTATATGCAGACTCAAGAGACAATGATGATCTGAATATTTCTAAACATGCATTAATAGATTTCTTAAACATAGCCATTTAAAAAAAACTTTTTCAAAAATCAGATTATGAAGCTTTTGAAAACCTTGATCTGATACCAAATGTGAGGAATGCGGATTACGGATCTTAAGGCTAGGAATAACACTAGAGGGGGGTGAATAGTGTGTTTAAGAAATTACTAAATCTTTTTGAGTTTATGTTAATTTGAACACAAATATATGCAATATTCAGACACGGATATAATCACAGAAACAAACACAGATGCAGAAATAAAGTAAATGCAGTAAAGGAAAGAACACACCGGATTTTATACTGGTTCGGGGTTACCCTACATCCAGTGCCACACAACTAAGTACGGATTTCCTTTCAAAAGAAATTCAACAATTACAACCCTCGGTTTCAAGGGTACAAGGTACACCCTCCAGAATCACAATCCTCTGGGTAGAGATACTTGATTTCCGGGGCAACAAGTTCACCCAATTGATTTCCAAGGCTACAATCACACCTTTTCTCGCTTGATTGATTTCCAAGGCTACAATCACACCTTTTCTCGCTAGATAGATTACAAAGAAGCCTATAACTCTGAATAGCACTTAGATCTTGTTGAGATAGTGATAGAGAATCAAACCAGAGATAATCTAGTTAGATTCAATGTTGATTTCGGCAGAGTGATGATAGGATTTTGAATAAGAAAATGTGGAAGAAGAAGAGAAGTGAAAAACCAGAAAATCTGATATGAAATTCGTTGAAACTAACCCTATTTATAGAAGAACAACAGTCATGTCCATTCATGAAAGGTTATGGCGAATAGACACTTCTTTTGAAATTCAAATTTTTGGTCCTAACTGACACCATGTCGACATGTGCCTAGGAATTTTCAGAAATTTCTGAAATACAGAAAGATGAATAATCTCAAGAGAAACAACTATAAAAATTCTGGAAATCAGAATGCAGTGCCAAACAATGTCGAATGTTTCAACTGTGATGAACCAGGCCATATCAAAAGAGACTGTCTGTATCTAGAAAGGTAGAATCCTCCTATAAACAATGATTCAGTAAAGAAACGGAAGCGTGCATTTACTGCTACTCTAGATGACTCAGACTCATCCTCAAGCGATGATGATCAGAAGACAGATAACTCAAATTTGTGTTTTACGGCAGTTCATGACTTCAACAAAATCAAGGAAACGGACTCAGAAAAAGGTACACATTTACAATATAATTGATTGAAATTGCATGCTTAGAATTAGATGATTGATTGCTTGATTGATTGATTTTGAATTGGTGTGTTGATTGAATTTTAATTTTTTATTTTTTATTTTTTTATTATAATTTTTTTATTTTTATTATTTTTAATATAATAATATTTTCTGGAATATACTATAATAATACTCTAGATATATATATATACATATATATAGACATTAAAATAATAAGTATATATATATTAGAATACTTAGGAAAAATAAATCATAGAAATTCACGGGCACATGTCGACATGGTCCCTACCATGATGTCGACATGGGTACAAAGTTTGAAATTCAAAATTTGAATTCAAATGGTTGAATTTCCCTCCATCTTTTTACTTCATTCAATACTCTGAAAAGGCATCTTTTGACCAGAGAACATGTCTTTCAAAAATCTATTTAGTCACTATCTTTTATCACAACTTTTCACTTTCATTTTCAAATTCAAACTCTCTCTTCAAAACTCCAAGCTCTCTATTCTCTACTTTAATGGCTTCTTCAAGCAACCCCTCCACCATGAGACTTTCCAGAAACTTGAAAGAGCAACTCCTCAATAATCCGGAGGCAATAAAAGCATACATCAATTATGCTAATTATGGAAAAGCCCATCCCGGAAAGTTTGCTATTTTTCAAGATTTTGCTTCTTATGAAATTGATACTCTTTTTGCAAACAATCAAATTCTTAGTCTTGTTGATTCTTCTCAAAAAGATTTTGTTTGTTACCCAAATCTTGTTAAAATTTTCTATGCAAATCTCAATCGAGAATTTTATGAAGGAAATGATAATGAAATTTGGAGTAGTGTCAAAGGCATTAGAATTGTTTTGAATTGTGATCTTTTGGGTACCATTCTCAATTGCAAAAGCACGGGAATGGATCTTTCTAGTTTTCAAATCGATGAACATGATCGTGAGACATTTTATCATATTTTTGAAGGTGATGACTTTGAATTTAAAAACCGAAACTTTCGTCCTAAAGCAAGGATTGTCAATCTTCTTTTACAACATACTTTGACCCCAAGATCGGGAAATTTTAACAATCCTATTTCAAAAGTGTGCAAAGCACTTTTTGCTATTTTCGGAAATTATGATATCAATTGGGCGCAAGTTATTTTGGATGAACTTTGTCCTAAAAATTTTGAAATGGGAGAAAACACTTTATATCATGGAATTTACCTTACTCGGATTTTCAACTATTTTGGAGTAAATTTCAAAGGAGAAGAATTTATTTCAAGAAAAGTTTTTAATATCTCAAACATTTCTCTCATGAAAATCCCATATGTTTTTCAACCTTATGAGACTCTTGCCGAAAAGGAAGAGCATTTGGCTCATGAAGAAATGGAAGAGGGAGAAGAAGAAGAAAGGGATGAAATGGAAGTAGAAGAAGAAGAAGGTGAAACATCCCTAGAAAGTATTGAATATCCCTCCAATCCTACCAACAAAACCCTTCTCAAAAACCAAAAGATTATTGTTAAGAATCAACGGGTTCTTAAAAGATCCGTTAGTAAGAAGTTGGACAAAATATCATCCAAGATGAACAAGTTTTTCTCCAAAGTCAGCAAGAAACTTGGATTATCTTCATCTTCATCATCCTCTTACTAGTTCTATATTTTCATATCATATTGAATTAGTTTAAGTTTGAGTGTTTATGTTGTTCTTTATGTTTAATCATTGTATTATCCTATTATGCAATGAAATTGAATTTCCTTTCTGTTATCTAGCTTATCTTATCTCTTGAATAAATGTTAGTATATTATATAAATATATATATATACATAATTATTCACAAAATCAAAATCACCATCAAATTTCACTGTCGTATGTCGACATACCCCCCTTGACCATGTCGACATATACTGATCAGAAATGACACTTCATTTTGAATTTGAAATTTGAATAACTACCATATGTCTATTCATTTCAAACGAATTTCTACACCTATAAATACCCATTTCTTCCAGAATTCATTACTGAATATTATTTCTTATCTATTATATCTCTCATTCTTCTCACAATTTTAAAAATGGCTAATCTAATTCATAACTTATCCAAGAATCTTGAAGAAACTCTTAATTCATTCAAGAATATTCTCTCGTTCATTCTTCGTAACCAGCGACACTTAGAGTTAAGTCAAATGCAGATGATCAAGGAGCAAGAAAGGTATTTCGATGCAATTCTATGGATGATTTCTTCCCTGCACAAGGATGATAACGAAGCACATCCTCCTGTCTCTCTCACAAATGACAATGAAAATTGGGATGCCATCAAAGCAGACCCTATTTTCGGAGAAGAAGGATGGGTGGAAGTTTACCGTAACGTTTAATTTGTTTGCTTTATTACTTTGTTTGAATTGATTGTTTTGATTGAAATTGGTTGTTTTGATTAACCTGATTTATACATTGGTGTGGTTTGATGATTGTATAAATATACATTAATATATTTATAATCGTTGATTAAATATCATGTCTATAAGTATAGTTATTTCTTATATACTCTATTATATAGTTTATTAATGCAGGTACTTCAGTACAAGAATGAGGGGGGGTTATATAGTTTAGAGTTTGTTTTTGTTGATGACAAAGGGGGAGAAATATAAAATAGGAGAGTTAGGCATAGATTAAGGGGGAGTTATTAGATTTAGGGGGAGTTATTAGGATAGAAGTAATATTTTATAAACAAAGGTTGTCATCATCAAAATGGGGGAGATTGTTAGTCCATGAGTTGATGGTTTTGATGACAACAACCTTAGAATAAGATTATAAAATCTAAATACTAACATTATAGTTTAGATATATATGTATGTGTAGGATTTAACCATGCAGGTACAAAGAATGAAGACTGTACAGTATAGAGATTCAAGATATCAAGATTGAAGACTCATGAGTATCAAGATTATCAAGAGTTCAAGATTTCAAGATAAGTATTGAGTCTAGAATTATGTTAAAATTCACAATAGCACTGAAACCTTCACTCCATTTTTCTTTTCAGATGCTTTGCTTTCTCTTCTCCCGATCATTTGGACTTCAAACGACATTAAATTTCCAATCAATTCTTCTATCTTTAAAGTACTGATGTCATTTGCCTCTTCAATTGCAAGTGTCTTTTGATCCCATTCTGGAGTGAGAGAATTTAAAATTTTCCTGACTTGATCTCCTTCCGAAAATTCCTTTCCCAAGGATATTAAGAATGCATAATATCTTGAAATCGACTATACATATCTGAAATAGACTCATTAGTATTCATCTTAAATAACTGAAACTGATTTGTGAGCATGGAAATTTTGGTCTGTTTAACTTTGCTTGTTCCTTCGTGAGTCACTTGCAAAGTTTTCCAGATTTCATATGCAGACTTACAGACTGACACTCTATTAAATTCATTTCTTTCAAGTGAACAAAACAGAATATTCATTGCTTTAGAATTATTTTGTGCAACAGTCTTTTGCTCAGTGGTCCATTGTGCAAAATTAGTTGTGGGTTCAGAATATTCAGTTTGTGTGATATTCCAAGTATCTAATCCTACATATTGTAAATATATTTTCATCCTACATGCCCAATATGCATAGTTACTGCCATTAAAAAGTGGTGGTCTGGCAGTAGACTGGCCTTCTACAAATGAACTAGTGACAGGGATACTAGTGTTAATAACAGTACTAGTGTTGGTAGCCATTTTGAAAACTTTTCAAAAATCAGATTATGAAACTTTTGAAAACCTTGCTCTGGTACCAAATGTGAGGAATGCGGAATATGGATCTTAAGGCTAGGAATAACACTAGAGGGGGTGAATAGTGTTTTTAAGAAATTACTAAATCTTTTTGAGTTTATGTTAATTTGAACACAAATGTATGTAATATTCAGACACAGATATAATCACAGAAACAAACACAGATGCATAAATAAAGTAAATGCAGTAAAGGAAAGAACACACCGGATTTTATACTGGTTCGGGGTTACCCTACATCCAGTCCCGCACAACTAAGTATGGATTTCCTTTCAAAAGCAATTCAACAATTACAACCCTCGGTTTCAAGGCCACGAGGTACACCCTCCAAAATCACAATCCTCTGGGTAGAGATACTTGATTTCTGGGGCAACAAGTTCACCCAATTGATTTCGCAAGGCTGCAATCACACCTTTTCTCGCTTGATTGATTTCCAAGGCTACAATCACACCTTTTCTCGTTTGATTGATTTCCAAGGCTACAATCACACCTTTTCTCGCTAGATAGATTACAAAGAAGCGTATAACTCTGAATAGCACTTAGATCGTGTTGAGATAGTGATAGAGAATCAAACCAGAGATGATCTAGTTAGGTTCAATGTTGATTTCGATAGAGTAATGATAGGATTTTGAATAAGAAAATGTGGAAGAAGAAGAGAAGTGAAAAACCAGAAAATCTATATTCAAATTCGTTGAAACTAACCCCTATTTATGGAAGAACAATAGCCATGTCCATTCGTGAAAGGTTATGGCGAATAGACACTTCTTTTGAAATCAAATTTTTGAATTTAACTGTCACTATGTCGACATGGGGTACTAGGGCATGTCGACATCCCAAAGCATTTTTTGAAGATTTGATTTTCTTTGAAAATAACCTTTATCTTATATTAAAAACTATTTAAACTTTATAAATATACTTGACTATAGATAAAATACATAGATAAATATAGAGAATAATATATATATAATTTTACTATAATTTTATATTTAAATCTAAGTATAAATATGTTATAATTAAAAGATAGTTTAAAACAAACGAAGTTTAAAACAAGAGTTTATTAAAAACAAAAACAAAGAATATTTTAAGGCTAAAACATCTTTTTGAAAATCATTTGAAAAGATAATTTTTAAGGCTAAAACATTTTGAAAAGCAGTTTTGAAAATCATTCTGAAGTAGTTTTGAAAATCATTTTGAGTTGATGGTTTTGATGACAACAACCTTAGAATAAGATTATAAAATATAAATACTAGCATTATAGTTTAGATATATATGTATATGCAAGATTTAACCATGCAGGTACCAAGAATGAAGACTGTACAGTATAGAGATTCAAGATATCAAGATTGAAGACTCATGAGTATCAATATTATCAAGAGTTCAAGATTTCAAGATAAGTATTGAGTCTAGAATTATGTTAAAACTTCACAATAGCACTGAAATCTTCACTCCATTTTTCTTTTGGGATGGAACCTGTTTCCTGGAGATTTGGCCAGGCAACTTAGTACTCGGCATATCCACCGTTCGGCCCAACTGGATCGTTCGGCATCTCTTTGCAACTGACATTCAGGAATGCTCGGCATCCAGGAGTGCTCGGCCAAAGGCATTGTTCGGCCAAAGACTTCGTTCGGCCAAAAGGCATCATTCGGCCAGAGACCTCGTTCGGTCGAGATATTAGTTCGGCCAAAGGCATCGTTCGACCAGAGACCTCGTTCGGTCAAGATATTGGTTCGGCCAAAGGCATCGTTCGGCCAGAGACCTCGTTCGGTCAAGATATCGTTCGGCCAGAGACCTCGTTCAGTCAAGATATCGTTCGTCCAGAGACATCGCTCGGCCAGCGTATCGTTCGGCATACCAAGGACGTTCGGCAGTCAAAGATGGCTCGGCATTCTTCCCAGCATGACCAGCTTCGATTGTTACTTGGCCAACTCTTCCCACACAACAAGCGCATCGTTCGGCATGAAGAGGATGTTTCGGCATCCGACCGTTCGGCATGTTCGGTTCGGCATATAGTGACCACTCCATTTGGGCCAAGGTATCCGGCTGCCAGGCCCGCCAGGGAAGTCCGACCCATCTTTGTCTATAAATAGAGAGGTAGGGGCACAGTGAAATGGAACTTTTTTCGAGAACACTGGGGAGACTCTGTCGCTCTAAAGACTCATCCTCTCTACTTAGCAATTGTATTCAAGTAGTTGGCAAACGGATTGTATCTGTAATCAATAATCAAGTGAAGCAATAAAGATTAACCTCAAAGTGGACGTAGGAAGTTACGTCGAACCACTATAAATCTGGTGTTCTCGTCTTTGCATTCAATTTAGCATATTGATCTTTGTTTAAATTTACTTTCATCATTTATCTCTCTACACAACCTTTCTCAACGAGGTTAGTGACCAATTTTGGTGCTAACACTTTGGTGCTTTCATTGAGAATCGAATTCTCATACCTCAGGGATCTGCTTTGAAGCTACTGGATTGAATAAATCCCGCAAAGAAGATCCGATTCATTCGTAGGACGTCCGTTGGTTCTACTCAGAGTTCATTCCAATAACTCTACAATGGCAAGACCACGTACCAGATCAGCCTCTCATATTGCGGACGCCCACGAGACTGCTAGCGTACAACATGCAGGGCCTAGCAATCAATAAGCAATGCTAGGTGCAGGGACTACCGCCTAGGACCAAATGCCGGTTGTCAACAGAATAGAGTTCAACGACTTGATGAGAGAACTCAGGGAAAGCAGGAGACAACTCGGAGAGAAGATGTAAGCCAACGCCAACCTCATGGCACAACTCACTCAACAACAGCATCAGAATGCTGGGAGCAATCCCGCTCCTTATTCTTCATCCGACAGCTCAACTTCATCCGATGAACCTCTCCGGCGTAGACGCCGTAAGACTGAAACTACGCAGGCAGGTGCTGCTGTCCGAACAGCTGGAGACCGTGACCAAGCAGGAGCTGGAAACTTAGGAGCTGGAGTGCAGGTGGAGGCTGGAGGCCCAAGTCATCAAGATGCCAATGATGTAGAACCTCAAGATGCACATTTGGCAGATTGCCAGCAGAGGAGGCATCAACCTGATCAATCACGTAGAATAGACTCCAACCTTCCACCTTCCATACAAACACCAGACCTGACAGCCATGATCAGACAATTGATGAAAGAGAATCAAGGCTTATCAAACAATGATTGGGGAGTGTCAAGAAGTCATACTCCGTTCACAGACATTGTTCTACAGGCAGCGTACCCCAGGAAGTTTAGTATGCCAACTATCCCGGCATATGAAGGAAAGACTAATCCCAAACATCATGTCATGAGGTACGAATGGATGATGATTCAGCTAGAGCAAATGATGCAACCAAGTGTAGATGCTTTGCAATAACTCTATCTGGGATCGCTACCATGTGGTTCACTCGACTTCCTCCATGGTCCGTATCCAGTTTCGAGGTGTTGGTGAAGAAATTTATAGAACAGTTCAGGATACATACTACTCGTCCAAAGGACGTGATGTCTCTATCAAGTGTAATCCAGGCTCCTGGGGAATCATTGAAGGAGTATTTGCAGAGATTCCATGTTGCGGCAACTGAAGTCAGCAATCCCAATGATCATGCAATTCTTATGGCTGTGATGCGAGGCGTGGATCCGGATTCAGAGTTTGGAGACTGGCTGGCAGGAAAACCTCCGACTACACTAGAGCGTTTTTACTCAAAGGCACATCAGTTCATAAGAAGAGAGGAAGCCAGGTGGGTAAGGCGAGATAAGGCACCGGGGCCTGTCCAGGAGTTCGTGAAAAGCAACATTGCTGTGAAGCAGACCGGAGACAACTCGGGAAAAGTTAAAGTCAATGTCTAGAACAAACCCGGGCAACCTAAAGAATCCGGAGGAAGAAATCAAGGGAAGAAGAGAGAAGCGGGGAAGTGGAAGCCGAGAATTCCAACCTACAACGAGTATACCCCGCTGAATGCATCTCTTGAGAACATTTACCTATCAACCTGCAATACCTTTCAGTACAGAAAGCCACGTCCAAAGGAGTCAACCGAAGAACAAAAGCGGACTGGGAAATACTACCGCTTCCATGAGACTTATGGGCACAATACGGAAGAGTGCAGACACCTACACGACGCTATAGAGAAGCTGATTAGGTAGAAAAAGTTACAGGAGTTTGTAAAGAATCCGCAGGAAGGAGGACAGGGAACGTCCAATCTAGGTCGTGCACCAGCTCCGCGTCATCCCGAGGAGCCTGCCCGGACTGTGGGCAGACTAGTCATAAACACGATCATCGGCGGGCCTCACCCTGCAGATAAGAACTGGCAAGAGATGGAGCGGTATGCTAGTTCCCTGAGGCATGCAGATTTCGAGTGTTGTTCCAACGTAGAGGATGGGACCCCTGCTAAACAGCTGCGCGTGATGACAGACGATATAGTATTCAGGAGCAGAGATGCTGACGAAGTAGAGGCTCCTACCATCGACCCGATGGTCATATCTACGACAATCGGGCCGGCTTATGTGAAGAGAATTTTGATTGATTGTGGAAGTTCTATCCATATCATCTTCAAGAAGGCTTATGACCAGATGAAGATGGAGACGAAGGATTTGAAACCGTCTAAAGCTCGTATACATGGCTTTAATGGCGCAGCGACCGATGTAGTGGGGTATGTTGAGTTACCAGTTGAACTGGGACAAGGTGAGCGTAGAAGGGTGCGAATCCTACCCTTCATAGTTTTGGATGTGGATTCTCCGTACAATGTGTTCTTGGGTCGACCGGCCCTGGCTGAGTTTAGGGCAGCATTAGCCCCGTGGTGCTTGACTTTGAAGTTTCCGACTGACAAAGGAGTAGGTGTTGTTCATGGAGACTAGGCGACTGGTCATGCATGTTATGTGGCTGAGCTCCGAGAGGCCCATCGGAGGGAGAAAGGAAAGGTTGCGGACAATCCCGTCCGCATCCATAATACCGACAGTTGACAAGTAATGCCCGAGCTTTGGCTCGGGCATGATTCTCGGATCTTCAGAGACATAGATCCGAGAGACGACCATGAGAAACCCAGGGAGGAAAAGGCAGCGCCGGCTGAATTGACAATTGACATTTCAGTCAGTCGAGATGATCCATCGCGAGTACTGAAGATCGGATCATAACTCAGCCCCGCAATGACTGAAGACCTTAGTGATTTCCTCCGAGCGAATCTTGATATTTTTGCCTGGACACATTCTGATATGTGCGGGATTTCTCCCGCTATTACGAGTCATATGTTGAACATAGACCCGAAGTACGTCCCGGTTAAACAAAAGAGGAGAGGAATGGACCCGGAGAGGTCCGCTGCTCTCAGAGAGGAGGTGGACAAACTCAAAGCCAATGGGTTCGTCCGCGACGCCCTCTACCCTGAATGGGTATCAAACCCCGTGCTGGTGAAAAAGGCGAACGGGAAATGGAGAACTTGCGTAGACTATTCCGATTTGAACAAAGCATGCCCCAAAGACAGTTTCCCATTACCAAGGATTGATCAGTTGGTCGACTCCACTGCAGGACACGAGTTGTTATCATTCATGGATGCATACTCAAGATACAATCAGATCCCGATGCATATTCCGGACCAAGAACACACCAGTTTCGTCATAGACGTTGGGCTATATTGCTATGTAGTAATGCCTTTCGAATTGAAAAACGCGGGAGCGACCTATCAGCGTTTGGTGAACCGAATGTTCAAAGACCAGATTGGTAGGACGATGGAAGTCTATGTGGATGACATGCTCGTGAAGTCACAACAGTCAAACGACCACATTCGAGACTTAGCAGAGATGTTCGATATACTCAGATATTATGGATGAAGATCTACCCTATGAAGTGTTCCTTCGGCGTAGCGTCGGGGAAGTTTTTGGGATTCATTGTTAATGTTAGGGGAATTGAAGCTAACCCGGAAAAGGTTCAAGCTATTCGAGATGTGCAAGCGCCCAGAACTATAAAACAGGTGCAAAGCTTGAATGGAAAGGTGGTTGCACTGAGCCGATTTATATCCAGAGCCACGGACAAGTGCATTCCCTTCTTCGATATAATAAAGAAAGGGAAGAGAAATTTCGAATGGACATCCAACTGTAAGGAAGCATTCCGAGATCTGGTGAGGCATCTTGAGAGTCCTCCAGTGCTTTCGAAGCCAGTAGACCACGAGATGTTGTACGTATACTTGGCCGTGTCCCCGCATGCTATAAGTGCGGCTTTAGTCCACGAGGAGGACCGAGTCCAAAAGTCGGTGTATTACGTTTGCAAACGTTTAACGGGGGCAGAAAGAAATTACCCTAAAATAGAGAAATTGGCCTATTGCTTGGTGATTGCATCACGTAAGCTGCGTCAATACTTTCAAGCACACTCGGTCAGTGTTTATACCGTTCAGCCCTTACGGCAGGTACTCCAACGACCAGAAACTTCTGGAAGGATGTTAAAATGGAATATCGAGTTGAGTCAGTTCGATATTACCTACCTACCATGAAAATCCATACAAGGGCAAGCATTAGCAGATTTCATCGCTGAGTTTACTGTATCTGACGAACCGGACGGTCACAGTGTCATTCCCCCCATTGAATGGAAATTGTACACCGATGGGGCATCAAACGACCGCTGCTCCGGAGCTGGAGTAGTTCTCGTGACTCCAGAAAATCGATTGATTTGTTATGCTTTAAAGCTCAATTTCCCGGCTACGAATAATGAAGCAGAATATGAAGCATTGATTGCTGGTTTAAAGCTTATTGGAGAACTCGGGGTAAGGTCAGTCGAAATATTTTGTGACTCACAGTTGGTGGTCTACCAAGTGCGGGGGGATTACCAAGCAAGGGGACAGAAGCTTGCTACGTACCTTGTTTTGGTTCAGGAACTATTGTCGAACCTCGAACATTATGACATTTCGCATGTCCTGCGTGAACAGAACAAAGAAGCCGACTCATTGGCTAAATTCGCAAGCACTGGCGATGCACGGCAAATGGTATTGGTTCCCGTTGAAACCTTGCATGCTCCAAGCATAGACGCGATGAAAGTTGATTTTGTGTTGGAAACAGGAATCGAGAGGGAGTCATGGATGACCCCATTCAAACTATACCTGACGACCGGGACTTTACCAGAAAAAAGGAGCGAAAAATGACAAGTCATTCGAAAACCCGCACGATATGTGATGCATGATGGAGTAATGTATCGGAAGGGGTTCTCGGTCCCCTTATTACGATGCATTGCCCATGATGAGACAAAGCGGGTCTTGAAGGAGGTTCATGAAGGAGAATGTGGCGACTATACTGGGAGGCAAACGCTAGCAAAAAAATCCTACGTTACGGATACTATTGGCCAACTGTGAATCGGGATGCTGCAGATTATGCAAGAAAATGTGACAAGTGTCGAAGATATGCGAAAATCCCGAGAGCTCCACCAACAGAACTCACACAAATGGTTAGTCCATGGCCGTTTGCAATTTGGGGAATCGACATAATTGGTTCTTTGCCTATATCCAAGGGTGGTGCGAAATACACGATAGTTGCAGTCGACTACTTCACGAAGTGGGCCGAGGCGGAACCTTTAGCCACAATCACCTCCAAGAAGGTCATTAATTTCGTTGTACGAAACATTATATGCCGCTTTGGCCTCCCGCGAACCATCATTACGGACAACGGAACTCGGTTTGAAAGTAAAGAGTTCAAAGATTTCTGTTCGAAGTACGGCATTGAGAAAAAGTTCGCCGCTGTTGCTAATCCGAAGGCTGATGGACAAGTTGAAGCCGTGAACAAAATAATCAAGTCCATATTGAAGAAGCGTTTGGAAAAGGCTGGAGGCAAGTGGGTAGATGAACTCCCAACCGCACTATGGGCTTATAGAACTACTCACAAGTCCGCGACTGGCCACACTCCATTCGCATTGGCATACGGCTCGGAAGCCGTTATACCCGTGGAGCTTGAAGTTCCATCGCATCGAGTGACATATTATGATCCTAGGACGAATCAGGATCTCTTGTTGGAGCACTGGACTGCATCGACGAAAAATGTGAAGAGGCTGAACTAAGGGCGGCAGCACATAGGCACCGAGTCAATCGATATTACGACGACAAAGTCCACCCAAGGATCTTTAATGTGGGCGATCTCGTTTTGAAACGAGTTTTCCCGGTACCATCACGTATGAATCCCAGTTGGGAAGGTCCATATGTCATTGAACGGAAGCTTGGAGAAGGAACTTTCAAGCTAGCGACCGTTGATGGCGTGACACTCCCCCGAGCGTGGAACAGTGAACATTTGCGACGTTATTACATTTAGACTGTTTCTTTCCTGTTTTAGGTACAATTGTTTGATGTATGTTTTTATTCCATTGATTCTTAGTCTCCTTTTTAGCGTGTAATCGGACAATTTAGTTTGTTTCATTAATAAAGGCTTGAAGCCATCTTTTTATGAATTATTGATGTTCCTGAGCCTTATAATCCAGTGATAAACAACTGAAGTTGTATTCTGCCTGACATACGAACTCGCATAAACGATTTGAATCTCTGAGTCCCTTGAGTGCGGACCGGAGTACTCTAAGTCCCCAAAGCACGGACTAGAGTATAAACGAATTCAGTCTCCGAGTCCCCTGAGTGCGAACCGGAGCACTCTAAGTCCCCGGAGCGTGGACTAGGGTATAGACGATTTGAATCTCCGAGTCCGCTGAATGCGGACCGAAGCACTCTAAGTCCCCGGAGCATGGACTAGAGTATAGACGATTCGAATCTCCGAGTCCGCTGAATGCGGACCGGAGTACTCTAAGTCCCCGGAGCGCGGACTAGAGTATAAACTACTTGAACCTCCGAGTCCCCTGAGTGCGGACCGGAGTACTCTAAGTCCCCGGAGCGCAGACTAGAGTATAAACTACTTGAACCTCCGAGTCCCCTGAGTGCAGACCGGAGTACTCTAAGTCCCTGGAGCGTGGGCTATAGTATAAACGACTTGAATCTCCGAGTCCCCTGAGTGCGGACCGGAGTACTCTAAGTCCCCGGAGCACGAGCTAGAGTATAAATGACTTGAATCTCCGAGTCCCCTGAGTGCGGACCGGAGTACTCTAAGTCCCCGGAGCGCGGACTAGAGTATAAACGACTTCAATCTCCAAGTCCCCTGAGTGCGGACCGGAGTACTCTAAGTCCCCAGAGTGCGGACTAGAGTATAGACGATTCGAATCTCCGAGTCCCCTGAGTGCGGACCGAAGTACTCTAAGTCCCCGGAGTACGGACTAGAGTATAGACGATTCGAATCTCTGAGTCCCCTGAATGCGGACCGAATTACTCTAAATCCCCGGAGGGTGGATTAGAAAAAATTCTAAGTACCCAAAAATGTGAAACGAGAAATATGCCACTCCAAAGAATGTTCGAACAATGTAAGAATGGATTGGGAAATTGTGCAACTCATAAGAACTTGAGTTTTGACCACAGTTATACAGAAAGCTAAAAAAGCAAAAGAATCGTTCAAGTGACAAAGAAACTAAACTTTATTTAATAGTCCAAAATGGGGTTACACAACTACTCCTCCAAAACTTAGAGTCAAAAAATCTATCTACATGAACTACGAAAACGAAAAAGTAAAAGTAGTTACAGGACCTAAACAAAATCTCGTTGAACGAGTATAGCGGCTATTTCTTCGGCTTCTTTTTCTTGTCTTCCTTTGTTTTCTCAAATGACTCCTCTCCCTCATGTTTCCTCTTAGATTTTTTGCTTGCCAAAGAAGCAGAGTCAGGAGTGGGAGAAGGAATATCCAGCGGTTTGGATTTGCCGGGGAGAATGACTTTCAGAGGCCTATTCAGCGGGTCGGTAAGTTCCAGTATTTGGGGCTCGACCTTGATCTCGACCTTCATTTTCTTCTCTTATGCGAGTCACTCCTTCATACTCATCTTCGAAGTATGTTCTGAGGCGCCAGTGATCTCGATTTCATCACTCCCTTCAACGGGAGATAAAGTGTCAAACTTATCATCATCTAGCGCCCCGATCACTTGAGCGTCAGGGCCGGGAGTTACTCCCGCATGAGCGACATCGCTTGTTTTCCCTGCCTCCTCCTTGGCGTCGTCGCTCCTTAGAGTTGGTTCAGGATCAGAGCGACCTGCATAAAAACATAAAGAACGAACATTAGGACCAATAACCGCTAACAGAAAATGACAGATCTTTGAACTTCTAGAAGAAGAGTTTTATACCGGTTTCTGGCTGGCTATCAGCTGCACGCGGAGTTTCACCCTCTAGAATAGGGGATAGCACATGAACGCCGAGACTGGGATCTTCCGGATCGTAGCCGGCATGCTGCTCAAATGGGTCAAGTGCTAGCCGACTGGCCGGTTGAGTGGAAGGAGGAGCTGCAGCCTCAGCTCCAGATGGACCAGCTCCGTCGTCTTTCTCTTTTGATAGGGGAGAGCCTTTACCATAGAGAGCCATAGTTGCAGACAAGTCTGATGGCTCGTTCCCCCTGAGAAATTCTTTCACTACAGCCTCCTCATCGACTTCCTCAGTGCCCGACTCGATCTTTCTGATCTTTATTAAAGTCTCCCAGGCCTCAGCTAGAGATTCAAGATAGCCCTCGCCCAAGAAAGTCAAGTCCCGGTGCATGAGGACGCGGGCGCTGTATTCGGCGATCAATGGGTCGAACATACACTTGACCTCTTCTCTACCGGCCTCTGCAGCTGCTTCAAGGAGGGAGTCGATCTCCTCAGAACCTTTTCTCTTGCCCTCCTCACGGGCTTCGTCTTTCATTATCTCAACCTTAGCAAGCTCATCATCGAGCTTTGCTTTTAAGAGCCGTGTAGCAACAATTTCGTTGCAATATCGTTGGGACTCTTCTTGAGCGGCTATTTTCTCTTCTTTCTCCTTAGAGAATAGCTCTTTCAACTCTCTGACTTGCAGGGCGAGCGCGTCCCTTTCTTTCTGGATAGAATCTTTTTCTAAGGCAAGGGCCCCACTGCGTTGGACTGCTTCATCAAGTTCCTTTTTATGGGTCGCCTCTAAACGAGTGACGGCCTCGGCAGTGTCTTTTGCACTTTGTTCTGCAGCCTCGAGCTTGGACTTGTATGAAGCGAGCTCTTCATCTTGATTCTTGATGATGTCCTTGTCGAAAATAGCTTCAAGCGGTCAATTTCCTGTTGGCGCTCGATGGATACTTCCGAGACTTTTTCGACCAAATGTACAAACGCGTCATGTTGAACATAGAGATCAATGTTGCAGGCAATGCCGCTCTGCTTGACATGCCCTGGGATGTGATGGATAGCTGGGAGGAACTTCAGGCCGTCAAAGCAGATTTTTGGAAATTTAGCCTTAAGATCGACCATCTTCTCTGCTATCGTTGGGTCAGCCGCAGTAATAGGGGGAGGAGGCTTTGAAAGTTCTGTTCTCTTCCGATGTTCCCGAGATTGCTGTGTGCTGGATGAACCGAAATGTTGATCTCGGGAAACATCGGGTTGAGACCCCTTTTGCGGAAGTTTTTCTCTGTCTGGCTCAGTTTGAGGAGGGGGATCGCGAGAGTATGAAGACTGAGAATATGTTTTCTTTCGATAAGACGACTCACGGGGACGGTTGTCTCGATCTTTGTAATCGTCTCTGTCCCTACGTCTACTGGAGCCTGAATCCCGTCCAGAATGGTGAAATACAGAAGAACCCTGGAGGCGATCGAACCCATGGGAGCGCCCCATGTCACCTGCATAGAATAAAAATAACAGCGAGTTAGGAAAGATCGGGGTAATGGCAAAAATTGAAGTGTATGGTGAAGTGCATGTGTGCGTGTGTGTCCTAGTGTTCCCCCCGACGGACCAGTTCCTTTATCTCTACTGATTGGAGTATTATCTCCCTGGACTCGGGCTTGAACTCCCGTATCGCCTCTAGCGGGCGAATGAAACTTAAGGGCCTCCGGATCGTCGAAACAGTAGTTGAGTAGATCATCAGGAATGGTGAGGTTCAACGGACCCTTCAGAAAACTTTCTTGATGTTGTGAGGAAGCTTCTTTCTCTGCTGGGACAAGGGTAATTTTGGAAGTTCCACCAACTTTTTCCTTCCTCATCTTATACGTCGATTTCTTTTTCCCCTTCGAAGGGGAAGATGACGTTTCAATATCATGCACTTCGACCAGCGGATCCTAAGTAGGACCCACATTCTCGCCTTGTGTTTCATGAGCTTCACTCTCTTTGATTTTCTCCCCTTCCTGTACATCAAGGGTATGGCGTGATGACGATTCAGCTAGTTTTTCACCTTTACCGGATGCGGGCTTGGGAATGGAGATGCCCTCAGGAAGGCTAATCCGGCGACCTCCTGCTAACAGTCCGAATCTCGATAATGACTCATTTGAAATGAGGGTTCGGATGTCCCGTTCCTCGGCAGGAAGAGCTCTAATGGCTTCGACGGTCTCAGAATATCCTCGGCCCTCAGGACGTGGGTTGATACCTGAAAAGATGAAACAAGAAGTTAGAAAAAGCATAGCTCCGATAGAGCGCGAATGTCGACTCAGGGAAAAGACTTACTGCCTTCAACCCATCTCCTCGCGAAACCAGGAGGGCAACGCACATAGAACCATTCCTGTTTGTACAGGGCAAATTTGCTACATGCTCCGGTCAAAATTTGGCATTTGTGGTACGGCTCGAGGAACACAAAGGAGGGGCTATCTTTCCGCTTCTTAATCATATAAATATATCTGATGTCGCCGGGAGTTGGAGGCCTAGAGAAGACGGCCATGAAAAGGAGGTAGGTCCCGTATATGAACGCGTGGCCGTTTGGATGCAGCTGCGACGGGGCGATGTCTATGTATTGTAACACGTCCCGAAGAAATAAATTAAATGGAGGCACGCTGCCCATCCAGCACATAAACTTATTACAGGCAGTATATCCAATTGGGGGCAGATGTGGGCGATCATGCCTCGACGGAACCAACACGTCGGCGAAAGGGATTCCGTGGATAGAACATATTCGCCGAAGCGCGACTTTGTTAATCTTCGAAGCTTGTGAATCGATCGGATCATCCAAGAGAATCGATGCCTCCAAGGCATCAGGAGCTAAATTATGAGCGGGGGAAGTCGACGGATTTGAAGTGCCCGCGACTTCTTGCTTTGAAGACGGCCCGGGCCTATCTGAGATAGTGGCGGAGCTAGATTTTTTAGACATCTCCAATAAATAGTGAATCTGGCAAAGCACCTGTGAGAACTATACTTGAAAAATGTTCAACGTTAGAATTAACAACATGAATATTCCCCCCACGTGGTGTGTGAACTAGTGCAATCAATCGTGTATAAGCGTTGAAAATTTGAAAGTCACAAGGTTACTGATATAAAACTGAGCTTCAAATCATCGCCTTCGAAGACCGTCATCGCTGACCGTCTCCAAAGCCTGCCTTATGGTGATTACAGTTTCAGATTCAGAAAACGCTAAAAGAAGTTATCTGATTATGTCAATCTAAGTTCAGGTTTATGTCAACTGAAGCTAGGGAGTTAATAGTCCAGATCAGTTTGATATGCTAGTATGCTAGAGTCCTTGTCCTTGTTTTGTTATGTGATTAGGCAAGGCAATTGTTGGTTCGGCATTTATGATTGTTTGGCATTTATGATTGTTCGGCCTTGATATGGTTCGGCATATGTGTTGTTCGGCCTAAGTATGGTTCAACATTTATGTTTGATCGGCCTAAGTATGGTTCGACATTCACGTTGTTCGGCCTAAGTGTGTTTCGGCATTTATCATTGTTCGGCCTGATATAGTTCGGCATTTGTGATTGTTCGGCCAAGCTACCGTTCGGCCTAAAACTTGTTCGGCCAAATTCTCGTTCGGCCTAACTATCGTTCGAACTAGTTAGTGCTCAGCAAAGCATCGTTCGGCCAAGATTATGTTCGGCCGAGATAACGTTCGACATCCTATCTAACTCATTCTCCCTCCATATCCTTCCATTACACTGCCCGGCATGTGACGAGTCATGCCGAGCCAAGGTTAAGCCGAGCCCCAACGCTCGACACACCGTCCTTAACAACAACCTCATTCTCCTCTTCTTCCTCCGTCCACACCGAACAACAAGGATGAATCGTTCGGCAAGTTATGTCAAACCATGCTGATTTGGCATTCTAACCAACTCCTGCTCCTCCCCTATTCTTTCCCTCCAATCTCGTTTGGCATGAGGGAACCATGCCAAACCACAATACACCACCCAACAATTCCCTCGCGCATTCAGCTCTGGCTACTTATCTTTCCCTCACTACCAGTACCCTAATCGAAGTTCGACACAACACCAATTGGGTTCTAATTTATGAATTCGAGCCTCGTGCTAAAACCCCTTTATTCGTAGGAAGGATTTAAATAGGGGAGTCGATACCTAGTTAGGAGATCGAGACTTGCGAAGATGCCGTATAGGTTGAAGAGGATTGTCAATCTTTAGCGTCAGTTAAACAGGCGTGGTTCGCAAGTGCAAAGTAGCAGAGGTGTTAGTAAAGAAGAAAAGAAGGTGAGGAAGTCCAGCTTTTATAGGGAAGAAGAAGAAGTTGAAGAGGCCGTGACCGGTAAAGCCGGTCAAGAAGGTATCATTCGGCACGCACAGAACGTTCGGCTTCGACTGCATCGTTCGGCATTTACACTATGTTCGGCACACACCTCCATAATCGGCATTCACAAGAAAGCAACCAACAAGAGTGATGAACCAAGGTTTGAAGCGAAGCATGGAGGATACGTAATTCAAAGCGTATCACGTTCGGTCACCTAATACACTTTGAGGGGCAAGTGTTTCCTGGAGATTTGGCCAGGCAACTTAGTACTCGGCGTATCCACCGTTCGGCCCAACTGGATCGTTCGGCATCTCTTTGCAACTGTCATTCAGGAACGCTCGGCATCCAGGAGCGCTCGGCCAAAGGCATTGTTCGGCCAAAGACTTCGTTCGGCCAAAAGGCATAGTTCGGCCAGAGACCTCGTTCGGTCTAGATATTGGTTCGGCCAAAGGCATCGTTCGGCCAGAGACCTCGTTCGGTCAAGATATCGTTCGACCAGAGACCTCATTCGGTCAAGATATCGTTCAGCCAGAGACATCGCTCGGCCAGCGTATCGTTCGGCATACCAAGGACGTTCGGCAGTCAAAGATGGCTCGACATTCTTCCCAGCACGACCGGCTTCGATTATTACTCGGCCTACTCTTCCCACACAACATGCGCATCGTTCGGCATGAAGAGGATGGTTCGGCATCCGACCGTTCGGCATGATAGGTTTGGCATACAGTGACTACTCCATTTGGGCCAAGGTATCCGGTTGCCAGGCCCGCCAGGGAAGTCCAACCCATCTTTGTCTATAAATAGAGAGGCAGGGGCACAGTGAAATGGACCTTTTTTCGAGAACACTGGGGAGACTCTACCGCTCTAAAGACTCATCCTCTCTACTTAGCAATTGTATTCAAGTAGTTGGCAAACGGATTGTATCTGTAATCAATTATCAAGTGAAGCAATAAAGATTAACCTCAAAGTGGACGTAGGCAGTTACGCCGAACCACTATAAATCTGGTGTTCTCGTCTTTGCATTCAATTTAGCATATTGATCTTTGTTTAAATTTACTTTCATCATTTATCTCTCTACACAATCTTTCTCAACGAGGTTAGTGACCAATTTTGGTGCTAACAGAACCCGTTTCTACCTTTTTAGTGGCTTACAAACCCACGACAAGTAGCTTACAAACCTACGACAAGTGGCTTACAAACACACGAACATCCTGGTTTTGTACAAGTTCTCGAGTCCTGTCATGATGAGATATTCTGCAGGAAGAAGCTTGCAAAACTATTTCAAAATGATTTTCAAAACTACTTCAGAATGATTTTCAAAATTGGTTTTAAAAATGTTTTAGCCTTAAAAATTATCTTTTCAAATGATTTTCAAAAAGATGTTTTAGCCCTAAATATTCTTGTTTTTAAACTTCAGTTGTTTTAAACTATCTTTTAATTATAATATATTTATACTTAGATTTAAATATAAAATTATAGTAAAATTTTATATATATTATTCTTTATATTCATATATGTATTTTATATATAGTCAAGTATATTTATAAAGTTTAAAATAGTTTTAATATAAGATAAAGGTTATTTTCAAAGAAAATCAAATCATCAAAATTTCCTTTGGGATGTCGACATGCCCTAGTACCCCATGTCGACATAGTGTCAGTTAGGACCAAAAATTTGAATTTCAAAAGAAGTGTCTATTCGCCATAACCTTTTCACGAATGGACATGACTATTGTTCTTCTATAAATAGGGGTTAGTTTCAACGAATTTAACATCAGATTTTCCGGTTTTTCACTTCTCTTCTTCTTCCACATTTTCTTATTCAAAATCCTATCATTACTCTGCCGAAATCAACATTGAATCTAACTAGATCATCTCTGGTTTGATTCTCTATCACTATCTCAACAAGATCTAAGTGCTATTCAGAGTTATAGGCTTCTTTGTAATCTATCTAGCGAGAAAAGGTATGATTGTAGCCTTGGAAATCAATCAAGCGAGAAAAGGTGTGATTGTAGCCTTGGAAATCAATCAAGCGAGAAAAGGTGTGATTGTAGCCTTAGAAATCAATTGGGTGAACTTGTTGCCCCAGACATCAAGTATCTCTACCCAGAGGATTGTGATTCTGGAGGGTGTACCTCGTGGCCTTGAAACCGAGGGTTGTAATTGTTGAATTGCTTTTGAAAGGAAATCCGTACTTAGTTGTGCCGGACTGGATGTAGGGTAACCCCGAACCAGTATAAAATCCGGTGTGTTCTTTCCTTTACTGCATTTACTTTATTTCTGCATCTGTGTTTGTTTCTGTGATTATATCTGTGTCTGAATATTACATACATTTGTGTTCAAATTAACATAAACTCAAAAGGATTTAGTAATTTCTTAAAAACACTATTCACCCCCCCCCCCCTCTAGTGTTATTCCTAGCCTTAAGATCCATATTCCGCATTCCTCACACTTGAAATTCACTTTTAAACCAAGTCATACTTATCTCACTTTTAAATTTTATTGCCTCCTTAAGCGAAAATAAACCAAGTAAATCATGACACAACTCCATATAATCAACTCTATTTTGTAAATATACAGAGAAACCATCTGTGGCTAAAACAAATAAAAAGTAGACATCACTTAATGTGACAGTCATTTTTCCTACTTTCATATGAAATGTATTTGTCTCAGGCTTCCAATGGTCATACAATGTCGTAAGAAAATGATGATTAGTCTAATGTACTCAACTAGCATGCTTTTCAAAAATCAGATATTCTTAAGTTTTATTCCAATGTAGAATCTTAAAAATCTATTTTTTAAACTTGCTAGAATGTCAACAGGTTTAGTTGTTTCTACGTCATGATTTATAACAAGGAACTAAAATTAATACTTTAAAATGCATTTTCAATCAACAACCAATGTATATAAAATAAATACCTCCATAAGCGATACATTTTCACTTTTATGTTATTCTCGAAGATAAAGAACCCTTGTATCAATGGATTCAAGACAATTTTACAAAAAACTATCATCTAGTTATTCACTCACCAATAAAATTTACAACTATGGTTTCCAATATCATTTATCAATAACTAATATTTCAATTTTATCAACAACAATAACTAACATCTCAATATTACCTACAACAATAATAACTACACTAGGTTATACATGAACAACAAAATCAACAAATCCAAAATCAAATATTTTAACCTATAATTTGCAAAAATGGAGAAGAGCCTTCCATTTTGAGATAAAACAAGTAATTATTTAAAGGTAGACTAAAAATTATTTTGATTTGATATATAATTTGGGAAACGGAATGGGTTAGGTCTTAAGTAGACTTTGGGTTTTGGTGAAATGGAGAGGAAGATATGATATGGGGGAGGAAATGGGGCTCTTGTTTATTTCATGTCCAAAATAGTATTTGCGCATTCCATATATATGCAAATACAAAATATACACTTACGCATTTGTGGAATACGCAAGCTTAAAAAAATTAAAAAAAAATATAGCTTGCGCATTCCAAAAATTCGCAAGCTATAGTAAAACAAGGCATATTTCCGTAATTACTTTTCATTCGTGTCTATTCTTGCAATACATTCTTTTTGCAAGCCTCTTTTAAAAAGGATAATACTATTTACACTCACTTAAAAACTTCTCTCATCCACTTATTCTCCCACCCACCCACACCTACCTTTTCTTATTTTTTTAATTTTCTCCTAAAATAACTTAACTTTTTCTCTATTTTTCCTCTTCAAACGATAAAATAAAATTTTCTTCATCCAAAATTTTCATATTTGGTCTTTTTTCCATCTAACGTTTCATCAATAAATACAAATCCATCTAAGTTGGTTATGAAAATGGTGTTACTGACTTTATTCATATGTATATTTTTATTTTTTTCATAAATTATGTAACCCTAACTAAGACTAACATAGTAAAAAATAATTACAACTCAAATTTAGTGCTACCGTGAAACATAGTAAAGAACTTATGTTACCACTTCAATAAAAAATATCTGATCATTTTTTTTTTGCTATTTTAATAAGAAAAGAAAAAAAGGACAATGAAACCAATTGTAATAGAAAGCGGTATGATAGAGTCATATATATTTAATTTCATCATCATTCCCTATAACGTGGTCATACAAATATTGATTTACATGCATATTCTAATTATAATCGGATACCATAGCTTATCAACTCGTATTATGAATTGATAAAATATCTGTACTTAAGTTGTTCATCTTATTTTTTTCACTAATTATTGATTGAGAGAATAGAAAATAATTATGTTTAAGGTTTAAATTTCATTTTATTTTGATCTGTTTACTACTAAATGCTCTTTTAAGTTTAAGGTGGGTGTCTGAAGTATTTTTTATGATTTAATTTTATTAAATGTTTAAGTCGCATTAGTGACTGTTTAGATGACTATAAATAGCAACGTCCTTTGAAAATGGCCAATTCTATTTAAATTCAGAAAAATGCTGAGTTTCCACCCTTATTAGGAAAAAAATAAAGAAAAAAAAATACCATATTATCCATTTTACCAGTAAAAAAATCTGCTATAATGAGAAGTTAATTTGCAATATTTAAAATATGGTATCTTTCAGTAAACGTATCGGATTTCAATTTCGTTTTCACCATTAAATCACAAATTTTATTATCTTTCAATTAAGATCCATATGTGATATATTTTGATAATTTTTTTTATAATTTTTTTGGTGGCAAATATTTGTCAGCCCGGCAAATATTTGCTGGGATGCCAAATATTTGTCATTGTAAAAAAAAACCCAGTAGCGTGCTAACACCCACTCCACCTTTAAATTTATCATGCGTGTCCACAACAGCCAAAGGTGGAGTGGCTACTGAACAAGGTGGAGTGGGTATTGAGCAAGCTGCGGGGGATTTTCTTATTATTTACACTGACAAATATTTGTCGGGCTGGTAAATATTTGCCGTTGGAAATAAAAAGAAAACCCCCTACAACTTTCTCAATATCTACTCCGCCTTTAAATTTCTCATGCATGTCCACAATAGCCAAAGGTAGAGTGGGTACTGAACAAGATGGAGTGTGTATTGAACAAGCTACTCGAGGGGTTTTCTTTTTATTTACAATGGCAAATATTTGTAGGGCTGGCAAATATTTGTCATTGTAAATAAAAAGAAAAATCCTCTAGTAGCTTGCTGAATATCCACTCCACCTTTAAATTTCTCATACATGTCCACAATAGCCAAAGGTGCAGTGGGTATTGAGTAATCTGCTGGGGAATTTTCTTTTTATTTACCATGGCAAATATTTGTCAGGCTGGCAAATATTTGCCACCGTAAAAATAAATATAAAAATTCTTCAAAACATATCACAATTGGATCTTAATACAAAGATAATATAATTTGTGATTTAATGGTGAAAACGAAATTGAAATCCGATACATCTACTGAAAAATATCACGTTTTAAATATTACTAATTAACTGAAAGATTTTTTACCGAGAAAATTAAATTTGAGCAAGTGAAAAAGGCATGGGCAAAATTGAAAACAATCAGGGAAACTCAATACAACAGAAGGTGTTTGTGATTTTCCTGAAGGGAGAGCGGAAATCAGCATTTTTGTGAGTTTAAATAGAATTAGCCTTGGAAAATTTGTCTTTTGTTTTTTTTTTCTTAAAAAGAAAAGAAAAAAATGTCAAAAAAATTTAGAAGCAAAACATAAGAAGAGCGATAGTCATGTGGTATCTAATTTGGAAAACTCTTTTTCGTTTGTTAAGGGGCTGAGCTGTGTCCTGCTCTTCTTTAATTTCTTCTACGAAATAATCATTTCTTTTATTCGATCCACAATTTGAATTCATTTCCTACAGTTCGCCTACTTCTTAGCAAACAGATCTCTCAATTTATTGTTTGCGCGTCACTCAAAGGGTAAACACAAACAACCACAAGTCAAAGTCACATAAATTAGGATGACCCATAAATAATTCACCAAGCGGGTAATTTTTCCACCATTTCTTACTACTTAGCTGATTTATTAGATATATTTGATGAAGTTATATTGGTTTAGTTTCCGATGATGGTCGTTGGTATATAATTTCGTAGACACCATGATATATCTATACTGAATTCAGGTTGATCAATATAGTTGCTTTTCATTTTTCTAGTATTTTAAGCTAGATTCATATCTTGGTTCTGTATATGACTTAATTTTAATGGTTTTTAGAGGTAAAAAGTTAGCTAAAATTGTTTGATGTGATATTTGGGTAGTTATTGAGTATATGTTTGTTTTCTTCTATACCCATAGAATTCTAGTACCATTGCTTCTTTTGTGGCACCCATTTTGTAATTTTCAAGCTTTGTTGTTTTGTTTTTTGTTTCTCAATAATGCACCTAATTGCTTCTAATACACTACAAATTGATTCTATCCGCTACTTTTGAATCATATATATAAAAACATGTAATCATTGTATGTACTTCAACAATATCTGTTGTGGTAGTTCAAGATTCCTTATCACATTTTGAGTTTAATATAAGATATTACTAACGACTCTTATAATATACTATGGTAGTTTTAAATTCTATCTAACATTATGGAGCTGGTGATCTTTCTCATATATATTTGTGTTGTATGCATATTGAGGTACCTATTATATTCTTATGGATTCATGTTTTACTTGTGGTACAGATAATATATGTTCACTTTGTGACCGTTTCAACATGAGAGGGGGCATGTCTCCACATTCACTGGAGGCTAGGCATCGAATGTTTGGATCTATGTGAGTTATTTTATTTCAAGTTTTGTATGTTTATTATTTATTTATTTTTTTCATGTTTTTGGACTACCATTATTTAATTTTATTTGGTGTTTGAGTTCTTCTTTGCCTGCAATATCTATGGGGGCAATATCTATGGGGTAAAGCATAGTTTTGGTGGTATCAATTTACAGCAAAATTACGCTTTCATTAAGGACCAGTACAATTTTGGTTGACCGATAAATTTCAACGTATAGGCTTTTACCCAAACTAATTGTCAGTTTAGTTTATTATTTCATGAACTAGTTCAGATTCTAGCATAATCGTAAGTGTTTTCATTCCTTCTCCCTTAAATTGGCATGTTGTTTCCGAAATCTTTACGCTTAATTGGGCACTGTTGAAAGGAAATACTCTACATGGAGTTATTTTGATCAATAAATAAGAAGGATCGTTAGTAGAACTAGCACCATGCACATTCATGCATGTGAATCCTACTTTCTTTCTTCTCATTCTTTTATATATGCAAAGTTGTTGTTGAATATACCATGATATGTACACTTTAACATGAAAATGGATTTTCGTTCCAACTTTAGAATGAAAAAAAAAACTCCATTTTAAAATGAATTTCTGATTTAAAAGAACAACAATGTGACATTGAAGATGTCTCGTATTTGGTATTATAAAAAATGATGTATTGGATTTAGAATGACATAAATTGAAACAAAGAGTTATCTTTTCTAGAATTATTAGTTGTTTGTGCAAAAAGTTTATACAAAAATACTTTTTAAAGGTTCGTTATACTTAGCTTTATACAAGTTAAACATATGTACAAATGTATATGGCTAAATCAAGTTAAAGAGCTGAATTTTGTTCTATTATGTCTGCCTCAGTGACGAAACAAGCAAAAGAAAGTCATTTAGAAGCAAAGACCATAAAGAAATGGAGAAGCATACACTATCAATTATAGAAAGAATCCGAAGCTACAAATTTCGCTCTCTAAAACCTGTTCTGTTTATCATCATATGTGGCACTCTTTTGACATTTCTGTTCTTTCCATCTGTTAGCAATGAGCATGGCATTCATTCTGGTAAAAGGTAATCATCACCATTTGAATTCTACGCCCATTGCTCCAGATTTTGGTTTACTAAGAAAGTTCATTTTAACTTATGCTCTCACTAATGTAATGCAGGTCTAGGCTTGTAGATGCTGGGTGGATCTGGCCTAAAACCATATCTGATCCACACTACACATCAAATGTAAACATCAATTGGTCCCATATATCTACAGTCATGGCAAATCTAAATGGAAGAAAAGGAAGGCTAAAGCTTGCTCTACTCAACTTTAACATAACTGAGGTCAACTACTGGCAGCAATTACTACCACGTGCAGAATCTACTGTGGTGCGCTTAGACTATGCTAGAAGCAATTTGACTTGGGAAGATCTTTATCCTGAATGGATAGACGAAGAGCAAGAATCAGAAGTTCCAGTTTGTCCTAGTCTTCCCAATCCTATATACAAATCAGATGTACAATTTGATCTTATAGCAGTAAAACTTCCTTGTAACAAGACATTAAAGAATTGGTCGAGAGATATTGCTCGCTTGCATCTGCAACTTGCAGCTGCAAAACTTGCTGCAACTTCTGGTGAAGGGGAGTATAAGACGCATGTTCTATTTGTGACTGATTGCTTCCCAATTCCTAATTTGTTTAAGTGCGATGACCGTGTTGTGAAGGAAGGAGATGTCTGGCTATATAGACCTGATTTGATGGTTCTGACGGAGAAGTTGAAGCTTCCTGTTGGTTCGTGTGAACTTGCATTGCCACTTGATGCGAAAGGTAAGTATTGAGTTGCACATTTTGTTGTTTCTTTGATGTTGCCCCTTTTGTATGGCCCACTTACCTAATAGCTTAATATCTTCCCCTTTTATTGAATGAATGTTTAGACGGTTGGTAACAATTTTCCTCTTTATTATGGTATAAACATTTGTTACGTGCACCTTAACATATAGAGTTGCAACTATTCTGTTGCAAATAAAACTTATTTCTCGCATTTGCTTATTTTAGTTAATTTGCACACTTGCCCGTAAGTTCTTTGCATCAAATATTATGGTTATAAGATTTTTGAATTATATCTTTACTATTACATATTTAGTAACTGATTATACGACTCTATCACCCAATTTACATATATGAGGCCTGGCACAGTTTATATTACATATTTGGTCTTTACAGTTTATAATAAATCCCTGTGTTTTAAATTAGAAAACGAAGATTGAAAAATCTTTCTATATCATAGGTTCCTGTGACCTAACCAAATAAAAAAGTAGAGGGCATGGTATACAATAGTAGAAGGGTGAAATTCCAATTTCCACTAGGTAATTTTACAGCTTCATATTTTATTTTTGGTATTTGAAATGACTAACTTTACAACCAAGATTTCAAATTTTGCTTAAATGTTGTCGGTCTATCTCTTGCTTATAATACATGCTATGTTTTTATTTATTAAAAAAAAAAAGCAAAAATGAAATTTCGTTGCACCTAATATTTGTCTCCTGGCTGCTTCACCATTCCATCCTTACGAAAACACAGATGATTAATTTTGGTTAGTGAACATCTCATACTCATTATATTTATAATAATAAAATCGTTTATAAGATAATCGCGGTGTAATTGTAAACTTTTTCAAACGAAGATGCTAAATTGTACAAGTTCTTAATGTTAATAAAATATTATCAGTCAATTCCATTAATGTTGAATCCGCGTCAGCATGGTATAAACAAACCCGAACCTTTAGCATGTTTTGAAATGTACCTAACTTATTAAATGTTTTGATAAATGGGCTAAATTGTTGGAACAAAAGAATCCTTAGATTTGGTCTTTGAAAATTGAAAATTTTCTGAGTGAATTTTTATGTTTCTTTACAGTAAGACCACTCTCTGATGCTAAAAAGAATCGAGAAGCATATGCGACAATTCTCCACTCAGCAAACGTATATGTCTGCGGTGCCATAACAGCAGCCCAAAGTATTCGTATGGCAGGCTCCACCCGTGATTTCATCATATTGGTAGACGACTCCATTACCGAACATCAAAGAAGCGGGCTTGAAGCAGCGGGCTGGAAGGTCCGGACCATCCAAAGGATCCGCAACCCAAAAGCGGAGCCCGATTCCTACAACGAGTGGAACTACAGCAAGTTCCGCCTCTGGCAGCTGACCGACTACTCCAAGATCATCTTCATCGACGCCGACCTCCTCATCCTCAGAAGCATCGACGTCCTCTTCACCTTTCCAGAAATCACCGCGACAGGCAACAACGCAACATTGTTCAACTCCGGCGTCATGGTTCTGGAACCTTCCAACTGCACCTTCAACCTTCTAATGGACCACATCAACGAAATAGAGTCCTACAACGGCGGGGACCAAGGGTACCTTAACGAGATCTTCACGTGGTGGCACAGAATCCCCAAACACATGAACTTCTTGAAGAACTTCTGGGTTGGAGACGACGATCAAATAAAGGCAAAGAAGATAAGGCTATTTGGGGCGGACCCGCCCGAACTGTATGTGATTCATTACCTGGGGATGAAGCCATGGCTGTGCTTTAGGGACTACGACTGCAACTGGAACGTGGACATATTACAGGAGTTTGCGAGCGATGTGGCGCACGAGAGATGGTGGAAGGTGCATGATAAGATGCCGGAGAATCTGCAGAGGTTTTGCCTTCTGAGGTCGAAGCAGAAGGCGCAGTTGGAGTGGGACAGAAGGCAAGCTGAGAAAGGGAAGTATGTGGATGGGCATTGGAGAAGGAATATAAGTGATAGTAGGTTGAATGTTTGTTTTGAAGAGTTTTGCTTTTGGGAGAGTATGCTCTGGCACTGGGGTGAGACGAACTGGACCGATGATGGTGGTTCAAATGGTACTGCTGCTACCGCGGTTCCTTATGCAGCGTTGCCGACTTTGTGATTTTTGGATGTATGTTGGTTGTGGGTTTTCTGTTTTATAGGGTCATGTTTTTTTGTAAAATGGTTTTTAAGTTTATGATAAGAGGATGAAGTATACCGAATTCTTTGAACAATAAAAAAAACTGTTTTTTCTGTATTGGTTAAGGCATTGATGCTCTGATTGAGCATGCACTGTTTCTGATTTTGCTGTGTTGAACTCTGTTTAAGTTCCAGGATGTATTAGTGCTTAGTGGGAAACTAAAACTGAAGACGTATATAATGCAGGAATATTTTTGTGGGTTATTTTGATAGAATATGTTATTGGTTTCAGTTGAATTTCAGATGGAATCTGGACCATATGGCTCGTATATATTATTTGTTATGACTTTGATGGTTTTAGGACTTAATATATGTTATCATTGAAGTTTATTTGAGTGCGCGCATGGCAGAAAATGCTGATCAAGCACATGGTTTCTGTTGTGGATCTAACAACTCATTGTATAGCATGATTGTCGGTTATATTAACCCATAATGCTACATCAAATGAAAATTCATTTGATATTTCGTGCGGAAGAAGCAGCACTCTTGTCGGATTTCTATCGCCCTCCGATTTCAACCTCTTAAAGACATGAAGGCATGCACGTTCAAATATTATCCATTCAGTTCTATTGTAATTATGTATATTTTGAATAATAAAAGATAGATAATAATTGTTTTATCCCAATTATATACCCTATGTTGTGTGTGTCTGTGTATAGACATGCGTTTGTACATGTCCATATCCGCTACTCCAAACTAGCATTTATCATTGTATTTGTATTTGTTTATTACTTCTTAGAATAACGAAGATGAAAACAATTTTATATTAAAACAAAATTTTCTATTTATATCATTGGATTCATTTATTGTAGATATTGTGCTATAATTAACACCGGAAAAATATTGATGGATACCAATTTTTTTTTATATATTCAACTCAACCTACGATTCATTTTTTCATTCGATCTTAAATAAGCGTGTCTTTAATTTTCAACGACCTTTCACCATCGTACAGTGTTAAACAATCGTGTGTCTTTGATTGTTGATACTCGTTTATAATCGTACGATGATAAACAACTGAATAGTATTTGAATGACTATTTGTACACATATAAGCAGATTTTGGATTTGGATATGATAGGATTCACATTCCTATTCTACTGGTGAAAATTTAAGTTTGAGCACTTTTTAATTAATCCATCCTAAAATTTCAACAGTTTATCGAATATTTCATTCTTTTGAACATTCTTATATACATCACAAAACTTGATGCAATTTATCCATTTTATTTTTGTAAATTTTATTATATACATCACAAAACTTGATGCAAAATATCTTTTATTCATGTGAACAATACACTGTTTAGTGAAAATTCATGCATTTCATTTCCCAAGTGCAGACCAAAATTGGATAAAAACGAAGTTGAAAATTTTTGCAGTAAACTTTTATGTTTATAAATGATAGAATTAGGAAAAAATGACAAACTTTAAAGAAAATTTAGGCTGAAGGACAAATGCTAGTTATATTTAGCATTATATTCAACTTTTAAACTATACAAAATACTAGTTGTAACTAGCATTATATTCAGTTTTACGCTATACAAAATGCTATTTATAACTAGCATTGTCTTTCAATCAAAAAAATAAACTTGTTGTTCTTCAACCTAATTTTTTTTTAAATTTGTCGTTGTGCTTATTTTCCTGTTTATAAATTTGTTTTTCCAAGGTTTTGGAGTTTCAAATTTAAAATATTTACAATATTATAAAAATGGTCTGAAATGCTAATTATATTCAAAGTTTATTTGTTCTTGTAAATTAAATTTTTTTAATCTAAAAAATATCATTGTAAATACACGTCAATAAAATTTTCCCTTTAATATGATATACAATATGGGCTGTAGTATCGAAGTCGTGGGTTTTAAATATGCTGTCAACGTCGTATTGTCATTAGTGGTCAATGCCAAAAAACACATGTTAACTTCCTTTTATTTTTTATTTTTTTTAAACCTTACTTATGGTATAAACATTTGTTTATCCCACGATCAAACCGGTTTAGCTAAATTTTCGTGAATTAGTTGGCATTGTTAGCAAGTTGGTATTACTGTCCGTTGTTGACATTGACAATCGTTACCAAATTCTTTGACATATTATAAACCCCCAAGCAATTGATTGAATCAGCATTTCAATAGAGATGGATTCATACATTCAACATGCCAACCATACAAATAATTTTTATCAGTGTATGTAACGAGGGTAGGGATTACTCATTGTATTCGAGTACAATTCCGATGTCTAATGCGTATTCTGTAACAGACGCACGCATCAGATCGAAAAACCTGGACTATCTCGGTTCACAACATGTCGAGAACAAGAAAGATGATCCTTTCGTATCGAAATGAATCATTGAACGTTACCACCTTATATATTATCTCTCCCTTCACATACAACGTCTTCTTAGCTTTATTTACATATTTTTCACATAAATTTCTACAATTAAAATATTGCAAAAAACATTCAATTCACATAAATTTCCAAAACTTATCATCTCGAAAAATCTTCTCTTTAGTGGAGATTAGACAATCTCTTATTTTTAAACTTATGTCACTTTCATCGTCTTTCAAAAACAAGTTTCATGCAATATCACTGTATTTTTTTCCTGTAAATATTATCAATTTTTGATTCAAATATTTGTAGAAAATACTGTAATTTTTTAAAATAATTTCGGAATGTTTAATGTAATCTGTTTTTTAAAAGGGTTGAAAGTATTTTAAAACTTATAAAAGGATGATTGGTTAAACTTCATATTTTTTAACATGTTTTGAGACATATGAGTAACGTTGTTTTTTAAAAGGGATGAAAGTATTTTAAAACTTATAAAATGATGATTGGTTAAACTTCCTATTTTTTAATATGTTTTGAGACATATGAGTAATGTGACATTAAACAAACGAGTGCACAAAATTTGTGACGCCCCACCTCTATGCTCATAATAACAAAGAGTATTAAAAGGAATACTGTCTATTATTACGAAGAATAAGGCTGGATAGGAGCGACCATCCGTAATTGGCCTTATACTAATATTGGTTATCTCGGTAGGAGTGGTATATACTTTTTTTTTTATTTTTCATCTATTATTTATTTACTCCCATCGACATATCCAATTATCAGTATAAAACAAACTACGATAGTTCATAATAGTTTAGGACATTAGATATAACAATAACACAGATAATATAAATGCGGAACACAGATTAACAAAAATCTCATATATATATATAACCGACGTCAGTTACAATATAGTTGACACGATACATATGATACAACTACTACTGTCGACTCTAGAAGTTATATATACAAGTACATTATCGACTAACATACATGAATACATATCGTTCTATACAATGACACGACTACTACAAAATGACACTGACAACTTCAGAAGATGTGAAAAGTCTTCATATCCTGAACAGCAACTCAAAGGAGAAAATCTACAACCTGAAATAACTCGGGTCTGACCCGAGTATTACATTCAAAAGAAAATAATACACGGGTCAGTCTAATTCAAACTCAGTTATTAGTGCATAGTAGCAATAATAATCGGATAGTCAAGTAGACGACAGTCACAGAAATCTCGTATATCCAACTCTCGATACGAGAATTGGATAAAGGCATATATAACACTAAATAGTGTTAACCAACAAACCAGCAAATCCAAATCATCAACAAAGATAGATAAAAGATTACCAATGCAGATAATTCGGAAAACAACAGAATCGCTTAATGGCAATTAACAACAAAATCTAATTATTAAATAATAATTAGAAACTCAGAATGATCAATCGAATCAAATTCCTGTGTGGCTGCAGTACACGCACGCGTGCACTGCCTCGCCACACAGTACGTTAAATCATCACAACAGAGAATACTAACATCGATCAAAACTTCAATTCTGTTTGGCTGCAGTGCACGCACGCGTGCACTGCCTCGCCAATGCAAAACATCTCAAAACAATGCTAAACAAGATCAGAGACAACAAGGGATGAACCAACAAATGGTCAGAAACTACACTTCAAATAACTCAAAGGCAATCAAGCCAAATCAACACCGTATACAACTGAGTGTAGTATAATCAAGACAGTGAACTGAAGGCAATGCAACAGTAAAGAGAAACAACATCAGCAGATGCAAGGCCAAAGAACTGCACAAGTGTAGCCTCTAATCCAAACAAAGTAAGACTGCTCATTTTCACGAACCAGTGCCAACAGACTCGAGAACTACCAGATAATAATGAAGCAAGACTACTACTGGTGTGAGGTAGATTAAAGTGTGTAAGCTAATCTATAATTACAAGATATGGCAATACAACTCCAAATCACAAAGCCCGAATGATTGGGTGCATGCAGACAGGGTTGCAAACTACATGAGGGCAGTAGAATGAAGGTGAGGGCGTCAAAAGCATGGCACCACAGCACGCCCACAATGAATACTAGTGACCAAATGCAATAGAATACACTGCATCAATACAGTGTATCAGATTTGAACTCAACAAATGAGACAGGCATCAACTACAACAATGAACCAGAGTAATGTACAAATACTGCAACCGTGAATTAAAGTGGACAGGGAAGGCAACTGGAAAGTCAAGTCAGGTTGAAAACACTATTGGGATAAACCCACTTGACTGCAAGGAGACGTATAACCAGTGATACTACGGGCAACTGAAAATCAAAGCAGTAGATTTGAACAAAGATAGGTAATTGCCGAAGTCATCTAAATTCAAGTTCAGCTACTACACAAAACAGGCAAATGTACCTGAATGCACAGGGAAATCAAAAACTGTACATCAATGTACAACAACTAGATCAACCAATGAATGACCAAGTGCAACAAAACATGCAATACGTCATTGATACACTATATCACAAACCAAACCAAGTTCAACATCAGAGTCAAAGCCAATGCCTACAGACGAGTTCCAAATTCACAAATCAAAGTTAATCCCGAAGACACCAGAAATCCACAAAAACCAATTGCATCAGGCTACACTAGTGATCAAACAAAATGAAAGGCTTGCCAACACCCATATATAATGCAGATAATCGGGGTGAAGCATCAGGTCGAAAAGTGCAACTGTCGACAATGAAAACATCATAATATACTACAGAGATACACCAAAAATGGTCAGGGTCGAACAGAAAAATGGAACGAAGTCCAAAATATAAATTAACTTCAAATAGCCCAACTCGATCAGAATCAATCTCAACAACGAAAACCCCAAACTAAGTTCGAACAGCAGGCGGAGGCCGAAGCCTAATACATTCCCATAATTCAAAGTTATAGCCGACGTTCATCATAAAATGCAACTCGAATTAACAAAACCCAAATACCCCAAACAACTCAAAATCATCACAGTAACGTCAAAACACTGGAAACAACCAAACATAGAACATCACCTCCAACACATTCGAATGGTAAACAAATCAAGTGACGATATTAACAATCGAATACGAACAAAAATCATAGAATTCAAACGCTAATAAGCTAGAGACAAGAATTAGATGTGAGTGTAATACTCACCATTTTGACGACCCAGCAAAACGCGATCCCTCTCGATCGGGCAAGCAGAAATCACGGCACAAGAATTTGAACGAAGCCCTTCGATTCGAAGTTGAACGCCATCGAATCGAAGTAGCTGAAGTGAGCAACGAGAACGATCGATCAAGCTTCCCACGATTTTTTTTTTCGCGATCGAACAGGTCGGCGCTTCGCAAAACCCTGATTGTCGAAGGGGAAGAAAAGGAACGGCCACCATTTTTTCTTTTCGTTCATTTTCTTGTTTTATTTTTAGGGTTTTTTTTTTTCAACTGCAAGAGGAAGTCGGGTTATACCCTTATTACGGTATCAAAAGAAGAAGTATGGGCCTATATTCTAAAGCCCATAATTTCTTAAATAAATTCTTTTTTATTTTAAAAAGAATTTACCCTTTTAAAACTCTAAATAGCAATTTACCCACCAAATTAATCGTCTAATGACGATAATAAAAAATCGTGGAATCTCGGGTTGCTACAGACTCCCCCCCTTATAAAAATTGCGTCCCCGCAATTTTCATACTTAAAGTCGTCTATACCAACACCAAGGAAATCCTTAATTTTCATAAAAGAAATTCACAAATTCTCAACAAAATCTAATTATCAATAGATAATCAGAAGACTACAAAGCAGAATAAATGCAATCATCAGCAATATTCAATTACCAATAAATAATTAGAAAACAAATCAACAAATATTTAATTACCACAAGCGGTAATCAAATTTCAAATCAACAAATATTCGATTATCAAAAACGATAATCAAATTTTAAATCAACTAATATTTGATTATCTCAAGCGATAATCAAACTTAAAATTCAACAAATATTTGATTATCTCAAGCGATAATCAAACTTCAAATCAACCAATATTTAATTATCCTAAGCGATAACTAAATTTCAAATCAGCAAATATTTAATTATCTCAAGCGATAATTAGATCTAAAATCAACAAATATTTAATTATCAAAAGCGATAATTAAATCTCAATCAACAATTATTTAATTATCTCAAACGATAATTAAATCTAAAATCAATAAATATTTAATTATCTAAAGCAATGATTAAATTTGAAATCAGCAATTATTTAATTATCTAAAGCGATAATTAAATCTCAAAGCAATAAATATTTAATTATCTAAAGCGATAATTAAATTTCAAATCAACAAATATTTAATTATCTCAGGCGATAATTAAATCAACAAATATTCGATTATCAAAAACGATAATCAAATTTCAAAATTCAACAAATATTTGATTATCTAACAGCGATAATCAAATTTCAAAATTCAACAAATATTTGATTATCTAACAGCGATAATCAAATTTCAAAATTCAACAAATATTTGATTATCTCAAGCGATAATCAAATTTCAAATTCAACAAATATTTAATTATCTAACAGCGATAATTAAATCTCAAATTCAACAAATATTTAATTATCTAAAGCGATAATTAAATCTGAAATCAACAATTATTTAATTATCAAAAGCGATAATTAAAAGCAACAAATATCCGATTATCGAAAACGATAATCAGGACCCATATCAACAAATATCTAATTATCACAAGCGATAATTAGAAACAACAAATATCCGATTATCAAAAACGATAATCAGAACTCATATCAACAAATATCCAATTATCACAAGCGATAATTAGAAACAACAAATATCCGATTATCAAAAACGATAATCAGAACTCATATCAACAAATATCTAATTATCACAAGCGATAATTAGAAACAACAAATATCCGATTATCAAAAACGATAATCAGAACTCATATCAACAAATATCCAATTATCACAAGCGATAATTAGAAACAACAAATATCCGATTATCAAAAACGATAATCAGAACTCATATCAACAAATATCCAATTACCTGCAGATAATTGGAAACAACAAATATCTAGAAATCAATTAAGAAGACTAGAAAATCAACATAAAAGCTTGGATCGATCCCATCAGATGGCGAGTTTTTAATTCGCCGCACGTGCAACAACAAATGGCCGAAGCCTACCAAGTACTCAACATAATTTTTGGCGCCCATCAGATTGACCCGAAGGTCCGCAGAGTGACCCGAAGGTCTAGTACTGGTATTTGACCCGAAGGTCCATCAGAGTGGCCCGAAAGCCCAACAAATGACCCGAAGGTCCAACAAATGACCCGAAGGTCCTCATAGTGGCTCGAAAGCACACGAAAGCATCAAAATGTTTCAATTAACGAGTCCGGAATTAACCGAAATAGCAAACGCACATGTCCCATACCACGTGTTTTACTAAATCGTTTGATTCTCTTCATCGTTTCCTTGAAAGTGTGAAATCATCAAATTCATCAAAACAACAGATATTCAATTAACGAGTCCGGAATTAACCGAAATAGTAAAAGTGTGGTTCCATACTCCGCACTTTTGCTAAATCGTTTAAATCTCTTCTTCGTTTCCTTGAAAGTGCAAAATTGTGTATTTTGTAAAAATACATTTTACATTCTCAAACGGACAAGTCCGGAATTAAGCGAATCAGTAACAGAAAGGGGTCATAGTTCTCGATTTTGCTGAAACGTTTAAATCGCTTCCTCATTCTTTTGAAAGCGCAAACTGTTAAAATTTTTTGAAAATAATTTTATTTATTGTGTAAAAATAACAATTCACATTCTCAACTGAACAAGTCCGGAGTTAAGCGAAACAGTAAAAGAAAGGGGTCATAATCCTCGATTTTGCTGAATCGTTTAAGTCGCTTTCTCGTTCTTTTGAAAACGTAAACTGTAAAATTTCATAAAACAGTTTTCATTTTAAAACGATTTTCCAACCACGTGATTAAAACAGCAAATCGGTAACAATTTCGATAAGGAAATTTTACTTCTCAAAATACCGTAAAAACGGTTACACATCAGTATTGCGGAATAACCGCTTGAAAATCCACTTTTAAAAATTTGACTGTCACTGAAGCCAAAGCGACAGTAATTTTAAAACATCAGATATCTCATCAAAAGAATTCACATCAAAATGTGACATCAGTGAACTTTCATTCATTATAATTGTCAACAAAACACCGTGCCTCAAAAACTCAGCATGGGTGTAAAAATCCCGTTATAAAAATAACGGCAACAAAATACGTATCATAACCAAGCATCGGTTCAACGTAAAATAAATGCAGTAACGTGCAATTCAAATTTTTGCACGTACTACAGAATGAACAAAGAAATCATTCGAAGGTATCTTCGATGAAGATAATTCAAAACAGAAAAAAATCTAATCAATAAATGATTAGTACAAAAGAAAGCCAGCGGAAATTTCAACAAAAATCACATATCTGCAATTTCTTCGAATCCTCAATTCAGATTCGAAATTCTCAAAGAAACAAAATAATTACAGCTATGTAAACAACAGATGAAAATTCATATCAATTTCGTATTTTGATTTTTTTTTAAATCAAAAAGATTATCAGTTGTACTCAGCGAAGACAGTTTCACTGTTTCCGCTGCGCACTCTGATAAGCAGAACACAAATCAATCAAATCATCAGAACACAATTTCATCAAAACAACAAAACACGATTCCACTTTTATTTTTAAATAAAGATATTTAAAAATTTCATCAAAATTTCAAAACTTTAGTTTTGACTCAATTCACAGATAACACATCGACCAATAGTTGTAACATATGTTCCATCCAAGTTATGTTTTATATTATGTCCATAAACCCCAAGCTCTGATACCAACTGTGACGCCCCACCTCTATGCTCATAATAACAAAGAGTATTAAAAGGAATACTGTCTATTATTACGAAGAATAAGGCTGGATAGGAGCGACCATCCGTAATTGGCCTTATACTAATATTGGTTATCTCGGTAGGAGTGGTATATACTTTTTTTTTATTTTTCATCTATTATTTATTTACTCCCATCGACATATCCAATTATCAGTATAAAACAAACTACGATAGTTCATAATAGTTTAGGACATTAGATATAACAATAACACAGATAATATAAATGCGGAACACAGATTAACAAAAATCTCATATATATATATAACCGACGTCAGTTACAATATAGTTGACACGATACATATGATACAACTACTACTGTCGACTCTAGAAGTTATATATACAAGTACATTATCGACTAACATACATGAATACATATCGTTCTATACAATGACACGACTACTACAAAATGACACTGACAACTTCAGAAGATGTGAAAAGTCTTCATATCCTGAACAGCAACTCAAAGGAGAAAATCTACAACCTGAAATAACTCGGGTCTGACCCGAGTATTACATTCAAAAGAAAATAATACACGGGTCAGTCTAATTCAAACTCAGTTATTAGTGCATAGTAGCAATAATAATCGGATAGTCAAGTAGACGACAGTCACAGAAATCTCGTATATCCAACTCTCGATACGAGAATTGGATAAAGGCATATATAACACTAAATAGTGTTAACCAACAAACCAGCAAATCCAAATCATCAACAAAGATAGATAAAAGATTACCAATGCAGATAATTCGGAAAACAACAGAATCGCTTAATGGCAATTAACAACAAAATCTAATTATTAAATAATAATTAGAAACTCAGAATGATCAATCGAATCAAATTCCTGTGTGGCTGCAGTACACGCACGCGTGCACTGCCTCGCCACACAGTACGTTAAATCATCACAACAGAGAATACTAACATCGATCAAAACTTCAATTCTGTTTGGCTGCAGTGCACGCACGCGTGCACTGCCTCGCCAATGCAAAACATCTCAAAACAATGCTAAACAAGATCAGAGACAACAAGGGATGAACCAACAAATGGTCAGAAACTACACTTCAAATAACTCAAAGGCAATCAAGCCAAATCAACACCGTATACAACTGAGTGTAGTATAATCAAGACAGTGAACTGAAGGCAATGCAACAGTAAAGAGAAACAACATCAGCAGATGCAAGGCCAAAGAACTGCACAAGTGTAGCCTCTAATCCAAACAAAGTAAGACTGCTCATTTTCACGAACCAGTGCCAACAGACTCGAGAACTACCAGATAATAATGAAGCAAGACTACTACTGGTGTGAGGTAGATTAAAGTGTGTAAGCTAATCTATAATTACAAGATATGGCAATACAACTCCAAATCACAAAGCCCGAATGATTGGGTGCATGCAGACAGGGTTGCAAACTACATGAGGGCAGTAGAATGAAGGTGAGGGCGTCAAAAGCATGGCACCACAGCACGCCCACAATGAATACTAGTGACCAAATGCAATAGAATACACTGCATCAATACAGTGTATCAGATTTGAACTCAACAAATGAGACAGGCATCAACTACAACAATGAACCAGAGTAATGTACAAATACTGCAACCGTGAATTAAAGTGGACAGGGAAGGCAACTGGAAAGTCAAGTCAGGTTGAAAACACTATTGGGATAAACCCACTTGACTGCAAGGAGACGTATAACCAGTGATACTACGGGCAACTGAAAATCAAAGCAGTAGATTTGAACAAAGATAGGTAATTGCCGAAGTCATCTAAATTCAAGTTCAGCTACTACACAAAACAGGCAAATGTACCTGAATGCACAGGGAAATCAAAAACTGTACATCAATGTACAACAACTAGATCAACCAATGAATGACCAAGTGCAACAAAACATGCAATACGTCATTGATACACTATATCACAAACCAAACCAAGTTCAACATCAGAGTCAAAGCCAATGCCTACAGACGAGTTCCAAATTCACAAATCAAAGTTAATCCCGAAGACACCAGAAATCCACAAAAACCAATTGCATCAGGCTACACTAGTGATCAAACAAAATGAAAGGCTTGCCAACACCCATATATAATGCAGATAATCGGGGTGAAGCATCAGGTCGAAAAGTGCAACTGTCGACAATGAAAACATCATAATATACTACAGAGATACACCAAAAATGGTCAGGGTCGAACAGAAAAATGGAACGAAGTCCAAAATATAAATTAACTTCAAATAGCCCAACTCGATCAGAATCAATCTCAACAACGAAAACCCCAAACTAAGTTCGAACAGCAGGCGGAGGCCGAAGCCTAATACATTCCCATAATTCAAAGTTATAGCCGACGTTCATCATAAAATGCAACTCGAATTAACAAAACCCAAATACCCCAAACAACTCAAAATCATCACAGTAACGTCAAAACACTGGAAACAACCAAACATAGAACATCACCTCCAACACATTCGAATGGTAAACAAATCAAGTGACGATATTAACAATCGAATACGAACAAAAATCATAGAATTCAAACGCTAATAAGCTAGAGACAAGAATTAGATGTGAGTGTAATACTCACCATTTTGACGACCCAGCAAAACGCGATCCCTCTCGATCGGGCAAGCAGAAATCACGGCACAAGAATTTGAACGAAGCCCTTCGATTCGAAGTTGAACGCCATCGAATCGAAGTAGCTGAAGTGAGCAACGAGAACGATCGATCAAGCTTCCCACGATTTTTTTTTTCGCGATCGAACAGGTCGGCGCTTCGCAAAACCCTGATTGTCGAAGGGGAAGAAAAGGAACGGCCACCATTTTTTCTTTTCGTTCATTTTCTTGTTTTATTTTTAGGGTTTTTTTTTTTCAACTGCAAGAGGAAGTCGGGTTATACCCTTATTACGGTATCAAAAGAAGAAGTATGGGCCTATATTCTAAAGCCCATAATTTCTTAAATAAATTCTTTTTTATTTTAAAAAGAATTTACCCTTTTAAAACTCTAAATAGCAATTTACCCACCAAATTAATCGTCTAATGACGATAATAAAAAATCGTGGAATCTCGGGTTGCTACAGACTCCCCCCCTTATAAAAATTGCGTCCCCGCAATTTTCATACTTAAAGTCGTCTATACCAACACCAAGGAAATCCTTAATTTTCATAAAAGAAATTCACAAATTCTCAACAAAATCTAATTATCAATAGATAATCAGAAGACTACAAAGCAGAATAAATGCAATCATCAGCAATATTCAATTACCAATAAATAATTAGAAAACAAATCAACAAATATTTAATTACCACAAGCGGTAATCAAATTTCAAATCAACAAATATTCGATTATCAAAAACGATAATCAAATTTTAAATCAACTAATATTTGATTATCTCAAGCGATAATCAAACTTAAAATTCAACAAATATTTGATTATCTCAAGCGATAATCAAACTTCAAATCAACCAATATTTAATTATCCTAAGCGATAACTAAATTTCAAATCAGCAAATATTTAATTATCTCAAGCGATAATTAGATCTAAAATCAACAAATATTTAATTATCAAAAGCGATAATTAAATCTCAATCAACAATTATTTAATTATCTCAAACGATAATTAAATCTAAAATCAATAAATATTTAATTATCTAAAGCAATGATTAAATTTGAAATCAGCAATTATTTAATTATCTAAAGCGATAATTAAATCTCAAAGCAATAAATATTTAATTATCTAAAGCGATAATTAAATTTCAAATCAACAAATATTTAATTATCTCAGGCGATAATTAAATCAACAAATATTCGATTATCAAAAACGATAATCAAATTTCAAAATTCAACAAATATTTGATTATCTAACAGCGATAATCAAATTTCAAAATTCAACAAATATTTGATTATCTAACAGCGATAATCAAATTTCAAAATTCAACAAATATTTGATTATCTCAAGCGATAATCAAATTTCAAATTCAACAAATATTTAATTATCTAACAGCGATAATTAAATCTCAAATTCAACAAATATTTAATTATCTAAAGCGATAATTAAATCTGAAATCAACAATTATTTAATTATCAAAAGCGATAATTAAAAGCAACAAATATCCGATTATCGAAAACGATAATCAGGACCCATATCAACAAATATCTAATTATCACAAGCGATAATTAGAAACAACAAATATCCGATTATCAAAAACGATAATCAGAACTCATATCAACAAATATCCAATTATCACAAGCGATAATTAGAAACAACAAATATCCGATTATCAAAAACGATAATCAGAACTCATATCAACAAATATCTAATTATCACAAGCGATAATTAGAAACAACAAATATCCGATTATCAAAAACGATAATCAGAACTCATATCAACAAATATCCAATTATCACAAGCGATAATTAGAAACAACAAATATCCGATTATCAAAAACGATAATCAGAACTCATATCAACAAATATCCAATTACCTGCAGATAATTGGAAACAACAAATATCTAGAAATCAATTAAGAAGACTAGAAAATCAACATAAAAGCTTGGATCGATCCCATCAGATGGCGAGTTTTTAATTCGCCGCACGTGCAACAACAAATGGCCGAAGCCTACCAAGTACTCAACATAATTTTTGGCGCCCATCAGATTGACCCGAAGGTCCGCAGAGTGACCCGAAGGTCTAGTACTGGTATTTGACCCGAAGGTCCATCAGAGTGGCCCGAAAGCCCAACAAATGACCCGAAGGTCCAACAAATGACCCGAAGGTCCTCATAGTGGCTCGAAAGCACACGAAAGCATCAAAATGTTTCAATTAACGAGTCCGGAATTAACCGAAATAGCAAACGCACATGTCCCATACCACGTGTTTTACTAAATCGTTTGATTCTCTTCATCGTTTCCTTGAAAGTGTGAAATCATCAAATTCATCAAAACAACAGATATTCAATTAACGAGTCCGGAATTAACCGAAATAGTAAAAGTGTGGTTCCATACTCCGCACTTTTGCTAAATCGTTTAAATCTCTTCTTCGTTTCCTTGAAAGTGCAAAATTGTGTATTTTGTAAAAATACATTTTACATTCTCAAACGGACAAGTCCGGAATTAAGCGAATCAGTAACAGAAAGGGGTCATAGTCCTCGATTTTGCTGAAACGTTTAAATCGCTTCCTCATTCTTTTGAAAGCGCAAACTGTTAAAATTTTTTGAAAATAATTTTATTTATTGTGTAAAAATAACAATTCACATTCTCAACTGAACAAGTCCGGAGTTAAGCGAAACAGTAAAAGAAAGGGGTCATAATCCTCGATTTTGCTGAATCGTTTAAGTCGCTTTCTCGTTCTTTTGAAAACGTAAACTGTAAAATTTCATAAAACAATTTTCATTTTAAAACGATTTTCCAACCACGTGATTAAAACAGCAAATCGGTAACAATTTCGATAAGGAAATTTTACTTCTCAAAATACCGTAAAAACGGTTACACATCAGTATTGCGGAATAACCGCTTGAAAATCCACTTTTAAAAATTTGACTGTCACTGAAGCCAAAGCGACAGTAATTTTAAAACATCAGATATCTCATCAAAAGAATTCACATCAAAATGTGACATCAGTGAACTTTCATTCATTATAATTGTCAACAAAACACCGTGCCTCAAAAACTCAGCATGGGTGTAAAAATCCCGTTATAAAAATAACGGCAACAAAATACGTATCATAACCAAGCATCGGTTCAACGTAAAATAAATGCAGTAACGTGCAATTCAAATTTTTGCACGTACTACAGAATGAACAAAGAAATCATTCGAAGGTATCTTCGATGAAGATAATTCAAAACAGAAAAAAATCTAATCAATAAATGATTAGTACAAAAGAAAGCCAGCGGAAATTTCAACAAAAATCACATATCTGCAATTTCTTCGAATCCTCAATTCAGATTCGAAATTCTCAAAGAAACAAAATAATTACAGCTATGTAAACAACAGATGAAAATTCATATCAATTTCGTATTTTGATTTTTTTTTAAATCAAAAAGATTATCAGTTGTACTCAGCGAAGACAGTTTCACTGTTTCCGCTGCGCACTCTGATAAGCAGAACACAAATCAATCAAATCATCAGAACACAATTTCATCAAAACAACAAAACACGATTCCACTTTTATTTTTAAATAAAGATATTTAAAAATTTCATCAAAATTTCAAAACTTTAGTTTTGACTCAATTCACAGATAACACATCGACCAATAGTTGTAACATATGTTCCATCCAAGTTATGTTTTATATTATGTCCATAAACCCCAAGCTCTGATACCAACTGTGACGCCCCACCTCTATGCTCATAATAACAAAGAGTATTAAAAGGAATACTGTCTATTATTACGAAGAATAAGGCTGGATAGGAGCGACCATCCGTAATTGGCCTTATACTAATATTGGTTATCTCGGTAGGAGTGGTATATACTTTTTTTTTTATTTTTCATCTATTATTTATTTACTCCCATCGACATATCCAATTATCAGTATAAAACAAACTACGATAGTTCATAATAGTTTAGGACATTAGATATAACAATAACACAGATAATATAAATGCGGAACACAGATTAACAAAAATCTCATATATATATATAACCGACGTCAGTTACAATATAGTTGACACGATACATATGATACAACTACTACTGTCGACTCTAGAAGTTATATATACAAGTACATTATCGACTAACATACATGAATACATATCGTTCTATACAATGACACGACTACTACAAAATAACACTGACAACTTCAGAAGATGTGAAAAGTCTTCATATCCTGAACAGCAACTCAAAGGAGAAAATCTACAACCTGAAATAACTCGGGTCTGACCCGAGTATTACATTCAAAAGAAAATAATACACGGGTCAGTCTAATTCAAACTCAGTTATTAGTGCATAGTAGCAATAATAATCGGATAGTCAAGTAGACGACAGTCACAGAAATCTCGTATATCCAACTCTCGATACGAGAATTGGATAAAGGCATATATAACACTAAATAGTGTTAACCAACAAACCAGCAAATCCAAATCATCAACAAAGATAGATAAAAGATTACCAATGCAGATAATTCGGAAAACAACAGAATCGCTTAATGGCAATTAACAACAAAATCTAATTATTAAATAATAATTAGAAACTCAGAATGATCAATCGAATCAAATTCCTGTGTGGCTGCAGTACACGCACGCGTGCACTGCCTCGCCACACAGTACGTTAAATCATCACAACAGAGAATACTAACATCGATCAAAACTTCAATTCTGTTTGGCTGCAGTGCACGCACGCGTGCACTGCCTCGCCAATGCAAAACATCTCAAAACAATGCTAAACAAGATCAGAGACAACAAGGGATGAACCAACAAATGGTCAGAAACTACACTTCAAATAACTCAAAGGCAATCAAGCCAAATCAACACCGTATACAACTGAGTGTAGTATAATCAAGACAGTGAACTGAAGGCAATGCAACAGTAAAGAGAAACAACATCAGCAGATGCAAGGCCAAAGAACTGCACAAGTGTAGCCTCTAATCCAAACAAAGTAAGACTGCTCATTTTCACGAACCAGTGCCAACAGACTCGAGAACTACCAGATAATAATGAAGCAAGACTACTACTGGTGTGAGGTAGATTAAAGTGTGTAAGCTAATCTATAATTACAAGATATGGCAATACAACTCCAAATCACAAAGCCCGAATGATTGGGTGCATGCAGACAGGGTTGCAAACTACATGAGGGCAGTAGAATGAAGGTGAGGGCGTCAAAAGCATGGCACCACAGCACGCCCACAATGAATACTAGTGACCAAATGCAATAGAATACACTGCATCAATACAGTGTATCAGATTTGAACTCAACAAATGAGACAGGCATCAACTACAACAATGAACCAGAGTAATGTACAAATACTGCAACCGTGAATTAAAGTGGACAGGGAAGGCAACTGGAAAGTCAAGTCAGGTTGAAAACACTATTGGGATAAACCCACTTGACTACAAGGAGACGTATAACCAGTGATACTACGGGCAACTGAAAATCAAAGCAGTAGATTTGAACAAAGATAGGTAATTGCCGAAGTCATCTAAATTCAAGTTCAGCTACTACACAAAACAGGCAAATGTACCTGAATGCACAGGGAAATCAAAAACTGTACATCAATGTACAACAACTAGATCAACCAATGAATGACCAAGTGCAACAAAACATGCAATACGTCATTGATACACTATATCACAAACCAAACCAAGTTCAACATCAGAGTCAAAGCCAATGCCTACAGACGAGTTCCAAATTCACAAATCAAAGTTAATCCCGAAGACACCAGAAATCCACAAAAACCAATTGCATCAGGCTACACTAGTGATCAAACAAAATGAAAGGCTTGCCAACACCCATATATAATGCAGATAATCGGGGTGAAGCATCAGGTCGAAAAGTGCAACTGTCGACAATGAAAACATCATAATATACTACAGAGATACACCAAAAATGGTCAGGGTCGAACAGAAAAATGGAACGAAGTCCAAAATATAAATTAACTTCAAATAGCCCAACTCGATCAGAATCAATCTCAACAACGAAAACCCCAAACTAAGTTCGAACAGCAGGCGGAGGCCGAAGCCTAATACATTCCCATAATTCAAAGTTATAGCCGACGTTCATCATAAAATGCAACTCGAATTAACAAAACCCAAATACCCCAAACAACTCAAAATCATCACAGTAACGTCAAAACACTGGAAACAACCAAACATAGAACATCACCTCCAACACATTCGAATGGTAAACAAATCAAGTGACGATATTAACAATCGAATACGAACAAAAATCATAGAATTCAAACGCTAATAAGCTAGAGACAAGAATTAGATGTGAGTGTAATACTCACCATTTTGACGACCCAGCAAAACGCGATCCCTCTCGATCGGGCAAGCAGAAATCACGGCACAAGAATTTGAACGAAGCCCTTCGATTCGAAGTTGAACGCCATCGAATCGAAGTAGCTGAAGTGAGCAACGAGAACGATCGATCAAGCTTCCCACGATTTTTTTTTTCGCGATCGAACAGGTCGGCGCTTCGCAAAACCCTGATTGTCGAAGGGGAAGAAAAGGAACGGCCACCATTTTTTCTTTTCGTTCATTTTCTTGTTTTATTTTTAGGGTTTTTTTTTTTTCAACTGCAAGAGGAAGTCGGGTTATACCCTTATTACGGTATCAAAAGAAGAAGTATGGGCCTATATTCTAAAGCCCATAATTTCTTAAATAAATTCTTTTTTATTTTAAAAAGAATTTACCCTTTTAAAACTCTAAATAGCAATTTACCCACCAAATTAATCGTCTAATGACGATAATAAAAAATCGTGGAATCTCGGGTTGCTACAAAATTATACCGGAGAGTACAACCAAATCACAATGCACATTCTTGAAGAAGCAACAATAAATAATGGACAAGTTTGATATAGGAGGAAAATCTTTGAAAATAACATGTTAGATGTGAAAGTTTGTAAAATAAATCAAGGACCAACTTGAATGCCACAAAAGAAATGTTTGTGGTAAGCAGGGAATGGTGGTCCAATTTTGTGAAGTTATGTTTATGTTACGATAATAAAATGTAACATTTAACTATCAGATTCTACCAACGTCGTTCCGACACCTCTAACTAAAACGTCGGTGGGACATTGGAATGGTGCCACGAATAAAAATGAAAATATTCAAATGCCATTTCGACGCCATTGTTATGGCATCGACCCTAACTGTAATACCCAAGACGAAGTTCGAAGTCTTACCACTTTCCCAATACCAAAAATAAAGATTTCGACGTTCGCCTCCTCCTCCCTCGACTTTGAACGCTGCCACCTCAAGCCAATCCACCGCAAGCCCTGGTCGCTGCAAGCCCTCGAATTCCCCACCTTGTCCCTCGACTTCGGCCAAAAGCCCGCCCCTCCTCCTCCCTCGACTTCGAACGCCGCCGCCGCCTCCTCCCTCAATGCCACTGCAAAGCCCAAGCCGCATATCCACATCTCGTCGATCGTAGCAAGCCTAAGTTGCCACCTTGTCAAGTGTCGCAAGCTCAAGCCGCATATCCCCACCTCGTCGATCGTAGCAAGGCTAAGTTGCCACCTTGTCAATGTCGCAAGCCCAAGTCGCAGACCTTTCCCTCATAGTCGCTGCTCAAGGCTCCATCGATATGATTTATTGTTCCGATTCATTTTCAATGTTATAATTTTGATTAGCTTCATGTATGATATATATGTTGAGGAAAATTTCTTCAGATAATCAGTCTAAGGGAATAAAAACCGAACGCAGCGGCAAACAACTGGATCGTGATTGTAGTGAGACGGAACAAACAAAAGATGAACACCAGAACAGACAGTCACAGATCAATGCAATGCAGAAAAATAAATAACACAAGTATTTATAGTGTTTCCACTACCGCGAGACAGTGTACGTCCACTTGGGAAGAGGAGATTTTATTAATCACTGAAAGATTAGAGCTACAAGATTGATTCACTTTTGGAGGCTATACATAAGAAGAATTAACAATACAGACAAAAATTCTGCAGAGTTTCAGCTCTCTAGGATGGCTCTGAAATTGACTGAAATTAGCACTCAATTTCGGCTACCATTGTTGTCCAGAAGCTCCTCTATTTATAAAGTGAAGAAATGAGGAGGGGTGGCTGCTATATAGCAGCCCTGGGGTTTGGTTCGGTAAAACGCCGAGCGGAAAATTTGGGTCGGCATCTTTCTAATTGGTTCGGCAAATACCGAATGAAATATTTCGTTCGACATTACCAAATTACCGAACGAAATATTTCGTTCGGTCTTCTTCACCGCTCCAACGTCATGCTTTCGTTCGGTCTTCTTCACCGCTCCAAATTGAAGTACTTCCTCCGAACGAACTCACCACCGAACGAGAAATCTCGTTCGGTATTCCTCCATTGCTCGACAATTTAGAGCGGCAGCTGCTCCGAAACTTCTTCTCTCTTCCGCTTCTCCATTTTACCAAACGAACTCACTATCTCCAAATCTGCTTCCAAGCATATCCTTCATCACCGAACGAGCTTCCACCGCTCGAGATTTGGAGCGACCACTCCTTCTTCACGTGCCTCTTCTAATGGTGCAAAATTAGGGCTTCTTCTTCTTCATCACCGAGGGTTAGGGCTTCTCAATTTGGGGATCTCGATAACAATTTCTAACAATCTCCACCTTGATACCGAATTCCATACAAGCCTTCTAACTCCATCTACACCTTCATGCTCTAAGCAATGAATATTTACCCAACGAGCTTCGGCAATGTCATCACCCATTACACTCTATCAACGAACTCCGACAAGGCCACCGTCCATCAACAAAGTGTTTGAAGTACCCAGTCCGTGTAGAACCTATCAATCTCCACCATGAAAACAAACGTCTCCATGAACCATCTCATCTTTCCCCCCATGCCACCCCGTGGCACCTAGCACTTCATTAAGCGAATCAAGTCCGAGCAATGCTCGAACTTAGCAACAGACAACGACTTGGTAAACATGTTGACTGTAATTTCCTTTATGTGAACTTTCTGAAGACGAACTAGCTTCTCTTCACTCATCGAGACAAGGAACGACTCTCTCACCTCAATATGCTTTGTCCTCAGGCTGAACGCCAGATTTTCAGCTAAGTGAATTGCACTTTGACTATCACAGTACACATCCATGCCTTCATATACGAAGCTCAAATCACACAACAATCACCTTAAATAAAGTGCCTCCTTAGTTGCTTCAACCGCAGCTATGAGCTTTTCCTCTGTAGTAGACAAAGCCACAATTGTCTACAAACTCGCTTTTCAACTGATCGATGTCCCACAAATGATGAACACATATCCGGAGGGTGACTTCTTTCGATCTCTATCACCGGCATAGTCGAAATCACAAAATCCAACCAAGCTGAAATCTTTATCTCTGCCGCCAAAGACAAGTCCATGGTTTGGAGTTCCTCTAAGGTATCTGAAGATACACTTCACAGCTTGCCAATGCATCTTTCCTGGATTTGTCATGAACCTACTCACCAATCTAACAGCTTGTTCAATGTCAGGCCTAGTGCAGACCATGACATACATCAAGCCGCCAACTGCACTTGCATATGAGACCTTCATCATATAAGCCTTGTCCTTTTCTGAGATCGGAGAGCCTTTACTAGAAAGTTGTATGTGCAAAGGCATAGATAGGTGTACTGATTGCCTTTGCCCCTTCCATGCTAAACCGAGCAGGCACCTTTCGAATGTACTCATTTTGAGTGAGGCTCAAAAGTCCTAGTTTTCTATCCCTATGGATTTCCATACCCAAAATTTTCTTTGCTTCTCCAAGTTCCTTCATTTCGAATTCCACTTTTAGCTTTAGCTTCAAACTATTGATTTCAGCTTTATCCTTGGAAGCAATCAACATATCATCCACGTACAAGAGTAGGTACACTCATCTACCATTCTTTAAATGCTTGAAGTACACACAAGCGTCTTTGATGCTATGATCAAAACCAAGTGAAAGCATAAAAGAGTCAAACCTCTTGTACCATTGTCTAGGCGACTGCTTAAGCCCATACAATGACTTCTTCAATTTGCAAATCCAATTTTCTTTCCCATCTACAATAAATCCTTCTGGTTGCTTCATGTAGATGGTCTCATCCAATTCTCCGTGCAAGAAAGCAGTTTTCACGTCCAGTTGCTCCAACTCCAAGTCATTAGCTGCGACGATAGCGAGCAAAATGCGGATGGACGCATGCCTCACTACTGGAGAGAATATCTCATCATACTCCAATCCCTTTCTTTGTGAAAACCCTTTAGCAACTAGTCTAGCCTTGTATCTCCCATCATCCTTCACCTTGAACACCCATTTGCAACCTATGGTTCGACTTCCTTAAGGAGGTGATGCCAAATCCCAAGTCTTGTTCTTCTTCAACGATACTAACTCCTCTTCTATAGCGCACATCCACTTCGAACTGTCACATGACTTCAAAGCTTCATCAAGGTCAAGTGGCTCCTCAAGAACCACATGTAGGGCATAGTCAAACTAATCACCAAGGCTAAGGTTTGCAAACTGCCAATCACCATACCTTTCGGGCAGCCTAATAGTCCTACGACTAACCCGGGTCTGTAATGCTTTGCCTAAACTCCTTTCAGCTCCACCTTAAACTGAACTTCCTCTAGATTCATGCATGTCACCAGCACAACTAGAAGGTACATGTGGACCATCCTGCGATGTTTCATCAACTGTGTTTTCCTTGACAGCATCAACAACGACTCTTCTATTTAGCTGGAACACGGGAACTTCTTCCATCTCCTTAGGCCTATTAGAATCTTCTGATGTGGTAGGTAGCTTCTCCTTTGGATTGAACATAGCAGACTCATCAAAAGTAACATGTCTGGAATGGACAATCTTCCGATCAACAGGGTTCCAAATTCGATACCTTTTTATACCATCGGCGTATCCCATTAGTATGCCCTTGTATGCTCTAGCCTCCAACTTGTCATCACCTGTATGGTGAACGTACACAGGACAACCAAAAATTCGAAAGTAACCAAGATGCACTGCTTTACCTCTCCACTTTTCCTCTAGAATCTTCTCATATATGGTTGAGCACGGAATTCGATTTATGATATACGCCACAGTTGATAATGCCTCAGCCCAAAAGCCTCTAGACAAGCCCACTGTTAATCTCAAGCAATGAGCCTTCTCCAGTAGAGTCATGTTCATCCTTTCTGCAACCTCATTAGATTGCGGATCTCCGGGTGTAGTGAAATGTCTCTGAATGCCATGCTGTCTACAAAAGTTGAGGAACTCCCTAGAGACAAATTCACCGCCATTATCAAATCTCGGCACCTTCAACCTAGAATCAGATTGATTCTCAACAAGCGCTTTTCATTCTTTGAACTTCTCAAAACTATCTGATTTGGCCTTCATCACATACACCCATACTTTCCGAGAAAAGTCATCAATAAAAGAGATAAAATACTTTTCTCCTCCAAGAGAAGGAGTAGCAACCGGTCCCCAAACATCTATATGCACGTACTCAAGTACTCGCCTCGATCTATGGAGTCCAACTCCAAAAGATACTTTAGTTTGTTTGCCTAACACACACTCCTGACAAAAGTCCATCTTGTCGAAGCTTCCTCCTTTGATCATCTTCCGTCTTCGAAGTAACTCTAAGCCCTTCTCTGAAATATGACCCAACCTGAGATGCCAAAGCTTTGTGACATCCAAAGCACGAGAACTGTCTACTCCAACACACAACTCTCCAAGAACTGTGGTTTCTTTCAACAAATACAGATTTCGGAATACATCTCCTTTCATAAGAACTAGTGCACCTCTCAAAACCTTCAAGCTATCCTTCTCGATAGTCACCTTGCATCCCAAAGATGCCAATTGTCCTAAAGAAATTGAGGACTTCCGAAGACTTGGAACATACTGGACACCTGTCAAAGTGCGTATCACTCCGTCAAACATCTTGATCCTCACTGTACCTTCACCCATTGCTCTACAGCTAGCATCATTACCCATAAGAATAAAGCTTCCCTCTCGTCCAATGAAAGAACTGAAGTAATCCTTATTAGGCGTCATATGAAAGAACACCCCCGGGTTCAGCACCCAATAGTCTGAGACATCCGACACTTCTGTAGACAACACATCGTCAATACAGACTTCTCCATCACAAATGATGAAAATCCGCCTTCTTCCTTCTTCTTCGAATCTGGACAACCTTTTTTCCAATGACCAGGTTTCTTACAGATAAAGCACTTCCCGTTCTTAGACTTTCCTCTCCTGCCATTACCGGGCTTCCTAGAGTTGGAACGCCCTCTAGAGTGCAAATTCTTCTTATCTTCTCTACCTCTTTTAACAAACAGGCCGTGACTACTACTTCCACTTCTACTTCCTTCACTTATCTCCTTCATCTGATCTCTCAAGCCCTTAGATAGAAGGCCTGACTTTACATCTTCTACAGTTAATGTGTCTCTAGCGAAGATAAGGCTGTTAGCGAAACTTGTGTATCGCTCCGGATGAGAACACAAAAGAATCTTTGCCATTTGCTCCTCATCCATCTTCAAGTCAACAGTCTTCATCTTCATTACGAGATCATCAAATAAATTAAGATGTTCCTTCACTGAAGTACCCTCTCTCATCCGCATGGTGAAAAATGTTTTCAGTAACATCAGACGGTTAGTCAGAGATTTCTTCAAGTAGAGATTTTCTAGCTTGGTCCAAATGCTCCTAGCAGTGGTCTCACTGTTAATTTTTGAGATAACATTCTCTCCCATAGCTAGCTGTAAAGTAGTAAACGCCCATTTCTCCATCTCTTTTCTTTCCGCGACTGAGATGTCAGCCGTCAACTCCTTAGGGGCAAACACTGCAGGATGGACTTCATTCCTCATTAGAACAGCCTTCATCCTCCATTGCCACTTCTCGAAGTCTTTATCCCCATTCCATTTCTCAATTGCCAACTATGATCCTGACGCGATATACATCCCTCTAGTGTAGGGTCATTAACAGCTGGAGTCGCTTCATCTACTGCCATAGCGTCTAACACTCCTCAATCAACCTTGCAGCTTTGATATCAGACTGTTGGGGAAAATTCTTTCAGATGATCAGTCTAAAGGAATAAAACCCAACGCAGCGGAAAACAACTGGATCGTGATTGTAGTGAGACGGAACAAACAAAAGATGAACACCAGAACATACAGTCACATGTCAATGCAATGTAATGCAGAAACATAAATAACACCAATATTTATAGTGGTTCCACTACCGCGAGGTAGTGTATGTCCACTTGGGGAGAGAAGATTTTATTAATCACTAGAAGATTAGAGTTACAAGATTGATTCACTTTAGGAGGCTATACATAAGAAGAATTAACAATGCAGACAAAAATTCTGCAGAGTTTCAGCTCTCTAGGATGGCTCTGAAATTGGCTGAAATTAGCTCTCAATTTCGGCTATCATTGTTGTCTAGAAGCTCCTATATTTATAGAGTGAAGAAATGAGGAAGGATAGCTGCTATATAGCAGCCCTGGGGTTTGGTTCGGCATGCATCTGGTTTGGTTTGGCAAAACGCCGAGCGAAAAATTTGGACCGGCAACTGCATCTTCCTAATTGGTTCGGCAAATACCGAACGAAATATTTCGTTTGGCATTACCAAATTACCGAACGAAATATTTCATTCAGTCTTCTTCATCGCTCCAAATTGAAGTACTTCCTCCGAACGAACTCACCACTGAACGAGAAATCTCGTTCGGTATTCCTCCATCGCTCGGCAATTTAGAGCGGCAGCTGCTCCAAAACTTCTTCTCTCTTCCGCTTCTCCATTTTACCGAACGAACTCCCTATCTCCAAATCTTCTTCCAAGCATCTCCTTCATCACCGAACGAGCTTCCACCGCTCGAGATTTGGAGGACAACTCCTTCTTCACGTGCCTCTTCTATGATGCAAAATTAGGGCTTCTTCTTCATCATCACCAAGGGTTAGGGCTTCTCAATTTGGGGATCTCGGTATCAATTTCTAACAATATATTCGTTGGTTTACATTCGTTAGTGTATGATCATTGATATACTTTCGTTGGTATGATAATTCATATATGATTTGTGATATCGCCGGTATTGTTTTTAAATTGTTCGATAATTCATTGCCATTGATATGATGGTATTAATGAAACCCCGTAGATGTTTCATATGGCACCGTTTTACAAGTACCGTATTTGATCGTTATATACATATTCATTTTTTAAATAAAGCAAAAATCGATATTCATTTGATATGTATTTGTCAGATTTGTCCCAGTATGGAACAAGTTATAAACGCAATGATATTTATGTTTTGTAAATCAATATTTCAAATCGAATTGTTAACAAAATTTCGATGACAGTTCCCTTTTGTTCCTCATGTATGTCCTTTTGCATATGGTACGAAGAATAAACTTAAGTGTTGCCGATATTTTGTTAATCTTTTTTTTTTGAACTGGTACTTAGATACAACATGTCACCGGGACAACATAACACAAATCACATGTCAATATATGTTCGAATCACACTACACAAGTTTCGAACTTGTTAATCTTTCGTTTTGAAATGAAATACAAAACATAAATAAAATTGCGTTTGTAATGGAAAGCAGAATGATTAGCCATTTAAAAAAGTACTTAGAAATCCCTATGTTATATATATGTCTTTGAAATTATTTGTGAATTTCATTGTTTTATAATAAAATTTATAGTGTTATTGAAATAAATAGCAAAATTAATAAAGTAATGAAATATACTAATAAATTTATTGAAATTATGTAATACTAAACTTAATAATGTTATTTAAAGTAATAATAAAATTAATTATGTTATTTTATCTAATTTTAATATTGTTATTTAGATTAATAACAAAACTAGAAATGTTATATAAATTACTCATAAAAGTTATAATGTTATTTAAATTAATAATAAAATTAATAATGTTATCTAAAATAATAATAAACATAATGTTATTTAAATCAATAATAAAATTAATAATGTTATCTAAATATTAATAAACTTAATATTGTTATCTAAATTAGTAATAAAATTAATAATTTTATTTAGATTATTAATAAAATTAATAGTGATAATTATAGTAATAATAAAATAAATATTGCTGTCTGATTATCGTGCGAAAGATAATGTAAATTTTGTTTGTGTGTATAGTATAGAGGATGGATTATTTGAAAGATCGAAGTTGGATGTACATGAAAGATAAAAATAGAAGAACAATTTCATTGCACTTTAGAAATGGTATGGATGCATTCATGAAAGTGACATTCTGTAATAAAAAATATGAAAGTAGTTCGTTGTCCGAGTTAGAAATGTCGTTGCCTAAAACTTATAGACTATTATACTGTAATATTACATTTACATCAATATGGTTTTATGCCCGACTATCTTATATGGTGAAATCATGAAAAATAATATCATATTGTACAAAAAGAGACCGTAAATATGAGTGTGGATTGCGATGAACCCCTTATTGAACAAAATGTTGACTTAGAAAATAGAATGACTGAAATGGTTTATGATGTTGTTGGTCCAAGTATGTGGACTGAAGAACCAGATTTGGAGAAAGATCTTGACTCGAAAGCGAAAAAGTTTTTTAACTTGTTCGAAGAACATCGAAACAACCGCTCTATAAAGGTTGTAAAATGACACACTTATCAACGACAACTTGGTTAATCGCTATAAAATCCAAATAAAATGCATCGAAAGGCCTACTAAAAGCAATTCTTTGCTTGTGTAAAGAAATGTTTCCACTTGACAATGTATCGGTAGAGAACTGACTCTTTTAAAAGAGAGGTCTCTGCTTTGGATTGCCTTAAGAAAAAATTGACACGTGTCCATATTGGATGCATAATTTATTGGAAGGAAGATAAAGATTTGATGTGAAATTGTATATAGGATCTAGTATAATACAAATGATATTTTAATACTTGACAGAATCAACAAATAAGAAGTTAAAATAAATAAAGTAAAGATTCGATTACACTAGAACTTTTATACTGGTTCAAACCTCCCGCCTCACATGTAGTCTCTAAGCTCCACCAAGGAACTTTACAACGTCCGAAGGAATAGATTTACAATCGTCTGAACAACCAAACATGAATTCAACCAAATTCAAAGCAAAAACATTGCCTTTTCGACTTCAATGTGTTCTTATCAAATATGAAAAAGTCACTCTAACACTTCGTTTTGCCTTTGTGATGACATGATGGCGCCTTTATTATGCACCTTCTAATCGTTTTTATGCTCCTTGACGTCTTTTCGTGTTCATCATCGTGTAGACGAAAATGCCCACAATAATATGGAATAATGTTCTTGTCATTGTAATGGAGTTAGGACGATCAATCTTCGAAGAGTACTCGTATGTCAATAAATATCTAGTTTTTTTTTTGAAATGGTACTTAGATACAACATGTCACTGGGACAATAAACTACAAATCATGTGTCAATAAATGTTCGAATCACGCTAGCAAGTTTCGAACTTGTGACCTCTCGCACCAAAGTCGAATCACTTAACCACTAGGACAATGGTGCTTGTCTCTAGTTTGCTTTATTCTATATTCGTTGTGATAGTTCGATGTTTTGTGGCCAACATATGTACACTAAAATTTATGTATATTTGATGTATTTACTTGTGCTATTTTACATGACATATATTGCATGAAGTTGGTTTTACTTCTACACTTTTCTATTTGATTATTTATGTAACGTGTATCTGGGTAGTTATAAAACATGTTGATTTGATCTGATCAGATTTTCAACGACAAACCCATGCTCGAGTAATTATGTGTTGGAAAATTTCACTATGTGGACCACATATGTAAAATAAACGTGTCGTGCTATTTTGGTATAAAGCCTACAGGAAAATAGGCACAGGGAATAAGTTGCAAAAAAATTTAGTATAAGGGACAACAAGTTTGCTTTTTAGTCTGAAGGACACTTTTTAGTGTAAACAGAAAATGATAGTAACAACTATCATTCGTGGTTTACACTAGAAAGTGTCCTTCAGCCTAAAAAACAAACTTCTTGTCCCTAAAACTAAATTTTTCTTCAGCTTTTTCCTTGAGTCTAAAAACCCCTAAAGCCTAATTAAAGCAATCAAATTATAAATTAAAGTTAAAAGGCTTACAGGTATAATTGTCATGGTATTAATGTGTAGATACTGTGGCAATTCTATTTTGTTGAAGGGCCAAATTATAAAATGCCAACATTATAAATAAGAGGTTATGGTCCCCAAATTACATAAGCTCCAGTTATTTTTCTAATCTTTTCAATGGAAATAATTCAGATATAGGGTTTATGTCAATTTGGAAGATCAGATCCAACTCTTACTTTTTAGATCTATCTCTTTCTCTTAATCAGTTTATGAAAGCAGCAACTATGTATTCAGATCTAATATAAGTTCTAGGGCTTGTGTTAATATGGAAAACCAAATCAAATTTACTTTTCCAATCAGCAACTATGAATTCATGTATGTCTTTTGCTAATTTGTTTACTTTTCTTTGATTTCTTCTCAATTAAATCAATATGGATCACCTATTCTGATCCAGGGTTTCATGATTAATCTATCCTAAAGTATATTGAAATCATAACATTATGTTCACGTGTGTGAGTTTAAATTTGTCTTCATGTCTATTGCTATGCTATGGTTAAAACGACATACCGCCTAAACTAGCGTTTTCTCTTTGTCAATATTTTTGTTCCCATCATAATTCAAAAAAACATGAAAGTAATAATTATATTGCAAAACTTCGTGTATGACCATGAGCATGTAATGTGCTTTCGGTGTATATATTCATCACGTATTACAAGCCAAATATGATATCAAGAAGCATCCTCAACATTATTCTTCAAATCTCTAAATATGTAAAAATATCACAAGTCCATGCGCTTTCTATTTAAAGCGAATGAACCAAAAGGATTTAAAGAATCTTTGGATTCAATGCATCGTAAACCAGCATTAATTGACGAAAAACTTCCAAATTTATATCCACCCGAAAGTAACTTTATTAGAACAAATTTTCTCCATACCCCTAATCAGATACACCCTACAATGGCCTCTTCTACTCTTGTTCTAACTTTCTTCCTCGTCTTCTTCACCTCCGCTTTAGCCCGCCAATCACCATCTCCGACGTCATTATCCGTCCAAAAAGCCTGCAAGGCTACACGATACACGTCCATTTGTATAGCGACGCTGTCGCAGAACAAGACGCTTCCGGCGAACCAAACCGCGATCGACTTCATCCGCGCCACGATGGGCTCGTCTCAGACGGATTTGAAGACTGCGGAAGCGAAGGCGCAGAGCATTCTCAAAGCTTCGAAGGGGAAGGATCTGAACAGGACGAACGCGGCGGAGAACTGCCTGATTTTTCTGGCGATGTCCGAGAAGAGATTGACGATGGCGCAGCAAGCGGTGAGGAAAGGGGCGTTAGCAGATGGGAGGGCTTGGGGGAGTGCTGCTTTGCTTTATCAGTATGATTGCTGGTCTGCCCTTAAGTATGTCAATAGCACTAATCAGGTATTTCTTCTATTTGCTAACTCGAATTTAAATTCAAATGCCCGTCTGCTTTATCTGGTATTCAATGATACATTTGTGTGGTCTCATTTAAATTCGAATTTGCTCATAACAACTTTTTAGATAGTTGATAGTTGATTCACAAGCACATGTACCGTGATGTACTTGTAATAGCATTTCAATGAAGATGATTCCTATGATGCACCAGTAAAACTATTCTTCAATTCTCAATCCTTAAAATTAGCACAGCTGTAAGTCATATTCTAAAATTTAGAATCATTGGATATGCTTACCAATAATTATTTTAACTTTTAGTTAAAAGACTTCGATTCAATAATCTTAGGCTACAGCCGCTACACTATGCTGCATAGCATCACACTATTAAATAACTCTATATAACCAAACAGATTCGTTATTCTCTCGTCCAACCTAGTATTTATATCATATTAGTCGCATCGCAAAACAAGGTAAATGCCAACGATGGAGCCTATAAACGTGATAGAACAAACAAACAAATATTTGATTTCTTTTCCTATCCTCCCATAATCATTTCAATATATAAATTGAGTGGAACTAATCCAATTTTTTTTTTAATATTGATTTACAAACACCAATAGCACTGTAAAAGTACTACAAGTTTGGTAATAATTTCATCATTATGTATACGTTCAGAAATTTCATCTGCCTTTCATAATGTATATATGAACTTTGATGTTTTCCATCTTACGCATGCACAAATGCACTAACACATCACATTAACATGTTAGGTTGCAGATGCGATGTCCTTCGTGCTCCACATCACAAACGTAACAAGCAACGCCGTATCAATGATAACTTCACTACAACGCTATGGCACAAACACCTCATTGTGGTCTCCTCCCCAAACTGAAAGAGACAACCATTGGGAAACTGGACTCAGCAGCTCAGACAGTTCATGTATTAGTACACTAAACCATGTCCCATCTGACTTGAAACCAAATGTATATGTATGTCCTATAGGTTGTAAGTATCATACAGTCCAAGCCGCTGTTGATGCAGCCCCAGCTTGGTCAAAACAGTATGTAATTTACATAAAACAAGGGGTTTACACAGAAAATGTAAGAGTGCCTTTCAAGAAGACTAACCTGGTATTCATCGGAGATGGCATGGGTAAAACCATCATTACTGGAAATTTGAGTGCTGACGTGGTTGGAGTATCCACCTATAACACTGCCACAGTCGGTGAGATTCTTCTTTTCTTATATGATAATATCTGCTGTGGTGCAACACTTGTTATTTAAAATGTACCTACGTTGCTAACATGTATAAACTGTGGTGATCTACGTACATAAGAGTATTCATGTTCTGTTAGTGCAACACGACAGTTGATCCAAAATCAGGATCTCTTACCACTGTTATCGTTGAATATTGATAACACTAAAGTTGTAATACTTGCAGGAGTAAGTGGAGATGGGTTTATGGCCCGGGACCTAACAATAAGCAACACAGCGGGCCCAGTGGCCCACCAAGCAGTGGCCTTTGTCTCTGACAGCGACCACTCCATCATCGAATCGGTTGAATTCATCGGTCATCAAGACACGCTCTACGCACACTCGCTGCGCCAGCTGTACAAATCATGCCGTATATCAGGCACAGTCGATTTCATCTTTGGGAATTCTGCAACCATCTTTCAGGATTGTTTGATCTTCCTGCTTCCTCGCCAGGTCAGCCCTGAGAAAGGGGAGTCGAATACGGTTACGGCCCATGGAAGGACCGACCCGGCCCAGTCCACTGGTTTTGTGTTCAACAACTGTAGGCTGAATGGAAGCGCTGAGTACTGGGAGTTTTATGAAAAGAACCCTGGGGTGCACAAGGCTTTTCTGGGAAGGCCGTGGAAAGAGTACTGTAGGACTGTGTTTGTGAACTGTTATTTGGAGAAGGTGATTAGGCCTGAAGGATGGCTGGCGTGGAGCGGTGATTTTGCCCTGAGCACCCTGTATTATGGGGAATATCAGAGTAAGGGTGCAGGGGCCGGTGTGAAGCAAAGGGTGCCTTGGAGTAGTCAGGTGCCTAAGGAACATTTGGATGTGTATTCTTTGCAGAATTTCATTCAAACTCGTGGGTTTTAGTAATATAACTGAAATTTATGGTTAGCTGATACATTCTTTTAAATGATTATTTTTACAGAGCTTGAAATAAAAGGTTTATTTTATGATTGTTATCATATATCCTCTTGCGAAGGGTTATTTAAGTAAATTATAAAACATTTTTCCTCAAAAAAAAAAAAATCACACACAATTTTTTTTTGTGTGTTTCATAGATGTTATATACAGATTTGGGGGTTGATTTAGGTTATTTAGTGATAAGATTAATATTCCAATTGAATAACGCTGGAAATGCAAGAAAAGTGAAAAGTAAAATCACTCGGTGTAAAGGACAATTAGAAAAGAATTTCTGATAAGATTAAAAGAAAAAAAGATAGTCAAGAAAGAGTTTCAGATGAAGTACATAAGAATTAGAACTGTAAACAAATTAGGGACAAGAAAGTAAAATGAGCAAAAGAATATGAGAATTTAATTTGCATCTTATCTGCATTTATACAGTTTTAAGCTTTAAACTTGCATGTAAACCTAAACAAGAGTTAACAACCACACAGTTGTGTAACTGAAAAAATCATTTGAATAAGTCAGGAATAACTTGTTCAAATGAGGTGTACATGTGCATGTGCACAGACATGCACATACTTATACATGCTGTTATCTTCAGTTTTCCAGCATCATCAACGATGAACTGTGAGCCAGACGCTAATGAACTACGGTTTTATTGCCCAATTTTGTCAATTTATGAGAAAACTGCAGTTGAATCATTGTTTAAGGCGTTACAACTCCCCTTCTTTTCAAGAATGGACCTTGTCTCAAGGTCCAATGCAGGAATTTTTTATAATGATATCCCAATAGTCCCCCTATGTAATCCCTTTAACTATTTGTTCTTCAATTCAATTACAACATTCACTGTTGCTTCTTTGGCATTATCCTACTATCCTACCTAGTATAGATTTCGCTTCACCTATAATATCTTTCAATAAGTGGGTACATGCATGATCTTGTGTAATTATGCATTGTTCTACTCACTTTTTCAACCGTGAGATGTGAAAACAGGGTGTATTTTTGGATTACTAGGCAACTTAATCTTGTATGCTACTTCTCTTAACCATTTCTCTTTCTGATAAGGTTCATATAACTTGAGAGAAGGCTTATATTTTCTTTGGGCTTTAGTGTTAATATATCTATAGGGTGTAATTCATCTTCTTCTTGCTGCACTTTTGTTGGTGTTTGGAACAGATATTAGCAACGTGAGTAGTGCAATTCCATAAACTGCTTGTACTAATATTCAGCCCAAGTTAACCTTTGCTACCTCGGTTTGTCCATGTTCTGTGTGACTCTGGATGTCAAGGGGAACTAAATTTCAAACCATTCTTGTTATTTATATAGTTATGGCTAAAAGATGCTTATCTCTATCAGTGAATATTGAATTTGCTATCCAATGTAATTTGAATCAAGGTTCGAAATTCCGGTTTCGGTCTGATTATCTGATATTCTATAAATTTCAGTTCTGTTTCGAAAATTTTGCAAGTTCCGTTTCAATTTCAATTTTGGATTTCCTTAGGATTTGAAGTTTTTTTCGGCGTGCCGGCTGGAATCTCGAACCACGGTTTGAACACCCTGTTAAAGAATACATTTGTTACATCCTTGGCATTACATAGGCGATGAAAGGAAAAATATAATCATATTTTGATAGCCTTTCACCTATCACATATATTTCAGCATATCTTTGGACTTCTTGGAAGACAAGTAATAAAATTTATTGATATGTTGGTTAACCGGATTTTTAACCCATCAGAATCAATATGAGTTAGAACATTCAGACTATGCTAAAATAACTCGAGACTCAACCAAAAAACCCAAGCAAACAAGTCAGTAGGTCTCAAGGAAAATCAGCCAATAAAATACTAAGTATATGGATCACTAATGATCCATCACCCATGGATCGCTAGTGATCCATGGGGAAGCATCATGAGTTTCCCAAACCTCTTGCATCATGATTCATTACCATTTTTAAGCATGCTTGCCAAGTTTCATAGCATCCCAAACAATCTAGCTCGAGAAGTGAAGACTCATCTAATTCAAGCTGTTTCATCAAAAGTAGCTAACTTAAAATGGACCTAGAGAACTTATACGGAGTCGGATTGACTTGAAATTTTGAAGAACACTTAGAGGACGTAAAAAAAGGCTCATAAAAAAATGTGATCATTTGGAGGTTGTTTGATGGATCGCTAGCGACCTAACTAGATGGATCGCTAACGATCCATGTAGACTAGGCCCCACCACCTGAAATTTTTATGGTAGGTCTCATACACCCTAGAGAGAGTACCTGCAAAGATTCACCTTGTTTCGTTAAGTTTTGAGTGAGTTATAAATGATTCTTCTGGACCAGATGACCCATGAAGACGGATGATCAAACTAACTCCAAACGACTTGATATTTGGACAAGGCACTTAAATAGAAGATAGGAAGACAACCAAACTAAGATCACTCAAAAATATATTAAGTGGATGGATAGCCAGCGATCCATCCCCTATGGATAGCTAGCGATCCACCAAAATAAGTCGGATCGCCCTCGAACTTTCCAAGCTCCTTCGTAGAACTAAGTAAAGGTTTCTGGTAGAAAAATATGCTAAGTTTATGGATAGCTAGCGATCCATAGAAATGCAGGTTGATTTGAAATTTTTGGTGATGACTTGGCATAATAATTGCACTCTTCTGCACTTGGACTTCTGGCCTAATACTTACTGAATTCCCATATAAATAATCACCTACCTGCAACTAGAGATGGATCTTTTTTGGGGAAAGAATTGTCATTACTCTACTGAAATTCCTTCACTTCTTCAACTTTCCTCTCCCTCACAACAGTCGTCAAAGGGGTTAGTGTGATTCTCTAGTCAACCCTTGTACTTGTGACTTATTCTAACTCATTGTAACTTAGATCTAAGGGCTAACTAGTTGATATCCAAAGAGATTCAACTAATATAATCATAATAAAGATTGATTAAAGTGGATGTAGGCCAGAGTCAGCCGAACCATTATAAAAAATTTATGTCTCTTTTCATACTTCTGCTTTTTGTTATTTATTTATTTGAGATTTGTGCTGCTGATTATCTGAACTGGTGCTTCACACTCGATCCAAGGTATTGATCCATTTTTTGAGTTAACATTTTGGTGCTTTCACTGAGAATCTTGAATGAGATTTGAAGAATTGAAGAATTGAAGTTTGAATCTAAGATTTAGAGAAGATGGGTAGGCCTAATACTAAATCTAGAGCTGTAGCAAGTCAATCCGAGCATGGGGGCAGCCAGGAGGTATTCTCAAATTCTCATCAACCCAACTATGTGATTAGAGAGGAGATGGAAAGGATGATAAAAGAGATGCAGGATAGAATCTTAGCTAGACAACTGGAGATGATGGACGACTTCTTTCAGAAGATGGAGCAGTAAAGGATGGCTAGATCTACAGGCAATAAAAATCAAACTCCAGGGAACAACACAGAAGCTGCCGGTGTTGGATTGGAACAAGATGAAGTCTTGCCCCCATGCCCAAAGCAACCAGTACTTGGGGGAAACGCTGGAATCAACATGGGAATCAATCCCAACACCGAAGTGGCTATTGAAACACCAGGAACTAGTGGTACGGGAGCTAATCCAAATACTAGGATGCAACCGACAGAAGAAAATGTACCAGAACTTCCTCGAAGGAACGCAGGTATGAATGAAGCTAGAGTTATGAATCAGAATACAGGCATGCGGCCGGAAGAGTGCATCCCGGGATACCCCCACTGGAACATGGTGAAAATTATTGCTTTAGGACGGAGACCTTCATTGGACGATGAGAACCGAATTGCTGAATTGGTACGATCGTTCAGTAGAGGAGGACCGCCGTATCGGGGTATGGAAGATGTGAACAGGAATCCATTTACTGCTAATATCCGGAATGCAAGAAATCCTCCATATTTCAAGCTTCCGACGTTGAAAATGTACGACGAGAAGACAGATCCAACGATTCATATGATGATATACATCCAACATATGGAGGTGTTGGGTGCTTCTGAGGAGGTAATAGGGCGATGCTTTCCATTATACTTAACAGATTTGGCTGCAATGTGATTTAGACAATTGGAAAATGGGTCCATAAGCACATGGATCGACTTAATGAGCAAGTTCTTGAGACAGTTCAGAGTTCATGTCTCACAACCGAGAAATGTACTTACGCTCTCAAATGTAAAACAAAGGCCTGGAGAGTTTTTAAGAAGTTATTTAACAAGATTCAATGCAGCGGCAGCTACGGTCGATAAGCCGGATCCATCATTTATCCTAATGGCAGCAGTATCTGGGGTCGTGAGTAAGACTGATTTCAAAGCTGCATTGAAAAGGGATCCACCGATGGATCTTGCGGAATTCTACTACGAAGCTGAGAGATATTTGCGTTAGGAAGACGCTGAAGCCGAGGATGAATATGTGGATGTTGAAATAAATGCCGTGGAGGATGGGGGATCGTCCAGAGCTGGAATTGGAAAAGACAAAGGGAAATGGAAAACTAATGACGACTTCGAGGAACTGAAATGACAAAGAAAGGAGCCAAGATTTTCTTCATATACTGACCTGACTGAAACCCCAAAGAGGGTAACTTAGATACTAGAGGTTAGAACCTCTACGGGAGGCCACCTAGGAAGGAGCCCACTGATCGAGAGAAAAGATCTGAAAAATTTTGCATCTTCTATGAGCTGAATGAGTATGAAACGAATGAGTGCCAACACATTCGTGATCTGATGGAAGAACTAGTTCGGAACGACCAACTGCCATAGTACATAAGGAACAAAACTTAGGTAGAATTGCAAGAACAACCACCATATGTGGCAAATGCATCAAGTAACGCCCATGGATTTGAGCCAAGACAAATTATCCCATGATCGGGGTAGATGGGAGTCGGATCTGGCTTGCATGCTTTGTGTTTTCGTTTCTTTTTTCGCGCTTTTCTTCTGGTATTTAGACAATAATAACCTCAAGCCGCTTACACGTGTATGAGATCCTAAACGGTCCCTAGGAATGCTCTGAGTCGGATACTTGAGATGACTATTTAGGACAATAATAACCTCGGTTCGCTTACACGTGTACGAGACCCAGATTGGTCTCTAGGCACGCTCTGAGTCGGATCTCCGAGGTGAACATTTAGGATTTCTGCTTGTTTTGATTCCTTCTTGTTTGATTTCTGCTTGTTTGTTTTGATTTGAATATTGAAAAATCCATATTGATTGTGATGGCTGATATTGATCGCCCCAGAGTCCCGCCAAGGGACCGGAGTGTAGGGTGCAAGTCCCCTTACCGAAGAGCGAGTGGATGGACTTGTACGATATCGATCGCCTTAGAGTTCCGACCGGAGAGATGGGACCAGAGTGCAAGAAGTAAGTCTCCTCACCGGAGAGTCAGTGGATGAGCTTACTTAATCCCCCTTAAGTTAACAAACACACGATCCAAAGAGATCGTCCCCTTAACTTAAAACATTAAACGATCCAGAGAGATCGCACATTAAACTTAAACATTAAATAACCAGGAGAGATCGAGCCTTAAAACAAGTTTGATTTAATAAAAGGATTTGAATGCCTTATAAATAGAATAAAATAGATAAATCCTGGATGAACACATGATGATTTCGATATATGATGTGATTCTGATATATGATATGATTTTGATATATGATGTGACAACTCTAAATGAGAAGCAAAAATTGATAGTGATGTAAATCTCGAATGGACATGAGACAATTGGAAAGATGGAGATATGTGATGTAATTGGAGATATGTAATATAATTAGAAAGATGTGATTTAATTAGAGATATGTGATGTAATAACTTCGAATGAAATCAAAATGATTATGATGTATAGATTACACTTAGGCAGAGTCTAGAATCTTAGGATATAACAGGATTGGAATGACTTGTGATTGGCAAGAGAATCTGAAGGAACTGGACGATTCACCAAGGCTAAAGCAGCTGAAAAGCTCAATTATCGAAGACTGGAGATAGGAACTTATTCTTAAGCAAAACACACCTTTCATTCAAAAGGCGTACTTTGGAGGGAAAATGTTAACTGGGTTTTTAACCCATCAGAATTTAATAGGAGTTAGAACATTCAGACTATGCTAGAATAACTCGAGACTCAACCAAAACAACCAAGCGAACGAGTCAATAGGACTCAAGGAAAATCGCCAATAAAATACTAAGTAGATGGATCGCTAGAGATCCATCACCCATGGATCGCCAGTGATCCATAGGGAAGCATCATGAGTTTCCCAAACCTCTTGCATCATGATTCATTACCATTTCTAAGCACGCTTGCCCAGTTTCATAGCATCATAAACAATCTAGCTCGAGAAATGAAGATTCATTTAATTCAAGCTGTTTGACCAAAAGCAGCTAACTTAAAATGGACCTAGAGAACTCATACGGAGTTGTATTAATTTGAAATTTTGGGAGAACACTTAGAAGACATAAAAGAAGGCTCACAAAAAAATGGGATAATTTGGAGGTTTTTTGATTGATCGCTAGCGACCTAACTAGATGGATCGCTAACGATCCATGTAGAGTGGGTCCCACCACCTAAAATTTTTATATAGGTCCCACACAACCTAGAGAGAGTATCTGCAAAGTTTCGTCTGGTTTCGTTAAGTTTTGAGTGAGTTATGAACGATTCTTTTAGACCAGATGACCCATGAAGATGGATGATCAAATTAACTACAAACGAATTGATATTTGGACAAGGCACTTAATTAGAAGATAGAAAAACATTAAGATCACTCAAAAATATGTTAAGTGGATGGATAGCCAGCGATCCATCCCCTATGGATAACCAACGATCCATCAAAATAGGTCGGATCGCCCTCAAGCTTTCCGAGCTCCTTCGTAGCACTAAGTAAAGGCTTCTGGTAGAAAATATGCTAAGTTGATGGATAACTAGCGATCCATCCTCTATGGATAGTTAGCGATCCATAGAAATGACTCAGATTGATTTGAGATTTTCGGTGATGACTTGGCATAACAACTGGACTCTTCTGCACTTGGACTTCTGGTCCAATACTCACTGAATTTCCTTATACATACTCACTTACCTGCAACTAGAGATAGATCTTTTTCCTGGAAGAGAACTTCCATTACTCTACTGGAATTCCTTCACTTCTTCAACTTTCCTCTCCCTCACAACTGTTATCAAGGGGGTTACTATGATTCTCCAGTCAACCCTTGTACTTGTAACTTATTCTAACTCATTGTAACTTAGATCTAAGGACTAACTAGTTGATATTCAGAGAGACGCAACTAGTATAATCACAATAAAGATTGATTAAAGTGAACGTAGGCCAGAGTCAACCAACCACTATAAAATTATATGCCTCTTTTCTTATTTCTGCTTTTAATTTGTTGTTTATCTGAGATTTGTGCTGCTGATTATCTGGACTAGTGCTTTCACACTCGATCCAAGGTGTTGATCTGTTTCTTGGGTTAACAATGTCAACCTAAAGTTTTTCTGGCATAGGAAGAGGTTGCAGTAACCCATGAATTAAAATATACTCTCCTTGACATAATTCTCCCTATCTCACTGCATTTTCATCTAATAGAATACTTGTTTTAGCCTTTTTCTTTGTGATTTTACCCTAGAATGATTACACAAGCCTTGAGTGGAATTCATGCAACAAAGTATGAACTAAAGTAGTATTGTGATGAGTAATAAGTATCCTTCTCTTATGAAAAATTAATCCATTTACGATCTTGTATTTACTACTATGGTTATCACCTTGTTGAATTTCCTTTTCTAAGCTCAAAGTTAGGAGTTTGCGTTCGGGGTAATTATGTAATTTGATTGTATAGCTTCACTCATATAGTGAATCATTCTCTAAATAAAGTAACCTTTTGGTCTAATTTTCTATTGTACATTGTAATATTGGATGTAAGTAATGCTTTTTTTTTAAAGTTTGATTGGGCTAAGGGAGCCTAGCCCATTTATTAACCAAAATACAGATACATGTAAGGATATACCAGAAGACCAAAATAAAACAAAATACCATGTACAAAACCCTAAAGGGCTACAAAAACATAGTCAAGAAAAATAAGGTGAGTTCCTCATTTCATTCAGTATCCTCTTATGTAGAACATTATAGAGCTCAACATGCGTTTTCCTTCTCATGTAAAATACTGTCTCATTTCGCTTAGCCCAGATTGCACTTATCAGATGCTTGAGCAGTCTAAGGAGCAATTTGGATATAGGTAATATTTTAAATACATTAAATATACACAAGTAAAAAATCTTCAAAAAAAGTATTTAATGGATTGCAGCTGCGAATGTGTTCGTAACCATAAGTATCGAACCATGTCAATAAATACTTGTCATCAAATAATGCTAATCATGATGTATAGAAACATGATACTTATGCACCTATTGAGACTAGAGTGTATGTAACATTTTCCACATGATGAACTTTGAATTACTCATGATTATTCGAAAACCAAGGGGTTACATATTGTGATAATTTTTGAATAATTAAGGGATGATTCATCGAAAGTATTCTATAAGTTAATTATAAAGTCAAATCGACTGATGTGATAATGTGCATCAATTATGATTCATTTGAGAATACAGTGAATCTACCATGGTCGTGAGGATCATGTTAAGGCCATAACTAGGTATAAATTATACCATTTGAAGTGAAACGATATTTAAAAGAGGATTCGTGTCATTTAAATAGAAGAGTATCATCGTAATCGATAGTCAACTTGGGGTCAAGGTCTTTGGCCAAAGTAAATGGGTTAAATGATAAATATTATCATATTAAACCATGGGCTTCAATGTTGTATTTTGCAATGAATGCGGATATTACTACAGTTTTGACCATTAACGAAACTCTAGATATCCGTGTGATATAGTGATGATGAAAATAAAACATGCACAATACATCGTTGCTTAGGGTATAACTTAAATGATTGGAAATAAGATTTCACCTGGATAATCTGTAAGCAACTAATTCCGTGCCCACTGCCATGCTTCAGCAACCATACACAGGGCCGGTCCAATAAATTGGGTTGCCCAAGAAGACTACAGAATTTTTTGCCCCCTTTGACAAAAAAGATAACATTAAATTTACAATTATAACATATTTTTCTTAGTTCACATAGCAAAAACAAGATATATTTCAACTACATAATATATTATGACAAAAAATTAAACATGTTGTGATAATAAATCGTCATCTATATCTAGCATTCTAGCACAACATATTATATATATAGCAATATTTCTTTAATCATTTGACCAACAAAAGTATTAATTCATTTCTTGTTATATGGCTAAGATAATGGTTGTTTATTAACACACGTCTAAAATGCTCTTCTATGATTGAATCAAATTCGGAAACAATTCCTACAAAGTCCATTGTTCTTCTCATAAATCTTCTCTTTAAATTCACATAATGGTAAATTATTTCGGTAGAGAGTTTTGACAGCACCAATAATGCGAACTATTTTTTTCCCCTATCGTTGTCTCACTTCATCTGTTAGTGATTCCATTCCTTTGTCTATTATTTATTTTAGATACAAATATACCCATTTGTGCCATACATTTCGGATTACTTTCATAATCTCAAAGTTCTTTTGCAATGTTATGTCAATCATTAAACCCTTCTTCTCCTGATTTGATGTCTTGTGGATTTTTAAATAACCTAAAAAAAACTCTATTCGCTTCATTTGAGTAAACAAGCCACTTTCGTTCATACTCCTCTTTGCGTGGATAATAACCGACATAATGTTTAGAAGAAAAATACAGTCCATCATCTTCATTCTTAGAAAACTTATTATTATTCGCTTTTAAGATTTTAATAGACCCTTTTTTGAATTAACATTGCTCTTTTATGGTATTTCTTCCCCATTCAAACAAAATAGACTATTATAAAACATCACAATTAAATAACCCATTATTCTCCATTTTAATGAATTAAGGGTACAATTAAACACCACAATCTTATCGAGCATACAACCATTATCAAATACCAATTTTATTCAGCAAGCTTTAAACTTTTAAATAATTTTCTTCATACAAAATGCAAAATCAACAAGTTTAAACTTTTATTCAACATTACATAAGAGTAGAAATCAGAAAATAGAAAATTTTATTAGAGAAAACAATTAAAAGCATTACCTTTTAGGCTTTTCCAACCAAATCAGTAGATCAGATGGCGCGAGATGCCGCAGATCAGGTCAACTACAGCCTGGAGATGGAAGCAGCAGAGAGTGAAGTAACTGGAGTTTGGATGGAGGGTCAGACTCGTTGGAGTCTTGGAGTGAGGTACTCGACGAAGAGGATTGGAGCGGTGACTGCGCGATGTAAATAAAAATTGAAATTAGGACAAAATTGAATTTGGCGTTGCAATCGTTTTTCACTTCCATTCTGGTGGCGCGTGAGTGAGTTTGGTGGCGCGCGGGAGGTTCTGGTGGTGGTGGGCTGCCACGCTGATGGCGTGCGACACTACGATTGTGCGAGAGATTCTGGACGGCGAATGAGATTATTTATATATTTTTTTTGTTGCCCCCTGCATGCCCGTTGCCCTAGACATAAGTCTTGTTTGCCTTGGGCTTGGGCCGGACCTGACCATACATGCTTTAGTATTTAATATGTTTGAATATTATTGACGGCTAAGTTCACACTGGGCATACAATAATACATGTCAGCATATTCCAAATTTAACTTAATTGAATTAATTTATAAATTTCATAATTTTTTTTTAGAAAAAATAAGTGATCCTCTATTAGTAGAGGAGAGCACTTATGTAATTTATTCTACACTTAAAAGAACGAGCTGTCAACATGCCTGACAGGTAGCGATACACCTCCCACCCCCTTCCTCGACCCCCACCCTTTACAACCCCCACCCTTTACAAGATGAAACAAAAGATTAAAAAAAACCAATCCTATGCAAAATAATAGAAAAATACAACAAAAAATTCACAAAATGCTATAGATGCTCATTTCCTAAAAAACCATCCAGTCCAGTAACCATACCTATAGCTGCTAAGAAAATTATACCAAAAAATGTAAGATCATATATATGTATATAAATATGTATAAATTATCACTTAGTAAGGAAACAAACAAAGAGTATACAAGACTAATATCCTATTACAAACAAAGAATCTTTTGTAATATAGATCATAATACGTAAAATTTCCTTATAGCTCTGATGCGTGTCTTATTCTAAATTATCTTTTTGTCAAGCTGTAATATTTTAATCAAATATTTATTATATTTTGTCATTTCAGTTGTCAAAAGCAATTCATTTTTCAAACATAACAAATGCATCGTTTCTGAAAGCCGAAAAAGCAAAAGGATCTTAAGTATTTGATTAAAATGTTAAAGGTTAGCAAAAAATTAACTTAAAATAAGATACTAACAACAATATATCAGAATTATACAAAAAAACATGATAAAAAATCCATATAAAATTCGACATTTTCTTAAATGCATATAATACATATAACATAATTAGGTATACATACAATAGTATCTGTAGTGGAGTTTCATAATTTCAATTAAATGTGAGTGTGTGTAAGTGTTTGTATGTGTAATTAATGAATATATCCTACGTACATACCGAACCACTGTTACATAAACATTTACCACCTTTACTATTGTGCTTCATTTCCACTATATTTTCTTCTAAAATACTGTGCATCCATTGTGATATTACATAATTAAATCACTAAACCGTATGCACTAAACCTTTTTTTCCTCCTTTTATATGCATTTACTTTCTTAATTAATGCATTTTCCATTCAATTACATTTGTACATGTTTAATGAACTTTTGTTTTTCCTATAAGGTAAACATATGGTTAAAATTACCCATGTACATCTTAAAGTCTGTACTTAGTTTGTAGAAAATGCTATGCAATTAGATTACAGTAATCAGTAAAGCTCATCAGAGGTATTACACTTTGTTTTACAAGTGGATTATTGCTCTCAAATATCAAAGCATATAGAGTAAGCAACATTTTAATTAACAATAAGTAAGGAAACAGTAAAGATTATACAAGGCCAATATCCTAATAAAAACTAAGAATAAAAAGTTACAATGGTTAGATTATCCAAGGAAACAACATTTAGCTTTTTACTATTTTGTCTATTATTTAACATGATTTAAAAAAAAAAACTCAATATGAGTTTTTTTAAGGAACTTTTTAAAACTCAAAATTTTATTTAATTTATAACTAGGATTTGAAATCTAATCAAAACAAAATAGAGAAATTACATATATTAATTTTTCCAAAGCAATACACTACAAGGAGAACAGTGATTTCCGACGGCTGAAAACCGTCGGCGGCCGTCGGGAAAAGCCGTCGGAATATACGGCGTCGGGGAGCAGTATTTCCGACGGCTTCCGACAGAGGGTGCCGTACTTATTGCCGACGGCTTCCGACGGTTTTCGACGGATCCCGACACGTGTCGGAATCCGTCGGAAAAAATGTCCTACAGGCTGTCGGAAGCCGTCGGAAATTGCCTACCTGTAAACTGTCGGAAGCCGTCGGAAATCTGCTGTTTTTTTATTACTGCTGCAAATATAGCCTTCCATACACATTTCTCTTCCAAAAACTATTACACCAATACTGCACAATGCAATATACAATATACCAACCAAATATCAAAACCCAAATGATGCAGCAACGGATAACAGAAATGTATGAAACAGTGAAAGTAGCAATCGGTGGATTGAAAATACCAAACGCCCAAATCCGTTGATCTCAAAGATACCGGATTCTAGCAATCTTCGACACGTTGATCGCGCACGATGCCGTGAGAGAAGATATACAATTCTTCGAACGTTGATCAAGCGCACTTGATTCCGTGAATTGGCTTCAACAATCGTTGATTCGAGCGCACTCGAATGCCGAAGGTGGAGATAGGAGATCACACTCAACTACCAATTTTAAAAGAGGCACAAAGCACTCAACAAATTTTATTCAAAAATCAACTTCCTTTACAAATGACCATCACCCCTCTATTTATAGAGATTTACAACACAACACAAACTCATCATACACGACCTAACATTCACGGCTTAGTTACAACATCACACTTTACAACATGAACGACTTACGACCTAAGTACAAAACATCTCAAACGAGTTAACAAATTACAACACAACAAAATACAACAACTTTCAACAATGCGACTCAACTTATATACAACACGAATACAACACATAACGACCTAAGCAACACAGCAACATAAGTGTCTTCACGCGACCTAAGCTTGAGCGACCTAACTCTGGTAGGCTTCCACGACATACTTCCTGGAGCGACTTAACAACTGAGCGACCTAAGAAATCCCTCCAGAAGCGACTTAAGAAAGCAACGGTTTAGAGCAGAATGCGGCAGCGACCTAAGAGATGAACGACTTAGAGAAGAATGTGGCCTTGGATGAGCGACCTAAGGCCTCGCGACCTAAGGAAAACAGAACAGCTTCATGAACTTGCGACATAACCACTTGAACATCTCAAGAATAAGCGGCATAACTTCTTGCGACTCAAGAACTTCAGGCGTCCTACGTAAGGTCGTTCGCGACCTAAGGACGGAAGGTCGTTCGCGACCTAAGTCAAGTGGCATACTAGAGCGACCTAAAGAAGATAGCAACATAAGAAAGAGCGACACAATTACATGCGACCTAAGGAGCCATGTCTTTAGCAACCTAAGGATAATGCACAGCAACGTGAACGGATTGAGCGACCTAACAGGAAGTGGTATATGTGAGCGACCTAACATAGGTCGTAGCTCGCTCGTACGTCCTGAGCGACCTAATGTTTCTCGCATATGTGAGCGACCTAGCATAGGTCGAAGTCCTTTAGGTCGTAGCCTGGTAGGTTGAGTCTCAGTAGGTCGTAGCTCAGGAGAGTTAGGTCGTTGGCGACCTACGATCTTCGCGACATAAGAACTTCGCGACCTAACTTGTTGACTTAGCTCGTTAGGTCGTCCAAGCGACTTAAGAAAATCCAGTTGGTGTTCTGCATGGTCCTTCACTGTATCACCTGTCTCGTTCTTTCCTCTTATCTCGTCATTCTTCACTCTATTAGGTCGCACGCGACTTAACAGCTCGTTAGGTCGCTCGCGACCTAAGTCTTCATCAGGCTGGGCTGCATCATCCTCCCCTGTTTGGGAAAAATTCGTCCTCGAATTTAAAAGTTCTTCGTCTTCGATACTCTTATCCTCGTGAAATGGAACCAAGTGTTTGATAGTGTCAATGTTGGAAATAGGAAGATGATCCGGCAAACTCAATTTATAAACATTCTCGTTAATTCCCTTCACGACTTCTAATTGACCATTCCTTCTAGCTTCTAGCTTGTTGTAAGCACCAACCAAAAATCGATCATTGGTAAACACTGCATACATAAAATCTCCTTCCTTGCATTTAATGCTTCGTCGCTTAATCTCTGCTGATTGCTTATATTTCTTAGTTGCCTTAAGAAATTGTTCCTGTACAACTTTGTAGCATCCTTGCAACTCATTCACAAAAACATTAGCCCGTTTAATCACCCCTCTCTGCGGTGGCACTGTTGATAGATCTAACGGTCCTTTAGGGATTGTTGAATAAACAACCTGGACTGGACTGAATCCAGTGCTACGATTAACTGTGTGGTTGTGTGCAAACGCAAATGTCCAAATGCTACGATTAACTGCATGGTCGTGTACAAACTCTGCTTGACATAACTTCGAACCCCAACTTTTCAAATTATCATCCACGAGGCATCGCAATAGATTACCTAGGGATCTGTTCACAACTTCAGCTTGTCTATCCGTCTATGTATGATTAGCGCTATTAGATTTCAACTTAGTCCCAGCCATTTTCCACAGACTCATCCAGATATGGTTCAGAAAACGAGTATCTCTATTCGAAATAACAGATTCAGGTAACTCATGAAGTATATCGATCTCTCTGAAGTATAACTGAACGACATTAACGGTCTCTGCAGTCTTCTCATAGATAATGAAATGAACCAATTCTGAAAAACGGCCAACCTCTACATAAATAGAATCATTGCCATGTTGCGTTCGCGGTAATCCCAAAACAAAGTCCACACTAACCTCCTCCCGTAATTTAGCATGTATATGCAACGGCATACATAAACTTGCATTTGTCGTGGTCTTCTTTGAAACTTGTCGATTATGATTTCTCTGAACAGACCTTTCAACTTCCTTCCTCAGTGACGATTCAAAATAAGACTGTGAGATTAACTGCATAGTACGATCACAGCTCAAGTGTCTTCCTACATGTAAGTATTTGATAAATTTCATTTGCCAACTGCAATCTGTAGTAGACAACTGACTTCCTTCGACTAGCAACCCATCAACCAGCTTTCTCAACTCTTCTTGCTCTGTTGGACACATACGATATCGTGGTCTATGCGGTACAATAGCACTTGACACTATATCCGTATGATGTTGTGTGTCCCTCAGTGGCGGTAATTCCTTGGGCAACTCTGCAGGAACTACATCTTCACATTCATTAACCACTGGCACATCCTCCTTAGAAATTTCGAGACCTTTACTGGTTTCATTCCCATTCAACATAAACACTTCCGCTCTATCCTCCACTTCTTTAACAAACTCTTCTGTAGATATTAGACTAATCGAATCTTCCTTCTTCACTGATAAATTACCCCCTTCATCTCCTGACACATTTCCTTCATCCTCATCAAACCTCGCTGGTTGTGAATTTTCAACTTCATGTTCATCAAGCTTCGTTGGTTGAAAATCATCAACTTCCTTTTTATCAGACTTTGCTGGTTGTGAAATTTCAACCTCTTGTTCGTCAAACTTTGTTGGTTGAAAAACATCAACTTCATCTTTATCAAACTTTGCTGATTGTGAATTTTCAACCTCATGTTCATCAGATTTTGTTGGTTGAAAATCATCATCTTTATCTTCATCAAACTTCGCGGATTGTGAGTAATCAACTTTATGGTCATCAAACTTTGTGGGTTGAGAAGAATCTACTTTATCTTCCGCTTCAACATTATCTTTCACTTCTTCAACAAATTCTTTCGAAGATATTAAATTAGTTGCTTCTACCTTCTTCTCTGGCTTGCAGTCACTTTGTTCACGCTTCTTAAGAACTAAAGTAATTTTGGTTCCTTCGAACATGAAACTGTAGCTGTTGGCGTGACTATTATGTTGTACAGCTCTATCATACTGCCATGGACTTCCCAATAGTAGATGACATACATCCATATCGACAATATCACACCATATATCATCTTTGTACTTTTTCCCAATAGAAAATGTAACCAATGTTCGTCTTCCCACTGTCACTTCCTTCCCTTCCTTTATCCATGCCAGTTTATACGGTCTAGGGTGTTTTTCAGTCTTCAGCCCCAACTTCATAACGGCTTCTTCAGAAATAAGGTTATCGCAACTTCCCACATCAATAATGAATTTACAAACCTTTCCCAAGATAGTACAGGTAGACTGAAAAATATTGTTCCTTAGCCAAATAGAATCATTCTCATGCTTTGGCAAATGACACCCTTCATTTCTATGACCACGTACGTCTCTATGATCATGCAAATCCCTTCTACTCGATCTTTTGACATCACGACATGGTTCATTGTCAAACCCATGTTGACTTCTTCTCTCTTCCCCATGGTGATCTCGTCTCATTGAAATTGATGATTCTCTTTTATATTGATAAGATTGTGGTGACACCCTCCTTGCTTCCGTAACCGATGGCGAAACTCTGTTTCCTCCATGGTTCAAGACTGGTGACCTTCCTCTTTGACTTTGATTCAAATCCATCATCAACTTCTCCAACTTTCCAAAACCTTTATTGAACTTCTCTTCGAGGTTATCACTAATTCGTTGCTCTATTGCCTTAGCATCTTCTCTTCTATACACATCGGCAATATTCTGATGATGATTACCTCTTCTCGGATGCATGATTGATCTTCAACAAATCTTCAAAAAAATTCAAACACAAACTTCAAAACTTGGCTTTGACTTACAAATGAACAAACAATGCACGGCTTCAACTTCAAATTGAACTTCACACTTCAACTTAGCTCGGCTCAACTCTCAATTGGCTCGGCTTGAATTCTTCAATAAGAATTGGCTCCAAAGACTCGGCTTAGCTATGATTGGCTAAGTCTAGCTCTGATACCAAATGATGCAGCAGCGGATAACAGAAATGTATGAAACGGTGAAAGTAGCAATCGGTGGATTGAAAATACCAAACGCCCAAATCCGTTGATCTCAAAGATACCGGATTCTAGCAATCTTCGACACGTTGATCGCGCACGATGCCGTGAGAGAAGATCTACAATTCTTCGAACGTTGATCAAGCGCACTTGATTCCCTGAATTGGCTTCAACAATCGTTGATTCGAGCGCACTCGAATGCCGAAGGTGGAGATAGGAGATCACACTCAACTACCAATTTTAAAAGAGGCACAAAGCACTCAACAAATTTTATTCAAAAATCAACTTCCTTTACAAATGACCATCACCCCTCTATTTATAGAGATTTACAACACAACACAAACTCATCATACACGACCTAACATTCACGGCTTAGTTACAACATCACACTTTACAACATGAACGACTTACGACCTAAGTACAAAACATCTCAAACGAGTTAACAAATTACAACACAACAAAATACAACAACTTTCAACAATGCGACTCAACTTATATACAACACGAATACAACACATAACGACCTAAGCAACACAGCAACATAAGTGTCTTCACGCGACCTAAGCTTGAGCGACCTAACTCTGGTAGGCTTCCGCGACATACTTCCTGGAGCGACTTAACAACTGAGCGACCTAAGAAATCCCTCCAGAAGCGACTTAAGAAAGCAACGGTTTAGAACAGAATGCGGCAGCGACCTAAGAGATGAACGACTTAGAGAAGAATGTGGCCTTGGATGAGCGACCTAAGGCCTCGCGACCTAAGGAAAACAGAACAGCTTCATGAACTTGCGACATAACCACTTGAACATCTCAAGAATAAGCGGCATAACTTCTTGCGACTCAAGAACTTCAGGCATCCTACGTAAGGTCGTTCGCGACCTAAGAACGGAAGGTCGTTCGCGACCTAAGTCAAGTGGCATACTGGAGCGACCTAAAGAAGATATCAACATAAGAAAGAGCGACACAATTACATGCGACCTAAGGAGCCATGTCTTTAGCGACCTAAGGATAATGCACATCAACATGAATGGATTGAGCGACCTAACAGGAAGTGGTATATGTGAGCGACCTAGCATAGGTCGTAGCTCGCTCGTACGTCCTGAGCGACCTAATGTTTCTCGCATATGTGAGCGACCTAGCATAGGTCGAAGTCCTTTAGGTCGTAGCCTGGTAGGTTGAGTCTCAGTAGGTCGTAGCTCAGGAGAGTTAGGTCGTTGGCGACCTACGATCTTCGCGACATAAGAACTTCGCGACCTAACTTGTTGACTTAGCTCGTTAGGTCGTCCAAGCGACTTAAGAAAATCCAGTTGGTGTTCTACATGGTCCTTCACTGTATCACCTGTCTCGTTCTTTCCTCTTATCTCGTCATTCTTCACTCTGTTAGGTCGCACGCGACTTAACAGCTCGTTAGGTCGCTCGCGACCTAAGTCTTCATCAGGCTGGGCTGCATCATCAAACTACACAAAATTAATCAAACACACAAATATATCAAATTACATCAAAATAAAATACATAATATACATAACAATTCCGACAACCTCAACAATAAGTGTTATACCATGTTATACATACACAAAATCATCAACATGCACATCATTATACAACCACACAACCAAGTGTATCAAAAATAATCATACAAAACTAAAAAAATCATACCTGAAAAAGCAAGAAAGCAATGAATCAATCTCCTCCAGATTCAGAGCCAGCCGAGGAAGGGAAGCGGCCACCAAACTGCTGCATGTACTCTAACAACTGTGTGGTCTGCATGGCCTGTTGGCGGTTCTGCTCCTCCAGCTGGGACACTCTAGTCCGCAATTCTTCTATATCGGCTAGATCGCTCTGAGCTCTATTCCGCCGACGCCGTCTCTGACTGCTGGCCTGCAATAAATATTAAATTTAGCTATGTGATCTCTGTAAGTGTATGTGCATATCTCTGTAAATGAATAAAATTCAAGTTTATTGTTTTGAAAAGGTCCAAATAGCATATTTGAAGTATTCAAGATAAAATTATATATTCCAACATAGAATTTTGACTTAAATATCAAATTAGCAGTAAAATAAATTATTTACCACTTGATTGCCAAATCCGTATCGTCTGCCATGCTATGCTCGATCCATAACGGACTCAAAAATAGCATCCTCCTCATCAGTCGTCAGCTGTTCTCGACCCGTATCAACAAGGAGTTTCTGGCGCTGCTCCATAAACTTTTCCTGCATTAACAAATTAATAACATCATATCTTATTTCATTATAGTTTAACAAGCAAAACAATTACTAATACTGCATAAAATGAAATATGCTTACATGGCTCTTGCTGGATTTATCGTTCTGCCATGTATACAAAACAGTTCCGTCCGGATTTACATGCTCGACAGCATGCGTACGAGTGAACACGTCCATATAGCCCACGGGACCATGCGCCTTAGCTTCCTGAAGTTGATTTTTACATACAATTATTATACATTTAAAATTATATAGCATAAACTATTTACAATTATCATTCAGTAAATTTACCAACTCCTGTCGATACTGCTGAAATGACTTCGACCCTCCGCGATGAGTGACGGGATTTTTATTTCTGTTTGCAGAGTTTCTATCCGACTCTGCCTGTACATTCAAAATTTGATACATTATTTTTCGATCACGTCAAATTAATAATTCAAAAAAAATTAGTATACTTGCCTTCGCCTCGTCCGTTTCCCAGTATCCCAACCATGCTTGCCATACGCTCTCCCCCATCCACCGTGGTTTCTTACCAGATTTCTTAATTTCAGATATCGTGTCCCTATAGTTCTTGCGCATCTTCTTCATCCAGTATCCTCGTGCCAGCAGCATATCGTCTGTCTGGATGTCTATCTCAGCCTGTGTTTCACGATAAAAAGTAAAAAAAAAGATTACACTGTAAACGATAAACAGTAGAAAAACGACAAATACGAATTAAAAATGGAAAACAGAAAAATATACATACTAGGACATCCTGCCATATGCACTCTATGATGCGAGGAGGGATGTTATCCCACTTCGGCTAGCAAGCACTCATCCTACTGCGATAAGAAGCTCTAGAGACATCCAGCACAACCTTCGAGGGAAGTAGGTCGAACCCCCTGTTTTAAAATACGATACAGATAAGTACGTACGTATATCATAAAAAAAATAAGACGCTGAAGAAAATTTAATTCTTACCCCTCTGCTCTAGGGACTAACGAAACTGCTGGACGCTGTGACTCTTGCGATGAGCCACTGCCATCGCCTCCTGATGAACGTGAAGAGCTCCTACCTCTATATGACATTGTGATAAACCTGTGACATATATACACATCATTATATAAGAGAATAATAACATGATAATGAAATATATTTCATATGTAAATGACATCAACGGTATAAATTGCTTAATTAATGACTGAAATGGAAATAGAAATGGAAGTGTGTTATACCTGATTCATAATGGGTGTACTGTTCCGACGATAAGCAGATTTCATTGCATTTTTAATTAAAATTGCTAAATAAATGACAAATGGAAATGACATAAAACATGTAAACAATGGTAAACATATTTGGTTTCATAGTCACTTCAATTTCATAATACATCAAGAATTCAACATAGTTACATCAATTGCAAAAAAATCAGATTCAGATTTATATCAGTCATCATCGTCTTCTGATTCAGATTCGGTCTCGTTTTCTACGATATTTTCCTCTGCACTGTCAAACGCTTCTACCAAAACATTTGATTCATCGATCAAAGGACCAAAATCTGTATGATCGTCTATAATTATTATTTCGTTATTTTGCTCAAGATCTGCCTGATAAACTTGTTCGTTCGGAATATTCTTCCCATCGAATGTGAATCTGGCCTTTGTTTTAAAAACTGCAGACCAATCTGCTTTATCTCTTTTAGAGACGGATAAGGAGCATAATAAACTTGCAATGCTTGTTTGGCTAGTACAAAAGGATCATACTTGTGATAGTGCGATGTATGCTTTATTTCGATAAGATTATAATCCTTGTGCACATTAATTCCAGAACCTGGAACATTGCTAAACCAATTGCATCTAAATAGAAACACCTCCTCCGCGGGTCATGAGAAATATGTCAGTTGCAAAATTTGTGTTAGAACGCCATAAAAATCATTTAAGTGATTTTCTGGATCGTCACTACCTTTAACAAATACACCAGTATTATTTGTTAATTTTTCTGCACCGTATTCTTTGGTGTTAAATTTATATCCATTGACGAAATATATTGGATATGTCTTGACCACTCTTTTTGGTCCCATCGCAAGATGTTTCAACCCTTCGTCAACAACACAATTTCTCTACTCATAAACGTAATTTGAAAACCAACCGAAAAATTCTTTACTGAGATCTCCGTTCGGATGTTCACGTTCATAAACACTGTTTATATAAACAAATTATTACATTAGGTTATACACGCGCATGCATTATAGAAAATAATAAAACACAAATTATTATTCAGATTACCTAACAAACGGTGCAACCTCGGCACAATTTAGAAGAATATAAGTGTGTGCTACATGAAGATCTCTATCGTCTAGCCATATTTCTACACATTTTCCAGAAGGCCTTCGTCATTACGAGGAACACTTTCAAATGAAATATTCACATGGTTACTGAAATAGTAAGAGAAAAAGAATGAAGCTTCTTCTTCGATGTAAGATTTACATATCGAACCTTCAACTCGTGCTTTTTGCCTCACTTTTTTCTTCAGATGATTCAAATATATATGCAAAATTAATTTATATTAACTTCATCTTTCAAATGCAATTAAATTACGTGATAACATATTACATACCTCTCAAATGGATACATCTATCCATATTGGACAGGACCTCGAAGTCGTGCTCAGATGGGAGATGAACAGGTAAATGTTCCATTACATTAAAAAAACCTGGCAGAAATATTTTCTCTAATTTGCAAAGCAATATAGGAATATCCACTTCAAGTTTACGTAAACGTTGCACTTTTAAAGTAGTCGAACAAAGCTCTTTGTAAAACATACTAAGCTCCGTTACTACCTTCCAAACTTTTAACGGCAGTAGTTCTTTGAACATAACGGGAAATAAATTTTCCATCATTATGTGACAGTCGTGACTTTTCATTCCGCTCAATCTACCATTTTTAAAGTCAACACATCTACGAAGATTTGATGATATCCCATCAGGAAATCTTAACCCTTCCACCCATTTTAACACATCTTTAACTTGATTATTATCTAATTCGTAACATGCTTTGGGTTTTTTACTGTCATTTGGTTTCATATGAAGCTCAGGACGTTTGCATAATTCTTCTATATCACATCTTGATTTCAAATCATCCTTCGTCTTCCCTTTCACATTCAAAATTGTGTTAAAAACATTATCAAATACATTTTTCTCATCGTGCATCACATCTATATTATGACGAAGCAGAAGATGTTTCCAATACAGCAACTCCCAAAAAATAGTTTGTTTGCACCAGTTATGAACAACTGATTTGCCTTCAATTTCTGTTTACTCTCCAGTTTCATATATCTTTGGATAGTCCCTAACAAGTTCATATATGTCTTCGCTTGACCATATCGTCGGTGGTTGTCTGGTTTCTACTCTATTAGCTAAAAAGTTTTTCTTGTCTCCTCTGAAGGGATGATTTACATGGAGAAAATATCGATAACAGTCAAACCATGAAATTTTCTTACCATGAGGTAAAGAAAACGCTCGTGTTTCATCCATGCAATATGGACATGCTAGACGACCGACGGTACTCCATCCTGAAAGCATTGCATAGGCAGGAAAATCACTTATAGTCCACAAGAAAGAAGCAAACATACGAAAATTTTTCTTCTTGGACACATCGTATGTTTCTACTCCTTCGTTCCACAGTATTTTTAACTCCTCAATCAACGGTTGTAAATATACATCGATTCCTTGTGTCGGATCGTTGGGGCCAGGAACGACAACAGTAATAAACATATATTGCGTTTTCATACACATCCATGAAGGTAAATTATACGGTGTGACGATAATGGGCCAGGATGAATATTTAGAACCAAATTGAGAAAATGGAGAAAAACCGTCCGTACATAATCCTAATCTAACATTTCGACTCTCCGCTGCAAAATTTGGATACGTTTTATCGAAATGCTTCCATGCTTCTCCATCGGGCGGATGTGTCAACGTACCCTCTTCCTCCGTTCTCACACTATGCCATCTCATATTAGATGCAGTTACAGAAGATGCATATAATCTTTGAAGCTTGGAGTTATGGGTAAGTAATGCATACGCTTGTACGGAACTTCCTTCCCCTTCTTTTTTCTTGGTTTGTATCTCTCCTGGTTACAAATTTTACAATTTCTAAGGTTTGCGTCTTCTTTCCAAAACAACATGCAGCCTTTTAAACATGTATCTATTTTCTGATAAGGTAAACCAAAAGCCAACATAAGTTTTTTAACTTCATAGTGATTTTCACACATTAGATTATCGGGCGGCATATGTCTTTTTGCAGCTTGTACAACAACCATAAACCCAGCTTCAGTGATGTTGTATTTTGACTTCATCGCAATGTATTCTACAATTACTGACAGCTGAGTGCTACTTTTACAACCATCCCAAATAGGTTTCTTAGCAGCATCTAGTAAATCATAAATTTTTTTTGCTTCAATATTTGGTTCTTCAACATTTCCATCATCGTCGTCAACTTCAACCATAGGAAACATTGATCGTGCTGCATCTTCGACCATATTTTCTATACGGGTCGTCCTAACTATTTCGTTAACGATACTTTCAGACTCTACAGAAGTATTTGCTACAACTTCTCCATGATGATCCCAAACATAATACTCGGGTACGAAACCGTTTTGGCACAAATGAACTTTCACAATATCTGGTAACAAATACTTCAAATGTCTACACCTACTACACGGACAACGAATTTCTGGATCGTTTCCGTTATTACTTAAAGCGAATTCAACAAACACGTTTATACCATTATAAAAATCTTCTTTTATTGAGCCCCTCAGTCCTTTTCTTTGGTACATCCATCTCCTCCGATAAACAAAATAATCAATCATTTTTCCTATTTGAGAAAATGAGAAGTTCAAAATTTAATATTTATTTTCAAGAATACAAATTCGAAAAAGATTATTTTCATGGTCGTATAATATTTGAATTTAAAGAACAACTTCACAAATTTAAAAATATTTTCAAATAGGGCACATTTTATTTTTTAACGTATCGATATAAAAAATTGTATAATTTTTTTTTCCATGGTCAGGCATCCTACTTCCCATAACAAACACAGTAAGCATTTACATTTCGTATATTACTTCGTCTCAAACGATTCAACAAATTTTCGACAGCATTTCCCTTTTGTTCCCTGCATTGTACACAAATGCGTGTACGCAGGAAACAAAAAAGAAAAGTTAGGCCGAAATTTTATGAACCGTTTGAGACGAAGTAGTATACAAAATGTAAATGCTTACTGTGTTCATAACTTGTCCAATACAGGGACAAATCCAACAAACATTGTACCAGATGAATATAAATGGTCGTTTTTTGAAAAAAAACGACTATTTATATAACGATCATGTACAACACTCGTCAGACGGGGCCAAAAACTGTCTAAGGGACATTAGTTAATTAAATGTGCGCATTTTACGAAAAAATACAGTTTTACTAACTGTTCACATTTACAAAAATATATTTTAATTTAACACATTTATTCGACGTATTACATCAACTTAAGGCTGGTTTAACATTTTTTTCATTTTTCAATACACACAATTATAATTTAGACATGCATTTTTTTTGTTTCATAAGTCAATACGTGCACAAAATAATACTCCTAACTCGTTCATTCATTTTATCTTATTCCAACTAACACAATACAATGATAGTAGCGCTACACACATATACAATCGTAGAATCAAGGCATACACAACGATTTACATATACATGAACAACCACAAATTATACATGTTTTTCACAATTTCACGATAAAAGATGAAATAGGTATATCATGTGACGCTATAAACCGTTATTACGCTATTGGAAACAATTGCAATTACTAATTATTCCTAATTTATCAACTTATGCAAATATAGATTTAGGGTAAAAATTTGATTTTTGACGAAAATAAGATATTATACCTGAGATTGAGAGCAATATAGGTTGATTAGACAGCCGTGGAGGATCCTGAAGCTCGAAATTAGAGATTGAAAGCTTGGAGAAGGGAATTGGGGTTTGTTTTATAAAATTTTCGTATGTAATACTGAGGAAGAAGAAGGCTCGGCTGAGCCCTATGATTCGCGAAATTCCGACGGCTTCCGACGGCCGCCGACGGCCCGTCGAAAGCCATCGGAAATCAGCCGTCGGAAGCCGTCGCCCCTTGCTGTCGAAATTAGAGCCTTTTTTAGTAGTGATACTAATATTATTAAATACACGTTGGTTTCTTTCAAACCAAATATACCAACATGTTATTATGTAAATAGTGTCAAGTAAAATTCTTTCTTGACCCTTGTAATAAAATCTAAGATTATTCTAATACAATTCACAATTAGACTATGATTTATATTAAAATTGAAAATATTGAGAATATTTACAAGAATAAAACTAGTTATATTACATTCAAAATATAAATGTATAATTTTCCATTTTATTATTACAAAAATAATATTTTTTATCACTAAATATATTTTTCTTTTTTAAACTTCTATAGAATTCAATTTCCCATATAAAATTAACCACATAAACTAAAATGGAGAAAACTAATATAAAGATCATATTAATTTATTATGGTATTTTTTTATTTGAAACCTTATGATTAATTAAAGTGATATATATATATATATATAGGTGTGTATTAAAGTGGTATATGTATATGTGTGTATACACGTGTGTGTATTATATTGATTAAATTAAATAAACGAGTTGAAACAAGTATTTAAGTAATTGATAATTATTATTAGTTAGACCTAAAATTATGTTTATGATATATTAAAGGGAGCTGACCATAATAAAAGAATTAGGAAGTTTGGTTCATTTGATAAAAATAGTTTGATGCTTTTTTAACAAATAGAAAAGTGTGTAAATATTATAGATATTGTCTAGCCTTTTGGGGGCTATAAATACCACATTATTTGCTCTTTTTCATTCAATTTCAGACAAAACCTCCAGCTTCCAATAGAGAAAGTTGAAGTCTATATCTCAGCCTTCCAAGCTCAGCTAGGATGAGAAAGGAGGAAGATTCCAAAGAGGAAATAACTCATAGTACAACGTGTAATCGATTGGCTAGACCAAGGTAACTAATTTAAATTCAATTTACAACATTGTTTATTATATTGGGTCTTAATGAAATAAAATTAAAGTTTTTTCATTTAGATGTATATACAAATATTATTTTTTGCACATAAAAAAATAAATAAGTTATTATATAATACAATAATATATATATATGTTAGATTTCATTTTTCGACCATAGGATTACTTTTAATTAAAATATACTTTAGAAACATACATATTTTAATTTTGTTAATATATGTATGTATGCATGTGTGTGTGTGATAGAGTTAGGAGTATGCCCTAGAGGCAATTATGTAATTTGTTACATATATCTACCTCTGTGACCATTCTTGTTCATAATAAAGGTATTTGATTTCGATTATATACTTTGTTATATAAATGAGAAAATCCTTAAATAAAACATTATGTAATTGTAATGCAAATAGTAGCAATTGCGAGTAATTAGTCATGATATATAATAATATTTTATTTCAAATATTCCTGGTTAAGATGTTCCGAGAAAGGATATCGGTATATCCGTTGAGACTAGAGTAATAACGCTCTATAAATGTTGGGAAGTGTATTGTAATGACCCTTAAATTTTAACGGTTTTAATAACGAAATTAACTAAATTTTTTGTGAAAAATAAATAATGAAAATTTGATATTTGGAATACGTCTATTTTAACGTAGCAAATGTCAGATTTTCATCAGAAAATATGAATGTTAGTTCTATTGTGTAATTTACAATTTCAATTTAAAATCAATAATTTAATGAAAATAAAATATTATTGGAACCTGAATATTTTATATAATAAAAATGTTAATCATTTTTTGAGTGATATTTCGTTTCGCCAAATTTGGACTGTTATATCCTCGTTTATCTTTTTTTCGGTGAATTAGTAGCAATTGGCAGTGAATATCGAGTTTTGATAGGATGATCGTATCGCTGATATCTATGTACCATTCTATTCGTCTCATCGTGATGATCGCCGCAGTATATTCATTTCTGTGATTCGGCGTTCGGTTCGCGACGGAATTGACAAAACAATTTGCAGTATCGGTACCGTTTTGAGCCTTTTGAATTCCTTGTGTCCATACGTTACTCACCATGTTAATTAATAGCCACTAGCCTTTATTATTTTCCATAATTTATGGTGACTTTTGCTTTTCTCACTGGTTCCAATATTATAGGCTGGATTGTTCTGTCTTTTTCTGTTCATTCATTAGAGAATACTAACCAATGTAAGTTTGCATTTATATACAATTGTTATTCGAAACCATGCTTCCTTCCCTGTTGCTCGCCTTCCACCTTTGCCTCAGTCCACCCATCTACCATCAACGTTCACTCCGACATCCCTCCTGTCCTTTCCCTCTCACGCAGCCATGACTCGAGCCACCTTGCTCTCCACTGAAGCCCTCAGCGTGTCTTCCTTCTTACATATAAAAAAGGAAGGAATTGTGATGCCGCCGAACAACAAGTTGCAGCCCTCACCAACTTCCACGTCAGCATTTAGGCCGCACCTTCACCAAACCCTTCGACAACTCTACCTCGTTTTCCTCTCCTACCCGCCACCGCCACCTAGTCCCACAAGCAATCTCCTCAGCCACCTGAATCTCCACTCTCCCTCCTTCACCGTGTCAAACCTTCGGCCTAGCCTCCAGGTTCGCCCATCGCTTGCCTCGCCATCCACGCCAGTGCAACCCCCTCCACCCATCATTTGTCAACCGCCTCACCTCGCACAGCCCAAGCTTGCACGTACAAATAAAAAAAGGATACGCGTGAACAAAGTTCACCTATTTTCCTAAAGCATGCACATAGATTTCTTCCCCTCGCCTCATCACAACCTTGCTCCGCCTCTGACACCGCCACCGCGACCTTCCCTCTCCTTCACTCTCGACCTCATCCTCTATCCTATTCCATTGCTCCGCCCTCACCTTGCCGAGCCGCTCACTGCCTTCGGCAACCCACCACCGGACTCCACTGTCTCACTCACACTAGCAGCCTAGCTCCTCTTCCTTTATGTGTAAGTATATATATAAATATATATAGTTTTTTTATAAGGTACAAGTTTGTTTGTCTATATATATAAAATTTATGTAATTTATATAATATGTTAGTTTATATATATGTTAGTTTATATAAGTTATATAATATGTCAGTTTATATATATGTTAGTTTATATAAGTTTTATAATATGTCAGTTTATATATACGTTAGTTTATATAAGTTATATAATATGTCAGTCTATATCTATGTTAGTTTATATAAGTTATATAATATGTTGTCTATATATATAAGTTTACATAAGTTATATAATATGTTAGTTTATATATATAGTTTATGTAAGTCATGTAAAATCTATTGTTTGTATACATAAGTTTACATATGATCTGTTTGGGTTTATTTATATATATTATAATAAAGTAAGTTTATATTGATTTTATAATATTGATTTTTAAATATAATATGTATATAAGTTCATATATTAGTCTATATATAAGCATATACATGAGTTTTGATTTTCAAGTATAACATAAGGGTTTTATGTTAAATTTAATATGTGTTTTAAATAAAACAATGATTTTGAAATATATAGATTTTATTCTAATATGTGTTAAATTTAAAATATGATTTCAATATATATATATATAATTTATATAAGTTTATTTATATAATTGATCTTCATCAAATCCAGTTCATCGTGCTCTGCTTTTATCTCGACGCTGTCCAGAATTGGTCGCAGTAGCAGTTTCTAGCTTTGTCATTGTTCCGCGTGTCGTATCCGTGTCCGTGTGCATATATGTGTTCGTTGCTTCTTATTCCTGTTGTTTCTCTAGCCTCGAAAGGTGAGCAATCACTCACGATTAACATTCTTATATTTAGTAAATTTAATTCACATGAAATGACGATTTAAATATGATGTTAAATTTGAATTGTTAAGTTATTTAGTTATAAAATATGATATGCCATTATTTGCAATTGTTTACCTATGACATATGACACCATAACCTGTTGTATATATATTGTATTTAAATTGGTTACTGATGATGTTAGTGCCAAAATTGGTCACTAACCCCAAAATCCAGATGAAAGCACCAAATACCAATCACAGCTCAGAGATAGAATGTATGTAGAGAGTAATAATGTGAAGAACAGTTAAATCTGAAATGAAAGCAGTAAAGAACAACAGATTTTATAGTGGTTCGGCTAACTCCGGCCTACGTCCACTCCAGAAGTTTGCTTTTTATTGCTGTAATAATCGATTACAGTTACAAAATGGCAGAGTTGCCTTAGCCTTAGAAAAGAGAAAGTAAGAGAGCAGAAAGAAGATCCCCTTTGACTGTGTCCCTGCCTCTCTATTTATAGACAAAGATGGGTTGGAATTCCCTGGTGGGCCTGGTAGCCGAGTACCTCAGCCCAAATGGAGTGGTCTCCATATGCCGAACCATAGATGCCGAACGCTGAATGCCGAACAAGGTGTGAATGCCGAACGATCTCCTCATGCCGAACGTTGGGAGGTGCAAGGTACCGAGGTATGGAGGTGCGAGGTACCAAGATATGGAGGTGCGAGGTACTGAGGTGTGAGGTGAGCGAGGTGAGGTATGCCGAACGACCCATCCAATGCCGAACGCTCCCTGATGCCGAGCGCTCCATCCAATGCCGAACGATCCTTAGTGTCGAACCTCCATCATGCCTAACGTCTCCAGATGCCGAACGATCCATCCAATGCCGAACGTCTCCAGATGTCGGACGATCCATCCAATGCCGAACGTCTCCAGATGCCGAACGATCCATCCAATGCCGAACGTCTCCAGATGCCGAGCGATCCATCCAATGCCGAACGTCTCCAGATGTCGGACGATCCATCCAATGCCGAACGTCTCCAGATGTCGGACGATCCATCCAATGCCGAACGTCTCCAGATGTCGAACGATCCATCCAATGCCGAACGTTTCCAGATGCCCAACGATCTATCCAATGCCGAACGTCTCCAGATGCCGAGCGATCCATCCAATGCCGAACGCTACTGAATGACGAGTGCTCCTAGAATGCCGAACCACTCATGTATGTTGAATGCTCTATGCATGCCGAGTACTCTTGAATGCTATTCGAACATGAATAGTGAATGCTAGACGAACCATTTGTGCCGAACCATGTTTCCTAGACCCAAATTATAGTTGATTCATCTTTATCCAATCATATTTCCATCTCCCAAGCACATTGCGTCATTCATCCATCCAGTTGACTGTATCCATCGTACCCTAGCCTCGACGAACATGCAGTTGATTAAGTTAAACCCGTCTGTCCGCGACCTTGCCAAAAGGCGGGTTAACAGATGATATATGCATGTTGTTGATATGTTATATTATTATCATGTTGTTCTCACAGCAAGTTCCCGTTAAATAGGATTCCCTATGGGTTGAAATGATACATACCTGAACGATTTGGTAGATAAGGGAAAATCGTTATGGGTTGAAATGATAAACCCAAGTGATTTTCATTTATTCTGAATTTTGGGATTGCAGGTTGAAATGATATATACCCGTAAATATTAAATTTAAATTACGGATTGAAATGATAAATATCCATATCACTTGACCATAGGATATAAACCTATATACGGACACCATTGGTCTATTTCAAATGATTTCTGGAATTTTGAAAGGAAAATATAAGGGTTTTGATAAATATTAATTTTTAATTTATAATATAAATATCTATTTTAATATGTGTAAAATTTATATTTTTAAAATTATATGTTTTTGGAAATTTTAAAATTATAAGTTAAGTTTAAAATGTAAATTTTAAGATTTACTTATAAATTTACTATTTTAAAATATATATTTATATTAAGATTTAATATAAATTTAAATTTAATAATATGATTTAATTTAATAAAAAATTAATATAATAAAATTTAATTTAACTAATATTAGTAATATGTTTAAATATTTATTTAAATTTATTTTAATATTCTTAAATAGATTTTTATTTAACTTTAATAAATAAAAGTTGGGAAGATAAATTAAATAAGAATTGATTCCTATTTAAATTTGTTTAGGATTGAATTTCAATAATGTTTGATTTGAACTTATTGATTTTGATATTTTGGAAGGTATGATGTTATATCCTGATTTGATAAAAAGTGATTAAATGAATATTTTCAACTTTAAATAAAATTGAAATTGAATATTTAATATTAAATTAAATTGTAATATGAGATTTTATTTAAAAGTTATTAAAGATGGTTAAGTGAATATTTTGAAAATTTAAATAAAATCAATGTTGAATTTTGAAATATAAATGAAATTTATCAAATTGAGTTATTGTAAATTGCTTGAATATTGAAACATGTTGAATTGGAAGTGGTTTAAATTTGTAATTTAAACCTGGATTTGAAATCGATATAAATTAAAAATGGGTTTTAATTATAATTTGAATCTTTTACCTTTTTAATTGAAATCGTTGAACTGGAATTGATTTCAATTGAATTTTTGAACTAAAGTTGGTTTGAGTTGATTTGTGAAACTGGAAGAAACAATTCCAATTTGAAACTATTTTTGATATAAACTCTATTTATATATATAAACTATTTTAATCTATATAAACTATTTTAATCTATATAAACTATTTTAATTTATAACCTATTTTTAAATATATAAACTATTTTTAATTTATAACTATTTCAATATATATAAACTAATTTCAATATTTAAACTGTTTAAGTTAGAACCGTTATGATTTAGATTCAATGGATTTAAATGTGAATACTTTGGTATGATGGTTTAACCTATTTTATGGTTATGATTTTTGAAAAATGAATATGATTTCGAAAGTGGTACGATTTTGAAATGAATATGATATTTTGATATGAAGTATAAACTGTTTGACTTATAAAATGACCACGGTGTGTAATAAGCGTTTAGTTGTTAAAGAGACCGGGATCGATATTGTCATACTCTCTGCCAATACCGAAAACCACTTTAACAACTATGTACATGGTGGAGATTCCAGAACGAAGTAGGATGGTTTGGTGACGATTCTATATGAGGTATTAACGCAGCCCTGACTCCCGCGAGTCAACTTGATGTGACTAAAATAGGATCCATGCCGGGCCAAGTGAGGTCGCACCTCCGATCGAGCACATTTCTTCTATACGATTCTATTACTTTGTGATTTGATTGGGTGCACCTTTGATTGATTTTGGGAGTGTGTCTCGAGGTGGGCGGTAGTAGCTGCTATGCGTTACCACCAATCTAGATCCGCAAAACGGTAGAATCCTACCCTGGGCATTGCCTCACGTGCCCTGTCACATGCCTTATCGCGCCCTCTACGAGTTTGGTTTGTACCATACCTATGGAGTGCCCTCTGATAGCTCTCCAGTTTACGGAGGAATTACGGTACTGTGTAGACTCTGGGAATATATATAAAATGTGTTAAGGGGGATATGGGTAACGCCTTAACGCTATTTTAATAGTTCACTTTACTATAGACATTATATATGTAGCGTATTGTACTATGTATGTAGATAGTTTAACGGATCCTTAGAGGATGTGTATCCCAAACATCCTTTAAGTTATTTTGTATTTCAGTTGATATTTCACTTGAGTTAAATTTTCTAGTATAAGAATGTTAATCCTGACTCGAGTGTTTGTGTTTTCCTTATGCTCAGGTCAGACTGAGTGTCACAGCATTTGACTCACCTTTGGAGCTTTGCTTAAAGATCCATCTCTATCTATTCAACTTCAGTTATTCCGGTTGTTCCAGTTGTTCTGTGCAGACTTGTCAGTTGATTGTGTATTCGAGACTACTCTGTATTTGAGATTTCTGTTGTATTTTACTTCAAACTCTGATGTTTATATAGTAGCTTCACGAACTACTATTTATCTATTCCGCTGCTTATTGATATATTACTCTGTGTCTGTGATTCTGTGATTGATTTTATTTACTGTATATGCTGAATTTTGCCAAATATAAATTAACAATCTGATATTTTGAGCAATTCAAGTCTGACATGAGTGGATGATTGTCGATTTGAATGGTTCAAAATAGCAGGTCATTACAAGTGGTATCAGAGCTCTGGTTTAGGCAAAACTTAACATATGGAATAAAATTTAACCATGGAATCACCTTCGTTCGAGCTTGAATTTCTTCCGCTTTTATTCGGATCTCCTTTGAATTGTGGAACTCCCCTTTTGTTCTGAAATCCATTCTTGTCTTATCTTGTTCGTGTTCTTCTTGATACTGGAGCATCCCATAGCTCTATTTCGGTTGATCTCTGTAATAAATTCGAGCTCATCTTGCCACCTCAACTGGAAACTTCATTCTATTGTGTGACTAATCCATTGGTGGTCCCGCTAATCTTCTATTATTGTAAAGGGGTGAAACTCCTTTACAACAGGCGTCGATTCACCGGAGATCTCTACGTCCTCGGTTATGATGCTATTATCTCTTGCCAAGCCCGAACCACTTCTCTAGTAGATGACCAGGGTAATTCTCTTGTGATCGAATGTTGATTGCCTCGGGATTATGCAGACAATCTTATATTTTCATTTGATTCTCAGCCTAGTGATCTCGACTCCACATCGATAGTTAGGAATTATCCTGATGTTTTCGGTGAAGTCATTTCTCTCCCTCTCAAGCGGGAAATTTGAATTCCGCTTCGATCTTATTCCAGGAGCTCGACCTGTTGTCCTTCCCCGAATGAATGGTTTCTATGTATGGTTAGTCATGCCTTTAGATTAACCAATGCTCCTGTTCTTCGTCAATCTTATGAATCGTGAATTCCATGATGTTCCCCAACTCTTAATCTCGGTTGACCCTGAAGGTCGCCGCGATTAATATAAGTCTGCCCACCTTTCCTCTTTTGTAATTTAATTATCTTATCTTCCTTTCGAGCCTATCTTCGTTGTTAGAATTCTCTTTGGTTAGGGTTCCTTTAAAAAAATTTGAATCTCTATTCTTGTTCTGAAATCCATTTTTGAATCATCCAGTGAGGGAGCGTATTTGTAATTAATATAAAAATGTTTTATTTTGTGTTGTTTGAGTTGTTAAGGTTGATTTGGGGTTTCGATCGATTCGTCTGGCCAACGCTCTCGATAGGAATTCCAAAACACTTGAACAGAGCAAACTGACACAATATTGTTTTCAAAATCGGTAAATGAAAATTTTTGTATGACTATATTTTATATATAAAAGTATAATTTTCTGAAATTAAATAGTTAAATGAATTGGTTGTTAGAAATGATAATATTAGATTATCATTTATTATTTTATAAACCATTGACTATTGCTGCATGATATAAATAAAGGAAATTATAGAACATGGTTTATAAATTGATTTGAAATTGAAATGAATTTAAATTAAGAATTTGAGAATTTAATTTCCGGTGCATTTCTAAATTTGGTTTTCAAAGTTTTTGAAATATATTATTTGGAAGTATTTTCGAATGGAATTTGTTTTCAAAGAATTTTAAATGAAATAAATCAGTACTCTCCTCGTGTGTCGCTGGTAAATAATTTCGATGATGACTACAGCATCATCGACATTCATTTTCGAGTCCCAAGGTGGAGAGACCACTTTGTAGCTTCGCTACACCCTTGTTTTGGAAAGTGGATTTGATTTGAATTTCTTGAGTATGATTTGATTTATAAAAACATATATATATATATATATATATATATATATATATATATATATATGTGTGTGTGTGTGTGTGTGTGTGTGTTTATTTCAAAATGGTTGAAGTGAAACTGGAAAATTTAACTCTTAAATTTTATGTTAAGTGATGATTTTCAATTATTGAAATTTAGCAAATTTTTGAAAATTGGAGAATCTGAAGGAGAAATGGAAATTTAAACAACTTGAAATAGTAGAAATAGGATAAAAATTAATTTGTATAATACTCAATTGCATTCCAAAACATATATAGCTTACCTAAAATATTCAAAAAGTTAAAATGTAGTGTGAATTGGTAATTGAATAATGTACAATATAAATGTAAGTAATTGAATGTCCAAAATGAAATTTTGTTAAGAGAATTTATAAATGAAATTGATTGTTATAATAAATGTTATACACTTAATCTATGTTATAAGAATATGTTAAGTGAAATAAATTGAATAATAAAAAGAAATGATATTTAATTGAATAAATATGAACTTAAGAAACTAAACAGGTAATAAATAAATTTATATTTCGAAAACTGTTTTAGATACCAAAAAAGTGAATTGCAAAGAATATTTGAAATTGAATTTTTAAATGGAATTAACTTAAGTGAAGTCAAATGGATTAATAAATGGGTTAAATAAAATAACATTTGTTTTGAAAATAAGGAATGTTAATAAATTAAAAGTAAATAAATTTAATGTAAACAAATTTAATATTGATTGATTTAAATAAAATGGATTGAAACCAAATTAGTTGAATATAAATCAATTTATATGGTTTAAATTAACTGTTGTATTTTGTATTTCAATCTATCTTTTCTTTCTGGTTGTTTCTAATCTCCTATCTCGTTCCTTTTCGGGGACGAAAAGTTCTGAGTGGGGGAGAGTGTAACGACCCGTAAATTTTAACGGTTTTAACAACGAAATTAACTAAATTTTTCGTGAAAAATAAATAATAAAATTTTGATATTTGGAATACGTCTATTTTAATGTACCAAATGTAGATTTTCATCAGAAAATATGAATGTTAGTTCTGTTGTGTAATTTTCAATTTCAATTTAAAATCAGTAATTTGATGAAAATAAAATATTATTGGAACCTGAATATTTTTATATAATAAAACTGTTAATCATTTTTTGAGTGAGACGACATATTTCATTTCGCCAAATTTGGACTGTTATAGCCTCGTTTATCTTATTTTTGGCGAATTAGTAGCAGTTGGCAGCAAAATCGAGTTTTGATAGGATGATTGTGTCGATAATATCTGTGTACCATTCTGTTTGAATCATCATGATGATTGTCGCAGTATATTCATTTCTGTGATTCGGCGTTTGGTTCGCGGTGGAATTGACAAAACAATTTGCAGTATCGGTACCGTTTTGAGCCTTTTAAATTCCTTGTGTCCATCCGTTACTCACCGTGTTAATCAATAGCCAATAGCCTTTATTATTTTCCATAATTAATGGTGACTTTTTCTTTTCTCACTGGTTCCAATATTATAGGCTGAATTGTTCTGTCTTCCTCTGTTCATTCATTTGAGAATACTAACCAATGTAAGTTTGCATTTATATACAATTGTTATTCGAAACCATGCTTCGTTCCCTGTTGCTCGCCTTCTGCCTTTTCCTCTGTCCACCCAGCCGCCATCAATGTTCACTGCGACATCCCTCCTGTCCTTTCCCTCTCACGCAGCCGTGGCTCGAGCCACCTTGCTCTCCACCGAAGCCCCTAGTGCCTCTTCCTTCTTATATAAAAAAAGGAAAGAATTGTGAAGCCGCCGAACAACAAGCTGCAGCCCTCACCAACTTCCACGTCAGCATTTAGGCCGCACCTTCACCAAACCCTTCGACTACTCCACCTCGTTTTCCCTTCCTACCCACCACCCTCTCCTAGTTCCGCAAGCAATCTCCCCAGCCACCTGAATCTCCACTCTCCCTCCCTCACCGCGTCAAACCTTCGGCCTAGCCTCCAGGTTCGCCCATCGCTTGCCTCACCATCCACGCCAGTGCAACCCCCTCCACCCATCATTTGTCAACCACCTCACCTCGCACAGCCCAAGCTTGCATGTACAAATAAAAAAAAGGATACGTGTGAACAAAGTTCACCTATTTTCCTAAAGCATGTGCATAGATTTCTTCCCCTGGCCTCACTGCAACCTTGCTCCGCCTCTGACACCGCCACCGCGACCTTCCCTCTCCTTCACTCTCAACCTCATCCTCTATCCCGTTCCATTGCTCCGCCCTCGTCTTGTCGAGCCACTCACTGCCTCCGACAACCCACCACCGGACTCCACTCTCTCACTCATAGTAGCAGCCTACATCCTCTTCCTTTATGCGTAAGTATATATATAAATATATATAGTTTTTTTATAAGGTACAAGTCTGTTTGTCTATATATATGTACAAATTTATGTAAGTTATATAATATGTCAGTTTATATATATGTTAGTTTATATAAGTTTTATAATATGTCAGTTTATAGATATGTTAGTTTATATAAGTTATATAATAAGTTAGTTTATATATGTTAGTTTTTATAAGTTTTATAATATGTCAGTTTATATATATTAGTTTATATAAGTTATATATTATGTTGTCTATATATATACATAAGTTTACGTAAGTTATATAATATGTTAGTTTATATATATAGTTGATGTAAGTCATGTAAAATCTGTTGTTTGTATACATAAGTATATATAAGTTTACCTATGATCTGTTTGGGTTTATTTATATATATTATAATAAAGTAAGTTTATATTGATTTTATAATATTGATTTTTAAATATAATATGTATATAAGTTCATATATTAGTCTATAAATATAAGCATATACATGAGTTTTGATTTTCAAGTATAACGTAAGGGCTAAATGTTAAATTTTAATATGTGTTTTAAATAAAACAATGATTTTGAAATATATAGATTTTATTCTAATATGTGTTAAATTTAAAATATGATTTTAATATATATATATAATTTATATATAAGTTCACTTATATAATTGATATTCATCAAATCCAGTTCATCGTGCTCTGCTTCTGTCTTGACCCTGTCCAGAATTGGTCGCAGTAGTAGTTTCTAGCTTTGTCATTGTTCTGCATGTCGTATCCGTGTCTGTGTGCGTATCCGTGTCTGTTGCTTCTCATTCATGTTGTTTCTCTAGCCTCGAAAGGTGAGCAATCACTCACGATTAACATTTTTATATTTAGTAAATTTAATTCACATGAAATGACGATTTAAACATGCTATTAAATTTGACTTGTTAAGTTATTTAGTTATTAAATATGATATGCCATTATCTGCAATTTTTACCTATGACATATGACACCATAACCTGTTGTATATATATTGTATTTAATTTGGTGACTGATGATATATGCCTGTTGTTGATATGTTATATTATTATCATGTTGTTCTCACTGCAAGTTCCTGTTAATTAGGATTCCCTATGGGTTGAAATGATACATACCCGAACGATTTGGTAGATAAGGGAAAAATCGTTATGGGTTGAAATGATAAACCCAAGCAGTTTTCATTGATTCTGAATTCTAGGATTGCGGGTAGAAGTGATATATACCCGTAAATATTAAATTTAAATTGCGGATTGAAATGATAAATATCCATATCACTTGACCATAGGATATAAAACTATATACGGACACCGTTGGTCAATTTTAAATGATTTTTGGAATTTTGAAAGGAAAATATAAGGGTTTTGATAAATATTTATTTTTAATTAATAATATAAATATCTATTTTAATATGTGTAAAATTTAGATTTTTAAAGTTATATGTTTTTGGAAACTTTAAAATTATAAGTTGTTTATACCAAAATTGGGCACAACACTCTTCGGAAGTCTTCGAAGAGATAAAATGAAGTAATTAAATGCAAAAAGAGGAATTATCTAACAAAAACTCCAAATTTCAGAAATGAGCATAATTAAAATGCAGGGAGACACAAGAATTTAGAGTGGTTCGGTGTATAGCCTACGTCCACTATGAAGTAGTTTGCTTTATTGATCTTTCTTTGATGTTTACAATTGATTTCAGCAAATTACAGCGAATAACAATGATTTGCAGCAGTGGAATTCATTGGTGGCAGCAGCAATGGAATTTGGATCTGGATCTGGCGGAGTCCGGGCGTTGGAGATCTCAAAGAGGAAGAAGAACCCCTTTTCTGTTGGCTTTGGTGGTCTATTTATGGGTGTAGGAGGCTGATATTTCGCTCAGATCTCAGGAGACCCTCTCTGGCACGGGACCAGGCCCGCACGCCCAAGCCCGTGAAGTTTCGGTCTGATCCGTGATTGACACGAACAGATTTCGACTCGGTCAAGATTTTATCCAATGGAGTCGAAATTTGGCGTGGACATTCTTTAGCATGCACGTAGTCTTCTGTGAAAATTTCATAGCATTTGGACCTGTAGATTGGGAGATATGATCGATACAAAATGGGGTTTTCGGTAGGCTGTTTCCTTCGACTCGCTCCTGTTTCGACTCGCTTCCATTCGACTCGGTGACGTGGCGCTTGACTTTTTGGATTGCTCTGCCTTTGACGCTATTTTGAGCGAGTCGAAGCGCGCACTGATTGAGCCAGTCGAAGTGAGCAATATTTGATCGAGTCGAAGTGCATGGTTCGATCGATTCGAATAGTGACTTTGCCAATCGGAGTCGAATTCAATGGAGTCGAACAGTTGTTTGAGCGGAGCGAGTCGAAGAGTGTACTTTCGATGGTTTCAGACTGGAGCGAGTCGAAGAGTGCAGTTCTGAAGGATGCGAAGCGAGTCGAACCTGGATGACTCGAAGTTGGCCTCTGAGCGAAGCGAGTCGAAGTTGTCGCTTCTGAGTGATGTGGAGCGAGTCGAAGCGAGCGAGTTGACTGGTGATTGATTTTCGTCCAATTTTGTATCGTTCATAACTTGAGCATACGAACTCGGATTGACTTGAGATTTGGAGCATTGGCTCTCATGGCTTAGCTTGTCATGTCCTACCAATTTTGGCTCGATCCGGACTCGGAAAAAATTCATCGATATCCGTAGTGAGCCTGTGTATAACTGATTTCTAGGATGGGCCGTCATTGGTTACTAGTCAATTCCTTGGTGTCACGGCCTTGCCAAAAGGCGGGATAACATTTGCCCCCTAAAGTATGTCTTATGGAAATATGATGTGCTTTGAAATACTGCCATCTTTACTCTGAATAGTCATTGTCTTGTCGATGAAAGCTGTAACCTTTGACCGTTCTTCTTGATAATGTAAACTGTTGACTGTCGACTGCTGTCCCATGTATTGTTGCAACTGATTGCTGTATGCTAGTGGTTACCCGTTTGTTGTTGTAATCGTTATTGGATGAGTTTTTGATTCCTGAAAATCTGGAATACTTAATATTAGTCCGACAATCATGCATATACGTTAACCTGACTCTCGTTGACGTTCGTGCGTCCACGAGTCGTTGTCAGTCTATTTTACTTTTGAATTACGTATCGATCCTCTCCTGAACCGATGTGAAATTCACTGCAACAACGCTCGATGGTTGCTTTTGAATGTTCCTTTGTAACGATCCTCTCCTGAATCGATGTGAAGGGTTGAAACAACAAAGATGATTTTCATTGGATTTATGGATGCGAAGTAAGTATGTCGAGTCGATGGAGTCGGCCTCTGGAAGTCATGGTCCCATGGATTCGAACTGGTTGTTCGACTCGGTTTTTGGTTCGAACAGCTTTGTTCGACTCGGTCTTGGATTCGAACTGCATAGGAGCCGGAGTTGAAACACACAGGAGAAGGAGTCGAAGGGGAGCGAGTCGAAATGCGCAAGAGATGGAGGAGCGAGTCGAAGTGCATAGGAGACGGAGTCGAAGGGGAGCGATACGAAGGGGAGCTTCGCATCAGTGCAATGGAGAGGGAGTCGAAGTACATGTTCGAATCCACTGGGATACGAATCGTTTATTTCCTTCGTTTCCAAGTCCATATAAATACTTTGTACTTAGCCGTTTTTCCACTTTTCACCTTTCGCTCTCCTTTCTTGCCTTCGTAACGCTCAGAAACTCGAGAAGAAAGAACAATCATCCTTGCCTTCGAACCGATTCATACCTTCGATTATTTGAACCAGATGACAAATTTAGGCAATCCATTGAGCGAAACCATCGCGTAAACGAGGAGACTCGACTCTTAACACCAAATCAAACAGAGTCGTGGTCGATCGAAAGCTCTCTGGCCTCAGCTTCGTGTCGTTCTGGAATATGGGTTTCGAGATGATGAGGCGATTGTCTTCGTATCGATCGATGGTGGAGCTTCGCATCGAATCGAGTGTCTTGAATTCATGGATCGATACGAAGGGGTCGCGCCTGATGGACTCGAAATGATGGCCTTGGATTGAGTCAAAAATGGGGGTTTTTCGATCGAGTCGAAGGGTGCAGTCTTGGGAGCGAGTCGAACTGTGTGGTCAGAGAGCGAGTCGAAATGCGTGGTCTTGGGACCGAGTCGAAATCGATGGTCTAGGGGAGCGAGTCGAACTGTGTGGTCCTGGGAGCGAGTCGAAATGCGTGGTCCTGGGACCGAGTCGAACCCGATGGCCTTGGGGAGCGAGTCGAACTGGGGATTTCAAATCGAGCCCTTTAGTTCGAGTCAAACCTTCATGCCAACCTTCTGACCGAGTCTGACTCATGTGCACACGACCATAGCTTATTGATGCGAACACGGCTCTCGCGAGCGATACAAATTTGATCATCAAAAAAGTTTGAAACTTATCACACACTTGAACAATTGCCTCCGACGAGCTTCAAATTTGCATAACTGGAGTTAACCGTTTCTTCGTATCGAAGCTCGTCGATGAAACTGCAAAAAAATGACAACAAACTTTGACTTGAAATGATGGTCAATAGTTGGATGGTATGGTTGTGACGGTCAGCGATGACGGTCCTTTCGACCGAATTCCGAAGTCTCATCGCTTATACGCTTCCTTCAATCCTGTTGATCTTCTCAAATAATATACAGTACTGCACTGCACAACACACTCACACACTTTACACTGGGGGATGCACGAGTGTTATTTGTCAATTTAACAATGATTTTTTATAAGCTAGCTAGTCATGGACCCTTCAAGTTCTCAGCAGCCGGAACTCCCAAATTCTATTCCTCCAACCATAGAGATACCGGTTATTGAAGCCGAAGTTATAGAGCCAGCTCCGGACAAGCGTCCGGGTGCTCGGTTTATTCACAATCCAACAGATTCCGTGCCGTCGGGTATCTCCGAAGACATGCTAGGATGTATTTGCTTAAGGCATGGTTTGTCGCTTAACGACGTGCTACTCCCTGGGCCAACCGACAGGCCACACAATCCCACGGAGGGGTTTACTGCTTTCAACCGTCATGCTTGCACAGCGGGGACACTTCCTCCCTTCAATGAATATATAAGGGAGATGTTATCGTTTCTTGGCATAGCTCCATCTCAGCTACATCCCAACGGGTATGCCTTGTTGAACAGCACGTTTGTCTTGTTTATGGAGATCCTCTTTCGATCGCCGAAGCCGATCGAAATCAGATATTTATTCAACGTCAAGAGCCATGGAGACAGCCCTTCTTTCACCTTCCTGGAGGCGGTCAGAAGCTGCCACATTGTACTGGGCTTCTGGGGAAGGCTAAGTTACTATAAAACTGAATGGTTCTATGTTTGGTGCCCCCCTGGATTTGCCGGGCGGTGGTTGGATAGACGTAAGTGTTGCCATTTCTTTCTCGAATCATTGAGATATTAGTAACTGACTTCAAAACTGACATACTTTTCCTTTCACTACACCAAAACAGTCATTTGGCAAAACTTTTTTTTTCATTTGGCGACACTTATATGGGTTGCATTTTAGTCTCGCTAATAAGTGTCGCTATCCAATATAAGTGTTACTGAAAATAAAAATTTACACTTTTAAATACGGCGACACTTATTTTCGTTGTAAGCCTTGGTTTAATTGGAGTTAATTGAAATATACTAGGGCAAAATTGTAATTGAATAACATATCACGCTTAACCCTAGCCACGCTTATCCCTGGCCGCATTTTCCCCAAATCGTTTCCCTCTCTGACGTTCATTCTCCAATTCGCACGCTCCACTTTTAGCGACGGCAGGCTCTGACGTTTATTCTCCAATTCGCAGGATCCTCCTTTGGCGACGGCAGGCTCCACTTTTGGCGACGGCAGGCTCCAGTTCGCAATCGACTACGGCAGGTAAACACAAATTTAATATATGGTAAATCCTACAATATAACCATAGCTTTCAGCAATGATGGCTGAGGGAGGTCGTTAATGATTTTAATAGGACCACTTGATGGAGTTGGAACTTTACCTTCCAATAGCAAACAGTAGCATGTAGCAATTATTTTACTTGAGATATGAAACTGGACCGAGGAGAATTAGGCAAACAAAGTAAATTACTATCACCTGAGCTTGAGTAAACATTGATGACAAAATTATATAGTCAATACTTCTACATTCAGCAGGCTAAGACAAACAATTCTATCCAAAAGAAAATTTTCAAACCACAGTTTGTTCACTGATTCCCATTAAAAACTGACCAAGTTCTCAAATTCTAAAATTAAATCAGAACTAATTTGTAGTAAAGATAGAACATGAATTTGCTTCTTTGTATTCACATAATTAAACAGAGGGTTTGTGCATATCTTTAGCCAAACATGTTAAAATAACTTACTCTCTCTATCATCCATACTCGAATGAATCCCACTATAGAACAGATCATAATCTTAGGACTATATTATATTCTTTTTACATAATGATAAAAACAGGTCCCTAAACCATCTAACTCTATGTAAAGGACACACGTTTTCTGCCATGAGTGATATCTACAACCATTTAGCGGGATGCTTACAGTTTTACAGTTTATTTGCATTAAGCATCACCTGCTTGAATTATTATACTTCGTCCAAAATTCTAATACAATCAGTCTTTTGTTCCATGTCACGCGGCCTTTTATTTTTCCTCTTAAGGATCAATATATTTCTCTATACATATAAGATTAGATTATTTAGTAGTGATTTTGATCATTTGATGTTTATAAAGGTTTCTTCCTTGTAATCAATACTTCCATTGCATTGTCCTTATTTCAGATCTAAGGTTTGAAGTTAATTTTTAATTACAGTAACTGATCGTAGTTTGTCCTTTATAAACAGTAAATTGATCGTAGTTTGTCTTTTTTTTCAAGCAGTAATGCTTCTACGATTCTATTTTTTTTGGTTACTTGAATTGAAAATTGCGGTGTCCTGCTTTTATTTTTTAGAGTAAAGGGATATCATGGCCATTCCTTTTGCTGCAAGTTGAAACAAACTACAAATAAAAAAAAGTAGGACACAAAAGATTTTAATATGATAGCATTTTCTCCTGAATCCTGGCTGCATCTGTATTCATAGTTTTGGCATGTTAATTTAAATATCTGGCTGGTATTCCTCGCCAGATATAACAATAATTATTATAAGAGAATGAAATTATTAGTAAAGATATAACACACATTTTCACTAGTAACAATTCTTTTGTCGATCTTATCAGAGTGAAAATATCGACATCTCTAATGTAAATGTTGTTTACTAACATCAAAGCCTAATTGTTCGGCTGCTTACACAATTATTTAAATATGACAATGCATCTCATTGTTTAAGCCCATCAAAGCTCATATGTTTAAGCCTCTGAGCCTGCGACCTTGTTGGATTTTTATTTTTAGAGATTGTACTACAACCCTATTTACCTGTTTTCCCCTTAATTTGTTCTTCTGAACCTCATGTATCTTAATCTTAATCTTAAGCAAACAACAAGTTTGCATCAAAAATATTATCTATGCACGGCATATTTTGCTTAATTCCATAGAGAAGTGCTACTGTTACTAAAGAAAAGAGACACGGGATATAAGAGAGATAAAGGAAAGGAGGATATTAGTGGGGAAGTACTAAAAATTAACTTTAATTAATTTAACTTGAAGCTCAAATATCTAAAGTTCATTTTCAGTTTTAGTAAATTTACTCATTTTCAGTTTCAGTAAATTTTCAGTTCAAATAACTTTAATTCATTCCCCACTATAGGATATTAGGATTTGTTTTATTTACTCTTTGCAGTAAATTTTCTTTAAATTCCCTGTAAAAGATTGAAGTTAATCACAGCCATTCAATAGGCAGATGTACTGTGAATGTCCCATCGGACTTTTTATATTTGGGATCATATAGTATACATAGTGTGCACTGCATTTTTTTAATTTATTTTAATGAATTAGTTGTGTAAAAGTTCTCCTTGATGGTTGTTGTAGAAGGAGAAAGCACATGTACTAAATTTTAGAAGCGTGAATTTTCTGTTAGCAACCAAGGAGACATCACATAGGACATGGATGATTGGTTTTGATTCAAAAGTTGTTTAGTTAAGTGTGTTAGTAATATATTTCAGTAGAGTTTGTCAATATTTGTTCTTTTTTTCTTTTCCTTTTCTGTATAATTTCAATGTGGCATGTGATGTAGTAAATCAAATTGAACAGGCTTTAGGTTTATTAATTTTGGATTTATAGTAGTAATTGTATTGAAATCATGACGACTTACATATTAAGGGTACTAATCACTTTACCACGAAATCAACAGTAATGGAAAGAGCATTTTATTTCAGCTCTGTATTTGTTCATCCGCATATCTACCAGGCACTAGGGGATAAATAAATAGCGTTCACCTTATATGTGAGTGAAACACTTATTCTCCTGTAGAAAGTCATGACCTAAGTAGTTCGATGAGTGTGCGATGACAGTTTTTATCTCTGCCTGCAAGACCTGAATGGTTTCTATGATGTCTCTGAACTATTAACAATCAGTTGTAGAAGAATCTTGTTGAAATTTGGAGTTTATACTTGTATGTATTGATGGAATAAAAGCAATATAGATAGGAGCAGAAATCATTGTGGTCGAGTTTATTTTGTTTGTTCACAGTTCAGGTAAATATTTATTATTCAACAAATTTTCATTTCACTGTTCAGGCATTTGCATTTTTAAGCATCCCATTTCATATTTAAAAAAAACAGTTTTCATTTCACAGTTTTCAAGTATTGTTCAAACCCTCTATTTTTCCAACTTTGAGACTGCATTTCCCTAAAACTCAGTTTTCATCTGTCACTGCTTATTTGTCACTGCTCAGTTTTCATTTTTAAGCTCAGTTTTCATCTGTCACTGCTTATCTGTTAGTGCTCCCTAAAACTCCCATCCGATCACAGCATCTCCCTAAACTACATTGAGACTGCATTTCCTTTTGCGTTTGGATTTCATTGCAGTCTCTTTCATTTGCAGTTCATTGGCTCAGTTTCGAAATTGAGTCGAAACGGCTCAGTTTCGAAACTGAATCGAAACGGCTCAGTTTCGAAACTGAGTCGAAACGGCTAAGTTTCAAAACTGAGCCGGGCTCAGTTTCGAACTGAGCCCGGGCTCAGTTTCGAAACTGAGTCGAAACTGAGCCAAAAACTGAGCCGGGCGCAGTTTCGAAACTGAGCCGGGGCGCAGTTTGAGCCCAGTTACATTATTAATTATCAACTTAATTTAATGTTCAATTTAATTTTTATAAAGGAACTGCAAATTCAATTTAACGTGATATTAAATGCAGGCACTTCTAGAGGAAGCGGAAAAAAAGAGGAAGTTGGATGATAGTTCTAAGGGTGGAGTCGAAGATCTTGAAGATGACCCAATTGCGGAAGTTTTTGGTTCTGACACGAAGAAAAATTATTGTCGAGCAAGTACTTCTACTTCTTCTATAAAACAAGTGAAGATGGCTCGAGCTGTAAAAGCTGTAACTGAAAAGAAGCAAGCCGTGGATTTGTCTATTTGGAAATTGGAGATAGAAAGGCAAGTAGCCAATCAAGTTAATAATGCCATCAATTCAATTACTTCAACTTTTATGAAATTTATGCCTAGTTTGCAAGAAAAATATGTTGCAAGTCCTACGACTCCACAAACGGAAGGTGCTTCTAATTTAGGAGATTCTCATACAAACAATAATGTAGTTGTTACTCCAACCGTGTCAAATAATGATATTCGGTCATCTACAATGGAAAAGAAATATGTAATGCTATTGTCACAAGATTTAGAGAAGGAAGTAGCTAAAGGTTATGTTGGAACACAAACTATTTGTCATTTTAGGAAGGTGATACCGACTGTAGAGAAAGTAATTTGGGTGGATGATTTTCTTGAACCGGATGCACCAATTTATGATGGTCCTCAAAATGGAATGTACAAGTTATGTGATTTTTCAGATGGAGGTTTCGTTATATGGCCGGAGTTTCGTATTCGGTATTTGTAGAATTTCACTATGAAATTTACGTTGTCTTTTGTATTCCAATTTGACATTGTTATGAAGTAGTTGATTATGTATTGAATTAACCAACTTAATTATGTATTGTATTTGTTATGAAGTAGTTGACATTGTTATGAAGTAGTTGAGTATGAAATTTATGTTGTTATTTGATCATGAATATTGTAAATTTTGGGTTCCTATTGAATGTAGTATAATAATGCATATCATGTTAGTTATTAATTGTTTATTAATGTTAAAATAATTGACTATATTGAGAATGAAAATATTTCGGCGTTATAAGCGTTGGCAATTAAAATTTACCAACGCTTATAAGCGTCAGCATAGAAAATTAAACAATGTTGGATGGTTAATTTGCCAACGTTTATAAGCGTTGCTAAATAATATACACCAATGTTTATAAGCGTTGGCGAATACAACCTTCCAACGCTTATAAGCATTGGGAAACTAAACTCGCCAACGCTTATAAGCGTTGGCAATAAATTGCGACGCCCTTCTAGCGACGCTAATAAGCGTTGCTGAAACTGTTTGCGACAGTTATACTCGTTGGGAATCACCTGTTTTTATGTAGTGTTTCCTATAGCCACGATCTCTCGTCCCGATGGAGCATACTTCAGAGAGCTTGTTCGGATTCTTCAAGCGTTTCCGGGCGAAGAGAGGCACATAGACTTAGTCCTCACCGATAGGAATTTGAGGGCTGTCGGGCTGATAGAACGGAGACAGAGCATACATCTGGAAGGGATACATAGAGTGGTCCCGAAGAAATGGGTGAAGCGCAAAGCGCCTGCAGTCGTGATTGCCGAAGAAGTTGATCCGGAAAGAACGCCTACCGATACCGAGCTCCCAGCTGGGCCTTCTGACGATATCCTGGATTCGGGAGGAAGAAGAAAAGGCAAGGCCGCTGCTCACAAACGCCCTAAATCTAAGAGATTTAAATCCGTGGTTATGTCTCTACCTTTCCATGGGATTAGAATTTCGGAGGCTCCTCCCCCGCAAGTGGAGAGTCCTTTTGCAGGGCTTGCTGATATTCTAATTCCGGATTTTGTGTCGTCTCCACACGACGCCGGGACGGAGGAGCTTGACAGTGCTCTTGGACTGAGCGGGTCGCTTGCTATGAGTGCGGCTGACATTTCCGGTTGGTCGGGGGATTGCACATGCATACACTCCACTACACTGCATGATTCACAACTGTAAATCGTTCGACTTAGGAAGTCACTAACTCTTTCTTCGTTTCTCATTTTCAGGTACTATGTCTGGAAGAGGATCGATGCTCGGCAGTCTCCGTTCGGCCCGAAAATTTTCTTCTTATTATGACTCCCGCAGGAGGGACTCGGATAGAGATCGCGACCGCGAATACTCCCACCAAGATAGGTACGGGCGTGATAGGGATAGGGAGTACAGACATCGGTCTAGACTCTAAATCACGCTCTCCTCCTCCTAGACTTCCATCTCCACCCCCCGTTTTCGTTCTGCACCCGCCAGAGCCTCCTCGTCATAAGCCAACTTCCCATACTTCTAGATCTGAGACTCATCTTCAGAGAGTCGAGACTACGGCCTCTATAATTACAGAGCAGGTCCCCACTGAGCCCACAGGAGAAGGGGCCCTTAAACTGGCTCAGATGCGGAAGGAATTCCCGAACATCTGCTTCGATGGCTATGTCTTCCCACCACACTTGAAAAGAATTCCGTCTGGAGTGGAAAACACGATGCATGAGTACATTCATGACATCTACACTTAGTACAAAGAGTGGGTAAAGGCTGCGGAGAAGGCTTCTAAGGTGGCTGCTGAGCGAGCTAAAGCACTCGAGAAAATAGAATCCGACCTTGCTCAAAGGGACCGGATCATTCAAGTGCTCACTGCTGAGGCCGAGTCTTCTCGAAAATCGGAAATCGAGGCCACCAAAAGAGCCGACGAAGCGAAGGAGGCAATGGAGAGGTTGGGGCATACACACGTTGCCCTGGTGGAGGAGATGGGCCACTAGAACACCAAAGTTATCGCCGAGCGGGACACGGCAGTCAAGGAACTAAATGAACTCAAGGCCAAATTCGCCGACATGGCCAAGGAGAAAGATGACGAAAAAAGTGCAGCCCAGGAGGCGTGCGACCAAGCTGTTCTGCTTAGGGGTGAACGGGATGCGGCAGTGGCTAAAGTCCGTAGGGTGGAGGCTGAGGTTGAGGAGAAAGTAAAGTCGGCGGAGTCCAGGCTAGAGGCTGACATCGAGGACTTGCTCGTTATTTATAATGCTAATGTGTTGAGGCACAGGGGTCTAGCCTGGCTCGACGATTACCCTACACATCTTTATAGTGCCTGGGGCCGGCTGGTTGAGGAAGAGAAGGAGGCGCATCAAGGTGAGTCCGTAGATGAATTTGAGCTCGAGAATCACATTTTGAATGACGATGAAAAGAAGATTCTGCACGAGTCAATGATTCTGCGTGAGAAGGAAAGACTTGGTGCTCAGCACTTTGAAGTTGGAGAGGGTTCAGGGGTTGACCACCATGAAGCAAGTCTTGAAGTTCCCGCGTCAACCCAGCCCGAATCCTCGTCTGCGGTTGATCCCCAAGCTGTTCCTGCTTATAATCCGGATCAGCCGCAGATGTCTCCGGCTGCAGCGCAAGTCACTGATGCCGCTCTGCCGCCTACGAGTCAAACTGAGGAAGGTACTCTGAACATTCCACATACCTTTCTTAAGTCAACATCTTCGATCGAGTTAAGTTCTAATAGTTTTCTCATTCTTTGTCCAGTGATCGATGCCGCACCGGCCATGCCTCCTGCTACTCAAGAGTCATACCAAACACAGGAGGCTATTGCGACCGAAGCAATTACCATGAGTACAGCTGCCCCGCTTGACGATCTGCAGGGAGGTACGATTGTGTTCGATGAGCAGCTGATGGATGAACTCTTTCGCCGCCACGACGATCCTCGTGCTGATTTGTCATCTGTCATGAGTGGAACTGATCCTACTACAAGCTCTTCAATGCCGACTGCTAATGCCCCCAGCGGGGCTCGAGCAGTAACCGAAGAGGAGATGTACACTCAGATTGACGCTGAAATGGCAGCAACGGCTCATGGCGGTAGCTTTGGAGGTGGGATGGCAGCATCGGGACCTGCCCCGCTCGGAATGATGTCTCCTGGTGGTACTGTCTTCCTCACCAGCCTTCCCATTCCACCTTTTATAATTGATCCCGTTCCTCCGACTCCGCCCGTAGGGAGCATTATTATTCACACGAGTTCGGAGGAGGATGTCGACATAATGCCCTCGCCTGAAGACCAACCGCCGAAAAGCAAAGGCTCGAAGAGGAAGATTGGCGATGGCTCCAGCAGGTCCACACCGAGGAGGAAGCCAAGGAAGAAGAAAGATTAGGCATGCTCTTCCGGTGTATTTTGATTTGCATTTTGTTAGCCGTGTATAGATGCGGGTTCGGCCCCTGCTAGTAGGAATTTTTTGGAAACTTGTACACGAACTTCTTCTATAATCAATAGAAATGAAAATTTTCTTTTTTGACTTTTTTTTGTCATTGTGTATTTGTCTAAGTGTTTCAGTGTCTGAAATGCACTTGTGAAGTTTCAGTTTCCAAATGAAGTTTGTTTCTGTTCGCCAAGTTCGGGTATTGTGGACATGGTTTGCGACCGGGAAACGAGTCGAATTTTGACGTCGCATTGCTTCAGTCGATGGTCGATGCTTAAGTCTTGCCCCCCAGTCTTGGTGGTATGTTGTAAAACATAAGTCAGCGATTTCCCCTTTTCTTATAGCATGCCGAGTCTAGTGCCGCTGGATGGGCGTTTGAGACAAACGGGGATTGAGTGGTTTATTCACGCTTGTCTGATCGTCGATGATCATATCCACACTCCGGGGATCTTCATTTGTTTATTGGCGGTTGGTCACGCTGGCTTGAGTTTCAATCGTATATCCGCTACCTGGGGACTTGGAATTGGCACTTGTACTCCGACTCGAGCTCCGGGAGTTTGGAGTTGATAATTATACTTTGGTTCACGCTCTGGGAACTCGGAGTTGATGTTTATACTCCGGTTCACGCTCTGGGAATACGGAGTTGATGTTTATACTCCGGTTCGCGCTCTGGGAACTCGGAGTTGAATGTTTATACTCCGCTTCGCACTCTGGGAATACGGAGTTGATGTTTATACTCCCGTTCGCGCTCTGGGAACTCGGAGTTGAATGTTTATACTTCGCTTCGCACTCTGGGAATACGGAGTTGATGTTTATACTCCGGTTCATGCTCTGGGAACTCGAAGTTGAATGTTTATACTCCGCTTCGCACTCTGGGAATACAGAGTTGATGTTTATACTCCGGTTCACGCTCTGGGAACTCGAAGTTGATTGTTTATACTCCGCTTCGCACTTTGGGAACTCGGAGTTGGATGTTTATACTCCGCTTCGCACTTTGGGAATACGGAGTTGATGTTTATACTCTGGTTCGCGCTCTGGGAACTCAGAGTTGAATGTTTATACTCCGCTTCGCACTCTGGGAATACGGAGTTGGATGTTTATACTCCGCTTCGCATTCTGGGAATACGGAGTTGATGTTTATACTCCGGTTCGTGCTCTGGGAACTCGGAGTTGAATGTTTATACTCCGCTTCGCACTCTGGGAATACGAAGTTGATGTTTATACTCCGGTTCATGCTCTGGGAACTCGGAGTTGAATGTTTATACTCCGCTTCGCACTCTGGGAATACGGAGTTGATGAAGGATTGTCGTGTATCAATCCTTTTTTGACTTTGATGTGATAGCTTGCCCCCGAGCTCGGGTTTCACTTAGTGAGTGATTGGTTGCACCGCAGTCACTCTCTATTTGAATAAATCCCACCGTATGATGAGACTTAGCTCTCCGTGCATAGTGATGGTCATATGAAGTATTTCAAGTAAATCAAAGCTCTGGCTCGAAGAGGTTGCATTTTATTGCTGAAATAAGAAAGTATGGCAAAGTCAGTTGCCTTATTACAAGTTCTAATTTCGAAATGCATAAACAAATTGCAGAAAAGGAAAGTAAACTAAATGGATAAAGATAGCCTGTCAGGTGTAATAGTGGCGAAGGCTCTTGCTATTCCAGGCTCTTGGCAGGGTAAGACCGTCGATGGTCGATAACTTGAATGTGCCATCTCCGAGCCTTCGTTCAATAACATACGGTCCTTCCCATGTCGGCTTCATACGCGAAGGAACCGGATAGATTCTTTTTAAGACGAGATCGCCTAGTTCGAAGGTTCGCAGACGGACCTTGGCGTTGTACAATCGGGTGACTCGACTTCGATGTGCAGCTGCCCTCAGATCGGCTTCTTCACGCTTCTCATCTAGTAGATCGAGAGATTCAGCAAGTAATATAGCATTTGTCTTTGGATCATAGTATGTCACACGATGAGAAGGTACTTCTAGCTCGACCGGAATAACGGCCTCTGAACCGTAAGAAAGAGAGAATGGAGTGTGGCCGGTCGCGGTCTTGTGGGTTGTTCGGTAAGCCCATAGAGCAATAGGAAGTTCATCGACCCACTTGCCCTCGACCTTTTACAGTCGTTTCTTCAGGATGGACTTTATAACTTTATTAACTGCTTCGACCTGCCCGTTTGCCTGAGGGTGTGCAACTGCGGAGAATTTCTTTTGGATATGAAATCGTTTGCAGAAATCTTTGAATTCAGCACTACCGAATTAGGTCCCGTTGTCCGTGATAATGGTGTGTGGGAGACCGAATCGACAGATGACGTTACGAACCACAAAGTTGATTACTTTCTTCGTTGTAATGGTAGCGAGAGCTTCGGCTTCAGCCCACTTTGTAAAGTAATCAACTGCGACGATGGCGTACTTCGCACCACCTTTTGCCAGAGGTAGAGCACCAATGATGTCGATGCCCCACATTGCGAACGGCCATGGGCTGATCATCTGCGTTATCTCAGTAGGAGGAGCTCTAGGAATTCGGGCATATTTCTGGCACCTATCACATTTCTTTGCATAGTCCAACGCATCACGATTCACGGTAGGCCAGTAATATCCATAGCAAAGTATTTTCTTGGCAAGTGCTTGCTCCCCGGTGCGATCGCCACATTCTCCCTCATGCACATCGCGCAACACTTGTTTGATTTCATCGTGAGCGATACACCGGAGTAGGGGAACTGAGTACCCCCTTCTGTACACGAGCCCATTCTGGATGGTAAATCTTGAGGCCTTTCGAAGGACTTGTCTCTTCTCACTCCTGCGTTCCGGCAGGGTCCCGTGCTCAATGTAATTTCTGAGTGAGGTCATCCATGAATCCTTTTCGGGAACGATTTCGCATACCCGGTTTATTTCTGTCCGGTCGATACTTGGGGAAGATAGCGTTTCTACGGGAACGAGTCCCATTTGTTGAACTTCACCCGTACTGGCTAGCTTTGCCAATGAATCGGCCTTCTGGTTGTGCTCCCGAGGTATACAATAGATGGCGTAGTAATCGAACTGATTCAGTACTTCTTAAACTCGAGCTAAGTAAGCAGCCAACCTCCGATCTCTTGCCTGATACTCTCCCCGTACTTGACACACAACCAATTGTGAATCACAGTAAACTTCCACAGCGATGATTTTTAGATCTCTGGCGAGTTTCAAGCCGGCTAAGAGGGCTTCGTATTCGGTTTCATTATTGGTTGCATGAAAGTCAAACTTCAAAGCGTAGCATATAGATCGACCTTCGGGGGTTTTGAGTACAACACCAGCGCCCGAAGACCGGTCGTTTGATGCCCCATCAGTATACAGCTTCCAGACATATTCGGGGATTCACTGGTTTTGGGCAAATCCTCTGGAACGGTGAATTCAACTATGAAATCAGCGAGGACTTGTCCTTGTATTGCTCGTCTTGGAGTGTAAGTAATATCAAACTGACTCAGTTCGATGTTCCACTTGAGTAGCCTACCAGACGTCTCAGGCCGCGAAAGGACCTGTCGTAACGGCTGGTCGGTGTAGACAACTATGGGATGTGCTTGGAAATACGGTCGGAGTTTTCTTGATGCGACTACAAGGCAATAAGCCAACTTTTCTAGCTTTGGATAGTTCCTTTCGGCCCCAGTCAATCGTTTGCTGACATAGTACACTGGCTTTTGTATCCCGTCTTCTTCTCGAATCAAGGCAGTGCTGATAGCGTTTTCTGATATCGCCAAATATGCATACAACTTCTCATGATCAATAGGCTTTGACAGTATCGGCGGTGTGGACAGATGTTGAACTAGAGCTTGGAAAGCGCCCTCGCGCTCCGTGGTCCATTCAAAGTTTCGTTTCCCTTTTCGGATCAGATCGAAGAAGGGAATGCATTTGTCAGTGGACTTTGAAATGAACATGCTCAACGCTGCTACCTTTCCATTGAGACTCTGGACTTGCTTTATAGTCTTGGGAGTTTCAAGATTCCTAATTTCCCAAATCTTTTCAGGATTAGCTTCGATTCCCCGAGCGTTAACGATGAACCCAAGGAACTTTCCGGATGTAACTCCAAAGTGACATTTCAGTGGGTTGAGCTTCATTTTGTATTCTCGAAGTATGTTGAACATAGTTTCCAGGTCTTTAACATGGTTAGTGGAGATTCATGACTTCACAAGCATGTCATCTACATACACTTCCATTGTTTTCCCGATTTGATTGGCAAACATCCGATTGACCAATCGTTGATAAGTAGCCCCGGCATTCTTGAGTCCGAATGGCATAACTTTGTAGCAATAAAGTCCCAAATTGGTTACGAAGCTAGTATGTTCCTGATCGGGTAAATGCATCAGTATCTGATTATAACCAGAGTACGCGTCCATGAAGGATAAGAGTTCATGCCCAGCTGTCGAATCTACTAGCTGATCAATTCTGGGAAGTGGAAACTGTCTTTGGGACATGCTTTATTCAGATCGGAATAATCGACACATGTTCTCCACTTTCCATTTGGCTTTCGGACGAGCACGGGATTCGACACCCATTCCGGATATAGTGCATCTCGAATGAATCCGTTCGCTTCAAGCTTTTCCACTTCTTCTTTAAGGGCGGCAGATCTCTCTGGATCCATACCGCGCCTTTTTTGTTTGATAGGGACATGCCGCGGATCAATGTTCAGAGTGTGGCTCGCGATGTCCGGTGAGATCCCACACATATCAGAATGTGTCCAGGCAAATATGTCAAGGTTTTCCCGCAGAAATTCAACCAATTCCTCCTGAGCTTGCTGGCTCAGCTGAGATCCAATCTTTATCATTTTCGAATCATCGTCACTGTCAACCGGGACATCAATTGTCAGTTCAGCCGGTGATGCTTGATTTTCTTTACATTCTCCTTCGTCTTCAGTCTCTCTTGGATCAAGGTCCTTGAGGAATTGGATGGGGTGCCCAGGCCTGGGCCCGGGCGTTAATTGTCAATTATCGGTGAAACGGACGTAGAGAGGTTCCTCTACACCCTTTCCTTTCTCCTTTCGCTGCGCCTCCCGCAACTCAGCAACATAACAGGCTCTGGCAGTAGCCCGATCTCCCTGAACGATTCCTATTCCATGATCAGTGGGAAATTTTAAGGTCAAACACCATGGGGTAATGGCTACCCTGAATTCAGCGAGGGCCGGCCGGCCCAAGAAAGCATTGTAATGGGAGTTTATGTCCAAAACAATAAACTGCAACATCCGTACTCTCCGACGTTCTCCAACTCCCAACTCTACTGGCTGTTCCACCATTCCAGTGGGTATTGTGGCACTTCCGTTGAAACCATGGACTCGAGATTGACAAGGCTTCAAGTCGGCGGCTTCCATCTTCATTTGATCATAAGCTCGCTTGAACAAAATATTCACGGAGCTTACACTGTCAACTAAGATCCTTTTCATCCAAGCGGGTCCTACTTGTGCTGAGATGACTAGTGGATCAATAGTGGGAGCTTCGACTTTATCTGCGTCTTTGCTCCTGAACACGATGTCATCCGTCATCGTTTTCTGTTGCTTGGCCGGAGCCCCCTCGTCAAAGCTACTGCAACACTCGAAGTCTGCATGCCTGATAGAACTGGCATATGACTCCATGTCCTTCCATCTTCGATCTGTTGGGTGAGGACCGCCACTTATTGTATTGATGACCAACCTCCCGTCTGCATGAGCGGGTTCCTCCTGTCTTTCCTGGTTCGTCGCACGATTCTTATTTGATGGGCCTGCACCACCGGAGTGCGGCGCCCGTACATACTGATCCAGTCTTCCGCTCACGTATCAGTTTTTCAATGAGGTCTTGTAGGTGACGACACTCATTGGTGTTGTGGCCATAACTCTCATGGAATCTACAGAATTTTCCTGTTTGGATTTGTCTTTCAGTTGGTGGTTTCGGGACAGGTTTCTTATACTGCATGGTATTGCAGGTCTGCAAATACACATTTTCCAATGACGTGTTCAATGGAGTGTAATTATCGTACATGGAAGCTCTACGCCGTGGTCCACGATCCTGATCGCGTTTTTTGTTCTGATTTCTATTGTCCATCTGCTGATTCTGTTTATTTTGGACGTTCAACTGAATTTTTCCAGAACTATCTCCGGACTGTTTAACAACGACATTACTCTGGATACCTTCGATGTTGGGCCCTACGTCATCCTGCTTCCTAGACTGTTTCGCATCCTCCCTTCTCAGGAAATGGGCTGCCTTGGAATAGAAACGGTCCAATGACGCAGGTGGTTTCCCAACTAACCAATTTCCAAACTCGGAATCAACATCAATCCCCTTAGTCAGAGCCATCAGGATAGAGTTATCGTTGGGATTGCTTATTTCTGCACACGCAGCATGGAATCGCTCCAAGTAACGTCTAAGTGTTTCTCCGGAAGCTTGCGTAACACTAGACAGAGTGTTAATGTCCTTTGGCCTCGCCACGTGCATACAGAATTGTTCGACAAACTTGGTGGCCATCTGGTCAAAGTTAGAGATGGATCGCGGTGGCAAACGAGTGAACCACATGGTAGCGATGCCCCCTAGGGAAATGGGGAAACTACGGCACTTTACTGCGTCATCAGCTCTAGCAGCATTCATCAGCCATTCGTACTTCAGGACGTGTTGATTGGGATCTGAACTTCCTTCATAAACTGGCAAAGCTGGCATCCTGAAGTGCCGAGGTGGTTTAGCATATAAAACGTCATCGGTGAAAGGGGTATGACTCCGGGAGATTCCCCAGTCGTCATTAGAGAGACCCTGACTTTCACGGATCATTTGGCGGATCATCGCTGGTATATCCGGCGTTCGTATACTTGGAGCATGTTGTGCCAAGGTGTGGTCGGGTTCCCCAGTGCGAGTCAGGACCGGACGCGGTCGATGGTCCATGCCTCGCCTCCTCCTCGAGTTGAAGGTTCTGTGCGGAGACTAGCGGATGGTCCAGCTCTAGGTTGCCCTAGGTTCGAAGCAGGTTGGTGTCCCGTGGCTTGGGTGTAGCTTACACCTAGCCGTGGACGTGTGGATCTGGTTTGGCCATCGGAGGAGGCTGAACTTTTTGTGGAAGAGTGAGAACCTTGGTCTCTTCTGGATCTTCTTCGCCTTTGGCGATTTAGCTGGTTAGTCAACTCTGTGTTGGCGCGTAGCTGTTCAGTTAGCTGTTGTCGACTTTGGGTCAACTCTTGAAGCAATGTCTGGAATTCTTGTCTAGTGATTGGACCTGATGGATCTAGAGGTCCTGCAGCATTTTGGTTGGATGGAGGCGATTGCACGGGATTTTGTTGGTCCCGTGCTCCTTGATCAGCAGCTGTAGAAGTGGTATGTGTGCTCACTATGGTGAGGAGATGAAAGTCCTTTCCTAGATCTGATGCAAATCTGAATAGAATGGAAGGGCTTCAAAGTTCTAGATCTGGATCTTCGTCTTAGATTTATGCAATCCAATATAGATAGGAGATCCAAAGAGCAGGAGAAAAATTGGTTTTTCTCAGTGAAAGCACCAAAGTGTTTGTACCAAAATTGGGCACAACACTCTTCGGAAGTCTTTGAAGAGATAAAGTGAAGTAATTAAATGGAAAAGGAGGAATTATCCAACAAAAACTCCAAATTTCAGAAATGAGCATAATTAAAATGCAAGGAGACACAAGAATTTAGAGTGGTTCGGCGTATAGCCTACATCCACTATGAAGTAGTTTGCTTTATTGATCTTTCTTTGATGTTTACAATTGATTTCAGCAAATTACAGCGAATAACAATGATTTGCTGCAGTGGAATTCGTTGGTGGCAGCAGCAATGGAGTTCAGATCTGGATCTGGCGGAGTCCGGGCATTGGAGATCTCAAAGAGGAAGAAGAACCCCTTTTTTGTTGGCTTTGGGGGTCTATTTATAGGTGTAGGAGGCTGATATTTCGCTCAGATCTCGGGAGACCCTCTCTGGCACGTGACCAGGCCCGCACGCCCAAGCCCGTGAAGTTTCGGTCCGATCCGTGATCGACACGAACAGATTTCGACTCGGTCAAGATTTTATCTAATGGAGTCGAAATTTGGCGTGGACATTCTTTAGCATGCACGTAGTCTTCTGTGAAAATTTCATAGAATTTGGACCTGTAGATTGGGAGTTATGATCGATACGAAATGGGGTTTTCGGTAGGCTATTTCCTTCGACTCGCTCTTGTTTCGACTCGCTTCCATTCGACTCAGTGACGTGGCGCTTGACTTTTTGGATCGCTCTGCCTTTGATGCTGTTTTGAGCGAGTCGAAGCGCGCACTGATTGAGCGAGTCGAAGTGAGCAATATTTGATCGAGTCGAAGTGCATGGTTCGATCGATTCGAGTAGTGACTTTGCCAATCGGAGTCGAATTCGATGGAGTCGAACAGTTGTTTGAGCGGAGCGAGTCGAAGAGTGTACTTTCGATGGTTTCAGACTGGAGCGAGTTGAAGAGTGCAGTTCTGGGGGATGCGAAGCGAGTCGAACCTGGACGACTCGAAGTTGGCCTCTGAGCGAAGCGAGTCGAAGTTGTCGCTTCTGAGTGATGTGGAGCGAGTCGAAGGGAGCGAGTCGACTGGTGATTGATTTTCGTCCAATTTTGTATCATTCATAACTTGAGCATACGAACTCGGATTGACTTGAGGTTTGGAGCGTTGGCTCTCATGGCTTAGCTTGTCATGTCCTACCAATTTTGGCTCGATCCGGACTCGGACAAAATTCGTCGATATCCGTAGTGAGCCTGTGTATAACTGATTTCTAGGATGGGCTGTCATTGGTTACTAGTCAATTCCTTGGTGTCACGGCCTTGCCAAAAGGCAGGATAACATAAGTTAAGTTTAAAATGTAAATTTTAAGATTTACTTATAAATTTACTATTTTAAAACATATATTTATATTAAGATTTAATATAAATTTAATAATAAGATTTAATTTAATAAAAATTTAATATAATAAAATTTAATAAAAATTTAATTTAACTAATATTAGTAATATGTTTAAATATTTATTTTAATTTATTTTAATATTCTTAAATAGATTTTTATTTAACTTTAATAAATAAAAGTTGGGAAGATAAATTAAATAAGAATTGATTCCTAATTAAATTTGTTTAGGATTGAATTGAAATAATGTTTGATTTGAACTTATTGATTTTGAGATTTTGGAAGGTATGATGTTATAACCTGATTTGATAAAAAGTGATTAAATGAATATTTTCAACTTTAAATAAAATTGAAATTGAATATTTAATTTAAATTAAATTGTAATATGAGATTTTATTTAAAAGTTATTAAAGATGGCTAAGTGAATTTTTTTTTAAATTTAAATAAAACTAAAGTTGAATTTTGAAATATAAATGAAATTTATCAAATTGAGTTATTGTAAATTGCTTGAATATTGAAACATGTTGAAATGGAAGTGGTTTAAATTTATAATTTAAACCTGGATTTGAAATCGATATAAATTAAAAACGGGTTTTAATTATAATTTGAATTGAATCTTTAACCTTTTTAATTGAAATCGTTGAACTGGAATTGATTTAAATTGAATTTTTGAACTAAAGTTGGTTTGAGTTGATTTGTGAAACTGGAAAAAACAATTCCAATTTGAAACTATTTTTGATATAAACTCTATTTATATATATAAACTATTTTAATCTATATAAACTATTTTAATCTATAACCTATTTTTAAATATATAAACTATTTTTAATTTATAACTATTTCAATATATATAAACTAATTTCAATATTTAAACTGTTTAAGTTGGAACTGTTATGATTTAGATTCAATGGATTTAAATGCGAATACTTTGATATGATGGTTTAACCTATTTTATGGTTATGATTTTTGAAAAATGAATATGATTTCGAAAGTGGTACAATTTTGAAATGAATATGATATTTTGATATGAAGTATAAACCGTTTGACTTATAAAATGACCATGGTGTGTAATAAGCGTTTGGTTGTTAAAGAGACCGGGATCGGATATTGTCATACTCTCTGCCAATACCGAAAACCACTTTAACAACTGTGTATGTGATGGAGATTCCAGAACAATGTAGGATGGTTTGGCGGTGATTCTATATGAGGTATTAACGCAGCCCTGACTCCCGCGAGTCAACTTGATGTGACTAAAATAGGATCCATGCCGGGCCAAGTGAGGTCGCACCTCCGATTGGGCCCATTTCTTCGATACCATTCTATTACTTTGTGATTTGATTAGGTGCACCTTTGATTGATTTTGGGAGTGTGTCTCGAGGTGGGCGGTGTTAGCACCAAAATTGGTCACCAACACCCTTGAATAGAATTGTGTAGAGAGATTAATGAAGAAAGTAAATTAAAACAGAGGAATATCATAGTAGAATGCAAAAGGAACAACAAAAACGGAAACACCAGATTTATAGTGGTTCGGCGTAACTGCCAATGTCCACTTTGAATGTAATCTTTATTACTTTCCCAACTACTTGAGTACAGATACAATTTGTAAACAAACAACTTGGATACAAGTTTGAACAGAAAAGAGATGAATGTAAAAAATGGCAGAGTATCCCTGGAGTTCCCGAAAAAAGGTCCCTTCAACTGTACCCCTGCCTCTCTATTTATAGACGAAGATAGGCTGGATTCCCTGTGCAGGTCCAAGACCAAGGCAGCTCGGCCCATACATGGTACTCTCGAGTCGGCCGGACCAGGCATACCGAATGACTTCCAGCCTATCGACAAATGCTGAACCAGGGCGTCTTGATGAATGACTCAAAGCAACTTCTCAGGGGACTCGAAGCGAATGGCAGATGACTCGAAGTGGATAAACGTTAGTCACGTCACTCTGTTGTAGGTTGAAGAATTTTCCAACCTCCTCAAGGTTCACCGATCCACTACGCCAACCCACACGTGCCGAACCAGTCCTTACCGAACGACATTAGCTTCCCACTCACGACCGAACGATGCCTACTAACCTATCTAAGTCGAACGACAAATGCCGAACCAACTAGACCGAACTGTCCTGCGTTTCCTTCCTTGGTCGAGCGATACATATCTCAGTACCTCTAAAGCCGGACCACCATTGACTGTACGACTAGGGCTGAATCAAATCCACACCGACCCACTAGGTCCAAAACCTTCTCGACTAAACCACTTTTCCTTGACCATTTTGGCTGAACTAACAAGCCTATACTCTAACACCGAGCATCTTCGGCCGAGCCAGTGTCAAACATGTCGATCCATGTGTATAGGCTGGTCCAAATTTAAGTTAAACCGGTCTCTTATATTTACAACCCCTTCTTAGCTGGAGTCCCATCCAGGTTCAAAATAGGTTTTGTGACTATTGCCATGTAGCCGGGCCAAAGTGCCGGGTAACATTTGCCCCCCAAAGCGCATTGTGTGAATCAACACGACGTGCTTTGAATTAGCAACCAGCCCTTGCTTTCAGAAGTTATCCCATTTAGAATGACAGTCATCTGTCGTTTAAATCCTGTTTTACCTTTCCAAAAGCTTAATGTATATAACCTTTCGAAGGATGAATCACACTGGGTTTCTTAAAACTATGCTTCTCCATCTATCAGGTGAAATTCAACTTTCTGTTGCACTATCATCTTTAATTATTGTTACATGCATATACATACTCACACTTCATTTTAACATCATTTTCATTTACTCATTATTTTATTTATTATTAATATTATTATATTTTTTATTGTATCCTATTCTACCGCAATTCGGTCGACGTACGAGCGCCAAACCACTCATTCGGTTTACTCAGTATCGCTCGGTACGCTCGCTCACCGACCCACTGAGGTACTCTGACCGGTTCTACTGGTTAAGGCCCATTCGCCTCCCCCTTCCCACATATAAAGGCCTACACTCCTGTTTTTTCCTCTCACTTCCATTTTTATAGGCCTATTAACTCGTTTTCCTCAAACCCTTGTTTATCATTACACTTGTCCTTCCTCCTTTTAAACTCAAACCTCCTACCTCGTAACTCCAGATATCATCAAATCTGAGCAATCCTCCGCTCGCAGTCCTACAATCCTCAAAAGCTTCTAGCTTCTCTTATAGGTACAGATCCTTCATTCAATCCACCCTCCTTAGTTCGGAGTCTCGTTCAAAATCCGAGTACCTAGGTTCGATAGGAGGTGGCGGTGAGGAGTGAGTCGAAGGGGATATGGGAACATGGTTTTAGGATTACTGGATGAAGTAGTGTAGTATTAATTTCAAGGTCAGCGACGTGGAGAACAAGGAAGCGGAGTCAGCGAACTTTTGGAGTGGAACTGGGTCGGTAAATCTTTGGTGAGAGCAGGTCGGTTATCAGAGAAAGTGTGAGTCGATATTTTATGTGAGAGCGGTGCGGTTTTGGTAGGGGTTATGTTATAGAGAGACTTAGCACTTTGTGTGAGAGTGTCATTCGTTTCCAAGAGAAGGAGAGAGAGAGAGTGAGTCGATATCCTGAGAAGGAGTGGCTCGGTACAAGTCATGGTGAGGCCGTCCGATGACAGGGGAATGAGTGTGGATCGGTCATTTTTGTCTAGAGAAGCACTAGGTGGCTGGTAGTCCGTAGGAGAGTGGGTCGGCTATCTATGTTCAGAGAGTCATTCGGTATAGATAGTTTATCACTTGGGTCGGTATTGAGCGCTGGGGTTGGTATTGGAAAATCAGGACTGTTTTAACTTAAACACAATGCACATTTTGATAACTTACCTCCACAATCAACCACAGCATATCAGACAATAACGAGCAATAAAATACATAAGCCCGAGGATTCCATCTGAACTAACTCCCCATAGCTTAAACAATTTTAAATGCAAATTTAACTCAACACATGTGAACAATAACCTTCACATTCTACGATGCCAATGTTCGATTGCAGGACTTCTACTGCCAATCATATGATAAATTGCAGGAGACAATCAGCGATGATGGTCTCCGAGGACAACCACTTGAAATTCTATCACACCACACTTGTGTTTAAAGCTTTAGTTTTTTCTGCACTCACGCTGTAGTCGTCACACTAGTTCACACACAACACGGGGGGTATAAATTATTGTCGTTATATCTGATATTGATTGTCTTTCAAGTATAGTTTAAACAGGTATCTACCCATATTAAATGCTCATTGAAGATGTCCAAAAGATCCAGCTCTGCTACAGTTTCTGATAAGCCTGAGCCAAGTTCTCGGCAGGAGGTAGTTGGAACTTCGAATCCGCCGACAACTTCTACACAGGGTATTACGGATCCATCTGCTGTTGTTACAAGCCCGGCTCCTGATGTTATAGACGGAGCAGTTATCCTGGATAATCCTATTGATTCACAAGCTTCAAAAATCGGTGAAGCCGCTCTTCGTTGGGTGTGCTCAATTCATGGAATCCCTTTTGACGACGTTTTAGTTCCGTCAGGACAAGATCGGCCTCACCTGCCCCCAGTCGGGTATACAGCGTGCAACAAATTCATGTGCTGGGTCGGAAGTGTGCCACCTTTCAATTTATTTCTTCGCGAAGTGTTACGGTATATCGGGATTGCTCCGGCACAGCTACACCCCAATAGTCACACGTTTATTCATGGCACTTGTATTCTCTTCATGAGCACTTTATTTAGGCTCCCTACTCCCGAGGATATCCGCTATATCTACCACTTCAAAAGACGGTCTGACAGTCCATCCTTCATATTTCTCGAGCCACATTCCAAATGTCAAATCCTGACGGGGGCGTGGAGTAAATTTTCCCAGTATAAGCAAGAGTGGTTTTATGTACGCTGCCCCCTGGCTTTGCGAGAAGATGGCTGGAAGGGAGTAAGTTTCATTCCTAGACTGATATTTGTCTAAGGCTCGAAGTGCATCCTTTCTAAACTTCCTTTGACTTTTATAGGTATCTTCCCACGACCTGAAGGCGCTGGGTATTCTGAGGCCGTCGAGGCCATTCGAGCCATTCCCATGGGAGATCGTGAGATTAAATCCATTATTTCCAACGAATTGCTTTCGAGGTTTGGACTACTGGTGGAGGGTCGCCGAACTAGCCTTCCAATTGGCGCCACTACAACTGGATCCGCTGTGGAAAAAGGCAAAGAGCAGGCCGGGCCTTCGGTGCCTCCCGTAGAAAGGCCCCCGATACAACTGAGGAATGTGAAATTAAGGAGACCGGGGTGCCAGAAGCGACTGACGAGAATATAAGTTACGACATAGCACCGATAACTGACACACCTAGCATCAATGAACTGCCTCCCCCTTCAAAGAGGAAAAAGAGCCTAGCCTACAAGCTGAAAAAGAAAACAGTAAGCGGAACTTCAAAAGTTACAATTACTCCAGTTGAAAGAGAGTCGTCTCTCCAAAATTTAGAGGGTTCACTAAAAGGTCTATCAGACCTGACCATCCCCGACGACTTACTAAATTATGGCTTCAACGACCCAGAGGCTATGGGACTTAATTCGCCCACGAGAAGCGATGAAGGCGATCAAGCTCGTCATCAAGGAGAGAAAACCCCAATAAGTAAAGCGAAAGAAACTGGTCCGTCGAGGGGAAACAATAGGACATACACTCACACTCACACTTCACCCTACACTTAAATTTTAGCCATCGTATGATTCTCACTAACCCGTCCTCACTTGGTTTCTGTGCAGGTGATATGGGGCGCACACACGGCTTCGACTGCCTTCGCGGGTCCTCTATCTTCCACCACTCCAGTTGGGATTCGGGATCAGGTAAACGCCGAGACAGGGATGATAGCGATGATAGGGACTATCGTCCCAGAGATTCGTCGTCTTCTCGAAGAAAAACATACAGTCATTCTTCATATCCCAACGATCCTCCCCCTTATTCAGAGCATAGTAGGGAGAAATCTGCTCAGAAGGGATCTCAATTTGAAGCTCTCCGCGACCAACACTCTGGCTCATCGAGCACCAAGCAATCTCGTGAGCCCCATTAGAAGTCTGTGACTCCGGCTAAGCAGACTTCCCCGGCCTCCGCACACGATCCATCGACGGTAGAAAAATTAGCCAAGCTCAAAGCACATTCCCGAAGATATGTTTCGATGGATTGAAATTTCTTCCTGCGACTCATCCTATTCCATGGCATGTTAAACAAAGCGCCATCGCGTGCAATAATGATGTCTATGTTCAACATGACGCGTTTGTTCATTTGACGGAGAAAGTTTCAGAGGTTTCTATGGAATGTCAATACGAAATTGATCGCCTAAAACTTGAAGCCATTCACGACAAAGATATCATCAAAGCCCAAGATAAAGAGCTATCCTTGTACAAATCTCAACTTGAGGCCGCCCAGAAAAATTCCAAGGAAACCGTCGAGGTAGTTAGTCGCTTGGAGGCCACTCATAAGAAGGAAATCGATGAGGTAGTCCAACGCAGTGGTGCTTTAGCTTTAGAGAAAGACTCTATCCAAAAAGAAAAGGATATTCTCGCTCGGCGAGTTAAAGAACTGGAGGAGCTGCTTGCCAAAGAGAAAGAAGAGAAAACTGCCGCACAGGAAGAGTCACAACGATATTGCGATGAAATCATCGCAACACGACTCTTAAAGACGAAGCTTGATGAGGAACTTTCTAAAGCTGAAGCGTTAAAGGATGCAGCCCGTGAGGAGGGTAAAAGAATGGCGCTGACAGAGGTCGATTCTCGCCTCGAGGCAGTTGCTGAAGCCGGCAGGGAAGAAATTAAGTGCCTATTTGATCCGCTTATTGCGGAGTATAATGCTCGAGTTCTCATGCATCGGGATCTATCTTTTCTAGGCGAGGGTTACCTCGAATCATTGGCCGAAGCATGGGATACTTTAATAAAAATAAAAAAAGTTGAGCTGGGCACCGAAGAGGTTGATGAAGAAGCTCTTGTGAAGGAAGTGCTTCGAGGAAACGAGCCTTCCGACTTATCTGTAGCAAAAACCCTCTTCGGAAGAGATTCCTCCTCATCAAAGGGGAAGGATGACATTGCTGGCCCATCCGGAACTGAGTCTCCAGTTCCACTTTTCGCTCAGCCGGCTGGTTGCTCATCACTCGATCCTTTCGAGCAGCATGTCAGCTATGACCCAGAGAAGCCCGGGCTTGATGTTCACGTTCTATCCCCTATTCCAAAGGGTGAGACTCCCAAAATAGTTGAGAGTCGGTCGGAAGCCGGTATGTAATTTTTCCTTCTAGGGTCTAAAGAACCATCGCTTTTGACGAATAATAGATGTATTCTAACATTTTTCTTTAATGGCTTCATGTAGGCCATTCTAATCCCGAACCAACTTTAAGGAGCGATGTTGCCACGGAGAAGGAAGAGAAAATGGCGGAAGAACTTAACACTGGGGATACTCCTGGGCCCGATGCCCAAGTGATCGGGGTGCTCGACGAGGACAAACTAGAGAATTCCTCGCCTATACACGAACTTGACGAGGTTGAAATCACTGGCGCCTCCGGACCTACTTCAAAACTTAGCATGGGGGAGTGAATCGTGGAAGAGGAGAAAAAGAAAGTCGAAATTAAGATTGAACCTCAGGTGGTGGAACTTGATGATCCTCTAAATAGGCCCTTGAAGATAATTCTCCCCGGGGGGAACACACCTCTGAATGTCCCTCTTCCTCCCCCGGATACCACCTCACTGGGAAGCAGAGGGTCCAAGAAGAAGCACTTGGCCGAGGAGCCTTCGGAGAAGCCGAAGAAGGAGAAAAAGTCAAAGAAGTAATTATCATCTTGTCATACCTCGTTCAGCCTGAATAAGCCTAAGTCATGTAGTTGTTTCTATTTATTTTTATAGTCGTTGTGAATAGACTTTTGCTCCAAACTCCGAAAAAGTTGTGATGGAACTTAATTTTGGGTTAGTAAATAATATTTTGTTTCTTTGTCTTCCACAATTCTCATTGTTTAGCTTATTGTCTAACTTGTGGTTTAAATTCGAAATCTTATGGGTTACATAAACTCCGGTCCGCTTTCACATGACTTGGAAATTTTTGAATTATTTATACTCTAGTCCGCACTCCGGGGACTCAGAGTACTCCAGTCCGCACTCTGGGGACTTAGAGATTTTTGGATTGTTTATACTCTAGTCCGCACTCCGGGGACTCAGAGTACTCTAGTCCGCACGTCGGGGACTTAGAGACTTTTGAATCGTTTATACTCTGGTCCGCACTCCGGGGACTCAGAGTACTCTAGTCCGCTTGCCGGGGACTTAGAGATTTTTGAATCGTTTATACTCTAGTCCGCACTCGGGGGACTCAGAGTACTCTAGTCCGCGCTCCGGGGACTTAGAGATTTTTGAATCGTTTATACTCTAGTCCGCACTCCGGAGACTCAGAGTACTCTAGTCCGCGCTCCGGGGACTTAGAGATTTTTGAATCGTTTATACTCTAGTCCGCACTACGGGGACTCAGAGTACTCTAGTCCGCGCTCCGGGGACTTAGAGATTTTTGAATCGTTTATACTCTGGTCCGCACTCCGGGGACTCAGAGTACTCTAGTCCACGCTCCGAGGACTTAGAGATTTTTGGATCGTTTATACTCTGGTCCGCACTCCGGGGACTCAGAGTACTCTAGTCCGCGCTCCGGGGACTTAGAGATTTTTGAATCGTTTATACTCTAGTCCGCACTCCGGGGACACAGAGTACTCTAGTCCGTGCTCTGGGGACTTAGAGATTTTTGACTCATTTATTGATCGACTTTTAGTTTTAAGTCCACGTTCATACGCCGGACAGATTAATACAATTTGACTTTGCCATGAAATTGTAACACACAGAACATCAACTGTTTATAGAAAAATAGCTTCAAGCCTTTATTGAATATATAAAAAATAGGGACAAGCTGAATTGTCTTATTACATGTTGGAAACAAAGAACAACAAAAGGAAACATACACTGGAAACAACTGCTACTAAAATGCAAAAGAAAACGACTATGTGTAATAACGATGCAAATGCTCGCTATTCCATGCTCTGGGGAGTGTCATGCCATCAACAGTCACTAGCTTGAAGGTTCCTTCTCCAAGCTTCCGTTCGATGACATACGGACCTTCCCATGTGGGATTCATATGTGACGAGATTGGAAAAACTCGCTTTAAAACAAGATCACCCACATCAAAGATTCTCGGTCGAACTTTTTCATTATAATATCGAGCGACTCGGTGTCGATACACAGCCGCCCTTAAATCAGCTTCTTCATGTTTCTCATCGACAAAGTCCAATGATTCCAGTAAAAGGTCGTGATTCGTCTTAGGATCATAATGAGTCACCTGGTGAGAGGGAACTTCAAGTTCCACAGGTATAACAGCTTCGGTACCGTATGCCAAGGTGAATGGAGTGTGGCCAGTCGCGGACTTGTGGGTGGTTTTGTAAGCCCAGAGTGCTGTCGAAAGCTCATCCACCCACTTGCCTCTAGCCTTCTCCAAACGATTTTTCAATATAGACTTGATTATTTTATTTACGGCTTCAACTTGTCCATTGGCTTTAGGGTAAGCGACTGCCGCAAACCATTCTTCAATGCAATATTTTTGGCAAAATTCTTTGAACTCCCTACTCTCAAATTGAGTTCCGTTGTCCATGATGATAGTTCGTGGGAGGCCAAAACGGCATATAATGTTTCGCACAACGAAATTAATGACCTTTTTGGTGGTGATCGTAGCTAAGGGCTCTGCTTCCACCCACTTGGTGAAACAATCGACCGCAACAATTGCATATTTTGCACCACCTTTGGAGATTGGCAAGGAGCCGATTATATCGATCCTCCATATTGCAAATGGCCAGGGACTAACCATTTGCGTGAGTTCCGTTGGCGGAGCTCTCGAGATCTTCGCATACTTTGGACATTTGTCGCATCTTCTTACATAGTCCGCGGCGTCTCGATTCACGGTTGGCCAATTGTATCCATAGTGGAGGATCTTTTTGGCTAGTGTCTGCCCCCCATTATGGTCGCTACATTCTCCTTAATGAACTTCTTTCAAGACCCGCTTTATCTTGTCGTGGGCGATGCACCGAAGTAAGGGAACTGAGAATCCTTTCCGATACATTACCCCATCCTACATTATATACCACGAGGCTTTGCGGACGACTTGTCGTCTTTCGTTCTTTCTCTCAGGCAAAGTCCCATGTAACAGGTATTCTTTGAATAGAGTCATCCACGACTCCCTTTCAGTTTCTGTCCTTAACACAGAATCTACTTCCATTTCGTTTATGCTCGGGGCATGTAAGGTTTCGACGAGAACTAAGCCCATCTGCTGTGCATCACCAGTACTCGCGAATTTTGCCAATGAAACGGCTTCTCCATTTTGTCCATGCGGGATATGCGAAATACCGTAATATTCAAAGTCTTCCAACAGTTCTTGAACCCGAACAAGGTACGGGGCAAGTCTCTGCCCCTTTTCTTGATAGTCTGCCCGTACTTGGTACACCACCAATTGTGAGTCATAAAGGATTTCAACCAATTTTACTCCGAGTTCCCTGGTAAGTTTCAAGCCAGCAATCAATGCTTCATATTCGGCTTCGTTATTTGTAGCTAGGAAGTCGAGTTTATAACAAATTGATCAGTTTTCAGGAGTTACAAGAATAACACTAGCCCCAGAACAACGGTCGTTGGATGCCCCGTCGGTGTATAGTTTCCATTGAGTGGGGGGAATTACATCACCACCACTTGGCTCGTCTGAAATGGTGAATTCTGCAATGAAGTCTGCTAGCACTTGCCCTTGGATAGCCCTCTGAGGCAGGTAAGTGATATCAAATTGACTTAACTCAATGTTCCACTTGAGTAACCTTCTAGAGGTTTCTGGTCGTTGCGGCACCTATCGCAAAGGTTGACCGGTATAAACACTGATCGGGTGTGCCTGAAAATATGGACGGAGCTTGCGTGATGCAATCACTGAGCGGTAGGATAGCTTCTCAATCTTAGGATAATTTCTTTCTGCCCCCGTTAAACGTTTACTGACATAGTATCCTGGCTTTTGAATTCGATCCTCCTCATGAACCAAGGCTGTACTGATGGTGTGCTGAGACACGGCCAAGTAAACATATAACTCTTCATGGTCTACAGGCTTTGACAGAACCAGGGGACTCTCCATGTGTCTCGAGCTCAGAAAGCATCCTCATAGTCCGGCATCCATTCAAAATTTCTCTTCCCTTTCCTTATCACATCGAAGAAAGGAATGCATTTGTCGGTTGCTCTGGATATGAATCGACTCAACGCGGCGAATTTCCATTCAGGCTTTGTACTTGCTTTATAGTTCTGGGCACTTGTATGTCTCGGATAGCCTGAATCTTTTCTAGGTTAGCTTCGATTCCCCGCGCATTGACAATAAAACCCAAAAACTTTCCCGATGCAACACCAAAGGAACACTTCAGTGGATTGATTTTCATTCCGTAGTATTTGAGTATATCAAACATCTCTGCTAGGTCTCACATGTGGTCGTTTGACTGTCGTGACTTGATGAGCATGTCATCCACATAGACTTCCATTGGCCTACCAATTTGGTCTTTAAACATCCGATTTACCAAACGCTGGTAAGTCGCTCCTGCGTTCTTCAACCCAAAAGGCATCACTACATAACAGTACAGTCCAACGTCCATGACAAAACTAGTGTGTTCTTGATCTGGAATGTGCATCGGTATTTGATTATATCCCGAATACGCATCCATGAATGACAATAATTCGTGTCCTGCTGTTGAGTCAACCAGCTGATCAATTCTGGGTAAGGGGAAACTATCCTTAGGGCATGCCTTGTTCAGGTCTGAGTAATCAACACAGGTCCTCCATTTCCCATTTGTTTTTCTCACTAGTACGGGGTTAGATACCCATTCAGGGTAGAGGGCATCGTGGACGAACCCATTGGATTTGAGTTTGTCCACCTCCTCTCTGAGAGCAGCAGACCTCTCCGGGTCCATACCTCTTATTTTTTGTTTCATTGGCACATACTTCGGGTCAATGTTCAACATATGCCTTGCAATGGCGGGAGAAATCCCGCACATATAAGAGTGGGTCCAAGCGAAAACATCCAGGTTCGCTCGAAGGAAATCAGTAAGATCCTCAATCATCGAGGGGGTGAGTTGTGATCCAATCTTAAGCACCCGTGATGGGTCATCATGGCTGACTGGGATGTCAATCGTCATTTCAGCCGGTGTTGCTTTAGACTCCTTGGGTTCTTCATCATCGTCTCTTGGATCTATGTCTCTGTAGATTCGACCCTGCTGCCCGAGCCAAGGCTCGGGCACTACTTGTCAATTTTGAGCAACATGGATGCAGACAGAGTTGTCCACAACCTTTCCCTTCTCTCTTCGCTGGGCCTCTTTCAGCTCAGCCATATAACATGCATGACCAATCGCTTGATCGCCATGCACTACACCAACTCTTCTATCCATCGGAAATTTCAAGGTTAAAAACCACGGGGCCAAAGCTGCCCTAAACTCCGGTAGGGCCGGTCGGCCCAAAAACACATTATACAGGGAATCAACATCTAAAACAATGAACAGGTAGGATCTATACCCTCCTACGTTCACCTTCTCCTAACTCAACTAGCAATTCAACGAAACCTATCGCATCAGTGGCTGCACCATTAAAGCCGTGAATGCAGGCTTTAGATGGTTTTAGATCCTTCGCCTCCATCTTTATTTGATCATACGCCTTTTTGAAGATAATATTAACATAACTCCCGCAATGAATCAGTATCCTTCTCACGAACGCCGGCCCAATCGTGGCTGAGATGACCATCGGGTCGATGGTAGGTGCCTCCACCTGGTCGGCATCCCTACTCCTGAATACAATATCATCTGTCATCATCCGCTGCTGTTTCGTTGGGGTCCCGTCTTTTGTGTTCGCACAACATTCGAAATCCTCATGCTTTAGGGAACTAGCATAGCGTTCCATTTCTTGCCAACTCTTGTCTGCCGGGTGAGGCCCACCGACTATCGTGTTTATAACCAATCTACCTCCAGTCCGAGCGGGTTCCTCGGGTCGATGTAGAGTCTGCCCATGATTAGGGTCAGAGCTCCCATGTCCGCCTTCCTGCGGATTCTTAACAAACTGCTGTAACTTCTTCTGTCAAATCATCTTTTCTATAGCATCATGGAGGTGTCTACATTCTTCGGTATTATGCCCGTAAGTCTCATGGAAGTGACAATACTTCCCAGTCTGCTTTTGTTCCTCAGTGGATTCTTTTGGGCGCGACTTTTGGTATTGGAATGTATTACAAGTTGATAAATAAATATTCTCCAGCGATGCGTTCAGAGGAGTGTATTCGTTATAGGTAGGGATCCTTGGTTTCCACTTTCCTGCTTCCCTCTTTCTTCCAGAATTTCCTCCTCCGAATTCTTTAGACTGCCCCGGCTTATTCTGAACATTGACTTGGACCTTACCGGAGTTTTCACCAGATTGTTTCACGGTGATATTGCTTTGTACCGCTTCCTTACTTGGCCCTGGTGCGCTGCTTCGCCTCATCCAACTAGCCTCTTCTCTTCTCATGAATTGGTTCGCCTTTGAATAAAAACATTCCAGGGTAGTCGGTGGTTTTCTTGCCAGCCAATCACCAAATTCTGAGTCCGGATCTACCCCTCGCATCATGGCCATAAGAATAGCATGGTCATTCGAGTTGCTAACTTCGGTAGCAGTAACGTGAAATCTTTGCAAATATTCCTTTAACGATTCCCCTGGGGCCTATATCACACCGGATAAAGACATTATGTCCTTTGGACGAGTGGTATGGATCCTGAACTGCTCCACAAATTTCGTCCTTAACTCATCAAACCTGGAGATCGACCAATGAGGAAGTCTGGTGAACCACATCGTGGCGATTCCGGATAAGGTTATTGGGAAACATCTACATTTAGTCGCATCATTTGCCCTAGCCGAGTCCATCATCCACTCGTATCTCATTATATGTTGTCGGGGATCATTCTTCCCTTCATAGGCTGGAATAGTCGGCATACTGAACTTCCGGGGGTACTCAGCCTATAGGATAGCATCTGTGAATGGAGTATGAATCCTAGATATGCCCTAGTCATCGTTGGATAAATCCTGATTTTCCCTCATCAGCTATCTGACCATAGCTGATAAATCCGGGGTCTGGATGGGAGGTCGCAAGTTGGACTCCGTCCAGCGTGATCGTTCCGGCTAATGCCTCCTTGGTAAGTGATCTTCCGAATGCAGGTTCTGGAGACCCACTTCGCTACGGCCCTGATGAGGCAGTGGACCAGCCTCCACCTATGCTCCGGATCTTAAGTTTCCCACTCCAGTTTGCGTGCGATTTCCCAGGTGCAGATGAAGGGCTACTGTTCCAGGTAGGGAACCCGGACCATTTCTGTTGGACTGTTCCACCGCACCTATTTGTGCTGTTTCAATCCTACGGCGTCTAAGCTTGCGATGTTCATCAAACGAAGCGGAGCTGTCAGATGATGAGTAGGAAGCGGGACTTCCTCCAGCATTCTGATGCTGTTGCTGAGCAATCTGGGTCATGAGATTGGCATTAGCTTGAACTTGTTCGTTAAGATATCTCCTGCTTTCCATGAGTTCTCTCCTCAGCTCATTGAACTCTGCCCTGGTGACAACTTCTGATTGGTTTAGGATGGTGGTGGTTCCTGCACCTGAATTAGCTTGTTGATTGTTGGGTCCCACTTGTTGGACGATGGCGGTCTTGTTGCCATCCGCGTTGTGGGAGGCTGATCTAGTACGTGGTCTTCCCATCTTAGAGTATTTCGTCGGAACTCTGATTAGAATCTATGAACTCTTAAAAGTGAACTTGGATCGTGGGATCTCTTCAATCTAGTAGCGACAAAGTAGATCCTAACAGCCTGAGAATGCACGTTCTCAGTGAAAGCACCAAAATGTTAGCACCAAAATTGGTCACCAACACCCTTGAATAGAATTGTGTAGAGAGATTAATGAAGAAAGTAAATTAAATAGAGGAATATCACAGTAGAATGCAAAAGGAACAACAAAAACGAAAACACCAGATTTATAGTGGTTCGGCGTAACTGCCTACGTCCACTTTGAATATAATCTTTATTACTTTCCCAACTACTTGAGTACAGATACAATCCGTAAACAAACAACTTGGATACAAGTTCGAACAGAAAAGAGATGATTGTAAAAAATGGCAGAGTATCCCTGGAGTTCTCGAAAAAAGGTCCCTTCAACTGTACACCTGCCTATCTATTTATTGACGAAGATAGGCTGGATTCCCTATGCAGGTCCAAGACCAAGGCAGCTCGGCCCATACAAGGCACTCTCGAGTCAGCCGGACCAGGCATACCGAACGACTTCCGGTCGATCGACAAATGTCGAACCAGGGCGTCTTGACGAATGACTCAAAGCAACTTCTCAAGGGACTCAAAGCGAACGGCAGATGACTCGAAGCGGATAAACGTTAGTCACGTCACTTTGTTGTAGGTTGAAGAATTTTCCAACCTCCTCAAGGTTCACCTATCCACTGCGCCGACCCACACGTGCCGAACCAGTCCTTACCGAATGACATTAGCTTCCCACTCACGACCTAACGATGCCTGCTAACCTATCTAAGCCGAACGACAAATGTCGAACCATCTTGACCAAACTGTCCTGCCTTTCCTTCCTTGACCGAGCGATACATATCTCAGTACCTCTAAAGTCGGACCACCATTGGCCGAACGACTAGGGCTGAATCAAATCCACACCGACCCACTAGGTGCGAAACCTTCTCAACCGAACCACTTTGCCTTGACCATTTTGGCCGAACCAACAAGCCTATACTCTAACGCCGAGCAACTTTGGCCGAGCCAGTGTCAAACATGCTGATCCATGTGTATAGGTCGGTCCAAATTTAAGTTAAACTGGTCTCTTATATTTACAACCCCTTCTTTGCTTGAGTCCCATCCAGATTCAAACATAGGTTCTGTACTATTGCCATGTAGCTGGGCCAAAGTGCCGGGTAACAGGTGGAAGTAGCTGCTATGCGTTACCACCAGTCCGGATCTGCAAAACAGTAGAATCCTACCCTGGGCATTGCCTCGCGTGCCTTGTCACATGCCTTATCGCGCCCTCTACGAGTTTGGTTTGTACCATACCTATGGAGTGCCCTATGATAGCCCTCCAGTTTACGGAGGAATTATGGTACTGTATAGATTATGGGAATATATATATAAAATGTGTTAAGGGGGATATGGGTAACTCCTTAACGCTATTTTAATAGTTTACTTTACTATAGACATTATATATGTAGCGTATTGTACTATGTATGTAGACAGTTTAACAGATCCTTAGAGGATGTGTATCCAATACACCTTTAAGTTATTTTGTATTTCAGTTGACATTTCACTTGAGTTAAATTTTCTAATATGAGAATGTTAATCCTGACTCGAGTGTTTGTGTTTTCTTTATGCTCGGGTCAGACTGAATGTCACAGCATTTGACTCGCCTTTGGAGCTTGGAGCTTTGCTTGAAGATCCATCTCTATCTATTCAACTTCAGTTATTCCAGTTGTTCCAGTTGTTCTGTACAGACTTGTTAGTTGATTATGTATTCGAGACTACTCTATATATGAGATTTCTGTTGTATTTTACTTCAAACTCTGATGTTTATATAGTAGCTTCATGAGCTACTATTTATCTATTTCGCTGCTTATTGATATATTACTCTGTATCTGTGATTCTATGATTGATTTTATTTACTGTATATGCTAAATTTTGCCAAGTATAAATTAACAATCTGATATTTTAAGCAATTCAAGTCTAACATGAGTGGATGATTATCGATTTAAATGGTTCAAAATAGCAGGTCATTACATGTATTGCTCATGGCTTCCGGGACACCAAGTATAATAACTATGGAATGAATCACTCAAGAGTTTCAAGTTAGTTAATAATAACTAAGGTCAAATAGAAAATCTCGATGTGATGATTTAACACAATTCTCTCGACTTGAGAATACTATTGAACTTCGTTGTGGTTACTCCACTTTGGTTATAATTAAATCATGGCATGATTTAACGATCCAGAATATTAGTCAGTTGAAATAGAATATTTAATTGATTTAAAATATTAAAAAGCCAATATTATAAGTTAAATAACTTGAATTTCAAAAAAATAGCTATTTATTTGATAATTAAATTGTTAAATTAAATTTTTGGAAATTTTAAATAATTGAATCTTGAATTTAACATAAATGAAAACAATTTCAAAAGTTAATTTAAATTCTGTTTAAATAAGAAGGAAGATAGTAAACTTTTTTACTTTGATCTAAAAGTGATTAAATTTATTTTGGGAAATTTCTCGCTTTAATTAACATATAAAAATAGCCTTCGGGGCACTGTCTTGGATTTTGACGAAACTAGTTTCATTGGATCCGTAATAGTATATTATAGTATGCCGTCGAATTTTATGGCGATTGCATGTATCGTTTGAACGTGCGAGATCGAAACGCGTAGAAATTAATTTAAGGAAATTATATAATAACTGGGTTCAAAAAGCTATCTTCTGCATACGATCGAATAAGGGCTCAAGACTAGTTCCATTGCATTCAGAATAGGGGTATAACATATAGAACGCCAGGTAGCATGCCTCATTTGGAGTTCGAAATTTTCGGACGTTTGAAAATGAATATTTTAAAATTGAATAATACACACACACACACATATATATATATATATATATATATATATATATATAAGTCCATAACGTTGCCCATACTTTTAGCCATACCCTGCACTGTTCATCCATACCGCCCCTCCCTTTAAATAAGGCGACCAATAGAGGAAAACGTTTGTTTTCTTCTTTTCATTTCAAACTTCAACATGCTCCATCCAACAGCCTAAACCCATCGGCGCCACTTCATGCGATTTTAGGCTAGGGCTCCAACATGAAAGTTGACCGGCATGAGGTGCTGGTGACGATGTACGATCGGATCGTGGTAATTCATCGTGGTCGGTCGTGATTTTGGCCACGACTTGGGGGGGAGGGGTTGGGTTGCATTTTCCAGTGGCATTTGGGCGCGCGTGCGAGGCATGTGGTGGCAGGTACAACGAGCGAAGGTGGCGCGTGATGCTGCGGTCAAGGGTGGTTGCGCGATTGATGGAACGATTTGGAAAAAAAGATAAAAGAAGTCGCGGCTAGATTTCGTGCACGAACAGGAGAGGGAAGAGGGAGGGTGTAACGCCCCACTCCGAGACCCACATTAGCAAAGAGTATTACAAGGTAACACCGTCTGCTAATGCGGAGAATAGAGCTGGTTAGAAGCGACCATCTATAGCCTTGTCTTAACTATCTATTGAATACGCCGACATTTGCCACTTCTTACCTAAGTGAATCGACATATCCAATAAATACTTAATACAAAGCCATAGGTGGCTTAAGGATCTATCAGAATAAAATATAACAACTCAATGTAATACGCATCACAGAACAATAAATCATCACATACATTTTCATATATACAGATACATTACAGAGTTTACAAAATGATACTCGACCAGTGGTAAAGCAAACCACAATATACAGGCGAGTCAAAAGAATACATATCAGAGTTACAGGCAAAAAGGACTACATAAAATGCTATAACAAAAAGGAGCTAGCGGAATAGTCCATGCGGAAGCAAAATAGGCTAAGCCCAATGTACCTAACCTGAAACATCTCAGTCTGACCCGAGTATAAAATACATGGGTCAGTCTAGCTAAACAAATCAGTTAGATAAAGCTAGATAACAATAATGCGGTAAAAGATAATGATAATATACTCCCCCAAAGAGAAGTGCAACAATAACCACATTACTAACATAGTGAAAACGTAGTCACTTAGCAAATAAATAAATCCTCCAAAGAGGAATCGACATCACATAATGTCGAATAATAAGCCTCATCTCATCGGCAATCCCAATAAACAAAGGATATCATATCCCAAAACAAGCCAAAAGGCAATTAACCATACCAATAAAGGTAACACAAGTTTCCACAAGGAAATCGCTATATATCGTGTGGTTCAAAGAACCTACACCGAAAGGCGATACATTAGGGAAATATAATTGTCACAGAAACAAAAGATGCTCGAGCTCAGTACTGTATAACAAGGATCCATACGCCCGAAGGCAACGCCAAAAGGCAACGCCCGAAGGCAACAAACCGTAGTGGCGGTACTGGACACCACTGTCCGGCGGAATGTGTCACAACTCTCAGAAAGGAACTTGGAAAATGTTAACGTGAGTCCCATACCCTACGTTCGCACTAAACGGTTTACTAACCGTTAGTCAATTTCACACTCAAAGCAGTACAAAGTTCACCTCATCTCATCGGTAAACGAGACCCAAAGGTCAAAACGGTCAAACGAATAGATTAGGAATTAACTGAAAAGATAAACGCACGTGTTCATAGCACGCGTTTTATTTAATCATTTAATTCTCCTCCCTCTTCGCTCGAAGTGCAAAATCGTGTATTTTATATAGAAATTATAAGTTGGAGAAACGAGTTTTTAATACAATTTGAAAAGCACACTTTATTAAAACCCGTGTACGAAGAATCATCAAAGTCAAAAACGCGATAACAACTAATTGGAGCAACTAAAAACGATAAACAATGGAAATCCAATCAAGAAATAGGCAAATAGGCAAAAATAGGCAGATCCAGACGTCTGAGGGTCAATCCAGACGTCTGGATTTAGATTCTGGAAATTCAGAAACCATCCAGACGTCTGGAGGGTGGCTTCAGACGTCTGACAGGGTGGTTCGGACGTCTGAAAGGTGGTATCAGACGTCTGACAAGGTGTTTCAGACGTTTGAAAGGTTGTTTCAGACGTCTGACTCTGTTTTCTGCCATTTTTATAAATTCTACTGTATATATTTTTGCTCCAGGTTTAAAACCAGACGTCTGAACTTGCATTTCAGACGTCTAAAGACCTGGTCTGGGCAACAATTTGCCTAGGCCATGATGGCCAAAACGATTCGGGAGCGATCGATCGAGCAATGACGACCAAGGATTTACGCCAAACGACAACCCGGCCTTATAGGCTCTTCGATACACCCTAAACATCAAAGTCCAAACATCCACAAGAGGATTTTCATAAAATTGGACCAAAACACAAAAATTGGAATATTCACCAATTCAATTCAAATCAAAAGCAAACGGACATAGATAAGTGTTAGGAATTCATACCTAACAACAATGATATCTATAGAAGTAGATGTGAGTCCAAAAACTCACCTTGTAAACCCAAACACAAATGATAAGTTCGAGAACAAGAAATAGGTTGATCTCTCTTCAACACCACCTCAAGAACTTCAATCTAAAACAAAGATGGAGTTTTCTCTAAGTTAGGGTTTAGGAGATTTCAGAAATCGAAGAGAGATTGAGATGGAGAAGGAGAAAAGAAGACTTACCTAAGCTTCACCTTGATTTTGGAGCAAGAATTTGGAGTTTGCGAATGAATCTAGGGTTTTGAATTTTAATTTCCCATTCCCCTCCCCATTTTCAGCTGAGCTAGAATGTTTAGAAAATGAAGTGAGTGAATGGAGAGGAGAGGGGGCTGAGTTAGGTTATAGAATGAGTTGGGTGAAGCCCAAACCCAAAAGCCCAACAGAAAATAGCCAAATTCTAATTACTCCAAACATATCGAAGCTTATACTCAAAAAAGTCGTAAACGCCATTTTGGACTCAATGGAAGTGGTCCCGAGTCCTAATTTGACCGTTTGCAAGAAGTGACATTTCGTACTTAAATCTGACTAACGACGCTATATTTAAATATAAAATCGTAAAATATGCGGGTTGTTACAGATTTCCCCTCCTTTAACAAAATTGCGTCCACGCAATTCCTAGAGAAGAATTTGTAACAACTACATACTTACAACCAAGAAGACAAGAAAAATAAGCTTGAGATAAAAAGGTATTCTCACCATTGCAAAGCAAAGATAGAAAACCCGGATAGGATCGCTCGATAAACTCTCTGGTTTCCCAAGTACAATCATTGGGTTAGCGGACCATTGAACTTTAATGAGCGGTACGTCCTTGTTTCGAAGGTGTCTCACCTCCGTGGCAAGTACGCGAATAGGCTGCTGTACAATAGATAAATCTAGTGAGATCTCAAGCCCTTGCAAATCAGGAGAGTCGATAATAGAATCTGATTCTCGAAGACACTTCCGAAGCTGAGAGACGTGAAATACGTTGTGAACTCCGGATAAATGAAGTTGGAAGTGAAACTCTATAAGCCATAGGGCCAATACGTTCAGTAATAGGAAATGGTCCTACAAAACGAGGAGCCAATTTCCCTGTCACACTGAAGCGCATAACCCCTTTCAAAGGAGAAACATGAATAAAGACGAGATCACCAACCGAGAACTCGAGAGGCTTCCTACGGTTATCCGCGTAAGATTTCTGGCGGCTTTGTGCCTCTTTCATTCTCTGACGAAAAAGGACAATCTTCTCAGAAGAATCATGAACAAAATATGGGCCAAGAATAAGCTTCTCCCCAGATTCCAACCAACAAGAAGGTGATCGACATGGCCTTCCGTATAAGGCTTCGAAAGGAGCCATACCGATACTGGACTGAAAACTATTGTTGTAGGAGAACTCTACAAGGGGTAGATGATCCTCCCAACTACCTCCGAAATCAAGAATACAAATACGGAGGAGATCCTCTAAGATACGATTCACCCATTTAGTCTGTCCATCAGACTGTGGATGATAAGCTGTGCTGAAATTAAGCTTTGTTCCCAAAGCTTGCTGAAGACTCTGCCAGAAATGACTGGTGAATAAAGGATCACGGTCACTCACAATCAAACTAGAAACACCGTGAAGTCTCACGATTTCCTTGATATATAACTTAGCCAAAAGAGAAGCAGTCCTATTAGATTTAATAGGAATAAAATGAGCTGATTTGGTGAGGCAATCAACAATAACCCAAATGCTAGAATGGCCCGATCTCGTATGAGGTAGGCCATCAATGAAATCCATCGAAATCTGATCTCATTTCCACAATGGAATCTCTAGGGGCTGAAGGAGACCAGAAGGGCGCTGATGTTCGGCTTTAATACGTTGACAAGTCATGCAATTACTCACATAACTCGCTACATCGCGCTTCATGCCTTCCCAATAATAAAGGCAATGCATATCGGCATACATCTTACTACTGCCAGGATGAATAGTATACTTAGAACGATGACAGTCATCAAGAATGTCATGCCTAAGTGCAGAATCAGAAGGCACAACAAGACGGTTCTTCTTGCGAAGACACCCATGAAGATCAATGCTGAAATCCCGCAACGCCTCATCACGGGGTTCAATCTTACAAAGCTGAATAAAATGCACAAGATCAGGATCACGCCGCTGAGCTTCGGCAATACGATCCAATAGAGAGGGTCGAGCTTCCAAACTGAATAATACTATCAGAGAATCAGAAGATGGAGCTCGATCACGAATATCACAAAAAGATAGAGTCTCAAGAATATCCCATTCGGCAAGCATCATAGAAACGACAGCCGAATGTCTGCGACTAAGCGCATCAGCAACACGATTACCCTTACCAGGGGTATATTGGATATCAAAGTCATAGGAGGCAAGAAACTCGAGCCAACGTTGTTGCCTCATATTGAGTTCCTTCTGAGTGAACAAATACTTCAAGGATTTATGATCGGTATAGAGAATGAAGCGCTCGCCTAATAAATAGTGTCACCAAATCTTTAAGGCGAAGACAATGGTGGCTAACTCAAGATCATGAGTGGCATAGCGAACTTCATTCGGACGTAGTTGCCTAGAAGCATAAGCAACTACTCGATCCTTCTGCAAAAGCACGACACCGAGACCACTACCACAAGCATCGGTGTAGACAACAAGATCATGATTCCCCTCGGGAACCACAAGAATAGGAGCATTAGTGAGAAGTTCCGTTAATGTTTGAAAGGAAGCTTCACACTTGTTAGACCAAATATAACGAATGCTTTTCCGAGTAAGGCTGGTGAGAGGAAGCACAACTCGGGAAAAATCCTTAATGAACCGACGGTAATAACCCTCCAATCCAAGGAAACTACGAATCTCATGAACATTCTCAGGCCTCTTCCAATTCTAGATAGCTTCAATCTTTGAGGGATCGACCAAAATGCCGTTGGAAGATACAACATGGCCTAAGAACTTAACCTTATTCTCCCGAAAATGGCACTTGGAGAATTTGGCTTTAAGCTGATGGTGACGAAGAGTACTCAAGACAATTCTCAAGTGATTAGCATGCTCAGCTTCAGACTTAGAATAAATAAGAATGTCGTCGATAAATACAAGGACGAACTTATCGAGATATTCCCGGAATACCCGATTCATAAGATCAACAAAGAAAGTAGGAGCGTTCGTCAAACCGAACGACATAACGAGCCACTCGAAAGAACCATATCGAGTGCGGAAAGTTGTAAGGGGTATGCTATCTTCCGTGACTCGGAGCTGATGAAAACTAGTGGCAAGGTCGAGCTGAGAGGAACATATCATCGATCCTCAGCAAAGGATACCTATTCTTGATGGTCAACTCGTTAAGCTTGCGATAGTTGATGCAGAGCCTAAGAGTTCCATCGGATTTCTTCACGAAGACGACCGCGGTACCCCACGGTGAAAAACTGGATTGAATCAACTATTTGGACTCAAGCTCTAAAAGCTGCTTCTTGAGTTCCTCGTTTTCTTTTGTAGACATCCTCGTGGGAGGACGGCCAACTGGCTGCGCGCCTGGAATAAGATCAATGCGGAACTCGATCGCTTGCTTGGGTGGCAAACCCGAAACCGGCTCAAAAACATTAGAGAAGTCACAAAAAATAGGAATACGAGATATATCATCATCATCTCGTGAGTCAAGAGAATATAAAGCCATTTCGGAATTATCCACATCCCGAAGAACAAGTGATAGCTGAGTAGACGAATCTGGGTGTCGAAGATATAAAATTCTTTCAGAACAAATAATCCTGGCATCGTATCTCACTAGCCAGTCCATACCTAAAATCATATCAAAATCCAAATAAGAAATAACGTGCAGATTCGCACGAAAAGAAAAGCCACATAAAACAATCTCAACATCATCACAAAGCATGCTAAGGGTTGCGGACCCCCCAATAGGATTCACGATCCTCAACGAAGTAACCATACAAGAAACATCCAAAGGCAAATCATCGACGAGCTTTTTCTGTACGAAAGAATGCGAAGCACCCGTATCGAAAAGAACTCGAATACTACGGTCATGAAATAAAATAGAACCTTCCAAAATAGATGGAGATATACCTCTGGGCTGAGAAGAACCTCCAGAAGCTCTAGCAACATAAAGCTTGCCAGACTTGGCACTAGCAGGAGCAGTAGGGCAGGTGGAAACACGGTGACCTTCCTTCTTGCAATAATGGCAGAAGAGAGGTTTAGGACAAGCTCGAATCATATGATCAGGAGAACCACAATTGAAACACTTCTGAATGGAAGGTGTTCCAACAGATTGAGAGTTAGAACCAGATTCAATGGGCGTTTTCTTCTTGGAAGGGAGAAATCCCTACTTATGAAATGGAAACCTCTTCTTATTGGGGTTCTTGCGAACCTCAACATCATCACCACTATCACACTCCTTCTCGATGGCTTCGAGATGAAGTGCCGAATCAACCAACTCCTCAAAAGAAAGTTATGCTAGAGCATCAAAGACTTCTTAAGATATTTCTTAAGACCAGAGACAAACTTCATATTCTTCTTATAAGAAGTGCTAATGAATTCAAGACCATACTTAGATAAGGCCTCGAATGATGCAACATATTCAGAAACGGAGGACTTCCCTTGCTTCAACTCAAGGAAGCGACGGGCTAATAAAACTTTCTCAGATTCAGGAACGAATTTGAGTTCGAATCGTTCCCGGAACCGAGTCCAAGAAAGAACAGACTCATCAAGTTCGGCTATAAGAAGCTCATACCAATCAAGGGCACGCTCTTGCAATAAGCTAGAAGTTACAAGAACTCGATCATGGTTAGAAAGATCCATGTGAGAAAAGATACGCTACGCTCGCACGTGCGAATCCAAGCTTGGACCTTAAGAACGGACTCGGAACCTTTGAATGGCTTTCCACCAAGATGAGAAAAATCACTGCACAGGCATGCAAAGGCAGACTTGCGTGAAGGAGATGCACGAATAGGAGCTGGAGGCTGAGTGCTCCTAAATAACTCCAAAAACTGATCGGTAGACATGTAAATGCCATCCGGATGTGACCCGCTAGATTGTCCAGCATCCGAGCATCGTCCTCTGCCTCTTCCGGCCATTAGCTGAAAGATAAGATAAGATAAAGATTATTCACAAGGTAGATATCATTAATTCAAATATGGAATACTACGGAATAAAAATGCATTCCTAGACGTATTTCCAAAATTCTATCTACCCCGAAGGCACGGAAAGAAATAAGGCATGATGATTCAAAGATTTGTAACATTCGTACTACCCTTTGATGTACCGTAATATGTGTCTCTGTTCTATGTTTATCATATTTTGTTCTGAACTCAGCTCTGATACCAAGCAGTAACGCCCCACTCCGAGACCCACATTAGCAAAGAGTATTACAAGGTAACACCGTCTGCTAATGCGGAGAATAGAGCTGGTTAGGAGCGACCATCTATAGCCTTGTCTTAACTATCTATTGAATATGCCGACATTTGCCACTTCTTACCCAAGTGAATCGACATATCCAATAAATACTTAATACAAAGCCATAGGTGGCTTAAGGATCTATCAGAATAAAATATAACAACTCAATGTAGTACACATCACAGAACAGTAAATCATCACAAACATTTTCACATATATAGATACATTATAGAGTTTACAAAATGATACTCGACCAGTGGTAAAGCAAACCACAATATACAGGCGAGTCAAAAGAATACATATCAGAGTTATAGGAAAAAAGGACTACATAAAAAGCTATAATAAAAAGGAGCTAGCGGAATAGTCCGTGCGGAAGGAAAATATGCTAAGCCCAATGTACCTAACCTGAAACATCTCGGTCTGACCCGAGTATAAAATACACGGGTCAGTCTAGCTAAACAAAACAGTTAGATAAAGCTAGATAATAATAATGCGGTAAAAGATGATGATAATATACTCCCCCAAAGAGAAGTGCAACAATAACCACATTACTAACATAGTGAAAACGTAGTCACTTAGCAAATAAATAAATCCTCCAAAGAGGAATCGACATCACATAATGTCGAATAATAAGCCTCATCTCATCGGCAATCCCAATAAACAAAGGATATCATATCCCAAAACAAGCCAAAAGGCAATTAACCATACCAATAAAGGTAACACAAGTTTCCATAAGGTATCGCTATATATCGTGTGGTTCAAAGAACCTACACCGAAAGGTGATACACTAGGGAAATATAATTGTCACAGAAACAAAAGATGCTCGAGCTCAGTACTGTATAACAAGGATCCATACGCCCGAAGGCAATGCCAAAAGGCAACGCCCGAAGGCAACGCCAAAAGGCAACGCCTGAAGGCAACAAACCATAGTGGCGGTACTGGACACCACTGTCCGGCGGAATGTGTCACAACTCTCAGAAAGGAACCCGGAAAATGTTAACGTGAGTCCCATACCCCACGTTCGCACTAAACGGTTTACTAACCGTTAGTCAATTTCACACTCAAAGCAGTACAAAGTTCACCTCATCTCATCGATAAACCAGACCCAAAGGTCAAAACGGTCAAACGAATAGATTAGGAATTAACTGAAAAGATAAACGCACGTGTTCATAGCACGCGTTTTATTTAATCATTTAATTCTCCTCCATCTTCGCTCGAAGTGCAAAATAGTGTGTTTTATAAAGAAATTATAAGTTGGAGAAACGAGTTTTTAATACAATTTGAAAAGCACACTTTATAAAAACCCGTGTACGAAGAATCATCAAAGTCAAAAACGCGATAACAACTAATTGGAGCAACTAAAAACGATAAACAATGGAAATCCAATCAAGAAATAGGCAAATAGGCAAAAATAGTCAGATCCAAATGTCTGAGGGTCAATCCAGGCGTCTGGATTTAGGTTCTGGAAATTCAGAAACCATCCAGACGTCTGGAGGGTGGCTTCAGACGTCTGACAGGGTGGTTCGGACATCTGAAAGGTGGTATCAGACGTCTGACAAGGTGTTTTAGACGTCTGAAAGGTTGTTTCAGACGTCTGACTCTGTTTTCTGCCATTTTTATAAATTCTGCCGTATATTTTTTTGCTCCAGGTTTAAAACTAGATGTCTAAACTTGCATTTCAGACGTTTGAAGACCTGGTCTGGGAAACAATTTGCCTAGGCCATGATGGCCAAAACGATTCGGGAGCGATCGATCGAGCAATGACGACCAAGGATTTACGCCAAACGACAACCCGACCTTATAGGCTCTTCGATACACCCTAAACATCAAAGTCCAAACATCCACAAGAGGATTTTCATAAAATTGGACCAAAACACAAAAATTGGAATATTCACCAATTCAATTCAAATCAAAAGCAAACGGACATAGATAAGTGTTAGGAATTCATACCTAACAACAATGATATCTATAGAAGTAGATGTGAGTTCAAAAACTCACCTTTTAAACCCAAACACAAATGATAAGTTCGAGAACAAGAAATAGGTTGATCTCTCTTCAACACCACCTCAAGAACTTCAATCTAAAACAAAGATGGAGTTTTCTCTAAGTTAGGGTTTAGGAGATTTCAGAAATCAAAGAGAGATTGAGATGGAGAAGGAGAAAAGAAGACTTACCTAAGCTTCACCTTGATTTTGGAGCAAGAATTTGGAGTTTGCGAATGAATCTAGGGTTTTGAATTTTAATTTCCCATTCCCCTCCCCATTTTCAGCTGGGCTAGAATGTTTAAAAAATGAAGTGTGTGAATGGAGAGGAGAGGGGGCTGAGTTAGGTTATAGAATGAGTTGGGTGAAGCCCAAACCCAAAAGCCCAACAGAAAATAGCCAAATTCTAATTACTCCAAACATATCGAAGCTTATACTCAAAAAAGTCGCAAACGCCATTTTGGACTCAATGGAAGTGGTCCCGAGTCCTAATTTGACCGTTTGCAAGAAGTGACATTTCGGACTTAAATCCGACTGACGACGCTATATTTAAATAAAATATTTAAATATAAAATCGTAAAATATACGAGTTGTTACAGAGGGTTAAGGTTTAAATTTTAATTTATTAAGTTAATTATAATTTAATGTATATCAAATGTTCATTAATCCGTATCAAACTCGTACGAGGTCCAAATTGAACGCGACGAGTCGCGTTGCGATCGTACCGATGAAGGCTACGCTATGGAATTGGATTGGACGGATTAGGAGCTAATTGGAATTCTGGATTAAAATTGGACGTTCGTTCAATTTTAATTCAAAACGGAACGTTCTAGAAACTATAAAATCAATGTGAGCTAATCTCACCTTTTTGGTTAATTAGAAAATATTATAGTCAATAAAATGATTTATTGGATGCATAGATATTTTATTATTGACTGTTTGGATGTATTACTAGTTTATATTATTGGTTTGGATATATTCTCGCCTATAGGAGCGGATGAGACCATATTACGTTCCCGTGTAAGAGCGAATGACCCTTTGTATATGAATCCCGCCTCGAAGCAGTTGATTTATATTTTTATGATTATATACTTTATGTGATGCAAGGGGACAGGTTGGAGGGATCCAACGGGATTCCTCACACGGTTGATTTATTTTCATATAAATAGATATATGATATGTTGGATGTTATAAATGATAACATGGACACGATTTTGATGACTAGTGCTTTGGTAGCACTAGGCTTCAGTTTTGGTATTTTGAAAATACTATAAAATAGAGATTTTATTTAAAAAGAAATTTCAAGTGATTTTAAAATTATTCATGTTTTAAATAATTTTTCTAAAATAATAGTATGATTTTGTGGATAGTATAATTTAATAGTTTTATAAAACATTTTAGGTAGAGTTTTAAAACTGGGAGTAAAGATTTTAAAATATGGGAAAAAGTTAGTCTTTTATAATAAAGGGATATGGTCTTAAAAAGAAAATAGAAATATTTTTATATAAATATTATTAACCATTATATATATAGGTATATATAGTGTAATTTATTTATAAAGGTAGGTTTATAAATGTGATAAATTTATAAAAGTGATATTTTTCAAATAAAGTTAAGGTTTGTAAAATCATAATTTATTTACAAAGGGACAGATTTATAAGTGGTGTTTTATAAATTAAAATGAAAATATTATCATTTAATAGATTTGAGAAATAAATGGAACGGTGAATTTATTATAAGATGAGGGATGATATTTTATTTTGGAAATTTAAGATGAGCGTAAATTTGGGATTGTTAAGCGATATTTTATAAATTAAAGGAAATTTATAAAAGAAATTTATACCTATGGAAGTAAGGTTAAAACGGTTGAAATTATGTTTTGGTTGGGGTTAAATAAATAAGCGGGATTTATAAAGGAATAGAGGTATAAATAGGTTCATAAACAAAGGAATTTTTATGAAGAAAGTTTTATAAAATGGGAAGAGATTTATAAACATGGTTTATAAATATAGGAATGGTTATGTTGAATTAAGTATGGATTTTTATCAGGGAAATATATTTATATTTTAAAGGTTGTTTATTAATTTTAATATTGTGTAAAGGTTGTTGTCAATATTTTAAATATTTTGAAAGGTTAATTATTTAAAATTATTAATATGATTTGAAATTGATTATAATTATTTATCAGTAAAGTTTTGGAAATTAATTATTAGTATTTATAAAGGTGTTAAGATAAATTATTATTGTTTTAATTAGGATGTTTGGAATTTATCAATTATTATTTTAAAATGTTTTAAAGTTAGTATTTTTATATAATGTTATTAGTATATAGTAGTGTGAAAAGAAAAGGTTAGAATTTTATTTTAAATTTTTTTGAGATTTATAAATAGGGTTTTATAAGCAGATGTGGAATATACGGGAATCTTATAATATGTTTTGGGAAAACGAAATGGGAAGATTGGTTAAAGAATAAAAGAGTTTTATAAATAGTTTAAGATATTTATAAAAGAATTTTAGAAATGGGTTTATAGATTTATAAAAGGAGTTTATTAAATGGTTTTGTGTTTTATAACGGAGGTATAAATGATTTAGAATTGCACAAAAGAGAATCGTCCTCAGTGTTGGTGAATATACTTGTACCATTGAGATAATTATATGGGTATTTTTCAAGTATTGAAAATATAAGAGTGTGTGAATGAATCTTTGCAGAAGTATTTTGGTAAAAATATTTACAAAGCAATTTGAGTTAATGGAAGGATTTGTTAAGGAGGCCTAGTGTTGCTTGGTGCTTAACTAATGTTGGTTTTTTCCTATGGAATTAAATCCCTGATTGAATGTTGGTTATTCGATAGTTAAATATTCGACTATCGAATTTGGACCCAAATGTACCTTTGGAAATATATAGGAGAAACACGTGAGTTATATGACACAGTCATCTCCGATGATGCCGTACTGTGCGTATAAATCTCGTTTCGTTCTCCTAGGACAACGATAAGGAAATCCATCCACTAACGAGTAGGAGGTGGTCTCCAATCTTATCTTTGACTATTTATTTCCTGAAGAACCAGGGTTGATTTTACCAGGAATTAGCGAATGTTGTTTCGAAGAGACCAGGATCAGATCTGTTATTCGAAAACCACTTCGATCCAAAGAATGTGTGTCGAAGTGAAGATATCTTGAAGATGATGGAATTCGAAGGCGGAGCTCTAAAGTGTTTCGTTCAGTCCTAAAATGTACTTGTATGGATGAATGCTGGTATTGCATTATTGCCCGGTGGACAGTGTCAGCATTCCAAGTGGGAAGTGCTATATAAAAGGTAAAACGTAGCCTCGGGCCTCATCAACCGGGAAGAACTAAAACAAGGAAGATTCAGCAGGGCTAAGTGGGTCGCTCCCAAGTAAGGTATGATCATCCCGATCTTGGTTCGCTATTATGTCTCATTTGTATGCTTCGGGGCCCATTAAAGGAGGGTTGATCATACCCGGTACTATCCAGTAAAGGGTTGGCTGGTTTTGTGTTGGCAGTGGTCGATAGGTTCGACCTCGGTGTTATTTTATCTAGAGATGCACCATGACGGACAGTACCCCAGTAGAATCCATTCTCCTATAAGCGCCGTACAGACAGTTGTCCCCAACTATGCCGAAACGTGAGATGCAAGCATTTCAGCTATATTCATATTTTAATTTGACCCTTAGACAGTATTGTTATATAAATGGATTTTCTAGAGAAAATGTTTGGTTATCATAAGGTAAAAACCCATTCGTGTTTATGTGCGGCGTGGTCTTACGAGATACTTTTGATTTTCAAAGGTTTTCTAGAGCTTTAAAATCCAATTAGGTGTGTTTTCCCATGCTGGTTTTCCAGACTGACTCGGATGTTATTTTATTATAATGCTCGGGTCAGACCGAGCATATTTATAGGTTGCTTTGGATGCATTGGAGTTTAGGGGACGAGCCGGAAGCCTAGAGACATATTCACGTATATGTTTATTTTTGCACTATTTGTTGTTGAAATCATCAACAATTGTGAGGACAGGTTGTTATAACTGCCCAGGCTGATGATTGTGATTTGGGTTGTACTCTAACGGATGTATGTACATATAACAGTTTCTCTTGGTAAAGATCATTGATTTATATTATATATTGTACCGCTGTGATTGTGAGATTCTGTGTTGTTCTAGTTTCTTTTCTTCTTCTTCTTCTTCTCTTCTTCTTTCCTTCTTTCTTTCCTATAACTATCTGTCTTTTTGTTAGATTTGGGTTGGACATGTATGGTTTATTGTCAACTTGAATAGTACGGATTGGTGGGTGGTTGCACTTGGTTATCAGAGCCAGGTTAAGCGAGAACCTTGGCTTTGGTGGGGCAACTCATTAAGAGATAAGGTAATAGATTTCCTTATTATGAGTTTTGACTGTGTGTGTGTGTATGAGCGTGTATTTTTTAGTGATTATAAAAATGTTTTATATTGTGTTAATTTATCTGTTGAGTGAATTATGAATTCTGGTCGTTACATAGGACGCCACGATATCGATAGGGGTTTTTAAAACCTTAAACAAGACAAACCGACACAGTATTATTTTAAAAGTGGGTAAATGAAATAATTTTACCAAAATTATATTTTATATATAAAGGAATAATTATTCAGAAATTATTATAAGCTATATATGGAGTGTATGGTTGTTAGTGGATGATAATATTTGATTATTATCATTTGTGATTTGTTAATCTAATAAAAGTTGTATTATTATAAATTGAACAAAGATAAACAATTGTAAATTGAGTTATATAAGAAAGAATATTTATAAGTATGAATTATACAGTATTGATTATACTTAAAATAATCAACATTGTAAAATAATGTTACATAAGAAGTGCGATTTTATAAATAAGATTTATAAACATGATTTATAAATGGAAAGGAAATGGAATTGCCTAAGTTATTTATAAATACGATTTGTTAATAAAATTGGATTAAAACCAGAGGTTGGAGAATTTAAATCTCATTGATTTTGGAAATTTTCAAGAGGTTTAAAAAAAATAGTATTATTTTGAAAATATTTTTGTTAGAAAAATTTTGAAATAGGATTAAAAGAAATAGAAAGCACTAAACTCACTTCAATCGTTGGAAAATAATTTCGATGATGACTGCAGCATCATCGACATTCATTTTTGAGTTTCTAAGTGAGGGATTGCTACCATTGAAGTTTTGTTTTGATAAAACAAATTTGTTTTAAACTCCAGAAGTGAAATTTGATATATAAAGGAGTTATGTATATATATAATTTCAAAATGATTTGAAAATAAAACCGGGTGTTTAAAATCCTGAAAATTTCTATCTAAATGTTTTGAGAAGCATAAGATAATAAGTTTTTGAACTTTGAAGATGGTATAGATAAGAAATAAGTTTACAACTTATGAATTTGAAAGGGATAAGTTAAAACAAATTTCTAAATTTGTTGGATATGTTAAGAAATGAAAATCATAAATGGAGATTGGTAATTAAATTTAACTTAAGTAAAGTTAAATAAATGGAGATAATGAAATTGAATTTGATTTGAAATGGGATTTAACTTAAGTTGAGTTGAATAAAATGGATTTTTAAAAGGGAAATTGACTCAAGAAAAGATTAAATGAATCGAATTGGATTTGAAATGAACTAGATGAATTAGTAAAGTGAATTAATTCCACTTAAGTTATAAAATGAATTAATAGAACGAATACGAACTTGAGTTATAAAATGAAATGCAAATTGGGTTGTAAAAGGAATTGAATGTGAACTAAGTAATTATTTTATGGAAATGGTCCATAAAGGAGTTAGTATGCAAATGAATTGTTTTTAACCTTAAATTGAATGTAAGGGGAATGCAAGTAAAGTAAATGAGAATCAATTGAATGTGAATAAATGAGTGTAGGCAGATTTAATGTGAATAATTGAATTTGATTTAAATTGAATGTAAATCAACTGAATGCAAATGGATTGACTGAAAATTAATTGAATGTTAGTAAAATGATGGTGAGTAAATTGGAAGTGAATCAATTACATGTTAATATTAAAAAGAAAGTGTATAAGTTAGATGATGACATTTGAAAATGTGAATGGATATGATGGTAAATAAAATTGGATGGATGCTAATTGTTTAATAAGTTCTCTTGTTACATTCACTAATATTGCATATAGTTATGGTATAGTCTATGTATATAGTGATATTATTTTCTACGTACATATTCTCATTTGCTATCGAGTGATTAGTAGGTGCGTATGGCATATGCTTTACATTTGGAGCTCGCTTTCACATTATATTGGTTGTATATGCTTATTAATACTAAAATAAGGTACACATCTCGGATTACGTATCGTATTTTTATATTTTCCCTACATGATGCCTCATCCTCGAAGATGAGATGTATATTTGTGATAATATATATTGTAAATTTTTACAATCGATCCGCGCAAAGGAGATGATGATGAAATTTTTCGAAAATTTAAGGAGTTAGAGAATATTGGAAAAAAAAATTGATAACAAAAATTTGATTTTGAGTAACTTGAAATGATATTGGTTGTTTTCTGGAGTAGTATTAGTTAGTAACTATGAATGAATTGGAAAACATGGAAAAGTTTTTATAAGAAGTTACAACTATTTGTTTTTGGAAAGTTAAATGACCTAGAAGGATTTGGCAATTCATTTCAGCTAATTGTTTTTGAAAAGTTAATGGGTTTGGACATTTTTATTACCTTGGAAATTTCGAGAACGAAATTCTTTTTTTGGGGGGGGGGGGGAGAATGTAACGACCTGGAATATTAGTCATTTAAATTTAGAATATTTAATTGATTTTAAATATTGAAAAGTCGATATTAGAAGTTAAATAACTTGAATTTCAAAAAAATAGCGATTTATTTGATAATTAAATTGTTAAATTAAAATTTTGGAATAAATAATTGAATCTTGAATTTAATATAAATGAAAAATATTTCAAAAGTTAATTTAAATTTTGTTTAAATAAGAAGGAAGATAGCAAACTATTAACTTTGATCTAAAAGTGATCAAATTTATTTTGAGAAAGTTCTCGTTTTAATTAACGTATAAAAATAGCCTTTCGGAGCACTGTCTCGGATTTCGATGAAATAAGTTCCGCTAGATCTGTAATAGTATATTATAGTATGCCGTCGAATTTTGTAGCGATTGCTCGTATTGTTTGGGCGTGCGAGATCGAAACGCGTAGAAATTAATTAAAGGAAATTATATAATAACTGGGTTCAAAAAGCTATCTTCTGCATACGATTGAATTAGGGCTCGAGACTAGTTCCATTACGTTTAGAATAGGGGTATAACATATAGAACACCAGGCGGCACGCCTCATTTAGAGTTCGAGATTTTTGGACGTTTAAAACTGAATATTTTAAAATTGAATAATATATATATAAGTCCATAACGTTACCCATACTTTCAGCCATACCCTGCACTGTTCATCCATGCCGCCCCCCTTTAAATAAGACGACCAACAGAGGAAAACGTTCGTTTTCTTCTTTTCATTTCAAACTTCGACATGCTCCATCCAACGGCCTAAATCCATCGGCGCAACTTCAGGCGATTTGAGGCTAGGGCTCCAACATGAAAGTTGACTGACGTGAGGTGCTGATGACGATGTACGGTCGGATCATGGTAATTCTTCGTGGTTGGCCGTGACTTGTGGGGGGGTTTGGGTTGCATTTTCTGGTGGCATTTGGGCATGCACGCAAGGCACGTGGTGGCAGATACGGTGAGCGGCGGTGGCGTGCTCGGCGCGAAAGTGGGGGCGGTCGAGGGTGGTTGTGCGATTGTTGGAACAATTTGGAAAAAAACGATAAAAGCAGTGCAGCTGGGTCTCATGCACGAACAGGAGAGGGAAGATGAAGGGTTAAGGTTTAAATTTTAATTTATTAAGTTAATTATAATTTAATGTATATCAAATGTTCATTAATCCATATCAAACTCGTATGAGGTCCAAATTGAACGCGACGAGTCGCATTACGATCATATCGACGAAGGCTACGCTATGGAATTGGATTGGACGGATTCAGAGCTCATTTGAATTTTGGATTAAAATTGAACGTTCGTTCAATTTTAATTCAAAATGGAACATTCTGGAAACTATAAAATCAATGTGAGTTAATCCCACCGTTTTGGTTAATCAGAAAATATTATAGTCAATAAAATTATTTATTTGATGCGTAAATATTTTATTATTGATTGTTACTGACTGATTGGATGGATTACTAGTTTATATTATTGGTTTGGATATATTCCCGCCTAGGAGTGGATGAGACCCTATTATGTTCTCATGTAAGAGCAGATGACCCTTTGTATATGAATCCCGCCTCGAAGCGGTTGATTTATATTTTTATGACTGTATACCGTATGTGATGCAGGGGGACAAATTGGAGGGATCCAACGGGATTCCTCACACAGTTGATTTATTTTTATAAATTGATATATGATATGTTGGATGTTATAAATGATGACATTGACTCGATTTTGTTTATTTAGTGCTTTGGTAGCACTAGGCCTCAATTTGGTATTTTAAAAATACTTTAAAATAGTGATTTGATTTAAAATGAAATTTCAAGTGATTTGAAAATTATTCATGTTTTAAATAATTTTTCTAAAATAATAGTATGATTTTGTGGATATTATAATTTAATAGTTTTATAAAACATTTTAGGTAGAGTCTTAAAACCGAGAGTAAAGATTTTTAAAATCTAGGAAAAAAGTCAGTCTTTTATAATAAAGAGATAAGGTCTTAAAAAGAAAATATAAATATTTTTATATAAATATTATTAACCATTATATATAGGTATATATAGTGTAATTTATTTAGAAAGGTGAATTTATAAATGTGCTAAATTTATAAAAGTGATATTTTTCAAATAAAGTTAAGATTTGTAAAATCATAATTTATTTATAAAGGGACAGATTAATAAACTGTGTTTTATAAATTAAAATGAAACTATTATCATTTAATAGATTGGAGAAATAAATCGAACGATGAATTTATTACAAGATGAGGGATGATATTCTATTTTGGAAATTTAGGATGAGGGTAAATTTGGGATTGTTAAACGGTATTTTATAAATTGAAGGAAATTTATAAAAGAAATTTATACCTGTGGAGGCAAGGTTAAAATGGTTGAAATTATGTTTTGGATGGGGTTTTATAGATAAGTGGGATTTATAAAGGAATAGAGGTATAAATGAGTTCATAAATAAAAGAATTTTTATGACGGAAAGTTTTATAAAATGGGAAGAGATTTATAAACATGCTTTATAAATATGGGAATGGTTATGTTGAATTAAGTATGGATTTTTATCAAGGAAATATGTTTATATTTTAAAGGTTGTTTATTAATATTAATATTGTGTAAAGGTTGTTTATCAATATTTTAAATATTTTGAAAGGTTAATTATTTAAAAATATTAATATGGTTCGAAATTGATTTTAATTATTTATCAGTAAAGTTTTGGAAATTAATTATTAGTATTTATAAAGGTGTTAAGATAAATAATTATTTTTTTTGTTAGGATGTTTGGAATTTATCAATTATTATTTTAAAATGTTTTAAAGTTAGTATTTATTTTTTATAATGTTTTTAGTATACGGTAGTGTTTAAAGGAAAAGGTTAGAATTTTATTTTAAATGTTTTCGAGATTTATAAATAGGGTTTTATAAACGGATGTGGATTATAAGGGAATCTTATAATATGTTTTGGGAAAATGAAAAGGGAAGATTGGTTAAAGGATAAAAGGGTATTATAAATAGTTTAAGATATTTATAAAAGAATTTTAGAAATGGGTTTATAGATTTATAAAAGAAGTTTATTAATGGTTTTGTGGATTTATAACAGAGTTATAAATGATTTAAAATTGTAAGAAAGATAATCGTCCTCGGTGTTGCTGAATATACTTATACCGTTGAGATAAGTATATGGGTATTTTTCAAGTATTGAAAATATAAGGGTGTGTGAATGAATCTTTGCAAAAGTATTTTGGTAAAAATATTTACAGAGTGATTTGAGTTAATGGAAGGATTTGTTAAGGAGGCCTAGTGTTGCTTGGTGCTTAACCAATGTTGGTTTTTTCCTATGGAGTTAAATCCCTGATTGAATGTTTGTTATTCGGTAGTTAAATAACCGACTATCGAATTTGGTCCCAAACATAAGTTTGGAAATATCTAGGAGAAATACGTAAGTTATATGGCATAGTCATCTCCGATGATGTTGTACCGTGCGTATAAATCTCATTTCGTTCACTTAGGACAATGATAAGGAATCCATCCACTAACCGGTAGGAGGTGATCTCCGCTCTTATCTTTGACTGTTTATTTCTTAAAGAACTGGGGTTGAGTTTACCGAGAATTAGCGAATGTTGTTTCGAAGAGACCGGGATAAGATCTATTATTCGAAGTGAAGATATTGACGATGATGGAATTTGGAGACGGAGCTCTAAAGTGTTTTGTTTAGTCCTAGAACGGACTTGTATGGATGAATGCTAGTATTACATTATTGCTTGGAGGATAGTGCTAGCATTCCAAGTGGGAAGTGCTATATAAAAGGTAAAACATAGCCTCAAGCCTCATCAATCGGGAATGACTAAAACAGGGAAGATGCAACAGGACTAAGTGGGTCGCTCCCAAGTAGGGTATGATCATCCCTATCTAGATTCGTTCACTATTATCTCTCATTTGTATGCTTGGGGGCCCACTAAAGGAAGGTTGATCATATCTGGTACTATCCAGTAAAGGGTAGATCGGTTCTGTGGTGGCAGGGGTCGATGGTTCGGCCTTGATGTCAGATGGTACCCAGTAGCCCAGTCATTGTATGGAATCCATTCTCTAATAAGCATCGTACGGACTTAGTTGTGCCCAACTATGCTGAAACATGATATGCTAGCATTTTAGCTATATTCATATTTTAATTTGACCCCTAGACACTATTATAATATAAATGGATTTTCTAAAGAAAATATTTTGTTTATCGTAAGGTAAAAACCCGTCTGTGTTTATGTGCGGTGTGGTCTTACGAGATACTTTTGATTTTCAAAGGTTTTCTAGAATTTTAAAATCCAATTGGTTGTGTTTTCTCACGCTGGTTTTCCAGACTGACTCGAGTGTTATTTTATTATAATGCTCGGGTCAGATCGAGCATATTTATAGATATCTTTGAATGCATTGGAGTTCAGGGGACGAGCTGGAGGCCCAGAGACGTATTCATGTATATGTTTATTTTCCACTATTTGTTGTTGAAATCATCAGTAATTGTGAGGACAGATTGTTATAACTGTCTGGGCTAATGATTGTGATTTGTGTTGTACTCTGACGGATGTATGTACATATAATGGTTTCTCTTGGTAAAGATCATTGATCTATATTATATGTTGTACCGCCATGATTGTGAGATTTTGTGTTGTTTTAGTTTCTTTTCTTCTTCTTCTTCTTGATTGTGAGATTGTTATAACTGTCTAGACTAATGATTGTGAGATTCTGTGTTGTTATGTATGTTTTAAGTTTTGAAAACTACTGATTAGAATTAATGTGCAATTGGTGAAGCCATTAATTGACTAATTAGTCTAATTAGAGAATCACTATAAATAAGGGCTATAGGAGTCAAATGAAAACTTTCTCTCTCATTCTAAATCAGATCTAAACCCTAACTAGGCATATATCCATCTTAATTCATCCAAATTTCTTTCTAAATCCAATTAGATTGTTAATTAGTGATTAGATCATCAACTAGAAGATAGAGATCATCGATTTTCTTGATTTGAAGTGCATTCATTTGCTATCCGGATTGGACCTACATTCATATTGATCAAATTTGGTAATTAGTGAGTGGTTTATGCCTTCTCACTAGTCTATACATGTTTATATGGTAGAACATCATGATTTAACATGATTTTGATAGTAAAACCTTTTCTAAACTCCTACCTACATGTTAACTATGCATATGACTTAAATTGAGTTAAAATTCATCTTACTCATGTCCATATTTTCATGATTATACGTACATCTATTATAGAGATTAACTGGTTTGTCTTATTTCTATGAATTGCATGTTTGAATGGATGAAATTGCTTGTTATGCTATGATTGGATGTTATGCTTTGGTACTGTTTGTTAGTGTTGTGGATGCATAGGAAGATAGGTTGGTGATTTGGGAAAATCAGAGGCAAAATTTGTCGGAATTGGATGAAACTTGCAAGGGAAGCTCTGGAGTATGGGAGGAGCTTGGTGCAGGTCTAGATTCATTAAGCATAGAAATTGGTACCTATATGAGAGGTTTGTATTGAGTTCTGTGGGTTGGTCCAACATGTTGGTGGTTTTGAAGAACAAGATAAGAGTCTCAGGTCCCTGTTTTAGATGTTGTTATAGGAAAAGTCCTTGCAGAAATAAATATGTAAATTTGGTCCCTATTTTTGAAAAATAAAAAACGCAAGGTGCTTTGCACTTTTCTGACAGAAAATGCAAGGTAACCTGCACTTTTCTGATTTCGGAATTTTTTTCGAAATTTTGAAAATTTTTAAAAATTTTCAAAATTTTGAAAAGCGCAAGTTAACTTGCACTTTCTATCAGGAAAGCGCAAGCTAGTTTGCACTTTTTGATTTTGAAAATTTTGAACATTTTGAAATTTTTGAAAAGTGCAAGGTAACTTGTGCTTTTTGATTTTGAAATATTTTTGAAATTTTTGAAATTTTCAAAAAAAAATTAATGTTTAAAAAGCGCAAGCTAACTTGCGTTTTTTTATTTAGAAAAAATAGGGACCTAATTTACATACTCATTTCTACAGGGACTTTTCTTATAACAACAACAGAAATAGGGACCTTTCGTGCAAAGCCCCTTTGAAGAATTCAATAGCAAGGCTAGTAGAGGTGACTCAAGTCAAGAGATAGATGATTGACTAAAGATTGAAGGCTGAGTCGATTTGATTTCTAAAATTTGACGTAGGTGCTTTAGAGTGAGAACCGAGTTGTTTGGATAGAGAGTTCGAGGTCAAAGCATCTAGGCATGAAGTACTAGAAGCAAGGAAGGGGAGGAAAGATACTTAGCCAATAATTGGCTAAGGGAAGAGGTTGGTACTTACATGAGAGGTGGTACCGACTACTCATAGTGAGTCCAGTGAGGGTGAACCTTCTGGAAGATGAAGTAGAGGTCTTGTAGATCATGCTAGAGATGTTGGCTCATTCGCATCAGGGTAGGATGATGATGTAACATCATGATGCAAAACTATAGTCTTCGGATGTTGGCTCGTATTAGGAGTAAGTTCCGAAGACGGTGGCTGGTAAAAGGATTGAGCCGTAGGGTCGGGGAATGTGAGAGGTTTCCTCGTGAATAATAGAAACTGGATTGAGCAAGAAGGACTCGGTATACAAATGGAGCAAAGGAGGCCCTGGGTGTATGTGCTATGGAATCATCGATGCTCAGAGTATTTTCTATTGTACTCAAAGCAGGGGTATTGTAAATGGGGATGCCCATAGATTGGTAGCGAGGATCCATATACGATGGACCTATGGCTTTAGGTCTAGTGTCTAGCTTTGGGCTGTGAGACATGTATCTAGCTTTGGGCTACGAGATACAAGAGTACAACGGAGAACCAAGATTTCCATTAGTCCCTGGTAGAAAGGAGGCCATACGAGCTACCATATATGCAGGGCACATGGAGTGATAGTTAGGGTTGTTTGATGGATACTATGGTTGCTTTGACTGCTTTCTTTGGTAGGCTATCACTCATAGGTATCAAGGGAAGTAGGTATTGGAGATAGGAATACTTTGAAGACCGGTATCCTATATTTGGTTTGAAATATATCTTTATAATATTGTAGAGTATCATATTATATTGTTATATGCTAATTTCTTGGTTGCAAGGACAGGTTAGGTATGATTCATGTACTCTTGTTCCTTTCCATATTTGCATGTATGGTATTTTGAGATTCATTTACCGCTCACACTAGACTATTGTCTGACCCAAAGTTTCATGCTTTGCTTCTTATTATCTTGGGTACTCTTAAACGAGTGGACTATATAATAGGTCTAGGTGACACAGTAGCTATTCGGAGGATGAGCTGGATGGAGCTATCTCGTATTATATACATATATGGAGTCTATGCTTATTCCACTGTGCAGCACTGGGGAGCCTTAGCAGTGACTGCTTACTATTTGTATTTGAGATAGTTGTGGAGTTTGTTTCCATTTTATAAACTTTACTATTGATGTAAAACTCTATGGATTTTATATTCTGATGATGATAATGATCTGTTCACATTGTTATTAATGTCTCTTCTGTTGTATATGTGATATCATATTTTGTCCATGCACTGTGGGATATACGATAGGTTTTATACTATATTGGTTTATTTCAACCCTAATGATCGTCCTATATCAGTCGGGCATGACAACAACACACTATTTATACACTATTAGTGATGGTGGTATAGGGCGATCTTCACATTTGGTATTAGAGCTAGGTTACACGATTAACCTGAGTTGATACCTTGATATAGTAGAGATAGAAAAGGTGTTATCGCCTTATACTAGATCGAGAGTGTGTGTGTATACAAGAGAGTGCGTACTTGTTATAAGTTTGGTTTACAAAAATATAGTAATATATTATATAGTATAAGTCGCATGCATATAAGCACTATGGACATAGTTTTCTTTATGAGAGACTGATCATTCTTATAACAGATAAGATTGGCTCGGTATACAAGGAACACTGTGAGGAATACTGCTTCAGGAGTAGAAGAAGGAGCAGGATCAGGAGCTGCTATGCCTATTTTCCAAGCCATGTTCGATGCTATAATGGCTAATATGATGAGCAATGCTCCTGGAGTGGTGACAGGTGGAGGTGCTCTAGTGCAAGTGTCTTGGCCTTATTTCGGAAAGTTGAGAAAAGAATATTCTACTCTTGGAGGGAAGCCCTTTCATGGAACGGAGTCAGCCATAGAAGTGCAAGATTGGTTAGACACTTATGAGCACATCTTGAGTGATATGGAGGTGGAAGATGCTATGAAAAGGAAATTGGCTTCGAGACAGCTTTAGGGTCGAGCTATGAATTGGTGGAATGTTGTCATTATTGTTACTTCAGAAGACTAGTTTTCTTAGGATTAGTTTTAGACAAGATTTGAGGAGACGTTTATTTCGGCGGCTTAGATGTTAGTTTTGTTTAGAAAATTTGCTGATCTCAAGCAGAGAGAAATGTCAGTCTCGGAATATATTGCGGAGTTTGATGCCTTGTCAAAGTATGGAATGTCATTCATAGATACTCCCTTGAGAAAGAATGATAAATTCATCATAAGGTTAGATGACTACCTTGGAGAGAAGCTAGTGGACCATATAGATGAGTCATTCGAGAAGCTAGTAGAGAAGACACTACGCCATAAGAGCCTGTATCCTAAGGCTATGACCGCTATTCTTGTTTCCGCTGAGAAAGAGGAGCCAAAGCCTCAGCAAGGCGGTGAAGGCAAGAAGAAGTGGAATGGGAAGTGGAATTGATTTCAGGGTAAGGGTGGCAAGAAGAAGGGTAAATGGGAAACTACTTACTTCGGATGCAACGAGAAGGGTCATCTAATTAAAGATTGTAAGACGAGTGAGAAGAAGAAATGCTATAATTGTGATAAGCCTGAGCATCTAAAGAAGAATTGTGTAAAACCAATAAAGGATAAGCAGATGGTGAAGTCATATGCTTTGGACGCAGTCCCAACTTCATCAAGTGCTACCTGTGCGAAGGAGAAGGGGAAGGGAGTCGTCATTCAAGGTATGCTTTCTATTAGTGATGTTCTTGTTCGAGTTTTGTTTGATACTGGTGCTTCTCATTCATTCATCTTTAGTGACCTAGCAGATAGATTGGGATTGGAACTTGAGATAGTAGACCGACCCCTAATTGTGATGAACCCTGTCGGAGGCTCTACTAGTCTTTGCATGCTTAGTTATGGCCTAGTTTTATCAAGTCATGGATGTTCTTTGCTTTGTGATTGTTTTGAACTTTGTTGGGTTCGGGATTATCTTGGGTATGGACTGGCTTAGGAAGATGTTGGTGACAATCAGAGATGTGGATAGACGAACGGTAATGATTAGGCGTCTATCGGAGGATGGGGTGATGATTAGCTTTCTATATTCGCTTGAGGTTCCACAAGAGGGATTGTCATCAGTACCTATCGCTAGAGAGTATCCGGATGTCTTCGAGGAAGTTACCGGATTGCGGATTGTCACCACATAGAGAGATCGAGTTTCGGATAGACTTGGTAAAGGAAGCCAGACCGATAATTATGCCTTTAAGGCATACGACACCTAGAGAGCAGAAGGAATTGGAGGTGCAAGTGAATGACCTGTTGAGGAAATGGTTCAATCGGAGGAGCATATCAGAGTTGGGTGCACCTGTAGTATTTGCAACGAAGGTGGATGGCTCTTGGAGGTTGTGTGTGGATTATCAAGAGCTGAAGTCACAAACCAGAACAAGTTGTTGGAACCAGGCCAACCTGCAGCGGAAGATATGCGTGAATTTCAAAAAAAATGACCTTATTGGATCAATTGGGCCTATGAAATCTAAAGTTTTATTATATCCAGTCCAATAAAACATTAAATAACATATTATTTTATTTAAAATTGGTTAAAAGGAAGTTTAAATTTAATTTAATTTAAACGTATAGTGTATCAAATACACCTAACAATAATTTATAAGAGTTAATTTAGGGAAGGAAACCTTTTGTTTCTTTCCTTAAAATAAGTAATTAAATAAGAGCATAAATTGCGTTACATGGAGAGAGAAACCTTTCATTCTCTCTCTTTAATTAAATTGATTGATTCATTAAATGTCATTAACTAGCAATTTATTCATGGCATGAAATGCAATTATATCCAAATGTATTCTACTGTAAATTATGTAAGTGAAACATATTAGATTGTGTACAAAGATGATGTTTCCTTCATATGTGTCTTTATTGTCAATAGTATTATTTAAAATATGTATATATACATTTATATACAATAGATTTATAGATATAAATGTGTTAAAATTAAGTTTCACTATTTTATAAGTTTAAAATTAAAGAAAACAATTTTGAACCTAGTTTCAAAAGTAAAAGGGTTTAAGATTAACAATTATGATTTTACATAAAAGTCCATCTTATAAATCTTAAGTCAAATTAACATATATATATATATATGTGTGTGTGTGTATTAACACACACACACATACACACACATATATATGTATATGTATATACAAATCATTGTAAATAATGTTTTAAACTTAATACACCACCTTTATGTTAAAATTTATAACTTAGTATATGCCTTAATATAAAGTAACAAATTAAAGTCTAACTTTAATTTAAAAACAAATCCAAAGGTTTATGATGTTTTGCAATAAAGTCCAGTTATTTTTATAATGAAGCCTTTTTTTTAAATTTAAATAGAAGTATGCAAATACCAAAAGATTGGATTTAAAATAATAAACATAAAACATACATACAAACATTAATGTATTACATATGTTTTCTATTTGAATCAATAATAGAAATATTTCATTAATTAAGAATTAGATTTCAATCAAAAAGGTTTTTCCTTTTAAACAACAAATTTGAAACAACAACAAAATAGATAGGACAAATCAGATGCATATGTATATATTCGAAAGGTTTCAGATCTAAACTATATAGGCAGTATGAATAATTAATTAAATTTGGAATCATATGATGTGGATCTAATAATGACAATATGAATAAATAAGCAATCAAAATGTATCTTAAAATAGATCTAAATCAAAATAATATGGTGAATATATATAATTAATTAAAATGGAGCAAAATGGGATCTAATCTATGTGATCAAATAAACAAATACTCATATGAGATGAATTATGTGGTGGATTCAAATTATATAAAAAGGTTAATGACAAATAAATAAAATACGAAATATTACCATAATATGTTGCCAAGAGAATGCACCTTGAATGATGAATCAAAGACTCTTAGATTTCGTGAATCGATCTCTGAATTTTGCAAGAATTAAGAGATTAGAACCACCTTTTGTTATCAATTTTATTTGATATTTTATTTTAGAATTTTAGAGGTTTGGAATCCATGAAAAATTCGTAATTTTATGATAGGAGATGTAACAACCCTAGATTTTGTATAATATTTAAATTGGACTTTCTTTTATTTTTAAAATTATTTTTAATTTGTTTTATTTCAAACATTTCATTTTTAAATATAAATGATGATTATTAAGTGATTTATAGTTCAAATTAGTATAATTTGAATATTTTACTGTAAAGTGAATTTCTGGTTAAACCATTCAAACTTTGACTTTTAAACTTCAAATTTAAATTATTTTTAAAATCTTAAATTTTATCTTTTATTATGAAAATAGATGTAATAACTTGAACACTGCTTTTCGTTTCGTTGAAAATGGAGTTAAACAGTGAAAGTTATGTATATTTCAATATTGAGTGCAATTTGTTTATTCTACAATTTTGTTATTTTAAATTGTATAAATTATATTTTCTTTATCATATTTTATTTTTATATGTATTAATATGTTATTTTATGTATAATTTTGTCTTATAATATTTTTAAAGTGAGGTAGGAATTTTTCTAGAGCTAGTAGTATTTTTCTTGTAATTTCCATGCCCTGTTTTCAAATTTTAAACATTTTCTTTAGTTCTTTTTCTATTTTTCTCCAATTTAATTATTTATTTTGGAAATTATAACTAAATTATTTTATTTCAAATTTTCACTTCATAATATTTTTAAAATGAAGTGGATATTTTCCCAAGACTAGTAGTGATTTGTTTGTAATTTCTGGACACTGTTTTGTATTTTTAAGCAATTTCTTTCATCCTTTTTATATTTTCTTTAAAATAAATTATTTATTTTCATATTATTTCACTTGGTTTCGGTTTTTAAAGGTATTGTCTGATTTATTGTTGTTTTTATTTGATCTTTAAAGAATGGAAACGTGAAGAGTTTAAGGCGTTTCATTTCTAGACGTTTCATTGTCCATAAACGTTTCAAATGTCATAATCATCTCATTTATTCATTTTGGCTGCCATTTTCAGTTTTCTAGCCGTGACTTTCATCCTATTTCTCACTCAAGAAACCATTCTTTCATTTTATTCATGGCTTCAAACATTTTGGGTAGTGTCTTCCTCTTATTTTCTTCCTTTTCTTCCTATTTTCTTATGTATTTTTGCCTTGTTCTCTCCACTCTTTTGCTCGGCCTCCACTCCATAGCCATGGCCACCACCTCCTACACCTCTTCCCTGTCATCATCACCACCTACTCCTCAGATATGAACCATGGTCGAACCCACCGTGATAATAAAATCCAAAAAAATACAACCTATGCCTTGAAAACATGCTAGTTTGAGCCTTGTTGCTTCACCGCCTCTTTTTCCACCACCACCACCTCTAGCCGCCACCACCACCTTGACACACCCATAACCATCACCTTCATCCTCTATCCAGATCTGAAACATGTCATAGCTGAGCCCAATGACCTTGTAGACTGAGCCAAAGTTGAACCAAAACCACTATTTTGCATAAGCCTCTTCATATTCATGCGTAGTAACTCCTCCACCACTTCAATACCTTGTAGCCATGCCTTATAGGACCCAAACCTGAACCAAAGTATGTCCAAAACTGAGCCAAAACATTACCTAGGCCGTGCAATCAAATGTAGGAAGCAAGGCAAAAGACTGTGTATTCGTATCTCTTTTTACGTCAAAGTTGTTTCAATTTAATGTTGTATGGAATTGTGATTTTATTTTGTTTTGTTTTGGGTTGTAACACAAGTTCTAAGCTTGGATCTCTTCCCACTTGAGCCTATTTTTGTGTCATCGTGCCTTCTGGAATCCGTTGTGTCATTTGAGTTGATATCTCCAGCACAAAAAAGTGAGTAATTCTCACCAGACGATGTGTACTTATATAACTAGTAAACTGACACCATTTGAATCTGTAAATTTATATCATCCTGTTATAACTGTTATATTATGATTATATGATGTTCATCCCTGTTTATACACATGTTATACCATCTGTTACTGTTATATATTGTATACTGTTTATTTATATCAGTTTATCACACTGCAAGTTCCCTGTTAGTATAGAAATCACTATGGGTTGAAATGATACATACCCGAACGGACTTTAGAATAGGGAAAGATCGTTATGGGCTGAAATGATAAGCCTGAGCGACTTTTTATTTATTTTATTTAACTTGGGATTGCGGGTTTGAAATGATAGAACCCGGTTTTTCTTTGTAAACTGCGGGTTTGAAATGATAGAACCCGGTTTTTCTTTGTAAACTGCGGATTGAAATGATACATATTCGTATCACTTGACCTAAGCTAGAAAATTTTATACAGACCTGTGGTTTATATATTTTTCTGAAATGTATAAAATATTTTAAAAATGTAAATATTATGATATTTTGATTTAAATTTTATTTAAAATGATTTCTATAAAATATTAGTGATTTTCTACAAATTAAATAAGTGAATTAAGTAAATGGTGAAGTAGAATTTGAAATATAAGCTAATTTTGGAATTTATGATTTTGTTTATAAATGGAATTTACGTAAAGTAAGAAAATATGACAAATTTGATTTAAAAGATGAATTTATTGATTTTATTAAGTAATAATAATTGTGAAAAGTGTTAATGATTTTGTATAAATTAAAATATGAAATAAATGAATATTTAAGCTGAATTTGGAAATATAACTAAAATTGAATTTTGTGAAATTTGTTTAAAAGTGAATTTTTAATTAAGTAAAATAAATGGAAATAAGTTATATTTTGAAATTTAAACTTAGTTGTTAAGTTAAGAATTTAATTAAAGAAATGAAAATTTAATTGTTATTTAATTTGATTTTTGTATGGAAATTTGACTTTATAAAATCATAGAAATAAAGGTATTTGAATGGTTATTTTTAAATGTGAAAATATATGATTTATAAGTTAAAATGATTTATATTAAAAGTTAATTATGTGTGAAATTGTAAATAAAACTCTGAATTTGATTCGACAGCATTTTTGAAATGTAATGTAAAGATATTACAGCATTGGAAAATGCTGTAGTTGTTTTAAATGAACCAAATAGCAAATTTGAACTAAGGGTTATTATAGCACTTTGTTAGTGCTATAGTTGTTAAATCTAACTAAAATTTTAATTGAAAATAAATTAAGATATTACAGCATTTAAAATGTCGTCTTTTGTTAATGAACTGTTTTTAAACATAACATTTCGTAGCATTCTCTAAGTGCTGCGAAAGTTGAATTTTCTTTGTTTAATAAATTCAAATGAATAAATGATCTTTGAAAAAGATTAAATTTTGAAATTAAATATTTAATTATTAAATATAATGAATTGACTTTAAATGATTTAAATGGAATAGTTGATTTGGGAAATACAACTATTTTGAAATGTGATTAAATGGTATTTAAATTTAGTTTAAATAGATGATGTTTTGAAATGATATTTTGATATTTTGAAATGAATTTGAAGTGATATTAAATCTTGGAATAAATAATTGAAGTTTATATTAGTATGAAAAATATTTGGTTTACTTGTAATCTGAATCTGTTTAAAAGATATTGGACTTATGAAATATAGGATAATAAAGCTTTGGAATTTTTTTTATAATTTGAATAGTTATTTTGTGGATTAAATCTATATTTGAAATTTATAAGATTTGAAATGGTCTATGGAAATTCAATTGAAATAAATGATTGAATTGAATTGAAACTTTGGAAATTGAATACTTGATTTGAAATATAATACTTACACTTTTAAATGAATTTAAATGAATTAATTTGTTGAAATATAAACTATTTAAAAGATGAGTAGAAATGATAATAAATGAATGATATCTCTGAATTTAAAAGGGTATCTAAAGTTGAATATTTGGATTTGAACTCTAATGATGATTTGATAATGAAGGTTTGAAAGGATATGATATTTTGATATATTAAAATAGTTTGAAATGAAGTTTTGAAATGATATGATATTTTGATATTAAATGATTTGAAATGAAGTTTTGAAAAGATATGATATTTTGATATATTAAAATGATTTGAAATGAAGTTTTGGAAAGATATGATATTTTGATATATTGAAATGATTTGAAATGAAGTTTTGAAATGATATGATATTTTAAATATATTGAAATGGTTTGAAATTGATTTAATCTTTATTTTGATAAAGATTTGGATTTGAAATGATATTCTATTTTGAAGTATAAACTGTTTTAAAATATAACCACGGGTTATAATAACGATTGGTTGTTAAAGAGACCGGGATCGGATATGGACATACTCTCTGTCGATACCGAAAACCACTTTGACAACTGTGTACACGGTGGAGTTTCCAGAATGAAGTAGGATGGTGGCGACGATCCTAAGGTATATACGTAGACCCGACTCCCGTGAGTTGGCATAAGGTGGCTAAAACAGGAGCGATCTCGGACCAGTGAGGTAGCACCTCTTATCGGACGCACTTCTTCGATACCATTCTATTACTTTTTGATTTTTGGTGGCCACCCTTGATTTGGGAGTGTTGTTCGAGGTGGACGGTAGTGGCTGCTATGCGTTCCATCAGTCCGTGTGCGTAATTGGTATATCTACCCTGACATTGCCTTGTGTGCCGTGTCACCTACCATATCGAGCCCACTACGATTTTGGTTTAAAGATCCGACCGCGTTAAGGTTCACCATCCCCTTAACGCTATTTTCTATATGATTATACTTTACTGATTAGACACTACTGTATATAGCGTATATTACTATATAGTAAATAGTTTAACGGATCCTTAGAGGATGGGCGGTCCCAAGCATCTTCTAAGTTACTTGTACTTTTACTACAGTTCACTTGAGTTGGTTTACATTGTATAAGTATGTATGTCCTGAATCGAGTGTTTGTATTTTTATTTACGCTCGGGTCAGCCTGAGTATTCACAGATTTGGATTCCACCTTCTGGAGATTGGAATCGCTGGAGATTATCTGCTTGTCTTGTCCTATCTATTTCAGTTCCGTTGTTCTACTTAGCTCGTACTTGGTTATTTTATTGAGACATCTGTTGTACTCTATTTCTTCTGTTACATCTTATGTAACTCTGATATATTTATATAGTAGCTTCATGAACTACTATTTCTTTTACTTCCGCTGCATTATTTTACTCTGTGTCTGTGATCTGTGATTATTTATTTACTGTATATTATGAGATTTGCCAAATTTTATTTACAACGCGGTATTTTGAGCAATTCAAGTCCGACATGTGTGGATGTGAATGGCTGAAAATATCGGGTCGTTACAGGAGAGAAAGAGTAATGATAGTTTACATGAAAGAAATCAATACACAAAGAAATTAAAGGGCGATTTGTTTTAAAGGAATGATAGAAACATTTCCTATTCCTTCCTTAAAACTTTCCCCTCTTGATTCCATTTTTTTTAAATGTTGATCAAATCCTATCTCTCTTCTATATTCGTAACTAGCCATAGATGGTGCCACATGGGCCCTCAAAAAATGTCCAAAATCCCATCATCATCAATCCCATTTAAATCCAATTCAAATGTACGCGCGTTTATAACTTTTGTATACACACTCTATTAAATGCTAATGTTATTCAAATAAATTCAAATAAAATTTTAATAATTAAAATTTCACAAATATTAATTAATTTAATTTATTTGAAGCCCCCTTTTAGTACTTATTCTCTCTAAATCAAATTTAAACACTCTAAAGATATCGCACATCGAACACGCATTTATAATTTTTATGTGTACTTTACTAAATACTAATGGCATTCAAACAAATAAAATAAAATTTACTAAATAATATTTCATAAATATTAATTAGTTTAAATAATTTATAATGATTATATATTAATGAAATCATGTGGTTCATTTAGAGCATTCATCATTTCCGTTGTGCGACTCAAAGGTGTAAATTCAGTCTGCGATTAATATCGAACTATTCGAATATTAATGTTCACACGTCACTTAGCAGTTGGTGTGACATTTAGGCTGAATTTATAGCTTACACATCTTTTGATAAAATCTAATTTTACTTATTATAAGCGGTACCCAATAGTGACAATTAATTACACCCATTGTGACGCCCCACCTCTATACTCACGCTAGCCAAGGACACTACGGGGTAATGTCGTCGACTGACGCGAAGAATAAGGCTGTTGAGGAGCGACCATCTGTGTAATTGCTTTGTGCGAGCTCCGATATGTCAGATAGTATAACATGCATTTCATTTTCAAGAGGAAATCCGACATACCGATACAAACTCAAAGCTACCACACAGTGGCTAAGTGGACCTCGGAAACAAATATAGAAATAAACATAACATAAATCAGTCACAAATGTTCATATCTCAAAGGCGGAATCAGATATGAATATATCACATAAGGGAGTACATCAGAGTAGTGGTCAAACAAGATCCAAAATATCACAAAAGAATAGATACAAGTGCTAGACAAAAGAATATGTATACATCATGGAGTCTCTATCTCAAATATATAACAACAAAAACTACCCATCTAGTGTAGTTAGACAAAAGTCAGAAGATGATCCCAGATAAGGAGTCAAGTAGAAGCACCTGTAACATCTCGGTCTGACCCGAGTATTATTTAATAAGAAAATAATAAACGGATCAGTCTTACTATAAATATCAGATAAAATGAGGTAAGAGTAGAGATATAACTAAAACGTATGATAACAATAATGTCAAACGGTGACAAGTATACTTTAAATAACAAAGAAATCATACAATATCTCAAGAGTCTCAAAGCACCAAAAAGAATGTCATATTCTTTATTTTATTCACCAAACCACAAATATTGACAAACATATCATTGCCAATCACATAAAGAGGTGAAACAAAAATTCTAGAAATCATCAATTAGAAATCCAAAAATCACAAAAAGGAGGGAAGGCCTATCACAAACGGGAGCATGAAAACTCACCAACACGTGTATCACAAACGGAACGCTATTCCATGGTCGCTAACCATAAATTTTGAGCCGGAGCTCCACAAACGGCCCGAAGACCATGGGTCGCTACCCGCCAAATTGAACTGAAGTTCCACAAACGGGGAGTGTAATCCCCACACAAATAAATAGACATCGCACATCGCTAGTCTAAATCACAAAATGATCATCATCGATCAATAAAAGTGTCGATTATACTAAGCTAGTAAATATATGAGTTTAGCTTCATGTCCCATAACCACTAGCTTAACTTAAATATTTACGAACAAATTGTAGATTCCCACTCGAAAATTGTGACAAGAGTTCAGTCGAACAAGTCCAAGAATTAACCGACGAAGTGAACGCAAGCGTTTCATACCACTTGTTTTACTAAGTCGTTTAATTAGATTTCTCATACGAATGAGGTAAAGGTTTGTATATACTAATAGATTGGAAAACGGTTTTGAAAACAAGCTTTATATTTAAAAGTAGAGTTGAAATCATCTTTGGAAAAGAGTTTGAATATTTACTACTAGTATAGAAAACCTTTATATTTTAAAGCGACAAATCACAGAAATGATTGTAGAAATAATCAATCACAAAAATCCACATTCGAAGACGTGAATCAAATCCAAAGAAATCGATACCGAATCCATCAAAATGGATATTCTCAAAAATCCCAAAAAAGAAGTCAACAAAGTCAATAATAAATGATAACAATAAATCAGATAATCACAGATCGATAAAAATTGGAATCTCAAGCAAAATAGGCAAAATAGGCAAAAACAAGCAGGTCAGTCTACTGGCCCTCTGTAGTCAGTCGACTGAGCCAGAAACCAAAAACTTTCATTTCCTGCAGTCGGTCGACTGACTGCAGAGGCCAGTCGACTGACTGTAGAAAACAGAAACTCTCTATTTCTGCAGGCAGACCCAGATTTGCCTGGTTTCTACAGCCAGTCGACTGACTGCAGAGAGTCAGTCGACTGACTGGCACTGGGGCTGTTTTTCAGCCTATTCAAATGAAGAGCAAACTCTTCCAAATTGCGATCGGATGAGCAATGGACGCTAGGGGTTTATTCCAATCGACAACCCAGCCCTATAGGCTCTTCGATATTCCACCAAAAGCATGATCAAACATCAAAGCTAAGATTTTTAGAGTTTTAGACTTCAAAACACCAAAAATTTGAATGTTCACCAAATCAATCCAAACCAAAATTAAATGAACATGTAGAGATGTTAGGAATTCATACCTAACAATCAAGGATAGTTATAGACATAGATGTGAGATAAAAATCTCACCTTTAAACCCAAAAACGATGAAGGAGAAGCTTGAAAGCAAAGGAAGATCAACTACTCTTAAACTTCAACTCTAGAAGCTTGAATCTAAGCTCAAAAGAAGAACATTTCCTAAGTTAGGTTTAGGAAATTTCTGAAATTAAAGAGAGAATGAGTTGGAGAAGAAGAAGGAGATACTTACCAAAGCTTCTCTTTGAATTTGGAGCAAGAATTTGTATTTGCAAAGAAGATTAGGGCTTAGGAATTCTAATTCTTTTTCTCTTCCCCCATTTTTGCTAAAGCTTGAAGTGTTAGGAAATATTAGAATGAATGAAGAGGAGTTGGATGAAGGGTTAGGTTATTAGAAGGTTGATGGGCTGAAACCCAAACCCAAACCCAAAGTGAAAAAGTCATAATTCTTACTCGACTCCAAACATATCGATGTTTATACTCAAAAAAGTTGTAAACGCCATTTTGAACTCAATGGAGGTGGTCTCGAGTCCCAATTCGACTGTTTACAAAAAGTAGCTTTCCGGAGTTTAATCCGATTAACGATTCTATATTTAAATAAAATATTTAAATATTCAATCGTAAAATATGCGGGTTGTTACACCCATTCTCTTCGTCAAAACTATATCACATTAGGAATTATGAAATTTGATAATGGTCAAAATCCCGATATCGTCCATATTCAACTTTATAGTCCAAACACAAAATCCTTGGTTTAATAATAACAAATATTATTAACCAAACTGCTCTGGCCAGAGACATTGACTTTGAGTTGACATCAGTTGACAGTGATACTAACCTCGTATAACTGAGGAGATAAATCCTCTATTGAATAGCATTTCACTTCCAATGCTTCCACTCGACCCAACTATAGTCGTTTGATAGAGGTCTTGCCATGATTTAACTATAATCAAATTAGAGCTTCCGCTTTGAAGGTCAACAATATTCTTAAGTCGAGAGAAATGTGTAAATTAGTCACATCGATATTCTCTACTTGACCTTAGTTATATTAACTAATAGAAAACTATCGAGTGAGTCGTTCCATGGTTATCCAATAACTATCAATACGTAATCCCTTCGTGCTGCCAGTAGTCATGAGTAATATACCATCCAACATTTGGAGAGCGTTATGTAATCTAATCTCAACAAATGTATTTATATCCAGTCTTGATACATCTTGACTAGGAATATTTAAAATGGTATAATTGTTTTCATTGTGATAAATTACTCATAGTTACAACGATTTGTAACTATTATCACAAAATGTACCATTTATGGATTTTCTATTAAATATACTTTTAATTAAATTAATGAATTAATATAATACATTATATCATGTATGTAATAGAAAGAAAACGCCTTTTATTTCGAACAAGATTGGTCAACGAGTTAGATATATGTAACAAACTACTTAATTGCTCCTAGGGCATACCCTTAACTCTATCACAAGTACCCACTCCTTTGCATTGATGATTATTTAGACCAGTTACAGGTGCGAAGGTGTTCTCTCAAATGTATTTGGCGATAGGATTTTACCAGCTTAGAGTAGCAAAGGAAAGTGTGCCTATTACTGTGTTTCATTCTATGAGTGGTTGGTGATGCCATTTTGATTGACCAACGCTCCGGCATACTTTGTGGATCTCATGAATTGGGCTATTAGAAACCAGTTGAATATGCTTGTGTTCGTGCATGATATTCTGATCTACTTCCAAACTGAAGAGGAGCACAAAATGCACTTGAGAATTGTGCTAGAGATATTGAGGAAGCATAAGTTGAGAGCGAAGTTCTCTAAGTGTCACTTCTAAAGAGAAGAAGTGATATTATTGGGTCATGTCATGTCGGGATAGGGTATAATAGTGGATCCTACGTTAGCAGTCCAAGATTGGAATCAGCCCAAGAATGCTACGGATGTGAGGAGTTTCCTAGGATTGCCGGGATACTATAGACACTTAATAAAGGACTTCATGAAGGTAGCGGCACTGTTGACTAATTTGACGAAGAAGAATCAGACCTTTGTATGGGATGCAAAGTGTGAGCATGCATTTGTGAGTCTGAAAGAGAGGCTGACGAGTGCACTGGTGTTGACCATTCCAAGTGGAAATGAAGAGCTGATAGTATACGCTAATGCTTGTGGTATTGGATTTGGTGCGGTGTTGATGTAGAAAGGGAAAATTGTTGCCTATGCTAGCTGACAGCTGAAACTACATAAAAGAAATTATTCGACCCATGATTTGGAATTGGCGGCAATTGTTTTTTGCTTTGAAGATGTGGAGGCACTATTTGCTAAGAGAAAGATTTGAGCTATTTACGGATCATAAATCCTTGAAGTACATTTTCTCTTAGAAGGAACTCAACCTTCATCAACAATGATGGTTGGAGTTCTTAGCCTCTTATGATTTTAGTATTTTCTATGCTCCAGGGAAAAGGAATGTAGTCGACGATGCATTGAGTAGAAGACATGCTAGGTTGGAACAATGTTCTTGGAATGGAAGCAGATAGAGTATATTGTCGGATTTGATTTCAGGCCTCACTACGAGCTAGAACCTAAAATGTTGGCAAGCTTGTCGATTAGATCTGCTCTGATTGAAAGGATCGGTACTAGTCAGAAGCATGATGCTAGGTTAGTGGAGATTATAAAAAAGAAAGAGGAAGGGTTAGAATTTGAAGATATGAAACAATATGAACTTGACCGAGATGGTTGGCTTCATAAAGTCGGGAGATTGTTTATTCCCAATGCTAATGGATTATGAGATGAAGTGCTAAGAGAGTGTCACCATTCCAGGTTGACTATTCATCCCGGTGGTAACATGATGTACCGAGATATGAAGCGAACTTACTACTAGGAAGGTAAGAAGAGGGATGTTGGGGGCATTCATCTTGAAGTGTTTAAACTATCAGTTGGTAAAGGCGGAGCAGAAGAAACCTAGTGGATTATTGCAACCATTAGAGATTCCTAAATGAAAATAGGAGCAAGTATCAATGGATTTTGATGATAGACTGCCAAGGACTAGAGAAGGGTACGATGGCATTTGGGTCATAGTAGATTGGTTGACCAAGAGTGTAAGGTTTATGTTAGTACCTTAGGTATTTGTTTTGATGATAACAACTATTTTATCGAGTTATATATAGTATATAGTGTAGGATATTAGACATGTGTTGTTTAAGAAGACTGTACAGTATCAAGAGTAGATTCAAGATGCTGATATAGAGTTTCAAAAGTTGGAGAATGAAGCCTTATGAGCATTGAAGAGTTCAAGATTTCAAGATATTCCAGATAAGTTATAGAGTCATAGAATTTATGTTAAAACCTTGATACACTTTCCTGATCTCTCTCTCCTTCTCTATATTATGTTTTAAATTGTTTTTCAAGTATCCTGGTTTTAAAATAATCTTTTCAAAATGTTTCTCAGAATGATTTTCAATCTCTTATACTAATAAAGATATTATTTTAGTGTTTTAAGTTTATATATATATATATTGAATTTTTGTTTATACTTTAATAAGTTATAATTTTATTGATTATATATATATTATTTACATTATATAAAAAAATTCAAAATTATTATATAAAGTTTTATTATGATTAAAATATGTATAAACTATGCTTAAATGATTTTACAAAGCATCAAACAAAAAAACAAGTTTTGAAAATAACGTTTTAAAGTATTTTCAATTTTTAAAAAGAGTATGTCGATATACTCCATGTATGTATGTCGATAAAGTGGCCGATTTTTTCAAAATTTAAATTTCAAAATAAGTGTCTTTTCGACGTATCTCTTCACGAATGGATATGACCGTTGTTCCTCTATAAATAGCACACTTCCAAATGAATTTTTAATCATCATTTTCTTATTCATCTCTCCTTTATCCACTCTCTCATTTTCTGAATCAGAATATACCCAAACTCTGCAAAAATTTAACCAAAATCAAATTCAATCATCACTAGCTTGATTCTTCTTCATCTACTCTCTGATTTCTCTTATCTCTCTCACTCAAACCATATTAAAATGCTATTCAAAAATTATGGGAGCAATTATAATCAAGATCGAAGATCTAAGTCTGTAAAACTCTATCAAATCATACTGCTATAATTGTGGGTGTGATTGTAGCCCGTAAAGTCAATTGGATGTTCTTAGTAGCTCATCAATCGAGTGGGTGTGCTTGTAGCCTGGAAATCAAGTGACTCTACCCAGAGGTCGAGATTCTGGAGGGTGTGTCTTGTAGCCTTGAAATTGAGATTATATCTGCATTTACTAGTTGAAAAGAAATCTGTATAAGGAATTATGCGGGACAAGATGTAGGGTAACTCCGAACCAGTCCTAGTGTGTTCTTTCCATTTTACTTTTATTGCATTTACTTTTATCTGCACTTTGATTCTGTGATTCTTTCCGTGATTGTTAATTGCATCATTCCAAGTAGAATCTTGATGAATTTGAAAAATATTCATAAAACCATTAAACACTATTCACCTTCCCCCTTTAGTATTAATTTAGCCTTAAGATCCATATTCCGCTGATTCACATTTGGTATTAGAGCATTGGTTTTCAAAGTATTTGTCATCTAATTTTTGAAAAGGTTTAAATGGCTACCAACACTGGTAATAGTAATGTACGTAGTAACATTGTTAATACACTTGTTGGTAACTCATTTATCGAAGGATAATCTATTGCTGGACCTTCACTTTTTAATGGCAATAATTACACATATTGGTTATGTAGAATGATAATTTATTTACATTTAATTCGTTTAGACACTTAAAATATCACACAAACTGAGTACACTGAACCCGAGACTAATTTTTCACAAAAAGCAGTTGCACAAAGTAACTCTAAGGCTATGAATATATTATTTTTGTCACTAGATAGAAATGAATTTAATAGAGTATCTAAATGTAAGTCTGCATTTGAAATTTGGAGAACTTTGCAAGTTACACATGAGGGCACAAGTAAGGTTAAACAGACCAAAATTTCCATGTTCACAAACCAGTTTCAATTATTCAAAATGAGTCCAAATGAGTCCATATCTGATATTTATTGTAGATTCCAAGATATAGTACACTCACTTATTGCACTTGGTAAAGTTTTTTTGAGAAGGATCAAGTTAGAAAAATCCTCAATTCATTTACTTCTGAATGAGATCAAAAGTCTCTTGCAATCGAAGAGGCTAATGGCATTAGCACTCTAAAAATTGAAGAGTTAATATGCAATTTAATGTCTTTTGAAGCACAAATGCAAGGCATGAGAGAAAGCAAAGGAATAGAGAAGAAATCTACCTTTAATGCAATGATGGATAATATGGATCCAAACAGCGATAACGATGAAAAAATTGCTTTCATAACAAGGAATTTCAAAAAAAAATTAAAACATAGGAAGATGAACATTTTCAAAAGAAATGACAACAAAAATCCAGGAAGCGAAAGTGGTAGCAGAAATGGCATTAGATGTTACAACTACGACGAACCTAGCCATTTAAAACGAGATTGTGCACATGCCGATAAACTGAAAACTACAGCAGACACTGATTCATCCAGAAAATGAAGAATAGCCTATACTACAACATTAGATGATTTAGACACATCCTCAAGTGATAATGAATCTGATAGAGAAATTGCTAACTTGTACGTCACAACAATACATAGTTCAGAACAAAATGGTGAAATGGATCAGAAAATGGTACGCTTTTAATATATCAAAAGTTTTATCTTGAATGAATTTTCTTTGGTTACTTTACTAGTTGTCAGGAATATCCTATAGGTTACTAATAATATTGGTTGAAATTGTGTGACTATATTTTAAATTTAAATATTTTATATATTTTAATTATATAATAATAATAATATTAAATATATTTAAAATAATTTTTAAAATAATTTTTCTGTAAATAGAATAACTATATATATATATATAATAAAATAGGATATAGTTAAACGAAAATAATTTTTGAAAAATTCGACATGTACGTCGACATACACCCCTAGCATATGTCGACATACTTAGGCGGATTTTGAATTTCGGTTTCAAATTCAAATTTGAATTTTCCCTTCACCTTTTCACCTACCCCAATAATCTGAAAAGGTGTTCCTTAACCTAAGAACATGTCATTTGATCCTCTATTTATTATTTTTATCTCTATCCATTCATTTCACTTTTAAATTTCAAAATTTCATTAACTCTCTTATCTCTTTAAAACACTTCGTCAATGCTTCCTTAAGCACTCTTTCATCTATGAGACTTTCCAAAAATATCAAGAATTTTCTCTTCAATGATGAATAAGCTATGAAAGCCCATGTTATTTATATGAATTTTGGAAAGGTTTCTACGGGAAGGTTTGCACTTTTCAATGATTTTTCTACTTACGAACTTGATTCTCTTTGTTTACAAAATGGAATTCTCAGTTTAATTAATGCTTCTCAAAATGAATGTATTTGCTATCCACACTTGGTCAAAATGTTTTATGCAAACTTGAAAGGAAAATTTCATGTGGATAATGAAGGAGAAGTGTGGAGTAGTGTTTAATAGTTTCAAATTATGAACTTTTGGGTACCATTCTTGGATGTAAATCTACCGGAATGGACCTTACATCTTTTAAAATTGAAAATCAAAATCGTGAAGTATTTCACAACATTTTTGAAGGTGATAATGATTTTGAATTCAAAAACCGAAACTTTCATCCAAAAGCAAGAATTTTAAACATTCTCTTACAACAAAGTATCACTCCTCAATCGGGAAATTACAACAAATCCAACCCTAAAAGTGGGCAAAGCCCTTTTTTCCATTTATGGTGAATATGACATAAATTGGGCTCATGTTATTTTAGATGAATTTTATTCCAAAAAATCTTTCTAATCATGAAAACACACTATTTCATGGTGTATCTTACTCGAATCTTCAATTACTTTGGTGTTGATTTTAAAGGAGAGAAATTTGTCTCTCGTAAAGTCTTTAATCAAGCCAACATCGCTCTTATGAAATTTCCACCCTTTTTTGAGCCATATGAACCTCTTGCGGAGAAAGAGGCAAGGTTAGCTTATGAAGAAAAGGAAGAAATTAGAGAAGAGGAGGAAACGGAAGAAGGAGAAGATATGGATATTGAAGAAGAAGAGGAGGAGGAGGAAACCTCCTTAGAAAGCATTGATTTTCCTCTTCGACCAACCAACAAAGGCCTTCTCAACAAGTAAAAAAAAGTTTGTAAAAACTAAAAGATTCTCAAGCGTTCTGTCGGTAAGAAATAAACCATTATTTCCAAATAAATTCTTTGGAATAGTGAAACGCAAGCGTGGGATATCTTCATCATCTTCCTCGTCTACATCTTTCTAGTTTACTATCTATCAAGTTGCTTGTGGATGTGTTGTATTTGGTCATTCTAGTTTGAATTTGGTTTGACCTTATGTATCTTTTCATTATTTTAGTGTATGAGCTATGTAATCATCATCTAATATTAATAAAAATTCTGTTTCCTTACTATTATACATTGTTTATCATCTTTGGAAAACATACAAGTATGAACGTATAAGCTAAATACAATAGAATATCAAAACAAAATTGTTTTGAAAATTTATTTATATATGTCGACATACCTTGGTTATGTATGTTGACATATAATGGTAATTTTTGGAATTTTTGAATTTTGAAATGTAAATAGACAGCAAGTGTCTATTCATTTTCAATGAATTTTCACCCATATAAATACCTGTTAAGACCAGAGAATCATTTATTTCAAGTCTCTTTCTTCTTCCTTTTCATTACTAAACTCTAATAAAAATTAATGGCTTCACCTATCCAAAAAAAACTGAAAACCTCAAAAAAAACTCTTGAATCATTCATGAACATTCTTTCTTTCATACTAAGAAACCAAAGGTACTTAGAATTAGTCAAATGCAGGTGACCAAGGTGCAAGAAAGACATTTCAACGTGATTCGTTGGATGATTTCTGCTTTGAACAAAGAAGAACCAACCACCAATCCATAGTGTACTATCAACAAAGATGATGAAGATTGGGATGCTATCAAAGCAAATCTAATCTTTGGTGCTGATGGATGGGTTGAAGTTCCTCGAAATGTCTAGTTTAAATAGGTTTGATTGTATATAAATAATGATACATTATTTGGTTTGGAGTTGATTGGTTTGATTTGTGTGTATATGTTTGAATGGTATGTGACATTAACTTTGTTGGATTGGATGAATATTTAGATTGATTATGATTACTTCACGATTATCTAATTTTACATATCACTTTTTATTTTTATAAAATCATTCTCGTCATCATTATATATGATTCTTATATATATATATCAATTAGTATTTTATTTAGGAGGAGTTAGAATTAGAATTAGGGTAAGAGTTAGTGTTAGAGTTATAGTTTTAGGTGGTTATATTTATTGATGACAAAGGGGGAGAAACCTATAGATAATCTTGGCATATATTAAGGGGGGTATTCTAACCCAGAGGGAGTTATATTATATTTTATATACAGAGTCGTCATCATCAAAAAAGGGGAGATTGTTAGTACCTTAGGTATTGATTTTGATGATAACAACTACTTTATCAAGTTATATATAGTATATTGTGTAGGATATTAGATAGTTGTTGATTAAGAAGATTTTACAGTATCAAGAGTAGATTCAAGATGCTAATATAGAATTTCAAGAGTTGGAGAATGAAGACTAATGAGCATTGAAGAATTCTAGATTTCAAGATATTCCAGATAAGTTTTATAGTCGTAGAATTTATGTTAAAACCTTAATAGCACTTCCCTGATCTCTCTCTCCTTTGTTTTAAATTGTTTCTCAAATATCCTAGTTTTAAAATAATCTTTTTAAAATATTTCTCAAAATGTTTTTCAATCTCTTATACTTTAAAGGTATTATTATAGTGTTTTTAAGTTTATATATATAATGAACTTTTGTTTATACTTTAGTAAGTTATAATTATATTGATTATATATATATATATATTACATTATATTAAAATTTTCAAAATTGTTATATAAAGTTTTATTATGATTAAAATATGTATAGACTATGCTTAAATGATTTTACAAAGTATCAAACTATTTTACGAAACAAAGAGTTTTCAAAATAATGTTTTAAAGTATTTTCAATTTTTAAAATGAGTATGTCGACATTCTATATATATGTATGTATGTATGTATATACTGTAACGACCGGGGATTTTTGAACCTCGAAAATCGACACTAATACGTCCAATGTATTGCATGCTGAGTAATCGAATGCCGAAGAACCCAATTGTTAGGGAAAAAGAAAGAAAAAAGAAGATAAGAAGAAACTAAACAACACATAATCTCACAGCAGAACGAATAATCTATAATATACATCAAATATTTACACAAACATACTATAATATATGTATATTCAAAACATTAATCGGAGTATACTAACCTATTTCAGCCTGGACAGTTATAACAGCCTGTCCTCACAATTGCTGATAAATACAACAACGAATACAGCGGAAAATTAACCATCCACATGAATACATCTTTGGACCTCCAACTCGTCTCCTAAAGCTCCAAAGCATCCAAACTGTTCTGTAATATGCTCGGTCTGACCTGGCCATTATAATAAAATAACACCCGAGTCAGTCTGGAAAACCAACGTGAGAAAACACACCCAACTGGATTTAAAGTTATAAGAAAAATCTTTGAAAATCAAGGGTATCTCGTAAGACCACGTCGCACATAAACACGGATGGGTTTTTACCTTACGATAATCAAAACATTTCATCTGAAATTCTCTAATATTATAATAGTGTCTAGACATAAAGACTTATTAATCTTAGCCGAAATTGTTACATTAATTAAATTCCAGCATAATAGGTATACAACTAAAACCGTAAAGGTTCGTATTGGAAAATGGATTCCATACAATGACTGGACTACTGGGGTACCGTCCGTCACGGTGCATCTCTAGATAAAATAACACCGAGGACCTCGCTTGGATCCCCTGTCAATACAGAACTGACCTACCACTTGACTAGTAGTGCCGAATAGGATCACCCCTCTGTTAATGGGCCTCGAAGCATACAAATGAGAGATAATAGCGACTCTAGATAGGGATGATCATACAGTACTTGGGAGCGACCCACTTAGCCCTACTGCATCTCCCATGTTTTAGTCATTTCCGACTGATGAGGCTTGAGGCTACGTTTTACCTTTATATAGCACTTCCCACTTGGAATGCTAGTACTGCCTTTCGGGCAACAATGCAATACCAGCATTCATTCATACAAGTTCGTTCTGGGATTGAACGAAACACTTAAGAGCTCCATCTCAATAATTCCATCATCTTCAAGATGTCTTCACTTTGAAACACATTCGTTGGATCGAAGGGGTTTTCGGATAACATACCCGATCCCGGTCTCTTCGAAACAACATTCGATAATTTTCGGTAAACTCAATTTCGGTTCTTTAGGAAATAAATAGTCAAAGATAAGATCGAAGATCACCTCCTAACCGTTAGTGGACGAATTTCCTTATCATTGTCATAGGAGAACGAAATGAGATTTATACGCACAGTACAACACCATCGGAGATGACAGTGCCATATAACTCACGTGTTTCTCCTAGATATTTCCAAAGTTATGTTTGGGTCCAAATTCGATAGTCGGTTATTTAACTATTGAATAACAAACATTCAATCAGGGATTTCTTTCATACGGAAAAACCAACATTGTTTAAGCACATAAGCAATCACTTGCCCCATTTATTAATATTTCATAAATAAAACCATTTATAAATTTACCTGTATAAGAGTACTTTTACAAAGATATATCCACCAATTCCTATATTTTCAATACTTAGAAAATATCCATATACTTATATAACCGGTATAAGTATATTTACACACTGAGAAAGATTCCATTTTTATTCGATTCAAAAATCATTCATAAACTCCTTCTAATTCTCTAAAACAATTTATAAACCATTTTATAAAATTTCTGGAAACATTTATAAAACTTCTTTTATACATTTCAATCAATTATAAATCCTCTTTGTACACTTCTAAAACTCATTTATAAATCCTTTATAATCTCTAAACCATTTATAAGCTCCTTTATAAAATTCTAGCCTTTCAACTCTATTCATGGGTCTCGATAACACTTATAGATAATTAAAAATATTTTACTTCCAAACATCATTATATAATAATAATTATTAACTATAAATATTATAAGTAAATGGAAATTATTAACTTTAAACATCTTAATAAAAATTAATAATTTCAAAATATTGTTAAATAAACAAAAATAATTAATCTTTACCATTTTTATAAATAATAATTTATTTCAAAACCTTATTAATAATCCTTATTATTTATTCAAACCATAATTATTCTTGAAATAATCAACCTTTCAATTTGTTATCCTTTTTATAAATTCTTAAAACATATTAATTATAAACAAATAACTTTAAACAACAATAAAATAATTAAATAACTTTAAAATAATTTTAATATGATTATATAACCATAAAACAATTTTAATATAACTAAATAACTTTAAAATAATACTATTATAATTAAATAACCTTAAATTAATATTATTAAATTCAATAACTTAGAAACAATATTATTATAATTAATTAACTCAAAACAGTATTAATATAATTAATTAACTTAAAAATAATATTAATATGATTAATTAACTTAAAAACAATATTAATATATTTAATTAGATAATCCTTAAACAAAATATTTCTGAAACCCAATTTCGTATTTTAAAATCGTTTCTTGTCCCAAAAATCAATTCCGACTTGAATGGAAATTTATAGTATTTTTTAAAATACTAATTTGAGGCCAATAGCCATCAACACTTAACCAATATCGATATTGATTTTCTATTACCGCTGGGTTTTAATTTCAAACATATAACGATGTTATAACCATAGTGTCCACAATTAGGTTCATTATTCAATAATCCATATAAAAGAAATATTATTGAAACAATTCGATAGTAGCCCGGTTGGATCCCTCTAACCTGTTTCCCTGCATCACAAACGTAATACAATCATAAAATATAAATCAACCGCTTCGAGGCGGGATTCGTATACAAAGGGTCATCCGCTCTTACACGGGAACATAATAGGGTCTCATCCACTCCAATAGGTGGGAATATTCAATCCAACTAATATAAATATAGTAATTCATCCAAATAATCATTCAATGATTTTTATCAACTATATATCATACTAGTTAGCCAAAAAGGTGAGTTTAACTCACCGAAATGTTCCGTTATCGCCGAGGTGTTCCGGTTTGGAAATAAAATTGAACGACGTCCGATTTTAGCCCAAATTTCGATAGTCTCCAAATTTGTCCAAACTAGTTCCATCGCAAATCATTCTTCATTACGAGCGCAATGCAAAAATCTGCGCCTCGATTGGACTTCGTATGAGAGAGTTATCGATTTTATAAATTATCGTTATTCATTAAATTAAAAGCACACAACTTTTAAATAAATTACAATTATACCCCTCCTGCTCCTAACTTCATCTTCCCCAAACTAATGTCCTCTGTGCACGAAGTAGAAACTACGCCTTGGCCGTGCACGCGCACCACCTCTATGCTCCCCCATCCAATGATACGAGACCACCCGCAAACTCGCCTTCCCTTCCTCGTCCAATTGCACACAATCTTCCAAGCTCCGGTCACCCCACGCGAAACGCGATCGAACACCCCAAAGCCGCGACCTGCTCATGCCATGCCTCCCCCCTTTTAGTCATGACCCACCAAATTAATCGCCGAGACGCCCTCTTCCACCACAAACCCGAAAACGAAGTCGCTTTGCCCCCACATTGACTAAATCGAGCATAAACTCCAACCCTAGTTTGCTAACACTCACACACTCTACTGTCGATCACTCCAAAAAACTGCAGCAGCCCCTAGAAACCCATCTACATGAAGATCTCATCAAATTAAGAATTTTAAAATTCGTTTGACAGTTTTTCATTGAGTGAAATTTGAAATATGAATTTTTGAAGTTCTTTTTTTTTCTTCTGTCTAGAGTTGTTGATATAAAGGGAAGGCAATGTGAAGGGGTTGTGGGCTTGTACAAGTCTAGTATGGCCTTGGTATGGTGAAGCATGGGGTAGTTATGGCTGATATAAACATATATATTATATTTTTAAATTTAAATTATCGAGCTATAAAACGTTCGAAAATTTTGAACTCCAAACGAGGCGTGCCGCCTGGCGTTCTATATGTTATACCCCTATTCCGAACGCTATGAAACTTGTTTCGAGGCCTAATTCGATTGTATGCAAAAGATGGCTTTTTGAACCAAATTATTATATTAAATTTTCAATATTAAATTCTACGCGTTTCGGTCTCGCATGGCCAAGCGATACATCGGATCACTACGAAATTTGGTGGCGTAATATAATTCACTATTACGGATTCAATGAAACTAGTTTCGTTGAAACCCGAGACAGTGCCCTGGAAGGCTATTTTTATATGTTAATTAAAACGAGTTATTATTAAAAATTAGTTAAATCACATTTAAATCCAAATTAAATTTTTTATTATCTTTATACTTATTAGTAGAATTTAAATAAGCTTTGAAATTATTTTTATCTAACTTAAAACCCAAGATTCCATTATTTAACCAATTTCAATTATTAAATTCAACAATTAAATTATCCAATAAATCGCTATATTCAAAATTCGAGGTATTAAATCTATAAATTTTACTTTTCAATATCTAAAATTTATTAAATATTTCAATTTCAAATGACTAAAATCCTGGGTCGTTACATATAGACACACACACACACACAGAGAGATATATATATACACACACCGACATAGTGGCCAATTTTTCAAATTTTAAATTTCAAAAGAAGTATCTTTTCGTTGTATCTCTTCACGAATGGATATGACCGTTGTTGTAACGATCCGGATTTTCGCGTTCGAAAATCAACATCCGTACTTCACATTGTACTAGAATGCCGCAGATTCGACCGTTCAAATCCGATTCGCCGGAGCTATAACACAATTAAGTAAATAACACAGCGGAAGAAAAGAATAATACATTGATATATAATATCTGATACAACAGAGTGATACAATGAATATCAATATACATCAGAGATATGATACAAGAAATAGCAGCGGAAAAGAAAAGATAACAACAGCAGCGGAACAATATCAATAGAAATGATAACTCCAAATTGATCTTCAGACAAGAATGAATCCACAACTCCAAGATAAGCAACTCCGATGAATGAACTAGCTCCAGATAATCTACTAAACCTGAATATCTGAGAAAACCCAACTCTAGACTGCCCGTGTGGAAAATAGTGGGCACCCAGAGTTTAGGAAGGGAACAATAAACTCCGGATCAGTCATGGGACTGGTGTGAGCAACAAAAACAGTTTATCTTTAAACAACAACAAAAGGATTTTAAACATTGAAATCCGCAATGCTTTTTGGAAAATGAAACTACCATAAGACCTCACACCACACACACAATGCAAACGCAGAATTGAAGGAGATTTCTTCTTATGATAGTCAAACATGCTTACTACGCAAATCATTGGATATTATCATTAGTGCATAGTGTAGAAAAACATTTCGAAAGTATAATATTAATCTTAGCCAACATACGACCAGTATCGTATGCCTACTATAGCTACCATCTAAACAGTGGTGACCACCGTACGTAAATGGCAGGTTCTACAACTAAAACCGTACAAGTTCCGTATTGTGAAATGGATTTCCAACAAATGGTCAGGCTAAGGAACTTCCTTCCGTCGCATGGGATCGCCTCTGGCGGGACGTCCCGAGAGACAAACTGCTCTCTGCAAACACAAGGCCGGGTTACCCCTGTAACAGGTAACTCACGAATATGCCACCCCCCGGTCCTTTGGGACCTTTATCCGAGGCGCCTCTAAACCAACATCACACATAATAAAGTGTATCCACATAAGTAAGTATCTGGGCTCCATACCATGATACCACCCCTTTCCAGAAGGAAATGACATACCCTAAAGGGCGCGACCCTCATAACCTTGCCGCAACATTCCTGTTTCGACCATTTCTGGGTTGTGAGGCCCTGACGAAGTCTCGTCCACAAAGCTACGCTTTTTCAAAAAGCCACGCTTTGGGTCAACAGATGATCAACCTATGATCACAAAGATAAATGATCAAACAAATGATCATATCACAAATGATCAAACACTGATCATCACACAGCAACACTCAGCATGTCACATTACCAAATTGGGATATATCGCTGATAAATTTCAACTACATAACCTCTGAGCTCGTACGTCTCAGAGAAGGGTGTTAAGCTAAGAGAATAAATTCTCCGCCACCAACAGAAATGTATTTGAAAGAAATCAGCTTTATATCTCAATTTGTAATGTCAGACATACAATCCATACAAGTCTGTTCCGGGTTCGAACAGAACCGAAGGCACTTCTCACGAAGCCCTTGCAAATCCGGATAATTTCCAATCACGTCCGGACTTCCCGTCACTAAGGGTGATAAAACCTCTATACCGGGGATCAGCCGATGTAGAGTAACTCGACGGTAATCCTTCCGTTTTCAAAAATATCCGGTCTTCAACACCGGTCTTCAAATGCTATCCATATACGACGTATCACCTATTCGGAATGGGTTATACGACCCAAAGGTCCTTTCCCGGCTAACCCGAATAGTGAGCGTAATATTTAAAAACATATGGATATGGGATTTCAATTAAGTCACAACTTAAAACCCAAAATCTTTCTTTTTAAATGGTTTTAATCGATTACCATTTCAAATCTTTTAAACAAAAAGATTCAATCTTTACGGTTTAAACAGTTTCCACACTTTAATCTTTTAAACAAAAGATTCATTCACAGATTTTCCAAATTAATTTCCATTTCAATTTGATTAACTCGTTAAACCTTTAAATCAAAGATTTAACTTATAGCTTTCAAAACAATCCCATTTCAAATGATTTAAACCAATCATTATTTTAAATCTGTTAAAGATAACAGAATCAAATCATAGTTTTTCAAAACAATTCATTCATAACTTGGAAAACCATTTTCACTTCAATATTGAAATTCCTTTAATTAAACTGGAATTTCATTTCTTATCTGAAAGCTTTTATTCTTTTAAAACAACAGTTTCATTTCAGAAAATCTGATTCATTCATACGAGTGGAAATCCTTGGGTTAAATCCAAATTCTCAAAATTATACTTTTAAATGGTTTAACTTTATATAAACATATTTATATCATCTTTAATCCCTAGTTTCAAATCATAGGATTCAATTTCAAACTTGAATTCAAATTTAAATCAAATTATTTAAATTTTCAAAACTCGATTAAGTTATTCAAAATAACTTTTATCTTTGAAATTCTATTTCAAAAGCTTTTCACTTTTAACCTCAATTTCCAATTTCAAAATCAATTGAAATTAAAATTTCAATTTCAAATACATCAAATTTAAATTATCTGTGACTTAACCGATTTCCACGTGAAATCCATATTTGTGTGTGTAAAAGTGTAGTCCAGGGGTTTCACACACAATAGTGCAACACAATGAATCATCACATATCATAATACAGAAATATAATTCGATAAGCGGTATAAGAACAACGCTTATCGTTCATTCACAGATCATAGATATATAAAGGTCACAGATAAGTAAACTACAGATCACAACATAAATCAGGATGTATCATAAAGCATCATATATCAGGGATATCAAACAATCAAGTCATTCAATAGAATCCAAACATTCACAAGTAAGGTCAGTTAATTATCTGATTTACCCAAATCAAATTAATTTCTTATGAATTTCTAATCCGGGTTAATTAATCATTAATAAATTACAAATCATTTTGATTAATTATTCTTTAATCATTTATTAACTAACCATTAATAATTAATAAATTATTCTTAAATTAATTATCCTTAATTAATCACATTGATTAATTAGCCCTTAATTTATTATCTTTCCTCTTAATCACCTTCATTAATTTATAATTCCTTAATTAATCTCAACATATCTAATTTAAAATAAACTTGTATTTATATTTCATACTTACTTAAATCATTTATTTCATTAAACCAAATTTAGAAATAAAATTTGAATATGATTTATTTTAACAAAATAACTTGAACATTTAATTTATACTACTTTTAAAATCTTTTTAAAAAAAAACATTTCAAACATATTGAGTCAAATTAAACAACTATTTACTTACAACTTGTTTGAATACTTAGAAACTTGTTCCAGCTTTAAATTTCAAACCTAAAATGTGATTTGCTTTAAAATTTTCAAAACCCGGGTTGCTTAAACAACAACCCGAGTACATCCCCACAAAACACGAAGCCTGACCCGAGTTTTCTCGCGAGAAACTCGCGTACACCCCTGCTTCGAGTCGTAGCTCCATTTACTCGAACATCTCCCCGAGTCGAACTCATCTTCTCCAAACGAAATTCGCCTGAACCCAAACGTGCACACGAACGTGCACGGTACACGTCTCCCCTCAGCCCTGGCCAACTACGATCGTCACGACCATCGCCTACAACCACTCGACCACATGCGAACCCAAAACCCAACCCAGATTCACGAATACATCAACGAATCGAAATTCGAACCTCCAGCTCGCAAAAGCTTCAGCTGCTCGAACCATAAAACCCATCGCCACCGGTCAACCTCACGCCGATGAACCTCGCCGTCCCCACCATCGAACCCCACGACCACGAGCTACCTTCTCCCCAAAAGCGAACGCCTCCGGTCCTATAACCAAGACGCCATAGCCATGGCCATACAACAGTGAAGAAATCAAAGAAAAACCCTAGTTCGATCCCATTCGAACTATTTACTCATTAGAAAAATTCTTTTACATTTTTCCCATAATCCACCATCTATAACCAAGCTTCGATCACAATTTTATCTAATATTAATGTGTGGATAATCGGCAACTCTCAAAATTCCAAATTTCGCATTAATACAAAATCCTCGTTTAATACCCAATTAAAAAATTATGATAGTATCATCTAAAATCATGATTTTTCATCACGATTACATATAGATAATCCAAATTCGAATTTAAAACAGTTGATTTTTAACCAAAGTTTGAGCTTCATTGTATTATCCTATTTAAACATTTTAACTTAATTTAAAATTTACAGAAACTATTTTTAAAATTATCTTCACATCCTAACAAACTATTTTCGTTTACATATCAAAGTCAGATATAGACTTTATTGTGATATTTTGAATTTCTTTTATATCAAACCAAAACTGAAAACAGGAACAGAGCATGAGCAAACAGGTACTTGCACATACATACCAACACCAGATACATATCACAAGGAAAGCATGCTACATAAACTTGAGTTATTAAACCTTAAAAAAAAATGTTACTCACAGTGGTTTTGAAGAAGAATAGGGTTGCTTTTTCTTTTGAAACAGGAGTGTGAAGATTTGCAAAGTTGAAACCTTTCTTCCTGATTCTCTGGTTTGATTTGCTTTAGTTTCAGATTGAAGTTGTTGAATTCATTTTCCAGTTGTTTGTTTTGTTTACAGATGACATTCACTTCATTTTTTCTTATTTCTTAGTTTGTTTGAACGGAACAAAAATGAATTGAAAGATAAGAAGGGTGATATAAGAAAGGATGTGTACAGGGTATTTCTATTCAATGGTGGCTGATATTAATTAGGCTTGTACAAATATATTTTATTTTGTTTCTAGTTGTACAATTCATCAGATTTCCCTTTTTTCTTTTGGTGGCTAATGAATACATTTGTACATACATTAAATGCTCAAGTCCTTTGTGTCTTCATATGTTTGCATACTTGCACACATATGTCTATGTTTACTTGTTTGTTTCGGCTGAGATAATTTGGTATTACTTTTCTTTGTCTTCCTATACAAGCTTACATACTTATATCTATATTTCTTACTTTGACTAACCTGCATATGTTTTTGTACTTGCATTTTATTTGTTTGAACACTTTTACTTTGTTTTGTATCTTATTTATGCATTTGTTTATTTAGCTAGCTTTGTATTTGTAAGCTACTACATACATATCTATATTTATTCGTCTACTGGCAGATTTTTTTTCTTCTTCACTTGCTTATATTTGAATATATTTTTATTTTGCTTTGGCCTTATCTTCTTTGAAACCAAATAAAGTTCTATTTTTATTTTATTTGTTATAATTTTACAAATTTGTTTACTTTATATTTTATATAGTTATCTTATATTTATATGTATATATTATTAGTTCAAATTCGCTCATATATGCTCAACACATATATATTCACATACATATAATATTTACAATATCTAAATTTTAAATGATTTAACATAGGATTTATTTGAGTTCGGGGAAACTCGCTTCACCTTATCGATTTATTCTACTATTTTCATTCAAAATTCAATGAATTATTAATTTAAATTAAATAAAAATCTGGGGTCGTTACAGACTTCCCCCTTAAAAGAATTTCGTCCTCGAAATTACCAAGGAGACACAAAGATAGATGAAGAATATTTCATCAAATCAAACTGAATATCTATTCTGCATTTGGCTTACCAAATCAGAATATCAAAAATAGATATAAGATCGAATCTATTTAACACTTCACAAGATACTTGGGTTATCCAGATCTACGAAATATACAATGGCATTGGTTAGTTCAAAGTGATAACTAACCATCCGTAGAACATATCGGGACCCAAGGAATAGACAGATATATGGATACGATTCCAAAACTTTCAGTTTAAAACTAAAGTATACCTATCAACCATAACAAACAAAGCAACCAATTCATCCAAACAAACAATTTTGGCCATTTCGGAGTTTATGTCCCATTTTAATATATCGAATCTTCTTCCTGGATCTACCAGAAATTATCGAAGAATTGAGAAAAGATGTTGAACAAAAGAGATTGATAGAGAAAAGATTTCTTCCTTGTTGTTACAGAGTATTGACCATTTATAGTCGTATTTCTCTGTCCCTTATCTCGTCCTCTTCTTGCACTCATACTCACTATCAGTGGATAGCAAGAGAATTTACTGAGGCATTCGAATGGATATATGAGGAATACTCATTCTAGGGTATACTTCACCCTATCTCTAATGAGCTACTTAATGTGTTATACTCCTGAGCTAAAGTTCAACCTTAGCTCTGATACCAAATGTAACGATCCGGATTTTCGCGTTCGAAAATCAACATCCGTACTTCACATTGTACTAGAATGCCGCAGATTCGACCGTTCAAATCCGATTCGCCGGAGCTATAACACAATTAAGTAAATAACACAGCGGAAGAAAAGAATAATACATTGATATATAATATCTGATACAACAGAGTGATACAATGAATATCAATATACATCAGAGATATGATACAAGAAATAGCAGCGGAAAAGAAAAGATAACAACAACAGCGGAACAATATCAATAGAAATGATAACTCCAAATTGATCTTCAGACAAGAATGAATCCACAACTCCAAGATAAGCAACTCCGATGAATGAACTAGCTCCAGATAATCTACTAAACCTGAATATCTGAGAAAACCCAACTCTAGACTGCCCGTGTGGAAAATAGTGGGCACCCAGAGTTTAGGAAGGGAACAATAAACTCCGGATCAGTCATGGGACTGGTGTGAGCAACAAAAACAGTTTATCTTTAAACAACAACAAAAGGATTTTAAACATTGAAATCCGCAATGCTTTTTGGAAAATGAAACTACCATAAGACCTCACACCACACACACAATGCAAACGCAGAATTGAAGGAGATTTCTTCTTATGATAGTCAAACATGCTTACTACGCAAATCATTGGATATTATCATTAGTGCATAGTGTAGAAAAACATTTCGAAAGTATAATATTAATCTTAGCCAACATACGACCAGTATCGTATGCCTACTATAGCTACCATCTAAACAGTGGTGACCACCGTACGTAAATGGCAGGTTCTACAACTAAAACCGTACAAGTTCCGTATTGTGAAATGGATTTCCAACAAATGGTCAGGCTAAGGAACTTCCTTCCGTCGCATGGGATCGCCTCTGGCGGGACGTCCCGAGAGACAAACTGCTCTCTGCAAACACAAGGCCGGGTTACCCCTGTAACAGGTAACTCACGAATATGCCACCCCCCGGTCCTTTGGGACCTTTATCCGAGGCGCCTCTAAACCAACATCACACATAATAAAGTGTATCCACATAAGTAAGTATCTGGGCTCCATACCATGATACCACCCCTTTCCAGAAGGAAATGACATACCCTAAAGGGCGCGACCCTCATAACCTTGCCGCAACATTCCTGTTTCGACCATTTCCGGGTTGTGAGGCCCTGACGAAGTCTCGTCCACAAAGCTACGCTTTTTCAAAAAGCCACACTTTGGGTCAACAGATGATCAACCTATGATCACAAAGATAAATGATCAAACAAATGATCATATCACAAATGATCAAACACTGATCATCACACAGCAACACTCAGCATGTCACATTACCAAATTGGGATATATCGCTGATAAATTTCAACTACATAACCTCTGAGCTCGTACGTCTCAGAGAAGGGTGTTAAGCTAAGAGAATAAATTCTCCGCCACCAATAGAAATGTATTTGAAAGAAATCAGCTTTATATCTCAATTTGTAATGTCAGACATACAATCCATACAAGTCTGTTCCGGGTTCGAACAGAACCGAAGGCACTTCTCACGAAGCCCTTGCAAATCCGGATAATTTCCAATCACGTCCGGACTTCCCGTCACTAAGGGTGATAAAACCTCTATACCGGGGATCAGCCGATGTAGAGTAACTCGATGGTAATCCTTCCGTTTTCAAAAATATCCGGTCTTCAACACCGGTCTTCAAATGCTATCCATATACGACGTATCACCTATTCGGAATGGGTTATACGACCCAAAGTTCCTTTCCCGGCTAACCCGAATAGTGAGAGTAATATTTAAAAACATATGGATATGGGATTTCAATTAAGTCACAACTTAAAACCCAAAATCTTTCTTTTTAAATGGTTTCAATCGATTACCATTTCAAATCTTTTAAACAAAAAGATTCAATCTTTACGGTTTAAACAGTTTCCACACTTTAATCTTTTAAACAAAAGATTCATTCATAGATTTTCCAAATTAATTTCCATTTCAATTTGATTAACTCGTTAAACCTTTAAATCAAAGATTTAACTTATAGCTTTCAAAACAATCCCATTTCAAATGATTTAAACCAATCATTATTTTAAATCTGTTAAAGACAACAGATTCAAATCATAGTTTTTCAAAACAATTCATTCATAACTTGGAAAACCATTTTCACTTCAATATTGAAATTCCTTTAATTAAACTGGAATTTCATTTCTTATCTGAAAGCTTTTATTCTTTTAAAACAACAGTTTCATTTCAGAAAATCTGATTCATTCATACGAGTGGAAATCCTTGGGTTAAATCCAAATTCTCAAAATTATACTTTTAAATGGTTTAACTTTATATAAACATATTTATATCATCTTTAATCCCTAGTTTCAAATCATAGGATTCAATTTCAAACTTGAATTCAAATTTAAATCAAATTATTTAAATTTTCAAAACTCGATTAAGTTATTCAAAATAACTTTTATCTTTGAAATTCTATTTCAAAAGCTTTTCACTTTTAACCTCAATTTCCAATTTCAAAATCAATTGAAATTAAAATTTCAATTTCAAATACATCAAATTTAAATTATCTGTGACTTAACCGATTTCCACGTGAAATCCATATTTGTGTGTGTAAAAGTGTAGTCCAGGGGTTTCACACACAATAGTGCAACACAATGAATCATCACATATCAGAATACAGAAATATAATTCGATAAGCGGTATAAGAACAACGCTTATCGTTCATTCACAGATCATAGATATATAAAGGTCACAGATAAGTAAACTACAGATCACAACATAAATCAGGATGTATCACAAAGCATCATATATCAGGGATATCAAACAATCAAGTCATTCAATAGAATCCAAACATTCACAAGTAAGGTCAGTTAATTATCTGATTTACCCAAATCAAATTAATTTCTTATGAATTTCTAATCTGGGTTAATTAATCATTAATAAATTACAAATCATTTTGATTAATTATTCTTTAATCATTTATTAACTAACCATTAATAATTAATAAATTATTCTTAAATTAATTATCCTTAATTAATCACATTGATTAATTATCCCTTAATTTATTATCTTTCCTCTTAATCACCTTCATTAATTTATAATTCCTTAATTAATCTCAACATATCTAATTTAAAATAAACTTGTATTTATATTTCATACTTACTTAAATCATTTATTTCATTAAACCAAATTTAGAAATAAAATTTGAATATGATTTATTTTAACAAAATAACTTGAACATTTAATTTATACTACTTTTAAAATCTTTTTAAAAAAAAACATTTCAAACATATTGAGTCAAATTAAACAACTATTTACTTACAACTTGTTTGAATACTTAGAAACTTGTTCCAGCTTTAAATTTCAAACCTAAAATGTGATTTGCTTTAAAATTTTCAAAACCCGGGTTGCTTAAACAACAACCCGAGTACATCCCCACAAAACACGAAGCCTGACCCGAGTTTTCTCGCGAGAAACTCGCGTACACCCCTGCTTCGAGTCGTAGCTCCATTTACTCGAACATCTCCCCGAGTCGAACTCGTCTTCTCCAAACGAAATTCGCCTGAACCCAAACGTGCACACGAACGTGCACGGTACACGTCTCCCCTCAGCCCTGGCCAACTACGATCGTCACGACCATCGCCTACAACCACTCGACCACATGCGAACCCAAAACCCAACCCAGATTCACGAATACATCAACGAATCGAAATTCGAACCTCCAGCTCGCAAAAGCTTCAGCTGCTCGAACCATAAAACCCATCGCCACCGGTCAACCTCACGCCGATGAACCTCGCCGTCCCCACCATCGAACCCCACGACCACGAGCTACCTTCTCCCCAAAAGCGAACGCCTCCGGTCCTATAACCAAGACGCCATAGCCATGGCCATACAACGGTGAAGAAATCAAAGAAAAACCCTAGTTCGATCCCATTCGAACTATTTACTCATTAGAAAAATTCTTTTACATTTTTCCCATAATCCACCATCTATAACCAAGCTTCGATCACAATTTTATCTCATATTAATGTGTGGATAATCGGCAACTCTCAAAATTCCAAATTTTGCATTAATACAAAATCCTCGTTTAATACCCAATTAAAAAATTATGATAGTATCATCTAAAATCATGATTTTTCATCACGATTACATATAGATAATCCAAATTCGAATTTAAAACAGTTGATTTTTAACCAAAGTTTGAGCTTCACTGTATTATCCTATTTAAACATTTTAACTTAATTTAAAATTTACAGAAACTATTTTTAAAATTATCTTCACATCCTAACAAACTATTTTCGTTTACATATCAAAGTCAGATATAGACTTTATTGTGAGATTTTGAATTTCTTTTATATCAAACCAAAACTGAAAACAGGAACAGAGCATGAGCAAACAGGTACTTGCACATACATACCAACACCAGATACATATCACAAGGAAAGCATGCTACATAAACTTGAGTTATTAAACCTTAAAAAAAAATGTTACTCACAGTGGTTTTGAAGAAGAACAGGGTTGCTTTTTCTTTTGAAACAGGAGTGTGAAGATTTGCAAAGTTGAAACCTTTCTTCCTGATTCTCTGGTTTGATTTGCTTTAGTTTCAGATTGAAGTTGTTGAATTCATTTTCCAGTTGTTTGTTTTGTTTACAGATGACATTCACTTCATTTTTTCTTCTTTCTTAGTTTGTTTGAACGGAACAAAAATGAATTGAAAGATAAGAAGGCTGATATAAGAAAGGATGTGTACAGGGTATTTCTATTCAATGGTGGCTGATATTAATTAGGCTTGTACAAATATATTTTATTTTGTTTCTAGTTGTACAATTCATCAGATTTCCCTTTTTTCTTTTGGTGGCTAATGAATACATTTGTACATGCATTAAATGCTCAAGTCCTTTGTGTCTTCATATGTTTGCATACTTGCACACATATGTCTATGTTTACTTGTTTGTTTCGGCTGAGATAATTTGGTATTACTTTTCTTTGTCTTCCTATACAAGCTTACATACTTATATCTATATTTCTTACTTTGACTAACCTGCATATGTTTTTGTACTTGCATTTTATTTGTTTGAACACTTTTACTTTGTTTTGTTTCTTATTTATGCATTTGTTTATTTAGCTAGCTTTGTATTTGTAAGCTACTACATACATATCTATATTTATTCGTTTACTGGCAGATTTTTTTTCTTCTTCACTTGCTTATATTTGAATATATTTTTATTTTGCTTTGGCCTTATCTTCTTTGAAACCAAATAAAGTTCTATTTTATTTTGTTTGTTATAATTTTACAAATTTGTTTACTTTATATTTTATATAGTTATCTTATATTTATATGTATATATTATTAGTTCAAATTCGCTCATATATGCTCAACACATATATATTCACATACATATAATATTTACAATATCTAAATTTTAAATGATTTAACATAGGATTTATTTGAGTTCGGGGAAACTCGCTTCACCTTATCGATTTATTCTACTATTTTCATTCAAAATTCAATGAATTATTAATTTAAATTAAATAAAAATCTGGGGTCGTTACAGTTGTTCCTCCAAAAACAGCAAACTTCTAAATGAATTTTTAATCAACATTTTCTTATTCATCTCTCCTCCTTCCACTCATTTTCTAAATCAAAATATATCCAAACTCTGGCGAAATTCAACCAGAATCAAATTCAATCATCACCAGTTTGATTCTCCTTCATCTACTCTCTGATTTCTCTCATCTCTCTCACTCAAACCAAGATCAAAGTGCTATTCAAGAGTTATAGGATCAATTGTAATCATGATCGAAGATTTGAGTTCGTAAAACTCTATCAAATCATACTACTATACTTGTGGGTGTGATTGTAGCCTGTAAAATCAATAGGGTGTGCTTAATAGCCCGTAAATCTAGTGGGTGTGCTTGTAGCCCGGAAATCATGTGACTCTACCCAGAGGTCGAGGTTTTGGAGAGTGTGTCTCGTAGCCTTGAATCGAGGTTTAATTTTCATTTACTAGTTGAAAAAAAACATATAAGGAATTGTGCAGAACTGGGTATAGGGCAACTCCAAACCAGTATAAAACCCTATCGAGTTCTTTCCTTTTTTACTTTTACTGCATTTACTTTTATCCGCACTTTGATTATGTGATTGTTAATTATGACATTCTATGTAGAATCTTAAAGAATTTTAAAAATATTCATATAATCCATTAAACACTATTCCCCCTCTAGTGTTAATTTAGCCTTAATTTCCATATTTCGCCGATTCATAGTTTATACCTATCAGGTCAAGTAGAACGTCATCCAAGCTGGCAGAGTTGTAAGTAAAATGGATAGTACGATTTCACGGTGTGCCGAAGAGCATTGTGAGAAATCGAGACCCGTTGTTCACTAGTGAATTTTGGAAGAGATTATAAGAGGCAGTAGGGAAGGAGCTGCATCTTAGTACAACTTATCACCGCAAACAAATGTGCATACCGAAAGAGTAAATCATATATTGGAAGATCTCTTGCGAGCATGCATGATAGACTTTGGTGGATCATGGGATGATTATTTGCATTTGGTGGAGTTTGCATACAACAATAGTTATTAGTCAAGTATTGGTATGGCTCCGCATGAAGCTTTGTATGGCCAACCATGTAACGCTCCTTCATGTTAGTTTAACGCTTTTTTATATTGGTTGGAAGTGGGTGAGAAACTGATACTTGGGCCATATATGATTAGAGAGACTTTGAAGAAAATTGAGGTCGTTCGACAACGAAAGAAATCTGCTTAAGATCGACAGAAAAGCTATGCAGATAAGATATGTGGAGATTTAGAATTTTTTGTTGGAGATATGGTATTTGTGAAGGTTTATCATCTAAAGAATGTAGTTCGATTCAGTAGAAAGGTGAAGTTGGCACTAAGGTTTGTAGGTCCTTTTCCGATAGTTGAGAGAATCAGAAAGCTAGCATATAGGGTTAACTTACCTCAAAAGATGGTAGGTGTGCACTAATGTGCACCTAAATGTGCATATTTTTACTTCCATATTTTATCGAATTTAATTAAATAAATGAGCAAATAGGGTATTTTAACATGTTTAAACCAATATTCAAATTATTTTCAAATCGTCGTTTATTCATCTTCATATAGGGGAAAACGGTCATTTTTGTGCATATATTAATTTGAGAATATTTATTTCCACATTTTATTTTTATTTGTAGGAAAATTGAATTCAAATTAAAAGTGGCTTCATGGAAAATATGCATGCACAAGAAAATACAGTCAAATGAAGATGGAAATAATTCATTTCATGAATCATGGAGGACCCCACCTACCCACTTACCCTTATGTACAATTAGGAGCTAATGCACATGCTAATGAAGATGAAAGCTACATGCACATTTAAGTGGAGGATTAATTCATGCTAATGATAACTTGGTGGTCACACTTCCTCAAAAGAAATTTGGATAGTTCCCAAAAATAATATTATGGTTTCCAAACATGTATAAATACCCCATATGTTCGTGTAATTAATCACTTAGCCTTTGAGCCTTCTCTTTAGTTAGTTTAGTTTTAGGCTCAAAAATAAACAAAAGCTCTTTCTTTTCATGGCTACTTAGCCATTTTCTTTTCTTATGTAATTTTCTTCTTAATGCAATTTTAATTCTTGCTCATTTTTTTATTTACATGCTTTTTCCTTTCATGTTAGTAGTGTAGATCTTTTTACTTATGCAAGTAGATTAGCTTCTATTTTATGTTAATCAGTTCTCTTCTTACTTTGCTTTCATTTTCCTCTTTTTGTTTCATGTTGAACTCTATATTTGTTGAAATGATAACAAATATGACAGGCTAAACCCCTTCAATTTAGGGGTAATGAAGTTCTCTTAATCATGTAGATTCAACATTTTGCTAATTTTTTATCTCTTTTCGTGCTTAATGAAAATATTTGATGTGGTTAAATTTTGTTGTTTTAGCTTTGAATTTGATAGCCTATGTTGTTGACACCAAATATGCTACGCTTAAACAAACAACAAACACAAAATTACCTCTTCATCTACATATGATTATGGTAATGAAGTGAATTTTAAAATCAAAATTTGATGGTCTATATTTCTAATTAATAGTTAATAGGCCATGCTTAAAATAAATTTTATTTTTAATTTCATTGTCATTTTCATGAGAGTTAAGAAGTGGTTTAATGGGTGTGTTATAGTTTGATGGTTTATATTGGGCTAATTAATAGCACATATATTTCATACTTATGATAAACACATCAATTAAATTCACTAATAACCCATAAAAGAGAGATTATAATTTCATATATGTTGATTTATGTGATCATGAGAAGGGATTTGCCTCTAAATTTCTTTCAAACTCTCATATTTTTATCCATTTTCTTTTGCTAGTTTTTCTACATTTTTATCTTAAAACAATTTCAAACTCTTGGTTAATTTGATTGAATAGAATTTTAAATCTAAACAATTCCCTGTAGATCGACCTGTACTCGCCACATACTAACATTGTACGCCGTGTGCTTGCGGTAATTTTTATTTAAAAAATTTCGGCGATTTTCTAACTCATAGAAAAACCATCGTCAAACAAGTTTTTGGCGCCGTTGCCGGGGAATTTGATTTGATTTTCTATTCTTCAAATTATTGTTGTTTGATTTTATTGTGAGTTTGTTTTGTGTGTTAAGTTGCATTTAAAAAAAAGAAAAAAAATTGTTGTGTGTATGTTTTTTGTTTGATTTTGTTGTGTGCTTGTTTTCTAGTTATATTTGCATTTGCATTTATAGTTTATAAAAAAATACACACAATTTCATTTGAAAAAAAAAAGTATTTTTCAATTTCATTTTTAGTTACATTTGCATTTACAATTTTATATTTCATATTTGCATTTACAAATTTCAATTACATTTGAATTTCATTTTGTTTTTACAATATTACATCTTTTCTTACTGCACTTTCTGCCTCTCTCTGCCTTTCCCTTCCACTAACCAAATTCTTCCACCTGACAGTTACATACACCACCAAGACAAACATCAAATAGCAGCACATCCACTTCAACATCATCTCCAAACAACCCTCTGTCTCCTCTGTTACATATCAGTGCACCAACATAACTTCTGCACATCAAAAACACCTCCTTCAACCAACAATGCACTATGTTTGCTTTCCACTTAACCACCCTACTACTTGATTTGCATACTACCTTCACAGTAGTGACCACAACATTGACCATATACCTAAAAATTTTCCCTGAAACACATCATACAACATTACCAGTTCCAACCACATCATCACTGCTGTAACCTTGCACACACCACTCCATCCACAAACAAGCATACTATCATACATATTCACACAACCCATTGCAGTACCCATCATCCACATCATCTCTTAATTTTCTGTTAATCTCTAGTGCCATATACTGTCCAAACTACCCAAACACACACCACATACCAGTGCACTGTGCACATTCTTCTTCTACCACAGTCAACTACCTCCAGTCCCCCACACCACTGCAAACACTGCAAACATCCATTACTACACCCATATCACACAGTGATCATCACCAAACTAATGCATCTCCTACTTGCATACAAGTGCAGCACATCCCACACTTACCTACATATAAAAATCTGACTTCATCCATAACGGTGCACATCTACCACCTCCAACAACCCATCATACTAACCATCATACAAAGTTCCCTTATTTCTGCACTGTCCTACTGCCACACAACATCTTCTGTCAACACCCACACAACTATACATACAAACTGCCTTCATCTCCCAGTGCATCACCAGACTGCACATCAACATACTTCCCTTTTGCTGTTGTCAACCAGAATCACAAATTACCATCATCATCTGACCACTTCATACCCCTACAGCAATCACCTGAACAACCACACCCCTGCCTTCTATTCACTGCCTTCAAACTGCTTACTCCTTCAATTCATACCATTCATCGAGACCTGATTTTCACTTCACTCCTTCAATTCATCAAGACCTGGCTTGCTCCTTCAATTCACTTCCTTCTAACTGCTCATCTCCCATCATTTATACCACTATCACCATCCCACTGGACTCAACCACCTTCAATCACCCATCATACCACAACACAGTGCACCATCACTGACTATCTAAACTACCCTGTCACAACACTGCTGACACCTCCAGCCTTCAACATCATCAGTTAACACTCAATTGCTCCTGCTTTTCACTATCATCACAATACCCCAGTTCAACCATCTACCACTGCTGTCAACTGCTACAAAACTGCCTTCCAGCCAAACCACCTCTACAACCATCTCTGCTACCATCAGTCACCTCTCCAACACCTAACAACTGCGTGCACCTCCTTGACCACTTGCCTTCCTCCTCAAACCATATAACTGACCTACAATGCTCCACCGAAACTCAACCACATCACAATTGCCACTTCACCCAAACTGCACCACGAATCCTACCACCAGCAACAAAAAACGCCTCACCACCACAACTCCAAATCGCCTAAAACTCCCCTTCCCTTTGCCAATTCAATCGCCTCCATCACAACCACGAATGGACGATGCCTCAAAACCCAAATCGACCATCTCCGAATCTCCCGCAACCACACGGAACCATAATCACCCGCGAACTCGACTTCCAACCACTCAACCAACCAAAATTATCCTTGGTTTCCTAAAACAATGTTAGATTTCGATTTTGGGGTGTTTGAAATGCCTTGAAATGAGAATTTAGTTTGGGAAGTCGGTGGCGTCCTTTTAAAAAAAAGCATGATTCATTAGTTGGGTCGGGCTTTTATGGTTGAATGCAATTTTCTTCTTTTAGTTGGTTTTCTTTTGTTTTGTTTAGTTTGTGTTAGTTTGTTTTAGTTTAAAAAAAAATTTGATCCAATTTTCATGTTCAATTATTTTCATTTGTTTTAGTTTGTGATGGTTTGGTGAAGTTGTTTTATGTTCATTTGTTTGAGTTTCATTTGTTTTGTTTTTCATTTGTTTTAGTTTTTTTTTAAAAGATATAAAAAAAACTATATATATATATATAGTTTAATTTTTCAGGTTGTAGGTGGCAGAAGTGCTTGATAAAAAAACTGCTTGTTTGCTTATAAAAAAAATTGCCGCTTTAAAATAATTCTAATAATTCTGCACGCTCTGGTATCGTGCCCTTATCCCTTGTTTTTATTTGTTTTGCATTGTTGGTTTGTTAATTCACGTTTAATTTCAGTTTTGCATTTCATCTTAGAATTGTTAAAATAACGGTTAGACATCTTAAGGGTGTCACAAGCTCACCTAGGGCTTAATTGTATATTGATAAGTTATCCTCTTTCGACAATTTAATTTCTTGGTGTCTAGGCTATGGCAGAGCAATAATCAGTTATAAATATTATGGTGATTCGTAAATATTATACTGATTGTTTCTCTGAAGGTACTTAAACCTTCGGCTGCATTGCTACGGTGATTCATGGTGCACCGATAAATTCTGTCTGTTACTTGGCCGAGAACTATCTTGTTGGATTTAGACAAAGTGTGATTATACAATTTTAGGTTAGGAGCTACTTAGGATAGAAAATTTGTAATTAATCCCTTGCATTCATTTAGTTACATTAGTTCATGCATATTTAAAAAAAATTCAAAATCCAAAACTAAAAAAATTATAAATATTACTTAACTTAGTTTTTAGATCCTTTTTTGAAATTTTTAAATCAAAATCAAAAATAAAAAAAATTAAGTTAGTTTTTTTTAGACAAAAAAAAATAAAAAACCTTTCCAAAAACCAAAAATCAAATTTCCTTTTTTAAATAAATTCCCGTTGGTAAATATTTTTTTCTTCTCCTTTATAAAAAAATCCAAAAAAAAAAGAAAAAAACATTCTTGAAAATGTCTGAGTTTCCCTATTCGCTAGAATTTTGCGATAGTTGTGAAAATCAATATAATCCATATAATTTCACACCGAATTCTTATGGATATTTTAATAACAACTATTGTATAAACAATTCAAATTTTGAATCGCAAAGTTTTCAAAATGATGACCAACCCTCAAATCCTAAAAAAAGCATTGAAACGATTTCGTCTTTACTTGAACTCTCTACACAACAAAATCAAAGGATAAATGATTTGTGTAATTCATATTTCTGCAATGATACAATTCAAAGTTTTCAAAATAATCAAAATTTAAATTCGCTTCAAAATTCAAATGATTTCGATTATAACCCATGCCAATTCAATTTCGAACCTCAAAATGAAATTCAAAATCAAAACGAAAATGGAAACAATTGTTTAAATGATTTTGCAATGAGAGTTGTTTTAATTACGGTTCTCAACAATTTCAAATTGAAAATTTTCAAGTTAATAATTATAAATTTTATTTTGTTGAGCAAATGGATGAAATTCACAAAGATCACATGGATTTGTTGTTTGAAACATATATGAAACAACGTGAAACAAAATCAAATCCCAACTTGTGACGAGTCAAATAATAATCCACCTTTTACCAAAATTGACGATTTTCAAATAACAAATTTTGAAATCGAAAATGATAATCTTAATGAAGTTGTTGAAAATATGGTAATTGAGTTGGATTTCGATTCTTTCGAGAGTGTGGAACCAAATTTAAAATTCGATCTTACTTTTTCTGATTTCGAAAAAATGAACACAACTTTGGATTTTGAAATTAATACATGCAATGAAGTGGTGAATAATTCAACAAAGGAAGACGAATTTAGTGAACATAAATTTTTTGGACTTTTCGAAGATGAGTTGTTGAATTCTGAGGAGATAGATTTAAATCACCATTTTGAGTTTGAAATCAATAATTCTGAAAAAGTTTTCAATGATAAACTTGAATTTTAATTTGGTGAAAATAAACTTGAACTTCAACCAATCGTTCTATCTACCCTAAAAATCATCGAAAATAAAACAACTCATACGATTTTTAATAAAACGACGTTCGTTTTTCCAAATCAACATTCAACTTCAAAATCTTTTACGGTTTGGTTTTCCGAGCTTCAACTGTGTCTTGCATACTTGACGAGATAGATGAATTGGTCTTTGGAAGACCGTTTCATTTACTCATTAGCGATATATTTTCTGATGTCGTGTAAAAAATAATCTTTTCAATTTCATGTAAATATATGTCATATTTTTTTTTCTCCTTTCACTTGGGTTGACTGTGAGGACACAGTTAAAATCAAGTGTGGGGGAGTCTCATCTTCTTTTGGATTTTTCATGGTTAATTTTCTTTTTCATTTTCCTTCCAAAATTCAAAAAATTTTAAAAAAAATCCAAAAAAAACAAAAATTTATTTTTAGCCTTTTGATTTACTTTTGAAAAAAACACTATAGGATAAATATAGGATTTTGGTTATTAAATTGAAATTTTTGAAAATTTATTTTTCTTATCAAAATTAAAAATAAAGTTTGATTACAAGTAACAATGGTTTAACTAGTATATAGGAAGATTCATGGTGATAATTATGAAGTATATTCTAATTGAAAATCTTTGTTTAAAAAAGTGGTGGGTTTAAAGAAAAGGATATAACATTTTTACCTTCTAAGTTTAATGGTGCTAAGATGATTTTGCAAAACCCCTCTCTTCAAAAAAAACAAAAAACAAAATTTTATAACAAACAAAAAAATATAAAAAAAACAAACAAAAAAATATTTGTATATATTTTATAAACTTCTAGAGTCATGTGTTCACATGCAAGTGTGTCCACTCGCCACGCTCTGTACCCTTCCGACATAAGCCCGAAAGGCAATGCACAATCGGTATATCTGGCCTTAGTTTATCTGAGTTAGGTGTATGTATATAAAAATTCTTTTATTAATAATGCCTACAGTCGATAGGTAAACACACTTGTGTGTTCACTTGCCACGCTCTATATTCCCCTCACGTAAGCCCGCAAGGCAGTGCATGAGTAATATATTTGGCCTCGGTTTTCTGAGTTAGGCATATGTAAATATTAGTAATATCAATAAAATTTTAAAATGAAGCATAAGCAATTGAAATCCAAGCACTATTTTTTACTTATTTGATTTGACTTGTTATTCAAAAGAAATGAAAATACCACTTTGATAAACTTTGAAAATCAACCAAGGATCCATTTTTTACTATAGTCTATTTGTTATGATAACTTAATTTTTGTTGGAAATTTTGACAAGTAAAAGGACTTAAATTTCTTGATAATGACCAAAAATTATATTTAACTTATTCGTGTCGATTTAAAAGTAAATCCTTCATTTGTAAATATTTTCAAAATCTTACATTCATCTCTTTGTAAATAAATTTTGCAATTAGGAATTTTTCACTTTGCATTTGAATTTTGTGGGTAGTATCCGTTGAAAACCCTCACAAGACAACACTCGTCCTACTAGGGACACCTAGAGGTTTAACGGCTTATTGCATATGCTTAATGCAATCGTGCTTCGTACGAAAACGGATTTATCTTAGTTTTTCTTCATTCGAGGACGAATAAAAATATAAGTGTGGGGGTATTTGATGTGCATGTAAATGTGCATATTTTTACTTCAATATTTTATCTAATTTAATTAAATAAATGAGCAAATAGGGTATTTTAACATGTTTAAACCAATATTCAAATTATTTTCAAATCATCGTTTATTCATCTTCATATAGGGGCAAAATGGTCATTTTTGTGCATATATTAATTTGAGAATATTTATTTCCAAATTTTATTTTTATTTGTAGGAAAATTTAATTCAAATTACAAGTGGTTTGATGGAAAATATGCATGCACAAGAGAATACAAGCAAATGAAGATGGAAATAATTCATTTCATGAATCATGGAGGACCCCACCTACCCACTTACCTTGATGTACAATTAGAAGCTAATGCACATGCTAATGAAGATTAAAGCTACATGCACATTTAAGTGGAGGATTAATTCATGCTAATGATAACTTGGTGACCACACTTACTCAAGGGCAATTTGGGTAGTTCCCAAAAATAGGGTTAGGGTTTCCAAACATGTATAAATACCTCATATGTTCATGTAATTAATCTCTTAGCCTTTGAGCCTCCTATTTAGTTAGTTTAGTTTTAGGCTCAAAAATAAACAAAAGCTCTTACTTTCTTTTCATGGCTACTTAGCCATTTCTTTTCTTATGTAATTTTCTTCTTTATGCAATTTTAATTCTTGCTCCTTTTTTTTATTTACATGCTTTTTCCTTTCATGTTAGTAGTGTAGATCTTTTTATTTATGCAAGTAGATTAGCTTCTATTTTATGTTAATTAGTTCTCTTCTTACTTTGCTTTCATTTTCCTCTTTTTGTTTCATGTTGAACTCTACATTTGTTGAAATGATAACAAATATGAGAGGCTAAACCCCTTCAATTTAGGGGTAATGAAGCTCTATTAATCATGTTGATTCAACATTTTGCTAATTTTTTATCTCTTTTTGTGCTTAATGACAATATTTGATGTGGTTTAATTTTGTTGTTTTAGCTTTGAATTTGATAGCCTATGTTGTTGACACCAAATAGGCTACGCTTAAACAAGCAACAAACACAAAATTACCTCTTCATCTACATAAGATTATGGTAATGAAGTGAGTGTTAAAATCAAAATTTGATGGTCTATATTTCTAATCAATAGTTAATGGGCTATGCTTAAAATAGTTTTTATTTTTAATTTCATTGTCATTTTCATGAGAGTTAAGAAGTGGTTTAATGGGTGTGTTATAGTTTGATGGTTTATATTGGGCTAATTAATAGCATAAATATTCCATACTTATGATAAACACATCAATTAAATTCATTAATGACCAAAAAAAGAGATCATAATTTCATATATGTTGATTTATGTGATCATGAGAAGGGATTTGCCTCTAAATTGTCTTTAAACTCTCATATTTTTATTCGTTTTCTTTTGTTACTTTTTCTACATTTTTAGCTTAAAACAATTACAAACTCTTGGTTAATTTGATTGAATAAAATTTTAAATCTAAACAATTCCCTATGGATCGACCTGTACTCGCCACGTACTAACATTGTACGACGTGCGCTTGCGGTAATTTTTATTTTAAAAAATTCCGCGATTTTCTAACTCATAGAAAAACCATCATCATACGTGCACAACGTTTTTCATGTCACTTATCTATGGAAGTTGGTGCATGACTCAGACATGACGGTCACAACCGATCAACTGAAGCTATTGAGGTAGACCCATAAGTTTCTATACCCCGTAGGCTGCTTCGTATTATTAGGTACGATATGAAGCAACTTAGGAGAAAGTCGATGAAACTAATTAAGGTACAATAGAGCGGAAGTGAGGATGATTGTACGTGGGAGACGAAAGAGTGCATGAGGACTTCTTATTTGAAGCACTTTGAATGGTAAGACCCATCGTTTATCGTGTTTACTTTCAACATTGTATACTATATTTGATAGGTTGGTATTCCTCATGGTAGGGTAGATTAACTATACTATTGATTGCATGGATGCTTGTTTGTGATGTGTGATTGTTGCTTATTGATAAGCATGCAGGATGACCATGGTTGCTTTTACTTTAGCTTGTTTGGGAATTTCGAAATTCCTTGAGGGGAGAATGTAACGACCCGTATTTTACGTATCAAAGGATAGTAAAATATTTTTATTTTATTCATATGAGATTGTATAATTCTATAATTTTGTGATATGACTCTTAAGGATATTTTACACACCTAAGATTTTTTCTAAATTATATGTGACCATTTTGACCCTGGAAATCTTGTTTGTGCTATAACTTTTGATAGGAGTTGAATTAGAGTCTCAAACCAGTTCCATTCTTTAGGATGATGGTTTCTAATTTCGTACGATGGTCATAGTACAAAATTGGACTTACGGTTAGGAAGTTATGCCTATTTTAAGTTTTAAAAACTGCTGGTCAGAGTTACGATCTGATTAGTGAAGCCCATTAGCTGGCCCATTAGTATAATTAGAGAATTACTATAAATAGAGGCTGTAGGAGTCAAATGAAAACTTTCCCTCTAATTCTAAATCAGGATTAAACCCTAGTTCATCAAAATTTCTCTCTAAATCCAATTAGATTGTTGATCAGCGATTAGATCATCAGCTAGAAGACAGAGATCATCGATTTGCTTGATTTGAAGTGCCTTCCATTGCTGTCCGGATTGATCTACAATAATATTGATTGAATTTGGTAATTGGTGAGTGGTTTATGCCTTATACATGTTTATATGGTAGAATTGCATGATTTAACATGATTTTGATAGTAAAACCTTTTCTAAAACCCTAATTACATGTTAACTATGCATATGACTTAAATTGAGTTAGAATTCATCTTATTCATGTCCATATATTCATGATTATATGTAGATCTATGATAGAAATTAACTTTTTTGTCTTATTTCTATGAATTTCATGGTTGAATGGATGAAATTTCTTGTTATGATATGATTGGATGTTATGCTTTGGTATTGTTTATTATTTTTATGGATGCATAGGAAGATAGGTTGGTGATTTGGGCAAATTAGAGGCAAAATTGGTCGGAATTGGACGAAACTTGGAGGGGAAACTCTGTAGTATGGGAGGAACTTGAGGTTCAAGTCATGGGTCCAGATTCACTAAGCATAGAAGTCAATACCTACATGAGAGATCACATAGAGTTCTATGGGTTGGTCCAACAAGTCGTCGGTGTTGGGGAATTCAAGAGCAAGGCTAGTAGAGATGATCCAAGTCAAGAGATAAGTTATTGGCTAAAGGTTGAAGGCTATACCGACTTGATTTTTTAAATTTGAAGTAGGTGCTTTGGAGTGAGAACCAAGTTGTTTGGATGGAGAGGTCGGGATCAAAGCATATGGGCATGGAGTACTAGAAGCAAGGAAGGGGAGGAAAGATACTTAGCTAATAATTGGCTAAGAGGAGAGGTCAGTACCTACATGAGAGGTCGGTATCGGCTTCTCATGGTGAGTCCAGTGAGTGTGAAACTTTTGAGAGATAAAGTATAGGTCATGTAGGTCATGTTGGAGGTGATAGCTCATTTGCATTAGGGTTGGATGGAGATGTAACAGCATGATGAAAAGCTAGAGTCTTTGGATGTTGGCTCGTATTGGGAGTAGGTTCCGAAGATGGTGGCTCGTAAAAGGAGTCGCCGTAGTATCGGGGAATATGGGAGAGTTCCTCGTGAATAATGGAAACTAGATTGAGTAAGAAGGGCTCAGTTTCCAAATGAAGCAAAGGAGGGCTTGGGTGTATGTGCTAAGGAATCGCTGATGCTTGGAGTGTTTTCTATTGTACTCGAAGCAGGGGTATTATAAGTGGGGATGCCCATGGGTTGGTAGCGAAGATTAGTATACCCAGGACCTGTGGCTTTTGGTCTAGTGTCCAACTTTGGGCTGCACGACATGTATCCAACTCTTGGCTGCGAGATACGAGAGTACAATGGAGAAGCGGGATTTCCATTGGTTCCTGGTAGAAAGGAGGCCAAACAAGCTATCATATATTCAGGGCATATGGAGTGATATTTAGGTTTGTTTGATAGATGCTATAGTTGCTTTCATTAGTAGGCTATCACTCATAAGTATCAGGGGAAGCAGGTATCGGAGATAGGAATGCCTAAAAGACTGATATCCTTTATTTGGTTTGTGATATTTCTTTATAATACTGTAGAGTTGCATATTATTGTGTTAAATGGTAAATCTTTGGTTGTAGGGATATGTCAGGTATGATTTGTGTACTCTTGTTCTTTACCATATTTACGGTATAGTATGTTGATACTCATTTATGGCATACATCAGACTGTTGTCTGATCCAAGGTTTTGTCCTTTGTCTCTTATTATCTTTGGTACTCTTAAATGAGTAGACTAGATAATAGATCTAGTTGACGTAGTAGTTGTTCGGAGGATGAGCTGGATGGAAATATCTCGTATTATATACATATATAGAGTCTACATTTATTCCGACGTGAAGCATTGGGGAGCTTTAGCAGTGACTGCTTACTATTTGTATTTGGGACAATTGTTGAGTTTGTTTCTGTTGTCTAAAGTCTACTATCCATGTATAACTCTGTGGATGTTATACTCTGATGATGATGATCTGTTCACATTGTTATTTTTTTTAGGCAAAGCCAGCTAGTTTTATAGTGGACCGTCTACTTTCTATTACCAAAGCAATAAATTAAAATATAAGTATAGGAGAAAGGCAGAAGAGCCTTAACTACTATAAAAGAAAATATAGCACAGGAGTTTGGCAGAAATGCCACAAGTACTATAAATGAAAAACTAAACCTCTACAGAAGAAGAGGAACTACCACCAATATCCGAAGGCACCTTAGTGGCAAACCCAACTTTCCAAGAAAAAGGTCTAAAATGCACCGCAAGTCGAGGGTCAAAATCCATTGACTAAGGAGAGAAAATTAAAGACCTATCCCATGTGGCATCAACTAGAATAAATTCATTCCTTTTTGCAAGTTGACCATCCGAAGCTAGAGCCAAAGTATCACCTGAAATACAATAATAAAGACATCTGAGGTCCAAGTAATCATCTGACACAAATCTGACGCAAGTCCAGCGGTCTTCTCATTAATCCAAGTCCTTTCCTACTCATCCCAATAAATAGCAATAGAGACGGAAACGACAGCAATATGGGGCTCAATCACAAGGTTGACATTGCTACAAGAGGCTCTACCTGCGCAAGAAATCATAGGAACAATAGTGTCAACAACGACGACATCCAAAGGAGGCACTCCATCCTCCTTTGCTAACACAGGAGGAGTAGCAGAGGGCACCACACGCACTTTCGAGACCTACTTCATGACAGGAGGTCGAGGAAGAGGTTCACATTGTTATTACTGTCTCTTCTGTTATACATGTGATATTATATTTTGTCCATGAGCTGTAAGATATAAGACTGGTTATATACTATATTGGTTTATTTCAACCTTGATGATCGTCCTATATTAGACGGGCACGACAACTGTGCACTCTTTATATACTATTGGTGACAGTGGTATAGGGCATTCTTCCCACCTGCTCTGTAAGAAAGTGCAAATATATAATAACATACCAGCACATGATGTACTGTCAGCACTTCTTGTCCAAAATATACACCCTACTTGTTATGTATGATGTAATACTAGCATTAAATTTTAATCCAGCACATGATTCCCCATGATACCACACTAATCTTTAATATGCCAGCACATGATGTCCCAATGCTACCGCAAAATGTACTGCCAGCAATGTACAATTAGATGCTTGACATTTAACATTATATGACCAAATATTTGCACCCCACATGCTTTAGTGTTTGTTTCAGAGTTCTAAACATGTTATTGTATCATTTACCTTAAAAATTACTCCTAAATGATGTTTCAACTAACTTCAGCAAAATTTGACAGCAAGCGCACTCATTTCCTATGCCTTAAATGATGCCTCATCAATTTTAATGGTTGCACATGACATATATCTTCTCACCATCTCAACTACACCTGTTGTTGCTATGCATGCTGCACCTAACTCGCTTTTTTCAGGACCTCACACACTATATTGCCTGGAAACAACTCACCATCTCTCTTTTAATGCATAATATCAATGTAAGTATATAAAATATGCTTGTATTAAATATCATAAGATCATCTATGTAATGATCTTCTTTGTATTTATTATTATGTGCTCAACACTTATGGACGATCTTCTTGGATCACATTTTATAAAAATGAGTGCTCTTCTCTTTATGAGAATACTCTTTCATTAAATTTTTTAATTATATTTAATAGGAAATCCATAATGATATTCTTTGACAGTAATAACAATGTGTTATAATCCTGATAATTTTATCATAATGAAATGAACGTGTCATTTTAAATATTCCTAATCAAGATATTTCTAGACTAGATACATCCATTGAGATTATAGTATGTAGCACTCTCTAAATGTTAGGTTGTGTATTACTCATGGTTGCTAGGGGCACCATGGGTTACATACTGATAGTTATTAGATAACGATGGAATGACTCGCTTAATAGATTTCTTTTGGTTAATACAATAAAGGTCAAACATGGAATGTTGAAGTGACGATATTAGACAGTTCTCCTGACTTGAGAGTAATGCTAAACTTCAATGTGGAAAATTCTCTTTGATTATAGTTAAATCATGGCATTGCGTCCATCGAATGACTATAATCGGGTCTTATTTGAAGTATTGAAAGTGAAACATTATTCAATAGGGAATTCACCTCCTCGATTATACGAGGTTAGTATTACGGGCAATTGTAGTTAACTCAAAGACAAAGTTTTTGACTAGAGCAGTTCGGTTAATAATAATTGTTCTTATTGAATCAAGGACTATATGTTCTGATTATACAAGTTGAATGTGGACAATATTGGAATTTTACCAATACCAAATTCCACAAGTCCTGACATGATATATTTTTAATGAAGAGAATTAGTATAAATAATTGTCACTGCTTGGGATGCTTAAAATAATATAATTGGATTTTACCAAAGTCGTGTAAGCTATAAATTCGGTCAAACTAACACACCACTAGCCAAGGTGATGTGTGAATGTTAATATTCGAATTGTTAACTGCCTACCGAATTTACGCCTATAAGTCACACAACTGCAATGTTGAACACTCTGAATACTACCTGATTTGTTTAAATTATAATTTTTATAAATCAATTAATATTTGTGAAGAATTAATTACAAAATTTTATTTTATTTATTTGAATCAGTTTTGAAAATAGTGCGTATATAAAAGTTATTATATACATATCGATATGCATTTAAATTGTATTTAAAATGTACAATTACTGATTTGGTTTGAAAATGTTTATAGGCCCACTAGCCTATGAAATGGCCAACCATATAGAGGAGGCTAGGAGGTGAGATATTTTGATATAAGGGTTAGAAATTATGGAGAAAGAAGGGGTAAAAGACTATATTCAGATATCCTCTTTTCTATCCTTGTCTCTTCTTATTTAAACCCAACACCCATTTCATTTTGAAGGTTACTTTTCTAGCTCCTCTCTTCCTCTCTAGGCCACAAGTCATAGCCATCTCACCATCTTCATTCTTCAAATAAAATTCAAATTAAATCAAATAGAATTGAAGGTGCGTATATCGTTTCGGTAACTAGCAATCACTGAAATGGATATAGTTAAATTCTAAGAGATTATTCGATTCAACATTCTAGGTGTTACAACTAGGCCATAGCTGTGGTAACTTTTAATTTATATCAATTATATGTATATATTTGTGTGTGTGTGATCATCTATGCTATTGTATATAGGTTAGAATTATATCATGAATTCATATATGTTTTTATTGGCATTTTAAATGTAAATGTGTTAATAATAAAAAATAGGAATTATTGTACGTATATGATTATATTCTTTTCGGCTATAACCTAATTTTTTTTGAATTTAAAATGATTTAAAAGATTCTCAAATTAAAATTGAATTTTAAAGCCATTGTTGTGTGTGTGTGTATGTCTGTATGTAAACTATTTTAATATTTGTTATTTTCGTAAGTGTATATAAAATCAAAAACATTTTCTTATATAATTTTATTTAAACCTAGTGCAATTTTAATTAATTTTAAAATATTAAATTGTATTTGTAATATGTATACACATATATTTTTAAAATAAACTTTTGTACGAAAAAATATCTAATTTTGTTTTAGTACGGTAATCTTAAATTAAAAAATCAATTTACTCTATACGGATTAATGTAGAAAAAGTAATTTGGTAACTTTATGGTCGAAAATTAATAAATTATTATATATTTTATTTTACGTATAATTATATAATATTATCTATAATTTATTATGTTATATATTTAATTTATGCATTTTCCAAAAAAATATTTTTTCATACATATATATAAATAGAATTTTAGAATTAAAAGTAAGATATTTAAATTTGAATTTGAATTTTAAGGATAATTTAAACTAGATCTAGTTTCGAATTTAATTTTTTAAAGATTTAAATTTGAATTTGAAATTGTTTTATATTTAACTTTATATCTAATCATTTTACATATAAATATATGTGTGTAGTTATTTTATACTTATTTGTGTGTGTATGTGTGTGTATGGATAGAAGTATGTTTTGTATTATAATATTACTATTAAATGACGAACATCAAATATGTATATGATGGGGCTAATGTGTACTTTGCAGTGTAAATTCAATACTTAGATACAAACATGTTTAACCATGTACACATTGTATGTTGCATGTACACATACACATACATGTGTATTTGATACACATGTACACATTATATACCAATTATATAAACAGATAAAATATTTTACTAATCAATTAAAAAAATAATGATTTTATTTTAAATTTACTCAGATAAAATATAAATTAATTTAGACTTCATAGGCCCCAAGATTCAAAATAGAATTTTTTTGAAATTCACCCATTTAAACAATTACATGCTGGCCCAAATCCAATACCTCAATGGTATCAAAGCCAAGTTGGCTGAGGTATTCACCTCATACATTGGATGTCCCAGGTTCGATCATTGAAACTGCATGATATAGGGTTCTCACATCGTGATATATGATGAAGCATTGTCACTTACCTTACATTTCATGTAATGATTGTGCTAGTCGAAAGGCTGCATGTAAAACTCGCTTGTGAGGTACCTAGTTGGGTAACCCAAAGGAGTTTTGGGTCGTCCTTCAGTTGCATCTAAGCCCAAATGGCCTATGTGATCTAATTAGCAAGTTTATGGCCAATTAATTAAGCCAACCTAGCGGATACATGTCTAGAAACATAGTGTCTAGGCTTGGGGTTGAATAATTAAGTATTCTCCCCTTGCCAGTTATCGGTCTGGCCCAATGGGTGGAATAAGTTCAAAAGGTTGGCCCAGTTGTATAAGCCTAAATTGATTTAGGCCTTGGGCTAATTTTCAAAATCAAATTTGATCATTTAAAATATATTTTAAATTTAGTAGTTACATTTAAAATAAAAAATAAATTTTTATAAAAGGTTATATAATATTTTTCAAAATTGTTTTAAGAATAAATTAATATTTTATAAAATTACTTAAAATTTAATTAGTTGGATAGTTAAATAGTAAATTAATTAATTAATTAAAAGTTAATTAAATTAAACATATATTTTAACAAATGTGTGTATATATATGATTATGAGCGTTATTTATATAATGATATAAACATATATATATATATAATCTTAAATTTTATAAGGTAAATTATAAATAAATAAATAACATTTTGAAATTATTAATAATATTTAGTTAAACTTGTTTTAATTAAATAAATAAATTAAAAATTAATTAATAAAACATACACACACACACAGAGATATATATATATATATAATGATACATGTGTATGAAACAATAAATGTTATGGTTAATATTCGTCTTAAATTGTTGGGATGAACAAATTTTGAATCTTATTAAAGTAATTTGATTAATTTGTCAAATAAATTAATAAACTAATAAATAAAATTAGTTAAATATGATTTGGTATGCATAAGACTATTATATAAGTTCATTAAATTATAAACCATTATATAGGAATTAAACTTATATAATATGTGGGTATAACTTAAGTGGAAATGTAGGTAACCCAACTTAAGTTTAAGAAACAAGCGCATGCGTATTGTATATATAGCGTAATTTTAGATTTGTTCGGCACTTGAATCAGGAGGGTAATTCATATGAATTATATTGTTCCCCAAATCGATATCACTTAGTGTATATGTTAATTAAATTATAAATCGCTATATAGGAACCGTGAAAGCCAAGAGGACAGAAACAGGTCGTAGCTACATCAAAAAGGAACCGCAGACATTTCAAAATACAACATAAAATGTTCAATACAACTGAAAGGTCCACAACTCATGTACAACTATCCACGCCGTCTCAAATTCAAAATAAATAAACTACGAACATCAATATGGATCAATATAGAAAACTGCATAGAGACGATGCAAACTACAATGGTCACATTGCAATTATTAGAGGGCGTCACAATTCCAAATATACACAAATGGCACATCTGTAAAAGAGCTAACCATGCCACTAGAATAAGGGTAAACTATGTCATCATTCTTGGACTAAACTATGCCACCTAGCAAAAGCAATAACAAAGAAAAACACTTAGTAGTGTGTCTTCACAAAGTAACGAAATCACAAAGTAATGCAATCATGGACTGCACATGCATAAAAAACTCACATTAAGGAGCTAGCATAAAAGATGAAAGAAAGCTACACCAACCGGGTTGGATAAGTTGTGTAAGCATAGCTGAAACCAAACTGTGCAAATATATAGTATAGAACTACAATGACTTATGAAAAAAAGACCGTGTCGTCCTAACCTATCTGAAACAGTGCCACCACAACCATACAGAACTTCATTGCCATAATTATACCAGATTATGCCACCATAGCTCAGCCAAAAGAAACTAACATGGGTAATCTAAACTACGCTACCATAGCCCAATCATACTTCATGATGTATCCAAGCATTCAGCAACAAAGCATAGCATCAGACCATATCATCATATGATATGCAGAGTGCCAAAGTAGGCACAGACCCATCCAGTGCATCAACCTCATGCACAACACTTCAAATCTTGATTATCCCGCCTAAATCCAAATTTGTCTCGCCTAAATCCAAATCTATTCAAGTCCAAAGTAAACTTTTCGCCTGAAGTCCCATCAACAATTCATGCACATGCAAACAATCAAATAGATAAAGAATACGTGGTAGCAGCTTTGGTGGAGGAGGGATGCGAATAGATGATGTCAACAATCCACATGACATCATCTCTACTAAAAAAGGATGGGCATTATAGCAGAATAAGGGGATCACATTTTTTACCTCTAAATAATACATTATAAAGAATGTACTCTCTGCCATTAAAACTAAAAAGATTGTACTATGAAAGAATTACAAGAAGAAATAACTGACCCATAGATGCAATGTTGATGCCAAAAATGCGCATCAACACCCACAGAATCTCATGGAGATTAAACAAAGAATGGAATTGAAAACAAAGCAGAAGAAGTAAATGAACACACAGATTTTTATAGTGGTTCGGCAACCTTGGCCTACATCCACTTCATATTTTTATTGATATTCCACTCGATTATCATTGCAAGAGTGCTTGGATCAGCCGGAATCCATTAGTACAAAAGTGAAGAATAAAAATGGCAGAGCTTCGGCAGAAAAAGCACTCCCCTTTTCTAACGCCATGTCTGCTGTATTTATAGGGGAAGACGTGCACGGATCAGACCGAAATTTTGGCAGAAGGTTCAGGAAACCAAGATGAGGCGACCCAAAAATTTGCAGGCCCATCGGGGCCCACAATAGGGGTCGGGTACCGACCCCTATAAATGCATCCAAATGGGCTGCAATCCCTTCGAGGGATGCTCCATGATGTTAGCTACTTGCTTCCCAAATTTCATGCAATTCCGACGTACGGTTTGTGGGATATCGCATTTTCCATGAAGTAGTGTTGCTTGAATTTTGATATCTACCGATCCCTCTAGAGGGATAGGTACCGATCCCTCCAACTTTCTCCAAATGCCATGCCATCCCTATGGGTTGTTCCACATTTCCTAATTAGCTTATACTCCAAGTTTCATGTTGATAGAGTCTGTAGATTTTGAGTTATTGATCGATCATTGTTGCAATATGTAGTGAAAGCTGAATATGGATGATCCCTTTTATACCGATCTCGTTTTATACCGATCCCGTTTTATACCGATCCCTTTTATACCGATCCTTTTTGATAGGTGAAGTAATTTGCCCATAACTTGAGCATACAAACTCCAAATGACTTGAAACTTGGAATGTAGCCTCATGGGGCCTTCCTTGTCACCTTGTATCGATCTTACCAAGTTTGGGACATTAATTAAGGATATGTACCGATCCCCTAAGGAAAGGGATATGCCTTGAACCCCCGCCTCGGGGAGGCATTATTCCATACTTAGAATATTATGGAGAGTCTATCTGTTGGCCTTGGTTGATCTTCGCTTCATATCATTGCCTGCGCTTGATCTCTAAGCCTAATAATCATCTCTCCGGGCTGTCTTCCTCGATGATCATCTAGTCTAACTTGTCCAGTCAGTCTAAATATAGCCAGGTCAAAAACCGGATAACATGCAGGATTTTAATATCCAAACACTTAAATCTTTATAACTCTTTTTTTATTGCATTTATTACCTTGTTTTCTATGTTAGATTTTATTTAGATTGATTGGACTTATTGTTAAAATTGAAATTTACATTATAGCAAAAAATTAATAGCATCTACATAAATATGCAAGCTTTAGCAACATAATTACTTATTTTCAAGGCAATTTAAATGCTAATTAAATTTGCTAATTCTTAATTACAAAAGCATTCTATTTCATAATTAATTCAAGAAACTAAGTTTGTGCTATGATAATGGAAAATGTCACTAATATTTTGACGCTAGGAAGAGAGCCAAGCCCCCAAGAATATACTTTCCCATTGAACTTCCTTGTGTTTAAAAACTACACGCCTCCATCTCAAAAATTCAAATCTACAAACTTATTTGTCCATTTGAAGCAGACTATCTCGCTGCTAAATATGGTTATCATACTCTCTCACCTAATCTAATATGCTTACCACTTGAAATCACTACCGAACCTGGAATCTTTAACGAATTCCAAATTCATATAAACAAAAGAGTGATTAAGCTTGAAGAAATATGAGATCAATATCCATCAAAACAAACCCCTCCTAAAGCTCCATAACTTACCACCAAACGTTCACCAGCTAAGCAAACTATGTAGTTGGAAAATAAAAATGGCAGTCTCAACATTGAGAATGGTGGTAGTGGACCTAAATGCATGGGGCAAAGACTTAAAAATAAAACTCAAGACAATGCCTAAATCAAGTCAAAAGGTTCCAATTCTAGCCATGCCCTAAGAACAAAGCAATACGTGCTGTAAAAAAAGATGGGGCATGCATACCAAAGAAAATCCCCAGGTACCTTGAAACATCTCAAACCTTCTTTCAAATCAATAACTATTGGTTTAACTATGGAGCTGCAAAAACACAACCGACTTCTCAGCCAAACTGCATTGGACGTAGGGATATTAGACAGCCTAAAATAGTAGATAAAATGGACAAAATCACAGAGTAATGACATACAAAACTCGAATATTCAGCCAAAACTGACTGGACATAGTGATATTAGATGGTCAGAACTGGTCTTCGAAATCATGCACATAAATGAAATGGATTGCATATACACAACCTATGTAACAACCCACCTTTTCGACCCTCTGACTTAGTGTTCGAATCGATGTACAAACCATGATGAGCCGAAAAGACAAGTCATTGAAAGATGACAATAAGAAACAAACAAAATATTTAACTAGTAACTTTCTAAATCTCATAGCTGAAGGAAATAAATTATAATATTAAATAACAATCATTAATTCAAATCATCGTATACATGTATGTACAATACAAATCCAAATCCATATAGCATAATTCAAATCTAGTCATTTATTTATAATATATACAATATAAACATCCACGTCCTTATCACATGCTCCAATATGACTCCAAGGCTCCATTAACCTGGTGATGTAAATAAAAAAGGAAAATAGGAGCGAGCGAGACAGGAGTTTAAGTATGTGGGTCTACCTTTTCCACATATTCTACAATGATACCAATTATAATAAAAATATTAGTGTCTAACACGTATATTTAATACATAAGTAGTACATCCTGGACAAGCCCAATGCCTTATAGGATTGTACCATTATTAGCTATCTATCGCGCATGTAAATACACCTTGGACTAGACCAAGGCCCTATAGGATCGTATTACCATCGTCTACCTAATAGACTCGTGTCCTAGACTAGTCCGAGGTCCTATAGGATTGCTTAACATCCTTTTCCAAATAAAATTGGACTCACATTATGGACTAGGCTGAGGCCCTACAGAGTTTCTTACCATCTAGTCCTCCTCCTAAATCGTCAAAGAACTATCGAGGAGCATCATATTCTAGGTCGCCTACTTGTGCTACAATTTCATGCCATTAGTACCCACATCAAATAATTCAGTTGCAAAGGGTATATATCAATCCATCGTTGTACAATGGTAAATGTAAACATATACCTCTATTCTTAGCACGTTATATTTCAAGTATATTTTAGTTTAAGGGTGAATCCTTCTAGTGTTTGAAGTTTATTTAGTTCAGGGACAAATCAATTTCCTTCATATATGGATTCCTAATCATAGTTAAAATGTTATAAAAGTTTATATGGTCACAATAGAAAGAATCATTTGTATTGTAATTATATTCATATATGTTGTTTTTACTTAATTTTTATCCTATTTCTACCCAACCCATTATTAAATCTCTTAATTTTTGTATTATTGTTTAATTACTTAGATTTTAAACTACAAATCGTTGTCATGGTACAATTTATGCATTATCTCTTAAGTTTAGAATGACTTACTCACAAAATCTCTTGAAATGCTATAAACCATTTCTTCCTTTCCCTATTTATACATTGAAACCTTTTTAATTTGCCTTGATTCTTTCACTGTATTGTAGCACTCAACTCCACCATAATTTTGAGTGGTAGATTAACAAAATCCATAAAAAATTGAGAGAGTTATGCCACTTTAAATTTGTGCAATGAAAAAGGAAGAGTGGTGATGAAAAGTGAAAAGAATTATAAAAACTTTAGCCTAAAATGGGGCTTATATAGTGCTAAATTTGGTTAAGAAAACTGTTCCCAACATTTAAAATAACTACATTTAATTTGAATTTAAAAAAACTGAACTGACCATTGTATGTCGATACATCCCAAGATTTTGTCGACGTATGTATAATGATTGAATGTATGTCAACATATCATTTCATATATCTCAAGATACATGCCAGATTGTTCATAACTATTAATTCATTTATACCTCCTTCATAAGACTAACAAATTGAACAAACTTATATACCGTTTTTACCAGAAAGTTGAGCCGGTCGCGTTGGTGTAAATATGATTATTGACAAAAAATGACTGTTTTGCCCCTCCTTAATTTAAATAAGATTATTTACCAGTTTAATCTTATTAATTATCATTGTTGTATTATTAAATTTTAATTATAATATGTCTTATATTTTCGGGGTATTACATTCTCCAGCCTTAAAAGAAGTCCTTCCTCAAAATTCGTATGGAACAGAAAATGTAATATAATGCTCACATTACGTACTGTCAAACATACAAAAACCAAGTAAACAGCCATAGTATCCACTGTATCCAATAAGATTAAACGAGTCGAAATTAATAATATGTATAGCATATAGATATAAATGATTCCATATAACTAATAGTTCTATATTTAAAATGAAGAAATGCAACTAATGCATCCTATATGAAATGGAAATATGATATTTTAGGCATGAATGCTCTACATCCTAATATCAGCATATAGTTCTATATGAATGCAACAATCAGGTCACAAATATCAAACATATATATAGCAATCCTAATTTGAATATGATCCATTTAGAAACCTAGTTGTAACGACCCACTATTTTGGACCATTCAAATCGACAATAATCCACACATGTTTGACTTGAATAATTTAAAATAACAGATTGTAAATAAATTTGGAGCAAATGAAATCAAATACACAGAATCACAGACACAGAACATATCAGAATAACTCACAGCGGAAATAAAATACCATAGTAGTTCATGAAGCTACTATATACAAACTCTCAAAACATAATACATAATATCATTCTGAAAACATATACAATAGAAATCCCAAATACATAGAAGTTTATAAATACCAGAACTAGAATAGAACAACTGAACTGAAAGGAACAGATAACTAGACAAGCAGAATCTCCAGCGATTCCTAGCTCCAGAATGAGATCCAAAGCTAAGCTGTAAATACTCAGGCTGACCCGAGCGTAAAGTAAAACACAAAACACTCGAGTCAGGACAATATATACTTATATAATGTAAACCAACTCAAGTGAACTGTAGTAGAAATGCACAATAACTCAAAGGATGCTTGGGATCGCCCATCCTTCAAGGATCAGTTAAACTATAAATTAAATACACCTCGTGGTTAAAATTTCAAAATGTTATTTTATACTTCGAAATCAAATATCATTTCAAAATTCAATATCCTTCAAAAATCCATTTCAAAATATCAAAATATCATATTTCAAAATAGTTTATATTTCGAAACAAATTACTTTATTTTAAATCATAAAAATAAAGTTATTATTAATAATTAAATTATTAAATTTCCAAAATTTTAATCTTTCATTCGTTCACTTAAATTAATTAAAACAATGAAAATTCAACTTTTGCAGCATTTAGAAAATGCTACGGAAACTCACATTTAAAACAGTTCAATTTAACAAGAGACAGCATTTAAAATGCTGTAATAGGGTTACATTAGTTTCAAATAAACTTAGTTAAATTCAACCATTATAACATTACAAAAATGCTATAATAGCCTCTAATTAAATTTAGCCATTTGGTTCATTATTATCAACTACAGCATTTACAAATGTTGTATTATCATTTACATTAGAATTAATAGCATTTCAGAGATGCAGTTAATTAACTTCAAATATTCAGTATAATTTCACAAACAATTATATTTTTATATAAATCATTTTTAACTTATAAAATCATATATAATCATTCAAATACCCTTATATTCATGATTTTATAAAGTTAAACCTCCATTCAAAAATCAAAATTTAATAATAATTCACTTATTAAATTCCAATTTTAAATTATAAATTCATTAAATTAAATTAACTTAACACTTAATTTTAAATTTTCAAATATAACTTAATTCCATTTTTATTTACTTAACTTAAAATTCACTCTTAAGCCAAATTCACAAATTTCCAATTTTAGTTATATTTCAAAATTTCAACTTAAATATTCATTCATTTCACATTTTAACTTTATTCAAAATCATTAATATAATATAAAAATCATTTAAATTCACTTTAATCCAAATTATCATGAAGTTATCACATTTCATATTTAATTTAAATTCCAATTATCACCCAATTAAAATTTCCCAAAATAACTTACATTTCAAATTTTCTAGTTTTACCAATAATTTATTTCACTTATAAATTTTCAAAAAATAAATAATGCTTACATAAATCATTTTTTTATTTAGTTTAAATCAAATATTATAATATTTACATTTCAAAAATATTTTTAAGATTTTTATAAAAACATATTTTAACAACGGGTCTGTATTTCATTTCTAGTCTAGGTAAAGTGATACGGGTAATATATCATTTCAACCCGTAATTTACAAAGAAAACCCAGGTTTGATCATTTCAAACCCGCAATCCCAAGGAAATGAAAAATAATTGAAAATCATTCAGGCCTATCATTTCAGCCCATAATGATTTTCTCCTATTCTAAAGTCTGTTCGGGTATGTATCATTTCAACCCATAGTGATTCTAATCTAAAGGGAACTTGCAGTGTGATAAACTGATAAAAATAATAGAACAGCATAATATAACAGTAACATATAATATAATAGGTGTTTAAGCATGGGTGAACATCATAAAATCATAACATAGCAAGTGTAACATGATAATGCATTTTACAGATTCAAAAGGGGTCAATTCACTAGTTATATATGTACATATTGTCTGGTGAGAATAACTCACCTGTTAAGCTGGAGATTTGCCAACAAGCACACAACACAAAGATTACGAAGGCACGACAACTCTAATACAATTTGAGTGTGGAGAGCAAATCCAATGATATAGATCTTGTGTTACAACCCAAACAAAAATCAAAGCAAACCATAAATTTCAATACACTAGAAATGAAATAACTTTTAAATAAAGAGAGATACGAATGCCAAATCTTTTGCCATGCTTTCTCTATTCTTTTTTCATGGCCTAGGGATGGTTTTGGCTCTGGTTTGAACAAGTTTGGCTCAGGTTTGGTCATGTGTATGCATGGCCTAGGTAGTAGAATATGAGGAGGAAGTTTATACAAAGGAATATGAAGAGTTTAAGGCAAAATAAGTGGGTTTTGTTCACAAAAATGGCTCGGCCATGGGCTTGTGTGGTCAGGTCAGAGGGTTATGGATCAGGTCAGTGGAAGGAAAGGTGTGTGGTGGTCTGGCCAGAGGTGGTGGAGGCGGCCTAAGGTGGTGGTGGTGGTGGAAAATGGAGTGGTGAAGCAATAGTGATAAACAATCATGTTTTTATGGCTTGTTTTGCAATTTTTGTGGAGTTTTGGCATCATGGTGGCTCGGCCTTGGTCAAGACCAGAGGAGTAGCTGGTGTTGATGGCAGGGAAGAGATGTAGGAGTTTGTGGCCATGGATGTGGAGGAGAGGCCTATCCAAAAACAAGAGAAAACAAGGCAATTTTCATAGAAAAATAAGGAGAAAAGAAGAAAAATGAAACCATTACCAAAAGCTTTTGGTTCAGATCTGAAGTGGTCGAATGGTGAAATGAAAAATGAGAGTTTTCATGTGAAAACAAAAGTAAAAGTCATGGCCAAAGCATAAAGGAGGGGTTATGGCAATTGAAAAGACTTAAGGAGGTGAAAGGACATCGGTTTCTAAGCAATTTTAAACCCTTCATATTTCTTTTTCTTTTTAATTCCAATAAAACAAAAATAAACTCAGAAATAAGCTCTAACAACTGAAACAAAATATTATAAATAGAAATAAATAATTAATTTTAAAGAAAATGGAAAAAGAATATAAGAAATTGCTTAAAAATTGAAAACAGGGTCCAGAAATTACAAATAAATCACGATTGTCTTTGGAAAATTATCTACTTCATTTTAAAAATATTCTAAAGAAAAATTTTGAAATAAAATAATTTCTAAAGTATTTTCAAAGTGAAATGAATAATTTAATTTAGAAAAAATAGAAAAAAACTAAAGAAAAATGTTTAAAAATTGGAAATAAGACATGAAAATTACAAATAAATATCACTAGCCTTATAAAATTTCTATTTCACTTTAAACAAATAAAAGGTCAAATAAATAAAATAAATGAGGAACAAAATAAAGTGGGAATGAGAATAAAATAAGATTTTAAGAAAAATATAGAAAAACAAATAAAGAATTACTTTAATTAATTGAAACTGGAAATTAGAATTTTAAACAAAATACAGCTAACACTGGAAAATGCCAATTATATCTTTAAAATGTTTTAAAACCAAAGTATATACATAACATGTTATTTTACCCATATAAATATAAATTATAATATTACATGACCAAATAAAATATTTTTTTTTTATAATTTAAAATAAATAATTTTGTTAAATACAACAAATTACACACAATATTTAAAAGGGTATAACTTTCACATTATAAATCAGATTTTAACGAAACGAAAAGCATTATTCTTAAAATTTTATTTACTTTCATAATAAAAGATAAAATTCAAATTTTCAAACTTTAAAATTTCTAAATTAAAAGTCAAAGTTTGACCATATTGACCAAAATTCACTTTTCTGGAAAATATCCTTTTTAGTCATGTTTGGAATTCTAATTCACATCAAAATCAAAATTTATATTTAAAATAACAAAATTTATTCATTTTAATAAAAGAAATAAAGTCTTTAAATCAGGAAATCAATTAAAATAACCAAAATAAATAATTAAAATAATCACAAAATACAGGGTTGTTACACTAGTCCTAATAAAGCAACCAAATTGAAGAAAATACGGGTAAAGAGTTCAGGATGAGAGGCCTTTATCTTCTCTTCAGGCTCTCACATGCACTCAACCAGATCATTCCCACATTGTACCCTTACCAATTTCACTATCTTATTCCTTAGCCGCTTCACATTCGATTATACGTGCCGGACCATGGGATGAACTTGGCTCAGGCTCTGTATCCACATCTTTCATATGACTCAGCTCAACTACAGTGGTTGGATAATGCACATATTTTCGCAAATGTAAAACATGAAACACATTATGGGTTCCTATCATCTTCCTTGGAAGATCCACCCTATATTCCAACCTGCCAATCTGCTCCAATATTGAGAAAGCACCAACAAATATGGTACAAGCTTTCCTGTACTTTAGAATCTCATTACCCTCTTCAATGGTGACACTTTTACGAAAACCAAATCCTCAACCGCAATCTCCAAAACCCTTCGTCTCTTATCGACGTATGATTTTTTCCTATCTTGTGTGATCTTCATCCTCTTTCTTATAGCTCTATCTTCTCCATAGTATCCCTAATCATTTCTAGTCCATGTATGATCCTATCCATCGACACCCACCAACATGAAGGAGATTTGCATGGCCTTCCATACAATGCTTCTAATGGTGCCTTGTCCGTGTTAGTCTGGTAGCTTTTATTATATGTGAACTCCACTAGAGGTAGGTGATCTTCCCAAGCTCTTACAAAATCCAATATGCACACTCTCAATAAATCTTCCAATGCCCTATTCACCCTCTCAGTCTACCTATCTATTTGTAGGTGATAAGCCGTACTTAGATTCAGCTTAGTCCTAAATGTTTATTGGAGGCTCCTCCATAACTTACTCATGAAAAATAGGCCACAACAACTTACTATACTCACCGGGAGTCTATAAAGTCGAACTACTTCTTCATTATACAATGTAATCATGTGCCTGCCATTCTTGTACTCTTAATTGGAATGAGATATGCATTTTGGTAAATAGACATCCCTGGAAAATATAACATTCTCCTAGTGTCCCGGTACATCTTATCCCTTCCTAGATGAATATTCATCCTAGGATGATGACACTCATACATGACTTCCTCTATCAATTTCGTAATCTATGGCACACACAATCTCCCATCTCGCTCAGGTAACCTTCCTTATCTTTGGAGTAACGATACAAATGACTTGATTGTTCATCCCATTCCAATTACTCTATGATACTATCTAGCGATGTGTCTTGTCCTTGACTAAGCTCAATATGATCCATTAATGTAGGTCTACCCTCCATTGTTGCCAATAATCCATATGTGTATTCAGATTGGGGTCGAAAATCAAACTTTGAAATAAACTCCAAATTCTTCCACTTCAATAACAGAGCACTCAATACAACATGCTTCCTACTCAAGGCATCAACAACTACATTTCCCTATCCTAGAGTATAAGCAATCCCGAATTCATATGATGATAAGAACCCCATCCATTGTTGTTTTCATAGATTCAAGTCTTTCCAGGATAAAAGGCACTTAAATGACTTATGACCTGTAAATAGCTTGAACCTCTCTCTTGATAAATAATGCCTATATGACTTCAATGCGAACATAATAGCAGACAACCCAAAGTCATGTGTTAGGTAATTTCTCTCATGAATCTTAAGCTACCGGCTCACGTATTCCATCACTTTTCCTTCTTGCATAAGGACAACACTAAGGATGGTACCACATGCATCGATATACACGGTGTAACGACCCGGAATTTCGAACACTTCATATTTAAATATCTGAATTATTTACATATTTGAATCTTGGATTTAATGCGATAAAAGTGATTCTATAACCTTGTTAATCTCCTTTAAATTAATAACTAATGATAACAAACTTTTTATTGAAAAATGTTAACAAAAATAAATAGTTTGAAGAAATATTGACAATCTGACCTGATACCAAATGTGACGACCCGACTTTTTCTCCACAGAAAGTCGGATCATTAATAAGAAAGAAAGGGGTAGAAAATAGAAAAGAAGAGAAGAAAGAAAGAAACAACAACAACGATCTCACAGCGGAACGAATAAATTATATTAATAACATATACTATTACATAGTATACAACACTTTACAGAGTTACACAGCATATACATCACTTACTAGACAGTTATAACATCTGTCTAGACATTACAACTCAATACACTACAGAGATACAGACACAGCGGAACTACTATATATATCTACAACGCTGAAGCCTCCTGCTCCATTGCTCCTCCATAATTCGTCAAAGCTAAACCTAATCCCTTGGCTACTCGTAAAAATTTGAGTACCCAAGAGTTTAATAACGTTTTAACGATAAACGGTTTTGTACTCGATAAAAGTTGTTCCAAATTTTTGGGCGGCATACTACTCTGTAGTTAATTAGCAAATAAAAATATTTTGCTTATTATGGCTAACTAATTAAAACTAGTGATGTAAGCAATGATGTAATAGAAGATATTTTACAGGGGGCATTTTTGGAAGACTCAAGGGAGAAGTAAAGGAAAGAATGATGTGTAAAGGTGTGCACATAGGGTGGGTTGCTTTGAGTGGTCACTAGGAGGTTTAGAGGTGGTATTTACCTCCTATAAACATGTACAAGTATGCACATTAGTTCACAAAATCATTGGTCTAAGTTGTAAACAAAAATGGCATCTTCTACATGCTCTTCTCTTTGCTTTAACTTTCTAAAATCAATTCCAAACACCACCAAACTTTTTCCAAGGGTCTAAGGCAACCTAGGAGCAAGGGAAAGCAACTCAAATGTTGAAGGAAGTTAGCATAAGTGGTGGATCTACATTATGCTGTGAGCAAAAGGTGGAGGTGTGGAGTGGGCGATAGCAATATGAATGAAAGGTGGTGTCTTTTACATGTTTTGATGGTAGGAGGTGTTCATGTGATTCTAGGTGCTTGATCCTATGTTAGATTGATTTTGGAGTGAGCTTACTCACCGTTGAAGTGTATATATTATGTATATATATGTTGTTGTGTAAATATAAAGTCAAAGTAATAAACTAATGCAAGTTATCAATTTTAGACCCCCTTGCTTTTGAAAGCAAGTGACAACTGTATATATAGTATAATCGCTACTATTACCCTCCAAAAATGTGTATCTTGGCCTAGATTTTGTGTTTACATGATTGATGGGGTTGTATGTGATGTGGAAATGTATATGTGTGTTAAAGTTTGTAGCGAAAGAGTCTTATAAATACATTCCAAAATCCCTTGTATTAAACTTGTGTTAAATGGTTATATGTGAATATATTATGAAAATATATTTTTTGGTTTTGTTCTACACTTATATTAGCATATGGGACAGCAAGGAGCTAGTTTGAAAAGTTGTAGACTTGTAGATCAAAGTTGCAAAAGTTATAACGAAGAGGTCGCTATATGAGCACTTTGTAAATGCCTTGTTTTTTTATTTTTAATGACATCCTTAGGGGTCTGTTTACTATTTTATTAAATACTATATGTACTACTTACTATAAAAAAATTAGAGTTTGAATCATTTTATAACTGGTTGAAAACGGTTGAAAATTTTAGTATCAAGTAAAGGTCGCTATATGAGCACTTTGTAAATAGTTTGTTTTTAGGAATTTTTAATATGAATTTGGAAGATATCCTTAGGGGTTTCTTTGCATGTCTCTCTGAGATAGTACTTGCTATAAAAATTTCAGACCTTAGATCATTTATTCGAGTGGAGAAAATCGGCAATGAAATTCGTGCTTTTTAAAAATGCTCTCTACCCAGATCTGTTACATCACTTATAAATGATGCCTTTGATCTACAGTAAGATTTTTGGCCTTCTGTGGCACTTCTTAGTATTTATGTTGTTTTAAGCAAGTTTTCCAATTATTTTTATGAGACCTTTTTAAGCAGGTTTAATAACAGGTTTTTAAGTATTTTAAAAGTGGTTTCAAGTTTAAATATATTTTTAATACTTGTTCATGAATTTTTAAATTAAAGTATTTTACATATATATAAAACATGCATTTTTAATGATTTTTGTTAAATTCTATTTTTTTTATTTTTAAGTAATATTTTATATGGGTATTGAAAATGTATTTATAAGTAATTTAAAAGTATTTATATATATAAGATTGGAAAAATGAGTTATGCATTTTATAAAAGGTTGTTTTGGTTATAAAACTTAGTTATAATAAATGGTTTTGAGAAGTTATTAAAAAGTAAATTACTTTGTTAAGTAAGTGCAGATATACTTAGATATTTAAAAGTAGCATTTTAAAGATAAAGGTAAGTATAAATGGTTTTTGGGTTTATAGTAACAATACACAAGTAATATTTGTTTTTAACCCTTTTGAATACACTTTAGAATATAAGTGAATCTTTAAAAAGAATATTTTAAAGATAATGATAAGTATAAAGTATTTGGGTTTATAGTAAACAATGTTTTTGTGACATTGTTTTTAACCCTTTTTTTATACTTTAAGTAGGGAAATATTGTTAAATGATTTATGAATATTCTTATACCTTTGAGATAAATATATGAATGTATTTTGAGGTATTGGTAAAAGTAGAAATGAATAGTGAAATAGTAGAATACATGTATATATCTTTTATAAAAGTATTTTAAATAAATAAATAAATACACACACACAAAAATAGAAAAAGGAAATTAATAAAAAGCATCGTGGATTTATATGGGTTGAGATCCCCAGGGAGGACACATTCGTATGAAACGTCTCTTGCTTTCAGAACTTATGTCTTCGAGACCCCCTAGGGTGGACTCCTATATATCGTTCTCTTACTTCTGAAAGAAGGATTATTTGATAAATAAGTTTTAAATGATAAAAGAATTATTATTTAACAAAAGAGGATTAGAAGTCTCTTATGTGACTTAATCGTGCTTTGTGTGACTTAGTCATGCTTTCTGTGACTTAATCGTGCTTTGTGTGTTTACTTTTCTATGGAAAGTATTTAGTTATGTACTTAGCACTAAAAACCGACAAAGTAGGCTTATTTTATCTGTAAGAGTTAAGAATCATGTTCGAGTACGACTTAGAAGCAAACAGTGCTATAATTTACTGGCTTCACTCTTGACCAAGGGATAGTGTAAGTTGAGAAGGTCGGAAACATGATAAGTATACAAGACTTGGTTTCCATATATGATCGTTCTCATTGTTATTGAATTTGACCAAAATTAATTTAGGGAATAACTAGTAGAGCCATGAGAATTATATGGCACCGTTATCCTCGATGTTGCTATACCTTATGTATAAACTCGTCTTACTCTTCTAGGACAAGAGATAAGGAAATCTGTCTAGATAGGAGATGATCTCCATCCTTATGCATATTCTGTTTATTTCTGAAGGAACTAGAGTTTAGTTAACCGAAAATATATCGATTGGTTTTGAGGCATCCGGTATGTGGGAGAATGAACTTATATGATGACTCGACACGTTAACCACATTAAAACTGACATACAAGCTCTATATTTTGGAAGCGGTTGTGAAGCGAAATGTTATAGAGTTACACTGTCTTTCTTAAGGCTAAGTCCAAGGGAGAAGTCAGTGTTAACATTTCGAAAGACGTTATCATGTTGTATTGTCTATCTTGAGGGTGATTCCAGTAGAGAGGACAGCTTAACATTTATTGGAGGACCTATGCTAGAATCCACGGAGAGATTCAAGATATGTTCAAGATGTTGGATACCATTGAGAGATTAGAGATCTGTTCAAGTGATGCAAGCTTGTGTGTTGAGATGCTGAACGTGAAATCATCATCGGTAATGATAGAAACCAGAGTAGGATGCATAACCTAGAGGTTTAGCTAACCCAAGGATATATTAGCTCTATTCCAGGGAAGCTTAGAGATTGCTAGCTGTGTTACAGGCATGAACATGCTATGTTTATCCTATGGTTTATTTTTTCTAGAGATATTGGCTGCTTGGAAGGACATTTTTGACCCTTGACAGGAGGCCCGTTCTTGAGGTACTAAAGGCACCTCCAACAGAAAACCATATGTGAATGAACCTTGGTAGTTTTGATTGTATACTTAATATTTTTGCATATTACATGCAGCACATCTATTTTTGGATTTATGTTCTACATCCTATACATTATCTATTGTATTGCCATATGTACTTATTAGATGGTTTGGTTCTTTTAATAGGAAACAATTTCAATGATTTGGTTGGTCTTAAAAGATACTGTTATATGAATGCATCAGGTTTCTTGAGTTTCTCACACTAGACTTGTTTGACTCGCGGTTTTATTTTTCCCTTAATTCCTCAAGTACCCTTTCGAGTAGTTTGAGAAAGGCGGGTTTTCATTGGATATTCTTTAAAGCTCGAGGAGATGAGCTGGATGTTTTCACCTACTATAGTATTCTTATTTCCGCTGCGCTACTAATATGTAAATCAGCATTTGTGAGGATAGGCTATTATAACTGTCCAGGTTGATGATAGTACTTAGGTTTTTACTCTAAAATGCTATGTACCTTAGAGTAGCGCTTTATACTATCTTTTGATATTATATGTTGTTGTTCCATTGTGAGATTCAGATGTTTTTTCTCTTCTTTCGTTTTCTTTTTCTTTCCTCTTTTTCCTTTTACCCTAACAATTTGTCTTCCCGGCATTTGGGTGTTCGGCATATGAATATCGTGGATGTATTATCATCGATATTTGGGGGTCGAAAAGGCGGATCATTATAGCATGGTATCAGAGCTAAAGGTTAAGCAAGAACCTTGGCTTTGTTTGGGTATAACTCATTATAGATAGGATAAGTGATGCCTTAGAATGAGTTGAGTGTATTATACATATGAGAGCGTATATGTATTTGTTATATATAAGTAATTATATAAGTATGACTTGTAAGTGTAGTCCTAATTAATGTAGGGATTAATGATGGTCATTTGTTATCCCTTATTAATTAGCTTAGTCTTGCGCAGCCGGTTTATGAGCATTGTAATCATTTGTTGATTGGTTTATCATGCTCGACCAATTTATGGGTATTGATTATTATTAATTTTAATAGGCTAGCAGGCTTTTATACTAGATCCCTACCAGTTTTATTAAAAATAGATTTAAAACATTACATGGAAACAAAGCATGCAAAAAAAGACAAATAAAGGAAAACAAAGAAGAAAGAAAATCAGCAGGGGATAAATGTGTCAAACATAGGAGAAAATACTGCCCATATTATAGCAGAACTGTGTACTTTGTCCACACATATATGTTGAATGTCCCGTAAAATGATTGACTTGATGATATTGAATAGCACTCTCTCTGGTGAAACTCTATGATTGAAAATCCTTTCATATCTTTCATGATAAACCTTGACCACAAATTTCTTAAGGATTAGGAGAAGCATTCTATTATGGAGAAAATTCTTCCTTATGTCCTTGAAAATGGAGAACCATTTGCTATTTGAGTCTTTTTGAGGGGGAGAGTATTGAAATTAAACCAAAAGCATGGACCAAATGTTATGGACATAAGGACATTCAAAGAAAAGATAAGTCTTAGTTTCGATAGCAGAATTACATAGGAGACAGCAGTTATTCGATAGAAATCCCAAGTGACAAAGTTTTTCCTGTGTTAGAAGAGCATTGTTTACAACCTTCCAAAGGTAAAGACTGTCTTTTGTAGAGCCGTATCTATTACAAATCCTCTTGAACCATGGATCCCGACAGATGTTTTTACTACATCAAGGCTTTGTATGCAACTTTGATAGAATGATTATGATTTCCGTTAGTCCAAGATAGACCACTGGATTGCATATCGTATTTCTAAGTCATAAGTAAGTTCCAAAGGTACCTCACACTGGTGCAACCAGTGTAAGGAAGTACATTTCTACTATAATGAATATAGTATGATACAGTGGCATTATCAGGGATTCCTGTAGCAAGTTTTTCACTAAAAGTAACGGTGTCATTAAGAATAAACCCATGCCTAGCCTAAGGAGTCTGCCAGATCATAGCCTCAGTTGAATTGGCTGAATTGTCTCTGATTAGGAAAGAAAGGCAGCTCTTAAGTTCAAGATACTTAGCCAAAACCAGCTTGTATAGGCTGGAGTTGACATGGTCCAGAAATTGTTTCTTTTTAGATGATAGCATTGATTGTTGTTTATTGATTTATTGATCTATGCTTATCCAGTTTATGAGCAGTTTATCTTTGTACTGCATGGGTTGGGTAGACAATAATTAATTGGTGCGTAGAAATGAACACCTTGTGAATTGAGTTTCACATTTTGACCATACGACGTTCGGTGATAATGTTGGGTTAGAAGTTAACATTGATAAAAAGATGTTTATTATAATCTTAAGAAAAGATAACATATTTTGGAAAAAAAAATGTTTGTGAAATGATTTTATATAAGAAAGTGATTTTATATAAGTCTGTGCAGTTAAAGCGCTCGGTGGATTCAATGCGGTAGAGGTGCAAAAAGTCATAGCGAGGATGTAGCGAAGATATAGCGGGATATATCGGATTACTCTAAAATAGCATATAAATCCCATACTTGTTGTTTTTACAAATATATAGATAGTAATTATGTGAAAAATTAACATTCAATTGAATTATAATTAATACAAAAATAATTTTAAATAAAAATATGTGCAAATGTATTGTAAATGAACGTAAAACTGTTATATAACTTAATTTAATTTAGTAGAATATTAGAGTATTATCATTTCTAAACATATATAAAAAATTCAATGAAATTAATTAATTTCATAATTTTTATAGCGTATAAATATCATTTTTCAATCCAATTTTTTATAGAAGATATAGCGGAAATAGCGGAAATAACAGGATATAGCGGAAATAGCGGGGATTAAAGCGGAAAGGCTATATGTTGGGGATATATGGAAAAATCGTAGCGGTAGGAATCCGCTATAAGATATATCGGAGTTATAGCGGGGATATAGCGGAGCATTAACTGCACAGATATAAGTATAGTTTATAAAATATGGGTTAAAACGAAGAGGAATTGAACTGATATTATGATAACTTAAATCCTGATGTCTTTGAAAATGGTTTTTAAGATTTTAAATAAAATAATAACAGTATTAATTGAAATATTTGTGAATACTAATATTTTAAAAAGAGTTTAAGCTTTGTTTGGGTTCAAGGTTGCTTTTGGAATCGACGGGTCTATTCAGGAACAAAGTATCTATACGTTAGCTCGTTCGAGTGCTTTAAAGTGACTAAAAGTGGGTGAGAGATGTGTTTGGTTGTTAAGCACTTCTCTTGAGTATAGCCCTTCTAAGTAAGGGGGTGTGTTATACTTCTTGTTAAGACCCATTTCCTCGGTATCACTTAGTGTTACTTGATCAATATGTATATTTTCTGTGGGTTTTAAAGAAAATATTTGGAAAATTGGTATATAAATTGAGATCATGATACTTAGTATTATTAGACAAAGTATTTTACATCGCTTTGAAAATGGTTTTTGGTTAAATCCAAAAAGTATGATTTGATATACAAAAATGATATATGTATATATTATTATTTCAAACGGTTTGAAATGAAACTCGACAGTTAGTTCTAAAATTTTCATTTCTTAGAATGAAACATAATTTTCAACGATTTTGGACAGTTTGAAACTTCTAGATCATTATAGAACTTGAGGCTAAGTTTTCTAAAAATATAAAGATGGGTCTATAATACACTTGAATTGAAAAAAGTAGTAAAAGTTAAAATAAGTTTTAAATTGGTTTGAAAATCCATGTTAAGTAGAATATTCAATGTTTATGGGCCAGCTAATAAACGTCTTTACCTTAGGATGGTCTAAGGAAAATTGGCTCTAGGCATAAGTTTGTATACTAATGTCCTATTCTTCCTAGCTACTTGTCTAACCCGATGGATAAAGAAGTCTAAAAGGTTGACTCGATTATAAGACGTAGATTTATTTTAGGCCTACGTCGGAATCTTTGAAAGAGTGAATCTGATGTTTTCTATATACTCTTAAGATGTAGTAGATGTAATGACCCGAAATTCAATCACTTTAAATGGGAATATTTGATATATTTTTAAATAATTAATTAATGGATTTTATAAATCAAATACACCTCTTTTAGATAATAATTTATGATCGTGAAGTTGTTTTGGAATTTGGTTTACAAAAATAATTAGTTCGAAGAAAAATCAAAAATTTGACCAAATATCATATTTTTTTTGACTTTTCATCATCTAGAAGTTATCGAAAAACATTGTGTACACTAGAATATATATATACACACACTTATATAATAACATATGTTACAGCTAGAGATAAATATGTTAAATTTTTTTACTTAAAGTAAAAAGGTAAAGTTTACTTTCCTTTTCTTTTATTTAAAAAAGTGTGTAAGAGGTATTATTACATCACAAAGGTGTTGAAGTGATGGAGATGAGTGGGAATGGATGGATTTCGTGTAGAATAAGATATGGAGGGTGATGTGGCATGAAGGTGTGGAGGGTGAAGGACCAAAGGGCAAAAGAGTAATTTACATGTTCCATTTTATATAAAAACAATTTCCTTTTTTCCATTCTCATTTTCATTTCATTCACTCTTTTTCAAAATTTTATTTCTTCCATTTCAAGCTTCTTATATTTCCATGTCTTCCACACAAAAAATCTAAGTTTAAAAAATCCTTATTTCTCCTTTTATATCCCTTAAAAACTACTTAAACCCCTTTTCTTTATTCTCTACTTCCCTTAGCCTCCAAGAACAAGAACAAAATCACCTCTCTGAAGCTTGTCTGAGCCTAATATACCTAGGCCGAACCCTTTAGGCCACTTTAGGCTTCCAAAAATCCAATTTTACAAATAAAATCCAAGTCCAAGTGTTGGAGAACAATGGTAATGATTTCGCTTTGAAATTCGATTGATTTGGGTTAGTAAATCGAAGTTTTAAATTTTATTTTTGGCAATAATAATTTTTACTAGCTATTTGTTGGAAAACGATGTTGCTTGTGTTTACATATATGGTGTTTGTGTGTGGACTTGAAAGTGTATTTGAAATGTAAAGTGATGGTTTGAAAGTAATGGTCTGCACTTTGGTTATGGATGTTGTAGCATTTGAAAAAAGTAAGAGATTATGTTATGGATGTTGTATGCTAAAGGGAAAGTTGGCACTTGAATTTGAGTATGTTGTGACATTGAGATCCAAGGTGTTAAAACTTGTTTTACTTATTTATTTTCCAGAAAAGTTTTATTAATTTTTCAAAAACTTTACTTTTTAGTTTTCCAACCTTTATACAAAGTTTATAAAGCAATTTAAAATAAATAAGGTAAAGATTTAAAGGCTATTTGATATATAAGACTAGTTCTAAGATTATGGTATCCACAGAGATAGTCATTATGGATGCAGTTCTTAAAACAATAATTTTTGTTTAAGCTAAAATTGGTTTTCACTTTATATTTTTTTGAAGAGTTTTTAAAACTATAATAGGTATCGAAAAGATTTAATTATTATTTAACTAATTAATTAAGGGTTTAATGATTAATTAATTAAGTAGTTGATGATTAATCAATTAATTAATGAAATAAAGGTTAAATATAATTAATTAAGGTAATTATAATTAATTAACTGAAAGGTGATTATAATTAATCAATTGAGTACAGGTTAATTATAATTAATTAAGATTTAATTTATTATTTAATTATTTATTCATTAAGAAAAAGGTTAATTATTAATTAATTGTTAATTAAATAAAGTATAATTATTTAAAAAATTATTAATTATATAAGGGTTAATTATTAATTAATTATTAATCAAGTAAGGTTTAATTGTTACTTAATTATTAATTAAGTTTAAGATTTAATTATTAATTAAATAAAAGGTTTAGCTTATTTTTTAAAATTAAATAAAGGTTTTTAATTCTTAATCACTTTATTTCCAAGGATCGGTTTGTTTAAAAGCAACCTTCTTTTACAAAAGACGGGTTTTAAATACAATGGATTTCTTTGTTAGTGCCATTAAGTAGCCAAACAAATATGATAAGTTATGTTAAAATGTTGACTTGTTTATTTGAAAGTAAGTCATATTGTATTTAGCACTAAAAGCCGATGAGTAGACTTACCTCAATCTGTGAGATCTAGAATGTGATTTCCTAGGCGAGAGATAATGAACTCGAAATGTCGAACACGTGATAACTATAAGAGAATTAATTTTGATAAATGGGTCATGATAAAATAAGTATATAGAAGGTACTTCATTGTATACTTAACACTAAATTCTGAGGTATGGAAATTCGGCTCTATCTCGAGAAGTAAGAATGTACGTCGAGTCAAGGTTAGTTTTTTAACTTGTTCGACTTCATTATTAATCAAGGGATGGTATGTTTGGAATCGAAAATTGAGGATAAGTATAAGATGTCTTATTTTTTATATCCAAATCTATACAAACCCAAGAGAGTGGATTTTCCCACTACCGATTACTTGGCCAGTTCTAAAATTATTGAATGTTGGTTCGAAGAGACCGGGATCAGGTATAATGAGTTATCCAAAAACCACTTCACACCAACATAAGCGTTTGAGTTGGAAACATCTAGAAGATGATGGAATCGAAGACGAATATCTTTAAAGTGCAAGGGCTACTTACTACTAATCCTGAGGTTGATTCCAAAAAGAATGTAGTAGTAGTGCCTTCTATTTGTTCATATCCTAAACAACTTGTATAGATGAATGCTAGCATTGCATTGTCGCTTAAAGGGCAGTGTTAGCATTCCAAGTGGGATTGCTATATCAAAAGGTAAACGTAGCCTCAAACCTCACAACCGGAAATGACTAAAATAGGGAATATGCTGCAGACTATGTGGGTCACACCATTAGGTGCAATGACCCTAATTCTGACTAGCATTATTTTGGACATTTAATTAGATAAATTAAATGAAATAATGAAGAAGGTTAAGGGATTGAGATTTGTTAACTAATAAGGGGGTCATGCCTTAATGAATGTATAAGAAAAAGAGAATTAAAAATAAGTAAGTAGGAGAAACTTAGTAAGGGCAAAATAGGAGTAGCCTTTTCTTATACCCTAAACCCTTCTATCCTTGATTTCTTATTCATTTCAACATTCACAAACAAAACTAAAACATTAGCGAGCTCGGTCGGCCACCATTAAGGAGATTCAAGAAGAAGAAAAGCTAGGATTTAAGTAGAAAGGTTAAGCAAATCAATCAAAGAGCAAATCTCAACCTTCTTAACACAAAGCCAAGGTGAATAATAGATTTACATCTCATTTTTGACTATGATTTTGGTTTTATGATTATGGCCGAATTATTTTGCAAGATTATATGCCATTTATGTTTATTTAAATGGATATATATATATATATATATATATATTTGTGATTATTGATGATGTATATTGTTCATAGGTTTTATGATAAGTTTGGAGTGGAAAACCTACTAAATGACATCCAAATGATTTTCATTTTTGATATGTGGTCGAAAACGTTATTTTAGAAGTGGGTTTCAAGTTTCCTAATTTTCTAAATTATTATGAATTTTCTATGAGTGAAAATAGTTAATATTGGATTGAAATTATTTAAGGCAATTATATAATGAATTCAGGTCTGAAATTTACATACGTTAGAAAACATATTAAAAGTGAATTATGGTGATTTTTGTGCAATTTTCCTAAGTTATTTACCTTGGTTATAAAAAAATTTAAGTTAAGGGACTTGAATGTTTTCTATGTTTTACCAAAGGGAAGGGCTTATTTGCTTAAAATGTTTTAAAGGGTTGATTATGAATTCGTCGGCCTTATAGAAAAAGGATTTTGAAAAAGAAATGGCAACCAATCATATTTTGACAAATTAGGCATGTTAGGTGAAAAGAAATTACTTTGAAAGGCATAAAATCAGTTTTGTTTTAATTTACCACTTCGCCACTTCCATTTGCTAGCTTTCATCACCATAGTTCCGCTAACGAATCTATTCGAAACCAATACACGTGGTATCAAACCATTGATACTTAGTGGATTGGAGAAAGGCGGAAGGGTTTGTGCCGAAACCATGCTTTCGAAGGGGTAGAGGTTATTCTTACAAGCTTTCGAATCCATTACTTCTGTTTATGAAAGATGCTTTTGAAGGGATTGAAGCCAATTTTATTAGCTTTCGAACCAATCAACTTGCCTTTGTTTTAAAAAGGAGCTTTCGAAAGAGTTGCCGCTTTTTGACCCTATCTGATATTTAGCTGCCGCATTCATACCTTTCGAATTAGTTAAGGCCGCTTTTCTTTATAGCCTTAAAACAACGTATTTGAAGTGTGCTTTTGCCTTTTTTCTTTGAAGCCGACTTCCTAATGCTTTTGAAAGAGTCCATTTAAGCACTTTTAATCAATGGTTTCGGAGGATATGCCTTCGAAAGGGTGGGCTTCAAAACTATCATCTTTCATTTACTTGGGAATTATGCTTTCGAAAGCAATGCTTTCGCCTCTGTTCTTTATGACCCTTTAGTTATATAAAAGGTTTAACCCAATGGTTTCGAAAGGAATAATTTTAAATGGTTTCGAAGCAATGTTTCCATAAACCCTTACTTGAGCCCAATGCTTTCTAAAGGTATGTTATAAGTGTTGCGAAGGGGAAGTCCCCAAAGCTTTCGAAAGGTATATTTTAAGTGTTTTGAAAGGTTTGTTCTAAGCGATTTAAAAGGAAGGTTTCCAATGCTTTCAAAAGACAAGTTCAAATGGTTTCGAAAGGGGATGTATAAGGTTTTATATAATGATTTCGAAAGAGATGCTTTCAATTATTTGGAAGGGATTGTTTAAGGTTTTAAACAACGGTTTCGAACGTATTGGTTTGGCTTTAAGACCTAAATTTTTCTAAGTTAGAAAGGAGTATTAACTTATTTTGATGGTAAAGAAAACCCCCTTGATTTAGATTTCATCAACATTGTTTTATGTAAAGCATATATCATGGCATAAGTATTTTGAGTAAAGAAAAGAACATATTTTCCTTGTTTAAGTACGATTTAAAAAGGGGTTAAATCAATTTGAAAGAAATGTTTTCAAGGAAAATTGAATGGGTTAGTTAACCCTAAGTAAATGACTTAGAGATAAGAAGACCAGATTGGACTGGTGCAGGGTCGTGCTTTATACTTTAGCTAGTAGCCCCTGGCTAATATAAGTACTAAATTTCAATGTGTAGGGCTTTGTCACAGTTAAGCTAAAATGATGCTACACATAAAAAGGAATACATAGACTAGAGGTAGGTTATTGGTAAGCCTAAAAAACCATTAGGATCGGTTGATCCTTGGAAAAGTAAGTTAAGGAAAGGTCGTCTAGTATTGTGTCTAACGGAAGCTGGATTATTGATTATGTCTGGTAGGCCTGATTCAGCCAGTGGTTAATAGTCAGCCTGATAAAACTATATTGTTCGAACAGACAGTCCATTGATTACCTGATTGTATCCATATATATTATTACTATTATGATTATAATCAGTTTGATTGCAGGGCTTTTGATTCGCAAAAGATAAGCTTATAAAAGGATATTAGTGAGGAGAAACCTGTTCCGCAAAGCGACGTGGTCTCACTTAATATTAGAAAACTAGGATGTAATATTATTATTCACACCAGGCTTTATGCCTGACTCGAAGTTTATGTTTCCTCTTAAACTCTTGGGTGCTCAAAATTTTATTTGAGTAGATTGAGCGTCAAGGACTTTTCAGGTTTAGTAGATTGGACGAATAAGCTTTCGAAGACGTGTAGGAGGCAGAGCTAGCTACATAGGAGTTATTTAGTGTTATTTCCATTGTGATGTATTTATGACTGATATGTCTATCTAGTACTTTAATCATCTAATGGGGCATCTTTATATGTCGCTCTTGGCATAATTTGTAATAATTATATTTGATCAAAACCTGGGAATCTATTTTGGTATTATGTAATTGAATATGAAATATTGATTTGAAATGTAGAAAAGCTATTTTTGAAATCAGTGTCAGTTTTATTTCATATTCATGTGCTTCAGATATTATGGATATCATTAACATTATCATTTTTGTCACCGAAAGTTAATACTATAGATGATTGTAGCATCTGTAGCGCTTAGTTTTGGGCCTCAAAGTAGGGGATGTCACAACTTAGTATCAGAGCATATGTTTATGAAAACTTAAAAGAAATTCTAAACTTAAAATGATTTTGAAAAAAATAATCCTAAGGAATTACAGAAAAGACTGGAGTATGGGATAAGGTTATAGTAACGTACTTGTATTTGCTATATATAAGTATACGCGTTATCTATATTCTCCCATCTTTCTTAGGCTATTCTTCTCTATCTTACAAAGTCTCGAATGTAGATTTTAAGGAAGTAAGATATGGATTCTAGGAATGAAAGAGTTAATCTTGGTGGAGGAAGCACTACCACTAATGGAAATGCCAGACCAACCACTAAAAGGAATACAAATCGGGCACCAGCTGCTAATTTGGGTGTTGGAGTGCCTCAAGTTGATATGGGAGCTATATATTATTTGTTCTTTAAGATGATGCAAGCTGGAGCTGATGTGGGATTAGTTGGAGGAAATCCAGGAGAAGGAAATCAGGGAGCTCCACTGGTCAATAACTATGCAGTATTAAGTAGAGACTATGCTAGGCTTGGAGGGAAGCTGTTTATCGGCACTTAGGATGCAATCGAAGTGGAGAATTGGTCGCTTCATTATGAGAGGATTTTTGCTGATTTGCAACTTAATAATGAGCAGAAGAGGAGACTTGCTTCTAGACAGTTGCAAGGAGCAACACTACTGGTGGAACAGTGTTACTGTGGGAGTGAATGAAGAGACCATGACTTATGCAGAATTCAAAACGAGGTTTGAGGAAAGATTCATGTCAGAGATTGCCAAGTCTACTTTGCTCAAGAAGTTTGCTGAGTTGGTACAGGGAGACATGACAGTGCTGGATTATGCTACCAGATTTGAGGAGCTAGCGAGGTAAGGATATGCTATGGATGATAAAGTTATTAAAAGAAATGAGCAGTTCATCTGCGGACTGAAATTCGAGCTTGCTAAAGCAACTTTGCCACATATTAGGGATTCATGCGATGTAATTGTTGAGATGGCTTTGAGGAATGAGGAGATGCTCGCTTTCTTTAATAGTAATGTAGTGGAACTCAAGGTCGGCAGAACTAGAAGAGAAAGTTTTTCCATAAGAAGGGATCTCAGAAGGGTGGAGCTGCTAAGAAAGGAAAGATAGAAGTTATCTGCTACAAGTGTGATAAGAAAGGGCATTTCGCTAATGAATGTCGCTCAGAAGACGAAAAGAAGGTGATCAGGAAGAAGAATATCAAATGCTTCAACTATAATCAGATTGGACATTATAAAAACTAGTACAAGGAACCAACCAAGGATAAAAAGGGCAAACTGTTTGCATTGGAACCAGCTACCTCAAGACCAACAGCAGAGGAGAAAGGAATTGTGTTGGGAGGTACGCTTTTGATTCATGGTGTGTCAGTTAGAGTTCTATTTGATACTGGTGCATTGCATTCTTTTATATTGCATTGTTCGGTAGATAAGCTTAACTTAGAACCCTCATGCCTAGTTACTTCCATAAGGATTGCGAATCCGATAGGAGGGTATGCTACACTTTGGATGAGATGTGACTAGTCAAAGTTCGAATTGTTAGGTCACATATTTGCTTGTAGTTTGCATGTATTTGATTTCGTAGGTTTTGGAATTATTTTGGGTATGGAATCCTTAATTAAGTATGATTGTAACATCCCCTATCTTGAGGCCCAAAGCTAAGCGCTACAGATGCTGCAGTCATCTATAGTATTAACTTCCAGTGACAAAATACGGTAATGTTAATGGTATCCATAACATCAGAAGCACATGAATATGAAACAAAACCACAAATTCCAAAAATAGCAACTTTACTGTTTACATTTCAAAAACATGTTTCATATTCCAGTACATAATCCCAAACGTATCCCAGGTTTTGGTCAAATATAATTATTATAAAATACGCCAACAGCGACATATGAAGATGCCCCCATGGATGATCAGAGTACTAAATAGACAAAAACTGCCTTAATACATTACAGCGGAAATAAAACAAAATAACTCCTAAATACAGCTATCCATGCCTCTTGCATGTCTTCGGAAGCATTATTCGTCCACCTAATAAAACCTGTAAATCCTCAAATCTCAACCTACTCAAATCATATTTTGAGCACCTGAGAGTTTAAAGGGAAAACATAAACTTCGAGTCAGACATAAAGCCTGGTGTGAATAATACTATACATCTCGATTGTCTGATATTAAGTGAGACCATGCCGCTTAGCGGAACGGGTTTCCCCTCACTAATATCCCTTTTTAAAACATATCTTTTGCAAATCAAAATCCTGCAACCAAGCTGGTTAAAGCAATAATAGCAATATCATGTATGCATACAAATCGGGTAATTAGTTGACTGTCTATCGGAACACTATTTTTTTGTTTGGCTAACCACTAACCTTTGGCTTACTCGGGCCTACCAGACAAAATAAACAAATAATATAACTTCTGTTAGATACTCTTCTGGACGGTCTGTCCCTAACTTACTTCTCCTAGGTCAACTGATCCTAATGGTTTTGCGGGCTCACCAATAACCTATCTTTACTCGGTATATTCCTTCCTCTGTGTAACATCATTTTAGTCTTACCTGTGACAAAGCTTTACACACTGTAATTTTGGACTTGTATTAGTTAGGGGCTACTAGATAAAGTATAGGGCGCGACCCCATACTAGTCTCATCCGGTATTCTAATATCCGAGTCATTCACTTAGGGTCAACTACCCCATCAAATTTTCCTTGAAAACATTTCTTTCAAATTGGTTTAACCCTTTAAATCATACTTAAATAAGGAAAATATATTCTTTGCTTTACTCATATCTCTTTGCCATGTTATATATACTTTACACAAAACATTGTTGATGAAAACATTTGAAACCCTTGTTTAAAAGCTTTAGACAGCCCCTTTCAAAACCTTTGAAAGTACCACTTTCGAAACCGTTGAAAGTACCCCTTTCAAAACCATTGAAAGCACCTCTTTCGAAACAAGTTAACTACTTTACTTTAAACCTTAGGCCGAAAGACCAAAACATACCTTTCGAAACGATTTACAATAGACCTGTCGAAAACATTGAAGGTATCCTTTCGAACGCTTTATAAAACCTTAGACATCCTCTTTTTAAAACTCTTTAAACATGCCTTTCGAGAACATTAGAAACCTTCCATTTAAACACTAAAGGTAAACCCTTCGAAAACATCGGGGAACTACCTCTTCGAAACCTTTATCATATACCTTTCGAAAGCATTAAGTCCTTTACATAAATCAATCCTTTCAAAAGCATTGGGTTCAAGTAAAAAACATGTGGAACAACCTTTCGAAACCATTTAAAACCATTCATTTCGAAACCTTTGGGTTTAACTTTCAAAATATCAAAAGGGCCTTAAAAGAACTAAGTTGAAAGCAACTCTTTCGAAAGCAATTTCCTAAGTAAAAGAAGTGGACGGTGTCAAAACCAGTCCCTTCGAAAGCATTGGAGAAGCGGCTCAGGGTTTAAAGCGAAAGAACCCTTTTGAAGGCATTGCTTCGAAAGGTAGAATACGGCAGCAGGGGTTTCGACCCCTTCGAAAGCATTTTCTTAAAACAAAGGCAGCAACCTCTTTAGAAAGCTCTTTTCTTTAAAACACTTAACCAAGTCGAAAGCCATCTCATTCGAAACCATTCTTTTCGAAAGCAAAGCAAGCGACATTTCCATTTGAAAACAAAACAAGGTCTCGACCACTTCGAAAGCCCTGTTTCGACTCTATACCTTTCGCATATCTCTAACCCACTACATACCAAAGCTTTGATACCATGTGTATTAGTTTCAACGGAGGTGAAGGTGGTAGTATGGAGTCGAAAGGAAGCTGCCGAAAGTGGCGAAACAGCAAAACCTTATAAAAACTGATTTTTGACTTTAAAAAGCAATTTCTATTCAACTAACCTGCTTTGTTTGTCAACATATGATTGAAAGCCAATTTATTTTCCAAAATCTTTTCTAAAAGTGCTGCCGAATTTCAGAAATAAATAATTTAAAACATTTACAAAATTGTCCCTTCTCCTTTTATAAACATATAAAACATTTAAGTCTCATATCTTAAATAATTTTGTATACTTATCAAAACACTTAGGAAAATTCTACAAAAATTCCTATAAATCACTTTTAATATGTTTTCTAACATATATAAATTTCTGACCCAAAGCTAACATATAATAACCATAATTAATTTTAAACCCAATTAACCAATTTCTTCACTAGAAAATTCATAATAAATCCACATTAATTCAGAAAATTATGAAATTTGAAATCCTTCTCTAAAATATTATTTTTGTATTTATACCAAAATCCCAAGGCATTTGAATGTCAGTTGATTGGTTTTTCAAGTTAAACCTTATCATAAAATCTATATGAAATAGCATATATCATCAACAAGCATATATATCCATTTAAACAATCAAAACATGGAAAATAATTTGCAAAATATATTCGGATCTCAACTAAAACCGAAAACAATAAAATGAGATGTAACATATTATTCACCTTTAGCTTGTGATTAAGGAGTTTGAGATATTCTTCTTGAATTAGATTGATTAAGCTTCATTCCTCTTGATTTTAGCTTATCTTCCAATTGTTATCTTCTTATGGCCGGCCTCTTCTTAGATGTGATTTTTGTTTATGAATGTGTAAAATGAAAGTGCATGGGGGTTTAGGGTATAAGGATATAACTTATTCGTATTTTGCCCTTATCTATTAGCATTACTTAATTCATTTTAATCCCCTTTTAGTTCATTGTTCATTAGGCATGGCTACCCTTCTATTATTCAAATCTCAATTCCCTTAACCACTTACATTATTTCATTTAATTTAACTAATTAAATGTCCTAAATAATGTTAATCAAAATTAGGGTCGTTACAATGATGCTAGGATATTTTGCCATGATTGGAAAATATCACTGAGACACCCTAGTTGTAGTGATTGGATTATATACTCCATAGAAAACCTTAGTTTTGAGGTTAATGCTTTGTTGAGTGCTATGGAGGCAGAAGACGAGTTAAACAAAGTTTTCGTTATTAGAGAATTCACAGATGTCTTTGAGCCCGTGATAGGACTACCGTCAAGACGATCCATTGAGTTTCGAATAGATTTAGTACAAGGAACTGATCTTGTGAGTAGATCACCATGTAGAATGACATATACCAAGATGAAGGAGCTAAAGGTGCAGTTGGTGGATTTAGAAGGTAAAAACTTTATCAGACCAAGTAGTTCGCTACGGGGAGCAGTCGCAGTGTTTGCGAGAAAACCGGACGGATCGTTGAGATTGTGTATAGATTATCGTAAGTACCAGTTGATTGGAGCCAAAGTATTTTCTCAATTGGATCTGGCAATAGGTGTCCATCAACTTAGAGTAGCAGAGGATAGTATTTCTTTAATGGCGTTTAGGACAAGATATGGATTGTACAAATGGTTAGTGATGTCGTACGGACTAACTAATGCGCCAGCATTCTTCATAGACTTGATGAACAGAATCTTCCGAGAACATCTGGATAAATTCGTGTTAGTATTCATAGACAACATTTTGATATACTCTAAGGATGAAAGAGAGCATGAAGTTCATCTTAAAGTGGTGCTTGAGACACTGAGGCAGCATCAACTGAAAGTGAAATTTTTGAAGTGTCATTTATTGAAGAAGGAAGTGAAGTTTCTTGGTCATGTAGTCTTAGAGAAAGGGTTGTCAATAGATCTGTCTAAGACCAAGGCAGCGAATAATTTGAAGAGACCCAAGACAGTGACTGAGATAAATAGTTTTCTTGGGTTAGCTGGCAATTACTAGAGATTGATTAAGGATTTCTCACGGATAGTAGCACCAACGACTAAGCTAACTTGGAAAGATGTGAAGTTTGTTTGGACCGATAAGTGTGTGGAAGCATTCCAGAAACTAAAAAACTTATTGACTAATGTGCCTGTGTTAGTTGTTCCAAACAGGAATCAAGACTTAGTGGTGTACACAGATGCATGTGGAATAGGATTAGGAGTTGTGTTGATGCAGAGAGGTAAAGTGATTATCTATGCTTCTCGATAGCTCGAGCCGCATGAGGTTAGATATCCAACTCATGATTTGGAATTAGTTGTGGTGATTTTCACATTGAAGGTGGGGAGACATTACCTTTTAGGAGAATGGTTCGAGTTGTATATGGATCATAAGTCACTAAGATATTTTTTCTCTCAAAAGGAGTAGACTATGAGACAGCGGAGGTGGCTGGAGTTTTTAGTCTCTTATGACTTTGGTATTGAATACACACTGGGGAAAGGCAATAAGGTTGCAAATGCACTTAGAAGGAAACATCAGAATGTAGTATTGGCAATGATAGCTGAGTGGAAAGATTAAGAAGCATTGACTACAAGCGCAATAAAATGGAGGTCTGAGGCTAGTTCTAGTCGAGAAAACGCCATGTTATCTTGTTTGGAAGTTCGACCGATGATGATCGAAATGATTGCTTCTAAACAAGAGGAGGATCCATTATTAGCTGAACGGATCAAAAAGTTAAGGAATGGAACAGAGAGCGATGACTTGAAAGATTTCAGTCTTGACTAGAATGGGTGGTTGAGGAAGAAAGGACGATTATGTGTTCCGAATGTGGGAAACATTAGAAAGGAGGTTCTTAGAGAATGCCATCATTCAAAGTTCACCAGTCATTCGGGTGGAACCAAGATGTATCAGGATATGAAAAGGAGTTTCTTCAAGGAAGGTATGAAGAGAGATGTAGGCTTACGAGTGAGACAGTGTTTGAACTGTCAATAGGTAAAAGCTAAACATCAGAAACCGAGTGGGTTACTTCAACCTTTGGATGGTCCAGTATGGAAATGGGATTCTATCTCAATGGATTTCATAGATGGGTTGCCAAGGTCGAATAGAGAAAATAAGAGTATCTAGGCTATGGTGGATAGATTGACCAAGAGTGGCCATTTTATTTCAGTTAAGTCGACCAGGACAACACCAGATTTAGCTAAGTTATTCATGAAGAATACAGTAAGACTACATAGAATTCCTGGTAGTATAGTAAGTGATAGAGATTCCTTATTTACTAGCAAGTTTTGGAAGAGTCTACATGAGACTATAGGTACCAAGCTCAAGATGAGTGCCGCTTACCATCCGCAGACAGATGAGTAAACAGAGAGAATTAACAAAGTCTTGGAGGATTTGTTAAGAGCTTGTTTGCTAGATTTCGGAGGATCATGGGAAGACCATCTACACTTAGTCGAGTTTTCGTGTAACAACAATTACCAGGCTAGTATAGGGATGGCACCATTTGAAACATTGTATGGAAGACCATGTAAATCTACCGTTTGTTGGTTAGAGGCTAGGGATAGATTAATTCTTGGTCTGTAATCGGTTAAAGAAGCTGCAGAAAAGATTGAGCTAATTTGGGCTAGATTAAAGGAAGCTCAATCTATGAAGAAGAGTTATGTTGATAAAAGACAGAAAGACTTAGAGTTCACTGTCGGAGATCATGTCTTCGTCAAGGTATCACCAATGAAAGGTGTAATCCGATCTGGAAAATCAGGAAAACTGGCACCGAGATTCATTGGACCGTTTCCTATTATAGAAAGGGTCGGGAAACTCGCATATAGAGTAGAGCTACCAAATAGTTTGGCAGGAGTCCACAATATTTTTCATATTTCTCATCTAAGGAAGTTTATTCGAGATCCAGAGACTACTATTACACCAACTGTATTAGATGATGTAGTAGTGGAACTGCATAGGAATATAGTTAGAAAACCAGTTCGTATAGTCGCGGGAGATGAGAATGGACTAAGGAACAAGACAGTTAGATTAGCCAAAGTCCAATGGAGTGACGACAAGAGAGACTGTACTTGGGAAACTGAGAGCGGGATTAGAGGTACTTATCCTAGCTTATTTCATGGTATGTTTTACCTTTATGTTTGATTGTTATGAGTACTTATCGTAATTTCGAGGATGAAATTCTTTAAGGAGGGAAGTCTGTGATGACTTTAATTTTTACTAACATTATTTAGGATATTTAATTACATAAAATAAATGAAATAATAAAGAAGGTTATGGGATTGAGATTTGTTAAGTAATAAGGGGGTCGTGCCTTAATGAATGTATAAGCAAAAGAGAATTAAAAATAAGTAAGTAGGAGGAACAAGGTACTGGCAAAATAGGAATAGCCTTTGTTCTTATAACCTAAACCCTTATATCCTTCATTTCTTATTCATTTCAACATTGGCAAACAAAACTAAAACACTAGTGAGCTCGACCATCCACCATTAAGGAGATTCAAGAAGAAGAAAAGCTAAGATTCAAGTAGAAAGCTTAAGCAAATCTCAACCTTCTTAACACAAAGCTAAGGTAAATAGTAGATTTACATCTCATTACTATTTCGGTTTTATGATTAAGGCCGAATTATTTTGTAAGATTATCTGCCATGTTATGTTTATTTAAATGGATATATATGTATATTGTATATATATATATATATATATGTTTGTTGATGATTTATATTGTTTTATATAGATTTTATGATAAGTTTAGATTGAAAAATCTATTAAATGACATCCAAATGATTTGCGTTTTCGATATATAGTCGAAAACGTTATTTTAGAAGTGGGTTTCAAGTTTCATAATTTTCTAAGTTATTATGGATTTATTATGAATTTTCTATGAGAGAAAATAGTTAATATTGGGTTTAAATTATTTAATGCAATTATATAATGAATTCGGGTCTGAAATTTACATATGTTAGAAAGTATATTAAAAGTGAATTAGGGTGATTTTTAGGGAATTTTCCTAAGTATTTTACCTTGGTTATAAAATTATTTAAGTTAAGGGACTTAAATGTTTTCTATGTTTTATCAAAGGGAAGGGCTCATTTGCTTAAAATGTTTTAAAGCGTTAATTGTAAATTCGATGGCCTTTTAGAAAAATGATTTTCATAAAGAAATGGCAACCGATCATATTTTGATAAAGGGTGCTTTCGCCTTTTACTTTGAAGCCGCCTTCCCAATGCTTTTGAAAGAGTCCATTTAGCTGTTTTTAATCAATGGTTTTGGAGGCAATGGTTTTGAAAGGGTGGGCTTTGAAACTTTCCGCTTTCTTTTACTTGGGAATTATGCTTTTGAAACCAATGCTTTCGCCTCTGTTCTTTACGACCCTCTAGTTATATAAAAGGTTTAACCCATTGGTTTCGAAAGGAATAATTTTAAATAATTTCGAAGCAATGTTTCCATAAACCCTTACTTGAACCCAATGCTTTTGAAAGGTATGTTATAAGTGTTCCAAAGGGGAAGTCCCCAAAACTTTCGGATGGTATATTTTAAGTGTTCTGAAAGGTGTGTTCTAAGTGATTTAAAAAGAAGGTTTCCAATGCTTTCAAAAGACAAGTTCAAATGGTTTCGAAAGGGGATGCCTAAGGTTTTATATAATGATTTCAAAATAGATGCTTTCAATTATTTTGAAAGGGATTGTTTAAGGCTTTAAACAAAGGTTTTGAAAAAAATGCTTTGGCTTGAAGGCATAAAGTTTTCTAAGTTAGAAAGGAGTATTAACTTATTTCGATGGGATAGAGAACCCCCTTGATTTAGATTTCATCAACATTATTTTATGTAAAGTATACATCATGGCATAAGTATTTTGAGTAAAGCAAAGAATATATTTTCCTTGTTTGGGTATGATTTAAAAAGGGGTTAAATCATTTCGAAAGAAACGTTTTCAAGGAAAATTGGATGGGGTAGTTAACCCTAAGTAAATGAATTAGAAATTAGAAGAACAGTTAGGATTGGTGTAGGGTCGCACCCTATACTTTAGCCAGTAGCCCCTAGCTAATATAAGTCCAAAATTCTAGTGTGTAGGGCTTTGTCATAGGTAAGACTAAAATGATGTTACACACAGAAAGGAATACATAGAGTAGAGGTAGGTTATTGGTGAGCCCGCAAAACCATTAGGATCAGTTGACCCTTGGAAAAGTTAGTTAAGGATAGATCGTCCAGTATTTTATCTAATAGAAGTTAGATTATTGATTATGTATGGTAGGCCCGAGTTAGCCAGTGATTAATAGTCAGCTTGATAAAACTATATAGTTCGGATAGACACTCCATTGGTTACCTGATTGTTTGCATATATGTTATTACTATTATGATTATAATCTGTTTGATCGCATGGCTTTTGATTTGCAAAAGATAAGCTTTTAAAGAGATATTAGTGAGGGGGAACCCATTCCAGAAAGCGGCGTGGTCTCACTTAATATCAGTAAACCGAGATGTAATAGTATTATTCACACTAGGCTTTATGTATGACTTGAAGTTTATGTTTCCCCTTAAACTCTTGGGTGCTCAAAATTTGATTTGAGTAGATTGAGAGTTAAGGACTTTCTAGGTATAGTAGGTTGGATGAATAAGCTTTCGAAGACGTGCAGGAGGTAGATCTAGCTATGTAGGAGTCATTTAGTGTTATTTCCACTGTGATGTATTTATAACTGATATGTCTATCTAGTGCTCTGATCATCCAATGGGACATATTCATATGTCGCTCTTGGCGTAATTTGTAATAATTTTATTTGAACAAAGCCTGGGAATCGATTTTGGGATTATGTAATTGAATATGAAATATTGATTTGAAATGTAATCAAAAAGCTGTTTTTAAAACCTTTGTCGGTTTTATTTCATATTCATGTGCTTCTGATATTATGGATACCATTAACATTACCGTATTTTGTCATCGGAAGTTAATAATGGAGGTGACTTCAACATCTATAGCGCTTAGCTTCGGGCCTCAATGTAGAGGATGTTACATTAGGGTACGGTCATCACCCGATCTAGATTGATATTTCTAAATTTTTTATGCTACTGACCCAGGTACGATTGTTGATTGCAACCAGGGTGGTGACATATTCGATAGAATCAATGGATAGTCTGGTCTTGCCATACAGGGGGTCCATGTAAGGCCATCGGTACAATTTATTTAGGGGTGTACTGTGTTAGGCGGTACCCCAATACATTGTCATCAATCTCCAACAAGTGTCTTTACGGACTTAGTTGTATACCTATTATGCTGGAATGTAATTAATGTAACCATTTCGTTTGTGTTCAATATTTACTTTAAACCCTAGATATTATTATAATATCATTTGATTTTATAGAAATGTTTTGGTTATTGTAAGGTAAAAATACATCCGTGTTTATGTGCAGTGTGATCTTACAAGATACCTTTATTTTTGGAAAGAGTTTATACATATAATAATTTATTTTCTGGAGTTTACTCACACGAGAACCATGTCTGGCCCGGAGTTTTTCTTTCTTTCCCTAAAACTCTTGGGTACTCAAATTTGTATAAGTAGCATGGAGCAGGAGGCTTCCATGTTATCTAGTTACCTATTTTATTTCGGATGTGTATCTATATTTTGTATCAGCATTGTGGGGACAGGCAGTTCTAACTGTCCCTTGCTGGAGTTAGTACCTGTTGTGACTCTGATGTATCATTTTGAAAGTGACTATATATATTATCTTATATTATATTATATGTGATTGCCTTGCATTGTGAGATTCTGTGTTTCTTTCTTCTTATCTTTTCTTTTCTTTTTATCCTAGCGGCTTGTCTTCTGGATACCTAGATAATCGGCACATGAATAACATGGATGTATAAAGTGTCGTCTTTGGGAGTAAGAAAGGTGGATCATGACAGGCGGTATCAGAGCTTTGGTTGAGCAAACACCTAGGCCTTGGTTGGGGTCAACTCATTAGAGATTGGGTTAGTAATACCCTTGAATGAGTTTAGTCCATGAGAGCATATATTTGTAATTTTTATTCGTATATATACTTGAGTCTTAGATCAGCTTTGCTATGTTTGATTTGTACCCTTTTTCCTTAAGATTATCTCGTCTAAGTATTTTAAAATTATCTTACTATATCCAGTGGTGAGAATGAGCAATAAGGAAAGACGAGGTAGAGGAGCTAGTAGCACCCCGACCACTAATAATCGAGCTCTGAATGTTGGAAGAGTTGGACTAGTTAAAGAGGCAGCACAAGTGCAACTCCGTGTGAACTTTGTATCTTTGTGAAAAGACTATACTAATCTGGGAGGAAAGCCGTTTAAGGGCATGGAATCCATCATCAAATTCAAATCTTGGCTTCTTCTTGCAAAAAGATTTTCAAGGGGTTGGATATTTCGGATGAATAGAAGCATTTCTTAAAGTCTTGGTAGTTGCAAGATGGAACGGTGGCATGGTGGGACTTTGTTATAGCAAATGTTCTGAAAGATGATTTTTCTTAGGCTACATTTAAGGAGATGTTTGAAGACCAGTTCATGCCCGCCGTAGGAAAGACCCGTATGTATAGGAGTTTCTTGGATCTTAAGCAAGGAGATTTGTCGGTGTTTGAATATGAAACCAATTTTAAATGAGCTATCAAGATTTGGATCGGAGTTGATTGATGGCCCCTAAAGAAAAATGATATATCTGTGATGGAAATGAGATAAGACTTTCAGGAAAAGATGGCTTCCCATTTAAAAGGATCTTTTGTGGATTTGGTAGATACGGCTTTGAGGTATCAAGTTCTAAAGAAGAAGAAGCCAGCAGCAGCAACCTAAACAAGAGAAAGTTTAACCCGCAATGGAAGAAGTGGTGGAAGGGAAAGTCAGGAGAAGACTAAGGGAACAAGTTCAAGGACGTTGAGTGTTACCAGTGTAAATAGAAGGGCCATCTAGCCAGGAATTGCAAGAATTCTAAAGCTTCGAAGCAGCAGGGAGGACCTATCTCTCCAATGGTTCAAAAGATGCTTTGCTACAACTATCAACGACTAAGCACATGGTTAATGATTTCTTGCTAATGGAGAAGGGTCAGAAAGTCAGGATTTATGCCATCAAGGATTAACCATCATCCTTGGTGGATGTGAAAGAAAAGGGAGTTCTTGAAGGTACTTTAACGACTAATGGCATCTATGTTCGAGTATTGTTTGATACCGAGGCTTCCCATAGTTTTATTTTTATAGAATTGGTAGATCAATTGCAACTTTCCTTAAGAATTGTAGAAACCCCTATTTATGTGTCTAACCTCATAGGTGGTACAACTAATATGTCTATTATTTTTGAGAATTTGTAAATTACTTACCTTACCCACCAATTTTCATGCGATCAGTTTGTTTTGGATTTTAAGGAGTTTGATGTTATACTCGGTATGGACTGGTTATCAAAGTATAATGTTGTTCTAGATTGTGATGAAAGGACAATATTATTGCAAAATAAGAGAGAGGAGCATGTGGAAGGATCATGTGATGATCCAGAGAGGCAGATGAGTTGTTTTCTGTTTGCCTTAGAATCATCCCAAAAGGATTTAGGCTCTATATTGATTGTTAAGAATTTTTCTGATGTTTTTGAACCAGTTAACAGTCTGCCTCCACATCGGGAGATTGAGTTTCATATTGACTTAACTCCTGGTTGGAAGCCTATTATTCAACCAATTCGTAAAGTGGTCCTGAGAGAGGAGGGAGTTAAAGGATCGGACAAATGATTTGTTGAGAAGAGAGCTGATTAGACAAAGTCGTTCAAGTTGGGGAGCAGCTGTAGTCTTTTTATGGAAAAGTATGATGGCTCTTTAAGACTTTGTGTGGATTATAAGGAACTAAACGAGCAGCGAATTTATAACAAGTATACCTTACCCCATATAGATGACACGTTTGACCAACTTCATGGTGCTTGAGTATTTTTCCAAATGGACCTTGCTACAGGATTTCACCAGTTAAGGATAGTGGAGGATAGTATACCCTAACAGCATTTAAAGGCCTAATTATTTCTTCGAGTGGTTGGTTATGCCTTTTGGGCTAACCAATCCACCCGCTTATTTTGTAGATCTTATGAATCGTACTTTTAGGGATGTTCTTAATAAGTTTGTGTTGGTTTTCATAGATGATATCCTTATTTACTCGAAGACCGAGGAAGAGCACAAACACCATTTGGAAGTGGTTCTGGAAACAATAAGGAGGCACGTTTTAAAAGCTATGTTTTCTAAGTGTCATTTTTGGTAGTCAGAAGTAAGGTTCCTCGAGCATGTTGTGTCGAGGGATGGCATTTCAGTTAATCCAGCAAAGGTAACGGCTGTTCAAGAGCAGAAGAGATCACAGACTCCGGTGGAGATTAGAAGCTTCTTAGGCTTGTCAGATATTATAGAAGATTCATCCAAGATTTCTCTAAGATTTCCTCGCACCTAACCAAGCTGACAAAGAAAAATGAGAAGTTTGTTTGGACTTCGAAATGTGAGGAAGCATTCGTTAAGTTGAAGAGAAGGTTGACTAGTGCCTCGGTTCTAGCTATTCCAGATGGAAGTGCAAGATTGACGGTATATGCCGATGCTTTTGTGGTAGGATTGGATGCAGTTCTAATACAGCACGGTAGGGTCATTGCTTATGCTAGTAGGTAGCTGAAGCCATATGATCGGAATTATGCAACACATGATTTAGAGTTATTGGCTATTGTGTTTGCACTGAAGATGTAAAGGCATTACTTGTTGGGTGAAAAGTTCGAGCTCTTCACAGATCACAAGTCCCTGAAGTATCTTTTCACGCAAAAGGATCTGAATATACAGTAGCAGCGGTGGTTGGAATTTCCTGGCGGTCTACGATTTAGATATTTTATATACACAGGGGAAGGAAAATGTGGTAGCAGATGTTTTAAGCAGGAATGCAGTCTTGGCTCTATTGGAAGTTACTCTGACCCCACTAGAAAGGATTGCAGGTAAACAAAGGGAAGATAGCCACTTAATGGGGATCATCAAGGATGTAGAGGAAGGTCATTGTTTGAGCTTTGAGATAGACCATTGGGGTATATTGCAGATAAATGAGAGGATATGTGTTCCTAATATCAATGGTCTGAGGAAGGAAGTTTAACAGAGTGTCATCGATCCAAGTTGAGTATACATCCCGTTTCAGAGATGCATAGTGATATGAAGCATGTATTCTGGTGAAAAGGGATGAAGAGAGATATCTTAATCTATGTCAAGCGATGTGGAAACTGCTAGCAAATCAAGGATGATCACCAAAGGACTGCTAGGCTACTCCAACCTCTTGAGATCCCGAACTAGAAATAGGATCAAGTATCAATGGATTTTATTGATATTTTACATAGATTAAGGAAAAGAAATGAAGGTGTTTGGGTCATTGTGGATCCTAACTAAGAGTGCCTATTTTATTCCAATAAAGCTGATAAGGACTGCAACAACTTTAGCATAGATTTATACGAGGGATTTTCCGATTGCATGGAGTTCCAATGAGTATTGTAAGCGATCGGGATCCCATCTTCACCAGACAATTTTAGGAGGCGTTACAAGAAACTATAGGAACAAACCTAAGTATGAGCACAGCCTACCATCCTCAAATGGATAGTCAAACAGAAAGAGTTAATTGAGTCTTGGAGAATCTGTTGAGAGCATGTATCTTAGGCTTTAGAGGATTGTGGTAAGATCATTTACAATTAGTCGAATTCTCTTACAACAACGGTTATCAAGCAAGCATTGGCATGGCACCTTATGAAGCTCTATATGTGTAACAACCCTAATTTTGATTAACATTATTTAGAATATTCAATTAGATAAATAAAATAATGAGAAAGGATAAGGTAGTTTGATAAGTGATATGGGTCGAGCCATAGTTAATGAACTAATAATGTCGATTAGAACATTAAATAGAAGGAGGAAGTATGGGTGTAACAACCCATAAATTTTAACAAATATTTTAAAATTAATTTATTTGAAAACAATTGATTTTAAATCATTTAAATTGAAATTTGGGAATTTTATAACGAAATTTTGGGATTTATTGGTAATTTATTTTACAAATGTAATAAAATAAAGATTTTCTAAAAAATTTATATTTTGGTCAACTTTGGTCAAACTTTCACTTTCAGTTGAAATTTTAAATTTTGAATTTTAAATTTCAAATCTATTTCTTAGAAACAGTATTTGTTTCTGATATTCGTTCTGCTTTTCGTTTCGTCAAATTCTGTTTTATACATTTTAAATTTGATAAAATTCAGCGTTTTACAAGAAATTATTTTCAGTATTTTATTGTCTATATTTTCTATGTTTATTTCTATTTTATTTTGGTTTGGACTTTAATTTTGTTTGGGCTTTGAATTTTATTTGTTGTCTAGAACTTGTTTTGTTTTGGGCTTGACAAATGGGCTTGGAAATTCCAAGTGGCTTATGTTTCTTTTTCTTTAATGTGAATTTGTGCCTTTTCCATTCCCATAGCCATTCATTCCTTTCTCATAGCCGTACAAAACTTTTTGTTTCTCATCTCTTTTCATTTGCATCTCCTGAACAAAGAATTTTACAGTAAGTTATTCCATGTCTTCCTCTTTCTCTTTTCTTTTTCTCTTTTCTTTTTCTTTCCCTTGTTATGTTCGACCATCTCCTCCCTATAGCCGACCATCTCCTCCACCACACCACCAACCATGACCGGCCTCCACCATCCCACCATCACCCCATGTGTTGTCGTGACCATGATCCAAAAACCCACCTTCTATTTGCCTTGAAAACCATAGCCGGCCTCCACTTGTTCACCACTCTTCTTCCCTTAGCCTCGGCCACCACCTATTCCATCACCAACTCCTCTTTTCCATGCCTTGCCGTGACCATCCCCTGCCCATAGACGTGACCAGACCTGACCTGACCCAAGCTTAGCACCCAGGCCGAACCACTATAGCATAGGGCCGAACCTAAACATCAACATGCCCTTGCCTCTTTACCTTCCATGACCTTTTGCCTTCATGTAACCACTATCTCTTCACATTCCAATCCATAGTCGTGCCTTTTGGCCGAACCTATCTGCTTCAAAACAAGTCAAGGTCGAGCCATATTATCGTGTGGTCAAGCCCATCTCCTTTGAGGCCGAGCCCACTTATGTGTTTAAGCCACTTTTGTTCCACTTTGTCTTTGTTTTGTATTGTTTAATTCTTATATTCTTTTATGTTGAATCTTTTTCTTATATATATTCTATTTTTATTTGTTACAAGATTTGGATTTGGGTGCTACATCTCCTCTAATCTGATTCGTGCTTTGTCGTTCTTTTTTGAAGTTTGTTCTTGTGTTTGAATTGTCATCTCTAGCTTTAGAAGGTGAGTTATCACTCTCGACTTCGTACTTATAAAACTGTGAAACAAAGTCATGTGAATTGTAGTAGTGATATGCCATGCTGATAGTAATTTCATACATGTCAGTGATGTGATATTATATGATGTTATAACCTGATTATATACCTGTTTCATCACTTGTTATGACCTGCTATGTTTTACTGTTTATATTTATATTTCTGTTTCTCACACTGCAAGTTCCCTCACTATGAGTTGAAATGATACATACCCGAACGGACTTTAGAATAGGGAAAAGTCGTTATGAGCTGAAATGATAGGCTCGAGCGATTTTTATTTGACTTGGGATTGCGGGTTTGAAATGATAAAACCCGGAATTTTAATTCATTACGGATTGAAATGATATATTATCCGTTCACTTGACCTAGGTTAGAAAATATTATACAGACCCGTGGTTAATTTTAAATATAAATATTTTCTGAAAATTTTAAGTATTTGGAATATAAAATATATGAGATTTTAACTTAATTTGATTTTAAAATGATTTAAATAAATTTTATAGTGATTTTCTATAAGTTGAAATTGTATAAGTCAATAAATGATTAAGATGTAAAATTTAAATGTGATTTGACTTAATAATTGAAATTTGATTTGAAATGGAGTTTTTGGCTTAACTTAGAAATAAAATATTTTATTTATGAAATAGATATTTTTAAAAGTAAATAAAATAGCTAGTTGTTTGTTAAATTAAAAGTTAAGCAATTTAAATATTTTTGACTTAATAAATGAATTATGTTTAATTTGGATATTTTATTTATAAAATGTTATTTTATTTAAATCATAAGTGAAATGTTATCCAAATAAATAATTTTGAAAAGTGAGATATGTTTTATAAGTTAAAATGGTGAAAACTGAAATTATATATAATGTTTCTGAAATGTTATAGAAAATCTCATATTTGTATTGGCAGCATTTCTGAAATGATGTGGTTTTAAGGTAGCAGTTTATAAGTGCTGTTGTTTCTGTAAATGTACTGTTTTCTGAAATAATATTACTATCTACTGTAGCATTTTATTAGTGCTGCTGTTTCTGTAAATGTAATATTTTCTGAAATAATACTACTATCTACAATAACATTTTCTAAGTGCTGATGTTTCTGAAAGATGATATTTTCGAACTGCTAATATATGTACCATCACATTTTCAAAGTGTTACGAATGCTAAAAATACAATGTTTTGAAAATGTTATAATTTACTGAATGAACTTAGAATTGCTACAACTTTGGAAATGAATATTATTTTTGAAGGATATTGACCTTGAATTTAAGTGGTTTAAATGAATATGTTTTAATTTGAAATATAAACCATTTTGAATTTACAACCACGGGTTATAATAATGATTGGTGGTTAAAGAGACCGGGATCGGATATGGACATACTCTCTTTCGATACCGAAAACCACTTTAACAACTGTGTACGCGGTGGAGATTCCAGAATGAAGTAGGTTGGTGGCGACGATCCTAAGGTATTTACGTGGACCTAACTCCCGTGAGTTAGCATAAGGTGGCTAAAACAGGAGCGATTCCAGGCTAATGAGGTGGCTTCTCTTATTGGACACATTCCATCGTATACCATTCTATTACTTTGTGATTGATTGGGTGCACCCCTTGATTCGGGAGTGTGGCTCGAGTTGGGCGATTGCTGCGGTTTTCGTTACCAACGGTCCGGATGCGTAATTGGTATATCTACCCTGGCATTGCCTCGTTGTGCCATGTCACCTACCATAGCGTGCTTTACTACGAGTTTGATTTGTGTCGTACCTATGGAGTATCCTCTGGTAGCTCCAGTTTATGGGGTATTACGGTACTGTATAGACTATTGGCACACCTAAAAATGTGTTAAGGTGGAAAATGTAAAGCCTTAATGCTATTTTTAAATAGTTTACTTTACTTTAGACATTTTTATAATAGCGTATCTTACTACATAGTAGATTGTTTAACGGATCCTTAAAGGATGGGCGATCCCAAGCATCCTTTAAGTTATTGATGCATTTCTATTACAGTTCACTTAAGTTGATTTACATTTTATAAGTATGTATGTCCTGACTCGAGTGTTTTGTGTTTTGCTTTACGCTCGGGTCAGCCTGAGTATCATAGCTTTGGATTCACCTTCTGTAGCTAGAGATTGCTGGAGTTATCTGTCTATCTAGTTATCTATTTCCATTTCAGTTATTTCCTATTCAGCTTTGCTTATGTATTTGTGAACTTATGTATTCAGACTTCTGTTGTATCTGTTTTTCAGACTATGGTATTTTGTATCTGTTTTGAGACTATGTATTGTAGTGGCTTCATGAACCACTATATATTTTATTTCCGCTGCGAGTTATTCTGATATTTTGTGTTTGTGATTCTGTGATTGGTTTTATTTGCTCCAAATTTATTTACAATCTATTGTTTTGAATTATTCAAGTCCAACATGTGTGGTCTTATTTTCGATTTAAATGGTCCAAAATAGTGGGTCGTTACATTTGGTATCAGAGGTTTGGTTTTAGGCAAACCTTAGCCTATGGAGCAAAAACTCATTAGAGATAGGGTAGAAATACCCTAGAATGAGTGAAATCAATCTTAGAATCATTTCTTTGTGAGAAAACGTATTTTAAGTATAAAATGATTTTTCAAATGATTTTAAAGGATTTTAAAAGATTATTTTGGATATAAAATTTTCTTGTTTTAAAATCTCATTTTCTTAACTTCATTCCTTTCGAATCCACCTTGTTTATTTGCATTCTTTGATTAGGATTTCCATTCTAGTTGAATCTTATCTTTGTCTTTCAGTTTTACCTTTGTCCTGATCTACTCCTCGGAAGTATCCTATCGACCTATCTTCTATCACTTGTTTCAAGTGTGATCATAGGGGACACTATGCCAATAGTTACCCTACTTTAGTTGGTGCTGCTGTTCCTCCACCTCAGGATACCAGGAACAATCTCTTTCATGTCCGTCTGCAGCCTGGTCATTTCAAGAAGGATTGTCCTTTGTATTAGAAGGGCAAGACATCTGGAGTCTTCGCCATGAATTCTTCCACTCAGGCTCCGCCTACTCCACCTGCTCCTAGTGATTCCCAAGGTACTCTTCAGGGCACCTTTACTTTGTTTGATTTTCCTATTCGTGTTTTATTTGATACTGGAGCTTCGTATAGTTTTATTTCTGTGGATCTTTGTGATAAGTTTGAGCATCTTCTTTCACCCAAGTTTGCAGCTCTACCTTTATGTGTTACTAATCCTATCGGGGGTCCCGCGAACCTTAGTAGGATTTGTAATCAAGTGAAACTTCTCTATTCTGGCCATCGATTTTCTGGTGATTTCTATGTTCTTGGTTTCGATGCTTTTGATTTATTGCTTGGGGGTGATTGGCTAAAGAGGCATGAAGCCGTTATCTCTTGTAAAACCCGAACTGTTTCTCTTGTTGATGATCAGGGTAATTCTTGGGTGATTCAGTGCCGTATGCCTCAGGATTTTGCTGGCAATTTTATTTTCTCTTTGGATTCTTCTCCTGGTGATCTTGATTCAACTCCTGTGGTTAAGCTCTATCCCGATGTATTTGGTGAAGTTTCTTCTTTACCTCCTAAGCGGGAAATTGATTTCCGTATTGATCTTATTCTTGGAGCTCGACCTGTAGTTCTTCCTCCCAAAAGAATGGCACCCCGTGAGAAGGTTGAGTTAAGGAAGCAAATTGAGGACTTGTTCTCCAAGGGTCTGATCAGACCTAGTCATTCCAAATGGGGAACAGCAGTGGTTTTCGTCACTAAGTCCGATGGTTCTTTGAGGATGTGTGTTGATTATAGGGAGCTGAACAAGCTCATTATGAGGAACAGATATCCTATGCCTCGTATCAATGATATGTTCGATCAGCTTTATGGAGCTACTGTTTTCACTCAGCTTGATCTTGCCACAGGTTTCCACCAGCTTAGAGTTAATGAGGAAAGTATTCCCAAGACTGCTTTCCGTACTGAGAATGGTTTCTATGAGTGGTTAGTTATGCCTTTTGGTTTGACTAATTCCCCAGCTTTCCTTGTTGATTTGATGAATCGTGTTTTTCGTGATGTTCTTAATAAGTTTGTTCTGGTCTTCGTTGATGATATTCTTGTCTTCTCTAAGTCTGAGGAGGAGCACAAGGTCCATTTGAATTATGTTCTCGAGACTCTTAGGAGTCACCAATTGAAAGCTAAATTCTCTAAATGCCATTTCTGGAAGGATGAAGTCCAATTTCTTGGACATATTGTTTCTAGTAATGGAGTTTCTGTTGATCCAGTCAAGATCGATGCGATCAATGTAAGTCTACCTTTTCATCTTTCTTTTGTAATCTAATTATTCTATCTTCTTTGTGGTTCTTATTTTCCCTATTCTATTTCAGGATTGGGAAACTCCTAGGACTCCATCTGATATCCGTAGTTTTCTGGGCCTTGCTGGTTATTATCAGAGATTCATTGAGAATTTTGCTCAGATTACTGCACCTCTCACTGCTTTGACTTGTAAGAATGCTAAGTTTATATGGAATGATAAGTGTGAAGCTGCATTCAATGAGTTAAAGCGCAAACTTACTTCTGCACCAGTTCTTATCGTTCCAAATGGAAATGAGGGATTAACGGTATACACTGATGCTAGTCGTGAAGGTTTGGGAGCTGTTCTGATGCAAGATGGGAAGGTCATTGCTTATGCCAGTCGTCAGTTGAAGACCCATGAAGCCAATTATGCTACTCTTGATTTGGAATTGCTTGCTGTGGTTTTTTCTTTGAAGCTTTGGAGGCATCATCTTTTGGGAACTAAGTTTGAGCGTTTTACGGATCATCAGTCTTTGAGGTATATTTTCACCCAGAAGGATTTGAATCAGAGACAAGTTAGGTGGCTAGAGTTCCTTGCTTCTTATGACCTCGACATCAACTATACCCCTAGGAAAGCTAATGTTGTGGCCGACGCTTTGAGTCGGAAAAAGGCGATGTTGTGTCAGCTTGTTGTTTCTTCTCCTCTTTTGGATCATATCATGGCTAAGTAGGATGAGGATCGGGTGCTTAGGCTTCTTAAGGAGAATGTTCGTAGTAGGGTTGGAGGTAGTAGTCTTGATGGTAGTGGAGCTCAGATCGATGATAGAGGTATTTTGAGGATTAATAATCGGATTTGTGTCCCGAATGTTGATGGATTGAGATAGGAGTTACTTCAGGAAAATCATCGATCCAGACTTTCTATTCATCTAGGAGTGACCAAAATGTATCAGGATATGAAGAAGTTGTATTGGTGGAGAGGTATGAGGCGTGATATCTCCATTTTTGTTAGTAGGTGTGCGACTTGTCAGCAAGTCAAGGCCGATCATCAGAAGACCCCTGGTTTGTTGCAGCCCCTTGAGGTTCCCAATTGGAAATGGGAACAAGTTTCTATGGATTTTACTGATGGATTACCAAGGACTAGGAGGAGTAATGAAAGTATTTGGGTTATTGTGGATAGATTGACCAAGTCAGCTGATTTCATTCCGGTCAAGTCTACCCGTTCTGCTTCCAGTTTGGCTGAGATCTATATGAGGGAGATTGTTCGTCTCCATGGTGTTCCTGTCAGTATTGTTTGTGATCATGATCCCATCTTTACTAGTCAGTTTTGGAAAGCTTTTCAGGAATCTTTGGGTACTCATCTGAATCTGAGCACTGCTTACCATCCATAGACCGACGGTCAAACGGAAAGAGTGAATCAGATTCTAGGATCTTCTTCGTGCTTGTGTTCTTGATTATGGAGGATCTTGGGAAGATCATCTCCATCTTGTCGAATTCACCTATAACAACAGTTATCAGGTATAATCTCAATCTTTTATTTTAATCTTGTCTTAATCTTTTATCTATCTCATTTCATCTTTTGAATTCAGGCTAGTATTGAAATGTCTCTGTTTGCTTCTCTTTACGGATGACCTTACAGATCTCCATCTTGCTGGATTGAATCCGGTAATCGTATGGTTCTTGGTCCTGATATGATTCTTGAGGCTTCTGAGAGAGTTGAGGAGATTAAGAGGAAGATGAGGAGTGCTCAGGATAGGCAGAAGAAGTATGCTGATAGGCGTAGGAGGAGTTTGGAGTTTTCTGTTGGTGATTTAGTTTTCCTTAAGGTCTCTCCCTTAAGGAATGTGATTCGGTTTGGTCGTAGAGGGAAGCTTACTCCTAGGTTCATTGGTCCTTTCCACATCTTAGAGAGGATTGGTTCTTTAGCTTATCGTCTGGTTTTGCTTGAGAAGTTTTCTGGAGTGCATAATGTATTCCATGTTTCGCATCTTCGCCAGTATCTTCATGATCCATCTCTTATTGTTCAGCCTTCTGCTCTCGAGAGTTTAGATATTCAACCTAATCTAACTATCGAGAGGAAGCCACTTCGTATTGTCGATAAAGGTATGAAGCAGCTGAGAAGGAAATCTATTAATCTGGTCAAAGTGCAGTGGAGTACTGATGACCGAGATTGTACCTGGGAAACGGAGGAGAGCATGCGTGCTTCGAATCCGGAATTGTTTGTTTCAGGTACTATTCGTTATCCTTATCTTATCTTTCTTTGTTTTCTGTGTTTCGTTACTTTTCGAGGACAAAAATTTTTGAGTGGGGGAGAGTGTAACAACCCATAAATTTTAACAAATATTTTAAAATTAATTTATTTGAAAACAATTGATTTTAATTCATTTAAATTGAAATTTGGAATTTTATAATGAAATTTTTGGATTTATTGATAATTTATTTTCCAAATGTAATAAAATAAAGATTTTCTGAAAATTTTATATTTTGGTTAACTTTGGTAAAACTTTGACTTTCAGTTGAAATTTTAAATTTTGAATTTTAAATTTCTAATTTTTTCTTTGAAACAGTATTTGTTTCTGATATTAATTCTGCTTTTCGCTTCGTCAAATTCTGTTTTTTACTTTTTAAATTTAATAAAATTCAGCGTTTTACAAGAAATTATTTTTAGTATTTTATTGTCTATATTTTCTATGTTTATTTCTATTTTATTTTGGTTTGGACTTCGATTTTGTTTGGGCTTTGAATTTTATTTGTTGTCTAGAACTTGTTTTGTTTTGGGCATGACAAATGGGCTTGGAAATTCCAAGAGGCTTATGTTTCTTTTTCTTTAATGTGAATTTGTGCCTTTCCCATTCCCATAGCCATTCATTCCTTTCTCATAGCCGTACAAAACTTTTTGTTTCTCATCTCTTCTCATTTGCATCTCCTGAACAAAGAATTTTACAGTAGGTTATTCCATGTCTTCCTCTTTCTCTTTTCTTTTTCTCTTTTCTTTTTCTTCCCCTTGCTATGTTCGGCCATCACCATCTCCTCCCTATAGCCGACCATTTCCTCCACCACACCACCAACCATGACCGGCCTCCACCATCACCCCATGTGTTGCCGTGACCATGATCCAAAAACCCACCTTCTATTTGCCTTGAAAACCATAGCCGGCCTCCACTTGTTCACCACTCTTCTTCCCTTAGCCTCAGCCACCACCTATTCCATCACCAACTCCTCTTTTCCATGCCTTGCTGTGACCATCCTCTGCCCATAGACGTGACCAGACCTGACCTAACCTTAGCACCCAGGCCGAACAACTTTAGCATAGGGCCGAACCCAAACATCAACATGTCCTTGCCTCTTTACCTTCCATGACATTTTGCCTTCATGTAACCACTATCTCTTCACATTCCAATCCATAGCCGTGCCTTTTGTGACCATGGCCGAACCTATTTGCTTCAAAACGAGTCATGGCCGAGCCATATTGTCATGTGGTCAAGCCTATCTCCTTTGAGGTCGAGCCCACTTATGTGTTTAAGCCACTTTTGTTCCACTTTGTCTTTGTTTTGTATTGTTTAATTCTTATATTCTTTTGTGTTGAATCTTTTTCTTATATATATTCTATTTTTATTTGTAACAAGATTTGGATTTGGGTGCTACATCTCCTCTAATCTGATTCGTGCTTTGTCGTGCTTTTTCGGAGTTTGTTCTTGTGTTTGAATTGTCATCTCTAGCTTTAGAAGGTGAGTTATCACTCTCGACTTCGTACTTATAAAACTGTGAAACAAAGTCATGTGAATTGTAGCAGTGATATGCCATGTTGATAGTAATTTCATATATGCCAGTGATGTGATATTATATGATGTTATAACCTGATTATATACCTGTTTCATCACCTGTTATGACCTGCTATGTTTTACTGTTTATATTTATATTTTTGTTTCTCACACTGCAAGTTCCCTCACTATGGGTTGAAATGATACATACCCGAACGGACTTTAGAATAGGGAAAAGTCGTTATGAGCTGAAATGATAGGCTCGAGCGATTTTTATTTGACTTGGGATTGCGGGTTTGAAATGATAAAACCCGGGATTTTAATTCATTACGGATTGAAATGATATATTATCTGTATCACTTGACCTAGGTTAGAAAATATTATACAGACCCGTGGTTAATTTTAAATATAAATATTTTCTGAAAATTCTAAGTATTTGGAATATAAAATATATGAGATTTTTACTTAATTTGATTTTAAAATGATTTAAATAAATTTTATAGTGATTTTCTATAAGTTGAAATTGTATAAGTCAATAAATGATTAAGATGTAAAATTTAAATGTGATTTGACTTAATAATTGAAATTTGATTTGAAATGGAAATTTTGGCTTAACTTAGAAATAAAATATTTTATTTATGAAATAGATATTTTTAAAAGTAAATAAAATAGCTAGTTGTTTGTTAAATTAAAAGTTAAGCAATTTAAATGTATTTTTGACTTAATAAATGAATTATGTTTAATTTGGATATTTTATTTATAAAATGTTATTTTATTTAAATCGTAAGTGAAATGATATCCAAATAAATAATTTTGAAAAGTGAGATATGTTTTATAAGTTAAAACGGTGAAAACTAAAAATATAATGTTTCTGAAATGTTATAGAAAATCTCATATTTGTATTGGCAGCATTTCTGAAATGCTGTGGTTTTAAGGCAGCAGTTTATAAGTGCTGCTGTTTCTGTAAATGTACTGTTTTCTGAAATAATATTACTATCTACTGTAGCATTTTATCAATGCTGCTGTTTCTATAAATGTACTGTTTTCTGAAATAATACTACTATCTGCAGTAACATTTTCTAAGTGTTGCTGTTTCTGAAAGATGATATTTTCGAACTGCTAATATATGTACCATCACATTTTCAAAGTGTTACGAATGCTAAAAATACAATGTTTTGGAAATGTTATAATTTAATGAATGAACTTAGAATTGCTACAACTTTGGAAATGAATATTATTTTTGAAGGATATTGACCTTGAATTTAAATGGTTTAAATAAATATGTTTTGATTTGAAATATAAACCATTTTGAATATATAACCACGGGTTATAATAACGATTACTTGTTAAAGAGACGGATCGGATATGGACATACTCTCTGTCGATACCGAAAACAACTTTAACAACTGTGTACGCGGTGGAGATTCCAGAATGAAGTAGGATGGTGGCGACGATCCTAAGGTATTTACGTGGACCTAACTCCCATGAGTTAGCATAAGGTGGCTAAAACAGGAGCGATTCCGGGCTAATGAGGTGGCTTCTCTTATCGGACACATTCCATCGTATACCATTCTATTACTTTGTGATTGATTGGGTGCACCCCTTGATTCGGGAGTGTGGCTCGAGTTAGGAGATTGCTGCGGCTTTGCGTTACCAACAGTCCGGATGCGTAATTGGTATATCTACCCTGGCATTGCCTCGTTGTGCCGTGTCACCTACCATAGCGTGCTTTACTACGAGTTTGATTTGTGTCGTACCTTTGGAGTATCCTTTGGTAGCTCCAGTTTACGGGGTATTACAGTACTGTATAGACTATTGGCACACCTAAAAATGTGTTAAGGTGGAAAATGTAAAGCCTTAACGCTATTTTTAAATAGTTTACTTTACTTTAGACATTATTATAATAGCGTATCTTACTACATAGTAGATAGTTTAACGGATCCTTAAAGTATGGGCGATCCCAAGCATCCTTAAGTTATTGATGCATTTCTATTACAGTTCACTTGAGTTGATTTACATTTTATAAGTATGTATGTCCTGACTCGAGTGTTTTGTGTTTTGCTTTACGCTCGGGTCAGCCTGAGTATCACAGATTTGGATTCACCTTCTGGAGCTTGAGATTGTTGGAGTTATCTGTCTTTCTAGTTATCTATTTCCATTTCAGTTATTTCCTATTCATCTTTGCTTATGTATTTGTGAACTTATGTATTCAGACTTCTGTTGTATCTGTTTTTCAGACTATGGTATTTTGTATCTGTTTTGAGACTATGTATTGTAGTGGCTTCATGAACCACTATATATTTTATTTCCGCTGTGAGTTATTCTGATATTCTGTGTCTGTGATTCTGTGATTGGTTTTATTTGCTCCAAATTTATTTACAATCTATTGTTTTGAATTATTCAAGTCCGACATGTGTGGTCTTATTGTCGATTTGAATGGTCCAAAATAGTGGGTCGTTACAATGGGAAGGGCAAATTAGCAATAAGCTTTATTTCCTAAACATAAACCCTCATTCTCCCATTAATTTCATTTCATTTCAACTACACTAAAACTAAAAAAAGCTTAAGCCGGCCATTGATAGGGGAAACCAAGAAAAGAAAGTTAAGGAAATTAAATCTAAAGCTTAGAGGAATCAGAACAACATTCAGATCTCAAGTTCTTTTAACCAATCAAGGTGAATAATGATAACCATCTCATGTTTGTTTTTTTATTCTCGATTTTATGCTTAGATCTGATTTATATGATTGATAATATGCCATGTTTGAATTTTTGGATAATTATGTGTTTATTGATGAATTATTAAACTTAATTATATGAAATTAGTAATAGGTTTAAGTGAGAAAACCAATCATATGACACCTAAACGATTTGAAATTTTGATATGATGTTAGAAACATTATTTGAGGAGTAGATTTTTAATTTCATAATTTTCTGATTAAATATGAATATTTTATGATTTTCTTAAGTAAAGAAAAGCGTTTATTTTGGGTTTTAATTATTAAAAATAATTAAATATTGTTTTCAGTCCTGAAGGATTTATATGTTAAAGAATATATAAAATCTAATTTATCGTTATTTTTGATGATTTTTCCCATGTATTTATGATTTATTATGAATTTATTAGACTAGAGAAGCTTTATAATTATATTAAAATATCAATAAAAATTAATGGGTTTGTAAATGTGTTGGGAATAATATTTCTAGTTTATGACAGTTTTTGAAAAAGGATTTGACACAGATAATTATTATCCAATAAGGTTTTGACAAACAATAGGAGTTGGTGAAAAGAATTTACTTTTAATAGCAAAATAGCAGTTTTAATGTTAATTACAAAAATGCCATGCCAGCAATGTCGATGCCACCATTTATCTACGCCACAGCTATGCTCCCGACGTTAACCAATATTGATACACAAAATGTCAACTAAGGTTGATATGAAGTGAATCAACTATGATTGAAGAAGTAATCATAACGTCGACGTCGACATCCCCATTATCGACGTTGATATTACCGCATGTTTTTAGCAATGTCAATGAGGCCACATATCTTTATGCTTTGTGTCTATGTGTCACATTTCATATAAAAAGGCATGATGCTGCATGTTTTCAATAATGTCCCTGACCCCTTGAGGCAGCTATACCGATATTCTTCTATTCCAACTCTTGTTATAGTGATGCTGCTCCTGTCTATATCGCCTATATCGAGGCCATATCCCCATATTTTCGATGGTAACCCTTTGAGGCATTGATGTCGAAAGCCATCAATGTCGTCGTCCCTATATTTTAAGCCTCATAACTTTATACCATGCTAACCTACGAAGCTCTATATTATACTATGTGACATAGTTATTATTGATTATATAGCTTTGTGTTTTATAAATCATAAACTTTAACTTATTTTGGTATTGAAGAGGGACGATGACCCTAGTGGCGATGTTGACATCGAGTTTCATCAATAAGATAGTTTTATTAAGTTTTGGCTTTATAGCCTAAGATTTTGAGGTGCTTCAACCTCTAAGTGATTTCGAACTTCATCAATATTGTTTTACAAGAGCATATATCTTGGCATAACTATTTTGAATAAAATAAAGGGCTATGTATTTCCTTATTATGAAATATGATTTCAAGGGTTAAATCATTTACAATGGTTTTATTTTCAAGGAAATAAAAAAGGGTATTTAGTAGATAATTTTACTTGAGATTTATTATTCTTATCACCTTTAAATAAATTGTGATAGAATGGATTGAATCAAAGATTAGAAAACTAAATGGGACTGGTGTAGGGTTGCTCCCTATACTTCAACCATTAGATACTATTTGATATAAGTCCAAAATTCCAATGCATAGGGCTTTGTCACAGGTAAGACTAAAAGTAGGTTTACGCATAGAAAGGAATAGACAAAGTTGAGTTAGGTTATTGGTTAGCCCACAAAACCATTATGATCAGTATGACTCTAGAAATAGTAATTTCCAAACAGACCATCCAGTTTTCCTCTAATAATAAGTTAGAACATTCGATATATCTGGTTGGCCTGAGTCAGCTGTGTTGGTTGGTAGTCACCTCGTGAAAACTAAATGTTGGGACAAATAGTCCATTGATTAGACAGAATCGCCAGGATTACCCTAGTAGCATGCATGCATATGATTGTTTAAATTGTTTAGTTTAACCAATGTGGTTGTAGGTTGTATGATTTATAGAAGACATACTTAGAGTATACCAGTAAGGGGAAAACCTGTTTCGCTCAACGGCGTAGTCTCGCTAGGTATCTATTAACCGAGATGGCATTTATTATTCACACCAGGCTTTTTATCTCACCCGAAGTTTTTATTTTTCCCTTTTTAACTCTTAGATGCTCGTTGAGTGGTTCGAGAAGGTTAAATAGGTTTTGGCGAATAAATCTTACGGAGATGTGCAAGAGGAAAAGCTAGCTATTTAGGAATCTACCACTATTTATGTCCATTGTATGATGTAGTTTTGATGTAAGTATGTAATGGTAGAAACTGTATCTGTCTAGTAGTAAGCACTGATCAGCCAAGGGGGCATCTTCATATGTCGCTCTTGGAGTGTTTTGTAATAATTTTATTTTATCTGAACCTGGGGAACGTTTGAAATTATGTAAAGAATATGAAATATCATCTTTGAAATGAAATCTGAAGGTTGTTTTAAAATTATGTTTAAGAAAATTTCATATTCTTGTGCTTCTGATGTTATTGATGCAATTAATGTAACCGCATTCTGTCATCGGAAATTAATGGATGTCTGCAGCATCTGTGGTGCTTAGTTCCGGACCTTAAAATGAGGGATGTTACAACTTGTTATTAGAGCATATGTTTATGTGAAACTAAAAGAATTTTGAACTTAAAAAGAGTTTTGAAAACATAATCCAAATGAATCAGGGAGTAAGATTGAGGGTATGGGATAACGCTATAGTAATGTACTTGTATTTGCTATATATATAAGTATATGCCTTATCTCTATTCTCCCTCTCTCTTAGACCGTTCATATGTATCTTACTAAGATTCGAATGTAGATTTAAGGAAGTAATTCATGAAGGGAGTAAATGCAAGAGTGAACCTCGATGGAGGAAGCACCACGACCAATGGAAATGTCAGGCCCAATACTAGGAGGAATCAAGATCGACAAACAGCAGCTAATGTGGGTGCTGAAACACCATAGGTGGATATAGGAGCTATATATCAGTTTTCCATCAATATGATGCAAGTAGGAGCTGCAGTTGGATTAGTTGGTGCAAATGCTGGAGGAGAAAATCCTGAAGTTCCAATTGTCAACAATTATGTTGCTTTGAGTAGAGACTATGCAAGATTTGGAGGGAAAACATTCATTGGAACTGAGGATGCTATCGAGGTGGAGAATTGGCTGCTCCACATGAAAGGATTTTTGCTTATTTAGGTTCGAATGATGGGCAAAAGAAGAGATTGGCATCCAGGCAATTGCAAGGAGCTGCGTTGTACTGGTGGAACAGTGTAACTGTTAGGGTGCCATAGGAGAACTTGATCTGGTAGAGTTCAGGAGGAGGTTCGAAGAGAGGTTTATGTCTGAAATTGCCAAATCAACCTTGCTAAGGAAGTTTGTTGAGTTATTGCAAGAAGACCTGACTGTGTTGGAGTATGCAACAAGATTTGAGGAGTTATCCAGATATGGATATGCCATGGTGGATACGGTGATTAAGAGAAATGAAAAGTTTATCCATAGATTAAGACTAAAGCTTACTAGGGCAACCTTACCACATCTTAGGGATCTATGTGACGTGGTAATGGAGATGGCTTTGAGGAATGAAGAGATGCATGCTTTATTTAGCGGTAAAATAGCAGTGGAAACTTAGAGTAGGCAGAATCAGAAAAGAAAGTTCTTTCAAAAAATGAGCTCAAAAGAGTAGAGCTGCCAAGAAAGGAAAAGCTAATGTCATTTGCTACATGTGCGACAAGAAAGGCATTTTGCGAACGAATGTCGTTTAGAGGATGGAAAGACAGTCATTGGAAGGAAGAATATCAAGTGCTTCATCTGTGATCAAATTGGGCATTGTAAAAACCAGTGCAAGGAACCGGTCAAGGATGAGAAAGGGAAAGTGTGCTTTGGAACCATTTGCCTCAAGACCCATAGCAGAGGAGAAAGGAAAGGCCATAATGGCTTTTGATTCATGGTATACCTATTAGAGTACTGTTCAATATTGGTGCATCGCATTCTTTTATTTCTCATTGCTTGGTAGATAAGATAATCTTAGAGACATCATACCTAGTTACTTCCTTAAGGGCTACGAATCCAATATGAGGATTTAGAACTCTAGGGATGAGATGTGACCAGTTACAATTTAAGTTGTTAAGTCATATATTTGCCTGCAGTTTGCATATGTTTGATTTTATAGGTTTTAGCATTATTCTGGGTATTGATTAGTTAAGTATGTACGATGCTAAGATATTTTTCCAAGATAGGAAAATATCACTAAGACACCCTAATAGTAGCGACCGAATTATAGACTTAGTAGATAACTCGAATTTTTATGTTTGTGCTTTGTTGGATGCAATGGAGGAGGAAGACAAGTTGAACCGAGTTTATGTCGTCAGAGAGTTTGTTGATGTCTTTGAGACAGTGACAAGACAAATGCTGAAACGAGCTATTGAGATTCGAATAGATCTTGTACCTAGAGTTGAACCCGTTAGTAGACCGCCTAGTAGAATAACACCTACAGAGATGTAGGAGTCAAAGGTGCAGCTAGTGGACTTAGAAGGAAAATGTTTTATTAGACCAAGCAGTTTGCCTTGTGAAGCGACCGCGGTGTTCGTGAAGAAAGCAAATGGTTCGTTAAGATTATGTATCGATCATCATAAGTTAAATGAAAAGACGATAAAGAACCGATATTCTTTGCCAAGAAAGATGACTTATTGAATCAGTTAAGTGGAGCCAAAGTGTTTTCCCTATTGGATTTAGCGACAAGGTTCCATCAATTAAGAGTGGCGAGGACAATATTCTATTGACAACATTTCGAACGAGATGTGGTTCGTACAAGTGGTTAGTAATGTCATTCGGACTGACTAATGTGCCTGCTTTCTTCGTAAATTTGATTAACCAAATTTTCCGAGAGCATTTGGATAGATTCGTGTCAGTATTTATAGATGGCATTCTAATATATTCTCGGAATGAGCAAGATCATGAGACTCACCTTAGAATAGATCCGTCGAAGATGGAAGCTGTTAATAATTGGTAGAGACCCGAGACTATGATTGAGATAAAGAGTTTTCTTGGTTTTGCTGGCTACTACTGGAGATTTATCAAGGATTTCTCCTGTATAGCAGCACTGATTACTAGTTGACAAGGAAGGATGTGAATGTTTGGATCGATAAATGTGAGTAGGTATTCCAAAAGCTGAAACATTTATTAACCAACGCGCTCGTGTTAGTTTTCTCGGATGTAAATCAAGATTTGGTGGTGTATACTGATGCATTCGAAATAGGATTAGGAGTTGTGTTAATTCAATGGGGTAAAGTGATGGCCTCCGCTTCTTGACAGCTCAGACCGCATAAAGTTAGATATCTGACTCGTGACTTAGAGTTGGTTGCTGTAGTTTTTTCTTTCAAAGTGTGGAGATATTATCTTTTGGGAGATCGATTTGAGTTGTATACAGATCACAAGTCTTTAAGATATTTATTCTCTCGGAAGGAGTTAAACATCGGGCAATAGAGATGGTTGGAGTTTTTAGCTACTTATGATTTTGGGATTAAGTACACACCAAGAAAAGGAGATAAAGTTGTAGATGCGCTTAGTAGGAAACATCAGAATGCAATATTAGCATTGATATCAGAGTGGAAAGATGTGAAAGCGTTGACTATTTGTAGCATGCAGTTAAGATCGACTGCTAGTTTTGGTCATAGAATTGCAATGTTATCTTGTTTAGAAGTTCAACTAGTATTGATTGAAAGGATTGCTTACAGGTAAAAAAGATGATCTATTGCTAGCTAAACGAACTAAAAGATTGGAAGGTATAACTAAGACCGATGATTTGAAAGACTTTTATCTTGACTAAAACGGATAGTTGAGAAAGAAAGGACGACTGTGCATTTGGGATGTGGGAGACCTAAGGAAAGAAGTTCTTAGGGAATGTCATCGATCGAAATTCACTATTCATCTTGGAGGAACTAAGATGTATTAGGATATGAAAAGGAGTTTCTTCTACGAAGGTATAAAAAGGGATATAGGCTTATGGGTTAAGAAATGCTTGAATTGTCAACAAGTAAAAGTAAATCATCAGAAGCTAAGTGGATTGCTTCAGCCTTTGAATATACCAGTATGGAAATGGGATTCTATATCTATGGATTTTATTGACGGATTGCCAAGGTCGAGTAGGGGAATAAAAGAATTTGGGTTATATTGGATAGACCGAGGAAAAGTGCACATTTCATTTCCATTAAGTCGACAAGGACGACACCTGTTTTAGCTAAGCTATTTATAAAGAATATAATAAGACTGTGTGGGATTCCAAATAGTATAGTCAGCGATAAAGATTCATTTTTTCCCTAGCAAATTCTAAAAGAGTCTACAAGAGGTTTTAGGTACCAAGCTCAAGACGAGTACCACTTACCATTCACAGACCGATGGGCAAATGGAAAGAGTTAACAAAGTCTTAAAGGACTTGTTAAGAGCTTGTTTGCTTGATTTTGGAGGATCATGGGAAGACCATCTACACTTAGTTGAATTGTCATATAACAATAGTTATCATACTAGTATATGGATGGCACCTTTTGAACCTTTATATGGAAGGCCATGCAAATCACCTATATATTGGTTAGAGACCGGAGATAGACTAGTTCTTGGTCCAAATTTAGTAAGAGAAGCCATATAAAAGATTGAGCTAATTCGAGCTAGAATGAAGGAAGCTCGGTCTAAGCAAAAAAGTTATGTAGATAAGAGGCGGAAAGACTTAGAGTTCTTAATTGGAGAGTATGTTTTCATCAAAATATCGCCATGAAGGCTGTACTAAGATTTGGGAAGTCAGGAAAATTGGCACCTAGGATTGTTGGACCGTTTTCTATTATAGAAAGAATCGGAAAACTCGCATAAAAGATTGAGTTACCAAGCAGTTTGGCAAGGGGTCCATATTTTCGTTCATGTTTCTCCTCTTAGGAAGTGTGTTCGAGATCCAGAAACTACCATCACTCCAAATGCATTAGAAGACTTACTAGTGAAACCGAACATGACCCTTACTAGGCAACTAGTTCGTATAGTAGCTAAAGATGAGAAGAAGCTTAGGAACAAGATAGTTAGGCTAGTAAAACTCTAGTGGAGTGATGATGAGAGAGACTGTACTTGAGAGACAAAGGGCAGGATTAGAGACACTTATCCGGATTTGTTTTAATGGTATGTTTTATGTTTATAGCTATCATTACTGTTACGTGCCTTATTATTATTTCGAGGACGAAATTCTTTAGGGAGGGGAGTTTGTAACAAACTTAATTTTGATTAACATTATCTAGAAAATTTAATTAGATAAATTAAACAAAATAATGTGAAAGGATAAGGAGATTTGATAAGTAATATGGGTCGAGCCATAGTTAGTGAACTAATAATGTTGATTAGAACATTAAATAGGAGGAAGTATGGGAAGGGCAAAATAGGAATAAGCTTCATTTCCAAAACATAAACCCTTTCTCTCATTATCTTCATTTCATTTCCACTCCACTTAAACTAAAGAAAGCTTTGGCCTGCAACTAATAGGGGAAACCAAGAAAAGAAAGCTAAGGAAACTAAACCTAAAGCTTATAGGAATCAAATCAACATTCAAATCTTAAGTTCTTTTAACCAATCAAGGTGAATAATGATAACCATCTCATGTTTGTTTGTTTATTCTCGATTTTATGCTTAGATCCGAGTTATATGATTGATATTACGCCATGTTTGGATGATTATGTGTTTATTGATGAATTATTGGAATTAATTTTATGAAATTTGTAATAATTTTAAGTGAGAAAACCCATCATATGACACCCAAATGATTTGAAATTTCGATATGATGTTAGAAGCATTATTTGAGGAGTGGTTTTTTAATTTCATAATTTTCTTATTAAGTATGAATATTTTATGATTTTCTTAAGTAAAGAAAAGGATTTATTTTGGGTTTTAATTATTAAATATATTTTTTAGTCCTGAAATTTGTATATGTTAAAGAATATATAAAATCTGATTTATTGTGATTTTTGAGGATTTTCCCCATGTTTTTATGATTTACTATGAATTTATTAGGCTAGAGAAGCTTAATAATTATATTAAAATACTAATAAAAATTAATGGGTTTGTAAATGTGTAGGGAATGATATTTGTGGTTTATGATGGTATCCTGAAAAGTATTTAATAATATCCAACGGGGTTTTGATAAACAATAGGAGTTGGTGAAAAGAATTTACTTTTAATAGAAAAATATCATTTTTAATGTTAATTACAAAAATGCCATGCTAGCAGTGTCGATGTCATCGTTCATTTACGTCACAGCTATGCTCTCAACGTCAACCAATATTGATATACACGATGTCAACAAAGGTTGGTATGAAGTGAATCAACTATGGTTGAAGAAGGAAGTATAACGTCGACGTCGACATCCCTATTATCGACATTGATATTGCCGCATGTTTTAGCGACATCAATGTGGCTGCATTTATGTACGCCGCATGTCTATGTGCCGCATATAAAAGGGCATGATGACGCACGTTTTCAATAATGTCGCCGACCCCATAAGGCAACTATGCCGCCGGTCTTCTATTCCAACTCTTATTATAGTGACGTCGCTCCTATATATATTGGCCATATTGAGGCCGTATTTCCATATTTTAGATGTCAACCCCTGAAGGCATTGACGTCGAAAGCCATCAATATTGTCATTTCAATATTTTAAGCCTTATAACTTTATACTATGCAAACCTATGAAATTCTATATTATGCTATACGACATAGCTATTATCGAGTATATAGCTTTGTGTTTTATTTTTTTTGGCAAAGCCAGCGGGGTTGAATGGACCCCTACCATTATTATTAAGAACAAAAAAGTTACAAAAGATTACAACAAGCAAACCACCAAAGATAATAGGTCAGCACATAAGAGAAATTAGAGAAATTACATTGATCTAGTAATAGAAAGGACCAATACATGTTTAGAGGAAGATTGCCCTTTAAACACCCTACTGTTCCTCTCCATCCAAATGAAATACAAACCTTCTTTAAGATTTTTAGCAGCAATCTACCTCTTTCATTCTTCCACCTAGTAGCCTTGAAAATATTGTACAATTCCATAATAGAATTATGTGTAGGCCTATGATAACCATAGTGATGCAAAATCATATTCCAAATATGGAATGTAAAATCACATTCAAAGAACAAATGCGCCACAGTCTCCACATCAGAACCACACAAGGAACAGGTATCACATTGAATAATACCAAAAAATTTAAGTTTACGAAGCGTAAGAATACCATTCTTCAAAACCTTCCACATGAATAGATTTTCCTTAGGGATAGAAAGAGGATCCCAAATTCTTGTCATTCCAAGTAACATGAATATTGCTAAGGCTATATTACTTATTATGAATAGCAGTCCACTCAGCTCTAACCACTGCAGAGCTGCAATATGGAAGGGTAAACCTACCATCAGCCCAATATCTTTGAACATATGCATTACAACTAATACCAGAGATGCTTCTAGTGTCATAATCAATAATATTTGCTAGAATAACTCCTTTAGCCAGCCATGAATCATACCAAAACGAAATCTTGGCAATGTCTTTCATTCTCTGCTGAACCAGAGGTAGAAAAATATATCTACCTCTCAAGATATTCCTCCAGGACCAGCTGCAGTCAGATGGAGGAGTAATACACCAAAAGTTACTATCTCGAATGAGGTAATGTCTACACCATGAAGCCCACAAATTATTGTCATGCCTCAATAACTTCTCAATTCTAGATGATAGCATAGCAAAATTCCATCGCTTAATATTTATAATTCCAAGACCACCTTTTTCTTGAGGGCAACAAATATGGCTAAAAGCAATAGGAATCATTTTCTTAGAGAAAGGGTTAGCATGCCACAGAAAATGATTCAATGCTGAGTTGATCATGCTAATAAGCTTGGCTGGTAGGATGAAGATTCCAGCATAATAAACACACATGGAAATTGCAATAGATTTTACAATAACTAGCCTACCCGCCATAGAAAATTTAGAAAAATTCCAACTAGATAACTTAGCAGTAATTTTTTCAAACAGCTGTAAGCATTGGAAAGTCCTTATTCTAGAAGAACAAAGAGGAACCCCAAGATAGGATTCATTATCACTAAAAGGGGATAGGCCTGACAGAGTATACATCATCTCTTTTCCAACATCAGGGAGGCCAGCAATACACATTCTAGACTTACTTCTGTTAATGGATAGACCAGTCAATTCCTGAAAGGAAACAAGAACTTTTAAGACCCCACTAATAGATTTATAGTTAGGCTTAGTAAAAAGAAGAAGGTCATCAGCAAATAGGAGAGTGGAAATTATGTTCTTCCTACATAAGGGATGATAATCAAATAGCTTATTAAACATAGCAGCAGAAATTAGAGAAGTGAGAAGTTCCATAACACAGATGAAGAGGTAAGGAGAGACAGGGTCACCCTGTCTAATACCCTGAGTAGCACCAAAATATCCAAAGTTGTAACCATTAATACTAAGGGAGTAATTGACAGTGGATATACAAGTATATATCCAACATAGAAAGGGGACATGGTAGTTCATCTTATAAAGAATGTAAATGACCGATTTCCACTGAACAGAATCATATGCCTTCTGAATATCAAGTTTAAGGACACATCGAGGAGATATGAGCTTTCTGTTGTAACCCTTCATAAGTTCAGAAGCAAGGAGGATGTTATCAGAGATGTCTCTACCAGGGAGAAAAGCACTTTGATTAGAAGAGATCAAACCATCCAAGGAAATTTTCATTCTAGCAGCCAAAATCCTAGATATGCATTTGTAGATTACATTGCAACAAGTAATGGGTCTAAACTGATTAACAGACATAGGATGGATTGATTTAGGAATCAAAGCAAGTTTAGTAGCATTAATGCTGGAGATTAATTTACTATGCTTGAAAAAATTCTTAATAGCCTTGATCACAACACCACCAATTATATCCCATGTAACTTTGAAGAAGTGAGCATTAAAACCATCAGGTCCAGGAGAGCTATTAGAGTTCATTCCAAAGATAGCCTGTTTAATTTCATTTTCCGAAATTTCCTTGATTAAGACAGACCCCATGTCATCAGAAATTGAAGGAAATTGGAGATGAGAGAATTGATCCAGAGTGATTGATGGAATTTGAGAATTCCCAAGATTAATATGAAAGTACTCCAAAAAAGCTTCTTGAATGGAATCTTGAGAATCACAAGACAATCCATGCATATCAAGAATGGAAGATATATTTTCAGAAGATTGTTGAATCTTTAAAGTTTTGTGGAAGGTGGACGAATTTTTATCACCATTCAGTTGCCATTCATGTTTAGATTTTTTGCTTAGCCATTATATTTTCTTCAACAAGAGCTTTGGAGAGGTCCTTTAATAGAGAAGCTTCAATAGAAGACAGCTGAGTCTGATCATGACATCTTTGAATATCCAGTTGGACTTGAAATAATTTTTCACGAATTGCAGAAGACATACTATTCCAATTACCAAAAGTTTGTTGAGCCCATTCCTTTAGATGAATCTTCAGATGCTTGAGTTTTGCAGAGTCCTTGCCACAGTCAATAATAAGAGGGGAATGGTCAAATAATGATGGAGGAGGGATAAAGGTGGAGAGATTAGGCCATTTGAGAATGGAGGAGAAATTCATATAAGCTCTATCAAGTTTACAATAGGTTCTCTTTCCAGATTTACTGGAGTTATTCCAAGTAAAGAAAGCACCTTTAACAGAGGTAGGAATAAGGTTAGCATCATAAATAGCTTTGTTGAGGGGTCGAGTCTGATTGTAAGTGAGGGGAGACCCACCACTTTTATCAGTTGATAATTGCATGCAGTTCCAATCACCAAGACAAAGCCATGGCAGATTGGACTGCTGAAGAGTGGGAAGAATGTCAAGAAAAATTTGCCTCTGTGCAGCATTATTGTCTGCATAAACAGTGGAAAGGTAGAAGGAAGTAGATGAGGGGATGTGTAAGATCTCAGTGTGAATGAACTGCCTATGGACAGTGATTGGGGAGAGGGAGAAGATCGAGGGATTCCATAAAACTAACAGCCTACCAAAAGGAGCTTGGGAAAGATTGTGGATAAAGCTCCAGCCATGTCGAATAATGGAGGCAGCTTTGATTGTAGTAGCATGATTAAGTTTAGTTTCTGCAATAGCCATAAGATCGATTTTGTGAGAAGAAATAAGGTGAGAAATTTCTAATTGCTTGTCAATGGAGTTGCACCCCTAACATTCCAAAAACCTATATTTCCATTCATTTTGATAATGATGTAAAGGAAGCTCTGGTTTGAACACCAGAAGAAGGATTTGCCATATTATTATGAGACAAAACAGCCAAACCAATTTGATCTATGGAATAATTGATCCCATTGTCCAAGCCAATTGTGGAGTTATTTGTGGATTTCTTTGGACGACCTTTCTTCTTTTTAGCAGAGGAGTCTGGTATGAATGCTTGAGAAGGTTGGAGTAGATTTGGTTTTTCTGAAGGAGAGTTGAGTAAGTCATTGAATATTTGATTTGGAAGTGAAAGGGAGGAGTATGGAGATGCAGAAATGAGTTGATGATTAGGAGGAGAGTTATGAGAAGGAGGGATTTTATCTGGTGATAAATTGTGCATGTCAGAGCAAAGGGTATCATTGTGCATGTCTGAATTGTGATTAATATGATGTTGCATAGCCTCATCATCCTCATTTATATCCTGTAGCACTGAGAAAGCATTGTGAGTAGTCACCACCTCACATTCAGTTTGCATTGCAGAAACATTATCAAGCATAACTTCATTATTATCAGGACACGTTATTTCCTTCTGAACTTCACCAGTTTTATTTATGGTATTGCACATATCAAACTCAAAGACATTGACTGTTTGCAGCAAGACAGCCTCATGGATCACCAATTGTTGACTCGAAGAGGCATTATCAGTATCTTTATTTCCACTCCTATTAGTTTCCAGCACAGTCTCAGATATTATTTCATTTTGTTCCAAAACTAGTGGGACAAAATCATCTTCATTTCTTATGCTTAATTGACTCTCTTCTGACGGTCTTTCTTCCTGAGTTTCTTTCATCTCATTATTGTTACTTATCTCCCTATTAACTTTTCTCCAAACCTTTTGCCCAGTTTTAATTCTCTTTTTACTTCTAACATAAAATCCCCTTTTTTCTTTATCATCTTGAATATCTTCATCATCCTTGGATATCTCAGCAGCTATTTCATTTTTATTATTCGAGTTCTCAAGTTTTTCTCCATCATGCAAACCCTTATTCCTCTCACACTGGTCAGTGGCATGACCAAAAACTTTACAGTTAACACAAATAAGAGGTTTCCATGAGTATTCTATCAGAATATTAGGGCAAGACTCATCACCAACTGCTAAGAATTCAGGCAATTCTTTGTTAGGAGACACTTCAATTAAGCATTTAGCATATTCAAATCTTTTCATCCTTTCAGTGTTCTCATCATAGCAAACAAGCCTTCCAAGGTGACAAGCTATCCAATTAATGCCTAGCAAAGACCATAACATTATCGGAATTCTGTAGAAATGAATCCAAATAGACATCGACCTTACTGCCGCCTGAGCTGAAGAGAGTTCGGGTTCCATTTAGAAATGATAAACATTTGACCCCTAATAAACATAGGATCTCTTCGTAAAATATTATTTTTGTCTTCCTCAGAGGCAAATTTAAAAAAAAATAGTTTTTATTATCAAAGAAGATATCATACGATCCTTTAAGCTTCCACACTTTTTGTAGATGGGATTTAACAGCCATATAGTTCACATTACCAGCCAAAAAAGATCCCACCAAGCAGTCTGACCAAGCTTTAATACCTTCATTCAACACTTCCTGAGGAGGTTCAATGGGGGAACCAGAGTAAGCTATATCAAAATGAGTAGGAACATAAGAACCAGCATTCCTAGGTTTCGAATTGAAAAGAGAAGACCATGAAGCAGAAGGAGAAGAAGAAGAGGTGGCTCCAAGGGATGGGAAGTGTTCATTTGAGAGAGAGGAGGCAGATGGATTAGGCAAGACAGAGTTTAGAGGAGGAGGAGGAGGGTCACCTGGAGGAGGAGGTAATGGAGGAGGAAGGACAACTGAAGGACAGACCGGGATGGGGATGGCAGGAACAGGAGGTAAGGTAGAAGAAGATAAAGGTACGGGAAGGGAGGGGAGAAGGACACCATGAGAGGACCATACACGTTTTGGGCTTTCTTACCTAAAATTGCAAATTTGAATTAGCTTTGTGTTTTATAAATCAAAGACTTTAACTTATTTTGCTATTGAAGAGGTACGATGACCTTAGTGGCAATATTGATGCCGAGTTTCATCAGTAAGATAGTTTTATTATGTTTTATCTTTATAGCCTATGATTTTGAGATGCTTCAACCTTTAAGTGATTTCGAACTTCATCAATATTATTTTATAAGAGCATATATCTTGGCATAAGTATTTTAAATAAGGTAAAGGATTTTCTTTTCCTTGTTTTAAAATATGATTTCAAGGGTTAAATCATTTAGAAAGGTTTTTTTTCAAGAAAATAGAAAAGGGTATTTAACTCAGAATTTTACTAGAGATTTATTATTCTTATCATAGATAAATTGTGATAGGATGAATTGCCTTAGAGATTAGAAAACCATATGGGACTGGTATACAGTCGCGCCCTATACTTCAGCTGTTAGCCCCTGGCTAATATAAGTCCAAAATTCCAGTGCATAGGGCTTTGTCACGAGTAAGACTAAAAGTAGGTTTACGTACAGAAAAGAATACACAAAGTTGAATTAGGTTATTGGTTAGCCCGGAAAACCATTAGCATCAGTTTGACCCTAAAAATAGTAATTTTCAGATAAACCGTCCAATTTCCCTCTAACAGTAAAGTTAGAACATTTGATATATCTGGTAGGCCTGAGTCAGTTGTATATGTTGGTAGTCACCTTGTGAGAACTAAATGTTGAGACAGATAGTCCACTGATTAGACAGATTCGTTAGGATTAGCCCAGTAGCATGCATGCATACGATTGTTTATATTGTTTAGTTTAACTAATGCGGTTGCAGGTGTATGATTTATTGAAGAAATATTTAGAGGATACTAATAAGGGGAAAACCTGTTCCACTTAGCAACGTGGTCTTACTAAATATCCATTAATCGAGATGGCATATTATTATTCACACCAGACTTTAGAGTAAGTTTTCAAGTTAAGTAGGTTTTGATGAACAAAGCTTCTGGAGACGTGTAGGAGGCAAAGCTAGCTATGTAGGAATTCGTCCACTATTTGTGTTGGCTATGTGATGATGTTTTATTGTATATATGTAATGGTAGAAATTGTATCTGTCTAGTAGTAAACTCAGATCAATCAAGGGGGCATCTTATATGTTGCTCTTGGAGTGTTTTGTAATAATTATATATTATCTAAACCTGGACAATATTTAGGATTATGTAATGAATATGAAATGTTATCTTTGAAATGAAATGCGAAGGTTGTTTTGAAATTATGTTTAAGAAAATTTCATATTCATGTGCTTCTCATGTTATTGATACAATTAACATAACCACATTGTAACATCGGAAATGAATATTATGGATGACTGTCGCATCTGTAGCGCTTAGTTTTGGTCTTTAAAATGGGGGATGTTATAGTATGGATAGCCATGTAAGTCACCAGCATGTTTGGTAGAGACCGGGGGATCGGATAGTGCTTAGGCCCGATATGATTAAGGAAGCTACGGAGAAGTTTGTGATGATCAAGAGGAGGATGGAAAAAAGCTCAAGATCAACAGAAGAGCTATGCTGATCGGAGAAGAAGGGATTTAGAGTTTGCAGTCGTAGACTTTTTGTCTGCAAAGACTTCTCCGATTAGAGGAGTTGTTCGTTTTGGGAGAGCCAGGAAGTTGGTTCCAAGGTATGTTAGACCTTTTCGAATTCTTAAAAGGATTGGACCGCTTGCCTACAGAGTTGAGTTGGTGGAGAGTTTGTCGGGAGTTCACAATGTTTTTCATGTGTCACATTTGAGGAAGTATGTGCATGACCCATCGTTGATTGTGGAGCCATCTGTTCAAGAGAATTTCGAGGTGGAACCAGACCTGATTTTATACGACATCCAGTTCGCATTGTGGATCGAGATATGAAATAATTACAGAATAAGATGGTGAGGTTGATTTAGGTTTAGTGGAGTGAAGATCCTAGAAACTGCACTTAGGAGACTAAAGACAGCATGAGGGAAGCTTATCCTGAATTGATGATAGGATAGTAGTTTTCTTATTGTGTGGATTGTGTACTCACTTTTTGTGATGTGATTTCTTAGTATGTATCTTTTGTATGTGTTTCATCATTTATGATATATGCCCTTTTAAGTTACTTTAAGTTATCTTTTTGTGTGATAATTTCGGGACGAAATTCTTTTAGGGGGAGAATGTAACGACCTAAAATTTAATCACTTTAAATAATATGTTTTTAAATAATTAATTAGTGGATTTTATAACTCAAATAAACCACTTTTAAATAATAATTAATGATGTATGAACTTACGTTACGGATGTCGTAAGTTGAAGGGAAAGTTAGCACTTGAATTTGTGTATGTTGTGACATCAAGATCCCATGTGTTAAAACTTATTTTACTTATTTATTATCAATAAAAGGTTTTATAAAGTTTTCAAAACTTTACTTTTTAGTTTCCAAACCTTTATACAAAGTTTATAAAGTAATTTAAAATATAAAAGGTATAATGGCTATTTGATTTATAAGACTAGTTTTAAGGTTATGGTATCCATAGCACTAGTAGCTATGAATGTTGTTGGTAAAGCAACAAGTTTTGTGTAAGCTAAAAAGGGTTTTCACTTTAGATATTTTTTAAGAGTTTTTAAAACTGTATTATAAATATTAGAAAGGTTTAATTATTATTTAAATAATTAATTAAGTAAGGGTTTAATGATTAGTTAATTAATTGAATAATTAAGGAGTTAATGATTAATTAATTAAGTAAAATTTAATTATAATTAATTAAGGTAATAATAATTAATTAATTAAGGTAATTATAACTAATTAATTAATTAAGTAATATTTAAGTTATTATTTACTTACTTATTTATTAAGAAAAAGTTAATTATTAATTAGTTATTAATTAAGTAAAAGTATAATTATTTAAATTAATTATTAATTAAATAATGGATAATAATTAATTAATTATTAATCAAGTAAGGTTTAATTGCTACTTAATTATTAAATAAGTTTAAGATTTAATTATTAATTAAATAAAAGGTTTGATTTATTTTTAATTAATTAAATAAAGGTTTTTAATTCTTAATCACTTTATTTCCAAATGTGTGCTCTCCTCTATTTTAGAGGATCACACATTTCTCATAAAAAATCACTTTATTTCCAAGCATCGGTTTGTTTAAAAGCAACCTTCCTTTACAAAAGATGGGTTTTAAATACAAGGGATCTCTTTGTCTGTGCTATTAAGTAACCAAACAAATATGATAGGTTATGTTAAAATGTTGACATGTTTATTTAAAAGTACTTGTATTTAGCACTAATAGCCAATAAGTGGACTTACCTCTATCTATGATATCTAGAATGTGATTTTCTAGGCGAAGGATAGAGAAGTCGAAATGTCAAAAACATGATAAATATAAGTGAATTAATTTTGATAAATGAGACATGATAAATAAGTGTATGGAAGATACTTCATTGTATACTTAACACTAAATTCCAAGGTATGGAAACTCATCTCTATCTCAAGAAGTAAGAATGTACGTCGAGTCAAGGTTAGTTTTCTAACTTGTCCGACTTCATTATTAATCAAGGGATAGTATGTTTAATATCGTAAAGTGGGGTTAAGCATAGGATGTCTTATTTTTCATATGCAAATCTACACAAACCCAAGATAGTGGATACATCCACTGTCGATAGCTTGGCTAGTTTTAAAATTATCAAATGTTGTTCGAAGAGACCGAGATCGGGTAACATGAGTTATCCGAAAACCACTTTGAACCAACGTAAACGTCCAAATTGGAAATATATGGAAGATGATGGAATTGGGGACGAAGGTCTTTGAAGTGCAAGGACTACTTGCTACTAATCGTGAGGTTGATTCCAAAAAAGATGTAGTAGAAGTAGTGTCTTTAGTTTGTTCATATCCTTAACAACTTGTATGGACGAATGCTACCATTGCATTGTCGTCTGGAGGGAAGTGTTAGCATTCCAAGTGGCACTACAACAAACAAACATTTTTATAGCGTTTAAAAACCGCTATTAAAACTTTCTATAGCGTTTCTACAAACGCCATAGATCAACAAGTTGAAATAAGTCTAATAGATACAATAGCGTTTCAAATTTGCAATGGAAAACGAACTTTTAACAGCGTTTATATTGCCATCTTAGATAGGCCGTATCGGTGCAACTACTTTTCTAAAGCATTTTGAAGCTTGCTATAGAACTTTTACATAGAGTTGTGGTTTATGATACTAACAATTATGACATCATTTATTTGCTATAATATGTTGACATGCCATATTATTATAGCATCTAAAAACGCTATGAAAATATTATGTCAATCTTTTATCATGCATTGAAACGCTATAGAAAATTCATTACTATCTATTGTAGCATTGTTTTTTGCTATGAAAATTGTTTAATCCTTGCAAAATATTTTGTATAGCACTAGCATAATGTTATAGTATAACAAAGATGTAACAATTTTTCTTTTCATAGCATAGTTAAAACGCTCTAAAAAAATTCCTATTGCATTTTTTTACTGCCACGTAGCTTACAATTTTCAATTCAACTAATAGATTATAACAATTCAAAAAATCACACTTATCACATTGTAATGTACGTAAACAAATAGAATCATAAGCCAAGCAACAAAATATATATATCCATAATATTTCATACATGAAGAATTAAACATAAATATTTATGACCAAAATTAACGATACATACAACTGTAGCTAACCAAAATGATACATACTAAACATAAAGATGTATGAACGTCGATAGACAATACATTAATGCAAGCATGACCGATTTGAAGGAGAAAGAGTGCGACATCATGTTGCAACCTCAAAAGCATCATACAACACCTGTCAAAAAGAATCGCATGCGTACATATGTTAGTCAGCATACACAAGTATGTAAAAGTACTCTCATCATGTATAAGTACTCTCAGCATATATAAGTATGTTCACATACAAGACTAAAACAGTAAAAGACCGATCCAAGGATTCATGTGAGCTTGCTGCCAAGTGGGTTAAAAAGCTCAATCTCCACCATGAAAATGACTGACAGTGCGTAAGCTATGTGATGAAAATAATGTTTATTTATGACAGTGCGTAAGTTATGCTTGCTTATTTATGACAGTGCGTAAGCTATGTCTGCCTGCTGAAAATAATGTTTATTTACCTACACCGATATATTAGAGAAAACAAATCAGATGAAAGTAGTATGAACGATAGAGGAGAATACGTAGGGAACAACTCAGATGAAATTTGTGTTGAAGATGATATGTGTTGTGGGGTTCAGCAAGAGACAAATTTTCGGTTCAGTTTTCACAGAAATGATGTTTATGAAGATGAAAAGGCTGAAAACATTGAACAGTGCTTCTTAAGCCAGCTAGTTGATTTAGCAGAGGATTATGGTGTTCCTCAAAAGGAAGGAAAATTTTCAAGAACTTCTACTAGTGATCAAGAAACAAGATCAAGTTACGAAACCTGTATTACAAAATTTGAACTTAAGCAAGGTAGTACTTCATATACAACAATGGAAAGTAATGCAAATACGGTTGAACATGAAGATGAAATATGTGATGTGAAATCAAAACCACAGATTGAAGATCATAAGTTGGTTGTCAGGGCGGAGTGCACAAAAATGATATGCAAAGAACTAGTCATTGGAGACTGAGTTAAGCTTATAATTTGTACCAATTTAAGTTTATAATTTGTAAACTGAATGGCTACTTTAACTCCAAGATCATATTTGGACTCAGTAATCCTTTTCTTTTGATTACTCGGGATAGGTCCAATTTGAACATCAGTTTACATCAGTTGTTGAAATATATTTGTACATCAGTTGTTGAATATATTTGTACATCAGTTGTTGAAATATATTCCAATTTCTTCAACTAATAATATGCTACACCGAAATTTTCTATCTAGTTTATTGCATGAAAATTGAATATAGTCTAGGATTAAATTAACTCTATACTGTTCAATTTGAACAAATTGGCTAGTTGGACAAAACTAAGAAAGCTTATCAATAATAGAAACCTATTTCTTATAACAACAGTTTCTCCAATAAGTATACCAATTCCACTATAAATTGAGCGTTTCCATTATGCTCTTAGTATCACATTTCTGATCCTCACTCAATGATACCAAGGTGATAAAATTGACTTTTCTAAACTTCAAAACTACTTAATCAAGCTCTCTTGTTAAGATTATAAACCCATTGAAAGGTTATTAGTTTTAATCAGGGGGTTGCACTAAAAGAGATATCATCTTGGTAATGGTTACCAAATCAAAGAACTTGAATGCAAGTGGTAGAATTACCAGACATCATGATTTGCAAAGAATACGGATGATTATTTACTTTGAAGGTTTAAGTTAGTTCACCATGCTGAATATGCATTATTTTTAATGATTTATTAACCTTTTTTAAAGCTGTGCTTCTAAGATTATTTTTTCAATTTGCAGACATATGCTAATTGTTGTTTTCATTGTATTTCATTATAGAAGAAGACTTGCAAATTCATGGTAGAAAAACCAACATCAGAAAATAATTTTCCCCACAAATTTGCAGATTTTACTCGCAAGGAAGCTCAAACCTGTGGTACTGATTCAGAATGGGAAGGTTTCTTAAAAGTTACTCTTCACTTGCACATACTTTAGAGGAATAATATTGTTTCAGGAGTCTTTTGAAGTTTTACCTACTGAAGCATAATGTATCTGATATCTTGTAAGATACTTATTTTCTTAAAGACTTGTTAAATCCATCTTTATAATTGCTATAAAACCTATGATAACTAGCACGAACCCGTGCTACACATAGCACATGGGTGAAATTAATATTTTTTCATACAGTTGGCTAAGAACGTCGATTACTATAGAAATAATCTTAAAAATAGCAAATGGCTACCTCAAGAACTTAAAAATAATAGTTTCCGGCCTACTTCTTTCTTGAAATATAAATTAGTATTTTCACATAATAACTATGTAACACGTATAACAAATATCTCAGCATGCTTATTGAATGTTAATCTTAAATATTAGATTATAGGGATGAGTGAAGCGGTACAAAATAAAATCAATATTAAAAACCACTATGGGTTGAGTTTAGTGTAAGAGGTTTTTTAATATGGATTTAAACACATAATTGTCTGGATATACAATCTTATATCTTCGTCCCTCTATTTATAATATACTAATAATTTATTCTAGTTGTTTTAAAAAACGTTGTATGTAAATTTTTGTTTACTATTTCATAATAAATTATTTCATACCACAATGTTTTGGTTATTAAATTAAATTTGTAACAATGATTATGTATTACAAAGATCACTTCTCAGCTTTAATGATATTCTTAGAATACAGATTTCAAACTCAAAGTTAATGTAAAAAAACATAGCGTGCAAACTAAAATTAACACATGATTTTACATTTGAAAATAGATTGAATTTATACTTATTTTATGAAGTGCACACTTGTTAAAAAAACAAAGAGATATTATTTAGATATTTGCATTCAAAAGCGAATAAGAAATAGATAGTATTCAACCAAATCAAAAAAGTCTCATATCTAAACAAAGTTTGAATTATACTTACTAGAAATTGATTCCATTATAACATTTGCAGCAGGCCAAGCTATCGTAGTGCCAAAAGCATCTTCAATGACTTCTAAATCGAACATTGTTCTCGATAGACGTGCTTTTGGAATTTTTACAATATTTACCCAAACTTTAATTGCATATTTCCCCAAAGGAACACAATGAACCATTGAAGTTGGATCGGTTGAAGACACGCGGTCAAACGCAACTATTTCTCTCTTTCCCGACCAATCGATCAGCTTGCATTTACTTTTTTCCATAGAATTTGTACTCTATCAATTAAACAAAGAGGTTATTTTAGTATGTGCTTCAATAATTTGTACGATGAAAAAATAATTGAATCGCATATAAATAAGTTTGATATCTACCTTCTCGACAACTCTGACATTACTCGTATGATTATTTGATGATGCAGTGTTAACTGTTTCGATAACTACTTTCGATTCAGGCCATGCAACTTTGCTACCAATGGCTTCTCCAACTCGTGTCAATTCTTTAGTGGGTCTCCATAGAAAAGCATCTTCGATTTTTAGATTATCTATCCAAACTGCAATGGCAGCCGGACCAAGAGGGAGGTCATTCACAAGATATTTTGGATCACTCGAATGCAGTCGTCCTTCTGCGACTAATTCTTCACTCCCACTCCAATCGATTAATTTGCATTTATGATCTACGCGGTTACTTTTACTCTAATAAAAAAGAACATATTATTATTTTTGTACATTGAAAATAAAAAATTAATTAGTATAAAAATGAAAGATTACCCCATTATCTTCTTTTTCAAAGTTATCGAAGTTGCGCAAAACAACTCTAGTAGCTGACCACACTACTATCTCACCTTCAACGTCTTCAATGTGTGTCGAACTCTAGTAGCTGGCCACACTACTATCTCACCTTCAACGTCTTCAATGTGTGTCGAATAAAGCGAAGGTCTCCACAAGAAAGCATCCGGTTTCCTCACAGTGTCTATTATAATTTTCTTGACGTTGGACCCTAAAGGGATTTGTTGGACAAGCTCTTTTGGGTCACTTGGCACAACTATTCCTTCCGCAACAATTCCGTATGTCTCACTCCAATCCAATAAGTCACATGTGTCATATTGTTTACCATGTTTGTTCTATTATTAATCAAAAGCAAATTATATTAATAATGAAATTAAATGTCAAATATAATGATATCAGACTAGTACTATAAATAACTTTTATCACTTGATGCACATTTTCTTCATCTCAGCTTTCTTTTCTCTGTCAAACAAAAAAACAAAAACAACAGTAGTGATTATTATAAACTAAGTTCAGCCCAAAATTCATTTATACTAAACTATAGTATAAATGTGAATAAACTTAGTTCATACCTGAATTTTCACAAGCATGCGAACCATCGCGTCTAATTTGAAAATTTTATTTTGCATGTCGACCGTTTGTTTATCCCTTACATGTGACCAAATTGCCTTAGTGTAGGTCATACCCCTTCTCATTGCTCTCAATCGTCCTGGTCTATCATGTCCTAATACTTTTGCAAGCGCATCGTCTTTGTGATTAGTTGTTGAGCTAGAATTTGATTCATTCTGTATTTGTTTAATTTTTTCCTACACATGTTGTCATACATGCATATTATACACAATCGAACTATTACAATAGCAAACAAATTGTTATCTAATAAAATTTCAAAGTACTTACAATAGCATCTACGGCAGTCGAATTTACCGGTTCGCCATTTTTTCGTGTGTGGGATTTGATCCACACTTGAGCTCGACAGACAGAAGATGGATGAGGACTCGTCTTTTTCTATGTTTAAAGAATATTTTTTACAACACGTCACAATGACTAACTAACTAGCTAATAAATATCATGGTATATAAATTAGTAATTCTTACCAAGTCATCGGTCACTCGAGCCATTCCTTTACGACTACATGTGTGTGGTATCTGATTATCTCTAATAGCTTGATATTTCTGCCTCAATTCCTAAGAATAAAATGAAAACGTGCATTAAAAAATCCAGCTTGGTTGTTGCATCTCATCAACATTAAATGTGTAACTATTACCTTAAACTCTGGAGTCGTTTTGGACTCGACAAACTTCTTCCACTCAGTAATAATTAGGTTGTCGGGTTTCAACCGATTTCTTTCTTCTTCGTTCCTTGCTTCTGCTATTTTGCGAACTAATCGAGATTTTCAACCTATAAAGATGCACCCCATTTGATGAAATATGCACGCTTTTTGTCATTCCTCATCCAATTTAAATCTAACCTGCAGTATTAAAGCATATGAACTTCAAGTCAAATATGGTAATGCAATAATTAAACTCTAAAATGTGTATTTTAATTAAAACAATGATATGCCAGTTATATCCATTAACTGGCTGCTCTTAGAAAATACATAACAAACAATGGTAATTGCCTTATGGTTCAATTCTATATTGCACTTAACCAACCAGCACTCAAATGGAATAAGTGGAGATCTTGCACCCAAAGCAACACCATATTTTAACAAACATAAACCAAATCATCATTATTTGCATCTAACACTTTTCAATTAAACTAGAAACTATATATGTTTATAATAACTTTTTAATCACATAGGTATTCAGGTTGTTATGACTAAAAGTTTGTATATTCGGGTTTTGAATCAGATGATAATCAAACCCATTAAGAGCTAAACTACCATAGGAAAATTTTATTGTTATATATATTGGAAGGTGCAATGTTGTAAGGTTATTGGGTATAAAATAAAACCCGACAGCAAGATAAATATCCAAATCAAAGTGGGGTACACACACCTCACTAGCTAGTACCCTCCACTGTTATTCAAATTTAAATATCCAGATTCATCAATAGTACATACTAACTTTCCTCTCTTTATAAAGCGTAGTAATTGTGCAGACTCAATAAAAATCACCTAATACTCGTCTAAGTATTTTAACAACTCAAGCAAATAAGAAACAGGAAGAACAATGAGCACTTCAAGGTTCATAAAATGTGTAACAATTGGTGATGGAGCTATAGGAAAAACTTGCATGTTGATATCCTACACAAGCAACACTTTTCCTACTATAAGTCATAATACATATATCTGTAAAATGGTTTTCATATGAATTAATTCTGAATAATTAAGTGAATTCGTAGGATTATGTGCAAATAGTGTTTGACAACTTCTGTGCAAATGTAGTGGTGGATGGAAACACAGTGAACCTTGGCCATTGGGATACAGTAGGTAATACATAAATAACTATTTAACTTACTGCTGCTTTTGTACAGTGTTATCCATAATGGAGTGGGTGTCAAGCCTTACAATCTCTTGGCGTGGTTTTTACTCACTAATAATGTTTGACATTCATGTAGAGATTATTGCTATACTCTCCTAAGAGGGACTATGCATAGCAGTTGTAAAACATATACTAAATTTACACCATATCGATGACGAGTATGCTCAGCATTCTAATAATATATTTGCCCTTCCAAAATTTCAGTAATATCACATATAAGAAACTTCAAAAAAAAAATGCTAAGTGTCCCAATTACCATGTACGTGCCAACAGTTATTCAAGCAGGGTAAAACGCTTAAACAAGAGGTGCAAAGTTTGGAATATTGATATCCAGCTAGAGTTATCAAAACGTATGATAGTGCGATACACACACTCAAGTGTAAAAAAGAGCTTAAATATTCTGCGGAAAGCGCAAAATATGCCTTTGAACATACATTCACACTAATTATGATATAGGGGAATGAAACAAAACTGAAAAGCAAGGGAGAAAACAACAACACACAACCCCCCTTCTGATGCTCCTTAAATACCTTCCCTTCTGTCTCCTGTCCAAACGAAGGACAGTGAGACAAAACAGGTACAAGAGGGCCCTTTCGATAAATTGTAGAAAAAGTAGAAAAACATCAAGGTTCATTTATTACTACTGAATGATAGATAAATAAGAAATACAAATGTACTCTTTACAAATTACTGAACGTGTACAAAATATAATTTAACATAAATTTAAGTGTTATCCTACATATTTACGTGTCCATTCCATACATATGTCACTACTGCTTTTGTTTAAAATCACGTTTCTTATACCAATATTTAGTATATTGCTTCTATATCCTATAAAAGTATTGGGACGGCAGAAGATATGTGAATTTTAGCAATAAGTTGGAATTGCTTTCACGAGCAACAAAACAAAACAAAACATCAGGCTATAACAAATAAATGGATATAAACAAATGAAGATATACCTGAATGCATTCCCACAAAGAAACTTGTATTTCGTCACTTAGATTCTTCCAATTATTAAGTGTAACCGGAACATGTTCCCTTACTAGCGGACCTGGATATGAAGATAGCTTGACAGACCCATCTTCTATTGGTTTGCCATCCACATCAAATTCGACTTCAATACGACTAAAAGGATTCGATGGAAGTCTTTTCACTTTGGTTGGACCTCTGCCTTTGCACTTCACAACTAGATTTTCAATGACATCTCGAGTAGTTCCCTCATTCACGTCAACTTCAAAATTTTCTAAAACTTGCATTGTATCTTCGTCAACTGCTTCAGCGTTGTCTTGAATTCGAGCATCGTTATTCTCGGCGTTTATTTCCATTTGCTTGACTTGGTTTTCAAGTTCTTGCGAGTTTCCTTCGATACGAATGTTGCTATCCACCATGTTATCTTATCTTTTGCATTATCATTGAATGTGGTGGATTCTTCGATTGCTTTCAGTCATTTTTGAACAGCCCTCTTCCTTTTACTCATTTTCTGCGGATAAAAAAAAAGATTAGTGGAAGTGTTCATGGATTAGTATAAGCATGAAAATTAGAAAAAAATGTGACAGTGGGGTCACATCCTTGAACAACAATAGTCTAGTAGTAAGCACAATAAAATGGTGCAAAACCGATAATTGCTGTCTATGTGCAGAATAAGTAATGGTAACTATATAAGTATTAAGTAATGGTAACCAGATAAGTAGTTAAAAAAAATACTGTAACTTCATAGATACTCTGACAGTCTATGTGCAGAATAAGTAATGGTTAAGTATTACAAACATAGATGCTCTGACAGTCTATGTGCAGAATAAGTAATGGACATAAGTTTTTAATAGTGCAATGGCCTTTCATTTTTTTTTAATAGTGCAATTATATTAAATTAGGGAAAGATTAATCGTTTTGAGGATTTTGGTTTAGGAAGAGGAATTGAGTACCCGGGTGCCTTAATGGTAGGCTTATGGAAATAATGGACATAACTTAATTTGTTTGAAACTTTATACAAACCCTTAGGCTATTATATTTGCAAACAATACAATATTTAATCAATATTTCTTTTATATTTCTTAAATTATATTCCACATACATAATTAAATTTATCATTTATTAGCAAATAAATTCTCATTCGATTAAAATTAATTTTTCATACACTTATAAAATACATTTATCAAATCAAATTATCTCCCTAACTTGCTATAATAATTTGCATTAAATAAATTTTCATATTTATTTGCTCCAATTACAAATAATATTTTTAATGAGAATTAACTTAAAATATTATTATTTTTACAATAATTTACAATGAATAAAATATCAATTCCATTTAAGTATCCACATGATAATATCTATCACATTAATAAAATAATTTTGTATTCATTGTATAATTTGTTATAGTTCAGTATATTTTTCAAAAAGGAATTAATTAGTTCAACCATTAAAAACAAAAAGGATCCTTTTATATTTCACAAAATAAAATTCCCATTTCATTTCAGTCAAATACAATTTATTTGCGACATTTAAATATTTTATTTTATACTCGTCGTAAACTTTATCCAAGCTCATTAATTTCCAGAAAGTAATTAATTAATTTAAACTACTATCTTAGCATCATTATTCATGAGGTCTGTAATCTCTTTAGCAAATAGAGTCACTTGGTCCAAAATTTTATGAGCACCCTATCCTCCTACAATCAACATAGTTTAAGTAAATTATTAATTAAATCGATTAATTAATTTGGAATAAATGGTTGCGAGGGATAGGGAGAACATATGGTTTGAATAAAGAATCTAGTCTTTATCTCTTTAGTTTGTTGATTTAACAATTATTTTGTTCTCCACTAATAAGAACTCTAGTCAACCACATGGAAAAAGTGTATGATGCAGTACTACATTAATAACATCATAGAACTCTGAAAACCTTTGATATGCCCTTAAAATTGCAAACTATGAATGAAGCTCCGTACCTTTATAAACACTAAATTCTATGCACACTAAATTTTTAGCAAGCATTGGTGCATTTTTTCTCTAGTTAAAAATCACAGATGATCTATTAAATAAAATACGTGAACAACATATATTTTTTAAAAGTCCGAAAGAATTGACAGTTTTTAGCCAAGAACGGAAAGAAACAGCGTTGAGAACTCTGAATTCATATGTTTGTTCCTAAACATTTATCACAACCTCACCTGTTTAACCCAATTAGTTTGGACCTTCTAGCATTATTCATGCCAATAGCAAAATTAATTGATCAAAGTTCATAACAAAGTTAAACTAACCTAGAATTATCAGATCCAATATAAGACTATCAAATCCTTAATATAACATAAAATAGAAAATGTTTTGAATGTTACTTTGTTAACAAAAATAAATCAGTGACATTTTAGCTTATTAATACTAATACTAGAAGAGAATATGTCAAACATCCTGCAGTACAAAAAAAAAGGTATGTGAGGCAGAAAGTATCACTACAAATGGTACTACGTATAGTCAAACTCCACATTGTAAGGTTTGCCTATAGTTTCCAAGCGTAATCAATGATGGTTTTTAAAACTTTTCTCAAGTATGCCTTCACAATCCTCCCTATCATAGCTAGCATCCTCCAAAAAATCGACTTCCATCTCGTTTTCTTCACAATCTTGGACAACACCGCTTGTGCTTTCAATAGAATCGACTCTAATTCATGAAAACCTTTTGGTGGTGCCTTCGTTACAACATACCAATTAGAGGAGTCATTCTCTCTTGAATAAAAAATTTGTTTCGCTTGAGATGCAAGGATATACGGATCCCTCGAAATGAAGCTTGATTTTGATGTAAATTAACAATAGTAAATCCATCTTCAACCATCACCCCGTTTTCAATGTTTACCCAATGACACTTAAAAATTGGAATATAAAATTTGTGATAGTCTAACATGATTATGTCAGTCAAAATCCCATAATAAGTGACCACATCTACTATTTGAGAGACATCTTTCGCACTTGCTCTACACATGGTAGTAGCATCATAAGTCACTGCAGAATTCTGAGTTTCTCTATCAACAACTTTTATGCGAAAACGTAACCCGTTAATATATATCCTTTACAGGACAAAGCAGTGCTACTTGGACCATAAGCAATCCATTTTAGTAATTCCTCATGTTCACTTGAGTTAATAGACATTTGAAAAAAACTCAATCCATTCAATATAGTCAAAAATAATATTTTCAACCCTATAAATGAAATTTAAAAGTTATAATTAACCTTCTTTTTAATCCAATCGGCGAAGTTTTTGTGTGAGTTTTACATAGCAATGTAGCATTTCTTTTCATGCGCTTGTCCAAACTATGTAACTCTTCCAAATGCATACTAGCATAATATAAAAGATGCTAAGTTACATTCATAGTTACGCATATGTTAAGACCCTAAAAATAAAAATAAAATATGTGCTAAATCTGAATATGGCATCTGAATATGGCTCTGTTATAGTCATATTCATTAGCACGGCCAAGTGAGAAACTTCCTTCTCATTAGCCGTCAATGTAATTGCCTTGCATATTGATATTAGACGTCCTTCGATTATTGCTTCATCATTCTCATAATCTTCGTTTCTACCTTCTTTCTCCCCTAATTCTGATTATTTCTATAAAAAAATCACCAAAGAATCTCCTGGATTCCTCTACGAGATAGTTTCCTGCGATGCATCCTTCAGGTCGTGCATAGTTCTTTACATAGTCTTTAAGTGTTTTCATATACCTTTCGAAGGGGTACATCCATCAAAAATGAATCGGTCCACATAATCGAGCTTCTTTACCAAGATGAATTGTTAGATGTATCATTATGTCGAAAAATGAAGGTGGAAAATATTTTTCAACATCGCATAAGATTTTAACAATCTCATCATCCATTTGTTGCAACTTCTCTCTATCAAGAACACGCTGACATATTTTATTAAAAATTGTACACAAACGAGTTAATGCTTTCCTTGGCTTTTTTAGGAGCAATCCTCTCATTGCAACCGATAGCATTTGTTGCATTAACACATGATAATCATGCGACTTCAATCCACTAACTTTGCAATCCTCTAACGACACACATCTTTTGAAATTTGAGCAGTAACCATCCGATCCCTTAAAGTCATACAATCTTTTGCAAAAAAAAATCTTCAGAACTAGACAAAGTATACGAAGCCGGTGGAAGATATGTTTTATTCCCACAAGGTTGTGCATATAGAGCATGTCGAATTCTCCAATCCTCTAAATTCTTTCTAAAATTAATACTATCTTTTGATTTGCTATCATGCAACATTGTGCTGAGTAAACTTTCGCCAACGTTTTTCTCAACATGCATCACATCTAAATTGTGACGGAGTGGAAGTTCCTATAAACATCATTAATATGACAGTTTAATATTATATAATTTTATAGTTAAATTATTATGAATAAAATAAATTTTGAACACTAACCTCCCAATATGGTAATTCAAAGAAAAATGATCTTTTTTTACACCTTGATAGCTTTATTTTTGTAGGATTGTTTTTATCTTCTTCGTAGGCAGTGCATTTTCTTTTCTATCTTCTTGCTTTTTTCTATTTCATCATTTTAATTTTTTCCAAAATTATTTGGAAAATCTTTTAAAATAACAGAAATATCTCTACCTGTAAAAATTTTGAGTTTGTTACCTTTCTCCACATTGTTATCAAACCAAGTCTTTTGTTTTCTTAATGGATCTGGTAGAGGTAAGAATCTTTCGTGTCACATATAGACATTTTTTCGACTATGATGTAGTCATCGATGATGAGTATTAACACTGCATAATGGACAATCTTTTTTGCCTTTTACACAACATCCAGCCATATTTCCATAGGCTGGAAAGTCATTTATAGTCCATAACAAAATTGCTTTTAAGTTAAGAAGTGTCTTGCTAAATGCATCATAAATCTCCACCCCGTTACTTCATAAGTGCTGCAAATCTTCTACCAAAGGAGCTAAATATATATCAATATTATTCTCAGGTTGCTTAGGACCAGGGATCAATAATGTTAACATAATATTCTCTTTTTTCATGCACAATATAGACGAGAGATTATATGTCACAAGCATCACTGGCCAGCAACTATACTTGGAACTCTTAATGTTAAATGGGTTAAAACCATCGGTAGTAAGACCAAGTCAAAGGTTAAGCTGATCACTTGAAAATGATTTCCATTCATCATCCACCATACTACATGTCAAAGAATCCACAGGATGACGCATTTTATCATCATTGCTTTTATTACTAAAATGTCACCTTAGATCTTCTGCCATCCGTTGGGATCTAAACATTCTTCTGAATCTTAGAATAATTGAAAAATATCTCAACACTTTGGCTGGAATACCTTGCATTATCTCTTTCGTCCACTCATTTGTCTTCCATCTCGAAGAACCACATTTCGGACATCTATTCCAATCTTTGTACTTTTTCCTGAAAAGACAACAATCATTCTTGCAGGCGTGAATCTTCTCAATTTCCATGTCAAATACTTTGAGAAATTTCTTTAGTTCGTATAAAGTCTTCGGAAGGACATTATTTTTGGGTAATAACAATTGTTGCACACTTAAAAGCTTATCAAAACCATCATCAGATACTCCAGTTTCACATTTAAGATTATACAATGCAGTGATAGCATATAATTTCATTTGATCTACGCAATCAGGGTACAGTGGAGTTTCTGCATCTTTCAAATTTTTAAAGAAATCATCTGTTCGCTTTTGTGCATCATCATTATGTTTATCATCGGAGAAAAAAGTATGGTTGACAAACTCTTCATCTTCAAAGTAAATGGCTTGAAGTAATTCATATGTGTAATCCTTCACTTTTTTAGCTACATTTACTTGCTCACCATGACTTTACCACTTACTGCACTTGTATAAAGGATCCATTCCTTTTATAATCAGGTGCTCAACAATAATGTCATCATAATGACGAGTAAGATTTAGACAATCTGAGCAAGGACGCAATTTTTTTCCATATTTCCTGAATTTCTCTTTGCTGCATGCACAAAAGTCTTTGCTCCTTGCTCGTATCCCTACTAGTTCTGCGGTAAAACTAAAATATTTAACAACTAAAAAAATCATTATTTTAATTTCAAAATTAAATTTTAAGCTAAAATTGTACTCTTACATGTGTAAATGCACCCAATCTTTTTCCATCGCCATATACAATATTGCAACAAGCAAATTTCTAAAAAAACATGATAATTTAATACTCATCGATATTAATATTATGCGCTTTCTTATGTAACAATGGATGAATATAATAATGGATCATGAACTACAACCAAAAGTACTGTCATATCTGATATGAATTATAATTTATTGCTTATGTAATGAAGCATCACAACCAAAGCTTCATTTTAGAGCAAACAATCGGTACACTCAAATTACCTCAGCAAGCATTGAAAGTTGAAAAGTTTTAATATATCTCTGCGTACTAAAATGGCATATGTATTGTTAATATTATCAAATATAAAAGACTAAAAATCACATTGCGGATACTTGCATGGATATATCTCATTCTTGTTTTCAAATGCAAGATGTAGGCATTTGCCGGACTAACTAATGGAAAACGGTTACAGCTTATATAATATTTGATAACTATTGTTATTTTTAGTATCAAATTTATGTGCTGCTCTAACTTCAGACAACATTTAACTTCAGTCCATGTGGGTTTATGATTTCGAAGCCATTTTGATTCACTTACATTGATTAGATTAAGTAGCATGATCATGTTGAGGTAAGTAGACTTTGATACCAAGCATGTGCATGTCCCGTCAGCTTTAATAAAGCCGTTTACCAAGTAACAAGTTGGCAGTTAAAAACAGGTATTGGATTGATCTAAAGACAGCATATATATTCAAAGTACCAATTTGTGTAATTAGCAAACCAGAAATTCAAACAGCAAGTTGATGATTATTAAATGATAATGGGTGTCTTTAAATACATCAATGAAAAGATGTTCCTAAGAACTGCAGAAATGGAGAAACCACACATTGTGATACTTCCATTCCCTTCCTCAGGTCAATATAAGAAAGAAACAATAATCCAGATCTAACAATATCACCTATGTCAAGAAAATAATAATGAAACAACCAAACAAACAATCAGTACTACAATTACCATAAGATGCTAACCTGATGTAGATCTTGAGGAAGCTTTCTAGCGGCAACAAGGATGGATATATACTCCTACTCACACATCAAACAGCAACCATCCATCCAACAAATCATTTACTGTATAATGTAGCAAATTTTTTCATAAATTTATCTTGACATAAATTTATTGATATCAATATTTCAGTGGCAGGAACCTTTATTCGGGAGACATCAAAAACACCATTGTTATGTGCAAACCAATCACGGATCCAAGCATCAACTATAAATCGTTTACTTGCTTTATGATTGCACATACCTCTTAAACATTTACTTACTAAAATGTGAAAGATGTAAACAAAAGTACTCAGTGGAAGTTTGTAGATAGTTGAAAGTACTAAAAAAATTTAGTATACTTTCCAAAGAGCAGGAACATAAAAAAGAAGGCGAACCATATCGGATTTTGGTTTTATGCACCAACTAATAAAATATGTATTTTATACTAACAAATGTCACACATTACATCATAATTTGTCACCTATACTGATATATGCTTACCCAGTGACTGGTTGAAAAATACAAATTCATTATTACGTTAATTTTTTTATAACTAAAACCAGTTACAACCTTATGTTTTCAGTATTCCTTCTTTCCCCTTTATTATTTTTTTGGAAACTTCAGTAACAACCTTGCTTACTTTCAAAATACCAGTATATTTTCTTCTTAACGGATTGAATTAAACCACTGTACCTCTAACTAACCAAAATTATTTCTACATAGCGTAGGATGTTGATGAAACTCAACTAAAGTAGAGACAACGAAACTAAGCATCACAAATAACTCTTTTCTTCATCCAATTAGTTTGTGTTAAATGTCAGTGCGAATGGTTTGCTTATGTATTTACTTCCTTTTTTCAGTTAAACAGTAAATGATATTACTAGAATATTAACAAGTATACGGAATTTTTGATGGAATTTGCCATATACTAGCACGTCTTCTATTTTACAGGTCACTTACATCCATAATGGTTTTAGGCAAAATAATTCATAATTTTGATTATATAATGTAAGTGTTAACTGGTATAAACAAACAAATTGATTGTTTTTTATTCTCTGTCATTTGTAGTGAATGTTATACTACTGATGCGGAAATTCACAAAAGCATGTCGACTACACAAGTTTTAGATTCAAGGAAACAAAACGTTATCAGCAAGTACAAGAGGGACATATTAATCGACATAATCATATTAAAGCTTACAAAAATGGGGCGAATTGTGAAGACGTGAAGTTGAAATCATGCGGAATCGAGCCTTGAAATCGTGCTATCTCTTACGAATCATGAAGACGTGAAGTTGACGAATCGTGAAGTTGAAATCGTGCGGAATCGAGCCTTGACGAATCGTGAAGACGCACTTCAACTTGGAATCGTCAGCTATCTCTTAACGCCAATATTATTCAGTCGGTGGGAATCACTTGGAATCGAGCAGTGGGTTGCGGAGCTTTCAGATTAAAGAGGGATTCGTGTCATTGAAGAGAGTGAAGAAGAGAAACATGAGTAAAGATGGAAGTGAACGAGAGAAAGGAAAATTGGATTTGGGCGGCACTGAAAAATGATGGAGGGAAATGCAATTGGACCGCACAAAATTTCTTTCGCGTGAATAACAATGGCATTTAATGTAGGGCTGCACAAAGTATGGGTTGGGTGGGGTCAGACCAAATATTTCATCCGACCCGCATAGGTATGGGTTTAAGGTAGCTCAACCCGTATCCGACCCTATATGAGGTTGGATATGGGTTGGGTCGAAGTATGGGTTGGGTCGGGTTTAGTAGGGTTGGGTTGGGTTGCATGAATCTAATAAAAAATGAGAATATAAGGGAATATTTTCAGAAAATAACATTAAAATGTTCAACATAATATATTAGATTTTAGCTAACATAACGCACTTAAACTAACTAATTCATTATAACATATATTTTATTAAAATTTCATTGTAAAATACATCATATGAAATTAATTCACTATATAGTAGAACAAGTGTTTCATTTTAAAATACATTAAAATGCCCTTTGGAATATCTTTGCCAAATTCTATCTTGTTTGGGTTGACATAAAATATGCTTTTTCGTATATTTACTGTAGAATACATAAACATTATTCTAGGATTAGACTATTCTAATTTTAAGTATATTGATATTAAATTAGGTTTTTAATATAGGGTTGGGTTGGGTTAAAGTAGGGTTGGGTTGAACAAAATAACACACCCGACCCATATATAGTATGGGTTACAAATTGTAACCCATATCCGACCCGAACTAGGATGGGTTGGGTTGGGTTTATGTGGGTTGGGTTGGGTTGGTGGGTTGGGTCGGGTTGGATATGGGTTGTGTGCAGCCCTAATTTAACGTTAGTAACAATGGCATTGAGACAAGTCGTCCTCTGCCCTAAATAACCAGTAACTAACTATAGCAAATCAAGCTCCCATGCAATCTTCACTTGCTATTAATATAACATTTTCTTGTGTGGGATTGCTATATGAAAAGGTAACCGTAGTCTCAATCCTCGCAACCGGGAATGACTAAAACATAGGATATGCCACAAGGCTATGTGGGTCGTACTTATTATGGCACTGTCATCACCGGATCTAGATCGATATTTCCATATTTTGTATGCTAATGAACCGGGTACGGTTGTTGGTCGCAACCGGGGTGGTGACATATTTGATACTATCTAGTAAAGGGTAGTCTGGTCTTTCCATGCGGGGGTCCATGCAAGTACCTCGGTACATTTTATCTAGAGGTGTACTATGACAGACGGTACCCCAATAGCTTTGTCGTTGATGGAATCCAATCTCCAATAAGTTCCTTTACGGACTTAATTATATAACTATTATGGTGGAATGTAATTAATGTAACCATTTCAGCTGTGTTCAATATTTATTTTAAACACTATACAATATTATAGTATCATTGGATTTTCTATAGAAAAGTTTTGTTTATCATAAGGTAAAAACCAGTCTATGTTTATGTGCAGCGTGAACTTATGAGATACCTTTATTTTTTTATTAGAATTTATAAGTATAATAATTCGGTTGTTTGGAGTTTACTCACACCAGACCCATATCTGACCTAGACTTTTTCTTTCTTTCTCTAAAACTATTGGGTACTCAAATTTATATGAGTAGCCAAGTAGTCTAGGTTCTGACGGATGTATATTGGAGGAGCAGGAGCAGGAGCAAGAGGCTTAGATGTTATCTAGTTATCCATTTTATTTCCACAGTAAATGTATATTTTGTATTAGCATTGTAGGGGCAGGCAGTTTGTGACGACCCATATTTCGAAAGGTTTAAATCGATAATAATCCACACATGTCCGACTTAAACAATCCGGAACAGAGATAATCAATGGGGTTAATTAAGAAAAATAAGAAAAGAAGAAGAAAACAAACACAGAATCTCGCAGGGAACGATAAAATATAATAATCAAAAAAACAGTTCATGAAGCTATTTACTATACATTTGATTATAATTTATACAACATTTATCAGAGTTATACATATACAACAGAACAAATAAAATAATGCAGCGGAATAAACAATGATGGAATAATACTAGTAATAATAATATACCAAATCTTCGTCCTCTAGAGAATAATCTTCGATAAGCTGAAAAACTCAAGACTAACCCGAGCGTAATGAAAAGACAAAAACACTTGAGTCGGGACCAAAATATCCTTATGTAAGTCAAATCAATATCGCATATAACATGAGTGTAATAGCGTCAGAGATGTTTACGAGATTTCACATCTCCTATCTAGTGTATAAGTGCGTGCAATAACTCAAGAGATGTTACGAGATTTTACATCTCTTAAGGATCCGTCAAAATATTTATATGTAGTAGAATACGCTACATATATAATGTCTAATCAATAAAATAAATATTTTTCTTAGCGTTAAGGCTTTAACATTAATCCCCCTTAACACGTTTTTAAGCATTGTCGTACAGTTTGCATATAAAACACCAGTAAACCGTCGGTGGATAGGGATGCGTCGTCATACGACAACACTAAACCAAAATCGTAGTGGTCTCGTATAGGGATAAAAGTATGTCAAAGCACGTGAGGCAATGCATAAGGTAGGATACTACCAGTTTACCCTTCCCGGCTGGTGGTAACGCATCATAGCCATGATCACCCACCGTGTCCAACGCTCCCAAAATCCGAGGGTGCGCACCAATCAATCACAACGTAAATGATGGTAATAGGAAGAAGTGTGTCCGCTTGGGGTAGCTAACCCACTTGATCGATACGGCTCTTGTTTTAGTCATTTCAAATTGGCACAAGTGTCGGGCTAATCCATCATCGTTCTCTTTCTTCAAATCCAGCAAACATACGCCAAATCCAACCACTTCGTTCTGGATCATCACTCCACGTACACAGTTGTTAAAGTGGTTCCGGTATCGACAGAGAGTATGCCCATATCTGGCCCCGGTCTCTTTAACAACCAAACGTCGTTTTACACAGCGGTTGGTACTTTTACATTTCGAAAGCAGTTCATACTTGATACCAAAATATCATATTCTCTTCAAAATCAAATCCATTTCGAAATCATCCTATTTATTCAAAATATACCATTTCATTTCAAAATCATATTCGCCTTAATATCTCGGTTTCAGTTCCAAAAAAATTTCAAATTTCCATTTGGGTTATAACTTCAATTTAATCCAATTCGTATTTAAATCCATGATTTAAATATAAACCTTCCAACCTTTGACCAGTTTGAATTTTAGAAAAATAGTTTGAAAATTTAAATTGTTTAAAAATAGTTTAAATAATTAAAATAGTTTGATATAAAATGATTCAAGTTTTTAAAATGTTTTATAAGGTAAAATAGTTTGGAAATCAAAATAATTTGAATATTTTAAAAGGTAGATTTTTAAGTAGTTTATATTAAAATAATTTATTTGAAATAGTTTCAAATTCAAACTGATTTAATTTCAATTCAAATAAATCCGATCTCAATTTCGAATTAATTCAATTTCACTTTCAATTCCAATTGATTTTGATTTCAATTCCAACTTGAATAAATTTCAATTCAATTCTCACATTTAAACCATTTCAATTTATATAAATTCGAGTTCGATTTTCAAAATATCGATTTAAATCACTTAAATTAAATTTAACTTCAATACTCAATTCAAAATTCAAATCTTTAAAATAATTCAATTCTGAGCTCAATTATTGAAATATCGATTTAAATTACTTTTACTTAGCAATATTTCGAAGTTCGAATAAAAGTCCAAACCTTTAAGACAACCCAATTTCTAAATATCTAATAATATTTCAAACATAACTTCAAAATTTCAACTTCGATTATTTAAACCACTTCTGTTAACAAATTTAAATTTCCACATTTCGAGCTCACGTTCGAAAATAATTCAATTTTCTATAAATTTGATTTTTATTTCTTTAAATCCAAAATCATTTAAATAATTTCAAATCAAAAAATTTTAAATCATTTAATTTAACCAATCCGGTGTCCGTATATAATTTTCTATCCTATGGCCAAGTGATAAGTTATTTCCATTTAATTTCAGGGATGGATATATATCATTTCAATCCAAATCACAATGTCATAGGTATATATCATTTCAACTTATTTCTTAATTTATATGAAATAATTCAATTTACAGTTTTATACAATGTAAATAATTTACCAGGTGATAACAGGATATGTTAACCGGTTATTTGACCCGGTAACGAGAGGCTCGGCACAGAGTTCCCATTCGGCATGCAAAGCCATCGTTCGGCACATAGCCTCGATCGGCACAGAACCTCGTCCGGCACCAAGAGTCTCGCTCGGCGTAGAGCCTCGATCGGCATGCCTTGCTCGGCAAACGTCGTTCAGCCACGATAGCGCATAGTTCCTAGTTCGGCCAAATGTGGTCCGGCTTGTCTCGTCCGGTATGTCTCGTTCGGCTTGCATGGAATGGTGCGCAGCAGTCATCTACTATGGGCCGAGGTACCTTGTTCCTAGGCCTGTGAGGAAAGTCCAACTCATCTTCGTCTATAAATAGAGGGGCATGGGCATGCTGAAAAAGGACCTTTTTTCGAGAACACTGGGGAGACTCTGCCACTTTCAAGACTTATTATTTTCATTTCAAACTTGTATTCAAGTCATTAATATACGGATTGTATCTGTATTCAACTACTTGTGAAAGCAATAAAGATCAAAACTCAAAGTGGACGTAGGCAGTTACGCCGAACCACTATAAATATAGTGTTCTCGTTTTTGTTGTTCTTTTGGCATTGAATTACACTATTTTTCAGTTCTAATTTATCTTCTTCATTAATCTCTCTACATAATCTTTCTCAATGAGGTTAGTGACCAATTTTGGTGCTAACAAGATATATAAAAATAAATAAACATCCAATCATCCAAATGTCAATCAATCGGCATTCATCACAATCAATTATCTAAACAGTCAAATAATTCGCAACAATTTCGCAGTTATCAATATCAGGTAATTTACTGGCAATTAAATTCCAATTTCAAATTTAACCTTCAATTTTATTTTTTAACAGTTAATTTGAATGAAAATTAAATTCATCAAACAACGATCAATAAATTTATATCAATTCATAATTTCGAATTTAACTAGCATAAAATATTTTAGTACGTTGTGAGTGTTATAAAACACTCACCTTGATTTTTCAATTTTAAATCAGACGTTCGAATTAACCTAAAATTTTAACTAGCTCCAAACGACTTCAAATCAGTTCCACAATGTAGTGCTCGTCGCCACAATTCCATCGCCGCTTGTTTTGTCCAATTTGGACATCGTATGCAAGAGTTACGCAGTTTATAAGATTACCCTAATTTAAACAATGTAATAAATTTACATTTTTTTTTCTTTTATTTACCCAAAATTATCTGGGCCGTTCAATTTCTGGGAACAAGATCTAGCCGTGATTTCATCTCCTTCCTCCTTCCAGTTGAACGCAAGAGAACTCACCCGTCGCCGATGCTTTTTCCCCTACCGCTCCTCCTCCTTCCATCGTCAGGATGATCCGACTCGACCACCGCGAGCGCCCGCCTTAACTCCACCCCCTAGCCCAGTGCAGTGCTCCCTCATGCCGTCGTTCGCCAGCATTTCCCCCATAACCCGCACGCGTTCCTCGAGCCATTTCCGTCACCTCCGACCGATATAACCCATCATCGTCGTTGAGTAGGCTAAGCACGATGTTGCCGTCATTTCACTAGTTGAGGTTGAAGGCCATAGGGGCGTGGATCGAGAGATTTAGAGGGAGAAAGATCGTTTAATTTTGGCTATTGAAATTATTGGAGGTGCGGCTATGAATTTGGCTGGGGTTTACTGTGCGTATGCGTATATATACATGTATACATTTTTTTTATATGTTCACGTACTTTTCCAGACGAACTCCAAACGAAGCGTGCCACCAGGCATTTATAATATTATACCCCTATTCTGAACGCAATGGAACTAGTTTCGAAGCCTAATTCAATCGTATGCAGAAGATAGCTTTTTGAATCGAATTATTTTAATTAAATTGTGAAATTGATTTCTACGCGTTTCAAGCTCGCACGGTCAAACGACACTCTGATCGCTACAAAACTTGAAATCCTAAAATAATTCGCTATTACGGATCTGATGAAACTAGTTTCGTTGAAATCCGAGATAGTGGCCAAAACGGCTATTTTTACTCGTCAATTAAAACCAGAAATTTCCAAATTTCTATTATTCACTTTTAAATTCAAATTTAAGTAAACAATCTTCATTCTCGTTTAAGTAGAATTCATATCAACTTTTAAAATCATTTTCATTCATTTTTAATTCAGGATTCAATTATTTGAAAATTTCAATATTAAATTTAAACAATTTAATTGTCCTATAAATCAATATAAATAAATCATTAAGTTCCACATAAATTTTAGTTATTAACATCATTTTATTTCTATCTAAATAATTCACAATTATTATTCAACTTCAGTTATTGATTACAAACCTATTTAATATATAGAATTTCATTTCAACACTCGTTATCACCAAATCTTCGAAATTAGTTTATCATAAAATTTTATTCAAGTTCATATCCAATAAATTACATTCAAAATCATTAAATTTTTATTTTTAACCATTTTTATTCAATAATTATACCAAATTCCATAATTTAAAGTAGTTAAAAATACGGGTCGTTGCACGGTTATAACTTTCCCTTGCTGGAGTTAATACATGTTATGACTCTGATGTATCATTTTAGAAGTGACCATATGTACTATCTTATATTCTATTATATGTGATTGTCTTACGTTGTGAGATTCTGTGTTTCTTTTTACCCTAACGACTTAACTTTTGGACACTTAGATGATCAGCACATGAATACAGACGATGTATTAAGTGTCATGTTTAGGAGTAAGAAAGGCGGATCGTTACAGTAGAGTATTATATGAGTATAAGAAGTGAAATTTTGTTTTCATAAAATGTTTCATAAATTATTTTAGTATTGAATGATAGATGTTATTAGTGTAAATGGATGTGACTAAAAAGTAATTGGTATAGTTAAAAGAAACCAATGGACTAAAATACGTAAGTTGTACGTAGGTCATTTATTTGCGTGGTTGTTCTTGATCCGGGATTCGACTACATGGTTTCTAGGTTAATTACATCAGTCCGAACAAGGATTTTTCACTCAATTCTCAATGGTGAATACTTAAAATGGATTCTTGATATGATCCCGAGGTTTTCTATCATAGTATATAGTTATGTAAGGGAAACAAAGGATCTAATCAGGGAACCTAATCAGAGTCTGCACTTGAGAGGTCAGGTAATCTTTACTAGTTTGAGAGTGAAATTTACACGGTCGAGCAAGTAATCAAATTTTATATTGCATATGGATAATCCATATGCATCGTACAGGCTCAAGTATACATGTATACTATGTTTTGTTGGCTTATGGAGTGTTCAGGGAATGGCTCTTTAATTTTGTTCTAAGGTAGCATGAATTATCGAATAAGTAATAACCTGAGGTTGATGAGCATAAGGTGCACTTAGTAGGTTATTTATCATCCTTGTGTGATGAGAGGGTTTTTGAGTCTGAGCAAACTATTAGCTTTCTTTTCTAGTGATTGTGAATACTATTAAGTATTGACTTTTGCTTGTTTCTTTTGTGTGTTGGTTATGTTGGAATTTCGAGGATGAAATGTTTTATGTGGAAGAGAATGTAATGACCCAAAATTTTGAACACTTTGTATTTAAATAGCTGAATATGGGATTTAATGCGATAAAAGTGACTATAACCTTGTTAACCCCTTTTAATTAATAATCAATGATGGTAAACTAGTTTTTGAAAATATTTTAAAAATAGATAGTTCGATGAAATATCGATAATGTGACCGAAAATTGTTTTATCAATAAACGGCTATTACTGGATAAAAGTTGTTCGAACTTTTTGGGCTTGCCTAATATATTAATGTGTAATTAATTAGCAGCTAAAAATATTTTTCTTAATATGGCTAACTAATTAAAATTAGTGATGTAAGCAGTGATGTCATAAAAAATATTTTGAAGGGGGGCATTTTGGAAAGACTTAAGGGAGTAGTAAAGGAAAGAATAATGTGCAAAGGTGTGCACATAGGGGTGGGGTTTTCTTTGGTTGGTCTCTAGGAGGCAGTATTTACCTCTTGTAAACACTTACATGTATGCGCATTAGTTCACAAAATCATTGGCCTAAGTTGTGAAGAAAAATGGCCTCTTCTACATGCTCTTCTTTTTAGTTTAACTTTCTAAAATCAGCTCTGAACACATCCAAACTCCACCAAACTTTGGCCAATGGTCCAAGGCTATCTAGAAGCAAGGGAAAGTAACTCAAATATTGAAGGAAGTAAGCATAAGTGGTGGATCTACATTAGGCCATAAGTAAAAAGTGGATATGGGGAGTGGTCGAGAGCAAAAGTGAAGGAAAAGTGGTGTCTTTTGCATGTTTGATGATGGTAGGAAGTGTTCATGTGATTCTAGGTGGCAGCTGCTTATGTTAGCTTGGTTTTGGGGTGAGTTTAGTAAATGTTGAAGTGTATGTGTTGTGTGTATATATGTTTATTGTGTAAATATAAAGTTAAAGAAACGAACTAATGCAAGTTATCACTTTTGGTCCCCTTTTGCTTTAGAAAGCAAGTGAAAACTTTAAAAGAAACACTCCCACCTCTATATGCATACTATCCAAGAGTATTAAAAAGTAACACTGTCATATAATATAGAGAAGGTGATATTGGGTACACACGTGAATATTTCCTTGGACTAACAGTGGTATGTATTAAATATCATAAACTACTTACCATAAATGTAAATGATCTTATTACAGAGCAATAAATACGTGTGCTATCACAATGGAACAATACATAATCAAAGAATAATATTAGAGTACATAGAGTTACAATGCTATAGATAAAATCTAATATATAACATAATACATAGTCTAGGCTACAAAATGATAGGTTCTAGCACTTTGTACAATACATTCACATACGAAAACTAATACATTAACGAGGCTACAAAAACATATTGGATATTTATCATCCTTTATCTACTACTAGCCTTCCCAAAATGCCAAAGTATGCCCAATCATCTACATAGTACCAGAACCTACAAGATCTCGGACTAACCTGAGTATAAAACACATGGGTCAGACTATGTCTAAATCAAACTCAAAGGTGATATAGTAATCATAATATAATCCATAGTGATATGTGAGTAACTCTGATTCCATGTGTATGTAGAATATCAAACCATATTTTCTTATTATAGAAAATATCATATCAAAAAGCCGAGTATGGATATACAAGGACTGACTACACTTTAGACTCATGATCTCTAGTATAGTCATACTCACCATCACGGGAATATAAATATTATATCCCAATCTACCACACACACGCCGGCACCAAATGGGAGATTGACAACATGTTTGTTAGCTCTAGGAGCCACACATGTGTCCATCTGACATGACTCCTATAGTCATCGGTTACCTCCCCTTCGATGTCATGACAACGATCCACCAATGTGCTTGACAGCACGAGGACTCTTCGGTCACGACCCGACACGTGCCCCTATGGTAACTAACTGTTAGCCTATGTGACACAGGGGCATACACTTTGCAACTGCTCACAACTAAATAATACAAGGGTGTCACGGATTCGGGGCACGACCCCACAATCAGGCCGTCAAGGTGAATACTGGACAATCTGGTTCACTCCCGAAAAATATAGGAAGCTGGACGAGGATAGATAGACACGTAGTACTCATATTTGATAGCTAATACATAACTCTAATCATATACCGATAAACAACTCCATGTACGAGTCATCTCATGGCTATAGTATACTCACCGTAGCGAGTATCACATATACACAAGAGGAATCCTTGTTTGAGTGACATTACTTGCAATGAATAACCAAACAAATAACATAATGGTGCCCATAGCACTACATGTTATTCAAATGTTTATTGAATGTTCATAAAATGCACTCAATCCACACTAAGTATTCTATGTAACAAGTCCGATGAATAATCAGAAAAGTATTATCGAAAGTCCCATACCAGATAGTATTACTAATCCATTTATTCAAATTTCTCGTCATATAGAAATCAAAAACACATATTCAATAATAAATGTAATTATATTTGATATATATATATATATCATTTATGAGAGTCATTATAGTTATAGGTAATATAAATATATTTTTGAAATGTATAATAGATTTATATAATATATGTATATATATTAACATTCATACAAATATATATATTTAAATAAGTTTCTAAATATCATAAATGGCTTTCAGAAAGTTCTTAATATAATGTAAAATAAACATCAATAATCATTCTCTAAATACAATGAAATGATATAAAAGTATAGAAATATCATTTTAGAAAAATTAAAAATATAAACAAATAGTCGACTGAACTTCTCACCAGTCGACTGACAAGTTCTTTTATCCTTCTGATTTTGGGTCTTCTACTTGGGAATAAATTTTACAAAGGACCGGTCGACTAATTCCCAGTCCCAACTGACTGCATGACTGATAGTCTAAATAGTTACCTTGAATTCCCCCCTTCGATTCTGCTAGTTGTTTTATCCCATGATGTGTTTATTCACTCTTATTTACTCATACTCCAACAATACTATAATCACTCATAATCAATTCTATCTATGAAGCAAAATTTATAAATATAGAAGAGTAATCATCTCAATCAATATGAAAATTTGATTACTTAAGCAAATGATCATTAGACCGAATTAGACATAGTATTGAGTAGAAGAACTCACCTTGATTGAAGGATCACACTAGATTCCTCTTCTCTTCTCCCTTTTTGCCTTCTTTACAAGATTACCTCACTTCAATATTGGATGACATAAAATTATGCTTCACCTTGCTATTTGTTGTAGAGTGTTATCTAGAAGCTTATATTTGGTTATGGGGATTTATGGGATTTGGTTTTGATTTTTTTTTAATGTGGTAGAAGGAAGGTATGAGATTTAAATTTTCACGATAAAGAAATTGGGAGGTTTGGGCTGTATAGATAGATGGAGGTGAAACCTCAGATTTTAGAAATCTCTAAATCCCATTTTCATGAAGTAATATTTACATTTTGGTTTGGTTTAAACTAATTTGGGTTGTATGATATTTGGGCCTTTATTGATTGCTAAATTAATTTTTCTACTTTTCTCTTTCCTGAAACCAAGTTTCTACACACTTCTAGCCCACTTCATTTCCCGTGCAATATGAATTGGGTTTGGGTAATATTGGACTTGCTTTAATAGCATGATTGTTTTTCTTCTTTCTTTCTCTCTTTTCTATTTCATGAATCAATCTTGTTTAATTTACTAATTAAATTCAACCTCTTACAATAAAATAAAAATTTTCTTATCATCAAATTAAATATCAAACTTAATTTATTTCAAAAATCATTTACCATAAAATTCGATTTATTAATTCGTCCCAAATAATTAATTTATACCTTCTTATTTCAAATAATTTAGTAGATTGGCAAATCAATATTCCTTTCAAATTAAATTCTTATTATTTTAATAAAATATTCCATATCTAATTCCAAACCATTTCAAAAATTCAAACTAATTAATTTTGATCCCATTTATCACATTAATTTAGATTTTATTATTTCAAAATAACCCAATCATCAAATAATTCCTTATTAATTAGTTCAAGTCATATTTAGTTTACTAATTATTGCTATATAATTATTAGATTGTTGCTTTTTGACAATATATTGTTACGTCATATGTAGTATGATCACTTTTATTACCCTCTATAATATGTATCGTGGCTTAGACTTTATGTTTACATGATTGATTGGGTTGTATATTATGTGAAAGTATGTGTGTGTTAGTGTTTATAGCGAAAGAGTCGCTATAAGTGCACTTCAAAATCCCTTATGTTAAATGGTTCTATGTGAATATATTGTGAAAGTATATATTTTGGTTGTGCTCTATAATTACAATAGCATATAGATAGTGAGGAAGTGTTTTAAAAGTTATTGAACTTGTAGAACAAAGTTGCAAAAGTAATAGCGAAAAGTTCGCTATATGAACACTTTGTAAATGCTTTGTTTTTTGTGATTTTTTTAATTTTATTTTGAAGGACATCCTAAGGGGTTTCTTTGCAGTTTCATTTGAGTGTAGAAAAATGGCCACAAATTTCATTCTTTTTTAAAATGCTCTCTGTCCAAATCTGTTACATCACTGATAAATGTTGTCTTTGACCTATAGTAGCATTTCTGGGCTGCTACGTCATTGTTTAGTGTTTATGTTGTTTTAAAAAAGTTTTATGATTTTAAATGTGTTTAAAATGTTAGTTAAATTAATTATTTTTATGAGATCTTTTTAAGGAAGTTTAGCAGTAGTTTTTTAAGTATTTTTAAAAATGGTTTCAAGTTTAAATATATAATTAGTGATTATTTATGAATTTTTAAAGTAAAAGGTTATATATATAATGCTTTTTTTAATGATTTTTGTTAAATTCAAGATTTGTTATTTTTAAGCAATGTTTTATTTGGATATTGAAAATGTATTTATAAGTATTTTGAAAGTATAATATATAAGATTGGAAAAGTGAGTTGAGTATTTTATAAAAGGTGGTTTTGGTTATAACACTTAGTTATCATAAATGGTTTTGAGAAGTTGATAAAAAGTACAGTTAGTCATCTTTGAATTTGTCAACTTTTGAAAATTGAATAATTTTTAAAAATGTGGTTTTATAACCTTGTCAAACACCTTTCAATTTATAACTAACGACAAAAAACTTATTTTTGAAATGTGCTTACAAAAATATATACTTTGAATAAATATTGAAAATACGACTGAAAAACGTTTTGTTAAAAATCAATTTTTGTACAACGAAAGTTATTTGAACTCTTGTACACTTGAATGATAATGTAAGAGATGATGACAACAACTTAAATCTTCTATCTTCATAAGCCAAACTAATTAAACTAAAAACACTTCTATGAGGAAACATACGAGATGATTTAAGGAGGGTTTTAAGGAGTGATTTAGGGGAGACTTTCTCAAGCATGGTGTGAAGTGGATGGAGTCATGGGTAAGGCAAGGTTGTGGCCGACCCTAAGAGGGGTATCCATGGTCATTTGCCATCCATTTGCAAGTCTATAAGGCACACCCTTAGCTCCTTTCATTAGTTAAAAATTCATAAAACAAAAGCAACAACTCTTTCACTCTTATCTCTTCACAAATTTCATTAATAAAAGTTATTTAAACAAAACCAAATCTTCTTAAAACTCATGCTATCATCATTATATAGTATATAACATCATTCGGAAGTAGAAGAAAAGGAGCTCATCTTCCTCCATTCATCAAGGTCAAAACCTGTCAAGGCCTTTTCTTGCTTATTCGTGCCCATATAGAGCCATTCCACTCTTGCTTGTGCTATTTTAAGGCTTATTCTAGCCTTGTTCTTTTGCTTAAGTGTTGACGGTAGGAAGTTGTTGTTTGTAAAGTTGGGGTAGGAAGAGCCAGCTTGGATTTGGAAGAAAAGCGAGTTATCTCCTCCTTAAATGAGAAAAATAACTTGTCAATTTTTTTATAAACTAGGATAATATTCCCTAACTACTTAAAGTTGTAACCTACATTTATGTGCTTTTAAAAAATGCGATTGTGTAGATTTTTTTGTGCCTTGAAAGGCTTTGATTTGGGTTGTTATTTGAGCATATGTAATCAACTTTTGGACATGTTATTTGTGCACATTTAATGGACTTTTGGACATGGACTTGTAATATTGAGCATATGTAATGGCATATGGGATGGTCTTAGGACTTGCAAATTGAATTAATATATGTAATAGAGTAGAATTGTTATTGCATTTATAGTGATAGTCGCTATAGAAGAAATTTGATGTTGTTCCATTTACCTGATTTTTATTTGCTTTTATTGCTTATATATATTTGTGTATATGTTATTCCACACTTCTTTGTGATGTGATATGAACTTGATAGTCATGTGTGTGTGTGTGATTGAATGAAGTTTGAATGTTGAATGTAATATGGAATTGTCCATATAGCAATAGTCCCTATTAACGCATTTTGAATGCCTCTCTTCTATCACTCTTTTTAAAACTCTATCGTTTGAATATTTTTGAATATATTTTCTATGCTTATAGTTGTATAAAAGATAGTAAAAAATGGAGTTTAAATGCTATTTTTCTTATTAAACAAAGTTTCAAAAGATATGGTCCATATACCGATAGTCGTTATGGATGCACTTTGGAAAAACAAGTTTTTTTAGTGAAGTTTAAAATGTTATTACTTAGATATTTTTATGAAATCTTTTCAAAGGAGTTTTATAAAAGATATATAAGTATTTTAAAAGAAATTTGAAGTTTAAATATATTTTAAAAAGAATTTATTTCGAATTTATACAGTAAAGGTTTCTTATTATATATACAAAACTTGTTCATTTTGTTAGAGTAGTAAAAGTTTTCAAATCGATTTGAAGTAACAATTTTAAAAGTAATATTTTATATAACTATTTATAACTTACATATAAATATTATATTCATACATATTATTTCGAAACCATTTCTAACTTATATATTATTTCAAAATCATTTCTAACTTTCATATTATTCCAAAACCATTTCTAACTTATATATTATTTCAAAACAGTTTTTGACTTTTATGTTATTCCAAAACCATTTCTAACTTATATATTATCCCAACACCATTTCTAAGTTACATCTTATTTCAAAACCATTTCTAACTTATGTGTTATTTCTAAAATATTTTTAACTTATATGTAATTTCAAAACCATTTCTAATTATATTTGATTTCAAAACCATTTTTATATTGCAACGACCCGTATTTTTAATTATTTTAAATTATTAAATTTAATACAATAATTGAATAAAAATGGTTAGAAATAAAATTTTAATGATATTTTATTGTAGTTATTGAATATGAACTTGAATAAAATTTGGAAATAACCAATTTTGAAGATTTTGGCAATAATAGATATTGAAATGGATTTTTTGTACTGAATGTTATTTATAACTAATAGTTGGATTGAATAATAATTGTTGACTTATTTAGTTGTAAATAAATTAATTGTCGACAACTAAAATCATTGAGATTTTAATATTGGATAATTTAATTGTTTGAAATTTAATATTGGAATTATTTAAATAATTGAATTCTGAATTTAATATGAATGAAAATGATTTTAAAAGTTGATTTGAATTCTATTAAAATGGGAATGAAGATCGTCAAATTTTAAAACTAAATTTAAAGTGATTAAATTGATTTTTGAAATTTCCTATTTTTATTAACGTGTGAAAATTGCCATTTTGGCCACTGTCTTGGATTTCGACGAAACCAGTTTCATCGGATCCATAATAGTGTGTTATTATTGGATTTCAAGTTTCGTAGCAATCAGACTTATTGTTTGGTCGTGCGAGCTTGAAACGCGTAGAAATTAATTAAGGAAATTAATTAAAATAATTCAATTTCGAAAACCTATCTTCTGAATACGATCGAATTAGGCCTCGAAACTAGTTCCATTGTGTTCGAAATAGGGGTAAAACATTAAGAACGCTAGGTGGCATGCATCGTTTGGAGTACGAAAATTTAAGCGTGAATAGCCATTAAAAAATTTCTATATAAGGATCCATCCCTTCACCATTTTTTCCAAACCCTAAACATTAACCCAGCTGCCATCTAAAACATTCCCCCATCCAATGGCCCACGTCGATCGGAGCCACTCGAGCCATTTTCAGGCCTCGACCCCAACTGGAAGCTTGTTTGTCTTATGGAGATGAAGGCATTGACCGGTTGTGATGTCGAACGGAGGAGCGGGGCGGTGGGAAATCACCCATGACAGGTGCAGCTTTGGTTGAGTTTTCTGGCGACTACGGTGATCGATGGGCAGCGGCACTTGAAGGAGAAGTGTAGAGGATGGTTGGGGATACCCACAGTCGGAGTTTGGTGGCACGAAATCGCTTCAGGCGGCCATAAATTTGAGATGATCGGAGCACGTTGTTTTGGGTTCATCCAGTGACCGGCGGCATCTAGAACGACATGGACGGCGATGATGATAGGGCAGGACGTGGGGTAGTCGTCAGGTGGCGTGGCATAGGGTGGCCGGTCGCGGCGTTCGTCATTGGCTAGGTGGAATCGTTTGAAAAATAAATAAAGGCGAAGGCGGCCTGGTTCGTGCGTGCCTGGGAATGATGGGGGAGTAGGGCAGGGATTAATTTAATTATTATTTAATTACATTAAGTAATATGTTAATTGTATTCAAATATTTAAAAACTTGTAACTTTTTCATACGAGATCGGAATCGAGCAGAACAAGTTGTGTTGGGTTTGTATCGACAAGGACTACGTCATGGAGTTGAATGGAAGATTATTTGAAGCTAAAAAAAATTAGTTTAAATAAAGGTGAGTGTTTTAAACACTCACGAAGTACTAAATTTCCTACTGTTGGTTAAACCAATTAACGAAGTGAAATTTAAATTGAGTTGCTGGTTAAACGCCCGTATTGTTAATTAGTTAACTATTGTGATTTATGACTGAAACTGAATTGACTGAATTTAAATTGATTGACAGTTAAAGCCGACATTTAGAATTTGATTGATAAATTTGATATTAAAACCGATAGCGTAAATTGACATTTAAAATTGTTAGGAACTTGACTGTTAAATGGATAGTTGAAATTGATGGTAAATGTGACATTTATATTTGATAGGAAAATTTTTAACATTTTATACACCTATTAAAGCGACATTAAAGTTGATAATTAAATCAATATTGGGTTGCATATCACTTTAGTTAAACTCCCCGACACTAATAATTATTGATTGTTGTGTGATATGGTTGAATTGGTTGATTTGGATGTTAACTTATATTGTGATGGATGATATTTTTGATTTGCTGTATGTTGCTAGTGGTTTTGATATTTCTGTGTTATCATGCTGTTATTATCACTATTGATGTGATTGATCACCTGGACATTTAAATTTGATATGGACGTTGGGTATCCTATTAATATGTGAATTTTGATGCATTGCTGACTGCTTTGGCAGAATTGTGATTTTGGTGATTCTATCGCCGTTCGGCGAAAATTGAGTTTATTTATCGAATTTTAAAAGGCTTGAAAATCTAACCTTTATAAATTTATATATTATAAAGCATTTTAATTTTGTGAATCAAATTAAAATTAGGTTTTGGAATTAACTTGAATTTCATTTATAAAATTTAAATTCTAATTTTTATAATAATATACATTTTTCCTAAAAATAGCAATTAAAAGGGTTGCAAATTTTCTATGACTTTAATAAATAAAAAGGAAATGTTGTAAGAAGATCGATGTTTGGAATCCAACCATTAAATAATTTTGATACAATTGAATTGGATTATTTTAAAAATTCGAGCTTTGGAAATGTTGGAATTCAAATTTGTTAAAAGAATTTGTGTAGAGAATTTTGTTTAAAATCTTGAAGTTATAATCGATATATGATTTGAATTAAGGGAATTAGATTATTTTAAGATTTGAATCTTAAAATTCGAACATTTGAAGTTAAATTGATCTAAGTAATTTAAATCGGTGTATTGAGATTAGACTCGTATTTATATAAACTATAATGGTTTTGAAATGAGATTTGAATTGAAACTCGAACCACTGAATTAAATCGTTTGAATCGAAATCGAAATTGATTTATATTGAAATTGAAATTGAATGAAGTTGAATTTGAAATGAATTGAATTTAAACATTGGAAATTTAATTCATTGTTTGGAATTTGGATCTGAGTCCAGATTTGTTGAAAAAAAAGAGGTTCATTTTGAAACTATATTTCTCTTAATTTTGATTTGACTTACATGAGGATTTTTAGTCTTCACTCGAGTGTTTTGTTTTTCATTAGGCTCGGGGCAGATTGAGTTTTTCAATCATCGAAGACGATTATTCTGGAGGACGAAGACGAAGATTTGGTATATCGTATCTACTAGTATTTATTCCGCTACAATATTTTATTCCGTCTATTAAAATGTATAACTCTGATAGTATTGTATAACTCTATGTTGTAAATTGAATCGAGTATATATTGTTTAACAGCTTCATGAACTGTTTATGTTATTATTGTATTTTATCGTTCCGCTGTGAGATTTTGTTATTGTTTTCTTTTTTTCTTCTATTTCTTTAAATTGAACCCATTGATAATCTATCTTTTAAATGGTTTGAGTTGGACATGTGTAATTTATTGTCGACTTGAACTTTTCATAAAGGTGGGTCGTCACAGTTGGTATCAAAGCTTTGGTTTAGCATATACCTAAACCTATAGGATAAGCTCATTGAGGGTATATACGTATGTGAGAGAGCGTATTTGTTAGTGATATAAAAATATTTTGAAATTGAAAAATGAAATGATTTTAACTCGGATTATATATAGAATACAAAAGGATGAATTCCATAAGCTGATGAAATTATTCGTGATGGTTGGTGATGAATGGATATTGTTTCTCTGTTGATTGATTGTTTGATTAATATGGATGTGCACATTATTACTTATTGATTGATAAGTCGTGCTAGGCTAGTTTATAAGCATCGACTATTGGATGTTGATTTGAGCATCGACTATGGCTGGAAACTTTTGTTTTGAAATATATTTAACAAGTTGAGAAACTGCATGCTTTAACATGGACTTAGAAGTTAATATATATATTTGAATTTCCCTCTGTATCATTTTAAAGAGTAATGGATACCATTTGAAAGAGATATATGAAATATGGTTTATCTAGATATGGTTGATAAATAAACGAAAAGTTATTCAAACTAGAAATTGAGAGTTTAAATTCCGGGAGTTTTGAAATTGGGTTATAAGATTTTGGAAATATATAATAGTATAATTTGAAATTATTTTCCTAATAGAAATGTTATAAATGATTTCAAAATAATTTCAAAGGGGGATTTTCAAAGATTTAAAAGAAATGGAAGTCCGGAACTCACTTCTATCGCTGGGAAATAATTTCGGTGATGACTGCAGCATCATCGATGTTCATTTTCGAGTTTCAAAGTGGGGGAGGCCACTTTAGTAGCTTTGCTACCCGATTGTTTAATGAAACTGATTTGATTCAAATCCCTGAAGTATGATTTGATATTTGAAAGAAATATGTATATATTTATTTCAAACGATTTGAAATAAAATCCGGTGTTCGGTTCTCGAATTTTGGATTGAATTATATTATGAACACATGTATCCTATGCATTAGGATTGATTGATTGATTGGTTATGCATCTTGTTGAGATGATTAATTAATGATTCCCTATTTTGAATTGGAATTTGCTTTTTTCGACTATTCTGAATAGTCGAACACTTCCTAATTGAGAATTAATTTTCAAAGCTAAGTATTTTGGAAAATATATAAAGCTTAGGTTTGAAAATTTTAAAATAAATAAAAATGTAAGTTGAAAAAAAAGCTAAATATTTTGATATGTAAATTGTATAAGTTTATTTTGAATTATACAAGAATGAAATTAGTTTTGAGATGTTTTAAATGGAAGAAGTTCAAGAAATGTTATCGAACGTATTAAATGTCTTATAAAAACTTATTATTTGCAAAATGACTTTTAAAAGCATATTTGACCTTGTATAAATATGGAATTTAGTTTTAGAGGGTTTTATAATAAAAAAAAATTCAAGAAATGTTTATGAACTTAGTAAAAGTTTTATAAAGTTATTTATGCATAAAATGATTGTGGAAAATATTTGATTTCTGGAAAGAAAATCTTGATTTATAAATTTGATATAAATGGTAAACTGAAGTTGTGAAAAATTAGTGATCTGAAATTTTGAAAATTTTGAATTTTGAATAATATTTGATTTGAAAGTTTTCGACTCTCATATGAATATGGTTTATATAAGTATGAAGTTATTTCGAAAACTATTGATTTTGAAAGGTATTCGATCTGAAAGCGATAATCTTATATATAATGGAATTTATATAAGAATGATATGATATATTTGAGACTATTGATTTTGTAAAGTACTCGATTTGAAAATGAAATCTTATATATAATGGAATTTATATAAGTGTGATATTTGAAGTTATGATTTAGAAAGGGTACTATATATGGTATGATATATTTTGAAGTAAAAGGTATGAAGAAGTACCCTCAAAGAAGTATAATATGATATGCTTCGAACCCAGATGGACTTGGGGAATCCAGGAATGGATTCGACCGAAAAAAAACCCTAATATACTTGGGTGAATTCAGAAATGGATTCGAGCCGATATGATTGTCCGGACTTAAACTCATGAGTTCCTCGAAAATTTTCAGGGTAGATGGTTCTTTAGTTTACCCAATGGAGGCACTTTTAATCCTAGGATCTGTTGTTTATGGATCTTTCGGGAAGGAAGTGCGTCCATTGCGTAAATCATTGAATCAGCAGCATACCACTGCAGCTGGGGTCGATGGTCCCTTGTTTACGAAATGGCTACAATATTTTTCTGGAATCCGGAAGGTAAAAGGATCTTCTAGAAGGTTTTGTGTCCATTGCGTAAACAATGGATCAGCAGCGGGCCACTGCTATCGTAACATCATCATTTGACATCAGATTTTGAGCGGTACTTTTCATATATGTTTTTAATTATTTTCATTGGGTGTTGAAACGGGTCTAATAAGTACTTAGAGATTTCTAGTCTTACATCTGATCAACGTATTACTAGATTCTGTAAGAACGAGGATAAACTTGTTGAAACATCGAGTTATCAAAAGTATTTTTCAATATAAAATTATTTCGATATAAAAGTATTTTGTTATAAAAGAATTTTAACAAAGGAAATTTTCATACATTTAAGAATTGAATATAAAAACCACTTAAATTATCTATTGGTGTAATTAAGAAACCAATGGAATAAATACATAAGCTGTATATAGACCATTCTATTTGCATTTATAGTTTTGATTTAGATTTGAATACACGATTTTAAGGTAATTCACACCTGTCCGACTTAAGATTGTTCGCTCGATTCTCGACGACAAATACTGATACAGATTTTTGATACGAATTTGAAGTTCTCTATCATAGTTTTTTACTATGTAAGGAGGATGTAAGTTTCTAATCAAGAAGTCAGATTAGTGTCCACATTAGAGTAGTTGGTTTACCAATACTATTTTGAAAAATAAAATTTCATATTCAAATAAGAGATCGAAATTGTTATATGTACTAATGGCATATATATCGTACGGATTTTAATAAATGATTGTATGCTATGACTACCAGCTATGATTGTTTCTTGCTTAGGATTTCTTTGTTGTTTGGTTGCATGTGCTTCTACATTTCATTATAAATGGGAATTGGTTGCTTGTGTGTTAAAGATAGTAAAATAAAATTGAAGGTGAATGAAATAAATAACGAGGTAAATAAAAAAAATGGAAGTTAACTTAAGAGAAGTTGAATAAATTGATCGTGATAAAAAGAAAATTTATTAATATGAATTTGAGTTATAAAATAAAATTTACTTAAGTTAATGATATGAATGAATGAAATAAACAAATGAAGTGAATCAAAGAATTAATATTGAACTTAGGTTATGAAGAGGATAATAATAAACATGAGGTGCATTTTATAAAATGTTTATAATAAATTTAAATAGTTTTATGAAATGGTTTATAAATGAGATTGGTATTAAAAAGAATATACTAAGTAATAGTGAAATAAAACTTAATTTAAATAAGGTTAAATGAAATATTTTATAAGATGGCTCAGAAATAAACTTATATGAATTGTGTTAAACATAAAGTGGAACAATTGAAATTTAACAAATTGAATTGAATAAATTAAATGTGAACGAAATAGATGTGAATAAATTTGAAGTAAACCAATTTAAATGTTAATAAAAATTGAATGTTAATGAGAATGAAGTGTATAAATTTAATATAGACATTGAAAATGTAAATTGTGGTAATTTGGATTAATTAGGTGAATATTAATTATTGTTGAATGGTTTCTTTTGTTGTAAATCGTCGTTGTAACTGTTTTGATTGTGTATGATTGTTGTATGTTATGTGTTAGTGCTTTTACTTATGATTTGAATTCAAAATTCATGTTATATAGTATATTAAGCTTATACATGCCTTCTATATCTTTATATATGACTAATATCTTAAAGTGAGTTGAGATAGGTACTTACGAAGACCGTTTGGATGTATACGCGGATTTTATATGCTTTTGCTTGCTTAATACGAGCGAACTCGTTCGTATTAATAATAATAAGGTACGTATCTCGGAGTACACACCGCACTTTTTTTTCCCTACGGAATGCCTCGTCATTGAGATGGGATGTGTATTTGATATATATTTGGGTTATATACTGTATTGTAAAATTTTCCGATTGAGCCGCGCAAAGGAGACGCTGTCGAAATTTTCCGTAAATCCGGGTGTTAGAAAAATTTTGAGGTTTTAAAATTTTATAACTTGTTTTCTATATAAGTTGAAATTTCCATAAACCAATCGAAGTAGCGTAGTAGAATCGTATTAAAGGTTTGGTAAATAAGATTTTAATGTTTTATAAGTTGTTTGTTTTGAATAAAATATATCAAGTGTTAAATTCTGTACTTAGTCCATTTTCGAGGACGAAAAGTTTTGAGTAGGGGAGAATGTAACGACCCGTATTTTTAATTATTTTTAATTATTAAATTTAATACAATTATTGAATAAAAATGGTTAGAAATAAAAATTCAATGATTTATTATTTTAGTTATTGAATATGAACTTGAATAAAATTTGGAAATAACCAATTTTGAAGATTTTGGCAATGATAGATATTGAAATGAATTTTTTGTACTGAATGTTATTTATAACCTATAGTTGGATTGAATAATAATTGTTGACTTATTTAGTTGTAAATAAATTAATTGTCGACAACTAAAATCATCGAGATTTTAATATTGGATAATTTAATATTGGAATTATTTAAATAATTGAATTCTGAATTTAATATGACTGAAAATGATTTTAAAAGTTGATTTGAATTCTATTTAAATGGGATGAAGATCGTAAAATCTTAAAATTGAATTTAAAGTGATTAAATTGATTTTTGAAATTTCTTATTTTTATTAACGTGTGAAAATTGCCATTTTGGCCACTGTCTTGGATTTCGACGAAACCGGTTTCATCGGATCCATAATAGTGTGTTATTATTTCGTAGCGATCAGACTTATCGTTTGGTCGTGCGAGCTTAAAACGCGTAGAAATTAATTAAGGAAATTAATTAAAATAATTCAATTTCGAAAACCTATCTTCTGAATACGATCGAATTAGGCCTCGAAACTAGTTCCATTGTGTTCGAAATGGGGGTAAAACATTAGGAACACTAGGCGGCACACATCGTTTGGAGTTCAAAAATTTAAGCGTGAATAGTGCCATTAAAAATTTTCTATATAAGGATCCATCCCTTCACCATTTTTTGCAAACCCTAAACATTGACCCAACCGCAATCTAAAACATTACCCCATCCAATGTCCCACGTCGATCGGAGCCACTCGAGCCATTTTCAGGCCTCGACCCCAACTGGAAGCTTGTTCTTCTTGTGGAGGTGAAGGCTTTGACCGGTTTGAGATGTCGAACGGAGGAGCGGGGCGGCGGGAAATCACCCACGATAGGCGTAGCTTTGGTTAAGTTTTCCGGTGACTACGGTGATCGATGGGCAGCGGCACTTGAGGGAGAAGTGTAGAGGATGGTTGGGGCTACCCACGGCCGGAGTTTGGTGGCACGAAATCACTTCAGGTGGCCGGAAATTTGAAATGATCGGAGCATATCAATTTGGGATCATCCTGTGAACGACAACATCTAGAATGACATGGACGACGACGATGGTAGGGCAGGACGCGGGGCAGTCGTCAGGTGCCACGGCGGAGGGTAGTCGGTCGCGGCGTTCGTCATTGGCCAGGCGGAATCATTCGAAAAAAATAAAGGCGAAGGCGGCCTGGTTCTTGCGTGCCTGGGAACGATAGGGAGTAGGGTAGAGATTAGTTTAATTATTATTTAATTACGTTAATTAATTTGTTAATTGTATTCAAATATTTAAAAACTTGTAACTTTTTCATACAAGGTCGGAATCGAGCAAAACAAGTTGAGTTGGGTTTGTATCGACAAGGACTACGTCATGGAGTTGAATTGAAGATTATTTGAAGCTGAAAAATTTTCAGATGAAATAAAGGTGTGTTATAAATGCTCACGAAGTACTAAATTTCCTACTGTTGGTTAAACCAATTAATGAAGTGAAATTTAAATTGAATTGCTAGTTAAACGCCCGTATTGATATTTAGTTAACTATTGTGATTTATTGACTGAAACTGAATTGATTGAATTTAAATTATTTGACAGTTAAAACCGACATTTAGAATTTGATTGATAAATTTGATATTAAAACTGATAGCGTAAATTGACATTTAAAATTGGTAGGAACTTGACTGTTAAATGGATAGTTGAAATTGATGGTAAATGTGACATTTATATTTGATAGGAAATTTTTTGACATTTTATACACCTATTAAAGCGACATTAAAGTTAATGGTTAAATCAATATTGGGTTGCATATCACTTTAGTTAAACTCCCCGACACTGATAATTATTGATTGTTGTGTGATACGGTTGAATTAGTTGATTTGGATGTTAACTTATATTGTGATGAATGATATTGTTGATTTGCTGTATGTTGCTAGTGGTTTTGATATTTCTGTGTTATCACACTGTTATTACCACTATTGATGTAATTGATCACCTGGACATTTAAATTTGATATGGACGTTGTATATCCTATTGATATGTGAATTTTGATGCATTGTTAACTGCTTTGGCAGAATTGTGATTTTGGTGATTCTATCGCCGTTCGACGAAAATTGAGTTTATTTATCGAATTTTAAAAGGCTTGAAAATCTAACCTTTAGAAATTTATATATTATAAAGAATTTAAATTTTGTGAATCAAATTAAAATTAGTTTTTGAAATTAACTTGAATTTCATTTATAAAATTTAAATTCTAATTTTTATAATAATAGACATTTTTCCCAAAAAAAGCAATTAAAAGGGTTACAAATTTTCTATGGCTTTAATAAATAAAAAGGAAATGTTATAAGAAGATCGATGTTTGGTATCCAACCATTAAATATTTTTGATACGATTGAATTAGATTATTTTAAAAATTTGAGCTTTGGAAATGTTGGAATTCAAATTTGTTAAAAGAATTTGTGTAGAGAATTCTATTTAAAATCTTGGAGTTATAATCGATATATGATTTGAATTACGGGAATTAGATTATTTTAAGGTTTGAATCTTAAAATTCAAACATTTGAAGTTAAATTGATCTAAGTAATTTAATTTGGTGTATTGAGATTAGACTCGTATTTATATAAACTGTAATGGTTTTGAAATGAGATTTGAATTGAAACTCGAACCACTGAATTAAATCATTTGAATCGAAATTGAAATTGATTTAAATTGAAATTGAATGAAGTTGAATTTGAAATGAATTGAATTTAAATATTGGAATTTAATTCATTGTTTGGAATTTGGATCTGAGTCCAGATTTGTTAAAAAAAAGGGGTTCATTTTGAAAATATATTTCTCTTAATTTTGATTTGACTTACATCAGGATTTTTAGTCCTGACTCGAGTCTTTTGCTTTTCATTACACTCGGGTCAGATCGAGTTTTTCAGTTATCGAAGGCGGTTATTCCGGAGGACGAAGACGAAGATTTGGTATATCATTTCTACTAGTATTTATTCCGCTACACTATTTTATTTCGTCTATTAAAATGTATAACTCTGATAGTATTGTATAACTCTATATTGTAAATTGAATCGAGCATATATTGTTAAACAACTTCATGAATTGTTTATGTTATTATTGTATTTTATCGTTCCGCTGCGAGATTTTGTTGTTGTTTTCTTCTTTTCTTCTATTTCTTTAAATTAAACCCATTGATAATCTATCTTTTAAATGGTTTGAGTTGGACATGTGTGGTTTATTGTCGACTTGAACTGTTCATAAAGGTGGGTCATCACATATATGATTTCAAAACCATTTCTAACTTATACATTATTTCAGCACCATTTCTAATTTATATATTATTTCAATACCATTTCTAACTTGTATATTATTTCAAAACCATTTCTTACTTTTATATTATTTCAAAACCATTACTAACTTTTATATTATTTCAAAACCATTTCTAACTTATATACAAATATTATATAAGTGTGTGAACCTTTATTTCCTTAAGCATTTGCTTGAAATTCTATAGTCGATTAGTAGATTACCGAAATGGACCAAATTAACTTGAGAAGTAGAAAAAAGATTGTCAACTTCATACGCTTTGAGAACCCTCGAGAGAAGCATTTGTATGAAACATCTCTAGCTTTCACTTACTTTTTAAAGAACCAAAATTAAGTTAAACAAAAATTCATCAATTGGTTTTCGAGAGTCTGGTATCGGTAAGTGTTCTACTTACTGAATACCAGTCTAAAACATGTATACGGGTTAGTTTTGGAAGAGGTCATTGAAGCGAAATGTTATAGAGTTGCACTGTCATATCCTAAGGTTAAGTTTAAAGGAGTGGTCAGTGTTAACACTTCGGACAAATGCTATAGAGTTGCACTGTCATATCCTAAGGTTAAGTCCAAGAGAGAGGTCAGCGTTAGCATTTGTAAACGGGTTGTTCTGTTCGAGTGATGAAGACTTGTGTGAAAGATGCCGAACGAAGCCTCGTCATCAGAAGAATGACTAAAGATAGAGTAGAATGCACAATTTCGGGTTTAGCTAACCAAAGGGATAGATCAACTCCATTATCTAGAGTATGCTTATAGATGTTGCTTGTGGAAGTTTTTGATACTGGGTTTCACGTAGTTCACAAAAGTGTTTGGGCGGTGGGCCTATTGATTTTACCTTATGGTATATTTTGTCTAGAGATATAAGACGCTTGGAAGGTAGTTTTTGATCATTGTCATGGAGATCCGCTTCAGTTTTTAAGCTGAAGGCATCTCCATGGAAAATCCATATACAAGTGCCTTAGAGGTTTTAAATGTACTCTTATATGTTACGGTGTAACCAATGTAAGCATCATAGCTATTTTTGTATTTATATTACACACCTTAGACATTACCTATAATATCGCCTAATGCAAATATCAATTGAGTTGGGTACTTTTGAGGGGAAACCAATCTTGTGATTTGGTTGGTCTCGAAAGTACTATTATGTGTTTATATGCATTTTTGAGTTTTTTATACTAGACTTATGTCTAATACATGGTATTTCTTTTTCCAAAATTCCCCGTGTACTCTTTCGAGTAGATTGAGGAAAGCAGGTTTTAGTTGGATGCTTCAAGCTTATAGAGATAAGCTAGAAGCTTCCACCTATCTATTTATCTACCTATTTCCATTTCCATTCACTATGATGTATGTATGTATTTAGCATTGTAAGGACATGCAGTTATAACTGTTCAGGCTGATAGTAGTACTGAGTCATTTTGTAACTCTGAGATTTATGTATGTTGGAGTAACTCTTTGTACTACAATTTTGATATATTATATATTATCGTTTTGCATGTGAGATTCTGATATTGTGTTCTTCTTCCTTGTTCATTTTCTTTTTCTTTTATTTATCCTAAATTTCTATCTTTTCGGCACTTAGGAACTCAACGTGGATGTATTTAGTGTCGACATTCGATGGTAAAAAAGGCGGTCATTACAAGATATACTTAGATCTTTCAAAAGGATTTTTAAAAATAATGGTAAGTATAAATGTTTTTGGGTTTATAGTAACAATGTTTTGGTAAATTTTGTTTTTAATGCTTTTGAACAACTTTTGAATATAACCGAGTCTTTAAAATGAATATTTTAAAGATAATGATAAGTGTAATGTTTTTGGCTTATGGTAAAAAATGTTTTAGTAACATTTGTTTTTAACCCTTTTGTTTATACTTTTAAAGTGGAAAATTTTGTCAAATGATTTGTGAATATTCTTATACCTTTGAGATAATACGAATGTATTTTAAAGTATTGATAAGAGCAGAAATGAATAGTGAAATAGTAGAATACGTGTATATATCTTTAATAAAGGTATTATATATGTATATAAAGGTGATGAATAAAAGCATCATGAATTTATGCGGTTTGGGATCCTCCAAGGAGGACTCATTCGTATGAAACGTCTCTTGCTTTTAGAACGTATGCATTCGAGTTCCCTGGGAAGGACTCTTATATACCATTCACTTACTTATAAAGGAAGCATTATTTGATAAATTAGTTTTAAATGATAAAAGAATTATTATTTAATAAAAGGGGATTAGTAGTTTCTTGTATGACTTAATCATGCTCTGTGTTACTTAATCGTGCTTTGTGTGTTTACTTGTCTATGAGAAATATATAGTCATGTACCTAGCAAAAAAAGCCGACAAAGTAAGCATTTTCTATCTGTGGGAGTTAAGAATGATGTTCGAGTAGGGCTTAGAAGCAAACAATGCTCTAACCTACCGTTTGAACCAAAAAATGGCACAAACACCCAAATGAGTGCAGTAGAGAAAAGAGCAAAGAAAATGAATAAAAACAAGAAATAACAAGACATAATTTTTTTATAGTGGTTCGACTAATCATTGCATGCGTCCTTTATAAAACTTTTGTGTCTTGATTTTTCTTGTTTTTATTCGTTTTCTTCACTCTTTTCTCTAATATACTTATTTGGGTGTTTGTGCCATTTTTCGGTTCAAACATTTTGGCGCTTTCACTAAGAAATACCTGAACCCGCTGATTTGAAATTTGAAAAGTTCAAAATGAGGAGACAATCAACTAAGAAGACCGCTGCTGGAGGAAATCAATATGGTGGCAGCCAAGAGGTGTCCTCAAGATTCAACCCCTCATTGAGCTACATAACCAAGGATGAGTTAAAGACCATGATGAATTAAATGCAGGAAAGGATGGTAGCATCTAGGAAGAGATGATGAAGAGTTTCTTCAGGAGAATGGGACAAATAGAAACGGCTGAAGTAGCTGCAAACCAAAATCGAAGGCTCGAAGATGGAGCAAATACACCTAGAGGCAAAATGGAGCAACTTGGAATGACCCTTGAAGGAGTTGTAAGGATCAGCACCGATCCCCAAGCATCAATCGGTACCGATCCCCAAGAGCATAGCGACATGGCCAATGTTGGCTTGGGTGGAAATGACGCACATGCAGGAAATAATGTTGAGCATTTGAATGTGAATCAGAATGTCGGTGCACGATCGGAGGAGTATGTGATAGAATTTCCTCGTGGGAATGAAGGGTAAGCTGAGAACACAAACTTGAGAGTTCCCTTAGATGATAATAATAGACTTGCTGAAATGGTGAGACGAGCAATGAGGGGTGGACTACCAGACAAGAGCCTAAGATTCTTGCACCATATCTTTGAATGTAGTGGAAATATATAATGTCTCTTACTTCGTAGGTTGGATCAAAAGACATTAGCAATAGAGGAAGTCAATGATATTAGTATATTAAAAATTAAAGAGTTAGTTGGTAATGTAATGTCCTAGTAAGCACAGTTGAAGGGTAGAAGGGAAAATAAAGCTACTAAAAAGAAATCATTTGCTTTCAATTCTACAACTAACGATCAAGATTCAGATGAGGACGATAATGATAAGGAGATTGCCCTTATGATTCGAAATTTTAGAAAAATTCCGAAATACAGAAAGATGAACAACATTCGTAAAACTGAAAACAAAAATTTCGAAAACAGAAATGTTTTTGAGTGTTACGATTATGGTGAATCTAGCCATCTAAGAAGAGACTGCCCACAGCAAAAGAAAACACCAAATACCGATTCATTTAAAAAGAGAAAGAGTGCCTACAACGCAGCTTTGGACGATTTTGATACCACAATCAGTGACAATGAACCAGATACAGAAAATATCAACATGTGTTTCATGGTGATCGAAGATTAATCAAAAGAAATAAAGGAAATGACAAAATTAGTACCATTTAAATTTCATATTTTATTGTTTTTTATAAATTATATAAGAATATAATAACAATAGTAAGTTTGTATAAATATAAATATTTTTGAATTTTGAAATTTTGGCATATATGTTGACATATGTCACATTGGCATGTCGACACACCTGGTAGAATTTTGAGAATATTTTCAAAATTCAAAATTTTGAAATTCCCTCTCTTGTAATAATTTCAAATTTTAAATTGCCACCTTTTCACCCGTCATATAACTCTTCATTCTCTATTTATTCACTCTCTCTTATCTCATCTTCTACACACTCTTTATTTTAGAATTCAAACTTATTCTTCACACTTTTTCTTCCAAAATAAATAAAAAATGTCTTCCTCAAACCAGCCTTCCTCGTCCAAAGCCATTAGGCTTACCAAAAAGATCAAAAGTCAACTTTATAATGATTAAGAGTCCATTGAAATTTACATTGAGTATGCTACTTATGGAAAACTATTTTCAGGAAGGTTTGCAAATTTTAATGAATTTTCTTATTATGGTTTACAAGATCTTATTTTAGAAAATGATATTTTTGGTTTCATCGATTTATCTCAAAATGATTTTGATTGCTGTCCTGATTTGGTTAAAATGTTTTATGCGAATTTAAATGAAAAAAAAATTCATGGAAAAGAAGTTAAATTTGGAGTAGTGTAAAAGACACTACTATTGTTTTAGGTTGCTAAGTTCTTGGTTGTAAATGTAGTGGAAATGACCTCTCCACTTTTGAAATTGACTATGATAATAGAGAAGTCATGCAAGATTTATTTTCTAATAATGAAGAGTATGGTTTTAAAGGCAAGAATCTTAGGCCTAAATCAAGACTAATGAGTCTTATTCTGCAACTAAGTATTACACCGAGGACAACGAATCACAATAGACTCAAAAGTTTTTAAAGATCTTTTCACTATTTTTGGAAAATATGATATAAATCGAGCTTAAGTGATTTTGGATGAATTTGTTCAAAAGAATAGGCATGAGAACGCACTTTAGCATGGTGTGTATCTTACTTGAATTTTCAATTATTTTGGTATCGATCTAAGACATAAAAACATTTTTCCTCACAAAATTTTCGATAAAATCAACCCTCTCTTATGCACATTCCTCTTGAATTCAAACCATATGAATCTCTTCCCGAAAAGAAAGAAAGATTGGCAAGGGAAGAAGAGAAAGTGCTTCTAGAGGAAGAGGAAGAAAGTGATGGAATGGAAATTAAAGAGGAGGAAGAGCATGAAGTAGAAGAAGAGGAGATGGACACTTTCCTAGAAAGCTTTGACAAACCTTCTTGCTATTCCAATAAAGAGATTCTCAAGAACCAAGAAAAGCTTCTCAACAACTAAAAGAAGCTTAAACCTTCCTTTAGTAAAATGTTCACTTCTCTCTCAAACAAAGTAGATAAATACTTTGAGAATATCGCTAGAAAACATGGTGTAAACTCTTCATCATCATCATCATCTTTGTAGATTTTTTTTATCTACCTTTGTATCTCTTAGTTGTATGATTTTATAGTTTTATCTCATGTTATTTTGATGTATTTTTATATTATGTCCATGTGCTTCTCTTTTATATTAATGAAAATTACCTAGAAATTTAATTTTGTTGTTCAATGGTGTTTTCATATTCTTTAGAATTCCAAAATTGAGATAATATAAAATATAAATAAAAATTAAAACAAAAACAAGAAATATTGAAATTTCTGCATATATGTCGACATATAGTACATAGGTATGTCGACATATATTTGATAATTTTTCTGTTTTTTGAAATTCAAAATGCTAGTTAATTTTTGGAGGGTTTGGTTACTAATCCAGATTTTTCCTTCTATAAAGGCATATTTCTTCTAGAAAAACTCAGAAATTAATTTACCTTTGTTATCCAGCCTTGTGACCATGCCATATTTAGACGAATCTGGTTTGTCCAAACTTAAAGGTTATCGAGGCTGAGAGCCCAGTGTTAGCGAACTTAGATGCTAGGTACAACCAAGAGGACAAGCCTAAAGCATGGCATTCAATTTCCAAAAGAAGGAAAATACCCCCTACACTCATAAGCAACGATTCAGAAGCCAACAATAAGATAAGATAAGGATCGATACCAATCCCTATCATAGGTCGGTACCAAACCCCAAATACTTGCCTAAATCACCTGTCTTTCCGTGCACAATTAAGCTATGATGCTCACAACCCTTCCCAAACTTTGTTGGATCATTCGCAAGCAATTAACATCAAACACGACAAATTCACGAGCCCAAACACTGTCATTCTAACCTCGATCCATGAAGTTCATTCTAAATCAAGCCCCTAACGATACTAATGAAGCCATAAAGATAAAGATACTAACAAGTCGTGTAGTCACCAAACTCCATTGCAACTCCAGGGGTCAAAAGTACGAATTGGTACAAATTCCTATGCAGGGTTCGATACCGATCTCAGATTCCTTGCAACTTTTCCATGATCTCCATAGCACTACTCTTCCCGGATGTGGAAACGTGGGTATGAACATAGAGAAGAGGTTAAGGCGACTTGAAAATATAAATAAAGGGGTAGGATGATTTTTTAAGGGATCTTTTTCACTTGTTTACGAATTTACAAATTCCTCTTGTAATTCAAGGGATCATCACTGATCCATAAGAACAACTCTTCTAAACAACAATCAAATCAGCAACAAAGTTAAGTGGGCGTAGGCAATGGTTAGCTGAACCACTATAAAGTTTGTATGTCTTGTTATTTCTCGTTTTAGTTTATTTCTTCACTTAATTCTTTACTTTCATTCTCTAGGTGTTTGTGCCACTTTTTGGTATAAACATTTTGGTGCTTTTACCGAGAGAGTCAATCTCAGTCTGTTAGGATCTATTTTCTACTTTTGGATAGTTTAATCCATAAGGTAGATCCGCTAGTTTTATTGTTGCAACCCAAGGCTATTCAGATTCCAGTAGAATCCATTGAAGAATTAATTTGACTAATAGCCCTAAGAAAAGAGAAATCCACTGCTTCTAGACTCGCTGGCAACGCCAAAAACATCAAATCTTGACATGTTGAAGAAGTTGCGCATCCAAGCACTGTTGAAAACCAGATTCCATCAGATATGATAACAAGGGTTGAAATGGATCTGATGATAAAGAAGATGAAAGACAAGCTGCAAGAGAGCCAGGATGAGATGAAACAGTAGATATAGGAGAGTATCAAGCTGAATCAACTGACCATAATCATAGTATAAGTAGGAAGGAGTTAAAGCCTTCCGATTCAGAGTATGATAGTTCTTTATCATATTAACAAGATCACAAGGAAGGAAAATAAAAGATGAAAAGAACTGAGACTGGAATTTCAAAGCAGATATTAGAGACCGATCGTGGCCAAACTCTGAAGGTCGATACAGAAACCTATGCAGGGATTGGTACCGAACTAAATGTTCTTGATCTAGTGAATAAGCAAGTTGATGTTTTAAATGATTATGTTGGTGGTACTGCGGTCGTGCTATTGTTTGCTTGAATGCTCGGGATCAGGCGGCTGTTGTCGACTCACCATGTAGAAGTCGAACTAATAGAACTGCTGGATGAATAGTTCTCCTAAAGTTAGGAGAACCTAGGTATCACAAGCCCAACCGAGATCATTTACTAGGCCAAACGCTTGGGGTGGACCACTATTACCAACATTCAGTAGATCCTGCGGAGCCAGAGTACTTGGCTAAAATGGTGAGGGGATTGGTGAGAGAAAATCGGCATCAGAATAATGATGAATAAGGCTCTTCCTCTAGTTAGAACCCATTCACTAAACAGATGCTATGTAAAGAATACCCCAGAATGTTTGTAATGCCAATGATTTCATCATATAATGGAAGGACTGATCCGAGGCAGCATTTGATGTAGTATGAATGGGATATGGATTCGGCCAGCATGACTGATGTTGTTAGATGTCGTTGTTTCTCGATTTTCCTCAAAGGTGCTGCGACGATGTGGTCACCCAGCTTCCACCGCGATCCATATCGTATTTTGATCGGTTAGCGTGGAAGTTTATTGAGTAGTTTCATTTATACACCACTAGTCCTAAGAACGTAATGTCACTATCCAACCTCTTCCAAGAAGAGGAGAGTTGATGAAATATTTCTTGAGCAGATTCATATGGCCGTGACAGAAGTGAGTAAGGCACAAGAAGATATTGTCTTGATGGCTTTAATAAGGAGGATTCATCTTGAAACCGATTTCAGGAGATGGTTGAAAATGATACCCCCGCTAACGATGGATGTGTTTAATAGAAAGGTGAAACAATTCTTGCGCTTGGAAGAGGCAAGTACTACTGTCATAAAAGCTAGTATTGGGCAGTCAATCGAGGTGATTTTTAACAATGTTACAGTGAAGCAGTCCGAAGTGAATTCCAGGAATGTTGAATTGAATGTCGAAAATAAAAGTGATGGTCAGAAAAGGAATGATCAGGGTACTAGAGACAGAAAGCTTGATTCCAGGAGACGCCCTAGGTTCCCGAAGTATGATAGTTGCACTTCGGTGAACAATTCAATTGAAAACATATACCTTGCTACCCAAGGTATAGAACAATATAAGAAGCCGACTCCAAGAGAGTTTACCGAGAAGGAAAAGAAGTCTAGTCAGTACCACAAATTTCAAGTGACACACAATCACAACACAAACGATGTAGACACTTGCACAATGTAATTGAAGACCTGATCTGGAAGAAGAAGTTACAACAATTCATTAAAGTCCCGTAGGATCGCAAGGAAGTTCTAACCCCCAAGGACCATCGTTCCAACGGAGGGGGGTCGGGCCTAATGTGGACGAGTCCATGCGACTTGAAAAAAGATTGATTATCAATAAAAATTTCCATTGGACCACTATCAGTTGAGAAGAGCTGGAATGAAATGAAAAGGTATGCAAGCCTATTGAAGCATGTTGTGAGTGAGAGTTGCTTTGCCATTGAAGATGGGGCTTCGATAAAGCAACTCTGGACAATAATGAATGATATTGTATTTAGGAACAGTGATGCTGACTGGGTTGAAGCCCCAATGTTGGATCCTTTGGTGATATTGTTCAAAAAGGCTAATGATCAAATATATTTGGATGGCAAAGATCTGAAACGGCAAAAGTCTCATATCCAGGGATTTAATAAACAGTAGCGAAACATGTTGGTTGTATAGACCTACCGGTGGTGTTGGGAGAAGATGACTGCAAGAGAGTGCAAGTGTCATGTTGGATATATTCTCTACATATAATGCTTTTCTAAGCTGACCGGCCATAGCTAGTTTTCGAATGGTTATTGCCTCATGGTCCTTGTGATGAAATTTCCCATACAGGAGTCATCCAAGGAGACCAAGGGCTCGAACATGAATGCTACATCGTGGAGTTGAAAGAAGCAAAGCGACGTGAGAAGGGAAAAGGTGTGGAGAAGACTCTCTACATCAAGTTATTGGACGCATAGCAACCAACGCCTAGGCCCTGGCTCGGCTAACATAACCGGTTCCATAAGGATATGGACCCAAGGAAGGAGACAGAGGATGTAAGAGTGGCCCCCATAGAATTGACGATTAACATCCCGGTCAGTCAGGATGATCATATACGGGTACTGAAGATTGGATCTCGATTGAACATGAAAATGATAAAAAGAATTAACGGGTTTCCTCTGGGCGAACCGGGATTTGTTCGCTTGGACGCATTCTGAGCCGTCGAAGATAGCATGCAACGCATTAAATATGAATCCTAAATGTGTCCCTGTGAAACAGAAATGCCGCAGCATGGGTCCGGAGCGTTCCACTACACTGAAGGAGGAAGTGGACAAACTAAAAAATAATGACTTTATTTGCAATGCTTTATACCCGGAATGGGTATCCAATCCAGGTCCCGTCAAGAGGTCCAACAGGAAGTAGAGGACATGCATCGATTGTTCCAACCTAAATAAGGCATTCCCAAAAGACAACTTCCCACTTCTAAAGATAGATCAATTGGTGGACTCAACCACCGAGCATGAATGGTTATCATTCATAGAAGCCTACTCTAGTTATAACTATATTCCAATGCATATCTCGGACTAGGAAAACACTAGGTTCATAGCTGACCTGAGACTGTATTGTTATCCTGTTATGCCTTTGGGCTTGAAGAACGCAGGTGCGGCATACCAAAGACTGGTCAATTCTATGTTTAAGGAGAAAATCAGGCGTTCGATGAAAGTATACATCAATGATATTCTGGTGAAGTCGCGACGGTCGTCTAATCACATGGAGAATTTGGCTGAGAGGTTCAGTGTGCTCCGAAAATACAAATTGAAGCTCTACCCTTTGAAATGCTCTTTTGGAGTTGATTTGGGGAATTTCTTGGGTTTCATAATGGACTCGAGAGGGATAGAAGCTAATCCGAAGAAAATCACGATGTTGAAGAACATCGAAGCCCCAAAGTCAATAATAGAAGTTCAAAGCCTAAACGGAATGGTTACCGCTCTGAGCTGGTTTATTTTAAGAGTCATAGACAAGTGCATACCTTTCCTCGAAGTTAGGTTAGGAACTGGAGATGGTGGTTTTGATGACAACAACCTTTGTAACTTATTTTATTATAACTTATATACTAACACTATTGTCTAGATATATATGAATGTTATTATGCAGGATATATATAAGGCAGGTACTGATTATTGAAGACTGTACAATATAAAGATCAAGAATGAAGAAATCAAGTTTGAAGACTCATGAATATCAAGATCAAAATTTCAAGTTAAGTGTCTAGTTTTTGTTAAAACTTCATAATAGCACGGAAATCTTCATTCCAAATTTCATTTGGGATGGAACCCATTTCTATCTTCTTAGTGGCTTACAAACCCACGACAAGTAGCTTACAAACCTACGACAAGTGTCTTACAAACCCACGAACATCCTGGTTTTGTACAAGTTCTCGAGTCCTGATGTGATGAAATATTCTGCAGGAAGAAGCTTGCAAAACTACTTCAAAATGGTGTTTTAAAATGATTCTCAAAACTGTTTTTTAAGATGTTTTAGCTTTAAAAATTATCTTTTCAAATGATTTTCAAAAAGATGTTTTAGCCTTAAAATATTCTTTGTTTTTGTTTTTAAATAAACTCTTGTTTTAAACTTCGTTTGTTTTTAAACTATCTTCTGATTTAAAAAAAATTCTTTTATAATATATATATACTTGAGATTTAAAATAAAATTTATATATACACTCTAAAAATATATTTTTCTACTCTTCTTTATTTTAAATCATAGGAAAATTAGTTTATTTTACTCCAAAATCATTTCATCTTGTTTTCCTTTCAATACCATTTTCAAAACAAATTTTACATTGTTTTTAACTAAGGGATGTCGACATCATGGGATACCCCATGTCGACATGGTGGCCGTTAAATTCAAAAGTTTCAATTTTCAAAAGAAGTGTCTATTCATTAAAATCTCTTCACGAATGGTTTTGACCGTTACTGGTATATTAATAGCCTTCACAAACGAATTTTTTAACTAACTATTTTCTTCACTCCTTCTTCTCCACAAATCCATATTCTAAAATTTTCATATTTTTAAGCTGTCGAAATTCTGCCGAATTCTCAAGTGAATCAAATTAGAATCTCATTCTTGTTTGATTCTCTGCCCTCTCTCGAAGATCAAAGTGATATTCAGAGTTATAGGATCAATTTGTAATCAAAAGTTTATCGAGTCTTTCTATAAGGTGTGGTTGTGCCTGGAAATCAATTGGGTGATCTTGTGTCTCGTAAATAAAGAGAGTTTGCCCCGGACTCGAAGACAGGAGGGTACCTCAAGGCGTTTAGAAATTGAGGATTGTAATCTCGACATTGGTATAATAAAAATCTGTACGAGATGTTTGCCTTGGTGCAGGACTGGACGTAAGGTAACTCCGAACCAGTATAAAATCCGGTGTGTTTTTTCCTTTTACTGCTTTTTATTTACTTTCTGCATCTGTGTTTGATTCTGTGATTGTTCTGTGATTAAGTTCTGCATTTGTTTATATCATAATTTTTAAATTAGTCCATATAAGTTTTAGAATCCATTAAACACTATTCACCACCTCTCTAGTGTTAAATTAGCCTTAAGATCCTTAATCCGCACTCCTTTTCAATTGGTATCAGAGCATAGGTTTTCATAGTTTTCATAATCTGAAACTTGAAAAGGTAAAAATGGCATTTTTAGGACATTTTTTTAATACTAGTTTGAATTTATGCATTTCATCAAAGTATCATAAGTCTGCATATAGTTTTTATGAAAAATCAAGTTATCTACAGAATTGGTTTGCTATGCAGGAACAGACATGTTACATGGCTTTTGAAGAATCAACAACCAATAGACAAACTGTGCAAATTGAGAAAGATAAATGGATACTTGATAGTGGCTGTTCAAGGCATATGACTGGAAATACCGAGATACTCAATGAAATTATATATCAAGATGGTGGATTGGTCAACTTTGGAGACAACTCAAAAGGATATGTGATTGGCATCGGCAATGTCGGTAATTCTAAAACTCCTCTTATTTCTGATGTTTTGCTAGTTAGGAATTTAAAACATAATCTGCTTAGTATAAGTCAACTATGTGATAAAGGATTTACAATTAAATTTGGAAAAGATAAGTGTCACATCGAAGATAATAAGTCAAATATTATCTTTGAAGGAATTAGGAAGAAAAACATTTACATCCTTAGTATGAAAGTTTCAAATGATAACTTATGTCTTTTGGCTAATACTAGTGACCCTTGGATTTGGCATAAAAGATTTGGTCATTTAAATTTCAAACTGTTATCTAGGTTATCAAAACTTGACTTAGTTAGAGGTCTTCCCAAGTTAAACTTTAAAGTAGATAGTATATGTGATGCTTGCCAATTAGGAAAACTTAAGAAAAGTTCATTTAAATTAAAAGATATGATTTCTACTTCTAAACCTCTAAATTACTTCATTTAGATTTATTTGATCCATCTCAAGTTCAATCAATTAATCACAATAAATATGTTTTTGTAATTATAGATGATTATTCTAGATATACTTGGACAATTTTTCTTAAACTTAAAAGTGATGCTTTTGAATTATTTAACAATTTTGCTAAAAGAATTCAAAATCAACTTTCTTTAAAAATAAAAACTATTCGTAGTGATCACGGTGGAGAATTTGAAAATTAAAATTTTGAGAATTTCTGTAATAAAAAAGGAATTACTCATAATTTCTCTTTTCCAAGAACTCCACAACAAAACGGAGTGGTAGAACGTAAGAATAGAATGATTCAAGAGTGTGCTAGAACAATGCTTTCTGATAGTAACTTACCTAAAAACTTTTGGGCTGAAGCAGTCGCTACAGCTTGTTATATATTAAATAGGATTTTAATTAAACCATTAACTAATAAAACACCATATGAATTACTTTACAATAAGAAACCGATAGTAGCTTATTTTAAATTTTTTGGTAGTAAGTGTTTTATTCTTAATACAAAAGATAATTTAGATAAATTTGAACCTAAATCCGACAAAGGTATCTTTATCGGATATTCTAATAGAAGTAAAGCATTTAGAGTTTATAATTTAAGAACTAACACTATTGACGAAACAATGCATGTATCTTTTGATGAAAATTTTAAAGATACTGTACAAATAGAAGATGAAGAAGATTTTGTATAAATAATGAACCTAATGAAACTAATTGTGAAATCATTCAACCTAATAAAAGAATTAGGCTATTAAAAGATCATCCTGTAGAAAATATACTAGGAAATATTGAATCTATAATTAAAACAAGAAATCAACTAAATAGTATGAGTAATGTAGCTTTTATATCAACTATTGAACCTAAAAATCTAAAGGAAGCATAATCTGATGATTCATGGATTCTTGCCATGCAAGAAGAATTGAATCAGTTCACCAGAAATGATGTTTGGGAACTTGTTCCTAGACCTGAGAATAAAAGTATAATTGGAACAAAATGGGTTTATAAAAATAAAATGAATGAACTTGGTGAGGTCGTGAGAAATAAAGCTCGTTTAGTCGTGCAAGGTTATTGTCAAGAAGAAGGAATTGATTATGACGAAACCTTTGCACCCGTAGCAAGTCTAGAAGCTATCAGGATTCTACTTGCTTTCGCAAACTACAATAATTTCAAGTTATATCAAATGGATGTTAAAAGTGCTTTTCTAAATGGTTTTGTAAAAGAAGATGTTTATGTTGAACAACCTCCACTTTTTGAAGATAATAAATTTCCAAATCATGTATATAAATTAAAGAAAGCTTTATATGGTCTGAAACAAGCTCCTAGAGCCTGGTATGAAAGACTAAGATCTTATTTACTACAATCTGGTTTTGAAATTGGTAAAATAGATACAACTCTTTTTATTAAAAGAAACAAAAATGATATTCAATTAGTACAAATATATGTAGATGATATAATATTTGGGTCAACTAATATCATAATGAATAAAGAATTCTCAAATATAATGACTAAAGAATTTGAAATGAGTCATATGGGAAAACTAAGTTTCTTCTTAGGACTTCAAATCAAACAATTAGATAAAGGAATTTTCATTAGTCAAGAAAAATATGCTAAGTATTTAATTAATAAATTTGGATGGACCACTTCTAGTTGGAAACCAACTCCAATGACAACTAATGTAGCTTTAAGTAAAAAAGATAAATCAAAAGATGTTGATCAAAAATTATATAGGGGAATGATTGGTTCGCTGCTTTATATAACAGCAAGTCATCCTGACATCATGCATAGTGACTGTCTCTGTGCAAGATACCAATCTCAACCTAAAGAAACCCACTTAAAAGCTGTTAAAAGAGTTTTAAGATATGTAAAATGTACTTTAGATTATGGTTTATTTTACCCTAAAAATGATGTATTTGATTTAAGTTCATATTGTGCTGCTGATTACGCTGGTTGTAAATCAGACCGAAAAAGTACAAGTGGAACTTGTCACTTTCTAGCACATTCTCTAGTTTCCTGGTTTAGTAAGAAGCAAAACACTGCATCCTTGTCAACAACTGAAGCAGAATATATATCTGCTGCTTTGGCTTGTTCTCAAGTTATATATATGCAAAAAACTTTAAAAGATTTTGGATTAACTATAACTAAATCACCAATTTATTGTGATAATTCTAGTGCAATAAACCCATATAAAAATCCAACTCATCATGCTAGAACAAAACATATTGATATTAGACATCATTTTCTTAGAGATAATATAAGTAAAGAAGTCATAACTCTTGAATATATTAATACTGAAAAACAAATTGCTGATATATTAACCAAACCATTAAATGAACAAAACTTTACTAAATTTAGAAGAGAATTAGGTATATGTTCATTAACTGAAATATAAATTATAAATAATACAAGTATAGTTAATAATTAATATAAATAAAAATTTCTCAAAAATTGAACTGGGCATGCCGACATGACCCATCCCCCTATGTCGACATACAGGCCGAGATTTTCAAATTTAAATTTCCCTCTAAAATTAGTTATTTGGTTATATATTTATATATTTCGATTTTTACTCCTTTTCTCTGTTCTATTCTCTATAATAAACTTCTAAAACAGTAAATTAATGGCTTCCTCTTCTAATAATGAACCTTCTTCACCCACTTCTCCTCATTCTGGCCCTTTTCAACGTTCCACACACGTACGAGTCATCAAATTACAAGAGAAGATGAAAGATTTGCTTTAAATGATGATGGAAATTAAAGTAAGTCAACTGCGAATGACTAGAGAACAAGATAGGCAAGGCAGAATCCTTAGGAATTTACAAAAATTCCTTATGGATAACCATGCCAATCCCATTGTCATCGAAGAATCATCACAAGCCATGGATTCTGAAGAAGAGCCTCTAGAAGAACCACAAGAGGATCAAGAAGAAGAACACCCTCTGCCGAATTCGGATGTTCATATGGACGAAGACGATGGCGTAATTTGCGTTGGAGAGGTCCTTTTTGATGCGAATGGGAACTTGGTCGAACAACGTGGAAAATTTTGTCTCTACTGTCTAAATTGTTCGGTCCATAAATCACCAATAGTTTAGGGTCCTCGTTAAGCGTTTTTCATTTTTCTCTTTCTTGATTGTATATTGGTTTGTTAATTTGTATATAAGTGTTATCTTAATTAATGTTCTTCTAAAAAAAATCTTTAGTGTATAAATAATCTTGAATTCCATTTAATTTAGGATGCTATATTTTATATCACTCATACATAGTTATTATCCTTTTGCCATATGTTTGTTTATCTCATTTTCTATCAAGTTCAAGGTTTATAGGTCTTTTTTTGTTGATGACAAAGGGGGAGAAGTTATATAAAATAGTAGGCTTGGAGTAAGGGGGAGTTGTTGGTGTAAGGGGGAGTTATGGTATCATCGAAGTGGTAAGTATATTTTATAAGGTTGTCATCATCAAAAGGGGGGAGATTGTTAGGAACTGGAGATAGTGGTTTTGATGACGACAACATTTGTAACTTATTTTATTATAACTTATATACTAACACTATTGTCTATATATATATGAATGTTATTATGCAGGATATATATAAGGCAGGTACTGATTATTAAAGACTGTACAGTATAAAGATCAAGAATGAAGAAATCAAGTTTGAAGACTCATGAGTATCAAGATCAAAATTTCAAGATAAGTGTCTAGTTTTTGTTTAAACTTCATAATAGCACGGAAATCTTCATTCCAAATTTCATTTGGGATGGAACCCATTTCTATCTTCTTAGTGGCTTACAAACCCACGACAAGTAGCTTACAAACCTACGACAAGTGGCTTACATACCCACGAACATCCTGGTTTTGTACAAGTTCTCGAGTCCTGATGTGATGAAATATTCTGCAGGAAGAAGATTGCAAAACTATTTCAAAATGGTTTTTTAAAATGATTTTCAAAACTGTTTTTTAAGATGTTTTAGCTTTAAAAATTATCTTTTCAAATGATTTTCAAAAAGATGTTTTGGCCTTAAATATTCTTTGTTTTTGTTTTTAAATAAACTCTTGTTTTAAACTTCGTTTGTTTTTAAACTATCTTCTGATTTTTTAAAAATTCTTTTATAATATATATATACTTGAGATTTAAAATAAAATTTATATATACATTCTAAAATATATTTTTCTACTCTTCTTTATTTTAAATCATAGGAAAATTAGTTTATTTTACTCCAGAATCATTTCATCTTGTTTTCCTTTCAATACCATTTTCGAAACAAATTTTACATTATTTTTAACTAAGGGATGTCGACATCATGGGATACCCCATGTCGACATGGTGGCCGTTAAATTCAAAAGTTTCAATTTTCAAAAGAAGTGTCTATTCATTAAAATCTCTTCACGAATGGTTATGACCGTTACTGGTATATAAATAGCCTTCAGAAACGAATTTTTTAACTAACTATTTTCTTCACTCCTTCTTCTCCACAAATCCGTATTCTAAAATTTTCATATTTTTAAGATCGTGCCGAAATTCTACCGAATTCTCAAGTGAATCAAATTAGAATCTCATTCTTGTTTGATTCTCTACCCGCTCTTGAAGATCAAAGTGCTATTCAGAGTTATAGGATCAATTTGTAATCAAAAGTTTATCGAGTCTCTCTATAAGGTGTGGTTGTGCCTGGAAATCAATTGGGTGATCTTGTGTCCCGTAAATCAAGAGAGTTTGCCCCGGACTTTAAGACAGGAGGGTACCTCAAGGCCTTTAGAAATTGAGGATTGTAATCTCGACATTGGTATAATAAAAATCTATACGAGGTGTTTGCCTTGGTGCAGGACTGGACGTAGGGTAACTCCGAACCAGTATAAAATCCGGTGTGTTCTTTCCTTTTATTGCTTTTTATTTACTTTCTGCATCTGTGTTTGATTCTATGATTGTTATGTGATTAAGTTCTGCATTTGTTTATATCATATTTTTTAAATTAGTCCATATAAGTCTTAGAATCCATTAAACACTATTCACCCCCCTCTAGTGTTAAATTAGTCTTAAGATCCTTAATCCGCACTCCTTTTCATACTCGTGTGCGAGGAATCCTAAGTCCAAAAGCCAGTATATTACATAAAAAAGCGATTGAAAGGGGCGGAAAGGAATTATCCAAAGTTGGAGAAGCTAACCTTTTACTTATTGATCACTTTGAGAAAGCTCCATCCGTACTTCCAGGCTCATCTGATCAAAGTATTGATTGACTAGCCTTTGAGACAGGTCCTGCAATGACCTAAGACCTCTGGGAGGCTACTGAAATGGAACATTGAGCTGATCCAATATGATATCACATATTATCCTCAAATAGAAATCCAAGGACAAGCATTGGCTAATTTCATAGCAGAATACACTGCTTGAATGATACTCTGGAGAGTAGTGGAGAGCAGGATGCTGGGTGGAAGATGCATACCAATTGAGCGTCCAACGAGCGCTATTCTTTATTCTGGGCAGGTGTTGTGTTAGTGACCCTTGAGGAATTTTCGATCTATCATATCCTGAAACTCGATTTTACCATAACAAATAATGAGGTAGAGTATGAAGGTTTGATCATATGCCTTAAATTGCGTAAGAATTGGGAGTCAAAACTTTGCATATCATTTATGACTCCCAACTGGTGGTGTGTCAGGTGAGAAAAGAGTTTCAGGCGAAAGGGGCATGACTGGCTCATTATCTGAATAAATCCCTTGAGTTGCTTAACGATATCGAGTATTACATGATAACGCATATTCTTAGAGAGGAGAATGCAAAGGCCGATTTGCTGGATAAGTTGGCTAGCTCAAGAGATGCGCAACTCATGGGCCTGGTCCTAGTGGAAGTGCTATTAGCTCCGAGCATTGACCAGATGGATGTAGATTAGATCTTGGAGGCCGAGTGTGAGGAGTCGTGGATGACTCCAATCAGGAATTATTTGCAAAGGGGAATCCTTCTTGATAGGAAAAATGAGGGACGACAGTTCCTTTGCAAAGCCTCGAGATTCGTCATGTAGTAAGGAACATTATACAAGAAGGATTCTTAGTCCCCTTGCTTTAGTGTGTTACTAAGGATGAAGCCAAGTAGGTCCTAATGGAAGTGCATGAAGGGGCCTACGGTGATCACATAGGGGAGCGGACCTTGACGAAGAAGATTCTTCGCTATGGATACTTCTGGTCGACCGTCGATCAAGACGCAGCTGATTGCACTAGACGCTGCGAAAAATTTTAGAGGTTCGCCAAAATCCCTAAAGCCTCGTCAATAGAGATTTTGCAGATGGTCAGTTCCTGGCCATTTGTAGTGTGGGGAATCGATATCATTAGTGTGCTACCAATGTCCAAAGGTAGCGCAAACTACGACATCGTTGTTGTTCACTATTTCACAAGTGGGCTGAAGCGGAACCGCTAGCCATGATCACTACTAAGAAGGTGATTACATTCATAGTCCAAAACATCATCTCTCATTTGGGGTCCCACAAACAATTATTTCCGATAATGGAACCCAATTCATCGAGTTCAAAGACTTCTACCATAGACCACGCATCGAGAAGAGATTTGTAGCAGTGGCGCAACCACAAGTGAATGAACAAGTAGAAGCTGTGAACAAAATAATTATGCTCATTCTCAAGAAGCGACTGGAGAAGGCCAAAGGTAAGTTGGTCATGAACTACCATTAACATTATGGGCTTATAAAACGATCCATAAGGTCAACCCCAACCGGTGCCTGGAGTCTGGCTTAGTTAGAAAAAATATCCTAACGTGGGATATCTATATCACTGTCCCGAGTTAATAACTCTGATCGAGGCCTAGAGTTAGGCATGATCGAAGGCATACATTCCAACGAGGAATATTCGGACCATTGTTTTGGGTGATCGAAATTCGTTCGGATCTAGAGTTGGACATGATCATAGAAGGGCACCTGGAGAAGGGCACCCAAGCCTATAAGCCTTAGGTGATATATGAAGCGTAACACAAACGACTATTACAATTCAAATAGAACTTGATTAAAGAGAAACAGGATGGGCTAATATTTTGGCCATGTGACAATAGGGAAATGGTTCGCATAGACATGAACAAAAATAATAAGCGCATGTCTCATAACCTAGGCATCAACACAAAGCCCGAAAAGAAAAACATGTTTTTATTAACACAACATCGAAAATAAAAGCGAGGGCCGAACTAGCACAAAGCTAGCTTATACAAAAGCAAATCCTGTAGCTATACACAAAAGTAAACAAAAAGTCACATCTAATGCTTATGTCTCTTCTTCTTATCATTAGCTCCCTCTTTAGAGGAGTGCATACCAAGTTTCTCTGGTTTCTTTCTACTCCTCCCTCTACTTCCACAACCCTTCGAAGGATTTCTTTGCGATGACCTGGTGGGAACACTTTGAGTGCCTCCAAGGGTGAAGAGAGTGTCTGAGCAAAGATAGTCTAGCCAGGAAAAGCTATGGACAAGGAGGAGGAATGAATTCAACTCACTCTTGCTTAATCTCCTTGGCCAGCAGAACCTAGGATGTTAACAACACCTTCATAGTAGGCCATTAGAGAGGCCCGGAAGATTTCAATGTGATAACATTCTTTTCAACTTGAGTTCCCTGGAAGTCGCCCATTTCTTTCGCCTACAAAGCATTGATCATTTATGCACTAGGACCGATGGTCTCACCAGTTGGAACATTCGAAATTGTCCCAAAAACAGACTTGACTACTGATTTTGTAGTTGACGCTTGTTGTCCTAATTAGGAACTTGCCTCAGCGAGAGTGATGGTTGCAGGCTGACCTAAAATTTGAGAAACATAAAAGGAGAGATTAGAAACGTTGACCAGTGTCATGTGAGCCTTCTCAAATATAGGTAAGGTCAGTGAGATGCCTTCGCTAGATTTGGACTCAGTATGAGCTGGGGTACCATCAGAATTTTCTTCTAGTGTAGGAGATAACATGACTGTTTTTTGGAGGCGAGGCTCATCTAGGTTATATAAAGGATCTGATGGAGAGAGAGAGGCAGTCGGCGGTCCAGAAGTAAGACTTGCTGTAGCATCTTGAGGAGTAGACCTGAAGCTTCACATTGGTCTTTCAGAGTACTAGTAGCCAACTTCGAATGCAGAGTGGGCTCACCGAATCTAAGTGCTTCAAGCTCCTCCTCATCTAAAAGACCACGTCTTTAATTTTTCCACATCAGCCTCAGCTCAACCCATGAACTCCCACTATTCGTCTATGATTTCTTCCCATGCTAAGGCCATGACCCTAGGATGATCGTCGTCGAGCCATTTAAGGTTCTTGAATCTAATCACGGTACTACTGTAGTGAACTATTAACGTCTTGAATTCGTCTTTAGTTCACTTCTTTGGGGCTACAATTTGTTTCCCTATGACTCTAGCCTGATTTTATACCTTGTCCTTCACTTGGCGAGTATTCGCCAACTCTTCATAGTAGTTGTAAGCTTCCATAAGGTGTCATCTTTTTATTTCTTCTCTTTCTCCAACTGCCTCTTCAGCTCCTCTACTTCTTTGGTCAGACTCTTGTTCTCTGGCGACAGAATGTGGTTCCTATAGTGGGCGGACTTGATTTGCTTTTCAAGATCCTGTCTCTCCTTCTTGAACGACTCAGTTAGGTTTGCGACTTTCTTTTTGGCTTCTTTCAATGATATTTTCAGCCCTGCGACTTCCTCATCAAGATGTGAGATGGTTTATTTTTCCTAATATGTCTCAAGCCTCAATCCTTGGAGCTTAATTTTCCTGCTTTCCGAGCATTTAGAAATGACTTCCGCCATTCTATTATACTTAAAGTACTGATCATAAACATCATTAACATAAGCTTTGGCTTCAAGTTTAATTTGCAAGGGAATATCCTTTAAGTCGGGAACAAACTTGACTCGGTCAAACCAAATATTTGGAAATTGACATTTTTAGAGCATCCATATGGTGGTTAAATGTGATTTCTTTCTCTGTTATGATGACAGGAGGTTAGGTACATCTTTTACAAGCTTTCTGGCAAGAAGTATCAGGAGCAACAATTTCAGATGATTGCTCAGAATGTCATAGCTATGCCGTTTGCTGTGCGGTTAAAGAGGGCAAAGTAGAGGCATGAGAAACATCGGTAGAGGGATGTCATCAGGTCGGTCTGAGAATAAGTTCAAACTTTCGGGCAGAGGTGACATGGATCTAGGATTGCGCCCTAAAGACGAATCATGACACTGATAACCCCTATCTCGGCCCTCCTAGTCTCAGCCTGAGAATCTGCTGGAATCAGAATCATGACTAAAACATGAGAATGTTTATGCAAACTATGCCTTTTGTGCTTTCTCTTCTGACCCTTAATGGAATCATACATGGATCTGTGCTCCCTTGAACCTATGAACGAAACAAGAATGAATTAGCCCTAGCAGGACAAAGAAACAAGATGCAAAATATGCAAAGTGCATTGTGTGCGTATGTCCTAGTGTCCCCCAACCATAGGTCTGGATCCTACTGATAGGGGTGATATCCCCCGTGCAGGTAGTTGGTGATTCACCTAGTGAAAGATAGGGGAATCGATATCCCCGATGCTCATGTTGCTTAAGCCAAAAGAGCCAATCTCATTTGGAATCGGCCCGAAATTGGCATGGATGTCCTCGGGAGGTAGGACAGGTTTCTCTTCTGCTACAGTGGCTGGTGGAGATTGTGTCAGAGTCCGCATTGGAAGGATCTTTATCTTAAGGCATTGCCTCAAGAGAAAACCCTAGTCATCGTCGCCATCGTCATTGGAGGACTCATGACCCATATCAACATCACCATGGTCTGCTCCATCGCCTTTACCTTCCTCAACATGCTCATGCACTTCTTCAATTATGGCTACAGGACTTTGGACTGGGAGGCACTCCTTGACCCTCGCCATCATTACCTAATGAAGAGTCATCCACATCACCGTCGCTAGCTGTCGGTACATAACCGATGTTATGGCCCTCTTTTAATAAATTGTAAGCCAGTAGATTTTCATCGGTGAGAAGTGATATTGCCTCCTTTTCTTTGACTGGAACTTGATGGAGAATCCTTAAGGTATCTGCTAGGGCCACACTACTAGGTCTCCTCGATATATCTGAAAGAACAAAACAAGAAAATTAAATCTAGCAAAATTAAGAAGCGTGCTCAAATGAGAAGGGATGAAAGTGTACCTTACGTCCGGACAGCCACCTCTATGCAAATCTGGGTGGGCAGCGTACAAAGAAGAACTCATCCTTGGAGTAATTTAATTTATTCCAAGTGCCTATTATTATCGTATAACCTCTAGAAGGTTCCAAATATATGAGTGAAGGAGACCCCTTTTGGTGCTTGAAACTGTACAAGTATCGGATTTCCTCATCGCTAGGTATGCGATTCAGATGTCAAAAAAAGAATATGTAAATGTTATTCAGGAAGGCGTAGCCGTTAGGATGCAATTGAGATGAAGCTAGCTTCATAAGTTGTAGAACTCGATGGATGAATTGATTGAATGGTGGAACACACCTTGCCAAGCACATGCATGGGTTGCATGCAGTATACCCTATTGGCGGAAGATGTGCTCGCTGATGGTGAGAAGGAACCAACACAACTTCAAATGGGGTACCAAGCCTCATGCATATCCTTTTGAGGGACTCTTTATCGATTTTCGAGGAAGGAGAATCCAAGAGATCATCTAATATAATCGTGTTGCCATGATTGACATCCAAAGTAGCCTTCACTTCAGGACCATTTGTCGATCGGGAAGGAATCACTTAAAGAGGTTGGTCGGTTTGGTGACCAGTGGAATGAGATCTGGATGGTGTTGGAGTACATCTCGCAGTGGGAACTATAGTTGAGCTAGATTCAATATTGGATTCGGCATACTTTGAAGTTTAAGGGCCCGCGACCACTGTAGAGGGATGCTCGGAATGTCTACGATCCATATCTATCAAAATTCAACACACAAGAAATATCAGAGATATTAAAGGCTATGTTACCCGTGCCAGAATGGAAACCTAGTAAAATGTTAGGAAATTGACAGTGTTCTGCAGTGTCGAGCAATATGAGCATTTGTGAGTATGCAGTGTCAACATTCGAAGGTCAGCTTATCATCCGAAGTGACTGCCATTGCTGACCATCCCAATGGGCTTCGCATCGTCAACCACACACTGATAATCCCACGATAGTACTTGGAAGGTTCCACTTGAAAAACTTTGACCGTTTTTCAAAATGGCTCAAGTTGCTCAAGCAAAATTTTCTAAGGGCAGGATCGGCACCGAACCTAACCTTGCCCTTGAAAATTTTCCATATTCTTCTTCCTCCTTATCTCATGTGTGGTTGATGACATGAATCACTAGTAAAGTCGACCACATATGTTGTTGCTTATGTAGAGAAACGTAGACCGAGGATCGTGAAATAATTTGAATGGAAACTTGAGTCGTTCATACTAGGGTGAATGGCATTGAAGGCTAGAAGCAAAGGCTATGGACAGTGGCGCTTCGAAAGAGACTGCAGAAGTCAAGTGCTTTAATTTGGGGAAGGAACCGTTAATGGCGACCTCGACATCTTAAAAATAGATGTAGATAGAAGTGAAAGAGAGGAAGGGTTGGTTCGGGTCTTATAACCACGAACCTATAAAATAAGGCGACTTTGTAGCCTAATTTTTCGAAGTCTGGGATCGGTACTAATCCCTGTACTGATCCCCGAATAGGGATCGGTATAAAACAAAAAAATTAAAATTAAAAAATATGTATATATATGTATGTGTGCATGCATATGTGTATGAACGTATACGTATGTACATATGTGACTATATGGAGTGTGATGGATAACCTAGAAATATGTGCACACGTATAAATAACACTTGACAACTGGAATCAGAAGGCAACAAATTCAAACCTTTGGAATCCAAGAAGGAAGTCTATTGAAAGCTTCTGAATTTGGAGTGACGAACTACAAAAGCACACTCCATTTTTTTATAATGCCGGATGTCAATAGGCTTGAGCCAAACAAAGCTTTGCAACAAATGGTCAAAAATCCTACACTTCACTAAAATGGTCCGAGGTAAAGATGGCAACCATTCAAAGTGTGAATTCAAACCTAATGCCGGAATCCTAACTTTTCTCGTTTCAAAGAACATCATGTTGGAAACTATATATACTTTGGGGGGTAAGTGTTATCTGGCTTTATGACCGAGCTGTATTCAGACGAATCTGGTTAGTCAAACTTAAAGGTTATCGAGGCAGAGAGCCCAGAGTGGTAACTAGCAAACTTAGATGCCAAGTACAACCAAGAGAAAAAGCCCAAAGCATGGAAATAATTTTCCAAAAGAAGGAAAAACCCCCTAAACTTATAGGTAACAATTCAGAAGCCAACAATAAGAGAAGATAGGGATCGCTAGCGATTCCTATCATAGGTCAGTACTGAATCCCAAATACTTGCTTAATCGCTTATCTTCCCATGCACTATCAAGATATGATGCTCACAACCCTTCCCAAGATTTTTTTGGATTGTTCACAAGTAGTTAACATCGAACACTGCATATTGAGAGCCCAAACACTGTCATTCCAACCTCGATCCATGATGTTCATTCAAAACCAAGTGCCTAACAATACAAATAAAGCCATGAAGATACTAGCAAGTCGTGGAATCACTAAAGTCCAGTGCAACTCCAAGGTTCAAAAGTACGGATTGATGCCGATCCCTATGTAGGGTTTGGTACCGATCCCGGATTCCTTACAACGTGGCCACGATCTCCAAGCGCTATTCTTCCTGGATGTGGGAAGCGTGGGCATGAACGTGGAGGAGAGGATTTTGATGACTTGTAGCTATAAATAAGGGGTAGGGTGATGTTTTGGGGATCGTTTTCAGTTGTTTACAAATTTACGTATTCCTCTTGTACTTCCAATGATCATCATCGATCCGTAAGAATAGCTCTTGTAAACATCAATCAAATCAGCAACAAAGCTAAGTGGACATAGGCAACGGTTAGCCGAACCACTTAAAGTTTGTATGCCTTGTTATTTCTCATTTTTTTAAATTTTTTTCACTTAATTCTCTACGTTCATTCTCTGGATGTTTGTGCCACTTTTTGGTATAAATAATCTTCTTATTATTTTCCTCTCCATTCATCTCTTTTCATAAAAATGGTTCAAACTTCAATTACTCAAATCCAACACTTAATGATGATCTAGAACACACTCTTCAATCATTCAAAAATGCTCTTTGGACATTCGGTAATCTGTTATAGATGATTATAATTGTGTGAGACAAGGGATTTGAATAAACAAAGTTATAATACCATCTAGAATAAGGCATTTAGTAATATTGCTCCAATTGTTCTTTGAACTCGTTATATAGAATATTGCAGAGATCCAGTGTAGTTTATGAGTAGTGAATAAACATTTGAGTATCACGTAGTGATATGGGACGCTATTGTGATATTTATTCGATTATCCATTGTAAGTAGATTACAATCACGTGATGGAAATAAAATGATGAGATTGTGCTTACGTGAGGTATTGCTCATAGGTGTAAGTAGGGTGGTGCCCTTATATTTATTGATATTATGTGCCACAATCATGATGTACTCCCGTTATTGGCGTTGGAGAGAACCAAATGGCTAGAGTCCACCACAACGACCAAATCTTGGGGTCGCACCCTAGATCATGACACCTTTATTGGATATTATATTTCATGTGCATCATGGGATTTAGGTTAGGTGGCCCATAGGGTAGGTGCTTATAGCCCCTTGTGTCGCATAGGCTAGTAGTCTGTTACCTATAAGGCCAAAGCAGGGTCGTGACCAAGGCTACACGTTGACGAGCCATTGGTGGATATGAGTCATTATATTGGTCGAGGTAATTGAAGACTATAGGAGCAGATCCAGTTAGGTGACCCTAGGCTCCAAGAGTGAGCATATGGCCATCAATCTCCATTCTGGTTCTAATGAAGTGGTAGATTGGCATATACTATCGATATACCTCACTTAAGCATAGATATGGGTTAGGCGACCCAGGGTTAGGTAACCTACATATTGATGTTTACATGGCTCTACTTGGGACTTCATGTATGTCATACAGTCATTTCCCATCATGATTTATTTTGATTTATTCATATATGAGGAAATGTGATTATATCTAGATAAGTGTTCGGAGTATGGTGGATTCTCATATCTTTTATTGTATATGATTTCTTTGATAGGCAACCTATATTTATATTGATGATGGTATTCTATTACTCGAGATTGAGAGTTATAATTGAGCATTGATGTTTACTAGCTTAACTATACTTGATGACTTCTCAAATTTTGTGATTACTAGACTTTGATGATGTTTCTAGATATGGATGATTCACCCTTGTGATTGTTGATTTGATATGCTTCTATATGGGTAATGACATCTTTATAATTTTGTGATATATGACATTTTAAGGTACATTAGGAATTATATATGATATTATAATTATATATCATATATTTGTTACTATATACATATATATTGACATATAGGTTTTCCGGTAGTTATCTTTTGATACACTTCAATTAGTCATATTATATGTATGAGTAATTCCTTTATTTTGAAATAGCCCAACCCTTGTGTTATTTATGTAATACTCAGATTAGTCCGAGACATTTTAGGTTTAAGGGCAATGAGACGAGCTTGTGTTTAGGGAAAAGAAGAGGCTAGTATATAGTATTGATATATATATATATCCTCTTGTATTATTTAATATCATGTATGTATAACCTTGAGTTGTATATTGGACATACCTTATATATTTTGTATTATATATCATCATTGCGGTTCTAACTTTGTAATCTCTGATATTTATTATATATTATGTATTGTTCCATCCTGGAAGCATACGTGTTTATTACTTTGTGTCGATACTGTGTACGTATGGATGAGTTATTTATTTGATATTTTAATATGTATCAGTGTTAGTCGAAGTAAATATTCACCTGTGTACCCATATAGCCTCATTCTCCCTATTATCTGAAATTATTACCTAGTAATACTCTTGGATAGTATAGGTATAGATGTAGGGGTTATTACATTTGGTATTAGAGCAAGTTCAGAACAACACACACACACATAGATATATATATATATATATATATATATATATATATATGAGACATGATTCAAGACCATAGAAGAGACTTAGTGTCCTTATCCCTTTAGGTGTATTAGGTAGTTACCCTATAATTAGGGATAGTAGGAATATATGATGGTTACAAGGATAATCATCTGGGGACATATTGCAGGATCAAATTAACCTTATGGGGAGGAGTGAATAGAGTTTATAATAAATTCACAAAATGATAAAAATTGCAGCATAGATAATAATAGAGTAAATGCGGAAATAAAAGCAACACATAAATTTACCCAGCTCCGACAATACTTGCCTACTACTTCCCCAAAGATTTTTACTAAGATTAAACTATCGACCACTTACAGACTCTGTAAACTTACAACTATCGTCTACCTGATTGTTCTAACCATAAGCTCGAAACCTTGCCTTAACTCTATCCTCGAGTTGAGAATTTCTCGAAGTACGCACCGTAGTTCAATCCTAGTTACAAATTAGAGTTTAAAAAAATTAAAAGTAAAATACAATTAATAAAAATAGAAACCCTAATTAAATGTTTAAGCATTAAAACAAGGGACCAACCTAAAATTAAAGTGCAACCCAAAGCAAAATAAACGTATTTCTCCCGTTCCTCTCTTTTCCTCCAAAGCTGATTCTCCCTTTTATTTTCTAGGGTTTCTTAAAAGCCGCCGATTTAAAATTATTGATGAACGTTCGCCTTTATCTGCATGACAATCGATCTCTTTAATGCCCTAGTGATTCACGACTTCAGTTGCTTTCTTGGTCAAGCTCCTTTGATTATTGGGTACGAATTTTATTCCATGATTACTTTTAAATTTTTATTTATGCTTGACTTAAATAAAAATTGCCAATAATTAATAGTTTTTATATAGTGAGATTCAAAGACAAAATCTTCTTTGATTTCTTATATTTGGAAATTTTTGGCTTTGAATATTTCAATTCATAAATTGCTCTTAATCTCAACTATTCCAATATATCCTTTGGTCTTCTGGTTTTGAGATTATTGGCTTGTTGTCTTTGATATATATTGACTTCGTTTGGATTGTTAAACTTGAAGAATTTTTTTATTTGTTGTTGCTAGCTGTTTTGTGCATGCACCTCCAATCGTGTCTGACTTTAAAAATGTTGTATCTGTATATGTATGCATACACATACACACACACACATATGTATATATGGACGTGTTAAAAAAAACTACTTTGAGATTTGTTCATGCATATTTTTTGACTTGCACTGATGTCTGTTTCATTTGTTTGTTGCATATTTTTTGGTTTGTGGAATTATGCACTTGAACTTGTGAGCCTACCTTGTTTTCTAGTTTTATGCATATTGCTTGTGCATGCCGTTGAACCTGACCTGAACTTGTTATGCTCCTTTATCGTGCATTCCATTTCTGCCTTTTGTTGAGTCTTAGATATATTTGGGCTTGACCATGTAGTGTACATGTTGCATCTTATTTTTGTTGTTGTTACACCTAACCTTGTGCATTACTTTGTTTTGCTATACATTGTGGCTTATTGACTCAACCTGGTTGTGCATTGTGTTGATCTTCTTGTGTGTATGCATGATTTTATTGAGTCACTTTGTTGGTACTACTGCAGCTATCTTTTGTGTGCTTGCATGACTTTGGTTTGTATTTTCCTTATGAGCTGCAGTTTGGTATGTTCTTGTCTTATGCGTGTCTTGTGCTTGGTTTTTGCTGTTATGTTTCAGCCTTATGCTTGCCTTGCCTTTTGTTTTTTATTGTGCACCATGTTCACCTTTTTTGTGCTTTTTATCTTTCAGACATGTGCATACCTTATTTGAGCCTGAAGTATAACTTCGGGCTTGACCTTGTGTGCATTTTTGAACTATTTTTCGCCTTGGTGTTGTATACTTTTGACATGCACATGTGCATATCTAAACTGTGTACTCACCTACTGCCTTGTGTTGCTGTTTTAGTTCATCTGATTATACTGGCCAGTGTTTATATTTTGTTGCTCATGTTTTGTGCATGTGTGTAGGTTTGAAATGTGCACAAGTGTATTTGCATAGCCTTTTTAATTTGTTTGTTTATTTTAATTTGCTTGACCTGTATTTATAAGAGTTTGGCAGGAGCTAGATCAGTGCAATATCCAGATGCTTCAAATAACTGAGAAAAAATTCTAAGAAGGGAAGATAACCCGTATGTTAGATATGGATAATGGAGAAAGCAAAATATCCTTCCGAAGGGTTGTAGATGCTGTTTGAAGATCCTGTTGGGATAGCCTCCACCCTAGTTATTCCAAATTGGCTAAGAATGGAATATACTTTGGCCTAAGAAGTGATATATGATGGCTTGGAAACAATGTCTTCTTTCTTATTGCCCGAGGGAGAAGGTTTGGACTCTTTGGCCCCTCTCTTCGAAGATTTCTTCTCGAATTATTTACCTTCCATTTTCCTGTTAGGTGATATTATTCTAAACTTGAAATTACCATAATTTATTAAGGTTTTTCTTAAATGGTCTACAATTTCTAGAGTAACAAAGTAATTACTAATCATAAAGCAGTAATGTTTCGATAACGTACAGTAAGTATGTTTTAGGACGAAAACTGCGATCTCAATTAGGGACTTTAAGAAAAGAGCAATAGGAATGGGTTAGCATGTGACATTCATAAGTGTGTAATTTAAAAGTTTACAATCTATCAAGACGGTAACAACATGAGTAGTGATGAAAAATAGAAACCCATTGATATTGTAACTTAAAACAAATGATCCTTATAATCATGTTTAATTCCAAAATGATAAGGACGTCGAAAATAATAAGTAGTGGCGATGTGGATAAAAAATATAATAATTGGTTAAACGATTCATAAAACTCAAAAAGTAATGGCGACAATAGTGTCGAAGTAATATAGAACCATACTTGCAGCGTTTAACATAATTCTGAAAAAGCAATGGAAAATGATAAGGTCATTTGTTATCAAGTTATGATTGTAACCAAACATCGAAGACATATGGCTTCACACTTGATTGACATCGAAGTCATTTGCACGCACCTCATCGAATCAAACGCCATCGACAATCCCAAAATTCTCAGTTAAAAGGTATTGCACTTCGGCTTAGTCGACAAGGTGTAAGAGGGTTTTGGCTCTATTAACCTTGATCGACTAGTATAAAAAACTACTAAAAACCGATGATGTGCATGACTTTGAATGGGTCACTTCACCCATTAAAATCATTAATGAATGAACAAAAAAATAAAAGGAATGTTGACTTCGATTGCTGTAATGACCCATAATTTAATCACTTTAAAATTGAATATTGAATATTAAATATATTTTTAAATAATATTTTTTTAGTTGTAAATAAGGAAATATAATATGATTTTCTTTAATTTATTTTTTGGCTAAAGATGAGAATATATATTGTTTGAAATGAATTATATTTGTAATAATGACTTTCATGTGCCTAACTTATTTCACAAGCCAAAAATTCATCAAGGCTTTATCTAGACTTTCTAACTCTAAAATTTTCCCTAGGCTTCATGAATAAGCTTCATGTTGGTTACTATCTTCTCGAGGTAGTTAATTTTCCATTGGCTTCTTGAATACACATCATTTTGGTTGATTGCTTCTCTTGGAAGTTTTGTTTGAAAGCTTTATTTTCTAGCTTCTCTTGGAAGCTTTGTTTTGATATCTTTGCTTGAATACTTTGATGGCTTCTCTTGGAAGCTTTGTTAGCCTACAAATGGTACCAAAGGAGATTAAATAAAACAAAGCTTCTTGAGTAGTTAAAAAACTAAATAAACGAAGACTTTTAAGAGTGAAGTACTAAGGAAGCTAAAAGGAAAGTGTGCGGAAAAAGCTTCTCCTTTATACCAAAAATAAGTAGCTTCTCCTTTACACTTCTTCACTTCCTTTACCTTCTTCACTACACTTCCCCTTCTCTATAAAAGAGCCTGCTTTCCTTTCTTTTTCATTTTGCACTTTCATTTTCCATCTTCTTCTTCCTTAAGCTCTCAAACCTTTAATGGCTTCCATAATTTTCAAGTTAAAAAATCACTTCTTTCTTCCTTACACCTCCTCTCTTCCAAAACAAGACCCAAAACACCTATTTTAACCCAATGATGAGTCCCATACCCCTTATGGTCGAACCATATTGACCCTATCTAAGTCTTAAAGTTGAGTTTTTATAGAAGGAAGCTACGTCCGTGTGTCGGGTACAAGTTTGGTTGAAGTTTGATTCAATTCGATTGCTTTTTGGTGAGCAAAATCTCATCTTTAAAATTAAAGTTTTGATCTTTATTATTGTGATGCAAAATATATGTTTGCCTTTTTGTAATACATGATGTTTGTTTGGACATATATTGTGTTGACTTGGATGAATGTGTATGTATTGTGATAAAACGACATATAGCATTGAATATGGGAGTTAATAGTCATGTTAGTTTGCAAGTTATAATCTTGTTTGTATATGTTGGTTATAACATGCTTATATGTTGTGATGTGATTATGTGTGTTATGATGTTGAATGTATGATTGTATGGTAAGAAAAATTAGCACCTTTACTAGTTAAGCGACATGAAATCCCTTTTGTAAAAGCTTTGAACTTGGGTTTTAAAATTTAAAAATATTTCAAAGTTTAAAACTTATTTAGTTTTTTTCAAAAAACATGTCTTTATGTTTGCAAAATGGTGAAGTTTTCGAGAGTTGAAGTTTTAAAATTTTAGAAAACAAAACTTCATGTTTTGAAAATTACGGGTCATATAGCGATAGTCGCTATAGATGCAGTTCATAAAAACAAACTCTTTTTGTTATTTTAAAATGTTTTTATTTAAGTATATTTGTAAAAAGTTTTTTCAAAACTTATTTTAAGTATGGATAAGTAATTATTATTAATTAATTAGTTATTCTATGATTAATTAATTAAGTAAGTCAATTAGTACTTAATTATTAGTTAACAAGGTGATTAGTACTTAAGTATTAATCAAGTAAGTTAATTATAATTAGTTCATTAATTAAATATTAATTATTGATTAATTAATTATTAATTAAGGGTTAATTATTATTATTATTTTAATTAAGATAAGTTTTTAATTAATTATTTATTTATCAAAGGGTTTAATCATTAATTAATTAATAAAGTTAAGATTTAATTATGGTTTAATAAAGACTTAATTAAGGTTTAATTATTTTTAAATGAAGGGTTTAAATGTTATTTAATTATTAATAAACGTTTTAAAGTTTAAACCACTCTACTTCTAAAGACCGGTTTTGTTTTTAAAGCAACTCTCTTTAAAGAATGTTTTTTAACCCAAGTATTTCTTTATCGATTACCTTTAATTAACCTCAAATGAATAGGGAGCCCAATGATATATTATCTAAATTGTAGAGAACCCATCTGACTATTTATATATTACCTACAACCATTGTTTTGCAGGAGACATTTTTAGAGAGACCCTAAGAGGTTTCTCGCCAATAATTATTTATTTATTTTTATATTTCCATATTGATATTTGGTTAAAAATAATTGTGACATTCTATTTGAATCATTTAAGTGACGTTATAGCGATTTTTCTCTATACCGTCACTTATCATCTCCTTAACCCCTTTGTGTGTGTTGAACTTGAGCTTGTATTTTCACAAAATAAATGTTTGAAATTAATTAATCATTTTAATTAATATTTTAATTAAATAAATCATTTTAATTTATGATATTTAAAGTTAATTAGTCATTTTAATTAATAATATTTGAAGTTAATTAATCATTTCAATTAGTGAGGTTTTAAATACCAATTAATAATTTTAGTTAATGATGTTTTAAAGTTAATTTGCTGATTAAATTAAAAAGGTGTTTTAAAGTTAATTAATTAATTTAACAAAGGTATTTAGTTAATTGATTGATTTAATATCTTCTGGGATAATAAATGTTGTAAAAATTTATAAATAATAGTTTACAATTGAGAAGAACTTTTAAGAAGAATTGTTTAAAGATAAAGCTAAGTTTAAATTATTTAGGTTTATAGTAAACAATGTTTTAATGACATCTATTTTTGACACCTGATTTTAATACAGTTAGAAATATAATTTGCCTTTTTAAAAAAAGAGTATTTCAAAGAGCACTTTTAAAGGTGTTTTATAAATATTTGTAATGTGAAAATCGGGCTCAAGCATGAACCAATTGTTTTAAAAGTTTGATTCATTTATTTGTGGTAAGGTTATGCGATTTAATTCCCATATGCGAACCACTTTGTTACTCCCCATAGTTGATTTATCGACCATCGATTTCGATTCTACCATCTTCTTTGTATTTCGTCGCTCGAAGACGATGTGTTGCTCTTTTAAGCCTTGATATTCTTTGCCGAAAATGACTAAAACCAAAGGGTGGGTAAGGGAGTGCACCCTCCTAGTCATTATTGTGTTTCGTCATTCTAAGGTGATTTCTTGCTCATTTTGAGCATTGGCATAGCTTGGAAACTAAAACCGAAGCGCGAGTGGGAGCCAAGCCATATGGGTCGCACCCATTAGGGTATATTCACATTTATCTAGTGGTGTCGATAGCATGCATGCATTGATGTAAGTATATTCGGATGTCCATGGATTTAACAGGGTCTAGTTTTGGAAGTTCCCGAGAGTGATATGCTTTGGCGTGGGCTCTCAAGCATATTTTATCTAGAAGTGTACTTTCGGTATAGGGAGGAGCACCCTCCTATTTATGTTAAATAAATTCATTTTCCTTGTTCCTATCTCGAACCTTGGAATTAATCTTTTCATCTCTTATGTTTCGTCAATCAAAGATAATTTGTTGCTCATTTGAGCTTTGCTATCCTTTGTTGGAAATGACTAAAACCAAAGTGCGAGTGGAGGCCAAGTTATGTGGGATTATTCCCATTAGGGTATCTTCACATCTACTCTAGATTGGATTCAGATGTATGCTTCAAATATGTGTAATACTCGGATACTCGGTAAAGGTTGGCGGTGTCCGGCTTGGAGTTCCCGAGAGCCATCGGAGTTCTTAAATATATTTCTAGAGGTATACTTTCGATAAGGGAGGCGCACACTTCTAATCATCGTTGGAAAATTTCCCTTTCCTTATTTGATTCAAATCATTGAATTATTTTCTTAATTTGCGTTGAGAAGTGTCTAAAGCTCTTCTCGATGTTCACTTATTTTTGTCCATTCTTTAAGTTAGGATTTTGATCTCTTATGTGTACATCCTTTTTAGTTTGGATTGTTGTTCTGATTATTTCCCATTTCTTCATATATGGATGTTGTTCTTGTGAGGTAAAAACCCTTTCCGCGTCTAGCGGTGTGGTCTTACAGAATTATTATATGTTTTTCATATTAAGTTTTCTCACGCTGGTTTTCCAACTGATCCGGGTGTTATTTTATTATAATGCTCAGGTTAGACCGAGTATTTTTCTAGATTGTCGTTGATGGGACATGGAGGTCATGGAGTAAAGCTGGATGTTCACTTGTCATAGCATTTTATTTTCTGTTGTATTATATTTACCTATCAATAATTGCAAGGCTAGAAATTTATAACTGTCCAGCATATGGGACTTGTTTTAACTCTGATGTACTCTGTATTTTGGAGTGACAGTTTTTATTGTCTTTGTGATATTATAAATTGTCATTTTCGCTGTGAAATTTTGTTTTCCTATTCTCTGTTCTTTTCTTTTTTATTTTACTCTAACAATCTGCCTTTTCGATGATTGGATGTTTGACATTTGAATACCGTGGATGTATTCAATATTGACTTTCGGTGGTTGAAAATGTGGGTCGTTACATTTTGATATCAGAGCGGAAGGTTAAACGAGAACCTTGGCTTTGAGGGTATGGCTCATTAGAGATAGGGTAAGCGACACCCTAAAATGAGTTTGAGAATATTATATATATGAGAGCTTATTTGTTATTTTTATAAAAACGTATTGTGTTAATTGATCTATTGAGTTATTTGTGAATTCTGGTCGAGACGTGGGACGCCACAATGTCGATAGGGGTTTCTAAACACTTGAACAAGGCCAACGCACATGGTATTGATTTTTGAAAATTTGGCAAATGAAATATTTTGTCTAAGATTATATATTTTATATACATGAAGAAATAATTTTCAAAATTAATGGCTATTTATGGTGTTTGTTTGTTTGAAAATGATAATATTTATTTATTCTCGTTATTGTTTAACTTGTCGTACTCTAATAGTCTAGGAGCATTGACTGTTGTTGGTTAATTATTAAATTGTGCTCAGCTTATTTAGGAGCATTTATCACTTTGATTTAAAATTGAACCCCTTTGTGAATTAAGTTTTACGATTTGACTATAAGGTGTTCGAAGAAAATGTTAAGTTAAAATTCATCTTTTGATAATAGTAAGTAAAAGTAAAATTTTAATAAGAAGTTGTTTAATATAATCTAAATGTGAAGGTAAGATATTTGGAGGATGAATATTTAAGAAAATATTATTATAATAAAAGAGAATTATTATAATATGAGATAATTTTATGTAAAGGCAATTTTATATAAATTTGGTTTATAAAATGTGTTTTAAAAATAATTTACTATAATAAAGGAAAGTTATTATAATATTAGATGATTTTAAAGGTACATTTTATACGAGTGGTATGCAAATGATTTATATGATTTTTCAAAAAATAGTTTTTGAGAAATTTAAATCCAGGTAGTGCTTGAATCAATTTCAAAAGAATTTAAGAGAAAAATGCACTTTCTTTGGATAATTTCGGAGAAAACATTTCGATTAGTTTTGTTGTAATCTGAATAATCTTCTAAACGACGATCAGATGTTTACTTAGGTGAACGTTGTAGTGCACTTAGTAAATTATTCTCTCTATCTTTATGCGATCGAAATGAATTCAAATTCGAACGAACCCAAAGCTAGTTTTAGTGTATAAAGTATTAAGATTATATATATATGTATGTATGGATATATATATATATATATATATATATATATATATATATATATGTATGTATGTATGTATGTATGTATGTATGGATATATATATATATATATATTGGTATGATTTCAAAAGGGGTTTTGAAATAAAAACCTGGTATTTAGTTCTTAAGTTTTTTTAAAGGAAATTGATTTAAAATAAGAAGATATTTTGATAAATAACTTGATAAATGGAAATTTTAAACTCTTAGATAGAAAAGAGATAACTTAACTCGAGTCTTAAATGGGTTAAATTGGGTTGGAAGGTTTTAATAAGTATTGTTTTATTAAAGCCATGGTTTTTGTTAATCATCTAAGTTGTGTAAACTCTTTGGTGATATTGAGGCAACCATAAACATCTTCCCTTAGAATACTCTAAGCTAAAAAATTCGAAGTAGTTGACTCGGTTTGAAGACCCTCATTTTGTTTGAGCCTCCATTTGAATTTTGAAAAGGAAAAAAATAAATAAAATTGACATTTTTTATACACTCTTAGGATGTAAAAGAGTATTATACAAGTGAATAAAAGTGGAGTAAGTTTTTAATTTAATGTTTCATAAAGATGTGACTTTATAAAATGTTTATAAAATTTAGTGAAAATTTATGAAGTAATTCATAAATAATTGTAGTATTGAATGAAAAACTATTAATGAAAATGAAAATGAAAATGATTTAGAAAGAGATTGTACTTGGGAAACCGAGAATTATATTAGGAATTTGTATCCCGAGTTGTTGGCATAGTTGTTTGTATAATGTAGTACTTTTTAGTAAACTCATTGGTTGTGGTGGAATCACTTTCTTTGTACTTGTGTGATTGAATGATGTCATTTGGGTTTCTTTTTTGCATCTATTGTTGTGTATGATAAATTTCGGGGACGAAATTTCTTGTAAGGAGAGGAAGATGTAAGGACCCATAATTTAATCACTTTAAAATTGAATATTTAATATATTTTTAAATAATATTTTTTTAGTTGTAAATAAGGAAATATAATATGATTTTCTTTAATTTATTTATTTTTGGCTAAAATTGAGAATATATATTGTTTGAAATGAATTATATTTGCGATAATGACTTTCATGTGCCCAACTTATTTCACAAGTCCAAAATTCATCAAGGCTTTATCTAGACTTTTTAACTCTAAAATTTTCCTTTGGCTTCATGTTGGTTGCTAGCTTCTCGAAGAAGATAATTTTCCATTGGCTTCTTGAATACACGTCATTTTCGTTGATAGCTTCTCTTGAAAGTTTTGTTTGGAAGCTTTGTTTTCTAGCTTCTCTAGAAAGCTTTGTTTTGATATGTTTGCTTGAAAACTTTGATGTACACTACAACAAAAGTTGTTTTTTATAACGCTAACGGATAACGTTTTATTCCGCCGTGTTATTAGTTGCTTTAATTTGTTTTAGTTTGTTTTGTTTGAAAGAGGGAAATGCTATCTAACGCCGTTAACTCCAAATTATTTTCATGGCCGCCGGTTTTTCAAAATTATTTCGTCCTCCCTCTTCCAAAAGTTATTTCCCAAAATCATCACACAAAACCTCCTCCCTTTTCATCGCCTCCGCCCTTTTCATCGCCTCTGCCCTTAACTCCTCGTACCCGCCGCCTGCTAACCCCAGCTTGCCTCAAGCATTTCGACTTCCTGCTAGTGCTTGGGTTGCTAAATTCGCTTGTGAGTGTCGTCGATCTGAAGTGTTGCCTGCTATTGATATTTGCTACGTCGACTATCTGTGGTTTGATTTGGACTAAGGAAGGTCAGTCTAAGAGGGTGCGAAAATCTCACCGATTCCGCTATTTATGCCCTACTAAAACATCATGGAGACACTCTTCAAGTGCTTAATCTAAATGGATGCAGCAAGCTTACTGATCGAATTATCTTATAAATTTCATTGCAATGCACATTGCTTGAGGAGCACGATATGTCCAGGACTGATATCACAAATTATGGTGCTGCTTCTTGCCTCTGCAAGGCACTTGAGTTTCTTTACCGTTTCTTTATCGGGTTGCTCTAAAATCACCTCACGCTGCTTACCTTTAATTGGTAACATGGGGACAACTCTAGCTGTTCTTAACCTTCAGCATTGCAGTTCCATTGAAGCTAGTAGCGTGTCTACTCTTGAGAAGAAACTGTACTGGTGCCGCATCCTCTATTGAGTTTCCAGAAGAAAAAAAATTACCTTCAAGCAGTTGTAGGATTAGTACGCTTTTGAACTTTTCTACCATGGTCAGATTTTTTTTCTCAGAATCTATGCCAGATAGGTTTTTTCTTTCGGAGATTTCCTTGTTATTTTGGATTTCTGTTGTGAGCTTTTTCTTGCAATGGTGTTTGCAAGTGACTTTTGCACTCTATCTGGCATATACTTTTTGAGATTAACCACTGTCTGATCATGCAATTTTTTGTTTTCTTATGTTTGTGAACTCTGTTAAGAGTCTAAAGTGTTATGTAGATCGCCTTTCTCAGTTTTATCTTGAAGCTAAAGGGATTAAAAGGGGGCTTCGGCAATGGCAAGCAATTATTTTGCTTGATATATGCAGTCACTTTGACTGTTTTTTAGGCCATGTCCTGCTTTTATTGGCTGATGTTATGAATTGTTATATTGGTAACTTATGTGTTTAATGAAATGCTTGGTTTGAAAAGCTGGTTTGGCAATTTTAGGACCCATTTGATAATGACTTATTTTGATACTTCTAAGTAAAGTAATTTATAAGTAAAAATATTTGGATGTAATTTGACTTTTAACTAGAAATGTTTGGTAAAAATGGTTTTTTAAATTGCTTTACAAGACATAAGCAACAGATGGTTGCTTTTTTAAAATATCTAAATTGAAATAAGTTATTTATAAGTAATTTTGGTTAGTTATTATAAATATGTTCTTAGTATTAACTTTTTTTTGATTAATTGAGTAACTAATGTGTTTTAAGAATGTTTGCTTTCAGTCTGATACGATATATGATGCAAAATTGGCTGGAAAGGTTTGTGTATGATATAATGCAGATATAGTATTTATTTGCAAATATAAGACACAAGGGAAATATATAAATCAATGCTATGCAACACTGCAAAGAATTAATCAAGGTACAATATATCTTTTGTTTTAGAGGACATTTGTATTGAGCCATAAACATCGAGCATACTGGTGTATCAAGCACCATCGAACTAGCGATACACATATATCTTTAAGCTGTATATTAAACTAGCTATACCATTATTTCGGTTCTATTTTCATTTTTGAACTTAACTATCTGCATCATTTATGTATCTAGCAACTGCATCTGACATGTATGTGTATGCATGTCTTAAAGTTCTTGTTAACATCTTGAATGTAAAAGCCTTTTTTGGTAGTTCTTTTGAAGACCTGAAATCAGCAAATACTGTTTCACAAATTCTTGAAAAGCTATATGGCACTGACCATATTGAAATTGCACATGGTTGCTGAAGCTTGTGTCAATTCAGTCATCCTCAGGCGATACAATCTCTTTTGGATGTAATATCAAGAAACTTGGACTATTTTTTTAGCTTTATTATGGATCTCATGCAACAATAATATTTCCTTGTTTAAAGAGTCTTAGAAGCTAGATTGATAACTAATCATCGGTAATGTTCATAACTGCAACATAGCAACAATTTTTTGATTCATACATGTAAAGGTGCTGTTTACTTATGTTTCATAATATAATAAAATAAGCATGATCCTGAACTAAATATTTAATTTAGTAAATCTTACATTTTCCTGCAGTTGGACTTGTGGCCTGCAATGAAATACAGTGTGTCCAAGTGAAAATGAGTTTTAGTTCAAGGCTGTTCAGGATGAAATATGGTCATCATCAAAATAATTATACTAGTTTAAACTTATGATTCTTTCTTTCACAGACTGTTGCAAGTTATCATGCCATTGTCATAGCCCTTTCCATGATGGATGCTTATTCTCTCAGCATGCAACATGAGCAAACAACTCTGCAAATTCTTCAGGGTAAACTTGGACCTGAAGTCCTTCGCACCCAGGTTCTACCCACTTTGTCTACAGCATATTATATGACACGTCCTTATTGAAGGATGTCCTTCTAACTTTCAGTCTTAATTTGCAATTTTCTTACATGCAGGATGCTGCTGCATGACTTGATTATTTTGAGTCAAAAGCTCTTGAGCAGCAAGAAGCTGCACGTAGAGAGATCCCAAAACTTGATGCCTCTATTGCAAGCAAAGATCACCTCAGGTAAAATAATGGTTCCCATATTTATTATGTACTAGAAAATGGCATAATTTTTTTTCTTTTTTTTTAAAAAAAAATTGACATTGGTAATTTATTGTTTATCAGTGTGTCAGATCTTCTCGACTTTTTAAACCCAGATCAGGATAACAAAGGGAGAGATTTGCAGAGAAAGCATCGCCGTGCACAGGTTTTTTTTAATTACACTAAACTTGAAAATTAGAGAGTTCATCTCAGTAAGGAATCTTCTTTATTTATCCATGCACATATTGTGCAAATCTTTACGATTTTTGAACCTCAAATTGATGCTATTATGGGCATCCACTGCCAAAATTTTAGTTTTGGTGTAAATGTTTTATTATGTATGATTCTGTTGATACCCAATCCCAATGTCTTAACTGCAATGAGAATGAGTTTTCCTGCTTTTCTCCTTTGATATGACTGTAAAAGAAAGAAGATATATTGAATTCTCAGTGTTCTGTTTGTACAGACTTGCCTTTGTATTTATAAGAATAAATTGCTAGTGGGCCTTGCGGTTAAGCCCACACACTTATAATACACAACCGCAACTTAGTATCTATTGTACACAGAGATATACGATTACTTCATTATCTATTATGCCCCCTCAAACCTAACGCGAAATGTTAGGGTTTGCGAGATCTGGAGCCGCCAGTGAAAAAAATGGTTTCTTCGATTTGATTTCCTTTCTTCTCGTGATCCTTTTGTGATTTGTAATTTGTGAAGTGGCTTCACTTTTGGTCGAGCTGTAAGATGAGGATTTGATGATCCTTGTCTTCGTTCTCGAAGGCTTGAGGAATATAGATCTGACTTCACTTTTGGTCAAGCTGTAAGATGAGGCTTCGATGATCCTTGTCTTCGTTCTCGAAGGCTTCAGGAATATAGATCTGCGCCCTGGATCTGAGGTTGATGTCTGCTTCATCCACGTTGAGTTCTCGGCTAAATCTAGTAAAGTTTAGTCGAGATAGTGGCTTGGTCAGAATGTCGGCCTTCTGGTAAGTTGAAGGTATGTATCTAACTTCAATGTTTTTCTTTATTACTTGCTATCTCACAAAGTACAAGTCGAGTTCGATGTGCTTTGTGCGAGAGTGGAGTACTGGATTTGCTGAGATTGCACTTTGATTGTCACACTAGATAGTTGGTTTGCTGCATGATTTGATTTGTAGTTCGCTTAGTAGTGATGTTAGCCACATAATTTCTGCTGTAATACTGGCAATACTTCTATACTCGGTCTCTGTGCTGGATCTAGATACAGTAGATTGTTTTTTTGCACACCAAGATACTGGGTTTTTGCCTAAATAGACACAGTATCCTGTGGTAGATTTTCTATCATCCTGATCAGTAGCCCAATCTGAGTCAGTGAAGCCATTAATACTTAGAACTTCACTTGTTTGTAGAATTAGTCCTTGATTGATTGTGCCCTTTAAATATCTTAAAATTCTTTTCACTGCTTTTCAGTGTTCATCAAGGGGTCTTTGCATAAACTGACTAACTTTGTTTACACTGAATGAAATATCTGGTCAGGTGATAGTAACATACTGTAGTGCTCCCACAATGCTTCTGTATTCCTTATCATTTAGAATTGGTTCACCTCTGTTTTTTGAGAGATGACTATTGCTTATCATTGGAGTGGGCAGAGGATTAGCTTTGTCCATTTTGGCTTTAACCAGTATTTCATTGATGTACTTTCTTTGATTTAAATGAATCTCTGATGTTGATGTTCTTTTGACTTCTATGCCAAGGAAGTAGTTTAGATCCCTCAGGTCTTTGATTGAGAATTCTTCTTTCAAGCATTGTGTGATGTTCATGATTTCTGATTTGTTGTTTCCTGTAATAACAAAGTCATCAACATAAATTAGTATATAGACTATGGTGTCATTAACGAATTTAGTGAATAATGAGTTATCAGATTTAGTGGAATTGTAGCCATGTTTTGCTAGAGTTGTCTTCAGCTTGTCAAACCAAACTCTTGGTGCTTGCTTGAGCCCATAGAGTGCTTTGTTGAGTTTGCATACTAGCTGTTTTTTGTTTTCCTTTGTGAACCCTTGTGGCTGCTCCATATATACTTCCTCCTGCAATTCACCAGTAAGAAAGGCATTATTGACATCTAATTGTTTGATGGACCAATTCTTATGCAAAGCAATTGTTAGTATAACTCTGATGGTGGTGGGTTTCACAACAGGAGAAAAAGTTTCATTAAAGTCAAATCCACTTTGTTGTGAATACCCCTTTGCCACCAATCTTGCCTTGTATTTAAGGATTGAGCCATCTGGATTTTTCTTTAATCTAAAAGTCCATTTGCATCCAACTATGTTTTTATTCACTGGTAGGGATACAAGGTCCCATGTCTTGTTTTTTATTAGTGCATTGTATTCCTCTTCCATAGCATTTTTCCAGTTGTCATTCAAGATTGCTTGCTGATATGTGGTAGGTTCAGTGATTTCAGCCTCAATACTGTATGTCTTTGGCTTGAATATTCCACACTTTGCTCTTGTCATCGTGTGGTGCCCAGTGTTTGCAGGTGTGGATGGATGTTTGTCTTCATCAGTAACTTCTGGTTGAGTACTGTATGGCTGGGTGTCATGCAGTACTTGACAGGGGTCTACATGATGACTTGTATCTGATGCTGTGCTGTCAGATCTTACTGGTGCATTTCATTGACCTGGTTCATTTGCGGACTCTGTGTGTTGAGGACTGATGCCACTTTCTTCATGCTGACTAGTGCTATTTATTGGTATGACAACTTCTGGTGAGGGTAGCACTTGAGGTATTGAAAGCTTTGAATTGCATATTTTTTGAGTTGTTTTGATTGCTGCATTTCTAAAAGGAAACTCATGCTCATTAAATATAACATGTTTGGATATATATATTTTGCCATTTTCATCAAGACATATATATCCTTTTTAACTGGCAGCATATCCTAAGAAAGTACATGGCTTAGATCTATAATCAAGCTTATGTGTGTTGTATGGTCTTATGTAAGGAAAACATAGGCATCCAAAAGTCTTTAGACTTTGATAATCTGGTTTGACACTGAATAGCACTTCTATTGGACTTTTAAATTTTATAACCTTTGTAGGCAGTCTATTAATCAGGTAGACTGCAGTAGAGAAGGCATCTGGCCAGAATTTTAATGGTAGAGATTCCTGTGCTAACAGTGTCAGACCAGTTTCAACTATATGCCTGTGTTTTCTCTCTATGAGACCATTTTGCTCAGAAGTGTATGGACATGTAACTCTCTGTGTGATCCCCTTCATTTGAAAGTAACCCTTTAGGGGTAAAAATTCTTTACCACCATCTGTTTGCATGACTTTCAATTGACAGTTTGTCTGCCTTTCTGCATTAGAGATAAACTGTAACACAACATCTTTAGTTTCAGATTTTGACTTTAGAAAGTAAATCCATACATGTCTAGAATAGGCATCAATAAATGAAATATAGTACTTATAACCATAATCAGCATGTATAGGGGCTGGCCCCTATAAGTCTGTAGCAACAAGATCAAGAGGTTTGTTGTAGACAGTCTTTGAATGTGGAAATACAAGCTTATGGCTTTTACCCATTTGACAAAATGTACAAGTATAACAATCAGGAATTTTACTAATATGAGTATTGTCACAACAGCTCAAGACATGTTTTATTACATTTAAACTGGGATGGCCCAATTTACAATGCCATACATCAAAGTTTTCAGTATTTTTAATCTCAGAAATGTTACACCATTTTTTACTGTTTTCAACATTTCTTGAATTTGGTGCATCAAATTTGTATAGTCCTTTATGTTCTTTACCCTGCAAAAGAACTTCACTAGTTAGATTATCTTTAACCAGACAATATGTAGAGTGAAACTCAAAGTACACATTGTTGTCTTTGGCAAATTGTGACACACTCATTAGGTTTTTTCTGATTAATGGAACCATCAACAGATTATTAAGGTATAACTGTCTGGTTCCATTAATGCTTGCATTTCGAATATGAGAGATTTTAATAGGATTACCATTCCCCATATGTAGAGACTGTGTACCTTTGTATTCTCCGTTGCCAAGATTCAAGTTGCCCATGTTATTTGTTACATGATTGGTTGCACCAGAGTCTGGATACCAGCTATCATCATGTATGTCTTCAGCCTTTGATATGTTTGTGTTTGTGTTGTCTGGTGTTGACTCCTGTTGTGCACTGACCATGTTGACATTGGGATTTTGAGGTCTTGAGTTATTGTTGCCTTGTTGTGCTGGTGTAAAGTTGACATCAAATCTGAAGTAGCACTTGTTGGCAGTGTGTCCATATCTCTCACAAATTTGGCATCTTGGTTTGTTGTTGTTATTGGGATTCCATCTACCACCTCTTCCTCTGAATCTGCCTGATTGACCACCTCTGGAGTTATTTGGTTGGTTTCTGTTGCCTTGATTTTTTTCTTGATTCTTGCTTTTGCTTATTGATACATAGTTAGCATTATGTTCCCAATTTGCTGGTTTCTTTTACTCTAGCCTTCCCTCGTGTGCAATGAGAATGGATTGAACACTTCGCAGTGAAGGTAGATTTTCATTAGATGATATTATAGCAACTACTGCTTCATAGTCTTCATCCAGTCCACTTAAGATGCACAATATTTGTTCTGTGTCAGTTACCTTATGTCCAGCTGAGGCTAACTGATCACAAATCGTCTTGGCCTTAGAGAGATATTCTCTCATGCTGACATTGTCTTTTCTCAAGTTTTGTAATTGTCTTTTGTATTGCATTATTCTGGCAGCAGATTGAGAACTGAATATTTGCTCAATGGTGTGCCATATTTCATGTGTGGTTTTACACCCAACTAACTGTGGTAATAAACTGGCACTAATCGATGATAATAACCAAGAACTAATTAGACTATCTTGTCTTTCATGAATTGTGTATTCAGACTTGCTTACTAGTTTTCCTTCGTGGTCTATAGTGAATCTTGGAGGAGTAATTAGAGTGCCAAGAACGTACTCTTGCCATCCATATCCTCTGATAGCAGTCTCAATCTGGAATTTCCAGAGCAGATAGTTGGATTCATCAAGTTGAATGGTGATGATCTGACTTTGTGGCTTGATTATAGATTTGATGAGTTCTTGGGTAGTATGGATTGTTGCTGAGTGGTTCCTGAATGTTCATGAGGTGTGTTGGTGTTGTCACTGCCTCCTTCAGACATGATGATGAGAATTTATCAAGAAGATGATCAGCGATGGTGAATAACAGTGATGCAGATGAAACAGGGATGAAGTGCAGCCAGATTTCACTTGAGTGATGATTAAAATCTAACAGGTGGCTCTAGGCACGGCACTTCAGGTGGGTTGATCGGAATCTTGATAATCTGATGGTTTGGTGGCAGCCAGAGGGGTGATACGTGATGAGTTGTCTCTGATATCTCCCTTTCTTGGCAAGGTAACCTCTCCAAATGATGGTAAATTTCAAGATTGTTACACAATTGTTAAACTGTGTGACCAAAATCTCAGATGATGAGATTGTTCTGATGAGATTCAAGTTTCCTTTTTTTTTTTGAGGATTTAGATCAATTTACTGTTAAGCAATTTATTTTCAGCTCCGATACCATGTAAAAGAAAGAAGATATATTGAATTCTCAGTGTTCTGTTTGTACAGACTTGCCTTTGTATTGATAAGAATAAATTGCTAGTGGGCCTTGCGGTTAATCCCACACACTTATAATACACAACCGCAACTTAGTATCTATTGTACACAGAGATATACGATTACTTCATTATCTATTAATGACAAATATTTCAAACCAAATCGTTCTGAGAAGTTTGTAAAACAAATAACTGTACTAGCAAACAATAAATGCAAGTTTCCATTATTACTGAGCACTTTCTTGCTACTGTTATGTGATGGTGGACATTTTAGCATAACAATATTTCCAATTTTAATGCTCGATACACAAACATTAAAGTTTCATTTTTTATAAATATGTAATCAGTCATCGTTTTCTTTCTTTTGCTGTAACATTTCATATACTTACCTTATCCTCTTTGCAATACAATGCAGAGTACTAGTTTTGCATAATAAAACTCATTTGAACCACATGATTTCATCCCGAGCATTTACTTAAAAATAAATTCAAACTTTGTTTAGAAAAAATATAAAAACCAATTAACAAGTGTGTGGAGATTTTCGTTTGTCTGTTGTGTGTCTACATCCATACTTGACTCATGTATTTCATTGATTTTTGATAACCATTAATATGTGTCATATTGAGCACAGTTTCTCATGTATTTACCAACTCACTTCATTGTTAGCTCCGTCTGTCAACCAATTACTGACCACTAATTACTGCATTATTCAATTAGTCATTCCAACCATTGTCATATACGTTGTCTCAAGTTCTCATATATATATATATCGGTGCAGGTGCGAAAGAAGCAGGATCTGAATATTGAGTACTTTTTGGGGGTACAGATGGACTGTTTTTGGTATGTGATATGTACTTGTTCTCAGCTAAACATATACAACTTTTTGGGATGTACTTAAAAAATTTGCTGCTATTTTTTGGTATGTGCTGAAAACATATGTAATGGATATTATACGTATGTTTGATCATGTTTAATATGATGTCTGCGGATACTTGGTATATTTGATATAATGCGTTACATTTTTTGATTATTATATTCTTTGACTGTTAGATTGTTCGTATTGTTATGTGTTTAAAGAAGATTTGTTTTGATATGCTATTATAAACTGTTATATGTAGCAGGATGTATCAAACACAAAAATAAACAAACCATAGCACTTAAAAATCGTTTATAGATATATAATATAAGCGCTATAAAAAGGTAATGTAATGCAGGTGCTTACTGTGAAGGATAGCAGCATAAAAGCGCTGTAGAAGAAGAATATTATAGCGGCAATATGTTGCTATAGAGATTCTGCTCTTTTTTGTAACATGTTGATACAAAGATTTTTTAGCGGTAGTAATGCACTATTCTCTATAAATACCATAGCGGTATATAGGTGTTATGAAAGCTTACTATTTTATAGCGATTTTTTTGTGCGATATAAATACGCCATTGTTTTTGTAACATGTCGATATACAACGTTTATCGAACCGTTATAGTTTTGTTTAATAGCGGTTATGTGCCTCTATAAAAGACTTTATTTTATAAATGAAGACTTTTAAGAGCGAAGTACTAAGGAAGCTAATGGGAGGTGTAGCAAAAGCTTCTCCTTTATACCTAAAATAAGCTTCTCCTTTATACTTTTAATTTAGCTTCTCCTTTACACTTCTTCGCTTCCTTTACCTTCTTCACTACACTTCCCCTTCTCTATAAAAGAGTCTCCTTTGTTTTCTTTTTCTTTTTGCACTTTCATTTTCCATCTTCTTCTTCCTTAAGCTCTCAAACTCTTTAATGACTTCCATATTTTTCAAGTTAAAAAGAAATCACTTCTTTCATCTCTACATCTCCTCTCTTCCAAAACAAGACCTAAAACACCTATTTTAACCCAAGGCCGACCCTCATACCCCTTATGGCTGAACCATATTGACCCTATTTAGGTCTTAAAGTTGAGTTTTTGTAGAAGGAAGCTCCGTCCGTGTGTCGGTTACAAGTTTGGTTGAAGTTTAATTCCATTCGGTTGCTTTTTAGTGAGCAAAATCTCATCTTTATAATTAAAGTTTTGAACTTTATTATTGTGATGCAAACATATGTTTGCCTTGTTGTAATATATGATGTTTGTTTGGATATATATTGTGTTGACTTGGATGGATGTGTATGTGTTGTAATAAAATGACATAGCTTTTAATATGGGAGTTAATAGAAATGTTAGTTTGCTAGTTATAATCTTATTTGTATATGTTGGTTATAACATACTTATATGTTGTGATGTGGTTATGTGTGTTATGATGTTGAATGTATGATTGTACGCTAAAAAAAGTTAGCACATTTACTAGTTAAGCTATATGAAATCCCTTTTGTAAAAGCTTTGAATTTGGGTTTTAAAATTTAAAAATATTTCCAAGTTTAAAACTTGTTTAGTTTTTTTTTTCAAAAAGCATCTTTATGTTTGCAAAGTGGTGAAGTTTTCGAGAATTAATGTTTTAAAATTTTAGAAAACAAAACTTCAAGTTTAAAAAATTACGGGTCATATAGCGATAGTCACTATAGATGCAATTCGTAAAAACGAACACTTTTTGTTAATTTAAAATGTTTTTACTTAAGTATATCTTTAAAAAGTGTTTTCAAAACTTATTTTAAGTATGGATAAGTAATTATTTATTTATTTATTTATTTATTTAATGATTAATTAATTAAGTAAATTAGTACTTAATCATTAGTTAACAAGGTGATTAATACTTAAGTATTAATCAAGTAATTAAGTTAGCTATAATTAGTTAATTAGTTACAAATTAATTATTAATTATTAATTAAGGATTAATTATTATTTATTTATTTAATTAAGATAAAATTTTAATTAATTGATTATTCATCAAAGGGTATAATCATTAATTAATTAATAAAGTTAAGATTTAATTAAGGTTTAATTAAGTCTTAATTAATGTTTAATTATTTTTAAATGAAGGGTTTAAATGTTATTTAATTATTAATAAAAGTTTTAAAGTTTAAACCACTTTATTTCTAATGACCAGTTTTGTTTTTAAAGCAACTCTTTTTTAAAGAATGTTTTTTTAACCTAGGGATTTCTTTGTCGATTACCTTTAAGTAACCTCAAATGAATAGGGAACCCATTGACATATTATCTAAATTGTAGAGAACCCATTTGACTATTTATCTATTACCCATAACCATTAATTTGTAGGAGACATTTGTCGAGAGACCCTAAGAGGTTTCTCGCCAATAATTATTAATTTATTTATTTTCTTATATTGCCATATTGATGTTTGGTTAAAAATAATTGTGACATTCTATTTGAATTGTTTAAGCGTCGTTATAGCGAATTTTTGCTATACCATCACTTATCATCTCCTTAACCCCTTTGTGTGTGTTGAACTTGAGCTTGTATTTTCATAAAAAAATGTTTGAAATTAATTAATCATTTTAATTAATATGTGAATTTAATAAATCATTTTAATTTATGATATTTAAAGTTAATTAATCATTCTAATTAGTGATATTTGAAGTTAATTAATCATTTCAATTAATGAGGTTTTAAATATTAATTAATAATATTAATTAATGACGTTTTAAAGTTAATTTGCTGATTAAAATTAAAAAGGTGTTTAAAGTTAATTAATAACAAAGTTATTTAAGTTAATTAATTGATTTAATATCTTCTGGGATGATAAATACTGTAAAAATTTATAAATAATAGTTCAAAATAAAGAAGATCTTTTAAGAAGTATTGTTTAAAGATAAAGCTAAGTGTAAATTGTTTTGGGTTTATAGTAAATAATGTTTTAGTGACATCTATTTTTGACACCTTGTTTTAATACATTTAGAAATATAATTTTTTTTTTCAAAAAAAAGAATATTACAAAGAGCGTTTTAAAGGTGTTTTACAGGTATTTGAAATGTGAAAATCAAGCTCATGCATGAATCAAATGTTTTAAAAGTTTGATTCATTTATTTGTGGTGAGGGTAGGCAATTTAATTCCCATACACGAACCACATTGTTATTCACGATAGTTTATTTATCGACTATCGATTTCGATTATGTTATCTTCTTTGTATTTCGTCACTCTAACATGATGTGTTGCTCTTTTGAGCTTTGATATCCTTTTTTGAAAATGACTAAAACCAAAGAGCGGGTAAGGGGGGTGCACCTTCCTAGTCATTGTTGTGCTTCGTCATTCTAAGATGATTTGTCGCTCATTTTGAGCATTGGCATCCAACACCGTGGAAACTAAAACCAAAGCACGAGTGAGAGCCAAGCCATGTAGGACGCACCCATTAGGTTGTATTCATATTTATCTAGTGGTGTCGATAGCATGCATGCCTTGATGTGAGTATATTCAGATGCCTGTGAATTTAACAGGATCTAGCTGGGAAGTTCTCAAGAGTGATATGCTTTGGCGTGGGCTCTCAAGTGTATTTTATCTAGAGGTGTACTTTCGTGTTGGGGGGAGCACCCTCCTAGTTATGTTGGATAAATTCATTTTCCTTGTTCCTATCTCGAACCTTGGAATTAATCTTTTCATCTCTTGTGTTTCGTTAATTCAAGATGATTTGTTGCCCATTTGGGCTTTGCTATGCTTTGTCGGAAATGAGTAAAACCAAAGCGCAAGTGGAGGCCAAGTTATGTGGGATTATTCCCATTAGGGTATCTTTATATCTACTCTAGATTGGATTCGATTGTATGCTTCGAAGATGTGTAATACTCGGATACTCGATAAAGGTTGGCAGAGTCCGGCTTGGAGCTCCCGAGAGCCATCTGAGTTCTCAAGTATATTTCTAAAGGTATACTTTCGGTAAGGAGGGTGCACCCTTCTATTCATTGTTGGGAAATTTCCCTTTCCTTATTTGATTCAAATCTTTGAATTTTTTTTGATTTGCATCGAGAAGTGTCTAAAGCTCTTCTCGATGTTCAATTATTGTTGTCCATTCTTTAAGTTTGGATTTTGATCTTGTCTGTATACATCCTTTCTTTTTTGGATTGTTATTCTGACTGTTTCATATTACTTCATATATGGACGTTGTTCTTGTGAGGTAAAAACCCATTTCGCGTTTAGTGGCATGGTCTCATGGAATTATTATATGTTTCTCATATCACTTGAGTTTTCTCACATTGGTTTTCCAGACTGATTCTTGTGTTATTTTATTATAATGCTCGGGTTGGACCGAGTATTTTTTCCAAGTTGTCATTGATGGGACATGGAGCTCATGGAGTAGAGCTGGATGTTCACCTGTCGTAGTATTTTATTTTCCATTGTATTATATTTACCTATCAGCAATTGTAAGGTCAGATATTTATAATTGTCCAACTGATGGGATTTGTTTTAACTCTGATGCACTCTGTACTTTGGAGTGATAGTTTTTACTGTCTTTGTTATATTATATATTGTCATTTCCACAGTGAGATTTTATTTTCCCTGTTCTCTGTTCTTCTCCTTTTGTTTTACCCTAACAATTTACCTTTCCGATGATTTGATGTTCGTCACTTAAATACCGTGGATGTATTTGGTGTCAAATTTCGATGGTCGAAAAGGCGGGTCATTACAACCGTCGTGATAAAATTATAAGTGTCGTCGAGGCTGTTCGATAATGGGTTGTGGGTCAAATGAATTGTCTCTCTCGCCACCTAACCTCGAACGTGTTTGGTGAAATGCCAACTCCAATTAATGGTGAAAGAGCTGCTAATAATCCAACTTAGGTTCGCCTTTATTAAAACTTATGAACATTAATACTTTAAAGATTTAATCAAAACCTTAATATGGGATCGATAAGGTTCAAATCAAATCGATACAACTAGCAAAATCCCCCAAATTCTAAAATCAATGCGTAGGTAATCAATCGACTTAAGTTCGATGAGGCAACGTTATGAATTAAACAACCACCGAAGTTAATAAACAAAATTTAGCAATGAAATCTGAAGATTGAAACTAAATGATTAGGCACGATTCACAAGTCTCGGTCAAAACCCAATTTTTAATTTCAAACGTGAAAGCCAGACAAGCTAAATTGTGATTTAGACAAATCGTACCTTAATTATGAATTGCGGTTGGAAAATTCGAATTTGCTGATAATTTTCGAAAGTTTGATTCTTGCTTGAGTATCTAAATTTCAGGTAAAAAAGGAAGGAAGAGGAAGCTCATGTATTTATAGGGGGAGATGAGCTTATTGGAATTGTTGAATCGATTTTAAATGAATGGTTAAGATCGACGTTAGAAGACTAAAAGGCGGGAAAGGGTGTCGCCGATATTGTTGGCTTAAAAAGCCAACGACTCCACTGCACTAGGGGGAAAATGTTACTACAATAAATCTCATTGAAGGAGTTCGAAGTGCCGCTAATAAGCAGTATTAATGAGACAACGTCAATATTAGTAATTGCTCCCTGATCATTTCGCATGATATGACCATTGTTGAAGACATAGAGCCGTCAGTGTACTTGTAGGACAGTTTCGAAGAGGTAGAATGCCGCACCTCAACTGCAATAGGGTGAACATAATGATGAAACAAGTGAAGAGGTAAAATGTAACTCACCCTGCATGATATTGGAAGGTACCGAAGTGATCACAACATGTTCCAATGAAGTGAAGCCATACCCATCTTGCACATCGCAAGTACTTCGAAGACGTTGCACAAGTCTACACTAGCGATGTCGATGACAATGGTCATCGATATCCATGAAGACATCGAAGTCGTTGTTGCCAAAACCAATGTTGAAGTGTGACAAAGTTCCCAAAGTACTGCAATGAGCCCATCACCAGCATTCACGAAGATCTTGAGGTAGCTCCACATATCACGACAATTCAGGGATACCACCCTATACCTGCACCAATTGGCGACAACTCCGAAGACATCAAGTATGAGACAATGTCGTCTCTTACATGTGAAACCAGATGTGAAGACCAAGGCCAATCTAACATAGTCGAAGACAAGTCTTGTCGAGGTTTACCCCACCGAGAGCATTCTAGCAAAGAGGTAAGTACTAAGCATTGCCAAAGTCGGTCCTAGTCGAAGACATGGAGGTGGAGTGGTGGCCGCCCACCTCCATAAAAATGACCATAGGGGTGCCATTTGGGATCGAGTTTTTATCTTCTCTCATTTCTTACATTGTAAACCCTAAATTGATTTGGGGATTTTATAGCATATTGTAATTTACGAACATTGCACAAATAGGATCTTAAATATTAAACAAGGACATAGCATAACATATGTGTAATCAATTTGAACTTGTAAACTGAACATACTTGTCACTTTGCATATTTGAATTATTGTGCTTCGTAATTGGCATAATATAATTTACTTCGACCTAGTGGCTTCAAACATAATCAAATCTTACATATACTACTTTGAAATGTGCATATGACTTCAACTATGACCATAACATCATGAGATGCAATAAAGGTTCTTATTCACTCGATGACTTCGTCAAACCTCGACAAGGCTTCTTTTTTAGCAACCCAATTTTCAAGCACTTTTGGGGTTAGCAAATTTATTTGCTGACAATTATATGCTAGAAGGAGGGCTCGAACCTCCGTCTTCGTTGAAACCCTAAGTGGAACCAATTCAACCTGCATTGAACTTTCCTAGCCTGCATATTAGGGCATAAAGAACATTCTTATCCAAGCGTATACCAATCTGAAGATAACTAACCTTAATCCCTAACATCATGCTACTTAATCGTGTTAAGAAGTCTGAGCAAGGGTCTTCTAAGCTTCAAATAATTAGGCCCTCTTATCAAGTCACTAATGATCCAAGACTTTATAAAGAATAGTTATTGAGACTGAAGCCTTTGTAGATCGTAAATGAAAAGAAGCGGGCGACCCTTTATGATCTGGAGAATTGGAGCACAAATCCCATTCGTGTGGGCCATAGTCCAAATTTTGTCTTGGGAAGAGACACCCTAAGAAACTGTGCAGTTAAAACGCTCGGTAGATTTAATGCGGCGGAGGTGCAAAAAGTTATAGCGAGGATACAGTGAGGATATAGCGGGATATAGCGGATGACTCTAAAATAGCATATAAAACTCATAATTAATGTTTTTACAAATATATAAATGGTAATTAAATGAAAAATTAACATCCAATTGAATTATAATTAATACATAAATAATATTAAATAAAAACATGTGCGAATATACTGTAAATAAACGTAAAACTGTTATATAACATAATTGAATTTAGTAAAATATTAGAGTATTTTCATTTCTGAAAATATATTAAAAATCCAATTAAACAAATTAATTTCATAATTTTTATAATGTATAAGTGTCATTTTTCAATTCATTTTTTTAAAGAAGATATAGCGGAAATAGCGAAATATAGCATAACGGGATATATCGGAAATAGCGGGGCTTAAAGCGGAAATGCTATATTTGGGGCTATATGGAAAAATTATAGCGGTAGAAATCCGCTATGAGATATAGCAGTGTTATAGCGGGGCATTAACTGCACATCGAAGGAAGGATAATTTGTTCCTAAAGATAAGGAGAGTTATCCAATCTCAAGCCAAGGGGACTACATGCAAGAAAGGGATAATAAATGATTTCGATGTGTTTGCTCGAAAATGGCATAGAGTTGTGAATCATTCATTGGCCTCTAATGGAGTTCAAAGGACATTGAAAAGAAAGCTGTCTATGGAGGATCATATACCAAGCAGCAAAAGAACCAAGCAACAGTCAAGAAGGCTAGCATTTAAATCCCGACTTCCAAAAGATTGCCCTTTTACCACTTTTCTTGAGAACGTTTGATTTTTGACTAGGGATAAGCTTGATTATTAGCCTTTGCAAAAGAGAAGGCCCAAGTTCGAAAGAAACCTTGGAAGCTCGTATTACCACTATCACCTTACAAATGGGCATGAAACAAATTAGTTCAAAAGACTAAAGGAATGATCATCGATTTTTTAAGGCAAGACAAGCTCAATGACTTTGTAAAAAGATATTAGACAAGTTCGATAATAAAAGAAGTTCTTCAAATAAGTAATTCTACATGGTTGATGAGTTAAATTCTCCTAGTATAATGGAAAGCCTAAATCATTGCCTAAGATGGTAGTAAGGAGCTAAAGCATTTGTCTCCAACTAACATGTGCCTAGACAAAGCACCTCCTAGTGGGAGGATGGAGTAAGCCTTTGGTCTCGTCCGAATGGTCCTGACCAAAGCACCGACTAAGCCTTTGGTCCCACCTACGTGGCCTGGCCAGAGCATAAACCCTTAACCCTATCATCAAAGGCCTGGTTAAGGTGCCTTCTAAAGGGAGCCGGAGTAATCTTCTGGTCCCGTCCGAAAGGGCCTGTCCAAAGTTTCTACAAGCCTTCAACCCTTGCCTACGCGGCCTGGTTGGAGTGTCTCCTAAAGACAGGACGGAGTAAGCCTCAAGTGTCGTCACCAAAGGCCTTACTAAAGCACCGAACCATCCTTCAACTCCTACCATCAAAGGCCTCACTATAGCACTTCGTAGAGGGAGGTTGGGTAAGTCTTTTGTCGTGCTTAAGATAGCTAACGGAACGCACCGGACAGTAGACCTAAATCATCACCTAAGATGGTGATAAGGGGTCTGAGCCAAAGTAGTGCTCTCAAATCAATCAAAATCAAAGCCAAGCAGTGCTCTCAAAATATATCAAAATTTGAGTTGAAGAAGTGCTCCCAAATTGATCGAAATCACAGCCAAGTAGTGCTCTCAAGTCTAACAAAGTTTGAGCCAAATAGTACTCTCAACCCATCAGTCTTCTGGAGGAAGATCTAACGAAGTCCAAGCCAAGTAATGCTTCAACTCAATATAACCCCCAAGAAGAAAAGATCTTCAAATATTCCATTGCCGGATATAAGTTTCTGACCTTTTGCTATTACCGCATATAGATTTCTGGTCTTATATTACCCTATATATGTATTTTTGGTCTTTTATTATTCCAGCCACAGATCCTCGACCTTACAAATAAGGATGTTTGATATTTTATATTATTACCGGATCTAATATCATTCAAATGGTAATCTCTATTATTAAGCATGCACATTGAGTTGTAAAAGGCTCAATTAGCAGCCATCTCAATTTTACAAACAAGCAGAAAGTGAGCTCAAAAACTCAAAGTGTAGAGAAGTGAAATACCAAGCATCATGCAATTTCAAGTCAGAATCAAAATTTAGTTTTTGGTTACATATCTGAGGTAATATTCATTTAATTACAAATTATTTACAATTTGAAACACTATTTATATAGTTGCAGGCATAAAAGACAGATAAACAAAGAAAATCTAATTAAGGCCGGCTCCTGGTACAGCCCAGGATTCTGCGTCGATTTATCTAAACCTTTGGCAATTAAGGGACAATGATGAAACTAATGGACATGTCCATGAGTTTCTTGAGTTTCTTTTCCCTTTTACGAATGGTGTCTACATCATTAGTCGAGTTGATCTGTTCTTTCAGGGTATGAGAAGAGTCTTATTAGCTCCTCGCAAAGTCCGAATCATACTCGTCAGCCTTTTGATTTCTTGATTAAGATCATACTTCTTACGTTCGACTTTCTGAACCTTAATTTCATATTCATCAATGCATTGGGATATCTTTTCCTCCCACTTCTTATTGAAATACTGCATCATTTCGAATTCGACTTGATTACCCCACTTAGAGATTGATGTTTTATTCAAACCTGAAGGAGGGTTTAATAAAGTAGAAAACTCATGATTAATCAAGGATGTGGATCTTGTTCTTCATCTCAGAGTAGGAGTGGGAAGGCTAGAATCACCCCCACTTACAATAAGCTCTAAAGATTAGCATGATACTTGGCTTTTTGTTAGCTCTAATTCAAGATCACTTATTTTCTGATGAAGCTTAGCTATCTCAATGTCAGCTTCGATGGAGAAGTTAGATCCATAAGCTGTTTCCTTTCTCTTTTTCAGCAACCGAAGCTCATTCTTCATTTCTTTAAGTTCTACCTCAATGAGGGCGGTCATTTCTTTGAAAACACTAAAATATTATTTTAATAGGAAATAGTTCCTATGCCACTCTCGTGCCTCGGGGTTATTTGGGAATCGTAAAGCCGAGTCGTTCGAGAAGATCGTTTCTCCTTCATATATACAAACAGTTGACTTTAACTTCAATAATTCGCAAGGTGTCTAAGGAATCAGATTTACACGCTAACTGGGCATACTATTAAAATTAAGAAAAAAAATCAATATATGAAGGACAAACTCTTCCAATAACAAACGAAGCTTACAAATAATAATAGGAGTCAAGGCTGCATTGCAATTTCATTTCAATAATGTTTAATTAATGTTCAAAGTTTTGAAACCGCAACCCTAGCCTTTTCAAACAACCTAACAGGCAAAGTAAGTGTAGAATCAAAAGAAGCCTTGATCCTGTCTGGAGTATAAATTGGAGGAAAACGATGATAATCACATTCCCCAGCTGGAGGGCTATCCCGACCACATATTAATTTTATGTAGAAGGATCGGACTTCCCTAAGTAATTTCTCCTTCTCATCACCCAGAAAGTCAAAGCGAAAATGGGAAAACCGCATGTAAATTTCTTGTAAATCTCCGAGGAAAAGGTATCTTACCAATTATGATGATTTGAGAATTAAAGATTTCTCTTTAAAATCCTTCCTCAACTTAACAAACTAACTCAATAGATCCTTAGGGACCGGACTGCATGAGAAGTTTTTTATCTATGCGACATAGAAAACTAAAATAATGAAATACATAAATCAAGTAACATATCATTATTGTACAATCATTGAGGTTCATACAAAATAGATTTCTTATAATTTCAGAAATGAATCTCTTCCTATTATATTTAAGTTTCTCGACGGGAAGAGAGTGAAAGGAAAGAAGAATGGGAGCAACTCGAGGAAGGTTCCAACATGCCCTAAGATGAGAATCAGTCTTATGCTCATCCAAGTATCTACGATGAAGGTGTCTTAGCAAACCTCCACTGTTATCACCTAAGTATGAGAAGTCAACAATTAAACCCTTACAATAAACCTTATATAAGAATTCTACCAAGGTGTCCCTGTCATCAATTAACATCCAAATAAGGGTCATTAGTTCAACATTCTCTTTCAAGAGTATATCCTAGTGATGGCGAGCATTCTTCATCCAAGGGGTGACTTCTATCTCCTTGAAATACCTTAATCTCGATGCGTGCTTGGCCAGCTTCTTATACTTCTCAGATAACTTATTATAATCCTTTATTTTCTTTGTCCAACTCTCTATTAAGACTATCTATGTCCGTTTGCTTCTTCTTGAGCATAACGTCGTAATGGTATTTTGACTTTTTCTTTAACTAAAGTAGTTAATAAGTTAAGTAAAAATTATTTGGTAATTGAAAATATTTGTGTCATGAGATCCATACCTGAGAAAGAGGGACAGTAGATGATGAGAATATCTCTTTGTTTCTGGGCTTTAAGCCTGGGGGAGCATTCTCTCCCTCAGAAGAACTTGCTCTGGGAGGATCAGGAATTTCGGTAGCCCATATACCTTGGAAAGATGGATCTAGATTAGTATCTCTCGAACCATCCTTATCACCTGATGGTATAGAAATGTCATTTCCACAACCTCTACCATCGTTGTCATTATCATAATCATCATTATCGTTAAGACCATCATTACCATCATCACCCTTATCCTTATCCTCGTCATCATCTTTCTCCTCCTTATTTGAATTATTCTCTTCATCAATCGGAGGATCATCAAAAGTCAATAACTTGGTGGCATCAACTTCCTCCTCTTCCTCAGGAACATAAGATCCCTGTGACATTTCTTTAAATTTTCTCATGAACTTGTCATTCCATTTTGAAGGAAGAGAGGGAAAGCCAAAGTCCGAGCACTTGTAAGCATTATCGGCATAAGCGATGAAGAGTGCCTTCTCGTAAGATCTCTCAATGATAATGTCAAGAGGCGTGCCAAGAAAGTGGGACACTTTTTGTTTTGCATCTTTAATCACTGCTGCTGATTTGTCTATAAGAACCTCTTTCCTTTTTAGCTTTTTGTTGAGAGATTAGTTCTCTACTACAAGCCTAGCTTCTTTCATTTCAGCTTCCTTTAGAGCGAGTTCTAAAGTCATCACCCTATCGTTTGAAGTTTGAAGTTGGCTTTTCATTTCTTTAAGAGAGGCAGCCAACTTGCCTTTCTCTTGCACAGCCTCATCTCTTTTGGTAGTCAAGTCAATAATATGATTGTTAAGTGAGGAGTGTTCCTTCTTTAGCTAAAAAATTTCACTTGATGACTCCAAAGCCTCATCTGGAGTGAAAGCAGATGCTTGGCAACCTGGAATGGATAATGAAACGTGGATATGTAAGGTATTAAGAGTTTAAAGCAATTAGACAAAAGGGTACGTACCAGCAACTGTTGTCTAAGGAGAGAAAATCGATGGCCTTGGGTATAGGAAGAAGGTTTTAATGGCTGGAAAGCAGCAAAAGAAGGAGATTGAATAACCAATTAAAGAAGGTCATTAAATTCGCTGATAATTGCTGATGATTGGGACTGGGTCCTTCGGAGCGAAAGAGAGCCCAAACTCTTCGCAAATATGGTTTAAGGCTTCGGAGGAGCTCGAGACAATAATATAGTGAAGCGGGTCCTAGGAAGATTCTGCCTCGACCACCTGCTGTGTCATGTCCACAGCATCATTAAAATCAGACTTGTCTCTAGCTGTAGAATCAAGACCAGGCGACTTAAGATTTGCGCCAACGTTGACTAGTTCTCCCTCTTCAATAACAACTGGAGTCTGTACATCTCCAATCTTAGACTTTTTTCTGAGGATGGGAACAGCTAGAACCGTCACTTAGTTTTCTCTTAGCAGAAGAGAATGAAATATAGATAACATACTTGAGAGATCGAGATTTAGGAGCCTGAACTATAGCAGAAGTGACATCTTTCTCCAATTTATCTTTGGAGGTACCCACAACAACTTCCTTCCTAGCGGAAGCAACAACCAAAGAAGACGGGCCTGATTCCAAAAGGATAAACTTATGAGATGTCATTATAATAATTTTTGAATGATTACAGTGATATCTTACCAGGTATCCCAGGCTGAACAGGAGATTTGGAAGAAAAGAGTTCCAGTTTACCTATTACCAATGAGCCCTTGCCCTTGGAGTTACATTTTACCAATGGGGGTTCCCCTAGGATCTTATGTCAAGCTAATCTAATAGAGTGTTAATGAACCTTAGATGAAACTAGTAGACTAAGTTTATTTCCTATCGTAATCGCTACATCGGTTAGTAACTATACAAGCCCCTGATCTTTTGAGTTCATTTTTTGGGAACATGATCTAAAAAAGAGGTACCAGTCGGCAAAGAATGATGAACCAATATAAATAAGTAAAGAAAAAAAGAAGCTCACCAACAGTAGAAAAGGTTCCTCCAAGACTAGAAATGCATTTCACGAAGAAAAATTGAGTTTTCCATACTTTGGCTTTATTGAGAGTCTTAGAAATTAGGCCTTTTGGATGAGGGTGGATTCAATATAATTGGTAGCCCGGTTGATCACCAACCTTAGCAGGGCCAACAATATGGTGATGGATTCAGGACTAAGAAAGGGAAGACCATCTTATCGAGCCAAGACTTCCAAACAAGTAAGGTATGTATAAGAGTTTGGTAAGAGCTGGATCGGCGCGATATCCGGATGCTTCAAATAATTGAGAAGAAATTCTAGAAAGGGAAGATAATCTGTATGCTGGATATGGATAGTGGAGAAAGCAAAATTAACTTCTGGAGGGTTGTAGATGCTGTCTAAAGATCCTACTAGGATAACCCCCACCCCAGTTATTCCAAATTAGCTAAGAATGGAATCTACTTCGGCTTAAGAAGTGATATACGATGGCTTGGAAACAATTTCTTCTTTCTTATTGCCTAAGGGTGAAGGTTTGGACTCCTTAGCCCCTCTCTTTAAAGATTTCTTCTTAGACTATTTACCTTCCATTTTCTTGCCAGGTGATATTATTCTAAACTTGAAATACCATAATTTATTAAGTTTTTTCTTAAGTGGTCTACAATTGCCAAAGTAACAGTATCATTACTAATCATAAAGCAATAACGTTTCGATAATGTAGGGTAAGTATGTTAGAGGACGAAAACTATGATCTCAATAAGGGACTTTACAAAAAGAGCAGTAGGACATGGGTTAGCACGTGACATTCATAAATGTGTAAGTTAAAAGTTTAAAATCTATCAGGATGGTAACGCCATGAGTAGTGATGTAAAATAGTACCCCATTGTTATTGTAACTTATAACAAATAATCCTTATAACCATGTTTAATTCCAAAATGATAAGGACGTATCGACACTAGCAGGTAGTGGCAGTGTGGATCAAAAATATAATAATTGGTTCAAATATTCATAACACTCAAAAAGTAATGGCGACAATAGTGTCGAAGTCATATAGAACCCGACTTGCAATGTTTAGTATAATTGTGAAAAAGCGATGAAAATGATAAGGTCATTTGTTATCAAGTTATGTTTGTAACTAAATGTCGAAGACATATGGCTTCGCACTTGATTGACATCGTAGTCATTTACGGTGTGCCTCATCAAAGTGAACACCATCGACGACCCCTAAGTTCTCGGTTAAAAGGTATTGCACTTCGACTTAGTCGATAAGGTGTTAGAGAGTTTCGGCTCTGTTAGCCTTGATCGACTAGTATAAAAAAATACCAAAAACCGACGATGTGCATGACTTTGAATGGCTCACTTCACCCACTAAAATCGTTAATGAATGAACGAACAAGGTAATAAGGAATGCTGACTTCGACTGCCATGATAAAACTATAAGTGGCAACGAGGTCGTTCGATAATGGGTTGTGGGTCAAATTTATTGTCTCTCTCGCTACCTAGCCTCGGCCATGTATGGTGAAGTGATAACTCCAATTAATGGTGAAAGAGCTGCTAATAATCCAACTTAGGTTCACCTTCATTAAAACTTATGAACATTAATACTTTAAGGATTTAATCAAAACCTTAATATGGGATCAATAAGGTTCAAATCAAATCAATACAAATAGCGAAATCCCTTAAATTCTAAAATCAATGCACAGGTAATCAATCGACTTAAGATCGATGAGGCAACGTTATGAATTAAACAACCAGTGAAATTAATAAACAGAATTTAGCAATGAAATCTGAAGATTGAAACTAAACGGTTAGGCACGATTCACAAGTCTCGGTCAAAACCCAATTTTTAATTTCAAACACGAAAGCCAGACAAGCCAAATTATGATTTAAAGAAACCGTACATTGATTATGAATTGTGGTTGGAAAATTCGAATTTGCATATAATTTTCGAAAGTTTAATTCTTGCTCGAGTATCTGAATTTCAGGTAAAAAAAGGAAGGAAGAGGAAGCTCATGTATTTATAGGGGGAGATGAGCTTATTGGAATCTTTGAATCGATTTTAAATGAACGGTTAAGATCGACGTGAGAAGACCAAAAGGCGGGAAAGGGTGTCGCTGATATTGTTGGCTTGAAAAGCCAAGGACTTCTCTACACTAGGGGGACAAATGTTACTACAATAAATTTCATTGAAGGAGTTCGAGGTGCCACTAATAAGCAGTATTAAGGCGACAACGTCAGTTTTAGTAATTGCTCCTTGATCACTTCACATGCTATGACCATTGTCGAAGACATAGAGCAGTCAGTGTACTTGTGGGACAGTATTGAAGAGATAAAATGCCGCACCTCAACTGCAACAAAGTGAACATAGTGTCACATATGATGAAACAAGCGAAGAGTTCAAATGTAACTCACCTCGCAAGATATTAGAAGGTGCTGAAGTGATCACAGCATGTTCTATTGAAGCGAAGCCATCCCATCTTCCACCTTGCAAGTACTTCAAAAATATTGCACAAGTCTACACCAGCGATGTTGATGACGAACGTCATCGATATCCATGAAGGAAATCGAAATCGTTGTTGCCGAAACCAATGTTGAAGTTTGGCAAAGACCCTATAGCACTGCAATGAACCCATCACCAGCCATTGCGAATACCTTAAGGTAGCTCCGCCTACCACAACAATTCGAGGATACCACCCTATACATGTACCAATTGACGACAATGTCAAAGACATCAAGTATGACAATGTCGCCTCTTACATGTGAAATCCAGATGCAAAGACCAAGGTCAACCTAACATAGTCGAAGACAATTCCTGCCGAGGTTAACCCCGCTGAGAACATACTAGCGAAGAGGTCGGTACTAAGCATTACCGAAGTTAGTCCTAGTCGAAGACATGAAGGCGGAGTGGTGGACCCCAGCTCTATAAATATGGCCCTTGGAGTGCCATTTGGGACTGAATCTTTCTCTTCTCTCATTTCTTACATTATGAACCCTAAATCGATTTGGGGAGTTTAGAGCATATTGTAATTCAAGGACATTGTACATATAGGATCTTAATTATCAAACAAGGACATATCATAGCATATGTGTAATCAATTCGAACTTGTGAATGGAACGTACTTGTGACTTTGCATATTGCATATTCGAATTGTTGTAACTTCTTAATTGGCATAGCATAATTGACTTCGACCTAGTGACTTCAAACATAATCAAATCTTGCATATACTACTTCGAACTGCCCACATGACTTCAACTATGACCATAACATCAAGAGATGCTATGAAGGTTCTTATTGACTTGACGACTTTGTCAAACCTCAACAAGGCTTCTTCTTGAGCAACCTAATTTTCAAGCACTTTCGGTGTTAGCAAATTTATTTGCTAATGTTTTGGCGCTAGAAGGAGCGCCCGAACCTCTGACTTTGTTGTAACCCTAAGTAAAGCCAATTCAACCTGCATTGAACTTTCCAAGCCTACATATTAGGACATAAAGAACATTCCTATCCAAACATATACCAATCTAAAGATAACCAACCTTAATCCCTAACACCATGCCCATGATCCTTCAACCCTTCTTTCCAATAACCTTTTCTCAATCCTATCTCCACCTAGTGATTTCTATTTCACTTCCCTGCCTTACACCAAACCTGATAAGCCTACCAAGAGAATATCCATCACTTCCCCTCCTCTCACTAGGAATATGAGAAAGCTACAAGAGTTGGAGAAGTCAAATGCCATATCTCCCATCTTGCCGCCGTCCAAGCCAACCTTACTTCCCCCAGTGGCAATCCAACCATCACCTACCTTAATAGCTCCAATCTTAATGATTAGTAAAATCGAATGTTGGAATATGAGGGGAGCCAATAATGTCTCCATGCAACTTGAAATTAGAAATGCTATCAATTCTAATCATCTTCACATGATTGCCATTCTTGAGAATAAGCTTAGTATTAACAATATTCAAGCAGTTTGCACCTTTATAATGCCTCATTGGAATTTTGTTCACAACCTGAATCATTCTGCTCTTGGCAGAATCTTAATCCTCTATGATCCCTCTACCTTCTCCTCGTCCCATCTTCTCTCTACCTCTCAGTTGTGCCACTACAACATCACTAACAAACCTGACAACTTTACCTTTCAATGTTCCTTTGTGTATGCTTGCAATTCTTCTTCCTCTAGAACTTCTTTTCTTCAATCCCTTCCGGCTCTTAAGTCTGACAATCCTCAAATCCTTCTTGGGGACTGGAATTGCATGGACAATTAAAATAATAGGCTTGAGGCTCTCCACTAATATACTCTGATACCTACCCTCTATTGGAAACTATACAACTCTCTGACCTTATTGAACCACCTTGTTCTGGTATTTGTTATACATTGAACAACTCTGCTAGAATTGGTCCTATAACATATAGCAAATTAGATAGGGTATTGATTAATTCTAATGCTTTATCTTCCTGGCCTTGCCTTTTCTCTAAAGCCATTGCTCCCACTTTATCTAATCATTCCCCCATCATCATCACATTTGGCTTTGTTTCCACTACATTTCCTTCATCCTTCAAAATTTTTAACTCTTGGGTAGAGCATCCCACCTTCTTCCATACTATTGCTGATGCCTGGCAGCTTCCAGCTTTTGGAAACCTTATGTACATCCTCCATCAAAAACTCAAAAACTCTAGATTAGCCCTTAGGGAGCGGAGTAGGTCTATTTTTGGAAATGGGACCAAGCTTTCTCACACAATCGAAAATATTTTAAACTCTGTCCAAAAAGGTTTGCAAGCTAACCCTCTACATTCTAGTCTTTCTTTGCAGGAACTCAAGCTTTCTAAAGATTTGAAGTCAGCTCTCAGACAAGAGGCTCTTATGCTTAGATAAAAAACTCATGACAAATGGGACAGGCTAGGAGACAAAAACTCTACATATTATCACAACTTTATTAAAGGCAGACATATTAGAAATGGAATTCATACTATCATGGATGACAATGGAGTTACTTGTGTTGAGCAGAAGGGCATTGCCGATGCCTTTGTTGATCACTTCAAGAAAATCTTTGGGACTTCATCTACTTGGCCTATTCAAGATAACATTTTCTCTACTCTTCCGTTTAAGAAGATATCTGACTAGAAGTATTCTTGTATCAACACTGATTTCACTAGTGATGAAATTAAAAGTGCTCTATTTTCCATCAATAAAAACTCTACAGGAGAGCGTGATGGTTAACTCCTATTTCTTCATAGCTTGTTGGGATATTGTTCAAACTGATCACTTTGTTAAAGCCATTCAAAATTTCCTTTCTTCAAGTAAAATGCTTACAAGTATAAATTCTACCATTATTTGCCTCATTCCTATGATCCCCAACCCTACTACTGTTTCTGACTTTAGGCCTATTAACTGCTATTCTATGATCTATAAATACATATCCAAGCTATTGGCCTCCAAACTGAACCAATGCTAAATGATATTATTTATGTCAATCAATCAACATATATTTCCAATAGAAATATTCTTTATAACATATATTTTACCGATGAACTGTTAAATGGTTATTCAAGGAAGAATATCAGTCCCAGGTATTGCATTAAATATGATATCAAGAAGGCCTTTGACTCGACTAGGTGGGAAAGTATTATAACCATTCTTAATCTCATGACCTTCCCCACCAAATTTATCCCTGGTCCATGCTTGCATCTCCACCTCTTCTTTCTCTGTCACCATCAATGGTCACTATCATGGTCTCTACAAGGGTAAGAGGGGTTTAAGGCAGGGCGATCCCATTAGTTCTTTCCTTTTCATCATTGTCATGAAAGCCTTAACCCTTCTCCTTAAATCTCAAGTTGATAATAAATTAATCCTCCTCCATCCTAAGTGTAACTCCCCTCAAATTATCAATCTCAACTTTGCTGATGACTTACTCCTATTCACCAAGCCTAATGACTTCTCCCTCCAAAACATTGCCTGACATTTCACCAGTTATTCCTAGTTACAGGTCTCGAGATTAATAAGCAAAAGTCTGCCTTAAGGTTTGGGGGTCTCTCCATGTCCAAGCAGATTAATGTAGCTTCTGCAACTAGTTTATCCATTATGCAACAAGGAATTAGTTATCTTGGTATTCCCTAGCATTGCCTTCCCATGTTTGAAAGGATCACTAGCAAGCTTAACTCGTGATACAATAAGTTTATTACTATGATCGGTCGCATCACCATCATCAAGTCCATTATATTTTCCAAGCAAGTTTTCTTTTCTAGAGCCTTTATTCTTCCTAGATGAAAGATTTTGATGAATCAATATGACTTTTATTATAAACTGATTACAAAAGTCTTAACATATGAAAGATGTTACAAGCTGCAGTATTTATATAATACAAGTTACACTGGGCTTTGGCCCGTTATCCTGGTTTAAGCTGAGCAACATTCTTGACCGTTGAGATGAGAGGCCTTGATTACTTGAAGATGTTTGATGAGGATAAAAGAGGAAACACAACCCGGTTATCATAATATCTTTAACTCCCCCTTTCAATTGCGGCTAGGGTTTCCTTGCTTCCTCTTTCGTCTATTCTTCAGTAATGTCTTTGATGCAAAGTTTGGTCTTTAGATCCTCAAAATATTTGCACGATAGTGCTTTTGTGAATATGTCAGCTATTTGACTTGAGGCAGGAAGATGGTTAACTTCGAGTTTTCCTCTTGCTATCTGTTCTCTGACGAAGTACAGATCGATCTCGATGTGCTTCGTTCGAGCATGTAATACTGGATTGGCTGAGAGAGCAACAGTGATGGAGTTGTCACACCAAATAATTGTCTTGCGCGATGGCTTGATCCCTAATTCCTTAATTAGGGCTTCTGTCCATATTACTTCTGCAGTGGCTGAAGCTACACTTCTGTACTCTGATTCAGTGCTAGAACGTGAGATGGTTGGCTGCTTTTTGGCACACCATGAAACAGGATTTCCACCAAAGAAGATGCAGTGTCCGGTTGTAGATCTTCGATCATCACAATCTGAGGCCCAGTCAGCATCGACAAATCCTTGAATAGATAAGTTTTTACTTTTGTTTAGCTTGATGCCTTGATTTAAAGTGCCTTTGAGATATCTGAGTATTCGTTTCACTGCTTTCCAGTGTAAGTCCAGTGGTCTCTGCATAAATTGACAAACTTTGTTTACAGCAAAGGATATATCAGGTCTAGTTACAGTTACATATTGTAGAGCGCCTACTATGCTTATATATTGCTTTACGTTATCAACTTGTTCTCCCTTATATTTAGATAAATGTAAGTTGCTTGTCATTGGTGTAGGCATTGACTTAGCTTCATGCATTTTTGCTCTACTCAATATTTCAGAGATATATTTTTGCTGACTTAAGATAATTCCCTTGTCAGCAGTAGTAATGACTTCTATACCTAAGAAGTAATGTAATTTGCCTAAGTCTTTAATAGAGAAGGTTTTATCTAACATATTGACAACATATCTTATTTCTTCTTTGTCGTTGCCTGTAACTATAAAATCATCAACATATACAAGAATGTAAGTGATATACCTTTCATTAATTTTTGTGTAAATAGAGTTGTCAGACTTGCATACCTGATATCCCATAGAGATTAGTGTAGATTTTAATTTTTCATACCATACCCTGGGAGCCTGCTTGAGACCATAAAGTGCTTTATGAAGCTTGCAAACAAAATTCTTTTTATCATTTTGAATGTACCCTTGAGGTTGCTGCATGTAGACTTCCTCCTGTAACTCTCCATTTAGGAAAGCATTGTTTACATCAAGTTGTCTTATATTCCATTCATAGTGTAAAGCTATAGTTAGAATAATTCTGATAGTAGCTGGTTTGACTACTGGTGAAAAGGTTTCTGAGAAGTCAAATCCATATTGTTGAGAGTATCCTTTGGCTACAAGCCTGGCTTTGTATTTGATTCTGTTACCATCTGGTAGTGTTTTTAGCTTGTAAGTCCATCTGCTACCTATTATGTTTTTATTTGCTGGTGCTGGAACTAAGCTCCATGTTTTGTTTTTGATTAATGCACTGTATTCTTCATCCATGGCTTCTCTCCATTTGTTGCTTCTAGCAGCTTCATCATAATTGCTTGGTTCCATGTGATTTATATTGGCAGTGTAGATTTTTGGTTTGAATATCCCATGTTTTGATCTGGTAATCATAGGATGTCCCTCTTGTGCAGGTGTTGTGGCACTTCTATCTGGAAGTGAGCTGTTAACTTGATTGGTGTTCTGGTCTTCAGACTCACACTCATCAGACTCATTATTATATGAGTTTATATCATCATTCTGACCTGGCTCTTCAATGGGCACAGTGTGTTGGAGGTTTGATGCAGAATCCTCACTATTTTCAGTACTCTTGAATTCTTCTCTTTCCCATACAGGTATGGGTGGTAAGAATTTCTTGGCACGGTAAATCTTTTGGGTAGTTTTTATGTCTTTACTAGTGAAGGGAAATACACATTCATTGAATGCAACATGCCTTGACACAATTATTTTCCCTTCACTTGTAAGACATTTATATCCTTTTTGACTAGTGGCATATCCAAGAAAGGTACAGGGTAATGATCTAAAACTTAACTTATGTTGATTATATGGTCTAGTGCATGAATAGCATAAGCATCCAAAAGTTTTGAGGAATGAATAATCTGGTTTAGAATTAAACAGTATTTTTAATGGTGTTTTGTTCCTCAAAACTTTTGTAGGCATTCTATTTATAAGAAACACAGCAGTTGTAAATGCATCTGGCCAGAATTTTAAAGGCATTGATGCATGTGCAAGTAGTGTTAGACCATGCCAACTATGTGCCTGTGTTTTCTTTCAACAATGCCATTTTGCTCAGATGTGGGTGGACAGGTAATTCTGTGATTTATACCTTTTTCAGAAAAGAATTCTTTTAGAGTTTTAAATTCAGATCCACCATCTGTTTGTATGGTTTTAAGTTTCTGATTTGTTAGATTTTCCACTTGCCTTACAAAATGAATTACTGCATTCTTTGCATCAGATTTTGATTTGAGTAATAGAATCCAAGTATATCTAGAAAAAGAATCAACAAAAGAGATGTAGTAATTCATTCCATAATCAGAGTTAATGGGTGCAGGTCCCTATAGATCAACTGCAACCATTTCTAAGGGTTTGTTGTACCTTGTTAAAGAATTACTAAATGGTACTTTGTGACTTTTTCCTAACTGACATGCTTGACACACATATGGTAAAGATATATCTTCATATTTAATATTGCTATCTTTCAAAACATTTTTAACAATAGCTATACTGGGGTGACCCAGTTTACAGTGCCAAGTATCAAGAATTTTGTTGAATTCTATTGTTTCACCAATCTATGAATGATTACACCATTTATCCTTCTGCCTTGATTCACTATTTTGCATTAGACTGAAACTATATAACCCATTGTGCATTTTACCCTGTAAAAGAATATCCTTACTTAGTAAATCCCTGACTAGACAAAATTTTGGGTAAAATTCAAAATATACTTGATTGTCATTAGCAAACTGAGATACACTTATTAGATTCTTTTTAATTTGAGGAACTCTAAGAAGATTATTTAAGTGTAATTCTCTTTTGCTATTGAGTTTGGCTTTGCCAGTGTGTGTGATTTTTAATGAACTACCATTACCAACATAAATGGATTGCGTACCTTTGTATTCTTTGTTTCCAAGATTGAGATTCTCCAAGTTGTTTGTCACATGATTAGTTGCTCCAAAGTCTGGATACCAATCTTCATGTAATATATCATCATTTTTGATTTGACTGTCTGACTCATTTTGATTCTTTGAATGGCTTACTTGATTTCTTGCTTCTATTTGAGTAAGATTAACATTTGGACTGTGATTTCTTTGATTATTGTTTGGTTGTTGGGCTATGACAAAATTCTGATCGAATCTGAAGTAGCATTTTGAAGCAATATGTCCTAGTTTTTCACATATTTGACATTTAATTCTGTTATTGCCAGACCATCTTCCTCTGCCTCTACCTCTAGTATTTTGACCACTCCTTTGGCCCGTTTGGTTTCTGTCTTGCCCTTTTCCTTTGAAATTGGTTGTGTAGTTTACTGAGTAATCTGTATTGGTAGCTTTCTTTTGTTCAATTCTGCCTTCTTGAGATAGGAGAGTAGAGTGAACGTATTGCATATCTGGTAGAGTTCTTTGTGATGATATGACTGTGACTAAAGCTTCATAGTTTTCATCTAGACCATTTAAAATGGTTAGTACTTGTTCAGATTCTGAGACTCTATGTCCAGCAGAGGCAAGTTTATCACAATAATTCTTTGCTTTGGTAAGATATTCTTGCATTGTCATATTTTCCTTCTTTAGATTCTGAAACTGTTTCCTGTAGTGCATAATTCTTGCAGCTGTTTGAGAGTTCAAAATTCGTTCAATAGCTTCCCATATATCACTTGAAGATTTACAACCAACTATCTGGGATAGAATATTTACACTCACAGATGACATTATCCAAGAAGCAAGAAGACTATCTTGTTTTAGATAGTTTGAGTATTCAATGTTAGATATCATATTATCTTTATCATCTTTGACCATTTTGGGTGGAATGATTAACATACCATTGATATACTCATCTAAACCATAACCTCTGATGGATGTTTCAATCTGATATTTCCATAGTAAATAGTTATCTTCATCTAGTTGCACTGCTAAGTGTCCCTTTGTTTTGATGATTTGCAGATTTTGACTGCTTCTGATGTTTCTGGTGGTTGGAGAGGTGGTTCTTGAATTTTCTTCATCTCCGGCCATGATTTCAGTGATTGGTGAGGCAGTTGAATGAAAACTGCAGCCAAGAATTGATACTTATGCTTCAAGAAAGAACTGATAGTTTGTGTTGTTTATCAAGAATTGATTTCTTGATAAATTTCACACTGCAGTAGGAGTTACAATTTTACTCGATGATGTTTACAACAACTGAGAGTTCTGCAGCCTAACTTTTCTTGAGTTTTAGGCGAGGCAGAAGAACAGAAATAGATGCTTGATCGAGAGAGGGGTATAATCTCCAATGATGAAAATTTTCTGAGGAGATTTTCAGAGTATACTCTGTTTGCCGTTGGGCATTAATGAGTGCTCTGATACCATGAAAGATTTTGATGAATCAATATGACTTTTATTATAAACTGATTACAAAAGTCTAAATATATGAAAGATGTTACAAGCTGCAGTATTTATATAATACAAGTTACACTGGGCTTTGGCCCGTTATCCTGGTTTAAGCTGAGCAACATTCTTGACCGTTGAGATGAGAGGCCTTGATTACTTGAAGATGTTTGATGAGGATAAAAGAGGAAACACAACCCAGTTATCATAATATCTTTAACTCTAGAGCCATTCTTAAAATGATAGAAAATGCATGCTGTCACTTTCTATGGTCTGGTAGCCCCTTCTCTAGAAAACTAGTTCCCACTGCATACTCTAAATTGAAGAGGCTATATAATTAAGGTGGTCTAGGAATCAAATGCTTATATCTATGGAATAATGCAGCTACCACTGCACTATTAACTCCCTTTTTCAACAAAATCCAAGTCTTTGGTCAAAGTGGACTCATCAGCATCTTATAGGAAGGCCGTCTTTTTGGACCTTGAATAGCAAGCCACACTCTAGCTGGCTTTGGACATCCATAATCAGGTGCAGAGACTCTTGCCTGCACCTTGTTCTTTGTCCTCCCAAACCTAGCACTTCATTTTGGAGTCATCCGTGGTCTAGTCCTTGTGTCATTCTTAGTAAGCTCCTCAGACATCAACAAAATTTTCATTCTGATATTACTCTCAATGCCTTGATGGCCAGATATGTTAATTGAAACTGTGTCTCTCTCCCATATAATAGCAATCCTAATATTCGTGATCGTTGGTCTTATCTCGAGGGAAAGACCATCCACTATACGCAGTCTACTGATTTAGTTTGGGGATCAAAGCAATGTAGACATTCCATTGGCCTTGTAGATAATGAAACGTCTATTGCAAGTCAGGAATTTATTTACCATGGCCAAGTTTGGAATATGCTTCATAAAACTAATGATAATCTTATGCTATGGAAGGTGCTCAGAAATGCAAAATTAACTCAAAATCATTTATGTCACATGGGTCTTCTTTCCTCATCCGTCTACGTGCTTCGCAACTGCTCTGTAGAAACCAATCTTTATATTTTCTTTGACTTTCCTATGGTGTCCAGAATATGGAAGAAAGTCCTTTGTCAATCCCAGGATGAAGATTCAGCTTCTTACTCCGAGCAGGAATAGTTAAGAATTTTTGACAAGGCTGATCGCAACAACCTTAAGTCTCATATTATGAGTTGTCTTATTTGTAAACTAATGGTTGAGGTATGGAATGAAAGGAACAACCGTATCTTTAAGATGGTCTTCTGAGACGACAGACAGATTGTTCCTTGCATAATGGCTAAGGTAAGAAGGGTTGTCCTTTGGCATGGGGATTCCTTCCCTTTTGAATTAGGAGATAGTGCTCTTTTGAACAACTAGAAGGACTGGTCCAAAGGCGCATACTTTGCCTCTTTTCCTTCTTTTTTGTTCTTCCATTTTACTTTTCATCTCTGGTGTTGTTTCACTTGTTTTTGTTCGTGTGTGTGCTGTATTATTCTCCTGTGTGTTGCTTTCTGTTTTTTAATAAAGGAGGTAAGAGCCCTCGTTAAATGCCTTGCTAAAATTGCAAGAAAAAAAATCATTATGTGTCACGTTCAAGCTCCCCTTATTTAAGTACTCCCTCTACAACTGACTCCCCCTACACAAATGCATGCAATAAAAAAATCCTAATTGCCAAAGAAAAATTGATATCAAAATAATTACAAAGACTAAAACAACTATTGAAAAAACAAACTCTTAAATATCAGTTAGGGTATTACTTAAGCACAAAAATTATAACCTCTCTCCTCCTTTTATTATCACAAAAAATTGAAATAATAATCAATATAACGCTAAATTTTGATTGAAAATATAAATCATATAGATATCAAATATATTAAAATTTTCAATCAATCAAACAAAAATCATAATATTTTATTAATTAGACACATATCCCATTTTAGAGATGATTGGATGATGCTTTAGGGAGAATTTTATATAGTGACGGTAGTATGATATTATTAATAAAGGAAAATTATTGAAAATTATTATTTAAAATTGTACAAAGAATGTTAAGCACTTCCTAACCATGCATAACCATTGAGACTTTTAAATGAGGTTAGTAGTTACCTTAAAAAATATGTCAAACATTTTCTAACCATGCATACCGTTAGGACTTTTAAATGAGGTTAGAAATTACTTGAATGTTTATCCCTCTCTTTTATAAGTGTTTCATCAATGCATAACCATGAGGATTTTTAAATGAGAATGGAAGCATGTATATATAGAGTAAAGTTATTCTCCCATGCATAACCATGAGGACTTTTAAATGAGAGTGAATACTTTGGGATATAACTTAAATTACAATAAAAAGATAATTTCTTGTTTTTCAAATACCAACTTCTGCATGCTATATTAAATTTTGTTGTATGAATTGTAGGAAAGATGACAGTAATAGAAATGATCATGGAATATGTACTAACTAAAAAATACTATAAAATTTGTATAATTTTCAAGAAAATTTAACTTATCCTTCCTCTAGTTATGAAGTATAAGTTAATCAATACTCATCACTTTCTCAATCACTATAAATATTTTTTTGATAAATTTGAAAAGGTTTAAGTAATCAACAACCATCTTTTCCAAAGTAAATTCCTTACTAAAGTAAACAAGAGTATTTTTATTAAAGAAAATCGAAGTCAAAATCTAATTTATTTGTAAAATTCATAAACCCAAACATAGTTATGAAAGTCTATTTTCTAGAAGGGGTTTTGCAAAACAATGTTTTCTAATTTTAAAATCAGTTGAAATATCAATCTAATGCACATATGATCTCAAATGAAGTGATGCCTGATACCACTTATACTTTGGCTACCTATGGTGACATATAATGGTATTTTATTAAACAAGTAGACCGTGTACTTCACAATATCACTCGAATTGGTTCAAGAAATTCAAAAAAATTCAGCAAATCCATTTACTTCAAACAAAGGCAAAGTCATTTATGTCGAACATAGGCACATACAACTAAAATTTTTCCAACCAATGATTTGCTAGTCATAATTAAATGTGTTGAAAGTTTTTTATCGTATATAGACAATTGAGCATTGTTGTTTTGTAAGTTCAATCCATTCAAAACCACTACTTGAAAACTTTAACTTCTTAATTTGATTTAGCACTAAACTTAGAAGATTTAGATATTCAATATTGTTGATCAACAAAATTTGTTTCAAGTCAAAATGATAAATCGATCAAAAGTTACTTCTGAAATACAACTTGTTTGGAAGAAATACTTTTCATGTAATGCGCTGATATTATTGTTGTTTTTCAAGGTTTCACAGAATGAATCAGCAAAAACTCAAAACAGTAAAGTTATAGTGTTATCAATTAAATTTCTAGAACTTCAAGAATTCCAAAATTTGGAGTAAGAACGTTCAAGTTATGATCAATTTACTACAGTTGTGTTAAGAAATTCAGAAACAATTTTCAAATAATATATTGAATGATTTATAGTTTTCCAATGGTTTAGTTTCAAATGTTGGAAATAAAAAATATAAAACTTATATAATTTTCTGTCTATTTTTTAGAACATCTTGAGTTTTGCAAATCGGAGTTAGGGAGCTCAAGATATAGAAATTATACTACAGCAGTGTTAGTAGAAAAAAATAAAATTAACAATAAGAAAAGAGAATATGATTTAGAGATTATACCTTTACTTACCTTTTATGTTGTATTCTTGTTCACCATGTAGATATCCTTTTCGTTTTTCCAGGCTAAGGAACATTGCAATTAATTCTCATTAAATATACAAAACAACTCGAAATCTGCCTCTATCGTAGTTGTTCCTTAGCTTGGCTTTGTACCTATATGTTAGAAGAAGCGAGTGGCCTAACGAAAGATGTAGGGCCACTTTTATTTTGGTTTGCAACCTTTGGTACCCAAATTTGTTTATATAAAAAACCATTAGTATTTACAATTGTATCCTTGGGAACACAAACTTGTTTAAATTTACGAAAATTTACATCTGTACCTTTTGGAACCCACTTTATTTAATGACTTTGTTTTTGTTCTTATTTCGACAATTATTATAGTTGTGTCCTATATTACCGCACTTTATGCATTTGGGTATCACAATTCTTCCTTTAACGAAGTTGCTAGTCAATTATTTATATATTAACACTTTTTCAAATCCAAGTCCATTTTTATTATTTGCAAAGAGTTGATTTCCTAATAACATATTAATCTATTTTTCTCCGATAGAAATTTTTCAAAGAGTTAACTCTAGATCATTGACTTTGGATTTTAAAAGTTTATTTTCATTTATTAGCTTTGAACAACAACTAATAGCATTTTCTCTCTTTTCAAAATTATTTCTTTTTAAGATCAAATTTTCATTTTTGAGCTCTTTTATTTTTGTCTCATTTTCAAGCATCTCAATTTCAAAAAGTTTATGCTTTACACATTCAAGTTTTTCAAAATTCTCGATTTTTTCGATCATTTTTTAAAATTCATGATTTATTCGAATAATTTTAGTTTTTCTATTTTTCAAAATTACGTTTTCATTTTCAAGTGTTTTGAAATTTTCTTTGACCTCGTTTAATTCCCTTTCGAAATTCTCACATTTGGAATTTTCGGACACCTTAAAACTTTCCAACTCCTTTTGAAAAATATTGTTTTTGCAGATTAACTCAATTTGGTTTTTTTCCAAAATCAGAATTTCCTTCTCTAGTTTTGAAAATTTTCATGAAAATGAACAAATTCCTTTTCGTAATTCAAACAAATTTTGCAATTAGAATTTTTAATCTTCTTAATGTTTTCTAAGCTCATTTTCAAATTCATCATTTTTCTAACACAGTTTACATTTTTCGCTTTTCAAATTGTTATTTTTCATCTCAAGATCATCAATTGTTTTAGTTAGTTTTTGACATAAGAAAACTAAATCTTTAAGTGGAAGATCACTTATCTCATCATCTGTTGCGTCTTCATTACTTCCTTCTTTACTATCCAAATTATCTTTTGTAGATCCCATCAAGCATAATTCTTTAATTTAGTCAATTTTGGGGAGTTTCTTACTATTGTTGACTTTCCTACTATACATTGGATGGAGAGTGTTCTAGAATTCTTGTGAAGTTAAACAATGAGAGATATAGTTAAATTCAACTCTATTAATTAGAGAGTAGAGAGTATTCAAAGCACAAGCATTAATTGAAATATTTTTCTTATCTTCCATATCACACCTATTTTCAATAATATCTGTAACACTTCGTAAAATCAACCCTAATTAGGTAAGTAAATTAAGAGAAATTAAATTAATTAGGGTAGGGTTAAAATTGAAAATTTTGTAAAAGTTGGAATTTGAGAAAGAAAGTATGCCGTTGTGTTCGTGGCAAAATTCTGATCAATTTCCATATACAATATGCTGGAAACGGATCTCAAACGAAAAGGTTATGGGTGTTTGAAGTTTTTAGATTTAAATTAATTTAGTTCGAATTCTAATTTAAAAATAATAATTAATTCCCTAATTTGAAAATTTGAAATTAACTATGATTAAACTTGGGGGTTAAGTAGACGTTAAAGTTAATAATTAACGTTAAAAATAATTAGGGAATAATAAACAACGGCTCAAAAATTTAATATAATAAACAACGGCTCAAAAATTTAATAATCTTCCCAAAATAGAAGGAAGAGGTTGACCCCTTGACATCAAGAGGTCGACCCTTAGAGGTCGACTACTTCCTATATGGCGGCTAGGGTTAGATTGCTTTGTACGCTCCAAATTTATCCGTTTTCAATCTAGTATCATCCTACGGTTCTGGTGCATTATAACTACTATAAATAAGACCCTAGATATAAATATTTTGAGAACATCAGCGAAGCTCTATTAGTTTATCTCTTCTTAGATTCAGAAAACTCCATTAAGGTTTCAGGTAAGAAATCCTAATCTATCTTTGTTTATTATTTAATTTCTAAACCTCTTCTCCTCCAATCTTTCTGAATCTAGTATATATAGAAATCCCTGGTTGTGTATATAAAAAAGAAGAGATCTAAAGGAGATTATTATGGGCATTGCAAATCCAAAGAGAAGCAAAGCTAAGTACCAACTGTGAGTGGAAACCTTTGAATTTTATTTTAGTAATTGATTAGTATATATATATCTATATCTATGAATTTGAATATGCCTTAGGGATTTTGGGATTGCGAATACAAAATATGTAAAATCCCCCAAAATTTCTTTTTATTTCGAAATGTCAATTCTAAATGGAGATTCTCAATTATTTATGTTAATTTGACAGAATTTATATTGTTATACAATTTCTGATAATTTCATAGTCTATTCTACTTCTCCTCTTTCACCGATTCAAATTGTGGGTTTTCAATAACGAAATAAGGGTTTAGAGTACGAATTCTATTAATAGTTTACACCACTTATTCCACACAAATTCCTTAGTTTATCTCTTTGAAAAGAGGAGTTGAATTGTAACAACCCACTTTTCCATACAATTTAAGAGGACAATCAACCACACATGTCTCACCTAAATTGAAAGGAAAGGCGAACAGTTATGGGAAAGAAAGAAGAAAGAAAACGAGAAGAGGAAAAGAAAACTAACAATACAGAATCTCACAATGCGGCGAATAATATATATAATATGAAACAGATCTTTACAAAGATACAAAATTGTAATATACATATACATACATACATACATACATACATACATACATACATACATACATATATATATAGACATCAATCAGAGTATACTAACATATTTCAGCTTGGACAGTTATAATAACATGTCTTCACAATTGCTGATAAATACAACAATCAATGCAACAGAAAAATAACCATATACACGAATACATCTCTAGGCCTCCAGTTCTTCTCCTGAAGCTCCAAAGAATCCAAACTAAATCTGTAATATGCTCCGTCTGACCTAAGTATTTAGAAAAAAAAACAACGCCCGGGTCATTCTGGTAAAACCAACGTGAGAAATTCAAATAACAAGGAATTTTATTTATTATAACTTGTAAAATCATTTAAAATCAAAGGTATCTCATAAGACCACGCCGCACATAAATACGGACGGGTTTTCACCTTACGATAACCAAAAATTTTCTATAGAAAATCTAGTGATATTATGATAAGGTATAAGATACAAATATTTATTAATTATAGCCAAAATTGTTACATTAATTAAATTCCAGCATACTAGGTACTACAATCAAAACCGTAAAGTCACGTATTGGAGGTTGGATTCCATACCATGATAAGGAACTACATTCCGATGGTATTCTCTAAATAAAATGCACCGGGGTCTGACAAGAACATCTTGTACCCCTGCCACACAGGACTAGCCTACCACTTAACTAGTAGTACAAAATATGATCATCCTACTTTGGGCCCCGAAGCATACATGAGTAGACAGTAATAAATCTAGATTTAGAATGACCATACCTTGAAGGAAGCGACCCACATGGCCCGGTTGCATGCCCGATTTTTGTCATTTCCCGGTTGATGAGGCTTGAGAGTACTTTTTACCTTTATATAGCACTTTCCACTTGGAATGCTAGCCCTCCACGCATCAATGCAATGCTATCTTCATCCATACAAGTTTGTTCTGGGACCGAACGAAACCGAAGGCACTATTTCTATTACATCCTTTTCGAGAAACCCCTCCAAGATTAATAACAACTAGCCCTTGCACTTCAAAGCTCTGTTTTCGATTCTGTATTCTTCAAGATGTCTTCAATTCGAAACGCTTGAGTTGGATCGAAGTTGTTTTCGGATAACATATCCAATCCTAGTCTCTTCGAAACAACTTTTGATAATTCCAGTAAATTCAATCCCGGTTCTTTAGGAAATAAACAGAAAAAGATAAGCGGAGATCACCTCCTAACCGTTAGTGGATGGATTTCCTTATCATTTATCCTAGAAGAACAAAATGAGTTTATACATATAGTATAGCACCACGACGGTAACTGTACCATATTATTCCCGTGTTTCTCCTAGATATTTCCAAAGTTATGTTTTTGTCCAGATTTTGATAGTACTATCAAATAACAATCATTCAAACAATACTCACATTTCCCATGGCAACCACTAAGCCTCATAAATAAATCTTTTATTAATAAAATCACTTTATAACTCCTTGAAAATCACTTCCATATACTTATCTTTATAGGATAAGTATATTCACAAACCCCTATATTTTTCGATAGTTAGAAAATATAACCATATACATATCTCAATGGAATAAGTGTATTTACAATCCAATTTGCTTTCAAAAACTTGGTAAAACTACTTTAATATACTTATAAAATGGTATAAGCATATCCACTAACACTTAGGGATATTTCTTATTCAAAATCATATTAAATGGAGATATAAATGACACACAACCCATCTCCTTGCATAAATATCTTTTATCTCATAAATATCTTTTATCTCATAAATATCTCATTTATAGATCTCCATATCTATTTATAAACTCTTGACAAATCACCAAGTTAATTTACCAGTCTTTTATCCAAATCATTTACAAAACTTTTTCCAATTCCAAGATCTCTTTTTAATTTATAAAACTCCTTTTATAAACTTCCTTTGTTTTTAAATAAACATCCTACATTAACTTCCATCAATAAAGTTCCTTTGATAATAATCGATAATTTTAAGCACCTTTAACAACCAAGTTATTATTTAACATTCCTCGTTTAATTATCTTTAAATCTCTTTCAAATAATGACTTTAGAATACAATTAATAATAAATTAGATTAACTTTAAATAGAATTATTTTACTAACAATTTAGCTCTAAATCAATATTAAACAAACAAATAATTAATTAATTAACTTCAAACATTTTTAATATAATTATTAATTATCTTCAGGCATTATTAATATAATAATTAATTTACTTTATATATAATTAAATAACTTAAACTTATATAATTAGATAAGTTTAATTTAATAATTACAATATAATTAAAACTTTTTAAATAAATAATTAAATAACTTTTAAAAAAAATATTAAATATTCTTAAACAATTTTAAAGAATCATATTAATAAAACGATTAACTTTAAATCATTATTTAAACAATTGTAACAACCCTGTTTTCAAAGCTGCAATATCCTACAAATTTAGTTAAAATAGAAGTATTCGAATTCGATTTTGATAATTTTTAGTTTTAAAATCAAAGTATTATTCAAACAAAAATCTATTTAATAAAGGATTTTTTTATAAGAATTTAATAAGCTATAAATTCCTTTTAGAAATATATTAAAATTCAAATAAAATGTTTAATAAATATAAGGTGTTTATTAGAGTAAATAATTTTATATACTTGCAATAGATGAAAAGAAGTTTTATTTGATATTCAATAAAAGTTAATAAATCGACGAAGATGAATCAAATTGTTTTATATCAATAAAATGAATAAATGAAAATAAATTTATTTGTGTTAATCTATTTAAAAATTAGATAGGATGGACTAATACTGAGTAGAATTTTTTACTTATCAAATTATATTTTTTTACAACAAAGTGTAAATCTGTTTAAATTAGAACAAAAATTATTTTCAAATCAATAATTTGGGTTGTTTAAAGAGAAGAAAGGAAAATTTATTATTATTAACTAGTGAAAGCCTAGCCCATTTAAACTAGCTCACTCCTTTGTTTAACCCAAATGACTTAGCTTGTTTCCATCGTTTTCAAAAACCCATTCTCTGATATACTTTGCCCTAGCCCCAATTCGAAATCAAATTACAACGTAGGAAAAAAAAATCAAAAATCAAAATCACGATAGCTATCGAGGCGCACGAAACTGGAAGGCTGAATCGGCGACGATAATGAATGGCGCGATGACCTGGGAGCGTGCGACATAGAGGTAGAGCAACACGCGGTGGTGCGTATGGCTGACGTCGATGAAGGGAGGCACGCGCCGTCGACGAAGATCTGAGCTATTCGCGTACAGGTGAGGAGCAAGAGGTCGATCATGGAGGTTGGTGAAAAGGCGCAGGCGTGAGAGTAAGCGTGGGCGTGGCTGGCTTCAGGTGATGAGCAACATGATTATTGACTATTGAGTGCAGCCTTGCAAAGTGAGGGATGGCATGCTTCAAGAGGCGGATCTTGGAGCCTGCATTATAGGAAGAGCCTGTTTGTTTTGTCAGTAAAGTATGCTAACCTTTTGAGTACAGGCTGAATAGCAATAGTGGAAGTTTCAGCAAGCCAACGGTTAAGGTGAGATACTTTAACTCACACTTCTATTATCTATATAATTGATTATCCATTTTTAGATACCTTGATATGGTTGTTTGCGTGAAAACACTTGAGTGTAGATGGTTGAATTGTTGGGATAAATTGATCAATTAGACAAGTCAGTAAAAATTTAATTTCAGCAAATGGATATTTTCCTGTTTGAGTACAAACACATTGTTTGTACATAGTAGTATATTTATAATAGGTTTTGAAACTTTTCCCCTGTACCTGAAAAATGGTTACAGGGACTATTGCCTTAAATTTGTATACATAATTGGTCATGCATAGGTAAGATAGTACCTGCCCCTGCCACTTAAAATTTCAATGTTAGTTTCATTCCTAGCAACCTACATGAATTGTTAATTTAACACATCAGGACATCTTTTATTGTCCTTGATTTTGAAGAAAAGTCACACGCTGCAACATTTGTTTTCAATCTATATTCGTCCCTGTCGTTTTTTATATATTCGTTCATTTTTGTTGCTTTCACCAAGCCTTGAATAATTAAAACGCATGTTGTTACCTAGAAAATAGGTCCTTATTTAATTGATTGTTGGCTGCCTTTTGATATTATGCTGCCATCTTTGTCCCAATGCATGCTTTTTGATATTTTGCTGCTTTTTAATTTTATAATTGCTTGCTTTATAAACTTTGAACTTACTACCGACTTTTATTATTTTTTAATTTAGAAGCAGCAACTGATTTTTAAAGTTTCCAATTTCTCTTGATATTTATTTTAAAGAAGATATTCATTTTAAGTATAAAAGGTCTTATTTTAAAATAAGGTTTTAAAGTCAAAAATATTTTATGAAAAGTAAAAATGTGTGTGTGTGTATTTGAAATAAAGTAAGCTATTATTTTATGAAAAACTTTGGTTTAATTCCAAATTTTCATAAAGAAATTCTATTTTAAAAATAAAGTCTTTTACTCTTTTGTTTTTAAAATAAAAGTGAATAAGTTTCGATTTAAATTATTATTGAGATTTCGAGCTTTTCTATGAAACAAAGAATTTTAATAAACAATTGAATTGTCGGATTGGTATGAGACTTTTTGTACAATTCTTTTGTTTATTACTATAAATTGTTAAATAGAGTTTAAGTGGAGTTTACTAGCTTTTAGTAAATACTTGAATTTACTATCTGGTATGGGACAGTTAGTTAAATTCTTATGATTACTGGAGTGACAATAATTAACACATAGAGTTTTATTATCTTAGGGTGTTCGGATTTCAGACCGATAGATCATCGAGAGGCTATGACTCATTTTTCATCAACCTGAGAGTCGATTCATTTTTAGATTTGGGTAGGCAGACCTATTTCTTGAGGTTAGGTTTGTTCTGGTATAATATAGCTGTCCTTTTTGTTGTTAAGACAGATGTTATATTGCAGCCCTATCGGTTTATTTCACAACTGGACAATGTTTACCTATTTATTTTTATTAGGTAAATTCACATAGTTTGTCATAAACACGGCTACCTATTTCTTTTCGTTAGGAGTCGGGGTTTTACCTGGTAGTCCATTTCTTTTCGTTAGACTACTGCGCTATGTGGCGGGGTTTATTTATTTTAGTTAGGCCCCGTGTCACACTGTATCACACTGATAGTTGACTACCATTATTATTTCCTTAGTGATTATCATTTCTTCAGTGATTTTGGGATAGATATTTAGTATCTTTTAGGCTCTAGAGAATTTTGAATTTGTTATCACCATATTTTTAATAATCTATTTGAGACTTGATATGGAATTTTGAAATGATGATTCTATTTAATGTGCCCAATTATAATCATTTGTTCTGGCATATTTTTATTATGGATTATTTATTTTAAGTCATATATTTATGATATCAGTATCATCTCACCTTTCTATTAGATATAGTCTGACCCATTTATTTTATAATACTCGGGTCAGGCCGAGATTTTACAGGTACAGGGACCCATTGACCTTTGGATTTTGGGCTAGCATTGAAGTAGACTATTTTGATAGTTTTAGTTTACTTCGTACTTGTATATATTGACACTTAGGAGTTTATGCCATCTATATTATATAGTATTGACTTTATACCAGATACAAGATTTTGGATATGATGTATATATTTATGTGGGTCTAGTACTCATATTTTGTAAACTACCATTCTATTATGTATATGATGATGTGTATTATTTCCCCAAAATCTGTGACTCTGATTCTGATTTATCTATATTATAAACTGTTATGAATATTTTTAATTGGTGTGTTTATTACTTTGTACTAATACAATACACGTCTAAATTTCAATTCAGATCCTCAAAAAGGTAAATAAGACGTGTCAATGTTAGTATAAAGATATATTCACATTCGATCCCCCTTAACTAGCCGTGTTCTCCGGATTAGCAGACGACGTTACTTGTAATATTCTTTGCTAAACTGGGCATAGCGGTGGGGTCGTTACAGCTTGGTATCAAAGTTGGATTCAAGACATTATAAAATATAAATTGTACAGAATCGAGATCAAAACCTAGATGACCTAGAGTCCCATCCCTTGGGTGTGTAGTAGTTAGTAATTTAATTAACTATTTAGGAATAGGAATATAAATGATTATTGGGAATAATCATTGGGACGTATTTGAAAAATCTTTTGATAATACTATATAACTTATTGTTATGAAAATATTGGAACTTACTTTTATTAAAAGTGAGATTTGAGAAATAAATATAGATCAGACCTTAGATGGCTTAAGATTGAATTGTAGTGTCCTGATCTGTTAGTGATCAGAGTGTGCAGCGGAAGCTAAGAAATAGCTTTCCGCTGAAGGCGATTGTTTGTTTGTTTGATTAAAATGTATGTTGTTTATGTAACGACCTGAAATTTTCAACCATTCGCTTTCATACATGTCGGATTTGAATTGCTCAAAATATCAGATTGTTAATTTAAATTTGGCAAAAACTCAGCATATACAGTAAATAAAAAATCACAGATCACAGACACAGAGTAATATAACAATAATGCAGCGGAAACAAAAGAATAGTAGTTCATGAAGCTATTATATATATATATATATATATATATATATAACAGAGTTAAACAAGATACAACAGAAGTCACGAATACGTAGATGTCTTAATAAAATAGTCAAATACAAGATCTGAATACATCACTGGAATCAACTGAATAATTGAAAGCATGATAGATAGCTGGATCTCCAAGCGAAGCTCCAACTCCAAAGGTGAGTCTCAAATGCTGTATCACTCAGTCTGACCTGAGCGTAAAGCAAAACACAAAACACTCGAGTCAGGATTAACATTCTTATATCAATAAATCTAACTCAAGTGAAATATCAACTGAAATACAAGTAACTCAAAGGATGTTTGGGATAACCATCCTCTAAGGATCCGTTAAACTATCTACTATGCAGTAATATACGCTACTATAATAATGTCTAATAGTAAAATAAACATACTTTTACATATCATTAAGGCTTTACATTTTCCACCTTAACACGTAATAGTCCCAGTAGTCTATCCAGTATTAGCATACTCCCAGATCGGTGGCCACCCTCAATACTACACAGGCTACGGGAGAAATCTCAACTCGTAGTAAAGTTCGATATGGTAGGTGACACGGCACAACAAGGCAATGCCAGGGTAGATATACCAATTACGCATCCGGGCTGGTGGAAACGCATAGCAGCCACTACCGCCCACCTCGGAACACACTCCCAATCAAAATCGAAGGGTGGCCACCAAATCAATCACAAAGTAATAGAATGATATCGAAGAAATGCGTCCGATTAGAGGTGCTACCTCATTGCCCGAGAATCGCTCCTGTTTTAGCCACCTTATGCCAACTCACGGGAGTTGGGTCCACGTATATACCTTTAGGATCGTCGCCACCATCCTACTTCATTCTGGAATCTCCATCGCGTACACACTTGTTAAAGTGGTTTTTGATATCGACAGAGAGTATGTCCATATCCGATCCCGGTCTCTTTAACAACCAATCGTTATTATAACACCGCGGTCATTTCAAAATAGTTTATACTTCAAAACCAAATATCATTTCCATTTTTAAACCATATCAAAACGATATCATTTCAATTCAATATATCATTTCTAAAATCATATCACTTTCCAAAGTTATAACGCTTTCGAAATCATAGTCTTTTAAAAACACTTTGGAAATCACAGCATTGAAATCATAGCATTTTGAAATCATAACACTTTGAAATTATAGCATTTTGGAAATCATAACACTTTGAAATTATAGCATTTTGGAAATCATAATACTTTGAAATTTTAGCATTTCCCTTAAACCGTTTAGATATCAATAATAGTATATATAATAAAATAGATTATAAAATAATTTATATAAATAGTTATAAGTTAAAAATAGTTTTAAAAAATAAAATAGTTAGTAAAATAGTTTATATTAAAATAATTTATATTGAAATTGATTTGTATTAAAATAGTTTATATTACAATAATTATAGTTAAAATATAAAATAGTTTAAATATAATTAAAATACTTAATATAATAAAATAGTTTCCTCAAATTCATAAATCAATTCAAATCAACTCGACTTCCTAATTCAACTTAATTCAAATCTCAATTCATAATTTCAACTTCAATTCAATTAAACATTTCAAATTATACCGATTTCAAATACCGATTTGAACCACAAATAAACCATTTCAATTTCAATATATTTCAATGCTTTAAATATTCAACATTTCAAAACTAAAATTCGATAAATTTATATACATATCAAATTCACTTTACAATTATTTAGTTTTGAAATATTAACTTAATCATTTCCATAACATTTAAATACAACTTCAATTTACAAATTTAGATAAACAAAATATCCTATTTAAATTTATATAAGTTTAAAATATCCATTTAAACACATCTTTAAAATTTCGAATTCAATAAATTTCAAATCAAACTTATTTAAGTAAAATTCTTAAATAAATATAATTTCAACCCAATTTCAAATTTATCTTTCCAACCTGAATCATTATAAACTCTATATCTGAAAATATAGATATTAAATAAATACTTACATATCAACCTTATTAAATCAACTTTAATAAATCTTTAAAATCAAAATTTCAAGTAAAACCATATATTTCTTTTCAAAACCATAGAAATCATTTTCAAAATATTTATATATAGACCAACGGTGTCTGTATATAATTTTCTATCCTATGGTCAAGTGATACATATTTATCATTTCAATCTGCAATTTAAATATATACGGGTATATATCATTTCAACCCGCAATCCCAAATTCAATTCAAATGAAAATCGCTTGGGTTTATCATTTCAACCCATAACGATTTTCTCCTAATCTACAGATCGTTCGGGTATGTATCATTTCAACCCATAGTGAATTCTATACTAACATAGAACTTGCAGAGTGATAACAGATACGATAATAATAATATAACAACGGTAACAGACATATATCATCAGTATAAATAACAGATAATGGTGTCAGATGTCACAAGTGAACATATACAGATAATGACATATATATATAACAATGAAAATAACTAACAGCAACATATTTCAATTGATGTTTCAATTTAAATCAAATTTAATAAATATAAGAACTTTAATCGTGAGTGATTGCTCACCTTTCGAGGCTAGAGAGATTCGACAATGAAATTGAGTTACAAAATCCAGGCACGAATCCCAAAGAAAAAATCAAGATTGAATCGAATTCGACGGACAGAGCTGATAAATGGAAATCGATGAGAACAATCAGAATCAAATTGATATATACAGAAATATATATATATATATATTTGTTTCAAAAATAAATTTTTATACATATATTTCAAATCAAAATTTATTTCAAACACAAAAATAAAAGTTCCACATATATATTTGAAATTGACCCATAAATACTTAAATATTGACGAATATTTAAACGTATGTATAAACTTACAGACTTATATTTTATATAAACAGTAAACTGAATCAAATTTTTTTTTTAAACAAACCCAATGCTTGAAATAAATGCCTTAGCTTATATAGTCAAACTCATATATTCAAATAACAGTGTATCTCAATATATATATATATATATATATATATATATATATATATATACACACACACACACACAAAATTTATACACTTACACAAACGTAAGTACATAACTTACACGAATAAAAAATATATATGCAATAGACAATAAACACTTAAAACCGACTGTATCATTGGTACACATATAACTGTTACAAGTAAAACATCATAATAGTTTTAACACTTCAAACCGATATACACACACACACACAACATATAAATATATATATGCACGCGTAAAACCCACAAACTTTGAACAAGAGATATGCAACAATAAACACTAACATATATAATAAATTTTTACAACAGAGAATAATAATATACGCTTACATATATATAACAGTACTGTAAACTAATTTAAACTGCAACTATAAAACAATATATGTATAATATATAAAATTTCAAATACCCAACCTTTATACCAAAACAAAACTCAAGTACTACTATATATATTTATATACTACTGTATCAAATAAATCACACAAAAAAAAATCACAGCAACTCGATATATATACGGATCTTGTATTATATATATTGAACTGTCCTTTAGTTATTAAACAAAGTATTATATAGATCAACTGTTCATATAATCACAGCCTATATATAAGTATGTAAAATATATACTGTTTATAACTAACAAAATATATATATACTAGTATATACACATGAAATCAATATATATATATATATATATATACACACTCACACACACACACACACACACACATCAAATGCCTTATATACAAACTGTATGACAAACATATTTATATATACGTAACTACAGAGAAACAAACATATTATATAAATATCAGTATATCTCAAACTTATATAAACTTATATATACACAATAGGCTAAGTATGCGGCCTATAACCAAAATCTATACAACTTACGCAAAAGAGAGGATGAAGGCGAAGTGCCGTTGAGTCGGGTCGTGGGTAGGCCAGACCCAGAGTAGGACAGAAGTGAGTGGGCTCGACTGGAGCAAGCAGGCGGTGGCCAAAGTTGTTGGGTGCTCAGGTCGAGCGGAGGCTTGCGGTGGCGGAGCAGAGGTAGCAACGGCTCTCGGAGATGTGGCTTGGCTGTTGGGTGATGGCCGCTTGGGGTCTGCTTAGGTTAGAAGGGTTAGGTGTGAAGCAATAATGGACGAACAAGCCTCCATTCATTTTTTTTGGGCATAGAGAAAGATAAGGGAAGAAAGGGGTTTCAGGAAGAGGGAGGTGAATGGGTTTGAATAAGATGGTGTGAAGGTACGTTTGGGTTTCCAGGCAACAGAGGAGAAGGAAGAAGCATAGAAAATGAAATGTGAATTGGTTTCAGTTATTATTTCTCAAAGCAAATGAACCAACGCAAAGATTACATTGAAGAGTAGAAATAATAAAAGTCACGGCTACTACTTGGAATGCTAAAAGTTAGTAACCGTTTAAATTCAACCAGTGGAAAGTAAAAGGTAATTGCAAGTCAAAAGACGTACCGGTGTGGTCAACCTTTTTACGGGTTTCGCTACGTACTAGATATCAAAACACAGAATTGAATATACCGTAGAGATCAGCTCGATGAGACGATCAAAACGGTATACAGATATTAGTGGTACGATCATCCGATCAAAAGTCGATAATCGATACCGATATACGTTGCTATTCCGTACGGAAAAATCCAAACGGAGCTAGAAACGTCCAAATTTCATGAAACGAATTTCGCAGTCTGATTCAGAGTGTTCTAAATAAATTTTCTCATGTTGACATATTTACGTTTCGGAACACTTTTATTATCGTCAATTTTTAACTGATATAAATTGGAATAAAATTACACTAGAAAATAAACTTCCAAATTATCTGATGAAAATTTACCAGTTGCTATGTTAAAACAGACGCATTTCAAATATCAAATTTAAATTTCAAAATTTTATTGTTTAAAATTTCACAAATTTAATTAAATATATTAATAAAACAAATAAAATTTAAATAAAATTTATGGGTCGTTACAGTTTACATCAGTATTTATTTTTGTTTATGCTTATTTTAAAGTGTGCAATTAAATAAGACATTATCACTCTAAGAATTTATAACCCTATTTGAATCTGGATGAATCCAATTATTAATAAAAGCTAGTGGTTTCTACAAAATAGAATCGCTGGGAATAATAAAAATGTCTAAGCAATTAACAGTTATAAAATATAAAATGATAAATAATATTTATCTAATTAAATTTAGAATATGAAAAAATACTTAATAAATAAAATAAGTAATGAAAAAAAAATTATTTGTTAATGGATACTTGGTTGTTATAAAATTATAAGTGATTGTGAAAAAAAATTAATATTGAGTAGGAATCACTATTGAGAGTTAAAACTTGCTCAATAATAAAAATAAGAACTTGTGGTGTCTTCAAAAGTGTAGTTACTGCAAGAAATATTGAAAATTTAAATTTGTACGAAATCTTAATTCATATGTGTGATTATAATTAAGATGAATTAAAAATTTGATGTTTGCTTGGGGTATACATTGTCGAATGCATGTGTTATGGAATGGTTAGCAGTAAATAATTATTTTATGATAAATTAAGATTGATTGAAAGAATTTTAATAAAAGCAAACATCTATTTGAATTAAAATCTTTTGATATTAGATATACATATATATGGAACTTAATTATGTTTATTATAAATAAGCAAATATTTTGTAAAGGCACAAAGTATTAAGAGATATATGTATATCATATAGAAATTTAATATTGTGTTAAATTGCCCGTTGAGTGCTTTAAGAATTCTGATCGATGCGCCTGATCAATGTTATCGATAGGGATTCTTAAACACTGGTACGAGGCATTCAGACACAGTGTTTTGGGTAATAAAATATTTTAGAAATAATATTTAGTACTATACATAATATTTTTGAAAAGAAGATAAAATTTTGAAATAAGTTAAATATTTTACAAAATAAAGAGAATAATTTTGGAACGGTGTATTAAAGGTAAATTAATATATTATAAAAGTGTAAAAATTATATTTTTAAAGGAGATGCCTTGGGATATTTAGATAAATAAAATAAAGTATGTAAATTGAGAGTATAATTTATATTTTTAATAAATTTGGCATTTGTAAGATCTTGTATATTCATTTACAAAGATGTATGTTAAATAAATTGAATGTGATACTTTTAAATGATTGTGAATATTGTATTGTGGTGGTAATAGATGTTAGAATTTATATTTGAATAAATGTAAAGTTGTATCTTAGCTTTGTCCAGTTTGAACTAGGCATTGGGTTATGTATGCTGGTTCATCTGCTTATGCACTTAGCAGTCGTCGAACTCCATGCCTAGACACAAACTTTATACGGTATTAATATAAAATAAAACTCTGATAGAGAATATATATATATATATATATATATATATATATATATATATATAGCGTCTCTTACCAATGCAAGATGATATTATACTAACACGGTTGGTAACTCTTACTACAACACGATCATCTTCCCTAGCTACAATTCTAAGTCCAAGAAATTTCCCATTTAAGCTCACAATTCTCTTCGCGTGGCACAGCCGTGTCATATTTTTTGTTTGAATCTGTGTTTTGTTCTTTGTTAGTAACAATAAAAGATGATAAAAACTAGCAACACAAATATTGATAACAATTTATACTAAAAGAGTTACTTACATATACGAAATTAGCTTTGAGTGATGTCAAAGACATACTCACACATATATTATATATTTCAGATTTATCTTTTATATCAAGGAAACATCTATCATATTAAGATAATCAGAGGCACAACATGATTACCGGTGGTGGATACCTAATAACAATGGTCAATTTAATTTTATCTCGGCCTGGGACCAGATTAGAAACAAATATACTGAAGTTAAATGGTCAAAAATCATATGGGATAATAAATGTGCTCCTAAAATGTCGATTTGTTCATTACTGACTATTTTAAATAGATTGAACACAAAACACAGAATCATCAGGTGGAACAGTAGTATTAATCGTTTATGTGTTCTCTGCTTAAATCATAACGAAGACAGAAACCATCTATTTTTCAATTACTCATATTCCAAACAAATTCTTGAAGATATTATGCATAAACTTAGAATTAGCCTCGGCAATTCTTATGATATCCTTCAAATTTTGGAAACTTTGTGTCAAATTCAACTCAGTAATAGCCTACATTATCATATCATGAACATTTAATTTACTACGATGATCTGGCATATATGGTGTGAGCGGAATTCAAGAATATTTAAAGGAGTTGAAATGCCAGCTAACGTTAGAAATATGCTCATTACTCAAGATTGCAAAAATTTATTGCAAAAATCAGTGGAATCGAAGAAGATTTCGAAAGAGTTGATACTTATCTTGTCCGATTTTGAGATCAGAATTGACCCGAACTTGGAGATCCACCCTCCTTGAGATCGATTTTGGATAGCTTGTGGTGTTTCGGCTGCGTATGTTGATAGTGTTTTTGCCCTCATGATTGCTTCGGCCGCCATTATTAATGGTTTTTGAGTTCATTTAGATCTGGGATATGTTGTTATCTCATCTGGAAGCTTCTGCGTTATTGCTCTTCTCACTTGCAATTTCATTGAACCCGGTTGCTGTTTCATGTGTGGATCCTGCCGGCTTCTCCACGTGGTTTTGTTTTGTTTTTTCTTTTTCTAGTGTTGTTAGTTATTTGTTTTGTTTTGTTTGTTCATGTCCCAAGTTGCACATATGGATGGTTTTGAGTGCGTCGTTTCCTTGTTTTTTACTCCTCCATCTATTAGTCAACTTGGATTTGGCATTTGTATTGTTGTTTTGTTAATATATGGACATGATATGTACTCTTTTTCCTGGCAAGGCACCCATTTAGGTTAGGGGGATCGCTAGGTTTTAATGAGGCATATTATGGACATATATGATTTTTATTCATTTATAAAGTACCCTTTTTTCCAAAACAAAACATCTATCAGTTACTAATGATACTTTTCTAGTATGGTCAGCAGTGATTTCACATTTCAACTTTAATTGTAACATGGAATAAAGCCCACATACGTCGATTAAGGACATATTAATATCATGAATTTATCCTGGTAATTTGTAGCAAACTTGGAAAATGATTTTAATTAGCTTTATTAGTGACATGAAGGTTGGTGACTGTCGTATTTTTGTGATTTTCATGTCAAAGCTTAACCTATAATTTTGTACTTATGTTCAAAGCCAAAGTATGATGTCCAAACTAACCTTTTGCTCTAAGCAGTTACTTTCTTCTACATAACAATTGTTTGGTTTGACTAAGAATTCATTTTCTTCAAGATGTTTTAGTTTTGTTTTTGTTCAATTGTTGCAGACATTTTTTTAATAACTCAACTGTGTTTTTATATACGATAGATGGTTCTATCACTCTACCAGTTCATACCTCGATACCTTATATTTGCATTTACATCATGTAGGTAATACGGTCAAAAAAAATGTCCCTACGAAGCCCTTTGCACAAATATTTGTTGAAAAAAATATATAGTGCTTTAGGATACATTGAAATTTCTAATTTGCAGCAACTATCTCACTTGTTAAGTTTTAGAAATTTCATATATATATTTGGACTTGTTCATTCTTTAGTCTAAGTACAGTGTATATATATATATATATATATAAAGTTATATTAAATATATAAATATCTCTGTGTGTGTGTGTTTTTCAAAACTTATAGGGCCTGTCATTCAAACAAAAGAATGGGTTGTCCATGTTTTATTTTTATAGATTATAGATTAACTATTTAATAGCTATGTTGTAAAAATAAATCAGTAGGCAGTCACTTGCTTTTATGGTATAGAAGCTTTGTACATAAATTTGTAAAAGTGGACATTTTTATTACTTTCAACTTTTGTTACTAATGCTGCTTATACAAAATATTAGTAACCTGAACTTAGACATATCTTTGTACATGTAGCAGCCACTTGAAAATACTTCGTATATATATTTTATAATATAGCCAACTATATATATATATATACACACACACATAAGTTGTCTTTTGCTTTCACATCATTCGACACTTTAAAATTTTGAAATCTTAGGCCTATGCACTATGTACTTTTCAGCTTAAGTAATATTCTTAAAATAACTTTGATTCAAAAATTAGCATTCAAATTTAGAATAGGCTTAGCAACTCTAATAGCACTTAATCAAGTTGCCATTAATCCCATTAAACCATCCAACTTATAATCCAGGTATTTACGTAACATCAAATATGTAAATTAAATCCATAATTAACAAGCAATTGTTAATACAACACTTAAGCAATATTTATTTCTGATAATAAATGTCTAAATTTAACATATCCAGTTAATAATAGCAAAACAGGAATTCATTTTCCTAACCAGGTGTCCAATTAATTTAATTAGCGGAATGAGATTTTATTTCGCTAAATGGATGTCCAATTATCACATTCAATTGAATTTAACTCAACAGTATTTTATTTGGCCAAATAAACATCAATAATTAAGGTATATAAATTTAAACGGCGTTATTAATTAAAGTAACGTTATTTAAATTCGGTCCATTTTAATATGTCATAAATTTATACTTGTCCAAAGCTATCAATGAGTTGCACTACAATGTTGTACTCGTCAATACGAGTCCATCGCAAAAATTCGCTAGTCGATTGGATTTAAGCGAGTTAGATATTAAGTTTTAAAACTTAACACCTTTATTTAAACAAATAAAGAATAAAAATTGTTTCTCACCGAAATCATTTGGCCCAAGGCCCAAATGTTCTCACCCGACCCAATGGCTACACCCCCTTCTTCGCCCTCTCTTCTTTATTTAAACTCGAAGCTTCATGTGCACGGTGGTGCACGTGCACCCCTCATCCAGTCATCAAATCAACACTTGGCATCGCTACCACGTCCGCTATCTTCTCGTCATCTCATCAGACCCACTTGCTTGACCTCCGACACCCCAAACGAAATATGATGAGAGACCCACTACGTGACAAGGTTGAAGTCGTGATTCGCCTTGAGCTGCCGCGCCTCCCCCAAAACGGCCATGAGATGCACTTTGATGTCCCGATCTCAAATCAAACCTCTATTTTGTGAATAACTCCCTAAATCAAACACAACATCAAACCCTAGCTCCATAAACTCGGCCATGGCCATCCATCTTTCCCAAATCAAGCTCAAACAACCCAAAACCATACAATATTGAAGATCTTGCCATAAGAAACTAGATACAATTTATTTCAAGATTTTATATGGAGTACCTTGCTTGAATTTGATTTTTTTTGAATTTATATGTCTTACTGGTTTTCAATTTTATTTTACTGAATGGGGAATGGAAGATGCTTGTAATTTGTACTTGGGCGTGTGTATATATGTTTTTATTTGCATTTGAATATATTTCGGTACCCCGCTACCCACTATTACGTCTACGTACGAGCTGCGAATGACAAAAAATAGAATATGATCATGCACAAAAATGTATCATGATCTCAAAACAATAATAAAACGCAACGGTTATCAAATTCTATTAAATTTCAAAAATACCAACGTTTGACATAAAATACATCAAACTAAAATTTAAATATTTTTCAAATTTAAAATTATGGAAAAAATCTATAAATTAAATTTAAAATATGTTATCAAAAATTGGACAATTATTTGAAACACATATTTGATTATAAAACCGTAAATTGAATATTTAAACTAATTAAATATTCCAAAAATCAATCGTTACATGAATAGAATTTGAAATTAGAATTTCAATTCCTATTGTTTAGGATATTCCATTTAATTAATGTAATAAATTAGGTTTCTATTTCTATTTACAAGTCTATTTATTGCAGTTTTGGTTATGGATATTTCATCCGTGTTGTGGATATTTCATCCTTGTTATGAATATTAGAATCCATTGTTATGGATATTGAAATCTTAAGGATTTGAAGGAAAAGGACTTGTATTAGTATCATGGTTAAAGGAATTGACATTTAACGCTAGTTTAAGGCGTATAAACCGCACGCTTATAAGTTATTAGGTGCAAATATATATTATTTCTATTAGCGTAATAAACATATAATTATGGCGTATAATTGTGTGGTTAATTAGGTAGTAATTGTCATTAATTTCCCCTTTTAGGAGGGTAGTTGATATTTTAAGGCGTAATAAGGAAGATTCCTTATAAGGTCTTAATTATGAAATGGTGAGACGAGTATTATATGTATGGAGAGTATTTAAATTATGGCTAAGTCATAGGGATGCGAGGTCAGTAGAGTTGCACGACATAAGTTTGCCCTTCACTTTGATGCTATTGGCAGTTGTGTACACTTTCTATTGATGTGAGACATCTCCTATGATAAATATTTATGATGACTGAGGTTAGTCCCAAATTCTGTAGAGTAAATCTACTAAGCTAATCTGGCTACCAGTTCCTCTGTATAATCGGACTAATGTGAGATGTCATTATGAGTATGGGTCATAATATGAAGGGCCTGCTTCAGGGGCTTGAGGTATTAAGTGGTTGTTTGAGGGCCCGTCTCTTTTCCCCAATGTAATATTAAATGGCCAAGGGGTAGTTATTAGGTATGATAGGTGGTATCTCGACAGGGATTTGCTTTGGGATAAGGTATTAAGTGACTAATTTAGGGTCCGCCTTCCATAATGAAGTATTAAGTGGCTCAAGAGATTCCATGCAATATAAGTTAGGTAGTCATCTTTGAGGGGTTTGCCTTGCGAATAGGTATTAAATGATGGGTATGCCTCAATTGAGGTGTTAAATGACCAGAGTCTGCCTATTTTCCAAGGTCTGAAGTGACTTGGGTACTATTTGTCGCTTTATTAGATATTTATGATGTGGAATTTGGGTTATGGGATTTAGAAACCCGCTTCGGGAATGGAAGGTATTAATGATTGATTATGGACCCGCCTCCTTTCCTTATAAGAAGTATTAAATGGTTTTATGTATGTGAGACATATACTTATTTTGAAATATACTGCTCGAGGACTGAAATGATAAGACTTGAGGTTTTTATTCACCATACACTTATTGTTTTAACTCCCTTCTCATTACAATACAGGTTAGAGAAGGAGTTGATGAAGCTTGAAGATGGCGAGAGTGAAGCTTGCGGCGGTTACTATCTATCTTTTTGTATTATTTTCTAATGTATCCATGGAATGTATTTTTAAACAAAATGTTGTAACCGTTGTTGTTATGTATTATGACATTTGAAATGATTTGAAATAAATGGGTATTATTATTACTATTATACTTATTCCTTCCACTGTGAGTTCTAAAAGAATGGAAAGATAGCTCTATATAGTTTTTCTTTTTACCAACAAACAGTCAGCTTTGGAATGGGCCTAACTTTTGATGGGCCTTTTCTGGGTCAAAATTTAGGTTTGTTTCGGAGCTACATTTGGTATCAGAGCTTAGGTTACCCGATCAAAGGGGAAAAATATAAGTATGAGTGGCGTATTTGTTATTTTTCAAAATATTTTTCAAAATTCTTACTATATGTGCGTGTACTTATTTTGACCTACTCCTGACTCTATAAATTACGACTATAGAAGTAGTTGCTACCGTATTCCGAAAGGGTGGGCGAAATAACTATGAGTTGGAAAAATTAATATAGTTGAATTTATACTTCTTTGTTGGACCTAGACTTCCTTATCATTAGGGACCCTATAAGTATGTTAAATAATAGGGATAGGAATCATAGAAGGAAAGGTTGCAACTCCAAATTTTAACAGGTAATGAATGAGCATTAAGTGAGGATTTATAAGAAATTAAATAGATTTATGAGACCATTAAGATAATTATGGAAAGATAAGGAAGAACTTAAATAAGTAAAGTTTAATAAGCAAATAAATGTCTTTAGGAAAGGTTTGTTAAGATAATAACCATTTAATACAGACAAAGTGACATTTATGAAAGTAGTGAATATAAATTTTAGGTAATGGTGAGATGTTATAAGGCATAGTATTTATATGGTAGTAAGGAAGATAGAAGTGAAATAAGCTTTTGTAAGAAGGTGAACATTAATCACCATAAGGAGATAACTAGATTTTATTTAGATGACTGAGTAGGGAGTTCAAAGGGAAGAACAATCAAAGCCTATTTTAAAAATCCTACCCCTAGGGAAAGAAAGTGGTAAAAGGGTTTTTTTTTTGAAAACTTCTTGAAGAAGCTTTTTCAAAAGATTATTAAGTGAAAATCTTATATGTTGTAAGTTGAATTTTTTTAATAAAAAGTGATTTTTTGACAGCTTTGGAAATATATTACCATTTGCATAAAGTTTAGAAAGAAATGGTGAAATATTTTTAAAATAAAATGGTGGATGATTTTTAATTACATGAAAAGTTGAAAAAAAAGAGAAGGTTCTCATTTGTTCACTTTTCAATTTAAAATTTGTTGAATTAAAAGTTTTCAACTTTTGGATTCTTTGTTTTTGGATTCTTCTATTTTTTATGAATTCTTCTACTTTGTGAATTTGGAAGTTGTTATTTTGAAAAGGGCAAGGAAATTTGAAGATTTATAATTTATAAATAGTTGAGTTAGAAAGTTCTAACTTAAAGGGGTTTTTCATTCTTAAAGTTCTTAGTTTAATTTATTAAGCCAAAAGTTTTTGGTCCAAAGATTTTTAATAGGGATTTTTCTTTTGTGAAATGCATGATTTTTCCTACCTTATAAAATTAGATATTCTTTTCCATAAATTTTTTCAAAAGGGTGTACGAATGAAAAATGCACTTGATCAACATAGGGTAGAAAGGATAGGAGGGTAAGAATGTCCGACAAGGTAGATAGGAGGAACATTCCTGTATAAGGAAATTTGGAGAATGATAGCTGAATTTTGGTAGTGATAGAATTGGGAATTTTGGTCCAGTAATAAAGGATGTAGAAGAGGAGTAATATGAATAAGATAGGAGTTATCTTAGTCTACTCCATTTCTCCGTTGTTTAAAGCTATATATAAGGTATCTTTCACAATTTAAATGATGGTCATTAATAAAAGAGTTGGATATATCTGGAAAAGCAATTATGTAAAGATGAGAATTTTATATATACATCTTTCCTAATTAAAATTCAAAACTTGTTTGAATAAGAATATTATTGGAATTGATAAAAAAAGATTGCAAGGGATTTTAAGAGATTTGAGCAAAGTTACAAAAACTATTTTATCAAATAACAGTATATTTTGAGTAATAAGGCAATAGATATTTATCTATATTTTAGATATAGCCACTCTTTGGAATAATAAAGGCCTACTTATTATTTTAGAATGATAATTGAGTTTTGAATGTTTTGTGTTAAAAATCCTATTTTTTAAAAAGGAGCAAGTCATTATTTTAGTAAGTCATTAAAAAGGGAAGTTTTCCGTAGTTCCTTTTTGAAAACCAAGCAGTCTTTGAATTCTATGAGTTGAAAGCCTAACTTTTAAAGAGATAAATCTTTGATGAAGAAAGTTTTAAAAAGAGAAATTATTTGCTCCTATTTTGAACTAAGAAATTTTGAATTCTTGGTAAAAGTTTCTAAGTTCATATTTTCAAAGATGGAGATTTCGAGTTTAGTACTTCGTGTTTGTAAAATTTTGAGTTTTACAAGAAATGAGGTAATTAATGCCGATTTTAAATTTGATGAAAATAGTTTATTGAAAACTATTTTGTATGATTACCAAAATTTTGGTTTTATAAAGAATAGTTTTTACGGAGTAGATAGGGATCACAACCCAACTAGGACAGACTAAGGTTTTTAGGAGATGGTTAAAACAGAAATAGTGTAACAACCCAGAATTTTAGCCATTGAATTATAAATATTTAAGTAATTTTAATTATTTAAATAATTAGATTTTGGAATTTAATAACTTGAATTCAAATACAGTGATCGTTGAAATATTTGAATTGTGAATTAAATATTAATTAAATGTATATAATAATCTTATTTAACTTCTTTTAATTAATAAATAATATTGGTGAATTCAATTTGTAAATTTATTTATAGTAACAAATAGTTTGAATAAATAATAAGAAAATCAATTTTCCGTAAAATGACTTGATTTTTATAATTGAATTTAGGGGATTTTTCTCTCATAATTTTAATTTGAAAAATATTAAATTATCGTTTGACGATTTTATGGAAAACGATGATACTTTTGAAGTTTTGCATAATTAAATAATTTGTGTATTTTATTGTTGATTTACGATCGTGTCACACTTTGGTGCGTGATCGAATTTTTATTTCAATCATTCGCGGTCCATACGTGGATGCAATATTGGGTAGCGGAATAGTGCAATTATTTCTTTTCTTAACATTTTAAAATCAAATCAAATTCTAAATTTTGAACTTGAATTAACGGAGACTTGATTTTAATTTGATATCTTGCTTGGAATTTTTTTTAAAAATTATGATGGTTACTTGAGAATATGGGTTAGCTTGAGATTGAAGTAATCAATATACTTTGTTTATAAAAAAGAAAATAAAGTCAAATCACCTCTTTTTTGCTCATCCCCTTTTCTTCTTATATTTTTCAAATACTGTAAACGAAAAACAATGTTCGATGCAAACAAAATCCATTATCAAATCAAATAACCAATAAAAAATATAAAGTTCGATTCTTTGACCGAATGAAGCTTATCTTCGATTCTATGTTGGTTTTGATGGGTTCGATCATCGTTTGGATGGCCAAACTCGAGGCAATGTCGACTAGGGTTTCGGGTTTCGGTCATTTTAAGTGGTTTTTGCTTGAATCGAGTATCAATTTGGGTTTGTGCTCGAGTATTGCATCTCATGGTGGGTTTTGGTGAAGTGCGGTTTATGTTTGGGTGTTGCGTTCGCTGACCTGGACGTGGAGGAGGAGTGTTAGGCCTCAGATTCATCGCACTCAAGTACATGATAATTAGCGAGAAGGGAGGGACAAAATTACAAATACTTTGGGTTCGAAGGAGGACAGTGGCATTTCATCGGACACTGAAGTGCAGTTTGTCTCCACGGCAATCGATAGCGATCCAGGGGGGAAGCAGGCTGACACAAGTGATCATAGGAATCTACTTGACACCAGAAAGATAAAGTATCTCACGAATGAGTCCAAAAGTGGTTAGGTGATGTGTGCACGTGTACACAGCTGTGACAACAACTGGGTCAATTGTTGAAGTTTGAGTTGATTGTTTGATCCATTCAAAGTTTGATTGAGTCATGTAATGAGCTGTAGTTAAGGTCATGAATGTATATAAATAGCAGGAACAAATCAATTGTAAAAGTGTGTTGAGAAGAAATAAAAAGAATTTATTCATTTTTTTGATAAGTTCGGATATACAATTCTTTCTCTCAAGCACTCAAATTATTCTTATACAATCACTCTTCCTTTAATAACTTACATTGTTGAAATCAAATACATCTCCTCGGTATTCATTTTTTAAATCTTCATACTTCAAAAAGTCTAAACAGCAGCCTGACCTTAACATCACTGCAAGCTTCACCAGTAATAAACATGGTCAGAACTAGGCCAAGAAAGGATGGGCATAACACATTGGTATCGGAGCCGGCAAGGCCAGGAGATCAACCAGAGCTAACTGATGATGAAAACCAGAGCTAACTGATGATGAAAACCAGACTGACCAAGATGATGATACTGTTGAGGGCAAAAGACAAGAACAAATTAGCCTAAAAAATTTCCTGGCTATCAGAGAACTGCAAGAAACTTCCCTGAATCTTCAAGAAACCACCCAACATATTAATGTCAAGAACGATAGCATCAACGATGCACTCACTGCTATTACCAGAGAATTGAATAAACTCAAAAACCAATGAGAAACGGGAAACAAGAAAGGAGAAGCCAGTAATCAAACACAATCACGAATTCCACCCACAGCAATACCTCCTTATGTTCCACCACCCCAAAGACATTACCAGAGGCCATATCAAGAAACTGCTGTATAAGAAATACCCTGTGCAGTTAAAGCGCCCAACCGCTCCATAGCGTTTGAGGTGCGAAAAGTTGTAGTGGAGATATATCGAGATATAGCGGACGATGTTAAAAAGAGGAATGATGAACATTCTACATTAAAAAAGGAACAAGTATAACTTATTATTTCCCACCAAGCAAAACAAGTTATAATAAAGTAAAGATAAACAAAGTTGACACTTAAAAAGTTAGAACTAGTTATAATAACCAATAGCGTATATCATTGTTACATCAACTTTGAAGTTACCATAAAACTTAAAAGCAAGACATCAAGCAAAAAGCTTATTTATAGGAAAGGGGGATATAGCGGGGTAACAAAATCAGGGATATAGCGGATTACTGCCACAATATCGGGGATAATAGCGGATCCGCTATATTGGGCCGCTTTATAGGAATATCGTTGCCCTAAAAGTCCGCTACGGGATATATCAGGGATATATCGGGGAATTGACTGCACAGGAAATACCCCACCCAGACTTCATCTCTCCTACCAGAAATGGTCATAGTCCCCACAGCGAGACAACAATAAGAAACCCCACTCTACGGCTTTTGCAAAACATAATCATCAAATTAGAATTTCCTACCTATGATGGTGATAGTGGAGTGGTAGAATGGCTTAGCCAAGTGGAGTGATAAATAGTGATGCTGCAAAATTAGTTTTCTTTAACATTGGTAACAAGCTAAACCTTACTTTTATGGCATTTCATGAAAATAAAATGGGTAACCAATCTATGGAGCTGTTTGAGAACAGTTTTAGAGCTGATTGGCACAACATTAATAATAATCCTATGCAAACGAAATGAAGAATCTTACTGGTATGGCACAAAGCAATTTGTACGGTTAAACCGATAGATATGGATAACCAAAAAATTACAGTTGAAGTAACAAATGTGAGAGGATTATGTATAAATATATCGGACAAAATGCACTAGCCTGAACAAAAAAAGAGACACACATGAATTTTCTTGAATTATCTAATAGGGACAACATACTAAAGTACCTACGGCTAACAAGGCACAACATGAAGTAAATAGAACTACAACATGTGAATCTAAATGAATTGTCTAGCATGGGAGATTGCCAAAACGATAAAGTGCCTGCTGCAAACACGTAGGCACAACCTGAAGTAAACAAAGAATATCGGCATAATGCAAATAAGGAGAATGACTTATTAAAAGATAATGACAAGGCACACATTAATATACATGAACAAGTTAACAAGGGAGAATGTAAAAAAGAAAAAGTGAATACACGTGCAGTAAATAAGAAGATTCAACCTGTTACAAGCGGAGAGTAACAGTCGGAAGCAAATAAGGAAAATGAAACTTCATATGACATAGATGAGGGTCCATGATCAAAAAAGAAGATAAGGAGGTCGAACCATCAACTAAAGTGGAGGAAGCTTCGCCGTGAGGAAACAAAAAAGAAAATGAAGGTATTTTATTTAATACTATTGAAATTTCATATACGAATAGTGCAGAGTCGTCTGATAATGAAATTAATCTTAATGATGAGAATGACCTTTTTATTAAGAATGTTGTTAATTCCATTAATGAGATTCCTAATGAGGAAAATAAAGTAAAAGATTTATCAGGCTATGTTAGGTTTGGATTTCAAAGCAAAGAAAAGAAGAAGAGATAGAAAGAAAAATACAAAAGATATTACTTATCCTAAAAGAGACAGTTTAAGGAGCCAAAGCAAAATCAAATGAATATAATTAGCTGGAAATGAACTCGGAATCTAGATGGAATGATATAAATAAACTCCTAACTATTCATATACCTAGTGTTGTTTGCCCGATAGAAAATAAATTGATTGAACATAATTTATGGTAAATCTATTCAAAATCAACAACCTAATGTAGTTTTGTTTGTACCAAAATTGGCACAACACCCTTCAGATGTGTTTTAAGAGATAAAATGAAGGATATAAATGAAAAAGGAGGCAGATCTAACAAATACACCAAAAATAAACAAGAAAAACGCACAGATTTAGAGTGGTTCGGCGTATGGCTTACGTCCACTATGAAATGATTGACTTTTATTAACATTTGCTTGCTGGTTACAACGAATTACAATAGCAAAACTTGAATACAACAGTGATATCAGCAGAGTCTGGACGTAGAAGAGCCAAAAGTCCATTTTCTGTAGGTCCAGGGTTGCTATTTATAGGCGTAGGCTTCAAATATCTCGCTCGGATCTCAGAAGACCTCTTCTCTCACGTGGGTGGGCCCACACGATCGATCCTACGCCATTTGCACTCGATCCGTGATTGATACGAACGAACTTCGTATCGACCAATATTTTGTCCAATCGAGTCGAGATCGATCATGATCATTCTTGAGAATGTACGCAAGCTCCTGTGAAAATTTGGCGGCATTTGGACTTATAGATTTTGAGTTTTGATCGACGCAAGTTTGGGGTTTTCAAAGGCTATCAAAATCGTATCGATGCTATTCATATCGATAGTTTCGTATCGATGGTTTTGCACGTGATGTCTGATGACATGGCGCTTGCTTTTACGATCGATCCACATTTTATGCCGAGCGACCGAGTCTGTATTATGGATGTGCCTTGTTCGTATCGACCCAGTTTAGCTCTGTTCGTATCGATTGTAACTACTCTGTTTGTATCGATCGTCACTGCTCTGTTCGTATCTATCACTGGCCGATTGATAGGAAGTAGCGGCCTTGTATGGTTTCGATGGATATGAATTGGACTTTGGTTGATCGATACGAACAAGCTGGAGATGATGGATGTGAAGAACGCCGCTCTCTATGGATACAAACTTGTGCTCCCTTGATTGATACGAAGCTATGTGCGCCCGATGGATTCGAACAGATCGATACGAATGAGGTTTCTTCCTAGTTGCTTAATGGATACGAACAATGTGATCACTTGAGTTGCATCGTTCATATCTTGAGCATACGAACTCGGATTGACTTGAAATTTGGAACCTTGGCTTTCATGGCTTTGTTTGTCGTGCCACATCAATTGTAGCTCGATCCGGACTCGGACCAGATTTACCAGTATCCATAGCGAACCTACGTATAACCGATCTTCGGGACGGACTGTCTTGGATTTTCAGTCAATTCCTTGGTGTCACGACCTTGCCAAAAGGCGAGATAACATTTGCCCCCCAAAGTACGTCTTGTGAGAACATGACGTGCTTTGAAAAGTTGCAACCTTCATTCTGAAGATTTCTATCTGACTTGTTGAACGGTTATTGTCTTTTCGTCGAAAGATACAACCTTTGACTGATCTTCAGTAATATGAATTGTTGACTGCCAATTGTTGTATTGTGCACTATTATAACTAAGTATCAAATGATAGCAAACTGTCGTCCGTTGTCGTAATTGTCACCAGGTGAACATTCAACTCCTGTGAATCTCAAAAATTGAATGTTAGTTGGTTGCACATAAATCATACTTTATCCTGGCTCCCTTTAACGTTCGTACGTTCACTAGTCGTTGCCAGTTTTCTCTTATCTAATTCCGTATCGATCCTCTCCTGAATCGATGTGAAATTCGAGCTGTAACAACACTTGGTGGTTGTTTTGATGTATTTCTTCGTATAGATCCTCTCCGGATCGATTTTGAAAGTTGAAAAAATTGTCTTTGTATTGATTGGGATCGATACAAGTTTGTTGATTCGATTATCATTTTTTATGTGTCTCGCATCGATGAATAAAAGTACCAGATTTAAGTAGCTTCAAAAGCCTTTGCTGTGTTCCTCGTATCGATGGCTATCGATACGAACATGATGGTCTCTTCGGGAGGCTTCGTATCGATATAACTGAGTAAGGCAAACGTGACTTCGTTATACTTTTCGAATCGATAGGACTCGCACTGATGGATACGAAATAGATGTTTCGTATCGATGGAGTCACGTGGTTCTAGTGCAATCTCACTGTTCTTTTTGTATCGATGTATGGATGGATACGATCTAGTTGGATACGAAGATCCACTTTTGTATCGATGGGAGCTACCGGCTATCTCTGTACAAAAACTGGGATACAAAGCATTTCTTTCTTGGGTACGAACTAATATAAATACATTTGGGACTTAGAGAAAATTTCACTTGTTATTATCTCCACACTTTACCTTCGTATCGATAGAACTGGAAGAAGAGAAAACCGCCTTCGCCTCCAAATCATTCAACTTGTTTAATCCTTAATCTAATCCATTCGAACTAGGTAATCAATTAATTAAACCCATCTAAAAACGATGAGACTTGAATTCTCGTGTCATTCCATTTGAATTCATGGCTGAACGTTGTATAGAGGAGATGGTTGAATGCGAGGTTGAGGAAGGTCTGGGATGTTTTCGTGTTCGATTGGTGAAGAAGGTGTTTGGAGGGATGCGAAAGATTTGGTAGAAGGTAGTTCGTCCTTCATTTCGTATCGATGGATTGGAGAAGAAGTTGCTTAACTTTGTATCGATTATAATGTAAAGTTCCGTATCAATCTCCACCTCCCGATTTCGTATCGATAGAGGCTCCTCCAACTTCGTAACAGTCACCTCAAATTAAAACAAGCTGATGCCTTCCTGATCGATACGTAACTAAGTTGTTAGATGGGTACGGAATTAATACTTTTCGATCGATACGAAATGAATGGCTTGGATCGATACGAAGTGTCTGGCCTCGATCGATACGAATGAATGGCTTGGATTGATACGAAGTGTCTGGCCTCGATCGATACGAAGTGATTAGTTTTGATGGATACGAAATGACTGTAACGATCGATACAAAATCAATTTTTTTTGGCTATGAATGATCTAGGTTTTGACTTTGATGGATACAAAATTTCATGTATGTTCCAACATTTGACTCCGGCGAGCTTCTGCCTTGCATATTTGGACTTAACTGTTAAACTGCACATTTGACTGCCCTTCGAAACTCGTCGATGGGACTATAACCTGACAAAAATTTAACGAACTTTAACTCAGATCGGTCTCTTAAGTCTGGAAGGCATGGTTGTGACGGTCAGTGATGACAGTCATTCCAATCGAATTCTAAGTCTTGTCATTCAAACATTCCTTAAATTTTGTAGAATTTCTTAAGTATCATGTAGCACTGCACTGCACAACACATTCATGCACTTCACACTGGGGAACACGCAGGCTTATTATCATCTAATGATGGTTTTTGATGAGTTGATTAGCTATGGAATCTACAAGTTCACAGCAGCCAGAGCCTCAAAGCTCGTCTTCTTTGATAATAGAGATCCCGGCCATCGCAGCCGAAGTAATAGGTCCAGCTCTGGACGAGCTGCCCGGAGCAACTTTTATTGCGAACTCACAAGACTCTATGCCTTCCAATGTCTCTGAAGATATGTTGGGGGTGAATATGCTTAAAGCACGATCTATCATTAGATGACGTTTTGCTACCCGGACCAAATGACAGGCCACACGTTCCTCCAGAAGGATTCACGACCTTTAATCGCCATTCGTGCACCACGGGAACACTTCCCCCATTCAACCAGTATATCTGAGAAGCTTTGTCTTTCTTCAGAATCGCTCCATCACAACTACATCCAAATGGATATGCACCGTTGAACAGTCTATTCATTGTTTTCATGGAACATCTTTTCCGCCCCCCGACCCCGGAAGAAAGATACCTGTTCAATGTTAAGAGTCGGGGAGACAGTCCTTCGTTCACATTTCTAGAGGCAGTCAGGAACTGCCAAGTGGTGATGGGATCCTGGACCAGGCTCAGTTACTTTAAAATAGAGTGGTTCTACGTTCGATGCCCTCCAGGGTTTGCTAGTCGATGGTTAGCCAGACATGAGTGTGGCAATTTTTCCAGTAGTTAACGGGATGGTCATAATTTGACGTTGAAACTAATGTCTTCTTTCCTTTACAGCCACAATTCCATGACCCGAAGGTGCTCACTTCAAAGAAATAGTGCGGATCCTTCAGGAAGTACCGAGCGAGATGAGAGATATTGACTCAGTGCTTGCAGATAGAAGCTTGAGGATCGTTGGGCTAATTGAGAGAAACCAAAGCATAAGACTTGAAGGAACGCTTAGGGCAGCCCCGACGAGGTGGGTGAAGCATAAAGCGCCCGGGGTTGTAATAGCTGAGGAGGGCGACGAAGAAAATACGCCCAGTGACGGCGAACCCATAGCCTGGCCTTCTGACAGTTTTCAGGGTTTAGAGGGAAGGAGAAAAGGCAAGGCAATAGCACACAAGCGTCATAAATCTTCGAGATGGAAATCTGTAGTCGTGTCCCTGCCAGCCTCTGGTGTTATAATTTCGGAGGCTCTCCCTCGCAAGTAGAGAATCCTTTTGAAGGACTTGCCGATATTCCAATTCCGGACTATGTGTCACTTCAACACGACACCGGATTGGAGGGGCTTTAAAGCGCTCTAGATTTAAGCGAGTCTCTTCCCATAAGTGTAGCCAACATTTCCGGTTGGTCGGGGGACTGCACACACATATACTGCATGGCACTACATGTTTTCTAACCACAAGCTATTCATCTCTAGAGATCACTAACTCTGTTTTTCTTTTATCCCACAGATACAATGACTAGGCGAGATTCTATGCTTGGAAGCCTCCGTTTAGCACGCCAGTCGTCGAGTTCATACTATAAGTCCCGTAGGAAGGAAGCCGATAGAGACCGCGATCGCAGTTATTCTAGCTAGGAACATTATAAGAGGGAGAGGGATAGTGACAGAGAATATAGATATCGCTCTCGATCACGCTCTCCACCTCCTCGGGCTCCAACACCACCCTCCGGTCACGGGAAACAATCTCTAGAGCCTCCACGTCAAAAACCATCTTCTCAAGCTCCTAGGCCTTATTCACAACGCCGTAGGACTAAGGCCGAAACTCCCATAGTTATTGAACAAGCCATTACCGAGCCTACCGGGGAAGGAGCAATCAGAATTGCCCAGTTAAAAAAAGACTTCCCTAACATCTGTTTCGATGGCTTCATCTTCCCCCCGCATTTAAAGAGAATTCCAGCCGAGGCGGAGCAGACTATGCATGATTACATCCACGAAATATATACCCAGTATCAAGAGCGGATGAAAACTGCGGGTAAAGCCTCTGCGTTGGCTTTTGAGCAGGCAAAAATAATCGAGAAGTTAGAAACCGATATCGCTCAAAAGGACCGTATAATACAAGTGCTTAATACCGAAGCTGAGTCTTCTCGCAAATCTGAAATAGAGGCCACCAAGAAAGCTGACGAGGCAAACCAATCCATGGAAAGGATGCGACAAACGCATTTCGCATTGGTCGAGGAGATGGGCCACCGAAACACCACTGTCATAGCTGAAAGGGATGCTGCGTTGAAGGAACTTAACGAGCTTAAAGCCAAATTTTCTGAAATCGTCAAGGAGAAGGACGACGCAAACAAAGTAGCCCAAAAGGCGTGCGAACAAGCTGTGGTGCTCCGGGACGAAAGGGATGCGACCGTACTTAAAGTTCGGGAGGCCGAGGCTAAGGTTGAGGAGGAAGTTAAGATGGCAAAGGCCAGGTTAGAGGCCGATATTGAATATCTTCTGATCACGTACAATGCCAGAGTACTGAAGTACATGGATCTAACCTGGCTCGACAATTATCCAACACACATGTATAACGCTTAGGGCTGGTTGGTGCAAGATGAAAAAACTGAACAACAAGCGGAATCGGTTGATGAGTTCGAGCTTGAGAACCGGGTGTTGAACAAAGATGAACGGAAAGTTCTCCACGATACGTTGATCTCATATGAGAAGGAGAAACTTAGCGCTCAACACTCGGAGGTTGGAGAAGGCTCTAATGTCGAGCATCACGATATAAGTTTTGAAACTCTTGCGCCAACTCAGCCTGAATCCACATCCGCGGTTGATCCTCAGCCCGTTCTTGCTTATAACCCGGATCAACCGTAGTTATCTCCAGCTCGCGAGCAAGTCTCTAAAGCTGTTCCGCCACCCGAGCCAAATTGAGGAAGGTACTTTGAAAATTTTTTATGCTTATCCAAAATCGGAAGTGTCACTTGAAATAATTACTAACAGTCCTTCCTTTGTTCTTATTCAGTGATCAGAGCCACATCGGTCATGCCTCCTGCAACTCAAGAATCACATCATGTGCAGGAGGCCATCATAACAGAAGCGACCACCACAACGACCACGACACCAATTAACGAAGCACAAGGAAGCACACTTACTTTCGATGAACAGATGATGGAGGAACTTCTCGATCATCACAGTGACCCCTTTGCCGACTTGCCGTTTGTTATGGATGGAAGCACACTAATGAATAGTTCTTTGGCCCCAACTGCGGGTGTCCCCAGCGAGGCCTAAACAATGCATGAAGAGGAAATACTGGCCGAAATTAATGCCGAGATGGAAGAAGCTGCGCGGGGCAGTGGCTTTGGAGGTGGAATGGCGGGACCTGGCTCAACCCCTTTGCGGATGATCTCCCCGGGAGGAACGGTCCTTGATACAAGTGTGACTCCTCCGCCTACTAGCATAGATCCTATCCCTCTGACTCCGCCTACGGGAAGCATTCCTATTAACTTGAGTTCAGAGGAGGAAGTCAATATAATGCCCCCAACTAGAGATCAGCCGCCAAAAGGCAAGGGTTCGAAAAGGAAACCAAGCGGCGAATCCAGCGGGTCGAAGCCGAAGAAGAAGCCGAGAAAGAAGAAAGAATAGTCATGTCTCTTCGGCTCATTTTTGGTAGATTGACAGGAATCCACTTTTGTTTTCTTTTGGTAGGCCATGTATAGATGTGGGTTCGGCCCCCGCTAGTAGGACTTTTGGTATAGTTTTGTACTTACCTTTTTTCTTCCAAAGAATAATTGAAATAAAATTTCATTTGGTCTTCAGCTCAGTTTGTGTTCATTTGTTAAAGTGCTTCAACGTTTGAACTTTCATTCAACACACTTATGGAGTTTTAGCTTTTAAATCGGACCCGGGTTTAGTGGCTAAGTTCCAGAGTCACGGTTTCGGGTCGCGATCGAGCGCTAAGTCGAATTCCGATACTGCATTGTCCCAATCGGTGGCCGATACTTAAATTCTGCCCCCAGCTTCGGGGATAGATTGAGAAGATCGGTCAGCAGTCGCTATTTGCCTTTAACACATCGATCTCGATCTTTATGAAATGGGCTGAAACATGGCGAATTCGAGTAGTCAAATCACACTTGTCCACCAATTGGTAATTGTGTCCACACTCTGGGGATTACACTTATTCATCGGTGGTCGATTATGCCCGCTTAAGTTTTAGTGATATGTCCACGCTTCAGGGACTTAAGTTATTTTCACGGGTGGTCAGTCATACCCGATCGATATTTATAACCGCGTCCACACTCTGGGGACTTTAGGTTGATTCGTGGGTGGTCAGTCACACCGAGTTTTATGTTTATACTCTGACCGTACTCCGGGGACTCAGAGTTGTCTTACGGATAATCGATTCGTATCCGGTTTGTGTTTAAACTCCAATCCACTCTCTGGGGATTTAGAGTTAATCGATGTTTATACTCCAATCCACGCTTTGGGGACATAGAGTTAATTGTTGTCGATACTCCGGCCCGCACTCTGGGAATCCGGAGTTAGTTGATGCTTGTACTCCAGTTCACACTCTGGGAATCTGGAGTTGGTTGATGTTGATACTCCGGTTCACACCCTAGGAATCCGGAGTTAGTTGATAGGCGGTCGGTCACTCCCATTTGGTATTTATTTACACTCTGGCTCGCACTCCGGGAGTATGGAGTCGGCCGACAGATAGTTGGTCACATCTGTCTAGGCTTTAGGATTTCGTTCGCACTCCGGGAACGATGAATGTATCAGGATCGTGGATGGTCGGCTCACATCAACCCTGAGTTAACAAGTGAGGTCGTTAGATGGACGGATCCATGGCCCTTGAACTTGGTTCGAATACGGGCGAAGTCGTTGGGTGGACGGATCCACCCTCTTCGAGGCCGTATCTGTAAGTTTGTACTCCAGTTCATACTCCAAGAATCTGGAGTTAGTTAGAGGATTGTCGTGTATCAATCCTCTTTTGGCTTCAGTGTGATGACTTGTTCCCGAGCTCGGGTTTCACTTAGCGAGTAACCGGTCGTATCACAGTTACTCCCTATTTGAATAAACCCCATCGTACGGTGGGACTTAGCCTCCGTGCATAGTGATGGTCATATGATGTATTTAGAATAAATCACAGCTCTAGCTCGAAGAGATTGCATTTTATTGCTGAAATAAGAAAATATGGCAAAGTCAATTGCCTTATTACAAATTCAAACCTCGAAATGAATAAAAAAATTGCAAATGAAAAATAGACTGAATAAATAAACAGAGTCTGTCATGTGTAGTAGCGGCGAAGGCTCTTGCTGTTCTAGGCTCTTGGAAGAGTGAGACCATCAACGGTCGACAATTTGAAGGTGCTATCTCCGAGCTTTCGTTCAATAACATACGACCCTTCCCAGGTTGGATTCATATGTGAAGGGACTGGGTAAATTCTCTTGAGGACGAGATCACCAAGTTCAAAGGTTCAGGGCCGGACCTTGCATTGTATAACAGGGTGACTCGACTTCGATATGCGGCTGCACTCAAATTAGCCTCTTCACGCTTCTCATCCAATAAATCTAGAGATTCGGCAAGTAGTATAGCATTTGTCTTCGGATCATAATAGGTCACGCGATGAGAAGGTACTTGCATTTAGACTGGAATAACAGCTTCTGAACTGTAGGAAAGAGAGAATGGAGTGTGGCCGGTTGCGAATTTGTGGGTTGTCCGATAGGCCCATAGGAAGCTCATCGACCCATTTGCCCCCGGGCTTTTTCAGTCGTTTCTTCAGAATAGACTTTATAACTTTATTAACAGCTTCAACTTGTCCATTCGCTTAAGGGTGTGCGACTGCAAAGAATTTTTTCCGGATGTGGAATCTTTGGCAGAAATTCTTGAATTCAACACTGTCGAATTGGGTCCCGTTATCGGTGATGACGGTATGTGGGAGACCAAACCGACAGATAATGTTGTGCACTACAAAGTTGATCACTTTCTTCATTGTGATTGTAGCAAGGGGTTCAGCTTCCGCCCACTTGGTAAAGTAATCAACCGCTACGATGGTGTACTTCGCACCACCTTTGGCTAGGGGTAGAGAGCCAATAATGTTAATGCCCCATACTGCAAATGGCCATGGACCGACCATCTGAGTTATTTCGGTAGGTTGGGCTCTTGGAATTCGAGCGTGCTTCTGACATCTGTCATACTTTCTGGCGTAATCTGATGCGTCGCGATTTACGGTCGGCCAATAGTATCCATATCGGAGCAATTTCTTGGCAAAAGCTTGCCTCCCGGTGTGATCGCCACATTCTCCTTCGTGTACGTCATGCAATACTCGTTTGATCTCATCGTGAGCGATACACCAGAGCAAAGGAACAGAGTATCCTCTTTTATACATGATTCCATTCTGGATGGTGAACCGCAAAGCTTTTTGAAGAACTTGTCTCTTTTCACTCCTGCGCTCTGGCAGGGTCCCATGCTCGAGATAATTTCTGAACGGAGTCATCCATGTCTCCTTATCGGGAATGACCTCAAATACCCAATCTGTTTCCATCTGATCGATGCTCGGGGAAGATAATGTTTCCACGGGAACGATTCCCATTTGTTGTGCCTCACCCGTACTAGCTAACTTTGCTAATGAATCGGCTTTCTGATTGCGCTCTCGAGGTATGTAATAAATGGCATAATAATCAAACTGATTCAATATCTCCTGAACCTGAGCAAGGTAAGCAGCCAGTCTTTGATCTTAGGCTTGGTACTCCCCCCGAACTTGACACACGACCAATTGCGAATCACAATAAATTTCCACAGCAATGATTCTTAAATCTCTGGCAAGTTTCAATCCAGCTAGTAGGGCTTCATATTCGACTTCGTTGTTGGTTGCACGAAAATCGAACTTTAAAGCATAGCATATAGAACAACCTTCGAGAGTTTCAAGTACAACCCCTACACCTGAGCAACGGTCATTTGATGCACCATCAGTATGCAGCTTCCAGATATACTTAGGAGATTCATTGGTTTCGGGCAAGTCCTCCGGGATAATGAATTCAGCTATGAAATCTGCCAGGACTTGTCCCTGAATGGCTCATCTTGGAGTGTAAGTAATGTCAAACTGACTTAGCTCGATATTCCACTTAAGCAACCTTCCAAACGTCTCAGGTCGTGTAAGGACTTGTCGTAACGGCTGGTCAGTGTAAACAGTGATAGGATGAGCTTGGAAATACGGACGGAGCTTTCTTGAGGCAACGATGAGACAATAAGCCAACTTTTCCAGCTTTGGATAATTTCTCTCTGCTCCGGTCAGTCGTTTGCTAATGTAATAGACCGGCCGTTGTATCTGATCTTCCTCCTGAACTAGGGCAGAACTTATAGCTTTCTCTGACACCGCCAAGTAAATGTATAACCTTTCGTGATCAATAGGCTTTGACAGAATGAGTGGTGTATAAAGATGTTGAACTAGTGCTCGGAATGCGCTCTCACATTCCATAGTCCATTCGAAGTTTCACTTCCCTTTTCTGATCAGGTCGAAGAAGGGAATGCATTTGTCAGTGGACTTTGAGATGAACCTGCTCAGTGCGGCTACTTTCCCGTTGAGGCTTTGGACTTGCTTTATAGTTTTTGGAGTCTCAAGATTTCTGATTGCCCAGATCTTTTCAGGATTAGCTTCGATCCCTCGAGCATTGACGATAAACCCAAGGAATTTTCTAGATGCAACCCCAAAGTGACATTTCAACGGGTTGAGCTTCATTCCGTATTCTTGGAGGATATAAAACATTGACTCTAGGTCTTTCATGTGATCAGTGGAAAATCGCGATTTCATGAGCATGTCGTCCACATATACCTCCATGGTTTTTCCGATTTGGTTAGCGAACATTCGATTAACTAACCGTTGGTAAGTTGTCCCCGCATTCTTGAGTTCGAAAGGCATAACTTTATAGCAGTAAAGTCCCATATTGGTTACAAAGCTGGTATGCTCCTGGTCGGGCAAATGCATGGGTATTTTATTATAGCCAGAATACGCATCCATGAAGGATAGGAGCTCATGTCCAGCGGTTGAGTTTACGAGCTGATCGATCCGAGGAAGTGGAAAACTATATTTAGGGCAAACTTTATTCAAGTCTGAATAATCGATGCATGTTCTCCATTTCCCGTTTGGCTTTCGGACAAGTACATGATTTGACACCCATTCCGGATACAATGCATCTCGGATAAACCCATTCGATTTGAGCTTTTATACTTCTTCCTTAAGGGCGGCAGATCTCTCTGGATCCATACCACACCTTTTTTGCTTGACCGGGACATGTCGCGGGTCAATATTCAATGTGTGGCTCGCGATGTCTGGCGAGATCCCACACATGTCAGAGTGCGTCCAGGCAAACACGTCGAGGTTTGCCCGAAGAAATTCAACCAATCCCTCTTGCATCCGTTGGCTTAGCTGAGATCCAATCTTTATCATTTTAGAGTCATCATTATCGTCGATCGGAATATCGATCGTCAGTTCGGCCAGGGAGGCTTGACTGTCTTCACTTTCGTCTTTACTTTCAGTATCTCTCGGGTCAAGATCACTTGGGAATTGGTTGGGGTGCCCGGGCCTGGGCCCAGGCGTCAATTGTCAATTCTCAGCAAAGCGGATGCAAAGAGATTCCTCTACGCCCTTTCCATTTTCTTTTCGATGCGCCTCCCGCAGCTCAGCAACATAACAGGCTCGTCCAGCAACCTGGTCTCCCTGAACAACTCCGACTCCATTGTTAGTAGGGAATTTTAAAGTCAGACACAAGGGGCGATGGCAGCCCTGAACTCGACTAGGGCTGGTCGGCCCAAAAAGGCATTGTATGGTGAATCTATATCCAATACAACAAATTGTAGTACCCGGACTCTCCGGCGTTCTGCAATTCCTAATTCCACTGGTAGCTCCACCATCCCAGTGGGTATTGTTGTGCTTCCATTGAAGCCATGGATACGGTACTGACAAGGCCTCAGATCCTTTGCTTCCATTTTCATCTGGTCATAAGCTCGTTTAAACAATATATTTACTGAACTTCCACTGTCCACTAGGATCCTCTTCATCCAAGCAGGACCTATTTGGGTTGAAATGACAAGTGGATCAATAGTTGGGGCTTCGACTCTATCGGCATCTCAGTCTCAAAACACGATGTCGTCAGTCATCGTTTTCTGTTGCTTGGCCGGAGCCCCATCTTTCAAACTACTACAACACTCGAAGTTCGCATGCCTAATAGAGCTGGCATACGACTCCATTTTCATCCAGCTACGGTCTGCTGGATGAGGACCACCACTAACAGTATTTGTCACCAACCTCCCGCTAGTACGAATGGGTTCCTCCTGTCTTGCCTGATTTGGCATATGGTTCTGATTCGATGGGCCCGCACCTCCGGACTGCGGCGCCCGCACAAACTGCTCCAACTTTCTCTCACGTATCAACTTTTCAATGATATCCTGTCTGGATCTGTTTATTCGATGATTGTTTCGGAGCAGGTTTCTTATACTGAAAAGTATTGCAGGTCTGTAGATACACATTCTCCAACGACGTATTTAAAGGGGTGTAATTATCAAACTTGGGAGCCCTACGTCATGGCCCATGATTTTGATCCTGTTTCCTGTTTTGGTTTTCATTGCCTTTCCGTTGATTCTGTTTATTTTGTATATTCAGTTGTACCTTTCCGAAACTCTCCCCGGTTTGTTTAACAGCAACATTGCTCTGGATTCCTTCCACACTGGGCCCTGCGTCATCCTTCTTCCTAGACTGTTTCGCATCCACCGTTCTCAAGAATTGGGCTACCTTGGAATAGAAACGGTCCAATGATGCAGGACGTTTTCCGGCCAACCAGTTGCCGAACTCGGAGTCGGGGTCGATCCCCTTAGTCAGTGCCATCAAAATCGAATTATCATTGGGGTTACTAATTTTAGCGCATGCAGCATGAAATCTCTCCAGATAACGTCTGAGTGTCTCTCCAGGAGCTTGAGTGACACTAGACAAAGTATTAACATCTTTCGGCCTTGCGACATGCATGCGAAACTGCTCAATAAACTTTGTTTCCAACTGATCAAAACACGAGATAGAACGAGGTGGTAAATGAGTGAACCACATAGTTGCTATTCCCCCTAGAGAGTTCGGGAAACTTCGGCACTTAACTGCATCATCAGCTCGTGCAACATTCATTAACCATTCATACTTCAAGATATGTTGATTAGGATCAGAGCTCCCCTCATAAACAGGTAGAGTCAGCATCCTGAATCGCCGAGGCAGTTCAGCATAGGGTATTTCATCAGTAAAAGGGGTATGACTACGGGAGATTCCCCAGTTGTCATTAGAAAGACCCTGATTTTCATGGATCATTTGATGGATCATCGTCGGGATGTCCGACATCTGGACATTTTGAGCATGTTGGGCCAAGGTGTGGTCGGGTTCCACAATGCAAGGAGGGGCCGGTCGCTGTCGATGGTCCATGTCTCGCCTCCTTGGTTCCAAGTCTTGTGGGACATAAGGCTCAGGGGTATGGTTGCGTTGGCAGTGGGTTGGATCCGTTCGGTTCCGAGCATCAATTCCCAAATCAGTAGCAGTGGTAGTACGGTTGTCGGTAATGTGATATGGGGCAGCACCTACTCGGGAGGAGGGCCTAGTCTGATGGTTGGTTGACGGGCCAACTCTCGGTTGCCCAAGATTCAATGTGTGTTGATGCCCAGTAGCCTATGTGTAACTTTCGTCCAATCGTGGGCGTGTGGATCTTTGATTAAAGTCTGAAGAGGCTGAACTTTCGGTGGATGAATAAGAAGCCTGATCCCTTCTGGATCTCCTTCGTCTTTGACGATTCAGTTGATTGGCCAGTTCTGCGTTGGCGCGCAGTTACTGATTAAGCTGTTGGGGGCTTCGAGTAAGCTCTTGCGTTAGCAATTGAAATTCTTCCCTGGTGACAGGGCCTTGCGGATCTGACGGTCCGGCAGCATTCTAATCGGCAGATACGGGGTTCTGTCTGTCCCGTCCTTTTGGATCTGCGACAGTTGAGGTAGTCCTAGTGTTAACCATGATGGATAGCGAAGCTCTTTCCTAGACTTAATGCACATTTGAATAAAATGGAAGAACTTTAAACTTTGAAATCTAGATCTTCTTCTTAGTTTTATGCAATCCGATATTGATAGTAGATCCAACGAGCAGGAGAAAAACTGGGTTTTCTCAGTGAAAGCACCAAAGTTTTTGTACCAAAATTGGGCACAACACCCTTCGGATGTGTTTAAAGAGATAAAATAAAGAATATAAATGAAAAAGGAGGCGGATCTAACAAACACACCAAAAATAAACAAAAAAAAACGCACAGAAACACACAGATTTAGAGTGGTTCGGTGTATGACATACGTCCACTATGAAATGATTGACTTTTATTAACTTTTGCTTGCTGGTTACAACGAATTACAACAACAAAACTTGAATACAACAGTGATTTTGGCAGAGTCTGGACGTAGAAGAGCCAAAAGTCGATTTTCTATAGGTCCAGGGCTGCTATTTATAGGCATAGGCTGCAAATATCTCGCTCAGATCTCGGAAGACCTCTTCTCTCACGTGGGTGGGCCTACACGATCGATCCCACGCCATTTGCACTCGATCCGTTATCGATACGAACGAACTTCGTATCGTTCAATATTTCATCCAATCGAGTCGAGATCGATCATGATCATTCTTGAGGATGTACGCAAGCTCCTGTGAAAATTTGGCGGCATTTGGACTTGTAGATTTTGAGTTATGATCGATGCAAGTTTGGGTTTTTCGAAGGTTGTCGAAATCGTATCGATGCTGTTCATATCGATAGTTTCGTATCGATGGTTTTGCACGTGATGTCTAATGACGTGGCGCTTGCTTTTAGGATCGATCCACATTTTATGCCGAGCGACCGAGTCTGTATTATGGATGCGCCTTGTTCGTATCAACCCAGTTTAGCTCTGTTCGTATCGATCATAACTGCTCTATTCGTATCGATTGTAACTGCTCTGTTCGTATCGATCGTCACTGCTCTGTTCGTATCGATCACTTGCCGATCGATACGAAGTAGCGGCTTTGTATGGTTTCGATGGATACGAAGTGGACGTTGGTTGATCGATACGAACAAGCTGGAGATGATGGATGCGAAGAACGCCGCTCTCTATGGATACAAACTTGTGCTCCCCTGATCTATACGAAGCTATGTGCGCCCGATGGATTTGAACATATCGATATGAATGAGGTTTCTTCCTAGTTGCTTGATGGATACGAACAATGTGATCACTTGAGTTGCATCGATCATATCTTGAGCATACGAACTCGGATTGACTTGAAATTTGGAACGTTGGCTTTCATAGCTTTGTTTGTCATGCCACAACAATTATAGCTCGATCTGGACTCGGACCAGATTTACCAGTATCCATAGCGAAGCTGCATATAACTGATCTTCGGGACGGACTATCTTGGATTTTCAGTCAATTCCTTGGTGTCACGGCCTTGCCAAAAGGTGGGATAACAAGTTTTAAATTTAACTTGAATTGTACATTAAATAATTTATGGTTAAATTTAAACATGAGGGTATTAAAGTATTTTTATAACTCTAGCATATGCCCTTGTCATCTAACATAAATATGTAATTCTGTTAATAGAGTGCATACATGAAAAATAAATGGTGGACAAGCATGAAACAGAACCCAATGACCTGATCTCATCAACATAGCAGGAAGAAAAAAACAATGTAAAACATCGATTCTACAACAAATTAGTTGTCTATTTAACTATTTAATCATCTGTCATCAATGATAACCACAAAAACACCTACATCTTGTACTTCAAACGATACACAAACTATCTACACATACATACACTTTCAATAAAAATTAAAAATGTCAATAAACATGAATATAAAGATCGTTTGACAACCACCTATATGCTATTTATAAATAAGATTGTCCAAAAAATGATTTTTATATTAGTCAGTTTTCTCCTTAAAGTAAAAATTTACTTTTTTTAACTTGTAATTTGAACAAACGTTACAAAACTGCATTGTGAACGAATATTAGCTACTTGATAATTAAAAGAATTTTTTTTTGTAAATGCATATATTAAGTACAATGGAAATGCTCTTTCTTCAAAATTCGATAATAAATTCCAAAACAGGATAAGATGTGTCAAATAAAAAATAGAATAGTGCCTAATCATTCTCTAGCAATTGAGTGAAAAATCACATGATTAACCATTAAAAAAAAAGATCAAGAACTTACTGTCAAAATACAACAATGATAAAAGATATTTAACGAATTTTAAAGAAAAAGAAGAAGAAACTACAAGTCTTACCCGTTCCTGTTACCACTCGGATTTTATTTAAAAATTATTATTTCCTTCGATCGAAAGTTACAGCTGAGATAGTTGAAGCGGTAGGGGTGTTAGTTCTCGGACCGGATGTATAATTTGGCTTAAATCATTAGCATCTTCAAATAAACACTAAGTGGTATAGGTTGAGCTTTGACATTTTGGAAAATTGGATCCATTTATTTTTAAAATTAGGGATCAACCCACTACTAGAACAACATTAAAATTTAAAAAAAAAATCATATGTGCTGGCATTAGATAAACATATTACTTGAATTGTACATTAAATTTAACCACCTCAAAATTTTGCCCATCCTAAGTTTGACAAAATGGGATAAAGATTAAATCTTACACTAGGACAAAGTTAGCTAAATAAGATTGGAACAATTCATTTCGATTGCAGTAACCTACTGAAGCTGCTAACTTACATGTATATTTTACACTAAGTGATCTTAGTACCTGCATTTTTGACTACGGTGACATATTAAAGAGTTAACTAACATGCAGTAACTTATTAAGAAGCTAACTTACACATATATTACCCCTATTAAAGATTCTAACCTACATTTTTGACTTTTGTATTTAGCTAACTAACTTACAAGGTCTTTGCAAGGTTGGACAAAGAATGGTAAAACATGATACAATAAAGATCAATAGAAATTAAATGCCATACTTTTGTTATTGAGTAATCATAGTCACTATTAAAATATTAACAAAAACCGTAGATCAAAAAAAATTTAAATATCAACAAAAACAACAAGTTAAAAAAACAAAAATCTGAACAAAAACTGCAGATAAAAAAACCACAGTTCAAACAATTATTAATTTTTACCATCAAGTATTTATTATAACAAAACATATGAAGTAAATATCACAGTTTTAACAGTTTTAAGCAAATCAAAGAGAAGTATAGCTTTGGTTTTCATGATGGTTTGCTTAGAATCTTTGAATTAATTTCTCAATAAAGACATGGTTTACTGGATAATCATACGAACTAACAATCATTTATTTATCATGTTTCATATAGAGAATGAACAAACAATCAGACAATAATATACCTTATAAATTATTCGTATGAATAAAGAAGAATCAATTAGTTCGGAGATTGATGAAGAGCAAAATCGTTTATAAATTAACACGTTTGATAATATACCTTCGAATGTTTGTTCCTGAGCGAAATTGAAGATCAGAGATTAGGGTTCTTGACGTCGTCGACTTCTCAACTGCTAAAGAGTGAACTATTGAAGATCAGAGATGGTGTAGAATGCCATAAGTTCAGTGATTGGAGATGGAAATAGAGTAGAACTTCGATTAGGGTTTTCTTCATTTTGGAAGGGAGACGAAAAGTGTTAAGCGTAACTAGGGAGGGAGACGAAATGGTTAAGTGTTTTTGGGAGGGTGTCGAAAACTTTGGGACCAGCGTTACATACCTACAATACAAACTAAACAAGTACAAAACAAATCGAATAGAAAAACAAATAATTAAAGCTAAATAATAAAGCTTAGAATAATGCGCTATTAAATTGCGTTATCAATAACATATTTTCTTATAGTGGCTTATTATAATACACTTGAAAATGAATGGGTACCCACTTGTTCATTTCATCTTAAGGGAAAAGCACATCTTTGGTATGGGTGGTTGATCAAGAAAGTCAAGAATTATGATCAATGGGTGATTTTTAAAGAGGAATTGTTGACAAGATTTGCACCAGAGGAATTACAAAGACCCTATGGAGCTATCTCTGACCTCAAGCATACTACAACAGTTAGGCAGTACCTCATAAAACTTGAACAGTTACATGAATTATGAGAAGCACTTCCCGATCAATTCCTGTTGGAAAAATTCATTGATAGGTTAAAAGAAGAGATCAGGTATGATATTCTATCACTTAACCCTATTGATTTTAAAGAAGCAGTTAGTCTAGCAAAGGTGTTTGAGTGCAAAAGAAATTGCAAGAAAAAGAGAAAAGTCAACAAACCAACCAGAAACTTCAATCAGAACAATTATACCAAATCCACAACTGTGGAAAAATCAAATGTGGAATATACATCCAATAATAAAGGCCTCACCTCTCAAGAAATCATTGAAAGAAGGAAGTATCTTTGCTTTGGTTATAATGAGAAATGGCATCAAGGCCATATATGAAAAAATAAACAAGCCTATATTATGGAGGGAGTCATTACAAGATTCTGATATAAGTCATGAATCAGATGAGAGTGATGAGCCACATGAAAAATCAGATCCACAGGAGGAGTTGAATACAAGAAGTGAGCAAAAAGAGGAGGCCTATGCCATTACTATCAATGCAATGTGTAGTATACCCACTCTATATACCATCAGCGTGCAAGGCTATATTAATGGACGTCATATTATTGTTCTTGTTGATTCAGGATCCACTCACAGTTTCATTAATTCAGAAGTGGCCAACGAATTTGGATTACCAGTTCAAGAAACCCAAACTTATTTTGTGCAGGTAGCTAATGGTGATAAGCTACAGGGCAATGGAGTGTCCAAAGGAATATCATTTAAGTGCCAAGGGTGTCAGATGATAATTGATTTATTATTAATACCATTAGAAGGTTGTCTATTGGTACTTGGTGCACAATGGATGAAAGAAATGGGTGAAGTTTCATTTAACTTTGCTAAACTCCAGCTGAAGTTCCATTATCTTGGGAAGGAACATATTTGGCAAGGAATTAAGGATAGTAACAAGTTGGTGGATGGTAAAAGCATTGCTAAAGTAAGTACCAAAGGACAACTATCATTACTGCTTTGTTCAAAAGAAATTCAAGTGGGCACAACCAACAGTAAACAAGACATACCTCCTGGAATACACCATATCCTCTCACAACATCCTGCAGTCACTACCTCTGCAACTACCCTACCTCCATCTAGAAAGTATAACCGTAAGATTCCCCTTATGTCTGAAGCCAAACCTGTTTGTTTAAGACCATATAGGCATTCATATCATATCAAGAATGAATCAGAAAAACTTATTAAAGAAAAACGCCGGAAGCAGGAATCGTACAACCAAGCACAAGTGAATATTCATCACTAGTAGTCATGGTAAGGAAAAAAAATAGGACATGGAGAATGTGTGTGGACTATAGAGCGCTCAGTCATCAAACTCTCAAAGATAAGTTCCCTATTCCTCTTATTGATGATTTGTTAGATGAATTATATGGCTCAAAATTCTTTACTAAACTTGACTTGAAATATGGATATTATCAAGTGAGAATGCACCCTGATGACATACACAAGACTGCTTTTAAGACTCATGAAGAGCATTACGAATTTCTTGTCATGCATTTTGGGCTTTCTAATGCACCTTCAACATTTCAAGCCTTGATGAATGATATATTTAAACCATATTTGAGAAAATTTCTATTAGTATTTTTTGATGACATCCTAATCTATAGCCAGACATGGTCTGAGCACATACATCATGTTAAATTAACCCTGTAGGTATTAAAAGACAATCAATTGGTGATTAAACTATCAAAGTGCTCATTTGCTAAGGAACAGATTGCTTACTTATGGCATATCATATCAAAGGAAGGAATTGCGGTAGACTCAGGGAAAATAAAAGCAATAAAAGATTGGCCACAACCAAATAATATTAAAGGTTTAAGAGGATTCCTTGGTCTTACTGGTTATTACAGAAAGTTTATCAAGCACTATAGGTTAATAGCCAAGCCTCTCACCAATTTGTTGAAGAAAAACGCTTTTTCCTGGAATGAAACAGCAACTGCAGCCTTCGAGCAACTGAAGCACTGTCTGATGAACCCACCTATATTATGCATGCCTGACTTTAATATGGAATTTTTTATTGAGTGTGATGCCAGTGGAGTGGGAATAGGTGCCGTGCTCACTCAAGATGGAAGACCCATTGCTTATCTTAGTCAAGCATTGAATGGAAATTTTTTATTGTTATCCACATATGAGAAGGATTTGTTAGCACTACTGCTTGCTACCGAGAAATGGACCCAGTTTTGATAGGAAGAAGATTCATTATTAAAACTGATCATTAAAGCCTTAGACACTTGCTCTCTCAAAGACTTACAACTGGAATACAGGGAAAATAGTTAGCAAAGCTTCATGGATTTGATTATAAGGTTGAGTATAGGAAGGGAAAAAATAATAGTATCGCTGATGCACTCCCAAGATTACCAAAGGAACAAGGTGAATACACAATACAATGTCAAGCAGTGACTACATTAGAAGGAAGTTGGATACAGGAGATTAAAAAATACATGGAACAGTAAACACATATTAAAGAAATGAAGAAAAATTTGGAGGAAGGCAAGCTTAAGGCATAAAAATATACACTGATAGATAAATTATTGTATTATAAAAAGACAATAATGCTGGACCCAAGTTGCAGAGAAATAATACAAATTATACTATATGAATATCATTTATCTCCATTGGGTGGGCATGCTGGAATCAAGAAAACAAGGCACATGCTTAAACAAACTTTTTTCTAGAAAGGCATGAGGACATATATTGAGAAGTACATAAGAGAATGTGATATTTGTCAGAGGAACAAGCATGAAAATATATTGGTCCGTAGTCTGCTACAACCATTACCTGTACCAGATAAGATATGGTGTGATATATCCATGGATTTTATAATAGGGCTACCAAAAAGTTACAAATTCACAGCAATATATGTTGTGGTGGACCGACTATCTTAGTATTCACATTTCTTTCCCCTACAACAACCTTACACTGCCAAGGATATTGCTAAAGTATTTTTTGATGGAGTGTTTAAATTGCATGGCATGCCCCATAGTGTAGTTAGTGATAGAGACACTATTTTCACCAACAATGTTTGGCAAGAATTGATGAGATTACAAGGGTGCACTCTTAAAATGAGCTCAGCCTATCACCCACAGTCAGATAGACAAACAGAGGCTATTAACAAGATATTGGAAAATTATCTGCGTTGCTTTATATGCCATAAGCCCCAAGAATGGTCAAATTGGCTCATCATGGCTGAATACTGGTACAATACTAGTTGATAAAGCTCCATAAATACTACACCATACCAGGCAGTATATGGAATACCACCACCTACCTTGATATCCTATGTGCCAAAAACTACTAGGGTGCCTCAAGTGGAGCAAGAATTATATTCTAGAGACATTGTCATACAATTGTTAAAAGACAGTCTGCAACACACACAAGAGAGGATGAAAAAACACAGTGATGCTAGAAGAACTGAAAGGCAATACAATGAAGGGGATTGGGTATACCTCAAACTGCAACCATACAGATAGATCACTATAATCAATTTAAAGACCATTTAATTATCCCTAAAGTACTATGGGCCATACAAGGTTATGCAAAAAAATTAGGGAAGTGGCCTACAAACTGGAATTACCTCCTGGTGCACGAATTCACCCAGTTTTCCATGTTTCACAATTGAAAAGAAGAGTAGGCAATGGGGTTATTATACAACAAGATAATCCCACATTTTTGGAGGAAATTATTGATGAGCCAGAAGCTATTCTAGATAGGAGAATATTCCCGAAGAACAATAAGGCAATCACTCAAGTGCTGGTTAAATGGAGACAAAGAACACAAGAAGAGTCTACATGGGAAGACTATTGGGATTTGGTAAAGATATTTCCCACTTTTGACCTTAAGACAAGGTCAAATTTTGAAGGGGAAGGGAATGTTAGGCCTCAGATTCATCGCACTCAAGTACATGATAATTGGCTAGAAGGGAGGGACAAAATTACAAACACTTTGGGTCCGAAGGAGGACAGTGGCATTTCATCGAACACTGAAGTGCAGTTTGTCTCTACGGTCATCGGCAGCGATCTAGGGGGAATGCAGGCTGACTCAAATGATCATAGGAATCTGCTTGACACCAAGAAGATAAAGGATCTTACGGATGAGTCCAGAAGTGGCTAAGTGATGTGTGCATGTGCACATGTGCACGTGTACACAGCTCTGACAATGACTGGGTCAATTGTTGAAGTTTGAGTTGATTTTTTGATCCATTCAAAGTTTGATTGAGTCATGTAATGAGATGTAGTTAAGGTCATGAATGTATATAAATAGCAGGAACAAATCAATTGTAAAAGTGTGTTGAGAGAAATAAAAAGAATTTATTCATTTGTTTGATAAGTTCTGATATACAATTCTTTCTCTCAAGCACTCAAATTATTCTTATACAATCACTCTTCCTTTAATAATTTACATTGCTAAAATCAAGTACATCTCCTCAGTCTTCATTCTTTAAATCTTCATACTTCAAAAATTCCAAACACCAGCCTGACCTTATCATCACTGTAAGCTTCATCAGTAATAAACATGGTTAGAACCAGGCCAAGAAAGGATGGGCATAATAAGGAGGGGATGTAGGGATTTGATTAGGCAATGCGGGTGTGATGGTGATGGGGCAAGCAGGTCGGGGTCGCAGAGAGGTGCTCGATCGTAAAGTCTATGCATGGTACAGTGGCTTGGTTCATTGAGCCGGCGGGTTTTAATTTACAACGTGCTCTGTGTTGGTGTGCAGGTGGGCATTAGCACGAAGAGGAAGATGGATTAAGAACTTGATTAGGGTAGTAATTAGTGTAATTGATTAATTATTTTAATTAATTCAAAGCCTTGTATACTAAATATCTTGATCATACTAGGTCCAAATTGAATGTGGTCAATCGCTTTAGATTCGTAATGACAATATCTACATTTTGGGGTATGATTTTAGACAGAATCAGAATGTGAAAGCGATAAATGGAATTTCGGTGAGTTGAACTCACCTTTTTTGTTAATCCGTACATTATATAGTAGACAAAAATTAATTATTGCTAACTTGAATGTTAGTTTATATTATTGTTTGATTGATTATTTGGATTTGATTCCCATTTTGGAAATTCATATAACTATATATATTATTGTTTGTTCCTGCCTAGTAGCGGATGGCATAAATAAACATTTTATTGCAAGGGACAAAAAGAAGAAGTCGGAGTGTTATCATAGCGAACAGGTCACTAGGAACACTTCGAAAAATACACATACATATGTATGATTTATAGAAGACATTTGTAGAGAGTCCCAAAGGGTTTCTCGCTATTATTTATGTAACAACCCGGAAATTTCAATCCCGAAAATTCCAGATAGTTAGGCAAAGAAGAAAGAGATAGAAGAAGAAAAAGAAACAGAAATACTAAACACAGATTCTCACATTCGCAGCGGATAAAATATAATATCAAATAATATTCTTTACACAAAGAAAGCCGTATCAGTCAATTACATTTTAATACTCAGAGTTACAACCATTTACACATGAACTGGACAGTTGTACAACTTGTTCCAGACTACAATCTATACAGACTACACAGTCTCATATACACAGCGGAATACTCCATACGTTCCTGTCATCCAGCTCGTCTCCTGAGCTTCCGAACGTCCTTACCTGAAATTCTGTAATACTCGGTCTGACCCGAGCATTACATCAAAGTAACACCCGGGTCAGGCTGGAAACCAGCGTGAGTAAACCCATACAATTTGAAATACTAAGTGCAAACCATAAAAGAAAAACCCGGGGTAACTCATACTTCACTACAAGTTCACTACTTGTTATGCTCAATACTTACTTCACATATCGATCTATAAAGAATCGAAGTGGTTTCGGGTATTAACTAATACCCGACTCCTGTCTCTTCGAGTCCAATGTCATCTTAACCCAAGTTATTCAAATGAAATACAATTCAAACTTTTAAATACATGATGTCACTTTTTACACAGCAATTCATCATTGATAGATAACCACATTATCATTGTCCATCCAGACATTTCATATCAGAGGTATCAAACAATTCAAGGCATTGAACATCATTTAATCATTCATAAGCAAGATTGATCACTTCTAAAATTAATTTAATTTATCTCTAATTAAATTAATTACTAACTTTAATCACTTAGAATACCTTTACTAAACATTTATTAATTACAAACCAATTAATTAATCATCCTTTAATTATCCATCTTAATTAATCACCTTTGACCAATTACCCTTAAATTACAATAAGTAATTAATTCTAAAGTAATTATACCAATTAATTAGCCTTTACCCATCACATTAAATAATCCCTTAATTACCCTTATAAAGTAATTAACAATGATTTATTACATTTATCCCTAATTAATTTCTCAAGTTAATTATCCTTTAATCACTTACATTGATTAATTATCCCTTAATTAATCACACTTCATTAATTAACTAATCCTTGATTAGTTTCCTTAATCTATCAATCCTTTAATTAATTACACTAATTAATTAATCCTTAATTACTTAATTAATCTCTAATTACCAATTCATTGATTTCTAATTACCAATTAATTAATTTCTATTAATTTATTAGTAATTCTAAACTACTAACAAGTTAATCCCTTAACTACTTAAGTTGCTTAAAAACGCATCATCTTTTAAATTAACTACTTAATTATACCATTTAAATTTTATTTTAAATAAATTTAAGAATAAATTTAAAATAATAGGTATATAATAATATACCTTAAATTTAATTTAATTAAAATAATTTATTTTAAACCTTTAACTAATTCCAAAACTAAAATAAAACATTAATTATTTAAAGAAATAGGTTAAAGATTTATTCAAACTTCTAAATTTGTAATTATACTTTCAGATTCCTGACCCGAGACAATTCTCGAGTCGCTTCTTTTTAAAATTTTGTTATGGTTTAAAATTTAAAACCTGGTTAACTAAAAGTAAAACAACCCGAGCCATATTCACAAATACTCGAGCCAAACTAAAAAAATTCCCGAGCAAACTCACGCCTACACCTTACTTCGAGTCAAACTATCATCGAACTCGAGTCTAACCCGAGAAATCTCTCCTTCCCCGATCAACATAACAAATCCAGGCACAAATGTGCACGCGTGCACGTGCAACACCGATCAACGTTGCTCCGACCCACGTCACCACCTTCAGCAAGTCGCCGGCCTTTCCCATAGTCGCCACGAACACCCAGAATCAATCGATCACGCCGGAATTCGAAACCGAGTACTCGAGCACCAGGAAAACCCAAAACAGATCTTCGAAAATGCCTCTCACCGCCGCCTACGTCCACCAGGGACCTCGTCATCGCACCCGAACCTCCACCGCAACCTTACGCTCCGATCCCTCCACCACCGGTCACTTCCGATTCACTCTCGACGATGCAGTGCTCACGAAAAAAAAAATTGACGAACCCAACATGGTCAAAACCCTAAATCCTCTTCAACCATCCATTCTGATCATCTATAAAATTCCCCACCATTTTTCTGTTGATCTCCACCACCTGAACTTCCTCCAGCACCAGACCCAAAGCCCGATTCTTCTTTGATCGTTGGGAATCAACGAATTTGCGTTTCCCGTTCAACTCGCCATATCTTAATGATTACACCCTTAAAAATCATGAAATGATTTCCTAAATTCATATTTTTGCAACAACAATTAGTTTCTATGATCGAAGACTGGAAACTAAAAATCAATTTTTTGACATGAAATTGATTTTCTCTGATCATTTCATCTTTCAATGAGATTTCTTGCCATATATACTTTAATAATATTTTTAAAAGTGGAATTAGGTAAATACAAACAAATTCCTTTTAAAGATCATAACATGAAACAGTTTATATAATAAGATTTTGAATTTTTAACTTGATTTAAGAACCTGTAACTAAGAACAGAGTCATATATTCATATGTATAGACATGCACACTCTAACATTTATATGTATATATATATATAACCTATCTATATCCATGCAATCACTTTACTTCACGCATAAATCACAGAAATCAAGTTATAGATCAGACTAAGTATTTTTAAGATAGTAGTTTACTCACCTGTTATTTTGAAGAACAGAGAAAAGCTTTTGAAATCTGAAAACAGCTAATTGATTTTGAAACTGCAACAGATCTTGATCTTATTTTGTTTTAGCTTGAATTTGTACTTTGAATTGCTTTGAATCTTTGCTTGTATTACTAAGTTGATCTTGAATTTCCAGGTTAAAATCTTGAAACGGTTGAAGTTGCTGATGTTTTGATTTTATTCCCTTTTTAGTTTTTTTTTTAAAGATGGAAGAAGAAGTGATTTAGGAGTGCATGTGAAAAAGTTTTCAGCTGAACACAGCCTAGTTCCATTTTATGATTACAAACTTTTAATTTCAAAAGAGATATGCCACTTGTTAATGCATGGCATGTACAAGCTACAATTGTCAAAACAAAATACAAATGATTTCTTATGTTTACAAATGTTTAAACCTTTATTTTATAAAATGCTTTTATATTAATATGTTATATGTTTTCTTCTATATATATATATATACTAAATTCATGTGTATTTTAAAAGAAAGAATAAAATTTTCAAACCATACTTATTTCATGGAGAAAAATAAAAATAAAAAGAAAGCAAAATAAACCTTTTTATTAAATCCTTTTTAAGCTTATCATATACTTAAATGTTCAGCTTATGTTTTGAAAATATAGAGTTTACTTTAAATAGCTTTTGCAAATTATCATGTTGAACTCAAACAATAGCTTCCTAATCACAATACACACACACTTGTATACATGTATATGGACATACTTAAAATTTCAATAATATAAAGTTTGCATATGACTATTTACATATTTTTAATCGACCCTAAAGTTTATCACTTCTAGATAATTATTTATTATAGTTTTAAATCCATTATATATAATCCAGGTATCTTTTATTATCAGAATTTTTATCTGTTCAATTAAATAAACTAGTTAATTATCCAGTTACCGGATGTCCAAAAATCCGGGTTATCACATTCCTCCCCCCTTTGAATCTTTTCGTCCTCGAAAAGAAACGAAACAAGAATTTATTCAATACTTAAGATCAGATAAATTATTCTTTGATCATTTTTTTTAAAACACTTTTTAAAATCTATATAATTTTAACAAAATAGTTTTTGTAAAAATACTTTTATAACTCGATGTTTCCACAAGTCCATCCTTGTTCTCACAGAAATTCGGTCATACGTTGATCAGACGTAGGACTGAAAATCTATAAGCACTTAGCAGACCCATTTTCAACATCTAGTGAAAATACTTAGAAAATAATTTTATTGAAAATATAGAAAACAGTTTTTGAAAATAGATGAAACATCTCTGGTGAGAATGCTCTGGAAATCATCACCCCCATCCATGGTCACAGTTACATCACGGGTTACGTTGCCATCGCAGCAAAAGTCCATGTAACTGATTACACCATGGAACCCACAACAGATCGCAGTTACATTCCAGGGTTACGTTGCTGTCGCAGCAAAAGTCCATGTAACCGTTGGCTCTCAGCGGCACACACGATATTCGCTGTCAAAATGAAACTTCTCCACTCTACATAGGTCGCAGTCTACCGATATAAAATCAAACGCAGACTGTTGGCTCTCAGCGGCACACATGACTTTCGCTATGTTACCATAGTGTCGCAGTCTACCGATATAAAATCAAACGTAGACTGTTGGCTCTCAGCGGCTCACACGACTTTCGCTATGGTCTGCAGTAGATCGCAGTGACATCGAGTTAAACTGTCGTCACAGCATAACCCAAATGCCTCTGTGGGCACCAGCCCCTCGACTTTCGCTACACAAATAATCCTCAGGAACTAGTTTTGTCCGGACTCCTCACAGGATCAACTTTAGAATCCCCCCTTGGGGTTCAAGGCAGTACCACCCTGTGGTACTCCTGAGAAGTTCATTTCAAGGGAGCGCCTTTTTCCCCAGAGCTATTCTCAAAACACTTTATACTATACACTTATAGTATCTTCAAATCATATCCTTTATGATTTATATCAAAATCTCCTTTACACAAAATCGATATCCAAAATCGATAGTTCCAAACTTGGCTTTCCAAATTCCAAAATTGATTTTCCAAAAATCAAAAGCCTTTTCCAAATCCATAGGTTCCCAAAACCTTTTCCAAAATCATTCTCATAAGATCCTTTATATATATAGATATATATAACTTTGAAAATCTTTGGATCATTTCAAACTTGTATAAAACCTCTTTTATACTTCTAATATTTCAAAACTCTTTCTTCTAGCAATAGATTCAACAAGGGAAGATTTATCTTATATAACAAGGATATATAACTTTATTTTATTCCAAATCAAAATATTCAAATTTGATAAATCTTTTATAAAGTTATTAACCATATTACTTTTCTATAAAATGAGTTATAATCACAGAAATATTCAACTCCCATTTTATTTCATCATATATTTCCCAAAATATACTCTTCCATTTCAAAATCATTTTATAGTTTTTATCCACAAATTTTCAATACCAATTTCATTCAAACCCGTACTATGTACACATATCATTCGTACGTAATATCAATCTGATCGCTCACTCGATCACACAATTCCACTTCCGAACTAGTATCGTCCACCCGACATCCTAGTGCGGACTCAGATCTGGTTTCTTGATCAGAAACCGTCATTCTCCTTGCATAGTCATAGCTATGATAGAGAATATCCAGAACCAATCAAAAACCCATATCCAGGTTCGTCGTTGAAAATCGAGCGAAAAATCCCAAATCGGATCGATAATACCATCTCGAAATTCTGTGTTCGAATCTGGATCAAATCACTATGCGAATAGAATAATATACGTACATCCTTCGTATTTATCTTTATTGATTATTAGCTAAATCAATTTCTCCTTTATATCCACATTTCCTTTAATTCTATTCTCTTATTCTCAATTGCTTCCATTTACAATTGAGTTATTACTTTAATTACAAACAGTTTGAACTCTGACCAATTTAAGTTTAAAAATAGCTTGAAAAGGTTTAAAATAGATAAGTAGTTGAAAAATAGTTATTAGTTTGTAAAATAGCTGTAAAATAGTTAAGTAGGTATAAAATAGTTAGATAATTGCAAAATAGTTTTTTTTAAATAGTGATTAGATATAAGTAATTGAAAAATAGTAATTAGTTTATAAGATAGTTTCAAAATAGTTAAATAGTTCCAAAATAATTGTAAAACAAGTATAAGATAGTTTGGGTTTAAGAAGAAAGATTGTATAGTAAATAGTTTGGGAAAATATATTTGTATTAAAACAATTTATTTTGAAAATAATCCAGAGCCAAACTGTTTAATTTTCCACTTCCTTTTAAATTGACTTAATACTTCAATTTCTATTGAATTTAATTCAATCCCAATTCAAGTTGAATTAATCTTAATTTCTTTCCAAATTCAAATCAAATTCCATTTGATTTTAAACATATTCACTTTAATTACAATTTCAAATTATTCAAACTAATTTCAAATTGAATCCACTTAAATTTCAAATCATTTCAATTTCTATATGAATTAATCCCAATTCCCATTTGAATTTTGAATTCATTCAATCTTCAATTTTTATTTTAAATTAATCCATTTCAAATTTTCCATTTGAATTTTAAACTTATTTATCTTAAATCACAATTCCCATTTATTCAAATCAAATTCAGTTTGAACTAATTCAATTTAAATCTCAATTTTAAACTATCTCGAATTATATAAATTCGAGTTAAATATTTTAAATGTTGATTTAATCCTTTAAATTAAATTAACCTTTACTTTTTAAATCAAATCAACCTAAATTTTTAATTTAACAACTTAAATCTTTAAACCATTTAATTCTGAACCCAAATTCCAAAATTTCATTTTAAAATTATCTTTACTTAACTTATTACAAAGTTCAAATAAGAATTCAAAACAATTTATTCTTCAGATTCCAATTTATTATCCATTTTCAATTTTCAAAACCAATTCTCAATTTCATTGATTATTTATAACAATAGAATAATATCAGGATAAATAAACATCCAAATTTATCTTAACACCAATTTACAGTATCCATTATTCAATTTCCAGATCTCAAACCCATTTTGAGATCACTCATAACTCCCCTTTTTTTTTAAAAAACAACCATTTAACTTTCCAAGTTAAATTTAAATTTCATCTTGAAATTTCCAATTCAAGTTATTCATTCAAACTTATTTAACTTCCTCCAAGTTAAATTAAATTTACTTAATCCGGTCAACTTTACACAATTTGAAACCCCATTCAAATTTTAAACTTCAGATTAATAATCTTTCCCCCTTTTTAAATTTAAAAACTTAATTCATTTAGGGTTTTCACATCACATTCCCAGGAAAATTTAAAATTCAATACTTAGAGTTTATTTCAAACATCTTTAATATAATGTATATCCTCATTTATACATATTTATTTCCTTTACACACCCAGTTATACCTTAAATTTTTAAACCACCTTTGGTTTTAATTCAAACAAATTTCTTTAAAACAATTTCAAGTTTTCTTGATTTAGATTTAAAATTTCACAATTTTTAAATTATCTTCAATTCAATTTATAATTCATACTCACCTAAATGTTTACTTCCCTAAACATTTCATTTTTAAATACAACAACCATATATGATAATAACCAAGATTATCATATCTAGAAACCAATTCGCTATTATCTTTATTCTGAAAATACTTCTATAAACTCAAGATTTTTATTTCAGTTTGGATCCATTTCAAACTTATCTTCATTTAATTTCAATTTGGTTGTATTACCACTTAATTCTTATTATTTTATTTAATTCCAATGATTCAACAACCAATTTCTTTAATATATTTTAATATATTTAATAATTAGAAAATTATTTCTTTATATATATCAAAAGATAAACTTATATAAAAATCATTTATTTTTTTAAAACCATTTTAAAACTTTTATATAAGAAAATAACAAGTACGCTCTCATATATATATATATACACTCAACTCGTTCTAGGGTACCATTGACCCTATCCTTAACGAGTAATCCCAACAGAGCCAAGGTTTTCGCTTAACCTTCAGCTCTGATACCAAGTGTAATGGTCTAGGCTTTTCAACCATCGACAGCGGCCTCAACTGGTAGGCTTTTCAACCATCCCAGCCCCACCGTGGCTTACATTGGTACCTCGAATTTGCTTTTACGGCCAGCCTCTCGACTCGCAACCAACCCTCACAAGGCCTTTACCTCTAAGGGACATGTAGGGGTAAGAGTCTCCCGTTCGCCACCAAACCGCGAAGCGAGAACCCCCTATCATGCTGTACTGTAGCAAATCCGATCCCTCCACCACCGGTCACTTCCGATTCACTCTCGACGATGCAGTGCTCACGAAAAAAAAATTGACGAACCCAACATGGTCAAAACCCTAAATCCTCTTCAACCATCCATTCTGATCATCTATAAAATTCCCCACCATTTTTCTGTTGATCTCCACCACCTGAACTTCCTCCAGCACCAGACCCAAAGCCCGATTCTTCTTTGATCGTTGGGAATCAACGAATTCACGTTTCCCGTTCAACTCGCCATATCTTAATGATTACACCCTTAAAAATCATGAAATGATTTCCTAAATTCATATTTTTGCAACAACAATTAGTTTCTATGATCAAAGACTGGAAACTAAAAATCAATTTTTTGACATGAAATTGATTTTCTCTGATCATTTCATCTTTCAATGAGATTTCTTGCCATATATACTTTAATAATATTTTTAAAAGTGGAATTAGGTAAATACAAACAAATTCCTTTTAAAGATCATAACATGAAACAGTTTATATAATAAGATTTTGAATTTTTAACTTGATTTAAGAACTTGTAACTAAGAACAGAGTCATATATTCATATGTATAGACATGCACACTCTAACATTTATATGTATATATATATAACCTATCTATATCCATGCAATCACTTTACTTCACGCATAAATCACAGAAATCAAGTTATAGATCAGACTAAGTATTTTTAAGATAGTAGTTTACTCACCTGTTATTTTGAAGAACAGAGAAAAGCTTTTGAAATCTGAAAACAGCTAATTGATTTTGAAACTGCAACAGATCTTGATCTTATTTTGTTTTAGCTTGAATTTGTACTTTGAATTGCTTTGAATCTTTGCTTGTATTACTGAGTTGATCTTGAATTTCCAGGTTAAAATCTTGAAACGGTTGAAGTTGCTGATGTTTTGATTTTATTCCCTTTTTAGTTTTTTTTTAAAGATGGAAGAAGAAGTGATTTAGGAGTGCATGTGAAAAAGTTTTCAGCTGAACACAGCCTAGTTCCATTTTATGATTACAAACTTTTAATTTCAAAAGAGATATGCCACTTGTTAATGCATGGCATGTACAAGCTACAATTGTCAAAACAAAATACAAATGATTTCTTATGTTTACAAATGTTTAAACCTTTATTTTATAAAATGCTTTTATATTAATATGTTATATGTTTTCTTCTATATATATATATATACTAAATTCATGTGTATTTTAAAAGAAAGAATAAAATTTTCAAACCATACTTATTTCATGGAGAAAAATAAAAATAAAAAGAAAGCAAAATAAACCTTTTTATTAAATCCTTTTTAAGCTTATCATATACTTAAATGTTCAGCTTATGTTTTGAAAATATAGAGTTTACTTTAAATAGCTTTTGCAAATTATCATGTTGAACTCAAACAATAGCTTCCTAATCACAATACACACACACTTGTATACATGTATATGGACATACTTAAAATTTCAATAATATAAAGTTTGCATATGACTATTTACATATTTTTAATCGACCCTAAAGTTTATCACTTCTAGATAATTATTTATTATAGTTTTAAATCCATTATATATAATCCAGGTATCTTTTATTATCAGAATTTTTATCTGTTCAATTAAATAAACTAGTTAATTATCCAGTTACCGGATGTCCAAAAATCCGGGTTATCACAATTTATTTACTGTTATCTGCATTTCAATTATATTCTTTTATTGCTTATATTGATGTTTAGTTAAATAATTTGTGACCATCTATTTAAATTGTTTAAGTGCCGTTATAGCGATTTTTCACTATATCGTCACTTATTGAATATCATCTCCCTAAACCTTTGTGTGTTGGACTTTAGCTTGTATTTTTATAAAATAGATGTTTAAAATTCATTGATGATTTTAATGATATTTGAATTTGATCAATCATTTTAATTTATGATGTTTGAATTTAGTAAATCATTTTAATTAATGATATTAAACATTAATTAATCATTTTAATTATTGATGTTTTAAGTTTAGTTAATTATTTTAATTAATAATGATTGAATCTAATTAATCATTTTTAATTTAATGATATTCAGATTTAATTACTAATTTTAAATTAATGATATTTGAATGTAATTAATCCATTTAGTTAAAGATATTTGGATTTAATTAATGATTTTAATTAGTGGTGTTTTTAAAATTAATCAACTGATTTAATAAAAGAATTTAAAGTAAATCAACTGATTTAATAAATGTGTTTTAAAGTTACTTAATTGATTTAATAAATTTTTTTAAAGTTAGTTAACTAATTTGACAAAAGTGTATAAAGATAATTGATTAATTTATTAAAAATTATAAAGTTGTATTATGATGACCTGCATTTTGGAAGGTTTAAATCGACAATAATCCACACATGTCAAACTCAAACAATCCAAAACATAGATATTCAATGGAGTTAATTAAGAAAAATAAGAAAAGAAGAAAACAAATAAAGAATCTCGCAGCGGAATGACAAAATATATTAATCAAATAAAGAGTTCATGAAGCTGTTTATACTATACATTTGATTAAAATTTTACAGCATCTATCAGAGTTATATATAAAACAGAATAAATAAAACAATGCAGCGGAACAAACAATGTGGTGAAAAAATACTAGTAATAATAATATACCAATCTTCGTCTTCGTCCTCTAGAAAATAATCTTCAATGCACTGAAAACTCAGCGCTGACCCGAGTGTGATGAAAAGACAAAACACCTGAGTCGGGACTAAAATATCCTTATGTGAGTCAAATCAATATCACATATAACATGAGTGTAATAGCGTCAGAGATGTTTACGGGGTTTCACATCTCCTATCCAGTGTATAACATGCGTTGTAACATCTCGCCTTTTTGTACGCTTTAAGTAGACACACGTGCCAACTCAAACCATACAAAAAGGCGGATTGTTATTGGGGTGAATAAGAAAAAGCAGGGAAAGAAAAAAACAAAACAAAATCTCGCAGCAGAATGAAAAAATATAATAATCAAATAACAGCTTAGAAGCTGTATACAAAACATTTGATTATACTTATACAATACAAAATCAGAGTTACACATATCAGAGATAAATAAATAATGCAGCGGAACAGTATGAATGCAGTGGAATAAATAGAGTAAATAATAGTAGCACAAATCTTCGTCTTCGTCCTCCAGAAATAAGGTCTTCAAATCCTGAAATGCTCAGGCTGACCCGAGCAAATTGAAAAGTCAAAACACTCGAGTCAGAACTAAAAGATCTTATGTAAGTTAAATCAATGATAATAAATAAATATGAGTGGAATTATGTCGGAGATGTTTATGGGGTTTGACATCTCCTATCCATTGTCTAACGTGAGTGCAGTAACTCAAGAGATGTTCGGGATTGACATCTCCTAAGGATCTGTTAAACTATCTACTATGTAGTACAATACGCTATTATAATATGTCTACAGTAAGATAAACTATTAAAATAGCGTTAAGGCGTTACATTTTCCCCCTTAACACATTTTATAATGCCAATAGTCTATACATTACCGTAACTCCCCATAAACTGGGGCCGCCAGAGGATACCCCATAGGTACGACATAAAACAAACTCGTAGAAGGCACACTAGGGTAGGTGACACGACACAACTAGGCAATGCCAGGGTAGATATACCAATTACACTTCCGGACTGGTGGTAACGCATAGCAGCTACTACCGCCCACCTATGAACACACTCCTAAATCAAAATCGAGGGTGGCCACCAAATAATCGCAAGGTCAGAATATAGTATCGAAGGAGTGTGCCCGATCGGAGGAATGACCTCACTTGGCCCGTCGATTGCTCCTGTTTTAGCCACCTTAAGCTAACTCATGGGAGTCAGGTCCACGTATATACCTCATATAGGGTCGTCGCCAGCCATCCTACTTCATTTTGGAATCTCCACCGCGTACACAGTTGTCAAAGTGGTTTTCGGTATTGGCAGAGAGTATGACAATATACGATCCCGGTCTCTTTAACAACCAATCGCTTATTACACACCGGATGGTTCTTTTACATTTCCAAAATCATTTCATAATTGATATCAAAATATCATATTCAATTCAAATCATATCATTTCGAAATCATTACTTACTTTCGAAATTATATCACATTGAAATCATATCACATTTGAAATCATAGTTCGAAATTATATTTCCTTTCAAAAGTCATATTTCCAAAATAGGCTAAACTCTCATTTCAAAATATCATATTAAACCAAATATGTTATTTAAATCCCAACTTAGGTTATAACATCATTAACCATATTCACTTAAAAATCGAGAATTTGAATATAAACCAATCCATTTTACTTAGTTTGGAATTTAGAAGAAAATGGTTTTAAATAGTTAATATAGATTTAAAATAGATTAAATATAATTAAATAGATTAAATAGTTTTAAAATAGATTAATTATATTTAAAATAAGTTAAAACAGGTTAATTAGTTTAAATAAATTAAATGGTTTAAGATAGGTTAAAATGATTTAATATAATTATACAAGTTAAAATAGTTTAATACTTTGAAATCTTAATAATTAGAAATTTTGAAATAATATATTTTTAAAACAGTTTATATTAAAACATGAATTTGGAATTAATATCAAATTAAACTATTCATTTCATTTCAATACATTTGGACCATTTCAATTTCCAAGTCAACAAACCAAATTTCAAACCTTCAATTTTTAAGTTTAAATAAACTATGGAATTTCATTCCGTTTCAATTCAGTTTCAAATATCAATTCGAATTGCTCCAATTTCAAAATATTTCAAAGTTATTTTCAAACGACTTCAATAACTTAATTTTGATAGAATTTCATTTATACTTAAAAGTTTAACTTTAACATTCAATTTAATTTCTTAAAACAATTCCTTTAAACCAATTCACATTTCAACATAAAACTTGATTTTTCAATAATAATTCAATTCATATAAATCAAATTTTATTTCAAAATATCATTTAATTAAATTCGAAAATTAAGGATTTTAAAATCATTTAATTTAACCAATCCAGTGTCCGTATATAATTCTCTACCCTAGGGTCAAGTGAAACAGATATTTATCATTTCAATCCACAATTTAAAATGTTACTGTTATATATCATTTCAAACCGTAATCCCGAATTAATAATAAAATCCATAAAATTGCTCGAGTCTATCATTTCAACCCATAACGATTTTTCCTTAATCTATTGATCATTCGGGTATGTATCATTTCAACCCATAGTGAACTTGCAGTTTATAACGATATAAAATAAAACATCCATTTATCCAATATCAACAATCAACATCCATTACAAACATCATCCAAATCAATCAATAAATATCAATACAGAACTGATAATCAATAACAGGTATTTAACTGGCAATTTATATTCAATAATAAATTAAATAACAATTTAATTCAAATAAATTCAAATTAACTGAGATGATGATTTAAAAATATACCAAACAGTCATAAATAAATTTCTAATCACATCATAAATTTAATTTAACAAACATAAGAAATTTTAGAAGTTGTGAGTGGGTTAAAACACTCACCTTTGAATTTAAATTCAATTTAAGCCCAAAATTTGAACTGTCTCAGAATTCGCCCAAACCAGCTTCAAAATGTCTGGAATTTTAATACGATCCCAACGGAGCAAACCGCGCATAAATCGGACCTCGTATGCGAAAGTTATGCGTGTTAGTAGTTTGAAAATAAAAATTAAAGTAAATAAAAAAAATAAAAAAAAGAAGAAGAGATCCTCACCCAACCATGTCAGCATGAATTGTTCGCTACCTAAATTCACGCGAGCCCAGAATACCGCACGCACGCGTTAGAACCACCACCAATGGCAGCGTCGCATGCCGCTCACGGCCACGCGACCTCGCCTCCGACCTCTGCCACCACCTACGCCCTAGCCATCGACGTTCGGCGTCGAAAAACGCCCAGCCGCCTCCTCCAATCGGAAAACCCTAATGAATTTTAACGAGAAATCCGACCATCAAAACGCCAAACAAACCACGCCGATGAACTCCCCTCGGTCCTCTCCACAAAACTATATCCTCCAATCGACGATCCGTCAAAGTTCATCAACGCGCTATGAACGGCCGAGACTTGTTCTTCAATTTCTGGATAGATAGAGGTTCAAATTGGAAAACGAATTATAGATCTGAGATGCGCTCGTCGAGAGCTTCGAAATGATATATAATTCGATATAGTTTGTGGAGTTTAAATTTTGAAGTTGAAATTAAATTGAAATTGCAATTGGGGAATTAGGGTTTTGATTTGTCTGCCATTAGAAAGAGGAGCTGAGAAAGAGATGTACGTATAGAAAAATAGAATAAGAAGGAGCAAGGGTTTATAACTGGATATATATAGGTAGGGCTGAAAATAGAAGAACGGACAAGATTTGATTTAACGATATCGACTCGAAAAGCCCGTTCTGTCTCCGGAATGAAAATGGGTCATCCCATATATCCAAATAGATGGTTTCAATATTTTTAAACTCAATGGAACATGTTTCAAGACCAAATTCCATTGTATGAAGAAGTTATGTTAAAATCAGCTTATTTCAAATTGATTTCAATTGATTTTAATTAAATTGATTTCTAGGCGTTTCGAGTCCGTACGATCAAACAACAAGTCCGATCGCTACGAAACTTAAAATCTTATAATAATTCAACGTTACGGATCCGATGAAACTAGTTTCGTTGAAATCCGAGTCAGTGGCCAAAATGGCTATTTTCACTTTAATTAAATAAATTAATATTAAATTAATTAATCACCTTTAATTCAATATTTATAAACTAGCAGATTTTCATCATTTTTGATTGCAAAGACATTTATAATAAACTAAAATAAGTTTACATATCAATTCAGTGTTAATTATTTCAATAATTACAGTGTTCAATTCCAACTGTAATTATATCCAATTTATTATACTTTAATTCAAATAAATTGTTTTAAATTCGATTCCAACCTTTATTTCAACCAATTAAAATATGATAACATAGTTAACATTTGATTTACATTTCATTACATTAATATACTCCAATTTCCATCTTTTATTTGTATCAATTATTATATTTTAATTATTTTGGATTTTGTCAATTTCACATATATGAATAGAATTTTAAAACCCCACATTGATTTGTTTATCTTCATTTCACTATTTAATTAAATCAATTACTATATTATGAATATAATTAACATTTCTATCCAATTTATGACATCCACACTTTTCAGTTATTGTATTAACTCACATAAATGTAACATTTGATTACACTCAATTGCAACAAATCCATTTATAATAATATAAATTTCAAATCAATTTTAACAGGTTAAATAAATAAGTAACATATAACAGTTTGTCACCAATTAACTTTTATTTACATTAATAAGTTTATTATTTCAACCAAATGTTATAATTACTTTCCTAACACAAATTTTATCCAATTACCATTAATTATATATTATCACATAAATGAATTCACATTTACATTTGTTTTCTTATATTCATTTTATAGCCAAGTATAACATTTACATTATTTCAATAAACTGAACTTCATTCAAATTGTTAATAATTATCTTTAATTAACATTTTTACATTACACTTAGTATTGATTTCATTATTAAATTACAAATCTTTATTTCTTTCAATATTAAATTACCACAACATTATTAAATTTACAATTTTTAATTATTGAAAATTTTCGGGTCGTTACACTCTCCCCCACTCAAAACTTTTCATCCCCAAAAAGGAAAAGGGAGGGAAAAGAAGGAATTAAGAAATCTATAATCTTATTCAAAATATTAAATTTATAAACAAATAAATTTACAAAATTAATTAATTTAAATAAAATGTATCAATTTATAACAATTAAATCCATTTATTCAAGTAAATAAAAGTTTGGAAAACATTTTCAAAATCTTCTAAGTCCAAAAATTTCGAAAAATTCGGTAGAGTCTCCTTTGTACGGAGAGGCTCGGGAGAAATTATAATATCAATAATAAAAAAATATATCATAATTTTCAAAATAATATATATCCCAATAGCGGGAAAAACAATATAATATAATATTGCTAGAAAACTGTAATCCGAGAACGTACCTATTTGTCGGGCAAATAACGCTTAATTATGAAACCAAAAGCAGTGGCAATTGCTTCCATAACCTGTATTTCACTTATATAATCTAAAAGAGTTAATAATTATATAAAATGAAATATTTAAAGTTGTTTCAACCACTAACAAACAAATCAATATAAACAACAATCACTGGCAACCACGACATACAATCATCATATGAAATCAATAGAATCAATTATCCATCCATAGCAAACAAACAAATGGTTTGTTCGGGTTTAGAAACTTTAATTGTATAAAATGACAAATAACTACTAAGTATACACTATACTCAACAGTCTTAGATAAAACTCAATAGATTATTCATACATCTTAAACAATTAGAAGTATCATATCCCAAACAACCCATAAACCAAAACAAACAATAATTTACAATGTACTTGAGTTATTCTTATTAAATTTCTTTCACAACAATTACAGTTTCTTTTCATTTCATTCATACAAGGATTATTTCTTTAACTTACATTTATCTCTTACAAAATTTTACTTCCATTCATTCATTCAGCTTTTATTTCATTTATTTTCCTTTATTACTTACAAAAATTCATTTTCATTTATTCATATCATGTCAATTTCTTTTTGTTGCATTACATTTATTTTATTATTTACTTTAATTATAAATAGTTTCAATATTAACTTAAGTTCAAAAATCCTTTACTTATAGTACTCATTTTCTATTTCATTTAATTAGTAGTATTACAATTTTAACTCAAGTTTATAACTATTTTCATATCAAATTTCTTATTTATAAAAGTAAATTTCATTGAACACTTCCATTACATAAGTTTTGTAAAAATTTCCATTACATATTCTTTCAAACATTTTAACTTTTTATAATTGGTAAGTTATATATATATATATATATATATATATATGTCTTTAAGAATGCAATTGAAAGTTACACAAGTTTGACTTACTTATTTTAATTAACTTAAGGTTCAATAATTATCATTTCTTATTTTCATATTCTTTCCGTTTAGAGGTTACAAATTTCAAATTCCTTGTATATTTCAGTTATAACTTAACATATAATTTCTTATTTTCATTAAGAAGTTTCAATTATTAAATATTTAAATTTTTTATTCCATTACAATAATTGAAATCTCTAATTTATAGCAATTAAAGAACTAAATGTCGGGTTCCATTTCAAATCATTTAAAATAACACACACACACACACACACACACACACATATATACACTCATAACTTTTATATCCAATCATATTTAAACTTTAAAAAAATTTATTTGTTTATCAAAATAGATCTGTAGTAAAACTACTACAATGGCCTTCCCACTTTGAAACTCGAAAATGAATGTCGATGATGCGTGCACTCATCACCGAAATTATTTTCCAATGACAGAGAGGGGAGTACAGAACTTATTTCTTTCCAAAATTTCTTTAAAACTATTCTTTCAAATTATATTGAAATATTTATATCAGAAAATACTTCTAATAATATCATTATCATATCCCAAAATCATTCGAAAGAAATTTTCAAAAACCCCGGAACTTAAGTTCTAGATTTCCAAATTTTATTTATTTTATTTACAAATCTTATTTCCAACTAGTCTTTATAAGTTTCACTACTTAACAACCAACCAATTACATCCAATTATATCATTTGTAAATTCTATTATTTTATATATATAGTAGGCAAAATTATTTCATTCACCTCCATTTCAAAACAAATATTGTGTCGGTCTGCCCTATTAAGTGTTTAGAAATTCCTATCGATGTCATAGCGTCCTATGCACCAACCGAAATTTATAAATTCAAAACGGAACAAATTAACACAATACCAAAACCTTTTTATAACACTAACAAATACGCTCTCTCATATATATATTGTCACGACCCGACTTCCTACGCCCAGGAAGACGTATCGTTTTGAAGAAAAGAAAGAGGTGAGAAAGTAGAAAAGAAAGAGAAGAAGAAGAAACAACAACAGAATCTCAACAGCGGAACGAATAAAATATAATATATCACATAAATATCATATACATCAGAGTACACAGATAATACAACACATACTAGACAGTTATAACACCTGTCTAGTTAATACAACTCACACATCACAGAGATACAACACAGCGGAAATACAGAAATAATCACTGACACAGCGAAATCACTATATATCTATAGGCTGAAGCCTCCTGCTCCATTGCTCCTCCAGAATTCGTCAAAGCTAACCTGAATCCCTTGGCTACCCGTAAAAATTTGGGTACCCGAGAGTTTATGAAAAACAGAAATAAACTTCGGGTCAGACATGGGTCTGGTATGAGTAACCGGTTAAAGTTGTTTAACTTTGAAAATTATTTGAAAACAAAGGTATCACGTAAGACTCCCCACAAATAAACACGGGTAAGTTTTTACCTTACGCTAACCAAAACATTTTATAGGAAATCCAGTGATATTATAATAGTGTCTAGGGTTTTCAAGTAAAGCTAGAAAATAGCTGAAATGCTTACATCTCACATTCCAACATAGTTGGGCACAATCAAAACGTACGGCGCTTATTGGAGATTGGAGTCCATACAATGGCTGGGCTACTGGGGTACCGCCCGTCACAGTACGTGGCCTAGATCACCGTACCGAGGAGTACGCCCGCTCCCCTGCAACACAAAGCCGGACCCGTTCCTTACTGAACAGTTCCAAACAAGACAACCCCAGCAGTTGTTGCAATCAACTGCCCACACAATCGAATATAAAGGAACATCTAGACAGGAGTATATCTTGCTCTCAAGTGGGTGCTACCCACGAAGCCTTGCTGCACCTCCCCTGTTTTAGCCATTCCCGGTTGATGAGGCTTGAGGTCACGATTACCTGAATAGAACTCATCACTTAGAATGCTCATCGTCCACCTGACGATGTGCTGAAAGCATTCAATCCATACAAGTTCGTTCCGGGTTCGAACGAAACCGAAGGCATTATCTCGTTACACTCGTATTGGAATCACCCTCAGAGTTAACGACGACAACCCTTGCATTCTGAATCGCTATCTCGAATCTATAAGTACTATCACCGTCAAACTCATTACGGAATCACCCACAGAGTTATACTGACGTATAGTTCTTATACCTCGAGTCTTCACTTGCTCCATTTGAATTTCACGACCTAACGTTATTTTGGATCGATGTGGTATTCGGGTCTCCAGACCTGGAATCCCGGTATACGGAAACCCGACCCCGGTCTCATCGAAATCCAAACCGTGTCTTTTAAGGCCAAGTTGTTTTAAAGTTTAAAACAATTCAATTCAATTATCTATATCAACACAGATAGATAAATCACAATATCACAGATGAATAATCATATATCAGCATATATGAACAACTATATCATCATCACACATCGATCAAACATCCATATCACAACAGATATTACTGATCTCATATCTGAGATCACAACCAATCAATAAATGGGATATCAATATCATCCATCATACATCATACATAAGCAAGGATAATAAATCACACCATTTATAATTAATTTAAAATGAATTAAATTAATTACCTTACCTTAATAAATTTAAAGTCAATTAAATTAATTACTACATCATTATTAAACTTGCTCATATTACTATTAATTAATTATCAATTAATTAATTAATAATCATCCCATTATTCCATTTAATTAATCATCCTTGATTAATCCCTTTAATTACATTGAAGTAATTATCTTTAAAATTCCACAGATTAATTACTTAACCAAATATAGAAATTAAATCTTTACATTACTTCGTTTATTAATTAACTAAAGTTAATTACATTACTTAATTAACTATATTAATAAATCTCTTTATTTATTAATTATATCAAATAAATCCATTTTAATTCCAACATTTATTATATTAATTAATGTTCTCGAATTACGTTATATCAAAGAAATTAATTTCTAATTAAACCCAAACATTTATCACTCTTGATTAATCAACCTATTGTAATTAACTTCCTTAATTACTTTATTAACTATACTCCAAAATTTAATTATCTCAAATAAATTTTTTTGATAAATCCTACAAGGTAATTATACTCAATTTACTTCATTATTAAACAACATTCCGTTAATTACATTCTGTAATTATCCATCAATTACTTCTCTAAGTAATTGTGCTTATCACATCTTAAATTTGATTTATTTAAATAAAATGATTTAACTATCTCAAATAAATCAAATAAATCAATCCAGTAATTAATTACTTAATTAATTCTCACTTAATAATTACACTCAAACCATTCTAATATTGATTATTAAATCAATTGATCTAATTAACAATTAAAAATTAATTATATTGATCAACTATAAAATAATCTAGTTTAAGACCTTCATTTAATTTCACATCTACCATAATTAACTTACATTAATTTATTATCAAAAATAAATTTAATTAACCATCTATTTATCAATGGAAGTCTTATCTATGATTTTTATATCATATTAATATCTTAATCCATTATTTTAAACTTCAATTTATATCTTTAAAACTTATAATTACAAAGTGACTCCTTAATTCATTTAAACTAAATAAATATTTAAACTTGTAATTACAAATTTAATTAATATAAATTATTTATTTTCACTCTAATTTCTTAATAGTTAAAGAAATGTAAAACTTAAATCTTTGTTTTACTTAAAGAAGAATTCAATTTCAAAATTGGTTTAAATTCCACTTCCAACATTTATTTCATTTTCTTTGAACTTCATTTAAAATACCAGTTTAAAACTAATCGCTAATCATTTTTACAACTAATTTTTTTAACGCTTAAATTACAAATTTAAAAATACTTTGCTATGAAGTTTTAGATCAAAATCCCTTTTAAATTCAAATATTTGAATTTATTTAAAATATTTAAATTTAAACTTTTCTTTCATTTCAAAATCTGGATTTAAACATTTCATAATTCTCAGTCTAACCTTAGTTTAAATTTGAAAATTTTAAAAAAACTGGAAAACTGTTACCGTTTAAAACTGGAAAAATATTGACCCGAGTTTACCTCGTTTACTTCGAGAAAAAAAACCAGATTCCCCGAGCCAAATTGCAACTTACTCGAGTACGTACTCGAGACACCTTGGTTCTGTTAAAAACTGAGACAATTATTCTACCCGAGACCCCCATTCCCTGCTTCGAGTAAAAACATGAAAACACCCGAGTAAAACATAGGCTTCCCCGAGTAACTCCCCTCGTTTTCCCAGTTGCACATTCACCAGCCTGACAACCGTGGTGCACGTGCACACCAAAAATCGACGCCTCCGACCACCACTACATCGACGAGCAAGTCGAGCAACCCCACTAGTTCCGATCCCAACTATCAGCTCCCCTCCGATCCTTCTCGAATTCGAATTCGAGTATCTCGAGACCTGGAAGCACAGTTTCGCGACCAAACACCCACCTGTCATCGCCTCGTCTTCGCAAACCCGTCCACCAGAAAATCTCAAACTCCGGTCACGACATCGTCCACTGCCTAGCTACCCTCGCCCAAAACCCGAAGACACTCGATCCACCCACTTGGTCGCGGCGATCGTTTCTTCCAACACAGTGAAAACTAGGTTTACATACTTCAATTCCATATTTCCACTGCCTCAAAGCTTTAACCCATCAACTATCATTTTTCCCTAAAACTTCGATCAATACTCCATCTCCAGACCGAAGTTCGTCACCTCTGGTTGTCGAGATCACCCATGGCAGCCAAAAACACTTAAAACTGGGAATCCAGAACTGCTCTTCAATCCCAACATTATAAATCATGAAACTTGTTTTAAAAATATTGATTTCGTATGTAGTTTCATCCTATATCATTGAACACTTAAAACAAAAAGTTTGTTTTTAAACTTGATTGAAGTTTTACCCTGTTTCCTTGATTTCCAGAGCGAGATTCAAGTTAATTTCACTTATATAAATTTTTAACATCTATATTAAGGTTAAACAATCATCTGGTTGCTTGTGTTTGTCATTCACTATTTTCTAGATCAAAGGAAAAGAGTTGATTTACAAATATACTAAAAACAACAAACACAGGTATCACTAGAGCATGTATAGATGTGTACAGATATGTATATGAACAAGATACATGTCACCATATAAAAGAAAACATGCCATATTAACCTGGTTATAAGTTTAAAAATAAAGGTTACTCACCAAAATTTGCAGAGAGAAGAACAGAGCAGGGTTATCTTTTGAAAACAGTTTGAAACTTTGAAATCTGGAAAATATGTTTCCCACTTTAAATCTTCCTGTCCATCCTTTGCCTTTGTTTAATTGCTTGATGTTTTGCTGAAGCTTATTTAAGATTTAAAATAGAGTTTCATTTTGTAATTGCTTTGCTCGAATTGGAAATGAGAAAGATGATATGGGAAAATAGTTTACAGTTTGCAATATAGAAGGAGTTACAGGTTCCATATATTTTCTTTATAAGGGTCAGAGATATTTTTGTGAAGTATGGAGGCTGAAAAGAAATTTATGCAACTCGAACAGGATTTGTTGGCTGCAAAGAAATGGAGCATTAATTGTTATTGTACTTGATGTTCTTACTTTATACTTATCTCATACTTGCCTGTGACTTATATTGCAAGCTACAAATATATTTATACTTTGCTTTGATCTTTCTATTTTGTTGCCAGGCCTGCATGCATCTTGTACAATTTTTCTTTGTTATTTACTTAGTTTATTTCTTAAGCTATTTCATCTGTCCAGATTTTGCTTCAGCCTGCATACTTTAATTTTAGCTACACCACTGGTTCTACACATTTCTATTTCTATGTGAAAATATTTTGTTATTCTACTTTGCTTATTTTTTTTTTGCCTTTAGTCTGCATGTATATCTTCGAACAGATTTTATTAGGGCTGGCTTATCATTCTCGAATTGTTTCACTTTGACTTTGATTCTTTTGGCTATGCGATATATATTACAGAGTTGAAAATAAAATGTAATGGGTGTTGTTTTTAATATATTGTTTTGTTACATTCACCTTATTGTTTGATTGTATCCACTATGTTATTGTTTTATTGTCATACTATTTGTTTATAAATTATGGAGGATGTTTATCTTGTTATGTTTACTTGTTTGTGCACATTTCTAGCTTAACAAAGAATGGTAATTGAATGTTGTTTGTTTGTTTAGTGTATATTTATTTTATAATCTACGAATTATCAATTTACTTGTTATCCAATTACGTTGTTTGTTTATTCAGCGTTCGCTTATTTCTTTACAAACGATAAAATTTACTGATGTATGTTTTGTACCCGTATTATTGTTAGCTCGTTATTTTAACATGTATATTTATATTTACTAATATTATAAAGGTTCATTTATAAATTTTAAAATAATTTAAACAAAAGAATTTACCACTTCTATTTATTCAAAATCTATTTATAAAAATATCATATCAATTTAAAATAATTTACAAAGAATTTATTTCCATAAAAATAAAACTCATTATCAAATAAAATGATTTTATAAAAGAAATTATTACTATATAAATAAATTACTTATTTTATCAATCTATATTCAAAAAGAAAAATAAAACTTTTAAAATAGATCTCATCTATTTACAGTATATACAGATATATATAGATTATAACATAAAACAATTTATCAGTTTTTAAAATATAAATTATCAGTCAAATATTTATTTAAAAGAAAATTATCGAATCAATTCAAATTTTATTCACAATTATTGTCAAACCAATTTAATTTTTTTATCTCAGATTATTAAATTGATATTGCCAAAATTTCCGGGATGTCACATTCCTCCCCCCTTAAAAGAATTTCGTCCCCGAAATTTAAACAAAGGTAATTTAATAATCCATTTAAAATTAAATTTTAAAATACAAGTATATCAATGGTATGCTAACAACCATAGCATCCAATCAAACAAATCTAACTATCCAGACAAAATACTGGATAGAATTCTCTTGAGTTTCCCCGATACAAATACCGGGTTACTCGCTCTATAGAATCCAAACCATCAATACTACTAAGCTACAGAGCTACCCCTTAGCTGGATCTGCACAACAAGACAAGATATCCGACTATAGATGAGCCTGACTCAATAACAAAGCCCCCGAACTGCTGGTTCTACAACCAGAGATAGAATTCGTACGTACTCCCTCAGAGAATACGTGAAATACAATAAATCCCAATCATCCAAATTGACCATTCAAATCAGAGGACTCAACACTTATCCTCAGAAGAACAGTAGAAAAGATCCAAAATATCTCGGAGTTGGCTTTCCACATCTTAACAAACTAAAAGCTCCTTGAATCAGAGAAAACTCCAATAACAACGAAGTCTCCAACTTCGAATTCCAAACCTCTTCGATTCTTATCCACACAACTTTTCAGACGATCCTGGGTCTCCTATATCCTTCCTAATGAGCTCATCCTCGCTGATGCCCTCCAGAAACAGCTGAACCAAGACAATCATCAAAATGATCTTTCCTCCAAAACTCAGAACACCAACTCGATCTCAAAATCAGAAAATAGATCTCACTTCTCCCATCTAGAAAAGATAAGCAGGTGTACTCCAAACGGATCTCAGATCTTGAAAAATTTCCTGTAGAAACTCTCTAATCCAAACACTGCAATATCCAATTTCTTCCACACCGAACTACTGCCACCATGCTTCCACTGCGCTACTCTGATCTGAAACAGATGAAATATAGATGATGCACATAAGCACAACTCCCACTGATACCAAATATGACGGACCTAGGCTTTGCAACCATCAGTCAGCAATCACAACTGGTAAGCTTCTCAACAATTCCAGAAATATGGTTCAACAGATCCAAAACAAAACTCAGAAGTTCCACCAAACTGAGCTGCTTCACCCAACTCAAACCATCCTACTACTAAGCTGAACCATCTATATCACTTTTGAAATCCAGCCGATACCAAACTCAAACTCCAGATGCCGACAACTTTTGACTTCCTGAAGACATCCAAAAAGAAGAATCTCCAAAACACAAGAGAACGCTCAAACTATCGCAAGTCACCTTTGCGATTAATCTGGCCTAATCCCAAAGAAAACTGTCCTCACTTACCCAACAGAACAGCTTACACCTAACTGGCCCATTCAACGAAAGAACGGAACCACTCGACTGCTTCTGGACTCCTACTAAGCTAGAAAACTTCTTGCCAACACACAGAAAACTCGAGCTATACTGCTGACATCAATGCCAAGAAATTTCTAATTCAAAGCTCTTCGAGAAACTCGGACCACACACAACCAGAAACATCCTGCTGAACACAACCAAAACCCCGAAACAGATTCACTACCTTAACTCATCCCAAAGAAATATCTTCGGAGATATCCACAGTCACTGCGCCTCATCACACAGCCACTATATCCTCGAGAGATCAAAATATCACTACTTGCTTCAGCCTAACTGACAAATCCAACTCCAGCTCATCCAAACTCTCGAAAATCCGCTCACACTAGCACGATCATCTTACACTTAAATGCTGGACTTCGAATCCTTAACAGATTTCCTTCAGAGTTCCATGAAGTCCCTACATCACAAATTTACTCGAGACGAACTGTAGACCCAATACCGTCTCGGTATATATACTTCCATCCTCAACAAATCCAACCATTGGTAGTCGTGATACACACACCACCACTACCACCCTATCTACCTTTATAACTTATATTGGAAAACCCGAACAGGTAACCCAATCGATAGGTAGAGATAAATAAATAAATATATAGATAAAAATTACAAATACGCTCTCTCAGGATAGACACCACTCCAGAGCCTAGATATTCACTCAACCTAATGCTCTGATACCAACTGTCACGACCCGACTTCCTACGCCCAGGAAGACGTATCGTTTTGAAGAAAAGAAAGAGGTGAGAAAGTAGAAAAGAAAGAGAAGAAGAAGAAACAACAACAGAATCTCAACAGCGGAACGAATAAAATATAATATATCACATAAATATCATATACATCAGAGTACACAGATAATACAACACATACTAGACAGTTATAACACCTGTCTAGTTAATACAACTCACACATCACAGAGATACAACACAGCGGAAATACAGAAATAATCACTGACACAGCGAAATCACTATATATCTATAGGCTGAAGCCTCCTGCTCCATTGCTCCTCCAGAATTCGTCAAAGCTAACCTGAATCCCTTGGCTACCCGTAAAAATTTGGGTACCCGAGAGTTTATGAAAAACAGAAATAAACTTCGGGTCAGACATGGGTCTGGTATGAGTAACCGGTTAAAGTTGTTTAACTTTGAAAATTATTTGAAAACAAAGGTATCACGTAAGACTCCCCACAAATAAACACGGGTAAGTTTTTACCTTATGCTAACCAAAACATTTTATAGGAAATCCAGTGATATTATAATAGTGTCTAGGGTTTTCAAGTAAAGCTAGAAAATAGCTGAAATGCTTACATCTCACATTCCAACATAGTTGGGCACAATCAAAACGTACGGCGCTTATTGGAGATTGGAGTCCATACAATGGCTGGGCTACTGGGGTACCGCCCGTCACAGTACGTGGCCTAGATCACCGTACCGAGGAGTACGCCCGCTCCCCTGCAACACAAAGCCGGACCCGTTCCTTACTGAACAGTTCCAAACAAGACAACCCCAGCAGTTGTTGCAATCAACTGCCCACACAATCGAATATAAAGGAACATCTAGACAGGAGTATATCTTGCTCTCAAGTGGGTGCTACCCACGAAGCCTTGCTGCACCTCCCCTGTTTTAGCCATTCCCGGTTGATGAGGCTTGAGGTCACGATTACCTGAATAGAACTCATCACTTAGAATGCTCATCGTCCACCTGACGATGTGCTGAAAGCATTCAATCCATACAAGTTCGTTCCGGGTTCGAACGAAACCGAAGGCATTATCTCGTTACACTCGTATTGGAATCACCCTCAGAGTTAACGACGACAACCCTTGCATTCTGAATCGCTATCTCGAATCTATAAGTACTATCACCGTCAAACTCATTACGGAATCACCCACAGAGTTATACTGACGTATAGTTCTTATACCTCGAGTCTTCACTTGCTCCATTTGAATTTCACGACCTAACATTATTTTGGATCGATGTGGTATTCGGGTCTCCAGACCTGGAATCCCGGTATACGGAAACCCGATCCCGGTCTCATCGAAATCCAAACCGTGTTTTTTAAGGCCAAGTTGTTTTAAAGTTTAAAACAATTCAATTCAATTATCTATATCAACACAAATAGATAAATCACAATATCACAGATGAATAATCATATATCAGCATATATGAACAACTATATCATCATCACACATCGATCAAACATCCATATCACAACAGATATTACTGATCTCATATCTGAGATCACAACTAATCAATAAATGGGATATCAATATCATCCATCATACATCATACATAAGCAAGGATAATAAATCACACCATTTATAATTAATTTAAAATGAATTAAATTAATTACCTTACCTTAATAAATTTAAAGTCAATTAAATTAATTACTACATCATTATTAAACTTGCTCATATTACTATTAATTAATTATCAATTAATTAATTAATAATCATCCCATTATTCCATTTAATTAATCATCCTTGATTAATCCCTTTAATTACATTGAAGTAATTATCTTTAAAATTCCACAGATTAATTACTTAACAAAATATAGAAATTAAATCTTTACATTACTTCGTTTATTAATTAACTAAAGTTAATTACATTACTTAATTAACTATATTAATAAATCTCTTTATTTATTAATTATATCAAATAAATCCATTTTAATTCCAACATTTATTATATTAATTAATGTTCTCGAATTACATTATATCAAAGAAATTAATTTCTAATTAAACCCAAACATTTATCACTCTTGATTAATCAACCTATTGTAATTAACTTCCTTAATTACTTTATTAACTATACTCCAAAATTTAATTATCTCAAATAAATTTTTTTGATAAATCCTACAAGGTAATTATACTCAATTTACTTCATTATTAAACAACATTCCGTTAATTACATTCTGTAATTATCCATCAATTACTTCTCTAAGTAATTGTGCTTATCACATCTTAAATTTGATTTATTTAAATAAAATGATTTAACTATCTCAAATAAATCAAATAAATCAATCCAGTAATTAATTACTTAATTAATTCTCACTTAATAATTACACTCAAACCATTCTAATATTGATTATTAAATCAATTGATCTAATTAACAATTAAAAATTAATTATATTGATCAACTATAAAATAATCTAGTTGAAGACCTTCATTTAATTTCACATCTACCATAATTAACTTACATTAATTTATTATCAAAAATAAATTTAATTAACCATCTATTTATCAATGGAAGTCTTATCTATGATTTTTATATCATATTAATATCTTAATCCATTATTTTAAACTTCAATTTATATCTTTAAAACTTATAATTACAAAGTGACTCCTTAATTCATTTAAACTAAATAAATATTTAAACTTGTAATTACAAATTTAATTAATATAAATTATTTATTTTCACTCTAATTTCTTAATAGTTAAAGAAATGTAAAACTTAAATCTTTGTTTTACTTAAAGAAGAATTCAATTTCAAAATTGGTTTAAATTCCACTTCCAACATTTATTTCATTTTCTTTGAACTTCATTTAAAATACCAGTTTAAAACTAATCGCTAATCATTTTTACAACTAATTTTTTTAACGCTTAAATTACAAATTTAAAAATACTTTGCTATGAAGTTTTAGATCAAAATCCCTTTTAAATTCAAATATTTGAATTTATTTAAAATATTTAAATTTAAACTTTTCTTTCATTTCAAAATCTGGATTTAAACATTTCATAATTCTCAGTCTAACCTTAGTTTAAATTTGAAAATTTTAAAAAAACTGGAAAACTATTACCGTTTAAAACTGGAAAAATATTGACCCGAGTTTACCTCGTTTACTTCGAGAAAAAAAAACCAGATTCCCCGAGCCAAATTGCAACTTACTCGAGTACGTACTCGAGACACCTTGGTTCTGTTAAAAACTGAGACAATTATTCTACCCGAGACCCCCATTCCCTGCTTCGAGTAAAAACACGAAAACACCCGAGTAAAACATAGGCTTCCCCGAGTAACTCCCCTCGTTTTCCCAGTTGCACATTCACCAGCCTGACAACCGTGGTGCACGTGCACACCAAAAATCGACGCCTCCGACCACCACTACATCGACGAGCAAGTCGAGCAACCCCACTAGTTCCGATCCCAACTATCAGCTCCCCTCCGATCCTTCTCGAATTCGAATTCGAGTATCTCGAGACCTGGAAGCACAGTTTCGCGACCAAACACCCACCTGTCATCGCCTCGTCTTCGCAAACCCGTCCACCAGAAAATCTCAAACTCCGGTCACGACATCGTCCACTGCCTAGCTACCCTCGCCCAAAACCCGAAGACACTCGATCCACCCACTTGGTCGCGGCGATCGTTTCTTCCAACACAGTGAAAACTAGGTTTACATACTTCAATTCCATATTTCCACTGCCTCAAAGCTTTAACCCATCAACTATCATTTTTCCCTAAAACTTCGATCAATACTCCATCTCCAGACCGAAGTTCGTCACCTCTGGTTGTCGAGATCACCCATGGCAGCCAAAAACACTTAAAACTGGGAATCCAGAACTGCTCTTCAATCCCAACATTATAAATCATGAAACATGTTTTAAAAATATTGATTTCATATGTAGTTTCATCCTATATCATTGAACACTTAAAACAAAAAGTTTGTTTTTAAACTTGATTGAAGTTTTACCCTGTTTCCTTGATTTCCACAGCGAGATTCAAGTTAATTTCACTTATATAAATTTTTAACATCTATATTAAGGTTAAACAATCATCTGGTTGCTTGTGTTTGTCATTCACTATTTTCTAGATCAAAGGAAAAGAGTTGATTTACATATATACTAAAAACAACAAACACAGGTATCACCAGAGCATGTATAGATGTGTACATATATGTATATGAACAAGATACACGTCACCATATAAAAGAAAACATGCCATATTAACCTGGTTATAAGTTTAAAAATAAAGGTTACTCACCAAAATTTGCAGAGAGAAGAACAGAGCAGGGTTATCTTTTGAAAACAGTTTGAAACTTTGAAATCTGGAAAATATGTTTCCCACTTTAAATCTTCCTGTCCATCCTTTGCCTTTGTTTAATTGCTTGATGTATTGCTGAAGCTTATTTAAGATTTAAAATAGAGTTTCATTTTGTAATTGCTTTGCTCGAATTGGAAATGAGAAAGATGATATGGGAAAATAGTTTACAGTTTGCAATATAGAAGGAGTTACAGGTTCCATATATTTTCTTTATAAGGGTCAGAGATATTTTTGTGAAGTATGGAGGCTGAAAAGAAATTTATGCAACTCGAACAGGATTTGTTGGCTGCAAAGAAATGGAGCATTAATTGTTATTGTACTTGATGTTCTTACTTTATACTTATCTCATACTTGCCTGTGACTTATATTGCAAGCTACAAATATATTTATACTTTGCTTTGATCTTTCTATTTTGTTGCCAGGCCTGCATGCATCTTGTACAATTTTTCTTTGTTATTTACTTAGTTTATTTCTTAACCTATTTCATCTGTCCAGATTTTGCTTCAGCCTGCATACTTTAATTATAGCTACACCACTGGTTCTACACATTTCTATTTCTATGTGAAAATATTTTGTTATTCTACTTTGCTTATTTTTTTTTTGCCTTTAGTCTGCATGTACATCTTCGAACAGATTTTATTAGGGCTGGCTTATCATTCTCGAATTGTTTCACTTTGACTTTGATTCTTTTGGCTATGCGATATATATTACAGAGTTGAAAATAAAATGTAATGGGTGTTGTTTTTAATATATTGTTTTGTTACATTCACCTTATTGTTTGATTGTATCCACTATGTTATTGTTTTATTGTCATACTATTTGTTTATAAATTATGGAGGATGTTTATCTTGTTATGTTTACTTGTTTGTGCACATTTCTAGCTTAACAAAGAATGGTAATTGAATGTTGTTTGTTTGTTTAGTGTATATTTATTTTATAATCTACGAATTATCAATTTACTTGTTATCCAATTACGTTGTTTGTTTATTTAGCGTTCGCTTATTTCTTTTCAAACGATAAAATTTACTGATGTATGTTTTGTACCCGTATTATTGTTAGCTCGTTATTTTAACATGTATATTTATATTTACTAATATTATAAAGGTTCATTTATAAATTTTAAAATAATTTAAACAAAAGAATTTACCACTTCTATTTATTCAAAATCTATTTATAAAAATATCATATCAATTTAAAATAATTTACAAAGAATTTATTTCCATAAAAATAAAACTCATTATCAAATAAAATGATTTTATAAAAGAAATTATTACTATATAAATAAATTACTTATTTTATCAATCTATATTCAAAAAGAAAAATAAAACTTTTAAAACAGATCTCATCTATTTACAGTATATACAGATATATATAGATTATAACAGAAAACAATTTATCAGTTTTTAAAATATAAATTATCAGTCAAATATTTATTTAAAAGAAAATTATCGAATCAATTCAAATTTTATTCACAATTATTGTCAAACCAATTTAATTTTTTTATCTCAGATTATTAAATTGATATTGCCAAAATTTCCGGGATGTCTATATACACTCAGCGACTCATTCTAGGGTATCACTACCCTATTTCTAAAGAGTCAGACCCCACAAAGCTAAGGTTATCGCTAAACCTCGCTCCGATACCAACTGTAACATCCCGCCTTTTTGTCCGCTTTAAGCAGACACACATGCCAACTCAAACCATACAGAAGGGCGGATTGTTATTGGGGTGAATAAGAAAAAGCAGGGAAAGAAAAAAAACTAAATCTCGCAGCGGAATGACAAAATATAATAATCAAATAACAGTTCATGAAGCTGTATACAAAACATTTGATTATACTTATACAATACAAAATCAGAGTCACACATATCAGAGATAAATAAATAATGCAGCAGAACAGTATGAATGCAGTGGAATAAATAGAGTAAATAATAGTAGCACAAATCTTTGTCTTCATCCTCCAGAAATAAGGTCTTCAAATCCTGAAATGCTCAGGCTGACCCGAGCGAATTGAAAAGACAAAACACTCGAGTCAGAACTAAAAGATCTTATGTAAGTTAAATCAATGGTAAATAAATAAATATGAGTGGAACGACGTCGGAGATGTTTACGGGGTTTGACATCTCCTATCCAGTGTCTAACGTGAGTGCAGCAACTCAAGAGATGTTCGGGATTCACATCTCCTAAGGATCCGTTAAACTATCTACTATGTAGTACAATACGCTATTATAATATGTCTACAGTAAGATAAACTATAAAAATAGCATTAAGGCATTACATTTTCCCCCTTAACACATTTTATAATGCCAATAATCTATACGATGTCGTAACTCCCCGTAAACTGGGGCCGCTAGAGGATACCCCATAGGTACGACATAAAACAAACTCGTAGAAGGCGCGCTAGGGTAGGTGACACGGCACAACTAGGCAATGCCAGGGTAGATATACCAATTACACTTCCGGACTGGTGGTAACGCATAGCAGCTACTACCGCCCACCTCGGAACACACTCCCAAATCAAAATCGAGGGTGGCCACCAAATAATCGCAAAGTCAGAATATAGTATCGAAGGAGTGTGCCCGATCAGAGGAATGACCTCACTTGGCCCGTCGATTGCTCCTGTTTTAGCCACCTTAAGCTAACTCATGGGAGTCAGGTCCACGTATATACCTCATATAGAATCGTCGCCAACCATCCTACTTCATTCTGGAATCTCCACCGCGTACACAGTTGTCAAAGTGGTTTTCGGTATTGGCAGAGAGTATGACAGTATCCGATCCCGGTCTCTTTAACAACCAATTGCTTATTACACACCAGATGGTTCTTTTACATTTCCAAAATCATTTCATAATTGATATCAAAATATCATATTCAATTCAAATAATATCATTTTCGAAATCATTACTTGCTTTTGAAATTATATCACACTGAAATCATATCACATTTGAAATCATAGTTCGAAATTATATTTCCTTTCAAAAGTCATATTTCCAAAATAGGCTAAACTCTCATTTCAAAATATCATATTAAACCAAATATGTTATTTAAATCCCAACTTAGGTTATAACATCAATTACCATATTCACTTAAAAATCGAGAATTTGAATATAAACCAATCCATTTTACTTAGTTTGGAATTTAGAAGAAAATAGTTTTAAATAGTTAATATAGATTTAAAATAGATTAAATATAATTAAATAGATTAAATAGCTTTAAAATAGATTAATTATATTTAAAATAAGTTAAAACAGGTTAATTAGTTTAAATAAATTAAATGGTTGAAAATAGGTTAAAATGATTTAATATAATTAATACATGTTAAAATAGTTTAATACTTTCAAATCTTAATAATTAGAAATTTTGAAATAATATATTTTTAAAACAGTTTATATTAAAACATTAATTTGGAATTAATATCAAATTAAACTATTCATTTCATTTCAACACATTTGGACAATTTCAATTTCCAAGTCAACAAACCAAATTTCAAACCTTCAATTTTTAAGTTTAAATAAACTATGGAATTTCATCCCGTTTCAATTCAGTTTCAAATATCAATTCGAATTGCTCCAATTTCAAAATATTTCAAAGTTATTTTCAAACGACTTTAATAACTTAATTTCGATAGAATTTCATTTAAACTTAAAAGTTTAACTTTAACTTTCAATTTAATTTCTTAAAACAATTCCTTTAAACCAATTCACATTTAAACATAAAACTTGATTTTTCAATAATAATTCAATTCATATAAATCAAATTTTATTTCAAAATATCATTTAATTAAATTCGAAAATTAAGGATTTTAAAATCATTTAATTTAACCAATCCGGTGTCCGTATATAATTCTCTACCCTAGGGTCAAGTGATACGGATATTTATTATTTCAATCCGCAATTTAAAATGTTACGGTTATATATCATTTCAAATCGTAATCCCGAATTAATAATAAAATCCATAAAATTGCTCGAGTCTATCATTTCAACCCATAACAATTTTTCCTTAATCTATTGATCATTCGGGTATGTATCATTTCAACCCATAGTGAACTTGCAGTTTATAAAGATATAAAATAAAACATCCATTTATCCAATATCAACTATCAACATCCATTACAAACATCATCCAAATCAATCAATAAATATCAATACAGAACTGATAATCAATAACAGGCATTTAACTGGCAATTTATATTCAATAATAAATTAAATAACGATTTAATTCAAATAAATTCAAATTAACCGAGATGATGATTGAAAAATATACCAAACAGTCATAAATGAATTTCTAATCACATCATAAATTTAATTTAACAAACATAAGAAATTTTAGAAGCTGTTAGTGGGTTAAAACACTAACCTTTGAATTTAAATTCAATTTAAGCCCAAAATTTGAACTGTCTCAGAATTCGTCCAAACTAGCGTCATAATGTCCGGAATTTTAATACGATCCCAGCGGAGCGAACCACGCGTAAATCAGACCTTGTATGCGAAAGTGATGCAGAATAGGCTAAAGTCGAAGCAGTGCGAACTACGAGAGTTGAAGCAGGGCAAGCTACGAGTTACCCAGGCTTAGGTCGTCCACGACCTAAGGATGGAAGTTTAGGTAGGTCACGACCTAAGGAAAGGATTTTGGGACGTCTACGACCTAACAGGCTAAGAGGAAAAGGGCTACGACTTAACAAAGGCTTAAGTCGCTCGGAACTGATAAGGCGTCCCCGACTTATCGAAAATAAAGACTTAAGTCGTCTACGACCTAAGGAAAATGAAGGGTTAAGTCGTCTACGACCTAACAAAGAAGAACTGGGATGAGATACGACCTATGGAAAGTTGCGAAGTGGAGTTACGACCTAAGCTAGGTCGCAGGAAGGAGTTCTGAAGCCAGGTCTTAAGTCGCTGCCGACCTATATGTTAGGTCGTTAATTAATAAGTCGTCTGGTTCTTATGTCGTAACTCGCATGTTTTAGGTCATCCTGTTTATAAGTCGTAGGTCGCATCTTTTAAGTCGTATGTGTTGTGTAACATGTTGGTAAGTCGTTGAATGATGTAGCTAGGTCGTTACCGACCTAAGTTGAGTCGTCATGTACTAAGTCGTGTACTTTGTAAATAAGGAGCATTGTATTTTTTTAGGTCGTACCAGGTTAGGTCGGCCATGTTTGTTGAGTCGTTGTATGGTGTTGTAACCTATTTCTTGAGTCGTTTGTACATAAGTCGTATTTGTTAAACCGGTTGAGGCGGGTTGTGTGTTGTAATCAGATAAGTCATGAACGACTTATAGTAAGTCGTCTCTTTTGAGTCCCCTATGTTAAGTCGCAGGTTATAAGTCAGTTCCGACTTAAGGGTTATACAAATTTCTGCTGTGTGTTGTAACTTCTATAAATAGGCCGGTGGTGCCATTTGTAATAGTTTAGTTGATTTGAAATAAAACTCTTGTTTTGTTAGCTTTGTGCTTTCACCAAATTGGTAGTTGACTGTAATCTCCTATCTCCTCTTTCGGATAATCGAGTGCGCTTGATTCAACGACTGCAGAAGCCGATTCACGGAATCTAGTGCGCTAGATCAACGTGTGAAGAATCGCAGATCTTTGAACCCGGTATCGTTCGCGATCAACGAGCTCGGGATAGCTAGAATTCGGTATCTTCGGATCAACGAATTCGGGCATTTCAGTATCTTCCAATCCATCGATTGCTACTTTCAACGATCGACATTGTTTTTGAGTAATCCGCTGCGTCAGTTTTGGTATCAGAGCTTGTTTTAGCCAATCATAGCTAAATCGAGTCCTTGGAACCAAGTCATTTTGAAGAGTTTGAAGAAATCAAGACAAGGCCGAAGTAGTTGAAGTTGTTTGCATTTGTATTGAAGTTTGAAGATCGGATTTGTGTTTTGAGGAGTTTGGTGTTCTTCGTGTTCATCGCAAATTGCAACAAAGTGGGAGTTTTCGATCCACATCACTTTGGATCAAGGTTCGAAAGGTGTTTGAATTTTGAAGTGTTTGTGAAGTTTCCAAGCATGCCGCCGAGAAGAGCTAATCGTCACCAAAACGTTGAAGCTTTGTATCGAAAAGAAGAAGCTGATGAGATGGAGCAAAGAATCAATGAAAACTTTAGTGAAAAGCTTAACGAAGGAATTGGACGGTTAGAGAAGATGATGTTAGAGATGAATCAGAATCAGAGAAGGGTATCACCTGAATCTAATCATGGGGGAAGTAGAGTCTCGCCACATTCCAATCGAGATAGAAGTGTTGATGATGATCGAAGTCGAGATAGAAACGTGAATGATCGTAATCGGAGGAATGTAGATAGAAGGGATGTTGGAGGAAGACGCGAAGGGAGTAGAGATGTTGGTGGTCAGGATCGACATCGATATACATCTGATTTTGAAGAGGAGTATGATGGTGGTAGTGTTTGAGGACAAGGACAAGGACAAGGAAGAAATCACTCTGAGTATGATCACAAGTGGGAGTCGGGGATGAAGACTGAAATTCCTAAATTCAAAGGTGGTATGCAAGCGGAGGAGTTTTTAGATTGGGTGGCTAATGTTGAAGAGATTTTTGACTTCAAAGAAATTCCAGAACATCGTAGAGTGAAGTTGGTTGCTACAAGGTTGAGGGGTAGAGCTTTGGCATGGTGGCAGCAGACCAAACTTACACGTGAACGAATGGGGAAGTCAAAAGTTGAATCTTGGGAGAAGATGAAGAAATTGATGAAAGCAACGTTCTTACCTTACAATTATCAATCTTTGATGTATCAACGTTTGCAGAATTTGAGGCAGGGAACAAAGAATGTTAATGATTACGCGGATGAATTTTATCAGCTTATTGCGAGGAATGATATTATGGAAACGGAAGAGCAGCTAACATCTAGATTTGTTGGGGGGTTGCGAATGCAGATTCAGGATATGGTTAACATGTTTGATCCCAGATCTGTAGCGGAAGCACATCAGAAAGCGTTGGCTTGAGAGAAACAGGGAAGACAAGGAGGTGGTATGTTTACAAATTTCAACAATCCAGTGAAGGGTGTTAGTGGAAGTTCTAATGTTTCAAAAGCTGTTGCGAAACCAGTTGTGAATGAGGTTGGAAAGGCGAAAGTCAATAATGGTTTCAAGTGTTATAATTGCCAAGAAATGGGCCACAAAAGTAGCGAATGTTTGAAGCCGAAGAAGAGAGCTATGATAGCGGAGGTTGAGGATGAGGATGAAGAAGCTGAATGTTCCAATTCACCACCTGATGAGGAGGAAGAAGAAGTGTCGGGAGACGAAGGTTATAATCTAATGATGAAGAGGTCCTGTTTAACACCAAAGCAAGAGGAGGATTGTAGTTGGTTAAGGAGCAATATTTTTCAGTCAACATGTACCATTCTGGGGAAGGTTTGCAAATTTGTTATTGATGCTGGAAGCTGTGATAATATAATTTCTTTAGAAGCTGTGAGGAAGTTGGCGTTGAAGACTGAGAAACATCCGAAACCGTACAAGCTAGCTTGGTTGAGGAAAGGCGGGGAGGTGAAGGTTGGACGAAGGGCTTGTGTGAAGTTTTCAATTGGAAAGAAATACAAGGATGAAATCTGGTGCGATGTGGTAGATATGGATGTCTGTCATTTGTTGCTGGGGAGACCGTGGCAGTATGATAGAGCGGTGCAACATGATGGGCGTACCAACAGTTACAGTTTCATGTTTGAAGGCACAAAGATTACTCTAGTTCCAAAGAAGCGACAACAGGAGGAAAACAAGTTGGAGGAGATTGAAGAGCTTAAAACTTTGTTATCTTTGAAGGAGTTTGTGAAGGAAGTAGAGGAGGAGCCTGAAGTGTTTTTGTTGATTGGGCGAGAGAGCAGTGAAGAGGTTGAAATTCCGGAAGAAGCGAAGCCAGTTTTGAAAGAATTTGACGACGTATTTCCAGAGGAGTTACCAACGGAGTTGCCACCGTTGAGGGATATACAACATCAGATAGATCTTGTTCCAGGTGCTGTGTTGCCACACAGACCACATTATCGAATGAGTCCAAAGGAACATGAAGAATTGAGGAGGCAAGTGGAAGAATTGCTTGAACAGGGGCGTGTGCAGGAGAGTTTAAGTCCTTGTGCTGTACCAGCTTTATTGGTACCCAAAAAGGATGGAACGTGGAGGATGTGCACAGATAGTAGAGCATTGAATAAGATCATAGTCAGATACAGATTTCCGATGCCGAGGCTTGATGATCTATTGGATCAAATCAGTGGGTCCGTAATCTTTTCTAAGATTGACTTGAAGAGCGGTTATCATCAGATTCGCATTAGACCAGGGGATGAATGGAAGACAGCATTCAAGACGAGGGAAGGATTGTATGAATGGCTGGTAATGCCGTTTGGTCTATCAAATGCACCAAGTACATTCATGAGGGTGATGAACCAAATTTTCAGGCCATACATTGGGAAATTTGTGGTGGTTTACTTTGATGATATTCTGATCTACAGTGCTAGTACAGAAGAACATGTTCAACATTTGAAGAAAGTGTTAATTATTCTACGTGAAAAACAATTCTATGCTGCTACAAAGAAGTGTGTTTTCATGGCGAGGAGTGTTCTATTTCTGGGGTATGTCGTATCGGAGGAAGGTATACAAGTGGATCAAAGTAAAATTGAAGCTATCAGAGATTGGCCGCAACCCAAGACGATAACGGAAGTTCGGAGTTTTCATGGGTTGGCTTTATTTTATCGAAGGTTTATTCCACACTTTAGTAGTGTGATGGCGCCTGTGACTGATTATATGAAGGGTAAACAGTTTGCATGGACGGAGGAAGCCGGGGTTTCTTTTGATCGAATCAAAGAACTCTTGACGTCTGCACCAATTCTAATATTACCAGATTTTCAGCTAGTGTTTGAACTACATACTGATGCATCCAAGGTTGGAATTGGAGGAGTGTTGAGTCAGAGGGGACGTCCGATTGCATACTTTAGCGAGAAGTTATCAGGAGCAAAGATGAGATACAATACATATGATGTGGAATTCTATGCTGTAGTGCAATCTATTAAACACTGGAGACACTATCTATTTCAGAAAGAGTTTGTTCTTTACACTGATCATGAGGCATTAAAGCACTTACAAGGGCAAGACAAGATTTCAGCAAGACATGCATCATGGATTGCATATCTGCAACAGTTTACTTTTGTTGTTAAACACAAGTCAGGAGCGACGAATCGTGTGGCTGATGCTTTGAGTAGAAGGAATCATTTGTTAACAACAATGAAGATTGAAGTAACGGGATTCGATGTGTTACCAGAATTATTTGTCGATGATCCTTACTTTGCAAAGTTGGTTGATAAAGTTAAGGAGGGGAAGACGGATGAGTTTATGATGGTAGACGGTTTTCTGTTCAAAGGAAATCGATTGTGCATACCTGATTGTAGTTTGAGAATCAAGATTGTAAAAGAGCTACATGAAGAAGGACATGTTGGGAGAGACCGTACCTTACAGTTAATTTCACAGTCTTACTTTTGGCCATCGATGAGGAAAGAGGTGGAGACGTTTGTGGACCGATGTCATATTTGTCAGGTTTCGAAGGGAACTGCGACTAATGCTGGGTTATATATGCCGTTACCTGTACCAACTAAACCATGGGTTGATGTGAGTATGGACTTTGTGTTGGGATTGCCGAGGACACAGCGTGGTAACGATTCCATTTATGTGGTGGTTGATCGATTTTCGAAAATGGCACATTTTATTGCTTGTAAGAAGACGGCGGATGCTGTTCATGTTGCTCAGTTGTTTTTCAAAGAGATATATCGACTCCATGGATTGCCAGAATCTATTATGTCGGATAGAGATACTCGTTTTCTGAGTCATTTTTGGCTGAGTTTGTGGAAGATGGTGGGAACAAAGTTGAACTTTAGCAGCGCTTATCATCTGCAGACGGATGGACAGACCGAGGTTGTGAACAGATCGTTGGGAAATTTGCTGAGGTGTCTTGTACAAGACAATTTGAAAAGCTGGGATATGAAGTTATGTAAAGCAGAGTTTGCTCATAATCATGTAGTGAATCGTAGTACGAGTTTCAGTCCGTTTCAGATTGTATATTCTAGTTTGCCAAAGGGTCCGTTGGAGTTAACGATCATACCACAACCAAAGAAGACAGTCAAGCGAGCTGCTGACTTTGTTGAAGGATTGACACAATGTCATAAAATCGTTCAGGAACGATTGGAGAAAGCAAATGAAAAGTACAAACGATCTGCAGATTTGAAACGAAGAAGTGTTGAGTTTAATGAAGGAGATATGGTATATGCTGTGTTAACGAAGGATCGTTTTCCAGTAGGCGCTTATAACAAGTTGAAAGCCAGAAAAATTGGTCCTGTAGAAATCGTGAAACGGATTAATAAAAACGCTTATAAGTTGAAGCTGCCGGAGGATGTATACACTTCTGACGTATTCAATGTTAAGCATCTAGTGCCATATTATGAGAATGAACAGTCTGATGAGGAAGAATTTACAAATTCGAGGTCGAATTTTTCTCAACCTGGGGAGGATGATGCAGCACAGGCTAAAGTCAAAGCAGTGCGAACTACGAGAGTTGAAGCAGGGCAAGCTACGAGTTACCCAGGCTTAGGTCGTCCACGACCTAAGGATGGAAGTTTAGGTCGGTCACGACCTAAGGAAAGGATTTTGGGACGTCTACGACCTAACAGGCTAGGAGGAAAAGGGCTACGACTTAACAAAGGCTTAAGTCGCTCGGAACTGATAAGTCGTCCCCGACTTATCAAAAATAAAGACTTAAGTCGTCTACGACCTAAGGAAAATGAAGGGTTAAGTCGTCTATGACCTAACAAAGAAGAACTGGGACGAGATACGACCTATGGAAAGTTGCGAAGTGGAGTTACGACCTAAGCTAGGTTGCAGGAAGGAGTTCTGAAGCCAGGTCTTAAGTCGCTGCCGACCTATATGTTAGGTCGTTAATTAATAAGTCGTCTGGTTCTTATGTCGTAACTCGCATGTTTTAGGTCGTTCTGTTTATAAGTCGTAGGTCGCATCTTTTAAGTCGTATGTGTTGTGTAACATGTTGGTAAGTCGTTGAATGATGTAGCTAGGTCGTTACCGACCTAAGTTGAGTCGTCATGTACTAAGTCGTGTACTTTGTAAATAAGGAGCATTGTATTTTTTTAGGTCGTACCAGGTTAGGTCGGCCATGTTTGTTGAGTCGTTGTATGGTGTTGTAACCTGTTTCTTGAGTCGTTTGTACATAAGTCGTATTTGTTAAACCGGCTGAGGCGGGTTGTGTGTTGTAATCAGATAAGTCGTGAACGACTTATAGTAAGTCGTCTCTTTTGAGTCCCCTATGTTAAGTCACAGGTTATAAGTCGGTTCCGACTTAAGGGTTATACAAATTTCTGCTGTGTGTTGTAACTTCTATAAATAGGCCGGTGGTGCCATTTGTAATAGTTTAGTTGATTTGAAATAAAACTCTTGTTTTGTTAGCTTTGTGCTTTCACCAAATTGGTAGTTGAGTGTAATCTCCTATCTCCTCTTTCGGATAATCGAGTGCGCTCGATTCAACGACCGCAGAAGCCGATTCACGGAATCTAGTGCGCTAGATCAATGTGTGAAGAATCGCAGATCTTTGAACCCGGTATCGTTCGCGATCAACGAGTTCGGGATAACTAGAATTCGGTATCTTCGGATCAATGAATTCGGGCATTTCAGTATCTTCCAATCCATCGATTGCTACTTTCAACGATCGACATTGTTTTTGAGTAATCTGCTGCGTCAGAAAGTTATGCGTGTTAGAAGTTTGGAAATAAAAATTAAAGTAAATAAATAAAATAACAAAAAAAGAAGAAAAGATCCTCACCCAACCACGTCAGCAAGCATCGTTCGCTACCCAATTTCACACGAGCCCAGAACACCGCACGCGCGCATCAGAACCACCACCAACGGCAGCGCCGTACGCCGCTCATGGCCACACGATCTCGCCTCCGACCTCTGCCACCACCCACGCCATAGCCGTCGACGTTCGGCGTCGAGAAACGCCCAACCGCCGCCTCCAATTGGAAAACCCTAATGAATTTTAACGAGAAATCCGACCATCAAAACGCCAAACAAACCACGCCGATGAACTCCCCTTGGTCCTCTCCACAAAACTGTATCCTCCAATCGACGATCCGTCGAAGTTCATCAACGCGCTATGAACGGCCGAGACTTGTTCTTCAATTTTTTGACAGATAGAGGTTCAATTTGGAAAACGAATTACAGATCTAAGATGCGCTCGTCGAGAGCTTCGAAATGATATATAATTCGATATAGTTTGTGGAGTTTAAATTTTGAAGTTGAAATTGAATTGAAATTTCAATTGGGGAATTAGGGTTTTGATTTGTCTGCCATTAGAAAGAGGAGCTGAGAAAGAGATGTACGTATAGACAAATAGAATAAGAAGGAGCTAGGGTTTATAACTGGATATATATAGGCAGGGATGAAAATAGAAGAACGGACAAGATTTGATTGAATGATATCGACCCGAAAAGCCCGTTCTGTCTCCGGAACGAAAATGGGTCATCCCATATATCAAAATAGATGGTTTCAATATTTTTAAACTCAATGGAACAGGTTTCAAGACCAAATTCCATCGTATGAAGAAGTTATGTTAAAATTAGCTTATTTCAAATTGGTTTCAATTGATTTTAATTAAATTGATTTCTAGGCATTTCGAGTCCATACGATCAAACAACAAGTCTGATCGCTACGAAACTTAAAATCTTATAATAATTCACCGTTACGGATCCGATGAAACTAGTTTCGTCGAAATCCGATTCAGTAGCCAAAATGGCTATTTTCACTTTAATTAAATAAATTAATATTAAATTAATTAATCACCTTTAATTCAATATTTATAAACTAGCAGATTTTCATCATTTTTGATTGCAAATACATTTATAATAAATTAAAATAAGTTTACATATCAATTCAGTGTTAATTATTTCAATAATTACAGTGTTCAATTCCAACTGTAATTATATCCAATTTATTATAATTTAATTCAAGTAAATTGTTTTAAATTCGATTCCAACCTATATTTCAACCAATTAAAATCTGATAACATAGTTAACATTTGTTTTACAATTCATTACACTAATATACTCCAATTTCCATCTTTTATTTCTATCAATTATTATATTTTAATTATATTGGATTTTGTCAATTTCACATATATGAATAGAATTTTAAAACCCCACATTGATTTGTTTATCTTGATTTAACTATTTAATTAAATCAATTACTATATTATGAATATAATTAACATTTCTATCCAATTTATGACATCCACACTTTTCAGTTATTGTATTAACTCACATAAATGTGACATTTGATTACACTCAATTGCAATATATCCATTTATAATAATATAAATTCCAAATCAAATTTAACAGGTTAAATAAATAGGTAACATATAATAGTTTGTCACCAATTAACTTTTATTTACATTAATAAGTTTATTATTTCAACCAAATGTTATAATTACTTTCCTAACACAAATTTTATCCAATTACCATTAATTATATATTATCACATAAATGAATTCACATTTACATTTGTTTTCTTATATTCATTTTGTAGCCAATTATAACATTTACATTATTTCAATAAATTGAACTTCATTCAAATTGTTAATATTTATCTTTAATTAACATTGTTACATTACACTTAGTATTGATTTCATTATTAAATTACAAATCTTTACTTCTTTCAATATTAAATTACCACAACATTATTAAATTTACAATTTTTAATTATCGAAAATTTTCGGGTCGTTACATGCGTGCAATAACTCAAGAGATGTTACGGAATTTTCCATCTCTTAAAGACCCGTCAAAATATTTAAATACAGTAGAATACACTATATGTATGATGTCTAATTTGTAAAATAAATATTTTTCTTAGTATTAAGGCTTTACATTAATCCCCCTTAATGCGTTTTTAAGCATTGTCGTACAGTTTGCATATAACGCCCCAGTAGCACGTCAGGGGATAGGGATGCGCTGTGATACGACAACACTAAACAAAATCGTAGCAGTCTCGTATAGGGATAAGAATATGATAAGGCACGTGAGGCAATGCCTAAGGTAGGATACTACCAATTCGGATCGCAGCGCTGGTGGTAACGCGTCGTAGCCACGATCGCCCACCGTGTCCATCCATCCCATATCGAATCAAAGGGAGGTTACCCTAAATCAAGGTGCCCCAATCGAAATCAACATCAAAAGTAATAGTATGGACCATGTCCAAGAAGAAAATCGAAGAATGGATGTCCGCTAGTGGTAGCTAGCCCACTTGGCCCTGTCAAGCCTTCCTGTTTTAGTCATTTCCAATTGGCACAGGTGCCGAGGTCTATCCATCATCGTTCTCTTTCTTCAAATTCAGCAAACGTACGCCAAATCCAACCACTTCATTTTGGTGTCTCCTCCATGTACACAGTTGTTAAAGTGGTTCCAATATTGTGACGCCCCACCTCTATACCCACGCTAACCAAGAACACTACGATGTAGTGCTGTCAACTAGCACGGAAAATAAGGTTGTTGAGGAGCGACCCTCCATGTAACTTCTTTGAGCGAGCACCGATATGTCCGATAGAATAGAATGAACTTCGTTTAAGGAGGAAGTCCGACATACCGAAACAAACCCAAAGCTATCACATAGTGGCTATAAATAATCTTCGGAAACAAACATAGAAATAAACATAACATAAATCAGTCACAGACATCCATATCACAAAGGCGGAAAAATATATGAATATATATATATATATATATAGCACATGAAAGTGTACATCAGAGTGGTGGTCAGAAAGATCCACGATAATACAAAAGAATAGCAACACGTGCTATACAAAAGAACAAGTACACAACATAGAGTCTATATCTCAAAAAAATGTACATCCAAAAACTACTAATCTAAGTAGTGCCAAAAGTCAGAATAATCCTGAAGAGAAGTCAAGCAGAAGCACCTGTAACATCTCGGTCTGACCCGAGTATTATTTATAAGAAAATAATAAACGGATCAGTCTAGCTATAAATATCAGATGATAAGGTATATGATAAATAATATGGCATGAACATGTAACAACCATAACGGCATACTACTATAAGTATGTAAATGATAATCAACAAAAGATCAATCAATATCACAAGAATCTTCTCAAGGATAAAATAGGGTATCATACCCTAAACTTGTATTCATAACAAGTCAATAACACATAAATTCACCAATGCACAAAAAAACTGATATCATATCAATGAAAATCATGAAAATTGGTGAAGCACAAATTCCAAAAATCATCGCAAGAAATCCAGAAAACACATAAAAATAGGGGGAGGCCTAACACATGAACGGGAGCATGAAAACTCACCAACGCGTATAACACATGAACGAGAAGCTATCTCATGGAAGCTATCCATTAAATTTCCACACAGAAACGGCCCGAAGACCATGGGGTGCTACCCCATATATGTGATGGCGAAACATCACAAAAGCGGGGTCTAGTCTCCCTCGCAGACAAAGAGACATCGCTCAATCGCTAGTCTAAATCACAAAAATGATCGTTATGATCATAAGGAAGTGTCAATTACACTAAGCCAGTAAATATATGAGTTTAGCTTCATGTCCCATAACCACTAGCTTAACTTAAATATTTACGAACAAACTATAGATCTCCACTAGGAAATTGTCACAAAAGGGTTCAATCGAACAAGTCCAAGAGCTAACCGACGAAGTGAACGCAAGCGTTTCATACCACTCGTTTTACTAAGTCGTTTAAGTCGATTTCTCATCCGAGTGAAGTAAAGGCTTGTATATACTAGTAGATTGAAAAACGGTTTGAGAGAACGTGTTTTATATTTAAAATAGTGTTGAAAACGTTTTGATGAAAGAGTTTTGATATTTACTACTAGTATTGAAACCTTCATATCTTTAGAGTGACAAGTCACAAAACGATTGTTGAAACAAATCGAATCACATAAATTCACGTACGAAGACGTGAGCAAAGTCCAAAGAAATCAATCCCAAAACCATCAAGTAGGAATATACTTGCGACCTAACATGGTCGAATTAAAGTGCAAAAACTTTATGTCAAATAGGTCGAACGACCTAAGGGTAAAATGCCGTGCGCCCTAGTAGGAGAACAGGGCGAGCGACCTAGTGAAATACATGTCAAACGATCTAAAGAAATCAAGCCAAGCGACCTAAGGAAAAGTAGGTCATACGACCTAATGGGTTGCGACTTAGGGGGTTGTGGTCGAGCGACCTAACAGAAGTAGGTCTAACGACCTAAAATCGGAGGCCAAGCGACCTAATGGTTGCGACCTACCTGGAATGGCAGAGCGACCTAACTGGGCAAGTGAGGCCAAGCGACCTAAGGTCTGCGACCTAAGGTCTGCGACCTAAAGGCGAGCGACCTAAGAGATCTAGCGACCTAAGAGGACACGCGACCTAACTGGAAGACAGGTCGAGCGACCTAAAAGATATGAGGTCCAGCGACCTAATGGATATAAGGTCCAACGACCTAAAACCACACGACCTAAAATTGGCGACCTAAAGACTCGCAACCCAGAGGCCAGCGACCTAAATTGGCAATGGGTCTAACGACCTAACAGATGCAGGCCAAGCGACCTAAGGATCACGCGAGCGACCTAATAGTGGTACGCGACCTACGACCTAGGGACGGACGACCTAAGTCCAGGTTGAGCTAAATACAGGCAGAGTCATTTCTACGCCAGAGCGACCTACGACCTTCGACCTAGTGACCTAACTCCGATGCGACTCTCCCTCCAGAACGACCTAGGTGCAGGAATTTTCCAAAAATGCTGAAAATTGGAGTTTTTCGCCAATCCAATCCAAACCAAAAGCAAATGTTCATACAAATGCGATAGGGAATCATTCCCAATAGTCCAATGACAGTTATAGGCAAGATGTGAGATTAAAAATCTCACCTTTTCACTAAAATGGATGAAGATGGAGATTGAAAGCAAGTAGAAGCAATCCAAAGCTTGAATCCACTATCTTCTTCTTGAATTTGGAGTTGAATGTTGGAATTGCAATTGAATTTGAGTTTGGAGTTTTAATTTCATCTCCAAACATATCGAAGTTTACACTCAAAAAGTAGCTTTTCGGACTAACATCCGACTAACGATAAAATATTTAAATAAAATATTTAAATATAAAATCAATAAATATGCGGGTTGTTACAAATATTGACAGAGAGTATGCCAATAAGAGGCCCCGGTCTCTTTAACAACCAAACGTCGTTTTACACACCGGTTGGTACTTTTACATTTCAAAAAGGATTCATACTTGACATTAAAATATCATATTTAGTCCAAAATCAATTTCCTTTCAAAATTATCATATTCACTTTAAAATCAATTTCATTCCCTAAAATTGTTTCGAATTTCGACTTAGGTTATAACTACATTTTGACCACATTCGCAATTAAATCCACGATTTAAATATAAACAGTTCCCACTTGACCAGTTTGAATTTTTAGAAAATAGTATAAAAAGTTAAAATAGTTTGATATAAAATAGTTTGAGTCTTAAAAATGGTTTATATAGTAAAATAGCTTGGAAAATAAAAAAGATTTGAATATTTAAAAAAAGATAGATTTTAAACAGTTTATATTAAAATAATTTATTTGAAAATAGTTTCAAAGTCAAACTGATTGAATTCCAAATCTTTCAATCCAAATCATCTTCAATCTCAATTCAATTCAAATCAGCTCAATTTTGATTTCAATTCGAATTAACTTCAATTTCAATTTCGATTCAAATTAATTTCGATTTCGATTTCAATTCAAATTAATTACAAATTGGATTTTCATTGATTCAATTCAAATAGTTTAAGTTTTGATTCATTTCTCAATTTTAAACCGTTTCAATTTATTTCAATTTCGAGTTCGATTTAAGAATACCAATTTAAATCACTTAAATCAAATTAAACCTTAATATTCAATTTAAGGTTAAAATATTTTTAAGATAATTCAATTCCGAGCTCAAATTTGAAATATCACTTTAAATTCCTTTTTTTAAGACAAATCTCGAAGTTCGAATAAAATTCAATCTTTAAAAAAAAATGGATTTCCATAATTCAAATCACATTTCAATTATACTCTAGACTTCCAAATTCAATTCTTTAAACGATTTCTTTTAACCAATTTCAATTTCAACATTTCAAGCTCGAGTTTGAAAATAATTCAATTTCCATATTTCCATTTAATTTTATTTTTATAAAACAAATCATTTGAATAAATTCAAATCCAAGAATTTAAAACAATTTAATTTAACCAACCCAGTGTTCGTATATAATTTTCTATCCTCTTGCTAAGTGATCAGTTATTTCGATTTTAAATTTCAAGGATGGATATATATCATTTCAATCCAAATCAAAGTGTCATAGTTATATATCATTTCAACCTATTTCTTAATTTATTCGAAATAATTCAAATAGCAGTTTTATATACTGTCAAATAATATTACAGGGTGATAACAGGATATATATAAATAAATAAACATCCAATCATCCAAAATATCACCAATAGCCATCCATCACAATTAACATCCAAACAGTCAATATAACACAACAGTTAACTGGTTATCAATAATCAGGAGTTTAACTAGCAATTTAATTCTAATTTCACTTTAACAGTCAATTTTAATTCCTAATAGTTAATTCAGATGTCAATTTAAATGTCACTTAAATTATCAAACAACAATCAATAAAATTAAATCACTTCATAAAAATATTTTAGTCTTCGTGAGTGGTTTAAAACACTCACTATTATTCGAAACTGAAAATTTTTCAGCTTTAAATAAATTCCACTTCAATTCCATGACCTAGACGGCGTCGTACGATTCCAACGCAACTTGTTTCACTCGAATCGGACCTCGCATGGAAAAGTTATACGATAATTAGCATAGCGATTTTAATAAAAAATTAATTAACTAAACTAATAATATAATTAGAATAATTAAAAGAAAACCTAGTCTCCACCGCTCGTTCATGAAATCCATAGGTCGAACGCATTCAATACTTCTTCCTCTCCAAATCGACGATCGCCCCTCCGCGTACAGCCGCCGAACCAAGAACCGCTGACCTCGCCCTCCACCTCTCCAGTCGCGTGCCTAGCCTATGCCTCCACCTCTGCCTGCACTCCATCGCGCATGCCTCACGCTTGAGATCGTCGGAAAAACTCTCCCAACAGCTGTGACTTCGAGGTGAGATTTGCGTCGTCTCGCTCCATCTATGACGTTCTCCACCGTTGATCTCCTTCCATTCGTTGAGGCGAAAACTTTTGTAGTTGAAGACGTGGCCTAATTCCACCACCAAAGGCGCCGATGATCTAAGGTCATTCGATGAAGATAAGAAATAAGCAGCTGAAATGGATTTTAGGGCTTGTTTGCAAGATGAATAGAGAAGAGGGCTATTTATAGAAAATTCCCACGGCACTATTCATCAACGAAAATTCCGAACTCCAAACGAAGCATGCTGCCTAGTGTTTTATATGCTATACCCCTATTCCGAACACATTGGAACTAGTCTCGGGAGCCAATTCCATCATATTCTGAAGATAGCTTTTCAAATCAAATTATTTTAATTAAATTTTCATTAATTAATTTCTACGCGTTTCAAGCTCGCACGGCCAAACATAAGTCAGATCGCTACGAAACTTGAAATCCTATAATAATTCAATATTAAGGATCCGATGAAACTGGTTTCGTCGAAATCCGAGACAGTGCCTAAAAAGATAGTTTTACACGTTATTTAAAACGAGAAATTTCCAAAATCAATTTAATCACTTTAAATTCAATTTTAAAAGTTAACAATCTTCATTCTTGTTTAAATAAAATTTAAATCAACTTTGGCATCATTTTCATTCATATTAAATTCAGGATTCAATTATGTAAATAATTTCCAATATTAGATTTAAACAATTTAATTATCAAATAAATCATTCTACTTGAAATATAAATTATTTAACTTTTAAATTTTACTGTTAAAACAAATTCAAATAATAAAACAACTACTACACTTAGTTCCACTTCTTTATTTAAAGTATTCCAATAACCCAATTTTGATGAATTACAATATAAGAATTTCAAATAAATTTTAGTTATCAAACAATTATTTTATTTACATCTAAATAATTCAACATTTATTATTCAATATCAGCTATTGACTATAACATATTAAATATATTGAACTTCATTCCAATACAAGTAATTTCTATTTCCAACAATTTTTATTCAATAATTTTATTAAATTTAATAATTTAAAATAGTTGAAAATACGAGTCGTTACAATCTCTCCCACTCAAAACTTTTCATCCTCGAAAAGGGGTTAAGTAAGGAATCTAACATACGATATATTTTACTCAAAATAATCAACTTACAAAACATTAAAATCTTATCAGAAAACCATTACCACGCTTCCACTACGCCACTCCGATATTGTCTTTATGGAATTCACAACTTATTTATAAAAACAAGTTATAAAATTTTAAAATCTCAAAAATTTTCTAACACCCGGATTTACGGAAAATTTTGGCAGCGTCTCCTTTGCGCGGCTCGAACGTTAAAATTTACAATATAGATATATATCACAAATATGCATCTCATCTCAATGATGAGGCATCCCGTAGGGAAAAATATAAAAGTGTGGTATGTAATCCGAGATATGTACCTTATTATTATTAATACGAGCGAGTTCGCTCATATTAAGCAAGCAAAAGCAAATCAAATCTGTGTATACGTCCAAACGGTCTTCGTATGTACCTATCTCAACTCAAATTAGAATATTAGTCACTTATAAAAGATATAGAAACATGTATGAGTTTAATAGAACTATATAACATGAATTCTAAATCCAAATCATCAGCACGAGCACAAATATACAACCATAACAATCATATGCAGCCAAAGGCGGTAATAACAATGATTTACAACCAAAGAAACCGTTCAACAATTAATATACATCTAATTAATTCATAACTATATCAATCTACATTATCCAATGTCAACAGTTTATTTATACACTATCATTTGTTATTAATATTCATTCTTTGTTAATATCTAATTGGTTTGCTTCAAATTTATTCACATCTGTTTCATTTACAATCAATTTATTCAAATTTAAATTATTTCACTTTTTGTTTAACACATTTCATACTAAATTCAATTATGGACCATTTTATAAATCATTTCATTTAATCTTATTTAAGTTAAATTTTATTTCATTACCACTTAGTATATTTTCTTTAATACTAATATCATTTATAAACCATTTAAGTTTATTATAAACATTTTATAAAACACAACTCATGTTTATTATTACTTCATAACTTAAGTTCATATTAATTCATTAGTTCACTTCATTATTTCATTTCATTATTTCATATCATTAACTTTACTTAAGTAAATTTTATTTTATAACTCAAACTCATATTACTAAATTTCTTTTTTTTTTCACAATCAATTTCATTCAACTTTTCTTAAGTTAACTTCCATCTTATAATTCATTTCATTAACTTATTTCATTAATTCTTTCCATTCAACTTGACTTAAGTAAAATTTCATTTCATAATTTAAACTTAAAGTATTTCTTACCACTTATACTCAAGTGTATCAACATTTGTTTATTTACCATTCACTTATTTCATATCTCAATTAGTTAACCTTCAATTTATTAAAACTCATTCCATTTGTATTCAATTTATTTATATCCAATTTAAATCAAATTCAATTACTCACATAAACTTTACTTACACCCATTTATTTTCATTCAATTTCTTTCACACCCAAATTTCATTTTTTATAATTCAAGTTCGTATTCATTCTATTAATTCATTTTATAGCTTAAGTGGAATTAATTAACTTTACTAATTTATCTAGTTCCATTTAAATCCAATTCAATTCATTTAATCTTTATTAAGTTAAACTTTATTTCATTTAATCCATTACTTGGTTTATTTAACTTTATTTAAGTTAAAATTTTCTTTTCTTATCATTCACATTCAATAAATTTAAAATTTGTTTTTAGCTTAATATTTCTTAAATCTATAAGTTATATAAACTTATTGACTTCAATTTCATTTCATTATTTTATCTAATTCATTTCAAATACAACTCACTTTCATTTAAGCTTTCTTGAGTTAAACTTTATTTTATTTACTTTATTTCACTAACTCAATTTATTTAACATTTCTTAGGTTAATTCTTTTATTTCATATCTCAAATTCAAATTTTCCGTTTTTAAAATTCGGTCTTACTTCCCTGTTCAAATTCTTAAGTTATAAAATTATTTCTTATCCATACTATTTTCAATTTATAAGTTCAAAAACTATTTTCATATACTTATCAAATCATACTTGGAATATTTTTTCACAATCAAAACATGTTTTAACCAAAAATAAATTTCTTTTGGTCGCAATTCTCACTTAGAAACTCGAAAATGAATACTGGCGATGCTGCGCCAGTCATCCCAAGAATTATTTCTCAAGGACTAAAGCAAGATCAATGCTTTTGTTTCTTTCAAAAATATTTCAAAATAAATTTCTAGCCAAAACACTTTCAAATAATTTTATTATTAATTCTAGAGGCTTTGAAAATAATTTTAAAAGCAACGGGATTTAAATTCTAAAATTCTCAGCTTTTAAATCCTTTCTATTTATAAGCCATATTATAAATATACTTATACAATTTCATTACTTTATTATGAAAACATTTTGTTAATTTACATATTTGTTATTGCAAACAATTTTGATTGAAATTAGATTTCAATTCAATTTAATTATCGAACGCTTTGTGTAGTAGAGTTCATAAAGTATTCGTTTTTAGTTTAATTCAAACAATAATCGATGATAATTAAATATTATCATCTCCTAACAAACAAAATTCATTAATAATCATACAGGTTTATGAAAATTATCATTTTATATATAAGGTATAACTTAGGTAAAATTATTTCATTTACCCGATTTTGAAACAATATTATATCGACTTGCCTCGTTTAAGTGTTTAGAAACCCCTATCGAAAACATGGCGTCCCACGCACCGACCAAAATTCATTAACAACTCAATAGATAAGTAAACACAATATAAAACATTTTATAACACTAACAAGTATGCGCTCATATATATATATACACACATGCTTAAACAAATCATTCTAGGGTATTACTACTCTATCTCTAATGAGCCAAACCCCACAAAGCTAAGGTTATCGTTAAACCAAAGCTCTGATACCAACTGTGATGACTCGCATTTCAGAAGGTTTAAATCGACAATAATCCACACATTTCCAACTCAAACAGTCCAAAACACAGATAATCAATGGGGTTAATTAAGAAAAATAAGAAATGAAGAATCTCGCAGCGGAATGACAGAATATAATAATCAAATAAATAGTCCATGAAGCTATTTATACTATACATTTGATTAAAATTTTACAACATCTATCAGAGTTATATATACAACATAATAAATAAAATAATGTAGCGGAACAAACAATGTGGTGAAATAATACTAGTAATAATAATATACCAATCTTCGTCTTCGTCCTCCGGAAAATAATCTTCAAATCACTGAAAACTCAGGGCTGACCCGAGCATAATGAAAAGACAAATCACTCGAGTCAGGACTAAAATATCCTTATGTGAGTCAAATCAATATCACATATAAACTGAGTGTAATAGTGTCAAAGATGTTTACGGGGTTTCACATCTCCTATACAGTGTATAACGTGCGTGCAATAACTCAAGAGATGTTACGGGATTTTCCATCTCTTAAGAATCAAAAATATTTATATATAGTAGAATACACTATATGTATGATGTCTAATTTGTAAAATAAATATTTTTCTTAGCGATAAGGTTATACATTAATCCCCCTTAACGTGTTTTTAAGCATTGTCGTACAGTTTGCATATAACGCCCCAGTAGCACATTGGGGGATAGGGATGCGCCGTGATAAGACAACACTAAACCAAAATCATAGTGGTCTCTTATAGGGATAAGAGTATGATAAGGCATGTGAGGCAATGCCCAAGGTAGGATAATACCAATTCGGGTCGCAGCGCTGGTGGTAACGCGTTGTAGCCACGATCACCCACCGCGTCCATCCATCTCATATGGAGTCAAATGGAGGTTATCCTAAATCAAGGTGCACCAATCAAAATCAACATCAAAATTAATAGCATGGACCAAGTCCAAGAAGAAAATCGAAGAATGGATGTCCGCTAAGGGTAGCTAGCCCACTTGGCCCTGTCAAGCCTTCCTGTTTTAGTCATTTCAAATTGGCATAGGTGCCGGGGTCTATCCATCATCGTTCTCTTTCTTCAAATTTAGCAAACGTACGCCCAATCCAACCACTTCGTTTTGGAGTCTCCTCTGCGTACACAGTTGTTAAAGTGGTTTCAATATTGACAGAGAGTATGCCAATAAGAGGCCTCGGTCTCTTTAACAACCAAACGTCGTTTTACACACCGGTTGGTACTTTTACATTCCGAAAACGATTCACACTTGACATCAAAATATCATATTCACTCCAAAATCATTTTCCTTTCAAAATTATCATATTCACTTTAAAATCAATTTCATTCCCCAAAATTGTTTCGAATTTCGACTTAGGTTATAAATCCATTTTAACCACATTATCCACGATTTAAATATAAATAGTTCTCACTTAACTAGCTTGAATTTTTAGAAAATAGTTTAAAAAGTTAAAATAGTTTGATATAAAATAGTTTGAGTCTTAAAAATGGTTTATATAGTAAAATAGCTTGGAAAATAAAAAAGATTTGAATATTTAAAAAAAGATAGATTTTAAACAGTTTATACTAAAATAATTTATTTGAAAATAGTTTCAAAGTCAAACTGATTCAATTCCAAATCTTTCAATCCAAATCATCTTCAATCCCAATTCAATTCAAATCGGCTCAATTTCAGTTTCAATTCGAATTAACTTCAATTTCAATTTCGATTCAAATTAATTTCGATTCAAATTAATTTCGATTTCGATTTCAATTCGAATTAATTACAAGTTTGATTTTTATTGATTCGATTCAAATAGTTTAAGTTTCAATTCAATTCTCAATTTTAAACCGTTTCAATTTATATCAATTTCGAGTTCGATTCTAGAATATCGATTTAAATCCCTTAAATCAAATTAAACTTTAATATTCAATTTAAGGTTCAAATCTTTTTAAGATAATTCAATTCGGAGCTCAAATTTGAAATATCACTTTAAACTCCTTTTTCTAAGACAAATCTCGATGTTCGAATAAAATTCAATCTTTAAAAAAAATTGGATTTCCATAATTCAAATCACATTTCAATTATACTTCAGACTTCCAAATTCAATTCTTTAAACGATTTCTTTTAACCAATTTCAATTTCAACATTTCAAGCTCGAGTTTGAAAATAATTCAATTTCCATATTTCCATTCAATTTTATTTTTATAAAACAAATCAATTGAATAAATTCAAACCCAAGAATTTAAAACAATTTAATTTAACCAACCCGGTGTTCGTATATAATTTTCTATCCTATGGCTAAGTGATTAGTTATTTCGATTTTAAATTTCAGGGATGGATATATATCATTTCAGTTCAAATCAAAGTGTCATAGTTATATATCTTTTCAACGTATTTCTTAATTTATTCGAAATAATTCAAAAAGGAGTTTTATGTACTGTCAAATGTGACGACCCACTATTTTGGACCATTCAAATCGACAATAATCCACACATGTCTGACTTGAATAATTCAAAATAACAGATTGTAATAAAATTTGGAGCAAATAAAATCAAATACAGAATCACAGACACAGAATATCAGAATAACTTGCAGCGGAAATAAAATACCATAGTAGTTCATGAAGCTACTATATAAAAACTCTCAAAACATATACAAAATCTCATAGTCAAAATAAATATAATAGAAGTCAAGATACATAAATCAATAAAACCGAGACAATACTGAATAAGAAGTAACTGGAATAGAAGTCGATGAACCGGTAGATAAATAAGCTCCAACAGATCTCTAGCTCCAGAAGGTGAATCCAAAGCTGTGATTCTCAGGCTGACCCGAACGTAAAGTAAAACACAAAACACTCGAGTCAGGACATATATACTTATACAATGTAAACCAATTCAAGTGAACTGTAATAGCAATGCATAATAACTTAAAGGATGCTTGGGATTGCCCATCCTTTATGGATCCATAAACCTTCAATTTAATTACATCTCATGGTTAAAATTCCAAAATGGTAATTTATACTTCGAAATCAAATATCATTTCAAATCCATTTTAAAATATCAAAATATTTCAAATCAAATTATTCCATTTAAATCATTTAAAAAATGAAGTTATTATATTTAATAGTAAATATTCAATTCTCAATATTTTACCATTTCAGAATTCATTTATTCACTTAAATTTATTAAAACAGTGAAATTTCAACTTTTGTAGCATTTAGAAAATGCTACGGAAAGTTATGTTTAAAAATAATTCAATTAGCAAAAGACAGCATTTAGATGCTGTAATAGGTTTAGATTTCAAATAAAACTTTAGTTAAATTCAGCAACTACAGCACTTAGTTCATTTTAGCCATTTAGTTAATTTATATCAATTACAACATTTACAAAATGCTGTAATATCTTTAACTTTAGAAATGATAGCATTTCAGGAATGCTGTCAATTTAAATTCCAAACTTTCACTACAATTTCATAAACAATTAAAATTTATTTAAATCCATTTTAACTTATAAAAATCATATTTTCTTACTTTAAAAACAATCATTTAAATAACCCTTAATTTATGATTTTACAAAGTGAAAGTTTCACAAACAATTATCAAATCTTTAATAATTCACTTATAAAATAAATGTAAAATTTATAATATTTCATTTACTTAACATTTTGATTAAGTTTACCATTTCATAATTTTATTTAAATTCCATTTTATTTTCTTAACTTAACTTTTATTTTAAATCACTTTCACATTTTCCAAGTTAAGTTATACTTCAAATTTCAACTTTTAAACATTTATTTATTTAACTATTTTTAATTTATAGAAAAATCAATAACACTTTATAAAAATCATTTTAAATAAAAATAAAAATCAAATTATCATAATATTTACATTTTTAACATATTTTATAATTTCAAGAAAATATATATATTAACCACGGGTCTGTATATAAATTTTTCTAACCTAAGTCAAATGATACGGATAATATATCATTTCAATCCGTAATTTACAAAGGAAAAATCCAGGTTTTATCATTTCAAACCCGCAATCCCAAGTTAAATGAAATAAATAAAAATCGTTCAGGCCTATCATTTCAGCCCATAATGATTTTTCCCTATTCTAAAGTCCGTTCGGGTATGTATCATTTCAACCCATAGTGATTCTATTCTACAGGGAACTTGCAGTGTGATAAACTGATATAAATAAACAGAATAGCATTATATAACAGTAACAGATGATATGCCATGTAATTTACAGGTTTAACATCATACATAAATAATCACAGGCAGTTATAGCATAACATAATAGTACTATACATTCAATTGTTGTCAATTCACATTTGCATAAGTATAAAATGTCAGGTGAGATTTACTCACCTCTATGGCTGGAGATTGCAATACAAATGACACAACGGAATCAAAAGCACGATGACAAGACTAAAATTTGAGAGGAGAGCGAGATCCAAGCTATAGATCTTGTGTTACAACCTGATGAAGCAGCATACCTAGGTTCGACGACCAGAGGCTCCGACCTAACTCCCACCTTCATGCCGACCTACGACCTAACTCCCACCTCAATCGCGACCCACGACCTATCCCCAACCTTCCATGCCGAGCTACGACCTAACACTTCTTCCCAAAGTCGCGACCGACCTAAACCCCATGTCGCGGAAGCGCATCGCAAGTTTCGACCTAACCCTAAATCATTGCCAGAAAACTCGCGAGCGACATTGTTTAAGTCGCGGCACTTGATTAAGTCGCGATTCGTTGAAGTCGTTGCCGAGATACCCCATGAGTCGTTGCCGAGATAAGCTGAGTCGTTGCCGAGGTAGCGGGAATCACTGCAATTTTTAAGTCGCGTACGACTTAATTATAAGTCGGAAATGAACATTGATAAGTCGGAGCCGAGTTAAGTACTTGTATTTTTCTTTGAAGCTTTTGTATGTGTTTTGTAACTGTTTGGGCTTAAGTCGTGTACGACTTATGTTAAGTCGGAGACGTTGTTAAGTCGGTTGCCGACTTAGGAGTTGTATTTTTTTTTCTACTTGCGTGTTGTAGCCTATAAATAGGCGAGTTGTTTCATTTGTAAAGGTTGTTGAATATTGAATAAAATTCTCTTTTGTTAGCTTGTTGCTTTCAATTTCAATTGGTAGTCGAGTGTATCTCCTATCTCCACTAACGTCATTCGAGTGCGCTCGGATCATCGTTTGTTGAAGCCGATTCACGGTATCTTGTGCGCAAGATCAACGTCGAAGAATCATAGATCTCTTTCCGGTATCTTCGGATCAACGAGTCAGAGATAGCTAGAGTTCGGTATCTTCGGATCAACGAATTCGGGCAATTCAGCATTCATCAATCCATCGACTGCTACTTTCATCGATTGAAGATCGTTTTGAATTATCCGCTGCGTCAGTTTGGTATCAGAGCTTGTTTTAGCCAATCATAGCTAAATCGAGTCTTGGAGCCGAGAATTTGAAGTGTTGAAGTTGTGTTCATCGTGTTCGTCATATTTTGCAACAAAGTTGGAGTTTTCGATCCATTTCATTTTGGATCAAAGTTCGAAAGGTGTTTGAATCGTGAAGTGTGAATTTGTTGAAGTGTTTGTGAAGTATTCAATCATGCCGCCAAGACGAGTTCAACGTCATCGCAATATTAATGCTTTGTACGGAAGAGAAGAGGCCGATGAAATGGAGCAACGAATCAACGAGAATTTCAATGAGAAGCTTACGGAAGGGATTGGTCGATTAGAGAGGATGATGTTGGAAATGAGTCAAAATCAGAGAAGGGTTTCACCTGAATCGAGCCATGGAAGAAGTAGGATTTCACCACATTCAAATCGAGAGAGAAGTGTCGATAGTGATCATCGAAGCATGGATCGAGATTGTGATCGAAATGTTGATGATCGAGGTCGTGATAGAAATGAGACTGATCGAGATCGGAGGAATGTAGATCGTAGGAATGTTGGTGAAGAAGAGTATGATGGTGGTAGTGTTCATGGACGAGGACGTGGACGAGGAAGGAATCAGTCGGAATACAATCACAAGTAGGAATCTGGGATGAAGACAGAAATTCCAGAATTCAAAGGTGGTATGCAGGCTGAGGAGTTTTTGGATTGGATGGCTAATGTTGAAGAAATTTTTGATTTCAAAGAAGTTCCAGAACGTCGTAGAGTGAAGTTGGTTGCTACAAGGTTGAGGGGTAGAGCTTTGGCATGGTGGCAGCAAACTAAACTTACACGTGAACGAATGGGGAAGTCAAAAGTTGAATCTTGGGAGAAGATGAAGAAATTGATGAAAGCAACGTTCTTACCTTACAATTATCAATCTCTGATGTATCAACGTTTGCAGAACTTGAGGCAGGGCACAAAGACTGTTAATGATTACGCGGATGAGTTTTACCAGCTTATTGCGAGGAATGACATTATGGAGACGGAAGAGCAGCTGACATCTAGATTCATTGGGGGATTGAGAATGCAGATTCAGGATATGGTTAATATGTTCGATCCAAGATCTGTGGCGGAAGCACATCAGAAAGCGTTGGCTTGGGAGAAGCAGGGACGACGAGGAGGTGGTGTGTTTACGAATTCCAATAATCAAGTGAAGGGTGTTGGTGGAAGTTCTAATATGTCTAAACCTATCAGTAAACCAGTGGTGAAGGAGGTTGAGAAGGCAAAGGTTAACAACGGTTTCAAATGTTACAACTGTCAGGAATTGGGTCATAAAAGCAATGAGTGTCCAAAGCCAAAGAAGCGAGCAATGATTGCTGAGGTTGAGGATGAGGATGAAGAAGCTGAATGCTCTAATTCTTTACCAGTTGAGGAGGAAGATTTACTGTCGGGAGATGACGGGTATGCATTGATGATGAGGAGAAGTTGTTTAACACCGAAGCAAGAGGAGGAAAGTAGTTGGTTGAGAAACAATATCTTTCAATCTACATGCACTATTCTGGGAAGAGTTTGTAAATTTGTTATTGATGCTGGAAGTTGTGATAATATTATCTCTACAGAAGCGGTGAAGAAGTTGGAGTTGAAAACCGAGAAACATCCTAAACCGTACAAGTTAGCTTGGTTGAGGAAGGGTGGTGAAGTGAAAGTTGGACGTAGAGCTTGTGTGAAGTTTTCAATTGGGAAGAAATACAAGGATGAGGTTTGGTGTGATGTAGTAGACATGGATGTGTGTCATCTGTTGTTGGGCAGGCCATGGCAGTTTGATAGAGCAGTACAACATGATGGACGGACCAACAGTTACAGTTTCATGTTCGAAGGTACAAAGATTACTCTGGTTCCGAAGAAACGCCAACAGGAAGAAAACAAAGTGGAGGAAATCGAAGAGCTGAAAACTTTATTGACTTTGAAGGAGTTTGTTAAAGAAGTTGAAGAAGAGCCGGAAGTATTCTTGTTGATTGGACGAGAAAACAGTGAAGAGGTTGAAATTCCCGAAGAAGTTAAACCAGTTCTGAAAGAATTTGACGATGTATTTCCAGAAGAGTTACCAACGGAGTTGCCACCGTTGAGGGATATACAACATCAGATAGATCTTGTTCCCGGTGCTGTATTGCCACACAGACCACATTATCGAATGAGTCCGAAGGAACATGAAGAATTGCGGAGGCAGGTAGAGGAATTGCTTGAACAGGGGCGTGTGCAGGAGAGTCTGAGTCCTTGTGCTGTACCAGCTTTATTGGTACCCAAGAAAGATGGGACATGGAGAATGTGCACTGACAGTCGAGCATTGAATAAGATTACCGTGAGATATAGATTTCCAATGCCGAGGTTGGATGACTTGTTGGATCAGATAAGCGGAGCTACTATCTTTTCTAAGATCGATTTGAAGAGCGGATATCATCAAATTCGTATCAGACCAGGAGATGAATGGAAGACTGCTTTTAAAACCAGGGAGGGTCTATACGAATGGTTGGTTATGCCATTTGGTTTATCCAATGCACCAAGTACGTTCATGAGGGTGATGAATCAGATTTTTCGACCGTTCATTGGGAAATTCGTGGTGGTGTATTTCGATGATATTCTTATTTACAGTGGGAGTCCAGAGGAACATTTGAATCATCTTAGAGAAGTGCTGATGGTATTGCGACAAGAACAATTCTATGCTGCAACGAAGAAATGCGTGTTCATGACGCATAGTGTTTTATTTCTGGGGTATGTTGTTTCAGAGAAAGGAATACAGGTTGACCAAAGTAAAGTTGAGGCGATCAGAAATTGGCCGCAGCCCAAGACGATAACGGAAGTTCGTAGTTTTCATGGGTTGGCTTCATTTTATCGAAGGTTTATCCCACATTTTAGTAGTGTGATGGCGCCTGTTACAGATTGTATGAAAGGCAAGCAGTTTTCATGGTCAAAGGAAGCAGGGATTGCTTTTGGAAAAATCAAGGAATTGCTGACGTCGGCACCAATTCTAGTGCTACCTGATTTTCAGTTGGTGTTTGAACTACATACTGATGCATCCAAGGTTGGGATTGGAGGGGTGTTGAGTCAGAGGGGGCGTCCTATTGCATATTTCAGTGAGAAGTTGTCCGGAGCGAAGATGCGATACAGTACATATGATGTGGAGTTTTATGCTGTTGTGCAATCTATTAAACACTGGAGACACTATCTATTTCAGAAGGAGTTTGTTCTTTACACTGATCATGAAGCATTGAAGCATTTACAAGGGCAAGACAAGATTTCAGCAAGACATGCATCGTGGATTGCATATCTGCAACAGTTTACTTTTGTTGTTAAAAACAAGTCAGGGGTGACAAATCGTGTGGCTGATGCTTTAAGTAGAAGGAGTCATTTGTTGACAACAATGAAAGTTGAGGTGACTGGTTTTGAAATGTTGCCGGAATTATTTGTTGAAGATCCTTACTTCATGAAGTTTGTTGATAAAGTTAAGGAGGGAAAGACGGATGAGTTTTTGATGGTAGATGGGTTTCTTTTTAAAGGAAGTCGATTGTGCATACCGGAGGGTAGTCTGAGAATGAAGATTATCAAAGAGTTACACGAAGAAGGACATGTTGGGAGAGACCGTACCTTACAGTTGATTTCACAGTCCTACTTTTGGCCATCGATGAGGAAAGAGGTGGAAAGGTTTGTGGAGCGTTGTCATATTTGTCAGGTTTCGAAAGGAACTGCGACTAATGCTGGTTTATATATGCCATTACCTGTACCAGATAAACCATGGGTTGATGTGAGTATGGACTTCGTGTTGGGATTACCGAGGACACAGCGAGGTAACGATTCCATATATGTGGTGGTGGACAGATTCTCGAAAATGGCACACTTTATTGCTTGTAAGAAAACGGCAGATGCTGTTCATGTTGCTCAGTTGTTTTTCAAGGAGATCTATCGACTTCATGGATTGCCAGAATCTATTGTGTCAGATAGAGATACTCGATTTCTGAGTCACTTTTGGTTGAGTTTGTGGAAAATGGTGGGAACAAAGCTGAAGTTTAGTAGTGCTTATCATCCGCAAACTGATGGACAAACGGAGGTGGTTAATCGATCGTTGGGAAACTTGTTGAGGTGTCTTGTTCAAGATAATCTAAAGAGTTGGGATGTGAAGTTATGTCAGGCAGAATTTGCCCATAATCATGCTGTGAATCGAAGTACGGGGTTCAGTCCATTCCAGATTGTTTATTCGAGCTTACCGAAGGGACCTTTGGATTTAACGGTAATACCACAATCAAAGAAGACAGTTAAGAAAGCTGCTGATTTTGTTGAAGGGTTGACGGAGTGCCATAGAATCGTTCAGGAACGATTGGAAAAGACAAATGAGAAGTACAAACAAATGGCGGATAAGAAACGAAGGAGTGTAGTCTTCAAAGAGGGTGATTTTGTTTACGCGGTATTGACGAAAGATCGTTTTCCAGTTGGGACTTACAACAAGTTGAAAGCTCGCAAGATTGGACCAGTAGAAATCTTGAAGAAAATCAATGACAATGCTTATCAGTTAAAGTTGCCAGATCACATTCACACTGCTGACGTTTTCAACGTTAAACATTTGATTCCGTACCATGGAGATGAGCTTGTTGAAAAAGAGAGAAGTACAAATTCGAGGTCGAATTTTTGTCAACAAGGGGAGGATGATGAAGCAGCATACCTAGGTTCGACGACCAGAGGCTCCGACCTAACTCCCACCTTCATGCCGACCTACGACCTAACTCCCACCTCAATCGTGACCCACGACCTATCCCCAACCTTCCATGCCGAGCTACGACCTAACACTTCTTCCCAAAGTCGCGACCGACCTAAACCCCATGTCGCGGAAGCGCATCGCAAGTTTCGACCTAACCCTAAATCATTGCCAGAAAACTCGCGAGCGACATTGTTTAAGTCGCGGCACTTGATTAAGTCGCGATTCGTTGAAGTCGTTGCCGAGATACCCCATGAGTCGTTGCCGAGATAAGCTGAGTCGTTGCCGAGGTAGCGGGAATCACTGCAATTTTTAAGTCGCGTACGACTTAATTATAAGTCGGAAATGAACATTGATAAGTCGGAGCCGAGTTAAGTACTTGTATTTTTCTTTGAAGCTTTTGTATGTGTTTTGTAACTGTTTGGGCTTAAGTCGTGTACGACTTATGTTAAGTCGGAGACGTTGTTAAGTCGGTTGCCGACTTAGGAGTTGTATTTTTTTTTCTACTTGCGTGATGTAGCCTATAAATAGGCGAGTTGTTTCATTTGTAAAGGTTGTTGAATATTGAATAAAATTCTCTTTTGTTAGCTTGTTGCTTTCAATTTCAATTGGTAGTCGAGTGTATCTCCTATCTCCACTAACGTCATTCGAGTGCGCTCGGATCATCGTTTGTTGAAGCCGATTCACGGTATCTTGTGCGCAAGATCAACGTCGAAGAATCGTAGATCTCTTTCCGGTATCTTCGGATCAACGAGTCAGAGATAGCTAGAGTTCGGTATCTTCGGATCAACGAATTCGGGCAATTCAGCATTCATCAATCCATCGACTGCTACTTTCATCGATTGAAGATCGTTTTGAATTATCCGCTGCGTCACAACCCAAAACAAAACCAAACAAATTATAAATTTCAATGCAACCTTGAAATGATATAACTTTGGAATAAAAACAAATATGAATGCAACGACTTTTGCCTTGCTTTCTACATTTGCTTGCACAGCCTAGGGGATGTTTTGGCTCAGGTTTGGCATGACTTTGGCTTAGGTTTGAACATAGGAATGTATGGCATAAAGGCTAGAACAAGTGGAGGAAGTTACAACATAGGAAGGTGAAGAGGTTTTAGGCAACAAAGAGGAGTTTTGGTTCAACAAAGAGGCTCCGCCATGGGGTGTTTGGGGTCGGCCAGTGGAGTGTGGGTCAGGTCAGAGGCTAGAGGGGTGTGTGGTGGTCTGGTCAGAGGTGGTGGTGGCGGCCAAAGGTGGTGGTGGTGGTGGAAAATGAAGTGGTGATGCAAATAGTGGTCACATCATTGTTTTTTAGACCTAGGTTGCATTTTTGAGGGGTTTGGTCACCATGGTGGGTTCGGCCATTGTCATGACCTGAAGTATAGTTGGTGATGATGGCAGGGAAGAGGTGTAGGAGGTGGTGGCCATGGATATGAGGAGGAGGAAGTGCAAAAGAATCCAAGAAACAAGGCAAAAACCATGAAAAATGAGAAGAAGGAAAAAGTAGCCATTACCAAATTTTTTTGCAAGCCATGAATAGAATGAGGAACAAATGTTTTTTTGCAGGAATGAGCACTGGAATACACGGCCAAACAAAGTAATACACAGCCAAAAGAAGTAAATGAGGAGCTGTGGCAATTGAAAGGACATAGGAGATGAAAAGACTTCAGTTTATAAAGCATTTTAAACTCTTTCATATTTCCTTTTTCTTTAATTCAAATAAAACAAAATAAAATCAGTAATTTGACTTTAGAACCGAAACAAAGTAATATAAAATAAAAATAATTAATTAATTTTAAAGAAAATGGAAAAAGAATATAAGAAATTACTTAAAAATTGAAAACAGGGTTCAAAAAATTACAAATAAATCATCATTGGCTTTGGAAAATTTTCTACTTCATTTTAAAAATATTCTAAAGAAAAACTTTGAAATAAATAATTCATTTATCATTTCTAAAGTGAAATAAATAATTAAATTTAGAGAAAATAGAAAAAGAATAAAGAAATTGTTTAAAAATTCAAAATAGGACTTAAAAATTTCAAATAGAATATCACTAGTTTTAGAAAAATTATAACTTTACTTCTAAACCAATAAAAGTCAAGTAAAATAAAATAAATGCTGAAAAAATGAAGTGTAAATGAAAATAAAATAAAGTCTTAAGAAAATAGAAAATAAACAAAGAATTTCTTTAATTAAATGAAACTGGAAATTTGGAATTATAAACAGAATACAACTGACATTGGAAAATGTCAATTATACTTTGAAAAATGTTTTAAAACCAAAATATATACATAACATGTTATTTTACCCATATAAATATAAATTAGAACATTACATGACCAAATAAAATATTATTTATATAATTTAAAATAAACAATTTTGTTAAATACAGCAAATTACACTCAATAGTTAAAAAGGCATAACTTTCACAATATTAATCAGATTTTAACAAAACGAAAAGCATTATTCTTAAAATTTTATGTACTTTCATAATAAAAGATAAAATTAAAATTTTCAAACTTTCAAATTTTAAATTTAAAAGTCAAAGTTTGGCCATATTGACCAAAATTCACTTTTCTGGAAAATATTCTATTTAGTCATGTTTGGAATTCTAATTCACATCAAAATCAAAATTTATATTTAAAATAACAAAATTTATTCATTTTAATAAATAAAATAAAGTTTTCAAATCAGGAAATTCAATTAAAAATAATTAAAATATACGATTAAAATAATCACAAAATACAGGGTTGTTACAGTCAAATAATATTACAGGGTGATAACATGATATATATAAATAAATAAACATCCAATCATCCAAAATATCAACCAATAGCCATCCATCACAATCAATAAAGTATTCATTTTTAGTTTAATTCAAACAATAATCGATGATAATTAAATATTATCATCTCCTAACAAACAACATTCATTAATAATCATACAGGTTTATGAAAATTTACATTTTATATATATGGTATAATTTAGGTAAAATTATCTCATTTACCCGATTTTGAAACAATATTAGGTCGACTTGCCTCGTTTAAGTGTTAAGAAACCCCTATCGATAACATGGCGTCCCACGCACCGACCAAAATTCATTAACAACTCAATAGGTAAGTAAACACAATATAAAATATTTTATAACACTAACAAGTACGCGCTCTCATATATTTACGCTTAAACAAACTCATTCTAGGGTATTACTACTCTATCTCTAATGAGTCAAACCCCACAAAGCTAAGGTTATCGCTAAACCAAAGCTCTGATACCGACTATGATGACCTGCATTTCAGAAGGTTTAAATCGACAATAATCCACACATTTCCAACTCAAACAATCCGAAACACAGATAATCAATGGGGTTAATTAAGAAAAATAAGAAAAGAAGAAAACAAATACAGAATCTCGCAATGGAATGACAAAATATAATGATCAAATAAACAGTTCATGAAGCTGTTTATACTATACATTTGATTAAAATTTTACAACATCTATCAGAGTTATATATACAACATAATAAATAAAATAATGCAACGGAACAAACAATGTGGTGAAATAATACAAGTAATAATAATATATCAATCTTCATCTTCGTCCTCCAGAAAATAATCTTCAATGCACTGAAAACTCAGGGCTGACCCGAGCGTAATGAAAAGAAAAAACACTCGAGTCAGGACTAAAATATCCTTATGTGAGTCGAATCAATTTCACATATAACATGAGTGTAATAGTGTCAAAGATGCTTACGGGGTTTCACATCTCCTATCCAGTGTATAACGTGCGTGCAATAACTCAAGAGATGTTACAGGATTTTCCATTTCTTAAGGACTCGCCATTATATACAGTAGAATACACTATATATATGATGTCTAATTTTTAAAATAAATATTTTTCTTAGCGTTAAGGCTTTACATTAATCCCCCTTAACGCGTTTTTAAGCATTGTCGTACAGTTTGCATATAACGCCCCAGTAGCACGTCGGGGGATAGGGATGCGCCGTGATACAACAACTCTAAACCAAAATCATAGTGGTCTCGTATAGCGATAAAAGTAGGACAAGGCACGTGAGGCAATGCCCAAGGTAGGATACTACCTGTTCAGGTCGCAGGGCTGGTGGTCGTCCATCCATCCCATATCGAATCAAAGGGAGGTTATCCCAAATCAAGGTGAACCAATCGAAATCAACATCAAAAGTAATAGTATAGACCAAGTCCAAGAAGAAAATTGAAATACAAATGTCCACTAGGGGTAGCTAGCCCATTTGTCCCTGTCAAGCCGTCCTGTTTTAGTCATTTCAAATTGACACACGCGTCGGGGTCTATCCATCATAGTTCTCTTTCTTCAAATCCAGCAAACGTATGCCAAATCCAACCACTTCGTTCTGGAGTCTCCTCCGCGTACACAGTTGTTAAAGTGGTTCCAATATTGACAAAGAGCATGCCAACAAGAGGCCCCGGTCTCTTTAACAACCAAACGTCGTTTTACACGCCGGTTGGTACTTTTACATTCCAAAAACGATTCATACTTGATATCAAAATACCATATTCATTCCAAAATCAATTTCATTTCAAAATTATCATATTCACTTTGAAATCAATTTCATTCCCCAAAATAATTTCAACTTAGGTTATAACTTCATTTTAACCACATTCACATTTGAATCCATGATTTAAATATAAACAGTTCTCACTTGACTAGTTTGAATTTTTAGAAAATAGTTTGAAATTTTTTATATAGTTTAAAAAGTTAAAAATAGTTTGAGTCTTGAAAATGTTTTATACACTAAAATAGCTTAGAAAATAAAAAAAATTGAATGTTTAAAAAAAAGATAGATTTTAAACAATTTATATTAAAATAATTTATATGAAAATAGTTTCGGAGTCAAACTGATTCAATTCCAAATCTTTCAATTCAAATCATCTTTAGTCTCAATTCATTTCTGACGCAGCGGATTATACAAAAACAAATGTAGTTCGATGAAAGTAGCAATCGGTGAGTTGATGAATACTGAAATGCCAAATTCGTTGATCCGAAGATACCGATTCCAGCTATCTCTGACACGTTGATCGCGCACGATACCATGAGGAGAGATCTTCAATTCTTCGAGCGTTGATCAAGCGCACTTGATTTCGCGAATCGGCTTCTGCAATCGTTGAATCGAGCGCACTCGATTATCGGAAATAGGAGATAGGAGATTACACTCGACTACCAATTTGAATTGAGAGCACAAAGCTAACAAAGAGAATTTTATTTCGAATCAACTAACTATTACAAATGGCACCACCGGCCTATTTATAGAAGTTACAAAACAAAACAAAATTGTACAACACATGAGTCGTCGCCGACCTAACAACCACGACCTAAAAGCAACCGACTTAAAGACCAGACGACGACTTACGACTTACTATAGGTCGTACTCGACCTAACCATACAGACGTCTTACGAAATAGACGACATACGACTTAAAGAAATACAACACAATACAAGCCCCTGCCGACTTACGACTCAAAGATACGACCTATGACTTACAAAAGTACGACCTAAAAAATCATACGACTCGATACATATGTACAGAACGACTTACGAATTGTCGACTTAAACACATGCCGACTTACGACTTACTATAAGTCGGTAACGACTTATCTGCAACTCCGTTCTTTGACTTAACTAGCATAGGCCACTTTCTTTGGACGACTTAAAACATCCACGGTTCAGATTAACGCGACATAAAGATCTTCGGTCTTCAGGCTTCAGCGACATAAGATGGTACGACTTAACTAAGTCGAAACTCGGTGCCAACTTATCATTTTCCTTAAGTCGTATCCGACTTATCCCTTGTGCATTCTCAACTGCTCCTCCCATATCATTCTTGTTAAGTCGCGTGAGCGCCTTTCCCTGTAGCTGGTTAACTCGCGTTTCTCCATTAGGTCGGTCACGACTTATGGCATCTTTAGGTCGGTCACGACTTAGTCTCTTTAGCTTGTTAACTCGCCGCTCTCTACTAGGTCGGTCATGACTTATGGTTGCCTTAAGTCGGTCACGATTTAGGACTTCCTTGCGAACTTCCTTGTTAGCTTCCTCGGTGATAGGTCGTAAACGACCTATCGTTTCTAAACGACTTAAGCTTTTATTAGGTCGGTCACGACCTAGTACTTGACCTGCATCATCCTCCCCTGGTTTAGAGAAATTCATCCTCGAATTTGCATCATCCTCCTCTGCAACACACTCATCCCCATGATACGGTACGAGATGCTTAACATTGAATACGTCCGACGTGTACACACCCTCCGGCAGCTTCAATTTATAAGCATTTTCATTAATCCGTTTGACGATATCTACAGGACCAATTTTCCTGGCTTTCAATTTGTTATAAGCGCCCACTGGAAAACGATCCTTTGTTAACACAGCATATACCATATCTCCTTCATTAAATTCAACATTCCTTCGCTTCAGATATGCAGAACGTTTATACTTCTCATTCGCTTTCTCCAATCGTTCCTGAATGATTTTATGACATTCCGTCAACCCTTCAACAAAATCAGCATCTTTCTTAATTGTCCCCTTCGAGTGTGGTATTACCGTTAAATCCAACGGCCCCTTTGGTAAGTTTGAATAAACAATCTGGAATGGACTGAACCCAGTACTTCGATTTACAGCATGATTATGAGCAAACTCTGCCTGGCATAACTTCACATCCCAACTCTTCAGATTGTCTTGCACAAGAAACCTCAACAAATTTCCCAACGATATGTTCACGACCTCGGTCTGTCCATCCGTTTGCGGATGATAAGCGCTGCTAAAATTCAACTTCGTTCCCACCATCTTCCACAAACTTAGCCAAAAATGACTCGGAAAACGAGTATCCCTATCCGACACAATAGATTCTGGTAATCCATGAAGTCGATATATCTCCTTGAAAAATAATTGAGCAACATGAACAGCATCCGCCGTCTTCTTACAAGCAATAAAATGTGCCATTTTCAAAAATCGGTCAACCACCACATAAATGGAATCATTACCACGCTGCGTCCTCGGCAACCCCAACACAAAGTCCATACTCACATCAACCCATGGTTTAGTTGGTACAGGTAACGGCGTATATAATCCAGCATTAGTCGCAGTTCCTTTCGAAACCTGATAGATATGACATCTCTCCACAAACCTTTCTACTTCTTTCCTCATCGATGGCCAAAAGTAAGACTGTGAAATCAACTGTAAGGTACGGTCTCTCCCAACATGTCCTTCTTCATGTAGCTCTTTTACAATCTTCATTCTCAAACTACAAGCAGGTATGCACAATCGATTTCCTTTGAACAGAAAACCGTCTACCATCATAAACTCATCCGTCTTCCCCTCCTTAACTTTATCAACAAATTTTGCAAAGTAAGGATCATCGACAAATAATTCTGGTAGTTCTTCAAACCCCGTCACTTCAACCTTCAATGTAGTTAACAAATGATTTCTTCTACTCAATGCATCCGCAACACGATTCGTCACTCCCGATTTGTGTTTCACAACAAATGTAAACTGTTGTAGATATGCAATCCACGATGCATGTCTTGCTGAAATCTTATCTTGTCCTTGTAAATGCTTCAATGCCTCATGATCAGTATACAGAACAAACTCTTTCTGAAATAGATAATGTCTCCAATGTTTAATAGCTTGCACAACAGCATAGAATTCCACATCATACGTACTGTATCTCATCTTTGCTCCTGACAACTTCTCACTAAAGTATGCAATTGGACGTCCCTTCTGACTCAGCACTCCTCCAATCCCAACCTTCGATGCATCAGTATGTAATTCAAACAATAACTGAAAATCTGGTAACACTAGAATAGGTGCAGACGTTAACAACTCCTTGATCTTCTCAAAAGCACTCCCTGCTTCCTCTATCCATGCAAACTGTTTTCCCTTCATGCAATCTGTAACAGGCGCCATCACACTACTAAAGTGTGGAATAAACCTCCGATAAAATGAAGCTAACCCATGGAAACTACGAACTTCCGTTATCGTCTTAGGTTGCGGCCAATCTCTAATTGCTTCGACTTTACTCTGGTCAACCTGTATACCTTTCTCTGAAACAACATACCCCAAAAATAACACACTATGCGTCATGAACACGCATTTCTTCATAGCAGCAAAAAATTGTTCTTCACGTAGAATAATCAGTACTTCCCTCAAGTGTTGAACATGCTCTTCCATACTCCTGCTATATATCAGAATATCATCGAAATACACCACCACAGACTTCCCAATGAATGGTCTAAAAATCTGGTTCATCACCCTCATGAAAGTACTTGGTGCATTTGATAAGCCAAATGGCATAACCAACCATTCGTATAGACCCTCCCTGGTTTTAAAAGCAGTCTTCCACTCATCACCTGGTCTGATACGAATTTGATGATATCCGCTCTTCAAATCAATCTTCGAAAAGATAGTAGCTCCGCTTAATTGATCTAGCAAGTCATCCAACCTCGGCATTGGAAATCTATATCTCACAGTAATCTTATTCAATGCTCGACTGTCAGTGCACATCCTCCACGTCCCATCCTTCTTGGGTACCAATAAAGCTGGTACAGCACAAGGACTCAGACTCTCCTGCACACGCCCCTGTTCAAGCAATTCTTCCACTTGCCTCCGCAACTCTTTATGTTCCTTCGAACTCATTCGATAATGTGGTCTGTGTGGCAACATTGCTCCCGGAACCAGATCGATTTGATGTTGGATGTCTCTTAAATGCGGTAACTCCTTCAGTAATTCCTCGGGGAATACATCCTCAAATTCTTTCAAAATGGGCTTTGCTTCTTCTGGAATTTCAACCTCTTCACCGCTCTCTCGCCCAATCAACAAGAATACTTCCGGCTCTTCCTCAACCTCCTTAACAAACTCCTTCAAAGATAACAAGGTTTTCAGCTCTTCAATCTCTTCCGACTTACTTTCACCTTGTTGTCTCTTTTTGGGAACTAAGATAATCTTCGTGCCTTCAAACATAAAGCTGTAGCTATTGGTTCGACCGTCATGTTGTACTGCTCGATCATACTGCCATGGTCTTCCCAAAAGTAAATGACAAACATCCATCTCTACTACATCACACCAGATTTCGTCTTTGTATTTCTTCCCGATAGAGAATGGAACACGAACTCGTCTATCCACTTTCACTTCTCCTCCTTTTCTCAGCCATGCTAACCTGTATGGATTTGGATGTTTCTCTGTCTTCAACTTCAATTTTGTCACAGCCTCGGTTGAAATGATATTGTCATAGCTTCCGGCGTTAATCACAAATTTACACACCTTCCCCAGTATAGTGCATGTCGACTGAAAGATATTACTCCTCAACCAACTAGCTTCCTCCTGCTTCGGTGTTAAACACGATCTCCTCAACATTAGATTACAACCTTCATCTCCTGACGCAATATCCTGTTCATCCTACTCAACTGGACTCGAATAACCTCCATCAACATTCTCATCCTCAACCTCCGCTATCATAGCTCTCTTCTTCGGCTTTGGACATTCGCTACTTTTGTGGCCCATTTCTTGGCAATTATAACATTTGAAACCATTATCGACTTTCGCCTTCCCAACGTCATTCACAACTGGTTTCGCAACAGCTTTTGAAACATTAGAACTTCCACTAACACCCTTCACTTGATTATTGGAATTTGTAAACACACCACCTCCTCGTCGTCCCTGTTTCTCCTAAGCCAACGCTTTCTGATGTGCTTCCGCTACAGATCTGGGATCAAACATGTTAACCATATCCTGAATCTGCATTCGCAATCCCCCAATGAATCTAGATGTCAGCTGCTCTTCCGTTTCCATAATATCATTCCTCGCAATAAGCTGGTAAAATTCATCCGCGTAATCATTAACATTCTTTGTGCCCTGCCACAAATTATGCAAACGTTGATACATCAAAGATTGATAATTGTAAGGTAGGAACGTTGCTTTCATCAATTTCTTCATCTTCTCCCAAGATTCAACTTTTGACTTTCCTATCCGTTCACGTGTAAGTTTGGTTTGCTGCCACCATGCCAAAGCTCTACTCCTCAACCTCGTAGCAACCAACTTCACTCTACGATGTTCTGGAACTTCTTTGAAGTCAAAAATCTCCTCAACATTAGCCACCCAATCTAGAAACTCCTCCGGTTGCATACCACCTTTGAATTCAGGAATTTCAGTCTTCATCCCCGACTCCCACTTGTGATCATATTCAGAGTGATTTCTTCCTTGTCCTCGTCCTTGTCCTCGAACACTACCACCATCATACTCCTCTTCAAAATCAGATGTATATCGTTGTCTATCTCGTCCACCCACACCTCTACTACCATCACGTCTTCCTCCACCATCCCTTCTATCGACATTCCTCCGTTCTCGATCATTCACGTTCCTCCCACGCCTTTGATCATCATCAACACTTCTGTCTCGATTGGAATGTGGCGAGACTCTACTTCCTCCATGGTTAGATTCAGGTGATACCCTTCTCCGATTCTGATTCATCTCTAACATCATTTTCTCTAACCGACCAATTCCTTCGTTAAGCTTTTCACTAAAGTTTTCATTAATTCTCTGCTCCATCTCATCAGCTTCTTCTCTTTGATACAAAGCTTCCACGTTTTGGTGACGATTAGCTCTTCTTGGCGACATGATTTGAAAACTTCACAAAACTCTTCAACACTTCAAAATTCAAACACCTTTCGGACTTTGATCCAAAATGAAATGGATCGGAAACTCCCACTTTGTTGCTCCTTCGCGATGAACACAATGAACACAATTTCTCCAAATGAGGCAAGTTTAATCTCCAACACTTCTACTAAGCTCGGCTTCTTACTTTAAGCTCGGCTTCTTACTTTAAGCTCGGCTTTCACTTCAATCTTCAAATTCTCGGCTCCAAGTCTCGATTTAGCTATGATTGGCTAAAACAAGCTCCGATACCAAAACTGACGCAGCGGATTATACAAAAACAAATGTAGTTCGATGAAAGTAGCAATCGGTGAGTTGATGAATACTGAAATGCCAAATTCGTTGATTCGAAGATACCGAATTCCAGCTATCTCTGACACGTTGATCGCGCACGATACCGTGAGGAGAGATCTTCAATTCTTCGAGCCTTGATCAAGCGCACTTGATTCCGCGAATCGGCTTCTGCAATCGTTGAATCGAGCGCACTCGATTATCCGAAAGAGGAGATAGGAGATTACACTCGACTACTAATTTGAATTGAGAGCACAAAGCTAACAAAGAGAATTTTATTTCGAATCAACTAAGTATTACAAATGGCACCACCGGCCTATTTATAGAAGTTACAAAACAAAACAAAATTGTACAACACATGAGTCGTCGCCGACCTAACAACCACGACCTAAAAGCAACCGACTTAAAGACCAGACGACGACTTACGACTTACTATAGGTCGTACTCGACCTAACCATACAGACGTCTTACGAAACAGACGACATACGACTTAAAGAAATACAACACAATACAAGCCCCTGCCGACTTACGACTCAAAGATACGACCTATGACTTACAAAAGTACGACCTAAAAAATCATACGACTCAATACATATGTACAGAACGACTTAAGAATTGTCGACTTAAACACATGCCGACTTACGACTTACTATAAGTCGGTAACGACTTATCTGCAACTCCGTTCTTCGACTTAACTAGCATAGGCGACTTTCTTTGGACGACTTAAAACATCCACGGTTCAGATTAACGTGGCATAAAGATCTTCGGTCTTCAGGCTTCAGCGACATAAGATGGTACGACTTAACTAAGTCGAAACTTGGTGCCGACTTATCATTTTCCTTAAGTCGTATCTGACTTATCCCTTGTGCATTCTCAACTGCTCCTCCCATATCATTCTTGTTAAGTCGCGTGAGCGCCTTTCCCTGTAGCTGGTTAACTCGCGTTTCTCCATTAGGTCGGTCACAACTTATGGCATCTTTAGGTCGGTCACGACTTAGTCTCTTTAGCTTGTTAACTCGCCGCTCTCTACTAGGTCGGTCATGACTTATGGTTGCCTTAAGTCGGTCACGATTTAGGACTTCCTTGCGAACTTCCTTGTTAGCTTCCTCGGTGATAGGTCGTAAACGACCTATCGTTTCTAAACGACTTAAGCTTTTACTAGGTCGGTCACGACCTAGTACTTGACCTGCATCAATTTCAAATCGACTCAATTTCGATTTCAATTTGAATTAACTTCAATTTCAATTTCGATTCAAATTAATTTCAATTCCGATTTCAGTTCGAATTAATTACAAATTCGATTTTCATTGATTCGATTCAAATAGTTTAAGTTTCAATCTAATTCCCAATTTTAAACCATTTCAATTTATATCAATTTCGAGTTCGATTTCAAAATACCAATTTAGATCACTTAAATCAAATTAAACTTTAATATTCAATTTAAGGTTCAAATCTTTTTAAAATAATTCAATTCCGAGCTCAAATCTGAAATATCACTTTAAATTCCTTTTTCTAAGACAAATCTCGAAGTTCGAATAAGATTCAATCATTAAAATAAATTGGATTTCCATAATTCAAATCATATTTCAATTATACTTTAGACTTCCAAATTCAATTCTTTAAACGATTTCTTTTAACCAATTTCAATTTCAACATTTCAAGCTCGAGTTTTAAAATAATTCAGTTTCCATATTTCCATTCAATTTTATTTTTATAAAACAAATCATTTGAATAAACTCAAATCCAAGAATTTAAAGCCATTTAATTTACCCAATCCATTGTCCATATATAATTTTCTATCATATGGCCATGTGATCAATTATTTCGATTTTAAATTTTAAGGGATGGATATTTATCATTTCACATCATAGGTATATATCATTTCAGCCTATTTCTTAATTTATTCGAAATAAATCAAATAGCAGTTTTATATACTGTCAAGTAATATTACAGGGTGATAATAGGATATATATATAAATAAATAAACATCCAATCATCCGAAATATCAACCAATAGACATCCATCACAATCAACATCCAAACAGTCAATACAACACAACAGTTAACTGGTTATCAATAATCGGGAGTTTAACTAGTAATTTAATTCCAATTTCACTTTAACTGTCAATTTTAATTTCTAACAGTTAGTTTAGATGTCAATTTAAATGTCAGTTAAATTATCAAACAACAATCAATAAAATTAAATCACTTCATGATTTCTACTTAATTAACATAAAAATATTTTATTCTTCGTGAGCGGTTTAAACCACTCGCCTTTATTTGAAACTGAAATTTTTTAGCTTCAAATAAATTCCACTTCAATTCCATGACGTAGATGACGTCGATACGATTCCAACGCAACTTGTTTCACTCGAATCGAACCTCGCATGGAAAAGTTATTCGATAATTAGCATAACGATTTAAAAAAATTAATTAACTAAACTAATTAATATAATTAGAATAATTAAAAGAAAACTTAGTCTCCACTGCTCGTTCATGAAATCCCAAGGCCGAATGCACACGATAATTCTTCCTCTCAAAATCGACGATCGCCCATCCACGTACAGCCGCCGCCGAACCCAAAACCGCCAACCTCGCCCTCTACCTCTCCAGTCGCGTGCCTAGCTGCGCCTCCACCTCCGCCTGTGCTCCATCATGCGCGCCTCACACTCAAGATCGTCGGAAAAACTCTCCTAATAGCCGCAACTTCGAGGTGAGATCTGTGTCGCCTCGCTCCGCCGATGACGATCTCTACCATTGATATCCTTCCATTCGTTGAGGAAAACATTTTTGTTGTTGAAGATGTGGTTTAATTCCGCCTCTAAAGGCACCGATGATCTAGGATTGTTCGATGAAGATAAGAAACAAGCAGTTGAAATGGATTTTAGGGCTTGCTTGCAAAATGAATTAGAGAAGATGGTTATTTATAGAAAATTCCCGTGGCACTATTCATTCACAAAAATTCCAAACTCCAAACGAAGCATGCCGCCTGACGTTCTATATGCTACACTCCTATTCCAAACACAATGGAACTAGTCTCGGGAGCCAATTCCATCATATTCAGAAGATAACTTTTTAAATCAAATTATTTTAATTAAATTTCTTTAATTAATTTCTACGCATTTCAAGTTCGCACGGCCAAACGATAAGTCTGATCGCTATGAAACTTAAAATCCTATAATAATTCACTATTACGGATCTGATGAAATTAGTTTCGTCAAAATCCGAGACAGTGCCCAAAAAGACTATTTTTACACGTTAATTAAAACGAGAAATTTCCAAAATCAATTTAATCACTTTAAATTCAATTTTAAAAATTAACAACCTTCATTCTTGTTTATATAAAATTTAAATCAACTTTTGACATCATTTTCATTCATATTAAATTCAAGATTCAATTATTTAAATAATTTCCAATATTAAATTTAAACAATTTAATTATCCAATAAACCATTACACTTGAAATATAAGTTATTTAACTTTTAAATTTTACTTTTAAAATGAATTCAAATAATGAAACAACTACTACACATAGTTCCACTTCTTTATTTAAATTATTCCAACTTCTTTATTTAAAGTATTCAAAATAATCCAATTTCAATGAATTCCAATATTAGAATTTCAAATGAATTTTTGTTATCAAACAATTATTTATTTACATCTAAATAATTCAACATTTGTTATTCAATTCCAGCTAATGATTATAACACATTAAATATATTGAACTTCATTCTAATACAAATAATTTCTATTTTCAACTATTTTTATTCAATAATTGTATTAAATTTAATAATTTAAAATAATTGAAAATACGGGTCGTTATATGTATATGAATTATCCTTTGGGACAAATTAACATTTTTTTAAATTTATAAAGGTATTTAAATTGATTTATTATCCTTTGGGATAATAAGTGTTGTTCTAAATTTATAAATGCCGGTTTATAAATGAGAAAATCTTTAATAGAAACTGTTTAACAATAAAGCTAAGTGTAAATTGTTTTGAGTCAATAGTAAACAATGTTTTAATGATATTTGTTTTTGACCCTTGTTTTAATACACTTAGTATTATAATTTGCCCTCTTAAAAGAATATTTCAAAGAGTATTTAAAAATGTTTTACAATATTTGAAATGTGAAAACTAAGCCCAAGTGTGGATCAAATGTTTTAAAAGTTTGATTCATTTGTTAGTGGTAAGCGTATGCGATTTAATTCCCATACACAAATCACTTTGTTATTCTCGATAGTTGATTTATCAACTCTCGATTTTGATTTTGCTATCTTCTTTGTATTTCGTCACTCTAAAACGATGTGTTGCTCTTTTGAGTTTTGATATCCTCTGTTGAAAATGACTAAAACCAAAGCACATGTAAAGGTGAGGTGCACTCTCCTAGTCATTGTTGTGCTTCGTCATTCTAAGACGATTTGTCGCTCATTTTGAGCAATAGTATCCAACACCGGAAAAACTAAAACCAAAGCGCAAGTGGGAGCCAAGCGATGTTGGTCGCACCCATTAGGATATATTCACATTCATCTAGAGAAGTCTAGCATTCATGCATTGATCTGAGTATATTTAGATGCATGTGGTTTTAACGGGGTCTGGCTTGGAACTTCCAAAGAGTGCTGCGTTTTCTCTCAAGTATATTTATCTAAAGGTATATTCTTATTGAAGGGGGAGCACCCTTCTAGTTATGTTAGATAAATTCATTTTCATCGTTCCTATCTTGAATCTTGGAATTAATCGTTTCTACTATGTGTTTCATCAACCCAAGACGAATTGTTGCTTATTTTAGTGTTGCTATCCTTTGTCAAAAATGACTAAAACCAAAGCACAAGTAGGGGCCAAGTTATGTGGGATTATTCCCATTAGGGTATCTTCACATCTACTCTAGACTGGATTCGGTTATATGCTTCGGAGAAGTGAAATACATGGATACCCGGTGATCGTTGGCGGGGTCCGAGTTGGAGTTCTCGAGAGCCATCGTAGTTCTCAAGTATATTTCTAGGGGTATACTTTCAATAAGAGGGGAGTACCCACCTAGTCATTTGTTGAAAAAGTCCTCTCCTTGTTGTTGATCCAAATCTTTGAATTATTTTCTGAATTTGCATCGAGAAGTGTCCAAAGCTCTTCTCGATGTTAATTATTTTTGTCCATTCTTTAAGTTTGGATTTTAACCTTATTGTGTACATTCTCTCTTATTTGTATTGTTGTTCTAGTTGTTTCCCATTTCTTCATGTGTGGAAGTTGTTCCTGTGAGGTAAAAACTCGTTCCACGTTTAGCGATGTGGTCTTACAGGATTGTTAAATGTTCACCTTATTACTTGAGTATTCTCACGTTGGTTTTCCAGACTGATTCGGGTGTTATTTTATTATAATGCTCGGGTCAGACCGAGTATTTTTCCAGGATGTCGTTGGTGGGACAAGGAGCTCATGGAGTAGAGCCGGCTGTAATATTTTAATTTCCACTGTATTATTATATATGCCTATCAATAATTGTAAGGTTCGGAAATTTATATTTGTCCAGCTGATAAGGTTTTTTTTAACTCTGACGTGTCTTGTATGTTAGAGTGGCAGTTTATACTATCTTTATAATATTTTATGTTATTGATTCCGCGGTGAGATTCTGTTTTCCCCTGTTCTTTTCTATGTTTTTCTTTTTATTTACCCTAATAATTTACCTTTCTAACGATTGGAAGTTTGGCATTTAAATACCGTGGATGTATTTGGTGTCGACTTTCGAAGGTTGAAAAGGTAGGTCATTATAAATAGAATGTTCAACCTGATCTGGAAATTTAAACAGTCTCGAACCTCTTTTTGAAGAAGACGGTAAAGTGTAAAGATATTCCATACTATAGTTGGGTTGAAAATTAGGTTGCCAGTAGAATATGAATTTCTATATTTTAATTTTGGAGCAGTTTCTGTATAATTTCCATAAATTATCCAATTTCGAAATATGTATAAAAGTGCATTGTTTGAAGTAACAAGTAATAAACTAAAAAGAAAAGAGATATGTAAGAGATGGATATTCTTTTCCGTAGTTTACACTGTTTATTTCAATAAAAAGAAAAGAAATAATTCCTTGTCATTTCAAAAAAAGCAAAAATTTCACTTGTGGTTAATTTCTGAAAAGTTATGATGGTAATCTTTTTAGAAGAATAGCTTCGATAGATTAAAATATGAAAATGAGTATTCTAGTTGTAGAAATTAGTAGTTAGGAATATATATACGTATAGCCACGCTTAACGACTAGAATATATATAGATAGCACAGATTATGACTATATGTGTATTAGTTAGTAATTAACCGATTATGATTTATGGACATTAATTACACATTTAATGGGCAGTGAACTTGTAATTAATAAGAGAAAAAAGGAATTAAATTGGGACAGATTAAGGAAGCTTGATATGGCATTTATGGAAGAAATATGAGTAATGAATGGATTTTAGAAACCTGAAGAAGGTCAAAGGGAATAAAGAAGGATTAATTGGGAATGGTCCGATTTTGATAGTAATGATGAACTGCTATGGATATATTAATTGAGGAAATGGATGGACCATATTTATTAGAAACCGAAAAGGAAAATGGGTAATAATGGAATGACACATTGAGAAATATCCATCTTAATTTATTAGGTAATGTTAGGATCTTAGCACCATTTATACCACTTGATAATAAATGGTACCTTCCAGCAAAATTTTCTTTTAGTCTCGGGTTGTAGTCGTTAGTTGTCTCCCTAAGTTATTGGAAAAGTAAATAATGTGGTATAAGATATATCCCTATTTTATTTTTGTGTTGACTTTATAAATGGGATTTAAACCACTTTATATATATGTTGAGAAGCAAAGTAAATAAGGAAATTTTATGGGGACACTTAACTAGCAATAAACCATAGGTAAGACTGGAAGTTAATGAGGAAATTAGATTAGCAGCCTAAAGTGAATAAATGTATCAATCCCAAAATTTTGGAATATTGGGAAAAATAAAATTTAGCTTACAAACTGTCACCGTTCGAGGAAAAGATGAAATATATAAGAATGTAAAAAGAATTTTCTACTGATCAAGGATGAGGAAGAAGGTGGCAAGAAATTTCTATTAGAAGCAATAAAATCGCATCGTTTCTAACACAGCTACATGGAGTTGCGGTTTGCATCACTAGGGATAGGTATCCATAGTTTGCTAGCAAATTTTGGAGGAGTTTGCTGGTGGCTTTAGGAACTAGTTTTAGGAACCTCATTAAATCTAAGTATCGCTTATCGACTAAAGACCGATGGACAAACTAAAGGAATGGATGGGAACCTGGAGTATTGGATGAGAGTTACACCTTGGACTTTGGAGGACATTAGGAGCAGCACTTACCCTTAATAGAATCCGTAGTAGTAGTCACCAATGGATGGTTGGTATGACACCCTTGAAGCAATTTTTAGGAGGCCATACAAATTGCCGAATAATGGGTGGGGAACCACTAACAAATTCTACTCGACCAGATTTGGATTGTGAGACTTTGCAAAGTCAGAGTTGATTAGGCAGCATTAGAAGGTCGTAAGATTTGGATAGTTGGAAAAGATGGCACCAGATTTGTTGAGCCTTTCCAAATATTGGGGAAAAATAAGAAAATTTTATGTTGGCTGGACTCTGTGACGTTTTTCACGTTTTTCATTTGAGGAAATACCTTCATAGCATAGTAATTATGACAGAGCCTAATGAATTAGGGGATTTTGAGATGGAGCAAATAATGTCCCATGCCACTACATGCATTGTGGAGCACGAAACTAGGAAGCTTTGTAGTAAAAAATTTAGATTGGTCCGAGTACAATAGGGAGAAAACCCAGTGGAAGGCATGAGGACTTCTCGTCCTAAGCCTTTCTCTGGTAAATTTTGCCCCCAAAATTAAGATTTTGGTTGCATCTTGGTTGCTAGATTGGATGGTAGAAGATGATTGCCACACTTTTCCACCATCACTTTACACTCACATAGCAGTTTTATTCATGTTTAGGATATTTGCATACATATTTTCATAGCATGATCACACACTCACGCTAGGATTGAGGTCATTTATAGTATGTCTGCAGTACATAAGTACGTTGCGCTTTGGTTGAGTAGATAGTTGTGCAAATAACTTGGTTGTATAACATGGATGTTATTACACATTACACTGTTTGCCCCTTGAAAGATTTCAAGACGAAGTCCTTTTTAAGGGGGAGAATGTAAAACCCCATAAAGTCAACCCTAATTAGATATGTAACGACCCATAATTTTAGTCATTTGAAATCGAAATACTTAATTAATTTTATATATTGAAAAGTTAATTTTATAGATTAAATAACTTGAATTTTGAATATAGCGATTTATTGGATAATTAAACTATTGAATTTAATAATTGAAATTTGTTTAAATCATTGAATCTTGGGTTTTAAGCTGGATAAAAATAATTTCCAAACTTATTTAAATTCTATTTAATAAGAATGAAGATAATAAAACTTTTAAATTGGATTTAAAAGTGATTTAATTGATTTTGAAAATAACTCGTTTTAATTAACATATAAAAATAGCATTCCAGGCACTGTCTCGGATTTCGATGAAACCAATTTCATTGGATCCGTAATAATGAATTTTAATATGCCGTCAAATTGCATGGCGATTAGATGTATCGTTTAGCCGTGCGAGATCGAAACGCGTAGGATTTAATATAGAAAATTTAATACAATAATTGGGTTCAAAAAGCTATCTTCTGCATACGATCGAATTAGGTCTCGAAACAAGTTCCGTTGCGTTCGGAATAGCAGTGTAACATATAGAACGTCAGGCGGCACGTCTTGATGGGGTTCAAAATTATATAGCTTGATATTTTTAATTTTAAATAATATATATATATATATAGATAGATTTGACCACTCACAGTCAAGCCCATCTCCATCTGCCATGTTCCATCTCCATCAAGCCAGGCCCATATACAAGCCCACACCCTCCTCTATGATATTTACCATCTTCCCTCCATTATATAAATTCTGTCAGTAAAAGAAAAAAAATCAACACTCAAAAATTTGGATTTCAAAATTTACTCCATAGAATAATCTAAAACAAACTTTAAAATTCTTGATTCGATGAGAGCTTCATCGTGATGTGAGTTAGGTGGTGTTCGATCACTGTTTTGGGATGGCCGATGTGGCTTGGCAGCTAGGGTTGTGTTGTGTGAAGGTTTTGGGCAACGATTTGAGAAACGGAGGCCGGATTCGAGTTCTTGACGTCGATTAGCCCCTTGCGAAGAAGTTTCGTTGGATTTGGCGACAAAAACTATTGCGCATGCACAGTACTTCGCCGAATGATGGCAGCAGGTCGCGATGGCCATACCTCAACCGAGCTTGATGATGATGGGTGGGATGGAAGGCTCTCGTGAATTGAAGATGGATGGAGGTGGTTTCATGTCGTTTCGTGGAATATATTATCGTATCACTAAACGTGCACGACCTATAGATGAGTTCATGCATGCACAAGGAAGAGCAGAGGGATTGGGGAAGAAAAGGTAGGGTAGATTTGTAATTTGTTAAAGTTTATAATTTGTCTAATTATTAATCTAAAAATCGATAACATAAAAATTTAATAACTCTCTCATACGAGGTACAATCGAGGCGTGGACTTCTGCGTTGCGCTCGTAATGACGAAAGCTTCACGATGGAACTAGATTGGATGAATTTGGAGACTATTGAAATTTGGGCTAAAAATCGGATGTCATTCGATTTTAATTCTAATCAGAACACCTTGGTGGAAACAGAAAATTTCGATGAGTTAAACTCACCTTTTTTGTTAACTGGTATGATATATAGTTGATAAAAATTGTTGAATGATTGTTTGGATGAATTACTATATTTATTAGTTAGCTTGGATATATTCCCACCCCTGGAGCGGATGGAAACCCTATTACGTTCCTGTGTAAGAGCGGATGAACCTTTATATGCAAATCCCGCCTTAAAGCGGTTGGTTTATATTTTATGATTATATACTGTTGTGATGTAGAGGGACAGGTTGGAGGGATCCAATGGGATATTGTTGGATTGTTTTAATAATATTTCTTTTATATGGATTATTGAATAATGAACCTAATTGTGGATACTATGGTTATAAAATTGTTCTACGTTTGAAAATAAAAACCTAGTGATTATAGAAAATCAATATCGATGTTGGTTGAGCATTTGGCGGCTATTGGCTTGAAACTAGTATTTTGAAAGACTATAAATTGCCAATTGAATTGGAATTAGGTTAAGGCAGGAAATGATTTTAAATCTAAAAATTAGGGTTTTGGAAATATATTGTTTTAAAGTTATTTATTTATATTAATATTGTTTTAAAGTTATTTATTTATATTGATGTTGTTTTAATATTATTTAATTATATTAATGTTGTGTTAAAGTTATTTAGTTACATTAATATTATTTTAAAGTTACTAAATTATATTAGAGTTGTTTTAAGGTCATTTGCTTGTGCTAATATTGTTTTTAAGTATTTATCAAATTGTTAATCTCTTGAAAGGTTAATTATTTTAGAATTAATTATTGTTTGAAATTAATAATAAGGATTATTAATAAGGTGTTGAAAAATAAATTATTATTGTAATGGTAAAGGTTAATTACTTTTGTTTATTTCATAGTGATTTGGAATCATAAATTTTTATTTTTAAGATGTTTTAAAAACGAATAGTTCTCCACTTATTTATAATAATATTATTAATAGTTATTATTATATAATGATGTTTTGAAGTAAATGATTTTTAATTATTTATGAATGTCTCTGAGAGGCATAAATAGAATTTTATAAATGGGCTTGGATTTTATAAGGGAAGTTTATAAAATAGTTTAAGACATAAAGGGAGAGTATTTATAAGGTGAAAGAGTTTATAAATGGTTAGATATTTATAAACGAGTTTTAAGAAAATGGTTTATAGATTTATGAAAGGAGTTTTATAAATAGTTTATGGATTTATAAAGGATTTATAAATGATTTTAGAAATGTACAAGAGAATTCATAAGTGATTGAAACGTATAAAGAGTTTTATAAATGGTCTCAGAAGATCTATAAAATGGTTTATAAATGGTTTTAGAGAATTATAAGGAATTTATAAATGATCTGAGTATCGAATAAAAATAAAATATTTCTCAGTTTTTTAAATATACTTATACCATTGAGATAAGTATATGAGTACATTTTCTAAGTTGTGAGCTGTAATGAGTATAAATATACCTATAATGTTGAGATAAGTATACGAATATTTTCTAAGTAATGAAAATATAGGGATTGGTGGGATACCTTTGTAAAAGTATTTTTATACAAGAAAATTACAAAGTGATTTAATTAATGAAAGATTAATTAGGGAGGCTAGTGGTCGCTTACATGTTTAACCAATGTTGGTTTCCCTATGGAATTTAAATCCTTGATTTGAATGTTTGTTTATTCGATGGTTAAATACCCGACTATCGAATTTGGACCCAAAAGTAACATTAGAAATATCTAGGAGAAACACGTGAGTTATATAGCATAGTCATCTCCGATGATGTTGTACTGTGCGTATAAATCTCGTTTCATTCTCCTAAGCCAATGATAAGGAAATCCGTCCACTAACGGTTAGGAGGTGATCGCCGTTCTTATCTTTGACTGTTTATTTCCTAAAGAACTGGGTTGAGTTTATCGAAAATTATCGAACTTTGTTTCGAAGAGAGCAGGATCGAGTATGCTATCTGAAAACCACTTTGATCCAACAAATGCATTTCGAAGTGAAGACATCTTGAAGATGACAGAAATTAAAGACGGAGCTCTCCAGTGTTTCATTCAGTCCTAGAACAAACTTGTATGGATGAATGCTGATATTGCATTGTTGCATGTAGGGTGGTGTTATCATTCCAAGTGGAAAGTGCTATAAAAATATAAAATGTAGCCTCGAACATCATCAATCGAGAAATGGAAAAAATCGAGCATGCAGCAGGGCCAAGTGGGTCACTCCTATTAGGTTTTGGTGATTCCAAATTTAGATCGGTTACTATCTATTCATGTATGCTTCGAGGCCCAAGCGGGGTGATCATATTCGGTACTAGTAGTCAAGTGGTAGGCCAGTCCTATGTGGCAGGAGTATAAGATGTTCTTGTCAGACCCCGGTGCATTTATCTAGAGATGTACCTTCGGAAGGTAGTTCTTTACCTTTTCATAGCATGGGATCCATTTTCCAATTAGAGCCTTTACGGTTTTAGTTGTATACCTATTATGCTAGAATATAATTAATGTAACAATTTCGGCTATGATTAATAAGTATTTGTATCTAGAAACTATTATAATATCAGAGAATTTCATATGAAATGGTTTTGTTTATCGTAAGGTAAAACCCGTCCGTGTTTATGTGCAGCGTGGTCTTATGATATACTCTTTATTTTCAAAGGTTTTCTATAAATTTAAAATCCAGTTGGGTGTGTTTTCTTACGCTGGTTTTCCAGACTGACTCAGGTGTTATTTTATTATAATGCTCGGGTCAGACCAAGCATATTACAGATTTAGTTGGATGCTTTGGAGCTTCAAGAGACGGGTTGGAGGCCTAGAGACATATTCACGTATATGGTTATCTTCTGTTGTATTCATTGATGGTATTTATTAGCAATTGTAAGGACATGCTGTTATAACTGTCCAGGCTGAAATATGTTAGTATACTCTGATTGACGTCTGTATGTATGTATATATATATATATTACAGTTTTGCTTTTGTGTAAAGATTTGTTGTATATTATAGATTATTCGTTCCGTTGTGAGATTCTGTGTTATTTAGTTTCTTATTATCTTCTTCCTTCTTTCTTTTTCCCTTAACAATGGGGTTTTCCAGCATTCGATTGCTCGACACCTAATACTGTGGATGTATTAGTGTCGATTTTCGAGGGTCTAAAATCCCGGTTATTACATTTGGTATCGGAGCTGAAGATTAAGCGAGAACCTTGGCTTTGGTGGGGTACTCATAGAGATAGGGTCAGTAGCACCCTAGAATGAGTTTGAGTGTGTGTGTGTGTGTGTGTGTATATATATATGAGCGCGTATTTGTTAGTGATATAAAAATGTTTTATATTGTGTTGGTTGATTTGCTGAGGGGCTTATGGATTCTGGTCAATACGACTAATTAACGTTATTGATAGGGATCTCTAAACACTTGAACAGAGCAGTTCGACATGGTATTGTTTTGAAATTAGGTAAATGAAATAATTTTACCTTGATTATATTTTATATATAAAGAAATCATTTTCTGAAATTATTATAGTATATATAGTGTGCTTGGTTGTTAGAGAATGGTAATATTTGATTATTATCATTTTTGTTGGTGTTCTGATAAAAGTTGTTATTATTCTAATGACAACAAAGAAATAATTCTATATAACCAAATGGAATTATATATATGAAATGACCCTCCTATTTACTCACTAGTTTTATTGGTGATTTTTTTTTTTTTTAGAGATGATATATAGATATATCATCTATTACAAATATATTTCCCAGGGTCATTTTTCTTTCTCTAATGAACAAAAATATATCCAGGATCTTTCACAATATAGAAATATTGTTTTAATTCTAAATCATTTTTAACATACATATATGAAGATATCTATGTTATATTCTACTTGAATCAGAGCATGGTAATAAGTAGAAATCCTTTTTAAATTTGCAAAAGTGTGATAAATTCCCTTTTAAATTAAAACTTAATGTATCCTGATTTTTGACTATAGTGTCCACTGGGAATATGTACCTTAGACTGTCATTATAATTTAGAAATGATCAAGCAATAATCAGTGGAAAGCTAGCTTATAATATAGATGATTTTCTTAAAGTCTGAATATTATCAAACTCAGGTTAAAAGAAAGCGGATCCTAAGTGAACGCAAGCAACATCTAGGCGTAATGGAAACGCGCCTAACTTATACATTCAAGGTCACGAGTTCGAGTACCATGCTGGTCGGTTCAAACACAATTTTTGGTTTTTCTTTTTATTTTCTCCTGTATGGCTGAAATCTGATACCTACCTATAATTGTACATATACATTTAATTTTTGCCTATAACCTATCATACAAAACAATTCTTCTTGCATAACTATTTTTGAAATCCATTCTTTCAACTGTTTTAAGAATTTACATCTATATTTTTGCCCAATATCTACATGTACACAGATATACATGTACATGTCAGGGTCTATGTTCATTTTCCAGAAAACTGAGCTCAAATGTTCCCTTGCTTCATTGATCTGAAGTGAAACATTTGGCCTGACCTATGGCCTAACCCTGTGGTTACTCTGGCCATTCTTTTGCTTGCATTATTACAACCCAGATTATACACAAAACATTGTTACCTTTTCTTTCCAAAAGCATGTATATATATATTTGTATGAATCAGACATTTTGTGATCAGATATATATCATTCTTCCTAATCATACTTCTCTTTTTAAAAATACATCTCCAAGGTATAAACACTTTTTCTTGCATCTGGACTTATGTCAATATCATAAATTGAAGATATAGCAGTTTAATTCTTTTCTGGGTTTTCCCAATATTATTTTCTGTATATCTATATTCTTTTTGAAAGAACTCAGAATTAACTGAAATCATCATAAAATGATTTTACTTATAAAATCCAGGTTTTCCCTCTAAATCAAAACAACTTTAGCAATTAGGTTTTCAAATCAGTTTAACATTAATATCCTTAGTTCATACCAAATCAGAAATAACCAGAAACAACATAGCACATGTCTCTTACAAGTTCTTCCTACTTAATACATTAGATAGCCATATCAATCAGGGAATACATGCATGAATTAACACATTTTAGCTTTTATTTCTAATTATCTTAGCATCCTCTATTCCATATCTTTTTAATCTTGCTTACTTAGCTCCATCATAACCTGCAAAAGCATTAGTGGCTGCCTCATTATAAATGAGACACCCCCATGTGCCATGAGCGAATAAGGGTCAGATCTATGATCTGGTGTGAGCATTTCTAACATATCCATGATATTAAGCTAAGAATACAGCATAAATATACTTTGCATACTTGACAGGTATTATCATGTACAATACATAAGAGCAAACATATGCAACAAAACAACTTTTATTTGGAACTACTAGGTTGCCTTTTCTTTTTCTTATAAATTCCTGGCCTCATCTGCTATAAGGAATCAAAGGGACACATTGCCATGAACTAATTAACATTATGGCACAAAGATCTCAGGACTTAAACAAGCCATGTGCCAACTTGTCTACTTCAAATAGGACAAGCATTCCAGCAGCCTTCTTGGCACAAAATCCTTAGTTATATCACTAAGTGTATTTATGTTCATTCTATCAATGATAGCTAGGTGTACATACCACCTGTACTCATGAAACATACTAGTTACCTTGCAGCCATGATATTGCAAGCAAGTTAAAGGTTACTTTCTAGAGATATAACACCCCAGTCATTCCATCTCACATTATTTATCATAGAAACACCCTATTCAAGCATATACCAGAATTTTTGCAACTGAGAATAAATACATGGCTCTATTGAGTTTATTTTGATTTTTCAAGCAACTATATTTAGCCAGATTTTCAATCTTGTTTAAACATAGTTTTTAGGCTTGTAAGTTTCTGTTTAGTTTAGGGCTCAGCACTTATAGAGAAAAACTCCATTGCACCCTTAACCAATTATTTCAAGCCTCAGCACCATACCAATGTATATGCAGCTCATAGTTTTCTTTATCTTTTCATTCTTTGTCTTAAGCCATTATTCAAACTAGTTACAAATACTCTGATATATGTTCCTTAAGGTTTTGGTATAATATACAGAGATGAAAATAGAACAACAAAGTTAAACATCCAGCATAGCAGATCATATCTCATCAAACATTCATGAAACCATCAGCAGCCAACATAGTTTGTAAATCAAAACATGCAAAATATAACATATAAAAGCTTGGCTGCCTAATCCCAGGTCTTAATGCCATGTATATGAGTGAGGATACTCACCTAAGTGCTTACACAAACTTAAACCAGAAAACCCTTCAAATCTTTAGCCTTATCTTCCTCTTCTTCCTTAGGTTAATTAATTAGTGAGAGAGCAGTTTTCTGATTGGGCTCTTGGTATAAATAAGGGTTCTGTCTAGGGTTTTGAGTGATGCAAAATCCCTATTTTAGCCCAGATCAGAATCATGCATTTGGCATTGCATATTCCCTCCTTCCTAATCCCTTAATATCCCGGCCAATATTTTAAAACAAGACTAAATTGTGCCTATTTTCCTTTCTTTTCAGAAAGTGATAACTTTAAGTATTTTTATTATATTTACTTCAAACATGATAATGGTGTGACTTTCTATTTTCTGCCTATGTACATTTTCTTTCTTGCACTTTGGTTCTTACTGTTTTAGTGCTTCCTTTATTTATTTTCTGCTCAAATAACATCTGGATATAAATATACATTTATACAACTATGGGTGTTAATTTAACTTTAACCTTTTATTTGCAGAAAACATGTGCATACTTATGTGCATTTCTACACTTATTATTCAAATAAAAATTTCACTTATTCATTATAAGTCAATGTTCTCTTCTGCCTCAATTTTCAGACAAGTCATACATAGGCATATATATATAGATATATTTATATACACACATCCTCAGGAATTTTTTAATACTCATGTCTAGGTCTATATTTTCTTTATTTAAAACATTTTATCTAAATGTTTTCCTTCCTTGTTTTATTATTCAGGAATTCTGGATTTTCTCTTAGTGCCATAACTAGTGTGCACGTGCACACATGCACACAACCTTGCACCACTGAAAATCCCACCTATATAATAATTCTGATTTTCCCCCGGAATTTTAATCATTTATTAAAAGAATTTTCCTCAAAATCTTGGGGTATTACAATCACCCCTCCTTTTAGGAATTGTGCCCTCACAATTTACAACATATTCTTTGAGTACTCCTACTTTCTTAGGAAAATTATTCAAATATGCATGAGCAATTTAAATAGTCACTGTCTATCATACATATCAAATTTTCTTAGTAATCTAAGAATTTACCTTTTAAATTTGCAAAGAGCCTAGGGTAATCCATCCTGATTTTATCCTCTAGCTCCCAAGTACAATCACTAGGATCTATACTCCATTGAATCTTTACAAGCTTCAATGTCTTGTTTCTTAATTTCTTTTCTTCCCTTGCCACAATTCCCACTGGCTCTTTCTCATAGATTAGATCTGGATTAATCTGAACTTCAGTAGGCTTTTCTAAGATTTCCTCCTTGTCATGTACCCATCTCCTTAGTTGTGACACATGAAACACATTGTGCATTGCACTCATCTTTTCGGGAAGCTCCAGCTTATAGGCTAGTGAGCCTATCCTTTCCAAAATCTTGTATGGTCCAACATATCTGGGTCTGAGTTTCCCCTGATTGCCAAATCTCAAGACTTTCTTCATTGGTGAAACCTTAATGAAGACATAATCACCTACTTTGAATTCCACTGACTTCCTCTTTGCATCAGCATACTTCTTTTGCCTATCTTGAGCTACTGCCATCCTCTTTCTCACCAGTTCTATTTTCTCTGTGATGTCTTTGACATATTCTGGCCCTAGGATAGCTTTCTCTCCTGCCTCAGCCCAACACATAGGTGATAGACATGGCTTCCCATATAGGGCTTCAAAGGGTGCCATTCCAATTGTGCTTTGGTGGCTATTATTGTATGTGAACTCAGCCAAATGGAGGTGGTCCTCCCAATTTCCTCCAAAGTCTAACACACATGCCCTAAGCAAATCCTCTAAAATCTTGTTTACCACTTCTGTTTGCCCATCTGATTGGGGGTGATAAGCAGTGCTTAGGCACAATTCACTCCCCATAGCTTCTTGGAAGCTCCTCCAGAACCTTGAAGTGAAGATTGTATCCCTATCACTCACTATAGTTTTAGGAACACCATGCAGTTTTACCACTTCTCTCATAAAAATTTGGGCTAACCTAGGTGCATTTCTGTCTGCTTTCACTGGTATGAAGTGGGCTACTTTAGTCAGCCTATCTACAATCACCCAAATACTTGTATTTCCCCTCTTGGATCTAGGAAGGCCATCTATGAAATCCATAGATATGTCTTCCCACTTCCACTGTGGTATGCTAAGTGGCTGCAATAACCCTGAAGGTCTTTGGGTCTCAGCTTTTATTTGTTGACAAACCATGCACTTAGCAACATATCTGGCTACATCAGACTTCATTCCCTTCCACCAATAGTCCCTTTTTAAGTTTTGGTACATCTTGGTGCTGCCTGGATGTATGGAATATTTGCTCCTATGGTACTCATTAAGGATTTCTTCTTTCAATTCTATGATGTTTGGGACACATATCCTTCCCTTGTACCTTAAGTATCCTTTTACATCTATGTGATAATCCTTCACTTCCTCCTTCTTTAATAGGAGAGACTTCTTTTCTGCTAAGTCTTGATCTTCTTCTTGCATTTTTGCCACCTTCAAGGCCAAATTTGATTGTAAAGTAATTAAACTTAACCTTCCTTTACTCTTTTCTTCCTCAATTATCTCCATACTTATCCCACTGCTCTCATCTATTTCCAAATCAGTGAGTATGGTCAAATCTCTAAACTCCTCCATCATTAACATGGCTATTTTTGCATGCTGCCTACTCAATGCATCTGCCACTTTGTTAGCCTTGCCTGGTGTATAAAGTATATCTAAGTCATAAGCAGCAAGAAATTCAACCCATCTGTGTTGTCTCATATTTAAATCTTTTTGTGAAAAGAGATACTTTAAGGCCTTGTGATCAGTGTATAAAATGAACTTTGCACCCAATAAATAATGCCTCCAAAGCTTCAAGGCATAAACTACTGCTGCCAACTCAAGATCATGAGTTGCATATCTAGTTTCATGGGGTTTTAGTTGTCTAGATGCATAGGCTATGACCTGATCTTGCTGCATCAACACAGCCCCTAGCCCTGACCCACATGCATCTGTATATACAACCAATCCCTCATTGCCTTCTGGTACTCTCAACACTGGTGATTTTACCAAAGCCTCCTTGATCTGGGTGAAAGCTTGTTCACACTTATCAGTCCATATAAACTTTTGGTTCTTCCTAGTCAGGTTAGTGAGTGGCATTGCTATTTTAGAAAATCCTTGTATGAACCTCCTATAGTATCCTGCCATCCCCATGAATGACCTTACTTCACTAACATTGTTAGGCTTCTTCCATGCTTGGATTGCTACTATCTTATTGGGGTTTACAGAAATTCCCCTAGCAGAGACAACATGTACAAGAAAGTGTACTTCCTCTTGCCAGAACACACACTTAGAAAATTTTGCTTTCAAATCTTTTTCTCTTAATCTAGATAAGACCAAATGTAAGTGGTTCTCATGTTCCTCTATTGTTCTAGAGTAGATTAGAATATCATCTATAAAAATCAGAACAAACTTGTCTAAGTAATCTCTGAATATCCTATTCATTAGGTCTACAAAGTAAGAAGGGGCATTTGTTAGCCCAAATGGCATAACCAGAAACTCATACAAACCATATCTTGTGTTGAATGCTGTATATTTAATACTTGATTCCTCAACTTTCATCTGATGAAACCCAGATGCCAAGTCTAGCCTAGAAAACACTTTAGCTCCACTGAGTTGATCAAAGAGATCATCTATCCTGGGTAATGGGTATTTGTTTTTGATGGTTACTTTGTTTAATTCTCTATAATCTATACACATTCTTAAAGTACCATCATGCTTTTTAACAAATACTACAGGAGCACCCCAGCATGAATTACTTGGCCTTATAAACCCCTTGGCTTCTAATTCTTCCAGCTGGTTCTTTAGCTCTTTTAATTCACTTGGCCCCATCCTTGTAGGCTTTTTGATAACTGGGCTAGCCCCAGGCATAAGGTTAATCTGGAATTCAACAGGTCTATGGTGTGAGACACCTTTTACTTCCCCAAATACATCCAAGTATTCCTTAACTATGGGGATTTCATTAATTGCTATTTCCTTGGGATTATTTTCTAATTCAATTAAATGATTTAGACTGTTTTCTTTGATAGGTTCACATAGAATTGTAACCCTTTGGCCTTTAGAATTTTGTAGTGAAATGGTGGATGCATCTAGGTCAATTATGGCTTTGAATTGTCTTAGCCAATCTGCCCCTAATATGACTCCTATATTTGGGAAATTTAGAACATACAAACTGGAAACAAATGTGTTTCCTCCTATGTTCAAATTCACATCCACACAGATCATATCTAATACACTAGAACTTCCTAAAGGGCTTTGTATTAACAGAGGTATTTCAGCCAATTTGCAGTTCATTTTCAACCTTTTAACTATTTCATGGGAAATGAGTGAGTGGGTTGCCCCGGTATCATATATTACAGCTAAAGGTATGGTACAAATAAATAGTGTACCTTCCACTTGACCATGGTTTTCAGCATTAGCCTCAATTATGGCCTTGCCCCTACCTTCCAGGTTTGCCACTTTCCCTTGTTGCTTGTTTTCTGGGCAATTTCTTTTCATATGCCCTTCCTTCCCACATAGATAGCATTTGAAAGCTCCCCCTTTAAGCTCTGGGCATCTTGGCTTAATATGGCCTTCTTTCCCACAATGGTTGCAAACTATTTTTCTTTTGGCTTCATTGGGCTTTGCATCTACTGCCTTCTTACCATCTGCCTCTCCTTTCTTCTTATCATAAGGATGGTACTTCCCTTTGTTCTTCTTGTTACTATTGTTTTTGAAATTCCTGAACTTATCTCTTTCCTTGTCATGCTGCTCAATCTTCAGAGCCAAATCTATCACTTGATCAAAAGCTCTGTCAGCATAAGGTAGTATAGCCCTGCTAAGCCCTGGGTTCAACCCCTTGATGTATCTATCATTTTTGGATGCTTCATCAGCCACTAACATTGCCCCATAGGTAGACAATCCCTCAAACTTCTGGGTGTACTCTGTGACATTCATAGTCCCCTGTCTAAGTTTGATGAACTCCTCAAGTAAAGTGGTTTTTGCTGAGGCTGGAACAAACCTTGCCTCTAACATCTCCTTAAATTGATTCCAATTAATATCATTTTCATTCCGGCCAGCTATGATCACCTCCCACCAACTCAAAGCTGCACCTTTTAATTGCCTTGAGGCCACTTGCCTCTTCCTTTGGTCATCTAGTTGCATATCAGTGAAGATCCTCTCTAAGGTCCTCAGCCATGCTTGAATCTCCATTACACTTTCAGTTCCTTCAAAGCTCTTGCCTCCCAAGTTGGTATAAGTCTTCACTAACTTGGAGAGCTCCTCATGTGGGTTCTCAGGTCTGTGCCCAATTCCATCTCTCAAAACTCTCACAAATTCCTGCATGTCAAGCATTTGTGGTGTGTTAGATCCTCCTTGATGATGAGACCCTCTTCCTACCATATTTCTAAAAGTATATGTATTTCATCTTATTAGTTTATAACACTTAGCTTTAATTTTAAATTGATTGTATCTTTCCTATTTAATCATTGTGTATGCCACATGCACACACATACATACATTCAGGGAATACTTATAAGCAGTCAAATATACAAACAAACCTAGTATAAACATAAGCATACAAACATTTTGCTATGTTAATTAAAACATAGCTCTGATACCAAATGAAATGACCCTCCTATTTACTCACTAGTTTTATTGGTGATTTTTTTTTAGAGATGATATATAGATATATCATCTATTACAAATATATTTCCCAGGGTCATTTTTCTTTCTCTAATGAACAAAAATATATCCAGGATCTTTCACAATATAGAAATATTGTTTTAATTCTAAATCATTTTTAACATACATATATGAAGATATCTATGTTATATTCTACTTGAATCAGAGCATGGTAATAAGTAGAAATCCTTTTTAAATTTGCAAAAGTGTGATAAATTCCCTTTTAAATTAAAACTTAATGTATCCTGATTTTTGACTATAGTGTCCACTGGGAATATGTACCTTAGACTGTCATTATAATTTAGAAATGATCAAGCAATAATCAGTGGAAAGCTAGCTTATAATATAGATGATTTTCTTAAAGTCTGAATATTATCAAACTCAGGTTAAAAGAAAGCGGATCCTAAGTGAACGCAAGCAACATCTAGGCGTAATGGAAACGCGCCTAACTTATACATTCAAGGTCACGAGTTCGAGTACCATGCTGGTCGGTTCAAACACAATTTTTGGTTTTTCTTTTTATTTTCTCCTGTATGGCTGAAATCTGATACCTACCTATAATTGTACATATACATTTAATTTTTGCCTATAACCTATCATACAAAACAATTCTTCTTGCATAACTATTTTTGAAATCCATTCTTTCAACTGTTTTAAGAATTTACATCTATATTTTTGCCCAATATCTACATGTACACAGATATACATGTACATGTCAGGGTCTATGTTCATTTTCCAGAAAACTGAGCTCAAATGTTCCCTTGCTTCATTGATCTGAAGTGAAACATTTGGCCTGACCTATGGCCTAACCCTGTGGTTACTCTGGCCATTCTTTTGCTTGCATTATTACAACCCAGATTATACACAAAACATTGTTACCTTTTCTTTCCAAAAGCATGTATATATATATTTGTATGAATCAGACATTTTGTGATCAGATATATATCATTCTTCCTAATCATACTTCTCTTTTTAAAAATACATCTCCAAGGTATAAACACTTTTTCTTGCATCTGGACTTATGTCAATATCATAAATTGAAGATATAGCAGTTTAATTCTTTTCTGGGTTTTCCCAATATTATTTTCTGTATATCTATATTCTTTTTGAAAGAACTCAGAATTAACTGAAATCATCATAAAATGATTTTACTTATAAAATCCAGGTTTTCCCTCTAAATCAAAACAACTTTAGCAATTAGGTTTTCAAATCAGTTTAACATTAATATCCTTAGTTCATACCAAATCAGAAATAACCAGAAACAACATAGCACATGTCTCTTACAAGTTCTTCCTACTTAATACATTAGATAGCCATATCAATCAGGGAATACATGCATGAATTAACACATTTTAGCTTTTATTTCTAATTATCTTAGCATCCTCTATTCCATATCTTTTTAATCTTGCTTACTTAGCTCCATCATAACCTGCAAAAGCATTAGTGGCTGCCTCATTATAAATGAGACACCCCCATGTGCCATGAGCGAATAAGGGTCAGATCTATGATCTGGTGTGAGCATTTCTAACATATCCATGATATTAAGCTAAGAATACAGCATAAATATACTTTGCATACTTGACAGGTATTATCATGTACAATACATAAGAGCAAACATATGCAACAAAACAACTTTTATCTGGAACTACTAGGTTGCCTTTTCTTTTTCTTATAAATTCCTGGCCTCATCTGCTATAAGGAATCAAAGGGACACATTGCCATGAACTAATTAACATTATGGCACAAAGATCTCAGGACTTAAACAAGCCATGTGCCAACTTGTCTACTTCAAATAGGACAAGCATTCCAGCAGCCTTCTTGGCACAAAATCCTTAGTTATATCACTAAGTGTATTTATGTTCATTCTATCAATGATAGCTAGGTGTACATACCACCTGTACTCATGAAACATACTAGTTACCTTGCAGCCATGATATTGCAAGCAAGTTAAAGGTTACTTTCTAGAGATATAACACCCCAGTCATTCCATCTCACATTATTTATCATAGAAACACCCTATTCAAGCATATACCAGAATGTTTGCAACTGAGAATAAATACATGGCTCTATTGAGTTTATTTTGATTTTTCAAGCAACTATATTTAGCCAGATTTTCAATCTTGTTTAAACATAGTTTTTAGGCTTGTAAGTTTCTGTTTAGTTTAGGGCTCAGCACTTATAGAGAAAAACTCCATTGCACCCTTAACCAATTATTTCAAGCCTCAGCACCATACCAATGTATATGCAGCTCATAGTTTTCTTTATCTTTTCATTCTTTGTCTTAAGCCATTATTCAAACTAGTTACAAATACTCTGATATATGTTCCTTAAGGTTTTGGTATAATATACAGAGATGAAAATAGAACAACAAAGTTAAACATCCAGCATAGCAGATCATATCTCATCAAACATTCATGAAACCATCAGCAGCCAACATAGTTTGTAAATCAAAACATGCAAAATATAACATATAAAAGCTTGGCTGCCTAATCCCAGGTCTTAATGCCATGTATATGAGTGAGGATACTCACCTAAGTGCTTACACAAACTTAAACCAGAAAACCCTTCAAATCTTTAGCCTTATCTTCCTCTTCTTCCTTAGGTTAATTAATTAGTGAGAGAGCAGTTTTCTGATTGGGCTCTTGGTATAAATAAGGGTTCTGTCTAGGGTTTTGAGTGATGCAAAATCCCTATTTTAGCCCAGATCAGAATCATGCATTTGGCATTGCATATTCCCTCCTTCCTAATCCCTTAATATCCCGGCCAATATTTTAAAACAAGACTAAATTGTGCCTATTTTCCTTTCTTTTCAGAAAGTGATAACTTTAAGTATTTTTATTATATTTACTTCAAACATGATAATGGTGTGACTTTCTATTTTCTGCCTATGTACATTTTCTTTCTTGCACTTTGGTTCTTACTGTTTTAGTGCTTCCTTTATTTATTTTCTGCTCAAATAACATCTGGATATAAATATACATTTATACAACTATGGGTGTTAATTTAACTTTAACCTTTTATTTGCAGAAAACATGTGCATACTTATGTGCATTTCTACACTTATTATTCAAATAAAAATTTCACTTATTCATTATAAGTCAATGTTCTCTTCTGCCTCAATTTTCAGACAAGTCATACATAGGCATATATATATAGATATATTTATATACACACATCCTCAGGAATTTTTTAATACTCATGTCTAGGTCTATATTTTCTTTATTTAAAACATTTTATCTAAATGTTTTCCTTCCTTGTTTTATTATTCAGGAATTCTGGATTTTCTCTTAGTGCCATAACTAGTGTGCACGTGCACACATGCACACAACCTTGCACCACTGAAAATCCCACCTATATAATAATTCTGATTTTCCCCCGGAATTTTAATCATTTATTAAAAGAATTTTCCTCAAAATCTTGGGGTATTACAATATATGATTTATAAGTGTGACTTATAAATGAAAAGGAAATGGAACTTTATAAGTATATCATAAATTGTTTTTTAAAGTTAAATCCCGTGGTTTTTGAAAATTGTTTTTCAAAGTTTTGAAAAATAATAATACTAATATTAATTGGGAAGTATTTTGAATGGAAATATTTTATAAAAAAGGATTTTAGAGAGATAGAAAGCACTGAACTCACTTCGGTCGCTGGAAAATAATTTCGATGATTACTTTGGCATCATCGCCGTTCATTTTCAAGTTTCCAAGAGAGGAATTGATACCATTTGAGTTTTGTTTTAGTAAAACCATGTTTGGTTTTAAAATTCAAAGGAATGATTTGATATACCAAGGTGATTTTGTGTATATATATATGTATGATTTCAAAAACCATATGAAATAAATGCGAATAAGGTGTTTAAACTATGGGAATTTTCATCGAGTATTTTATGAAAATATGATAAAATAAGTTTGATAACTTATAAATTTGGAGAATTAGTAAGTAAAACAATGTTTTAATTTCTTGAGTATGAACGCTGAGAAAAGAAAATTTGAAATGAAATTTAACTTAAGTTAAGTAAAATAAAACGAATTAATGAAAGGATTTTTGAAAAGAAATTAGCCTGAGTTAGGCTAAATGAAATGATTTTTGGAAATGGAATTGATTGTGATCTGAAATTAATCAACAAGATGGACTAATCAAATAAGTTAGTGAATCGAAAATGGTTAGAATTGAATATTGAAATTGGAAGATGAATTGAGATAAATGAAACTAAAATTGATTTAAAATGGATATGGACTTAAATTGTAAATTGAAAATAAACATGAGAGTTGTATAAAATGTTTATAAAACTTAAGTAAATTTTATGAAATAATTCATAAATGAATTTAGTATAGAGGGAAATGTTGTTAAACATGAAATTTGAGGGAATAATTCTTAAGTAACATTAGTATTGAAGGAAACATACTAAGTAAATAAGTGAATGTGAATAATGCAAGGTGAATAATTGAATGCAGATCAATTGAATGTGAATAAAATAAATGAGAACGAAGTGAACGTGAATAAAAAGTGATTTGGTATAGTTAAGGAATCAATTGAAATAAATACGTAACATGTACGTATATTATTCTATTCGCATAATGGTTGATCCAGAATCGAGTACATAATTTCGAGATGATTTACATCAGTCCGTATAAGGATTTTTGTAACATCCCTAATTTTTGATAACATTATTCAGGAAAATTTAATTAGATAAATTAAATAGAATAATGATGATAAAAAGATTGAGATTTGAATAAATTAAGTAAAGGGTCGTGCTTAATAATTAAATAAATGGGCTTTAATTGGTTTAAAGGATAATTAGTTCACACAAGGGCATATTAGTAAAATAGCCTCTTTATTTTACACGGCTATACATTTCCCACTATTGTCCATTCACGTTCATTTTTCTCAAATAAAAAAAAACGCAAAAACCCTAAGAGCTGACCATTAATAAGAAGGAAAAGAGGAATATTACAATCTTTAAACTAAGGATCAAAGCTAGGGAGGATTAAGCAACAACAAATCTCAAATTCCTTATCAAAATCTAAGGTGAATAATAATTTTATATCATCTCTATTTTATTCCATGATTATGTGTTTTCGGGTTTGTGTTTAAAATTCGTTTTTATAACGATATGGATGATGATGTGCTTGAATTATGTTATGATCGAATTATTTTAATTCATATACATATGGATTTGCTCGGTTTTAAGGGAAAACCAAAGGTTCATGATTTTCGAATGCCGTGGAATTTTTTTATGATAAATAAAACATGATTTTGGAGATGGGTTTTGATTTTCATAATTTTCCGAGCTACAGAAAATTTATTATAAATTTCTTAAGGAAAATATGATATAATTGGGTTTAAAAATTTATTTCGAGTATTTCATGAAGAAATTAGGTCCGAAATTTTGATATGTTGAATTATACGATGAAAGAGATTTTCTATGATTTTTGGGGATTTTTCCTAGATGATTTATGAAGGAAAATAAATTATTTTAAAAGAGGGACTTTTCTGCAAATATTGGTTTTGTCATATGAATGGGTTTTAACGTTATTGTGATATCCCGGAATTTCAAGGAATTTAAAATGTGATAATCTCTTAATTAAATTATTTAAAATTGATAAAATTGTTATTTTTAGATATAAATAACCAATTAATTAATAATGTGATGTTTTAAATTATGATTATAGATTGATTTTAAATAAGAATAATTATTTAATTTGTGTTATTTTAAAAATAGATTTTAAATATACTTATTGTTTTCAAATTTAATAAGTGTGTATATATATATGTGTGTATTTTAGAAGGAAGCTATGATTTAAAAATTTAAAATAAAGTCTTTCAAAATATCTAAAAGAAAATCCATCTTAAATTAAAGTAAAGCTCTACTTATTACATTTGATATATATATATATATATATATATATATTGATGTAATTTTGGTAATAATGTTTAAAAATAAAATAGAAATAAAATCTTGTCAATACTAAATATAAGTATAAATATATAAACATAAATATTGACATATAAACATAAGAAACCATGATATTAAACATAAGTGAAAATAAATAAATAATTATAAATGAAGTGTTTGATAGTTAAGTTTAAAATAGAAACATAAGTTTAAAATAGAAACAAATACATTAGTTAAATACATTAAGTTTAAAAATAGAAATGAATATTCCAAATAAATGGTTGTGTAAATATGAAATGAACATAAGATAATTTTAAAAATATAACTTTATAGAAGCTTAAGGTAGAAAACAAATCAGGCAAGTAATATATACTATAGCAATGAAGATATGCGAGGCAAAACAATAAATCATATTAGTACATACGAATTGAGAAATGGGGATAAGTATGAAAATGTACAACTTCATTAATGCTTGTACAAAATGTATCATATCAGCCTCCATACCAAAAGAAAAATCTCTGATCAAATATTGTACCAGCTAGAAACAAAGATTATTTTTTTGTACAAATACAACTATGAGCCTGCACTTGTTTCATATATATCAATCTAGCTTCTTTTCTTTTCGTTCATAAACTAATGCAAACCAGAAAGCCAAAACCTGAAACCTTTTTCCTCAAAACATTCTCAAACCTTCAACCAGAAACTGAAATCAATCTTTGTAGCCATTTTATCAAGCCTGGAATCAAGTCTAGTTCAACTAAGTATTTCAGTTTCAAAGATCTAAGCTTTCAAGTTTCCAGTTCAAAGCATTTCAGTCTTAATGTTTCAAAGCTTCTTCAGTTTTAAGGAAATCAAGCAATGCAAAGTATTCAAATTTTCAAAGCTTCGGTTTTCAATCCAGTTCCCAAACTCTCTGTCTTTTGAATAAGGTGAGTAAACTTTTTAATTTAAAAGTTAAGTAGGTAAATAAAGGTTGCTATGAAATCTCTATGATAATGATGCCTGCATGTGTATAAATAAGTGTAGAATTTTGTATATATGATTGTATTCATGTGTACATGTCTGTTATTTATGTTCTTCTCTGTTTTATATTACAGTGTAAATTTAATTCAAATTCCACTTTCTTCTCCTCTGATCTGTGATAGGCCTTAGTTTCAAACAAATTTAGTTTGTTTAAACTTGAACTTGGATCTAAAAATAGTTTAAACATGTTTATATTTATATAGTGTCTAGAAATCAAGATTTACAGTAAAAATCTTATAACATGTAAAAATCAATCATCTTAATTTACTATTTTAAGATTATAACTTGAATCCATTTTAGAAGTTAGGATTTTTAAGACAAAAATCATGATTTTTAGTTTGGAATACTGTGAGAAATTCTTGGTTAACCAGAAAATGGTTTTTGAGGTTTATCTGGTGATCAATGAACTCGGGGAGGTCGGAGCTTCGACTGGAGGAGGTCGGGGTGTAGGAGAGCTCGGCAAAAAAATACCATGGTGATTTATCATTGGTCGAGATGCTAGGAATCGATGATGTAGGGTTTTATTCCCTGTGTTTGTCATGAGTGTCCTATCGGGTTTCGCGATGCCTAGAAACGACCGGAGTCGATCGCGAGTCGTTCTGGAGATGCCGGGAGACGTGACGGAGCTACGGTGAAGGCGGCGTGGTGTCTCGGTCAGGGATTGTCGGAGGGAAGGAGTTTTCCGATGATGCTACGCTTCCAGGCTGTGTGTTTTTGGTCGTTTTTCTTTCTCGATCGAATCGGGAAAAGGGGTGGTCGAGTTTGGTTGCGAGGATCACCAACGAGGTGTTGAGGTCGACGTCGATGGTCAGAGTCGCTTCAGGTGGTGGTGCGTCTTACGTGATACCTTTGTTTTCAAAGTCTGACCCGGAGTTTATTTCTGTTTTCTTAAACTCTCGGGTACTCAAATTTTTACGAGTAGCCAAGGGATTCAGGTTAGCTTTGACGAAATCTGGAGGAGCAATGGAGCAGGAGGCTTCAGTGTTGTAGATATATATATAGTGTTCCGCTGTGTTGGTATCTCTGTGTAGTTTCTCTATGTTGTATTTGAGTTGTAATAACTAGACAGGTGTTTATAACTGTCTAGTATGTGATGTATAATCTATGTAACTCTGATTGATGTTGTATATTATGAAATACTTATGTGATTAATATAATTTATTCGTTCCGCTGTGAGATTCTGATGTTGTTTAGTTCTTTCTTCTCTATCTTTTCTCTTTTCTATCCCTTTCTTTCTTATTGATGATGCGTCTTTCTGTGTATAGAAGGTTGGGTCGTCACAGTTGGTATCATAGCATAGGTTGAGCGAATACCTAAGCTCTGGAGTGGTGTCTATCTTGAGAGAGCGTACTTGTAATATATATATATATATATACATATATCTATATTTCTACCTATCTGTTGGGTTACCTGTTCGGGTTTTCCAATATAAGTTATAAAGGTAGAAAGTGTAGTGGTGTGTGTAACACGACTACCAATGGTTGGAGTTTGAATGTTTGAGGTTGGAAGTGTATATGTCGAGACTGTAGGCCTAATACCGTCTCGAGTGAGCTTTGCTTGATGTAAGAATTTCGTTGATCGCTGAAGAAAACCTGTTAAGGTTCAGAGTTCATCATTAAAGTGCAAGTTTGATCGCGCTCGTGTGAGCGGATTTTTGAGAGTTTGGATCTGTTGGTTAGGCAGAAACAAGTTATGATATGTTGGCAACCTCAGGAAGTAGTAGTTGCATGGTGAGACGCAGTGACTATGGATGTTTTCGAAGATGTTTTCTTTGGAACAAGTTTGAGGGAGTGTGTCTGCATCGATGGTGAAACCGAGTTTCAGCTGGATGTTGTGTTTGGTTTGAGGTCCGAGTTTCTCAAAGGAGCTTTGGATTAGGAAGTCTTTGGTATCCGTGGCAGCAGTGCAGCTGGGAGATGTTTTGTGCCAGTAGGAAGATCTTTTGGCATAATAGTACCCTAGTGGTATAATTCAGAAGCAACAGAGTGGATCCATTTCTTCGGTGAATTGGTTAGTCAAGGACAATCTGTTCTGATTTGTGAAGAGAGAATAGTATCTCTGGATATTGGTCTGAATGGGATCGCAAAAGCGACTTGCGATAGTTTGAGTGATTCTCTTGGATAATCTTTTGCATGGATTTGTGGCGTCCCTAGAGGATATATGAATTATAGAGTTGTCAAAGATTTGTCCAGAAGTTTTCAAGGAAGCCAGCAGTTTGTTTCCGATTGTGGTGGATCTGATGTACTGTGTGTCCAGGAGGTGTTGGTTAAGATTTTGCTCGAATTCATCGACATGCTCATCTACTCCAGATCAGAGTTGTGCAGCGGAAGCAAGATGGCAGTTGTTCTAGAGTGAAAGCAACCGGAAGTTGCAGTGTTTTGGGATTAGAGAATTTCTACAGGAAATTTTTCTGGATTTGAGGCCATATTGGCAAGTGTTTTTGTTTTGTCTTTTCCGGATAGGAGAAGTAAGTTGTAATCTACTGATGATGGTAGAGTAGAGTTGTATTCCAGATTTTGGGTAAATCTGGAGAGGATCTTTTTGTTTAGTTATTTTGATCCAGTTTGTTTATTGAAGCATCAGCGAAGATTGAGCTGGTCAGGAAAGGATGTAGGCAGTCGAGGATCGTTAAAGGAGTTTTGTGGATAAGAAATGGAGGAATTTGGAATTTGAAGTTGGAGACTTCGTTGTTGTTGAAATTTTCTCTGGTAAAGGGAGGAATAAGATTAGGTAAGACTGTGAGGTTAGCTCCGAAGCATATTGGATCTTTCTGTATTCTTGTAAGGATAAGTGTTTTGGATTATAGGAGTGAATTGCCAGTTTGGAAGACTGGGATTCAATGTATTTCACGTATCTCTGAGGGAGTACGTGTATGATCCATCACTAGTTTTGGAACCAGTAGTTCAGAAGGGTTTGGTTGTTGATCAGGTCTTGAGTGTGGTCAGATCTCTTGTATAGATTGTAGATCTAGATGAGTAGGAGCTCAGTAGCTCAATAGTATATCTAGTTTGGATTTAGTGGAGCGAGTATTCCAGTATCTGTACCTGGGAAACTCGGGAATTTTTTTTTGGAAGCTTATCCGGATCTGTGTCCGAATAGCTAGTGTTGTTTGTTTGATTGAATTGTTTGTTTGGATGAAATTGTTTGTTTGGTTGTGTATGGCTGATATGTATGCCTGAATTGGTTGAAATAAAATAAAACTTTGGATTATCTTTTGTTTTAAATTTCGAGGACGAAATTCTTTTAAGGGGGAAGGAATGTGATATCCCGGAATTTCAAGGAATTTAAAATGTGATAATCTCTTAATTAAATTATTTAAAATTGATAAAATTGTTATTTTTAGATATAAATAACCAATTAATTAATAATGTGATGTTTTAAATTATGATTATAGATTGATTTTAAATAAGAATAATTATTTAATTTGTGTTATTTTAAAAATAGATTTTAAATATACTTATTGTTTTCAAATTTAATAAGTGTGTATATATATGTGTGTATTTTAGAAGGAAGCTATGATTTAAAAATTTAAAATAAAGTCTTTTAAAATATCTAAAAGAAAATCTATCTTAAATTAAAGTAAAGCTCTACTTATTACATTTGATATATATATATATATATTGATGTAATCTTGGTAATAATGTTTAAAAATAAAATAGAAATAAAATCTTGTCAATACTAAATATAAGTATAAATATATAAACATAAATATTGACATATAAACATAAGAAACCATGATATTAAACATAAGTGAAAATAAATAAATAATTATAAATGAAGTGTTTGATAGTTAAGTTTAAAATAGAAACATAAGTTTAAAATAGAAACAAATACATTAGTTAAATACATTAAGTTTAAAAATAGAAATGAATATTCCAAATAAATGGTTGTGTAAATATGAAATGAACATAAGATAATTTTAAAAATATAACTTTATAGAAGCTTAAGGTAGAAAACAAATCAGGCAAGTAATATATACTATAGCAATGAAGATATGCGAGGCAAAACAAGAAATCATATTAGTACATACGAATTGAGAAATGGGGATAAGTATGAAAATGTACAACTTCATTAATGCTTGTACAAAATGTATCATATCAGCCTCCATACCAAAAGAAAATCTCTGATCAAATATTGTACCAGCTAGAAACAAAGATTATTTTTTTGTACAAATACAACTATGAGCCTGCACTTGTTTCATATATATCAATCTAGCTTCTTTTCTTTTAGTTCATAAACTAATGCAAACCAGAAAGCCAAAACCTGAAACCTTTTTCCTCAAAACATTCTCAAACCTTCAACCAAAAACTGAAATCAATCTCTGTAGCCATTTTATCAAGCCTGGAATCAAGTCTAGTTCAACTAAGTATTTCAGTTTCAAAGATCTAAGCTTTCAAGTTTCCAGTTCAAAGCATTTCAGTCTTAATGTTTCAACGCTTCTTCAGTTTTAAGGAAATCAAGCAATTCAAAGTATTCAAATTTTCAAAGCTTCAGTTTTCAATCCAGTTCCTAAACTCTCTGTCTTTTGAATAAGGTGAGTAAACTTTTTAATTTAAAAGTTAAGTAGGTAAATAAAGGTTGCTATGAAATCTCTATGATAATGATGCCTACATGTGTATAAATAAGTGTAGAATTTTGTATATATGATTGTATTCATGTGTACATGTCTGTTATTTATGTTCTTCTCTATTTTATATTACAGTGTAAATTTAATTCAAATTCCACTTTCTTCTCCTCTGAACTGTGATAGGCCTTAGTTTCAAACAAATTTAGTTTGTTTAAACTTGAACTTGGATCTAAAAATAGTTTAAACATGTTTATATTTATATAGTGTCTGGAAATCAAGATTTACAGTAAAAAACTTATAACATGTAAAAATCAATCATCTTAATTTACTATTTTAAGATTATAACTTGAATTCATTTTTAGAAGTTAGGATTTTTAAGACAAAAATCATGATTTTTAGTTTGGAATACTGTGAGAAATTCTTAGTTAACCAGAAAATGGTTTTTGAGGTTTATCTGGTGATCAATGAACTCGAGGATGTCGGAGCTTCGACTGGAGGAGGTCGGGGTGTAGGAGAGCTCGGCAAAAAAATACCATGGTGATTTATCATTGGTCGAGATGGCTAGGAATCGATGATGTAGGGTTTTATTCCCTGTGTTTGTCATGAGTGTCCTATCGGGTTTCGCGATGCCTAGAAATGACCGGAGTCGATCGCGAGTCGTTCTGGAGATGCCGGGAGACGTGACGGAGCTACGGTGAAGGCGGCGTGGTGTCTCGGTCAGGGATTGTCGGAGGGAAGGAGTTTTCCGATGATGCTACGCTTCCAGGCTGTGTGTTTTTGGTCGTTTTTATTTCTCGATCGAATCGGGAAAAGGGGGTGGTCGAGTTTGGTTGCGAGGATCACCAGCGAGGTGTTGAGGTCGACGTCGATAGTCAGAGTTACTTCAGGTGGTGGTGCATGTGCACGGTGTAACATTTCGTGTCAGTGTTGTGGGATGCGAGATTTCTCGAAGACGTTCTCGGGTTTTTGGGTTGGAGACTCGAGTTTATACTCGAGTGGATTTGTGTTTGATAGCCTGTAAAGTTTCTAACTTAAAATTTTTCTAAGTTTTTTTCAAAATATAAGAAGTTGGAGAAAACTCGAGTCTGAACTCGAGCTAGTCTCGGGTAGAACCCGAAGGGGCTTTAAAATGCAGATTTTAACAGTTTTTTAAAACAAGTTTTAAGTTTTAAATTGAATCTAATTCTAAACTATTATGTAAACAAAATGTTTCTTTTAACATTTGATTTAGAAGTTTTATAATTTGTTTTACTTAAAAATTGGTTAAGTTAAATTGTAAGTTATTTCTTTATCTTAAATTTAAAAGTTAAATTAAAAGTGGAATGTTTTAAGAGTATTTAAATTATGTTAATGATAAGTGAGTCATTAAATAAAGATAAAGATTTATCTTAAAGGTTAATTAAGATTTTGATAATTAATGTCTAATAAATAAAATGATGTAATTAAGTGTAATTAAGAGTAATTAGTTAATTTAATTAATAATGATTAAGGATTAATTAAGGAATTAATCAAGAGTAATTAATTGAATTAATTAATTTATTTATTAAGAATTAATAATTAAGTATTATTAATTATATAATTAGAGATTATTTAATTGACAATTAAAGATTTATTAATTTAGTAATTTGAGGTTGATTAATTGGTAATTAAGAAATATGTAATTAAGTTTTATGGATTAATAATTAAGCTTTATTAATTAATAATTAAGAAATAATTAATCTATAATTAAAGTTAATGAAGAATTAATTAACTATTATTAAGGGTTAATTAATTGTAATTAAGGATTGATTTAATTAATTAATTAAGGATTAATTAATTTGTTATTAAGTTTTATTAATTGATAATTAAGATTTATTAATTAATAATTAAAGGACAATTAATCTACAATTAAAGATTAATTAATTTGTTTTAAAGGTAATTAAGGGATGAATTACCAATTGTAATCAAGGAAATGAATGTGATTAATTTAAGTTAATTAATTTGTAAATTAATTAAAGATAATCACTTGTTAAAGGATTAAGTATGAATACTTAATAAGATTGATAAGTGTAATTACATAGTGAAGTAATTAATGTATAATTACAGGATGTAATTAATTAAAGGGAATTACTTAATGGGAAGTAATTAAAGGGTAATTACTTGGAAGAAGTAATTAAAGATTCATTACTTAGTGTAATTAATCAATGGATTAATATAATTAATTAAGGAGTTAAATAATTAAGGTAAGTAACTACAGGATGATAACTACTGTTTATGATTAAGGTGGATAAATGGAAATGATTAAATTAGAGTTTAATTAATTAATGTAATTAATTAAGGATTAATGTAATCAATTATAGTTAATTAATTAATGGAAGTAATTAATTAAGGATCATTAATTAATGAAGTTAATGAAGTAATAAATGGTTAATTACTGTGAATGGTTAAGGATAATTAATTTATGTAATTAATTAAAGGCTAATTTCTTAAGGTAATTAAAAATAACTAATTAGGATGATTAATTAAGATGGATAATTAGAGCATGATCAATTAATTGATTTGTAATTAATTAATGATTAAGTAAGCAAGATTTATGTGATGAAAGTAATTAATTTAATTTATTTAAATTAATTAGGGATGGAAGTAATTAATTTAATTCACTTTAAATTAATTATAGATGGTGATTAATAAATCATTGCTTATGGATGTTGAATGATATTGATTGCCTTGAATGGTTTGAGATCTCAGATATGAGATAAGTGATGCTGTGTGATGTGAATGCTTTGGTTGAATTGTGATGATAATGTGAATTATCTGTTTGTGATGATAATATGAATTATCTATTGTGATGAATTATCTATCCGTGTGTATATAGATAATTGAATTGAATTGTTTTAACTTTAAAACAACTTGGCCTTAAAAGATACGTTTTGGATTTCGATGAGACCGAGATCGGGTTTCCAGATTTGGATATCCGAAAACCACATCGATCCAAATTAACGATAGGTCGTGAATCTCAAGTGAAGATGAAGATTCAGAGTGCAAGGGTTATTGTCGTTAACTCTGAGGGTGATTCCAAAATGAGTGTAACGAGATAATGCCTTCGGTTTCGTTCGAACCCGGAACGAACTTGTATGGATTGAATGCTTTCAAAACATCGTCAGGTGGACGATGAGCATTCTAAGATAGATGTGTTCTATAAAGGTAAATCGTAGCCTCAAGCCTCATCAACCGGGAATGGCTAAAACAGGGGAGGTGCAGCAAGGCTAAGTGGGTCATACCCTAGTAGGATGAGATGAACCCCTGTCTAGAGTCCCTTTTTATTTTGGCTGTGTGGGCGGTGGAATAGCTACAACCGCTGGGGTTATCTTATTCGGGACTGTCCAGTAAGGGATGGTTCCGGCTTTGTGTTGCAAGGGATTTAGGGTGGATCCTCGGTACGTTGATCTAGGCCACGTACTGTGACGGGCGGTACCCCAGTAGCCCTACCATTGTATGGAATCCAAACTCCAATAAGTGCCCTCAGATTTGATGGTATTACCCACATGTTGGCTAGTATGCTGGAATTTAATAGATGTAACAATTTCAGCTATTTCTTATTTACTTGAAAACCCTAGACCTATTATAATATCACTGGATTTCCTATCAAATGTTTGGTTAGCGTAAGGTAAAAACTTACTCATGTTTCTGTGTGGGGAGTCTTACGTGATACCTTTGTTTTCAAAAGGTTTTTAAAGTTAAGCAACTTTAACCGTTTACTCATACCAGACCCATGTCTGACCCGGAGTTTATTTCTGCTTTCTTAAACTCTCGGGTACTCAAATTTTTACGAGTAGCCAAGGGATTCAGGTTAGCTTTGACGAATTCTAGAGGAGCAATGGAGCAGAAGGCTTCAGTGTTGTAGATATATATATATATATATATATATATATATATATATATAGTGTTCCGCTGTGTTGGTATCTCTGTGTAGTTTCTCTATGTTGTATTTGAGTTGTAATAACTAGACAGGTGTTTATAACTGTCTAGTATGTGATGTATAATCTGTGTAACTCTGATTGATGTTGTATATTATGAAATACTTATGTGATTAATATAATTTATTCGTTCCGCTGTGAGATTCTGATGTTGTTTAGTTCTTTCTTCTCTATCTTTTCTCTTTTTTATCCCTTTCTATCTTATTGATGATGCGTCTTTCTGTGTATAGAAGGGCGGGTCGTCACAGTTATAATGCTTTGATTTAGATCTAATTAATGCAGCAGTTTTTAATTGTAAAGTATTTGAAAAGTTTTAAAGTAGCCAATCAAGGAGTTACAACTGGCAGGTTAGTTATAAAGCAATTGCCATATTTAGCTATAAATCAGCGTTTTAGAAAAAGGTGGTTTCGCCTATTTCGGAGGCACATTTCGACTCCTTTACCTCTGCGCCATCTTAGTCGAAACCATCTTTGTCGAAACCCACATAGTAGGAACCAAGGCACATGGTACCAATAGAATTGGTACGAAGTGAATTGGTAAGAAGCGAAAGGTTAGGTGTCGAAAGCTATGCTTTCGACGGGGTCGAAACCAAGGTTCACTTTTGAAAAGATAAATGCCTGCCTAGTTTTTGAAGGGCTTTCGACTGAGTTGATACCCTATAGAGTAGAAACCATTGTTTTCTAAATTTAAATTCCTGCCTTGTTTTACTTTAAGCTTTCAACATAGTCGAAAGCCATGCTTTCGAAAGGGACTTTATAAATAGCTTTCGAAGGGGAACTTTTTCCTTAAATTAGAGCTCCCGAAAGGATTGGTTTCGACCAAGTCGAGACAAAGCCGCTTATTTACCTTTCGACTGCATTGAAGCCATCTATGCTGTTGAAAGGTTATCTCTGTTTTAACCAAAGTAAAGCCACTTCCTAAACGCTTTCGAAAGGGGTTAAGGGTTCAAAGGCAATGTTGTCGAAAGGGGGTTTCGACACTATCCTTCAATATTTTAATTTAAAAGGTTGTTGCTTTCGACTAGATGGTTCCGACACCATCAACTTTTTCCCAAAACAATTTTATAATTGGTTTCGAAAGAGGTACTTTCGTATATAATCAATTTGACCCAAAGAATGTTTTAAAGAGTAAACCCAATGCTTTCGAAATGGTACTTTTATTTGTTCCAAAGCTATGTTTTAAAGAATGTTTTCTTGATACCATCGCAAGGTATTATTGTTTTTAAAAGGTATATACTTAGATTTTGAAAAGAGGTTTTCTATGCTTTCGAAGGAGGTCATCCAGTGGTTTCGAGAGTGATGTTTTATGGTTTCAAAACAAATAACCCATTCTCATTTTAAAAGGAAATACCATGGCATAAATAAATATTTTGGGAATATTATTCACATTGTTATTAACCGATAAATGTATATTGGGGAAGGGAAAAATAACTTGATAGGTTGACCCAGTAGTGAACATAAATTAAGGAATGTTAAAACCTTAAAACTAAGGATATTGGCAGGGGCCAATAGGGTTACAGTAAGCCCATGAAAAATGTATATAACTAATGATATTAGTAGGGGCCAATAGGTTCATAGTCAGCCCATTAAAACTATGATTTGACACTGGTAGGGGCCAGTAGGCTTGTAGTTAGTCCAAGAAAACTATATTCGAATTAAGATATTGACAGTCAGTCAATAGGTTCCTAGTTAGCCCATGAAAACTAGGATAAGAGATATGATATTGGAGTTACCAATAGGTTCTTAGTGATCCCGTGAAAACTATGATATTGGACAGATAATCCATAAACACTTAACAGGTTAATAGTAATCCTAGAAACTATAATTGAGGCAGGTAGTCAAAATGAATGGGGATGGGTAATCCAGATTTGATTTACTTGTTTTGCATATCATCATAATGTTTTTAAAAAACTATGTTTTAACCATTGTGGATGTAGGAGCACAATATATGGTTTTATAAATGTTTTAGGATACTAGTGAGGGGAAAACCCGTTCCGCTAAGCAGCGTGGTCTCACTAGATATCTAAATGGTTTGAGATGGTAAATTATTATTCCTAACAGGCTTTATGTCTGACTCGAAGTTTTTGTTTTCCCCTTAAACTCTTGGGTACTCAATTAATTTTGAGTAGGTTGAGAGTTAAGGTTTCCAGATGTTCTTTTAGACGAGTAAAGCTTCCGACGACGTGCAGGAGACAAGCTTGTTATTAGAGTTCTTTTATTTCCGTTGTGTGTTTTGTTTGTAAAGGCAAATTTGTTTTCTTTCCTATCTATATACTCTGATCAACCAAGGGGGCATCATCATATGTCGCTCTTAGCGTATTTTGTAATAATTATATGTTATCTGAACGTGGTCTGCGAACTTGGATTACGTAATTAATTTGGAATATTTTGAAATGGAATGTAATATTTGTTTGATGTTTAAATTTTTTCCATATTCTTTTGTTTCTGTGTATCAATATATCTACTGTCGCCGTATTTAGTCGCCGAGGATTAATAACTATGGATGATAGCAGCATCCGTAGCCGTTAGTTTTGGGCCTCCAAGTAGGGGGATGTTACAAGTTGGTATCAGAGCATAGGTTTATGAAACTTTAAAAGAAAGTTAAACCTTAAAGATTTTTTAAACATAGTCCAATGAATCAGATAATAAGATTGGGGTTTGAGTTAACGCTATAGTAACGTACTTGTAATTTATATATATAGTTATATATTTAAGTGTGTATTCCCTGCTCTCTTAGACTGTTCTTCTGTATCTTACTAAGGCTCGTATGTAAATTTACGAGAAAGGAGATACAGAAGCAGGAAATGGAAGAGGAAATATCGATGGAGGAAGCACCACAACTAATGGAAATGCTTGACCCACTACCAGGAGGAACCCGGGTTGACAGGCTAATGCTAGTAATCAAAATGCTGATGCCAATGTGAGTGCTAGAAATCCACCTGTAGATATGGGGCAATGTATCAGTTCTTTGTTGGTTTGATGCAAGCTGGAGCTGCTGCTCGTGTTGCTGGAAATGTAGGAGGAGCTAATCCTGCGGCTCTAGTTGGGAATAATTATGCTTTGCTTAGTAGAGATTATACCAGTTTGGGTGGGAAGCCATATGTAACGACCCATACTTTTGACTATTGTAAGTTATCAAATATAATGAAATTATTGGATAAATACGGGTAAAAATAAAATATAATGATTTGTTAATATTAATTTATTGGATAATTTAATTTGTTTAAATTTAATATAGGAGATTATTTGAATAATTGAATTATGGATTTAATATGATTAAAATCGTATCAGAAATTGATTCAAATTTTATATAAATATGAATGAAGATCATTTACTTTCAAAATTTGATCTAAATGTGAATAATTAGAATTTGGAAATTTTATATATTAATTAATGGGTAAAAAATAGCCATTTTGGAAACTGTTTTGGATTTCGACGAAACCAGTTTCATCAGATCCGTAATAGTGAATTATTGTAGGATTTCAAGTTTCGTAGCGATTGGACTTGTCGTTTGGCCATGCGAGCTTGAAACGCACAGAAATCGATTTAAGGAATTCGATAAATTAAATTGACTTTGAAAATCTATCTTCCACATACAATCGAATTAGGCCTTGAAACTAGTTCCATTGCGTTCAGAATGGGGGTAAAACATTATAAACGCCAGGCGGCACGCCTCAATTAGAGTTCGTACGGTTTTGGACCTAACTATATAAATACGCACGCAAACCGAGACAGTTTTATATTAAAATATTCTAAAACCTAGTTTTAATTCATGGCCGCCGCCTATGTTATTTTCAATGGCCAGAATTCGTTCAACTTTCCTCTTCAATTCCTCTCGATCTACTCATTGATTATCATCGACCCCAAAAGAGAAATCGAAGAGCTCAACCTCCTCTTTTCATCTATATAGTTGGAGTAACTTCAAACGATCGGAGGTGGTCAAAATCGTGGATGGAAGGGTGGGACGATGGCTGGAGATTTAGACACCAAGGGATGATCGGAGGTTTTTCCTTTTAGGTGTGGGGGCGGTTTTGGAAGGGGGTCGTGATGGTGTGATCTGATCGAGGCGACCGAGCCTCCAGGTGCGTGCGTGATTAAGGTTTGGGTGCGTACATGGGTTTCGGCCGAAACTGCTCGTGAACGAGAAGAAGAAGGTCACGTCTATTTTTTTACTTTATTAAAATTTTTAATTATGTTTTATTATTATCGAATGTTAATTTAAGCGTAACTTCTTCATATGAGGTCCGAAATTTTTTAATTATGTTTTAATATTATCAAATGTTAATTTAAGCGTAGAATCATATCGACGAAGGCTACGTCATGGAGGTGGTTTGAAATTTATTTGAAGATGAGAAATTTTTTAGTTCAGATAAAAAGGTGAGTGTTTTATACGCTCACAATTGAGTAATTTAATTTTTATGTTAATTAAATTATATCGTGAAGTGATCTAAATTATTGATAGTTGTTTGATAAATTTAATTGGCATTTAAATTGACATTTGAATTAATTGATAGAATTTGGATTGACAATTAAATTGAAATAGAATTAAGCTGCTAGTAAAAACTCCCGATATTGATAACTATGAAATTATTGTTAGTTTTATCGACTGTTTGGATGATTGATTGTGATGGATGCTATTGGTTGATATTTTGGATGATTTAGATGTTTATTTATTTTTAATATATCTTGTTATCATCCTGTGTATTACTTACAGTTTATAAAACTGTAAATTGAATTATTTTGAATAAATTAAGAAATAGGTTGAAATGATATATACCAATGACATTTTTTTTGGATTGAAATGATATATGTCCATCCCTGGAATTAAATTGAAATAATTGATTCACTTGGCCATATGATAGAGAATTATATACAGACACCGGATTGGTTAAATTAAATGATTTTAAAATTTTGATTTGAAATTATTTAAATGATGTGGTTTTAAGGAAAAAATCGAATTTATGGAAATTGAATTATTTTCGAATTGGAACTCAAAATGTTGAAAATTGAATTTGAAATAGGAATGTTTTAAATAATCGAAGTTGAGATTTTTTTAGTCATAACCGAAATATGATGTGAATTTCAGAAAGTGATTTGTTTTAAAAGATTGGACTTTTATTCAAACTGTGAATATTTCTAAGTAAAAGGTGATATAAAATGATATTTCAAAATCGAGCTCGGAATTTAATTATATTTAAAGATTTGGATTTTTAAATTGGATATTGAAGGAAAATTTGATTTAAGTGTTTTGAATCGATATTTTGGAAATCGAACTCGAAATTGATATAAATCAAAATAGTTTAAATTTGGAATTGGAATTTTAAATCAATTTGGAATTGAAGTTGAAATTAATTTGGAATTGGAATTGAAATTAATTTGGAATAGGCATTGAAATTAATTTGGAATTGAAGTAAAATTCGACTTGAAATCGAATCGATTAAATCGAAATGGAAATTGGAACTGATTTGAATTAGAAAATTTGGAAAGTGAACCGTCTTGACTTTGAAAGTATTTTTAAATGAATATTTTTAGTATAAACAATTTAAAATCTATATTCTTTAAATATTCAAATTATTTTGATTTTCTAAACTATTTTACTATATAAACCATTTTTAATACTCAAATTATTTTCTATTAAACTATTTTAAGTACTTAACTATTTTAAAACTATTTGAACTATTTTCTAAAAATTCAAGCTGGTCAAAGGGTGGAATGTTTATATTTAAATCTTGGATTTAAACGCAAATTGGGTCAAAGTAAATTATAACCAAAAATTGTAATTCGAATCAAGTTTTGAAGTGAAATCGATATATCAAATTAAATTAACATGCTGAAGTAAAAATATGATTTTTGAAGCGAATATGATGATTTCGAAATGGATATGATTTTTGAAGCGAATATGATGATTTTGAAGTAAAATATGATTTTTGAAGCGAATATGGTAGTTTCGAAATAGATATGATTTCGAAACGAATATGATATTTTGATATCAAGTATGAATTTTTTTCGAAATATAAAAGTGTCAACCGGTGTGTAAAACGACGTTTGGTTGTTAAAGAGACCAGGGCCTCTTATTGGCATACTCTCTGTCAATATTAGAACCACTTTAACAATTGTGTACGCGGTGGATGATATCCAGATTGTAGTGGTTAATTGGCGAACGCTTACTGGAATGAAGTAAGAGAACGATGATGGATAGCTTTGACACTCGTGTCATAATTAAAATGACTAAAACAGAAGCCTATGTTTGGCCAATAAGGTTAGATACCTCGAGCAACGTTGATCCCTCATATTACTATTGTGATTTCATATTCGACGGGTGCACCTTTTTCGTTTGGACTGATTGTCGCGGTCGACCACGAATGGGTTACGACCAGCCAGAAAGGGTAAACTGGTAGAATCCTACCTTGGGCATTGCCTCACGTGGCTTGTCATATTTATCCTTATACGAGCCCATTACGACTTTGGTTTAGTACTGTACCTATAGGGGACTCACTGGCTACCGACGTTATTGGTTGTGTTACAGGACCTGCATAGACTTTATGTTATAAAAATGTGTTAAGAGGGATAATGTAAAGCCTTAACGCTATTTTGATATTTATTTTACTGATAGACATTATCTATTATAGCGTACACTATTATATATAAATAGTTTGATGGATCCTTAGGAGATGGAAAAACCCGTAACATCTCTTAAGTTATTGCACTCATATTTTGCAATATTGATTTGACTTACATAAGAGTATTTTAGTTTTGACTCGAGTGTTTTGTCTTTTCATTACGCTCGGGTCAGTCCTGAGTTTTTTCAGCATATTGAAGATTATTCTCTGGAGGACAAAGAAGGAGATTTGGTATATTACTACTATTATTATTGTCTGTATCATGCTATTCTGCTGCACTGATTATTTATCCCTGTTGTATATATAACTCCGATAATTGTTGTATAGATTAAAATCAAATATATAGCAAACAGCTTCGTAAACTGTTATTTGAGTATTATATGTTATCATTCCGCTGTGAGATTCTATGTTTGTTTTCTTCTTATTTTCTTATTTTCTTAAATAAACCCATTGATTATCTACGTTCCGGATTGTTTAAGTTTGACATGTGTGGATTTATTGTCGATTTAAACCTTTCGAAATGTGGGTTGTAACGACCCGGCTTTCCAGACCCGGAAAATCGAACCATTTAGTTAAGAAGAAGAGGTAGAAGAAGAAAAATAGAAAACAACATCAGAATCTAACCATCGCAGCGGAATAAAATATAATATATATTAACAGATCTTTACACAAATCAAAACTATATCAGTTTATACAATACATCATCAGAGTACATCATCAGAGTACATCAACATCCATAACATACAACTGAATACACAGCGGAAAAATAATAGCAAGTACGAGAGTACGTATCGTCATCCAGCTCGTCTCCTGAGCTCCACAGCATCATATCCTGAACCTGTTTATCTCGGTCTGACCCGAGCATCATATAAAACAATACCCGAGTCAGTCTGGAATACCAGCGTGAGAAAATCACACTCAAATTGATTATTTAAGTTTCAAAAATCCTTTTGAAATAAAAGCATCTCGTAAGACCACGCCACAAATAAACATGTCGGGTTTTTACCTTACGATAGCTAAAACACTTTTTATAAAAATCCTCTGATATTATAATAGTGTCTATTTACAAATACTTATTAAAATAGCCGAAATTGTTACATCTATTAAATTCCGGCATACTAGCCACAAAGTGGGTAATACAAACAAAACTCGTACAAGGCACGTAGGGAGAATGGATTTCCAACGAATGACTAGGCACTGGGGTACCACCTGTCACAGTACGTGGCCTAGATCACAGTACCGAGGAGTACGCCCGCTCCCCTGCAACATAAGGCCGGAATCATCCCCTACTGGATAATTCCAAATAAAATCACCCCACGGTTGGGATCAGCAACCGCACCACTAAGCCGAAAAAAAGGGACATCTAGACAGGGATGACCTTACTCTCAAGTGGGTGCTACCCACGAAGCCTTGCTGCATAACCCCTGATTTTCAGTCATTCCCGGTTGATGAGGTTCGAGGCTAAACGATACCTTTATAGCACATATCCCTTAGAATGCCCATCGTCCACCTGACGATGTCTCGAAAGCATTCGTCCATACAAGTCCGTCCCGGGTTCGAACGGAACCGAAGGCACTATTCCTACTACATCCATTTTGGAAATATCCTCAGGATTAGTAGCGACTAGCCCTTGCACTTCACTGCTCCATCTTCGACTCCGAAATCGTTACACGAAACGTACAAACCGGATCGAAGTGGTATTCGAGTCTCCAGACCTAGAATCCTGGTATACGGAAACCCGATCCCGGTCTCTTCGAAACGATCAGCGCATTTGGCCAATATTGATAGTCGGTTATTTAACTATCAATTAACATCCACAAGCAACCATCACACAATAAATAATTTCCCATATTATTTATTTGCCCAAATATCTTTCCAAGATATATTTCCAAATTTTCAAAGCTCATTTGAAAACAATTTCAAAACAGTTTCCGCTTACGGAAACATTTCCCAAATAATTATTTCCACTGAATCACCAAGTACAAAATACTTTTAATTTTAAAATAATTTAAAAACACTTTATTTTAAATATATCTTATAACATTGAAATTAAACTACTTTAATACTTTATTAAAAATATATACTTTAAAATAAACCACTTTATAATATAAACTAAATTTCCTCTTTAAAAACATAATACCAAATCACTTTTATATAATTACTACAATAATGGATTTTTGAAAATACTTACTTTGGAAATTAACCTTTAGAAATAATCAATTTCCTAAAACATGCATTTTTAAAAAAATTAGAACTTTTAACTTATATTAAAAATTGCTTTGAAAACGTACTTGGCTATCCAGAGAAATACACTTCTCTTCACATCCTTTTAAAAATAAATCAACACTTATTTTTAAACCAATTCATATTCCTTTTATAAATTCCCACCTTGAATTTATATTTCAAATATCCTCTGATATTCCATTTCACTTTATAAACCCAGTTTATATCTCCAAAATCTCATTTCTCTTAAATTTCAAATCCCAAAATATTTAAATCAATTTACAATTGATTTGCCAATCTACTTTGAAATAAATTTCCTTACTTAATCCATTTATTTCCAAATTCATTAACTTTCAAATTTTATTTCTCATTATGATTTAAAATCTTTAAACTGAAACACAAGTTTTAGGTTTTACCAAATTCCTTCTTTCTTTTTAATTACATTTAAACATTGAATTAAAATAAATTATTTATTCTTTTAAATAACATCACATAAGTTTCTTTAAATTCAATATTCTCTGTTTATTTAAAATTCTTCTTTTCCATATTTAATTTATTCGAATTCACTAGAATTACTTAACTTAAATTTTATTCTTTTATTTCTTTCCAAAATTTCCTTTCTAGAGATTTTGATAACTCAGCATATCCAAATCGATCCAACCAAACCATAACATCCAATTATCCATATAATTCATCACAGGATATCAAAAATCATATCACAGAATATTTAAACAAAATTAAATATTTTGAGGAATCCAGTTGGATCCCTCCAACCTGTTTCCCTGCATCCACAGATGTTAGCACAATACTCATTTCCACTTTAAGGTGGAATATCGCGGTATATGGGATTTATATAAAATCGTTCGCTATTATGCGGCGCATAGGGTCTCATTCACTATATAATGCGGAAATAACAATTCCAATATATACATATGTCAATATATATATATATATATATATATTGGTATATACTACTATATACCATATCAATCAAATCAATCAATTAAATCATTCATCAATATTTAAATTTAACCAATTGAAGTTTAAATATAACTGAGTGAGATCAACTCACCTTTTATTTTGCCATCCAAACCCCATCTCGACTTGATTCTTGTGATTATTGACCTTGAATAAACATTTATATGGTTTATTAACATTTGAGATGACCTATTAAAAATTTACCAATAAATTTGATTTTAAACTAATTCCCTTTTTAAGTAATCTTTAATAACTAAAATAATTTAAGTATGTTATTAAATTATTCACCAACATACATTTTTCAAAGCTTATATACATATATTACTGTCTATCTATATTTTCAAATGAAATAAAATAAAAGTATGTGTAAATATGTATATACCTATGCATGTATTCGACTTTTCTTTACTGCATGCTAATATACATATAAACTTTTAACTGAAAATAAAAATAAACATTTATTTTACCCCTTACTGAACATTAAAATCTTGTCTGTTTATGAATTTCCTTCCTATACATATAATTAAGACTGAGAAGGTTTTTAACCCTTACTGGAAAAGAAAATCAAATACTAAGTTGCATGTATATTTATTATTATCATCTATTTTTATTTTTTCTGTCCAATCTTTAACTACAGGAAATTTAACTTATATAAAATACAGGAATGTTACCTGTGAATTTAATTACTAAGTAGGAAATAATTACTAATAAATTGTTTTAATTAATTTACTTCCTTACTGTTTTTAAAAGGAAATAAAACCGTAACAAAGAGAATATATGTAAATTTAAATTGAAAAAAAAAACGAGGTTACCTCTCAACGAACAGGAAACCAAAATGACGAGCTTCTGCTCGATCCAAATCGCGTCACACGCCGCGACCACCATCTCTGCTATCGACGTCGCGGTTTTCTTTTGAAGAATTGAACCTCCCCACCATGGAACTGTCCCACTCGCAAGCATCACAGGCGGCGAACCCCTCTATTGCCACCATCCAAATTAGCAAGCTCGGCCCCAACGATCGGCAACCCTCGCCTACGTTTCCCCTACATCCAGCTTTCATGCGCCAAAAACACTCGCGTGCTCTCGATTTGTCCCCTGCAGTCCTCCCTCCTATTCACGATGTACGCCGCTTGAGCTCGGCCAGAGACCCAAAAACGAACGCGCCTAGCTGCCTTGACGCGAAACCCCACCGGAGACACGATGGCAACCCTCCCCTTCGCATGCGATGCCCAGCCAACGCGAAGCCCCCATCGCGACTTCACTTCGATTTAATACCGAACGGCGGCCATGATTTGAAATTGAAAGTATGGAAGAAGCTGTCGCTCTCTTTTTTTCGAATCTGATTTGAATTCGATGAAGGGAAAGGCGACTTCAAATTGGGGAGAGGGAAGTCGTAAATTTCCAAGCGAAGGTTTTAAGTGAAGGCACGCGATTAAAATTTAAAGAATTTCGCTCCGCCATTTTTCCCGTTTGATAATGACTGAAATCGAATGAAGTAAACGAGGAAGGAACAGGCAAATTTTAGAAGGAACGAGAAGTGTACGATGGAAGATAAGGGTAACGTGTTAAAACGAATATGAGATGGCGTATTAGAGAAGCTTGACCAAATAAATTAAATTTCATTAGATTATGATCAATAAATTCGCAGCGCGTTTATATATCGTACACTCACACACTAACTCCGATAAATACGAAATTTGAAATCCGATAATAATTCAATATTACAGATCCAATGAAACTGGTTTCGTCGAATTCCGAGACTGTCTCCCGGAAGGCTATTTTTAAATTCAATTTAAACAATAATATTTTAAAACTGAACAAAACTCTTTAAACTTCCATTTTAAAAGTTCTATCATCTTCGGTATTATTAATATGAATTTTACGAGCTTTCAAAATATTTTTAGTTAGCTTAGAATACCAGATTTACTATTTTATCCAACTTCAAATAAATTTAATTTAATAATTAAATTACTCAATAAACAGCGATATTTGAAATTTAAGTTTATAATTAACCTCTGAATATTTAAAATTAATTAAATATTCCAATTTCAAATGCTCAAAAATTTCGGGTCGTCACATTCCTCCCCCCTTAAAAGAATTTCGTCCCCGAAATTACTAGTTAAGAGGAATGATCTATAACCCATTAACTATTTCCTCAACCCAAATAGTTTTAACAACTTGCCCAAAACAAATCCTTTTTACTAAAGACACACTATCCCACTCATTACATTCCAAGCCTATCCATAAGTTCCAAACAATATCACTTCTTATCGATTCAAATTTTAAATTTGAATTCAAATTTTAACTTATCAAAATTTCCTCAAAATTTTTCTATCTCCCTAAATTTCCGAAAATTTTTGCCAGCGTCTCCTTTGCGCGGCTAGCTCGGTACAACTACAAAATGGCTCTACGGCCTCCCAATCTCAAAAAGAAAACAAAAAGCCAAGTGGCTGGATCAAAAACCCAATCAAATTTCATATAGAAATTCAAATACATACCTTTTGTCGGGTCATTAAATTTTATCTTCTAAAATCAAAAATCCCAATTTCTCCATTGCTTTTATACACCTGTATATCTTACTAAGCAATAACATCCAATTACAGCTTCAAACCATTTTATACATTCATGTACAAATTTTCAATATTTGTTTTACTTAAGCCCGTACGATGCACATATATCATCCGTACGCAATATCACATTCGATCGCTCATTCGATCACACAATTTCACTTCCGAACTAGTATCTTCCACCCGACTTCCTAGTGCGGACTCAGATCTGGTTTCTTGATCAGAAACCGTCATTCTCCTTGCATAGCCATCAACTATGATAGAGAAATTCCATAACCAATCAAAATTCCATATCCAGGTTCGCCGTTGAAAATCGAGCGAAAAATCCTAACTCGGATCGATATAACTATCTCGAAATTATGTGCTTGAATTCTGGATCAAATCGTTATGCGAATAAATAATATACGTACACCTTACGTATAAATTTCAATTGATTACCAATTATATCAATTTCCTTTTTATTCACATTCAGTTTGATTATATTCACTTATCCACAATTTTCTCATTTCACAACTTCAAATTTTAATCGTCATTCAATTATTCATCTAGAATAATTTTCCTCAATACCAAATTACTTAAGAATCTCACCATACTTCTTAAGTTCAATATAAATATTTTACATACTGCTTATACTTATTTTCACTTCACTATTGAAGTTCATATCCATTTCTATTCACTTTTGCCTTTACAATTCCACTTGAATTTAATTTATCTTCCACTTTGAATATTCAATCAGTTACACTTACTAATTAATTTAAATCTCAATTAAAAATTTATTTGTGAACTTTTCTTTCATTAGTTCCTTCGATTTCACTTACTTTACATTCATATTTAAAACAGATTTCAATACTCGGTTTCAACCTTATTTGCTTAACAATTTTAAATCATTTGTCGTTAATAGAAATTTTCAAAGATTTCAAAAATTTTCTAACTCCCAAAATTTACGGAAAATTTTGACAGAGTCTCCCTTGTACGGAGGGACTTCTGCGATATCGCAGGATGAACAAATATATATATACATCGGCCTCAGGCCGGAAATCACAATATATGTCAATATATGCAGTTCATATCTCCTATTTTGAATTTTTGCGTAAGCGTACCTTATTTTAGCATTTTTAAAGCAAAGCGGTTATTTATTTTAGCATGTTGTGCCATCAGATTCAGCCAACCGGCTTCCCTGAACCTGTACTAACTCAATTACAACATGTAAGTGCCACATATCCAAAGTTTATTTACATTTCACTACAATTTAAATTGCTAAAACATGGATTCAACAAACAATGCATGTTATATACTTCCATAAGTGAATTTATAAGGTTCTAACACAAATTTAAATGCTTTCAATTCATTCACCCACTATCACTTTCAATACATTCTTATTTCGTTCCATTGAAATGGTTCACACTTCATTGCTTATATTCAATTCACCTTTAACCCAAACAAACCCATATTCATTTTAAATGATTCCAAAAATCAATTTATTTACTTTTATCAATCAATCCCATTTTATTTTACTAATTTAATTCAATTAGTACTCATTCAATCCATTTCAAACTTATTTCACATTTCTATTTACTTTCGAACTAATTATTTTAGTAATAAAACCACTTCGATTTTATTTCTACTCACTAGAAATTTATTTGCAATACAAATCATTCTTATTTTAATTCAATTCCATTCAACAGCAATTCATTTTTAATTCACTTGCTATTTCAAGTTAGGTTTACATTTATAACTCAAGCTTCACTTTAAAATTTTATCACTTATTCACGATTCAAATTTTAATTAACCAATTCGAGTTCCATTTCCATATTCCATTAATTAATCAAATAATTTACTCTAACTTTACCCAATATCTGATTTTTATCCATTATATATGACATTTAGTTTACATTTACATATCTCGTTTGTATATGAAGTTTATTTCAACTTATAAATTACATTTATAATTTATATTCTCAAATTTTATTTTATTATAAAATTTTATTCTTTACTTTGGTTATAAATTTCAATTTCTAGTTAAGTTTCCATAATAATAATGATAATAATTCCATATTATCACTTCTAGCATCCAAACAACCATATATATCAACTAGAATAGTTTACAAAACTTTCCTTTTTATACAAAAATAATTTGGGTAAACTTATTTCATTTACCCTACTTTAAAACAATACTGTGTTGAATTGTTCTATTCAAGTGTTTAGAGATTCCTATCAATGTTGTGGCGTCCCACACATCGACCAGAATCCATAAACTACTCAATAAACCAGCCAACACAATATAAAACCATTTTATATTCACTAACAAATACGCGCTCATATTTATTTATACACTCAAAATTTCCACCAGAGCCAAGGTTATCGCTAGCCTAAGCTCTGATACCAACTGTAACGACCCGGCTTTCCAGACCCGGAAAATCGAACCATTTAGTTAAGAAGAAGAGGTAGAAGAAGAAAAATAGAAAACAACATCAGAATCTAACCATCGCAGCGGAATAAAATATAATATATATTAACAGATCTTTACACAAATCAAAACTATATCAGTTTATACAATACATCATCAGAGTACATCATTAGAGTACATCAACATCCATAACATACAACTGAATACACAGCGGAAAAATAATAGCAAGTACGAGAGTACGTATCGTCATCCAGCTCGTCTCCTGAGCTCCACAGCATCATATCCTGAACCTGTTTATCTCGGTCTGACCCGAGCATCATATAAAACAATACCCGAGTCAGTCTGGAATACCAGCGTGAGAAAATCACACTCAAATTGATTATTTAAGTTTCAAAAATCCTTTTGAAATAAAAGCATCTCGTAAGACCACGCCACAAATAAACATGTCGGGTTTTTACCTTACGATAGCTAAAACACTTTTTATAAAAATCCTCTGATATTATAATAGTGTCTATTTACAAATACTTATTAAAATAGCCGAAATTGTTACATCTAATAAATTCCGGCATACTAGCCACAAAGTGGGTAATACAAACAAAACTCGTACAAGGCACGTAGGGAGAATGGATTTCCAACGAATGACTAGGCACTGGGGTACCACCTGTCACAGTACGTGGCCTAGATCACAGTACCGAGGAGTACGCCCGCTCCCCTACAACACAAGGCCGGAATCATCCCCTACTGGATAATTCCAAATAAAATCACCCCACGGTTGGGATCAGCAACCGCACCACTAAGCCGAAAAAAAGGGACATCTAGACAGGGATGACCTTACTCTCAAGTGGGTGCTACCCACGAAGCCTTGCTGCATAACCCTTGATTTTCAGTCATTCCCGGTTGATGAGGTTCGAGGCTAAACGATACCTTTATAACACATATCCCTTAGAATGCCCATCGTCCACCTTACGATGTCTCGAAAGCATTCGTCCATACAAGTCCGTCCCGGGTTCGAACGGAACCGAAGGCACTATTCCTACTACATCCATTTTGGAAATATCCTCAGGATTAGTAGCGACTAGCCCTTGCACTTCACTGCTCCATCTTCGACTCCGAAATCGTTACACGAAACGTACAAACCGGATCGAAGTGGTATTCGAGTCTCTAGACCTAGAATCCTGGTATACGGAAACTCGATCCCGGTCTCTTCGAAACGATCAGCGCATTTGGCCAATATTGATAGTCGGTTATTTAACTATCAATTAACATCCACAAGCAACCATCACACAATAAATAATTTCCCATATTATTTATTTGCCCAAATATCTTTCCAAGATATATTTCCAAATTTTCAAAGCTCATTTGAAAACAATTTCAAAACAGTTTCCGCTTACGGAAACATTTCCCAAATAATTATTTCCACTGAATCACCAAGTACAAAATACTTTTAATTTTAAAATAATTTAAAAACACTTTATTTTAAATATATCTTATAACATTGAAATTAAACTACTTTAATACTTTATTAAAAATATATACTTTAAAATAAACCACTTTATAATATAAACTAAATTTCCTCTTTAAAAACATAATACCAAATCACTTTTATATAATTACTACAATAATGGATTTTTGAAAATACTTACTTTGGAAATTAACCTTTAGAAATAATCAATTTCCTAAAACATGCATTTTTAAACAAATTAGAACTTTTAACTTATATTAAAAATTGCTTTGAAAACGTACTTGGCTATCCAGAGAAATACACTTCTCTTCACATCCTTTTAAAAATAAATCAACACTTATTTTTAAACCAATTCATATTCCTTTTATAAATTCCCACCTTGAATTTATATTTCAAATATCCTCTGATATTCCATTTCACTTTATAAACCCAGTTTATATCTCCAAAATCTCATTTCTCTTAAATTTCAAATCCCAAAATATTTAAATCAATTTACAATTGATTTGCCAATCTACTTTGAAATAAATTTCCTTACTTAATCCATTTATTTCCAAATTCATTAACTTTCAAATTTTATTTCTCATTATGATTTAAAATCTTTAAACTGAAACACAAGTTTCAGGTTTTACCAAATTCCTTGTTTCTTTTTAATTACATTTAAACATTGAATTAAAATAAATTATTTATTCTTTTAAATAACATCACATAAGTTTCTTTAAATTCAATATTCTCTGTTTATTTAAAATTCTTCTTTTCCATATTTAATTTATTCGAATTCACTAGAATTACTTAACTTAAATTTTATTCTTTTATTTCTTTCCAAAAATTCCTTTCTAGAGATTTTGATAACTCAGCATATCCAAATCGATCCAACCAAACCATAACATCCAATTATCCATATAATTCATCACAGGATATCAAAAATCATATCACAGAATATTTAAACAAAATTAAATATTTTGAGGAATCCAGTTGGATCCCTCCAACCTGTTTCCCTGCATCCACAGATGTTAGCACAATACTCATTTCCACTTTAAGGTGGAATATCGCGGTATATGGGATTTATATAAAATCGTTCGCTATTATGCGGCGCATAGGGTCTCATTCACTATATAATGCGGAAATAACAATTCCAATATATACATATGTCAATATATATATATATATATTGGTATATACTACTATATACCATATCAATCAAATCAATCAATTAAATCATTCATCAATATTTAAATTTAACCAATTGAAGTTTAAATATAACTGAGTGAGATCAACTCACCTTTTATTTTGCCATCCAAACCCCATCTCGACTTGATTCTTGTGATTATTGACCTTGAATAAACATTTATATGGTTTATTAACATTTGAGATGACCTATTAAAAATTTACCAATAAATTTGATTTTAAACTAATTCCCTTTTTAAGTAATCTTTAATAACTAAAATAATTTAAGTATGTTATTAAATTATTCACCAACATACATTTTTCAAAGCTTATATACATATATTACTGTCTATCTATATTTTCAAATGAAATAAAATAAAAGTATGTGCAAATATGTATATACCTATGCATGTATTCGACTTTTCTTTACTGCATGCTAATATACATATAAACTTTTAACTGAAAATAAAAATAAACATTTATTTTACCCCTTACTGAACATTAAAATCTTGTCTGTTTATGAATTTCCTTCCTATACATATAATTAAGACTGAGAAGGTTTTTAACCCTTACTGGAAAAGAAAATCAAATACTAAGTTGCATGTATATTTATTATTATCATCTATTTTTATTTTTTCTGTCCAATCTTTAACTACAGGAAATTTAACTTATATAAAATACAGGAATGTTACCTGTGAATTTAATTACTAAGTAGGAAATAATTACTAATAAATTATTTTAATTAATTTACTTCCTTACTGTTTTTAAAAGGAAATAAAACCGTAACAAAGAGAATATATGTAAATTTAAATTGAAAAAAAAAACGAGGTTACCTCTCAACGAACAGGAAACCAAAATGACGAGCTTCTGCTCGATCCAAATCGCGTCACACGCCGCGACCACCATCTCTGCTATCGACGTCGCGGTTTTCTTTTGAAGAATTGAACCTCCCCACCATGGAACTGTCCCACTCGCAAGCATCACAGACGGCGAACCCCTCTATTGCCACCATCCAAATTAGCAAGCTCGGCCCCAACGATCGGCAACCCTCGCCTACGTTTCCCCTACATCCAGCTTTCATGCGCCAAAAACACTCGCGTGCTCTCGATTTGTCCCCTGCAGTCCTCCCTCCTATTCACAATGTACGCCGCTTGAGCTCGGCCAGAGACCCAAAAACGAACGCGCCTAGCTGCCTTGACGCGAAACCCCACCGGAGACACGATGGCAACTCTCCCCTTCGCATGCGATGCCCAGCCAACGCGAAGCCCCCATCGCGACTTCACTTCGATTTAATACCGAACGGCGGCCATGATTTGAAATTGAAAGTATGGAAGAAGCTGTCGCTCTCTTTTTTTCGAATCTGATTTGAATTCGATGAAGGGAAAGGCGACTTCAAATTGGGGAGAGGGAAGTCGTAAATTTCCAAGCGAAGGTTTTAAGTGAAGGCACGCGATTAAAATTTAAAGAATTTCGCTCCGCCATTTTTCCCGTTTGATAATGACTGAAATCGAATGAAGTAAACGAGGAAGGAACAGGCAAATTTTAGAAGGAACGAGAAGTGTACGATGGAAGATAAGGGTAACGTGTTAAAACGAATATGAGATGGCGTATTAGAGAAGCTTGACCAAATAAATTAAATTTCATTAGATTATGATCAATAAATTCGCAGCGCGTTTATATATCGTACACTCACACACTAACTCCGATAAATACGAAATTTGAAATCCGATAATAATTCAATATTACAGATCCAATGAAACTGGTTTCGTCGAATTCCGAGACTGTCTCCCGGAAGGCTATTTTTAAATTCAATTTAAACAATAATATTTTAAAACTGAACAAAACTCTTTAAACTTCCATTTTAAAAGTTCTATCATCTTCGGTATTATTAATATGAATTTTACGAGCTTTCAAAATATTTTTAGTTAGCTTAGAATACCAGATTTACTATTTTATCCAACTTCAAATAAATTTAATTTAATAATTAAATTACTCAATAAACAGCGATATTTGAAATTTAAGTTTATAATTAACCTCTGAATATTTAAAATTAATTAAATATTCCAATTTCAAATGCTCAAAAATTTCGGGTCGTCACATGGGTCGTCACACCATTCTTGGGAACAAAGAGTGCCATAGAGGTTCAGAACTGGCTATTGCATTGTGAGCATATATTTACTGATTTAGGCCTGAATGATGGGCAAAAGAGAAGATTGGCCTCTAGATGGTTGCAGGGGTCAGCACTACATTGGTGGAATAGTGTCACTGCCGGAGTTTCGGAAGAGCAGTTAATTTGGGCTGATTTTAAAACGAGATTTGAGCAAAAGTTTGTATCTGAGTTTTCTAAGTCTGAGCTGATGAGGATTTTTATGGATTTAGTGCAGGGAGAGATGTCAGTAGTCGAGTATGCTACTACGTTTGAAGAGCTATCTCGATATGGATATGATGTTATGATACTGACATCAAAAGGAACGAGAGATTCATTTGGGGATTGAGGCCCGAACTTGCTAGAATGACCATGACACATGTCTATGATCCTTGTAATATAGTGGTGGAGATGGCCATTCACCATGAGGAGTTACTTCTTGATTTAGCTAAAGAGAAGTCAGTGGAAACTCAGGGTTCTCATGGGAAGAAAAGGAAGTTCTTTAAAAAGAAGGGACACCAGAAGAGAGATACCGAAGTAGTCAATGGTTGAGGTAGTTTGCTATAAGTGTGACAAGAAGGGTCACTTTGCTAATGAATGCCGGTCGGGAAATGGGAAGAAAGCTGTAATTAAGAAGAATGTAAAGTGCTTCAACTATGATCAAGTTGGGCATTACAAGAATCAGTGTCCAGAACTAGTTAGGGAGGATAAAGGAAAAGTTTTTGCTATAGGACCAACTAGGCCTACCGCAGCTGATAAAGGAAAACTGTAATGGAAGGTATGCTTTTGATTTAGAGTATTCCAGTTAGAGTACTTTTTGATACCAATGCATCACATTCATTTATATCTCGGTGTTTGGTTGATCGATTATGTTTAGAACCCACCTACTTTGTTACTTCCTTAAGGGTTGCGAATCCAATAGGAGGGTATACAACTCTAGGGTTAAGATGTGACCAATTAGAACTTGATTTGTTAGGTCATAAGTTTGCATTTAGTTTGTATGTAATTGATTACGTAGATATCAGAATCATTTTGGGTATGGATTAGTTGGGTAGGTATGAGGCTAGAATATTTTGCCAGGATAGGGAAATATCACTGAGACACCCTGATAGTCATAACAGAGTGATATTCTCGGTAGAAAATACTGATCAGAGTGTTAGTGATATGCTTAATGCTATGGAGGTAGGAAATGAGTTAAGTCAAGTTCGGGTAGCAAGAGAGTTTGTAGATGTCTTTGAGCTAGTCATTGGACTGCCCCCGAAAAGAGCTATTGAGTTTAGAATAAATCTTATGCCAGGAGCTGAACCTGTAAGTAGACCCCCTAGCAGGATGGCACCAACTGAGATGTAGGAATTGAAGGTGCAGCTAGTGGGTCTAGAAAGAAGGAGTTTTATTAGACCAAGCAGTTCACCTTAGGGAGCGACCGCGGTGTTCGTAAAGAAACCGGATGGGTCATTAAGAATGTGCATTGACTATCATAAGTTAAACTAAAAGACAATTAAGAATAAGTATCCTTTTCTAAGAACAGATGATCTGTTTGATCAGTTGAGTGGAGCCAGAGTATTTTCCTAGTTGGACTTGGCAACAGGTTTCCATCAGTTAAGAGTGGCGGAGGACAGTATTCCTTTGACAGCATTTTGAATTAGGTATGGTTCATATGAGTGGTTGGTGATGCCATTTGGATTAACGAATGCACCTGCTTTCTTTGTGGATTTGATGAACCGAGTTTTTCAAGAGTATTTGGATAGGCTTATATTGGTGTTTATAGATGACATTCTAGTCTACTCTAGGGATGAGAGAGAGCATGAAGTTTATCTTAGAGTGGTACTTGAGACGCTGAGGTAGAATCAGCTAAAGGCGAAGTTTACCAAGTGTCATTTCTGGAAGAAAGAGGTTAAATTTCTTGGTCACATGGTTTCAGAGAAAGGATTGTCAGTCGATCTAGATAAGATCGAAGTTGTGAATAATTGGAAGAGACCAGAGATGGTGAATGAGATTATGAGTTTTCTTGGACTTGCTGGTTACTACCGAAGATTTATTAAGGATTTCTTGCGGATAGCAGCACCCTTAACTAAGCTAACCAGGAAGGAAGTGAGATTTGTTTGGTGCGACAAATGTGAGGAGGCATTCTTTAAGTTAAAGCATTTGTTGACCAATGCACTCGTGTTAGCAGTTCCAGACGGAAACCAAGGATTTGTGGTGTATACTGATGCATGTGGAACTAGATTAGGAGCAGTGTTGATGTAGAATGGTAAAGTCATTGCCTACGCATCTAGGCTGCTTAGACCGCATGAAGTTAAATATCCTACTCATGATTTGGAGTTGGAAGCTGTGATCTTCGCATTGAAGATTTGGAGACATTATCTCCCAAGGGAGAGGTTTGAGCTTTATACCGATCATAAGTCTTTACGGTATTTATTCTCTCGGAAGGAGTTGAATATGAGGCAGTAGAGATGGCTAGAGTTTTTAGCTGCTTATGATTTTGGTATAGAGTATACACCGGGGAAAGGAAATAAGGTGGCAGATGCTCTTAGAAGAAAACATCAGAATTTGGTGTTAGCTACGTTGGCAGAGTGGAAATATTTAGAAGCTTTAATCAGTTGTAATTTACAGTTAAGATCGACTGCTGGTTCTTGTCAGAACTTTTCCAAATTGTCTTGTTTAGAAGTTCGACCGGTATTGATTGAGAAAATTGCTTCTAAGCAGAAGGAGGATTCAGTATTAGCCGAGAGAATCAGAAGGCTTGAGGTTGGACCTGAGATCGATGATCTAAAGGATTTTAGCCTTAACCAAAGAGGATGGTTGAGAAAGAAGGGATGGTTGTGTGTTCCGAATGTGGAGGACTTGAGGAAAGAAGTTCTTGGAGAGTGTCATCGGTCCAAGTTTATGATTCATCCTGAAAGGACCAAGATGTATCAGGATATGGAGAGGAGCTTCTATTGGGAGGGCATGAAGAGGGATGTTGCTTGTGGGTTAGGCAGTGTGCAAACTGTCAACATGTGAAAGCTAAACACCTGAAACCGAGTAGGTTGCTTTAGCCCTTAGAGATCCTAGTTTGGAAATGGGATTCGATATCTATGGATTTTATAGACGGATTGCCAAGGTCAAATAGAGGTAATGAAAGTATATGGGTTATAGTGGACAGATTGACCAAGAGTGCCCATTTGATTCCAGTTAAATCAACCAGAACGACACCTGTTTTAGCTAAGTTGTTCCTGAAGAACATAATTAGACTACATGGAGTTCCTAGTAGTATAGTCAGGGACAGAGATGCTTTGTTCACTAGTGAATTCTGGAAGAGTCTACAGGAAGTGATGGGTACTAAGCTTAATATGAGTACTACGTATCACCCCCAGATAGATGGTACTGAGAGCTTGTGTATTGGACTTTGGTAGATCTTGGGAGGATCACCTACATTTGGTTGAGTTTTCCTATAATAACAGTTATCAGATGAGTATAGGAATGGCGCCTTTTGAGGCTTTGTATGGAAGACCCTGCAAATCACCAGCATGCTGGTTAGAGACAAGAGACAGATTAGTCTTAGGTCTAGATTTGGTTAGAGAGGCGTCAGAAAAGATTGAGTTAATCCAAGGAAGGATAAAGGAAGCTCAATCCAGACATAAGAGTTACATAGATAAGAGGCGTAAGGACCTAGAATTCTCAGTTGGAGATAAGGTTTTCATTAAGGTATCACCAATGAAGGGTGTAATACGGTTGGGAAAGTCAGGGAAGTTAGCCCCTAGATATGTAGGTCCATTCCAGATTATAGAGAGGATTGGAAAGCTCACATACATAATAGAGTTGCTGAGCAGTTTGGCAGGTGTCCATAATGTATTTCAAGTGTCTCATCTTCACAAGTATGTGCATGATCCAGAGACTACTATTACTCCGATAGGGTTGGAAGACTTAGTGGTAGAGCCTAATTTGACTTTTGTTAGACAACCGATTCAGGTTGTAGCTAGAGATGAGAAAAGATTAAGGAATATGACAGTGAGGTTGGTGAAAGTTCAGTGGACCGACAACGAGAAAGACTGTACTTGGGAGACAGAGGATAGGATTAGAGATACTTATCCTGATCTTCTTTGAGGGTATGTCTATATTAGATCTATATTGATAGTTGTTAGTCGGTTAGACTAGTATGGTTGTTAGGTGTTGCTACAGATGATTGCTATGTTTAGCACTTAGTCCTTACTGAATTACGAGGACGAAATTCTTTACGGGGGAGCCTGTAACATCCCTAATTTTTAATAACATTATTCAAGGAAATTTAATTAGATAAATTAAATAGAATAATGATGATAAAGGGATTGAGATTTGAATAAATTAGGTAAAGGGTCATGCTTAATAATTAAATAAATGGGCTTTAATTGGTTTAAAGGATAATTAGTTCACACTTGGACATATTAGTAAAATAGCCTCTTTATTTTACACAGCTATACATTTCCCACTATTGTCCATTCACGTTCATTTTTCTCAAATAAAAAACAAACGCAAAAACCCTAAGAGCCGGCCATTAAAAAGAAGGAAAAGAGGAAGATTACAATCTTAAACTAAGGATCAAAGCTAGGGAGGATTAAGCAACAATAAATCTCAAATTTCTTATCAAAATCTAAGGTGAATAATAATTTTATACCATCTCTATTTTATCCCATGATTATGTGTTTTCAGATTTGTGTTTAAAATTCGTTTTTATAACGATATAGATGATGATATGCTTGAATTAAGTTATGATCGAATTATTTTAATTCATATACATATGGATTTGTTCGGTTTTAAGGGAAAATTAAGGATTCATGATTTTTGAATGCCATGGAAAAAATTTATGATAAATAATACATGATTTTGGAGATCGGTTTTGATTTTCATAATTTCTGAGCTACATAAAATTTATTATGAATTTCTAAAGGAAAATATGATATAATTAGGTTTAAAAATTTATTTCGAGTATTTTAAGAAGAAATTGGGTCCGAAATTTTAATATGTTGAATTATATGATGAAAGAGATATTCTGTGATTTTTGAAGATTTTTCCCAGATGATTTACGAAGGAAAATAAATTATTTTAAAAGAGGGACTTTTCCTGCAAATATTGGTTTTGTCATATGGAAGGGTTTAACATTATAATGCTTTGATTTAGATCCAATTAATCCAGCAGTTTTTAATTGTAAAGTATTTGAAAAGTTTTAAAGTAGCCAATCAAGGAATTACAACTGGCAGGTTAGTTATAAAGCAATTGCTATATGAAAGCAATTGCACATGGTATCAATAGAATTGGTACGAAGTGAATTGGTAAGAAGCGAAAGGTTGGGTGTCGAAAGCTATGCTTTCGACGAGGTCGAAACCAAGGTTCGCTGTTAAAAAGATAAATGCCTGCCTAGTTTTTGAAGGCTTTCGACTGAGTTGATACCCTATAGAGTCGAAACCAGTTTGTTTTCTAAAGTTAAATTCCTGCCTTATTTTACTTTAAGCTTTCAACATAGTTGAAAGCCCTGCTTTCGAAAGGGACTTTATAAATAGCTTTCGATGGGGAACTTTCTCCTTAAATAAGAGCTCCCGAAAGGATTGGTTTTGACAAAGTCGAGACAAAGCCGCTTATTTACCTTTCGACTACATTGAAGCCATCTATGTTGTCGAAAGGTTTTCTCTGTTTTAACCAAAGTAAAGCCACTTCCTAAATGCTTTCGAAAGGGGTTAAGGGTTTCGAAGGCAATGTTGTCGAAAGGGGGTTTCGACACTATCCTTCAATATTTTAATTTAAAAGGTTGTTGCTTTCGACTAGAAGGTTCCGATACTATCAACTTTTTCCCAAAACAATTTTATAATTGGTTTTGAAAGAGGTACTTTCGTATATAATCAATTTGACCCAAAGAATGTTTTAAAGAGTAAACCCAATGCTTCTGAAATGGTACTTTTATTTGTTCCGAAGCTATGTTTTAAAGAATGTTTTCTTGATACCATCGCAAGGTACCATTGTTTTCGAAAGGTATATACTTAGAGTTTTGAAAAGAGGTTTTCTATGCTTTCGAAGGAGGTCATCCAGTGGTTTCGAGAGTGATGTTTTGAGGTCTCAAAAAAAAACCATTCTCATTTTAAAAGGAAATACCATGGCATAAATATTGATTTTGGGAATATTATGCACATTGTAATTAACCCATAAATGTATGTTGGGGTAGTGAACATAAATTAAGGAATGTTAAAACCTTAAAACTAACGATATTGGCAGGGGCCAATAGGGTTACAGTAAGCCCATGAAAAATGTATATAACTAATGATATTGGCAGGGGCCAATAGGTTCATAGTCAGCCCATGAAAACTATGATTTTATACTGGCAGGGGCCAGTAGGTTTCTAGTTAGCCCATGAAAACAATATCCGGATTAAGATATTGACAGTCAGTCAATAGGTTCCTAGTTAGCCCATGAAAACTAGGATAAGAGATATGATATTGGAGTTACCAATAGGTTCTTAGTGATCCCGTAAAAACTATGATATTGGACAGATAGTCCATAAACACTTAACATGTTAATAGTAATCCTAGAAACTATAATTGAGACAGGTTGTCAAAATGAATGGGGATGGGTAATCCAGATTTGATTTACTTGTTTTGCATATCATCGTAATGTTTTTGAAATACTATGTTTTAACCATTGTGGATGCAGGAGCACAGTATATGGTTTTATAAATGTTTTAGGATACTAGTGAGGGGAAAACCCGTTCCACTAAGCGGTGTGGTCTCACTATATATCTAAATGGTTTGAGACGGTAAATTGTTATTCATACCAGGCTTTATGTCTGACTCGAATTTTTTGTTTTCCACTTAAACTCTCGGGTACTCAATTGATTTTGAGTAGGTTAAGAGTTAAGGTTTCCAGGTGTTCTTTAGACGACTAAAGCTTCCGAGGACGTGCAGGAGGCAAGCTTGTTATTAGGGTTCTTTTATTTCCACTATGTGTTTTGTTTGTAAAGGCAAATTTGTTTTCTTGCCTATCTATATACTCTGATCAACCAAGGAGGCATCTTCATTTGTCGCTCTTGGCGTATTTTGTAATAATTATATGTTATCTGAACGTGGTTTGCAAACTGGGATTATGTAATTAATTTGGAATATTTTGAATTGGAATGTGGAATTTGTTTGTTGTTTAATTTTCTTTATATCCTTGTGTTTCTGTGTATCAATATATCTTATGTCTCCGTATTTGGTCGCCGAGGATTAATTAGTATGGATGACTACAACATCCGTAGTCGTTAGTTTTGGGCCTCCAAGTAGGGGGATGTTACAATTTTTTACTCGATTCTCGACAGCGAACACTGGATATGGATTTTTGATTGATTTTGGAATTCTCTATCATAGTATATGGCTATGCAAGGAGAATGGTGGTTTCTAATCAAGGAACCGGATTTGAGTCCGCACTAGAGGGTCATGTGAACAAACTAGTTCGGAAGTGAAATTGTGTGATTGAGCGAGTGATCAAATTTGATATTGCGTACGGATGATATATATACATCGTACGAGCTTTAGTAAAATTAAATGTCGGAAATTGAAATTGCAAATTAATATGATTATGAACAATATGTTTGGATATCATCGGTAAATAAGATGCAGGTATATAAAAGCAAGAGCTAACTTGAGGCTTTTGGTTTCATAAGTAAAATTTGGTTGCCCAACAAAAAGATACATGTTTAAATTGTTGTTTGAATTTGATGGTTTTATGATTGAGCCACTTTGCTTTGATTTTCTTTTGCTAGTTTGGGTCATGAGTGGCGATTTGTAGTTGTTATGATCTAGCCGCGCAAAGGAGATGCTGGCGAAATTTTCCGAAAATTTAAAGAGTTAGAAATTTTGAAGAAAATTTTTATAACTAAAATTTTGATTTTGAGTTATGACCTGAAATGATGGAATGTGATAATAATAGTTGGAATCTATGATTGAATTTGGAAACTTAGTAAAAGTAATAACAAGGTTTCAACAAATTGGTTTTGGAATGTTAAAGGCTTAAAAGGATCTGGTAAGTTATTACAAGTAATTGGGTTTAAAAAGTAAGGGGTTTGGGCATTTTTCCAACCTTGGCAATTTCGAGGATGAAATTCTTTTTAAGGGGAAGAATGTAATGACCCAGAGTTTTAGTCATTTGAAATCGTAATATTTAATTTATTTTATATATTAAAAAGTTAATTTTATAGATTAAATAACTCGAATTTTGAATATAGCGATTTATTGGATAATTAAATTGTTGAATTTAATAATTGAAATTTGTTTAAATCATTGAATCTTGGGTTTTAAGCTGGATAAAAATAATTTCCAAACTTATTTAAATTCTATTTAATAAGAATGAAGATAAGAAAACTTTTAAATTGGATTTAAAGTGATTTAACTGATTTTGAAAATAACTCGTATTAATTAACATATAAAAATAGCCTTCCGGGGCACTGTCTCGGAATTCGACGAAACTAGTTTCATTGGATCTGTAATAATGAATTTTAATACGTCGTCAAATTTCATGGCGATCAAATGTATCATTTAGCCGTGCGAGATCGAAATGCGTAGGATTTAATATTGAAAATTTAGTATAATAATTGGGTTCAAAAAACTATCTTCTGCATACGATCGAATTAGGTCTCGAAACAAGTTCCATTGCGTTCGAAATAGCGGTATAACATATAGAACATCAGGCGGAAAGTCTCGATTGGGGTTTGAAATTATATAACCTGAACTTTTTAAATTTAAATAACACACACACACACACACACACACACACACACACATATATATATATATATATATATATATATATATATATATATATATATATATTTGACCACTCACAGCCAAGCCCATCTCCATCTGCCATGTTCCATCTCCATCAAGCCAGGCCCGTATACAAGCCGACACCCTCCTTTATGATATTTCCCATCTTCCCTCCATTATATAAATTCTGTCAGTAAAAGAAAAAAATCAACACTCAAAAATTTGGATGTCAAAATTTACTCAATAGAAAAATCAGAAATAAACTTTAAATTCTTGATTCGATGAAAGATTCATTGTGACGTGAGTTAGGTGGTGTTCGATCACTGTTTTGGGATGGCCGATTGTGGCTTGGCAGCTAGGGTTGGGTTGTGTGAAGGTTTTGGGCAATGATTCGAGAAATGGAGGTCGGATTCGAGTTCGTGATGTCGATTAGCCCCTTGTGCAGAAGTTTAGTTGGATTTGGCGACAAAAACTATCGCACGTTTACAGTGCTTCATCGAATGATGGCAGTAGGTTGCGATGACCATACCTCGACCGAGCTCGATGATGATGGGTGGGATGGAAGGCTCTCGCGAATTAAGGATGGATGGAGGTGGTTTCGTGTCGTTTCGTGGAGTATATCGCCGTATCACTAAACGTGCATGGCCTATAGATGAGTTCGTGCGTGCACAGGGAAGAGTAGAGGGATTGCGGAAGAAAGGGTAGGGTAGGTTTGTAATTTGTTAAAGTTTATAATTTGTTTAAGTATTAATTTAAAAATCAATAACTTAAAATTTTAATAACTCTCTCATATGAGGTCCAATCGAGGCACGGATTTTTGCATTACGCTTGCAATGACGAAAGCTTCGCGATGGAACTAGTTTGGACGAATTTGAAGACTACTGAAATTTGTGTTAAAATCAAACATCGTTCGATTTTAATTCCAAATCAGAACGCCTCGGTGGCAACAGAAACTTTTGGTGAGTTAAACTCGCCTTTTTGGTTAACTAGTATGATATATAGTTCATAAAAATTGTTGAATGACTGTTTTGATGAATTACTATATTTATTAGTTGGTTTGGATATATTCCTACCCTGGAGCGGATGAGACCCTATTACGTTCCCGTGTAAGAGCGAATGACCCTTTGTATGCAAATCCCGCCTCGAAGCGGTTGATTTATATTTTATGATTATGTACTGTTGTGATGCAAGGGGACAGGTTGGAGGAATCCAACGGGGTATTATTGCATTGTTTCAATAATATTCCCTTTATATGGATTATTGAATAATGAATCTGATTGTGGACAATATGGTTATAACATTGTTTTATGTTTGAAACAAAAACCTAGTAATTATAGAAAATTAATATCAATGTTGGTTGAGCGTTTGGCGGCTATTGGCTTGAACTAGAATTTTGAAATACTATAAACTGCCAATTGAATTGGAATTTGGTTAAGACAATTAGGGTTTCAGAAATGATTTTAAATCCGAAAATTAGGGTTTCAGAAATATATTATTTTAAATTTATTTATTTATATTAATATTGTTTTAAAGTTATTTTTTTATATTAATGTTGTTTTAAAATTATTTAATTATATTAATGTTGTTTTAAAGTTATTTAATTACATTAATATTGTTTAAATTTATTAAATTATATTAGAGTTGTTTTAAAGTCATTTGCTTCTATTAATATTGTTTTAAAGTATTTATCAAATTGTTAATCTTTTGAAAGGTTAATTATTTTAGAATTAATTATGGTTTGAAATTAATAATAAGGATTATCAAAGGTGTTGAAAAATAAATTATTATTATAACGGTAAAGATTAATTACTTTTGTTTATTTCATAGTGATTTGGAATCATAAATTATTATTTTTAAGATGTTTTTAAAATAAATAATTCTCCATTTATTTATAATATTATTGTTAATAGTTATTATTATATAATGTCATTTTGAAGTAAATGATTTTTACTTATTTATGAATGTCTCCGAGAGGCATAAATAGAGTTTTATAAACGGACTCGGATTTTATAAGGGAAGTTTATAAAATAGTTTAAGACTTAAGGAAAGAGTATTTATAAGGTGAAAGAGTTTATAAATGGTTAGATATTTATAAACAAGTTTTAAGAAAATGGTTTATAGATTTATAAAAGGAGTTTTATCAATGGTTTATGGATTTATAAAGGATTTATAAATGGTTTTAGAAATGAACAAGAGAATTTATAAGTGATTGAAACGTATAAAGAGTTTTATAAATGGTCCCAAAAGATATATAAAATGGTCTATAAATGGTTTTAGAGAATTATAAGGAATTTATAAATGATTTGAGTATCGAATAAAAAGAAAATCTTTCTTTATTTTGTAAATATACATGTACCATTGAGATAAGTATATGAGTACATTTTCTGGGTTGTGAGGTGTAATGTGTATAAATATACTTAAATCGTTTAGATAAGTATACGAATATTTTCTAAGTAATGAAAATATAGGGATTGGCGGGATACCTTTGTAAAAGTATTTTTATACAAGAAAATTACAAAGTGATTTAATTAATGAAAGATTAATTAGGAAGGCTAGTGGTCGCTTACATGTTTAACCAATGTTCGTTTCCCTATGGAATTTAAATCCCTAATTTGAATGTTTGTTTATTCGATGGTTAAATAACCGACTATCGAATTTGGACCCAAAAGTAAAATTGGAAATATCTAGGAGAAACACGTGAGTTATGTGGCACAGTCATCTCCGATGATGCTATAATGTGTGTACAAATCTCGTTTCATTCTCCTAAGCCAATGATAAGGAAATCCATCCACCAATGGTTAGGAGGTGATCTCTGTTCTTATCTTTGACTGTTAATTCCCTAAAGAATTGGGTTCAGTTTACCGGAAATTACCGAATGTTGTTTCGGAGAGAGCGGGATCAGGTATGCTATCCGAAAACTACTTTGATCCAACAAATGCGTTTCGAAGTGAAGACATCTTGAAGATGATGGAAATTTAAGACGGAGCTCTTAAGTGTTTCGTTCAGTACCAGAACGAATTTGTGTGGATGTTGGCTAGAGGGCAGTGTTAGCATTCCAAGTGGGAAGTGCTATAAAAAGGTAAAACGTAGCCTCGAACCTCATCAACCAGGAAATGATAAAAATCGGGTATGCAGCAGGGCCAAGTGGGTCACTCCTATCAGGGTATGGTGATTCCAAATCTGGATCGGTTACTATCTATTCATGTATGCTTCGGGGCCCAAGCGGGGTGATCATATTCGGTACTACTAGTCAAGTGGTAGGCCAGTCCTATGTGGCAGGGGTACAAGATGTTCTTGTCAGACCCCAGTGCATTTATCTAGAGATGTACCTTCGGAAGGTAGTTCCTTACCTTTTCATAGCATGGGATCCATTTTCCAATTAGAGCCCTTACGGTTTTAGTTGTATACCTATTATGCTGGAATGTAATTAATGTAACAATTTCGGCTATGATTAATAAGTATTTGTATCTAGACACTATTATAATATCAGAGAATTACATATGAAATGGTTTTGTTTATCATAAGGTAAAACCCGTCCGTGTTTATGTGCAACGTGGTTTTACGATATACTCTTTATTTTCAAAGGTTTTCTATAACTTTAAAATCCGGTTGGTTGTGTTTTCTCACGCCGGTTTTCCAGACTGACTCATGTATTATTTTATTATAATGCTAGGGTCAGACCAAGCATATTACAGATTTAGTTGCATGCTTTGGAGCTTCAGAAGATGAGTTAGAGGCCTAGAGACGTATTCACGTATATGGTTATCTACTGCTGTATTCCTTGTGTTAGCGCCGAAATTGGTCACTAACACCCAAACGTAAATGAAAGCACTAACTCACAGTCACAGATAACAGATAGAGTGTATGTAGGGGGTATAAACATGAAGAGCAGTAAAAATTAAAAAGAAAGCAGAAAAAATGGTGGATTTATAGTGGTTCGGGTGACTTTGGCCTACGTCCACTCCAAAATTTTCCTTTTTATTAATATGAGAATCAATTACAGTTACAGTCCGGAGTTTTCAAAACAATTATGGCAGAGTAGCCTTAATGAGGAAGAAGAAGGGAAATAGAATGAAGATAACTTTTCTAAAGCCCCGCTTGCTGTATTTATAGGCAAAATCCGAGTTACTGGGCTTCCTGAGTGATCCGGGCCCATTAGGACCATAGTCGAGTCCATATAGCCGACCACTGCTTTCCTGGAGTATGTAAAATGCCGATCCACTCCATACTCCAACATGCCGACCCACTCGAGACTCCAACATGCCGACCCACTCGAGACTCCAACATGACGACCCACTCGAGACTCCAACTTGCCGACCCACTCGAGACTCCAACATGCCGACCCACTCGAGACTCCAACTTGCCGACCCACTCGAGACTCCAACATGCCGACCCACTCGAGACTCCAACATGCCGACCCACTCGAGACTCCAACTTGCCGACCCACTCGAGACTCCAACATGCCGACCCACTCGAGACTCCAACATGCCGACCCACTCGAGACTCCAACTTGCCGACCCACTCCAGACTCCAACTTGCCGACCCACTCGAGAATCCAACTTGCCGACCCACTCGAGACTCCATCATGCCGACCCACTCGAGACTCCATCTTGCCGACCCACTCGAGACTCCAACATGCCGACCCACTCGAGACTCCAACTTGCCGACCCACTCGAGACTCCAACTTGCCGACCCACTCGAGACTCCATCATGCCGACCCACTCGAGGCTCCATCATGCCGACCCACTCGAGGCTCCAACTTGCCGATCCACTCGAGGCTCCAACTTGCCGACCCACTCGAGACTCCATCATGCCGACCCACTCAAGACTCCAACTTGCCGACCCACTCGAGACTCCAACTTGCCGACCCACTCGAGACTCCAACTTGCCGACCCACTCGAGACTCCAACATGCCGACCCACTCGAGACTCCAACTTTCCGACCCACTCGAGACTCCAACATGCCGACCCACTCGAGACTCCAACTTGCCGACCCACTCGAGACTCCAACTTGCCGACCCACTCGAGACTCCATCATGCCGACCCACTCGAGACTCCAACATGCCGACCCACTCGAGACTCCAACTTGCCTACCCACTCGAGACTCCAACTTGCCGACCCACTCGAGACTCCAACATGCCGACCCACTCGAGACTCCAACTTTCCGACCCACTCGAGACTCCAACTTGCCGACCCACTCGAGACTCCATCATGCCGACCCACTCGAGACTCCATCATGCCGACCCACTCGAGACTCCAACATGCCGACCCACTCGAGACTCCAACTTGTCGACCCACTCGAGACTCCAACTTGCCGACCCACTCGAGACTCCAACATGTCGACCCACTCCAGCATTACCCTAGATAACTCGGAGAAACCATCAAGAAAACCCAAAGCAAGTTAAAATACAACTCGAAGCTAACTCCAGGCAACCCGCGACAACTCAACTTTTGTCAAAACTTGTATTCCGAGTATCCCGCGACTTTTGTCCATCGAATATGTCGAATCCCGGCTTCATAATCATGATTACCATCCGTGATTGATTGTCTATACATCCAATTGACTAAAACCCATCGTATTCTAGTCTCGACAACCGAGCAACCGATTTAGTTAAATCTGTCTGTCTACGTCCTTGCCAAAAGGCGGGTTAACATTTGCCCCCCCAAAAAATTCCTTGCTTTGGAAGGTGTGTTTTTAATAGCCTTAGATCCGTTAATCGAATCCGTGATCTCTCCGGATCATTTTATCCAAGCCCGGGACCTATCCGGGTCCTATAATCCATAGCTGGGACCTCGCCGAGTCCATATCCAGAGCCGGGACCTCGCCGGGTCCTATAATCTGTATCTGGGACATTATCGGGTCCATATCTAAAGTCGGGACCTCGTTGGGTCCTATAATCCATATCTGGGACCTCACCAGGTCCATACCCATATCTAGGACCTCTCTGGATCCTGTAACTCAAATCCGGGTTATTTTATCCTACTTCGGCCTCGACTCTACGGTCAAGGACTTAATCTGTGGGGTATCCTTCTCTGGCCTCGATCCCTAGTTGAGGACATTATATTCTCCGGCCTCGACTCTCCGGTCGAGGACTTTTATATTCTCCAGTCTCGACTCTTCGGTCGAGGACTTTTATATTCTTTGGCCTCGACTCTCCGGTGAGGACTTTTATATTCTCCGGGCTCGAATCTCCGGTCGAGGACTTTTATATTCTTCAGCCCATTCCAAGCTAGAGTCCATTCCATCGCTCGGCGAAGGGACTCGTGACATGCGATTTCTGCCCCGTCTCTCCGATCGGGACCGTAACCGTGTGAGCTGTACTATTTATTACATTAATATTCCAAATCCAATCAACACAGAGTTCCATTGATAAAATAAAAGTCCATACAATAAAGAAAATCAAATATCCATAGTACCAAGAAAGAAACTAGAGTTCACAGAAAATAGAAAAAACAAAATTTCATAAACCCGAGCATCACGGTATGTCATCATCTCAGAGCATGCCTAGAGACCGTCCTCGATCCCATACATGTGTAAGTGACTTAGCCGCCTTACTTTGGGGTTTACTACTTATTCAAAGCCATAAATCCATTCAGTTGATAATAAGGCGACGATGGCTAGATCCAGTGCCAGCTTCGTCTAATGTGGGCAGTGGCTGCTCCTGTTCCACTACCATAGCTCGATTCCTCATATACTGTTGTAAATGACCATTCCTTATATGTTCCTCAATGGTATCCTTCAAGTGCCTGCAGTCATTTGTGTTATGCCCATTTAACTCATGGAATAGGCAATACTTTCCCGATGCTCGTTCGTGTTCGGAGGCGTCCTCGAGTATCTAAATAAATTCTTTCTAGAGTCCCATTCAAATCCGTATAAGAAGAGAATTTTGATTCACTCTGTTGCCTTTTTGATGTGTTTTCGCTATCCATTTTCCCTTGCCTCTGTCGTCCTTGTTTGAACCCTCCCTTGGTGGACCATCACCTTTTACCGCATAAACCTCTACCTCTCTTCCTTTTCTTTCCGCCTTCGCATCTTCCTGTCTTAGAAACCTTTTCGCTTCATGGTAAAATTCCCCAAGATCCATTGGTGGATCCCGCTCCAACGCTGTGTAGTTAAAGCGCTCGGCCGATTCAATGCGGTGGAGGTACAAAAAGTCATAGCGGTGATACAACGACGATATAGCGGATGACTCTAAAATAGCATATAAAACTCGTACCTAATGTTTTTACAAATATATAAATGGTAATTAAATGAAAAATTAGCATTCAATTAAATTATAATTAATACATAAATAATTTTAAATAAAAACATGTGTGAATATACTGTAAATAAATGTAAAATTGTTATATAACATAATTGAGTTTAATAGAATATTAGAGTATTTATATTTTTGAAAAATATATTAAAAAATTCAATTAAATAAATTAATTATATAATTTTTATAATGTATGAATATCACTTTTGAATTTATTTCTTTTAAAGAAGATATAGCGGAAGTAGCGTAATATAGCGGGAATAACAGGATATTTCAGATATAGCGAGGCTTAAAGCGGAAAGGCTATATTTGAGGATATATGGAAAAATCGTAGCGGTAGAAATCCGCTATGTGATATAGCAGGGTTATAGCGGGGTAATAGCGGGGTATTAACTGCACAGCTCCAACGATATCTTAAAATCCGGATTATCCGCAATCCCTGAGACTGCCACCATCAAAACCATTGACAGATTAGGTTGATCCACCGAAGCCACTGCTGCATTGAATCTGGTTAAGAAATCCTTAAGTGATTCTCCCTTCCATTGCTTCATTGATGTCAAAGTCATCACACTCCTAGGTCTCACGATGTGGACCTGAAATTGCCTCATAAACCTAGCAATCAGCTCCATCCATGTGCCAATAGAGCCACTTTCCAGTTGTCTAAACCATAGTGCCGCTATATCCATCAAATACAAAGGGAAGCACCGTGCCATGACTTCCTCCAATGCCCCTAGTACTTCCATGTGCCTCATATACCTTGTTAGGTGAACCGTGGGATCTGTTTTCCCATCATACATTTCCAACGATGGTAGTTTGAAATCCGGTGGATTCCTTGCCTGCCTGATCATAGGAGTGAAGGGGCTCCTGTTCACGTCCTCCAAATCTCTATTCACCAATCCTCCCCTCATAGCCCGTCTGATTACGTCTGTTAACCTGTCATTGTCATCAAGTAACGGCCTCTGTCCGTTGTCTCCAACCTGCCCCCCAAGTACACGAGGTAATCCCGAAACCTGCCCTTCTAGATGAGCAACCACTTCCCTATTAACGCCAAATTGCCTATCATTGCCTGGTATCCTTACTGGAATGGAGCCTACACGATTCGGGGGCATGCCCCCTAGTTCAGGGGCCGTTCCCGATGGTCCAACTCTATCCCGTACTTCGGTCGCTTCATACTCTTGGTCCTGATTCCGGGCTACCTCCGTTCTTGTCGCTCTAGCTTTGTGATCCTCATTTCCAGCATCACCTGCTACTCCATTCCTTTGGTTTTGCACTCCAACTTGTCCAACCTGTTAGAGTAGGTTCTGTATCATTTCCTCCTGCCTTTTCAGTATCCCTTCCTGCATAGCATCCATCATCATTTCCATCTCATCTGTGGTGATGAAAACTGAGGTCTGATTAGCTCCTGAGGAAGCCTCCTGACTTCCTTCATGCTGACTTCTTTCCTCTCTTTGTCTCCTTGTTGATTGCTTTGCCAAAGCTTCCCAAGAATCTGAGTTTCTAAGCCTTTAAATCCAAAGTCCAAGCTTTAGAATCCCTGAGGGCTAGCTTTCTCAGTAAAAGCATCAAAATGTTAGCGCCGAAATTGGTCACTAACACCCAAACGTAAATGAAAGCACCAACTAACAGTCACAAATAACGGATAGAGTGTATGTAGAAAGTATAAATATGAAGAGCGGTAAAAATTAAAAAGAAAGCAGGAAAAACAGTGGATTTATAGTGGTTCGGCTGACTCTGGCTTACGTCCACTGCAAAATTTTCCTTTTTATTAATATGAGAATCAATTATAGTTACAGTCCGGAGTTTTCAAAACAATTATGGCAGAGTACCCTTAATGAGGAAGAAGAAGGGAAACAAAATGAAGATCCCTTTTCTAAAGCCCCGCTTGCTGTATTTATAGGCAAAATCCGAGTTACTGGGCTTTCTTAGTGATCCGGGCCCATTAGGACCACAGTCGAGTCCATATAGCCGACCATTGCTTTCCTGGAGTATGTAAAATGCCGATCCACTCCATACTCAAACATGCCAACCAACTCGAGACTCCAACATGCCGACCAACTCGAGACTCCAACATGCCGACCCACTCGAGACTCCAACATGCCGAACCGCTCGGGACTCCAACTTGCGGACCCACTCGAGACTCTAACCTACCGACCCACTCGAGACTCCAACATGCCGACCCACTCGAGACTCCAACATGCCGACCCACTCGAGACTCCAACATGCCGACCCACTCCAGACTCCAACATGCCGACCCACTCTAGACTCCAACATGCCGACCCACTCAAGACTCCAACTTGCCGACCCACTCGGACTCCAACTTGCCGACACACTCGAGACTCCAACTTGCCGACCCACTCGGACTCCAACTTGCCGACACACTCGAGACTCCAACTTGCCGACCCACTCGAGACTCCATCATGCCGACCCACTCGAGACTCCAACATGCCGACCCACTCGAGACTCCAACTTTCCGACCCACTCGAGACTCCAACTTGCCGATCCACTCGAGACTCCAACTTGCCGACCCACTCGAGACTCCAACATGCCGACCCACTCCAGCATTACCCAAGAAAACCCAAAGCAAGTCCAAATACAACTCGAAGCAAACTCCAGGCAACCCGCGACAACTCAACTTTTGTCAAAACTCGTATTCCGAGTATCCCGCGACTTTTGTCCATCGAATATGCCGAATCCCGGCTTCGTAATCATGATTACCATCCGTGATTGATTATCTATCCATCCAATTGACTAAAACCCGTCGTATTCCAGTCTCGACAACCGAGCAACCGATTTAGTTAAATCCGCCTGTCTACGGCCTTGCCAAAAGGCGGGTTAACACCTTGATGGTATTTATTAGCAATTGTAAGGACATGTTGTTATAACTATCCAGGCTGAAATAGGTTAGTATACTCTGATTGATGTCTCTGTGTGTGTGTATTACAGTTTTGCTTTTGTGTAAAGATTTGTTGTATATTATAGATTATTCGTTCCACTGTTAGATTCTATGTTGTTTAGTTTCTTCTTATCTTCTTCCTTCTTTCTTTTTCCCCTAACAAAAAGGTTTTCCAGCATTCGATTGCTCGGCACGTAATATTGTGGATGTATTAGTGTCGATTTTCGAGGGTTGAAAATCCTAGTTGTTACAAAATAAGTAAATTAAGAGAAACAATTAATTAGGGTAGGGATAAAAATGAAAATTTTGTAAAATTTGGAATTTGACCACAAAAGTTATGTTATTGCATTTGTGGTAAAATTATGATCAATTTTCATATATAATATACTTAAAACGAAGCTCAAAATAAAAAGTTATGAGCGTTTGAAGTTTTCAGATTTAAATTAATTTAGTTCGAATCCAAATTTAAATAAAATAATTAATTTCCTAGTTTGAAATTTTGAAATTAATTGTGATTAGATTTAGTGATTAAGTAAACGTTAAAATTAACAATAACGTTAAGAGTAATTATTGAATTAACTAAACAATTGCTCAAAAATTTAATAATCTTCCTAAATAGGGGGAGAGGTAGACCCCTAAAGGTCGACCGCTTCTTGTGTGGCGACTTGGGTTTGATTGCTTTATCTGCTCCAAATTATCCGTTTTCAACCTAGTTTCATCCTGCGGCTCTGGTGCATTTTAACCACTATAAATAAGACCCTAGACCCCTCACTTTTATTCACAAATATTTTAGAAATATCAGTGAAGCACTGTCAGTTTATCTCTTCTTAGATTCAGAAAACTCCATTAGGGTTTCAGGTAAGAAATTCTAATATTTGTTTATTATTTAATTTCTAAACCTCTTCTCCTCCAACCTTTCTGAATCTAATATATACACATGCGCACGCACGCGCACACACACATCCCTTGTTGTATATATAAAAAAGAAGAGATCTGAAGGAGAATATTACGGGCGTTGCAAATCCAAAGAGAAGCAAAGCTAAGGAACAAATGTGAGTGGAAACCTTAGTATTTTTATTTCAGTAATTGATTAGTATATACTATGGATTTGAATATGCCTTAGGGTTTTTGAGATTGCGAAAATAAAATAAATAATGTAACAATTTGTTTTCGAAGCCATAATATTCAATAAATTTAATTAAAATAACAGTACTCGAATTCGATTTGGACAATTTGTATTTTGGAATCAAATTATTATACAATTAAAGTCTAATTAATAAAGAATTTTTTTATAATAAAATCGAATTAGTTAATGAATTCCTTTTTAGATAATATATTAAAATTCAAATAAATGCTTTAATAAATATAAAATATTTTAATAGTGTAAATAATTTTATATACTTGAAATAAAGGAAAATATGTTTATTTGATATTTAATAAAACCAAAAAATCGATAAAGATGAAAAATCATTGAATTTAAATATTTTGTAAAATATATGATACTTCAATTTAAATAAAAAATAAATCTATAATTCAATGATAGAATTACTCCTATGTGAATGAAGGGATTTAATTTGCAATTTTAGATAGATAAGAACGAATTTAGATAAGAATTTAGATGAAAGTAACATTATTTATAAAATTTAATCCATTTCTCTCTAGCCCATTTTGCACTTTAAAGCCCAGCCCATTCTTCTTTATCAAACCCAAGTCCTTAGTAAAACTAAAGCTAAATGCATCTCTTCACTAAATCAAAAATTCCTTAGCCTGGTTTCTCTTATCCTAACCTAACTCCCAGATCGACTAAAATAAAATAAAAAGGAAAAAAGGGCAAACGAAGAAATCACATCGCGACTTCAAGGCGAGGTATCTATGATGATTCCGCGACTCATGATTGATGACTTGGGGAGGCTAGTCAACTACGGGTGAACAATTAGAGGTGCAATGAAGGCTGGGACTTGGACGGCGACGCTGTAGGTGACCGCACAGGGACGAGGTTCGGGGGTGGTCGCGTGGAACTAGGGCAGGCGATGATGGATCTAGAGCAGGCAATGTGTGGCCGTTAACATTGGGATGAGGCGCGTGGTTTTAAGATGTTGGTCGATGCAAAGGGCGGCAACATCCTGGGCTTCTGACGTTAGGGTTGCGGTTTGGATGTTATGCGGTGCAAGCAACGATTGTAGATGGAAGTTCCTTGGTATGCGAGTAAGTGAGGCTGAAGCTAAAATTAATGTTGTGCTAGCTTTGGATCATAATGAGTTGTTCTTTTAACTCACACTACCATATCTAAATAAGAATAGTACTCTTGTATGCTTTACTTAGCTTAGAAATCGCTTATGAATTGTGTAAAATTTTAGTAGTAATTGGATGAAATTATTGAAATAAATGCATGATATGGGTTCAATTTGTTTGATGAATGAATTGATTGAATTATGTGTTCTAAGTATTGGATTCGATTGTATTATCAATTATGAAATTACATGATTTTAAAAACCATCGAAATATGTTTGATCGGTTGTAGTTTAATTATATGGTTATTGTGCATTGTTTCTATGACCGAAGTTGTCAGAAAAACAACTCGGGTAGCTAAATAATTCCATAGTATGGAATTATATATATATATATATATATATATATTAGAGCGATGTTGGCTTTAGATGTTGAATTTTCGATGGGTTTATTGTTTAAATGTTTTAAAAGAATTTCAAAAATAAGATTTTATCTATTTTGACCCACATTGCAATTTAATTTATGAAATATAGTTAAAATTTTATTAAATACTTTAACTTATTCTTATGTCAAAAATTTATTTCAAAGCTTTAAAAAATGAGTACTATTTAATTATAAAACCTTTTTAAATTTACTATATTAAGTATATAAGTTTGGAACTGTTTTAGAGGCAAAAGAAAAATAAAATATAGTATTATTTAATAAAAGCTATTATGAAAGTAATAATGTCAGTTTCAAGTAATTTTAGTAATAAAAGTGGTTTAAATGATTTTGAAAGAGTTCCAAAAGCTTTTGTAAATTATTAACTCTTCTTTTTAATGGGTTTATGGAATTAAAAGTGATTTTGGAAAATTATATCTTTGTATATATAAAATTAATTTAAAACTGTTTTATTTAATTCAGTATTAATTTCAAATTTTAATGAGACTTCATGCTTTTCTATGAAATAAAGAATTTTAATAAATGATTGAATTGTCGGATTGGTATGGGATATTTCATACAATTCTTTCGCTTATAATTTGTTAAATAGAGTTTGAGTGGAATTTACTAGCTTTTATTAAATACTGGAATTTTCCTTTCTGATATGGGACATTTAGTTAGATTCTAGTGATTACTAAAGTGAAAGTAAACAACACTTTGAGTTGTATTATCTTAAGATGTTTGGATTTCAGGCCGATAGATCCCTAAGTGACGATAACCAATTTTATTCATCAATTTAAGAGGTGTTAGCTGTGAGGAATGTGGATCTTAAGGCTAGGAATAACACTAGAGGGGGGTGAATAGTGTTTATAAGAAATTACTAAATCTTTTTGAGTTTATGTTAATTTAAACACAAATGTATGCAATATTCAGACACATATATAATCACAGAAACAAACACAGATACAGAAAGAAAGTAAATGCAGTAAAGAAAAGAACACACTGGATTTTATACTGGTTCGGAGTTACCCTATGTAACAACCCGCATATCTATCGATTTTATATTTAAATATTTTATCGTTAGTCGGATGTTAGTCCGAAAAGCTACTTTTTGCATACGGTCAAATTAGGACTCGAGACCACCCCCATTGAGTTCAAAATGACGTTTGCGATCTTTTTGAGTGTAAACTTCGATATGTTTGGAGGTAGTGAAATTTTCGACACTTTTCCCGCTTGAGACTTTGGTTTGGACTGCACTTCCTTAGTTCAGCCCAACCCTCTTCCTCACTTCATTCACCCTTTGTTTTAACATTCAAGCTTCATCAAAAATGGTGGTGGGAAGTGGAAATTAAAACTCCAAACTCCAATTCTATTGCAAATCCGAGATTCAACTCCAAATTCAAGTAGAAGATAGTGGATTCAAGCTTTGGATTGCTTCTCCTTGCTTTCAATCTCCATCTTCATCAAATTCCGTGAAAAAGTGAGATTTTTGATCTCACATCTTGCCTATATCTATCTTGGACTGTTGGGAATGATCCCCTATTGTATTTGCATCAACATTTGCATTTGGTTTGGATTGGATTGGCGAAAAACTTCAATTTTCAGCGTTTTGGTGATTTTTCTGGCCTTAAGTCGTTTCTGGCCTTCGCTGAGTCGTCCACGAGTTAAGCCTAAGTCGTGAGTCGTTCACGAGTTAAGGGCTTAAGTCGCGCGCGTGCATTTCTGTTCGCCTGGCCTGAGTCGTTCACGAGTTAAAGTGTTAAGTCGTTCTGGGTGTTCTGCCTTCGCTAGGTCTTTCGCGAGTTAAGTGATAAGTCGTAGCTCGTATTTGAGCTTAAGTCGTAGCTCGTATGGCTCTTAAGTCCTAGGTCGTTGGCTTTTAAACCGTTAAGTCGTATGACCTTAAGTCGTAGGTCGTCCCCGACCTAACTCCACTAGGTCGTTCCAGCCTTAGCTCGTAGCTCGAATAGAAGATTAAGTCGTTAAGTCGTTCGCGAGTTAGTACTTGGTCGTTTGACCTGTTTTTCCCCTAGGTCGTTCGACCTGTTCTTCTGCTAAGTCGCGTGGCATTCTCCACTTAGGTCGTATGACCTTATCCCTTAAGTCGTAAGTCGCTTGCCTCCCTTAAGTCGTAAGTCGTTCGCGAGTTAGTACTTGGTCGTTTGACCTATTTTTCCCCTAGGTCGAACCCCGTATTACTCTGCGTAGGCAATCTTATATGAAAAGCATTCATCAGAACTTCCATTTTGATGCATTTTGAGCTGATTTCCTTGGATTTTATTCACGTCTCCGAATGTGAATTTTTGTGATACGTTTTATGACTTGTCACTTTAAAAATATAAAGGTTTCAATACTAGTAGTAAATATCAAAACTCTTTCATCAAATTGATTTCAACACTATTTTTAATATCAAAAGTTCGTTTTCCCAAACCGATTTCCAATCTACTAATATATATAAGCCTTTACTTCACTCGAATGAGAAATCGACTTAAACGACTTAGTAAAACGAGTGGTATGAAACGCTTGCGTTCACTTCGTCGGTTAGCTCTTGGACTTGTTCGACTGAACCCTTTTCGTGACAATTTCCTAGTGAAGATTTGCAGCTTGTTCGTAAATATTTAAGTTAAGCAAGTGGTTATGGGACATGAAGCTAAACTCATATATTTACTAGCTTGGTGTGATTGACACTTCTCGCTGATCATGATGATCATTTTATGATTTAGACTAGCAATTGTGCGATGTCTCTTTGTTTGCAAGGTAAGACTAGACCGCAATAGTGTGATTCCGACTCACACACATCTCTTTGTCCGCAAGGTTAGTCTAGGCCGCAGTAGTGTGATTCCGACTCACACATATCTTTATGTTTGCGAGGTTAGGCTAGACACCACTTGTGTGATTCCATTCACACATACCTTTCTGCTTTTTGGTTAGCCTAGGCCTCAATCAGTGTGATTCCGACTCACACATATGGGGTAGCTCCCCATGGTCTTCGGACCATCATGTGATAGGCCTCTTTCTCTTTTTATGATTTCTGGATTTCTTGTTTTGATTTCTGGATTTTTATGTCATTGACTTGTTATGAGTACAAGTTTAGGGTATGATGCCCTTTTTGGATCTTTGAAAAGATTCTTGTGATATTGATCATTTCTCATCGGTTGATCTCCTGTTGATCATCACTTTCATACTTATAGTAGTATGTCAGTATGGATATTCTATGTTTATGCCATATCTATTATTCTATATCATGTCATCTGATATTTATAGTTAGACTGATCCGTTTATTATTTTCTTAAATAATACTCGGGTCAGACCGAGATGTTACAGGTGCTTCTGCTTGACTTCCTTCCGGGATTTGCTACTCTGACTTTTGGCTGACTATTTAGTTTAGCAGTTTTTGTTGTATACACTTGAGATATGGACTCATAGTTGTATTCTTTTTGTATAGCACAGGTTGCTATTCTTTTGTATTATTGTGGAACTTTTTGACCACTACTCTGATGTACACTTTTATGTGTTAGTTATATATTCATATCTTCTTCCGCCTTTGTGATATGGATGTCTGTGACTGCTTTGTGTTATGTTTATTTCTATGTTTGTTTCCGAAGATTATTTTATAGCCACCATGTGATAATCAATTACATGGATGGTCGCTCCTCAACAGCCTTATTCTCCGTGCTAGTTGACAGCACTACATCGTAGTGTCCTTGGCTAGCGTGGGTATTGAGGTGGGGCGTCACACCCTACATCCAGTCCCGCACAACTAAGTACGGATTTCCTTTCAAAAGCAATTCAACAATTACAACCCTCGGTTTCAAGGCTACGAGGTACACCCTCCATAATCACAATCCTCTGGGTAGAGATACTTGATTTCCGGGCAACAAGTTCACCCAATTGATTTCTTAAGGCTACAATCACACCTTTTCTCACTTGATTGATTTCCAAGGCTACAATCACACCTTTTACTCTATTGATTACAAACAAAGCCTATAACTCTGAATAGCACTGAGGATCTTGATGAGATAGTGACAGAGAATCAAACCAGAGATTATCTAGTTAGATTCAATGTTGATTTCGGCAGAGTAATGGTAAGAATATGTATAAAGAAATATGCAAGAAGAAGAGAAGTGAAAAACCAGAAAATCTATATATAAATTCGTTGAAACTAACCCCTATTTATAGAAGAACAACAGCCATGTCCATTCGTGAAAGGTTATGGTGAATAGACACTTCTTTTGAAATTCAAATTTTTGAATCTAACTGTCACTATGTCGACATGGGGTACTAGGGCATGTTGACATCCCAAAGCATTTTTTGATGATTTGATTTTCTTTGAAAATAACCTTTATCTTATATTAAAAACTATTTAAACTTTATAAATATACTTGACTATAGATAAAATACATAGATAAATATAGAGAATAATATATATATATAATTTTACTATAATTTTATATTTAAATCTAAGTATAAATATATTATAATTAAAAGATAGTTTAAAACAAACGAAGTTTAAAACAAGAGTTTATTAAAAACAAAAACAAAGAATATTTTAAGGCTAAAACATCCTTTTGAAAATCATTTGAAAAGATAATTTTTAAGGCTAAAACATTTTGAAAAGCAGTTTTGAAAATCATTCAGAAGTAGTTTTGAAAATCATTTTGAAGTAGTTTTGCAAGCTTCTTCCTGTAGAATATCTCATCACATCAGGACTCGAGAACTTGTACAAAACCAGGATGTTCGTGGGTTTGTAAGCCACTTGTCGTAGGTTTGTAAGCTACTTGTCGTGGGTTTGTAAGCCACTAAAAAGGTGGAAATGGGTTCCATCCCAAAAGAAAAATGGAGTGAAGATTTCAGTGCTATTATGAAGTTTTAACATAATTCTAGACTCAATACTTATCGTGAAATCTTGAACTCTTGATAATCTTGATATTCTTGATACTCATAAGTCTTCAATCTTGATATCTTGAATCTCTATACTGTACAGTCTTCATTCTTGGTACCTGCATGGTTAAATCCTGCATATACATATATATCTAAACTATAATGTTAGTATTTATATTTTATAATCTTATTCTAAGGTTGTTGTCATCAAAACCCTCAACTCATGGACTAACAATCTCCCCCTTTTTGATGATGACAACCTTTGTTTATAAAATATTACTTCTATCCTAATAACTCCCCCTAAATCTAATAACTCCCCCTTAATCTATGCCTAACTACCCTACTTTATATTTCTCCCCCTTTGTCATCAATAAAAACAAACAAACTCTAAACTATATAACTCCCTCTCATTCTTGTACTCAAGTACCTGCATTAATAAACTATATAATAGAGTATACTAAGAAATAACTATACTTATAGACATGATATTCAATCAACGATTATAAATATATCAATGTATATTTATACATTCATCAATCCACACCAAGTGTCAATCAAATCAATCAAAACAAACAATTTCAATCAAAGCAATTAATTCAAACAAAGTAATCAAATTAAATAAAGCAATCAAATTAAACGTTACGAGGAACTTCCACCCATCCTTCTTCTCCGAAAATAGGGTCTGCTTTGATGGCATCCCAATTTTCATTGTCATTTGTGAGAGTGACATGAGGATGTGCTTCGTTATCATCCTTGTGCAGGGAAGAAATCATCCATCGAATTGCCTCGAAATGCCTTTCTTGCTCCTTGATCATCTGCATTTGACTCAATTCTAAGTGTCGCTGGTTACGAAGAATGAACGAGAGAATATTCTTGAATGAATTAAGAGTTTCTTTAAGATTCTCGGATAAGTTATGAATTGGATTAGCCATTTTTGAAATTGTGAGAAGAATGAGAGATAGAATAGATAAGAAATAATATTCAGTAATGAATTCTGGAAGAAATGGGTATATATAGGTGTAGAAATTCGTTTGAAATGAATAGACATATGGTAGTTATTCAAATTTCAAATTCAAAATGAAGTGTCATTTCTGACCAGTACATGTCGACATGGTCAAAGGGGGGATGTCGACATGGTCCAGTGAATTTTGATGACCTTTTTGATTTTGTGAATAATTGTGTATATATATATATATATATTTTTATATAATATACTAACGTTTATTCATGAGATAAGATAAGCTAGATAACAGAAAAGGAAATCAATTTCATTGCATAATAGGATAGTACAATGATTAACCATAAAGAACTACATAAACACTCAAATTAAAACGAACTTAAACTAATTCGACATGATATGAAAATATAGAACTAGTTAGAGGATGATTAAGATAAAGATAATCCAAGTTTCTTGCTGACTTTGGAGAAAAACTTGTTCATCTTGGATGATATTTTGTCCAACTTCTTACTGACGGATCTTTTAAGAACCAGTTGATTCTCAACAATAATCTTTTGGTTTTTGAGAAGGGTTTTGTTGGTAGGATTGGAGGGATATTCAATACTTTCTAGGGATGTTTCACCTTCTTCTTCTTCTTCTATTTCCATTTCATCCCATTCTTCTTCTTCTTCCTCTTCTTCCATTTCTTCATGAGCCAAATGCTCTTCCTTTTCGGCAACAAGAGTCTCATAAGGTTGAAAAACATATGGGATTTTCATGAGAGAAATGTTTGAGATATTAAAAACTTTTCTTGAAGTAAATTCTTCTCCTTTGAAATTTACTCCAAAATAGTTGAAAATCGGAGTAAGGTAAATTCCATGATATAAAGTGTTTTCTCCCATTTCAAAATTTTTAGGATGAAGTTCATCCAAAATAACTTGCGCCCAATTGATATCATAATTTCCGAAAATAGCAAAAAGTGCTTTGCACACTTTTGAAATAGGATTGTTAAAATTTCCCGATCTTGGGGTCAAAGTATGTTGTAAAAGAAGATTGACAATTCTTGCTTTTGGACGAAAGTTTCTGTTTTTAAATTCAAAGTTTTCATCTCCTTCCAAAATATGATGAAATGTCTTACGATCATGTTCATCGATTTGAAAACTAGAAAGATCCATTCCCGTGCTTTTGCAATTGAGAATGGTACCCAAAAGATCACAATTCAAAACAATTTTAGTGCCTTTGACACTACTCCAAATTTCATTATCATTTCCTTCATGAAATTCTCAATTGAGATTTGCATAGAAAATTTTAACAAGATTTGGGTAACAAACAAAATCATTTTGAGAAGAATCAACAAGACTAAGAATTTGATTGTTTGCAAAAAGAGTATCAATTTCATAAAAAGAAAAATCTTGAAAAATAGCAAACTTTCCGGGATGGACTTTTCCATAGTTCGCATAATTGATGTATGCTTTTATGGCCTCCAGATTATTGAGGAGTTGCTCTTTCAAGTTTCTGCAAAGTCTCATGGTGGAGGGGTTGCTTGAAGAAGCCATTAAAGTAGATAGTAGAGAGCTTGAAGTTTTGAAGAGAGAGTTTGAATTCGAAAATGAAAGTGAAAAGTTGTGATAAAAGATAGTGAATAAATAGATTTTTGAAAGACATGTTCTCTGGTCAAAAGATGCCTTTTCAGAGTATTGAATGAAGTGAAAAGGTGGAGGGAAATTCAACCATTTGAGTTCAAATTTTGAATTTCAAATTCTGGTACCTATGTCGACATCAGGGTAGGGACCATGTCGACATATGCCTGTGAATTTCTATGATTTATTTTTCCTAAGTATTCTAATATATATACTTATTATTTTAATGTCTATATATATATATCTGGAATATTATTAGAATTATAGTATATTCCAGAAAATATTATTATATTATTAAATAATAATAATAATAAAATTATAATAATAATAAAATAATAAAAAATAAATTAAAAATTCAATCAACACACCAATTAAAAATCAATCAATCAAGCAATCAATCATCTAATTCTAAGCATGCAATTTCAATCAATTGTATTGTAAATGTGTACCTTTTTCTGAGTCCGTTTCCTTGAATTCGTTGAAGTCGTGAACTGCCGTGAAACACAAATTTGAATTATCTGTCTTTTGATCATCATCGATTGAGGACGAGTCTGAGTCATCTAGAGTAGCAGTAAATGCACGCTTCCGTTTCTTTACTGAATCATTGTTTATAGGAGGATTCTGCTTATCTGGATACAGACAGTCTCTTTTCATATGGCCTTGTTCATCACAGTTGAAACATTTGACATTGTTTGGCACTGCATTCTGATTTCCAGAATTCTTATAGTTGTTTCTCTTGAGATTATTCATCTTTCTGTATTTCAGGAATTTCCGAAAATTCCTGGTCATAAATGCTATCTCTTCATCATTATCACTGTTTGAGTCTGATTCGTTGGTTAATGCATTGAATGCCATTGATTTCTTTTCAGATGCTTTGCTTTCTCTTCTCCCGATCATTTGGACTTCAAACGACATTAGATTTCGAATCAATTCTTCTATCTTTAAGGTACTGATGCCATTTTCCTCTTCAATTGCAAGTGTCTTCTGATCCCATTCTGGAGTGAGAGAATTTAAAAAAATTCTGACTTGATCTTCTTCCGAAAATTCCTTTCCCAAGGATATTAAAGAATGCACAATATCCTGAAATCGACTATACATATCTGAAATAGACTCATTAGTATTCATTTTAAATAACTGAAACTGATTTGTGAGCATGGAAATTTTGGTCTGTTTAACTTTGCTTGTTCCTTCGTGAGTCACTTGCAAAGTTTTCCAGATTTCATATGCAGACTTACAAACTGACACTCTATTAAATTCATTCCTATCAAGTGAACAAAACAGAATATTCATTGCTTTAGAATTATTTTGTGCAACAGTCTTTTGCTCAGCGGTCCACTGTGCAAAATTAGTTGTGGGTTCAGAATATTCAGTTTGTGTGATATTCCAAGTATCTAATCCTACAGATTGTAAATATATTTTCATCCTACATGCCCAATATGCATAGTTACTGCCATTAAAAAGTGGTGGTCTGATAGTAGACTGACCTTCTACAAATGAACTAGTGACAGGGATACTAGTGTTAGTAACAGTACCAGTGTTGGTAGCCATTTTGAAAATTTTTCAAAATTCAGATTATGAAACTTTTGAAAACCTTGCTCCGATACCAAATGTGAGGAATGCGGATTACGGATCTTAAGGCTAGGAATAACACTAGAGGGGGGTGAATAGTGTTTATAAGAAATTACTAAATCTTTTTGAGTTTATGTTAATTTAAACACAAATGTATGCAATATTCAGACATAGATATAATCACAGAAACAAACACAGATACAGAAATAAAGTAAATGAAGTAAAGGAAAGAACACACTGGATTTTATACTGGTTCGGAGTTACCCTACATCTAGTCCCGCACAACTAAGTACGGATTTCCTTTCAAAAGCAATTCAACAATTACAACCCTCGGTTTCAAGGCTACGAGGTACACCCTCCAGAATCACAATCCTCTGGGTAGAGATACTTGATTTCCGGGCAACCAGTTCACCCAATTGATTTCTTAAGGCTACAATCACACCTTTTCTCACTTGATTGATTTCCAAGGCTACAATCACACCTTTTACTCTATTGATTACAAAGAAAGCCTATAACTCTGAATAGCACTGAGGATCTTGATGAGATAGTGACAGAGAATCAAACCAGAGATTATCTAGTTAGATTCAATGTTGATTTCGGCAGAGTAATGGTAAGAATATGTATAAAGAAATATGCAAGAAGAAGAGAAGTAAAAAACCAGAAAATCTATATATAAATTCGTTGAAACTAACCCCTATTTATAGAAGAACAACAGCCATGTCCATTCGTGAAAGGTTATGGCGAATAGACACTTCTTTTGAAATTCAAATTTTTGAATCTAACTGTCACTATGTCGACATGGGGTACTAGGGCATGTTGACATCCCAAAGCATTTTTTGATGATTTGATTTTCTTTGAAAATAACCTTTATCTTATATTAAAAACTATTTAAACTTTATAAATATACTTGACTATAGATAAAATACATAGATAAATATAGAGAATAATATATATAAAATTTTACTATAATTTTATATTTAAATCTAAGTATAAATATATTATAATTAAAAGAGTTTAAAACAAACGAAGTTTAAAACAAGAGTTTATTAAAAACAAAAACAAAGAATATTTTAAGGCTAAAACATCCTTTTGAAAATCATTTGAAAAGATAATTTTTAAGGCTAAAACATTTTGAAAAGCAGTTTTGAAAATCATTATGAAGTAGTTTTGAAAATCATTTTGAAGTAGTTTTGCAAGCTTCTTCCTGTAGAATATCTCATCACATCAGGACTCGAGAACTTGTACAAAACTAGGATGTTCGTGGGTTTGTAAGCCACTTGTCGTAGGTTTGTAAGCTACTTATCGTGGGTTTGTAAGCCACTAAAAAGGTGGAAATGGGTTCCATCCCAAAAGAAAAATGGAGTGAAGATTTCAGTGCTATTATGAAGTTTTAACATAATTCTAGACTCAATACTTATCGTGAAATCTTGAACTCTTGATAATCTTGATATTCTTGATACTCATGAGCCTTCAATCTTGATATCTTGAATCTCTATACTGTACAGTCTTCATTCTTGGTACCTGCATTGTTAAATCCTGCATATACATATATATCTAAACTATAATGTTAGTATTTATATTTTATAATCTTATTCTAAGGTTGTTGTCATCAAAACCCTCAACTCATGGACTAACATTAGTGACCTTGTCATTTGACGAAACTACAAGTAAGGTATTAGCGACCTGAAAAAACTACAAGTAAGGTGTAAGTGACCTGACGAAACTGCAAGTAAGGTGTTAGCAACTTGGCAAAACCACCAGAGGTGTTAGAGTTGTCATAGGACGAAACTGCGAGTAAGGTGTTAGCGACCTAACTGAATTGTCATACGACAAAACTGCGAGTAAGGTGTTAGTGACCTAGCCGAACTGCAAGAGAGGCATTAGTGACCTAGTCAAACTGCGAGTTAGGTGTCAGTGACCTGGTCAAACTGCTAAAAGCTATCATAGTCTTTCTTTTTGGATTTGAGATTATGATTATTTGTTAGTAATGATTATTACTTCATAGATTTTTGGATGGATATTTAGTATCTATTGGCTCTGGAGAATTTTGGATTGTTATCACCATATATTTTATAATAGTCCATTGGAGACTTGATATGTATTTATGAAATGGTGATTTTGATGGATATGCATTATTATGATTATTTGGTTTTAGGCATATTCCTATTATGGCTTATTTTATTATTAAGCCATATAATTATGATAATGGATTTATGAAATGATGATTTTGATGGATATGCCTTATTATGATTATCTGGTTTTAGGCATATTTCTATTATGGCTTATTTTATTGTTAAGCCATATAATTATGATAATGGATTTATGAAATGATTATTTTAATGGATATGCCTTATTATGATTTTGGTTTCGAGCATATTTTTATTATGGCTTGTCATTAGTGTTGAGTCATATATTTACGATACTAGTATCTCACCTTTTTATTATATATAGTCTGACCGGTTTATTTTATAATACTCGGGTCAGGTCAAGACTCTACCGGTATAAGGGCTCATTAACCTTTGGATTTTGTGCTAGCACTAGAGTAGGCTAATTTTGACTGTTTTAGTTTACTTCATCATTAAATATATTGACACTTAGGAGGATATGTTGTGTATATTATTTAGTAGTCACTATGTACGTGATATTTTATTTGATGCGATGTATATATTTATGTGGGTCTAGTACTGATATTTTGTAGACACACTTAATTGTGTTATATGATGTATATTATTCCGCTGTGATCTATGATTCTGATTTTGATTTATTTATATTATATAATGTTCTGAATATTTTGAATCGGTGTGTTTATTACTTTGTATTAATACTATACACGTTAAAATTTTCAGTTCAGATCCTCATAATAGTAATAAAGATGTGTCAGTGTTAGTCCAAAGACATATTCACATTCGATCACCCTTAACCAGCCATATTCTCCATGTTATTAGATGACATTACTTGTAATGTTCTTTAATAATATGGGTATAGCGGTAGGGTCGTTACAGCTTGGTATCAGAGGTGTGTTCAGAACGTTATACAATATATTTGACATAGAGTCGAGATCTGAATTTAGCAGACTTAGAGTCCCGACCCTTGGGTATTTGATAATTGGTGACTTAATTAACTATTAGGGATAGGAATATAGATGATTATTTGGGAAAAATCATCGGGACGCATTTGTAAAGTTTTTACAATACAATATAAATTATTATTATTGAAATTTTACTAAAATTTGAAAACCACTTTTGTCAAAAGTGTGATTTAATGGATAGTGTATATTAGATCTCAGATGGCTTAGAATTAAATTGTTGTGTCTTAATCCGTTAGTGATCAGAGTGCACAGCGAAAGTTGAGAAAATAATTTTCCACTGAAGGCGGTTGTTTGTTTGTTTGACTGAAATGTATGTTGTTTGTGTCAATATTTGTTTCTGTTTATTCTTAGTTTAAAATGTGAAATCGAATAAGAAGCTATCAATCAAAGAATTTGTAAACCCATTTGAATCTGGATGAACCAAATTATTAATAAAAGTCATCAGTTTCTCCAAAATAGAACCGTTGGGGAATAATAAAAATGTTCAAGCAATTAATAGTTATAATGTATAAAATGATAAATTGTATATATCTAATTAAATTCAGAATTGGAAATATTACCTAAAAATTAAAATAAGATATACTAAAATTTGAATGGTTTCTTGTTGATTTGAATAATTGAATATGGTGTGATGTATTGTTTTGAATGCAAATGGTTGATAATGGATGTGTGTACTTTGGAATTGTTATTAGTAAATTATTATTTCTATGATAATATTAAGATTAATTTAAAAGGACTTTATTAAAAGCAACATCTATTTAAATTTAAAAAAATTTGATAAAGGATATACATTTATGTGGAATTTGATTATATTTATTATAAACAAGCAAATATTTTGAAAAAGCACAAGGTATTAAAAGATAAATGTATATCTTATAGAAAATATTTTGTGTTAAATTGCCCGTTGAGTGCTTTAAGGACTCCACCTGATCAACGTTATCGATAGGAATTCCTAAATACTAGGACGAGACATTCAGACACAGTGTTAGTAATACTTAGTAGGTATATAATATTTTTGTAAAGAAGATAGAATTTTTAAATAAGTTAAATATTATATATATTAAAATTGATAGTTAGGAAGGATTGTTTGAAAGTAAAATAATGTTATGTATAAGTGTATAAATTATATTTTTAAAGGAGATGTCTTGGGATATTTTGATAAATAAAATAAATTATGTCAAATGAGAGTAGGATTTATATTTTAAATAAATTTGGCATTTTAATCTTATATATTCATTTAAAAAGAGGCATGTCAAATAAATTGAGTGTGGTACTTTTAAATGATTGTGAATATTGTATTGTGGTTGTAATAAATGTTAGGATTTTTATCTATCTGAATTTCCAATGTAAGTGAATTTTAAAATGAAACTATAATTCATTCATCTGTATAATAATTTATTAAAAGGTGAATACTTTGATTAGATGAATAGAAAGAAATATTTCTTAAATTTGGCTTTGTAGAATAAAATGAGAATTAAAAGTGCTTTAATAAAGCAAAGATAATAAAAACTTCATGGAAAGAATTTATAGTGAAAAATATTTTGAGTACAAAGATATGTTATGTACCAAGCTAAAAATATAAGTATATATATGCGTATTTCTATTGAGAATTTATTAAATAAACTAGGAGTTAATTATTCTTTGAAAGAAAATAAAATAACATTCACATGTATGATGTGAATTTTTTTTTTTGTGCTTGTGATATGTTAAAAAGAATTTTATTGGATATAATTGATGATTACTTGATGATTTATGTGGTTCATTTGGATGTTTGATTGATATGGTTGTATATTAGTTTATAAAAAGGAACCGAAAAAATAAAAGCAAGCCTTTGATTTTCAAGAATAAAGAAAATTATTTGTCAAATAATTTAAAGAAATTTTTTCTTATTATATATATTGTGAGAATAAAGGAAGGTGCAAGTCTATGTAAAATTAATCTTACATAAGTTAGATTAAAATGTTTATTTTACCGAATTGTAATCTTAAACAAGGTACCTAATTATTTCATAATTTCAAAGCAAGAAAATCCTTCACTTATCCAAGTCTTTATTGATGGAAAACAAAATAGGACGACTTTAAGATAGATCTTCATGCACTTGTATATGAAATAACTTATGGCAAAAGAAGGTATCATCTTATTTTATGTTCATATAAGTGTGTATTCTGCGATTTTTTATATTAATTTTTTTTCTTTCTTCGCATATAAGTTACTTGATAACTCAATGGTACAATTGACTATATACAACAAACCTATCAAGTTGCTTTTATGTCCAACTAGTCCAGCACAATGTAATGATTCATATTAGAGATTCAAGTTTTAAAACTGTTGGAATATATAATGATTTTCCTAAACTAGGTTATTATATTCATTTATTTTGCTAATGTAACATGTCCAACTCAGAATTGTCATCACTTTCTTGCAATTTCTTAGCCACAACATCATTTTCTCTTTAATATAATTGATTACTTTATCAACTAAGTTATACCTAAAATGAAATATTGTTAAAGTTCATAGAAGCTAACTTAAACATAGTTGAGGTTTAGGTATTGGAATGCAAATTGATAAAGACATAAATTAAAAATTTTGAAACCCACTGGGTCCAATCTTGACCTGATCATATGAGGTGCTTCATCTCAATTTTTTCACATTTCATATTACTTTTAGTTGGTTAATCTAAGCTTTGAGTTGATCTTGTACTAACTATCATAACTTTTGGTAGAAAGCCATCTACATCATTTAGAAACCTGTATTTAGTAGTACCTGATTCATCCCCATATATCATCATTTAATGAAATATCTTACTAAAAAAATAAAGTGCTGCCTATAAGGCAGCAATGGGTTGCTGCCATGTTGCAGTTCCGTACTACTGTGACACAGCAGTGAAAAGAAAAAAATCCTTTAAATGTATTGCAATTTCATGTGGTTCGGCACTTAAAACTGAAACGATTTATATGTTTTGCCTATAAATGTCACATAATAGCATCTTTGAAATAAAGGAAGAGTTTTGAGATGCATTTTTAGCAAAATTTGATAAAATTTGATTTACTGTTATTCTATTTTACTCTTCATAGAGCTCGGCTATCACACCTATTGTAACGTAGAAGTTGGTTTTAAGCAGAATGCAGGTCCTAACCTTGGCTAGCAGATTCCCATTTTAGCATGACTTTAAACATAACAATTACTATGAACAAAACCGGCGTACTTAGCCAGCCGTTTAGTCCATAATGGCATAATAATTGAAGTTTTTAAATGTTCTAAAAGTACCATCAAAAAAAGTACACATCTATTTACATGAATTTGATTTGTATGTAATTCTGTTATTCTATTAGCCTGCTAAATTTCATTTCAGCGGCTTCCAACATCATATTATCAAAATTTATTTATATGAGACTTATACTTTGAATTGAGTTAAGCATAGGTACAAGAAGGCTACATGGATCGGAATGTGACACAAACTTACTTTTGCTCTCTAAAATAATAAGCTAGCTCGTTTTAAAACGCTAAATAAAGATACACTTTCGGATTAAAATACAGAAATGATAAAAATATTGTTATATATTGTGTTTCCACCATGTGGTCGATGTATATTATTTATATTATATTTATGAAATTGCAAACGGCACTCCATACAAAGGAGACGCTGAGGAAATTTTAAAAACAAATTGACACATAGAAATTTTTTCGATAATTTTTCTTTTTTTGTATGCAAAGAAATGTAGATCAATAAATAAGTCCATTTTAATTTATAACATACAATAAATCTAATTCTAATGTTAGTGTAACGACCTGAAATTTTGGTTATTAGATTTTAAATGTTTAATTAATTTTAAATATTTAAAATAATAGAATTTTGAAATTTAATAATTTGTAATTCAAATATAGGGTATAATTAATATTTGGATTGTGAATTAAATGTCAATTAAATGGATTTAATAATTTTACTTAACTCATTTTAATTAATAAATAATATTAGTGAATTCAATTTGTAAATATTTAAAATATAAATAAATCGGATTTAAATATTAATAATTAAATATTTAAGTCTGTGAAATTAGCCTTTCGGGGTACAATCATGGATTTTGACGAAACCAGTTTCATTGGATCCGTAATAGTAAATTATATTACGCTGTCGAATTTCGTAGCAATCAGACATATCGGTTGGTCGTGCGAGATCGAAACGCGTTGAAATTAATATCGAAAATTTAATAAAATAACTAGATCCAAAAACCTATCTTCTGCATACGATCAAATTAGGTCTCGAAACAAGTTCCATTGCATTTGGAATAGGAGTATAACATATAGAACGTCAGGCGGCACGCCTCGTTTAGAGTTCGAGATTTTCGGGTATGTTTTGTGAATATTTAAAATTAAAATAATATGAAGATGTATGTGCATATGCTCCATTCCCAAGCCCATACCCTTGCTTTTCAACCCATCCCTACCCCCATACCCCCCACGTTCACTCTATACCCCTTCTACCTATTTATATATGTCTGTAACTAGAAGATAGAGTTTCCCTTTTGCCTTTTGAACTTCAAAAATTCAAATCTTCATATCTACTCATTTAAAAATCCCGAAACTAGTTTTAAAAATCTTGTATTAGCTAGAACTTCCATCCTATACCCAAGTTGTAGCTCACGGTCATGTTTTGGTCGTTGCCCTTTTTTGAGCATGAACTAGGGTTGAAGTTTTAGTGGGTTTCGGACATCGATTGGTCGAGGAAAGTTTAGATTTGGGTTTTGCAATGGGAGGAGATGTTGTAGCCGAAGTTTGAAGGGGATCGATGGCAGTTGGGAGGTTGTGACATGTAGGGTAGCGGCAATTTGAGGTGCAGGTCTCGATTTTTTAGGTGGCTCCGGAGTTGTCATCTTGGGTATAGGCGCATGGACGCTTCGAAGGGGAGCGCAACGGCGAAGGCGGCTTGTCGAATGGTGGCCCGGATGTCTTATTTTCTCATGCGTGCACAAGGTTGTGCACGGCCATGGCCGTGTGTCTCTATGCATTTCTTATTTGGGAGAGAAGAAGGATAGAGGGGTATAATTGTAATTGTTTTAAAGTTATGTAATTTTAATTTAAAAATTATCGATAGCTTCTAAAATTCATATCTTGCTCATACGAGGTCGGATTCAAACGCCGTTTGTTGCATTGGACTCGTGTCATCAAGATCTTCACGATGGAGTTTGTTTGGTTGGGTTTGAAGCAAGTGAAAATTTAAACTAAAATCGGATGGTCGTTCGGTTTTTGTCCGAAATCGGGATGTTTCGGCGAAAACGAATGTGAGTTTAACTAACATTTAATTTTATTATATCATCTTAATGGTTTTATAAACTTTTATTGATTGTTTGGATGTTAGTTAAATTGTTGATGGCTTGTTTGGTTGAATTTCCGATTGGAAAATGGATAACATATTAATTTGACCGTTATAAAACCCATATGATTATCTATATATTATCCATAACCATTGTTTTGCAGGAAAAATATGTAGAGAGACCCAAAGGGGGTTTCTCGCCTATAAATCATTTATTTACATCCATATGCTGTTATTGATAGTTAATTGAAATTAACTTCTGATATGCCATTTAATAGTTTAAATGCCGTTATAGCAAATATTCGCTATACCGTCGTTTACTCGATTCCATTCCCTATCGTATGAACTTGAGCTTGTATTTTCACTAAAAAGAATATTGAAAATTTATTAATCATTTTGATTAATGATAATTTAAATTAATTAATAATTTTAATTAATTAATTTGAGGACTAATTAACTAATTTAATAAATGATGTTTAAAACTGGTTTATCTTTAGATTTAATTAATCATTTTAATTAATGATGTTTTATACTTAATTAATCGCTTTAACTAATGATTATTGGAGTTTATTTAATTCTTTTAATTAATGATAATGGAGTTTAATTAATTTATTTAACTTAATTAATTATTTGAATTAATAATGATGGAATTAAATTAATTATTTCAATTTATGATAACTGAAATTAATAATCATTTTAATTAATGATATTTAAAAATAATTAATCTTTTTAAATAATGATATTTGAATTTTATTAATCATTTAATTAATGATTGTTTTAAGTTTAATTAATTGTTTTAACTAATAATATTTAGAGTTTAGTTAAATCATTTTAATTTATGATGTTTTATGGTTAAATGAATCCTTTTAACAAATAATGTTTTAATTAATTATTGTAACCAATAATGATTTAAATTTAATTAATTGTTTTAATTAACAGAATTTAAAATTAGTTATCATTTTAATTGATGACGTTTCATATTAATTATTCATTTAATTAATGATATTTAAAGTCAATTAATTGATTTAATAAAAGTGATTAAAAGTAAATTAACTAATATAATAAAATTGCTTTAATAAACTAATTTAAAGTTAACAAACTGATTTAATAAATATTTTTAAAGTTGATTTACCATTGTCATAAAAGAGTTTGGAAATAATTACCTATTTTATTTTAGATAATAGATTTGTTTATTTAAAATAAATTATAAATGTGGTTAATTATCTTTCGGGATAATTAGTATTATTTCAAAAGTTATGAAAAGGAATTGGAACTCGATTATTGGGATGTTAAGTTGGATAACCGCTTGGGTGTTCTGTCTGATGTTGGTTTAGGCCTTTGGGGTCGCGCACTTGGAAAATTATTCTCTTAACGTTTCAACAATCGGGAATTAATTCTAAAAGTGTTTTACCAATGTGGAAATATGGAAATCAAGCACAAGTTCAGTTCATTTTTAAAAGTAAAAGTTTAATTCGTTTATGGAAATGAATTATTTCCGTAAAGCGAATCACTTATATGGAAACGATTTACTAGTATAATTAGCACTACACATCGACGAAGTAAACTTGTCGCTATTTCAAAAGTTAAGAGTAATCGTTGAACATGACTTTGAGGTAACACTACCTTGACTTGTCTGGTATTATTGTTAACCAAAAAAAAGTACAAGTTTGAATTCAATGAGTGGCGATGAGTATACAAGACTTAATTTCCATTTACGATCGTTTTATATCCTCGATAGTTGGTATCTCGGCTATCGGTTACTTTTGCTACTTTATTTTTTGTCATTCTAAGACGATTTATTGCTCCGTTGAACATTGCTATACTTTTTTGGAAAATGACTAAGCCAAAAGCGCAAGTGGGGGCCAAGCTATGTGGGGTTGCTCTTATTAGAGTATTTTCACATCTCATCTACTTTGGATTCGGTTGTGCACTTAGATGCAGAAATATTCGGATTCTCGGTAAGGTCTGGCGGGGTCTGGCTTGGAGGTTTCCAAGAAGTGTCACAGAGTATATGAGCTTCTCAGGAGTATATTACTAGAGGTATATTCCAAGGGGGGTGCACCTAGTCGAGCCACGAGTCGAGCCAACTCCTCATCACGGCATTTAAATATTGATTAGTCCATTCTACCAAGTTGGACGGTTACCTTATTCAGTCCATTCTATCAAGTTTGGATTGTTACTTTATTTAGTCCATGCTATCAAGTTTGACCATTTTCCTTGTTCTATCCATTCTATCCAGTTTGTATTTTACTCTGTTCATTTCCATTCTTTCAAGTCTGGTTTTAATATTAATTATGCCCATTTCTATTTGCATTTGTTTCCTGATATTTATTTATGCTCCTGTCTGTATGGACATTACTCCTATGAGGTGAAAACCCGTTCTGCGTTAGCGCCGTGGTCGCACAGAACTTTTATATATGTTCCCCATTATTCGAGTTATCTCACGCTGATATTTTCAGACTAATCCGGGTGTTATTTATTTATAATGCTCGGGCCAGGCTAAGTATTTTTCCCAGGATGTATTTGATGTTTTAGAGACCGTGCAGGGGAGTTGAAGATTCACCCATTGTGGTAGTTTATTTTCCGCTGTATTATATAGTATACCTATCGGCATTTGTAAGGTCAGGATTTTATAACTGTCCAACTGATAAGGTTTGTTTTTAACTCTGATATACTCTGTATGGTTGGAGCGACAGTTTTCTACTGTCCTTGTTTATATTATATATTGTCGATTCCGCTGTGAGATTCTGTTTTTCTCTATTCTCTGTTCTTTTCTCTTTATTTACCCAAACAATCTTCCCTTTTGTCGATTGAATGAGCGACATTGGAACACAGTGGTAGTGTTCGATGTCGACTTTTGATGGTCAAAATGGCGGGTCGTTATAGTTAACCACTTAAGGGAATTACTTGTTTCAACTTAATTATAGAATTCAAAAGAGAATTAAAAGTTGAGTGTGTATGACATCTCCCTATAAGAAATTGCGAGGACGCAATTTTCATAAGGGGAGGTCTATAACAACCCTATTTTCAAAGCCGTAATATTCTATAAATTTAATAAAATAATAGCACTCGAATTCGATTTGGATAATTATTATTTTGGAATCAAATTATTATACAATTAAAGTAATTAATAAATAAATTTGTTATAATAAACTCAAATTATTTAATGAATTCCTTTTAGATAACATATTAAAATTCATATAAATGCTTTGATAAATATGAAATATTTTTAAGTGTAAGTAATTTTACATACTTGAAATAAATGAAAAGAAGTTTATTTGATATTTAATAAATCTAATAAATTGATAAAGATGAATAATCATTGAATTTAAATATTTTGTAAAATATATGATACATCAATTTAATTTGAAAATAAATCTATAATTCAATGATAGAATTACTCCTATGTGAATGAAGGGATTCAACTTGCAATTTTAGAGAGATAAGAATGGATTTAGATGAAAATAACGTTAGTTATAAAATTTAATCATTTTTCTCTAGCCCTTTTTGCACTTCAAAGCCCAACCCATTCTTCTTTATCAAACCCATATCCTTAGTAAAACTAAAGCTAAATGCATCTCTTCATTGAATCAAAAATTCCTTAGCCTACTTTCTCTTATCCTAACCTAATTCCAAAATCGACTAAAAGTAAAAAAAAGGGCAAACGAAGAAATCTCATCGCAACTTCAAGGCGAGGTATCTATGATGATGTCGCGACTAATGATTGATGATCTAGGGAGGCTACGCGACTGGGATGAACGATGGAAGGCGCAACAAAGGCTGGACTTGGACGGCGACGTTGTAGGTGGACGTGCAGTGATGAGGTTCAGAGGTGGTCAAATGGACCAAAGGTAGGCGATGCATGGCTGTTTGTATCGGGATAAGGCGCGATGGATTTTAGATGTTGGTCGATGCAAGGGGAGGCAACATCCTAGGCATCTAACGTTAGGGCTGCGGTTTGGATGTTATGAGGTGCAAGCAACGACTGTAGATAGAAGGTTGTTGGTATGTGAGTAAGCGAGGCGGAAGCTAAAATTAATGTTATGTGTGACGACCGCCCATGACCCCTGCACCGAATCTAGAGATAGTGCGCTGTAAAGTGTGCCAGGCGACCATGGACGATTGTCAGGGTAGATTAAAACAAAAGAATCTATCGTATTACTCACAGCGCATGGACAAAATACAATAGAACATATATATAGTGAAGCTTTACAGAATAAAATGCCATCATATAAAACTTCATAATAGTTGAATACAAGCATCCAAATAGCCAATACATCAAGCCTCACTACATAACACTTAGAGAATACAAAACAGCGGAACATCCAGTACATATAATAAGGAGATAATATGCAACCCTCCAGCTCGTCTTCGATATCAGCATCGTGAGAAGAGAACAGCACCTGTCACCTGCTACCTAGTCTGCCCGTCCCAAAAATGGACGAACAGCCCAAGGAAATAAGAATTAAAACATAAAGCCTTGAGTCAGACAACAGTCTTAGTGAGCAGTAAATTAACTAACAACATACCAAAAGAGCATAAAGGAAAAGGAATAGGAATACAACCCTCCTACTCCACCTCTTTCTACAGTGATAGCCCCCAGACACACACTAAGCAGAAGCAACATAGCAGAGCATACAATTTAAAGTAAAGTAATAATCATTCGAGTCAAGGGCGATGTTTTCCAAGTACCAAGGCCTAAATCAGATAAGCACCCAGAAAATACCGCTCTTGAGTCCGAATGACGATACAACCAAACATCCATGACTCTGGCTATCACTGTTATCATTGCTTCGATATCACCGTTAATTGAATGACCGGCACATTCTTTCAGCCGTCCGTCAAGGGCTAATGGAAACCCCGGTTCTAGACATAACTCCCGCACGTCGTCGCAGCCCGTGCCTAGGACTATCGAATCTTCCCAGAGTACTCGACCATCAACAGTTGGCCGTTGGGACTATCGAATCTGCCCAAACGTACTCTTGCTTAGAGCATGCTAGAACCTTCAACAACAATGCTATCCAAGCCTCCTAGTCATCCTCCTCGACGACTATTCTCATATCCATTCATTATCCTCAACTCGAATCATATCACCGAGTTATCAACATGCTTGGAATGATCCCGTCTGGATTAGACCAAGTCTTCATCACATGATTGCCTCGCTTCATCACATCCTCGCAAAGCCTCATCTCAACATCACATCATCAAATCTACGCATAAGAGCTTCATCATCCCGCTACATATGCCACGAGCAGCTTACCCAATTCAAGAGCCTTTCTCCTAGCTTTTGAATCATCTTCGGTCTAAATCAAGGCATCAATCATCTAATTCATAGCAATCAACCAAATCAAACATTAATCCAAGCAATCAAGCATTCACATATGATCTAAGTAGACAATTATAACAATAATGGCATTTTCGTAATTAAAGAGTTGAAAGTCCAACAAGCATGAAAACATGAACAATATCTCTACAAACTTGATGAATGAACTTGCATAGGTTAATATGTGATAAAATGGTTGTCAAAACATCATGAACAATGGGTCTACATGGATCTACACTTAGGATGAAGAAAATGCATGAAAATCACTATTTTAACACCAAATCGAGCCAACAATCCGATATACTCCTTTGGATCCGTGTGAGAGATAATCACCACTCACCAAATCACCTAAACAACCTCAAATCAACACGCTTCAGATCTGGATAGCGAAGGATCAAGCTTGATCTATCACTAATCCGCTTCAAACGAAGGAATCTCTTTTGAAAAGATGAAGATCTTCAATCTAAGCTCTTGAATCTTCAATCTTGATCTTCGATTTGGATGAAAGGAAGCACTAGATTAGAGTGGAGAAAAGAAGTGAAGAAGTGTAGAAGTCGAGCTCTCAAAATGGCAGCACTTCGTCGCTTCAAAATCCGGATCCCAAAAAATGAGAAAAGCCCTTCCTATTTATAGCAGAAATTTCCTTAAGTCGTAACTCGGCTATCTCCATAGGTCGTTTCCGACCTAAGCCTCTCCGACCTAACAGATATGCACGCGCGCCCCAACTCCTACGACCTAACACTTACCTGTCTATGACTCACGACATAACAGCTATCTCCTAAGTCGGTCATGACTTATAGCATGCACGCCTTCGACTCAATTGAGAAGCGACCTAACAACATTACGACCTAACTCCTTAAGCTACCACGCGACCTAACATAAGTCGCAAACAACTGGACTGCGACCTAACTACTAAGCCAAAGCCCAGCGACCTAGCAACTCGTGCGACCTACGACTTAACAAGTGCGTGACTTACGACTTAGAAATCACGTGACCTAACACTTAAGCTATACCTTGCGACCTAACAACCCATACATAAGTCGCTTACGACTTAACACCTTAACTCGTCCACGACTTAACTCCCATAGGTCGTACCCTCCTTAAGTCGCTAACTCACTTAAGTCGCACTATTACTTAACTTGCTAACTCGCTGTTTCTTAACTCGGTCACTTCCTTAGGTTGTCTATCCCTTAGGTCGTTAACTCACCCAGTCGACTTAACTTGGCAACGACTTAAACACTTAACTCGGTAACAATTTAACTCGCCACTATCCTTAAGTCGCGCCTACCTCTTAAGTCGTCCAAACGACCTATCCCCAATCTCTTAACCCGCCATTTTCCTGGGTAGCTCCTATCCCCTAAGTCGTATACGACTTACGACTTATACTAAGTCGTGAACGACTTAGGACTTAGCCATATTTTTGCCTAAAACTCATATGTCACCACCTTAACCCAGTTAATCTCTTAAGTCGGCAACTCGACCCAGACTTCTCTTAACTCGTCCAAACTGACTTAGGACTTAGAAAAATTCTGAATGACTTATCAACAATGTAACTAATTGTCAACTGTTTTACGATGTTCCGATCCATAAAATACGGGTCGTTACATTCTCTCCCCCTTAGGAATTTCGCCCCCGAAATTCCAAGCAAACAAAGCAATCGAAGACTATTCTGTACGCCTACCATCCATAGCAATCAACAAACCATACATCCAATTCTAGCTTAGCGTACAGAATTCTAAAACTTAAAACAAGTTACAATATCGTGAGATGAGACGACACCTTAGGGCCATACCTTGAAGAGTTCAGGATGAGCTGCCTTCATCCTCTCTTCCACCTCCCACGTACAGTCGTTATCATCATCACTCCATTGTATCTTGAGCAACTTAACTACCTTCCTCCTAAGCTGTTTCGTGTCGGTTTCAACAACACGAAGCGGCTTACGAGGTCTTCTATCAACTGGATCAACTTCGAAGTCTTCACAGCTATTAGCAGAAACCACTATATTCGAGTCGTGCACATACTTCCGTAGATATGATACATGAAAAACATTGTGCACACTCGACATCTTCTCTGGTAACTCCGATCTATAGGCGAGCTTTCCAATTCGCTCGACGATCGGGAATGGTCCAACAAATCTCGGAGTCAATTTTCCTTTCTTCCCGAATCGAATAACATTCTTCAATGGAGAAATCTTCACAAAAACCATATCACTAACGTCGAATTCCAAATCCTTACGACGTTTATCAGCATAACTCTTCTGACGGTCTTGGGCTGCCTTCATTCGTTGCCGGATGATCTCTATACAATCTGAAGTCTGCCGAATCATCTCTGGCCCAAGTATCAGCTTTTCTCCAGTTTCCAACCAACATGTCGGAGAGTTACACGGTCTTCCATACAATGCCTCATACGGTGCCATACCAATACTTGACGGGTAACTGTTGTTGTATGCAAACTCCACCAAATGAAGGCGATCTTCCCATGATCCTCCTAAATCCAAAACACAAGCTCTGAGGAGATCTTCCAAAACTCGGTTGACTCTCTCGGTCTAACCATCTGTTTGAGGGTGATAAGCTGTACTCAAACACAACTCGGTTCCCAAACCTTCCTGGAAGCTCTTCCAAAATCCACTAGTGAACAATGGATCTCGATCGCTCACTATACTCTTCGGAATACCATGGAATCGAACTATCCACTTAACATACAACTCAGCCAACTTTGATGCAGTCCTAGTCGATCGAACAGGAATGAATCTTGTACTCTTGGTCAAACGATCAACGATAACCCAAATCCCCTCATTTCCCGTTCTGGTTCTAGGTAATCCATCAATAAAATCCATCGATACTTGCTCCCACTTCCATGTAGGAACTTCTAATGGTTGAAGTAATCCACTTGGCTTCTTCTGTTCGGCTTTTACCAACTGGCAGTTCATACATTTGGAAATAAAATTTCCAACATCCTTCTTCATACCTTCCCAGTAGTAGGTTCTCTTCATATCTCGATACATCTTATTTCCACCTGGATGAATTGTCAACTTCGAGTGATGACTTTCCTTCAAAACTTCACTCCTCAATTCATCTATATCGGGAACAACTAGTCGTCCTTGCTTCCGAAGTCAACCCTCTCGATCGACCTCAAACCCTTTATCCTTTTCTGGATCCAATCCAGATTCCAAATCACGGATAATCTTGACAAGCTTATCGTCTCGCTTTTGGCTCTCGCCAATCCTTTCCACAAGAGAAGGTCTAATCGATAAGTTTGCCAACATCTCAGGTTCCAATCCGCATCTAGGCCTGAAGTCAAATCCAGCTAAATACTCGAGATTCTTCCATTCTGAAAACATGGCTCCCAATCCTGCATGTCTTCGACTTAACGCATCTGCCACTGCGTTACCTTTTCCCGGAGTATAAGCTATACCAAAATCATATGATGCCAAAAACTCTAGCCAACGTTGCTGCCGAAGATTCAAATCCTTTTGGGAGAAAAGATACTTCAACGACTTATGATCCGTAAACAACTCGAATCGAACTCCCAATAGATAATGTCTCCACATCTTCAGAGAAAAAACAATCGCCGCTAACTCCAAATCATGAGTCGGGTAATTCCTTTCATGCGGCTTTAGTTGTCGACTGGCATACGCAACAACTTTATCCTTCTGCATCAGCACTGCTCCAAGTCCAGTACCACATGCGTCGGTGTAAACCACCATCTCATCATTCCCACTAGGAATAGTCAAAACAGGAGCACTCGTCAATCGCTCTTTCAGGATTCCGAAAGCTTGCTCACACTTAGCATCCCAACTGAACACTTGGTTCTTCTTTGTCAATCCTGTTAACGGTGCAGCTACCTTGGAGAAGTCTTTGATAAACCGTCGATAATATCCTGCTAATCCAAGAAAACTTCTCACATCAGATGCATTCTTAGGTCTAACCCAATCCTGGATTGCTGCCACCTTAGCGGGATCAACCGCTATTCCACTTCCAGAAATCACATGGCCTAAGAACCTAACTTCACTCTTCCAGAAGTGACACTTCGAAAACTTAGCCTTCAGCTGATGTTTCCGCAAGATTTCCAAAACAATACGCAAGTGTGTCTTGTGCTCTTCTTCAGTTCTGGAATAAATCAGAATATCATCCACGAACACAAGTACGAACTTGTTCAACTGATCTCTGAACACTCTATTCATAAGATCCACAAAATATGCTGGCGCGTTAGTCAATCCAAACGACATTACCAGCCACTCAAAGAAACTCGATGGTGTCCGAAAAGCAGTCTTCGGCACACTATCCTTAGCCACTCTCAACTGGAGAAATCCCGTTGCCAAATCCATTTGAGAAAACACCTTGGCTTCGTGAAGCTGATCAAACAAGTCATCTATTCTCGGCAATGGATACTTGTTCTTCTTAGTCACCTTATTCAGCTCACGATAATCCACACACAATCTTAACGACCCATCTGCCTTGGTTGCAAACACAACTGGTGCACCCTACTCGGACACACTACGCCGAATGAATCCTTTCTGCAAAAGATCATCAACTTGCACCCTCAACTCCTGCTGTTCCCTAGGCGCCATCCGCCTAAGAGGCATCACAACAGGCCTGGCTCCTTCAACTAGATCTATACGAAACTCGATCTCTCTATGCGGCGGCAACCCTTTGACTTCGTCAAAGACATCCTCGAATCCATTAGCGATCGGCACTGATGACAGTCCATCCCGTGGAACAACCAGCGAATACATGAAGCTCATGAAGACGCCTTCTTCATGCTTACATCGTATCACAACCTTTCGCCCCTCCACATTCTCGACTGTCACTTCCAACCTCTCGCAATCAACCTTTGCCGCATACTTCCTAAGCCAGTCCATACCCAAAATAATTCCGAACCCCGCAAAGTTCAGAACAAAACAATCACAAGCAAAAGAGCAACCATGACTCGACACAATCAGACCACGACATAACATACACAAACAAGACGAACCCCCAACTGGATTAGTCACAACCAATGGCCTATCAACAATATCCGGTTCCAAACCTAACCGGCCTATGAGTTCATTACAAACAAACGAATGCGACGCTCCAGTATCAAACAGAACTCTAACTGGAACACCACATAGGAAAAGAGTACCTTGAACAACCACACTCTTTCCTTTCTCTTCAGCGGTAGGAGCTTTCGAAGACGACGGAACAGCTCCTAAAGCATAAGCTTGCACAATCTGCTTGTCCCTCCTCGGTTCTGGACAATTCTTCCTGAAATGCCCTGGCTTGTCACAGTTGTGACACTTCATCGGCACCTTCGGATTCTTACAATCCTTTGAGAATTGGCCCTTCTGCTGACAATTGTAGCAAGTCACCTCGCCTTTCGGCTTTTTCTGGCCATCCTTACCCTTTTGCTGCTGCTGCTTCCTCTTCTTGTTTCCACCCTGCTGGGGTTTAGACTCTTCCCTGGTCACAGCAACAACAGATCCTTCCTTAGGAAACAGACTCTCATGCCTGAGAGCTTTCTCCACAAGCTTCTCAAATGAATCATCCAAATGATCCACCAACTGCCTCCCAAGATAACTGTCCAAGCCTGTCACAAACTTCTCATTCTTCTGATATGCAGATTCAATATATGACCGGGCATACTTGGACAAAGCTTCAAACTCAGAAACATACTCAAGGACTGATCTTCCACCTTGCTTGAGCTCCAAAAACTTCTTGAACAGAACAGACTTCTGAGCTGTAGAAATGAACTTAGCTTCAAATCTAGCTTGGAATTGCTCCCAAGTAATCTCTTCCTCCGGAGTATTGATGGTAAATGGTAATAGAGTTCCACCAATCAGAAGCTCTCCCTTGAAGCTGTCTCGATGCCAACTTCCTCTTAGTCGCATCCTCAATTCCCAAATCACCAAAGATCCTTCTACAAGCATCTATCCACCTCTGGACCTCAATAGTGGATTCTGTTCCCAAGAAAACCTTCCCTCCAAGAGCAGTATAGTCCTTGCACAACTTAGCAAAATCCACTGGTTTCGGAGTCTGGACTTGTACTCCAACATCTACTGCTGCCCCCGGAACTGGTATCCTTCTCATGATCGAAGTCATCATAGCTTCGAACATAGCTGCATAATCAGCAGTCCCCTCAGTAGCACGGCCTTCCCTAGCAGCTGGTCTCCCTCTTCGACTCATTCTCAATATCTATAAAAAGGAATGATCAGAACATCTAGAGAAACAACTGCACAAAGGACTAACTTACTTCTAAGCTACTATATTATATATAGTAATCATCCATCAAATTACAATTACGTCTCTCATACGTAGTTATGACAGCGGGCGTTGGGTAAAATCGATTAACCAATGCTCTGATACCAAATGTGACGACCGCCCATGACCCTTGCACCGAATCTAGAGATAGTGCGCTGTAAAGTGTGCCAGGCGACCATGGACGATTGTCAGGGTAGATTAAAACAACAGAATCTATCGTATTACTCACAGCGCATGGACAAAATACAATAGAACATATATATAGTGAAGCTTTACAGAATAAAATGCCATCATATAAAACTTCATAATAGTTGAATACAAGCATCCAAATAGCCAATACATCAAGCCTCACTACATAACACTCAGAGAATACAAAACAGCGGAACATCCAGTACATATAATAAGGAGATAATATGCAACCCTCCAGCTCGTCTTCGATATCAGCATCGTGAGAAGAGAACAGCACCTGTCACCTGCTACCTAGTCTGCCCGTCCCAAAAATGGACGAACAGCCCAAGGCAATAAGAATTAAAACATAAAGCCTTGAGTCAGACAACAGTCTTAGTGAGCAGTAAATTAACTAACAACATACCAAAAGAGCATAAAGGAAAAGGAATAGGAATACAACCCTCCCACTCCACCTCTTTCTACAGTGATAGCCCCCAGACACACACTAAGCAGAAGCAACATAGCAGAGCATACAATTTAAAGTAAAGTAATAATCATTCGAGTCAAGGGCGATGTTTTCCAAGTACCAAGGCCTAAATCAAATAAGCACCCAGAAAATACCGCTCTTGAGTCTGAATGACGATACAACCAAACATCCATGACTCTGGCTATCACTGTTATCATTGCTTCGATATCACCGTTAATTGAATGACCGGCACATTCTTTCAGCCGTCCGTCAAGGGCTAATGGAAACCCCGGTTCTAGACATAACTCCCGCACGTCGTCGCAGCCCGTGCCTAGGACTATCGAATCTGCCCAGAGTACTCGACCATCAACAGTTGGCCGTTGGGACTATCGAATCTGCCCAAACGTACTCTTGCTTAGAGCATGCTAGAACCTTCAACAACGATGCTATCCAAGCCTCCTAGTCATCCTCCTCGACGACTATTCTCATATCCATTCATTATCCTCAACTCGAATCATATCACCGAGTTATCAACATGCTTGCAATGATCCCGTCTGGATTAGACCAAGTCTTCATCACATGATTGCCTCGCTTCATCACATCCTCGCAAAGCCTCATCTCAACATCACATCATCAAATCTACGCATAAGAGCTTCATCATCCCGCTACATATGCCACGAGCAGCTTACCCAATTCAAGAGCCTTTCTCCTAGCTTTTGAATCATCTTCGGTCTAAATCAAGGCATCAATCATCTAATTCATAGCAATCAACCAAATCAAACATTAATCCAAGCAATCAAGCATTCACATATGATCTAAGTAGACAATTATAACAATAATGGCATTTTCGTAATTAAAGAGTTGAAAGTCCAACAAGCATGAAAACATGAACAATATCTCTACAAACTTGATGAATGAACTTGCATAGGTTAATATGTGATAAAATGGTTGTCAAAACATCATGAACAATGGGTCTACATGGATCTACACTTAGGATGAAGAAAATGCATGAAAACCACTATTTTAACACCAAATCGAGCCAACAATCCGATATACTCCTTTGGATCCGTGTGAGAGATAATCACCACTCACCAAATCACCTAAACAACCTCAAATCAACACGCTTCAGATCTGGACAGCGAAGGATCAAGCTTGATCTATCACTAATCCGCTTCAAACGAAGGAATCTCTCTTGAAAAGATGAAGATCTTCAATCTAAGCTCTTGAATCTTCAATCTTGATCTTCGATTTGGATGAAAGGAAGCACTAGATTAGAGTGGAGAAAAGAAGTGAAGAAGTGTAGAAGTCGAGCTCTCAAAATGGCAGCACTTCGTCGCTTCAAAATCCGGATCCCAAAAAATGAGAAAAGCCCTTCCTATTTATAGCAGAAATTTCCTTAAGTCGTAACTCGGCTATCTCCATAGGTCGTTTCCGACCTAAGCCTCTCCGACCTAACAGATATGCACGCGCGCCCCAACTCCTACGACCTAACACTTACCTGTCTATGACTCACGACATAACAGCTATCTCCTAAGTCGGTCACGACTTATAGCATGCGCGCCTTCGACTCAATTGAGAAGCGACCTAACAACATTACGACCTAACTCCTTAAGCTACCACGCGACCTAACATAAGTCGCAAACAACTGGACTGCGACCTAACTACTAAGCCAAAGCCCAGCGACCTAGCAACTCGTGCGACCTACGACTTAACAAGTGCGCGACTTACGACTTAGAAATCACGCGACCTAACACTTAAGCTATACCTTGCGACCTAACAACCCATACATAAGTCGCTTACGACTTAACACCTTAACTCGTCCACGACTTAACTCCCATAGGTCGTACCCTCCTTAAGTCGCTAACTCACTTAAGTCGCACTATTACTTAACTTGCTAACTCGCTGTTTCTTAACTCGGTCACTTCCTTAGGTTGTCTATCCCTTAGGTCGTTAACTCACCCAGTCGACTTAACTTGGCAACGACTTAAACACTTAACTCGGTAACAATTTAACTCGCCACTATCCTTAAGTCGCGCCTACCTCTTAAGTCGTCCAAACGACCTATCCCCAATCTCTTAACCCGCCATTTTCCTGGGTAGCTCCTATCCCCTAAGTCGTATACGACTTACGACTTATACTAAGTCGTGAACGACTTAGGACTTAGCAATATTTTTGCCTAAAACTCATATGTCACCACCTTAACCCAGTTAATCTCTTAAGTCGGCAACTCGACCCAGACTTCTCTTAACTCGTCCAAACCGACTTAGGACTTAGAAAAATTCTGAATGACTTATCAACAATGTAACTAATTGTCAACTGTTTTACGATGTTCCGATCCGTAAAATACGGGTCGTTACATTATGCTAGCTTTGGATCGTAGTGAGTTATTCTTTTAACTTACACTATGATATCTAAATAAGAATACTCCTCTTTGCATGCTTTAATTAGCTTAAAAATCGCTTATGAATTGTGTAAATTTTTAGTAGTGATTGGATGAAATTATTGAAATAAATTGCATATTATGGGTTCAATTTGTTTAATGAATGAATTGGTTGAATTCTGTGTTCTATGTATTGGATTCGATTGTATTATCGATTATGAAATTGCATGATTTTAAAAAACCATCAAAATATGTTTGATTAGTTATAGTTAAATTATATGGTTGTTGTGCATGTTTGTGTGACCGAAGTTGTAGGAAAGCAACTCGGGTCGTTAAATAATTCCATAATATGGAATTGTATATATTTTAGAGCGATGTTTGCTCTAAATGTTGAATTTTCGATGGGTTTATTATTTAAATTGTTTATAAAAGAATTTCTAAAACGAGATTTTATATGTTTTGATCCTCATTAGAATTTAATTTATAAAATATAGTTAAAATTTAATTATATACTTTAGGTTATTCTCAAAAGCTATTAAAAATGAGTAATATTTAATTATTATACCTTTTTAAAATTATTATATTAAGTATATAAGTTTGGAACTATTTTAGAGGCAAAAGAAAGATAAAATATAATATTATTTTATAAAAGCTATTATGAAAGTAATAATTTAAGTTTCAGGTAATTTCAATTATGAAGTTTAAATGATTTTGAAAGAGTACCAAAAGCTTTTTTAAATAAGCAACTCTTCTTTAAAATGAGTTTATGGAATTAAAAGTGATTTTGAAAAAGTACATCTTTGTATATATAATCTTAATTAAAAACTATTTTATTTTATTTATTATGGATTTGAGAGTTTAATGAGATTTCGTGCTTTTCTATATAACAAAGAATTTTAATAAACGACTGAATTGTAGAATTGGCCGAGGACGTTTCGTATAATTCTTTCACTTATTATTACAAATTGTTAAATAGTGTTTGAGTGAAATTTACTAGCTTTTAGTAAATACTGGAATTTCACTTTCTGATATGGGACGGTTAGTTAGATTATAATGATTCCTAAAGTGAAAGTAAAATACACTTAGAGTTGTATTATCTTAGGATGTTCAGATTTTAGGTCGATAGATCCTTGAGTGATGATGACTCCTTTTATTCATCAATTTAAGAGGTGCTAGCGATCTTGTTATTTGATGAAATTGCGAGTAAGGTGTTAGCGACAAGCAAAATCGCTTAATAGGTGATAGGGACCTTATCATGGGACGAAACTACGAGTAAGCTATTGGCGACCTTGTCAAACTGCGAGATAGGTGTTAGGGACTTGGTTGAACTGCGAGAGAGGTGTTAGCGACCTGGTCAAACTGCTAAAAGCTGTCATAATCTTTCTGTTTGGATCCGAGATTATGATTATTTATTAGCGATGATTGTTCCTTAAGATATTTTTGGATGAATATTTAGTATCTTTTGGCTCTGGAGAATTTTGAATTGTTACCACCATATTTTTTATGATAGTCTATTGGAGACTTGATATGTATTTATGAAATGGTGATTTTGATGGATTTGCCTTATTATGATTATTTGGTTTTAGGCATATTTCTGTTATGGCTTATTTTATTATTAAGCCCTATAATTATGATAATGGATTTATGAAATGATAATTTTGATGGATATGCCTTATTATGATTTTGGTTTCAAGCATATTTTTATTATGGCTTATTATTAGTGTTAAGTCGTATGTTTACGATATCAGTATCTTATCTTTTAATTAGATATAGTCTGACCCATTTATTTTATAATACTCGAGTTACGCCGAGACTCTACAGGTATAGGAACTCATTGACCTTTGGATTTTGTGCTAGCACTGCAGTGGACTATTTTGACTATTTTAGTTTTCTTCATCATTTAATATATTGACACTTAGGAGAATATGTCATGTATATTATTTAGTAGTCACTGTGTACCTGATACTGTATTTAATGTGATGTACATATTTATGTGCGTCTAGTACAGATATTTTGTAGATTCACACTTTATTATGTTATATGATGTATATTATTCCGTTGGGATCCGTGATTCTAATTTTGATTTATTTATATTATATACTGTTCTGAATATTTTAAATCGGTGTGTTTATTACTTTGTATTAATACTATACACATTAAAAAAAATTGTTTAGATCCTCGTAATAGTAATAAAGACATGTCAATGTTAGTCCAAAGATATATTCACATTCGATTGCCATTAATCAGCCATATTCTCCATGTTATTAGACGACATTACTTGTAATGTTCTTTAATAATATGGTTATAGTGGTGGGGTCGTTATAGCTTGGAACCAGAGCTGTATTCAGAACATTATATAATATATTGATATAGAGTCAAGATCTAAACCTAGACAGACTTAGAGTCCCATCCCTTGGGTATGTGGTAATTAGTGATTTAATTAACTACTGGGATAGGAATATAGATGATTATTTAGGAATAATCATCGGGATGAATTTGAAAAGTTTTTACAATACTATATGAATTATTGTTACGGGGTTTTACTAAAATTTGAAAATCACTTTTGTCGAAAGTGAGATTTAATGGATAGTGTATATTAGACCTCAGATGGCTTAGAATTGAATGGTTGTGTCCTGATCCGCTAGTGATCAGAGTGCACAGCAAAAGCTGAGCAATTTCTTTCCATCAAAGGTGATTGTTTGTCTGTTTGATTGAAATGTATGTTGTTTGTGTTAATGTTTTATTTTGTTTATGCTTAGTTTAAAATATGAAATTGAATAAGAAGCTATCAATCAAAGAATTTATAAATCCATTTGAATCTGGACAAACTCAACTATTAATAAAAGCCAGCTGTTTCTCCAAAATAGAACCACTAGGAATAATAAAAATGTTCAAGCAATTAATAGTTATAATATATAAACTGATAATATATATATATATCTAATTAAATTTGGAATTGGAAAATATACTTAATAAATAAAATAAGATATAATAAAATTTGAATGGCTGCTTGCTGTTGTGAATAAGTGTGATGTATTGTTTGAATGCAAATGGTTGATAATGGATGTGTGTGCTATGGAATTGTTATTAGTAAATTATTATTTCTATGATAATATTAAGATTAATAAGGACTTTAATAAAAGCACGCATCTGTTTAAATTAAAATCTTTTTGATAAAGGATATACATTTATGTGGAATTTGATTATATTAATTATAAATAAGCAAATGTTTTGGAAAAGCATAAGGTATTAAAAGATATATGTATATCTCACAGAAAATAATTTTATGTCAAATTGCACATTGAGTGCTTTAATGATTCTGATCGATACGCCTGATCAACGATATCGATAGTAATTCCTAAATAGTAGGACTAGACATTCAGACATAGTGTTTTCGATAATAAGATGTTTTTAGTAATGATACTTAGTAAGTAGATAATATTTTTGTAAAGAAGATAGAATTTTTGAATAAGTTAAATATTATATATATATATATATATATTAAAATGGATAGTTAGGAAGGATTGGTTAAGGTAAAATAATATTGTATAAATGTGTATAAATTATATTTATGAAGAATATGCCTTGGGATTTTTGATAGATAAAATAAAGTATGTCAAATGAGAGTAGGATTTATATTTTAAATAAATTTGGCATTTGTAAAATCTTATATATTCATTTACAAAGAGGCACGTCAAATAAATTGAGTGTGGTACTTGTAAATGATTATGAATATTGTATCGTGCCTGTAATAAATGTTAGGATTTTTATTTATATGAATTTCCAATTTAAGTGATGTTTAAAATAAAACTATAATTCATTCATCAATATACTAAGTTTTTTTTTGAAAGAGGGTACTGTATAAACAAAATAGTACACATATACTTCCATAATATGCCTCATTAAAACCTTGCAACCCCCTAACCTAAATGGGTACCTTGCTCGGGAAAAGAGTACATATCATGTCCATATATTAACAAAACAACGGAAAAAACAAAGCCTGAAACCAAGTTGTCAAACAGATGAAGGAGTAAACAAAGAAGAACCACACTCAAAACCATCCATACGATTAACTTGGGGCAGTAGAAAAAAGACAAAAAACAACACTACAAGCCACGTGGAGCAAGCAAAACTAAAAAATTAAAAAGGAGCCAGCTTCGAACTGGATGTCTTTACACTTCATCATCGGGAGAGAGAAAAGAACTTCAATCGACTTTATTGAAAATAAGCTCAGATCTAAGAACTCACCAAAGCAAGCCAGTAATGGCAGAAGCTCCTACTTTCTCGAAACTTCGATGAAAATGGAAGCAAACCAACGCCATACTGAGATCGAAAGCAACACCAAGTTCAAGGATGATTAGAGTTTGGGTCGACAGCGATGCTAAAATCTTCTAAGAGTCCCATTCAAATCCGTATAAGAAGAGAATTTTGATTCACTCCGTTGCCTTTTTGATGTGTTTTCGCTATCCATTTTCCCTTTCCCTCTGTCGTCCTTGTTTGAACCCTCCTTTGGTGGACCTCCACCTTTTACCGCATAAACCTCTACCTCTCTTTCTTTTCTTTCCGCCTTCGCATCTTCTTGTCTTAGAAACCTTTTCGCTTCATGGTAAAATTCCCCGTGATCCATTGGTGGATCCCGCTCCAACGCTGTGTAGTTAAAGCGCTCGGCCGATTCAATGCGGTGGAGGTACAAAAAGTCATAGCGGTGATACAACGACGATATAGCGGATGACTCTAAAATAGCATATAAAACTCGTACCTAATGTTTTTACAAATATATAAATGGTAATTAAATGAAAAATTAACATTCAATTAAATTATAATTAATACATAAATAATTTTAAATAAAAACATGTGTGAATATACTGTAAATAAATGTAAAACTGTTATATAACATAATTGAGTTTAATAGAATATTAGAGTATTTATATTTTTGAAAAATATATTAAAAAATTCAATTAAATAAATTAATTATATAATTTTTATAATGTATGAATGTCACTTTTGAATTTATTTCTTTTAAAGAAGATATAGCGGAAGTAGCGTAATATAGCGGGAATAACAGGATATTGCGGATATAGCGAGGCTTAAAGCGGAAAGGCTATATTTGAGGATATATGGAAAAATCGTAGCGGTAGAAATCCGCTATGTGATATAGCAGGGTTATAGCGGGGTAATAGCGGGGCATTAACTGCACAGCTCCAACGATATCTTAAAATCCGGATTATCCGCAATCCCTGAGACTGCCGCCATCAAAACCATCGACGGATTAGGTTGATCCACCGAAGCCACTGCTGCATTGAATCTGGTTAAGAAATCCTTAAGTGATTCTCCCTTCCATTGCTTCATTGATGTCAAAGTCATCACACTCCTAGGTCTCACGATGTGGATCTGAAATTGCCTCATAAACCTAGCAATCAGCTCCATCCATGTGCCAGTAGAGCCACTTTCCAGTTGTCTAAACCATAGTGCCGCTATATCCGTCAAATACAAAGGGAAGCACCGTGCCATGACTTCCTCCAATGCCCCTAGTACTTCCATGTGCCTCATATACCTTGTTAGGTGAACTGTGGGATCTGTTTTCCCATCATACATTTCCAACGATGGTAGTTTGAAATCCGGTGGATTCCTTGCCTGCCTGATCATAGGAGTGAAGGGGCTCCTGTTCACGTCCTCCAAATCTCTATTCACCAATCCTCCCCTCATAGCCCGTCTGATTACGTCTGTTAACCTTTCATTGTCATCAAGTAACGGCCTCTGTCCGTTGTCTCCAACCTGCCCCCTAAGTACACGAGGGAATCCCGAAACCTGCCCTTCTAGATGAGCAACCACTTCCCTATTAACGCCAAATTGCCTATCATTGCCTGGTATCCTTACTGGAATGGAGCCTACACGATTCGGGGGCATGCCCCCTAGTTCAGGGGCCGTTCCCGATGGTCCAACTCTATCCCGTACTTCGGTCGCTTCATACTCTTGGTCCTGATTCCGGGCTACCTCCGTTCTTGTCGCTCTAGCTTCGTGATCCTCATTTCCAGCATCACCTGCTACTCCATTCCTTTGGTTTTGCACTCCAACTTGTCCAACCTGTTAGAGTAGGTTCTGTATCATTTCCTCCTGCCTTTTCAGTATCCCTTCCTGCATAGCATCCATCATCATTTCCATCTCATCTGTGGTAATGAAAACTAAGGTCTGATTAGCTCCTGAGGAAGCCTCCTGACTTCCTTCATGCTGACTTCTTTCCTCTCTTTGTCTCCTTGTTGATTGCTTTGCCAAAGCTTCCCAAGAATCTGAGTTTCTAAGCCTTTAAATCCAAAGTCCAAGCTTTAGAATCCCTGAGGGCTAGCTTTCTCAGTAAAAGCATCAAAATGTTAGCGCCGAAATTGGTCACTAACACCCAAACGTAAATGAAAGCACCAACTAACAGTCACAGATAACGGATAGAGTGTATGTAGAAAGTATAAATATGAAGAGCGGTAAAATTAAAAAGAAAGCAGAAAAAGCAGTGGATTTATAGTGGTTCGGCTGACTCTGGCCTACGTCCACTCCAAAATTTTCCTTTTTATTAATATGAGAATCAATTACAGTTACAGTCCGAAGTTTACAAAACAATTATGGCAGATTACCCTTAATGAGGAAGAAGAAGGGAAACAAAATGAAGATGCCTTTTCTAAAGCCCCGCTTGCTGTATTTATAGGCAAAATCCGAGTTACTGGGCTTTCTGAGTGATCCGGGCCCATTAGGACCACAGTCGAGTCCATATAGCCGACCATTGCTTTCCTGGAGTATGTAAAATGCCGATCCACTCCATACTCCAACATGCCAACCAACTCGAGACTCCAACATGCCGACCAACTCGAGACTCCAACATGCCGACCCACTCGAGACTCCAACATGCCGAACCACTTGAGACTCCAACTTGCTGACCCACTCGAGACTCCAACCTGCCGACCCACTCGAGACTCCAACATGCCGACCCACTCGAGACTCCAACATGCCGACCCATTCGGACTCCAACATGCCGACCCACTCTAGACTCCAACATGCCGACCCACTCCAGACTCCAACATGCCGACCCACTCCAGACTCCAACTTGCCGACCCAGTCGGACTCCAACTTGCCGACACACTCGAGACTCCAACTTGCCGACCCACTCGAGACTCCAACATGCCGACCCACTCGAGACTCCAACTTTCCGACCCACTCGAGACTCCAACTTGCCGACCCACTCGAGACTCCAACTTGCCGACCCACTCGAGACTCCAACATGCCGACCCACTCCAGCATTACCCAAGAAAACCCAAAGCAAGTCCAAATACAACTCGAAGCAAACTCCAGGCAACCCGCGACAACTCAACTTTTGTCAAAACTCGTATTTCGAGTATCCTACGACTTGTGTCCATCGAATATGCCGAATCCCGGCTTCGTAATCATGATTACCATCCGTGATTGATTATCTATCCATCCAATTAACTAAAACCCATCGTATTCCAGTCTCGACAACCGAGCAACCGATTTAGTTAAATCCGCCTATCTACGGCCTTGCCAAAAGGCGGGTTAACACCTTGATGGTATTTATTAGCAATTGTAAGGACATGCTGTTATAACTATCCAGGCTGAAATAGGTTAGTATACTCTGATTGATGTCTCTGTGTGTGTATTACAATTTTGCTTTTGTGTAAAGATTTGTTGTATATTGTAGATTATTCGATCCACTGTTAGATTCTATGTTGTTTAGTTTCTTCTTATCTTCTTCCTTCTTTCTTTTTCCCCTAACAAAAAGGTTTTCCAGCATTCGATTGCTCGGCACGTAATACTGTGGATGTATTAGTGTCGATTTTCGAGGGTTGAAAATCCTAGTTGTTACAAAATAAGTAAATTAAGAGAAACAATTAATTAGGGTAGGGATAAAAATGGAAATTTTGTAAAAGTTGGAATTTGATCACAAAAGTTATGTTATTGCATTTGTGGTAAAATTATGATCAATTTTCATATATAATATACTTAAAACGAAGCTCAAAATAAAAAGTCATGAGCGTTTGAAGTTTTCAGATTTAAATTAATTTAGTTCGAATCCAAATTTAAATAAAATAATTAATTTCCTAGTTTGAAATTTTGAAATTAATTGTGATTAGATTTAGTGATTAAGTAAACGTTAAAATTAAAAATAACGTTAAGAGTAATTATTGAATTAACTAAACAATTGCTCAAAAATTTAATAATCTTCCTAAATAGGGGGAGAGGTAGACCCCTAAAGGTCGACCGCTTCTTGTGTGGCGACTTGGGTTTGATTGCTTTATCTGCTCCAAATTTATCCGTTTTCAACCTAGTTTCATCCTGCGGCTCTGGTGCATTTTAACCACTATAAATAAGACCCTAGACCCCTCACTTTTATTCACAAATATTTTAGAAATATCAGTGAAGCACTGTCAGTTTATCTCTTCTTAGATTCAGAAAACTCCATTAGGGTTTCAGGTAAGAAATTCTAATATTTGTTTATTATTTAATTTCTAAACCTCTTCTCCTACAACCTTTCTGAATCTAATATATACACATGCGCACGCACGCACACACACACACATCCCTTGTTGTATATATAAAAAAGAAGAGATCTGAAGGAGATTATTACGGGCGTTGCAAATCCAAAGAGAAGCAAAGCTAAGGAACAAATGTGAGTGGAAACCTTAGTATTTTTATTTCAGTAATTGATTAGTATATACTATGGATTTGAATATGCCTTAGGGTTTTTGAGATTGCGAAAATAAAATAAATAATGTAACAATTTGTTTTCGAAGCCATAATATTCAATAAATTTAATTAAAATAACAGTACTTGAATTCGATTTGGACAATTTGTATTTTGGAATCAAATTATTATACAATTAAAGTCTAATTAATAAAGAATTTTTTTATAATAAAATCTAATTAGTTAATGAATTCCTTTTTAGATAATATATTAAAATTCAAATAAATGCTTTAATAAATATAAAATATTTTAATAGTGTAAATAATTTTATATACTTGAAATAAAGGAAAATATGTTTATTTGATATTTAATAAAACCAAAAAATCGATAAAGATGAAAAATCATTGAATTTAAATATTTTGTAAAATATATGATACTTCAATTTAAATAAAAAATAAATCTATAATTCAATGATAGAATTACTCCTATGTGAATGAAGGGATTTAATTTGCAATTTTAGAGAGATAAGAACGAATTTAGATAAGAATTTAGATGAAAGTAACATTATTTATAAAATTTAATCCATTTCTCTCTAGCCCATTTTGCACTTTAAAGCCCAGCCCATTCTTCTTTATCAAACCCAAGTCCTTAGTAAAACTAAAGCTAAATGCATCTCTTCACTAAATCAAAAATTCCTTAGCCTGGTTTCTCTTATCCTAACCTAACTCCCAGATCGACTAAAATAAAATAAAAAGGAAAAAAGGGCAAACGAAGAAATCACATCGCGACTTCAAGGCGAGGTATCTATGATGATTCCGCGACTCATGATTGATGAATTGGGGAGGCTAGTCAACTACGGGTGAACAATTAGAGGTGCAATGAAGGCTGGAACTTGGACGGCGACGTTGTAGGTGACCGCACAGGGACGAGGTTCGGGGGTGGTCGCGTGGAACTAGGGTAGGCGATGATGGATCTAGAGCAGGCAATGTGTGGCCGTTAACATTGGGATGAGGCGCGTGGTTTTAAGATGTTGGTCGATGCAAAGGGCGGCAACATCCTGGGCTTCTGACGTTAGGGTTGCGGTTTGGATGTTATGCGGTGCAAGCAACGATTGTAGATGGAAGTTCCTTGGTATGCGAGTAAGTGAGGCTGAAGCTAAAATTAATGTTGTGCTAGCTTTGGATCATAATGAGTTGTTCTTTTAACTCACACTACCATATCTAAATAAGAATAGTACTCTTGTATGCTTTATTTAGCTTAGAAATCGCTTATGAATTGTGTAAAATTTTAGTAGTAATTGGATGAAATTATTGAAATAAATGCATGATATGGGTTCAATTTGTTTGATGAATGAATTGATTGAATTATGTGTTCTAAGTATTGGATTCGATTGTATTATCAATTATGAAATTACATGATTTTAAAAACTATCGAAATATGTTTGATCGGTTGTAGTTTAATTATATGGTTGTTGTGCATTGTTTCTATGACCGAAGTTGTCAGAAAACAACTCGGGTAGCTAAATAATTCCATAGTATGGAATTATATATATATATATATATATATATATATATATTAGAGCGATGTTGGCTTTAGATGTTGAATTTTCGATGGGTTTATTGTTTAAATGTTTTAAAAGAATTTCAAAAATAAGATTTTATCTATTTTGACCCACATTGCAATTTCATTTATGAAATATAGTTAAAATTTTATTAAATACTTTAACTTATTCTTATGTCAAAAATTTATTTCAAAGCTTTAAAAAATGAGTACTATTTAATTATAAAACCTTTTTAAATTTACTATATTAAGTATATAAGTTTGGAACTGTTTTAGAGGCAAAAGAAAAATAAAATATAGTATTATTTAATAAAAGCTATTATGAAAGTAATAATGTCAGTTTCAAGTGATTTTAGTAATAAAAGTGGTTTAAATGATTTTGAAAGAGTTCCAAAAGCTTTTGTAAATTATTAACTCTTCTTTTTAATGGGTTTATGGAATTAAAAGTGATTTTGGAAAATTATATCTTTGTATATATAAAATTAATTTAAAATTGTTTTATTTAATTCATTATTAATTTCAAATTTTAATGAGACTTCATGCTTTTCTATGAAATAAAGAATTTTAATAAATGATTGAATTGTCGGATGGGTATGGGATATTTCATACAATTCTTTCGCTTATAATTTGTTAAATAGAGTTTGAGTGGAATTTACTAGCTTTTATTAAATACTGGAATTTTCCTTTCTGATATGGGACATTTAGTTAGATTCTAGTGATTACTAAAGTGAAAGTAAACAACACTTTGAGTTGTATTATCTTAAGATGTTTGGATTTCAGGCCGATAGATCCCTAAGTGACGATAACCAATTTTATTCATCAATTTAAGAGGTGTTAGCTGTGAGGAATGCGGATCTTAAGGCTAGGAATAACACTAGAGGGGTGAATAGTGTTTATAAGAAATTACTAAATCTTTTTGAGTTTATGTTAATTTAAACACAAATGTATGCAATATCCAGACACAGATATAATCACAGAAACAAACACAGATACAGAAATAAAGTAAACGCAGTAAAGGAAAGAACACACTGGATTTTATACTGGTTCGGAGTTACCCTACATCCAGTCCCGCACAACTAAGTACGGATTTCCTTTCAAAAGCAATTCAACAATTACAACCCTCGGTTTCAAGGCTACGAGGTACACCCTCCAGAATCACAATCCTCTGGGTAGAGATACTTGATTTCCGGGCAACAAGTTCACCCAATTGATTTCTTAAGGCTACAATCACAACTTTTATCACTTGATTGATTTCCAAGGCTACAATCACACCTTTTACTCTATTGATTACAAAGAAAGCCTATAACTCTGAATAGCACTGAGGATCTTGATGAGATAGTGACAGAGAATCAAACCAGAGATTATCTAGTTAGATTCAATGTTGATTTCGATAGAGTAATGGTAAGAATATGTATAAAGAAATATGCAAGAAGAATGAAGTGAAAAACCAGAAAATCTATATATAAATTCGTTGAAACTAACCCCTATTTATAGAAGAACAACAGCCATGTCCATTCGTGAAAGGTTATGGCGAATAGACACTTCTTTTGAAATTCAAATTTTTGAATCTAACTGTCATTATGTCGACATGGGGTACTAGGGCATGTTGACATCCCAAAGCATTTTTTGATGATTTGATTTTCTTTGAAAATAACCTTTATCTTATATTAAAAACTATTTAAACTTTATAAATATACTTGACTATAGATAAAATACATAGATAAATATAGAGAATAATATATATATAATTTTACTATAATTTTATATTTAAATCTAAGTATAAATATATTATAATTAAAAGATAGTTTAAAACAAACGAAGTTTAAAACAAGAGTTTATTAAAAACAAAAACAAAGAATATTTTAAGGCTAAAACATCTTTTTGAAAATCATTTGAAAAGATAATTTTTAAGGCTAAAACATTTTGAAAAGCAGTTTTGAAAATCATTCTGAAGTAGTTTTGAAAATCATTTTGAAGTAGTTTTGCAAGCTTCTTCCTATAGAATATCTCATCACATCAGGACTCGAGAACTTGTACAAAACCAAGATGTTCGTGGGTTTGTAAGCCACTTGTCGTAGGTTTGTAAGCTACTTGTCGTGGGTTTGTAAGCCACTAAAAAGGTAGAAATGGGTTCCATCCCAAAAGAAAAATGGAGTGAAGATTTCAGTCCTATTATGAAGTTTTAACATAATTCTAGACTCAATACTTATCTTGAAATCTTAGACTCTTGATAATCTTGATATTCTTGATACTCATAAGTCTTCAATCTTGATATATTGAATCTCTATACTGTACAGTCTTCATTCTTGGTACCTGTATGGTTAAATCCTGCATATACATATATATCTAAACTATAATGTTAGTATTTATATTTTATAATCTTATTCTAAGGTTGTTGTCATCAAAACCCTCAACTCATGGACTAACAATCTCCCCCTTTTTGATGATGACAACCTTTGTTTATAAAATATTACTTCTATCCTAATAACTCCCCCTAAATCTAATAACTCCCCCTTAATTTATGCCTAACTATCCTATTTTATATTTCTCCCCCTTTGTCATCAATAAAAACAAACAAACTCTAAACTATATAACTCCCTCTCATTCTTGTACTCAAGTACCTGCATTAATAAACTATATAATAGAGTATACTAAGAAATAACTATACTTATAGACATGATATTCAATCAACGATTATAAATATATCAATGTATATTTATACATTCATCAATCCACACCAAGTGTCAATCAAATCAATCAAAACAAACAATTTCAATCAAAGCAATTAATTCAAACAAAGTAATCAAATTAAATAAAGCAATCAAATTAAACGTTACAAGGAACTTCCACCCATCCTTCTTCTCCGAAAATAGGGTCTGCTTTGATGGCATCCCAATTTTCATTGTCATTTGTGAGAGTGACATGATGATGTGCTTCGTTATCATCCTTGTGCAGGGAAGAAATCATCCATCGAATTGCCTCGAAATGCCTTTCTTGCTCCTTGATCATCTGCATTTGACTCAATTCTAAGTGTCGCTGGTTACGAAGAATGAACGAGAGAATATTCTTGAATGAATTAAGAGTTTCTTTAAGATTCTCGGATAAGTTATGAATTGGATTAGCCATTTTTGAAATTGTGAGAAGAATGAGAGATAGAATAGATAAGAAATAATATTCAGTAATGAATTCTGGAAGAAATGGGTATATATAGGTGTAGAAATTCGTTTGAAATGAATAGACATATGGTAGTTATTCAAATTTCAAATTCAAAATGAAGTGTCATTTCTGACCAGTACATGTCGACATGGTCAAAGGGGGGATGTCGACATGGTCCAGTGAATTTTGATGACCTTTTTGATTTTGTGAATAATTGTATATATATATATATATATATATTTTTATATAATATACTAACGTTTATTCATGAGATAAGATAAGCTAGATAACAGAAAAGGAAATCAATTTCATTGCATAATAGGATAGTACAATGATTAACCATAAAGAACTACATAAACACTCAAATTAAAACGAACTTAAACTAATTCGACATGATATGAAAATATAGAACTAGTTAGAGGATGATTAAGATAAAGATAATCCAAGTTTCTTGCTGACTTTGGAGAAAAACTTGTTCATCTTGGATGATATTTTGTCCAACTTCTTACTGACGGATCTTTTAAGAACCAGTTGATTCTCAACAATAATCTTTTGGTTTTTGAGAAGGGTTTTGTTGGTAGGATTGGAGGGATATTCAATACTTTCTAGGGATGTTTCACCTTCTTCTTCTTCTTCTATTTCCATTTCATCCCATTCTTCTTCTTCTTCCTCTTCTTCCATTTCTTCATGAGCCAAACGCTCTTCCTTTTCGGCAACAAGAGTCTCATAAGGTTGAAAAACATATGGGATTTTCATGAGAGAAATGTTTGAGATATTAAAAACTTTTCTTGAAGTAAATTCTTCTCCTTTGAAATTTACTCCAAAATAGTTGAAAATCCGAGTAAGGTAAATTCCATGATATAAAGTGTTTTCTCCCATTTCAAAATTTTTAGGATGAAGTTCATCCAAAATAACTTGCGCCCAATTGATATCATAATTTCCGAAAATAGCAAAAAGTGCTTTGCACACTTTTGAAATAGGATTGTTAAAATTTCCCGATCTTGGGGTCAAAGTATGTTGTAAAAGAAGATTGACAATTCTTGCTTTTGGACGAAAGTTTCTGTTTTTAAATTCAAAGTTTTCATCTCCTTCAAAAATATGATGAAATGTCTTACGATCATGTTCATCGATTTGAAAACTAGAAAGATCCATTCCCGTGCTTTTGCAATTGAGAATGGTACCCAAAAGATCACAATTCAAAACAATTTTAGTGCCTTTGACACTACTCCAAATTTCATTATCATTTCCTTCATGAAATTCTCAATTGAGATTTGCATAGAAAATTTTAACAAGATTTGGGTAACAAACAAAATCATTTTGAGAAGAATCAACAAGACTAAGAATTTGATTGTTTGCAAAAAGAGTATCAATTTCATAAGAAGAAAAACCTTGAAAAATAGCAAACTTTCCGGGATGGACTTTTCCATAGTTCGCATAATTGATGTATGCTTTTATGGCCTCCAGATTATTGAGGAGTTGCTCTTTCAAGTTTCTGCAAAGTCTCATGGTGGAGGGGTTGCTTGAAGAAGCCATTAAAGTAGATAGTAGAGAGCTTGAAGTTTTGAAGAGAGAGTTTGAATTCGAAAATGAAAGTGAAAAGTTGTGATAAAAGATAGTGAATAAATAGATTTTTGAAAGACATGTTCTCTAGTCAAAAGATGCCTTTTTAGAGTATTGAATGAAGTGAAAAGGTGGAGGTAAATTCAACCATTTGAATTCAAATTTTGAATTTCAAATTCTGGTACCTATGTCGACATCAGGGTAGGGACCATGTCGACATATGCCTATGAATTTCTATGATTTATTTTTCCTAAGTATTCTAATATATATACTTATTATTTTAATGTCTATATATATATATCTGGAATTTATTAGAATTATAGTATATTCCAACTAAATTTCAACTTCAACTATAAGTTCAAACAACATTGTTTAACTTCTCAATTCAAATTCGAGTTTAAATTCAAATTTTAAACTTTCAAAATTTCTCAAAATTTTCTAACGCTCGAAATTTCCGAAAAATTTCGCCAGCGTCTCCTTTGCGCGGCTAATACGGTACGACTACAAAACGTCCCTACGGACTCTCAGATTTCAGAAAGAAAAGAAAAATGCCAAGCGGCTAGAGAGAAATCATCAAAAACTCATATTAAAACTCAAATACGTACCTTTTTCGAGCAATTCAAAATTCATATTTGCAATTCAATTCCAATTCCTTTATAACACCTGTATGTCCTACTAGCCATAATATCTAGTTACAGCATTCAAACATTTTGCAAATTCGATTACAAAATTTCAATATGTACTTCTTATATCATTTTTACTTCACTGTTGAAGTTACACCTATTCATTTTCCTTCAATTTTACAGTTCACATTCATTTGAATTCAATTCACAATTTCAATTCAATTTCAATTCTATTCATCTTCAATTCTGAAATATTGAATTTCATCGATTATTTTCCATTCATAACTGCACTATTTTAAATTAGTTCCAATTACTAATTCATTTCCAATTCTAGTTCTATTTACTTTCAAATTCAAAATGAACTTTAACATTCAATTTCATTTTCTTGCACTTAAATTTGCAAAATTTGTTTATTCGTTCTCACATTCTTTCATTTTCAATTCGAATCCCACTTTTATCCTTTTGTTCAATCATCAACTTAGAATAATTTCAATATCAAGTTTCACTTAAAGAATTTCACTCTTCATTTAATTGATTCACTTATACTTACTTTGATTTAACTTCATTCCTTAAGTTAAATTTATTCGATCAAAATTCAAATTGTATAAGTTATCAACTTGATAATATTTCATAAATATGGTATCCCAGAGTCTTACCAATATTTCAAAGCCATTTTGAAAACAATTCAAACCATCCTTTGAATTTCCAAAACAAAATCCAAATTTTCCAAACAACTTCCTTTTAAAACAATCGGCAGAAATTTCCTCTTTTGGAAACCCGAAAATGAACACCAATGATGCCGCGGTCATCATCGAAGCTATTTCCCAGCGACCTAAAAGAGTTTAGAGCTTTTCATCTCTTCCAAAATACTTTTCAAAACCTTTCCAAAAACTTCTCTGGAATTCCGTTTCAATTTACAATTCACATTTATAATTTATATTCTCAAATTTCATTTGTATGTGAATTTATTTCTTAACTTTGGAGTTACGATTTCAATTTCTTATTCAATTTCAGTGATGATAATTCACTATTATTACTTCCTAACATCCATGCAACCATATACTATAGTACTTCATAGAAAATCATTTCTTTTCTATACGAAAATAGTTTTGGGCAAAATTATTTCATTTACCCTATTTAAAACAATATTGTGCCGAATTGTTCTATTCAAGTGTTTAGAGATCCCTATCGATAGAGTTGTACGGACAATACCGACCAGAATCCATATACCACTCAACAAACCAATCATCACAATATAAAACAATTTTATATTCACTAACAAATACGCACTCGTATCTATTATTACACTCAACTCATTCTAGAGTACTACTGACTCTATCTCTAATGAGTAACACCCAACAGAGCAGTGTTGTCGCTTAACCATATGCTCTGATACCACTTGTAACATCCCGAAAATTTTCGACTTTCGAAAATTCAACATCGATACTCACTTTATCGACTGCTGAGCCATCGAATGCCGGAAACCCGAAAAGTTATGGTTTTAAGAAAAAGAAAACGTAGAAGAAGAAGAAGGTAGAAGAAAAAGAGAAGAAAAAAAAGAAGAACAACACATCAGAACAGAAACAGAAACAATATCAGAATCTCACATATCGCAGCGGAACAATATACAATAGATAAATGAATATCATTTAAAACAAAAGAATTATATCTGTTATTACATTACATCACATCATATCATCAGAATCAATAAACAACAATGGACAGTTATATAAACTTGTCCTCATACAGAATACACAGCGAAATAAATACTATCAGATACAAATACTACGTCTCGTCCTCCAGCTTATCTCCAAAGCTCCAGAATATCCAGAATATCCTGATAATATAACTCTAGGCTGCCCGTGTGGAAATTGGTGGGCACCCAGAGTTTAGAAGGGAACAATAAACTCCGAGTCAGTCATGGTGACTGGTGTGAGATCGTAAAACAATTATCTTTAAAATAAACAACAGGAAAACTTTAATGTCAATTCGCAATGCTTTTGGAAAATGAAACTACCATAAGACCTCCCACCACACACACAATGCAAACGCAGACTTGGAGGAGATTTCTTCTTATGTTAGTCAAAGATGCTTACTACGCAAAAATCAAAACCTTTTTGATATTATTATTAGTGCATAGTGGAAAACATTTCGAAAGTATAATATTAATCTTAGCCAGCATAGGTACCATTATATTATGCCTGCTATAGCTGCCTCCTGAGGAGACAGGTTATACAATTGAAATCGTAAAGGCTCGTATTGTTTCTTTGGATTTCCAACAAATGGTCAGGCTAAGGAACTTCCTATCCACGATGGGTACGTCCCTGGAATAGACGACCCGAGAACCTAACGTTACGGTTAGATCTCTGCCAACACAAGGCCGGGTTACCTCTGCAAAAATAGGTAACTACTGACACGCGTATGCCATCCCCCGATCGTCACCGATCTTCCCGAGGATCCCCGATTCCAACAAACCACATAGAAAAATAATGCAGTAACCACAGAGGTTAAGTATCTGGGCTCCATACCATGATACCACCTTTATCCAGAAGGAATGACATACACTAAGGGGCGCTACTCCCTAGAACCTTGCTGCATTCGTCCTGTTTCGACCATTTCCGGGGTGTGAGGCTCGATGAAGTCTCGTCCACAAAGCTACGCTTTCTACAAAAAGCCCTGCTTCGGGTCAAACAAAATGATCAACCTATGATCACAAAGATATAAGATCAAGCAAATGATCATATCACAAATGATCAAACACCGATCATTTCACAGCAACACTCAGTATGCCACGTTACCAAATTGGGATATATCGCTGATAAATTTCAACTACATAACCTCTGAGCTCGTACGTCTCAGAGAAGGGTGTTAAGCTAAGAGAATAAATTCTCCGCCACCAACAGATATGTATTTGAAAGAAATCAGCTTTATATCTCAAATTGTAACGTCAAACACACAATCCATACAAGTCTGTTCCGGGATCGAACAGAACCGAAGGCACTTCTCACGAAGCCCTTGCACATCCGGATAATTTCAATCACGTCAGGACTTCCCGTCACTAAGGGTGATAAAACCTCTAAATCGAAGATCAGTCGATGTAGAGTAACTCGACGGTAATCCTTCCGTTTTCAAAAATATCCGGTCTTCAACACCGGTCTTCGAATGCAATTCATAACGACGTATCACATATTCGGAATGGGTTATACGACCCCATGGTCCTTTCCCGGCTAACCCGAATAGTGAGCGATTATTTAAAAATAAGTGTGGCATTCAAATTCATCCAATTCACAACAAATACCTATCTAAAGGTAATTATTGATAGTCGGTTATTTAACTATCAATAAAGATGCGCAACATCATCAGATTCCAAATAATTTTCCCAAATTATTTTATCTTCCAAAATATCTTTACTAGATACATAATTTTTCCACACTTCAAAAATAAATCAACGTTTATTTTTAAAACGAATTCCCATTCCTTTATAAATTCCATATTGAATTTATATTTCAAAATATCTTCTGATATATGATTTTCAAATCGTTTTTCAATATTCAATTTCAATTTATCTTTTACAAAGATAAATTCTCAAAACGTTCATTTCATTTGGAAAAGCATTTCCATACTTATTTAAAAATAAGTGTCTCACAAATCTATTCATTTTCAACACTTGAAAATATTCGATATACTTAAATCAAATTAAGTATATATTCATTCTTTAAGGAAATCATAAATTTCAACATCTATTTGAGTCAAAACGAATGTTGCGTAAAACATCGTTACGACGACTCGAAATCACTAGTATAGGGATTCGGATTTAAATAGATATATAAATCCCAATACTACATCAAAACATTTCCTTTCGGAAATCATTTACTATAACAACAGTGTTATAGTCCATCATTTCCTTAAATTTCTCGAAAATGTCTATTTCAACAAGAACTGTTGAAACCTATGATTTCGATATTTCACACGTTTTAAAACATCTTTTAAAACAATCACTTCATTTCAAATATCGCTTTCCCGAAACATATCCATTTTATTTAATAATATATTCACTGTCCAAAATCGTGAATATACTTCAATAATTATATTTCAATCTTTTCTACACGTTTTATTCCAAGAATTATCCACTATCCAAAATCGTGGATAAAATTTCCTTAATAACTTCTATATTACATTCATCAAATTTTATTGATTTCAAATTCATAAAACAACGTTTATAAATTCACCTTTATATTTTCTAACAACTTCGATTTACAAAATTTCCTTTTATTGACTTCTAAATTTACTTATCAAAATAAGTGATTTCAGATTTATAAACAACGTTTATAAATCACATTTATACTTTATAACGATTTCAACTTATAAAACCATTTCATTTTGCAATTTCTATTTATATCCCATCTAAGTGCAAAAGTCAAATTTATAAGAAAATTTCTTATAAATCTATTATTCTACAATATCTATTTACTTTATAACTTCACGTTATAAATCTATTAATTTCATTCACTTATGAAATCCATTTATACTTCTTTCTAACACTTATAAAAATTCGTTTTATAAGTCCAATATTTTGATTTACAAAAATATCAATTTTACAAATCTTTTTATACAAATCGTTTATAGTTACTAAAAATCCCAATTTAAACCATTTTATAAATAAATCGACTTTTATTTCAAAAACGACACATCGGTTATATTTCACTAAAAATTATAACTTTTATAACTTTAAAATTTTACGTTTATAAATCGATTCAAAAATTCCATAAAACGTATATTTTCAAAAATCACTTAAAAAACCCTTTTAAAATAACAGTCGTTATTTTTACATTTCAAAACTGAATCCGATGATGCAACAACACCAATCAGTCCATCACAACAGTCAATATCATATATCAATATGATAACAGAATATATCACAATATCTGTAAATAAATAACTACTGGTGAGGAATCCAGTTGGATCCCTCCAACCTGTTTCCCTGCATCCAAAGATGTTAGCACAATACCAATTCCGCTCCAGTACGGAATTATCGCGGTATATAGGTTTTTATAAAAATCCGCATACTAACGGCGCAATAGGGTCTCATCCGCTATACGAGGCGGGAAATCAATCAATCCAATATATACATATGCCAATATGTATATATTGCTATATATAGATATATCCTAAAATATCTAATATCAACAATCCAAACAGACAATCAAATAATATTTGAAAATTCCACTTTTCAATTTGAGTGAGAAAATCTCACCTCGATTTTAATTCTGATTCCAGCGTTTATTTTCGAATAAAATTAAACGCGCGTTTAATTTTACCCGAAATTTTCATTGACTCCAAACGACACCAATCCAATTGCATCGCGTAGTGTTCGACGATACGATTCCAACGCACTTTGTTTCGTCAATTTCTGATAACGTATGACAAAGTTACGGCATTACAAACTTTATGTAATTTAATATATATTCAATTTCAATTTAAATTCTCACTTTAAAATCTAATCACAATCAGAGCCGTTCACTAAAATATGAAGAGATCTCGGCCGCATTTGTTTTCTTCCCTCCCAAACGTTCGCTCCAGATCTTTGAACGTGATAAACAAACCCATCTCGATCACCTAGAGCATAGGACCGCTCCACCCACGATCGACCGGAGATCGATCAGACTAGCCCACGTCGAAGCCCTTCGCTTCACCTACCCTCGGCCCCAAGCTTGCCTGGCTCGGTCGACTCTTCTGCCCCAAAAACGAGATCGAACCCGCTGCCTTCCCACACGAACTGCCATCGATTGGTGAAGTTGTTTTAGATCGTGACCGTTGAGAATATAGAGCTTGATACGCTCTACAAAGTTGTAGTTAAACGTTTTTGAAATTATTTTGTGGATTAAGAGAGGATCGACGAAGAAGATGGTTGCTTTTCGGCCATTGATAATGAGGGAGGCGGCTGAACATTAACCCTAGGGTTGAATATTTCCTTTTGCAAAATGAAAACAAGGGGTGCTTTTATAGAAAATTTCCAAATTACTATTCACTCGAAATTTTCCGAACTCCGAATCGAACGTGCCGGCTGACGTTCCTAAGGTTTACCCCGCGTTCCGAACGCAATGGAACGTGTTTCGGAAGCTAATTCGGACATCTGTGCGAGATACGGAGAAAAACGATCAATTTAAATTAAACCGATTTAAATCGATTTCGAGGCGTTTTAATTTGTACCGGACAAATGGTAAATCCAAAAATTACGAAATTTGAAATCTTACAATAATATCACATTACGGATCCGATGAAACTGGTTTCGTCGAAATCCGACACTGTTTGAAAAATGACTATTTTAACTCGACGATTTAAAATTAAAACGATATCGATGCGTTTCGAGTTGCCACGGTCAAACGACAACTCCGATTGATACGAAAATTGAAATCCGATAATAACTAACTATTACGGATCCAATGGAACTGGTCTCGTTCAATTCTGAGACTGTTCGAAAATTGGCTATTTTTCAGTCGATAATTAAATATTAAAATAATCGATTTTCACAATTTAACTTTAAATTCAGTTTTAAAAGTTCTATAACCTTTCTATAACTCCAGTATGATTAAATAAAATTTTACAAATCATTTTCAATCATTTTAAACTCGTTTTCCAATTATTTCTGGAATTTCAATTATTAATTTATTGATTTAATTATCAAATAAAACCCGATATTCGAAAAATAAATCATTCGACTTCTAAATTCCATTTATTAATATTTAAAATCAATTAAATATTCGAATTTTAATTATCAAAAATCCTGGGTCGTTACAGACTTCCCCCCTTAAAAGAATTTCGTCCTCGAAATTACAAGTTAGGAAGAAAGAGTCCTTAACACGTCTACTATTTTTCAACATCTAAGTAGTTTTATCAACTTATCAAAACAAATCTTTCTACTAAAGATTCATTATTAATTCAACTAAATTTCAACTTCAACTATAAGTTCAAACAACATTGTTTAACTTCTCAATTCAAATTCGAGTTTAAATTCAAATTTTAAACTTTCAAAATTTCTCAAAATTTTCTAACGCTCGAAATTTCCGAAAAATTTCGCCAGCGTCTCCTTTGCGCGGCTAATACGGTACGACTACAAAACGTCCCTACGGACTCTCAGATTTCAGAAAGAAAAGAAAAATGCCAAGCGGCTAGAGAGAAATCATCAAAAACTCATATTAAAACTCAAATACGTACCTTTTTCGAGCAATTCAAAATTCATATTTGCAATTCAATTCCAATTCCTTTATAACACCTGTATGTCCTACTAGCCATAATATCTAGTTACAGCATTCAAACATTTTGCAAATTCGATTACAAAATTTCAATATGTACTTCTTATATCATTTTTACTTCACTGTTGAAGTTACACCTATTCATTTTCCTTCAATTTTACAGTTCACATTCATTTGAATTCAATTCACAATTTCAATTCAATTTCAATTCTATTCATCTTCAATTCTGAAATATTGAATTTCATCGATTATTTTCCATTCATAACTGCACTATTTTAAATTAGTTCCAATTACTAATTCATTTCCAATTCTAGTTCTATTTACTTTCAAATTCAAAATGAACTTTAACATTCAATTTCATTTTCTTGCACTTAAATTTGCAAAATTTGTTTATTCGTTCTCACATTCTTTCATTTTCAATTCGAATCCCACTTTTATCCTTTTGTTCAATCATCAACTTAGAATAATTTCAATATCAAGTTTCACTTAAAGAATTTCACTCTTCATTTAATTGATTCACTTATACTTACTTTGATTTAACTTCATTCCTTAAGTTAAATTTATTCGATCAAAATTCAAATTGTATAAGTTATCAACTTGATAATATTTCATAAATATGGTATCCCAGAGTCTTACCAATATTTCAAAGCCATTTTGAAAACAATTCAAACCATCCTTTGAATTTCCAAAACAAAATCCAAATTTTCCAAACAACTTCCTTTTAAAACAATCGGCAGAAATTTCCTCTTTTGGAAACCCGAAAATGAACACCAATGATGCCGCGGTCATCATCGAAGCTATTTCCCAGCGACCTAAAAGAGTTTAGAGCTTTTCATCTCTTCCAAAATACTTTTCAAAACCTTTCCAAAAACTTCTCTGGAATTCCGTTTCAATTTACAATTCACATTTATAATTTATATTCTCAAATTTCATTTGTATGTGAATTTATTTCTTAACTTTGGAGTTACGATTTCAATTTCTTATTCAATTTCAGTGATGATAATTCACTATTATTACTTCCTAACATCCATGCAACCATATACTATAGTACTTCATAGAAAATCATTTCTTTTCTATACGAAAATAGTTTTGGGCAAAATTATTTCATTTACCCTATTTAAAACAATATTGTGCCGAATTGTTCTATTCAAGTGTTTAGAGATCCCTATCGATAGAGTTGTACGGACAATACCGACCAGAATCCATATACCACTCAACAAACCAATCATCACAATATAAAACAATTTTATATTCACTAACAAATACGCACTCGTATCTATTATTACACTCAACTCATTCTAGAGTACTACTGACTCTATCTCTAATGAGTAACACCCAACAGAGCAGTGTTGTCGCTTAACCATATGCTCTGATACCACTTGTAACATCCCGAAAATTTTCGACTTTCGAAAATTCAACATCGATACTCACTTTATCGACTGCTGAGCCATCGAATGCCGGAAACCCGAAAAGTTATGGTTTTAAGAAAAAGAAAAAGTAGAAGAAGAAGAAGGTAGAAGAAAAAGAGAAGAAAAAAAGAAGAACAACACATCAGAACAGAAACAGAAACAATATCAGAATCTCACATATCGCAGCGGAACAATATACAATAGATAAATGAATATCATTTAAAACAAAAGAATTATATCTGTTATTACATTACATCACATCATATCATCAGAATCAATAAACAACAATGGACAGTTATATAAACTTGTCCTCATACAGAATACACAGCGGAATAAATACTATCAGATACAAATACTACGTCTCGTCCTCCAGCTTATCTCCAAAGCTCCAGAATATCCAGAATATCCTGATAATATAACTCTAGGCTGCCCGTGTGGAAATTGGTGGGCACCCAGAGTTTAGAAGGGAACAATAAACTCCGAGTCAGTCATGGTGACTGGTGTGAGATCGTAAAACAGTTATCTTTAAAATAAACAACAGGAAAACTTTAATGTCAATTCGCAATGCTTTTGGAAAATGAAACTACCATAAGACCTCCCACCACACACACAATGCAAACGCAGACTTGGAGGAGATTTCTTCTTATGTTAGTCAAAGATGCTTACTACGCAAAAATCAAAACCTTTTTGATATTATTATTAGTGCATAGTGGAAAACATTTCGAAAGTATAATATTAATCTTAGCCAGCATAGGTACCATTATATTATGCCTGCTATAGCTGCCTCCTGAGGAGACAGGTTATACAATTGAAATCGTAAAGGCTCGTATTGTTTCTTTGGATTTCCAACAAATGGTCAGGCTAAGGAACTTCCTATCCACGATGGGTACGTCCCTGGAATAGACGACCCGAGAACCTAACGTTACGGTTAGATCTCTGCCAACACAAGGCCGGGTTACCTCTGCAAAAATAGGTAACTACTGACACGCGTATGCCATCCCCCGATCGTCACCGATCTTCCCGAGGATCCCCGATTCCAACAAACCACATAGAAAAATAATGCAGTAACCACAGAGGTTAAGTATCTGGGCTCCATACCATGATACCACCTTTATCCAGAAGGAATGACATACACTAAGGGGCGCTACTCCCTAGAACCTTGCTGCATTCGTCCTGTTTCGACCATTTCCGGGGTGTGAGGCTCGATGAAGTCTCGTCCACAAAGCTACGCTTTCTACAAAAAGCCCTGCTTCGGGTCAAACAAAATGATCAACCTATGATCACAAAGATATAAGATCAAGCAAATGATCATATCACAAATGATCAAACACCGATCATTTCACAGCAACACTCAGTATGCCACGTTACCAAATTGGGATATATCGCTGATAAATTTCAACTACATAACCTCTGAGCTCGTACGTCTCAGAGAAGGGTGTTAAGCTAAGAGAATAAATTCTCCGCCACCAACAGATATGTATTTGAAAGAAATCAGCTTTATATCTCAAATTGTAACGTCAGACACACAATCCATACAAGTCTGTTCCGGGATCGAACAGAACCGAAGGCACTTCTCACGAAGCCCTTGCACATCCGGATAATTTCAATCACGTCAGGACTTCCCGTCACTAAGGGTGATAAAACCTCTAAATCGAAGATCAGTCGATGTAGAGTAACTCGACGGTAATCCTTCCGTTTTCAAAAATATCCGGTCTTCAACACCGGTCTTCGAATGCAATTCATAACGACGTATCACATATTCGGAATGGGTTATACGACCCCATGGTCCTTTCCCGGCTAACCCGAATAGCGAGCGATTATTTAAAAATAAGTGTGGCATTCAAATTCATCCAATTCACAACAAATACCTATCTAAAGGTAATTATTGATAGTCGGTTATTTAACTATCAATAAAGATGCGCAACATCATCAGATTCCAAATAATTTTCCCAAATTATTTTATCTTCCAAAATATCTTTACTAGATACATAATTTTTCCACACTTCAAAAATAAATCAACGTTTATTTTTAAAACGAATTCCCATTCCTTTATAAATTCCATATTGAATTTATATTTCAAAATATCTTCTGATATACGATTTTCAAATCGTTTTTCAATATTCAATTTCAATTTATCTTTTACAAAGATAAATTCTCAAAACGTTCATTTCATTTGGAAAAGCATTTCCATACTTATTTAAAAATAAGTGTCTCACAAATCTATTCATTTTCAACACTTGAAAATATTCGATATACTTAAATCAAATTAAGTATATATTCATTCTTTAAGGAAATCATAAATTTCAACATCTATTTGAGTCAAAACGAATGTTGCGTAAAACATCGTTACGACGACTCGAAATCACTAGTATAGGGATTCGGATTTAAATAGATATATAAATCCCAATACTACATCAAAACATTTCCTTTCGGAAATCATTTACTATAACAACAGTGTTATAGTCCATCATTTCCTTAAATTTCTCGAAAATGTCTATTTCAACAAGAACTGTTGAAACCTATGATTTCGATATTTCACACGTTTTAAAACATCTTTTAAAACAATCACTTCATTTCAAATATCGCTTTCCCGAAACATATCCATTTTATTTAATAATATATTCACTGTCCAAAATCGTGAATATACTTCAATAATTATATTTCAATCTTTTCTACACGTTTTATTCCAAGAATTATCCACTATCCAAAATCGTGGATAAAATTTCCTTAATAACTTCTATATTACATTCATCAAATTTTATTGATTTCAAATTCATAAAACAACGTTTATAAATTCACCTTTATATTTTCTAACAACTTCGATTTACAAAATTTCCTTTTATTGACTTCTAAATTTACTTATCAAAATAAGTGATTTCAGATTTATAAACAACGTTTATAAATCACATTTATACTTTATAACGATTTCAACTTATAAAACCATTTCATTTTGCAATTTCTATTTATATCCCATCTAAGTGCAAAAGTCAAATTTATAAGAAAATTTCTTATAAATCTATTATTCTACAATATCTATTTACTTTATAACTTCACGTTATAAATCTATTAATTTCATTCACTTATGAAATCCATTTATACTTCTTTCTAACACTTATAAAAATTCGTTTTATAAGTCCAATATTTTGATTTACAAAAATATCAATTTTACAAATCTTTTTATACAAATCGTTTATAGTTACTAAAAATCCCAATTTAAACCATTTTATAAATAAATCGACTTTTATTTCAAAAACGACACATCGGTTATATTTCACTAAAAATTATAACTTTTATAACTTTAAAATTTTACGTTTATAAATCGATTCAAAAATTCCATAAAACGTATATTTTCAAAAATCACTTTAAAAACCCTTTTAAAATAACAGTCGTTATTTTTACATTTCAAAACTGAATCCGATGATGCAACAACACCAATCAGTCCATCACAACAGTCAATATCATATATCAATATGATAACAGAATATATCACAATATCTGTAAATAAATAACTACTGGTGAGGAATCCAGTTGGATCCCTCCAACCTGTTTCCCTGCATCCAAAGATGTTAGCACAATACCAATTCCGCTCCAGTACGGAATTATCGCGGTATATAGGTTTTTATAAAAATCCGCTTACTAACGGCGCAATAGGGTCTCATCCGCTATACGAGGCGGGAAATCAATCAATCCAATATATACATATGCCAATATGTATATATTGCTATATATAGATATATCCTAAAATATCTAATATCAACAATCCAAACAGACAATCAAATAATAACTGAAAATTCCACTTTTCAATTTGAGTGAGAAAATCTCACCTCGATTTTAATTCTGATTCCAGCGTTTATTTTCGAATAAAATTAAACGCGCGTTTAATTTTACCCGAAATTTTCATTGACTCCAAACGACACCAATCCAATTGCATCGCGTAGTGTTCGACGATACGATTCCAACGCACTTTGTTTCGTCAATTTCTGATAACGTATGACAAAGTTACGGCATTACAAACTTTATGTAATTTAATATATATTCAATTTCAATTTAAATTCTCACTTTAAAATCTAATCACAATCAGAGCCGTTCACTAAAATATGAAGAGATCTCGGCCGCATTTGTTTTCTTCCCTCCCAAACGTTCGCTCCAGATCTTTGAACGTGATAAACAAACCCATCTCGATCACCTAGAGCATAGGACCGCTCCACCCACGATCGACCGGAGATCGATCAGACTAGCCCACGTCGAAGCCCTTCGCTTCACCTACCCTCGGCCCCAAGCTTGCCTGGCTCGGTCGACTCTTCTGCCCCAAAAACGAGATCGAACCCGCTGCCTTCCCACACGAACTGCCATCGATTGGTGAAGTTGTTTTAGATCGTGACCGTTGAGAATATAGAGCTTGATACGCTCTACAAAGTTGTAGTTAAACGTTTTTGAAATTATTTTGTGGATTAAGAGAGGATCGACGAAGAAGATGGTTGCTTTTCGGCCATTGATAATGAGGGAGGCGGCTGAACATTAACCCTAGGGTTGAATATTTCCTTTTGCAAAATGAAAACAAGGGGTGCTTTTATAGAAAATTTCCAAATTACTATTCACTCGAAATTTTCCGAACTCCGAATCGAACGTGCCGGCTGACGTTCCTAAGGTTTACCCCGCGTTCCGAACGCAATGGAACGTGTTTCGGAAGCTAATTCGGACATCTGTGCGAGATACGGAGAAAAACGATCAATTTAAATTAAACCGATTTAAATCGATTTCGAGGCGTTTTAATTTGTACCGGACAAATGGTAAATCCAAAAATTACGAAATTTGAAATCTTACAATAATATCACATTACGGATCCGATGAAACTGGTTTCATCGAAATCCGACACTGTTTGAAAAATGACTATTTTAACTCGACGATTTAAAATTAAAACGATATCGATGCGTTTCGAGTTGCCACGGTCAAACGACAACTCCGATTGATACGAAAATTGAAATCCGATAATAACTAACTATTACGGATCCAATGGAACTGGTCTCGTTCAATTCTGAGACTGTTCGAAAATTGGCTATTTTTCAGTCGATAATTAAATATTAAAATAATCGATTTTCACAATTTAACTTTAAATTCAGTTTTAAAAGTTCTATAACCTTTCTATAACTCCAGTATGATTAAATAAAATTTTACAAATCATTTTCAATCATTTTAAACTCGTTTTCCAATTATTTCTGGAATTTCAATTATTAATTTATTGATTTAATTATCAAATAAAACCCGATATTCGAAAAATAAATCATTCGACTTCTAAATTCCATTTATTAATATTTAAAATCAATTAAATATTCGAATTTTAATTATCAAAAATCCTGGGTCGTTACAAAAATCATCGGGACGCATTTGTAAAGTTTTTACAATACAATATAAATTATTATTATTGAAATTTTACTAAAATTTGAAAACCACTTTTGTCAAAAGTGTGATTTAATGGATAGTGTATATTAGATCTCAGATGGCTTAGAATTAAATTGTTGTGTCTTAATCCGTTAGTGATCAGAGTGCACAGCGAAAGTTGAGAAAATAATTTTCCACTGAAGGCGGTTGTTTGTTTGTTTGACTGAAATGTATGTTGTTTGTGTCAATATTTGTTTCTGTTTATTCTTAGTTTAAAATGTGAAATCGAATAAGAAGCTATCAATCAAAGAATTTATAAACCCATTTGAATCTGGATGAACCAAATTATTAATAAAAGTCATCAGTTTCTCCAAAATAGAACCGTTGGGGAATAATAAAAATGTTCAAGCAATTAATAGTTATAATGTATAAAATGATAAATTGTATATATCTAATTAAATTCAGAATTGGAAATATTACCTAAAAATTAAAATAAGATATACTAAAATTTGAATGGTTTCTTGTTGATGTGAATAATTGAATATGGTGTGATGTATTGTTTTGAATGCAAATGGTTGATAATGGATGTGTGTACTTTGGAATTGTTATTAGTAAATTATTATTTCTATGATAATATTAAGATTAATTTAAAAGGACTTTATTAAAAGCAACATCTATTTAAATTTAAAAAAAATTGATAAAGGATATACATTTATGTGGAATTTGATTATATTTATTATAAACAAGCAAATATTTTGAAAAAGCACAATGTATTAAAAGATAAATGTATATCTTATAGAAAATATTTTGTGTTAAATTGCCCGTTGAGTGCTTTAAGGACTCCACCTGATCAACGTTATCTATAGGAATTCCTAAATACTAGGACGAGACATTCAGACACAGTGTTAGTAATACTTAGTAGGTATATAATATTTTTGTAAAGAAGATAGAATTTTTAAATAAGTTAAATATTATATATATTAAAATTGATAGTTAGGAAGGATTGTTTGAAAGTAAAATAATGTTATGTATAAGTGTATAAATTATATTTTTAAAGGAGATGTCTTGGGATATTTTGATAAATAAAATAAATTATGTCAAATGAGAGTAGGATTTATATTTTAAATAAATTTGGCATTTTAATCTTATATATTCATTTAAAAAGAGGCATGTCAAATAAATTGAGTGTGGTACTTTTAAATGATTGTGAATATTGTATTGTGGTTGTAATAAATGTTAGGATTTTTATCTATCTGAATTTCCAATGTAAGTGAATTTTAAAATGAAACTATAATTCATTCATCTGTATAATAAGTTATTAAAAGGTGAATACTTTGATTAGATGAATAGAAAGAAATCTTTCTTAAATTTGGCTTTGTAGAATAAAATGAGAATTAAAAGTGCTTTAATAAAGCAAAGATAATAAAAACTTCGTGGAAAGAATTTATAGTGAAAAATATTTTGAGTACAAAGATATGTTATGTACCAAGCTAAAAATATAAGTATATATATGCGTATTTCTATTGAGAATTTATTAAATAAACTAGGAGTTAATTATTCTTTGAAAGAAAATAAAATAACATTCACATGTATGATGTGAATTTTTTTTTTGTGCTTGTGATATGTTAAAATGAATTTTATTGGATATAATTGATGATTACTTGAAGATTTATGTGGTTCATTTGGATGTTTGATTGATATGGTTGTATATGAGTTTATAAAAATGAACCGAATTAATAAAAGCAAGCCTTTGATTTTCAAGAATAAAGAAAATTATTTGTCAAATAATTTAAAGAAATTTTTTCTTATTATATATATTGTGAGAATAAAGGAAGGTGCAAGTCTATGTAAAATTAATCTTACATAAGTTAGATTAAAATGTTTATTTTACCGAATTGTAATCTTAAACAAGGTAACTAATTATTTCATAATTTCAAAGCAAGAAAATCCTTCACTTTTCCAAGTCTTTATTGATGGAAAACAAAATAGGATGACTTTAAGATAGATCTTCATGCACTTGTATATGAAATAACTTATGGCAGAAGAAGGTATCATCTTATTTTATGTTCATATAAGTGTGTATTCTGCGATTTTTTATATTAATTTTTTTTCTTTCTTCGCATATAAGTTACTTGATAACTCAATGGTACAATTGACTATATACAACAAACCTATCAAGTTGCTTTTATGTCCAACTAGTCCAGCACAATGTAATGATTCATATTAGAGATTCAAGTTTTAAAACTGTTGGAATATATAATGATTTTCCTAAACTAGGTTATTATATTCATTTATTTTGCTAATGTAACATGTCCAACTCAGAATTGTCATCACTTTCTTGCAATTTCTTAGCCACAACATCATTTTCTCTTTAATATAATTGATTACTTTATCAACTAAGTTATACCTAAAATGAAATATTGTTAAAGTTCATAGAAGCTAACTTAAACATAGTTGAGGTTTAGGTATTGGAATGAAAATTGATAAAGACATAAACTAAAAATTTTGAAACCCACTGGGTCCAATCTTGACCTGATCATATGAGGTGCTTCATCTCAATTTTTTCACATTTCATATTACTTTTAGTTGGTTAATCTAAGCTTTGAGTTGATCTTGTACTAACTATCATAACTTTTGATAGAAAGCCATCTACATCATTTAGAAACCTGTATTTAGTAGTACCTGATTCATCCCCATATATCATCATTTAATGAAATATCTTACTAAAAAAATAAAGTGCTGCCTATAAGGCAGCAATGGGTTGCTGCCATGTTGCAGTTCCGTACTACTGTGACACAGCAGTGAAAAGAAAAAAAATCCTTTAAATGTATTGCAATTTCATGTGGTTCGGCACTTAAAACTGAAACGATTTATATGTTTTGCCTATAAATGTCACATAATAGCATCTTTGAAATAAAGGAAGAGTTTTGAGATGCATTTTTAGCAAAATTTGATAAAATTTGATTTACTGTTATTCTATTTTACTCTTCATAGAGCTCGGCTATCACACCTATTGTAACGTAGAAGTTGGTTTTAAGCAGAATGCAGGGCCTAACCTTGGCTAGCAGATTCCCATTTTAGCATGACTTTAAACATAACAATTACTATGAACAAAACCAGCTTACTTAGCCAGCCGTTTAGTCCATAATGGCATAATAATTGAAGTTTTTAAATGTTCTAAAAGTACCATCAAAAAAAGTACACATCTATTTACATGAATTTGATTTGTATGTAATTCTGTTATTCTATTAGCCTGCTAAATTTCATTTCAGCGGCTTCCAACATCATATTATCAAAATTTATTTATATGAGACTTATACTTTGAATTGAGTTAAGCATAGGTACAAGAAGGCTACATGGATGGGAATGTGACACAAACTTACTTTTGCTCGCTAAAATAATAAGCTAGCTCGTTTTAAAACGCTAAATAAAGATACACTTTCGGATTAAAATACAGAAATGATATAAATATTGTTATATATTGTGTTTCCACCATGTGGTCGATGTATATTATTTATATTATATTTATGAAATTGCAAACGGCACTCCATACAAAGGAGACGCTGAGGAAATTTTAAAAACAAATTGACACTTAGAAATTTTTTCGATAATTTTTCTTTTTTTGTATGCAAAGAAATGTAGATCAATAAATAAGTCCATTTTAATTTATAACATACAATAAATCTAATTCTAATGTTAGTGTAACGACCAAAATTTTGGTTATTAGATTTTAAATGTTTAATTAATTTTAAATATTTAAAATAATAGAATTTTGAAATTTAATAATTTGTAATTCAAATATAGGGTATAATTAATATTTGGATTGTGAATTAAATGTCAATTAAATGGATTTAATAATTTTACTTAACTCATTTTAATTAATAAATAATATTAGTGAATTCAATTTGTAAATATTTAAAATATAAATAAATCGGATTTAAATATTAATAATTAAATATTTAAGTCTGTGAAATTAGCCTTTCGGGGTACAATCACGGATTTTGACGAAACCAGTTTCATTGGATCTGTAATAGTAAATTATATTACGCTGTCGAATTTCGTAGCAATCAGACATATCGGTTGGTCGTGCGAGATCGAAACGCGTTGAAATTAATATCGAAAATTTAATAAAATAACTAGATCCAAAAACCTATCTTCTGCATACGATCAAATTAGGTCTCAAAACAAGTTCCATTGCGTTTGGAATAGGGGTATAACATATAGAACGTCAGGCGGCACGCCTCGTTTAGAGTTCGAGATTTTCGGGTATGTTTTGTGAATATTTAAAATTAAAATAATATGAAGATGTATGTGCATATGCTCCATTCCCAAGCCCATACCCTTGCTTTTCAACCCATCCCTACCCCCATACCCCCCACGTTCACTCTATACCCCTTCTACCTATTTATATATGTCTGTAACTAGAAGATAGAGTTTCCCTTTTGCCTTTTGAACTTCAAAAATTCAAATCTTCAAATCTACTCATTTAAAAATCCCGAAACTAGTTTTAAAAATCTTGTATTAGCTGGAACTTCCATCCTATACCCAAGTTGTAGCTCGCGGTCATGTTTTGGCCGTTGCCCTTTTTTGAGCATGAACTAGGGTTGAAGTTTTAGTGGGTTTCGGACATCGATTGGTCGAGGAAAGTTTAGATTTGGGTTTTGCAATGGGAGGAGATGTTGTAGCCGAAGTTTGAAGGGGATCGATGGCAGTTGGGAGGTTGTGACATGTAGGGTAGCGGCAATTTGAGGTGCAGGTCTCGATTTTTTAGGTGGCTCCGGAGTTGTCATCTTGGGTATAGGCGCATGGAGGCTTCGAAGGGGAGCGCAACGGCGAAGGCGGCTTGTCGAATGGTGGCCCGGATGTCTTATTTTCTCATGCGTGCACAAGGTTGTGCATGGCCATGGCTGTGTGTCTCTATGCATTTCTTATTTGGGAGAGAAGAAGGATAGAGGGGTATAATTGTAATTGTTTTAAAGTTATGTAATTTTAATTTAAAAATTATCGATAGCTTCTAAAATTCATATCTCGCTCATACGAGGTCGGATTCAAACGCCGTTTGTTGCATTGGACTCGTGTCATCAAGATCTTCACGATGGAGTTTGTTTGGTTGGGTTTGAAGCAAGTGAAAATTTAAACTAAAATCGGATGGTCGTTCGGTTTTAGTCCGAAATCGGGATGTTTCGGCGAAAACGAAAACCAATGTGAGTTTAACTAACATTTAATTTTATTATATCATCTTAATGGTTTTATAAACTTTTATTGATTGTTTGGATGTTAGTTAAATTGTTGATGGCTTGTTTGGTTGAATTTCCGATTGGAAAATGGATAACATATTAATTTGACCGTTATAAAACCCATATGATTATCTATATATTATCCATAACCATTGTTTTGCAGGAAAAATATGTAGAGAGACCCAAAGGGGGTTTCTCGTCTATAAATCATTTATTTACATCCATATGCTGTTATTGATAGTTAATTGAAATTAACTTCTGATATCCCATTTAATAGTTTAAATGCCGTTATAGCAAATATTCGCTATACCGTCGTTTATTCGATTCCATTCCCTATCGTATGAACTTGAGCTTGTATTTTCACTAAAAGGAATATTGAAAATTTATTAACCATTTTGATTAATGATAATTTTAATTAATTAATAATTTTAATTAATTAATTTGAGGACTAATTAACTAATTTAATAATTGATGTTTAAAACTGGTTTATCTTTAGATTTAATTAATCATTTTAATTAATGATGTTTTATACTTAATTAATCGCTTTAACTAATGATTATTGGAGTTTATTTAATTCTTTTAATTAATGATAAGGAGTTTAATTAATTTATTTAACTTAATTAATTATTTGAATTAATAATGATGGAATTAAATTAATTATTTCAATTTATGATAACTGAAATTAATAATCATTTTAATTAATGATATTTAAAAATAATTAATCTTTTTAAATAATGATATTTGAATTTTATTAATCATTTAATTAATGATTGTTTTAAGTTTAATTAATTGTTTTAAGTAATAATATTTAGAGTTTAGTTAAATCATTTTAATTTATGATGTTTTATGGTTAAATGAATCGTTTTAACAAATGATGTTTTAATTAATTATTGTAACCAATAAGGATTTAAATTTAATTAATTGTTTTAATTAACAGAATTTAAAATTAGTTATCATTTTAATTGATGACGTTTCATATTAATTATTCATTTAATTAATGATTATCTGAATTTAATAAATCTTTTTAATTAATGATATTTAAAGTCAATTAATTGATTTAATAAAAGTGATTAAAAGTAAATTAACTAATATAATAAAATTGCTTTAATAAACTGATTTAAAGTTAACAAACTGATTTAATAAATATTTTTAAAGTTGATTTACCATTGTCAGAAAAGTGTTTGGAAATAATTACCTATTTTATTTTAGATAATAGATTTGTTTATTTAAAATAAATTATAAATGTGGTTAATTATCTTTCGGGATAATTAGTATTATTTCAAAAGTTATGAAAAGGAATTGGAACTCGATTATTGGGATGTTAAGTTGGATAACCGCTTGGGTGTTCTGTCTGATGTTGGTTTAGGCCTTTGGGGTCGCGCACTTGGAAAATTATTCTCTTAACGTTTCAACAATCGGGAATTAATTCTAAAAGTGTTTTACCAATGTAGAAATATGGAAATCAAGCACAAGTTCAGTTCGTTTTTAAAAGTAAAAGTTTAATTCGTTTATGGAAATGAATTATTTCTGTAAAGCGAATCACTTATATGGAAACGATTTACTAGTATAATTAGCACTACACATCGAAGAAGTAAACTTGTCGCTATTTCAAAAGTTAAGAGTAATCGTTGAACATGACTTTGAGGTAACACTACCTTGACTTGTCTGGTATTATTGTTAACCAAAAAAAAGTACAAGTTTGAATTCAATGAGTGGCGATGAGTATACAAGACTTAATTTCCATTTACGATCGTTTTATATCCTCGATAGTTGGTATCTCGGCTATCGGTTACTTTTGCTACTTTATTTTTTGTCATTCTAAGACGATTTATTACTCCGTTGAACATTGCTATCCTTTTTTGGAAAATGACTAAGCCAAAAGCGCGAGTGGGGGCCAAGCTATGTGGGGTTGCTCTTATTAGAGTATTTTCACATCTCATCTACTTTGGATTCGGTTGTGCACGTAGATGCAGAAATATTCGGATTCTCGGTAAGGTCTGGCGGGGTCTGGCTTGGAGGTTTCCAAGAAGTGTCACAGAGTATATGAGCTTCTCAGGAGTATATTACTAGAGGTATATTCCAAGGGGGGTGCACCTAGTCGAGCCACGAGTCGAGCCAACTCCTCATCACGGCATTTAAATATTGATTAGTCCATTCTACCAAGTTGGACGGTTACCTTATTCAGTCCATTCTATCAAGTTTGGATTGTTACTTTATTTAGTCCATGCTATCAAGTTTGACCGTTTTCCTTGTTCTATCCATTCTATCCAGTTTGTATTTTACTCTGTTCATTTCCATTCTTTCAAGTCTGGTTTTAATATTAATTATGCCCATTTCTATTTGCATTTGTTTCCTGATATTTATTTATGCTCCTGTCTGTATGGACATTACTCCTATGAGGTGAAAACCCGTTCTGCGTTAGCGCCGTGGTCGCACAGAACTTTTATATATGTTCCCCATTATTCGAGTTATCTCACGCTGATATTTTCAGACTAATCCGTGTGTTATTTATTTATAATGCTCGGGCCAGACTGAGTATTTTTCCCAGGATGTATTTGATGTTTTGGAGACCGTGCAGGGGAGTTGAAGATTCACCCATCGTGGTATTTTATTTTCCGCTGTATTATATAGTATACCTATCGGCATTTGTAAGGTCAGGATTTTATAACTGTCCAACTGATAAGGTTTGTTTTTAACTCTGATATACTCTGTATGGTTGGAGCGACAGTTTTCTACTGTCCTTGTTTATATTATATATTGTCGATTCCGTTGTGAGATTCTGTTTTTCTCTATTCTCTGTTCTTTTCTCTTTATTTACCCAAACAATCTTCCCTTTTGTCGATTGAATGAGCGACATTGGAACACAGTGGTAGTGTTCGATGTCGACTTTTGATGGTCAAAATGGCAGGTCGTTATAGTTAACCACTTAAGGGAATTACTTGTTTCAACTTAATTATAGAATTCAAAAGAGAATTAAAAGTTGAGTGTGTATGACATCTCCCTATAAGAAATTGCGAGGACGCAATTTTCATAAGGGGGGGTCTATAACAACCCTATTTTCAAAGCCGTAATATTCTATAAATTTAATAAAATAATAGCACTCGAATTCGATTTGGATAATTATTATTTTGGAATCAAATTATTATACAAATAAAGTAATTAATAAATAAATTTGTTATAATAAACTCAAATTATTTAATGAATTCCTTTTAGATAACATATTAAAATTCATATAAATGCTTTGATAAATATGAAATATTTTTAAGTGTAAGTAATTTTACATACTTGAAATAAATGAAAAGAAGTTTATTTGATATTTAATAAATCTAATAAATTGATAAAGATGAATAATCATTGAATTTAAATATTTTGTAAAATATATGATACATCAATTTAATTTGAAAATAAATCTATAATTCAATGATAGAATTACTCCTATGTGAATGAAGGGATTCAACTTGCAATTTTAGAGAGATAAGAATGGATTTAGATGAAAATAACGTTAGTTATAAAATTTAATCATTTTTCTCTAGCCCTTTTTGCACTTCAAAGCCCAGCCCATTCTTCTTTATCAAACCCATATCCTTAGTAAAACTAAAGCTAAATGCATTTCTTCATTGAATCAAAAATTCCTTAGCCTACTTTCTCTTATCCTAACCTAATTCCAAAATCGACTAAAAGTAAAAAAAAGGGCAAACGAAGAAATCGCATCGCAACTTCAAGGCGAGGTATCTATGATGATGTCGCGACTAATGATTGATGATCTAGGGAGGCTACGCAACTTGGATGAACGATGGAAGGCGCAACAAAGGCTGGACTTGGAAGGCGACGTTGTAGGTGGACGTGCAGTGATGAGGTTCAGAGGTGGTCAAATGGACCAAAGGTAGGCGATGCATGGCTGTTTGTATCGGGATAAGGCGCGATGGTTTTTAGATGTTTGTAACAACCCGCATATTTGTCGATTTTATATTTAAATATTTTATTTAAATATTTCATCGTTAGTCGGATTTTAGTCCGAAAAGCTACTTTTTGCAAACAGTCGAATTGGGACTCGAGACCACCCCCATTGAGTCCAAAATGTCGTTTGCGATCTTTTTGAGTGTAAGCTTCGATATGTTTGGAGTTAGGAGAATTTTGCCACTTTTCACTTAGGGCTTTGGGTTGGGTTTCAGCCCAATAACCCCACTTAACCTCCTACCTCTCTAACTCTTCATCCATTCACTCCCATTTCATTTCATTTCCTCAAGCAAACTGAAAATGGTGGAGAGGAAGAGGAATTAGAAATTACAAAACCCTAGTTCCATTTGCAAACTCTTGTTCTAGCTCCAAATCCAAGTTGAAGCCATTGGTAAGCATCCTCTTCTCCTTCTCCAACTCTTTCTCCTTTCAATCTCAGAAATTTCCTAAACCTAAATTCGGGAAATGTTTCTCTTTTAGCTTAGATTCAAGCTTGTTAAGTTGGAATTGAAGAGTGATTGCTCTTGCCATTGCTTCAAAGCTTCTTCTTCATTTGTTTGGGTTCAAAGGTGAGATTTTTATCTCACATCTAAGTCAATAATTATCTTCGATTGTTAGGTATGAATTCCTAACACTTATTCTTGTGCAATTGATTTTGGTTTGGATTGATTTGGTGTATATTCCAATTTTTGGTGTTTTGAAATCAAAATCTATGAAAATCCTTTTATGGATATTTGGACATTGGTATTTGAGGCGTGTCGAAGAGCCGTTAAGGCTGGGTTGTCGCTTGGCGTAAATCCTTAGTCGTTGTCGCTCGATCGATCGCTTCCGGTATTCAATTGGCCATTTTTGGTCTAGGTTCAGGGAATGCCCTGAACCCCAGTTTCAGACGTCTGAACGTAAGATTCAGACGTCTGAATACTTTATTGGGAAGATTTTTATTCCCAGATTCAGACGTCTAAATCTTTGCCCCAGACGTCTGAATTGGCTCGATTTCAAACAGAAAGAAAGTAGGCTTAAATTGCCTATTTCAGACGTCTGAAATATTTCGTTCAGACGTCTGAATCTGTGTTCTGGAAAATATTTAATTTTTCCAGATTCAGACGTCTGAACCAATTATTCCAGACGTCTGAATCTGCAGTCTTTTGCCTATTTCCCTATTGTGCTTGAATATCCAACTCTAATCAATTCGTGTTGATTCCCTTTTTGTTGTTATCATTTATTATCGGCCACTTTGTTAAGTCGCCCGCCTTTTTAAACTTAGGTCGCTTGTCTTCACTAAGTCGTACCGTTTTGACGGGGCGCTGCCCCCCCGTATTACTCTGCGTAGGCAATCTTATCCGAAAACCATTCAACGGAACTTCTTACTTTGATGGTTTTGGGAATTGATTTCTTTGGATTTTATTCACGTCTTCGAATGTGAACTTTTCTAATTGATTGTTTCTACAATCACTTCTATGACTTGTCACTTTAAAAATATAAAGGTTCCAATACTAGTAGTAAATATCAAAACTCTTTCATCAAAACGATTTCAACTCTATTTTCAATATCAAACTCGTTTATAAAACTGTTTTCCAATCTACTAGTATATACAAACCTTTACCTCATTCGTATGAGAAAATATAATTAAACGGCTTAGCAAAACAAGTGGTATGAAACGCTTGCGTTTACTTCGTCGGTTAATTTATGGACTTGTTCGATTGAATCTCTTGTGACAATTTTCTAGTGGAGATCTACAATCTGTTCGTAAATATTTGAGTTAAGCAAGTGGTTATGGGACATGAAGCTAAACTCTTATACTTACTAGCTTAGTGTAATTGACACTTCCTTATGATCATGACGATCATTTTTGTGATTTAGACTAGCGATTGAGCGATGTCTCTTTGTCTACGTGGGAGACTATACCCCGATCATGTGATGTTTCGCCATCACACTTCTAGGGTAGCACCCTACGGTCTTCGGACCATTCGTGGAGCATTCGGCTCATCGGTCTTCGGACCATTCGTGGAGCATTCGGCTCATCGGTCTTCGGACCATTCGTGGAGCATTCGGCTCATCGGTCTTCGGACCATTCGTGGAGCATTCGGCTCATCGGTCTTCGGACCATTCGTGGAGCATTCGGCTCATAGGCCTCCCCCCCTTTTATGTGTTTTCTGGATTTCTTGTTTTGATTTCTGGATTTTTATGTCATTGACTTGTTATGAGTACAAGTTTAGGGTATGATGCCCTCTTTGGATCTTTGAGAAGATTCTTGTGATATTGATCATTTCTCATCGGTTGATCTCCTGTTGATCATCATTTTCATACTTATAGTAGTATGTCAGTATGGGTATTCTATGTTTATGCCATATCTATTATTTTATATCATGTCATCTGATATTTATAGTTAGACTGATCCGTTTATTATTTTCTTAAATAATACTCGGGTCAGACCGAGATGTTACAGGTGCTTCTGCTTGACTTCCTCCCGGGATTTGCTACTCTGACTTTTGGCTAACTACTCTAGTTTAGTAGTTTTTGTTTGTATACATTTGAGATTAGACTCCTTGATGTATACATATTCTGTTGTCTTGCACTTGTATCTTTTATTTTGTGTTATTGTGGATCTTATTTGACCACTACTCTGATGTACACTTTCATGTGTTGTATATTTATTCATATCTATTTCCGCCTCTGTGATATGAATTGTCTGTGACTGATTTATGTTACGTTTATTTCTATATTTGTTTCCGAAGATTATATATATATAGCCACCGTGTGATAGCTTTGTGTTTGTGTCGGTATGTCGGATTTCCTCCTTAAAGATATGCATTCTATTCTATCTGACATATCGGTGCTCGCACAAAGAAGTTACACGGATGGTCGCTCCTCAATAGCCTTATTCTCCGTGCTAATTGACAGCACTACACCGTAGTGTTCTTGGTTAGCGTGGGTATAGAGGTGGGGCGTCACAATGTTGGTCGATGCAAGGGGAGGCAACATCCTAGGCATCTAACGTTAGGGCTGCGGTTTGGATGTTATGAGGTGCAAGCAACGACTGTAGATAGAAGGTTGTTGGTATGTGAGTAAGCGAGGCGGAAGCTAAAATTAATGTTATGCTAGCTTTGGATCGTAGTGAGTTATTCTTTTAACTTACACTATGATATCTAAATAAGAATACTCCTCTTTGCATGCTTTAATTAGCTTAAAAATCGCTTATGAATTGTGTAAATTTTTAGTAGTGATTGGATGAAATTATTGAAATAAATTGCATATTATGGGTTCAATTTGTTTAATGAATGAATTGGTTGAATTCTGTGTTCTATGTATTGGATTCGAATGTATTATCGATTATGAAATTGCATGATTTTAAAAAACCATCAAAATATGTTTGATTAGTTAAATTATATGGTTGTTGTGCATGTTTGTGTGACCGAAGTTGTAGGAAAGCAACTCGGGTCGTTAAATAATTCCATAATATGGAATTGTATATATTTTAGAGCGATGTTTGCTCTAAATGTTGAATTTTCGATGGGTTTATTATTTAAATTGTTTATAAAAGAATTTCTAAAACGAGATTTTATCTGTTTTGATCCTCATTAGAATTTAATTTATAAAATATAGTTAAAATTTAATTATATACTTTAGGTTATTCTCAAAAGCTATTAAAAATGAGTAATATTTAATTATTATACCTTTTTAAAATTATTATATTAAGTATATAAGTTTGGAACTATTTTAGAGGCAAAAGAAAGATAAAATATAATATTATTTTATAAAAGCTATTATGAAAGTAATAATTTAAGTTTCAGGTAATTTCAATTATGAAAGAGGTTTAAATGATTTTGAAAGAGTTCCAAAAGCTTTTTTAAATAAGCAACTCTTCTTTAAAATGAGTTTATGGAATTAAAAGTGATTTTGAAAAAGTATATCTTTGTATATATAATCTTAATTAAAAACTATTTTATTTTATTTATTATGGATTTGAGAGTTTAATGAGATTTCGTGCTTTTCTATATAACAAAGAATTTTAATAAACGACTGAATTGTAGAATTGGCCGAGGACGTTTCGTATAATTCTTTCACTTATTATTACAAATTGTTAAATAGTGTTTGAGTGAAATTTACTAGCTTTTAGTAAATACTGGAATTTCACTTTCTGATATGGGACAGTTAGTTAGATTATAATGATTCCTAAAGTGAAAGTAAACTACACTTAGAGTTGTATTATCTTAGGATGTTCAGATTTTAGGTCGATAGATCCTTGAGTGATGATGACTCCTTTTATTCATTAATTTAAGAGGTGCTAGCGATCTTGTTATTTGATGAAATTGCGAGTAAGGTGTTAGCGACAAGCAAAATCGCTTAAGAGGTGATAGGGACCTTATCATGGGACGAAACTACAAGTAAGCTATTGGCGACCTTGTCAAACTGCGAGATAGGTGTTAGGGACTTGGTTGAACTGCGAGAGAGGTGTTAGCGACCTGGTCAAACTGCCAAAAGCTGTCATAATCTTTCTTTTTGGATCCGAGATTATGATTATTTATTAGCGATGATTGTTCCTTAAGATATTTTTGGATGAATATTTAGTATCTTTTGGCTCTGGAGAATTTTGAATTGTTACCACCATATTTTTAATGATAGTCTATTGGAGACTTGATATGTATTTAATAAATGGTGATTTTGATGGATTTGCCTTATTATGATTATTTGGTTTTAGGCATATTTCTGTTATGGATTATTTTATTATTAAGCCCTATAATTATGATAATGGATTTATGAAATGATAATTTTGATGGATATGCCTTATTATGATTTTGGTTTCAAGCATATTTTTATTATGGCTTATTATTAGTGTTAAGTCGTATGTTTACGATATCAGTATCTTATCTTTTAATTAGATATAGTCTGACCCATTTATTTTATAATACTCGAGTTACGCCGAGACTCTACAGGTATAGGAACTCATTGACCTTTGGATTTTGTGCTAGCACTGCAGTGAACTATTTTGACTATTTTAGTTTTCTTCATCATTTAATATATTGACAATTAGGAGAATATGTCATGTATATTATTTAGTAGTCACTGTGTACCTGATACTGTATTTAATGCGATGTACATATTTATGTGCGTCTAGTACAGATATTTTGTAGATTCACACTTTATTATGTTATATGATGTATATTATTCCGCTAGGATCCGTGATTCTGATTTTGATTTATTTATATTATATACTGTTCTGAATATTTTAAATCGGTGTGTTTATTACTTTGTATTAATACTATACACATTAAAAAAATTTGTTTAGATCCTCGTAATAGTAATAAAGACATGTCAATGTTAGTCCAAAGATATATTCACATTCGATTGCCATTAACCAGCCATATTCTCCATGTTATTAGACGACATTACTTGTAATGTTCTTTAATAATACGGTTATAGTGGTGGGGTCGTTATAGCTTGGAACCAGAGCTGTATTCAGAACATTATATAATATATTGATATAGAGTCAAGATCTAAACCTAGACAGACTTAGAGTCCCATCCCTTGGGTATGTGATAATTAGTGATTTAATTAACTACTGGGATAGGAATATAGATGATTATTTAGGAATAATTATCGGGATGAATTTGAAAAGTTTTTACAATACTATATGAATTATTGTTACAGGGTTTTACTAAAATTTGAAAATCACTTTTATCGAAAGTGAGATTTAATGGATAGTGTATATTAGACCTCAGATGGCTTAGAATTCAATGGTTGTGTCCTGATCCGCTAGTGATCAGAGTGCACAGCAAAAGCTGAGAAATTTCTTTCCATCGAAGGTGATTGTTTGTCTGTTTGATTGAAATGTATGTTGTTTGTGTTAATGTTTGATTTTGTTTATGCTTAGTTTAAAATGTGAAATTGAATAAGAAGCTATCAATCAAAGAATTTATAAATCCATTTGAATCTGGACAAACTCAACTATTAATAAAAGCCAGCTGTTTCTCCAAAATAGAACCACTAGGAATAATAAAAATGTTCAAGCAATTAATAGTTATATTATCTCAACCAATCATTACAAATACCATATACATTTAAAATGATATTTTTTTTATATAGAAATTATATCTGGGTAAAATTATTTCATCTACTTTTTTTTTTAAAACAATATTGTGTCCGTTGGCCTGGTCCAAGTGTTTAGAGATTCCTATCAATAACGTTAGCTACTCGTATTGACCAGAATCCATATACCACTCAACCGATCAATTAACACAATATAAAACCATTTTATATAACTAACAAATACGCGCTCTCGTATATATATATATATATATATATATATATACTCAGACTCAAACAGGTTGTTACAGATCCTATCTCTAATGAACAACCCTCCCGAACCTAGGTATTCACTCAACCTAGTGTTCTGATATTCACTTAACCAAAAGCTTAGGCATTCGCTCAACCTATGCTCTGATACCACATGTGACGGGACGACCCAGCGGCGACTGGTAGGCTTTGCAACCATCCCAGACCCACCGTGGCACACAGTGATACCTCGAATTTGCTTTTACGGCCAGCCTCTCGACTCGCAACCAACCCTCACAAGGCCTTTTCCTCTCAGGGACATGTAGGGGTAAGAGTCTCCCGTTCGCCACCAAACCGCAAAACGAGAACCCCCTATCATGCTGTACTGTAGCAAATCCGATCCCGGTCTCATCGAAATCCAAAACGTATCTTTTAAGGGCCAAGTTGTTTTAAGGTTAAAACAATTCAATTCTTATCTATATACACAAAGATAGATAATTCACAATAGATAATCTACATTATCATTTCAATTCAACCAAACATCCATATCATATATCAACACATATCTCATCAAAGATATCAACAATGCAAAGTATTCAATATCATTCATTCACCCTTAAGTAATGATTTATATCATCTCTAATTAATTTAAAGTTAATTAAATTAATTACTTCATTTTATAAATCCTGCTTACTTAATCATTAATTAAACCAATTAATTAATCATACTTTAAGTATCATCTTAATTAATCATTCCTCATTAATTATACTTTAATTACTTTAAGTAATTAAACCTTAATTAATTTCATAAATTAATTATCTTAAACCATTTCAGTAATTAATCTTTAATTACTTCATTAATTAATTAATTATACTTAATTATCTTAATCCTTATTTAATTACAATTAATTAATTACTTTAATCATTTATTATTGACTAATTTATTTAATTAATCAATCCTTAATCATATCATTAATTAAATTAATTAATAATTCTTAATTACTCTTAATTAATTACTTTATTTAAATTAATTATATTTAATAATTAATTCTTAATTAAACCACATTTATTAATCACCTTTGATTAATCACATTTAGTAATTAACTACCCTTAATTACTCTTCCATAAATTAATTACTCATTAATTAATTATCTTTTAATTAATCCCTTGATTAATTATTCAAAAGTAATTAAACTCAAATTACTTTCATTATTAAAATCATCTTTAGTTAATTATATCCATTAATTAACTTTAATTGCTTTCCTAAGTAATTACACTTCACTAATTACATTTAAGTAATTATACTTATCACATAACCAAGTGATTATCTTAAATTAATTAAATTAATTAATTTAACTTATCAAATTATTTAATTAATTACCACTAAACCATTAATTAATCAAATTATTAAATTATTCTTTAATTATCTTGTTAATTTAATGACTCCTATATCATTAAACCTTTATTAATCTCTAAATTAAATTATTAACCTTAACAACTTTAATTATTATTAACAAAAGACTTAAAACATTTCAAGTTAAAATAATTCATTTCTAAACTTCTTTTTAATTCATTTTAAATTAAAGATTTAAATAAATTTCAAATTTAACTTTAACCAAATTTAAATCTAATTTACAAAACCCTTTTTAAATCCAAATGTTAAGAAAACTTAACATTTAAATGATTTTTAAACCAATTTATTTAAATTCAAAACCTTTTTAAAATATACTTTTAACAATCTTAAATTTGATAAAACATTTAAATTGTTATAAACTTATTTATCTCAAACTAGTGATACAAATTAACTTGAATCCATACTTTATATTTGATTTAAAACCGTGTTTTAAAAACCTGCTTTACATTTTAAACTTAATTTGAATTTTAAAAACCCTGTCAGGTTTCAAACTGAAGCACTAAAATCTACCCGAGCCTATACAAAATACTCGAGTCAAAACACTATATTCTTCGAGTCACACTCACGTGAGAATCCCGAGTACCCCTCCTCTGCTTTTTAACTTTGTTATATTTAGATTTTTTTTTCAAACAGTTTTAACTACCCGAGTCCATCACAAATTCCCCCGAGCAAAACCCCTGCACGCTTCGAGTCGCTTACGCTACAAACTCGAGAAATACTCGAGTTCTTCCTCTGTTAAATCCCAAACCAAAACACTGACACGCTGATACTATTTCACGTGCACACACGAGATGATCGCCTCCGACCATCGCTTCCAACGCCGACATCTCGTCCACGACCATCTCTCACGATATCGACCACCAGAAACTCGAACAACCTCATCAATCGAAATCGAGCAATCTCGATCACGAAACTGGAAACAGCCCAAACCTGGAAAACTCTCGAATCCAACTTTCTGGCCACCGGAGCGCCTGACCTTCTAGCCGTACCTTCGTCAACGTTCCTGCTTCCAATCTCCAGATTCTGGTAGAACTCGGTCCACCAGAGACAATGTGTCACATCCTGTAATTTTCGACTTTCGAAAATTCGACATCGATACTCACTTTATCGACTGCCGAGAAATCGAGTGCCGGAAACTCCAATAGTGAGGGTTTTAAGAAAAAGAAAAAGTAGAAGAAGAAGAAGATAGAAGAAAAAGAGAAGAAAGAAAGAAGAAGAACAACAGAAAACACATCTGAACAGAAAACAATATCAGAATCTTACACATCGCAGCGGAATAATATATAATAGATAAACACTAGTCTTTTAAAACAAAGAACTATATCAGTTTATACATACATCAATCAGAGTCAATATACAACAATGGACAGTTATATAAACTTGTCCTCATACAGAATACATAGCGGAATAAATACTATCAGATACAAATACTACGCATCGTCGTCCAGCTTATCTCCAAGCTCCAGAATATCCAGAATATCCTGATAATCTAACTCTAGACTGCCCGTGTGGAAATTGGTGGGCACCCAGAGTTTAGAAGGGAAACAATAAACTCCGAGTCAGTCATGGTGACTGGTGTGAGATCGTAAAACAGTTATTTATCTTTAAAATAAACAACAGAAAAATTTTAAGTCAATTCGAAATGCTTTTGGAAAATGAGACTACCATAAGACCTCCCACCACACACACAATGCAAACGCAGAATTGGAGGAGATTTCTTCTTATGATAATCAAAGATGCTTACTACGCAAAATCAAATCATTTTTGATATTATTATTAGTGCATAGTGTAGAAATCATTTCGAAAGTATAATATTAATCTTAGCCAACATACGACCAGTATCGTATGCCTACTATAGCTACTATGTTCAATAGCAGGTTACCGCCACATTCCATAGCAGGTAATACAACTAAAACCGTACACGTCGCGTATTGTTTCTTTGGATTTCCAACAAATGGTCAGGCTAAGGAACTTCCTATCCACGATGGGTACGTCCCTGGAATAGACGACCCGAGAACCTAACCGGATCTCTGCCAACACAAGGCCGGGTTACCTCTGCAAAAATAGGTAACTACTGACACGCGTATGCCATCCCCCGATCGTCACCGATCTTCCCGAGGATCCCCGATTTCCAACAAACCACATAGATAATAATAATGCAGTAACCACAGAGGTTAAGTATCTGGGCTCCATACCATGATACCACCTTTATCCAGAAGGAATGACATACACTAAGGGGCGCTACTCCCTAGAACCTTGCTGCATCCTTCCTGTTTCGACCATTTCCGGGGTGTGAGGCTCGACGAAGTCTCGTCCACAAAGCTACGCTTTCTACAAAGCCCTGCTTTGGGTCAAACAAAATGATCAACCTATGATCACAAAGATATAAGATCAAACAAATGATCATATCACAAATGATCAAACACTGATCATTTCACAGCAACACTCAGTATGCCACGTTACCAAATTGGGATATATCGCTGATAAATTTCAACTACATAACCTCTGAGCTCGTACGTCTCAGAGAAGGGTGTTAAGCTAAGAGAATAAATTCTCCGCCACCAACAGAAATGTATTTGAAAGAAATCAGCTTTATATCTCAAATTGTAACGTCAGACACACAATCCATACAAGTCTGTTCCGGGATCGAACAGAACCGAAGGCACTTCTCACGAAGCCCTTGCAATTCCGGATAATTTTCAATCACGTCAGGATTTCCCGTCACTAAGGGTGATAAAACCTCTAAACCGGAGATCAACCGATGTAGAGTAACTCGACGGTAATCCTTCCGTTTTCAAAAATATCCGGTCTTCAACACCGGTCTTCAATTGCGATTCATAACGACGTATCACATATTCGGAATGGGTTATACGACCCCATGGTCCTTTCCCGGCTAACCCGAATAGTGAGCGATTATTCAAAAATAAGTGTGGCATTCAAATTCATCCAATTCACAACAAATACCTATTTAAGGTAATTATTGATAGTCGGTTATTTAACTATCAATAAAGATGCGCAACATCATCAGATTCCAAATAATTTCATCTTCAAAAATACCTTTACTAGATATAAAATTTCCACACTTCAAAAATAAATCAATGTTTATTTTTCTAAACAGTTTCCCTTTCCTTTATAAATTCCATATTGAATTTACATTTTTCGAATACCTACTAATATTCGATTTTTAATCGTTTTCAAATATTCAATTTCGATTTATCTTTAAGAAGATAAAATCTCAAAACGTTTCACTTCATTTTGGAAAACATTCCATACTTATTTAATAATAAGTGTTTCACAAATCTTTTATTTTCAACATTTGAAAATACTCGATATACTTAAATCAAATTAAGTATATATTTCATTCTTTAAGAAAATCTATTTTCTATAACAACATCAATTTGAGTCAAAACGAATGTTACGTAAAACATCGTTACGACGACTCAAAATCACTAGTATAGGGATTCGAAATTTAGATAGATATATAAATCCCAATACTATATAAAACATTTCCTTTCGGAAATCATTTACTATAACAACAGTGTTATAGTCCACCATTTCCTTATATTTCTCGAAAACGTCTATTTCAACAATAAATGTTGAAATCTACGCTTTCGATTCATAACACATTTTAAAACACCTTTAAAATGTTTAACTTCATTTTTAAAATATTTCTTCTTCAAAAATGAATCCATTTTACTTAACAATATATTCACTGTCCAAAATCGTGAATAAAATCTACTTAACCCCATTTCAATCATTCCTACACATTTTTATTTCAATAAAAATTCGCTATTCAAAATCGTGAATATATCTTCTTAAATAATCTTCTATATTAAATTTATCACATTCAATCTATTTTCGAATTTATAAGCACGTTTATAAATTCTATTTCTCTTTTAATAACAACTTCGACTTATAAACCTTCTTTTATCAACTTCTATATTTAACTTATCAAAATAAGTGACTTTGGGTTTATAACAACTTTTATAAATTTTAATTCTATTTATAAAAGCTTCAATACCAAATCAATCTCAATATTGATTTCAAATTTTATTTTCAACGTTTGAATAAAATTTCCATATTGATTTCTCAAAAATTCATTTCTAAATATTAAATCAATCACAGATTGATTTCAAATTTTATTTATCACTACTAAAATAAATTCCTTATTTTTCTCAAATTATTCAATATTCTGTTTTGAAATGGATTCTTCAAATTGAAATCATTTTACATTGATTTCACAACTTATTTCAATTTACCAATTAAATTCCAAACTGAATTTCCAACTTATCCTCTTTTAAATAAATTCCTTTTTAAGAAAATAAATTTCAATCGTTTCTTTCAATCTATTTAAAAATCCAAATTTAAATTAATTTCTTCAATTTAAAATCACTGTTTTATGAAATCCATTTATTTCGCATTTTCACTTTATTCTGGAATTTATTCGATAAGATTATAAAAACAGCTTTTATACTTTTAAATTCTTTTCTTCAAAATTTCTTCAATTTCAAAAATTGATTCACTTAGAAATTTTCTACTTGAATCTCAAAAATTCAATTTCGTTTATCTTTGGAATCCAATGATGTCAAACATCCATTCAGCTAAATTTTAGCTTTCAAACAATTTCCAGATATCAATATGATTAATAGCATCACTATAATCATTCACAGATTCATATCACAATAGAAATAAATTCAATCAATGTGAGGGGTCCAGTTGGATCCCTCCAACCTGTTTCCCTGCATCCAAAGACGTTAGCACAATACCAATTCCGCTCCAGTACGGAATTATCGCGGTATATGGGTTTTATAAAAATCCGCTTACTAACGGCGCAATAGGGTCTCATCCTCTATACGAGGCGGGAAATCATCAATCCAATATATACATATGCCAATATGTATATATTGCTATATATAGATATATATCCTACTATATCTAATATCATATCCAAACAAATCAATCAATAATAACTGCAAATCATTTTGAGTGAGAAAAATAATCTCACCTTAGCTATTAATTTGCCATCCTATTTCCATTTCAATTTGGCTTGATTTCTCGATTTATAGACCTTGTATAAATATTATACAAATTCATTAATATTTGAACAGATCAAATAATAAATTTTCTTTTGATAATTTTCGATTCACGAGTGATTTTATTCTGACTAACGAATTCCTTGAATAGATTTAATTAAATTTCCTTTTCTTACCTGAAATTAAAACTTAACCAAGTTCCCCTTTTAAAAATAAATTTGGTAACTAACAATTGAAATAAATTCATAAATCTCATAAGTTATCTTAATAAATTATTTTTAATAAAAGAAGTAATTTATTTAACTAAAATTTTAACTTTCAAAACCCTATATATACATACATTCAAAAATATCTTTATTATGCATTAAAAATTAAATCAATCTGTATAGGATTTAAAAAAATCTAATTTTAAATTCTTTAATATTTAAAACATCCAATTTCAAAAATTCTATATATATATATAGGTATATACATAGATTTTACTGTAAATATACTTCTTGATTCACTATATATATACGCATATTATATAAAATAAATGAACTGTGTGTGAATATGTATAAACTTGTGGTCATTATTTTTCTTTCTGTTTCAAAATCAAAACTCCAAAATAAATGTTAATATACCTCACAGTCGATCGCTTGCTCGAAGTTCGTCGAAGAGCCACCATCGATTGACCACCACGAACAGTCGCGACATCTCAGCTCGTCATCGAGTTCCCCCAAACTGCTGCGCTGCCTACGACCATCACCGCGACCTCGTCGCCAGAAAACGATGCGAACCCCCAAACCATCGCGTTCGAACATCGCGAACCACCTATTGAAAATCATCGCGACATTATCCCCAACCTTAACTCGAAGCTCGACCGCCATTCGAACGAGAAAACCCAGGCTCGAGCCTTAATCGCCTTCGCGACACCACCACCGCGAAACCCTAAGTCGCCGATGCCGTCGAACCTCACTCGAGCCGCCGCTTTGTTCCCCTCAGCGAAATCGAACCCCCATCCCTTCCATTCGCGTAGAGATGAGGCAGAGGACGTTCGAAAGAATGAAGGGGAAGGATTGGGAAAACCGGCCATTTTTATTTTCCTTTGAAATTGATCTGATTCGTGGAATTTAAATGAAGAGGTAAAGGGTTTGATTTTAATTTGTTGTCACCATTTTTTTTCTTGAACGAGATTGAAAAGAGAAGACGGATTTTAAATTAACAGAGAGGAGGGATGAGATTTTTAAATTTGATCGAAGTATGGTCTGCACGATCACTTCGTGATTGAAGGCGTGAGATAAGGGAGAGTGTCGTCTTCCTTCTGATGTCGGCAACAAATTTAAATATTAAAATTTAAATTGAATTTGATTTGATTTCAACGCGTTTGCTCGTCGTACGGTCCCGTATTAACTCTGAAAAACACGAAAATTGAAATCCGACAATAATTCAATATAACGGACCCAATGGAACTGGTTTCGTCGAATTCCGAGACTGTGCCCCGGAATGTTATTTTTAAATATCGGTTAAACGATATAAATTTCAAAACTGATCAAATCAATTCGTAATTGGATTCTGAAGCTTCTGTTATCCTCAAAATCATCAATATAAATTTTACAAGCGTTTGAAATATTTTTTTCTTCAACTGTAAATTGAAGATTTAAATTCTTATTCAACTTCAATAGATTAAATTATAAAATTTAATCACCAAATTCCAAGTTATTTTCGGAATTCAAATTAAATCATCGTTCAAATATTTAAAATTAATTAAATATTCTCAATTTAATTTGTTCAAAATTCTGGGTCGTTACACAATGTGACGACAACTTTTCCGACCACAACAAAAACTAGGTCTACAGACAATCTCGATCAATTCCCATCGCCACAGTCGTCTATACAGCCATCTACTATTTTTCCCATCCTCACCCATCATTCAACTATCTCCAGTGAAGACCACGACCTGGCCGAACACTTAGGTCAACAGAATTTCGACAAAACCCATTCCACGTTCATCTTCCTAATGCTCTAGATTTACTCAATTAAAAATCGTGATTTTTCTTTCAAAAATCATTATTTTGTATAAGGAATCAATTTATAAACCTGGATTAATAAATAAAGATATTTGAATTTACACTTATTTGAACATGCACTGTTGTTTTAATTTTTCCATGGCCATTCAAGTTTGTTTTAACTTAAATTAAATTCTTAAACTCTAATCTATGATTAAACCATCAATTATTGTTTATAATTTAAATCATAACAATGCCTAGGTCCAGAGATACAAAATTTAAATCAAATCTTGAACTTGAAACTGGGACAGAGCAAATAACAGACATGCACACCAACATTCCTATCAACATTCATAACATATGCAACTTATTCACAAACATTCATTAATACTAATTATATGCAAACCAAAATGTGTATAAGGTTATGGGTTTGCTCACTTTAAACAAAGAAAACTTGAGAAGTTTTCAAAATTGGAAACTATACAGGTGTGATATCAGACATACATACAAAAATATCAACATATATACATACAATTCATATTAAACAACATGCAGGCATATTACATCATAGATTCAAGAATTTATAGCATGCAAACAGATATCATATACTTAAGTTTTAAAAAATGTAAGTTACTCACCTTTTTAAAAGTGAACAGAGCTTATCTTTTGAAACTGCTTTTGAACCTTTTATGTAACGACCCAGAATTTTTGATAATTAAAATTCGAATATTTAATTGATTTTAAATATTAATAAATGGAATTTAGAAGTCGAATAATTTATTATTCGAATATTGGATTTAATTTGGTCAATTAAATCGATAATTTAATGATTGAAATTCCAGAAATGATTGAAGTATGGGTTTAATGTGCTGGAAATGATTTGTAAAATTATATTTAATCATACAGGAGTTATAGAAAGGTTATAGAACTTTTAAAATTGAATTTGGAGTTAAATTGTGAAGATGGAATATTTTAATAATTAATTATCGACTGAAAATTAGCCATTTTTCGAACAGTCTCAGAATTGAACGAAACCAGTTCCATTGGATCCGTAATAGTTAGTTATTATCGGATTTCAATTTTCATAGCAATCGAAGTTATCGTTTGACCGTGGCAGCTCGAAACGCATCGATATCGTTTTAATTTTAAATCGGCGAGTTAAAATAGTCATTTTTCAAACAGTGTCGGATTTCGACGAAACCAGTTTCATCGGATCCGTAATGTGATATTATTGTAAGATTTCAAATTTCGTAATTTTTGGATTTACCATTTGTCCGGTACAAATTAAAACGTCTCGAAATCGGTTTAAATCGATTTAATTTAAATTGATCGTTTATTGTCATATCTCGTGCATACGATCAGATTAGCTTATGAAACCTGTTCCATTGTGTCCGGAACGCAGAAAAACCCCAGGGTAGCCTATCGAAACGTGAGAATTGGAGGTCGTTTGCATTAACTGTTAAATCGAGAAATTTTATTAATTAAATAATATTAACTATTTTATATATTCATTTATTTTTCAAACCCTAGCTACAAACTTCATCAGCCGCCTCCTCCTTTGTTAATGGCTGAAATCGATTTCGCTTCTTCCTCTCAAATCTTCAAATTCACTCATCGATTTCAAAAATTATCAACTGAGGAATTGTAGTACTCGACGAGTACTACACATCCAACGGCTGGAATCTCGATCGAGTCGACGTGGAGGCTGGGATTTGCGTGTATAGGGCCACCGTTCGTGCTCGTTTTCTCGAGCTGGGGAGCACCGCGTGCGTGCGGTCGGAGGGCGGTGGTGGTCTGTGACGAGGGCGTTCGAATGGAGGGGAGATGATGGAGTTTCGTCGACGAAGGTGGTCACGGTAGTTTGAAATCGCGAATGGCAGTGGGTTCGGTTGCGTTTAAAATTACCTGGAGGGAAAACGCGCGTGAGAGGGAAAGGAAGAAGGTCGCGTGGCCTTCGATCTGGAGCAAGGAAAATAGACGGCCGTGATTAATCGTAGGGGTTAATTATAAATTAAATTGTAAAATTTATTATCGTTAATTCGTGTAATCTTCAAACTGCTATAACTTTGTCATATATTGTCAGAAAATTACGAAACCAGTAGCGTTGTCTTCGTTTTGTCGAGCTCTTCGCGATGCAACTGGATTGGAAGCGATCGGGGTCAATGAAAATTTTGAGTGAAATTAAACGTTCGTTTAATTTCATTCGAAATAAACGCTACAAAATTCTATCGGAAAATCACGGTGAGATCTTCTCACTCAGATTTATAATTGAATTGCAGTATTGATTGATTTGTTTGAATGTGCTATTAGATATGATAGGATATATCTATATATATAGCAGTATATACATATTGGCATATGTATATATTGGATTGATGATTTCCCGCCTCGTATAGCGGATGAGACCCTATTGCGCCGTTAGTAAGCGGATTTATAAAAACCCATATACCGCGATAATTCCGTACTGGAGCGGAATTGGTATTGTGCTAACGTCTGTGGATGCAGGGAAACAGGTTGGAGGGATCCAACTGGATTCCTCACCAGTAGTTATTTATTTACAGATATTGTGATGTATTCTGTTATCATATGTTGAGATATGATATTGACTGTTGTGATTGACTAATTGATGCGTTGCATCATCGGATGCAAATTTTGAAGTTTAAAAATAACGATTTTTACTTTAAAAGGGATTTTGAAGGGATTTTTGGAAAGTATACGATTTATTAAATTTTGGAATTTATTTATCTTAAATAAATAAATGTTATAAATTTAAAGTTATGAAAAATTTTAAATTGTGAAATATACCTGAAAGGTGATTTTGAAATAAATAGTCAAGTGATAAATAAAATAGTTTAAGTGGATTTCTTTTGAATTATTTAAAAATAATGTATATAAAAGATGTACAGAATTGATATTTATCAATTTAAAAGTATTGGAATTTTAAAACGAGTTTCTATAAGTGTTAGAAATTTATAGAATTATAAATTGTGAAGACATGAGATTTATAGAATTATAGATTGTGAAGATTTGAAGTTTATAGATTTATAAAGATTGAAGTTTATAGATTTATAAAGATTGAAGTTTATAGATTTATAAAGTATGAAGTTATAAAATGAATGAAGTTATAAAATGAATGAAGTTGTAGAATAAAGACTGATAAGAAATTTACTTGTAACTTGGATTGTTGCCTTAAAATGGGATATTGATCGAATTATTAATAAAGAAGATTTATTAAATTGAAGTCGTTAGAAAATAGAAATAGAATTTATAAACGTTGTTTTATAAATTCGAAATCAATTGGATTTGATAAATTAAAAAGTTAAAGGGGATTTTATCCACGATTTTGGACAGTGGGTAATTCTTGAAATAAATGTGTAGAAAAGATCGAAATTTGGTTATTGAAGTATATTCACGATTTTGGACAGTGAATATATTATTGAAAAAAATGGTTATGTTGGGAAAGCGATATTATAAAGGAAGTTAATTGTTTTAAAAGATGTTTTAAAACGTGTGAACTATCGAAATCATAGATTTCAACATTTATTGTTGAAATAGACGTTTTCGAGGAATAAGGAAATGGTGGACTATAACACTGTTGTTATAGTAAATGATTTTCGAAAGAAAATGTTTTATGTAGTATTGGGGTTTTTATATCTATCTAAATTCCGAATCCCTATACTAGTGATTTCGAGTCGTCGTAACGATGTTTTACACAACATTCGTTTTGACTCAAATAAATGTGATTTAAGAATGATTTCCTTAAAGAATGAGATATATACTTAATTTTGATTTTAAGTATATCGAATATTTTCTAAGTGTTGAAAATAAATGATTTGTGAAATACTTATTTTTAAATAAGTATGGAAATGCTTTTCCAATATGAAATGAACGTTTTGAGATTTTATCTTTGTAAAGATAAAATGAAATTGAATATTTGAAATCGATTTGAGAATCGTATATCAGTAGATATTTTGAAATATAAATTCACTATGGAATTTATGAAGGAAAGGGAAACTGTTTAGAAAATAAATGTTGATTTATTTTTGGAAGTGTGGAAATAATATATCTAATAAAGATATTTTTGAAGATACAATAATTTGGAAAATTATTTGGAATCTGATGATGTTGCGCATCTTTATTGATAGTTAAATAACCGACTATCAATAATTACCTTTAGATAGGTATTTGTTGTGAATTGGATGAAATTGAATGCCACACTTATTATTTTTGAATAAACGCTCACTATTCGGGTTAGCCGGGAAAGGACCATGGGGTCGTATAACCCATTCCGAATATGTGATACGTCGTTATGAATCGCATTTAAAGACCGGTGTTGAAGACCGGATATTTTTGAAAACGGAAGGATTACCGTCGAGTTACTCTACATCGACTGATCTTCGATTTAGAGGTTTTATCACCCTTAGTGACGGGAAGTCCTGACGTGATTGAAAATTATCCGGAAATGCAAGGGCTTCGTGAGAAGTGCCTTCGGTTCTGTTCGATCCCGGAACAGACTTGTATGGATTGTGTGTCTGACGTTACAATTTGAGATATAAAGCTGATTTCTTTCAAATACATTTTTGTTGGTGGCGGAGAATTTATTCTCTTAGCTTAACACCCTTCTCTGAGACGTACGAGCTCAGAGGTTATGTAGTTGAAATTTATCAGCGATATATCCCAATTTGGTAACGTGGCATACTGAGTGTTGCTGTGAAATGATCGGTGTTTGATCATTTGTGATATGATCATTTGTTTGATCTTATATCTTTGTGATCATAGGTTGATCATTTTGTTTGACCCGAAGCAGGGCTTTTTGAGAAAGCGTAGCTTTGTGGACGAGACTTCATCGAGCCTCACACCTCGGAAATGGTCAAAACAGGACGAATGCGGCAAGGTTCTAGGGAGTAGTGCCCCTTAGTGTATGTCATTCCTTCTGGATAAAGGTGGTATCATGGTATGGAGCCCAGATACTTAACCTCTGTGGTTACTGCATTATTATTATCTATGTGGTTTGTTGCGAATCGGGGATCCTCGGGAAGATCGGTGACGATCGGGGGATGGCATACGCGTGTCAGTAGTTACCTATTTTTGCAGAGGTAACCCGGCCTTGTGTTGGCAGAGATCCGGTTAGGTTCTCGGGTCGTCTATTCCAGGGACGTACCCATCGTGGATAGGAAGTTCCTTAGCCTGACCATTTGTTGGAAATCCAAAGAAACAATACGAGCCTTGTACGGTTTTAGTTGTAGAACCTGCCATCTAATATGGCAGCTATAGCAAGCATACTATAATGGTACCTATGCTGGCTAAGATTTATATTCTACTTTCGAAATGTTTTCTACACTATGCACTAATAATAATATCAAAAAGAATTTGATTTTTGCGTAGTAAGCATCTTTGACTATCATAAGAAGAAATCTCCTCCAAGTCTGCGTTTGCATTGTGTGTGTGGCGGGAGGTCTTATGGTAGTTTCATTTTCCAAAAGCATTTCGAATTGACTTTAAAATTATCCTGTTGTTTATTTTAAAGATAAACTGTTTTACGATCTCACACCAGTCACCATGACTGACTCGGAGTTTATTGTTCCCTTCTAAACTCTGGGTGCCCACAAATTTCCACACGGGCAGTCTAGAGTTAGATTATCAGGATATTCTGGATATTCTGGAGCTTTGGAAATAAGCTGGATGGCGAGACGTAGTATTTGTATCTGATAGTATTTATTCCGCTGTGTATTCTGTATGAGGACAAGTTATATAATTGTCCATTGTTGTATATTGACTCTGATGATTGATGTATGTATAAAATGATATAGTTCTTTGTTTAAAGATTATTCATTTATCTATTATATTTTTGTTCCGCTGCGATATGTGAGATTCTGATATTGTTTTCTGTTCTGATGTGTTTTCTGTTGTTCTTCTTCTTTCTTTCTTCTCTTTTTCTTCTGTTTCTTTTTCTTCTTCTACTTTTTCTTTTTCTTAAAACCCTCACTATTGGAATTTCCGGCACTCGATTGCTCGGCAGTCGATAAAGTGAGTATCGATGTCGAATTTTCGAAAGTCGAAAATTTCGGGATGTGACATTTTAAAACTGGAATTGTTGTTAATGAATCTTGCATGCATGTTAATTTGTTTGTTTTGATGTGTTGCTTTAGACTCCAGGTTTGATTTTTCCTTTGATCTTGCTTTAAAACAGGTTTACTTATTTCCAGATTGAAGAAATGCAGGCTAAAAGCTTTGATCTTGAAATGTTTTACAGATCTTATTTTGAGATTGAGGAAGGTTTACATTTGCAGGCTTTTTGATCAGATTGAAGAGATGAGTTACAGGTTATTGAAGAAAAAAGCTTTCTGGTTTGAGGAGTATATTGATTACAGATTTTCTTTGTTGAGAGAAATTGTTTTTGAGTATTTGGTTTGAGAGGAAGTGATTTCAGATTGAAGAAAATGGTTTTACATGCTTTCAGATTTTGAAGAAATGCATTACAGGTTTGTTGAAAAATGGTTACAGGCTGAAGTTTCTTAGTTTTGAATTGAAGAATAGAAAAAGAAAAGAAGATAAGGAAGCATAAGTTTATATAAGTAAATTTTGTGATTTATTCAATTAAAAGAAAAACAAAAATACAAAACTTTGACATTTGTCACTAACCATTTTTAATTTGTTAACACTTGTTATTACTTAGCCTTAGGAATTTACACATGTCTTTTTAGTTAGTTTATATTTATTTTAAATGTAGATAAAAGACTTTACTTAATTTATTAATTACTTATCTATATATATATTATTTTAAAGAAAATAAAACCAATTATATATATAAATAAAAGCTTATCCATATATTTTAAAATCCAAAACTATTTGAATATTACCTTTTGAATTCTAAATTCAAATTTTCATTCAAATTCAAATTATATTTAAAATCCAATTTAAAGTTAATTTTAAACAACACATTCAATTTGAAATAACAATCCTATTTTATTAAAATCTATTTATATCTATAAAACAATATATTATTAATATTGTTTGAAAATAACATATTTATCTATTTAAAATAATTTATAAAGGAGATTACAAATTACTACTCTTACTAAATGAATTAACATATCTTATATGTAAATGGTATTTTAAACTTATATTGTGACGACCGCCCATGACCCCTGCACCGAATCTAGAGATAGAGCGCTGTAAAGTGTGCCAGGCGACCGTGGACGATTATCAAGGTAAGATTTAAAACGAAAGAATCTATCGTATTACTCACAGCGCATGGATAAAATACAATAGAACATATGTATAGTGAAGCTTTACAGAACAAAATGACATCATATAAACTCCATAATAGTTGAATACAAGCATCCACATAGTCAATACATCCAGCCTCACTACAAGTCTCTCAGAGAATACAAAACAGCGGAATAACCAGTACATAAGAAGATAATAATATGCAACCCTCCAGCTCGTCTTCGATATCAGCATCGTGAGAAGAGAACAGCACCTGTCACCTGCTACCTAGTCTGCCCGTCCCAAAATGGACGAACAGCCCAAGGCAATAAGAATTAAAAACATAAAGCCTTGAGTCAGACAACAGTCTTAGTGAGCAGTAAGTTAACTAACAACATACCAAAAGAGCATAAAGGAAAAGGAATAGGAATACAACCCTCCCACTCCAACCTCATTCTACAGTGATAGCCCCCAGACACACACTAAGCAGAAGCAAACATAGCAGAGCATACAATTTAAAGTAAAGCAATTGTCACTCGAGTCAAGAGCGATGTTTTCCAAGTACAAATCCCAAGGTCTAAAACCAAGGTCAGATAAGCACCCAGGAAATACCGCTCTTGAGACCGAATGACGATACAACCAAACATCCATGACTCGGCTATCACTGTTATCATTGTTGCGATATCACCGTTAATTGAATGACCGGCACATTCTTTCAGCCGTCCGTCAAGGGCTAATGGTAACCCCGGTTCTAGACATAACTCCCGCACGTCATCGTGACCCGTGCCTAGGATTATTGAATCTACCCAGAGTACTTGACCATCAACTTAGTCTTTTGGGCGTCCCCATGTACTCTTGCTTAGAGCATGCTAGAACCTTCAACAACGATGAGATCTCAACCTCCTAGTCATCCTCCTCGACGACTATTGCCATACTAGCTCAAGCGCCTCTCGAGCATCCATTATCCTCAACTCGAATCATATCACCGAGTTATCAACATGCTTGGAATGATCCCGCCTGGATTAGACCAAGTCTTCATCATATGATTGCCTCGCTTCATAACATCCTCGCGAAGCCTCATCTCAACATCACATCATCAAATCTATGCATAAGAGCTTCATCATCCCGCTACATATGCCACGAGCAGCTTTCCCAATCCAAGAGCCTTTCCCTTAGCTTTTGAATCACCTTTGGTCTAAATCTAATCATCAATCATCTAGTTCATAATAATCAATCAAATCAAACATCAATCCAAGCAATCAAGCATTCAAAAATGATCTAAGTAGACAATTATAACAATAATGGCATTTTCGTAATTAAAGAGTTGAAAGTCCAATAAGCACGAAAACATGGATTATATCTCTACAAACTTGATGAATGAACTTGCATAGGTAACATATGATAAAATGGATGCAACATCATCATGAACAATGGATCTATATGGATCTACACATAGGATGAAGAAAATGCATGGAAATCACTATTTTAACACCAAATCGGGCCAACAATCCGATATACTCCTTTGGATCCGTGTGAGAGATAATCACCACTCACCAAATCACCTAAACAAACCCAAATCAATACGCTTCAGATCTGGACAGCGAAGGATCAAGCTTGATCTATCACAAATCCGCTTCAAATGAAGAAATCTCTCTTGAAAAGATGAAGATCTTCAATCTAAGCTCTTGAATCTTCAATCTTGATCTTCGATTTGGATGGATGGAAGCACTAGATTAGAGTGGAGGAAAGAAGTGAAGAAGTGTAGAAGTCGAGCTCTCAAAATGGCAGCACTTCGTCGCTTCAAAATCCGGATCCCAAAAAGTGAGAACAACCCCTCCTATTTATAGCTGAAAACTGCCTAAGTCGTAACTCGGCTATCTCCTTAAGTCGCTGCCGACTTAACACTATGCCGACCTACGACCTAAAAACCCCTACGACTTAATAGAGCCTCCGACCTAACCCTTAGCCAACAACTCCGACCTAACAGACAAGCCTACGACTTAACATGCGCGCGACCTAACTTATTCGAGCTACACGACCTAATATACGCGCGCTCCCTCCTAAGTCGCCTGGACGACTTAACAACTTAGCACCATTCGACTTAACACTTATACGACTTATAAACCTTGCGACCTAACAACTCAGCAACCCACGCGACCTAACAGTCTTCGACCTAACGACTTAGCCTATGCGCGACTTAACAATCTCGCGACCTAACACTTAAGCCAATACGCGACCTAAGACTTAGCCAATACAACAAGATACTAACCCCTTAGGTCGTCCAACGACTTAACTACTAAGTCGCTAACCTGCTATCCCAACTCCTCTAGGTCGTTGCCGACCTAACTATACTAAGTACATCCTATAGGTCGCTCGAAACCTTAACTCGCCAGAAACTCTTAAGTCTCCTATCTCTTAGGTCGTCTACGACCTAAACCCTTAAACATCTACGCGACCTAACATAAGTCGCGAACAAACTGGGATACGACCTATCTACTAAGTCGTCTAGACGACTTAACTATCCAATACTTCACTTAGGTCGCTCACCACATTCCTTAGGTCGTTGCCGACCTAACTCTACCCCACGACCTAACCCCAGAATACTTAGGTCGCCTACTACTCTTCCTTAGGTCGCCTAGACCTCTTAAGTCGGTCACGACTTATCACTTAGGCCGGTCACTACCTTAAGTCGGTCAACCACACTTCCTTAACTCGGTTAATTCCTTAAGTCGGCAACTTGACCCAGACTTCTCTTAACTCGTCCAAACCGACTTAGGACTTAGAAAAATCCTGAACAACTTATCAAAAATGCAACCAAAATCTGAAACAACTAGAAAATCCTGAAAATCCCAGATTTTGACAAACTTTTCGATCCGTAAAATACGGGTCGTTACATTCTCTCCCCCTTAGGAATTTCGTCCCCGAAATTCCAAACAATCATAACAATCAAAATTATTCTGTACGCCTACCATCCATAGCAATCAACAAACCATGCATCCAATTTTAACTTAGCGTACAGAATTCTAAGACTTAGAACAAGTTACAATATCGCGAGATGACACGACACCTTAGGGCCATACCTCGAACAGTTCAGGATGAGCTGCCTTCATCCTCTCTTCCACCTCCCACGTACAGTCGTTATCATCATCACTCCATTGTATCTTGAGCAACTTAACTACCTTCCTCCTAAGCTGTTTCGTGTCGGTTTCAACAACACGAAGCGGCTTACGAGGTCTTCTATCAACTGGATCAACTTCTAAATCTTCACAGCTATCAGCAGAAACCACCGTATTCGAGTCGTGCACGTACTTCCGTAACATGAAAAACATTGTGCACACTCGACATCTTCTCTGGTAACTCCAATCTGTAGGCGAGCTTTCCAATTCGCTCGATGATCGGGAATGGTCCAACAAATCTCGGAGTCAATTTACCTTTCTTCCCGAATCGGATAACATTCTTCAGTGGAGAAATCTTCACAAAAACCATATCTCCTACATCGAATTCCAAATCCTTTCGACGCTTATCGGCATAACTCTTCTGACGATCTTGGGCTGCTTTCATTCGTTGCCGAATGATTTCTATACAATCTGAAGTCTGACGAATCATCTCTGGCCCAAGTATCAACTTTTCTCCGGTCTCTATCCAACATGTCGGAGAATTACACGGTCTTCCATACAACGCTTCATACGGTGCCATACCAATGCTCGATTGGTAACTGTTGTTGTATGAGAACTCTACCAAATGAAGGTGATCTTCCCATGATCCTCCGAAATCTAAAACACAAGCTCTAAGAAGATCTTCCAAAATCCACTAGTGAACAACGGGTCTCGATCGCTCACTATACTTTTCGGAATACCATGAAATCGAACTATCCACTTAACATACAACTCAGCCAACTTTGATGCGGTCCTAGTCGATCGAACAGGAATGAATCTAGCACTCTTAGTCAGACGATCTACAATGACCCAAATTCCTTCATTTCCCGTTCTGGTTCTAGGCAATCCATCGATAAAATCCATCGACACTTGTTCCCACTTCCATGTAGGAACTTCTAATGGCTGAAGCAATCCACTTGGCTTCTTCTGTTCAGCCTTTACCAACTGGCAGTTCATACATTTGGAAATGAAATCTCCAACATCCTTCCTCATGCCTTCCCAGTAGTAAGTTCTCTTCATATCCCGATACATCTTATTTCCACCTGGATGAATTGTCAACTTCGAGTGATGACTTTCCTTCAGAACTTCACTCCTCAATTCATCTATATCGGGAACAACTAGTCGTCCTTGCTTTCGAAGCCAACCTTCTCTATCGACCTCGAATCCTTTATCCTTTTCTGGATCCAATCCAGATTCCAATTCACGGATAATCTTGACAAGCTTATCATCTCGCTTTTGGCTTTCGCCAATCCTTTCCACAAGAGTGGGTCTTATTGATAAGTTTGCCAACATCTCAGGTTCCAATTCACATCTAGGCCTGAAGTCAAATCCAGCTAAATACTCGAGATTCTTCCATTCTGAAAACATGACTCCCAATCCTGCATGTCTTCGACTTAACGCATCTGCCACTGCGTTACCTTTTCCCGGAGTATAAGCTATACCAAAATCATATGAGGCTAAAAACTCTAGCCAACGTTGCTGTCGAAGATTCAAATCCTTTTGGGAGAAAAGATACTTCAACGACTTGTGATCCGTAAACAACTCGAATCGAACTCCCAACAGATAATGCCTCCACATCTTCAGAGCAAATACAATCGCCGCTAACTCCAAATCATGAGTCGGGTAATTCCTTTCATGCGGCTTTAGTTGTCGACTGGCATACGCAACAACTTTATCCTTCTGCATCAGCACTGCTCCAAGTCCCGTACCACATGCGTCGGTGTAAACCACCATCTCATCATTCCCACTTGGAATAGTCAAAACAGGAGCACTCGTCAATCTCTCTTTCAGGATTCCGAAAGCTTGCTCACACTTAGCATCCCAACTGAACACTTGGTTCTTCTTCGTCAATCCTGTTAACGGTGCAGCTATCTTGGAGAAGTCTTTGATAAACCGTCGATAATATCCTGCTAATCCAAGAAAACTTCTCACATCAGATGCATTCTTAGGTCTAACCCAATCTTGGATTGCTGCCACCTTAGCGGGATCAACCGCTATTCCATTTCCAGAAATCACATGGCCTAAGAACCTCACTTCACTCTTCCAGAAGTGACACTTCGAAAACTTAGCCTTCAGCTGATGTTTCCGCAAGATTTCCAAAACAATACGCAAGTGCGTCTTGTGCTCTTCTTCGGTTCTGGAATAAATCAGAATATCATCCACGAACACAAGTACGAACTTGTTCAACTGATCTCTGAACACTCTATTCATAAGATCCACAAAATATGCTGGCGCGTTAGTCAATCCAAACGGCATTACCAGCCACTCAAAGAAACCGGATGGTGTCCTAAAAGCAGTCTTCGGCACACTATCCTTAGCTACTCTCAACTGGTGAAATCCCATTGCCAAATCCATCTGAGAAAACACCTTTGCTTCGTGAAGCTGATCAAACAAGTCATCTATCCTCGGCAATGGATACTTGTTCTTCTTAGTTACCTTATTCAGCTCACGATAATCCACACACAATCTCAACGACCCATCTGCCTTGGTTGCAAACACAACTGGTGCACCCCACTCGGACACACTACGCCGAATGAATCCTTTCTGCAAAAGATCATCAACTTGCACCCTCAACTCCTGCTGTTCCCTAGGCGCCATCCGCCTAAGAGGCATCACAACAGGTCTGGCTCCTTCAACTAGATCTATACGAAACTCGATCTCTCTATGCGGCGGCAACCCTTTGACTTTGTCAAAGACATCCTCGAATCCATTAGCGATCGGCACTGATGACAGTCCATCCCGTGGAACAACCAGCGAATACATGAAGCTCATGAAGACGCCTTCCTCATGCTTACATCGTATCACAATCTTTCGCCCTTCCACATTCTCAACTGTCACCTCCAGCCTCTCACAATCAACCTTAGCCGCATACTTCCTAAGCCAGTCCATACCCAAGATAATTCCGAACCCCGCAAAGTTCAGAACAAAGCAATCACAAACAAAAGAGCAACCATGACTCGACACAACTAGACCACGGCATAACATACACAAACAAGACGAACCCCCAACTGGATTAGTCACAACCAATGGCCTATCAACAATACCCGGTTCCAAACCTAACCGGCCTACAAGTTCACTACATACAAACGAGTGCGACGCTCCGGTATCAAACAAGACTCTAACTGGAACACCTCATAGGAAAAGAGTACCTTGAACCACCACACTCTTTCCCTTCTCTTCTGCGGTAGGAGCTTTCGAAGACGACGGAACAGCTCCCAAAGTATAAGCCTGCACAATCTGCTTGTCCCTACTCGGTTCTGGACAATTCTTCCTGAAATGCCCTGGCTTGTCACAGTTGTGGCACTTCGCCGGCGCCTTCGGATTCTTGCAATCCTTGGAGAGATGGCCTTTCTGCTGACAGTTGTAGCAAGTCACTTCGCCTTTCGGCCTCTTCTGACCATCTTTACCCTTCTGCTGCTGCTGCTTCCTCTTCTTGTTTCTACCCTGCTGGGGTTTAGACTCTTCCCTGGTTACAGCAACAACAGATCCTTCCTTAGGAAACAGATTCTCGTGTCTGAGAGCTTCCTCCACAAGCTTCCTAAATGAATCGTCCAAGTGATCCATCAATCTTGGAGCCTGTACTTGATCCCCAACATCTACTGATGGCCCCGGGGCTGACATCCTTCTCCTGATCGAAGTCATCATGGTTTCGAACATAGCAACATAATCAGCAGCCCCTTCAGTAGCACGGCCTTCCCTAGCAGCTGGTTTCCCTTTTTGACTCATTCTCAATATCTATAAAAAGGAATGATTAGAACATCTAGAGAAACAACTGCATAAAGGACTCAAACTCTACTAAGCTACTATATTATATATAGTATTCATCCATCAAAAATACAATTACGTCTCTCATACGTAGTTACGACGGCGAGCGTTGGGTAAAATCGATTAACCAATGCTCTGATACCAAATGTGACGACCGCCCATGACCCCTGCACCGAATCTAGAGATAGAGCGCTGTAAAGTGTGCCAGGCGACCGTGGACGATTATCAAGGTAAGATTTAAAACGAAAGAATCTATCGTATTACTCACAGCGCATGGATAAAATACAATAGAACATATGTATAGTGAAGCTTTACAGAACAAAATGACATCATATAAACTCCATAATAGTTGAATACAAGCATCCACATAGTCAATACATCCAGCCTCACTACAAGTCTCTCAGAGAATACAAAACAGCGGAATAACCAGTACATAAGAAGATAATAATATGCAACCCTCCAGCTCGTCTTCGATATCAGCATCGTGAGAAGAGAACAGCACCTGTCACCTGCTACCTAGTCTGCCCGTCCCAAAATGGACGAACAGCCCAAGGCAATAAGAATTAAAAACATAAAGCCTTGAGTCAGACAACAGTCTTAGTGAGCAGTAAGTTAACTAACAACATACCAAAAGAGCATAAAGGAAAAGGAATAGGAATACAACCCTCCCACTCCAACCTCATTCTATAGTGATAGCCCCCAGACACACACTAAGCAGAAGCAAACATAGCAGAGCATACAATTTAAAGTAAAGCAATTGTCACTCGAGTCAAGAGCGATGTTTTCCAAGTACAAATCCCAAGGTCTAAAACCAAGGTCAGATAAGCACCCAGGAAATACCGCTCTTGAGACCGAATGACGATACAACCAAACATCCATGACTCGGCTATCACTGTTATCATTGTTGCGATATCACCGTTAATTGAATGACCGGCACATTCTTTCAGCCGTCCGTCAAGGGCTAATGGTAACCCCGGTTCTAGACATAACTCCCGCACGTCATCGTGACCCGTGCCTAGGATTATCGAATCTACCCAGAGTACTTGACCATCAACTTAGTCTTTTGGGCGTCCCCATGTACTCTTGCTTAGAGCATGCTAGAACCTTCAACAACGATGAGATCTCAACCTCCTAGTCAACCTCCTCGACGACTATTGCCATACTAGCTCAAGCGCCTCTCGAGCATCCATTATCCTCAACTCGAATCATATCACCGAGTTATCAACATGCTTGGAATGATCCCGCCTGGATTAGACCAAGTCTTCATCATATGATTGCCTCGCTTCATAACATCCTCGCGAAGCCTCATCTCAACATCACATCATCAAATCTATGCATAAGAGCTTCATCATCCCGCTACATATGCCACGAGCAGCTTTCCCAATCCAAGAGCCTTTCCCTTAGCTTTTGAATCACCTTTGGTCTAAATCTAATCATCAATCATCTAGTTCATAATAATCAATCAAATCAAACATCAATCCAAGCAATCAAGCATTCAAAAATGATCTAAGTAGACAATTATAACAATAATGGCATTTTCGTAATTAAAGAGTTGAAAGTCCAATAAGCATGAAAACATGGATTATATCTCTACAAACTTGATGAATGAACTTGCATAGGTAACATATGATAAAATGGATGCAACATCATCATGAACAATGGATCTATATGGATCTACACATAGGATGAAGAAAATGCATGGAAATCACTATTTTAACACCAAATCGGGCCAACAATCCGATATACTCCTTTGGATCCGTGTGAGAGATAATCACCACTCACCAAATCACCTAAACAAACCCAAATCAATACGCTTCAGATCTGGACAGCGAAGGATCAAGCTTGATCTATCACAAATCCGCTTCAAATGAAGAAATCTCTCTTGAAAAGATGAAGATCTTCAATCTAAGCTCTTGAATCTTCAATCTTGATCTTCGATTTGGATGGATGGAAGCACTAGATTAGAGTGGAGGAAAGAAGTGAAGAAGTGTAGAAGTCGAGCTCTCAAAATGGCAGCACTTCGTCGCTTCAAAATCCGGATCCCAAAAAGTGAGAACAACCCCTCCTATTTATAGCTGAAAACTGCCTAAGTCGTAACTCGGCTATCTCCTTAAGTCGCTGCCGACTTAACACTATGCCGACCTACGACCTAAAAACCCCTACGACTTAACAGAGCCTCTGACCTAACCCTTAGCCAACAACTCCGACCTAACAGACAAGCCTACGACTTAACATGCGCGCGACCTAACTTATTCGAGCTACACGACCTAATATACGCGCGCTCCCTCCTAAGTCGCCTGGACGACTTAACAACTTAGCACCATTCGACTTAACACTTATACGACTTATAAACCTTGCGACCTAACAACTCAGCAACCCACGCGACCTAACAGTCTTCGACCTAACGACTTAGCCTATGCGCGACTTAACAATCTCGCGACCTAACACTTAAGCCAATACGCGACCTAAGACTTAGCCAATACAACAAGATACTAACCCCTTAGGTCGTCCAACGACTTAACTACTAAGTCGCTAACCTGCTATTCCAACTCCTCTAGGTCGTTGCCGACCTAACTATACTAAGTACATCCTATAGGTCGCTCGAAACCTTAACTCGCCAGAAACTCTTAAGTCTCCTATCTCTTAGGTCGTCTACGACCTAAACCCTTAAACATCTACGCGACCTAACATAAGTCGCGAACAAACTGGGATACGACCTATCTACTAAGTCGTCTAGACGACTTAACTATCCAATACTTCACTTAGGTCGCTCACCACATTCCTTAGGTCGTTGCCGACCTAACTCTACCCCACGACCTAACCCCAGAATACTTAGGTCGCCTACTACTCTTCCTTAGGTCGCCTAGACCTCTTAAGTCGGTCACGACTTATCACTTAGGCCGGTCACTACCTTAAGTCGGTCAACCACACTTCCTTAACTCGGTTAATTCCTTAAGTCGGCAACTTGACCCAGACTTCTCTTAACTCGTCCAAACCGACTTAGGACTTAGAAAAATCCTGAACAACTTATCAAAAATGCAACCAAAATCTGAAACAACTAGAAAATCCTGAAAATCCCAGATTTTGACAAACTTTTCGATCCGTAAAATACGGGTCGTTACATATATATACTCTTAAATCATTTTAATTAAGCAATATTTAAAAAGAAAATAAAATAAACCTTATTATTAATTTTATCTAAAACCATATTGTTATTTGTTTAACTAGCTTTGAAAAGCTAATACTAATTTCCAAATTATCCAAAATATATATTTGAAATATAAAAACAAGATATTTATTTATTTATTAAATTCCAAATCAAAGGTAATCTATTTATAATATATACTCTCATATATATATACATTATAAATAGAAATTATTTTATTAATTTCTAAAAGATAAATTCACTAATTAAATATTTATTTAATTAGATTATTAAATCAATTCAAACATTTTTATCAAAGATTAACAAATCAATTTAATTATTTAAACAAATTATTAAATTGATATTGTCCAAAAATTCCGGGATATCACAAGAAGTGCACAAATAGACATTTTTGGAGCACAGTGTTTATCCCAAATTATACTGGTCCAATTTAGTTCGGCATGTTTGTACCTAATTTGTTTCCATGCCGAGTTCATGCTGAACTGCCTATTACTGTTAGAAATCCAGAACCAAAAATCATGATGCATTTGATTGTGAATTTTGATATTATGCACTGTATGAAGAATTTGATTAGGAACACAATCAAGATGATCCTTCCATTCATTACTTGATATAAGAGAAGACTCTTTTCTATTAAAACTACTGGTAACAGACATGAAATTCCACCCCAATTTATCCACCAAGGAATATCCTTTATGCCATGGGTCAAACCAAACATCTGTATTATCACCATTAACAATTTTTCTATCAATTAATCCTTTGCACCATTGTCTAGCTCTAAGCAGGGATTTCCAAGTATAAGAAGCACTGTTATCCATAGCAACTGTCCAAAAAATTTGTTGTTGCGGTAGTTTTTACACATCCATTTGGCCCAGAGTGAATTACCCTGTATATATTTCCATATCAGTTTAACTGCAACTGCTTTAGTAACTTCATCAATTTTTTAATACCAAGGCCACTCTCATTTTTAGTTTTACAAACATCATCCCAGCACATCTTATGAGCTTTAGATTTCCATATGAAATTAGCACAAAGAGAATTAATTATCTGGGTAACAGATACAGGAAGTTGGGAGAATTGCACCCAAAATTGGATCATTGGGTGAATAACAGTTTTTACTAGTTCAATTCTACCACTTATGTTGAGAATTTTACTATTCCAATGATTGAATTTTTTATTTATTTTTTCTATTAAGCATCCAAAATCCCTTGCTTTAAGTTTGTTGTTAGATAATGGGATGCCTAAATAAATCACTGGAAGGTGTCCAATACTAATGTTTAACATATCAGCAATTTGCTACTTGTGATTTTCTCCTTTACTAAAAAACAAAGTATATTTTTTTCATTTAAGTCAAGACCAGATAAATGCTCCAAAACCTGGAAAGTGTGCTGAATACTCTCAGCATTCTTAATGGTAGCTTTGGCCATAATTAAAATATCATCCGCATACAACAAATGGGTGATCATAGGATCAATTTTGTAAATAGGGGTGATATTACCTTTCAAAAACTCCACATCAAGATTAATTGTGAGGAACTCCATAGAAATAGAAAATAAATATGGCGAAAGAGGGTCACCTTGTCTTAATCCCCTCGTACTCTCAATAAATCCAAAGGGGGAGCCATCAATTAACACTGAAAACGAAGGAGAAGATATGCACTCATATATGAGATCAAAAAATAGCATTGGGAAACCCATAGAAATCAACATGTGATGAATAAACTTTCGACTAATTTTATCATAGGTTTATGCAAATCAATTTTCAGGCATAAATTGTTGGAACTTTTTCTATTGAATCCTCTAACCATTTCATAAGCTAATAAGGAATTCTCAGTAATTTTTCTACCAGGAATGAAAGCATTCTGATTATATGAAATAAGATCATTCATATAATCTTTCATTCGATTACAAAGAAGGTTGGCTAAGATTTTATAGGAGACATTGCATAGAGAAATCGGTCGAAAATCAGTCATATCAACCGCATCAGTTTTTTTGGAATAAGACAAATAAATGTATGATTGATTTCTTTAATTATTTTACCCGAATGGAGAATGCCATTCATAGCATTCTATATATCAATTTTAATTTACTCCCAATGCACTTTGTAGAATTTTGAATTGATGGAATCTGCCCTAGGGGTGCTATTGTCATTATTCTGAAAATGGCAGTTTTTATTTCCTCTAGCTGAAATGGTTTGCATAAATTGCTCCTAGCATGATCAGATAGGATTTTCTTACAAGTAATATTTGGAAATTGAGATGTAGCCTGAGATGATGTAAACAGACACGAGAAGTACTTAACTGCTTCACTCGCAAGTTTTTCTGATGCTGATGACCAAGTTCGATTAGAATTAAGAATATAATTACTCCTTCGATTAGGTATATGAGCATTTACCCTATTGTAAAAGAAGTTAGATAGTCTATCCTCTTTAACCAACCAATTTATTTTCATTCTTTGTTGATTTTCAATTGCTATATTCCTCATAATTGAATGAATCTGATCGGTTTTTGAAGAGTATTGTTCAGTCAATCTCTCATTCAATGGATTTTGAATAGAAAGAAATTTTTCTCGAATTTAGCTTTGTAGAATATAATGAGATTTAAAAGTGCTTTAATAAAGCAAAGATAAGAAAAACTTCATGGAAATAATTTGTAGTAAAAATATTTTGATACAAAGATATGTTATGTACCAATTTAAAAATTTAAGTATATATATGCGTATTTGTATTGAGAATTTATTAAATAAACTAGGAGTTAATTATTCTTTGAAAGAAAAATAAAATAATATTCACACGTATGATGTGAATATTTTTGTGTGCTAGTGATATGTTAAAATGAATTTATTAGATATAATTGATGATTACTTCATGATTTGTGTGGTTCATTTAGATGTTTGATTGATGTAGTTGTATACGAGTTTATAAAATTGAACCAAAATAATAAAAGCAAACTTTTGATTTCAAAGAACAAAGAAATTTATTTGTCAAATAATTTGAAGAAAATTTTTCTTATTATATATATATAGTGAAAAAAAGGGAAGGTACAAGTCTATGTAAAATTAATCTTGCATAACTTAGATTAATATGTTTATTTTACTGAATTGTAATCTTATACAAGGTAACTAATTATTTCAAAATTTAAAAAGTAAGAACATCCCTCACCTATCCAAGTTTTCATTGATGAAAACAAATAGGACTACTTTAAGTTGATATCCATGCACTTGAATACGAATGGCAGCAGAAGGTATCATCTTAGTTTAAGTTCATATGCGTGTGTAATTTGCAATTTGTTATATTAATTTTTTTTCTTTCTTCTCACATAAGTTACTTGATAACTCAATGGTACAACTGCCAATATACAATAGACCTATCAGGTGGCTTTTATGTCCAACTAGTCAAGCACAATGTAATGATTCATGTTGGAGATCCAAGTTTTAAAACCGTTAGAGTATATAACGATTTCCTTAAAAAAAGGTTATTATATTCAGTTATTTTGCTAATGTAACATTGTAGTGAAAACTTTGCTTTGCGGATGCTTTTCCCAATAGATCTTTTATCATCCAAATCACAAAGAGATAAATTTGGATAGAAAATAAACGTACATGAAATCAGAAATCAATACACAAAAGATTCCATCCAACCACCCTCTTTATTGATTCACCAAAATTTGTTTACAATTAATCGAACAAAATAAAAGTAAACAAAATACAAATTGAACCAATTACCAAACTGAGAAAGAGAGTCTTGATCTTTATGACTAAAATTGTTGGAGGAGAAGAACAAAGATGGAAGAAGAGAGAATTAGCAAATAGATTTCCACACATTTTACACTCTCCCTTCTAGTCTCTATTTATAAAATCAATTACTTAATGCCTAAGTTAATATTAGATGGAAAAAATTAAATTGATTAGCCAATTAGAGAGAAAAATAAACATAATCAAATATGCCTATTAATTAGGGGAAACAAAATCTTCTCTTTCTTTTTTTTGCATATTTATTTCCTTCTATTTGTGATTTTGTATCACCAAAATTTAACACTCCACCTTGATGCAAAATCACATATCTCCAACATATCAAGCATGTCATCTCTAGATCTATCACAACTCCCTATATCTCAATCATACCAAATTACAAACCTCTACCACCGCCTACAAGTGATGCATCTCCCGCCATGAGGTGCACCATACCAATTGGTCTCACAAGCGTTTGCAATACCGCAAAGACCTCTATACAGTCTTTGTGGTTTTCCTACTCGATACCCATCTACCACTCGATCTGAGCTCATTATATGATCACAATCGATCCCTCGAGCATCATCAACATGAAGACCCCTGTCTAAAATATGATCCTCAACACGATCATCATAAGTAGTGAACACATTAGCCTCTCCACCTGACTATGGACTAGGCTCTCCAACTGTAACTCGCTTCCCATAGTCGACTACATGACCAACCAAACCATAAAGGTTTCCTTCTTCCAATACTCCTCTCATCCCTATAAGACCACCCTTCTTCACTCTCAAAACTCCACCTCGAGTCTCATAAGTGCAACCACGACGATTCGAATGACCAAGAGAAATAAGATTATGTGAACTAGAAGGAACATGCCTCATGCTCGAGACTTTTCTAGTCACACCATCATGCATATGAAACCAGATAGATCTAGTACCACAAATAGGTAGCTCTTCTCCATTGGTTGTCCTAATCACGCCAACACTCTTCTCATAAGAAGAGAAACAATTCACATCTCTGCAATTGTGAAAACTGGCTCCTGAATCCATCTTCCAAGGCTTCTCTTCACTAATGAAGACATCACAAGAAGTATCACTGTCGCTACCTTCAGCTATGCCCGCCCATGTTTTCAATATCACTATCACTATGTATAGCCTTCTTTTGATTCCTTTTATACGCTTCACACCTATTGTGCATATGACCCTTTTTATGACAATAATAACAAATTATACTTTTTGACATACCTTTACCATTAGCGACTTTCTTCTTCGGACTTGTATCCTTCTTCGAGTCCTTTGCTACCATAGCCTCATCTTGAACTAATTTCACACATGACCCTTTTCTTCTAAGCTCCTCATTCAAAAGACTACTTCGAACGGTTTCCAGTGAGATAGTTCCATTAGCATTGGAATTACTCAATGAAACAACCAAAGTTTCTCAACTTTCTGAAAGCGAACTCATCAATAAAAGAGCATGTAACTCATCATCAAATTTGACAGTCATATTTTCCAATTGATTTATTACATCTTGAAATTCGTTCAAATGCTCTACAACAGACTTCTCTTCATCTAATCTCAGTTGAACCAACTTTTGAACAACAAAAGCCTTATTTGTAGCACACTTCAATTCATACAAAGATACCAACTTGTCCCACAAAGTCTTCGTGGATTCACAACTAGCCACATGATGGAAGACTGAATCATCAAGATACTGACGAATTAGCTCAATTGCCTTCTTATCCATCTTCTTCCATTTTCCCTCCACTACATCAGAGGGCTTCTTCCCATCTCCATCAATTGGATCATAAAGATCATTGAGGTACAAAACATCTTTCATCCTAGGCTTCCAAATACCCCAAATTTTTCCATCAAAAATAGCCATCATTGAAAAAAAAATCACATTCGACATCTCAATAATTTTTCAAATCCAAAATTACTCTAAGTTTTGCGATGACCTCGCTCTAATACCAATCTGTAGTGAAAACTTTTTTTTGCGGAAGCTTTGCCCCATAGATCTTTTATCATCCAAATCACAAAGAGATAAATTTGGATAGAAAATAAACTGACATGAAATCAAAAGTCAATATACAAGAGATTCCACCCAACCACCCTCTTTATTGATTCACCAAATTTTTTTTACAATTAATCAAACAAAATAAAAGTAAAAAAACAAATTGAACCAATAACCAAACTAAGAAAGGGGGTCTTGATCTCTATGGCTAAAATTGTTGGAGGAGAAGAAAAAAGATGGAAGAAGAGAGAATTAGCAAATAGATTTCCACATATTTATACTCTCACTTCTAGTCTCTATTTATAACATCAATTACCTAATTCTCAAGTTAATATTAGATGGCAAAAAATAAATTGATTAGCCAATTATAGAGAAAAATAAACATAATCAAATATGCCTATTATTTAGGGGAAACAAAATCTTCTCTTTCTTTCTATTATATATTTATTTCCTTCTATTTTTGACTTTGTATCACCAAAATTTAATAAACATGTCAAACTCAGAATTGTCATCCCTATCTTGTAATTTTCTCAACCACAAAATCATTTTCTCTTTAATATAATTGATTACTTTATCAACTAAGTTATACCTGAATGAAATACCGTTAAAGTTCATAGAAGCTATCTTAAATATAGTTGAGGTTTAGGAAGTGGAATGAAAATTGATAAAGCCATCAACCAGAAACTTTGAAACCTACTTGGTCCAATCTTGACCAGATCATATGAGGTGCTTCATCTCAATTTTTGCACATTTCATATTACTTTTAGTTGCTTAATCTCAAGCTTTGAATTGATCTTGTACTAACTATCATAACTTTTGATAGAAAGCCATCTACATCATTTAGAAATCTGTATTTAGTAGTACCTGAATTCATCCTCATATATCATCATTTAATGAAATATCTTACTAAAAAAAGTGCTGCCTATAAGGTAGCAAAGGGTTGCTGCCATGCAGCAATATGCAGCACTGAAAAGAAAAAAAATCCTATAAACGTGTTGCAATTTTTATGTGGTTTGGCACTTAAAACTGAAACGATTTATATGTTTTACTTATACATGTCACATAATGACATCTTTTAAATAAAGGAAGAGTTTTGAGATGCATTTTTAGTAAAATTTGATTTTTTTGTTATTCTATTTTACTCTTCATAGAGCTTGAGACGACCTGCCCTTCTCGACTCTCAAAAATCGACACAAAATTCACCACAGTATAATATGCCGACGATTGAGTGCCGGAAAAGACAAATTGTTGAGGAAAAAGAAAGAAGATAGAAGAAAGAAGGAACTACACAACATCAGAATCTCACAATCGCAGCGGAACAAAATATAATAAATAATAACAGATCTTTACACAAAATGAAACCATATCTGTTATATACAATACATCATCAGAGTATATCACCAGTAAAGAACAATTACCAGCCTGGCAGTTATATCAGCCTGCCTCACAACTTGCTGGCAATTTCAAACAACCATAGCAGCGGAATAAACAAGTACGAATAATACGTCTCGGACTCCAGCTCCACACCTGAGCTCCACAGCATCCTATCCTGTAATCTAGAATACTCGGTCTGACCCGAGCATTATAATAAAATAACACCCGAGTCAGTTTGGAATACCAGCGTGAGAGAAATACATCCAAACTGATTATCAAAGTTTCAAAAATCCTTTGAAAATCAAAAGCGTCTCGTAAGACCACGCCACAAATAAACATGTCGGGTTTTTACCTAACGATAGCCAAAACACTTTTTATCAAATCCGTCTGATATTAAAATAGTGTCTATTGAAAGTAAAATAGAATCTAGCTGAAATGCTTGCATCTCACGTTTCAGCAATAGTTGGGCATAATCAAAACCGTACATGCGCGTAGGGAAAATGGATTTCCAACTAATGACTAGGCACTGGGGTACCACTTGTCACAGTACCTGGTCTAGATCAGCGTACCGAGGACCACGCCCGATCCCCTGCAACACAAGGCCGGAACTACCCCTTACTGGATAATTCCGAGTAAGATCACCCCACAGTTGGGATCAGCAACCACACCACTAAGCCGAATAAAAAGGAACATCTAGACAGGGATGACCTCACCCTAATGGGTGCTACCCACTTAGTTTTGCTGCATAACCCCTGATTTTCAGTCATTCCCTGTAACAACCCGCAAATTCGTAGCAATTAATTATCGCCATTAGGTGATTAAATCGTTCGTAAATTTTTATTGAAATTAAAAATCAAATTGATATTCTTTTAAACAATTTTCAAAGGAGTGAAATGGGCTTTGTATTGTGAATCTAGCCCATGTTTGTATGTCATTGTTGCCGTGATATTTATCTAACCGATCCCCCCTTTCATTTTTTCATTCGTTCATTAGACCCGTTTCCCCCCTTCATCAATTTCACTAACCTAAATCGAAACGAGAAAGAAATAAAAATGGCGATATCGTTCGTTCCTTTCCCCCCCTCCATTTCCTATCGTTCCAAGCCTTAGCAAACATTCGAAAAGGAAGAAAAAAAAATGGAGGCAGCTCGTCTTTCGTTCATTCCTCGGCACCGAAAATTTGGGCTTTGGTATCTCAAAGGCGATTGACTTCGACTTCGTTTTGCTCGATCGAGTGAGGAAACGTGTTGCTTGCTCGTCGAATCAAAGGTGAGTGCTACCGCTCACATCTAATTCAACTGCTCAGTTTCGTGATTTGGGTTTTAAGTTGTTTTATTAGGGTTTGAATCCCTTTATCTTCGTCGCATATATTTGTTGGAATGGGCAGTTTATTCTCTTGAACGTATGTTTCTATTTGATGCTTGGGTTTTGACTTCCGACTTAGTTGGCTTCTGAGAATGTTGCCTTCGAATTTGTTTATCCACCGTTCAGTACTATGCTCGGCAGTCGAATTGTCGTTGTGATTCGAACTTGACTATGAGTTTTGTTTTGTGAATTCATTGTTTTCTGATGACATGAATTTCTGATGCTTACTGCCTTGACATTTTGTTTACTGGTGCCTTTGTTTCCCTGTTGCATTCAACTTGATAGTGTTCTTCACTGTTTGCTTTCACTTGTATAGTTACCACTGTCACTTGAAGTTTGTATTCATTTTGACCTGTTTATTCAAGACTATATATGTGCATATATACATATGATGTGTGTATGTATATCTTCTTGAATTTAAATGCAGAGTTTGTCCATTTTGTTGCTGGTCTGGTTGCTTGGCATATTCCTGTATTTCTCTGGACCCTCCTCTGTTGCACTTCACTGTCGTGCTTCACTGCTTCCCTCTGTTTGTAACTTGAACTTGTCCAGTTGTGTCTGCACTTGTATCTCTTGTGCACTTTGACTCTCTTGTGCACTTTGACTCTCTTGTGCACTTGACCATGTGCCTGTAGTCTTGGTTTTACAGCTTGACCATTTTGTACTTCTTTAATTTTGTTGCCTGCACTATGATATGGTGTAGCCTTTGAATTATCACTTACCTTTTGGTATTGCCGATTTCACTCTGCAGTATAGCCAGTTGCACTGCATTCCTGTTGATTTAGATGTGCACTTGAGTCTGTTTCAATTTGCCCTGTGTACGTCTCGAACCTGTGAGCTTGATGAGTTTCTTCGTCTTTGCAACTGTTTGCCACTGCAGTTTCATCGTGGTGGTTGCTTTGAATTTTGTTCATCCCTGTAGTTGCAGTTGACATTGTAGTTGCAGTTTATTGATGCACTGTTCTTTGAGTTGCACTGTGTTGTACACTTGATTACATTTGTACTCTGATGTTCAACTGTCTGGTCTATGTTTATTGTTTTCATGCCGATGGTCTTGTTGTCTATGTGATCACTGCTTGATTTCCTTGTTGTTCATTTGCTTGTGCCATAGTTTTTGTGCATTGAGCTGCACACGATATGCTGTGCACTTGACTTGAAGTCTACATTGTACATTGCCTTGCCATTGATCTTGTTTGTTGGTTCTATATTTTTGCCTTCCATACTGTCTTGAGTTCGAGACTTCTTCATTTGCACATCTGTGTTGCCATATTGATCACTCGATCATTTGTACATGTTTATTCTCGAGTTGTCCATCTTAGTTGAACTGCACTTGGTTCTGCTTCATGATGTACTCGAATTCGTCTTTATTGCTGTATATGCTTGAACTGTTGATGACTTTTCTGCAGTTTAGTTGCAGCCTGCCTTTGTCTTTATACCTGTTTGCCACTGCAGTTTCATTGTGGTGGTGACTTTATATTCGGTGGTGGCGAGGCAGTGCACGCTTGCGTGCACTGCAGCTACCCAGAATTGACAGTTTTGAATTGATTTAGTCGATTTGATAATTTGTTTATTTATCTCTGTTGATGATTTAAATCTGCTGATTTTTGCTTAACACTGTTAAGTGTTATATTTTTAGTTATTCGATTTCTTTGTTAAAAGGATTGGATAGACGGAAATTATTGTGACTGTCATCTATTTGATTATTATTGCTTCCATGCATTAATAACTGAGTTTGAATTAGACTGATCCGGGTATTATTTTCTTTTGAATGTAATACTCGGGTCAGACCGAGTATTTTCAGGTTGTAGATTTTTAGCTTTGGGTTGCTGCTAGAGCTATGAAGACTTTTTATATCATTTGAAGTGGTCTTCGTCGTGTTGTAGTAGTCAGTGTGTCTGTTTTAAGATGATAATGTATTCATGTATATTAGTCGATAATGTACTTGTATATATAACTTCTTGAGTCGACAGTTGTAGTTGTACCATTTGTATTGTGTCAAATGTATTGTAACTGATATCAGTTATTATATATATGAGACTTTTCGTTCCATCTGTATTCCGCATTTATGTTATCTGTGTTATTTTTATATCTATTGTCCTAAACTATTATAGCCACTGTGTAGTAACTTTGAGTGAGAATCGGTATGTCGGATTTCCTCTAAAAATGAAATGCATCTTTTATTATCTGACATATCGGCGCTCGCACAAAGCAATTACATGGATGGTCGCTCCTCAACAGCCTCATTCTCCATGCTAGTTGACAGCACTACACCGTAGTGTTCTTGGCCAGCGTGGGTATAGAGGTGGGGCGTCACAGCTTGGTATCAGAGCCTGGGGTTTAGGACAATTATAAAACATAACTTAGATGGAACATGTGTTACAACTATTTGTCGATGTTTATCTCTCATCTTTACATATGATTATTTTTGACTGTTAGGTATGAATTCCTAACGCTTATTCTTGTGTTTTCGGCTTTGAATTGATTTAGCCGATGTTGATTTTGTTTTAATTTGGCAAATTAAAGCCATTTTGACTTTTGGACTTTGTTCCACTTTTGTTCTATGCTATGAGTGTCATTGTGTACCTGTTAAACTGTGATGAAAAAATAGCTGGACCAGTTGCAAATTGAGTAATTTTGATTTCTCATTCACATCTAGTTTGAATCTCAGCGATTTTGAACTTGATATTTTGTGTTTTCCTCATCTTGAATTCCATTTGACTTCGGTCACTTTGTTTTTTGAGAAATTGCTAATTTCTTGATTTTTAAGACTCTGATTTTGTTTGCCGTTGGTTTCTTTGATAATGATGATTGAATCATTTTGTACTCGACTGCGGCTATTAATTGTTGACTTCGACATTGACTTGATTCTTACTTTTGTTGAAGTTATTTATGCATTTCTGCTCGTTTTGCTTTGTTTTTCCAGTTGATAATCGATTCTTCTTTTCTAATTAGTTGTTATCACCTTTGTCGATTTTGATAACTTCTATTTCTGGAATTTTTGGCTATTCCTACTTTGATGAATTTGGAATCGAATTCTTTGGATTTTATTCACGTCTTCGAATGTGAAATTTTAGTGAACTGACTTGGTTTCCTAATTTAATCGATTCTTGATCATTTCCCCGATTTGTTGCTATCATTTATTAGCAACTTTGATGACATTTTCTTCGGGATTTTTGTGAACATACTTTCTGATGGATTCAGTATCGATTTCTTTGGATTCCATTCACATCTTCGTATGTGAATTCTTGTGATTGATTGTTTCTACAATCATTTTTGTGATTTGTCACTTTAAAAATATAAAGGTTTTCTATACTAGTAGTAAATATTAAAATCCTTTTTTCCAAACGATTTCAAAACTATTTTACTACAAAGCTCTTTTTCTTAAACCGTTTTCCAATCTATTAGTATATACAAGCCTTTATTTCACTCGTATGAGAAATTGAATTAAACGACCTAGTAAAACAAGTGGTATGAAATGCCTGCGTTTACTTCGTCGGTTAACTCCTGGACTTGTTCGATTGAACCTTTTGTGACAATTTTCTAGTGTAGATTTACAGTTTGTTCGTAAATATTTAAGTTAAGCAAGTGGTTATGGGACATGAAGCTAAACTTTTATATTTACTAGCTTAGTGTAATTGACACTTCTCGTTGATCATTACGATCATTTTATGATTTAGACTAGCAATTGTGCGATGTCTCTTTGTTTGCAAGGTTAGACTAGACCGCAGTGGTGTGATTCCGACTCACACATATCTCTTTGTTCGCAAGGTTAGTCTAGACCGCAGTAGTGTGATTCCGACTCACACATATCTTTTTGTTTGCAAGGTTAGACTAGACACCACTTGTGTGATTCCATTCACACATACCTTTTTGCTTTTTGGTTAGTCTGGACCTTAATTTGTGTGATTCCACTCACACATATCTTTTTGTTTGCGAGGTTAGACTAGACACCACTTGTGTGATTCCATTCACACATACCTTTTTGCTTTTTGGTTAGTCTGGACCTTAATTTGTGTGATTCCACTCACACATATCTTTTTGTTTGCGAGGTTAGACTAGACACCACTTGTGTGATTCCATTCACACATACCTTTTTGCTTTTTGGTTAGTCTGGACCTTAATTTATGTGATTCCACTCACACATATCTTTTTCTCTGCGAGGTTAACCTAGACCTCAATCTGTGTGATTCCGTCTCACACATGTGGGATAGCGACCCACGGTCTTCGGACCATTCCTGTGTGAAAATTTAATGGATGGCTTCCATGAGATAGCGTCTCGTCTTGTGATACCGGTGTTTTGGAGTTTTCATGCTCCCATTTTGTGATAGGCCTTCCCCTTTTCCTTTTTATGATTTAGACTAGCAAATGTGCGATGTCTCTTTCTCTGCGAGGTTAACCTAGACCTCAATCTGTGTGATTCCGTCTCACACATGTGGGATAGCGACCCACGGTCTTCGGACCATTCCTGTGTGAAACTTTAATGGTTAGCCACCATGAGATAGCGTCTCGTCTTGTGATACCGGTGTTTTGGAGTTTCCATACTCCCATCTTGTGATAGGCCTCCACCCCTTCTTGTGATTTCTGGATTTCTTGTGATGATTTCTGGAATTTTGTACTTCACCAATTTTCGTGATTTCTATTGATATGTTTATCAATTTTTGTGCATTGGTGAATTCATGTGTTATTGACTTGTTATGAATACAAGTTTAGGGTATGATATCCCTTTCTATCTTTGGGAAGATTCTTGTGACATTTTCTTATGAATGAAAATTCATTGGTATTATACTTTGATGCCAGTTATTTTGATGAAATTTTGACGTGTTAACTTCAGTAACCGTCAATTTTAAAATGGATTTACAAGCGGTTCTTCCGCAATGCTGAATTTGTTGTCCGTTTTACTGTACTTTGAGAAGTGCAACTTCCTTATCTAAGATGCTACTGATATTGCTAATTTAATCACGTGTTTTCAAAATTCTTTATTTTTAAAAGTTGTTTCAAAAATATAAATTAAAATTGTTTTCAAAATTTTTTACAGTTTACCTTTTCAAAAGAACGAGGAAGCGATTTAAACGTTTCAGAAAAATCGAGGACTATGACCCCTTTCTTTTACTGATTCGCTTAATTCCGGACTTGTCCGTTTGAGAATGTGAAATGTTATTTTTAAAACACACAATCCTGCACTTTCAAGGAAATGATAAAGAGATTTAAACGATTTAGCAAAAGTACGGAGTATGGAACCATACTTTTACTACTTCGGTTAATTCCGGACTCGTTAATTGAATATTTATGACTTCTGATTATCGTTTTTGATAATCAGATGTTTGTGTTTCTGATTATCGTTTTTGATAATCAGATATTTGTGAAATTTGATTATCGTTTGAGGTAATTAAATATTTTTCGATTTGATTAATCGAATGTTTGTGTTTCTGATTATCGTTTGAGATAATTAGATATTTGATTTATTTTCTGATTATCGTTTGAGATAATTAGATATTTGATTTGTTTTCTGATTATCGTTTGAGATAATTAGAAATTTGATTTGTCTTCTGATTATCGTTTTTGATAATCAGATATTTGTGAAATTTGATTTTCATTTGTGATAATTAAATATTTATTGATTTGATTATCGTTTGAGATAAGTAAATATTTGCGATTTGAAAATTCGATTATCGTTTTTGATGATTGAATATTTACGATTTTGAGATTCGAGCTTCGTCTTTTTCTCTGGCGATTCAGGTGAGTAATTTGATTTACTCACATTCAATTCGTGCTGTACGTGAATTCTGCTCTATTTTCTTTTTCTTTTAAATGCTGGAACTCGATTGATTCTTGCTTTTGATAGTCGAACCTTTTGATTCTATATCTGATACTTCCATAATTCCTATACTTCCCTGTTGACCTTTGCTTTGCTTATGCATTCGACATTGTTATGTTCTTATGGTTGTTACCTCCTTCCCATTTATTCCTTATGATTGCGAGGACGCAATTTCTTTAAGGAGGGGAGTCTGTAACAACCCGCAAATTCGTAGCAATTAATTATCGCCATTAGGTGATTAAATCGTTCGTAAATTTTTATTGAAATTAAAAATCAAATTGATATTCTTTTAAACAATTTTCAAAGGAGTGAAATTGGCTTTGTATTGTGAATCTAGCCCATGTTTGTATGTCATTGTTGCCGTGATATTTATCTAACCGATCCCCCCTTTCATTTTTTCATTCGTTCATTAGACCCGTTTCCCCCATTCATCAATTTCACTAACCTAAATCGAAACGAGAAAGAAATAAAAATGACGATATCGTTCGTTCCTTTCCCCCCTCCATTTCCTATCATTCCAAGCCTTAGCAAACATTCGAAAAGGAAGAAAAAAAATGGAGGCAGCTCGTCTTTCGTTCATTCCTCGGCACCGAAAATTTGGGCTTTGGTATCTCAAAGGCGATTGACTTCGACTTCGTTTTGCTCGATCGAGTGAGGAAACATGTTGCTTGCTCGTCGAATCAAAGGTGAGTGCTACCGCTCACATCTAATTCAACTGCTCAGTTTCGTGATTTGGGTTTTAAGTTTTTTTATTAGGGTTTGAATCCCTTTATCTTCGTCGCATATATTTGTTGGAATGGGCAGTTTATTCTCTTGAACGTATGTTTCTATTTGATGCTTGGGTTTTGACTTCCGACTTAGTTGGCTTCTGAGAATGTTGCCTTCGAATTTGTTTATCCACCGTTCAGTACTATGCTCGGCAGTCGAATTGTCGTTGTGATTCGAACTTGACTATGAGTTTTGTTTTCTGAATTCATTGTTTTCTGATGACATGAATTTCTGATGCTTACTGCCTTGACATTTTGTTTACTGGTGCCTTTGTTTCCCTGTTGCATTCAACTTGATAGTGTTCTTCACTGTTTGCTTTCACTTGTATAGTTACCACTGTCACTTGAAGTTTGTATTCATTTTGACCTGTTTATTCAAGACTATATATGTGCATATATACATATGATGTGTGTATGTATATCTTCTTGAATTTAAATGCAGAGTTTGTCCATTTTGTTGCTGGTCTGGTTGCTTGGCATATTCCTGTATTTCTCTGGACCCTCCTCTGTTGCACTTCACTGTCGTGCTTCACTGCTTCCCTCTGTTTGTCACTTGAACTTGTCCAGTTGTGTCTGCACTTGTATCTCTTGTGCACTTTGACTCTCTTGTGCACTTTGACTCTCTTGTGCACTTGACCATGTGCCTGTAGTCTTGGTTTTACAGCTTGAACATTTTGTACTTCTTTAATTTTGTTGCCTGCACTATGATATGGTGTAGCCTTTGAATTATCACTTACCTTTTGGTATTGCCGATTTCACTCTGCAGTATAGCCAGTTGCACTGCATTCCTGTTGATTTAGATGTGCACTTGAGTCTGTTTCAATTTGCCCTGTGTACGTCTCGAACCTGTGAGCTTGATGAGTTTCTTCGTCTTTGCAACTGTTTGCCACTGCAGTTTCATCGTGGTGGTTGCTTTGAATTTCGTTCATCCCTGTAGTTGCAGTTGACATTGTAGTTGCAGTTTATTGATGCACTGTTCTTTGAGTTGCACTGTGTTGTACACTTGATTACATTTGTACTCTGATGTTCAACTGTCTGGTCTATGTTTATTGTTTTCATGCCGATGGTCTTGTTGTCTATGTGATCACTGCTTGATTTCCTTGTTGTTCATTTGCTTGTGCCATAGTCTTTGTGCATTGAGCTGCACACGATATGCTGTGCACTTGACTTGAAGTCTACATTGTACATTGCCTTGCCTTTGATCTTGTTTGTTGGTTCTGTATTTTTGCCTTCCATACTGTCTTGAGTTCGAGACTTCTTCATTTGCACATCTGTGTTGCCATATTGATCACTCGATCATTTGTACATGTTTATTCTCGAGTTGTCCATCTCAGTTGAATTGCACTTGGTTCTGCTTCATGATGTACTCGAATTCGTCTTTATTGCTGTATATGCTTGAACTGTTGATGAATTTTCTGCAGTTTAGTTGCAGCCTGCCTTTGTCTTTATACCTGTTTGCCACTGCAGTTTCATTGTGGTGGTGACTTTATATTCGGTGGTGGCGAGGCAGTGCACGCTTGCGTGCACTGCAGCCACCCAGAATTGACAGTTTTGAATTGATTTAGTCGATTTAATAATTTGTTTATTTATCTCTGTTGATGATTTAAATCTGCTGATTTTTGCTTAACACTGTTAAGTGTTATATTTTTAGTTATTCGATTTCTTTGTTAAAAGGATTGGATAGACGGAAATTATTGTGACTGTCATCTATTTGATTATTATTGCTTCCATGCATTAATAACTGAGTTTGAATTAGACTGATCCGGGTATTATTTTCTTTTGAATGTAATACTCGGGTCAGACCGAGTATTTTCAGGTTGTAGATTTTTAGCTTTGGGTTGCTGCTAGAGCTATGAAGACTTTTGATATCATTTGAAGTGGTCTTCGTCGTGTTGTAGTAGTCAGTGTGTCTGTTTTAAGATGATAATGTATTCATGTGTATTAGTCGATAATGTACTTGTATATATAACTTCTTGAGTCGACAGTTGTAGTTGTACCATTTGTATTGTGTCAAATGTATTGTAACTGATATCAGTTATTATATATATGAGACTTTTCGTTCCATCTGTATTCCGCATTTATGTTATCTGTGTTATTTTTATATCTATTGTCCTAAACTATTATAGCCACTGTGTAGTAGCTTTGAGTGAGAATCGGTATGTCGGATTTCCTCTAAAAATGAAATGCATCTTTTATTATCTGACATATCGGCGCTCGCACAAAGCAATTACTTGGATGGTCGCTCCTCAACAGCCTCATTCTCCGTGCTAGTTGACAGCACTACACCGTAGTGTTCTTGGCCAGCGTGGGTATAGAGGTGGGGCGTCATATTCCCGGTTGATGAGGCTTGAGGCTAAGCGTTACATTTTTAGAACATCTCACTTAGAATGCCCACCGTCCACCTGGCGATGTTCCGAAAGCATTCATCCATACAAGTCCGTCCCGGGTTCGAACGGAACCGAAGGCACTACTCCTACTACATCCATTTTGGAATCACCCTCAGGATTAGTAGCGACTAGCCCTTGCACTTCACTGCTCCGTCTTCGACTCCGAACTCGTTTTTCCACGAAAACATACAAACCGGATCGAAGTGGTTTTCGAGAAATAAATCCCGATCCCGGTCTCTTCGAAACGATCAGCGCATTTTCCAATATTGATCGTCGGTTATTTAACTATCAATTAACATTCACAACATCCATCAAACATAAATAATTTCCCAAATTATTTATTTCCCTCAAAATATCTTCGCAAGATATATTTCCATTTCAACCCTTTGAAACAGTTCCAAACCATCTTCCTTTTTACGGAATAAATTTTCCAAATATTTTCTATTTCCAATGAAAACATCCAAGTCCAAATACTTTAGATTTATAATAATTTAAATCACTTTATTCTTAAATATACCTTAAATATTTAAATTAACTACTTAAACACTTTATTCAAAATATATTTTAAGAATATTTAAGGTAAAACTATTTTATAAAATATAAAACTAATTTTTAAAATATAAGTTAAGTCTAACTAAATTTTAAAATAAGAGTTACAAACTTCTATATAAGTTTCAAATAAAACTTTAACCAAACTATCTTTAAATAAATCCATTTTATAAAATATCAATATTAATAATATTCTTTTTTTAAACATACTACCAATTAACCCTTTAAAATAATTACTATTATAACTAATTTAGTAAATATTTACTTTTAAAATTTTCACAACTCAAATAATTTCTTAAAACATTCTTTTAAAAACAATTTCAAAACTTCTAACTTCTGCTCAAAAATCTGCTTTAAAACGTACTTGGATTTTCAGAGAAATACACTCCCATTTCAGAATAAACCAAAGAATTCTTTTATAAATCCTGTTGGATTTATCTCAATTCAAATTTACGTTCAAGTCCTGTAAATTTTCTCCCAACACTTTAAAAATAAACACCTTTATTTATTTTTTAATCACATTCCCATTTCCTGGAAATCACTTTCAAAATATATGCTTAAATTATTTAAAATAAGTTACCAATTTCTTTATTCAAAATATACTTTTGAAAATTTATAAAAGTTTTCTTGAGCAATTTAAATCAAAAATTCCCTTTTAATATAAAGTTATCATATCAAATTCTTATAATAAAATTTCCTTTAGAAATCAAAATGCTAATTTATCTTTAAATTAATTAAATACCATAATTACTTAGTAAATATTTACTTTTCACTTGAAAATAATTAAAATAAGTATTTTCTTCTAAAACATTCTAGAAACACATTTTAAACTTATATTTTATATTTCAAAAGCTTTTCTTTGAAAACATACTTAGTTTTCCAGGAAATTACACTTCCCATCTTTTAAACATAATCGCACTATTACCTTTAAAACAATTTGCACCTTCTTATAGAAGTTCCCACCAGAAATCTATACTTCCAAATTTATCCCCCAATAAATATTCCATTTCATTTATAAACCCAGTTTATAAATTTCCATTTCTCATTTCCTTTTTAATCACAGTTTCAAAAAAACACTTCAATTTCCAATCCAATTTCTTGAATTTAATCTCCTTAAAACCATTCCTTAAAAATTCCTTTTCATTTCCCTTTAATCCCAATTTATTTTATTATATTTTAAAATCCTAGATTTTATTTATCCAATCATGACACAGCACAATTTAATTTCCAAATTAATCTATCACGGTATATAAATAAAATACATCATCAATGATGAAAATAATTTCTACATTGTGAGGAATCCAGTTGGATCCCTCCAACCTGTCTCCCTGCATCCACAGATGTTAGAACAACCAATAAAATATCATATCCAGACAGATAATAATATTCACATTCAATAAATCAATCATTCATTTAAATTTTAACTATTTAAATTAACTGGAAATTCCAGATGTGAGTGAGATTAACTCACCTAGTATTCGGCGTTTCAAATTTTAAATTAAATCGAGATCGTTCCATTTAATCTAAAATTCTTACTTGCTCCAAATGATCCCAGATCTGCATCGCAGCGTAGATCGTGTCGCTGCGATTCGGACGCCGCCAGTTTCGTTGAAATCTGACCATGCATGTAGGAGATATGAATTTTTAAATATCGGAACTAATTTATAAAACAATTCTCTTTATTTTTACAGAAACCAGATCGGGCCGTTCACCTAGGATCAGAAAATCGTGGCCACAAAATTTCTTTCCTCCCTCCAACGTACAGGCCGATAACAAATCTATTCGAACCCAACATCCACCGCTTCGATGAACTGCCGCACTATCACCGGTCAACCCGAGGTCGATCGAGCACCACCCCAACGAAGTGCCTCGCCTACTCCATCTCAACCCTGAACACGTGCGAACTCGGTTGCACCAATGCTTGGGAAAATGCGTTCGAACGCATGGCGATCGGGCTCCAATTACGACCCCAAACGACGACGATTCTCCAGATCCACCGTTGGATCTGGAGCTCTCGACGAGCTCGACACCTTCATAGTTGGAAGCTTCGGTTAAAACATCGTTGATGAAGAGAAAAACAAGGGAGAGGAAGAGAGTGTATCGGCCATTCAAATAGTTCGTGGCGGCTGGAAGAAAACGACCTAGGGTTTCCGTTTGTTCACACATATATAAGCATATATAATAATATTTTAATATTATTTTAACTTTTGAACAACTTTTCAAACGATCTCTAAACAACGCATGCCGATAGGCGTTTATAAGGTTTTACCCGCATTTCGAACACAATGGAACGTGTTTCGGAAGCTAATTTGGTCGTATGTGGAAGATAGCTTTTTGAATCGATTTAAAATATTTTATTATCGATTTAAATTTCAACGCGTTTTTCACCTGTACGAGCAAACGGTAGCTCCAAATGCTACGAAAATTGAAATCCGATAATAACTAACCATTACGGATCCAATGGAACTGGTTTCGTCGAATTCCGAGACTGTGCCCCGGAAGGCTATTTTAACTCGTCGATAAATTCGAACGGTTTTCAAAATTGTCGAAATCATTTAAAATTTTACTTTTAAAACTTTACTAACTTAATTATAAATCATACAAAATTTATATTCACATTAGAAATCATTCTGATTCATTTCAAATCAAAATCTGATTATTTGCATTATTATTATATATTAATTTCCATTATTAAATTAATATAAAATTCCAAATTTAAATTATCGACTTTTGATTCCATCCAAAAATCCAATCTCATTATTTAAAACTAAATAGACTTAAAATGAATTTTAGAAACCATTTTCATAACCATTTATATCCAGATTCACCAATTTATTCCAATTCCAAATATTAAATTATTATTATTCAAATCCAATTAAATTGCCATATTTGCAATTATAACAAATCTTATTGATTTAAACCAAAGATTTCTTATTTTAAATATAATTATAATTCACATTCAACATTTAAAATGAATTAAATGTTCAAAATCTAACGACCAAAATTCTGGGTCGTTACATTCCTCCCCGATTATAAAAATTTCATCCTTGAAATTTGCTAAGGTAGGAAAATGCTATTAAGCTCATTTACTTACCCAAATTTACTTAGTTAAAAACTTACATTCACTTCACCAAAATTCTTAGCTCAATTCCAAAACCATTCTCTTTATTTATAACTCAAAAGTTTTGTTTACAACTTCATTTCAAAAATAACGTTACTAGTTAACCAAAATTTTCAAAATTCCCAAAAAAAATTCTAACTTCCAAAATTTCCAGAAAATTTTGGCAGAGTCTCCCTTGTACGGGGGAGCTTTTGCAATATCACAATAGACATAAATATATATACATCGACCCACACGGTTGGAAAACAAAATATTTCACAATATATATATCATTTGCAAATTTTATTACGTAGTCGTACCTTATGATTAGCATTTTAAAAGCAAGCAGCTAATTTATATTGCATTTACGCGCTCTAAGTCTATCAATTGCCTCTCATACCTGTACTTACTCAAACAAGCACATAAGTTTTCAATAATATGAGATTTTAACAACATTCCATACATTTATCTTAGCTAAACGCAACAATTACATAGCCCAACAACAAATTTCATAATCCTACAAGTACCATCTTATAAGCAGACACAAGTTTTCAACACCATTTAATTTTCCCAACAAATCCAAACTTCATTTTTGATTCACTCAAATGATTTACATTCAAGTTTTCTATATACAATTCATATTTACCATAAGCAATTCATATTTAATTGAATTGATCTCAAAAATCAATTTATTTAACTTCTACCCAATTTAGAATTGATTCACAATCAATTTTTTTTTAAATTTGATACAAAAACCAACTCCATTTACTTCTTTTAATTCATTCACTGTCGTTTACGACAAAACGACTAATTTCTATGCACGTTCGTTGTTATTCAAACAAGTAACCATTACTTAAGCTTATAACCGTTAAAATTAATTCCAACTTAAATCTATATAAATTTATTTCATTCGGAATTATTTATAACCCAAACAATTTTAACTTCATTACAATTATTAATTCAAATCCCTATTCTCACTTCAAGTTCATCATCCAACTTAAGTTTATATTAATATCATTCCATTCTAGATTATTTACAACTCATACATTCTTATTTCATTTCAATTTTTGAATTAAATCCCTATTCTTACATTTTAATTTCATTATTCATATAGGTTCATTCAAGTCCATTACATAAGCTTGACAACAACCATTTCACAATTTTCTTAAGTTATCACAACTCTATTACATCCCATTTTTCTTACATCAATTTTATTTCCATTTTGATTTGATCCTCATCTAATCAAATTCCAATCCATTTTAATTTTATTCACCTTCTCAATTCATTTCTGAATTTATTAATAACATGACCATTCCAATTATCCTATACCCAAACTAAATTTATTTGAAGTTCGGACCATTTCTTTTTACCATAACATTCAATCATTTTTATTTAGGTTTTGCAATTCCATTTCTCTATTCATAAGTTCACCAACTTATTTACTTAAAATCTTATATTGCTCATATGAGTCTATTTGCATTTTATAATCACAACTCTAGATTATATGTAACACTTAATAACTTAAGGGTATAAATTTCCATTACACAATTATAATCATTTTTCATTTCAACTTTATATCCAACTTAATCCTATTCCAATTTAAATTTAATTTAACTTATCTTAAGTTAAATTAGAATATATCTTATTCACTTCCATTTACTCAAGTTAAATTTTAATTCCATGATTAAAATTTCCAATTTCCTTTCTTATTTAAATCATCTTCACTTTAAAAGTTCAATAGTTGATTCATCTTAACTTTCACATTTTTATTTTAAATAGAATTCCCAGAATTCAATTGCCTTGTTTCATTTCAAAACCATTTTGAAATAATAATCAACACATACCCACTTGGTATACCAAATCAAATCTCCAGATTCCAAAACAACTTGGTTTTACCAAATAATTCCCTTTTGAAATTTCTAAAACATACTTGTTTATCAAACAAGTCCAAAAAAATAATCATACCAAACCACCCTGGTAGCAATCCATCACTTTAGAAACTCGAAAATGAATACTGATGATGTGGCCATCATCACCAGGATTATTTTTCAGCGACTGAAGTGAGTTCAGTGCTTCTTTACTTCCACAAATTCATTTCAAAACAATTTCCATTCAAAAATATTTCCCAAAATAATACTCCATCATTGCCTTCAAACACTTTGGAAAACATTTCAAACATTCCCAAGATTTTAAATTTCCAAACCTTTTTGTTTAAATTCATTTAAAACACCTTTCAAAATTTCCGAGAATTAAATTCTGGTTTAAATCAAGTTTTAGTTATATTTCTTTGGATAAGTCCCACTTATAGAATTTTATTGGTTATAAACCATTTCAAATTTTAAATTCCTATTTGATTATAATATTAACAACCAAACATCCAAATATATATATAATAATTTCAGAAAATTATTCCTTTCATATCAAAATATAATTTTGGGTAAAATTATTTCATTTACCCACTTTAAAAACAATACTATGCCGATTTACCTTGTTTAAGAGTTTAGAAACCCCTATCGATTACGGTTGTACTTCCCGTACCGACCAGAATTCATAAACACTCAACCGATAAGTCAACACAGTATAAAAACAGTTTTATATTCACTAACAAATATGCTCTCATATCTATTAATACACTCAAACTCATTATAGAGTACTACTGACTCTATTTCTAATGAGTAATTTTCCCCACCAAAGCCTAGGTTATCGCTAACCTAAGCTTTGATACCAAATGAGACGACCTGCCCTTCTCGACTCTCAAAAATCGACACAAAATTCACCACAGTATAATATGCCGACGATCGAGTGCCGGAAAAAACAGATTGTTGAGGAAAAAGAAAGAAGATAGAAGAAAGAAGGAACTACACAACATCAGAATCTCACAATCGCAGCGTAACAAAATATAATAAATAATAACAGATCTTTACACAAAATGAAACCATATCTGTTATGTACAATACATCATCAGAGTATATCACCAGTAAAGAACAATTACCAGCCTGGCAGTTATATCAGCCTGCCTCACAACTTGCTGGCAATTTCAAACAACCATAGCAGCGGAATAAACAAGTACGAATAATACGTCTCGGACTCCAGCTCCACACCTGAGCTCCACAGCATCCTATCCTATAATCTATAATACTCAGTCTGACCCGAGCATTATAATAAAATAACACCCGAGTCAGTCTGGAATACCAGCGTGAGAGAAATACATCCAAACTGATTATTAAAGTTTCAAAAATCCTTTGAAAATCAAAAGCGTCTCGTAAGACCATGCCATAAATAAACATGTCGGGATTTTACCTTACGATAGCCAAAACACTTTTTAACAAATCCGTCTGATATTATAATAGTGTCTATTGAAAGTAAAATAGAATCTAGCTGAAATGCTTGCATCTCACGTTTCAGCAATAGTTGGGCACAATCAAAACCGTACAGGCACGTAGGGAAAATGGATTTCCAACTAATGACTAGGCACTGGGTACCACCTGTCACAGTACCTAGTCTAGATCAGCATACCGAGGACCACGCCCGATCCCCTGCAACACAAGGCCAGAACTACCCCTTACTGGATAATTCCGAGTAAGATCACCCCATGGTTGGGATCAGCAACCGCACCACTAAGCCGAATAAAAAGGAACATCTAGACAGGGATGACCTCACCCTAATGGGTGCTACCCACTTATCATTGCTGCATAACCCCTAATTTTCAGTTATTCACGGTTGATGAGGCTTGAGGCTAAGTGTTACCTTTTTAGAACATCTCACTTAGAATGCCCACCGTCCACCTGACGATGTTCTGAAAGCATTCATCCATACAAGTCCGTCCCGGGTTCGAACGGAACCGAAGGCACTACTCCTACTACATCCATTTTGGAACCACCCTCAGGATTAGTAGCGACTAGCCCTTGCACTTCACTGCTCCATCTTCGACTCCGAACTCGTTTTTCCACGAAAACGTACAAACCGGATCGAAGTGGTTTTCGAGAAATAAATCCCGATCTCGGTCACTTCGAAACGATCAGCGCATTGTCCAATATTGATAGTCGGTTATTTAACTATCAATTAACATTCACAACATCCATCAAACATAAATAATTTCCCAAATTATTTATTTCCCTCAAAATATCTTCGCAAGATATATTTCCATTTCAACCCTTTGAAGCAGTTCCAAACCATCTTCTTTTTTACGGAATAAATTTTCCAAATATTTTCTATTTCCACTGAAAACATCCAAGTCCAAATACTTTAGATTTATAATAATTTAAATCACTATACTCTTAAATATACCTTAAATATTTAAATTAACCACTTAAACATTTTATTCAAAATATATTTTAAGAATATTTAAGGTAAAACTATTTTATAAAATATAAAACTAATTTTTAAAATAAAAGTTAAGTCTAACTAAATTTTAAAATAAGAGTTACAAACTTCTATATAAGTTTCAAATAAAACTTTAACCAAACTATCTTTAAATAAATCCATTTTATAAAATATCAATATTAATAATATTCTTTTTTTAAACATACTACCAATTAACCCTTTAAAATAATTACTATTATAACTAATTTAGTAAATATTTACTTTTAAAATTTTCACAACTCAAATAATTTCTTAAAACATTCTTTTAAAAACAATTTCAAAACTTCTAACTTCTGCTCAAAAATCTGCTTTAAAACGTACTTGGCTTTTCGAAGAAATACACTCCCATTTCAGAATAAACCAAAGAATTCTTTTATAAATCCTGCTGGATTTATCTCAATTTAAATTTATGTAACAACCCGGGATTTGCATTACCAATTAATAAATAAAAGTTAGGTTTTTTTATTTATTTTAATGAAGCATAAAAGGATTTGGAATAATAAAATTTATTATTTGAAAAGGCTATTTTAATTAAATGGAAAATATGGGATTTTAAAATGAGGATAAAATGTTATTTTTGGAAAGTTAAATATTTAAGGAGAGATTTTAAAATGGGTTTGGATAAGAAAAAATGAGTTTTATAAACATATATGAACACTTAGACTAATTGTTGGAAACATGTAAATAACTCTCTTCTTATTGGGTTACTAAACCTAGCCCAATAACCCACCCTAAACCTCCTCTATAAATTATCTCAAACTCTCCTAACCTCATTCTTTCATCCCTAATCAAAACCCTAATCATTTCCTAAAGCTTTCATAACAAAAATGGCCTCTATCTTCATCTCCTTCTAGTTTTAGCTTATGCAAGTCATTATATGCAAAGGTAATGCAAATACCCACTTCAAATGCATTTTTATATCTTTCTTATTTCTGAAATTTATTTGGTAACACATACTTTATGTGTTTTTTTGATCTTATAGCCTCCTAATCATCTTTTGCTATCTTGGGTTGATGCTATAGTAGTCTTTGTTGCTTTCTAGAGAGGTATATTGCTAAAAGCCTCTTCTAATATGTGTTTAATCATCTTTTGATTTTGGTAATCAGTTATTAACACATGTTATTATGTAACATGTGAATCATAGCTCTTTGATCATCTTTGCTTTCATTTGGGGTGTGCACATAAGGTATTTGTAATATATGCTAGCTGAAATTATAATTAGTTTATTGCTGTTAGTAAATTAGGCATATCTCATTCATCTTAAATCGGAATTAAGATTTTCTTGAAGTTCTAGAAAGCTTATTCGGTAGGCTATAACTTTTATGTTTTAAGCTTTGCCTAATTTTGTGGTTTGAATGGTTGAAATCACGTATGTTTGTCGCTGACCTGACAACAAAAACAGGGTTGATAAAATAAAACCATGAAATTGATTTGGCCATAAGTTACTCGTTTCTTATCCAAATCTAATAATTTTGGATGTTCTGGAAAGCATAGATTTAGAGCTAAAACTTTCATGTTTTGATTTTCATAAAATTTCTAAGTTAATTGGGTCAAAACTGTGCATTCTTACCACTGTCCCGAGAGCACAACGACAGTGATATAAAATTTAGATCTGAGAATTGTTTTAGTTATAGAATTTTCATCTCTGGTCGGAATTTGACGATCTTGGTCATTCCGGAAAGCTTAGAAACTAGGATACAACTTTCATTTTATTCATTTTGCCAGAATTTGAAGTTTACTATGCCAAAATTGTGGTTTTTCATCTCTGGCCAGTTAGTGCATAGCTATAGGCCTTGGTCTCTTTTCTCCCGTTGTTTTTAGCGTAGAACCCCGACTTTGCGACGCCATCTCGGGCTCGTCCTTTGTCGGATTTCATCGTTTTTGGTCTCGTTAAAAAGATGAGATCGAGATATTTAACCATGCAAAGTTTGGTTTAGATCTGGGTGCATTAGGTACTTCGTTTCTATTGCCGAAGTAGCACCCAGAAACTGTTTTACAATAGTGATCATTTTCAGTTATCGTCGGACCAACTTTGAAACATTGTCATTTCTTCGTTTCAAGTCGAAACCGAACGATTCTTGTTTCATTTCAAAGTAGGAGTACTTTACTACGCTCCTGCAAATTTTTATCAAGATCTGAGTTCATGTGACCCTTCGACCATGTCGTCGAAGTGGGACCTTTACACTGTTTTGACACAGTAAAGTTTTATGATTTTTGTCCGACTTTGAGACGACGCCGTTTCTTCGTTTCAAGTCGGAATTTCCCGATTCTTTTTGCAGTTTGGAGCAGGGATGTTGGACTATATGCCTACCAATTTTCATGCCATTCGGATTTAGGTTGCTGGTCCGAATAATTTTCTGAACTTGGGTTCGCGTCATTTTTGGACTATTTTCCAACACTTAGAATATTTTCAGTGATTTTCTGGTTTTATTGATTTCTTTGAGATTTGTCTCTAGATTTCGTACACGGGTTTTATGAATTATTTTCAAAGGATTTTTCACTCCTAAATGGCTTTCGAAATTATTATATAATATTATTTTTAATTATTAAATTAATTACTCCATAATAGGAGAGTTTTCAAAAGCCGTTTTAAAGTGATTTCAAAATCAATTATAAATCTATTTCGCACCATTATTTTCTATAATAAAAATCTCACACTCACTTTTAGCACGTCGAGCGAAGTGGAAAGGTGCTTAAACGGTTAGGAAATCTCCGGCCTATGGAACCGTGTGTATTTTCTTTCCGGTTAATCCCCGACCTATTTGATTGATCGTTTTGACCTTTGGGTCTAGTTTACCGATGATACGAGGTGGACTTTTCATTGTTTGGAGTGTGAGCTTGCTATTGGTTAGGAAACCGTTTAGTGCGAACGTGGGGTATGGGACTCATTGTTAACACTTTACGGGTTCCTCTCCAAGAAGTTGGTGACACATTAGCCTTTGGGCGGCCAGTACTGGACCTCTGGGTCACCACGCCTCTGGGCAACCGTCTCTGGACACCTGCTCTATGGAGCAGTTTATTTTTCGGCATGCGCCTTTGGGCCTTTATCCTTCTGGGAAGGATCTTGCCGTCTCGCGCGTTCCGCATCTATGCGAGTGATCGATCACAACTCTACAGTACTTGGCAACAACGACTCTGGTCGGTGCACGTGCAATATTGGTATTATTTGATGATTTTTATATCCATTCGAGTACCGCCATTCGGTGTTGGTTCTATGGAACCATACGATGTAAGTGCGATTGCCTTGTGGATTCACAATGTCTCTAGACACTGCTTTTCAGTGTTGGATTTCATTGACTTTTCAGTATATCCCCATTGCTCTTTGGAGCATCGATCTTTGCGTGGGCATTGATTACAGACTCTGGTCACTCTTGGGATTATTGCCTATGGGCATCTTTTTATGGCTTTGGCTACGCCGATGATATGAGGTGATTTTATTTATTCTACACTTTGGTGTTGATTTCTCTTTGGAGATTTTTATTGTTTATTGATGATTAGGGATCGTCATTATATTCATGTGGTTCATAATATACTTCTCCTTGGATAAGTACTGTTTTATTTATGTACCGCATTATTATATATCTCAGTTATTACTGATTGTTTAGCTAGCCTGACCCGAGTGTTTTCGCTCGGGTCAGACCGAGTTGTTTCAGGTTAGGTCTCTGGACTTAGCTTCTGTGCTTCCGCTTGGACATTATCTGCTATGCTGATAGATAGCGCTTTTATTTGTCCACTATTCCACTACTCTGTTATTATTCAGACTTTGATATGTACTTATTTTTGACTCACATGTGTGAGCAGTGGCTTTGTACCCACTTATAGTATTTGGATCTGTATTGACGATGTATTGTTTTGGGATTTTATATCTGTTATGTGATTCTGTTCTGTGATGTTTTATCATTTATTATTATGCTTTGTCCTGATAAATCTTTAGCCATTTGTAATTTCGTTATAAGTATTTACCGAATATGTCGAACCACTTGAAAAAAAAATATAGATACCATCCTTTCGACGTATTCAGTAGATAGTTATAGCTTGATTACAAATGGTCGCTTCCACTATACTCTATTCTCCGCTTTAACAGACAGTATTACTCCCGTAATACTCTTTGTTACAGTGGGTCTCAGAGTGGGGCGTTACAGTTTGGTATTAGAGCCTGGTTTCAGGAATAAGCATAATAAACACAGAACAGATACACTTAGTACAATACATTTTAATTGGATCCGAATTAAATCAAATCCCTTCCTTGTGCCTTTAGATAAATAAGTTAGGAATATGTGTAGGAATTTATTATATTCCGTAATATTCCTTAATGAATTATCTATCTTTGAATCGTGCTTAACTCGCATCTTCATCTCAGCCTCGAGATACGCATTCTTTCGTTCTCGAAGGTTCTATTTTATTTCACGATCAGTCTATTAGAGTTCTCTTTGATACGGGTGCCTCTCACTCATTCATATCAAAGGAGCTAGTAGATGCGTTATCCTTGGATGTTACTTGTCTGGTTTCTTCACTAAGGATTGTGAATCCCATTGGTGGATCCACGACCCTTAGCTTGCTCTGTGAGAATATAGATTTTAATCTTTGTGGATTTTCTTTCCGTGCGAATCTGCACGTTATGGAGTATTTGGGCTTTGACATGATTCTTGGCATGGATTGGCTCGCTCAGTACGACGCCAAAATCATTTGTTCGGAGCGGATATTATTTCTTCGTCATCCTGACTCGTCCGCTCCGTTAGCTATTGCTCTTCAGGATGTTGGGATTTCTGATATTACTTTATTTGCTCTTGATTCACGAGATGAGGATGTGGACATATCTCGTATTCCTGTTGTTCGGGATTTCCCCGATATATTCGAGCCAGTATCAGGCCTGCCGCCAAAGCAGGCCATTGAGTTCCGCATCGATCTCATTCCAGGCTCCCACCCAGTTGGGCGTCCTCCCACGAGGATGTCTACTAAGGAGAATGAGGAACTTAGGAAGCAGTTAGTTGAGCTTGAAGCGAAGCAGTTCATCCGATCCAGTTCTTCGCCATAGGGTGCTGCTGTGGTCTTCGTTAAGAAGGCTGATGGCTCTCTTAGGCTTTGCATTGACTATCGCAAGCTCAATGAGTTGACCATCAGAAATCAATACCCACTTCCTCGGATTGACGATATGTTTGACCAATTGAGCGGTGCGAAGGTCTTCTCTCAGCTTGACCTTGCCACCGGATTCCATCAGCTACGAGTCGCGGAAGTCAACATTCCTCTTACAGCATTTCGCACTCGTTATGGTTCTTTTGAGTGGTTGGTCATGCCATTCGGCTTGACGAACGCTCTGGCTTTCTTCGTCGATCTCATGAATCGAGTATTCTGGGAATACATCGATAGATTCGTTCTGGTTTTCATCGACGATATTCTTGTTTATTCTAGATCCGAGGCAGAGCATGCTCATCATTTGCGGATCGTCTTGGATACTCTTCGTCAGCATCAGCTTAAGGCCAAGCTCTCCAAGTGCCATTTTTGGGAGAGCAAGGTCAAGTTCTTGGGCCATATTGTATCATCTGAGGGTATTTCTGTCGATCCTGCCAAGATCGAAGTATTCAGAATTGGAAGCAGCCCGAGAACGTTCATGATATTCGCAGCTTCCTTGGGCTGGCGGGTTATTACCGTCGGTTTATCAAGGATTTCTCTCGAGTTGCACTTCCCCTCACGACTCTGACTCGTAAGGGGGTTCGTTTTATTTGGTCTGATAAGTGTGAAGCTTCCTTTCAGCGACTGAAGGAACTTCTCACTCATGCTCCTATCCTTGTAGTTCCTGAGAGTAACCAGGATCTTGTTGTTTACACCGACGCTTGTGGTAGCGGCCTCGGTGCTTTGCTTATGCAGAAAGATCGGGTAGTTGCTTACGCTTCTAGGCAGCTACGTCTGAATGAGGTTCGCTATCCTACTCATGATCTTGAGTTAGCAGCTATCGTCTTTGCCTTGAAGACATGGCGTCATTAACTATTGGGCGAACATTTCATTCTCTACACCGATCACAAGTCGCTGAAGTATTCATTCTGTCAGAAGGATCTCAATATGAGGCAGCAGCGATGGCTCGAGTTTCTCGCCTTATATGACTTAGATTTTCAGTATACCCCTAACAAGGGGAATCGTGTTGTAGATGCGCTCAGTCGCAAACAATCGGCAGTTGTTTCTATGATGATTACCGAGTGGGTTATTCTTGAGACTCTTTCTATGTGTGATATTCGAAATCGAGCTCCGTCTTCTGATTCTCAGATCTTGTTATTCAGCTTGGAAGCTCGACCTATTCTATTGGATCGCATTGCCCATGCTCAGCGGCAGGATCCAGACTTGTTGTGATACATTCATCTCCTTGAGTCGGGATCCAGTGATGAGACATTGTTGGATTATTCTATTGATTCTCATCGGTGTCTTCGCAGGAGGAACCTTATTTTGGTACCATCTGATTTATCACTTAGGCATGACATTCTAGACGAGTGTCATCACACTAAGTACACTATACATCCCGGGTCGAGTAAGATGTATGCCGACATGTGTCGCCTATTTTTTTGGGAGGGCATGAAGAGTGATGTTGCAAGTTATGTAAGCCGTTGCATGACTTGTCAACAGATCAAAGCGGAGCATCAGCGTCCATCTGGTCTTCTACAGCCGCTAGAGATTCCATTGTGGAAATGGGATCAGATATCCATGGATTTTATTGACGGACTGCCTCGATCGAGGTCAGGCCATACTTCTATTTGGGTCATCGCCGATCGCTTGACCAAATCAGCTCATTTCATTCCTATTAAGTCCACTCGGACTGCTCCTCAGCTTGCCAAGTTATATGTGAAGGAAGTCGTTCGACTTCATGGCATTCCTAGCTCTATCGTCTGTGATCGAGACACTATCTTTACTAGTCACTTCTGGAAGTGCCTACAGTCAGCTTTGGGCTCAAAGCTGAATCTCTCGACTACTTATCATCCTCAGACCGACGGTCAGACGGAGAGGGTGAATCGTGTTTTGGAGGATCTTTTGCGCTGTTGTATTTTGGATTTCGGAGGTAGTTGGGAGGATCACTTACCGCTTGTAGAGTTCTCCTACAACAATAGCTTTCAGTCTAGTATCGGCATGGCACCTTTCGAGGCTCTTTACGGAAGGCCATGTCGCTCTCCTGCTTGTTGGTTAGAATCTGGTGAGAAGCACCTTCTTGGTCCAGATTCAGTTCGGGAATCTTCTGAGAAGATTATTCTTATTCGTCAGAGAATGAAAGAGGCGCAGAACCGTCAGAAATCCTACATGGACAACCGCAGGAAGCCTCTTGAGTTCTCCATTGGTGATCATGTCTTTATTCGGATATCTCCTATGAAAGGGGTTGTGCGTTTCAGCTCTACAGGGAAGTTGGCTCCTCGCTGTGTTGGACCATTTCCTATTACGGAACGCATTGGCCCCGTGGCTTATCGTGTGGCTCTACCTGCTCACTTCTCTGGAATGCACGACGTGTTCCATGTTTCCCAGCTTCGCATGTGTGTCCGCGATCCTGATTCTATCTTTGAGCCGCATGTTGTGCCTGATTTAGAGATCTTGCCTGATTTATCTTTGGAGCAGCAACCTCTTCGTATGCTTGATTCGGAGGTTAGACGCCTTCGCAACAAAGAGGTTCCACTCGTGAAGATTCAATGGTCACCGAATCCTAAGGACTGCACTTGGGAGACCAGAGAATCTATCGAACGCTCTTATCCTGGCTTTCTCCCATCTTCTTCTACGGGTGAGAATTCTCTATTTTATCTCTATCACTTCTTTTGGGGATTTGACGTTATAGACATCTATCTTAAGGAATTGCGGGGACGCAATTTTCTTAAGGGGGGGAGTCTGTAACAACCCGGGATTTGCATTACCAATTAATAAATAAAAGTTAGGTTTTTTTATTTATTTTAATGAAGCATAAAAGGATTTGGAATAATAAAATTTATTATTTGAAAAGGCTATTTTAATTAAATGGGAAATATGGGATTTTAAAATGAGGATAAAATGTTATTTTTGGAAAGTTAAATATTTAAGGAGAGATTTTAAAATGGGTTTGGATAAGAAAAAATGAGTTTTATAAACATATATGAACACTTAGACTAATTGTTGGAAACATGTAAATAACTCTCTTCTTATTGGGTTACTAAACCTAGCCCAATAACCCACCCTAAACCTCCTCTGTAAATTATCTCAAACTCTCCTAACCTCATTCATTCATCCCTAATCAAAACCCTAATAATTTCCTAAAGCTTTCATAACAAAAATGGCCTCTATCTTCATCTCCTTCTAGTTTTAGCTTATGCAAGTCATTCTATGCAAAGGTAATGCAAATACCCACTTCAAATGCATTTTTATATCTTTCTTATTTCTGAAATTTATTTGGTAACACATACTTTATGTGTTTTTTTGATCTTATAGCCTCCTAATCATCTTTTGCTATCTTGGGTTGATGCTATAGTAGTCTTTGTTGCTTTCTAGAGAGGTATATTGCTAAAAGCCTCTTCTAATATGTGTTTAATCATCTTTTGATTTTGGTAATCAGTTATTAACACATGTTTTATTATGTAACATGTGAATCATAGCTCTTTGATCATCTTTGCTTTTATTTGGGGTGTGCACATAAGGTATTTGTAATATATGCTAGCTGAAATTATAATTAGTTTATTGCTGTTAGTAAATTAGGCATATCACATTCATCTTAAATCGGAATTAAGATTTTCTTGAAGTTCTGGAAAGCTTATTCTGTAGGCTATAACTTTTATGTTTTAAGCTTTGCCTAATTTTGTGGTTTGAATGGTCGAAATCACGTATGTTTGTCGCTGACCTGACAACAAAAATAGGGTTGATAAAATAAAACCATGAAATTGATTTGGCCATAAGTTACTCGTTTCTTATCCAAATATAATAATTTTGGATGTTCTGGAAAGCATAGATTTAGAGCTAAAACTTTCATGTTTTGAGTTTCATAAAATTTCTAAGTTAATTGGGTCAAAACTGTGCATTCTTACCACTGTCCCGAGAGCACAACGACAGTGATATAAAATTTAGATCTGAGAATTGTTTTAGTTATAGAATTTTCATCTCTGGTCGGAATTTGACGATCTTGGTCATTCCAGAAAGCTTAGAAACTAAGATACAACTTTCATTTTATTCATTTTCCCAGAATTTGAAGTTTACTATGCCAAAATTGTGGTTTTTCATCTCTGGCCAGTTAGTGCATAGCTATAGGCCTTGGTCTCTTTTCTCCCGTTGTTTTTAGCGTAGAACCCCGACTTTGCGACGCCATCCCGGGCTCGTCCTTTATCGGATTTCATCGTTTTTGGTCTTGTTAAAAAGATGAGATCGAGATCTTTAACCATGCATAGTTTGGTTTAGATCTGGGTGCATTAGGTACTTCGTTTCTATTGCCGAAGTAGCACCCAGAAACTGTTTTACAATAGTGATCATTTTCAGTTATCGTCGGACCAACTTTGAAACATTGTCATTTCTTCGTTTCAAGTCGAAACCGAACGATTCTTGTTGCATGTCAAAGTAGGAGTACTTTACTACGCTCCTGCAAATTTTCATCAAGATCTGAGTTCATGTGACCCTTCGACCATGTCGTCGAAGTGGGACCTTTACACTGTTTTGACACAGTAAAGTTTTATGATTTTTGTCCGACTTTGAGACGACGCCGTTTCTTCGTTTCAAGTCGGAATTTCCCGATTCTTTTTGCAGTTTGGAGCAGGGATGTTGGACTATATGCCTACCAATTTTCATGCCATTCGGATTCAGTTTGCTGGTCCGAATAATTTTCTGAACTTGGGTTCGCGTCATTTTTGGACTATTTTCCAACACTCAGAATATTTTCAGTGATTTTCTGGTTTTATTGATTTCTTTGAGATTTGTCTCTAGATTTCGTACACGGGTTTTATGAATTATTTTCAAAGGATTTTTCACTCCTAAATGGCTTTCGAAATTATTATATAATATTATTTTTAATTATTAAATTAATTACTCCATAATAGGAGAGTTTTCAAAAGCCGTTTTAAAGTGATTTCAAAATCAATTATAAATCTGTTTCGCACCATTATTTTCTATAATAAAAATCTCACACTCACTTTTAGCACGTCAAGCGAAGTGGAAAGGTGCTTAAACGGTTAGGAAATCTCCGGCCTATGGAACCGTGTGTATTTTCTTTCCGGTTAATCCCCGACCTATTTGATTGATCGTTTTGACCTTTGGGTCTAGTTTACCGATGATACGAGGTGGACTTTTCATTGTTTGGAGTGTGAGCTTGCTATTGGTTAGGAAACCGTTTAGTGCGAACGTGGGGTATGGGACTCATTGTTAACACTTTACGGGTTCCTCTCCAAGAAGTTGGTGACACATTAGCCTTTGGGCGGCCAGTACTGGACCTCTGGGTCACCACGCCTCTGGGCAACCGTCTCTAGACACCTTCTCTATGGAGCAGTTTATTTTTCGGCATGCGCCTCTGGGCCTTTATCCTTCTGGGAAGGATCTTGCCGTCTCGCGCATTCCGCATCTGTGCGAGTGATCGATCACAACTCTACAGTACTTGGCAACAACGACTCTGGTCGGTGCACGTGCAATATTGGTATTATTTGATGATTTTTATATCCATTCGAGTACCGCCATTCGGTGTTGGTTCTATGGAACCATACGATGTAAGTGCGATTGCCTTGTGGATTCATAATGTCTCTAGACACTGCTTTTCAGTGTTGGATTTCATTGACTTTTCAGTATATCCCCATTGCTCTTTGGAGCATCGATCTTTGCTTGGGCATTGATTATAGACTCTGGTCACTCTTGGGATTATTGCCTATGGGCATCTTTTTATGGCTTTGGCTACGCCGATGATATGAGGCGATTTTATTTATTCTACACTTTGGTGTTGATTTCTCTTTGGAGATTTTTATTGTTTATTGATGATTAGGGATCGTCATTATATTCATGTGGTTCATAATATACTTCTCCTTGGATAAGTACTGTTTTATTTATGTACTGCATTATTATATATCTCAGTTATTACTGATTGTTTAGCTAGCCTGACCTGAGTGTTTTCGCTCGAGTCAGACCGAGTTGTTTCAGGTTAGGTCTCTGGACTTAGCTTCTGTGCTTCCGCTTGGACATTATCTGCTATGTTGATAGATAGCGCTTTTATTTGTCCACTATTCCGCTACTCTGTTATTATTCAGACTTTGATATGTACTTATTTTTGACTCACATGTGTGAGCAGTGGCTTTGTACCCACTTATAGTATTTGGATCTATATTGACGATGTATTGTTTTGGGATTTTATATCTGTTATGTGATTCTGTTCTGTGATGTTTTATCATTTATTATTATGCTTTGTCCTGATAAATCTTTAGCCATTTGTAATTTCGTTATAAGTATTTACCGAATATGTCGAACCACTTGAAAAAAATATATAGATACCATCCTTTCGACGTATTCAGTAGATAGTTATAGCTTGATTACAAATGGTCGCTTCCACTATACTCTATTCTCCGCTTTAACAGACAGTATTACTCCCGTAATACTCTTTGTTACAGTGGGTCTCAGAGTGGGGCGTTACAATTTACGTTCAAGTCCCGTAAATTTTCTCCCAACACTTTAAAAACAAACACCTTTATTTATTTTTTAATCACATTCCCATTTCCTGGAAATCACTTTCAAAATATATGCTTAAATTATTTAAAATAAGTTACCAATTTCTTTATTGAAAATATACTTTTGAAAATTTATAAAAGTTTTCTTGAGCAATTTAAATCAAAAATTCCCTTTTAATATAAAGTTATCATATCAAATTCTTATAATAAAATTTCTTTTAGAAATCAAAATGCTAATTTATCTTTAAATTAATTAAATACCATAATTACTTAGTAAATATTTACTTTTCACTTGAAAATAATTAAAAATAGTATTTTCTTCTAAAACATTCTAGAAACACATTTTAAACTTCTATTTTATATTTCGAAAGCTTTTCTTTGAAAACATACTTAGTTTTCCAGGAAATTACACTTCCCATCTTTTAAAAATAATCCCACTATTACCTTTAAAACAATTTGCACCTTCTTATAGAAGTTCCCACCAGAAATCTATACTTCCAAATTTATCCCCCGATAAATATTTCATTTCATTTATAAACCCAGTTTATAAATTTCCATTTCTCATTTCCTTTTTAATCACAGTTTCATAAAAAACACCTCAATTTCCAATCCAATTTCTTGAATTTACTCTCCTTAAAACCATTCCTTTAAAATTCCTTTTCATTTCCCTTTAATCCCAATTTATTTTATTATATTTTAAAATCCCAGATTTTATTTATCCAATCATAACACAGCATAATTTAATTTCCAAATTAATCTATCATAGTATATAAATAAAATACATCATCAACGATGAAAATAATTTCTACATTGTGAGAAATCTAGTTGGATCCCTCCAACCTGTCTCCCTGCATCCACAGATGTTAGCACAACCAATAAAATGTCATATCCAAACTGATATTAATATTCACATTCAACAAATCAATCATTCATTTAAATTTTAACTATTTAAATTAACTGGAAATTCCAGATGTGAGTGAGATTAACTCACCTTGTATTTGGCGTTTCAAATTTTAAATTAAATCGAGCCCGTTCGATTTAATCTAAAATTCTTAATTGCTCCAAACGATCCCAGATCTGCATCGCAACGTAGATCGTGTCGCTGCGATTCTGACACCGCCAGTTTCGTCGAAATCTGACCATGGATGTAGGAGATATGAATTTTTAAATATCGGAACTAATTTATAAAACAATTATCTTTATTTTTACAGAAACCAGATCGGGCCGTTCACCTAGGATCAGAAAATCGTGGCTACATAATTTCTTTCCTCCCTTCAACGTACAGGCTGATAACAAATCTATTCGAACCCAACATCCACCGCTTCGATGAACTGTCGCACCATCACCGGTCAACCCGAGGTCGATCGAGCACCACCCCGACGAAGTGCCTCGCCTACTCCATCTCCACCCTGAACACGTGCGAACTCGGTCGCACCAATGCTTGGGAAAATGCGTTCGAACGTGTGGTGATCGGGCTCCAATTACGACCCCAAACGATGACGATTCTCCAGATCCACCGTTGGATCTGGAGCTCTCGACGAGCTCGACACCTTCATAGTTGGAAGCTTCGGTTAAAACTTCGTTGATGAAGATAAAAACTAGGGAGAGGAAGAGAGTGTATCGGCCATTCAAATAGTTCGTGGCGGCTGGAAGAAAACGACCTAGGATTTCCGTTTGTTCACACATATATAAGCATATATAATAATATTTTAATATTATTTTAACTTTTAAACAGCTTTTCAAACGATCTCTAAACAACGCATGCCGATAGGCGTTTATAAGGTTTTACCCGCATTTCGAACACAATGGAACGTGTTTCGGAAGCTAATTTGGTTGTATGTGGAAGATAGGTTTTTGAATCGAGTTAAAATATTTTATTATCGATTTAAATTTCAACGCGTTTCTCACCTGTACGAGCAAACGGTAGCTCCAAATGCTATGAAAATTGAAATCCGATAATAACTAACTATTACGGATCCAATGGAACTGGTTTCGTCAAATTCTGAGACTGTGCCCCGGAAGGCTATTTTAACTCATCGATAAATTCGAACGATTTTCGAAATTGTCGAAATCATTTAAAATTTTACTTTTAAAACTTTACTAACTTAATTATAAATCATACAAAATTTATATTCACATTAGAAATCATTCTGATTCATTTCGAATCAAAATATGATTATTTGCATTATTATTATATATTAATTCCCATTATTAAATTAATATAAAATTCCAAATTTAAATTATCGACTTTTGATTCCATCCAAAAATCCAATCTCATTATTTAAAACTAAATAGACTTAAAATAAATTTTAGAAACCATTTTCATAACCATTTATATCCAGATTCACCAATTTATTCCAATTCCAAATATTAAATTATTATTATTCAAATCCAATTAAATTGCCATATTTGCAATTATAACAAATCTTATTGATTTAAACCAAATATTTCTTATTTCAAATCTAATTATAATTCACATTCAACATTTAAAATGAATTAAATGTTCAGAATCTAACGACCAAAATTCCGGGTCGTTACAGAGCTCTACTATCACACCTATAGTAATGTAGAAGTTGGTTTTAGGCAGAATGCAGGGCCTAACCTTGGCTAGCAGACTCCTTTTAGCATTACTTTAAACGTAACAATTGCTATGAACAAAAATAAAGTACTTTGCGGGCTATTTAGTCCATAATGGCATAACAATTGAGGTTTTTAAATGTTTTAAAAGTACAATCAAAATAAAATTACACATCTATTTACATGAATTTGATTTGTATGAAATTTTGTTATATCTATTAGCCTGCTAAATTTCATTTCAGCGACTTCCAACATCATATTATTAAAATTTATTTATAGGAGATTTATACTTTGGATCGAGTTAAGCATAGGTAGAAGAAGGCTACATGGATTAGAATGTGGCGCCAACATACATTTGCTCGTTAAAATAATAAGCTAGCTCGTTTTAAAATGCTAAATAAAGGTATGCTTTTGGATTAAAATACAAAAATGATAGAAATATTGTTATATATTATGTTTCCGATCGTGTGGTTAATGTATATTGTTTATATTATATTTGTGAAATTACAAACGACTCTCCATACAAAGGAGACGCTGGCAAAAAAATTCGGCACTTAGAAATTTTTTCGATAATTTTTCTTTTTTTGTATGCAAAGAAATGTAAATCAATAAATGAGTCCATTTAAATTCATAACATATAATATGTCTAATTCTGATGTTAGCCACTTAAGGGAATTAATTGTTTCGACTCAATTATAGAATTCAAAAGAGAATTAACAGTTGAGTGTATGTGACATCTCCCTATAAGAAATTGCGAGGACGCAATTTACATAAGGGGGAGGTCTGTAACAACCCTAATTTTGAAGTCGTAATATTCTATAAATTTAATTAAAATACTAGAACTCGAATTCAGTTTGGATAATTATTATTTAGATTCAAATTATTATACAATTAAAGTCTAATTAATAAAGAATTTTATTATAATAAAATCGAGTGAGTTATGGATTCATTTTTAGATAATATATTAAATTCAAATAAATGCTTTAATAAATATTAAATATTTTAAAAGTGTAAATAATTTTATATGCTTGAAATAGATGAAAAGAAGTTTATTTGCTATTTAATAAAACCAATAAATTGACAAAAATGAATAAGCATTGAATTTAAATATTTTGTAAAATATATGATACATCAATTTAAATAGAAAATAAATTCAATGATAAAATTACTCTTATGTAAATGAAGGGATTTAATTTGCAATTTTAGAGAGATAAGAATGGATTTAGTTGAAACTAACATTATTTATAAAATTTAATTCATTTCTCTCTAACCCTTTTTGCACTTTAAAGCCCAACCCATTCATCTTTATCAAACCCATGTCCTTAGTAAAAATAAAGCTAAATGCATCTCTTCACTGAATCACAAATTCCTTAGCTGCTTTCTCTTATTCTAACCTAATTCCCAAATCGACTAAAAGAAAAAAAAAGAGAAAAAAGGAAAAACGAAGAAATAGCATCGCGACTTCAAGGCCAAGTATCTATGATGATGTCGCGACTAATGATTGATGATTTGGGAAGGCTACGCGGCTAAGGGTGAATAATGGGAGGCGCGACAAAGGCTGGGACTTGGACGACGATGCTGTAGGTGGCCGTGCAATAACGAGGTTCAAGGTGGTCACGTGGACCTAGGGCAGGTGATGTGTTGTCGTTAACATCGGGATGGGTCACAATGGTTTTTAGATATTGGTTGATGTAAGGGGAGGTAGCATCCGGGGTTTTGACGTTAGGGCTGTGGTGTGAATGCTATTCGGTGTAAGCAACGACTGTAGATGGGAGGTCGTTGGTATGCGAGTAAGCGAAGCTAAAGCTAAAATTAATGTTGTGCAAGCTTTGGATCATAGTGAGTTATTCTTTTAACTCATGCCACTATATCTAAGTAAGAATATTCCTCTTTGCATGCTTTACTTAGTATAGAAATTGATAATGAATTGCGTAAAATTTAGCAGCGATTGGATGAAATTATTGAAATAAATTGTATGTTATGGGTTCAATTTGTTTGATGAATGAATTGGTTGAATTATGTGTTCTAAGTATTAGATTCGATTGTATTATTGATTATGAAATTGCATGATTTTGAAAACCATCGAAATATGTTTGATCGGTTGTAGCTAAATTATATGGTTTTAATACATTGTTTGTGTGACTGAAGTTATCAAAAAGCTAATCGAGTCGCTAAATAATTCTATATTATGGAATTATATATATTTTAGAGCGATGTTGGCTCTAGATGTTGGATTTTCGATGGGTTTATTGTTTAAATTGTTTTAAAAGAATTTCAAAAATGAGATTTTATCAATTTTGATCCTCATTGGAATTTAATTTATAAAATGCAGTTAAAATTTTATTACATCTTATTCTTATTTCAAAAATTTCTATTCAAAGCTTTTAAAAATGAGTAATATTTAATTATAAAACCTTTTTAAATTTACTATATTAAGGATATAAGTTGGGAACTATTTTAGAGGCAAAAGAAAAATAAAATATAATATTATTTAATAAAAGCTATTATGAAAGTAATAATTTCAGTTTCAAGTGATTTTAGTAATAAAAGTGGTTTAAATGATTTTGAAAGAGTTCCAAAAGTTTTGTAAATAAGCAGGTCTTCTTTAAAATGAGTTTATGGAATTAAAATTGATTTTGGAAAATTATATCTTTGTATATATAAAATTAATTTAAATATATTTTATTCATTATTAATTTGAGATTTCAATAAGATTTCATGCTTTTCTATTAAAAAAAGAATTTTAATAAATGATTGAATTGTCGAATTGGTATGGGATATTTCGTACAATTCTTTCGATTATTATTATAATTTGTTAAATTGAGTTTGAGTGGAATTTACTAGCTTTTAGTAAATACTACAAATTTACTTTATGATATGGGACACTTACTTAGATTCTAGTGATTACTAAAGTGAAAGTAAACAACATTTAGAGTTGTATTATCTTAGGGTGTTCAGATTTCAGGCCGAAAGATCCCTGAGTGATGATGACCAATTTTATTCATCAATTTAAGAGGTGTTAGCGACCTTATCATTTGATGAAACTGCGAGTAAGGTGTAAGAGACTTGACAAAACTACGAGTAAGGTGTAAGCGACCTGGCAAAACTATGAGTAAGGTGTTAGTGACGTGGCAAAACCGCTTAAGAGGTGTTAGCGACCTTGTCATAGGACGAAATTGCGAGTAAGGTTTTAGCGACCAAGCCGAACTGCGAGAGAGGTGCTAGCAACCTTGTCAAACTGCGAGTTAGGTGTTAGCAGACCTCGTCAAACTACTAAAAGCTATCATAATATTTCTTTTTGAATATGAGATTATGATTATTTTTTCATAATGATTGTTCCTTCAGATATTTTTGGATGGATATTTAGTATTTTTTGGCTTTGGGAAATTTTGAATTGTTACCATCGTATTTTTTATGATAGTCCGTTGGAGACTTAATATGTATTTATAAAATGGTGATTTTAATGGATATGCCTTATTATGATTATTTTATTTTAGGCATATTTCTATTATGGCTTATTTTATTGTTATGCCATATAATTATGATAATGGATTTATGAAATTATTTTGATGGATATGCCTTATTATGGTTATTTGGTTTTAGGCATATTTCTATTATTGCTTATTTTATTGCTAAGCCATATAATTATGATAGTGGATTTATGAAATGATGATTTTGAGGTATATGCCTTATTATGATTTTGATTTCCAGCATATTTTTATTATGGCGTATTATTAGTGTTGTAACGACCTAAAATTTTCAACCATTCGCATCCATACATGTCGGATTTGAATTGCTTAAAATATCAGATTGTTAATTTAAATTTGGCAAAACTCAGCATATACAGTAAATAAAATAATCACAGATCACAGACACAGAGTAATATAACAATAATGCGGCGGAAATAAAAGAATAGTAGTTCATGAAGCTACTATGTATATATATATAACAGAGTTAAACAAGATACAAGAGAAGTCACGAATACATAGATGTCTCAATACAATAATCAAATACAAGATCTGAATACATCACTGGAATCAACTGAACAACTGAAAGCAGGATAGATAGCTGGATCTCCAAGCGAAGCTCCAACTCCAAAGGTGAGTCTCAAATGCTGTATCACTCAGTCTGACCCGAGCGTAAAGCAAAACACAAAACACTCGAGTCAGGATTAACATTCTTATATTAATAAATCCAACTCAAGTGAAATATCAACTGAAATACAAGTAACTCAAAGGATGTTTGGGATAACCATCCTCTAAGGGTCCATTAAACTATCTACTATGTAGTAATATTCTCTATTATAATAGTGTCTAATAGTAAAATAAACTTACATTTAAATAGCGTTAAGGGGTTACCCATATAGCCCTTAACACATAATAGTGCCAATAGTCTATACAGTACCTGCATACCTCGAGAGGCTACGAGAAGATACTCCATAGGTACGACACAAATAGAAACTCGTAGTAAAGCTCGATATGGTAGGTGACACGGCACAACGAGGCAATGCCAGGGTAGATATACCAATTACGCACACAGGCTGGTGGAAACACATAGCAGCCACTACCGCCCACCTCGAACACACTCCCAAATCAAAAATCGAAGGGTGGCCACCAAATCAATCACAAAGTAATAGAATGGCATCGAAGAAATGCGTCCGATCAGAGGTGCTACCTCATTGGCCCGAGATCGCTCATGTTTTAGCCACCTTTTGCCAACTCGCGGGAGTTGGGTCCACGTATATACCTCAATAGGAATCGTCACCACCATCCTACTTCATTCTGGAATCTCCACCGCGTACACAGTTGTTAAAGTGGTTTTTGGTATCGACAGAGAGTATGCCCATATCCGATCCCGGTCTCCTTAACAACCAAATGTTATTATAACACCGCGGTCATTTCAAAATAGTTTATACTTCAAAACCAAAATATTATTTCATTTCAAAAACCCAAATCAATACGATATCATTTCCATTTCAAATATATATTCATTTCCAAAATCACATCACTTTCCAAAGTTATAACGCTTTCGAAATCATAGTCTTTCAAATCAAACACTTGGAAATCACAGCTTTGAAATCATAACACTTCCCTCTTAAACAGTTTAGATATTAAAATTAGTATATAAAATAAAATAGTTTAAATAAAATAGTTTATATAAATAGTTATAAGTTAAAATAGTTTATAAAAAAATGATTTATATTAAAATAGTTTATATTAAAATAATTTATAAAGTAAAATATCAATAGTTTTAAATATAATTTAAAATTACTTTATAAAATAAAATAGTTTCCTCGTCTTTCACAAATTGATTCAAATCAATTCGAATTCCAAATTCAAAATTTATCAAATCTAAAACATCAACTTCAATTCCCATTTCAATTAAACATTTTCAAGTTATATCGATTTCAAAGACCGGTTTGAACCACAATAAACCATTTCAATTTCAAAATATTTCAAAGCTTCAAATATTCCATATTTCAAAACTAAATTCGATAATTATATATATATATATATATATCAATTCACTTTTCTATTATTTAGTTTTGAAATATTTACTTGATTATTTCAATATCATTGAATACAACTTCAATTTACAAAAATATCCCATTTAAATTCATATAAGCTTGAAATATCCATTTAAGTCTCCTTTAATCCAATTTCAAGTTGTAAAATACTTCTTTTAAAATTTCAAATTCAATAAATTCCAAATCAAACCTATTTAAGTATAATTCTTAAATAAATAAAATTTCAAATCAATTTCAAATTTATCTTTACAACCTGAATCGTTATAAAATCTATATATGAAAATATAGATATTAAATAAATACTTATATATATCAACTTTATTAAATCAACTTTAATAAATCTTTAAAATCAAAATTTCAAGTAAAACCATATATTTCTTTTCAAAACCATAGGAATCATTTTCAAAATATTTATATATATAGACCAACGGTGTATGTATATAATTTTCCATCCTATGGTCAAGTGATACAGATATTTATCATTTCAATCCGCAATTTAAATATATACGGGTATATATCATTTCAACCCGCAATCCCAAATTCAATTCAAATGAAAATCACTTCGGTTTATCATTTCAATCCATAACGATTTTCTCCTACTCTACAGATCGTTCGGGTATGTATCATTTCAACCCATAGTGAATTCTATACTAACAGGGAACTTGTAGAGTGATAACAGATATGAAAATAATATAGCAGACATATATCATCAATATAATTAACATATAATGGTGTCAGATGTCACAAGTGAACAGATACAGATAATAGCATATATATAACAATGTAAATAACTAACAGCAGCATATTTCAATTGTCGTTTCAATTGAAATCAAATTTAATAAATATAAGAATGTTAATCATGAGTGATGGCTCACCTTTCGAGGTTAGAGAAGATAGACAATGGGAATGGAAGCGAATTGTGGATCCACACACGAATTCCAAGCAAAGCTAAATTGGCACGAATTCGACGGACAAGCTGATAGATAAGAAATCGATGAGAACGAGTCAAATGAATTAATATAAGTTGAACTAAATATATGTTATTTTTCTGAAATCAATTTAAAACATATATATTGTAACGCCCCACCTCTATACCCACGCTAGCCAAGAACACTACGGGGTAGTGCTGTCAACTAGCGCGGAGAATAAGGCTGTTGAGGAGCGACCATCCATGTAACTTCTTTGTGCGAGCACCGATATGTCAGATAGAATAGGATGCATATCTTTTAAGGAGGAAATCCGACATACCGATACAAACACAAAGCTATCACACGGTGGCTATATATAATCTTCGGAAACAAATATAGAAATAAACGTAACATAAATCAGTCACAGACAATTCATATCACAGAGGCGGAAATAGATATGAATATAACACATGAAAGTGTACATCAGAGTAGTGGTCAAATAAGATCCACAATAACACGAATGAATAGATAAAAGTGCAAGATAATAGAATATGTATACATCAAGGAGTCTAATCTCAAATGTATACAAACAAAAACTACTAAACTAGAGTAGTTAGCCAAAAGTCAGAGTAGCAAATCCCGGGAGGAAGTCAAGCAGAAGCACCTGTAACATCTCGGTCTGACCCGAGTATTATTTATAAGAAAATAATAAACGGATCAGTCTAACTATAAATATCAGATGATATGGTATAAAGTAAATGGCATGACATGAACATGAAATAACTATTACGACATACTACTATAAGTATGTAAATGATAATCAACAAAAGATTAATCAATATCACAAGAATCTTCTCAAAGATAAGGTAGGGTATCATACCCTAAACTTGTATTCATAACAAGTCAATAACACATGAATTCACCAATGCACAAAAACTGATATCATATCAATGAAAATCATGAGAATTGGTGAAGCACAAAATTCCAGAAATCATCATCAGAAATCCAGAAAACACATAAAAAAGGGGGGAGGCCTAACACATGAATGGGAGCATGAAGCTCACCTACGCGTAAACACATGACGAGAAGCTATCTCATGGAAGCTATCCATTAAATTTTCACACAGGAATGGCCCGAAGACCGTAGGGTGCTACCCTAGAAATGTGATGGAGAAACATCACATGATCGGGGTATAGTCTCCCACGTAGACAAAGAGACATCGCTCAATCGCTAGTCTAAATCACAAAAATGATCGTCATGATCATAAGGAAGTGTCAATCACACCAAGCTAGTAAATATATGAGTTTAGCTTCATGTCCCATAACCACTTGCTTAACTTAAATATTTACGAACAAGCTGTAAATCTTCACTAGGAAATTGTCACAAAAAGGGTTCAATCGAACAAGTCCAAGAGCTAACCGACGAAGTGAACGCAAGCGTTTCATACCACTCGTTTTACTAAGTCGTTTAAGTCGATTTCTCATCCGAGTGAAGTAAAGGCTTGTATATACTAGTAGATTGAAAATCGGTTTGAGAAAACGAACTTTTGATATTTAAAATAGTGTTGAAATTGCTTTGATGAAAGAGTTTTGATATTTACTATTAGTATTGAAACCTTCATATATCTTTAAAGTGACAAGTCGTAAAACGATGGTAGAAACAAATCAATTCACGTTCGAAGACGTGAGTAAAGTCCAAAGAAATCAATTCTCAAAACCATCAAAGTAGAAATTCTGACAAATGTTTTTCAGATGAGATTGCCTACGCAGAGTAATACGGGGTTCGACCTGAAATTTTCAACCATTCGCATCCATACATGTCGAATTTGAATTGCTCAAAATATCAGATTGTTAATTTAATTTTGGCAAAACTCAACATATATAGTAAATAAAATAATCACAGATCAAAGACACAGAGTAATATAACAATAATGCAGCGGAAACAAAAGAATAGTAGTTCATGAAGCTACTATATATATATATATATATATAACAGAGTTAAACAAGATACAACAGAAGTCACGAGTACATAGATGTCTCAATACAATAATCAAATACAAGATCTGAATGCATCACTGGAATCAACTGAATAACTGATAGCAGAATCGATAGATAGCCGCGTCTCCAAGCGAAGCTCCAACTCCAAAAGTGAGTCTCGGATGATGTATCACTCAGTCTGACCCGATCGTAAAGCAAAACACAAAATACTCGAGTCAGGATTAACATTCTTATATAAATAAATCCCAACTCAAGTGAAATATCAACTGAAATACAAGTAACTCAAAGGATGTTTGGGATAACCATCCTCTAAGGGTCCATTAAACTATCTACTATGTAGTAATATTCTCTATTATAATAGTGTCTAATAGTAAAATAAACTTACATTTAAATAGCGTTAAGGGGTTACCCATATAGCCCTTAACACATAATAGTGCCAATAGTCTATACAGTACCTGCATACCTCGAGAGGCTACGAGAAGATACTCCATAGGTACGACACAAATAGAAACTCGTAGTAAAGCTTGATATGGTAAGTGACACGACACAACAAGGCAATGCCAGGGTAGATATACCAATTACGCACACGGGCTGGTGGAAACGCATAGCAGCCACTACCGCCCACCTCGGAACACACTCCCAAATCAAAAATCGAAGGGTGGCCACCAAATCAATCACAAAGTAATAGAATAGTATCGAAGAAATGTGTCCGATCAGAGGTGCTACCTCATTGGCCCGAGATCGCTCCTGTTTTAGCCACCTTTTGCCAACTCATGGGAGTTGGGTCTACGTATATACCTCAATAGGAATCGTCGCCACCATCCTACTTCATTCTGGAATCTCCACCGCGTACACAGTTGTTAAAGTAGTTTTCGGTATCGACAGAGAGTATGCCCATATCTGATCCCGGTCTCTTTAACAACCAAACGTTATTATAACACCACGGTCATTTCAAAATAGTTTATACTTCAAAACCGAAATATCATTTTCATTTCAAAACCCAAATCAATATGATATCATTTCCATTTCAAATATATCCATTTCCAAAAATCATATCACTTTCCAAAGTTATAACGTTTTCGAAATCATAGTATTTTAAAATCAAAACACTTTGGAAATCACAGCTTTGAAATCATAGCATTTTGGAAATCATAACACTTTGAAATTATAGCATTTTGGAAATCATAACACTTTTGAAATTATAGCATTTTGGAAATCATAACACTTTCCTCTTAAACAGTTTAGATATTAAATTTAGTATATATAATAAAATAGTTTATATAAATAGTTATAAGTTAAGATAGTTTATAAATAAAAATAGTTTATATAAATAGTTATAAGTTAAAATAGTTTATAATAAAATAATTTATATTAAAAATGATTTATATTAAAATAGTTTATATTAAAATAATTTATAAAGTAAAATATCCATAGTTTTTTTTTAAATATAACTTAAAATTACTTTATAAAATAAAATAGTTTCCTCGACTTTCACAAATCGATTCAAATCAATTCGAATTCCAAATTCAAATTTAATCAAATCTAAATCATCAATTTCAATTCCCATTTCAATTAAACAATTTCAAGTTATATCGATTTCAAATACCGATTTGAACCACAATAAACCATTTCAATTTCAAAATATTTCAAAGCTTCAAATATTCTGCATTTCAAAACTAAATTCGATAATTTTTTATATATATCAATTCACTTTTCTATTATTTAGTTTTAAAATATTTACTTAATTATTTCAATATCATTTGAATACAACTTCAATTCACAAAATATCCCATTTAAATTCATATAAGTTTGAAATATCCATTTAAGCCACCTTTAACCAAATTTCAAGTTGTAAAACACTTCTTTAAAATTTCAAATTCAATAAATTTCAAATCAAACTTATTTAAGTATAATTCTTAAATAAATAAAATTTCAAATCAATTTAAAATTTATCTTTACAACCCGAATCATTACAAACTCTATATTCGAAAATATAAATTTTAAATAAATACTTAAACATATTATATATCAACTTTATTAAATCAACTTTAATAAATCTTAAAATCAATCTTTATTAAAACCATATATTTCCTTTCAAAACCATAGAAATCATTTTCAAAATATTTATATATAGACCAACGGTGTCTGTATATAATTTTCTATCCTATGGTCAAGTGATACGGATATTTATCATTTCAATCCGCAATTTAAATATATACGGGTATATATCATTTCAACCCGCAACCCCAAATTCAATTCAATTGAAAATCGCTTGGGTTTATCATTTCAACCCATAACGATTTTCTCATATTCTACAAGATCGTTTGGGTATGTATCATTTCAACCCATAGTGAATTCTATACTAACATGGAACTTGCAGAGTGATAACAGATATGATAATAATATAAAACAGTAACAGGCATATATCATCAGTATAAATAACAGATAATGGTGTCAGATGTCACAAGTGAACAGATACAGATAACAGCATATATATAGCAATGTAAATAACTAGCAGCAGTATATTTCAATTGACGTTTCAATTGAAATCAAATTTAATAAATATAAGAACGTTAATCGTGAGTGATTGCTCACCTTTCGAGGCTAGAGAGATTTTGACGATGGAATGAGTTTCGAACCCAAGCATGAATTTCAAAGCAAAGCTAGATTGGCACGAATTCAACAGACGAGCTAAAAATACGAATAGAGGAAATAAATCAGAACTGGGTGGATGAAGATAATTGGTATAATGAACTTATATATATATAACTATATAACTAGATATATATAAGATCAGATTTTAAATTAAATATATATGCATTTCAAAATCCATTGTTTTTAAACTAAACTCAAATATTTTACCGTCAAATATATATATATATATATATATATATACACACACAATATATGTTGAAACCATTATTTATGTATACATACCCAACCATAACATGACGTGTATATAAACCTAATATATATATATATATATATATATATAAATCTATATTTATAAACTTACATACATAAATACTTTGAAATCAAAATATATAGTAATATATAACTAATGTATATAAGACCTATAAACATACAACACTTAAACAAGTAAAAATTATACTATAACATATACAGTAAAACACGCCTATATAAACACTTTTATAATATCATATCTAGCCGGCCTATGTATGCAATACCATATATCAATACATGAAAAGTAAACATGGTACCTTATAACTTATGTATATATACAAAAGCAGATCATTTGAAATATACCAACATATTTTATACCCTTTATATTATTATTCTTTTCAGTCTGCAAGCTAACAATGAATCAAACATACACATATACAACTATAAGCTAATAGGTAACAAACAAATATATATACACTTAACCTATACATATATTAACCGATAGATTATATATATATATATATATAACTAATATAATTTATACAGTAAAACCCAAACATAGTATATAACTTATTATACTTATAAACAGACATACCGGGTACACAACAACATGTATATTTATATATGCAACAACTATAACTCTTATATATATAACGACAACTATATATATAAACACATATATTATAAAACAATATATATATGAACCTCTGATACAGGACGCAAATGTACACATGCAATATTTTACTGTAACTTATCTATTGTAAATTTATATAAACAATATAGCTCAAAATAACCAAAGTTTATATACACAAAACTCATATACACCAAAAATATATAGAGTTTTAAATTGAAACTTAACAGATTTATGCGAATATATACAACAATATAAAATAAAATATATACTAACAAATACCTGAGTATATACTTAACATATATAAAATATATACGCATGTATACTTGTACTGTTATGAACCAACATAAACTTCAACTATAAACTAATATACATATAAAATTTCAAACATATTATAAATATAACTTACTTTATAACATAAGTCAAAGGTAGAAGATGGCAAGGCTGTAGCTAGAAAAGAGAAGCATGACAAGAAAGAGAACCTTGGTCGAGATTTGGGAAGGAGGAAGGCTGGGCTTGCCTAGGTGGCGGGTCGGATCTGAACGGTGGTGCATGCTTGGAGAGGATGGGGTTGAGCCGAAAGTATGAGGAGGGAAGGCGGTGGGAAAAAGGATGGGACGTCTGGGTTTGGAACGAACGTGAAGGGAGAAGAAATTGAGAGGAGCAGACCGAAAATGAAATCATAAAGGTACAAAATGAATATATTGAACAGGCGAAGAATATAAAATGCTTGAAAGTGTAAAATCACGAAAATTTATTTCAAGGAATACCAAAAATCAATCAGCTGAATTCAGGGACCATTTAAGGTTAGTGAACATTGGGTTTCAACCAGGACAAATGAATGGTCACAAGGAATTTGAAAGGTTCGAAACTGTACCGATACTGCATATTATTTCGTCGATCCCGCAGCGAACCAGACTTCAAATCGCAGAAATGATTATACTACGAAGATCAGCACTACGAGACGATCAAAACGGTATACAGATATTAGTGGTACGATCATCCGATCAAAAGTCGATAATCGGTACTGATATACGTTGCTATTTCGTACGGAAAAATCCAAACGGAGCTAGAAACGTCCGAATTTCGCAAAACAAATTTAGCAGTCTGATTCAGAGTGTTCTAAATAAATTTTCTCATGTTGACATATTTAGGTTTCGAAATACTTTTAAATTCAAATGTTTTTAACTAATTTAAATTGAAATAAACTTACATTAGAAAATAAACTTCCAAATTATCTGATGAAAATTTACCAGTTGCCATGTTTAACTAGACGCATTCCAAATATCAAATTTAAAATTAAAAATTTTATTGTTTAAAATTTCACAAAATTTCAATTAAATATATTAAATAAACAAATAAAAATTATTAAAATTAACGGGTCGTTACATTATTCATCGAACACTTGTTGTTCTGACTCCCTCCTCATTACAACATAGGTTAGAGAAGGAGTTAATGAAGCTTGAAGATGGCGAGATGGGAGCTTGTGGCAGTTACTATCTATCCTTTTGTATTATTTTATACTGTACCTATGAAATGTATTTTTGAACAAAATGTTGTAACGGTTGTTGTTATGTATTATGGCATTTGAAATGATTTGAAATAAATGGGTACTATTATTGTTATTATATTTTATCCCTTCCGCTGTGAGTTATGGAAGAATAAGTAGATAGCTCTGTATAGTTTTTCATTTACCAACCAACAGCCAGCTTTGGAATGTGCCTAAGTTTTGATGGGTCTTTTTTGGATCGAATCTTAGGTCTTTTTCAGAGCAAGCATTTATAATATCCCAATACTTAAACTTAATAGATTTTAAATAAAGTTCCACTTTCGATTTCCAATTTAAACAATTTGTTCTATCAAAAATAGGTGGACTAACAATGGACTGACTCTCACTAGATCTATAACTAGGGTTAGACATTTTTGCAAGCAACTTGCTTTGATTCCACTTGTAGGATCGAATTAACCCTAGAGGGGGGTGAATAGGATTTATAATAAACTCAAAAAATAATAAAAACCGTAGCACATATATATAATAATAGAGTAAATGCGAAAATAAAAGCAACACACAGATTTACCCAGCTTCAGCAATACTTGCCTATTGTTGCCTCTAAGTTTTCTACTAAGATTAAACAATCGACCACTTACAAAACTTGTAAACTTACGACTATCACTTACCTGATTGTTCTAACCCTAAGTTTGAAACCCTACTTGTAACGACTCGAAATTTAATCTCTTTAAATATGGATATTTTAATATATTATTAAATATTTAATATATGAATATTAAAACTCAAAATACCCTTTTTAAATAATAACTAGTGATGGTGAAAAGATTTCTAAATTTTGTTTACAAAAATATATATTTCAAAAGAAATTAGAAATTGTGACGGAAAAGCTTTTTGAAAATTTTCAATTTTTCGCCATTAAAAAGTTATGAACACTTTGTTAATATATTTACACATTTTAAATAACTTAAATATGGATTAGAAAATAAAATGAAGATTTATATCATAAGTATACTTATGAAAGATGATGTGACCATTTTCAAGTTTAAAATCAAATTTAAATAAATGAAATTATGAAATATCACTTCATTTCTTATCCTAAGTACACATTTGGTTAATACATGTTGGATAAAAGGGGAGAACCCTTGCTTCTTGTGTATGAACATGTGGAAGGGATACGGTGGTGAGGTGGCATCAAATTAGTGGAGGGCAAGTGTACTTGGGGGTAGAAAGGTAATTTCACTTCATTCTTTTTTACAAAACAAATCTCATTTTTCTCTCTCCTTCCATTCTCATTTTTCAAAACTTTTCAAAAATTTATTTCCCTTTTAAAAACATGTAAACTCACTTTAATGGCTTCCTTTAAAAAATTTAAATCCAAAGCCATCTCCTTTTTTTAAACTCTTAAAATAGCTTAAAAATACTTTCTTCCTCTTCCATTGTCTCCTCTTAGCCAAACAAGCCCGTATCCACCTCCCACTACCCTTGGTCATGCCCAATATTCCATAGGCCGAGCCCAACTTCTTTTACCTAGGTCCAAAAATCATATTTTTACAAAGGATTTACAAAGTTCTAGACCTATTTCAAAGTTAGAATGAATTTTGGTTGATTTTGGTGAGTATACATTTTGTTTTTTTGAAAGATTACGCCTTTATGTATTGTATTGTTTATTATGTATTATATTGGTGGTTTGGTTGTAGATCCATGTTGTTTTGGATGTATACGTGTGGTACTAGTTGTGGTTTTAATTAGACTTGTGAATCGAAGTCTAAAATGATGCATTTTAGTGTAAAAATGTGATCTTTGGCTATGTTGTGAAAATATGTTAGTGTAGTTTGAAATCATGAATGTGTAGAATGTATACCTTGTATGTTAGCAAGTTATTCATGTTTAAGAGACTTGAGATCCCGTCGAAGTAACAATACTAGTTTTGGAATTACAAAAATATTTTTGAAGTTCTAACTTTCTTTTAAAATTCAAAACGTTTTACTTATGTTTTAAATGAGTACAAGTTTGTAGTTAAGTTTTGGAAAAGTTTAACTTAGAAGCTAAATCTAAGTTTTGCATCCATAGTGATAGTCGCTATGGATGTAGTTAGGGAAAAGTTATTATTTCTAAACTAAAAGACGTTTCACTTTTAAAATGTTTGAAAATTTTGCAAAAACACTAATTAAGTACCAAAGTTAATCATTTTATAATTAAGTATGAGTTTAATAATTAATTCATTAAGTATTTAATTAAGAATGATTATTAATTAATTAGTAATTAAATTAAGTGATTAGTATTTAATTAATTAATTAAGTGGTTAATTATAATTAATTAATAAAAGAGACTTAATTAAGTTAGGGTTAATTAATAATTAATTACTATTAGGCAAGGTTTAATTAACTAATCTAATCAGGTTTAATTAAGGTTTTAATTAGGGATTAATTAAGTTTTAAATTATAGTTAATTAAGATTTAATTAGAAATTAAATAATGATTTAATAGGTGATTAAGTTAAGATTTAAATATTATTTAATAAAGGTTTTATTTTAAACTCAATCAATTATTTTCAACCAGCTCTCTTTCATAATTAAATTGATTTTGAACCAAAGGATCTCTTGTCTCTACCATTAAGTAGCTAAACAAATAAGAGTAGCTATAATAAAATGTTGACATGTTTTATTAAAAGTAAGTCATCTTGTGTTTATCACAAATGCTGAAATTCGAAAACGTGATGAATATAAGGGAGTTAATTATGAGTCAACGGAATAGGGATCTTAAGGCTAAATTAACACTAGAGGGGGGTGAATAGTGTTTAATGGATTATATGAATATTATTCAAATTCATTAAGATTTTACTTGAAATGATGGAATTAACAATCACAGAAATAATCACAGAATCAAAGTACAGATAAAATTAAATACGGTAAAAGTAAAAAGGAAAGAACACACCAGGATTTTATATTGGTTCAGAGTAACTCTTTATCCAGTCTTGCACAATTCCTTCTACGGATTTCTTTTCAACTAGTAAATGCAAATACAATCTCAATTTCTAGGCTACGAGACACACCCTCATGAATCCTGGCCTCTGGGTAGGGCCACTTGATTTCCAAGCCACAAGCACACCCACTAGATTTACGGGCTACTAAGCACACCCAATTTATTTAACCAGACTACAATCACACCTACTTGGATTTCAGGGATACCAAGCACATCACAAAGTATAAGAGTATGATTTGATAGAGCTTACAGACTCAGATCTTCGATCTTGATTACAATTGATCCTATAACTCTTGAATAGCACTTGACCTTGAAAGAGATGAGAGAAATCTAAGAGTATATGAAAGAGAATCAAACTAGTAATGATTGAATTTGATTCTGATTGAATTTCGGCAAAGTTTCGATAGAAATTATTGTGGAATTCAAGAGAATGAAATGAGGAGAGAAAAATAAGAAAGTAGTTAATAAAAATTCCTTTGGAAGTCTGGTATAAATAGGAAAATGACGGTCATGTCCATTCACGAAGAGAAATGACGAAAAGACACTTCCATTCAAAATTTGAATTTCAAAATTTACGGCTAGTATGTCAACATATGGGATCTGGAAATGTCGACATCTTCTTCACAAAATTGAAGAATACTTTATAAAAATTATTTTGGAAATCCGTTGCTTTTTAAAATAATTTAATACTTTGTACAATCATTTAAATATAGTTTACACAAAAATATAACTTAATAAAACTTTATAAAATAATTTTGAAAGATTTTAATAAGAATATTCAATATATTGTAAATAATATATATATAATCAATATAGTTATAAATTATTAAAGTAAAAACAAAAATTCAATATACATAAACTTAAAAATGCTAAAATAATACCTTAATAAGTATAAGAGATTTGAAAATCATTTTGGGAAATATTTTGAAAAGATTATTTTAAAAATAGAATATTTTGAAACCAATTTTAAAAATGAAATTAGAGAAGTCGAGAGAGATCAGGAAAGTGCTATCAAGGTTTTAACATAAATTCTATGACTCTATAACTTATTCGGAATATCTTGAAATCTTAAACTCTTCAATACCCATGAGTCTTCATCCTTGAACTCTTGAAACTTTATATCAGCATCTTGAATCTACTCTTAATATCAGCATCTTGATACTGTACAGTCTTTTTAATTAATACCTGTCTAATATCATGTACTATATACTATATATATCTTGATAAAACAGTAGTATCTATATTTTATATAATGTCCTATAGTTGTTATCATCAAAACCAATACCTAAGTTACTATCAATATCCCATTTTTTTATGATGATAATTCTATATAAAATATATTATTACTCCCCCTAAGTTATAAAACTCCCCTTTAACCTATGCCTAAATTTTATATATTTCTCCCCCTTAGTCATCAACAAAAATAACTAACTAAAACTATAACTCTAACACTAACTCTACTATAATCCTAACTCTAACTTTCCTAAATGAAGTACTAATCAATCTTTATAAGAATTATATATAATGATTATAAGAAAAATTGTATACAAATAATAAGTGGTATGTAAAATGAAATAATCAATCCAAATATTCATCCAATCAAACAAAGTTTATGTCACACAGTATTCAAACAAATCCACATAAATAAAAAATAATCAAATCCAAACCAAACCAAGTATTATTATATATATACAATCAAACAAATTTAAACTTGGACATTTCAAGGAACTTCAACCCATCCGTAAGTGCCAAAGATTGGATCTGCTTTGATAGCATCCCAATCTTCCTCATCTTTGTTGATGGTACACTCTGGATTGATGGTTGGTTCTTCTTTGTTCAAGGCAGAAATCATCCATCAAATCGTGTCAAAATGCATTTCTTGCTCATTGATCATCTATATTTGACATAATTCTAAGTGACCTTGGTTTCTTAGGATGAAAGTAAGAATGTTGTTGGATGATTCAAGAATTTGTTTGAGGTTTTCGGTTAGTTTTTGGATAGGAGAAGCCATTATTTTGGTTTTAGAGTTTAGGAATGCACAAGAAGAAGAAATAGAGTAGAAATAATGATTTTGTGGTCTTAACAGATATTTAAAGGGGTGGAAATTCATTAGAAATGAATAGACATTTGATGTCTATTCAATTTTCAAAATTTAAATTTTTTTGAAAAATCATCGTTGTATGTCGACATGCATGCTAGGATATGTCGACATGTATGCAGAAATTTTCAAAACAATTTTGTTTTGATATTCTAATGTATTTAGCTTCTACTATTATACTTTATGTTTTTTAGAGATGATAAAACAATGTATAACTGCAAGAAAATAAATTTTCATTAAGGCATAGAGATTACATTAAACATAAAGAAATAAAAAGATACATAAGTTTCAACATAAAATAAAACTAGAAAATTCAAATACAAGATAGTTTAAACAACTAGAAAGATACAGATGAAGATGATCAAGAACCAGCAAGCTTGCAGATGATCTTTCCAAATAATTTATCCATTTTGATGGAAATTGAAGTAAATTTCTTTGAAAATGATCTCTTAAGCTTCCAATGGTTAAGTATCCCCCTCCTCTTCTTGTTCTTCCTCTTCGACTTCCATTTCATCTCCTTACATTCCCTCTTCCTCCTCTTCTCTTATTTCATGCTCTTCTTTCCAAGCAAGCCTTTGTTCCTTTTCAACAAGCGTTTCATAAGGCTTGAAAAAGGCTGAAATATGCATAAGTGAAATGTTGGCATTGTCAAATATTTTTCGAGGATTTATTTCCTCTCCTTTAAAGTCAACACCAAAATAATTGAAAATACGAGTAAGATACACACCATGAAATAGTGTGTATTCGTGCTTAGAAAGATTCTTAGGAAAAAGTTCATCCAAAATGACTTGAGACCAATTTATGTCGTATCGATCATAAATTGTGAAAAGAGCTTTGAAAACCTTTTGAGTCGGGTTATTATAATCACCCATTCTAGGAGTGATACTTTGTTGCAAAAGAAGGCTTAAAATTCTTGCTCTTGGACGCAAGTTTTTATTTTTGAATTCAAAATCATCATCATTTTCGAAAATATCATAAATTACTTCATGATTTTTAAAATCAATTTGAAAAGATGAATGGTCCATTCCACTAGATTTGCATCCAAGAATGTGACCCAAAAGTGCACAATTTAAAACAATTTATGCCCCTTGGACACTACTCCAAACTTCTCCTTCTCTAACATCATAAAATTGTCCTTTTAAATTTGCATAAAACAACTTTACTAACTTTGGATAACAAACAAAATCATTTTGAGAAGCATCCATTAAACCAAGAATTTCATTTTGCAAAAGATTGAAAAGATCATAAGTAGGAAAATCTTCAAAAATAGCAAATCTTCCGGGAAAGACTTTTCCGAAAGATAAATACTCTATATAGGCTTGAATGGCTTCTTAATCATTGAAAAGATATTCTTTTATATTTTTTAAAAAGCATCATGGCTACCCTAGTATTGCTTGAGGATGCCATTGAAGAATAGTTTGAAGAGATAAGAGAGTTTATGATTTTTGAATTTGAAAATGAAAGTGAGAAATGAATGGATAGAGGTAGAGTAAGTAAATAGAGAATCAAAGGACATGCTCTCTGGTAAAAAGGCAACTTTTCGAGCATAGGAGTTAGTGAAAAGGTGGAGGGAAATTCAAATTCAAATTCTGTCTACATATATCGACATATGCTCATGGGGTATATCGATATACAAGTCGAAATTTTCAAAAACGATTTTTGTTTAACTATATCCTATTTTGTTATATAGATCTATTTATAGTTATTCCATTTTCAGAAAACAAATTTTAAAATAATTTTAAATATATTTTATATTATTATTTTATTATTTAAAATATATAAAATATTTATATTTAAAATATATCATACATTATTCAGACAATATTATTATTATTCTATAAGATATTCCTAACAACCAATAATGCAACCAAAAGAAAAGAAAAGTTCATTCAAGAAATTAAAAAAACTTTTGATATATTAAATGCATACCTTTTTCTAATCCATTTCACCGTTTTGTTCTGAATTATGTATTGCTATGAAGCACATGTTAGCAATTTCTATATCTAATTCATTATCACTTGAGGATGTATCTGAATCGTCTAATGTTACGTATAAGCTCTTCTCCATTTTCTAGATGAATCAGTGTTTGGTGTAGTTTTCAGTTTATCGGGATGTGGACAATCTCATTTTAAATGACCAGGGTCGTCGCAGTTATAACATCTAATGCCATTTCCGTTTCCACTTTTGCTTCCTGGATATTTGTTGTCATTTCTTTTAGAAATTTTCATCTTCTTATAATTTAGAAATTTTCTGAAATTCCCTGTCATGAAAGCAATTTCATCATCTTCATTGTTGTCTGAATCTAGATTATCCGTCATTGCATTAAAAGCCATAGATTTCTTCTCTATTTCTTTGCTTTCTCTTCTTCCCTGCATTTGTGTTTCAAAAGACCTTAAATTGCCAATTAACTCTTCAATTTTTAAAGTGCTAGTGTCATTAGCCTCTTCGATTGCAAGATTCTTTTGATCCTATTCAGGAGTAAGTGAATTGAGGATTTTTCTAACTTGATCCTCTTTAGAAAAACTTTTACCCAATCCAACAAGTGATTGTGCTATATTTTGGAATCTACTATACATATCAGTTATAGGATCATTTGGACTCATTTTGAATAATTGAAAATGGTTTATTAACATGGAAATTTTGGTCTATTTGACCTTACTTGTCCCTTCATGTGTAACTTGCAAAGTTTTTCAAATTTCAAATGCAGACGTACGTATAGATACTCTATTAAATTCATTTCTATCTAGTGAAAAAAATAATAATTCATAGCCTTAGAGTCACTTTGTGCAACTGCTTTTTGGTCAGCAGTCCACTGTGCAAAATTAGTCTCGGGTTCAGTGTACTCAGTTTGTGTGATATTCCAAGTGTCTAAACCAATTGACTGTAAATAAATTTTCATTCTATATGACCAACATGTGTAATTATTGCCATTAAAAAGTGGAGGTCTAGCAGTTGATTGTCCTTCGACAAATGAGTTACTAACAAGTGTATTAACCGTGTTACTAATAGTACTATTACCAGTGTTGGTAGTCATTTAAAAATTTTCAAAAATCAGATGATAAATACTTTGAAAACCAATGCTCTAATACCAAATGTGAGTCAGCAGAATAGGGATCTTAAGGTCAAATTAACACTAGAAGGGGGTGAATAGTGTAATGGATTATATGAATATTATTCAAATTCTTTAAGATCTTACTTGAAACGATGGAATTAGCAATCACAGAAACAATCACAGAATCTAAGTACAGATAAAATTAAATGTAGTAAAAGTAAAAAGGAAAGAACCCACCGGGATTGTATACTGGTTCGGAGTTACCCTACATCCAGTCCTGCATAATTCCTTGTACGAATTTCTTTGCAACTAGTAAATGCAAATACAATCAGGATTTCAAGGCTATGAGACACACTCTCCAGAATCCCAGCCTTTGGGTAGAGCCACTTGATTTTCTGGCTAAAAGCACACCCACTAGATTTAAGGGCTACTAAGCACACTTAATTAATGTAATCATGCTACAATCACACGTACTTGGATTTCAAAGATACCAAGCACACCATAGAGTATGATTTGATAGAGTTTACAGACTCAGATCTTCAATCTTGATTATAATTGCTATTGAATAGCACTTAATCTTGAGAGAGATGAGAGAAATCATAGAGCATATGAAAGAGAATCAAACTAGTAATGATTGAATTTGATTCTAGTTGAATTTCAACAGAGTTTCGATAGTAATTGTTTTAGAATTCAAGAGAATGAAAAAAAGGAGAAAAATAAGAAAGTAGTTAATAAAAATTTGTTTGGAAGTCTGATATATGAAAAAACAACGTTCATGTCCATTCGCGAAGAGAAAAGACGAAAAGACACTTCCATTCAAAATTTGAATTTTGAAATTTACGGCTAGTATGTTGACATATAAGATTTGGATATGTTGACGTATCCTTCACAAAATCGAAAATACTTTATAAAACATTTTGAAAATCTGTTGCTTTGTAAAATAATTTGATACTTTGTTGAATCATTTAAATATAGTTTATATAAAATTTTGAAAGATTTTAATACGAGTATTTAATATAATGTAAATAATATATATAAAATCAATATAGTTATAAATTATTAAAATATAAACAAAAATCCAATATATATAAATTTAAAAACACTAAAATAATATCTTAATAATTTAAGGGATTTGAAAATCATTTTGGGAAATATTTGAAAAGATTATTTTAAAAATAGAATATTTGAAAAACAATTTTAAAACGAAATTAGAGAAGACGAAAGAGATTATGAAAGTGCTATCAAGATTTTAGCATAAATTTTATGACTCTATAACTTATCTAGAATATATTGAACTCTTCAATACTCATGAATCTTCATTCTTGAACTCTTGAAACTTTATATCAACATCTTGAATCTACTCTTTATAGCAGCATCTTGATACTGTACAGTCTTCTTAATCAATACCAATCTAATATCCTACACTATATACTATATATATCTTGATAATAGTATTTATATTTCGTATAATGTCCTATAGTTGTTACCATCAAAACCAATACCTAAGGTCCTAATATTAATTTTGATAAGAGGGTCATGATAACTTAAGTATATGGAAGATATTTCCATATGCATATCTTCACATCCAGATAGTTGAGTTGTCCACTATTAATAAATTAACCTTTTAAAAAGTTATCGAATGTTCATTCGGAGAGACCGGGATCGGATAGCAGTTGTTATCTGAAAACCACTTCAAACCAATATAAGCGTTCGATTTGGTAACACCCGAAGGAAAAACCAAATACGAAGATCATTAGAGTGCAAGGGCTGCTTGCTACTAACCCTAAGGGTAATTCCAAAATGGGGTATAGTAGAATTGGTGCTTTTGGTTCGTTCATCTCCTAAACGACTTGTATAAATGAATGCTAACATTTACATCACCTGGAAGATAGTGTTAGTATTCTAAGTGAGGATGTTAATTTTTAGAAGGTAAAACGTGGCCTCAAGCCTCACAACCCGGTAATGACTAAAACAAGGGAGATGCAGCAGGGCTATGTGGGTCGCACCCATTAGGGTATGGTCATCCCTAATCTAGAGCGAGTCTATTTTACTCATGTATGCTTTGAGCCCAATAGGGTTATTAATCACAACCCAGGGGTGATCATATTCGGTATTATCTAGTAAGGGGTAGGCTGGTCTTGTGTAAAAGAGGTGGAAGATGTTCTTGTTGACCTTGATACATTTTATCTAGAGATGTACTGTGATGGGCGATACCCCAGTAGCCCAGTTATTGATGGGACCAGATTTCCAATAAGTACCTTACCGACTTTGTTGTGCGCAAGTACGTTGAAATGTGAGATGTAAGCATTTCATCTATGTTCTATATTTACCTTCAAAACCCTTAGACATTATTATAATATCACTGGATTTCTATAAAAAGGTGTTTTGGTTATCATAAGGTAAAAACCCATCTATGTTTATGTGCAGCGTGGTCTTATGAGATACCTTTGATTTTTCAAAACGATTTTAAAGTAATAATTCAATTGTTCGAGTTTACTCACACCAGACCCACGTCTGACCTGAAGTTTTATTTTCTTTCCGTAAAACTCTTGGGTACTCAAATTTTATGGTTAGCTAAGTGAACCAGGTTTCTCATGGATGCTTTCGGAGATCTTGGAACAGGTGGCTTCATCGTTAGCTAGTATTTATCTATTTCACTGTGTATGTATTTTGTATTAGTAATGTAGGGGCAGGCAGTTATAACTGTCCCAGATGGAACTTGAACTAGTATGACTTTGATGTAATATTATTATGGTGATGACCCTGTATGATCTTATGTTATATATTATATATTATCCACTTGAATTGTGAGATTCTGTGTTGATTAGTTTTCTTCTTATCTTTCTTATTTCTTTTGACCCCAAATGTCACGTCTTTCGAAGTAAGAAAGGCGAATGTTACACGCGGTATTAGAGCTAAGGTTGAGCGAATACCTAGGCGTTGGGTTGGGGTCAACTTTCGAGAGCGCATATTCGTAAAATTTTATTCGTATACCTATATCAATATTCATCTTCGTTAGGTCAGCTTTGATAGGTTTGATTAGTAACCTTCCTTTGAATTTATCTCGTCAAAAGTATTCTAAGAATTACCTTGCTATGTTCAGGTAGTAAGAAATGAGCAATAGGTCTAGACGAGTTAGGGGAGCTAGCAGCACGACGATCACCAACGGTCGAGCTCCAAATACGGGAAGAGTTGGAATTGTGGAAGAGGTAGCTCCAGTGCAGCCTAGAATGAATTTTGCAACCTTGTGCAAGGATTACACTAATCTTGGAGGGAAACCATTTAAGAGAACTGAATCTATCGTAGAAGTGCAGGATTGGTTGCGATCATGTGAAAGGATTTTCAAAGAGCTTAATCTATCTGATGAGTAGAAAAGGTTCTTGGCATCATGGCAATTGCAAGAGGGAGGAGCAGCTTGGTGGGGCTCCCTTACCGCTAATGTTCCAGAAGGGGATTTCTCGGGGGCCCGATATATGGAAGCTTTTGAGGATCAATTCTTGCCTGCAGCTCGAAAGACTAGAATTTATAGAAGTTTCATGGATCTGAAGAAGGGGGACTTATCAATAGTGGAGTATGAGATAAAGTTCAATGACCTATCTCATTTTAGTCTAGAATTAATAGATAGCTCATTGAAAAAGAATGAGATGTTTGCTTTGGGAATGAGGGAGAGTTTCGATGAAAAGATGACTGCTCATCTAAAAGGTTCTTTTGTAGACTTGGTGGACATGGCTTTGGGATATGAAGTTCTAGAAAAGAAGAAGCTAGCATTAGCAACACCTGGTGGAAATACCGGTAGCAACAATTCTAATAAAAGGAAGTTCAACCCTTACTAGAAGAAGCAAGGGAACGGTAAGTCGGAAAGGGAACAAGGAAATAAGTATAAGGATTATACTTGTAATAAGTGTAATCAGAATGGGCACATCGCAAGGTTCTGTCAAAATTCTGGCATTTAGCAGTAGCAGAAAGGACCTACCTCTCCGATGTTGTAGAAGACACTCTGTTAAAACTGCCACCAACCAGGACACATGGTGAGGGATTGCCTACTTATGAAGAAAGGTCAGCAAAGCATGGCATATGCTATCAAGGATGAGCCATTGACCTCAGCTAGTGTGAAGGGGAAGGGAGTCCTTGAAGGTACCTTAATGATTAATGGTATTTTTTTAAAATTATTGTTCAATACTGGTGCTTCCCATGCTTTATCCCTTTAGAATCAATAGGAAAGTTGCATTTGGTCCAATGCATTGTAGACATTCCTATTTGTGTGTCAAACAATATAGGAGGTACAACCTATTTGAGTAAGATTTGCGAAGGTGTGCAAGTTTCTTTCCTTGATCACCACTTTTCTTGTGGCCCATATGTCCCAGTTTTTAATAGTTTTAATATTATTCTTGGCATGGATTGGCTAGTAGAGCATGCAGCAATCTTAGATTATGTGGAAAGAAATATATTTTTAAAGACTAAGATTGGGGAGTTTGTCGAAGTATCTTGTGGGGATCCTGCCATACATTTATGTAGTTTCTTATATGCTCTTGAATCATCCTAGGAGGAGTTAAGTTCTATGGAAGTTGTTAAGAATTTTCTCGAAGTGTTTGAGGAAGTTAATGGTTTACCACCGAGAGATAGATTTTCGTATTGATTTAGTTCCCGGTGCAAGACCTGTATTTCAACCTAAGCGAAGGATGAGTCCGAGAGAGAGGGATGAGTTAGTTAACCAAACCAATGACCTATTAAGGAGTGGATTGATTAAACCTAGCCATTCAAGTTGGGGATCAGCTATAGTTTTGGTAGCTAAGTAGGATGGATCTTTGAGACTGTGTGTGGATTATATAGGAGGTTGAATAAAACTGACCATTAGGAATAAATATCCTTTACCCTGTATTGATGACTTGTTTGACCAACTGCACGGTGCCTAAGTTTTCTCTCAGATGGACCTAGCTATAGGCTTTCACCAGTTGAGGGATGTCGAGGATAGTATACCCTTAACAATTTTTTAAGGGCCTGAATTTTTCTTTGAGTGGTTGATTGTGCCTTTCGGGCTAACCAATGCACCCACATATTTCATGGATTTTATGAATCGTGTCTTTAGAGATGTTCTTAATAAGTTCAGTTTAGTCTTTATCGACGACATTCTTATCTATTCCAAGTTTGAGAAACAGCATAGACATCATTTAGAAGTAGTGTTGGAGACATTAAGGAGGAATGTTTTGAAGGCAAAGTTTTCTAAGTGCCACTTTTGGCAGTCTGAAGTAAGATTCTTAGGATATATTGTGTCGGGAGATGGTATTTCTATGGATCCAGCGAAGGTAGCAGCAATTCAAGAATGGAAGGAACCACAGACTCCTATGAAAGTTCATTGTTTCTTAGGCTTGGTAGGGTACTATAGGATTCATCCAAGATTATTCTAAGATTTCTTCTCATTTGACTAAGCTAAGAAAGAAAGGTGAGAAATTTGTGTGGACTCCCAAATGTGAGGAAGCGTTTGTGGAATTAAAGAAGAGATTGACCAGTGCTTCAGCTTAAGCTATTTTGGATGGAAGTGGAGGGTTTACGGTGTATACTGATGCTTGTAGAGTGGGGTTAGGTGCGGTTCTGATGCAACATGAAAGGGTGATTGCGTATGCCAGCAGGTAGTTAAAGCCGTATGAGAAGAACTATGCAACGCGTGATTTAGAGCTGTTAGCAGTAGTTTTTTTTATTGAAAATATGGAGGCATTACTTGTTGGGTAAGGATCCTTCTATTCCTCTTGATTTATTTCTTTAACCTTTAAGGATTCTAGAGAACAAGATTTCCTTCTTTAAATAGGTGAAAAGTTTGAGTTTTTCATGGATCACAAGTCCCTGAAATATCTTTTCACTTGGAAGGACCTGAACTTGAGGCATCAGAGGTGGTTAAAGTTTCTGGTAGCCTATGATCCAGATATTTTTTATATGCGAGGAAAACCAAATGTGGTGGTGGATGCTTTGAGCAGGAATGCAGCTTTAGTTCTCTTGGAAGCTAATCCGACTCTATAGGAAAGAATTGTGAGCAATCAGAGGAAGGATAGTATTTTGGAAGAAATAATTCAAGGAGTCGAACAGGGTAGGTGTTTGGATTTTGAGATGGATAATCGAGGTGTTTTAAGGGTGAATGGAAGATTGTGCGTTCCAAATGTGGATGGACTGAGGCAGGAAGTTTTGATAGAGTGCCACAAATCTAAGCTGAGTATCTACCCTGGAGTTCATAAGATGTGCAATGATATGAAAAGAGTATTTTGGTGGCCCGAAATAAAGAGGGATATCTCTATCTTTGTGGGTAGGTGTGCAAATTGTCAGCAGGTAAAGGGTGACCACCAAAAGACTGTTGGATTACTTCAACCTTTGGAGATCACAAATTGGAAATGGGAACGGGTTTCTATGGATTTTATCAATAGATTGCCTCGATTGAGGAAAGAAAATGAAGGAGTACGGGTTATTGTGGATCGGCTGACCAAGAGTGCTCGCTTTATTCCAGTCAAGCCAACAAGGACTTCAACTTCATTAGCAGGGATTTATATGTGGGAGATCATTCATCTACATGTAGTTCTTGTGAGCATAGTAAGTGATCGAGATCCTATCTTTACAAGCAAATTCTGGGAAGCATTGTTAGCTGCATTAGGAACGAAGCTAAGTTTGAGTACGGCCTATCACCCTCAAACCGATGGTCAAACTGAGAGGGTAAACCGCATTTTGGAGGACTTGTTGAGAGCCTGCATCTTGGATTTTGGCGGGTCTTGGGAGGATCATCAGCACTTGGAGGAGTTCTCCTACAACAATAGTTACTAAGCTAGCATTGGCATGATGCCCTATTAAGCCCTATACGGACGGGCGTGCAAATCACCAGCATGTTGGGTGGAGACTAGAAATCATTTTGTGCTTGGTATGAATATGGACGGAGAAAGTTGTGGTAATTAAGAAAAGGATGAAGGAGGCCTAGGTTCGGCCGAAGAGTTATGCAAATAAGAGGCAGAGGGATTTGGAGTTTGCAGTTGGAGATTTTGTATTCATCAAGGTTTCGCCAATTAGAGGAACTATTAGATTTAGGAAGGCTGGGAAGCTAGCACCGAGGTTGGACCATTCTATATTCTTGAGAGGATTAGGCCACTTTCTTATAGAATTGAGTTGCCGGAGAGGTTGTCGGGTATTCATAATGTATTCATAATGTGTTCCATGCATGACCTGCCATTGATTGTGGAGTCGTAGGAGGATTTGGAGGTAGAACCGAACTTGACGATGATTAGGCGTCTAGTTCATGTTGTGGATCGTGATGAGAAGAAGCTACGTAATAAAGTTGTGCGATTGGTTAAGATCCAGTGGAATGAACATCCCAGAGATTGTACTTGTGAGATGGAGGAGCATATGAGGGAAGCTTATCCGGAGTTGTTGTTAGGATAGTTGTGTATTTGATTGTATGGCATATATAGGCGCTGTTGTGATAGGGTTTCTTAGCGTATGCTTTTGTATGGGTTCATGATATGAATATATATGCCATTTGTGTTAATTGAGTTATCTTCTTGTGTGCCAATATTGGGGACGAAATTCTTTTAAGGGGGAAGAATGTAATGACCCAAAATTGAATCACTTTAAATATAAATATTTTAAACAGAGAATTAGGGAAAATGACAAACTTTGAAAAAAAAATTAGTCTAAAGGACATGAAGTTTTATTTTTAGGCTGAAAGACAAATGCTAGTTATGTTTAGCATTATATTCAACTTTTACAGTATACAAAATGCTAATTATAACTAGCATTATATTCAGTTTTACACTATACAAAATGCTAGTTATAATTAGCATTGTCCTTTAGCCAAAAAAATAAACTTGTTGTCCTTCAGCCTAAGATAATTTCTAAGTTTGTTCTTGTGCCTATTTTCTTGTATTTTAAATATTATTAAATATTTAATATATGGATTTTAGAATTCAAAATACCCTTTTGAAATAATAACTAGTGATGGTGAAAAGATTTTTAAATTTTTTTTACAAAAATATTTATTTCAAAAGAATTAGAAAGTGTGATCGAAAATCCTTTTGAAAATTTTCAATTTTTCACCATTAAAAGTTGTTTAAAATATTGTGAACTGTTTAGTTAACATATGTATACATTTTAAATAACTTAAACATGGATTAGAAAATAAAACGAAGATTCATATCATAAGTGTACTTATGAAAGATGATGTGACCATTTTCAAGTTAAATCAAATTTAAATAAAGAAAAATATGAAACATCGCTTCATTTCTTATCCTAAGTACACATTTGGTTAATACATATTGGATAAAAGGGGAGAACCCTTGGTTCTTGCGTGTGAATATGTGGAAGGGATAAGGTAGTGAGGTAGCATCAAATTAGTGGAGGGCAGGTGTACTTGAGGGTAGAAATATAATTTCACTTCATTCTTTTCTATAAAAACAAATCTCATTTCTCTCAACTTCCATTTTCATTTTTCAAAAACTTTTCAAAATTTAATTTCCCTTTTAAAAACTTGCAAACTCACTTTGATGGTTTCTTTAAATTTTTAAAATCCAAAACCATCTCCTTTTATCTTCTAAACTCTTAAAATAGCTTAAAAATACTTTCTTTTTCTTCCCTTACTCCCCTTAGCCAAACAAGCCCATATCCACCTCCCACTACCCTTGGTTGTGCCCAATATTCCATAGGCCAAGCCCAGCTTCTTTTGCCTAGGTCCAAAATCATACTTTTATAAAGGATTTACAAAGTTCTAGGCCTATTCCAAAGTTAGAGAGGATTTTGGTTGATTTTGGTGAATAAACACTTTATTTTTTGGAAAGATTATACCTTTATATATTGTAATGTTTATTGTGTATTATATTAGTGGTTTGGTTGTAGATCCTGTTGATTTGGATGTATATGTGAGTCAGTAGAATAGGGATCTTAAGGCTAAATTAACACTGGAGGGGGGTGAATAGTGTTTAATTGATTATATGAATATTTTTCAAATTTTTTAAGGTTCTACTTAGAATGATATAATTAACAATCATAGAATCAAAGTGTAGATAAAAGTAAATGCAATAAAATTAAAAAGGAAAGAACACACAGGGATTTTATACCGGTTCGGAGTTACCCTACATCTAGTCTCGCACAATTCCTTGTACGGATTTCTTTTCAACTAGTAAATGCAAATACAATCTAGATTTCAAGACTACGAGACACACCTTCCAGAATCCCTGCCTCTAGGTAGAGTTTCTTGATTTCTTGGATACAAGCACATCCACAAGATTTACGGGCTACTGAGCACACCCAATTAATTTTACGAGCTATAATCACACCCACAGGTATTGCAGTTTTGATAGAGTTTTACAGACTTAGATCCTTGATCTTGATTACAATTGATCCTATAACTCTTGAATAACACTTTGATCTTGGTTTGAGTGAGAGAGATGAGAGAAATAAAAGATTAGATGAAGGAGAATCAAACTAGTGATGATTGAATTTGATTTTGGTAGAATTTCGGTAGAGTTTACGTATATTTTGATTTAGAAAATGAGAGAGTGGAAGAAGGAGAGATGAATAAGAAAACAGATGTTCAAAATTCGATTGGAAGTCTGGTATATATAGGGAAACAACGGTTATGTCTATTCGCGAATAGATACGACGAAAAGACACATCCATTCAAGAATGAATTTTGAAAATACAACCACTATGTCAACATGGATAGATCGAGTATGTCGGCATACTCTTTACAAAATTGAAAAACATTTAAAAATATTATTTTGAAAGTTCATTGCTTTGTAAAATAATTTGATACTTTGTAGAATCATTTAAATATAGTTTATACATATTTTAATCAAAATATAACTTAATAAAACCTTATAAAATAATTTTGAAATATTTAATAAGAGTATTCAATATAATGTAAATAATATATATAAAATCAATCTAGTTATAAATTATAAGTAAGTATATAAATATCAAAAATAAACATAATGAAGATATAAACTAAAATACCAAAAAAATAGTTAAAAAATACTCAAAAACTTTATATAATATCTTTGTAGATATAGAAGGTTAAGAAATTATTTTGAGAAATATTTTGAATAGATGTTTGAAAAAATTATTTTGAAAACCAGGATATTTGAAAAATATTTAAAACTTATTTGAAATAGAGAGAGATCAAGAAAGTGTTATCAGGATTTTAATAAAAATTCTATGATTCTATATCTTATTTGGAATATCTTAATATATTGAACTCTTCAATACTCATGAGTCTTTAATTATCATCATTTTGAATCTACTCTTGATATCAGCATCTTGAATCTACTCTTGATATTGTACAGTCTTCTTAATCAACACCTGTCTAATATTTTGCATTATATATTATATATATCTTAATAAAACATTAGTATCTATATTTTATATAATGTCATATAGTCGTTATCACCAAAACCTAAGGTACTAACGGTATATGAAGAGAAGAGTGTGTTAATTTGTTGTTAATTTGATCATTAAACAAGTGCACAAGAGTTCGAATAACTTATATCGATCGAAAAGCTGTTTATTGATAAACCAATTTTCGATCACATTATCGATTTTCCATCGAAAAATATACTTTTGTAAAAAAATTCAAAAACAAGTTTCTTATCATTATTCATTAATTAAATGATGTCTAACAAGGTTGCAAAATTGTATTTATAACACTTAATTATGTTTCAAAACGTTTCAATATTCGAAGACGAAGTGTTCGAATTTCCGAATCGCTATATAATGCTTATAAGCTACCAAATTCCAGTGAATCGATTGACAACTAATTCCACCATGGCAGCGATTTTGATCTTCCTCATCCCATCATCAAAGAATATTAGTCTTCTACAAATTCAGTTCAAGTACTTACCGAATTTCTATAGAAACGATTTTTATTACAGAACTTCTATCGAATTCAAAATGTTCCTTTCCTTTTCCCTTATCATAACCTATTTTTTTAGTTGATTAATTGTTTAAAGAAAAACATTTTCAGCACTATAATAACTTGGTGAAGAATGATCCACATTAACAATCATCTTAACTCTGAAAACTTCTTGTTAATATCATGTCTGATTGTTCGATTAGTGATAGTATAGACTTTTAGAAAAGAATATGAGTACTATTCAAACTTAGAAATAAAACAACTCATTTATATATCACATTTTGGGATTTTTATTTTTTTATAAAAAGTATGGTATTTTGACTTTTTAATTCTTTATCTCTATATACGATTCATTAAACCTTTTGATGTTGATTTTATGTATGAAACAGTTAATTCTAACCTTAAAAATTATGCATATGTAGGCATATATAACTTATACAGGTCTTTTAATAGTTGGAAAAAAAAGTTACCTAGAATAAACATACAAATTGTTCCATCTTTCTTTTTTCCTTATTGCAACTTTAATCCTTTTTAATTGATTAGTTGTTTATAGAAGTGCCTTTTCAGCACTATAATAACAAAGTGAAGAAGGAATGTTATAGTTTAAAAATGAGCAGTTATTTTTCATATTTGTTTGATGGTATAGAACTACTATGTAAAAGATAGTCAATTAAGTTTTTGGTTATGTGTAAAGGTGCATTTATTGCTAAAATTTGCTCCATAATGCACCATGTTAAGAAATATATCACACATATATTAGCACCGTTTAATTACCAAGCAGAACTCTAAAATATACGCAGTTTACTTCATGCTGGAAATTGCCTTTTAACGTCATAACCATGATTGTAGACATAAAACATTTTATGTAGAACTCACAGCATTAGAAAATACTGACTGAATTTTCTCAGCTGGTGAATAGCTTGATTCTAGCTAGGTTGATTGAAAGAATTTGAAAACGCTTTTAGTTTATTAAACTTATGAAAAATCTTAATAACTTCAATAATTTTAATATTGAAATCATATGTAGTCTCCTTTTCCTTTTTATTTACGTTAATGCGCATTGGAGTTGACATATCAAGGTGTATGCATATTTCATTTGCAACAACACTTTCATGGTTTTTAGCGTTAAATGCATCTTTTAACTTGATATCCATCTTTTGTTTTTTTTACTACTATTAATGATACTCATAATGAAGGTTATAGTTATGTTATCATTTTCTCACATTTACTTCCTTCATTTAGTTCTGCATATAAGAATCACGCTTCATTTTTAGACTAAAAAGGTGTGTTTTAATTTCTTTCATTTTTAAACTCATCTAATCATGCTTTGTGTCAAACAAACAAATGTATGAAACTTAGCCTCCGATAGTTACCTTCCTTTTAGAAGGATATATCTTTAGTCTCTGAAGATAGTAAAATGAGGTTTTCAACGAGTACCCAAAAATTCGAAATCCATCATGTAAGGAAATTTGACCGTTTTGTAAGGATATTAATACGAAAACATTAACGGTTTTCCTTCCTTATTTTGTAAGGAAATTTGACCGTGACGATCAAGACTAAGTCTACAAATCTGGAAATTTGATCCTCTTTCTACCAATAAATATTAACTTTTGCCCATCACAAACACTACAAGACACACAGTGCATTCCAACGGCGGCCAGACGTTGGCGGCCGTTGGAAAGCCATTGATGGACGTTGGAAACGCCGTTAATATACATTTCAACGGCGTCCAACGTCTACCAACGGACCCAACGCCCATATACCAACGTCTTCCAACGTTCAGGTTGTCCACGTGGAAGAAGATGTTGACCAAATAGACGTTGGAAAGACGTTGGAAGATCCGATGGAGGACGTTGTAAGACGTTGGAATAAATGTGCCAGTAAACCGTTGGTGGACGTTGGAAGACATTGGAAATCTGGGTGTTTTTTTTACAAAACCAACAATGCATGCTTCCAGCCACCTCTAACATCGTATATCTCATAAAAGCTCAATTTCGAGCATATATACAACAGCATATCTCACATATAATCAATCATAATAGTAAATCCAAGTAATAAGCATATATACTAATCAATATACACAATACAAATCAATATAAACAACATAAACCATCCAACATCAACATCCAACAAAACGTCCAATCCAACAATATCCAAACTACTACGTCAACATCTCAAAAATCACATCCAAACCAACATCTAAAACATCAGAATGTATCAAATCCTCACACTCTCCAAATATACATGTCCATAGCAAAACAAATCAAATCATACCTGAAATCACTCTCCTCCAGAACCACCAGAAGACGGAAACCGGCCGTATTGCTCCATAAACTCCATAAGACGCCTATTCAGCTCCTCCGTCTTAGCTTCGGTGTGGATATTGCGTTCCTCGAGCGTGGCGACCTGGGCTTTGAGCTATGCAATCTCCTCCTTATCTTGAGCCCTCTGATACTCAATCTGAGCCGTCTTAGCCTGTAAATAAAATTTAAATTATCAGTGTTTAATAATTGTAATTCGTGTTTACTATAATCCATCACAATGTGCAACAGTTGGTTCAGAATAATTATTTTAAAATTTAAGTTAAAGTTATTACTGATTGATTCCCAAAACCATAGCGTCTGCCATGTGCCGTTGGATCCATGACAGACTCAAAAATAGCGTCCTCCTCATCGGCGGTCAACTCGTCTCGCCCAGAGCCCTCGAGAATGGAAGTCTGTGCTTGCTGAAACTTTTGCTGTTATGCAAAATAAGTTGAATTTAGATAACATTATTTTAATTAACTTATATAAGTGTTAAGTCATTATGTTACTTACATATGCAGACTGCGCTTTGGCATCGTGATCCCAAGAGTATGAAACGGTGCCTGCTTCGTCGACCTGGCTCAACGCATGAGTATGCGTGAAAACATCCCAGTAACTCACAGAATCACCATCACGCTTTCTCTCCTGAAATATGTCCATATACATATATTATATATATATATATATATTGTTACATTATCTACAACTTAGAACTTAAAATATTTAAATTATTATCGTAATTAATAAATATACCAAGTCCTCTCGGTGATGCTGAAATGACTTGGAACCACCACGATGTGTGACAGGGTTCTTGCTCCTATTGGCTGAGTTCCTCTCTGACTACCTTTGTAAATTTAATTTAAAAACAAAAATTGTTTAACATTTCTAGTTAGTATTTGCGTAGAATAATTTAAATTAAACATGTGATAAATTTACCTGAAACTCCTCGTTTCCCCACCATGTCACAAAATCATCCCACACAGCTGCGCTCATCCACTGAGGCTTCTTTCCCGCTGTTTTTAAGCTGTTTACTGTTTCCCGGTAGTTCTTTGCGACTTTGCTGCACCAGTGGCGATATACGACTGAAATATCAGCGTCCTGAAGGTCCACTTCCGCCTGCACGTTTGACAAAATAAGAGTTATACAACTTTTGTAAATAATGTAAACATGAATTGATATAACATGTTCCTAATATATAAAGTGACATACCAAAAAATCCTGCCAAATAGTCTCTTTAACATTATCTGGAATCAATGTCCACTTAGGCCAACATTCGGTCAAACGACCCATGTACGCCCGTCGAGATATAGATAGAACTACTTGAGTCGGCTCCAAAGAGAAACCACTGTGTTTAAACAGAGAAAAAACATTTAATATTTCATGACTACTATATATTTTCAGAGTAGATTGTACGAAAATGAAATTTAATTTTGAAATTTAATACTTACCTTTGATCTGCTTTTGGCTTTAGCCACACCACATGACGCCATAGCTCATGTGATGGACCACCGCCATCACCACCGTCTGGACGAGCAAGCCCTCTCTGTGAGGTAGAGGGAGACCCAGAATGTCCACCGGTACGTCTACGTGACGACATACCTATATAATACATGTTACAAACAAACATTATAACAGAAAATAAAATGACTATATGTAAAACATGCAGTATGGCGTAACATAAAAATGAGATGTGATACATATCATACATTAGCATACCATTTCATTTTTAATGAAAACAGGATAATGTTTAAAAAAATATAAATTTACCTTCTCAAAATGTAGATAGTTGATCAGTCCTCGTCATTTTCGGATTCAGACTCTGTTTCGCACTCTATATTTTGTTCCTCTGTACTCTCAAATGCTTCAGTTAATGCATTTGATTCATCGTTTAGAGCTCCAAAATCTGTTTGATCGTCGGTTATTATTATTCCTCTATTTTCCTCGATATCTGCTTGGTCGTCGGTAAAATCTGTTTGATCGTCGGTCAAAAACTGTTTGATTGTCGGTCAAAAACTGTTCACTTATTGAGCCTCCATTTTCGACCCTTCTTTTTTTGTACATCCAGCTTCGATCAGTAAAATAATTGTCCATTTACCTACGTATATAATTAAAAAGTACGATATAAATTTAAAAAATTGACATTTTATTAAAACAATATTATTGGTGAATTTTATATTAATAGATCATTGACACTTTGTCGATGGGTCATCCTACCTCACATTACAAATACAATAACGTAATTAAATCGCGTAAATCATTTCAATTTAAACAATTCAACAAAATTTCGGCAGCACTTCGCTTTAGTTCCCTGAACAGTACACATTTGCGTGTACACATGGAACATAAAGGAAGCGCTGTCGAAATTCTATGAACCATTTAAAATGAAATGTTTTACGAGATTTAATTACGTTATTGTGTTCGTAACTTGTCCAATACAGGGACAAATCCAACAAATATTGTATACGATGAATATAGATGTCCGTTCTGTTAAAAAACGAATATCCACATAACGATCATATACAATACTTATCAGACGGGGCCGAAAGACACTCTAAGGGTTTCATGAATATAAAATATCATTTTTGAAATTTTCTAAAATACATAAACTAATTGTATGCTCACTAACAACTAACGTTTCCAAACAAACCTAAAACTAATTGTATGCACATTATTCTATTGTTAACACAAACTTAAATATATATAATCTTGCAATACATAAGTTAATAACATAAATTATGCCTCAATAAACTAGATTATACATACAATACGGCAATATAAACATTTAATACACTAATTTAACAAATTTAATTAAATATAGGGATTAGGGTTTATACCTTTTCTTGAGAGATTAGGGAGTTAGAGAGGACGAGAGGGAGGCTTGGAGTCGGAGGAGGAGCCGTTGATCGTCGGAGCAGCGGGGGGGGGGTCGGAATTGGAGCAAATTTGGGAATTGGGGGGGGGGGGGGAGATTGTTTCAGCCGAATGGGGAAGAAGAAGCTGGGCTTCTATTTTGCTCGCGGATTTCCAACGTCATTCAACGGCCGCCAACGTCTACCAACGTCTAGCAACGCCAACGTCTACCAACGTCCTACAGTTTTACCTACTAAAATATACGAGAAAACACTGGACGTTGGAAGACGTTGGTCAATGACATTGGAGGCCGTTGGAAGGCTCCGTTGGAATACACTGTGTGTCTTGTAGTGAAAGGATATAGAAAAACACATAAAGAAAGATATAAGAAAAGAGAGAGAAACCATTTCCTTTCTCCATTGAAATAACTTTCGACAACAACCATTGCTGATTCTTTTTTTTTTGAAAAGCAAAGAGCATTAAGCTCATTTTATTGACTTAATCAATATTACAACAAAGAATTACAAAACCACAAGAATCAATTCAGTTACAACCCTACACTTGACTACAATCAAAACCAATAATACAGAGCAAAAATACACAAAATGACAACTAACTCAAAGTGTACTGAAACAAACAAGTGATACAACAATCTCTTATACAGCTTCATGTCTCGAACAGGCTATCCAGTTGCTCTCATGCCAGCATTGGTAGACACTTCCCACTTCAAATTATGACATTATATTAAAAATCTGAGTATCCAAGCACATCATATTAACCAAACTTAAAATATTATCATCTGCAGATCTTCCAAGAAATATGATCAAGCTTCAGTTACATTCTGTTTTCAAATCTCTAAGAATACTACCATGAATTATATTATAGGGCTGTGAAGAATTTTTAATAGCAATACCAAACACTCTATTATTTCTTTCTGTCCAAACTGCATATATCAACCTTTTCAGTAGCTTAAGAAGCAGTTTAGTCATTCTGGTTTTCCATCTAGTTGCTTTAAACACATTAAACCACTCAATAGCACTAACTGGTGAAGGATTATAAAAGCCACCATTTGACAAAAGTCTAAACCAAATCTGATATACAAAAGTGCATTCAAAAAACAAATGTGTATTTGTTTCTGATTCTGATCTGCAGAAAACACAAATATCCTCTGAGAAAAATACCCATTCTACAAAGCTTATCTTTAGTGTTTAATGCATTTGCCATCACTTTCCACAACATTAAATTTTCTTTAGCACTTCCACCAATATTCCAAATTCTTGAATGCCATGGGAAATATGAACCAATTCCGCAGAGAGATTTATACACATGCCTAATAGAATGAGGCTCACCCTTATCTGACCAAATCAAAACATTTCCATTGTTCTTTATGGGATTACTACTAATAACATTGCATAAATTTCTGAGCTGAGAGGAACTAGAATATGGTAAAACAATACTATCACCCTGTATAAAGTCATCAACAATTGCCAAATCAGAAATACCAGAATTCCTTCTCAGATTATAATCAACAACAGAACTTAAAATCAAACCTTGTCTAGCCCATGGAGAATGCCAGAATGATAAACCTTTAATTAAGGCATAGTTACATTGTAAGAGAGGGATAAAAATTTCCCTAAGTTTAAGAATACTTCTCCAACTCCAACTGTAGTTCTGAGGAATTTGCATAGTCCAAAAATTCTTCTTCCCAATCAAATTATGATTTACCCATTGTGACCATAAATTTCTATCATCTTCAAAGATCTTATTGAAGTATACTGACATGGCTGCCTTGTTCCAAAGAAAAATATTAATTATACCAAGACCACCATTCTTCTTAGATTCAAACAGCTTATAATAAGAAATTGGGATGAGTTTTCTAGAAAAAGGATCACCATGCCAGAGGAATTTGTTAAGAGCACTAGAAATCATGTTTATCAACTTCACAGGGAGTATGTAATGTCTTGTCCAATAATTGGTTATAGCCACAGCAATGGATTGGATGATAGTAAGCCTACCAGCTTGTGATAGCTTATCAATAGGCCATACTCGAAGTCTTTCAATGATCTTCTCAAATAATGGTAAGCAATTTTGTTTAGTAATTCTAGAACTTAAGATTGGTAAACCCAAATAGTAAGAGTTCTTAGTTAATTCTTGAAGACTTGAAAATTTTATGATATCATTCTTTTGTAAAGAATTTAACCCAGCAACCTTGATATTTGATTTATGGAGATTAATTTGCAAGCCAGTGATAGAATGGAAAATTTTTAGAGATGAAGTAATACATTGAATATTATGATAAGTAGGCTTTGTAAAGATTATAAGATCATCCGCAAAAAGAAGATGAGTGATAATTGGATTTTTGCATTTGGGATGAAGCTGAAAATTATTTTTAACTACAAGATCCTTCATGATAGAATTCAGAAGCTCCATAACTATCATGAACAAATAAGCTGAGATTGGGTCACCTTGTCTAACACCTTGATTACCCTTAAAATAACCATGCAATCCACCCTCTCTCGAAATAAAAAACATAGGTGATGATATACATGTGAAGATCCAAGCTAAAAAAGGTTTTGGGAAGTTCATTCTAGACATTATAGCTAAAATAGAAGGCCAAGCAATGGAATCAAATGCCTTTTTAATGTCTAGTTTTAACATGCACCTTGGAGAAATATCTATCCTCTCATATCCATTCAACAATTCTTGGGTCAAGAGGATATTATCACTTATTGATCTACCAGTAATATATGCAGCTTGATTGTTTGTGATGATAGATGGTAAGACTATTTGTAATCTATTTGCCAAAACCTTTGATATAATTTTCTAAATGATATTACAACAAGAAATTGGCCTAAAATCAGCAACTGAAGATGGATTACTTATTTTGGGAATTAAAGTGATAGCAGTTGCAGCAAGACCAACAGGGAGCTTATTATGAAGAAAAAAATGCTGAATGGCCTTAACAATATCTGATCCAATTATCTTCCAGCTCTGCTGAATAAAATGAGCATTAAAACCATCTGGTCCACCATAACTATCACCATCTAAGCTAAAAACTGCAGATTCTATTTCATTCCCTGATATTGCACTAATCAAAGTATTTGACTGAGAGGCAGATATGGTAGGAAGGTTAATGTCATAAAGAGAATTGATATCAGGAATGAATAAATTGGATGGAGCTAAAATAGATTTGAAATACTAAACAAAAGCCTCATTTATTCCATCAAAAGTATTCACCGTGTTTCCAAACATATCCTTTATCTGAAAAATGCATTCATTATTCCCTTTTACTTTTAGAAAATTATGGTAGTACTTAGTATTCCTATCAGCCTCTCTTTCCATTCTCAAGTGAATTTTCTGTTTGATTGAAGAAACTTCTTTTTGTATAACTTGATCCAGAGCATTCTTTAATTGCAATTCAATATGAAGTAAAGAAGCATCAAAAGGTCTATCACCCAGGAAAACTTGGATTTTAAAGAGCTCATTCCTAATCTGAGTAGATAGTTTAGAATCCTTACCAAAGTTAACAGCAGACCACCTCTTAAGATGAAATTTTAGAGCCTTCATTTTGAAAATAATATTTGTAAGAGGATCCTTGCCATATTGCATATTCCACACCTGCTTTAAAATAACATGATAATCAAATTGTTTAGTCCAGAAATTAAAAAATTTAAAAGAAGTCCTCCCACCACGATGATTATCATCTCCATAATGAAATAATAATGGACAATGATCAGATAAAGAAGGTTGTAAGATATGATAAAAAGATTTTGGCCAAAGATGAAGAAAAGGAATGTTTAAGAAAATATGATCAAGTTTACATAACGTAGAATTTCCACTCCTATTACTGTTTGACCAAGTAAAATCTGAACCAATATATTTAGCAGGGATAAGATTTGAATGAATTAGGGCACTATTTAATGGAGAAATATCCTTTAGAGATAGTGGACAGCCACCACATTTCTGATTGCTAGCAAACATACAATTGAAATCACCTCCAATTAGCCAAGGAGTGGAAGATGAATTTAAAGATGGAAGAAAATCCAGAAAAACCTGTCTTAAAGATACTGAGTTATGGGCATAAACAGAGGTAAGATGAAAAGAAACATTGGATGGCAAATGAATACAAAGATAATGAATATATTGATCAGAAGCATTTAACCTGGAAAGTTTGAAAAACTTAGGATTCCATAAAGTGAGCAATCTGCCATAGTTAGCTTCAAGAAAGTTATGATCATATAACCAGGATGGAGCAATCAAACGCATTGCCTTGATAGTAGATTGTATATCAAGCTTAGTTTCAGATACACACATTAATTGAATATTCTTATCCTGTATAAGATTTTTGATCTCAACTTGCTTAGATGATAAATTAGCCCCTCTTATATTCCAAAAAGCAATATTATTCATTTAAGAGGGAGTGGAGGAATCAAAGGTGAAGGATTTTTCCTAGTATGTCTATGATGGGAGTTATTTTTTGATGAGGATAAAGGTACGACTTCATGAGGTTTATAGTTTTTACCTTTGTTGAGATCATCAGTGTTGACAACAATGTTTTTGCCAGAATTTGATATGACATCAGAACACTCATTAGATACAGAAGGTGGAGGTAACAAAATATGATTTGGTGGAGACAAATGCAAATAAGGAGAGAAAGGATTAGGAATAGGAGGTTTTGAACTAAATTGAGAAGAACAAGAAGCTGAAGTAGAAGTGGTAGTACAAGGTAGAACAGTTGAGACAACTTTATTTGCAGATACAGAAGATAGGTTTGATGCTTCAGCTACTAAGAAAGTAGCAGAATGATCAGAATCATTAACATCTGAAACAACTTTAGAACCAGAATCAGAAGAATGCATGGAATGATTTAGAGTAGATAAAGATGTGAAAGCTTCACTGACATTATCCTTATTTGTAACAAGAGAGGAGTCATTTAATACTTCAAAGGAATTAGGATTTACTGAGAGACATGAATTATTGACTTGATGAACTACTGCTTCCATTGCCCTTCCAACTTCCATATCACTAACTGAATCAACATTTGATTTATTATTATCCTTAACCACTGATTGCTTCTGTTTCCATACCCCTTTATTTCTTTTATTAACAACTCTCCAAGTATGATCAACTGTATCAACATCATTATCACCACCTTGATTGTTATTAACATTCACTCCCACCACATGTTTTTTACTTCCAACAGTTTCACCCCCAACAGACTGCTTGTTTACAAATTCACAGGATACGGTGTCATGTCCAAAAAATTTACAGTGAGTACAAATTCTAGGCTTCCAGTCATAAGACAATTGAACATCAGGACAGTTACTACCCAATTGTGGAATATGAATAGAATCTGGTAATTCACAATTAGGTGAAATCTCTACCAGTGCTTTTGCATACTTAAATCTTTGCAATTTTTCAGTGCTACTATCAAAACAAATCAATCTGCCAACATGACAGGCCAGCCAATTGATACCAACTAAGGTCCAAAGTATAATGGGTATCTTATGAAAATGGATCCAAATAGGTACTTTTTTAATCTGAGCTTGAGATAAACCAATAGATGGATCCCATTTTGTAATTATGAACATTCTACCCCTAATGAAGATAGGATCCGAATCAAGAACATGATCCTTATCTTCTTGATTGGAAAACTTGAAATAGAAATTAAAACCATCCGATTTAAACTCAACTTCACCTTTAAGTTTCCAGAATCTTTTTAAGAAATTAACAACAGTCAAAAAAGAGAGCGTACCATCCAAAAAGAACCCAACTAAGTGATCATTCCAGTACTTTATTCCTTCTTCTCTTACTAAAACCGGTAAATCAGTGGATGGCTTATCACGAGAGATATCAAAATGAACAGGTTTATAAGATCCAGCATTCCTAGGAAGAGATTTGAAGAGTGATGACCAGTTCGATTTCAAAGAACGAGAAACATTGTTATAGGAGGATGTCAAAGATTCAGGATTAACTGGAACAGAATTGGGAAGAGAAGAAAAAGAAGAAGAGGAAGATGAAGAATTTGAAGAAGAAGACGATAAGGAAGAGAGAGGGGGAAAAGAAGCAGAATCAAGAGCAAAAGAAGAAGAAGCAAGAACGGACGCCATTAAATTTCAAAAGCAAGCTAACAACATCGTGGCGGGCATATACAAAATGTCTGGAGGTATGTTTTATTGATTCATTACATATGTGATAATCATGTAATTCTAGATCTTAAGGTTTATGTTATTTGCAAGATAAAGATTACATGTGGTATCGGAGCAAGTTTTTAGAATTCATGATTATCCATCAATATATATAAAACGAAACTAGCATAGATCTATGATATGATGTTTGTAATTTTACTATAATAATGATGATGATTCAAGTATAATATTCATATTATTTAAGTTGCTATAGTAATCGCGATCATCAATATTATTCTATTTACTGTATGCTTAGATCTGGATCTGGAAAGTTTATATTTCCGCAAAAGTTAATTTTTCTACCTTAATGTTTGACCTACTGTATAATATGGAACAACTTATTATATGCGAATACTTTTCAGAAAGTATACATATTGAAAACAATTGTTTCCTAGTTTGACATTAAATTCATGATCTGGAACTTGCAAAATAATTGTTTATATGTTAAATTCATGTATGAAATTTACTTGGAGTTACTAGACATTTATTATCCTTGCTGTGGATTACTTGAAAGAATGGCAAATGTTTATGCGGAAAAAAAACTTCCGTGCTTAATTTCCTTGTTTCCTCTGGTCTGATGCATGTAGTTCCGTCCACAGGCGGCTGCTGCTTGCACAATAACGCATGACACATTAACGTTTATCATTCTTCCATGAGTATGGTTCTACTGCCTACCCACAGGAGGCGCTAAACCTAACCTCTTATTATGACATGTGTTTTATTCTAATAAAGAAGCCTACATTTCTTTTATATCTGTAGTTGCAATACCCTCAAACCTTAATTCGCACGCTACGTCCATCATCAGACTCAATGGAACCAACTACTCAGAATGGAGAGAGCAAGTTGAGTTTTCTTTGGGCGTACTTGAACTGGACATGGCTCTCCTTAAGGAAAAGCCAGCCCCACTTACTGATACAAGTACGCCTGAGGAAAACAAACTCCATGATGATTAGGAATGATCTAATAGGCTCAGCATGATGTTTATGCGAATGGTGATTGATGCCAACATCAAAACCTCCCTACCCAAAACTGAAAGCGCAAAAGAATATTTGCAATCCATTGAAAATCGGTTCAAGACTGCAGACAAATCCATTGCTGGGAAACTTATGGCAGACCTTGTAACCATGAAGTTTGATGGTTCTCGCTCAATGAGCGCTCATGTCATTGAAATGATTAACCTTACTGCCAAACTTAAGAACTTGGGATTGGTTATGGACGATGCTTTTCTCGTCCAATTCATTCTCACTAGCTTACCTCCTCAGTATGAACCATTCAAAATTCATTACAACACTATTACGGAAAAGTGGAGTCTAAATGAATTGACTAACAAACTGGTTCAAGAGGAGTCTAAGCAGGGCTCGCAAGGCATTAAAGTTGCTTATTTCACTCAAGGGGTTGGAAAACAAGCTGGCAAAAGGAACAACTCACAGCATAAAAGAGCACCACCCAAATCTAATGACGCCACTCAACCATCCAAGAAGAAAAAGAAGGATGATGTCTGCAAATTCTGCAAGAAACCTGGACACTTCCAGGCAGATTGCATTAAGCGCAAAGCATGGTTCGAAAAGAAAGGTAACCCAATGGGTTTCGTAAGTCATTTCGAATCAAATCTTACTAATGTACCTTCTTCTACTTGGTGGATTGATACTGCTGCTAATGTTCATGTTTCGAATTCTATGCAGGGATTCATTACGATCCAAACCACAAACCCAAGTGGGAATTTCATTTTCATGGGGAATAAAGATAAAGCTCCAGTTGAAGCTATTGGAACTTTTCGTCTCATTTTAGATAGAGGTTATCAGTTAGATTTATGTCAAACTCTTTATGTTCCGTCTATTTCCCGTAATTTGATTTCTGTAAGTGTACTTGATAAATTTGGATATTCTTTTGAAGTTGGAAATGGAAATTTTAGTTTATTTAAAAATTCTTGTCTTATTGGTTCTGGAATATTAATTGATGGGCTTTATAAACTTCATCTTAAACAAAATGCTGAAATCCAACTCACCCTGCATGGAAAAGAAACTAAAGGAAAGTCATCCAAGAATGATTCTTACTTCTTGTGGCATAAAAAAATGGGTCATATATCCAGTGAAAGAATCAAGAGGTTAGTGAAAAATGGTGTCCTACCGGACCTAGACTTTGCTAACATTACAGCGTGTGTTGATTGTATTAAAGGAAAAACAACAAAAAACACAAAGAAAGGAGCCACAAGAAGTACACAACTTCTTGAAATAATACATACAGATATTTGTGGACCTTTTGATGTTCCAACTTTTGGAGGAGAGAAATATTTCATCACTTTTATCGATGATTTTTCACGTTATTGCTATCTTTATCTGTTGCATGAAAGATCTCAGTCAGTGGATGCTGTACAAGTGTTCATTACTGAAGTCGAAAGACAATTAGAAAGAAAAGTGAAAATCATTAGGTCAGATAGGGGTGGTGAATTCTATGGAAGGTATGATGAAACGGGACAACATCATGGACCTTTTGCTATACTTCTTCAAAAATTTGGAATTGTTGCACAATACACAACGCCTGGATATCCATGGCAGAATGGTGTAGCTGAAAGGCGAAATCGTACATACATGGAAATGGTTAGATCCATGATGAGTCATGCAAATTTACCTATATCATTATGGATGGATGCATTACGAACAGCTGTCTACATCTTAAATAGAGTTCCAAGTAAGGCCGTTCCAAAGACTCCTTTTGAACTTTGGAAAGGATGGAAACCTAGTTAAAGACATCTCAAAATTTGGGGTTGCCCAGCTGAAGCTAGACTGTACAATCCAAATGAAAAGAAATTGGATTTTAAGACAGTCAGTGGTTACTTTATAGGTTACCCTGAAAAATCTAAAGGATATAGATTTTATTGTCCTAACCATAGTACAAGAATTGTTGAAACCGGCAATGCCAAATTCTATGAAAATGGTGAAATCAATGGGAGTACAAAACAACAAGAAGTGGTCATTCATGAAATAAGTGTACCCATTATCTTACCCTCTATTTCAAAAGATATTGGGAATCATCCCATTGTTGAACCTGTTCACAATGATGGAAACCCAATAAATGATCAACAACTCCATAATGAAATTATCACCAATCATAATGTTGATGAATTACCACAGGAACTAGTATTAAGAAGATCTCAAAGACAAAGAAGATCAGCTATTCCTGATGATTATATGCTTTATCTAATAGAATCTGAAGGAACTACGGACCCAATTTCTTATTCACAAGCCATTAAGGATGTTAACTCTCTTAAATGGATTGATTCCATGAAAGATGAATTGAAATCTATGGATAATAATCAAGTTTGGGAAATCATTCAATTGCCGCAAGGACATAAAGCAGTCGGTTGTAAGTGGGTCTTCAAGACCAAACGTGACTGCAATGGTAAAATTGAACGATATAAAGCCAGACTTGTTTTCAAAGGTTTTAATCAGAAAGAAGGCATTGACTATAATGAAACTTTTGCTCCTGTTTCCAGAAAAGATTCTCTTAGAATTATCATGGCATTAGTAGCTCATTATGATCTCGAGTTACATCAAATGGATGTGAAAACAGCCTTTCTAAATGGAGACTTGGAAGAAGAAGTCTGCATGCGTCAACCTGAAGGCTTCATAATTGAAGGACAGGAAGACATGGTCTGCAAACTTAAGAAATCAATATATGGACTGAAACAAGCTTCTAGACAATGGTATCTAAAGTTTCATGAAATCATTACCACTTTCGATTTCACAGAAAACATAGTTGACCCTTGTATATACCTCAAGTTCAGTGGGAGCAAGTTCATATTTTGATTTTGTATGTTGATGACATATTATTAGCTAGCAGCGACCTTGGTTTATTACGTGAACTAAGGATTATCTCTCAACGAATTTTGAAATGAAAGATATGGGTGAGGCTTCCTATGTGATAGGAATAGAAATATTCCGTGATATATCACAAGGAATTCTAGGATTGTCTCAAAAAGCATATATTGACAAAATTCTTGAGAGATTTGGCATGACGAATTGTTCCTCTAGTCCTGTCCCACTACAGAAAGGAGACAAACTTGTTCTTGAGCAGTGCCCAAAGACTCCTATGGAACGAGAAGAAATGACCAAATATCCTTATGCATCTCTTGTAGGGAGTTTGATGTATTCACAGGTCTGTACAAGACCTGATATCAGTCATGCAGTTGGTATGCTGGGTAGATTTCAAAGTAACCCAGGAATCGCTCATTGGAAAGCTACAAAGAAGGTACTGAGATACCTAAAGGGAACAAGGAATTACATGCTCACCTATAGAAAATCAAGTTACCTATAGGTAACTGGTTATTCTGATTCAGACCTTGCTGGATGTCCTGACACTAGGATCTGCACTCTTGGCTATGTGTACCTCTTATGTGGAGGTGCAATATCATGGAGAAGCCAGAAATCTGAGATGCTTTTCGGATCCACCATGATGGCTGAATATGTAGCATGTTATGAGTCTTCAATTCAGGGAACATGGCTGCGTAATTTTGTCTCACAATTTGGCACTTTAAGTTCTATCTCTAAGCCACTAACTGTCTACTACGACAATGAAGCTGCAACCTTTTTCTCCAAGAAAGATAGGATAACCAAAGGTTCCAAACACATGGACCTGAAATACCTACTACTGAAGCAAGATGTTAAACTAAAGAAAATTGTTGTTGAATCGATAAGTACAGACTTACAAGTGGCAGACATATTCACGAAAAGACTACCTCCAAAGACCTTTCAGAGACATACTGATAGCATGGGTCTTGCAAATAGTTCCTAATTATCTCCTTATTATGCCATTTATTTTGTACTTAGCTAGACATAACAATTATTGAGCTCTTAATAATTTGGACATCTTTTATTTCTGTTTTATAATGTGTACACATTTATATTTAGATAAATGATAACAGAAACAGTCTTTTGCTTCAAGACATTATGTGACCATTAAGTGATGCTCATCTACGGTCTAGTTATGAAATTTGTCAATGTCATAGTACATGGAAGTAAGCATGTTGCAAAATAACATGTACACGTCATGACTTCCATTGACCACTGGATTAGCCAAGACACTTATGATAACTGATTAAAGAAAAGTTAGCATATCATGCACGCCTTATGACCTTAATACGAAACATTAATGGATTTTACTATTGACCAAGTGGGAGACTGTAAGGAAATTTGACCGTTTTGTAAGAAAATTAATACGAAAACATTAACGGTTTTCCTTCCTTATTTTGTAAGGAAATTTGACCGTTTCCTTCCTCAAACGTTTCCTTCCTCATTTTGTGGTCAATAGAATCTAAAGGGTTTTCCTATTAATATGCTAATCAATAAAACGGTTATAATCTAGAGCGTTAATTTCCATCATCTTGATCTTGATGGACGATCAAGACTAAGTCTACAAATCTGGAAATTTGGTACTCTCTCTACCTATAAATATTAACCTTTGCCCATCACAAAGGATATAGAAAAACACATAAAGAAAGATATAGGAAAAGAGAGAGAAACCATTCCCTTTCTCCATTGAAATAACTTTCGACAACAACCATTGCTGATTCATATACAAGATATCTGGAGGTATGTTTTATTGATTCATTACATATGTGATAATCATGTAATTCTAGATCTTAGGGTTTATGTTATTTGCAAGATAAAGATTACACATCCGCATTCATATTCGATAAATGAAATGTTCGACGGTCGGACCAAGCTCTCTATCTCCAGCACGTGACATATGCATATAAGTTGACACAAACTTTTTTGTAATGAAAGGAATCCCCAATGTTATGTGTCTATCATCTCATATTTATACACCCTTCTCCAAGTTATTTAGCGATGTGAGACTATTTCAATTCAAAATCGTCATTCCCCTTATTAATACATGCGAGACAGCCCTAACAATCTCCCTCTTGACTCGCATCCTCTTGGAGTACTTTGAGAGCATTATTTGTCTACATGGCTAGCTCTTAACCTTCGATTCTAATACCAATTATTGCATAACGACGGTTGGACCAAGCTCTCCTTCTCCAGCACGTGGCATATGCATATGAGTTGACACAAACATTGTTGTAATAAAGAAATCCCCAATGTTACATGTCTACGGCTAGGGCTGTTATGGTAATGGTTACCGTTACCATTTTGTAAATACCATTTTTACTGGTAAACTAAAATGTTTACCGTTACCGTTACCGATTGACTGGTATACCGATGACTGGTATACCGATAAACTGGTAACCGTTACACTGGTAATGGTAAATTACCATTTGTTTAGAAAAATAATAAGTTGATATATTTTTACACCGAACGATGCTTCATTATATATCTCATTGGGTTACCTAATAAAGGATATAGAAAAGAAGTGTATTTATCATCATTTGAGTTGAATTACTGAAATAAATTAAACTATTTTCTTGCTTCTAAATGCCCGTAATACAACATCTTACGTGAATATTAATGTATTATGAATGGACTGGTAAATTACCGTTACCGTTGGTTTTGAAAAAATATTGTCGATGTTTTACTATAAAAAATGGTAAATTTACCGTTACCATACCGATTATACTGGTATACCGACTTTACTTTAAAATGGTAACTGATTGACTAGTAATGGTAAATTTACCGTTACCATTACAGCCCTATCTACGGCTAACCTATATTTATACACCACTTCTCCAAATTATTTAACAATATAAGACTATTATAATTTCAAACCATCGTTCCTCCTTAACACATGCAAGATGACCCTAACAGGAAACAGTATCCAAAATCCAAAAAAAGATACATATATGATAGTATTTACATCCAAAAATCATTCATCTGACTTCTGTTAAGATAGTAGTTGAGATTATGTATATTTTAAAACATAAAATGATTGATATCTACTGTTTTATCATGGTAATAATTCATATTATGAATGTATAAATGAATATTTATCTGTATCTACGGGTACGGATATCTAATATCCTAAAATGATTTCAAATGCAGATGCAGATATTACTCTATCCGCATTCGAAAGTATCCGTTGACAAATACAATAAAATGACTATTGCTAATTTCTTTTAAAAAATAGCATTTAAAGACCATTCTTACTATGTCAACATATTTAATCCCTATTTTGTATTCCAATCCTGATTTATAGTTTACTACGCACTACTATTGAGTTTTATTGATATGTTTATAAAGTAGAACGTAGATGCTTTTTAGTTAGTGGGATGCCTACATTTATGTCCTACTTATGCTAAGACATACAATTAATTGTTCAAAATTCCATTTGAAATCTAGATATTCTAGTAATTCCATTTCGGTTTCAATGATAACAATGATTGAATATGGTTTAGATTTCAGTTTGGTCCAAATTTCAGATTTGGCTCAACTAATGCAGAAAAATTAGTCAAAAATAGAAAAAATGTTTTATCTTTTGCAATGATCATGTAAAAGAATAAAAATGACAACAAATAAAACAAGATAACCAAAAATATGTAAAAAATGATCAATTAGTTTCAAAAAAAAATCATGAAACTTATGCCAATTCAAATCCGGATTGGTAGAAAATAAATAGTGGAATGATATTTTTTAATGTATTACACACAAAACATACATACATACAAATATGAAATATGTACCGTCTAGAAATGTATCTCTATAGAAAAGAAAAACAAAATCTGAAGTAGAATTGTAATCAAAATTTGTGAAATTGATTAAAATGTTGAAAATCAAAAATGAAAAAAAAACCAAAATTTTAAACCTTGATACATATGTATTTTTCACTTTTTTAACTAACAAACATTCACATTACATATTACAATATACACGCTTATCACTTCCTATATTGATGGACATAATCTGCTGTAGCTTTTACATGTTATTTATAGTTCATCAATCCCTAATAGTCCAATATCAACTCCCCAACTTTAGTGTAATGTTGTCCTATTTAGGTATGTGGACATGTTTTCTTCTCCATTCCTACAAACAATTTTAACTCCTCATTGTGTGCATTGTAAAATTCAAAATAAATTTTTTACTATATAATTTAACCCATCATTGTAGTTAGCCTCTCATTTCTTAATTATAGCTAGTGTGAACCCGTGCTTCGTACATGGGTATGGCAAAAACATATTTGTTGCGGTTAGAAAATTAAATTATTTTGAAAAATAATCAGAATATACTATTTACAGGAAGGAATTAGAAATATTATTACAATATCAAATATAAGTATTAAATTAATAGACAATCCTTATTGAGTCAATGCAGTAGTAGAACTGAATGCTCTCAAACATATATGTAGGCGAAAGAGTTAACAGGACAAAGTGGACTCGTCAGTGGTAATTAAAAAAGCAGCAGATGCACTATGGTGAAATACGAAAGCAGTAACAAGCATGGCTCCTATAAAATAGGACTAAAGGCGTATCATAAAATAACGTTTCCACTACACAGTATATCGTTCATTAAATTGAATCCTATTTTAATGCAACATAGAAAACGTGATATATATTTGGTTGTGTTAACCTTGTTTTTTAACTGCTTTTATAACATAGACAGAACAATCAGTATATGATACCATCAATATACATGATAACTATCGACAAAGAACTGGGTTTACTGAATTAAAATATAAATAAATATATCTATCATGGATGTTATAGAAAATATATAGTCTGAATCCATAGATGTTTGCCTTTATTACATTAGCATGATAAAAAAAGAATAAAGTGATATATATATATATATATCTTCATAATTATTCTCCCAAGTTTATAGATTAAGCAGTCAAATATATTTAGTCTATAGACCGGGGATTCGATCTGTATATTAATAGCTCTCCATATATCTAGTTTATATACATGATAATATCAATATATCCTCATATTATGAAGATGTATTTGCTAAACTACATCTTAGATAATTATTCGCACATGTTGTTGCATTATAATATAGTTTTTAAACAGTCATGATGTATATATATATATAGTAGAAGAAAACCTCACATAAAAACAATAATCACTCACCCATACCTACAAATATGAAAAACATAATGAAATGTTGGCCAAAATGGAGAGCAAAAAATAATAGAAATTAAAGGTTCATTCATTTAAAATAACATACAACTTATAATATCATTATTTGGTTTTCAGGAATGCAAATATAAACTAATCATGGAACGATGATATGTACTTCTCGGTGACAATGGCAGTTAAGGCCGTTAAGCTAAAAGGGCTACACGTTTAACATAAAATAAAATGTACTCCACTTGTAGACTTTAACTTATCTTGACTTTCCTTATTTTTATTTCCACTCTCCATAGGTTATTATTAGTTTCTTTTTCTACTGAACTGTGAAAGTCTCTCGGCGTCAAGCTCCACATGCTCTTAATCTTCTGCTTCTCCTTCACTTCTCATTTCTTCTTCTTCTTGCTTCTCAACTTCCCATTCCATGTCAGCATCTCTTTGTCCCTCAACAAAAATACCGCGTTGTCAACTTTATTGATGAATTAGTTTACATATCCTTTTTTATCTAAAAAATGTAAGAACAAAAGATGAGCCACTTGAACACAATTTTGCAGTAAAAAAACCACTTAAAAATCTCTTAAGATTCAAATTTGTCTTAATCTTAAGCATCAGCTCTAAAGAGTGGATTGCATTAGTCATTGGATTGTCACGTTACAAAGGCATCATAAACAAATTTTCCCTTAAGCATTAATAATATTTTGTAAGAGAATGTATGCTTTTTTGGTATCTTTTTTTAGTAATATTTAAAACATTCTCATAACTAATAAATGAGTGCACTACGCTTCTTGTAAAAAACGACTTATGATGTTGCTACTGCTTAACTATGACCTGTAAAACTACTTGTTACATAAGATATTACTTTTGGACTTACTGCAAGATCACAGGCAGTGCATAATATTATATAAAAAGAGTTCAAATAAAATATTTAGAAAAATAAATAAAAGAAATTGAAGAAGGCGTATAAAAATGAAGAAACGTTACTGTGAAAATTCTAATTGCTTACACTTTGGAAATGTGACCTAACTGATGACTCTACGCCATGGCTATTTCAACCACTAGAATTTTGTTGCTCTTTCAATAATTCAGTATTAATAGAAACACTAACCGATACTTCTTGTCTTTTTCATTAAATGAAGAGAAGTCATAAAAACAAAAACCAAGCATGTAATACTTAGCATAAATTCATGTATGTTATTAGAAGATATAACGTATGAAGTGAAGCCAACCCAATTATGTACTAATTTACCTGAAGCAACATAGTTGATTTCCTTCATGCACCTACAACTATTTATTTATCAATTCTAAAGTAGTACTTCTTGCTGGAAATTGATGAAGGATCGGTAAAGTAATCGATAGGATGTTTTTGTGTTGTGGACATGCTGCCTTGAAAGTTAAATTTGTTATACCCATGGTTTACATCATGTAGGTATAGATTAAAATGGGTTATAACTTTCCAAAACTTTCAACACCATTTTTTTACTTTCGTGTTTATTATTTGATCCTCCAGCCTTTAACCCAGATGAAAGTTGTTCCATGTGTAACTAATAGTTTGGTACTCTAAACTAAACACATAAATGATTGTCAAGGATTGAAAATAATATTGTCATTAATAACACTATGGGTTCGGAAATTAAGTTAATTATTAACATAATATTGCTGTAAGAAACACTACTGTATCCTTCTCCTTGTGAATATTACATGCCACATTTGCATCCTGAGTTTTTTCAAATTAATTATACAAATATGAAGTGTATAAATTTATGATGAATGCATGTAATAATACAGACACAAATACGTAGAGAATAAATACAACCAAACTTATGGTAATAAACTACTCATTTAATGGAAATTATATCTCAGAAAATAAGGCTGTGTTTGGTTTGACATTTTAGTTTTGGGTTTTCGTTCATACAAAATAGCGCAAGATGCATGTATAATGTCAAGAACAATCAATTTAGAAAACGAAATTAATATACAAAATAGAAAACAACTTTTTCTTATTTTACGTGTTTTGGATAATAATAGAAACACGAGAAACAATCCTATCCTTCCGTCGTCCCATCATCCACTCTATCATCCCTCCATCTTCCTTCCATCACTTCTGTCATCACTTCATTCTCTCATGGTTGACATACATATTTAAAAACAGAAAACGCAAAATTCGTTTTTAAACCAAACACTACCTAAAACTTCCTGATACCATTCTTGGATGCTAATGAAAAATATTGCTAACTTTTACTGTTCTTATTTGATGGTAGAAGTATAACTAAGGTTAATATTGATGTACCAATTTGTTGGCAACTTAATTCATAAATTTACCAAAAATTAGGTCAAATACACTTATAAAGAGTATAATGTTGTAAAAAAATGATTAATGATTTTGAGCCCATATTACAGTAGATTCATTGAAAATTATATTGGTTTAATGTATTCATATGCCATGTGACATAGTTGTGTGTTTAAGAATACTTGATAGCATTTCTATGTCAAACTGTTAATAAAAAAGTTAAATCATCCCAATATTACATATTTAAAGGTAAGGCATTTCAAAAAAATGCTTGAATAGAAATACAACATTACGAAATTAAACCCTTTACAAACAGCTTCATTGAAGGTAAGCAACGATTGATTAAATACAATATTAAACCTTATGCATAAGCCAATTAAAGTCATTCAAAACATCCATTAAACCATTGTAAATCAAAATAAATCTTCTTAAAATAGATATATATATATATATATATATCCAAACTCACATTTTGTAGCCCAAATATGTAATTAAAGGTAATAATAAGGGAGCAACAAAATCATAATATAAAATTGAAGATTTATACCTTTATTGTCATTTGATGTTTGGAAGTGGCAAGGGAATTTGTTGTCATTTAAAACAAATAAACCTTTATATTAATTTTTGAACCTTTAAATTATTAATTGCTCCTTCAGCCACAATATTAACTACAACTCAAAACAAAATTACTTCAAATCATGAACATATGTAAAGAAAATAAAGCATCAATGATAAATTTTTTTAATGAATTAGCATTAAGTTATCAGATATATTTGGTGACCAAGACACTATTCACTATATTTAAGAGGAAGGTTACAATACTTTTATTATATAATTGGATCAAAGTTATATGGTTTATTTTTACAACATCTAAATATCTATTTCAAAATCATCGTATTGATAATAATGTTCCTTTATAGTATCCCCGCATAAGCGATATTGCAAAGAATGTATTCTCAAACACACCCATCACTGTGGATACCCTGCAACTGTAGAACCTATGTACAACATAGTTATATATTTTGGTATAAATCAAGTTATATGAGGAACTAAAATCACAGTCTACATATTTGCACACAGAAAAATAATTTTGTACCTACTAAAAAAGATGGCATGTAGAGTTGTGGTCTTCCACTTAGTACTCCTGATCAAAAAATGTACACTGCACATAAGTACTAGAATTGAAAAAATATAGTGAAATGAACCATCAAACACTTAGATCAATTTGTTCTAACATACTAATGGAGAGAAATATTGTTAAATAAATCTATTCAGACATAATATAATGATATGACATGAACTGCTCGTTTAGACATGAATACACATTAGCTCAAAATCATAACTAAGGTAACCTATAAGATATATAGATGATATGAGAACATCACATAACAAAGTTAAATTAGAAAAAAATTCACCATGTAGACTACCTTGGCTCACACTAAGATATATAGATAATAAGATTTTAACTTTTTTGAATAATTACAGTTTCTATTATTATTTCTAAATGTTTGTTTCTTTACACCAATTTTTTTAACTTGCGAGGAATCTCTAATCAAATTCTTGTATATTAGTCTTGTTCACTAAATGTCAGCTTTTGTTTTGTTTTCCTTGGTTAATTCATTCTAATAGTTTTTCTCACCTAGGAGTAAAAATGTAAAATATAAAAATAATTAGGTTGTACCATCTGACCAATGATTGTTAAAGATATCCATGAAAAAAATCAGTTACTTCTCCTTAAAGCCTCAAATCATAAAAAAAATTAAAATTTCAATCCGATAGTTAGAAGAAACATTGAAGCTGATTGATCAAGGATAAAACGAATTAGGGATTCGAAGTATAGAAGAAAAATTAGACCAACCTCTATGCAAAGTTCTTCGTGTTGATTACTACTTCCGATCTAACTATGTTGTCACCATTTACGTCTATTTTGATGAATAAATCAATGACTTCTCCTTAGAGCCTCAAATCATAAATAAAATTTGAAATTTCAATCTAAAAGTTAGAAGAAACACAGAAATTGATTAATCAGGGATAAAACGAATTACGATTTCGAAGTATAGAAGAAGAATTAGACTAACCTCTATGCAAAGTTCTTCGTGTTGATTACTTCTTCCGATCCGACTACGTTGTCACCATTTTAGTCTATTTTGATGAATAGTTAGTGGAAAGAGTGGATGCAATAAATTGGGGAAAAAACTAGGGCTGTCAATGGATACCCGAAAAATCCGAAATCCGTCCGCATCCGTATTCGAAAAGCGGATAATATCCGATATCCGAAAAAACTATCCGAAAAAACGAATGCGTATACGGATACGAAGACATCCGCATCCGAAAATTATCCGTCCGGTCTTTGTCAATATTATAGTACAAATTGTGTGTATTTTAGCATAATAAAAGATATTTATTTGTTGTTTTATCAAGTTAATAGTTTATATTATATACATTTAATGCTTATTAACCGCTCAAAACTATTTATTATCGGCATATTTTTTTATATTTAACACTTTTATGATCAATTGGATTGAAAAAAATGTGTGTTAAACTTAAAATTTATATTTATATTTCTTGATTTATCAGTCGTTAGCGGATAGGATAATTATCCGATATCCGTCCGTATCCGCGGATGCGGATATGGCACTATCCGCATCCGAAAGTATCCGTTGATAGGCCTAGAAAAAACTTTTGATCGTGATGGTGTAGATTTTTCTGTAGGGGAAAACCTAGCAAGGCGATGCGAATGAGGGGTTAGAAGACTTTGAGGACGCCGTCCAAAATGGTAGAAATTTTTTTGATCGTGGAATATTTTCTTCACCATCAATATAAGACCTTATGTATTTTTATTTAGAAGATGGTTGATTGTACAAAGGAAGAAGAATTGAAACGATGTCAGAAGAGATGTTACGAAAGAAAATGAAGGGAGTAGTGACTGTTCATTTCACAGAATATTCAGGAGGCTTGTGCGCTTTTGAAATATAACTCGGTAATAATAATATAGTATAGATTCCATATCCATGTAGGATGGCCTACATAACTAACGCCAATTATGTAAATTGATTTGTTTTTAGGCACTTTTACATGAAATTTTTTGCCTACCCATAAAATAACATAGATATGAAGCCTATTTCCTGGAAAAATATAGTTCTTCGTATAGTTTAAACTTTAACCTATTGCCATTAATTCATATTGGTAAATTTTAACATGTATGGTATTATATTTACAGCTATATAAGGCTTGAATTTAAATTAATTTCTGCTTACTTCATTTAGCAATAAATTAGCAGACTTCCTCTATGTTGAATGGGTTTCATAATAGTTCTTGCTTCCTTTGTTTGCCAATATATTGGATGACTTCCTATCCATTCACTTGATCTCATAACTACTTATTATAGTTGCTATTAAATTCTTCATTCTAAATTTTTTTCTCCAATAAGGACCAATAAGTTATTACATTACATTATCGAACAATAGTAAACTGGACAAAAAAATATGGTAGCCTCCACTATTTTCACTTTATCTTTAGCTATACTAGAGCACAAACAAAATAAGAAATGAGATAGACTTTTGCGTATAATAGTTTGCTTTTAAAATTTCAACTTACATTTAGTTAGCTTGACTTTTTCCCTCTCAGATATCCTTATTACTAACATTGGTTCCCCTTCTAAACATAGTTTACTAACAATATAAAATTGGAAATTTATGAAATTATATGATCATATGTTAAGATTTAAATTCCTATATAGTATTTAGAAATTATTATTGCAACATAATTGTAAAATAAATCTTGAAACTTATCCAAATACAATGTTAGCATATAGATAACTTCCAACCATTTCATATGATTTTATCCATAGTAGGAATTTTCCACATTATATAAAGAAGGGGCACTGAATCATTCTTAGATGAGATATGATTGTAACCCGTTAACATTTTGTAGATGCATAATGAGTAACGTTGTATGTTCCCAAAGATGATAATGACGGTAGCCAATCAGGTAATATGAATTTCATGCCCAAGATTTCTCCATGAATCGAACTCATTACAAAAGTAATGGCATAAGGGATTCAAGTAATGGAAGAAACAGTCGGTATAATTACATTTTGAATCAGAATTCTTAGAATTTAACCAGAATAAACTCATCAAATCAGAATGCTCAAAATACAGTTGGACCATATTCAAATTAGGCCATGCAAAATCAAAACGGTAAAGGATCTTTCCCACATAAGGCATCTTCTTAGGCCGATATGATGAAAAGTGGAGGCTTCAACCATAATTTTGATCTGGAGTATCTTGCACCTATTACTATAAGTAACAAGAAAAGAGTTGTAGTGAAGGAAGGTGTAAGTAGGAGGACAGACTCCAAATGGAGTAGCTCAGTGATAGCTTATGTATTCAGAAATGGGTCTTATTATCATCATTTTAAAGCTTTCGTGCAAAGAACACGGAATCCTATCAGTAACTTTGAAATCTCTACTAGAACAGTCAATGGAGGCCCTTACTTTATAAATGGAAAATTGATTATTTTGAAAAACTGGTCTAACAAAATAGCTTTTGATATAAATACCCTCCCTGTTTGGATTCGCCTCCTTGAATTAAGTTTAAAATTGTGGGATAGGGAGGCTTTTAGTGCAATTGCAAGTGTAGTGGGAATTCCTTTAAAATTAGATGAACCGACTATTGAAGGTAATACCTGATTCCATCATCGACGAAGAAGAATGTAACGACCCATAAATTTTAACTGTTTTAATAACGTAATTAGTTGAAATTTTGTGAAATTTTTAAACGATAAAATTTTGAAATAAAAATTTGATATTTGGAATGCGTCTAATTAATCATAGCAACTGGTAAATTTTCATCAGATAATTTGGAAGTTTATTTTCTAGTGTAATTTTATTCCAATTTATATCAGTTAAAATTGAAGATAATAAAATGTTTTCCAAACCTGAATATTTTTACATAGAAAAATTCTAATTCATCTTCTGACTAAGACGTCATTTTTCGTTTTTCCAAATTCGGACTTCTTTAGCTCCGTCGATCTTATTTTCTGCGTTTTTGCTGCATTTTCCACTAGTAGAAAATTCGAATTTTTATAATTCAATCATACCACTGATATCTGTATACCGTTTTGATCGTCTCGACGTGCCGATCTCCGTAGTTTATTTATTTGTGTATTTCGGAGTTTGGTGTGCGGTGCAATCTACGAAACACCTAGCGTATCGGTTCCACACCCGGGTCTTTTGGGTTTCCTACCCTTCCATATCCCACCGTCTATTACCCAATAGCCTCTAGCCTCTTTATTTCCAGAATTTATGTCTAACCATTGCTATTACTACCGGTTCCCCATCCATTTCTCGAATTCTCTGCTTGGTTCATTTGGGAATATACATATTAATATATAAAGGTCATATTGTGCCGGTTCATTTTCTTTGTTGCTTATCTCTTTTGAAAGCCTGCACATCCACCTTTCGTATTGCAATCACCTTCATTTTCCTATTATGCTAAATAAAAATAAATAAAAAATAAAGTGAAATCACGTTTCTGAAGCTTGCTTTCCATAGCCAAGCATCTATGCCACGCCCTTTGCACTTTCCCACCTCCAGATCTGCACCTTTCCCTCTCGCCTCCCCTCTCTCTTCACCTGAACACCACCCTCGCACCGCATCCCCTCCGCTCACCTCAAACCCGTGCGCGAGCATCCGCCTCCGACCTCATGCCCCACCACACGTCCTCCTTCTTCCGCCAAATCATTGGGTATGGTAACGTTTGTTTAAAAGCTGTATAAGTATATATATGAGGATAAATTTATATGCTTATATATTTGGTTATTTATACAAGTATATGTGTTTACATAAGTGTATGTGTTCTGCGTGAGTTGTACATATATTAACAAAGCAAGTTTACATTATGGGTATGGTAACGTTTGTTTAAAAGCTGTATAAGTATATATATGAGGATAAATTTATATTAGTTCTATAATGCATTAGCTTTATTAAACGTTGGTTGTGAGGATATTGTCCACGCAGGTATTTGTTCGGTCTACATAGGGTATGTTAGTTTTACTCTAAGATATATATGGTATAAGTTTGATTTTATTACATGTGATATAAAAAAAAGTATTATTTTAGTTGTATATTTTGTTGTATACTTTGTAAACTGTGTCTGCATATGTTGTTTGTAGATCTAGCCTGCTTTTGCCGCATGTATATATTGTGATTTTAGTTTAATTCATATATACATACATTTATAAATATAATATGCAAATTTTGTTTATAGAGTATATATATATATATATATTGATTTTGTGATAATATATATGGGTTGATCTAATAATGATTTGAAAGTTATATTATTTTAATATTTGTCTTGAATTGAAATATTGAATATAATATATAAAATAATGATGTTATATATATTTTCAGTTTATATCAAAACTGATTCAATTTGTTTCATCAATTTCTGTTATCAGCTCTATCCGTCTAATCGTGCCCATTTCACTTGGCTTTGGAATTCGTGCTTGGATTCGTAATTCAATTTATGTGTCTGTATCAGTATGCGTATCTGTGTCATCTCCTGTTCTATCTAACCTCGAAAGGTGAGCAATCACTCACGATTAATGTTCTTATATTTATTAAATTTGATTTCAATTGAAACGACAATTGAAATACACTGCTGTTAGTTATTTATATTTCTATATATATGCCATCATCTGTATTTGTTCACCTATGACATCTAACACCATTATCTGTTATTTATATTGATATATATATATATATATGCTATTATCTGTATCTGTTCAACTGTGACATCTGACACCATTGTTTGTTATTTATCACTGATGATATATGCATGTTACTGTTGTTATATTATTATCATATCTGTTATCACTCTGCAAGTTCCCTGTTAATATAGAATTCACTATGGGCTGAAATGATACATACCCGAACGATCTGTAGATATGAGAAAATCATTATGGGTTGAAATGATAAACCCAAGCGATTTTCAATTGAATTGAATTTGGGATTACGGGTTGAAATGATATATATATACACGTATATATTTAATTTACGGATTGAAATGATAAATATCTGTATCACTTGACCATAAGGTAGAACATTTTATACAAACACCGTTGGTCTATATATATAAATAGTTTGAAAATGATTTCTATGGTTTTGGAAAGAAATATATGGTTTTAATAAATATTGATTTTTAAGATGTATTAGAGTGATTTAATAAAGTTGATTTGAATCAATATAAATATGTTTAAGTATATATGTAAAATTTATATTTCCAAATATAGAGTTTAGATTATTTCAGGTTGAAAGATAAATTTGAATTTGATTTGGAATTTTTAATTGTTTAAGAATTATACTTAAATAAGTTTGATTTGAAATCTATTAAATTTGAAATTTTAAAGATATATTTTATAACTTGAATTTGATTAAAAGTGACTTAAAGGAATATTCAAATTTACATAAATTTAAATGGGATATTTTGTTTATTTAAATTTGTAAATTGAAGTTGTATTCAAATGATATTGAAATGTGGAATATTTGAAGCTTTGAAATATATTGAAATTGAAATGGTTTATTTGTGGTTCAAATCGGTATTTGAAATCGATATAACTTGGAAATGTTTAATTAAATTGGAATTGAAATTGATGATTTAGATTTGATTAAATTTGAATTTGGAACTCAGATTGATTTGAATCGATTTGTGAAAGTCGAGGAAACTATTTTATTTTATAAAGTAATTTTAAATTATATTTAAAACTATTGATATTTTACTTTATAAATTATGTTAATATAAGCTATTTTAATATAAATCATTTTTAATATAAATTATTTTATTATAAACTATTTTAAACTTATAGCTATTTATATAAACTATTTTATTTATAAACTATTTTATTATATATACTAATTTTAATATCTAAACTGGTTAAGAGGAAAGTGTTATGATTCCAAAGCACTATGATTTCTAAACTTTGATTTCCAAAGAATTATGATTTCCAAAGTGTTTGATTTAGAAGTGTTATAACTTTGAAGTACTAAGATTTTGTAAATGGATATATTTGAGATGGATATATTTGAAATGGAAGTGATATCGTATTGATATGGTTTTGAAATGGCAATGATATTGTGATTTTGAAATATAAACTATTTTGAAAGTTTATTAAATGACCAATCGGTGTAATAATTACGTAGTTATTGAAGAGTCGGGGATCGGTTAGGGACATACTCTCTGTCCAAACCGAAAACCACTTTAATAACTATTATACGCGGAGTGTGATCCAGAATGAAGTGGTTGGAATGATGACGTTGCTGGATTTGAAGAAAGAGAACGATAATGGATAGCCTTGACACTTGTGTCAAATTGGAAATGACTTAAACAGGAGCCGTGCCGGGCCAGTGAGGTTAGCTACCTCTAGCGGACACACTTCTTCGTAAACTACTCATTACTTGTTATTGATTGGTGCACACCCTTGATTTGGGAGTGTTGTTTCGCGGTGTAGCGATCGCTGCGGCGATGCATTCTCACCAGTCCGGATCAACCAAACGATAGTTTCACTACCTTGGGTATTGCCTCATGTGCCTTGTCATACTCGTATCCCTATGCGCGACCACTACGATTTGTCTTGTGTTATACCTATGGAGTACTCCCTGATAGCCCACTAGTTTACGGTGGAGTTTACAGTGCTGTATAGACTATGATGCTTATATAAAATGTGTTAAGGGGGATAATGGTAACGCCTTAACGCTATTTTGATACTTTATATTACGGATAGGCATTATCTACTTAGCGTACACTACTACATAGTAGATAGTTTAACGGATCCTTAAGGGATGGTTATCCCAAACACCCTTTGAGTTACTTGTATTTCAGTCGTTATTTCACTTGAGTTGGATTTATTGATATAAGAATGTTAATCCTGACTCGAGTGTTTTGTGTTTCTTTATGCTCGGGTCAGACTGAGTGCACCAGTATTCGAGGCTCACCTTTGGAGTTGGAGCTTCACTTGGAGATCCAGCTATCTATCCAGCTTTCAGATATTCAGTTGATTCCAGTGATGTATTATGATCTTGTATTTGACTATTGTATTCGAGACTTCTGTTGTATCTTGTTTAACTCTATTATATATATAGTAGCTTCATGAACTACTATTCTTGTGTATCCGCTGCATTATTGTTATATTACTCTGTGTTTGTGATCTGTGATGATTTTATTTACTGTATATGCTGAGTCTTGCCAAATTTTATTTACAATCCATTGTTTTGAATTATTCAAGTCCGGCATGTGTGGATTTATGTCGATTTGAATGGTCCAAAATAGTGGGTCGTTACAGTTGGTATCAGAGCTTTGGTTTTAGGCAAAATCAGCATATATAGTAGATTCAATTATAGAATCACGTTCGTTCGAGCTTGAATTCCTTCTTCTTTGACTCGGTTTCTTTGAATTTTGGAGCGTTCCCTTCGGTTCCAAAGTCCATTCGTGTCTCCCCTATTCGTGTCTTTTTAATTCTGGAGTATCCCATAACTCCACTTCGAATGATCTCTATAATAAATCGGCGGTCTCGCCAATATCTGAATAATTTGTAAAAGAGTGAAACTCCTATACAACCAGCATTGATTCACCGAAGATTTCTGTATCCTCAGTTTACGATGCTGTTATCTTTTGCTATACCCGAATTCTATCTCTGGCAATCGAATGTCGATTTGTCGTAGAATTCTACATCGAATTTATTCTTGGAATCATGGTTGACCCGGTTAAGGTTACCCGCGATTTATATAAGTTTGTCCATCTTCGGTTTGAAAACTCAATTATCTTATCTCCCTATCGAGTCTACCTTTTAGTTGAATTCTTTTAGTTAGAGTTTCTCTAATCTGAATCTCTATCTTTGTTTTGAAATCCATTCTAGGATATCCGAGTGAGGGAATGTATTTGTAATTAATATAAAATATTTTATGTTTATAGTGTGTTGTTTGAGTTGTTGATGTTGGTTTGGATTTTCGATCGATTCGTCTGATCAACGCTATCGATAAGATTTCCAAAACACTTGAACATAGCAAACTGACACAATATTGATTTCAAATTTGGTAAATGAAATAATTTTGTATGATTATATTATAAATATATAAGTAAAATTTTCTGGGAAAAAAAAGAGGTTAATTAATTGGTTGTTTGAAATGATAAAATTTGATTATCATTTATTGTTCTAAATGAATTTATAAACATGGTTTATAAATTGATTTGGAATTTAAATAAATTTAAATCAGGAATTTGATAATTTAATTTCCGATGATTTCAAACTTTGGTTTTAAAATTTTAAATGTATATTATATAAATTATTTTCGAATATAAATGATTTTCAAAGAATTTTAATGTTTAAATCAGTACTCTTCTATTTTGTCGCTGGAAAATAATTTCGGTGATGGCGGCCGCATCATCGACATTCATTTTCGAGTTTCGAAGTGAAGAGACCATTCAGTAGCTTTGCTACACTTTGTTTGGAAATTTAATTTGATTTGAATTTCTGTGGTATGACCTGATTTATTATATATATAAAGATTTAATTTTGATCTGATATATACTATATATATATATATATATATATCTCAAAATTGTTTGAAGTAAATCAGAGATTTAAATTCTTAAGTTTATGATTTAAAGATGATTTCAATTCTAAACTGAAGTCAAAAATTTTGGATAAATATTTAAACTTGAAATAACTGAATTTGGAAATTTTATTGGTATAGTACTAAATTGCATTTCAATATAACTTACCTAAATTATTCAGAAGTTAAAATGTAATTGGATAATATACAATATAAAAATGATTTTATAAATAAAATTTGAGTGTTTATAATAAATGTTTTACACTTAAATTTTAAATATAAAAAATGCTAATAAAGATAAATAGAATAATAAGTTAATTGAATGAAATGAATATAATAAATTTTGTTCTGAAAGAATTAACAAATTGAAATTAGATCAATTTATGGAAATACCTTAAATTTAAACCAATTATTGAATATAAATTAATTTAAATTGAAATTTATATGGTTTAAATTAATTTATACGGTTTAAATATATGTAATAAGATATATTAAGTGGAATAAACTTAATAATAATTTGGAATAAAAGAATTAAATTTGTTGAATAAAATATGAGTAAAATAAATGATTATACAAATTGATGATTTAGGAATTGTTAACTAGGGATCACTAGATAATAAGATAATTAATTTAGAAATAGATAGATTGATTTAACTTAAGTGAACTCAAAAGGATTTAACCAAATTGTTAAATATTAATTAATTTAAATTGAAATTTATATGGTTTAAATTAATTGTTTTACTTGTATTCCAATCTATTTTCTTTCTGGTTGTTTCTATTCTCCTACCTCCTTCCTTTTCGGGGATGAAAAGTTTTGAGTAGGGGAGAGTGTAACGACCCGTAAATTTTAACTGTTTTAATAACGTAATTAGTTGAAATTTTGTGAAATTTTTAAACGATAAAATTTTGAAATAAAAATTTGATATTTGGAATGCATCTAATTAATCATAGCAATTGGTAAATTTTCATCAGATAATTTGGAAGTTTATTTTCTAGTGTAATTTTATTCCAATTTATATCAGTTAAAATTGATGATGATAAAATGTTTTCCAAACCTGAATATTTTTACATAGAAAAATTCTAATTCATCTTCTGACTATGATGTCATTTTTCGTTTTTCCAAATTCGGACTTCTTTAGCACCGTCGATCTTATTTTCTGCGTTTTTACTGCATTTTCCGCTAGTAGAAAATTCAAATTTTTATTATTCAATCATACCACTGATATCTGTATACCGTTTTGATCGTCTCGTCGTGCTGATCTCTGCAGTTTATTTATTTGTGTATTTCGGAGTTCGGTGTGCGGTGCAATCTACGAAACACCTAGCGTATCGGTTCCGCAACCGAGTCTTTTGGGTTTCCTACCCTTCCATATCCCACCGTCTATTACCCAATAGCCTCTAGCCTCTTTATTTCCAGAATTTATGTCTAACCATTGCTATTACTACCGGTTCCCCATCCGTTTCTCGAATTCTCTGCTTGGTTCATTTGGGAATATACATATTAATATATAAAGGTTATACTGTGCCGGTTCATTTTCTTTGTTACTTATCTCTTTTGAAAGCCTGCGCATCCACCTTTCGTATTGCCATCACCTTCATTTTCCTATTATGCTAAATAAAAAAAAAGTGAAATCACATTTCTGAAGCTTGCATTCCATAGCCAAGCATCTATGCCACGCCCTTTGCATTTTCCCACCTCTAGATCTGCACCTTTCCCTCTCGCCTCCCCTCTCTCTTCACCCGAACACCACCCTCGCACCGCATCCCCTTCGCTCACCTCAAACCCGTGCGCGAGCATCCGCATCCAACCTCACACCCCACCACACGTCCTCCTTCTTCCGCCAAATCATTGGCCTTCCCACCACCCTCGCCTGCCTCAGCTAGCACAGCAGCCACCCTGGCCGAGCAGTCCCATCGCCAGCGGCCACTCTTCTACCGCCCTCACCAAGCGCGGCAACTCCCCGACCAAACCCTGCCGTGAACACCCTGCGTGCATCTCCCTCCTTGTGCTCGGTAATTTATTGTTATATATTATTATATATATATATATATATATATATATATTAGTATGCTTACCAGATCGGTTGATTTTTGAGAAGTTTAAATATATAATATTATATGCATGTTAGTTTGCCTGTGTTTGTTCAATATATAGGTATATTAACTGTATGGTTAACGTATGTGTGGTTTACGGTATACATTATATAAGGGTTATAAATATATATGCTTATATATTTGGTTATTTATACAAGTATATGTGTTTACATAAGTGTATGTGTTCTGCGTGAGTTGTACATATATTAACAAAGCAAGTTTACATTATGGGTATGCTAACGTTTGTTTAAAAGCTGTATAAGTATATATATATGAGGATAAATTTATATTAGTTCTATAATGCATTAGCTTTATTAAACGCTGGTTGTGAGGATATTGTCCACGCAGGTATTTGTTCGGTCTACATAGGGTATGTTAGTTTTACTCTAAGATATATATGGTATAAGTTTGATTTTATTACATGTGATATAAAAAAAGTATTATTTTAGTTGTATATTTTGTTGTATACTTTGTAAACTGTGTCTGCATAGATTGTTTGTAGATCTAGTCTGCTTCTGCCGCATGTATATATTGTGATTTTAGTTTAATTCATACATACATACATTTATAAATATAATCTGCAAATTTTGTTTATAGAGTATATATATATATTGATTTTGTGATAATATATATGGGTTGATCTAATAATGATTTGAAAGTTATATTATTTTAATATTTGTCTTGAATTGAAATATTGAATATAATATATAAAATAATGATGTTATATATATATTCAGTTTATATCAAAACTGATTCAATTTGTTTCATCGATTTCGGTTATCATCTCTATCCGTCTAATCGTGCCCATCTCACTTGGCTTTGGAATTCGTGCTTGGATTCGTAATTCAATTTATGTGTCCGTATCAGTGTGTGTATCCGTGTCATCTCCTGTTCTATCTAACCTCGAAAGGTGAGCAATCACTCACGATTAATGTTCTTATATTTATTAAATTTGATTTCAATTGAAACGACAATTGAAATACGCTGTTGTTAGTTATTTATATTGCTATATATATGCCATCATCTGTATCTGTTCACCTGTGACATCTGACACCATTATCTGTTATTTATATTGATATATATATATGCTATTATCTGTAACTGTTCACCTGTGACATCTGACACCATTATCTGTTATTTATCACTGATGATATATGCATGTTACTGTTGTTATATTATTATCATATCTGTTATCACTCTGCAAGTTCCCTGTTAATATAGAATTCACTATGGGTTGAAATGATACATACCCGAACGATCTGTAGAATAAGAGAAAATCGTTATGGGTTGAAATGATAAACCCAAGCGATTTTCAATTGAATTGAATTTGGGATTATGGGTTGAAATGATATATATACTCGTATATATTTAAATTACAGATTGAAATGATAAATATCCGTATCACTTGACCATAGGGTAGAACATTTTATACAGACACCGTTGGTCTATATATATAAATAGTTTGAAAATGATTTCTACGGTTTTGGAAAGAAATATATGGTTTTAATAAATATTGATTTTTAAGATGTATTAGAGTGATTTAATAAAGTTGATTTGAATCAATATAAATATGTTTAAGTATATATGTAAAATTTATATTTCCAAATATAGAGTTTAGATTATTTCAGGTTGAAAGATAAATTTGAATTTGATTTGGAATTTTTAATTGTTTAAGAATTATACTTAAATAAGTTTGATTTGAAATCTATTAAATTTGAAATTTTAAAGATATATTTTATAACTTGAATTTGATTAAAAGTGACTTAAAGGAATATTCAAATTTACATAAATTTAAATGGGATATTTTGTTTATTTAAATTTGTAAATTGAAGTTGTATTCAAATGATATTGAAATGTGGAATATTTGAAGCTTTGAAATATATTGAAATTGAAATGGTTTATTTGTGGTTCAAATCGGTATTTGAAATCGATATAACTTGGAAATGTTTAATTAAATTGGAATTGAAATTGATGATTTAGATTTGATTAAATTTGAATTTGGAACTCGAATTGATTTGAATCGATTTGTGAAAGTCGAGGAAACTATTTTATTTTATAAAGTAATTTTAAATTATATTTAGAACTATTGATATTTTACTTTATAAATTATGTTAATATAAGCTATTTTAATATAAATCATTTTTAATATAAATTATTTTATTATAAACTATTTTAAACTTATATTTATTTATATAAACTGTTTTATTTATAAACTATTTTATTATATATACTAATTTTAATATCTAAACTGGTTAAGAGGAAAGTGTTATGATTCCAAAGCACTATGATTTCTAAACTTTGATTTCCAAAGAATTATGATTTCCAAAGTGTTTGATTTAGAAGTGTTATAACTTTGAAGTACTAAGATTTTGTAAATGGATATATTTGAGATGGATATATTTGAAATGGAAGTGATATCGTATTGATATGGTTTTGAAATGGCAATGATATTGTGATTTTGAAATATAAACTATTTTGAAAGTTTATTAAATGACCAATCGGTGTAATAATTACGTAGTTATTGAAGAGTCCGGGATCGGTTAGGGACATACTCTCTGTCCAAACCGAAAACCACTTTAATAACTATTATACGCGGAGTGTGATCCAGAATGAAGTGGTTGGAATGATGACGTTGCTGGATTTGAAGAAAGAGAACGATAATGGATAGCCTTAACACTTGTGTCAAATTGGAAATGACTTGTGCCTTGTCATACTCGTATCCCTATGCGCGACCACTACGATTTGTCTTGTGTTATACCTATGGAGTACTCCCTAATAGCCCACTAGTTTACGGTGGAGTTTACAGTGCTGTATAGACTATGATGCTTATATAAAATGTGTTAAGGGGGATAATGGTAACGCCTTAACGCTATTTTGATACTTTATATTACGGATAGGCATTATCTACTTAGCGTACACTACTACATAGTAGATAGTTTAATGGATCCTTATGGGATGGTTATCCCAAACATCCTTTGAGTTACTTGTATTTCAGTCGTTATTTCACTTGAGTTGGATTTATTGATATAAGAATGTTAATCCTGACTCGAGTGTTTTGTGTTTCTTTACGCTCGGGTCAGACTGAGTGCACCAGTATTCGAGGCTCACCTTTGGAGTTGGAGCTTCGCTTGGAGATCCAGCTATCTATCCAGCTTTCAGATATTCGGTTGATTCCAGTGATGTATTATGATCTTGTATTTGACTATTGTATTCGAGACTTCTGTTGTATCTTGTTTAACTCTATTATATATATATAGTAGCTTCATGAACTACTATTCTTGTGTATCCGCTGCATTATTGTTTTATTACTCTGTGTATGTGATTTGTGATTATTTTATTTACTGTATATGCTGAGTCTTGCCAAATTTTATTTACAATCCATTGTTTTGAATTATTCAAGTCCGGCATGTGTGGATTTATTGTCGATTTGAATGGTCAAAAATAGTGGGTCGTTACAAAGAAGGAAGTCGCGGTGGAGAAGCTGACAAGGAAGAGCTTGGCCGAAACCCTAGGAGTGATAGAGGAAGAAGAAGCAACGTGATTGAAGAAAGTAATCTCGTTCAGTGTTGAGATTTGAGGAAAAAGTAATCTCGTTCGGTGATTGAAGAAAGCTAGGGCTTCGATTGGCAAAGAAATAGAAGTGCAAGAAAAGAAATCTCGTCCGGTGTTGTAGTTTCGTTCGGCATTGAGGAGGACTGAACCAAATATTTGGAGCGGTGAAATGTTTTGCAGAATGAAATGTTTGGAGCGGCAACATGAAACTGAAGTGAGTAATGCCAAACCAGGACTGCCGAACCAAATTGTGTCGGACCAGATGCATGCCGAACCAAACCCCAGGGCTGCTATATAGCAGCTACCCCTCCTCATACTTCACTGTATAAATAGTGGAGCTTCTGGACAACAATGGCAGCCATTCTAGAGAGTTGAAACTCTATAGAATTTTGTCTGTATTGTTAATTCTTCTTGTGTATAGCCTCCAAAAGTGAATCAATCTTGTAACTCTAATCTTTCAGTGATTAATAAAATCTCCTCTCCCTAAGTGGACGTACACAGCCTCGCGGTAGTGGAACCACTATAAATACTGGTGTTATTTATTTTTCTACATTGAATTAATCTGTGACCGTCTGTTCTGGTGTGTATCTCTGTTTGTATCGTCTCACTACAATCACGATCCAGTTATTTTCCACTACGTTGGGTTTTTTATTCCCTTAGACCGTTCATCTGAAAGGATTTTTCCCCAACAGTCTGGTATCAGAGCTGCAAGGTTGATTGAGGAGTGTAAGACGCTATGGCAGGAGATGAAGCGACTCCAGTTGTTACAAGACCCTATACTAGAGGGATGTATATCGCATGAGGATCACAGTTGGCAATTGAGAAATGGAATGGGGATAAATACTTCGAGAAGTAGCAATGGAGGATGAAGGTTGTTCTAATGAGGAATGAAGTCCATCCAGTAGTGTTTGCCCCTGAGGAGTTGACGGCTGACATCTCAGTCGCGGAAAGGAAGGAGATGGAGAAATGGGCGTTTACTACTTTACAACTAGCTATGGGAGGGAATGTTATCTCACAGATTAGCAGTGAGACCACTACTAGGGGCATTTGGACCAAGCTAGAAAATCTCTACTTAAAGAAATCTCTGACTAACCATCTGATATTGCTGAAGAATTTTTCACCATGCAAATGTGAGAGGGTACTTCAGTGAAGGAACATCTTAATTTCTTTGATGATCTCGTGATGAAGATGAAGACTGTTGACTTGAAGATGGATGAGGAGCAAATGGCAATGATTCTTTTGTGTTCTCTTCCGGAGCAATACACAAGTTTTGCTAACAGCCTTATATTCGCTAGAGACACATTGACAGTGGAAGATGAAGTCAGGCCTTCTATCCGAGGGCTTGAGAGATCGGATGAAGGATATAAGTGAAGGAAGTAGAGGTGGAAGTAGTAGTCACGGCCTGTTTGTTGAAAGAGGTAGAGAAGATAAGAAGAGTTGGCACTCTAGAGGGCGTTCCAATTCCAGGAAGCCCGGTAATGGAATGAGAGGAAAGTCTAAGGACAGAAAGTGCTTTATCTGCAAGAAACCTGGTCATTGGAAAATGGATTGTCCAGATTTAAAGAAGAAGGAAGAAGACGGATCTTCATCATTTGCGGTGGAGAAGTCTGTATCTGACAATGTGTTATCTACAGCAGTGTCGGATGTCTCAGACCATTGGGTGTTGGACTCGGGGGCGTCTTTCCATATGACGCCTAATAAGGATTATTTCAGTTCTTTCGGTGGACGAGAGGGAAGCTCTATTCTTATGGGTAATGATGCTAGCTGTAGAGCAATGGGTGAAGGTACAGTGAGGATCAGGATGTTTGACGGAGTGATACCACTTTGACAGGTGTCCGATATGTTCCAGGTCCTCGAAAGTCCTTAATTTCTTTAGGACAATTGGCATCTTTGGGTTGCAAGGTAACTATCGAGAAGGATAGTCTGAAGGTTTCGAGAGGTGCACTAGTTCTTATGAAAAGGAGATGTGCTCCAAAATCTGTATTTGCTGAAAGGAACCACAGTTCTTGGAGAGTCGTGTGTTAGAGTAGATAGTTCTCGTGCTTTGGATGCCACAAAGCTTTGGCATCTCAGGTTGGGTCATATTTCAGAGAAGGGCTTAGGTTGCTTCGAAGACGGAAGATGATCAAAGGAGAAAGCTTCGAGAAGATGGATTTTTGCCGGGAGTGTGTGTTAGGCAAGCAAACTAAAGTATCTTTTGGAGTTGGACTCCATAGATCGAGGCGAGTACTTGAGTACGTGCATATAGATGTTTGGGGACCGGTTGCTGCTCCTTCTCTTAGAGGAGCAAAGTATTTTATCTCTTTCATTGATGATTTTTCTCGGAAATTATGGGTGTATGTAATGAAGGCCAAATCAAAAAGTTTTGAGAAGTTCAAAGACTGGAAAGCGCTTGTTGAGAATCAATTTGGTTCTAAGTTGAAGGTGCTGAGATCTGATAATGGCGGTGAATTTGTCTCTAGGGAGTTCCTCGACTTTTGTAGACAGCATGGCATTCAGAGACATTTCACTACACCCGGAGATCCGCAATCCAATGGGGTTGCAGAAAGGATGAACATGACTCTACTAGAGAAGGTTCGTTGCTTGAGATTGACGGCGGGCTTGTCCAGAGGCTATTGGGCTGAGGCATTATCAACTGTGGCGCATATCATAAATCGAATTCCGTGATCAGCCATAGATGGGAAGATTCCGGAGGAAAAGTGGAGAGGTAAAGCAATGTATCTTGGTTACTTCTGAATTTTTGGTTGTCCTGTGTATGTTCACCATACAGGTGATGATAAGTTGGAGGCTAGAGCATACAAGGGCATACTAATGGGATACACCGATGGTATCAAAGGGTATTGAATTTGGAACTCTGTTGATCGGAAGATTGTTCATTCCAGACATATTACTTTTGATGAGTCTGCTATGTTCAATCTGAAGGAGAAGGTACCTACCACATCAGAAGATTCAGATAGGCCTAAGGAGATGGAAGAAGTTCCCATGTTCCAGCCAAATAATAGAGTTGTTGTTGATGCTATCGAGGTAAACGCAGTTGATGAAACATCACAGGATAGTCCATAGGTACCTTCTAGTAGTGCTGGTGATGTGCATGAATCTAGAGGAAGTTCAGTTCAAGGTGGAGCTGAAAGGAGTTTAGACGAAGCAGTACCTACCCGGGTCAGTCCTAGGACTATTAGGCCGCCCGAAAGGTATGGTGATTGGCAGTTTGTGAACCTTAGCCTTGATTATCAGTTTGACTATGCCTTACATGTGGTTCTTGAGGAGCCGCTTGACCTTGATGAAGCTTTGAAGTCATGTGACAGTTCGAAGTGGATATGCGCCATGGAAGAGGAGTTAGAGTCGTTGAAGAAGAACAAGACTTGGGATTTGGTACCACCTCCTCAAGGAAGTCGAGCCATAGGCTGCAAGTGGGTGTTCAAGGTGAAGGATGATGGGAGATACAAGGCTAGACTAGTTGCTAAAGGGTTTTCACACAGAAAGGGATTGGAGTATGATGAGATATTCTCTATAGTAGTGAGGCATAGGTCCATCCGCATTTTGCTCGCTATCGTCGTAGCTCATGACTTGGAGCTGGAGCAACCGGACATGAAAACCGCTTTCTTGCACGGAGACTTGGATGAGACCATCTACATGAAGCATCGAGAAGGAGTTGTTGTAGATGGGAAAGAAAATTGGGTTTGCAAATTGAAGAAGTCTTTGTATGGACTTAAGCAGTCGCCTAGACAATGGTACAAGAGGTTTGACTCTTTTATGCTTTCACTTGGTTTTGATCGTAGCATTAAAGATGCTTGTGTGTACTTCAAGCATTTAAAGAATGGTAGATGGGTGTACCTACTCTTGTACGTGGATGATATGTTGATTGCTTCCAAGGATAAAGCTGAAATCGATAGTTTGAAGCGAAATCTAAAAGAGGAATTCGAAATGAAGGACCTTGGAGAAGCAAAGAAAATTTGGGGTATGGAAATCCAAAGGGATAGAAAGCTAGGACTTTCGAGCCTCACTCAAAAGGAGTACATTCGAAAGGTGCTTGCTCGGTTTAGCATGGAAGGGGCAAAGGAAATTAGCACACCCATGCCTTTGCACATACATCTTTCTAGTAAAGGATCTCCGATCTCGGAAAAGGACAAGGCTTATATGATGAAGGTCCCATATGCAAGTGAAGTTGGCAGCTTGATATATGTCATGGTCTGCACTAGGCCTGACATTGCACAGGCTGTTGGATTGGTAAGTAGATTCATGGCGAATCCAGGAAAGATGCATTGGGAAGCAGTGAAGTGTATCTTCAGATACCTTATAGGAACTCCAAACCATGGATTTATCTTTGGTGGCAAGGGAAGAGATTTCAGCTTGGTTGGATTTTGCGATTCCGACTATGCCGATGATAGAGATCAAAGGAAGTCAACCTCCAGATATGTGTTCACAATTGGTGGGACATCGATCAGTTGGAGAGCGAGGTTGCAGATGATTGTGCCTTTTTCTACTACAGAGGAAGAGCTAATAGTTGCGGTTGAAGCAGCTAAGGAAGCGCTTTATTTGAGGCGACTGTTGTGTGATTTGGGCTTCGCATACGAAGGAGTGGATGTGTACTGTGATAGTCGAAGTGCAATTCACTTAGCTAAAAATTTGGCATTCAGCTCGAGGACGAAGCATATTGAGGTGAGAGAGTCGTTCCTTGTCTCGATGAGTGAAGAGAAACTAGTTCATCTTCAGAAAGTTCACACAAAGGAGAATGCAGCAGACATGTTTACCAAGTCATTGCCTGTTGCCAAGTTCGAGCATTGCTCGGACTTGATTCACTTAATGAAGTGCTAGGTGCCACGGGTGGGGGGAAGGGTTGAGATGGTTCATGGAGACATTTGTTTTCATGGTGGAGATTGTTAGGTTCTACACGGACTGGGTACTTCGAACACTTTGTTGACGGGCGGTGGCCTTGCCGGAGTTCGTTGACAGAGTGTAAAGGGTGATGGCATTGCCGAAGCTCATTGGGTAAGTATTCATTGCTTGGAGCATTAAGGTGTAGATTGTCTTGGATGGCTTGATGGAATATGGTATCAAGGTGGAGATTGTTGAAGGTGATACCTGATTCCATCGTCGACGAAGAAGAAGGAAGTCGCGATGGAGAAGCTGACAAGGAAGAGCTTGGCCAAAACCCGAGGAGTGATAGAGGAAGAGAAGCAACGTGATTGAAGAAAGTAATCTCGTTCGGTGTTGAGATTTGAGGAAAAAGTAATCTCGTTCGGTGATTGAAGAAAGCTAGGGCTTCGATCGATAAAGAAATAGAAGTGCCGGACGAGAAATCTCATCCGGTGTTGCAGTTTCGTTCGGCATTGAGGAGGATCGAACCAAACATTTGGAGCGGTGAAATGTTTTGCCGAACGAAATGTTTGGAGCGGCAACATGAAACTGAAGTGAGTAATGCCAAACCAGGACTGCCGAACGAAATTGTGTTGGACCAGATGCATGCCGAACCAAACCCCAGGGCTGCTATATAGCAGCTACCCCTCCTCATATCTTCACTCTATAAATAGTGGAGCTTCTGGACAACAATGGCAGCCATTCTAGAGAGTTGAAACTCTGCAGAATTTTGTTTGTATTGTTAATTCTTCTTGTGTATATCCTCCAAAAGTGAATCAATCTTGTAACTCTAATCTTTCAGTGATTAATAAAATCTCCTCTCCCAAGTGGACGTACACTGCATCGCGGTAGTGGAACCACTATAAATACTGGTGTTATTTATTTTTCTGCATTGCATTGATCTGTGACTGTCTATTCTGGTGTTTATCTCTGTTTGTATCGTCTCACTACAGTCACGATCCAGTTGTTTTCCACTGCATTGGGTTTTTTTATTCCCTTAGACTGATCATCTGAAGGGATTTTTCTCCAACACCGACAGCAAAAGAAACAAGATTAAGTTTTGCAAGAATCCTTGTTTAAATAAAAGCAAATACATAACTTCCTGAAGAAGCCTAAATTACAATGTATGATGGAGAAGATATTGTTCAAAAAATTGAGTTTGAGTGGATACCATCAAGATGTATGATCTGTGCATATTTTGAGCATTCCACTGAAATTTGCTCGACCAAGTAAGTTTGGAAAGAAAAAGTTAATGAAAACTTGGTTAATAAAAAAAAGGATTTTGACTCTGAACAGAATCATGAGCAAAATATAAATGATGGAAACAAATAAAATGAAAATTTTAGGCAAAATAAGGAAAAATTCAATGTTATAGAAGATAATTCATTACCAAGGAAAAACAGTTCTTTGAAAATATGAAAAATAAGGCAATATCAAAAAGTTTGAATGCAAATATGCAAAATCTTGTAGAAGTCGAGCAAATGGATTATACCCAAAATCAGGCATCATTAGAATTTAATGGTCAGGAGAAAGTAACTGAAAACATGCATCATGCCCAATAGAATACTTTACAGAGTTCTACCAAAGAGAGAAATATAAGACTCAATCAATAATGATGCATCAAAAACACAGCAGTCCAAAGAGGTTCATGGCAATCAGTTCACTGAGCACTCAACATTTGAGGAAAATGCAAAAGCAAATGAAGGCACAAATATGGAAATAGGCATAAATTCGGGAAATACAAATGCTGATGATATGGAAGCACACAGCAAGCATGTTATAGAGAAAAAAATCTTCTAAACAATGCATTCCAGAAAAATTAGTCCAAAAGCAATAAAACTTTTACCAAATTCCTCTTCTCTAATAAGCAGGAGTAAAAGAATGAAAAGTAGAATTAAAGACCTGCAGGAAATTCTAAATAAAAAAAGTGAAGAGAATGAAGTGCAAAATGACTTCCAAGAAAAATACATCATGAAAAATCTAAGAAAGGAGGATCGCCTCAAAGTAAAAGACAAAAAATCACTCAAAAGAAAAGCAATTAAGAACTCCGAGTTCTTGGAATTAAGCAAGGATATAGAAAGTTTGGAGGAGAATAATACCAGATTATCTATGTAGATGCCTGAGATATCCTTTTAGTATCCTTTATTTTCATATATTGTTTTTATGTTATATATATATATATATATATATTATAAAGTCGATTATTGCTTGGAATGTTAGGGGATTAAATTCCCCGGAAAGAAAGGTTGATTTAGCTAATTTACTATTTACGAATAAACCAAATATAATTGGTATACTTGAGCATCAACTGGATAGTTTAAAAATAGAGGAATATCAGTCTAGATCTCTAAGAGATTGGAGTATTATAAACAACAATCATATGGGGGGAAATGGAAGGATTATGGTAATGTAGGATCCAAATATATAGGCTTTAAGCCACCATTTTATAAATTTGCAATTTATAAATTGCAAATTTATAAATAAGGGTGGACTTCATTTAGAAATCACATTTGTTTATGCTTCAAATAGTGAAAAAGAATTTTGCTGTGAAACAATCTAAAGCAATTATATAAAAATATGAAAAGGCCTTGGATAATTATGGGAGAGTTCAATACTGTTTTACATTCATTTGAAAAGAGGGGGGAATACCAATATCACTTAAAAAATTGGAATTACTTAACAATTTTTTTTCTAAAAACAGGTTTGATTGAACCCATTATGATGGACAATAATTTATATGGAAATATGGGGAATATAGGGATATTCATTGTAAATTAGACAGGGTTTGACTGAATCAAAAATTTATAAATAATTTTTCTGATGTTCAGTGCCTAACAGTACCACAAGAAACCAGTGATCTTACCCCAATACAATTAATTTTTTCAATAAAAACATTACTAGGAAAAATACCCCATTCAAAATTGTAAATGGGTGGACATTGGAGGAAACTATGTAGAAACAGTTAGAAATAGTATAGCAATAACAAATAAGGGTTCTGCTCAATATAAATTTTGTAGAATTCCTAACTATACAAAGGGAAATTTGAAAATCTGGAATAAAAATAGAAACAAAAATGATATTGGACAAATAAGGAATGACTGTGAATCTTTAGAAAACATAATTGACTTTGATAGCTCAGACAAATCTTTGGTTAATAAATTTTTTCAAATGCAAGATAGGTTAAGTAAAGGATTGCATGTGCAAGCAATCAACATGAGACAGAAAGCCAAGATTGATTGGCTTAACAATAGTGATGGATCTAGCAAGTTTTTCTATGCCAAAATGTCAAATAGAAAATCTAAAAATGACATAGGAAAATTGCTAGATGATTATGGTGCTATTATAAATGATGTTTCTCAAATAGAAAGTGGTGCAATCAAATATTTCACCGATCTTTATAACTGATTCATACAAGAGGGTTTTTCCAAGTATTAACACAAAATATTTTCTTAATGGAAATAGTGAAGAAATTCTTCTAGCTCCAATTTGTTTAGAAGATATCAAAAAAATTGTATTTAACTCCATTATTGATAAAAGTTCAGGACCGAATGGGTTTGGGACTAATCTCTTTAAAACACACTAGGAGGACATTAAAGTAAAATTATATGAAGTAGTGAATGAATTTTTCACAACAGGTAAACTGTTAAAAAGTTTAAATCACACTTTTATTACACTAATCCCAAAGGCTAAAATACCCAATGGATTGGGTAACTACAGACCAATTGCATAGTATACAAAATTATTGCTAATATTCTGAGTAATAGAATAAAAATCACTTAAAAATATTTGATAATTGAAAATTAGTTTGCTTTTATACCGGAAAGATATATAGTTGAAAACACTTTATTAGATCATGAATTGATAAGAAATTTTAATAAGGGATGTAAAAATAAAGTCCGCATCAAAATTGATTTGAATAAAGCTTTTGATAAAACAAATATGCATTTTATAATACATATGATGAGGCAAATGGGTTTTCATGAGAAATTCTGCAATTTAGTTAAAGAATGTATGGACACTTCTTCATTGTCTATTCTTATAAATGGATCTCCATGTGGTTCAATAATACTAATAGGGGTATTAGACAAGGTGACCCTCTTTCTCCTTCCCTATTTACTATTGCTTTGGAATATCTATATTTACAAATGGAGCTAGAACAGATAAGGGGAAATTTAAAACCATCAAATAGAATTAAGCCTGGTATTACCCACTTTTGTATGCTGATGATTTGTTGCTATTTATGAATGAAGACATTAACAGTAGTAAATCTAGAGCAAAAAAATTTGAAAATTTAAATGATTTTGCAGGTCTGCAAATCAATGAAAGTAAGAGCAAAGCTTATTTTAGCAAATATTGTGTATGGCGGGAGGAAATACTTCAATTCTAAAAATTTGGGAGGGTCAATTGCCAGTTAAATACTTAGGTTTTCCTCTAAGTATGAATCAGATTATTGATAAGAATTGCACAAGACTATTTGATATCATTCAAGGCAAACTAGAAAGCTGGACAAGTAAATTGCTATCTATTACTGGCAGGCTAGAGATCTCACACACGGTCATCATTGCCATCATAATGTATTGGATCCAGACTCACAATATTCTAGACAAAGCAATATACAAAATAGAAAAAATGTGTGCAAATTTCATTTAAAGGGGAAAAGCCCACAAAGTTGCTTGGGCCATAGTATATAAAACAAAGAGTGCAGAAGGCCTTGGTTTAAGAAATATTTAAGACTTAAATGAAGCTTGCAATCTCAAAAAAATTAATTTGGAAATTTGTGGAAGGAGACTCTTTATGGTCAAAATGGATGAGAGATAATTATGTTAAAAATAAAATTTTTTGGACTATGCCCATTGAAAATCGCTATTCTCACTCATGGAAAATCATTTAAAGAGAAGAGTAATTGGCACAAAACAGTTAGAAAGGAAACTATAGGATGGGCAATCAACCAGCCTTTGGGTTGATCCTAGGATCAAAGGAAATTCTTTGGTAAATTTACTTGGCTGGTACAACTTATTGCAATTTGGGGAAACAAATTTAAAAGTAGAAAGCATTATTCAAAATCGTAGATGGAATACAAACTCACATTGAGCAGCCTCTATTTTCAAATAAGCCATTGAAAGTACTGAAATTGATTCAAGTATTTATAAAGACAGCTGGAGTTGAAAGTTATCTTCAAATGGAAAATTATCCTTTAAAAACACATGGGAATTTATCAAAGGTGCAGAAGTAGAAATGGACTGATACAAAACAATTTGAAATAGGGCAAACTGCCCAAAAATGGCACACTATGCCTACTTTGCATTGCTAAATAGATTGCCTATGAGAGATATATGCAGCAAATGGAGTAAAACTTGTGAAAAAATGTCTTCTTCGCAAAACAAAAACAGAAACAACAGAGCATATATTCTTTAATTTCATCTTCTAAAGACATGTATGGTATATTGCAAAAAATAAACTCAATCTTAGTCAAAAAGTCTCAATGCTAACATCAAAACTAGTATTCAATAAATTCAACAAAGGTTCAAAACCAAATCAAAGGACTTCAACAAAGCCAGCATTATGTTAACGACGGTAATATATCACATCTAGAAGGAAAGGAATGCAAGATTGCATGCTAAAAAGGAGACAAAAAGCATACAACTATGGAAACTTATAGAATCATATTTTCAAATTCTAAATCACAAAGCAGAAAAGAAAAACTTAGCATTCCAAACCTCAACACAGACATTGAAGATCTGGATAATTACGAGGAAAGAGTTGAGACATACTTACAAAGTGGGAAAGTCAATTCAGACATTTCCCATGGTAGGCCATTTCACCTCAGTGGTAATCACTGGATGAAACAACTAAAAGGCCAATATGGAACCTATCTCGAGAACTTATCAACTGGAGGCGGCCGATTAAAAACTCAAACCAGGAGTGATTCCTGCAAGGGAAGTAAACATATATCAGTTAACTGCAATTCGAATAATAATTTATATTAAAGTTCTTATTTACCTCTTTTCTTACCTTATTTGAGCAGGAACTACCGCTCACCCAGCTCTTTGCCCGGCGAGATCAGATTCCTGTAGCAAGAAATTTTTTTGCAACTAGACATCAATAATCAAAGAATAAATGATAGTCTTTATAGAAGCAAACTTAATAGCTTCAACTATCACTTATTTGTTTGGGATAAAGAAGAATGTATCAAGCCTCAAGTGAAGCCAGCTATGGAGGAACACGAGATGTCGGGCAACCCTAAAAGGAGCTTATTAGAGTCACTAATCATAGGAGTGGAGCATACCAAAGCTGAAGGCAGTAAGCTTCGAGAGCTAAAGAAACCATCTCCAAATGATAGCGAACACCCTAGATTTATCTCTGCAAATTTACAAATCGAGAGAGATAAACCCAACAAGTAGAGGATTTGGAAGCCTCCATGAGCAAGATTTTAATAGAAGCTTGAAAATTGGAGCAAATCGCTCCTGAAAGAGAAGCCCTAATTCTTAGGGTTGGAGCATTCTTTCGTCTCTGGAAGCAAAAGAAATGGATAATGAAGCGGCTGGGTTTTACAAGTTATGCAATAGGATCACATTGTTGCGATACAGGTTGCAAATTTACACCCGGTTATTTTTTGGCCTTGGGCCATTCATTATCAAATTTCAAAAAAAATATTGGCCTATGGCTTTTCAAGTTGGTATGCTTACAAGTGCAATAACAAAAATATACAAATTATGTATGAGGATTTTCTTAGAAGTCTCATTGTAGATGAAATAAACATAAATGATGCATGTTGTGAAAAAAGCATTTAAGAATATTTGTTTCCCAGTTCTCCTATGTAACATAATCCTCCTATTATCTTCTATGAACTTCAATAAATAGTGCTAAGTCCCTCTATTATTATTTTTATGATTGGTTCTATTTTAATACAATATGTGTAGTTTATTTTTAATACAGTATATGTATAGTTTATTCTTATGTCCATATCACATTAATAGGGTTGCAACAATGCATTTTTCTACCATCAAATACATAAATGATATGTAAACTTCTTTTTAGTAAGAAAAAAACATGTTCCATGAATTATGGATTTTTTTTTCAATTTGGCCCAATTTTGCAAACTTATTACGCAAATAGCCCTATTTCAAAACTAGTTACAAGCGTAGCCCTGTTTTGGCCAACTCAGCGCTGAGTTGGCCAGAATGAACTGGAGCAATTTCAAATTGCCCCAGTACACATGTTTTATTTCATGTATACTGGCGCCCCAGCATATACAAAACGGCAGCCTCCCCTATCTTCCCCTCGCTTTTTAACTTCCCACAAAAGCTCTAAAACTGAATCCAAACCCTTCTTTTCCCAGAAATCAAAAAATCTATCGCTATTTCATCTAAAAACAAGTGTTTTTGCAGATCTACTTCAAGAATAACAATCTCTTCTTGCTTTGGATCAATAAAGGTATCATTTTATAAACCCTAGATTTTTTTCTAGAATTGTATTTATCACTTAAGTACTGATAATTTCATTATTAACGTAGCAACTATATGCTATTATGATGGCGGGTTGGTTATTGATGATCAAATGTGTGGAAAGTATAATGATGGATCTTATAAATCGGCAAAAATATTCATAAAGGATCGAACTTCGAACACTTAAAAGTGTCGGTTTATAGAGCAACTAAGGTCAAATCGGAGGAGTTTGATATCGATTTAGTTTGCAATTGGCCAACCGATTTGGATTTAAAGTAATTAAAATTGTAGATGACGATGACATTGAATTAATGTTTTTCGCCGAGTCTAAATCCATAGAGTTGTTCGTTGTGAAAAACAGAAGGTTGTTAGTAAAACAACCTGTTGCTCCATCTATAGCAGCACCTATACCCAACCATCCTTCGCAACCAATTCCATCTCTTAGTTACAGTAATCCTCCTATGAACGTAGCGTAATAAGGGCAACAACAATTGTTCTTCGGTTATCCTTATTTTTTGAATTTTCGATAAAATCTACAATTTAGCTATCCATATCCGATGCAGGATAGTATTACACGTTTGAGCCAAAGGTAATTCATACTTGCTACTCTTCCTAAATGGCATATTGTTCACTGTGTTAAATTTGATATCAAATTTTATTTTCATTTTTAGTTATATTCCCTAGCACCATCCGATGCAAAATAGTGCTGGACCATCTAATAGACATAGGTCATGTCCAATGCAGCCCACATCCTCCGAATTATACCATATAAGCCAAAAGTAAGTTAAGATTGGCATTAATATTGAATTGTGTTGCACATATAACTCTATTAAAAATTGCATATATTCATATTGCAGCTTTCCGACACATGTTACCGATACACAATCAAACATGCAACCAAATGTATTCGATGACGATATGGATATAGATGAACATGTGGATGTACAACTCAATGACATTCCTGCTCTTGATAGCATGACTGTTGTATCCTTACCGAAGAACGATACAACGTGGATCGACAAAATGCAAGTAAAAAATGATCCATTAAACTATGATTTTGGAGGTAAAGACAATGCTAGTGGTGATAGTGATGAACCTGAAATGGAGATAGCTTTATATGATGACTTGTGTAATGCACAAATGTTGGCTAGATCCGTCGTCACAAACTTGCAATACAACGATGAAATTTTCTCATCGTCTAGTGTTCAGAGTGGTTTCAAAGTTGTTATGGTATTCGAGAGCAAAGCAAAATTTCTTTAACAACTTAGTGAATGGTCAATTTTACATGCAGTTTCTTTTAAGCCAATCAGGTCTAATAAAGAAAAATACACTGCCATTTGCAATGTTAATTCAAATTGTCCATGGAGAATTCATGCTATAGATTCAAAAAATTCACAATTCGGATGGTGGGTTGTTAAAAAATATCCAAGTGATCATACTTGCGTTAACCCAACAGTTAACTTCAAGCAAGCGACATCTAATTTTTTTGGTTTCGAAGATCATGCCTTTTGCGAAAGCAGATTTGAACATAACAGCTGGAACAGTGCATGTATTAATGGAGGAACAACTATTTATTAAAATCGATTATACGAAAGCATGGAGAGCATTGAGCAAGGCAATCGAATGAATATATGATGATTGGGCAGAGTCATATTCCAACCTACGATAATATTTTGTTGAAATTGCTAGATTGAATCCTGGTGGTGTTTGACATGTAACAACTGATGAGTATGGTGTTTTCGATCATGCTTTTTAGGCCTTTGGGCCTTGTATCGAAGGATTTGTACATTGTCGACCTTCTCTTTGCATCGATGGCACGCACTATATGGCAAATACAAAGGTATCTTACTTGTTGTGACTGCAATAGATGCAAATGATCATCTTTATCCTTTGGCTTATGCGATTGTTGAGTCCGAATCATGTGATAGTTAGGGTTGGTTTTTTTCTTGCATGCGAAGGTTTATTCACAGTGTAAACAACCAACGTATTACTTTCATTTCCGATAGAATGAAAGGAACACCGACAACGTTGGAAAGCAGATGGGGATTGCCGCATAAGCATAGATTTCGTGCTAGACATTTGAAAGCAAACTTTTAAGTTGCTGGATTTAGAGACAAACGTGTGTCAGGTTTATTTTATGCAGCGACATGTGCTTTTGTGGCCACCCACATTTCGGAAGGTTTAAATCGAAAATAATCCACACATGTACAACTTAAACAATCCAAAACATAGATAATCAATGGGGTTAAATAAGAAAAATAAGAAAAGAAGAAGAAAACAAACACAGAATCTCACAGCGGAAACGATAAAATATAATAATCAAATAACAGTTCATGAAGATGCTTACTATGCATTTAATTATAGTCTATACAACATTTATCAGAGTTATATATATACATCATGGATAAATAAATAATGCAGCAGAAAAACATGATGCATGGAATAATAATAATAGTAATATACACTACAAGAAAAATTGTGTTTAACAGCTCTATATAACAGCCTTTAAGCTAAAAAGCTGTAATTATTCAATTTTACTTCTATTATATACAATAAAAATCGCTGTTTAATTACAAAAATTGCTGCCTTATTGATTTGGCGGGGCGTCTGCAAATTTTCGCTCCATGTTTTTGGCCTTTTTTCATTTCCCCTCCCAAACCCTTCCTTGTTCATTTCCAAACGAAATACCTTCCCTCCTCAGATACTTTCGCTCACGCTGTTAATTGCTTCCTTCATTTCATTGCCGACCTACCCTCCCTCCTCAGATACGTTAGCTCGCACTGTTAATTGCTTCTCCGACCTCCACATCACATCGATGACACTTCGTAGATTCGTGTAAAAGCTCCATCCATAATCTTGAATTCGGTCCACTCACGTCGCTACGAGTTCTCAGTTGCAATCCTTTTTTAGGTTAGAATTTGTGAATTTCTTTCTGCTCAATTCAGAATTAATTTTTTTTACTATTGTACTGTTAGGTTTACTATTGTACTGTTAAGGAATCCGACTATTATGTAGGCAAATGAATAATTCATGTTTACTTTTTCTAATTGATGTTTCCCTATTAATGTTTTTCAAATTCATTTCCCTTGATAAATTAGGTTTATGTTTTTGCTAGTCAGTTATTACATGATATTATTCTTCACTAAATAGTTATCAGTGGTAGGATTCATTATATTATTGTCAAACTCTTTAAAAGAGTTTATGTTGTTACCATATCCTAGTTTAGATGAAATTGTCATATTATTTTAGTCTCATGGGATCCTCCAAAAAAATGCATGTTCAGAATTTGGGAGATGAAGTCCAATTTTTTAGACTAAATGTTTGAAATTTTGTCCAAATTAGGAATGACTGATTTTGGTATTTCACTCAATTACTGTCAAAATATTCCATCTTCCAATCCCATGATTATTTCAAAAACATAAATTAACAAAAATTATCAAACAATGGATTAAAATTAAACACTTTTTTTCATATTATTGAATATGCCATTGTCATGTGCCTCTGATGAACTTTTTGTCATTCATATTTTACCTTTTGGTTTCTCTTTAATCAATATTGCAACTCTTTGAGATATGGGGCATTAAGCAGTTGGGTGTTAGATTGGCATATCTCTCACCGCTTATAGGAGTTATTCCTTCCCAAACGAAAATGATTATCAGAAGAGAGATTGGTCATAAAATCTATAAGTGGCATGAATATTGAAGTTTTGAAGTTCAATCACTAGCTGTGAACTTGTATCTCATCAGTTATGGTGTAGATTAACTTTAGATTATAAATATTTGGTCACAGTTTTAAAACTGTTGTAGGAGAGAGAGAAAATAGCAGAGGAACACAAGCAATGTATTGCTGAATTCAGATCGTTTCTCGAGTCATGTGATTTCATTAAGGTGCTGAACATAGACCATAGTTATTCTTTATTTTTGTATTTTTTTATATTATAGCACTGATTATTTCACTTTCATGCTTAGTTCAACACTACATGGAGGAAAGTTCAGGTTCACATGATGGATGAGGATAATGATAGATATCGTCAACTTGAATTACTGGACCAATTGGATGTTTTCCAAGTAAGCCAAATTTATTTATTTTCATTTGTAATATCACTTATAATGTGATACTTCCTCTAACTTGCATATGTTTTCAGGAGTACATATATGATCTTGAGAAAGAAGAGGAGCAGCACAAAAAAATACAAAAAAGTAAGTTTATATCATTATTAATATTTTAACAAAATGGTGATTACAAAAAAGGATAGTTATATTTTGTTTTCAGTTCTGAATATAATTGGAATGTTCTCATTAACCCTTAAAATTCTATTAAGGTGCAACTAAGGCGTGAAGAGCGTAAAAACCGCGACGCATTCCGCAAAATAATGGAAGAAGATGTTTTGTTTGGTTGGCTTACAACTAAAATGCATTGGCGTGATTATTGTGTTAAGGTATGTTAGAAATAACATAGAAATTAGTATTCAAATATATTCCTTTATTCGGAGGATCTTGAAAAGCAGGTACTCTTTACATTAAGTTCGCATACTCTGCAACTTTATGATAAGTTAATTAAAATTATTTTTCTTGGCTTTTGACTGGAAAATGCTATCGGTTTAATTGTACATGTTAGAAAAACTCATCATGGTTTCTTATTTTATTTTATTTTTCTTAGTTTCTTATTTTATTTTATCGCTCAGCTTTATAAACTTTATAACGAAGGTAGACCATTCTTTTTAACTGTTTTCGAGAGGGAACTTTTTTTGTGTTTTGATCTAGTGACCATTTGTATCTATAAGTGCATTCTATACTAAGGGTCGGTAATGATTTGTTGTGTGGTTTCACCTTTTTATTTTACCTTAAATAGCATTCAGACTTCATCGATTGGAAAGGAGATGTTCCTTTCCGGCACATCTTATTCCATTCTTGTATTTTGGTATTTAACTCAATTTTCTTGTCTTTTGGAAAATAATTATCATTCTTAACTTTTCTATAGCTTGAAACTGCTGAATACTAAGTTGAATTTTTTTCAGGAAAAAAAACAATCATTCATTCACATTAGATGACTCACCAATATTGTTATCTAACAAATTTATGACCTTTAGTTTAAGGGTGTTAACTACAAGTCTACAATCTACCTCCAGAGATAATTTATTCATAAACATGGAATGAATGACCCACAATATTTTCGAAGCTCGGTCTGCATGTATGCTTATATATTTAGAGCTTCTTTAGTTTTTTTTCTTGAAAACAAAATGGGTGAAAAGGGAACTGTTTGTGTGACAGGAGCCTCTGGTTTCGTAGCTTCATGGCTCATAAAGAGACTTCTCGAATCTGGGTATAGCGTCAAAGGAACCGTTAGAAATCCAGGTTTCCTTATATTCCTCTTGTTAATTTTAGTTATTTGTGATTACCAGGTTTTTCTTCTTTTGTACAAACATCGACCAAAAGCTTCTAAACTGACCTTCATATTACATTATGTTAATTATTATACAGGAGATCACAAAAAAGTAGCACACTTATGGGAGCTAGAAGGAGCAAAGGAAAGGCTTCAGTTGGTAACTACTGATCTCATGAAAACAGGTAGTTTTGAAAGGGCACGATGATAAGGCCCTGATAAATGAGGCGATGAAAAATGAAAAGGGGATGCATTTTGGAGTTTATCATTACAATAACCTAGTGTAAGTGGTATCGGTATCCAAACTTTAGATTGAGCTGACATTGACATGGGCATATGATAGTTTTAAGGATGTTGTTCTGAAAGATGAAAAAATGAAATAGCTTTAAGCAATACATCATGTTGTCTCTTATAAATTTCATAAAATAGCTTGATAAACTGTAGGTTGAGTTTGTGAAATCACTCAATGATGCAGATAGGCCTCAATGGAAGCATTCTCCTTTTGGGAATCCAACCGATCCAGAAACTTTCAGGTTTGGAAGTTTGCATTGTCTTTACTTCCATATTTATTCCAAGTAACCTCATCATTTGACCCACACACATCTCCATTTTAAATATGTTGGACTCAATTATTATGTATTTATTTTCCTTTTACATGGTCCCCAAATCTGTTGTTGTGTTTTACTTTACAATTTTCAAGCGGTTGAGATCTATGCAAGTGTAGCTACTTCCCTTGCTGATAGAAAAAAAGGCAGTCAATTGCCTGAGTTTTTAGGGAATATTAAAGGCACTATAGATGAGGATAATTGGGATCAGGTAAGTATAACAATTTACTTGCTGATGACATTTCTTAATGATTCAGTTGTAAAAGAAATTGCTTGTAGTTGCTAATTTAACCAAAAACTATCAATTGACCAGTGCATTATTATTACTTGAGCAATTTTTGGAGCTCTACCGACAATTGAGGAAAAAACAATCGAGTTGTTAATTTTTGGCAACTTGATTGCTCAAATAATTTGTTTATAAGTATAGACATAAAATTAGATCATTTTGTCCAAATACAATCGAATTATGCATAAAGTGTTTTATAAATCATTATAGGACATTCAAAAAAGTCTGGATAATACAAAACATCTTATGTGTTCTCAATTTTAAGTCATATCGTAGAGTTCAACATGGTAATTATGCATAAAGTGAAATATGCAGCTTTTACACTGGTTTTGGAAAAAGTTATAATTACATTGGCATACCAGAAAGTGGACAATAATTGTTACATATATTGAAACTATGCGTAACATGTGCCCACCGAGCACACGTTTATCTCAACTCAGCTAAAAGCATAGATTCTTCTTGTTCCTTTGTTATTTACAATAAATTTGTTGTGTAGATTAACCCGTTTGAAATATTTTTCTTGATAAACAAACTTATATGGAAGATGTTCTTTTACTTTCCTACATTCAAAAACATGGGCCGCATAATTGGAGATTAGTCCCAGCTAACACTGGTATATATTTTGCTTAATTTTGCAATTGCTTAATTATGCATGCTTTTTGTGTATATACCATGTATGAATTGATGTGTATATGAATTAATATGTATGCATGCAGGATTGCTAAGATGCAGCAAAAGTTGTAGATTAAGATGGACAAATTTTCTCAGGCCTGGAATAAAGAGAGGCAATTTCACACCTAATGAAGAAAATTTGATTATACAACTTCAATCTATGCTAGGGAACAGGTACCTATAAATAAACCCACACATTTTTCCTACATGTAGCTATACGCATGTCAAACAGCTATAAAACATAACTGATTGTGATTTTCTGACCTGTTCTTATGTTTGGAGAAAACGACAATTTCTAAACATGTAATGCAAATCTTGTGTAGGTGGGCAGCGATAGCTTCATATTTGCCACAAAGAACAGAAAACGACATAAAGAATTACTGGAACACTCGACTCAAGTCGGTTATATGAACCATAAGTTGAAGTCCCCTTCCCTCTCCTTTTTTGTAGCTTGTATTTGACTATTTCATGGAAAAGCTGAGAGAAAAGGAAGAGAAAGAAGCTAAAAAGAGACAACGGCTCACAGATGATTTCACTGATGCACTGCATGCACTTAAGGTATTAACCATGCAACTAACTCCCATAAGTAATGCCATCTATCTGCATCTTTTTGTAGTAAGCAAGTGATGTTTTTTTGCTTTTGTTATATTTTCTATAATAATAATAATAATAATAATAAACTATCTAAGTTTATAAAAATTAACTAAGTATTATAAAAAATAAAATACAACTAAATCTATAATAATAATCTAACTAATTTAACTAATTACCTATGTTTTATAAGGATTAATAAGTTTATAATAATATAATGATGATTAATTAAGTTTATAATAATAATAGATTATAAAATATTAACTAAACTAATTAAGTTTTATAAAAATTAACTAAATTTAAAATAGTAATAATAATAATTTAACTAAGTTAACTAAATTTTATAAAAATTAAATAAGTTTATGAAAATGAACTAAGTATTATAAAGATTTAACTAAGTTAACTAAATTTTATAAAAATAAACTAAAATTTATAAAAATTAAATAAGTATATAAAATTAACCAAGTATTATGAAAATTGAACTAAGTTAATTGAGTTTTATGAAAATTATCATGTTTATAATAATAATAACGACGACGACGATGATTATAGTTAGAAAAATTAAACGAGTATATAATAATTGCAATAAATAAGTTTATAAAAATTATTTAAGTATTATAAAAATATAAAATATAGCTAAATCTATAATAATAATTAACCAAGTTAACTAAATTTTATAAAAATTAAGTACGATTTATAAAAGATAATAAGTTTATAAAAATTAACTAAGTATAATAAAAAATCAACAAGTTTATAATAATAATTATGATGATTATAGTTAAAAAAAATAAAAGAGTGTATAATAATAATAATAATAATAAATTAACTAAGTTTATAAAAATTAACTAAATATTATTTAAATATAAAATATAACCAAGTTAACTAAATTTTATAGAAATTAATTAATTTTTTTATAAAAATTAAATAAGTTTATAAAAACCAATTAAGCATTATTAAAATTTAACTAATTACCTAAGTTTTATAAGGATTAATAAGTTTGGAATAATACACATTCACGTTATTCATCATCATAACGATAACATTCACTTAGGTGCACGACATTCTTGTCAAGGAAAAATTTGGAATAATGGTGATTAACGTATGATAAATGACCTTATAAGAGAAAATATTCATAACCAAATGTATAATACAGAGACTGTTTAAATCCTCTGTATGAAATAAGAGGATCGCAAAGCTGATTACAACAAGCAATTATCCTGTTGCACCAAGGACTTTACAATTCAAGTTACCTACTAAATATGGGGATGTATCACAAGTATAACATAATTCCAACACGTTGGCTATAACCATCTCTTCGTAGAAAGGCAGCTTCCATATAGCGCTTTCCCTTACCAATTTCCAGTAATCCAAATTAACATTTGATAACAACAGTCGCGACAATGCCTTAATCATCAATTCATTTGTTTCCCAGGTTTCAAATTTCTTTAAAATATCTCTTCCAATTTCTTCCAATTTAGGATTCAGTTTTCCAGAAATACTATTTTCCACTACCATTTTCCAGGCTTCGTTCACAGGTAATTTACTCGAAGTAGGGACATTTGAGCCTTTAAACCAACTACTGCTTTTGCATGTTTTTATTATGACTGTGTTCTTCATTCGTACTTGGAAAATTGTATTATGCAAAGGAATGTGTAATTTGAATTATGATCACAAAAAGGTAGAAATTTGACCTCGACCTCAATTATATGATACATGTCAAAATATATCAAACAAAAGGAATGATATAATTTGAAACATGAACGCACAGACACATATACTTTATTATCACAATAAACAAGTCAAAACATAACCCACATACCTGATTAGTTCCACCTTTTGAGAAAGGTAACTGCAAGCTGCATTCAATTTCATAGAATATGTTGCTTAACTCCTGGCACAAGTCCTGTAAAGCAATACTCTTCCTTTGATAATCTGTCCCATCCATTAGAAACGTTGTCTTCAATTCCTCGACATAAGAAGATGTACTCTCTAGTTCCATGTTGATTGTACTTGTTTGCATGAACTTTGTATTGGAAGAAAAAAATTTATTTCTCAAAACTTTCACACTTACAGGTACACGAGCTTAACAGCTTACAACTGAAATTCATTATTTAAATCTAAATGCATATTGCTGGCTCAAATGGGATTGTAATAATCTTGCAGTTTTGTGCATGTGCATAACTGACAATTGCACATTTTAATAATTTCTTCAGTTCTATCTAATCTGGTACCCCTGACTAATCCTTATGTTTCTCACTCAAATTATCGTCATGCCATTCCATACATGCTAATTAGTTGCTTCCATCTTATGTCACTTAGTTAGCATTCTTTAGTTCAGTAGTTTGATTGATCATCATGATATTCAGTTCACATTTCATATTCAGTTCATAGTCCGTTGGCTTTAGAATATTGCTGCTCCAGTTGTCATTATTGTTAAACGCTATTTTATTGCTTCATTTTCTATTCAATTTCTTTGTGAAAGTCATTGCTTGCAGTTGTATTAGTCTTTGTTTCAGCTAATTGCATATGTCAATGCATACTGCCAATACAACAGTCTAATCCTTTTTTGCATTAAATTCAGCTGGATACGACAGAACTGGTCACCATTGTTAATTGGTTGCTTCATTCATCTCCTCAGCCCACCTGCTCCATTCTCGAACAAAGGATTATTCAAGGCAAAATCTTGGAAAAATATTTGGTGTTGTTGGAAGGTTTTGATATAAACTTCAACGATTCATATCCCAATAAGTAATTTTGTTGGCCATAATTTATTATTTTCTGCATTATGTTTAACATGGTAAAGAATATAAGAACAAAGTATTATAAAGATATTATGTAAATATGGATATGTTTATTATATATAATGTGTTGAACTATTTAAATGTGTTTATATGATTAATGTTATTGTTTCATTTGAATATGTTTTATACATCTCAGCTAATTCAAGGGTCTATTCTAGAAAATTAATAAAAATATATGGCTTTCTACAGGGTTTTATCTATGCTGTGAAAAATCTTTTTGCAGCGTTTTAAAAACGTAGTAATTTACTTTCGCAGCGTTTTAAAAACGCTGTGAAACACATTCGCAGCGTTTGAAGAATGTTGTTTAACAACGAACTATAGTAGGGTTAGGACATATTGCAGCATTTCTGAAACGCTGCAAAAAGGCAAAACACTGCAATATGGAATATTTCTTACAGCGTTTTCAAAACGCTGCAATATATTCCGACCCTATTACAGCTTGTTGAAAGAGAGCGTTCTTCATAACGCTGCGAAAGCATTTCACAGCGTTTTTAAAACGCTGCGAAAGGCCATTTTTGTTGTAGTGATACCAAATCTTCGTCTTCGTCCTTCAGAGAATAATCTTCAATATAATGGAAAAGCTCAGGTCTGACCCAAGCGTAATGAAAAACAAAACACTTGAGTCAGGACTAAAATACTCTTATGTAAGTCAAATCAATATCACGAAATATGAGTGCAATAACTTAAGAGATGTTACGGGATTTTCCATCTCCTAAGGATCCGTTAAACTATTTATATATAATAGTATACGCTATAATAGGTAATGTCTATTAGTAAAATAAATATCAAAATAGCGTTAAGGCTTTACATTGATCCACCTTAACACATTTTTATAGGTACAAAACCAAAGTCGTAATGGCTCGTATAGGGATAAATATGACAAGGCACGTGAGGCAATGCCCAAGGTAGGATTCTACCCGTTTACCCATCCGTGGCCGACCGCGACAATCAATCCAAACGAAAAAGGTACACCCATCGAGTACGAAATCACAATAGTAATACGAGGGATCAACGTCGCTAGAGGTAGCTAAACTCATTGGCTAGACATAGGCTCCTGTTTTAGTCATTTTAATTATGACACGAGTGTCAAGGCTATCCATCATCGTTCTCTTACTTCATTCCAGTAAACGTCGCCAATTCAACCCTACATTTTGGATATCATCTACCGCGTACACAGTTGTCAAAGTGGTTCCAATATTGACAGAGAGTATGCCAATAAGAGGCCCCGGTCACTTTAACAACCAATTGTTATTTTACACACCGGTCGGTACTTTTATATTTCGAAAACAATTCGTACTTGATATCAAAATATCATATTCGCTTCAAAATCAAATCCATTTCGAAATCATCATATTTACTCAAAAATCATATCCATTTCGAAATCATCATATTCGCTTCAAAAAATCATATTTTACTTCAAAATGTCAATTCAGTTCGATATATCGATTTCACTTCAAAATTTGTTTCGAATTACAATTTAGGTTATAACTTCACTTTAACCCATTTCGTATATAAATCCAAGATTTAAATAATAAACATTTCACTCTTTTGACTAGTTTGAAATTTTAGAAAATGGTTTAAATAGTTTTAAAATAATTAAATAGTTTATAGAAAATAGTTTAAGTAATAAAAATGGTTTATATAGTAAAATAGTTTGAAAAATCAAAATAATTTGAATATTTAAAGAATATAGATTTTAAACCATTTAAACTAAAATAATTCATTTGAAAATAGTTCCAAAGTCAAATCGATTCAATTCCAAATTTCCCAATTTAAATCAAATTCCAATTTCCATTTCACTTTAATCGATTCAATTCCAATTTCAAGTCGAATTTTACTTCGATTCCAAATTAATTTCAATTCCAATTCCAAATTAATTTTAATTCCAATTCCAAATTAACTTCTACTCCAATTCCAAATTAATTTTAATTCCAATTCCAAATTAATTTCAGTTCCAATTCCAAATATTCGATTCAATGATTTATTTTCAACTCAATCCTCAAATTATTTAAACCATTTCGATTTATATCAAATTCTCGTTCGATTTTCAAAATATCGATTCAAAAACACTTAAATCAAATTTATCTTCAATATCCAATTTAAAGTCCGAGACTCCAAATATAATTCAATTTCGAGCTCAATTTTAAAATATCATTTTATATCACCTTTTTACTTAGCAATATTCAAAGTTCGAATAAAAGTCCAATTTTTTAAAACAAATCAATTTCTGAAATTCAAATCATATTTCGATTATAACTTCAAAATCTCAACTTCGATTTATTTAAAACATTCATGTTATCAAACTTAAATTTCAACACTTCGAGCTCAAGTTCAAAAATAGTTCGATTTCCATAAATTCGATTTTTCATTTCTTAAAATCTAATCATTTAAATAATTTCAAAACAAAAATTTTAAAATCATTTAATTTAACCAATCAGGTGTCCGTATATAATTCTCTCTCCTATAGCCAAGTGATTAGTTATTTCAATTTAATTCCAGGGATGGATATATATCATTTCAATCCAAATAAATGCCATAGGTATATATCATTTCAACCTATTTCTTAATTTATTCGAAATAATTCAATTTATAGTTTTATATACTGTAAATAATATACGGGATGATAACATGATATATCAAAATGAATAAACATCCAAAATATCAACCAATAGCATCCATCACAACCAATCATCCAAACACTCAATAAAATTCAAAACAATTTCATAATTATCAATATCAGATATTTTACGGGAAATTAAATTCTAGTTCAATTTAACTGTCAATTCAAATTCTATCAATTAATTCAGATGTCAATTTAAATGTTAATTAAATTTATCAAACAACAATCAATAAATTCAATTCACTTCACGATATAAATTTTTACTAAGATAAAAATATACTAGTCTAACGTGAGCGTATAAAACACTCAACTTTTATTTGAATCGGAAAATTTTCTAGATTCAAATAGACACGAATCCAGCTCCATAATGTAGATCGCATCGATACGATTCCAATGCAATTTGTTTCGTCCGAAATCGACCTCGTACGAGCACATTACTAACTAATAACATATAGAGATTAATTGAATTAAATTTCTTTTAATTAATTTAGTAATTAACATAATTACCTCAGAAAATGTGATTCAGCTTATTCACTCCCATCGACATCATGAATACCACCTCCGCCGTTACAGCCAGTGCTTGCCCAACGAACCTTTCGCTGCCGAGTTTCCTGATCGGTCGCGAACCACTCACTCCCATCGGCATCAGGAATACCGCCGCCATTCCAACTCTCGAATTTCATCCATGCACCTCCATCACAATCGCTCGCGTACCTAGGTGTCGTTGTTACCGCATCCTCCACTAGCCATCGCGCGGCCACGACCCCACGCACGCGCGCGCCTCCTCCTCTGGTCGACGTGATTCGCTGTCGCTTGTTTATATATATATATATATATATGTCGATCGATGCCTTTTTTTAATTTGGATCTGGGCAGTTGAAACTAAAGAGGGGAGACGAGAGGGATATGCGGGCTGAAGTGGAAGTGGGTTTGAACGAGTGCTGAGATTTTTTTTAAACGATTCGTTTCTTTTTTTTTCATTTGAATTTGCGATTTGAATCTGAGAATTTGAGAAAGGAAAGGGTACGTGGGGACAAATTTTCGGCTGTAAGATGAGAAAGGTAAGGAAAAATAATAATATATAATATTATAATAATGAAAATATCTAACTCGATTGGCCTGCGAATTTCGAACTCCAAACTAAGCGTGCCACCTAGCGTTCATAATATTTTACCCCCATTTCGAATACAATAGAACTAGTTCCGGGGCCTAATTCGATCGTATGTGAAAGATGGCTTTTCAAAATCGATTATTTTAATTAAATTCCAAAATAAATTTCTACGCGTTTCAAGCTCGCACGTCCAAACGACATGTCTGATCGCTACGAAACTTGAAATCCTACAATAACTTACTATTACGGATCCGATGAAACTAGTTTCGTCGAAATCCGAGACAGTTGCCAAAATGGCTATTTTTACTCGTTAATTAAAATATAAAATTTCCAATTTTTAATTATTCACATTTAAATCCAATTTTAAATGTTAACCATTTTCATTCATATTTAAATAAAATTTAAATCAATTTTCAATGCCATTTTCATTCTCATAAAATTCAAGATTCAGTTATTTACATAATTTCAACATAAATTTAAACAAGTTAATTACCCGATAAATCAATATTAATAAATCCTCAAATTTCAAATAAATTTTAGTTATCGACATTATTTTATTTCTACCTAAATAATTTACATTTATTATTCAACTTCGGTTATTGATTATAAACACAATCAATACATAAAATTTATTCCAATACTTGTTATCGCCAAAATCATAGAAATTAGTTATTTCAAAATTTATTCATATTCATATTCAAATAAATTACACCAATAAATTATTAAATTTCATTTCTAACCATTTTTATTCAATAATTATATCAAATCCTAAAATTTAAACAGTTAAAAATACGGGTCGTTACAATTTTCGTAGAGGTTGAGTATCTAAAAAACTGGGAGAAATTAAGACACCAATATTAGAGCTCACAATTGGATTGAGAGAAGTCTGGCGGGGAAGAAGGAGAATTGGGCTTTATGTAAGGACGATGGGGGACGATTTCATGTCACGATGACGAATGCGCTGAAACCTTTAACGGTGTACTCAGAGGTGCAAGATCGCTACTTGTTAAAGCTTTGGTTTCTCGTACCTTCTTTCGATCAGTGGATTATTTTTAACAACAAAGAGAGTTTGCTAAGGCTTTGACATCTCGATTAACTCCAAAATGGGAAGCAAAGATTGGTGAGAGAGCAAGTGAAGCAAGACGTTGTAATATTGTCTGATTCAGTCAAACGGAATGGTAAGTAATTCATTACTTTGGTGATGCGTTCAAAATAACAATTAATGGTAATACTTGTTCTTGTACATGCAACATCCCGTTACTACAACAGTTGTCTTGCACGCATGTTATGGCTGCTTGTTCATCAGTTGCTAATGGTAAAAAAGCTCATCATGACTTCACCTCACTTTGGTACTCGGTTCAAAATTACTTGGCGGCTTACACACCATAATTTCTTCCCATTCGCGATAAAATTGGAGTGCACACGAAGAGCACCCAGAAGGCCTAGGTCTACCAGAATTAAAGGCACCATGGATGAGATGTAGCCGAGGGCAAATAGGTAGCAGGTGTGGAGTTCTCGACCATAATAGGAGTCGTTGTACTTCAGCAACTTAGATTTTATTAGTGTTGTTAATAACTCTCTATTTGTTTGTGTTTGGTAAAAGAATTATTGTACTTTAGCAGATGTTCATGTTGTTATTGTTGTTGTTCATATTTGTGTTGTACATAAACCAAATTACCCTACAGTAACATAACAACGTACATTGAATTACCATAAAAAACATATAATAGTTTACCATACAATAACATATAATACAACTTACATTCCAACTTACGTTCCAACATACAATAAATTACTCATTAGGATATCTAGGGAGTTTCGACTCGAGGTCCACATATTTTTCTTTCAATCGGTAAATCTTCCTTCAAGCATGAATTTTCTTCTTGCATCTCAAGTGCATACTCATGTCCACTACGACACATAAGGGGGTCAATCCACTCAGTGAAAGTACAATAGCTGAACGATCCAGGCATTTCTCTACTCAACTTGTAACGGGCACATATTTAGTATCTACAACCTACACTCGTTTTATTCTTTTCCACGATTACTTCACACGTGCTATTACAGTAACATAATTTCATTGGGGGGCCTCTCCAATAGCTAGTGCTCTACCATGATTTTACCACCTACCGCCATGTATTGCGATGAAATACATTTTCATGTTGCCCAGTACATGTTCAGGTTGATAAAAAACTTTCCCTGCTTCAATGCAAACTTCTTTACCCACTATATGGTGATTTGCTTCAACATCCACCATGTTTGCATTAGATTCAAACGCCTCCATGTGTTTCATTAAACTCTCATCATAATTTCCCATTGATACATTGCTACTAATGGTGAATAAAAACTTGTTTATAGAAATGAAAATATATTGAAAAGCTACTTTAAATGTAGAAGATTGCCTTCGATTGTGTTGCAAATTCGCAAGGAAAAAACAAAATTTGGATAAGAGATGATGTAGAATTATGGAAAGGAAGGTATTTAGGGTTTTGGGTTTGCTGTGTTGAGTTTGATCAAGTGAGAATGAAAGGAGAGAAAGGGGAGTGCACTGTGTTGTAAAACTAGTAACAACACTTTATTGGGGCTCTATTTCAAACAACGCCAGAAGGCAGCTTTTCAAATTGCGCCAATTGGCGAAATTCAAAATTGCGCCCTAGATATGTTTTACAGGTTTCAAAATAGAAACCTATAAAAACATATCCCACAACCTATAAAATTCAACCACACCATCTATACAACTTCAAATGGCCAAATTCTGACATTATACACATATCCCACCAAACTAACAATCCAAATTAAACATCACATAAACATTACACAAATAATCCAACATTCCAAATCAAATAACATCAAAACATTGAACCAACAATTCAAATCAACCCACAACATAACATCCAACTAACATCATACCGCAACAACGCTTTAACACAGTCTCTTCACTACTAGAGGATTTTTTTTCTTCCTCCGTGCTAACGGAACATTGTCTGGCGAAGACTCCTCGCTTGCTTGGTTGGACCCATGCGGTTGTGAAGGCCCGTGTTTAAATTGCTTTTGTGAAGTTTGAGAAGATGATGGAGCCTTTCCCTTCTGTCGATATCGTTGGTATACTAATGTCGTAGGAGGAGGGTTGAACGCTTCCGAAGGAGGGTCAAACACTTCCGGAGGTGCTTCTATGAGTGCAGGAGGAGGCGGTGCAGGTCTCGTGAACTTGTTCTTCCCCAAAATTGATTGCAATATACGCTTCACACTAAAGCATTTTCCCTTCGAATGCTCCAACACCTCATCCAATAGCTCATCAACCTACTCCATCGCACGGTAAATACCATCCGCCTGCCAAATAATAACAATTAACACTTATATACATTAAATATGATTAGTTTATCAACACTGTACATACCACATTCCTCTTAAGAGGAACTCTAGGAGTATACAGGTTTATCTCAATAGGCTGCTCTACCTCTATGGGAGGTTCTACAGCACGAAGAATCTAGCATCGGGTAATGTACCAATATCAAGTATACTGCTCCTCGTCCGATAGCGTGAGGTCCCATTCTTGTTGCATATGCATATGGCGATGATTCCATGTCTTAATCGCCATATCATACTCTCCTACCGAGGTATCAATCCAGTAATGAGGAGCTGCTTCTGGCAAGTGTTGTCTCATACCAAATTGTCGCATCACTCTGTCCGTAAGATGAAAAGCTACATCACCAAAGCAAATAAGTGGCACCCGTATTGTCCAAAGATGAATAGAAGCGGTGCATAAGGGCGGAAGCTGTCCAAGCACATGTGCGTATGGAGTCTATGTCACAACATCACAATCGAGTACATAACTCTTATTGCGGTAGAACATAACATTACATCTGGGAGTATTCACCGTGCTCTTCGGCCCAATCCACCTATAAGAGGAAGATAAAAGGAATTAGTGGATCATAACGTGTATGTAATCAAATAATGAAATAAATATACCTAGCACCATACGGTAAAGATAAATCAACATCCGATCTTTTCATTGTTATTATTCCGACCGAAAGATACATCCAAGATCATAGCTGCAAACGTGTATATACATAAGAATGCAATTTATACGAACATAAAATATATGCATATAAAAGGGAAAAAATGCTAATACTCCTACTAGAGTCAAACAACCTCCAATAGATGCGTTCTCTTGCAAAGATAGCCTAGTCAGCTCGGCACATGTATACGCCAGAACCACACTGCCCCACGAATACTGGCGGCATACATCAAAGTTCTCTATATAATGAAGCCACCTAAGCCAGACATGGGTCTTCGAATGATCGCAGATCAAACAAGAAGTGATGATATGCAGTATAATAGCTCGAGCGCGCTGCTCAATCTGCATCTGCGATGCATCTGCTGGAATGTCACCCTCAAGCTGCTGTCGGAACCAAGTGGTAACTATCATCTCGTTACCCCACTGCTCGGGAGGAGGAGATAGACCTAAGAGCTTCTCGCACATGTCCATGTAATCAGCCGGGTCAGGATTGCTTAACGGAGCACCATCTATGGGTAAACCGAGCAACATAGCAACATCAGCTAACGTGATGGTCATCTCCCTGGCTCTAAGGTGGAATGTAGACGTATCCGGCCTCCATCTATCTACCAAGGCAGTGGTAAGGTGACGATCCAATTGAGTGTAACCCAATCGAAATATAAGTAAGAAGCTGGCTCGATCTAACAGCTCTAGCACAGCGGGATGGGAGGAAGTAACCGTCTTCACCGTCGATGAGTGATCAATAGTTGTAACTGGATTTTTGTTTTGTTAGAAAAACAAACAAATTATAAGAACTACGAATAACAAATATCTAGGTTAATATTACATAAGAAAGTGTATTACCGTCATCCTAGTGTTGTTGCCGAACGATGATGTTCTTGCCAGTACAATACGCTACCGTCAATCGGTCCAGGTAGCATCTCGGCGTAATCTACATCAAATGTTATTAATTTATTTCAACATAGTAAATTTCCCCGATCTAATATCTAATCAACACCTTCAAATTCAACTGCAAATCTATGTTCAACAATGTAAAGTCAACTACGTTGTGAATTTCAAGATCAAACAACCATTACAAAGCAACTAATGTTAGCAATTTCAAAATCAAAAACTCTAATTTGAACATAAAATGTAAATTATTTTTAGAATTGATATCAATAGAAGCTTCCTGTGTTGATGAACTAGCCATGCTTCAATTTTGAGAAGAAATCAGCGAAAATAGAGATTGATTTTTAATTTTTTTTAAAATGAGGGTTTGAGTTTCGATTATGATATTTGTTTGAAAAGCTGAAAAGTGAGGAGGAAGAATGAAGTTTCTCTGTTTGTATACGCTGGGGCGTAAATTTCAAATTGCGCCAACTAGCGCAAACTTAAATTACGCCCATATGTTTACTTTTTTTTTGACGTATAATGGTGCTATTTGAAATTGCGCCAGTATACACGAACAAAAAAAAAGTAAACGTGTTAATTTGCATAATTTGAAATTGCAGCAGTTCATTCTAACCAACTGAGCGCTGAATTGATCAAAACACAACTACGTTTGTAATTAGTTTTAAAATAGAGCATTTTGCGAAATAAGTTTGCAAAATCGGGCCTTTTTGATCATTTCTTTTCAAAACCGGATGCGCATAATATTTAGTACTGCTTTCAAGGAATATTGTTACTGGCGTCTTAATCAAATCAAACTCATGGTATGTCATTAAAGAATATTTTTGTCCTTCCAATCGCTCCTCTACTCCATCGCTCTCTTCTATAAAATTCCAATCGCGTCATCTCCATCTTGCGGCCTCGTCCTATTCTCCATCGCCCCTCTTCTCCTCAATCTCGTCATCTTGCGACCTCGCTCTAAAATCGTAACTTCTAGTTTCAGCTCCGTGCAAGCATCTCCGCTGGCTTCGTCTCGCGACATCAGAAATCGTGATTTTGAGTTGTCTTGGGTCAACAGTAAAAAAATCAACTGGTACTGCTCTTATTAAAATTAATCTTTTCAAAAAACTTGCCCCTCGTATTCATTTATTCCTTTTACGGAGTGTCATCCGTAATAGCCAATAATTAGTAGTTGACAGTCTTACGCCTCTGATTTTCAGTCCGCTCAAAATATTAATCCATCAAATTAATTCAACGTTCTCAATCAGGGTAGAAAAATGAAGTCTAATTCATCCGAGGTTACAATTTATGTCTCTTTGCTTTTTTCTGAATTGTTTGCTATTTGGATGTTGTAATTTTGATACTTATAACAATCATCAATTCCTAGACTTTGGCCGCTGTTGTGCTTCATTATCATGGCATAGAAGCTTACCAGATCTAAGCATGAGTTCCCATCCATAGTGGGAGATTTCTTCAGATGTTTTCTAATACATACGAAAGTGAATGGCCATCAAAACGACATTGAGCGGAGGGTGTGCTACTTATTCTACTATTCTATCACACAGGAGTATATTATATCTTTCAAATAGAAAAAAACAGAAAGATAGGAGAAAAAAGAGAGTAATAAAAAATCAAATATATTCTATCTATTATTCTGTATTTGTAGAAGTTGGAACATGCCTCTTAAACTTCCTTTTTTAGATGATTTTAAGAATTAAATGCTGAATTTTCCTTTATTCATAATTTGGTTGCATTTGGTCCTTTCATTTACTTTTCAGAAATTAAAAAAACTAACTCCCTAATAATAGGAATTCTCAGCAGTTTGGGATTTAGTTTTTTTTTTAAATTTCCGAAGAAGCAAATGAAATGACCAACGCAATCAAACCGTGAATGAAAGAAAACTTAACATTTAATTCTGGAAATTCTCTAAAAATAGGAATCCAATGTAGGTAGAATAATTATTGAGTAAAGGCCGTCGAAGGGCTCATTTTTTTTGCATGCTTTACGTTTTGCAACATTGTCTACCGTTCTGGTTCAATTTTTTTTAGATTCTTAGTTTTTGATCTATTTCAATTGTTTGTTAGTGATGTATCAATTTTGACATGTTTGGTTTTATATGCAAGAATATTCATTACTTTGAGTTTGGTTTAGGTTTTTTAAGCAAGAAATAAGTATAACTAAGAAATACATTTAAGTAAGAAATAATTTTTTCGAATTTGGAAGTAATATATAGTAAAAGAAGAATAATTGGAGTGGAGATGGTTCATTGAGGTCGTTGTTGGGTATGTATTCTGTAACAATGACCAACAACGTCTCCTATGGGCTATCTATCATTGTTCGTTAAGGTTCTTTGAAAAAATACATGCTTTCACTTTTTAGATGTATGATTGAATTTCTTAATCTAAAATGAACATGGATGTGAATTTCAAACTTGCTACACACCTAAAACATTATATTTTTCCTTTGTTTCGATCTATAGTGCATCGGGTTATACTATTTTCCTCCATTTTATTTACTCATACTACATGACTATTGGTGTAGTTAGTGTCTTAGTAGATTGGTACACCGGCCATTTCTGTTAGTTGTTTACGTAATAATGTAGTGCTCAAAGGCATGATTCAAAGAGCATACATGTTTTTAATGAAACATAATTTTGAACCAAACTCAGTAATTGTTTCTTTATTGTTATCGTGTCTCTATGCCTCTATATTTTCTATGGTTTGATTGAACAACATTTTTTTGTTTTGGTTCTATGTTAATTTACTATGACATGACTGTGTACTAATTCCTTCAAAGCTTCAATTTGGTATTCTAGAAGGTATATTTCTAATATCGTACAAGACCTCAACATGTTTAGTAATAAAGAGAGAGAGTGTGTGTGAGCGCGCACACACACATATACATATATGTACGTACATACGTATATAAACTCGCTTACAAAATGTTCAATAATAAAGTATTTTTTATCTGCTATTATAGATTAAACTTTGCTTTTATGTACCTGGTTGTTAGCTAACACATGTAATCTATGCTCACTGCCACTTGTGTTAATGAATTTAGAAGGAAAGTTGATAATACGTGAAGTTCTTTAATGTATATTGTATGCATGTATGTTTGGTTGAGGAATTAAGATTTGAATCCTAAAATCTTAAAATCCTACGATTTGAGGAAAGTTAATATATTCAAAATGGATATGTTTGGTTGAGGAATTAAGATTTGAATTTCTTAATCTAAAATGAATATGTTTGGTTGAGGAAAGTTGATAATAAAGTATTTTATATTTATACATGTTCAAACTAATTTTATCATTGTTGTCAAAAATCTTAAAATCCTACGATTTGAATTCCGTTTCAAATCGAATCTCTCCTTTTACAATTCGATTTATATTCCGATTCAAACCCAGCTAATACCGCATTTCAGAAAAATTATTTAATCCAAGGTAATATATTCACTGTACTTACTTGGATCTACAATTCCAATTCTAATCCGCGGGCAATAAATTAGAACAAGAGAGAAAATGAAGTTTTAGGTTTAGATGTGGAAGTTTAAACATCAAATCAATTTCAAAGTGTGTTTAAACTTCAAAGTAAAGGTTTTTTGAATACACGATTTACGATTTAAATCCCGTTTCAATTTAAAGTTTGAATTTTACGATTTGGGATTTGAATATATTTTACCACTTGATTAAGGTTTTGATTAAATTTTCCATTTTAAAGAGTAATTTTCTTCATCTTAAAGAAACCACCCCAAACATTCAGACATGGGACTTTATGGATCTTTATTTGCATTGTTCCCCGCTATTACTTATAACAATGATTATGATACTTAAACTTTTTTAAAATATTCATTAACCTTCGGTCTTCACATGACTATTTACCACTTAAATACCATAAATAACATACATTGTACCTCTTTTCTATTTATCATTTATTGTTTTCATATCATAATGACAACTTTAGACATACTATATTTAAATTTTCTACTGATATACTATCACTACAATGGTAATTCATAATGCATAACTGCTGTAGTTCTTTTCTTAACACCTTTACACAAATTTGCGATGATTAAACATGGTTGAAAACATCAAAAGTAAACATACTCAATGTGTCGAAGGTTATGAAAAATATTGAATTATGACAGTCACTACAAGATTAAACGGCTATTCCAACGGCTACGAGCCGTTGGTGGCCGTTGGAAGTCGTTGGAATTGCCGTTGGAATATAATCAACGATTTCCAATGGCTTCCAACGGAACCAACAGATATATTCCAACGGCAATTCCAACGGCGACCAACGGTTAATAGCCGTTGGAAACCGTTACTAGCCGTTGGAATAAAATGTCCAATATGCCGTTGGAAACCGTTGGAAATCTGGGTTCATTTTGCTGTACAACAGCAAGCCTATTAACCTTCCAGCCACACCATTTCCAATCCATTCCATTTCCAATAAATTTCCAATACATTTCCAATCCATTCCACACATATATATCAATATCAATATAAACAACACATATAAATCAATTAAACATCAATATAAACAAACCAAACCATTCAAACATCATAAACCGTACCATCAACGTAAATACCAACAAAACATGTCAACAAACCACGTACATACCATCAAAATATCGTTCTCACCCACTCCGTACCAATATATACAACATTAAAACACATTATAACCATCTCCAAGTCAATATATACATCGTTCAAACACAAACAATAAAAGGCATACCTTCTCAAGCATTTTCGTCGTCGCCTCCGGAAGCACCAGACGACGAAGGAAAGGTACCATGATTCTGCACATACTCCGCAAGCTTTTGATTCAGCTGCTCCATCTGTACAGCTCACAGACGATTCTCCTCCTGTAGCTGCTCAATCATAGCTCTAAGCTCCTTAATTTCTTCTTTGTCTTGGGCCTTTTGAGCTTGTCGAGCCTGCAAATAGAAATAATAGCAAAAGGGTTGGAAACGCTTATAAAATATTATAGCACTATATATCTAAACGCTAATTTATTGTACATATGTAAAAGGATCAATTACCGTTACGTTCCCGAAGCCATAACGTCTACTCCGCTGCGTCGGATCCATAACAGCGTCAAATATGTTATCTTGCTCCTCCTGTGTCAACTCATCACGACCAGACTGCTGAAGCGCATATGCCCGTGCCTCCTGTAACCTTGACTATAATGAAAAAAAAACAATTTCAGTTGAAAAATAGTAGAATGTAATTTTTATTTTACATAGCTAGTAATTAATAAACTTATTGATGTAAGTATTAGAAATTAAAAAACGCATACATATGCCTCAGTCGCCTTATCCTGATCACCCCACTGATATATGATTTTGCCAGACTCATCTACTTGCTTAGATGCGTGGGTGTGAGCAAATAAGTCCACTAAGCCAACGGGATGTCCATAAGCTCGTTCCTGCAATTGATAATTTGGATAATTTAACTTCACATAACTAATTACTGAACTGATCAATATACAAATGTGATAATAGGTAAATTTACCAAATCTTCGTGTTGATGCTGGAAAGATTTGGAGCCTCCACGATGAGCTACTGGATTTCTGCTCCTGTTTGCTGAGTTTCTTTCTGACTCCTCCTGCAAATTTACAATGAATAATTATTTATTAAACGTTAAAAAAATTACTGAGATTCATTATAGATTTACCTTGAACTCATCGGAGTTCCACCAGTCAACCCACTTATCCCATACAGCCGCGCTCATCCACTTTGGTTTCTTCCCCACTTTTTTAATCTCTGACATCTTCTCCCTATAGTTCTTAGCGATCTTTGAGTTCCAGTGTCGCTGAACTAAGTTGATGTCAGACTCTTGCAAATTCGATGAACACTTGTACCCCTTTCGATGAACCTTAACTATATTCGGTACTAAATTCGATGAACCTTAACTATATTCGGTACTAAATAGTCCAACAATTTGCATATACTACATGGACAACGAATTTCTTCATCGTTTGCAATATTACTTGTAGCAAATTCGATGAACACTTGTACCCTTTTCAGAAAATGTTCACTTATTGCGCCATTAATTTCCCTTCTTTGATACATCCAGCTCCGATAATTAAAGTAATTGACCATTTTTCCTACTTGAAAACCTATGATAAAGTAAAAAAATTATAAATCGTTCATTTTATATTTTGTTTAAATTTTATTTACTGATTTAGTAAACATGTACTATATTTTATATTTTTTCTGAAAACTTTATTTTAAATAAACAACTATTGATTCATTGCCACTTATGTGTCTTCTTCGATGGTCGGTCATCCTACTTCCCATTACAAACACAATAGTAATTATATTCCGTAAATCATATCATTTTAAACGATTTCACAAAATTTCGGCAGCATTTCCCCGTGTTCCTTGTATCGTACACAAATGCGTGTACACAAGGAACGTAAAGGAAATGCTGTCGAAATTTTGTGAACCGTTTAAAGTGATATGATTGACGAAATATAATTACTTTATAGTGTTTGTAACTTGTCCAATACAGGGACAAATCCGACAACTGATGTATCAGATGAATAGAGTTGTCCGTTTTGTGGAAAAAACGAATATCCCTAAAACGATCATATACAACACTTGTCAGACGGGGCCAAATATATCTAAGGATTTAAATATTTGTTTATATTAAATTTAAATATATAACTCGTTTAATTAATATTGGTTTATATTTTACCGTTTTATTACATAAGTACTAAATTCATTTATACACAAAATTTGTACACAAAATTCATTTATTATAAATTTATTTATACACTAAATCAATTCGCGTGTTCGCACAAATACAAAACTCGTGTTCGCACAAATGCAATATCCGTTCTAACGGCTTCCAAATGCAATAAACTCTATCACACACATACGTTCAATGCTAACCAAATCAACATAAACTAATGAAATATCCTAAATTGCAAAATTTTCAATCGGTAATAACTTGTTCATTATGGGATAATAGTTGCAATTAGGGGATAACATGATTTAATATGCATACAGTAACAAGTAGGAATCAATCACAATTAAAAATTAAACCCTAAATAAAAAAAAACCTAAATATTAGGTTTAGCAAAATTACCGATTTGGAGAGCTAGAACGGTGGAGATGGGCTGGAGCAGCTTCTAGATGGCGTCGGAGGTGGTTGGGATGGTGTTTGGGGCGGCGGCAGCTGGTTAGGAGGTGGTGGAATGGAGGAATTTGGTGAAAATGTTAATTGGGGAAGAGATAATGAGTTGCATGTCTGGTCTCGGGAAGTTATGCAGGAAATTTTCCAACGGCTACCAACGGCCGCAAACGTCGTTATTCCAACGGCTTCAGACGGTTACGTCAAAATCCAACGGGCCGTTGGAAGCCGTTAGAAAAGCCGTTGGAGGCTGTTGGAACATCGCCGTTGGAATACACTGTATCTCTAGTAGTGAGTGTTCCATGTAGAAGTCTGCTAACTTCTATCTTTCTTTTACAAACTTCCATGCAAATTTTCCAAATATTATACTTTAATACAGTTTGATTCAAATGAAAAGTATAACGTATTCAAGTAAAAGTTATGTCGTCGAAATACTATATCAGTTACTCATTAAAACCATGAAATAACAAATAGGCGTAGACATTAACAACTCAAAGGCTGTTGTGTCTATTTGGCAGTACGTCATTCACAACTGTTTCTAGAAGAGAAGTCCTACTAATGCATGAATTATTATTGGCTTTGGTGGTGTTTAATTGGGCAAAACCGTAAACTTGAAGTAATTCAAAGTATTTCTTCTGTAGAAGAACTTCATGGGATGTGTAATAATTTTTTTCTACTTATCTGAACATAAATGATTATAGTAAGAATTAATATATAAATGTAAACAAATCTAATTTGACACAAAGCATTCTTCCAATGCGTGTTGCGTAAAATAGAATAATATTTTTTACAACTACTAATAATATTTTTTAGTTACCTTAACAAAGTAAATTTGGTTTACCTTTATCACCCAAGGTGAACTAACATAGTGTTATTCCGAGTAGCAGGTCTATTTAAATCATTTTGGATCACCCAAGGTGAACTAACGTAGTGTTATTCCGAGTAGCAGGTCTATTTAAATCATTTGGGATCACTCGTGGATAATAATATTATATTTTGTGTCATTTTACTCTAAGTAGTATTTCTTATTGATGCTGATGTTTACAAAAGCATAGGTAAACTAATAATGTACTCTATTATTTATCAAATGAATGTCTACAACCAAGCTTACCTACCTACGTGAAAAATGTATCGAGTGTAAATATTATTGCTTCTCTTCACATTGTCATTTATCCATGCATAATAAAGTTGCGTGAGTAATCCAGAACGTGCTTCACAGTAATTATATTTCCCACCATCCATAGTTAAAATTCTATATTTGACGATGTTCTACACAATATAAACATAATATTGCCGACATGTACATATTAACTCTTCTATGAATCAAGGACTTAAAAAAAAAAATGCTGTCATGATAAACCTACTATTCGCTAATGAGTAACATAGACACTACAATTTCATCGGCAACCCATGTGCAAAGCACGGGTTCCATTATAGTCATTTATAATTATTGTTGTCTTCCATGAAAATCAAAAGACAATCGAAGTAAGTATTTATATTGATTTTGATATGTTAATCACTTCAATGTAGTGCAACATTTACAATGAGTGATTTTGGCGTTTTCATTTTTTATGTGTATATTTGAAGACAGTGCATATACTTTTTTTTATTTCTAAAAGGATATGTCAATTATTTTAATTTATGCAATGATTGTATTTAAAAACTGCTTATATAAAGAAAAATATTTATTTTGTTTTTCCTAGCAACACAGGTATAAAAAATATACCGAATAATCAACTAGGAAATGCACTGTTGTTCCACACAGTTTGTGAATATTATAAAAACTGAATTAGAGTTTTAGTAACGATTTAAATACTGAAACAATGGAGGAGAAATTTTACACTATTTTCTAGTTCTTTCCAGTGATGCACATAAGGTCAGAGATCAATCAAATTTTCTTTTCAGTCTTCAATGATTAGTTCATAGCTTAACTTTCAATGATTAATTGTTTCATTGTATTCGTTGAACTAATTGGTTACGTTTAAATGCGTTTAGGGAGTAGATAGTGGAAGAAGAGAGCGATTTCTTCAATTTTAGTTTACTCTAAGAACAATTTCATGGCAATCAAACTTCATTTTTTTTGTAAGAAAAATTTCATGGCCTTCAAACTTCTTTTCTTCCCACTGAGCCATTTTTAATGCTCCAATTTTTTACAAATACATATCTGTTTTATTTGTATTCAAAGGCCACTATTGAATGTTCGGTGGTAAATTGAAGAAGACAGAAAAATAGAAAAAGGTAATAACTGTATTTAAAGCCAACACATGCAATTTAAAGTTGTCTTTCATCGGAAAAATGACAACTAAAGTAAATAATTACCCTAATTTTTAGTATGTAAACGACTTCAATTGATTTGTGAAAAAACAAGGAACGACTACCAAGTCCCTAGAATTGGAAGATGATGGAAGAAAAGTCCCTCCCAAAAAAGTTATGGAAATTTGATCCCTATTTTAGTTTTTGACTAATTTATGCTACTTTTGCTCCTGATTTCAATGCTGACTGATTTTCTAGAAGGGGACAATTTGGCAAAAAATAACAAAACATGGATCTAACTTACATGGGTTTATTAGAAGGGACTTTTTGTGCATGTGCTTTGAGAATAGGGACCTTTGGTCTAAAACCCCTTGTGAAAATTTTGTTGATTCAGTGTATACATTGAGTGGTTTGTGCACTTCTATTTTAAATCCGTATATTTGTAGACAGTTCATATGCTTTTTAGTTTCAGAAAGGGGTATCTAAATCATGGCAATTTATGCAATTATTCCGTTTATTTTTGTTTTTATTTTACTCCGAAGCAAAATATTTACTCTCTTTCTTCTAATATGGTCATTTGTGCAAAGGATTATTCTTCCATGTAGTTTGCGATTATAATAGGATTATTAACAAGAGATTAGTTAGGATTTGAACCTTGAATAATAAAAGCAGAATTTTTCACTAAATTCTAATTCTTTATGGTGATACATATATGATCAGATATTAACCATTTGATTTTGTTGAAAGTCTTCATTAGTTAGTTCCTAATAGGTTATTTTTAATCATTAATGGTTTCTTTGAATTATAGACTTACAGAACTTCATTTAATCATTAATGATCAGAGAGTGATTTCTGCAATTTTAGTTTACCGTAAGAATGTTGGCATTCAAACATCATCTCTTTTCCCACTAAACCATTTTTAATGCTATTTTTTTATGGCTACCCATTCCCTTTTGTTTTAATCCCTCATTCAAATATAATTAGCAGTAGCAATTGTATCAGTTAATAGCAAATTACATACAGTTTTAGTAGAGGCTAAAAAATTTATTTGATGTAGTTTTATGGATGTTCGTACCTGACTCTGTTTTGATAAAACCAACAAACTAAAAACTTAAATCAGTCGAGTGAAATATTAAGTGAATTTTATAAGAAACAACTCGACATTCCTCATGAACTTCAAAGGTTTACCATGAACGTTAATATTTGCCTATAAACTGCATAATTACTAAATTGTCTAAAGTGGGAATACTCGTTGAGGTAGATATAGATAATCAAACAAATAGTTTTGGTGTTTTGACTGTGGCAGAAAAAAATATGTTTTAATTGTGGCAGAATGTCACCAACACTACAACATTTGTAGCTATTCATTATTGAATTTGGAGGAATACTTGAGTTTTATGAAGATGAATAATAGTAAACATGTCTCTCAAACGTAGATTATCATGCTAAATTAAAGTTCTAGAAAACCAATTTAAGCGCAAATGCAATAAAAAGAAAGGAGGAAAACTTTATGATTTGCGACTCCATAAAACTAATTTAATTTTGTAGTTTATTTTTTTTGTGTACATTTTCCACTTGTGCAAAAGGACATTTGGTTTTCATCAATTTGTACTTGCTTTCAGTAATGATAAAAGGACAAAATTATTAAGGTATGAATTCACTTATAGACTGAACCTTTATAGGTTCGCTTTGTTAATTATAATATAAAGTACCTTTTTTTTTTATTGATATTCTGTTTGGAAAAAAGGGTTGTGAAACCATAACGCTCGCCCTTAGTTTATTGTCATAGTTAAACTTTTTTGGATGATTGAACTTCTAGGTAGCAATTTGTTTTTATCTTTTCTTTCTTAGTTAATTTTTTGAAATTTGATGTTTTTAGCTATATGAATTTTACCAAGCCAATCTTATATTGTTATCGACCTTCCCAGAGCCCGCTATTGTGCAGGAGCCTCGTGCACTGGGTTTCAACTTTTTTTTGTTTTGACTAGATATTTTGTTTCGATTTCATGCTTACTATTTACTAGTTCAAGTAGACTAAAATATGTTTTAAAAATTGATTATTTTTTTTTGGTTTTGTAATTTTTATATATTTTATGATTCATTATTTTCTCATATTGCGAAGACTCATATTTTTGGGCTTTTAGGATACTTAATTTTCATTTAGTCAAATTAGTAGGAAATAAGACAACTACTTTCCTTCTTAGGGTTCAGAACATTTTTTCCCCCTCAAAAAGAGCAAGTATGAAGTGCAATAACTTTATTTAGTATATTTATGATTGACTGGAAATTGGATTTACGCATTGATGAGAAAATGGACAACAATGCCCCGGTGAAGGTATAACTTGATCGTTGGAATATAAAGGTATAAACCCGTGCACGAGGCTCTTGCACGATAGCGGGTTCTTCGAAGGTCGATAATGTACGCAGTCTTTACTTCGCATTGCGAAGATGCTGTTTCTAAACTCGAACATAATTGTCCACATGATCATGCGGGTGACCTAATCGTTGCATGAAGTGCAATAACTTAATCGTCGGAATGTACAGAAAAAAATTCATCCACAAAAGGTAGTTGTATTACCATACGACGGGTCTTCCTAAACATTTGATGTATTTTTGCTTTGAAGTTTTTCATTGGATTTTTTTCGCAAATTGGCATGAGTGTAAAAGAATGATTGTTTGCTTTTTTCAGGTGCAACGCAAATTGTTTGTTTTGGTTGTTCAGCTTTGTGGTTCAATAGAACCACTGAACAGTAGTGTAATCTATTTATTCTATTCATCTAAACCAATCATCTAGCACTATTTTGTCAAGTATTGGTTTATTTTTGGTCATGAGTATGCTCATGGAGTGAATGTTTGCATGTCTACTCTTGAAATGTTTATTAATGTCGAAGAAGCGTTAAAACATCTTATTTTTGGTTTTTAAAATGTAATATGTTTAAACCACTAACAAAGTGGAAAATGTACACTTAATGGTTGCATATAATAGTTTTGTTGGTTTATTTTACCCAAACAGCCAAGGCTCTGTTCAAACCCCTCTTACTATAGATCAATGTAGTACTGTAGTTGGTAATCAAAACTAATAACTCGAATATCTAAAATGTACAATTAGCATGAACATTATTTACTCACTGTAGCGTAAGTAGAGTAGTTTAGTTATTTGTATATCCCCGAATTACAAATTACTCATTTAAATTTTTTTAGTGCCTCTTGTCTAGTTAATTAGGAATACTTAGCTAAGGGCTGTTTTCAATTAACCAATCAAATACGTACCTCGATTTTTAAAGTTTAGGGACTTATATCAGTACCGCAAAAGCTGCAGAGTCAACATCAAATTTTCAATTACGTTGGTATACATAATCAAAATATTATGTCACACATATGATTACCTCAATAAAGCTTAACTATGTTGCATCTGTACAGGCACTTGTAAATTAAAATTTGGAGGCAAAAGTAAGAAGTTCGGGTTGTTGCTGTGTTGCATTACATTGTAATGTTGTGGCGAGATTATACAACAGCCAGCACTTTTGTATACTGCACATGTACAACCACATCCACATTGTAGGCAATGTAGTGTGGATTTGATATCTTCCCATCAAGATTTAGATGAATCAATATATTGCAAGGTTTTGGCAAGATTTTCTACAAATAAAATGCTTAAAGATTACGTACTGCTCTCAGTGAACGCTCTTTGTTTTCATTGCGATTAATTTTTAATCTAATATAATGATTCCATATGCATGTGCTGTGTGTGTCAAAAGAAAACACGGTGGACACCGCAATGATCGTCTTTTTCAACATTCGGCTCCTTCTCCCTACATATTTCTCGTTCTTCTTCATTTTCTCTTCCCTGCTTCCCCTCCCATCTCAGATCCAAAAATTCTAGTTTTCGTATGTTTTTCATATTACATTCACCTCTATTTTTTCGAATTTTTTTTTATTGTTTTGTATATAATGTGGATCCATGAATCCTCTAGCTCTACCATCCACACCGTAGATTTGATTGAGGAAAGAACGTCGACGGTCATAGATATTTGCTGCGAATACATCAGAACTCGAAAAGGTCGATTTGGGTATTGGTATTTAGATATTGCTACTCTCTTCAACACACGAATGAGCGTCGATTACAACGATAGTCGGATGAAGGAAAAGTTTGACAATCTTAAGTGTGAATAAAACTCATGTGAATAAAACCCATGGAACCAGTTGTCGCAGATCGATGGTGGGTTTTGAAATGTGGAGGACACCTTCAAAGGATCTGACGAGTGGTAGAACTTGGTAGTTATTAGGTATAGGAAATTCAATGTGAGTCCACCTTCAAAATTCAGGGAGTTGAATGTGATATTATAGGCTGCATCGGAACTCCAACCTATAAGTTCAAGATTCTGAAGGCTCTACCTGTCAATGCTCCGTTCGACGTCCAGATGTACACTAGCTTACTTATGGATGATGCTACAGAGATTAGCACTCGTACTCCTCGATTAGCACATCCGCATCATTCAGCTGCTACTTCATCTCATAGACGTCAGCTGAGTAGAGCTTCATCTCATGAGGATGAGATGAAAGAGACCACTGAGAGAATAATGGATGTGCACCGGGAGAATGATTCATATTCTGAATGGGAAATCACATATGTTCTAGCCAATAGTGACTCACACTACATAACCGTCCATCCACTGATGAACAAGCCTGAGGAGCTCAAATGACTTGTTGGCTATCTAGTAGCAAGAATGATGAGAGACATGTAGGTTTTTATTTGTATTTCGAGCTACTAGTATGTAATAAAAATTGATCTTTTTTATTGTATTTTATTAGCATTTCATAATTTATAAATAATATAAATTCATTTAACCGTATTAATTTTAAAAAAAATAAAACAAAATGAAACAATAACAAAAATAACTATTTATAACAAAACAATTAAAATGTCCCTTTCAGAATGCTCCTTTCGTGTAACAACCTTGAATTTTGAACGAATTAAATTGAAAATATTTAATTAATTTTAAATATTTGAACGATGATTTAATTTGAATCCCCAATATAACTTTGATTTGGCGATTAAATTTTAGAATTTAATCTATTGAAAGTTGAATAAAAATTTGAACCTTCAATTTAAAGTTGAAGAAAAATATTTCGAAAGCTTTTAAAATTCGTATTGATAATACCGAAGATAATCGAACTTTCAGAATTGAATTTTTAAAATGTTTTGCTCAGTTTTGAATTTAATTGTTTGAATCGATATTTAAAAATAGTCATTTTTCGCACAGTCTCGGAATTCGACGAAACCAGTTCCATTGGGTCCGTAACGTTGAATTATTGTCGGATTTCAATTTTCGTATTTTTTGGAGTTAATACGTGATCGTACGGCGAGCAAACGCATTGAAATCAACTCAAATTCAATTTAAATTTAATATTTAAATTTGTCAAACATCAGCCACGTTCCTCTCCTTAAAACACGCCCCGTTGTTTCTGCCGAGAATCACGAACGAAAAAATCGTGCAAACCATGCTCATTCGATTTTAAATAACCATCTTCCCCAGTTTTTTTCAAAAATCGAAACGAAGTTAAAATTTCGTTCTTCTCCCTCTTTCGAAATTGAAACAATAAATTGAACTACCGCTCTCTCTCTTAGTTCGAAAACAAATCAATGGCCGCTCTATCGAACTCCAGGCGCGCCACTTTCGTTCGTTCGAAATCAATTAGGGAATAAAGAAATCGTCTTCCCCTTTCTCGTTCTTCACAAAATCAGAAGGATAATGACCGAAACCCTATCGCGCAGGCATCCTCGTCGCAAGATCAAAGGGAAGACTCGCGATAAGTTCATTATCGCGTGGAAATAAGAGCGAAGCAACGAGCCTCTCGGGTCGCGTAGAACTGTCGATGGTGGTGGTTGGGTTCAGGCGTTTGAATCGTGATAGATAGGGCAGTGGCGGCACGAATTAGGGATAAGGGTTTTGGGCAATGTCGCGAGCGAGGTCGCGATGGCGGCAGGCTCGAAGTCGAGAAGAAAAAATGGATTCGTCGTTGAGTTCGATCTCGACTTAGGGTTTGGCGGCGGCGCTCTGTAGGTCGCGTGGATGATGGTTGGGAGCCGTGTTGACCTGTGATGTCACGAAGGAGGGAGGACTGGTTCGAGCAAAAGGTATCTGCATCTTAATTCTCTTCAATTTTAATTTGAGATAGATACAGGATTGAAAATAAATAAATAAAAGAAAACGGGTTTAAAATTTAATTATTAGTTAAATTGAACTTTTGGTTAAAATAAATTTATTAGAGAAAATTGGTTTAAAAAGAATCATAAGTTATTAAACGGAAATAAATTATTCAGTTGATTCGAATATTAATAAACCGTGTAAATATTTATACAAGGTATAAAGCAAGGAAAAAATCGAGTCAAGTTGGAAATGGATGGCAAAATAAAAAGCTAAGGTGAGATTTTTCTCACTCAAATGAAAAGTTGAATTTGCAGTTATTTATTGACTGATTGATTGTTGTTTTGATGTGATATTAGATATAGTAGGATATATATATATATATATATATATATATAGCAATATATACATATTGGCATATGTATATATTGGATTGATTGATTTCCCGCACTGTATAGCGGATGAGACCCTATTGCGCCGTTAGTACGCGGATGAATTTTATAAAACCCATATACCGCGATATTCCACCTCGAAGTGGAATGGGTATTGTGCTAACATATGTGGATGCAGGGAAACAGGTTGGAGGGATCCAACTGGATTCCTCACCAGTATTTATTTATTTACAGATATTGTGATGTATTCTGTTATCATATGTTGATATATGATGTTTGTTGTCGTGATTGACTAATTGGTGCTGTTGCATCATCGGATTCATCTTTGAAATTTAAAAAATAACGATGTTGGTTTTAAAAGAGACTTTTGAAGTGATCTTTGAAAATATACGTTGTATTTAAATTGTTGAATTGATTTATTTTAAATAAACGTTAAAACTTTAAAGTTATAAAAGTTAAGATTTTTGTGAATTATAACCAAAAGGTGATTTTTGGAATAAATAGTTAAGTAATTTATAAAATGGTTTTAATTGGAATTTTTGAATTATTAAAAACGATGTATGTAAAAGATGTACAAAATTGATATTTATAACTTTAAAACATTGGGATTATAAAACGAGTTTTTATAAGCGTTAAAATAAATTTTTAAGAATTTATAAGTGAATGAAATTTATAAATTGTGAACTTATAAATGGAAACGATTTTGTAAAATAAACGAATTATAAGTATTTAACTTATAATATGGATTGTTGGTATAAAAATTGAGTTATAAATTGAATTAGTTAACAAAGGAGATTTATAAATTGAAGTTTTTATAAATAGAATTGAAATTTATAAATGTTGTTTATAAATCCGAAATCACTTATTTTGATAAGTAAAATATAGAAGTTAATAAAAAGAAATTTTTAAGTCGAAGTTGTTATTAAAATAGAAATAGAATTTATAAACGTTGTTTTATAAATTCGAAATCAATTAAATTTGATAAGTTAAATATAAAGGATTATTAAAGAAGATATATTCGCAATTTTGGATAGCGAATTTTTATTGAAATAAATGTGTAGAAAAGATTGAAATATGGTTAAGTGAAGTATATTGTAACGACCCGTTATTTTGGACCATTCAAATCGACAATAATCCACACATGTCTGACTTGAATAATTCAAAATATCAGATTGTTAATTTAAAATTTGGCAAAACTCAGCATAATACAGTAAATAAATCAATCACAGAATCACAGACACAGAGTAATACAATAGTACGCAGCGGAATAGATAAAATAGTAGTTCATGAAGCTACTATATAAACATCAGAGTTAAAAATAAAATACAACAGAATATCTCAAATGCAGTGAAGTCTCCAGTACAACAGATGACTTCTCTGGACAAATCAACTAGAAGAGTTGAAAGCTGAGGCGATAGTTGGATCTCCAAAGGAAGCTCCAAACTCCAGGGGTGAGTCTCAAATGCTGTATCACTCGGTCTGACCCGAGCGTAAAGCAAAACACAAAACACTCGAGTCAGGATTAACATTCTTATATAAATAAATCCAACCCAAGTGAAATATCAACTGAAATACAAATAACTTAAAGGATGTTGGGATAACCATCCTCTAAGGGTCCATAGAACTATCTACAGGGTAGAAATATACACTATAACACCGTGGTCATTTATACTTCAAAACCAATATCATTTTCATTTCAAATATCTCTATATTTCCCAAAAATAGTATTTATATACATTAAATAATTTATAAAGTAAAGTATTTCCAATTTCCTCAACTTAACAAATCGTTTCAAATCAACTTCAAATTACAAATTCAAATTTTATGCAAAGCTCAATTCATCAATTCAATTCAGTTCTAAATATACCATTTAAATTTCCAATATATTTCAAAGCTTTAATAGTCAACATTTTCAAAGTTAAATTTAACAGTTTCATATAGCTCTTGATTTAACTTTATTATTATTTAATCAGGGAATATTCACTTAATAAATTCAATATCATTTAACTAGCCTTAAATTTCATTTTTACTAAATATTTCCTTAAATTTATTTAAACAAGAAAAATTCATTAAATTATTTAAATCAAACTCAAGTTATAAATCATATCTTAAATCTAAATTTCAATAAGTTTTAAATCGGTTTAATTAAATGAAATTCTTTACTAAATTCAAATTATCTTCCCAACCTTAACTTATTCAAATTATTACTGAAATCTATTTTGAAAGATAATTTTTTTTAACATATAATATGTATTAAATCCATCTTAATTAAATTAAATGTCATTATTAAATCTATATATATCATTACCATTTATATATAAAAATTTAAGAATCAACATTTATTAAAACCATATAATTCTTTTCAAAACCATAGAATTTATTTTCAAAATATTTATATATGGACCAACGGTGTCTGTATATAATTTCCTATCTATGGTCAAGTGATACAGATATTTATCATTTCAATCCGTAATTAAATATATATATACGGGTAGATATCATTTCGACCCGAAATCTCAATTCAGTCCAAATGAAAATCGCTTGGGTTTATCATTTCAACCCATAACGATTTTCTCCTATTCTAAAGTCCGTTCGGGTATGTATCATTTCAACCCATAGTGATTTCTATACTAACAGGGAACTTGCAGAGTGATAACAGATATGAAAATAATATAACAGGCATATATATCAGCAATAACAATTTAATATAAACAACAGGATATGGTATCATATCCCACAGGTGAACAGTTGTAGATAATAGCATATATAACAATTTAAATAACTACAGCATCATATTTCAATTGTCGTTTCAATTGAAATCAAATTTAATAAATAAAAGAACGTTAATCGTGAGTGATTGCTCACCTTTCGAGGCTAGAGAGATAGACTATGAAGTTGAGTTACGAAATCCAGGCACGAATCTCAAAGCAAAGTAAGATTTGACCGCGAATTTGACGAACGAGACTGAGAATCAAGAATAGACAAAACAAATTTAAAATCAGCTTGATGTAAATAGAGATTATATTATTATTATTACTTTATGAAAGCAAAATTTTTAATTTAAACACTCGGCACATATAAAGCAGCATTTAAACTATATAATACAAAACTGGACTCAGATTTAAAACAGTATGTATATGCTGTAACTTTTATACTTATACAAACATCATATGCAGACTTACCACTATTACATAAAAGCACGTATATAAAATCTGACATCATATGTGAACTTACAGTAACTAGATATATATAACGCCAATATAAGCAACAACCTAAGCTCATATATACTTCTCTGAAACAAATATGTAAAACTATAGACTTATGTATCTACCATATTTTTAAAACAATATTTATTGAGAAAAATCAGTATAGACTTACACTATAACTATATAGCGTAACCTATCTATGTTCTTATGACACACACGCAACCATACTATATAACTAGTACAAACACGTATAGATATAATTTATTCTCCAAAGTTAATCACATGCAAACCATTTTATTGATAGAGCTAAACATAAGTAGATTAGTATACAAAATGTTCATAAATAGCTGATTTTTCTTGAACCACTAAACTTATATGCGGAAACCATTACATAACAATTTAAAAAAATATATATATATATATAACTTATATAAATATGTAAACTAATGTTTTATACCCATATCCATACAAACATACAGCATAAACTCATTGCTTCCAAATTTGAAGTGTGTCAGCAAATATAAAACAAAATATATATCATATTAATATACTTGAGCCCAACAGGTTCGAACTTTTAAAACATAACATATATATTACTATACTATCAATATAACAAACAGACTGTGATAGAACTTATACAAACAATATATATACAACTGTTATATATACCCTAAAATTAAAGCTCAACAGATAAATCTGGATATATAAATACTTATATACATTACTAAACAAACATATTAAAACTGTAACTTTATATATAAAATTTATAAACTAATATATACTAACAGGTTTATATACACCCATATATATAACTATAATTTATGCACTGCAGTTCGAATACAAATAAACTAAATAAAATGTATTTTCGAAACTATGTAGCTTACATTATAAATTATTTATAGATACATTGTACAGAATTTTAACACTGTAATCATAATATATATAACTAATATCTCTAACTAGTAGAATAGCATGCATAGAGAACTAATATATAAGTTTATACAGGCCGAAACTTATGTACCACTAACAGATTGAAAAATTCTATTACACAAACTTATTATATATATACCTATATACGAAACCAGAGAAAGTGCATGTCAGGGGAGATTTTTTTAGTGGAATAAGGCTGGTCTGGGCTCGACAAAAGAAAAGGTGAGAAGAAAGTAGGTGAGGTGAAGCCATGGTGGAGTTTGAGGGTGGAAGACGAGGAGAGCAGTCTCGGTTGGTTGAGGAAGGAAATCGGGTCCAGGAGATTTTGCAGTAGAGAATGAATAGAACTGGGTCACGGCCATGGTAGCGATGTTGCGATGGGTGGAAAAGCTACACGTGTGGGAGGCTTGCGCAAGATGCTGGAGGAAGAAATGGGTTTCAAAAGAAATGGAAGAAGCAAAATGAATTATAACAGAGAAAAAAAATGAATAAGGACGAACAATATTTTGAATGGATGGAATTGCAAAAGTCATGCAAATCGAACGTTGGAAATATATGTCAAAGTCTGTTGATTTTATACAGAGGGCAAACGAAAGGTCAAAAATCCAAAAGGAAAAATGTGAATGGGCATAGGAATCAAAACGTTGAAATTCGTAACCGATACGGCTATCCGTTTCACGGTTTCATCGCGTTATGGACACCGAAATACAGAGATGAATATACAGTGGAGATCAGCACGATGAGATGGTCAAAACGGTATACAAATATCAGGGGTACGATCATCCGATCAAAAGTCGATAATCGGTACCGAAAATGCTGCAATTCAGTCGAAAATAAGATAAACGGAGCTAGAAACATCCGAATTTTGCGAAACGAATTTCGTAGTCTGATTCAGAATGCTCTGAATAAATTTTCTCCTGTTGACATATTTTGGTTTCGGAAAACTTTTAAATTCACTGTTATTAACCGGTTTAATTTGAAATAAAATTTCACAGGAAAATAAACTTCAATATTATCAGATGAAAATTTACCAATTGCTATATTAAAATAGACGTATTCCAAATAGTAAATTTTTATTTTCAAATTTTATTGTTTAAAATTTCACAAAATTTCGATTAATTTAATAAATAAAATCACTAAAATCTTGGGTCGTTACACTCTCCCCCACTCAAAACTTTTCGTCCCCGAAAAGGAAGGAGGTAGGAGAATAGAACAACCAAAAATAAAAGTAGATTTAAAAGTCAAGATTAAACAATTAATTTGAACTATATAAATTTTACTTAAAATTTGAAAACTTCATTTGCAATTCAATTGTCTTATATACTTTAAAACTTTTCAAGACCCATTTGCAAAATTTCTTGCTTCCTTTACAATTACCATTTATATGCTTAAATGACAACTTTATAAATATATGAAAACTATTTGAAAACAATTATTTACATTATTACTCATATTTACAAAGAAGCTATTTGAAAACATTAAATCCATAATTCATAATTTATTAATTTTTTTATCTCAAGATACTTTTCAAATATTATTAATAATCAATAATCATTTACTTTAAATATGTTTTATTTAATTAATAACCTCAAAATATTTATACACTAAAATTTCTATTAAACCATGTGGTATATAATATATATATATATATATATATATAAAGCCAACAAGGAAAACAAGGAGGATTAGGAAAACAGATGATGAGTGAATGAATAAGGCTGAGCAAATAAGGTAGATTCAAAAGAATAGTATCGGGCATGAATAATAAATTCAAACCATTAGAATTTCAATTTCGAATTATTAATACGAAATTTCTTTGTTGGAAATACTTTTATAATGAAATATTTTTTATAACAAAACAAATTTCATTTCGAAAATACTTTTATAACTCGATGTTTCAACAAGTTTATCCTTGTTTTTGTAGACTCTGGCAGTGCGTTGATCAGGCGCAAAGCTAGAATTCTCCAAGTACTTAGTAGACTTGTTTCAACACCCAGTGAAAATACTGGAAAAACTTTAAAACAGATATGGAAAGTACAATCCAAACAAAAACGAATCAAATCATGGATCGCAGATACACAATGGTTACGCCTGGGTCCCCCAGGAAGCATCCGTACCTTTTAAGCATTCACTGCCTTGCGAATTTCGCCATGCAACAAAACGGTGGACCGCAGGATACATAAAAATGGTTACGCCTGGATCCCCCAGGAAACATCCATACCCCTTAAGCAATCTCTGCCTTGCGGATTACGCCACTAACACGACCATAGATCGCAGATACACAATGGTTACGCCTGGATCCCTCAGGAAACATCCGTACCTTTTAAGCAATCACTGCCTTACGAATTACGCTATGCAGTCGAGTTCGTAAGACCATGGGTAACGCCATGGAATTCGAAGGACACTCGAGTATCATATCCGGAAAACCAAAAATCAAAGAGAATAATATCGATAGAATGAATCCAAGATGTGGCCACAAATCGGATATCAAGCAGAAGGCACTTTCCATATCTTTACTTCGAAAATATGTATCATATAGTACCTTTTCAAATCACTTTCAAATATCGTACTTATATAAAATCCATTATATATAAGATTAAATTTTCAAATCAAATACTTTTCCAAAATCAAAAGTGTATCAAATCACACTTATATAGACTTTAATTATATAAGATTTCACTTTTCAAATTGAGTACCCTTTTAAAATCCATAGTTTTCGAATCAATTTCATACTCATACAAATCAATTTTATATAAGTTCGACAACTCCCAAATCAAGTGTTTAGTAACCTAAGGTTCTCAAATTTTAATTAGTTTCAATATCAGTTCAATTTCAAAATCATATACAATTTCACCAATTTATTTCTTCTCAAATTAAATATCTTTAGTTTCAAAGTTTCCAAAATAATAGATTTAGAAAATAGATCCAAATTTCCAAATCAATAAAATTTAAGTCAACCAATTCATTTCCAAAATCAAATGTTTTCAAAATCATCTTATATTTACATAAGGTCCATCTTATATCAGGATCAAAATTTTACAAAATATTCGCTGTATGAAGAGCCATATGGGATTGAATATCTTTGCTTTTATGGGTTATATATCTTTGTAATTTAAATTGGAAATTTTCTTTTAGTAAGCAAAGATATTCTAACCCGATAGCTTTCAATTTCAGCGTCAAAATATATCACCGATATTAGAATATAAGATGTACATACGTCATCATTTCGCAAAATCACATTTGATCGCTCGCTCGATCACACAAGTTCGCTTTTGAACTAGTATTGTCCATTCGACTTCCCTAATGCGGACTTCGATATGGTTTCTCGACTAGAAGCCATCAGTCTCCTTGCATAGCCATATACTATGATAGAGAATTCTAGAATCAAGCCCAAAATCCATATCAAATATTCGCCATCAAGAAACGAATGAAAAACCCTAACACGAAATGGTGTAATTCACCTCGAACTTGTGTACTCAAACCTGGATCAAATTAATTATGCGAATAAAACAGCATATGTACAACTTATATATTTATTCCAACTTGTTAAATATATAGTTTCATAAAGATGTTACTAAGTTAAAACATTTAACTAAACTTTATTCAAAATATTTTGAAGACCAAATTCTTTTCAAAACATTTCAAATCTAAATTTCGTATTAGAAAAATTTAAAATTTCCTTATTCATTTACTTAACAAAACAGTTTCAACTTATTTAAATCATATTACTTCATACTTAAACGTTCAAAACAAACTTATATACTTTATCAAAATACTTTTCAAAATTTCTTAGCTTTGAAGAGTTAACCTTGATTTGGAAGTGCTCGAACCTTTAAAATAGTTGAAGAAATCATTTTCAAATTCAAGAGTTGGAAATCAGCAACAAATCAGTAAATCAATTTTAATAGATGGGGTTATATCAAATCCGAAACTCAAGGACTGAACACCGGCTTACTTCAAATCATTTCAAATATATATACATATATCTTTCGAATATCAAATCTTACTTCGGAATTTGAAATCAAAATTGGTTTCGCAAAATCACTCATGTAGCAATGCTACTAAAGTGGCCTCTCCCCCACTCTGAAACTCGAAAATCAATGTCGATGATGCGTGCACTCATCACCGAAATTATTTTCCAGCGACATAAGTGAGTTCTGGACTTCTATTTACTCAAGCTTCTTTTGAAATTTCTTCGAAACTCATTAAAATCATTTGAAACATTTCTTATTCGGAAAATATTTTTAAATCATATTATTATTATATTTTTCAAAATCTTAAAACCAATTTCAAAATACCGGAGTTCAATTCTCAAATTTAAAATTTAAAATCCTTTAGTCATAAATAATTTTTTTTAGATGAATCAAATTTGTTATATAATTTTTCAAAATTACAAATCCTTTCGAAACCTCAAATTCTCATTTTAAAAAGGGTTTATAATCTTTATCGAAAACATTTCACTTTTATATATAGAATATAATAATTTCGATATATAAAACAATTTCTAAATACGAATAAACCCGATTTTTCAAAAGGATGATTCAAAAATGGATTTCAAAACAAAGATAGATATTCAAATTAGAGGTATTCTAATCAAATTGGATTCTGATTCGAAGATAAGTTCGAACGAAAATGAGATAATCAATTACAAAACAAATAATGGATATACTTATATAAATCGCGGGTGACCTTAACCGGTCAACCGTGATTTCAAAATAAGATCAGTGCAGAATTCTGAGGCAAATCGACATTCGATCGCCAGAGATAGAATTCGACATAACAAGAGATAACAACATCTAAACCGAGGGATATATAAATCTCCGGTGAACCGATGCCAATTGTAAAGGAGTTTCACCCCTTTACAAAACATTCAAAGATCGGCGGGATCGCCTATTCTTATAGAGATTATTCGAAGTGGAGTTATGGGATACTCCAGAATCAAAAGAATACCAATAGAGAGAGACAAGAATGAATTTTTGGAATCGTAGGGAACGTTCCAAAGTTCAAAGGAAATCGAGTCAAAAGGAAGAGATTAAACTCAAACGAAAGTGATTCTGTAAATAAATTTACTATATATGCTAAGTTTTGCCTAGAGCCAAAGCTCTGATACCAACTGTAACGACCCGTTATTTTGGACCATTCAAATCGACAATAATCCACACATGTTTGACTTGAATAATTCAAAATATCAGATTGTTAATTTAAAATTTGGCAAAACTCAACATAATACAGTAAATAAATCAATCACAGAATCACAGACACAGAGTAATACAATAGTACGCAGCGGAATAGATAAAATAGTAGTTCATGAAGCTACTATATAAACATCAGAGTTAAAAATAAAATACAACAGAATATCTCAAATGCAGTGAAGTCTCCAGTACAACAGATGACTTCTCTGGACAAATCAACTAGAAGAGCTGAAAGCTGAGGCGATAGTTGGATCTCCAAAGGAAGCTCCAAACTCCAGGGGTGAGTCTCAAATGCTGTATCACTCGGTCTGACCCGAGCGTAAAGCAAAACACAAAACACTCGAGTCAGGATTAACATTCTTATATAAATAAATCCAACCCAAGTGAAATATCAACTGAAATACAAATAACTTAAAGGATGTTGGGATAACCATCCTCTAAGGATCCATAGAACTATCTACAGGGTAGAAATATACACTATAACACCGTGGTCATTTATACTTCAAAACCAATATCATTTTCATTTCAAATATCTCTATATTTCCCAAAAATAGTATTTATATACATTAAATAATTTATAAAGTAAAGTATTTCCAATTTCCTCAACTTAACAAATCGTTTCAAATCAACTTCAAATTACAAATTCAAATTTTATGCAAAGCTCAATTCAATTCAGTTCTAAATATACCATTTAAATTTCCAATATATTTCAAAGCTTTAATAGTCAACATTTTCAAAGTTAAATTTAACAGTTTCATATAGCTCTTGATTTAACTTTATTATTATTTAATCAGGGAATATTCACTTAATAAATTCAATATCATTTAACTAGCCTTAAATTTCATTTTTACTAAATATTTCCTTAAATTTATTTAAACAAGAAAAATTCATTAAATTATTTAAATCAAACTCAAGTTAAAAATCATATCTTAAATCTAAATTTCAATAAGTTTTAAATCGGTTTAATTAAATGAAATTCTTTACTAAATTCAAATTATCTTCCCAACCTTAACTTATTCAAATTATTACTGAAATCTATTTTGAAAGATAATTTTTTTTAACATATAATATGTATTAAATCCATCTTAATTAAATTAAATGTCATTATTAAATCTATATATATCATTACCATTTATATATAAAAATTTAAGAATCAACATTTATTAAAACCATATAATTCTTTTCAAAACCATAGAATTTATTTTCAAAATATTTATATATGGACCAACGGTGTCTGTATATAATTTCCTATCTATGGTCAAGTGATACGGATATTTATCATTTCAATCCGTAATTAAATATATATATACGGGTAGATATCATTTCGACCCGAAATCTCAATTCAGTCCAAATGAAAATCGCTTGGGTCTATCATTTCAACCCATAACGATTTTCTCCTATTCTAAAGTCCGTTCGGTTATGTATCATTTCAACCCATAGTGATTTCTATACTAACAGGGAACTTGCAGAGTGATAACAGATATGAAAATAATATAACAGGCATATATATCAGCAATAACAATTTAATATAAACAACATGATATGGTGTCATATCCCACAGGTGAACAGTTGCAGATAATAGCATATATAACAATTTAAATAACTACAGCATCATATTTCAATTGTCGTTTCAATTGAAATCAAATTTAATAAATAAAAGAATGTTAATCGTGAGTGATTGCTCGCCTTTCGAGGCTAGAGAGATAGACTATGAAGTTGAGTTACGAAATCCAGGCACGAATCTCAAAGCAAAGTAAGATTTGACCGTGAATTTGACGAACGAGACTGAGAATCAAGAATAGACAAAACAAATTTAAAATCAGCTTGATGTAAATAGAGATTATATTATTATTATTACTTTATGAAAGCAAAATTTTTAATTTAAACACTCGGCACATATAAAGCAGCATTTAAACTATATAATACAAAACTGGACTCAGATTTAAAACAGTATGTATATGCTGTAACTTTTATACTTATACAAACATCATATGCAGACTTACCACTATTACATAAAAGCACGTATATAAAATCTAACATCATATGTGAACTTACAGTAACTAGATATATATAACGCCAATATAAGCAACAACCTAAGCTCATATATACTTCTCTGAAACAAATATGTAAAACTATAGACTTATGTATCTACCATATTTTTAAAACAATATTTATTGAGAAAAATCAGTATAGACTTACACTATAACTATATAGCGTAACCTATCTATGTGCTTATGACACACACGCAACCATACTATATAACTAGTACAAACACGTATAGATATAATTTATTCCCCAAAGTTAATCAGATGCAAACCATTTTATTGATAGAGCTAAACATAAGTAGATTAGTATACAAAATGTTCATAAATAGCTGATTTTTCTTGAACCACTAAACTTATATGCGGAAACCATTACATAACAATTTAAAAAAATATATATATATATATATAACTTATATAAATATGTAAACTAATGTTTTATACCCATATCCATACAAACATACAGCATAAACTCATTGCTTCCAAATTTGAAGTGTGTCAGCAAATATAAAACAAAATATATATCATATTAATATACTTGAGCCCAACAGGTTCGAACTTTTAAAACATAACATATATATTACTATACTATCAATATAACAAACAGACTGTGATAGAACTTATACAAACAATATATATACAACTGTTATATATACCCTAAAATTAAAGCTCAACAGATAAATCTGGATATATAAATACTTATATACATTACTAAACAAACATATTAAAACTGTAACTTTATATATAAAATTTATAAACTAATATATACTAACAGGTTTATATACACCCATATATATATAACTATAATTTATGCACTGCAGTTCGAATACAAATAAACTAAATAAAATGTATTTTCGAAACTATGTAGCTTACATTATAAATTATTTATAGATACATTGTACAGAATTTTAACACTGTAATCATAATATATATAACTAATATCTCTAACTAGTAGAATAGCATGCATAGAGAACTAATATATAAGTTTATACAGGCCGAAACTTATGTACCACTAACAGATTGAAAAATTCTATTACACAAACTTATTATATATATACCTATATACGAAACCAGAGAAAGTGCATGTCAGGGGAGATTTTTTTAGTGGAATAAGGCTGGTCTGGGCTCGACAAAAGAAAAGGTGAGAAGAAAGTAGGTGAGGTGAAGCCATGGTGGAGTTTGAGGGTGGAAGACGAGGAGAGCAGTCTCGGTTGGTTGAGGAAGGAAATCGGGTCCAGGAGATTTTGCAGTAGAGAATGAATAGAACTGGGTCACGGCCATGGTAGCGATGTTGCGATGGGTGGAAAAGCTACACGTGTGGGAGGCTTGCGCAAGATGCTGGAGGAAGAAATGGGTTTCAAAAGAAATGGAAGAAGCAAAATGAATTATAACAGAGAAAAAAAATGAATAAGGACGAACAATATTTTGAACGGATGGAATTGCAAAAGTCATGCAAATCGAACGTTGGAAATATATGTCAAAGTCTGTTGATTTTATACAAAGGGCAAACGAAAGGTCAAAAATCCAAAAGGAAAAATGTGAATGGGCATAGGAATCAAAACGTTGAAATTCGTAACCGATACGGCTATCCGTTTCACGGTTTCATTGCGTTACGGATACCGAGATACAGAGATGAATATACAGTGGAGATCAGCACGATGAGACGGTCAAAACGGTATACAAATATCAGAGGTACAATCATCCGATCAAAAGTCGATAATCGGTACCGAAAATGCTGCAATTCAGTCGAAAATAAGATAAACGGAGCTAGAAACATCCGAATTTTGCGAAACGAATTTCGCAGTCTGATTCAGAATGCTCTGAATAAATTTTCTCCTGTTGACATATTTTGGTTTCGAAAAACTTTTAAATTCACTATTATTAACCGGTTTAATTTGAAATAAAATTTCACAGGAAAATAAACTTCAATATTATCAGATGAAAATTTACCAGTTGCTATATTAAAATAGACGTATTCCAAATACTAAATTTTTATTTTCAAATTTTATTGTTTAAAATTTCACAAAATTTCGATTAATTTAATAAATAAAATCACTAAAATCTTGGGTCGTTACATATATTCACGATTTTGGACAGTGAATATATTATTGAGTAAAATGGATATGTTTTGGAGAAGTGATATTAAAAATGAAGTTAAACGTTTTAAAGATGTTTTAAAAATGTATTATGAATCGAAACCATAGATTTCAACATTTATTGTTGAAATAGACGTTTTCGAGAAATAAGGAAATGGTGGACTATAACACTGTTGTTATAGTAAATGATTTTCGAAAGGAAATGTTTTATGTAGTATTGGGATTTATATATCTATCTAAATTCCGAATCCCTATACTAGTGATTTTGAGTCGTCGTAACGATGTTTTACGTAACATTCGTTTTGACTCAAATGATTTCCTTAAAGAATGAAATATATACTTAATATTGATTCAAGTATATCGAATATTTTCAAATGTTGAAAATTAATGAGATTTGTGAATTACTTATTATTAAATAAGTATGGAAATGTTTTTCCAATATGAAATGAAACGTTTTTGAGATTTATCTTTGTAAAGATAAATTGAAAGTGAATATTGAAATCGGTTGAAAATCGTATATCAGTAGATATTTTGAAAGATATAAATTCACTATGGAATTTATAAAAGAAATGGAAACTGTTTAGAAAAATAAATATCGATTTATTTTGAAGTGTGGATATTTTATATCTAGTAAAGATATTTTGGAAAGTAAATAATTTGGAAAAATTATTTGGAATCTGATGATGTTGCGCATCTTTATTGATAGTTAAATAACCGACTATCAATAATTACCTTGAATAGGTATTTGTTGTGAATTGGATGAATTTGAATGCCACACTTATTTTTGAATAAGCGCTCACTATTCGGGTTAGCCGGGAAAGGACCATGGGGTCGTATAACCCATTCCGAATATGTGATACGTCGTAAATGAATTGCATTTGATGACCGGTGTTGAAGACCGGATATTTTTGAAAACGGAAGGATTACCGTCGAGTTACTCTACATCGGCTGATCTCCGATTTAGAGGTTTTATCACCCTTAGTGACGGGAAGTCCGGACGTGATTAGAAACTTATCCGGATGTGCAAGGGCTTCGTGAGAAGTGCCTTCGGTTCTGTTCGATCCCGGAACAGACTTGTATGGATTGTATGTCTGACGTTACAAATTGAGATATAAAGCTGATTTCTTTCAAATACATATCTGTTGGTGGCGGAGAATTTATTCTCTTATCTTAACACCCTTCTCTGAGACGTACGAGCTCAGAGGTTATGTAGTTGAAATTTATCAGCGATATACTCCCATTTTGGTAACGTGGCATGCTGAGTGTTGCTGTGAAATGATCATTGTTTGATCATTTGTGATATGATCATTTGTTTGATCATTTATCTTTGTGATCATTGCTTTGATCATTTGTTTTACCCAAAGCATGGCTTTGTGACAAAGCGTAGCTTTGTGGACGAGACTTCGTCGGACCTCACACCCCGGAAATGGTCAAAACAGGAAGGATGCGGCAAGGTTCTAGGGAGTAGCGCCCCTGAGTGTATGTCATTCCTTCTGGATAGAGGTGGTATCATGGTATGGAGCCCAGATACTTAACCTATGTTGATACTGCTTATTATGTGGTTGTTGCGAATCGAGGATCCTCAGGAAGATCGGTTACGATCGGGGGATGGCATACGCATGTCAGTAGTTACCTATTTTTGCAGAGGTAACCCGGCCTTGTGTTGGCAGAGATCCGGTTAGGTTCTCGGGACGTCATTCCAGAGGCGTTCCTTCGTGGAATAGGAAGTTCCTTAGCCTGACCATTTGTTGGAAATCCAAAGAAACAATACGTGACTTGTACGGTTTTAGTTGTAGAACCTATCATTCACTTATGGTGGCGCCCCACTGTTTGGATGGTAGCTATAGTAGGCATAAGTACGAAATGCCTATGCTGACTAAGATTTATATTATACTTTCGAAATGTTTTCTACACTATGCACTAATAATAATATCAAAAAGGATTTGATTTTTTTACGTAGTAAGCATCTTTGACTATCATAAGAAGAAATCTCCTCCAATTCTGCGTTTGCATTGTGTGTGTGGCGGGAGGTCTTATGGTAGTTTCATTTTCCAAAAGCATTGCGAATAAATTTTATTTTCTTTGTGAAAAATAACTGTTTACGATCTCACACCAGTCACCATGACTGACTCGGAGTTTATTGTTTCCCTTCTAAACTCTGGGTGCCCACCAATTTCCACACGGGCAGCCTAGAGTTATGTTATCAGGATATTCTGGATATTCTGGAGCTTTGGAAGCAAGCTGGACGGCGAATCGTATCACCTATATTTTGTATTATTTCGCTGTGTATTCTGTATGAGGACAAGTTTATATAACCGTCCATTGTTGTATTGAGTTGTATGTTGACTCTGATTGATGTATGTATAAACTGATATAGTTCTTTGTTTTAAAAGACTAGTGATTATCTATTATATATTGTTCCGCTGCGATATGTGAGTTTCTGATATTGTTTTCTGTTTTTGATGTTGTTTTGTTGTTCTTCTTCTCTTTTTCTTCTACCTCTTCTTTTAAAACCCTAAGAATTCGGTTTTCCGGCATTCGTTTGCTCGGCAGTTGATACAGTGGACGTATTGATGTCGATATTCGAAAGTCGAAGAATCAGGTCCTTACAACGTGGTATCAGAGCATATGGTTAAGCGACAACCCTGCTCTGTTGGGTGTTACTCAATAGAGATAGAGTCAGTAGTACTCTAGAATGAGTTGAGTGTAATAATAGATATGAGTGCGTATTTGTTAGTGAATATAAAATTGTTTTGTATTGTGTTGACTTATCGGTTGATTGTTTATAGATTCTGGTCGGTGTAGTCTAGCTAACTGGAATCGATAGGGGTTTCTAAACTCTAAACAAGATAAACTGACACAGTATTGATTTTAAACGGGTAAATGAGATAATTTTGCCCAAAACTATTTTTGTATATAAAAGAAATGATTTTCTGTGAATTATTATGATATATGGTTGCATGGTTGTTAGGAAAGTGATAATATTGAAATGTTATCATTATTATTGAAATTGAATAAGAAATTGAAATCGTAACTCCAAAGTTAAGAAATGAATTCATATACAAATGAAATTTGAGAATATAAATTATAAAAGTGAATTGTAATTTGAAACGGAATTCCAGAGAAGTATTTGGAAATGTTTTGAAAAGAATTTGAAAATTTTGAAGATTTGGAAAGTTTAAATCCTTTTTGGAGTTGAAAATGAATTTCAAAGGTTTTGAAAAGTATTCTGAAGGGATAAAAGCTCTAAACTCTTTTTGGTCGCTGGAAAATAACTTCGATAATGACTGCAGCATCATCGATGTTCATTTTTGGGTTTCCAAAAGAGGAATTGCTGCCAAATTGTTTTAAATGAAAGTTGTTTGGAAAAATTTGGGTTTTGGCTTTGAAATTCAAAAGATAAATTGAATTGTTTTCAAAAATGGTTTTGAAAGGTTGAAAAAGACTCTGGAATACTATATAAAAATATTTATGAAATATTGTAAGTTGATAACCTATACAAATTGAATTTTGATAGAATAAATCTAACTTAAAAGATGGAGTTAAATAAATGTAAGTACAGGTGAATCAATTAAATTAAAGTGAAATTGAAAGTTGAGATTCATTTCGAAATTGTAAGCAATAGAATTGAATTGAATAATTATAAATGAAAGAGAAATTAAAATTCGTATGCAATTTGAAATCCAGTTTAATATAAGTGGTTATAAACCAAAATAGTGAATTGAAAAAAAAATTTGGGAATGAACAAAAGAATAAAACTGGAAATTGAAACTGAATGTTGAAAACAAATGTGAATTGTGTGAAATAAAATGAAGTTTTAAGATTAGTTTGAAGTGAACTAAAGATAATTGATAAATTCAATATTCAGAAGTTAAACTGAATCCAAATTAGATTGGAATTGTGAATTGAATTCAAATGAAAATTTGAAATGTAAAATTGAATGATAATAGATATGTAACTTCAATAGCGAAGTAAAGATGATATAAGAAGTAAGTATCGAAATTTTGTAATGGAAATGTGCAGAATAGTTTGAATGTTGTAACTAGATATCACTGCTAGTAGAATATACAGGTGTGATAAAGGAATTGGAATTTGATTTCAAAGATAAATTTGAATTTCTCGACAAAAGGTAAGTATTTAAATTTCAATATGAGATTTGCTGATTTCTTGTCTAGCCGCTTGGCTTTTTTCTTTTTCTTTTTGAAATTTGAGAGTCCATAGGGACGTTTTGTAGTCGTGCCGTGTTAGCCGCGCAAAGGAGACACTGGCGAAATATTTCGAGAATTTCGAGTGTTAGAAAATTTTTGAGAAAATTTTGAAAGTTTAAATTTGAATTGTTAAGAAAAAAATGATATTTGAAAACTATGAAAGGTTTTAGAAAGTTAGTTGAATTAAAAACGAATCTTTAGTAGAAAGATTTGTTTTGAGAATTTGATAAAACTATTGGATTGTGAAAAATAGTAGACGAATTAAGGACTTTTTTTCCTAACTTGTAATTTCGGGACGAAATTCTTTTAAGGAGGGAAGTTTGTAACAACCCTGAATTTTGAACGAATTAAATTGAAAATATTTAATTAATTTTAAATATTTGAACGATGATTTAATTTGAATCCCCAATATAACTTTGATTTGGCGATTAAATTTTAGAATTTAATCTATTGAAAGTTGAATAAAAATTTGAACCTTCAATTTAAAGTTGAAGAAAAATATTTCGAAAGCTTTTAAAATTCGTATCGATAATACCGAAGATAATCGAACTTTCAGAATTGAATTTTTAAAATGTTTTGCTTAGTTTTGAATTTAATTGTTTGAATCGATATTTAAAAATAGTCATTTTTTGCACAGTCTCGGAATTCGACGAAACCAGTTCCATTGGGTCCGTAACGTTGAATTATTGTCGAATTTCAATTTTCGTATTTTTCGGAGTTAATACGTGATCGTACGGCGAGCAAACGCATTGAAATCAAATCAAATTCAATTTAAATTTAATATTTAAATTTGTCAAACATCAGCCACGTTCCTCTCCTTAAAACACGCCCCGTTGTTTCTGCCGAGAATCACGAACGAAAAAATCGTGCAAACCATGCTCATTCGATTTTAAATAACCATCTTCCCCAGTTTTTTTCAAAAATCGAAACGAAGTTAAAATTTCGTTCTTCTCCCTCTTTCGAAATTGAAACAATAAATTGAACTACCGCTCTCTCTCTTAGTTCGAAAACAAATCAATGGCCGCTCTATCGAACTCCAGGCGCGCCACTTTCGTTCGTTCGAAATCAATTAGGGAATAAAGAAATCGTCTTCCCCTTTCTCGTTCTTCACAAAATCAGAAGGATAATGACCGAAACCCTTTCGCGCAGACATCCTCGTCGCAAGATCAAAGGGAAGACTCGCGATAAGTTATTATCGCGTGGAAATAAGAGCGAAGCAGCGAGCCTCTCGGGTCGCGTAGAACTGTCGATGGTGGTGGTTGGGTTCAGGCGTTTGAATCGTGATAGATAGGGCAGTGGCGGCACGAATTAGGGATAAGGGTTTTGGGCAATGTCGCGAGCGAGGTCGCGATGGCGGCAGGCTCGAAGTCGAGAAGAAAAAATGGGTTCGTCGTCGAGTTCGATCTCGACTTAGGGTTTGGCGGCGGCGCTCTGTAGGTCGCGTGGATGATGGTTGGGAGCCGTGTTGACCTGCGATGTCACGAAGGAGGGAGGACTGGTTCGAGCAGAAGGTATCTGCATCTTAATTCTCTTCAATTTTAATTTGAGATAGATACAGGATTGAAAATAAATAAATAAAAGAAAACGGGTTTAAAATTTAATTATTAGTTAAATTGAACTTTTGGTTAAAATAAATTTATTAGAGAAAATTGGTTTAAAAGGAATCATAAGTTATTAAACGGAAATAAATTATTCAGTTGATTCGAATATTAATAAACTGTGTAAATATTTATACAAGGTATAAAGCAAGGAAAAAATCGAGTCAAGTTGGAAATGGATGGAAAAATAAAAAGCTAAGGTGAGATTTTTCTCACTCAAATGAAAAGTTGAATTTGCAGTTATTTATTGACTGATTGATTGTTGTTTTGATGTGATATTAGATATAGTAGGATATATCTATATATATATAGCAATATATACATATTGGCATATGTATATATTGGATTGATTGATTTCCCGCACTGTATAGCGGATGAGACCATATTGCGCCGTTAGTAAGCGGATGAATTTTATAAAACCCATATACCGCGATATTCCACCTCGAAGTGGAATGGGTATTGTGCTAACATATGTGGATGCAGGGAAACAGGTTGGAGGGATCCAACTGGATTCCTCACCAGTATTTATTTATTTACAGATATTGTGATGTACTCTGTTATCATATGTTGATATATGATGTTTGTTGTCGTGATTGACTAATTGGTGCTGTTGCATCATCGGATTCATCTTTGAAATTTAAAAAATAACGATGTTGGTTTTAAAAGAGATTTTTGAAGTGATCTTTGAAAATATACGTTGTATTTAAATTGTTGAATTGATTTATTTTAAATAAACGTTAAAACTTTAAAGTTATAAAAGTTAAGATTTTTGTGAATTATAACCAAAAGGTGATTTTTGGAATAAATAGTTAAGTAATTTATAAAATGGTTTTAATTGGAATTTTTGAATTATTAAAAATGATGTATGTAAAAGATGTACAAAATTGATATTTATAACTTTAAAACATTGGGATTATAAAACGAGTTTTTATAAGCGTTAAAATAAATTTTTAAGAATTTATAAGTGAATGAAATTTATAAATTGTGAACTTATAAATGGAAACGATTTTGTAAAATAAATGAATTATAAGTATTTAACTTATAATATGGATTGTTGGTATAAAAATTGAGTTATAAATTGAATTAGTTAACAAAGGAGATTTATAAATTAAAGTTTTTATAAAGAGAATTGAAATTTATAAATGTTGTTTATAAATCCGAAATCACTTATTTTGATAAGTAAAATATAGAAGTTAATAAAAAGAAATTTTTAAGTCGAAGTTGTTATTAAAATAGAAATAGAATTTATAAAGGTTGTTTTATAAATTCGAAATCAATTAAATTTGATAAGTTAAATATAGAGGATTATTAAAGAAGATATATTCGCAATTTTGGATAGCGAATTTTTATTGAAATAAATCTGTAGAAAAGATTGAAATATGGTTAAGTGAAGTATATTCACGATTTTGGACAGTGAATATATTATTGAGTAAAATGGATATGTTTTGGAGAAGTGATATTAAAAATGAAGTTAAACGTTTTAAAGATGTTTTAAAAATGTATTATGAATCGAAACCATAGATTTCAACATTTATTGTTGAAATAGACGTTTTCGATAAATAAGGAAATGGTGGACTATAACACTGTTGTTATAGTAAATGATTTTCGAAAGGAAATGTTTTATGTAGTATTGGGATTTATATATCTATCTAAATTCCGAATCCCTATACTAGTGATTTTGAGTCGTCGTAACGATGTTTTACGTAACATTCGTTTTGACTCAAATGATTTCCTTAAAGAATGAAATATATACTTAATATTGATTCAAGTATATCGAATATTTTCAAATGTTGAAAATTAATGAGATTTGTGAATTACTTATTATTAAATAAGTATGGAAATGTTTTTCCAATATGAAATGAAACGTTTTTGAGATTTATCTTTGTAAAGATAAATTGAAAGTGAATATTGAAATCGGTTGAAAATCGTATATCAGTAGATATTTTGAAAGATATAAATTCACTATGGAATTTATAAAAGAAATGGAAACTGTTTAGAAAAATAAATATCGATTTATTTTGAAGTGTGGATATTTTATATCTAGTAAAGATATTTTGGAAAGTAAATAATTTGGAAAAATTATTTGGAATCTGATGATGTTGCGCATCTTTATTGATAGTTAAATAACCGACTATCAATAATTACCTTGAATAGGTATTTGTTGTGAATTGGATGAATTTGAATGCCACACTTATTTTTGAATAAGCGCTCACTATTCGGGTTAGCCGGGAAAGGACCATGGGGTCGTATAACCCATTCCGAATATGTGATACGTCGTAAATGAATTGCATTTGATGACCGATGTTGAAGACCAAATATTTTTGAAAATGGAAGGATTACCGTCGAGTTACTCTACATCGGCTGATCTCCGATTTAGAGGTTTTATCACCCTTAGTGACGGGAAGTCCGGACGTGATTAGAAATTTATCCGGATGTGCAAGGGCTTCGTGAGAAGTGCCTTCGGTTCTGTTCGATCCCGAAACAGACTTGTATGGATTGTATGTCTGACGTTACAAATTGAGATATAAAGCTGATTTCTTTCAAATACATATCTGTTGGTGGCGGAGAATTTATTCTCTTAGCTTAACACCCTTCTCTGAGACGTACGAGCTCAGAGGTTATGTAGTTGAAATTTATCAGCGATATACTCCCATTTTGGTAACGTGGCATGCTGAGTGTTGCTGTGAAATGATCATTGTTTGATCATTTGTGATATGATCATTTGTTTGATCATTTATCTTTGTGATCATTGCTTTGATCATTTGTTTGACCCAAAGCATGGCTTTGTGACAAAGCGTAGCTTTGTGGACGAGACTTCGTCGGACCTCACATCCCGGAAATGGTCAAAACAGGAAGGATGCGGCAAGGTTCTAGGGAGTAGCGCCCCTTAGTGTATGTCATTCCTTCTGAATAGAGGTGGTATCATGGTATGGAGCCCAGATACTTAACCTATGTTGATACTGCTTATTATGTGGTTGTTGCGAATCGAGGATCCTCGGGAAGATCGGTTACGATCGGGGGATGGCATACGCGTGTCAGTAGTTACCTATTTTTGCAGAGGTAACCCGGCCTTGTGTTGGCAGAGATCCGGTTAGGTTCTCGGGACGTCATTCCAGAGGCGTTCCTTCGTGGAATAGGAAGTTCCTTAGCCTGACCATTTGTTGGAAATCCAAAGAAACAATACGTGACTTGTACGGTTTTAGTTGTAGAACCTATCATTCACTTATGGTGGCGCCCCACTGTTTGGATGGTAGCTATAGTAGGCATAAGTGCGAAATGCCTATGCTGGCTAAGATTTATATTATACTTTCGAAATGTTTTCTACACTATGCACTAATAATAATATAAAAAAGGATTTGATTTTTTTACGTAGTAAGCATCTTTGACTATCATAAGAAGAAATCTCCTCCAATTCTGCGTTTGCATTGTGTGTGTGGCGGGAGGTCTTATGGTAGTTTCATTTTCCAAAAGCATTGCGAATAAATTTTATTTTCTTTGTGAAAAATAACTGTTTACGATCTCACACCAGTCACCATGACTGACTCGGAGTTTATTGTTTCCCTTCTAAACTCTGGGTGCCCACCAATTTCCACACGGGCAGCCTAGAGTTATGTTATCAAGATATTCTGGATATTCTGGAGCTTTGGAAGCAAGCTGGACGGCGAATCGTATCACCTATATTTTGTATTATTTCGCTGTGTATTCTGTATGAGGACAAGTTTATATAACTGTCCATTGTTGTATTGAGTTGTATGTTGACTCTGATTGATGTATGTATGAACTGATATAGTTCTTTGTTTTAAAAGACTAGTGATTATCTATTATATATTGTTCCGCTGCGATATGTGAGAATCTGATATTGTTTTCTGTTTCTGATGTTGTTCTGTTGTTCTTCTTCTCTTTTTCTTCTACCTCTTCTTTTAAACCCTAAGAATTCGGTTTTCCGGCATTCGTTTGCTCGGCAGTTGATACAATGGACGTATTGATGTCGATATTCGGAAGTCGAAGAATTGGGTCCTTACATTTCGTACATAAGAACGCATTCCTCTTTCGTATCCCTTTCAAATGCTCCTTTCGTGTGTCATTTTCATGTCGTTCAAGGACGCGTGCCAAATCTGATCCAATTAACAATTCGAAATTTTCTTAAATCATGAAGACTAATAAGGGATCAACAATGGCCCATTCGCAACCTCTGGGTTTAGGAAATCTCTATTATACGAGTGCGAACTCGTGCTACGCACACAGCGTTTAATGTAAAGCTTTGAAAATACAATAGTTTGTTATTGGTAAAACCATATTTGTAAATCATGTTCAAACCAGAGCAGTGTGAAAAAATATTATACGTAACTATTAAATGTCGGACAATAAAATGTCATGCACAATATAGATTTCGATTCAATAGGCGCATTAGAAAACTAATCTAATTTACTATCCACCCTATTATCAAATAGAAACAATTAGAACAATATAGTCTATACATCACAAAGGGATATATAGCAGGTGATACATATGTAGCACTTGTACTCTTAAGCTATCATGTGTTGACAGATCAATTGGCCCAAGTGGTTCAGTACAAATGTTGGAATTATCTTAAAAATAACTATTGCTTGGAATGGTTCACGATGGCTCATGCGCATGCACAGTCCAACGTGCTTCCAAAATAAGGAGGATATATGGTAGTATATTTCTTTAGCACCTTAATAATAAATTGTATTGTTGGTCATCAAACTCATTTGGAAGCATAGTAGCTAGCTGAGCAATAGAAAATAAAATAAAATAGATGACCTAATATTTTCAATCAAGAAAATACTAACTTGTGACAAATATATCGATGTCAAAAACAAATTACATCAAATGAAATATATTTTATTTGATAGATGAATGAAATGGTGTTTATCTAAATCTTATCAAATGCATGAATATCAAATTATGCTGAACAAAGAAGTCAAGCGAGGCTAAATTAAGTCCATAAAAGCAAATATTTACATCATTACAACAGATAAGCAGAAGGATTGTTTGGTTCGATACATAAAAAAAATGAAGAATAAAAATTAGTGTTCGAATAAAAGTGTAGCACATTGACCAAGCAGCATATGCTGATAAAGGTTATCATCCTTCCATGTCCCCGTGGCTAAACCCAAATGGATTGAATGTTCATCTGTTTACCATAATAATAAGCTTGCTATTAAAGAACAGTGACAATATTACACAATTTGGTAAAGACCGCAAGCTCCATATTAATTAGCATATGAAAAACAGATCAATGTGCAAAAGATGACCCTTGTTGAGAAAGTGTAAATCAAGCAGAATTTTAAAAATCAAAACTGAGTAAAAATAAGAATACGGATTGCAACTATATTTATCTGTTGTTACCATCGAATATTTTTTCTATAAACACAGAATTATTTTTTAAATGACAGTTAACATGATCATTTAATTCAACTCATTTCTTAGTAAACTTTTTAAAAATTTCAATCGATACTCTTTTTCCTTACTTTTTTATATAGAAAATAAATTATATACTCAATGCATTAAATTCATTTTCCAGCCTTTCATACTACCGTAATCCTCTAAGGCTTTAATATATACTCACTCATTTTATCAAAGTCATTTGAGGATTGAAATGAACTTATGGCGGCTTAAACTAACTTCATTAAAACATAGGGCCATCGCTTTGTGATTAGAATGTGCGAAGTAGATTGAAGATAAAAATTAATGTATTATTTAAAAAATTCAAAGTTAATTGGATAACTTAGATACAAACACATAGTTTCGCTTTTTTTTTTTGAACATACATTAAATTGATTCTTATAATGCATTCAAGTTCACAATCCCAAATAACGAATATAATTAATGCTTAAAATCTAAATAAATTCCTTGAGTTATAATGATTAGCACAACAAAGCTTTATTATTTTTAGGGTGTAACATATACTACACAACCAAACATAAATTCACCCATGAAGTGTCATACAATAATATTTGTATATAATCCTTACTCTTATTTACCATGATAACTATAACTTAAAGGTATTTTGAATCAGTTGTAGCAAAAGAAAGGGAGAAAAGTAAAATTGCTTCATAATAACGACAAAATGTAAGTAACTTGGATGAACTGATAAGGTAAAATTAAATAAATTGCCCAATATACTACGTAAGTGGAAAAACTTATGTAAGCAACTTTGTTAACCTTGTAGTAGTCAATTACTTTCAATCAACATACATTGACGGTTAGTAAACAAAGTATAAATTATAAAAAAAATGTACAACATATATTCGATTATAAAACAAAGTAGAAAAATTATCAGCACAATTTTAGTTGTATAATCTTATGCTTTGCTGTTCAAATATAGTTACTCGTCCTTTAGCAATCCAAGAAAAAATAATGTATAATTTAGCTAACAGACAATAACAGTATGTCAAAAATTTTACTTGTTATATTTTTGCTCAATACCTTAGGAAGCCATAGGGCAACAAACCATAACTTCTAGTAAATATAAGTAGGAAATTCAATGTAGGATACATCTTCCACATATTCTTCATAATAAAATCATCTTAGTGGGAACAAAAAAAGAATTCCAAGATCATGACTGGTAAAGTATCGTTAAACGATAAAAAAGGTAGAAAACAATGAAATGAATATGTAGAATAAGTTGCAGTAAATAGTAAAATAATTTCAAAGAAATGGAAACTAATCAAAATTTATATTTTGAATTACAGGTGTGAAATTTGGTTGTTAAATTTATAGCCTGATACAATAAAAAAGTAGGAAAAGGTTATATTTATAAAGAAAACATGGATTTAATTTGAAAATAGTTAATTAGAATACGGTTACTTCCAAAAAAATTGCTCTTTCAATTTTGAGAAGAAATGAAGTAATAAGGTAGGAGCCGATCATACAATTCATATAGAGAAGTTCTAAGAAATTAATATAAGTATTTCTAAATGAAATGGTCAAATTTTTTGTCTTCTTATGTCAATGTTACCGACAACAAGTAATTTTTTGGTATAGTGTGAAGAAAACATAGGATAATATGAATTAGTACATCCAAAATTTTCTTCCCTTTATCTTTGCTACATTTGTTAGGAAGACAAAAATAACATACCATAATAATAGCGATTATTATTTGTTTTATTTAATTAAAGCAAGGAATTCAATTCTAAGAACACAATTGGTGAAGCAGTGTAAGGTTTAGTAAAATAGTGAAATTGAACGGACATAAAAAGCCATGGTAAATACAAAAATACTGCCTTTGATATGGGAACACAAACAAAGTTTATGCTGCAAACAAAGAAAATATGTGATTGCTTTTGAATTACAAATGATGGCTATGATTGCATTCGGCAATACACTATCGCTAAGGAAAACAGATCTAAAAACAAACAATTGAGTATGTAACGACCCGGAATTTCACTACTTGAATTTGTGAATATTTAATTAATTTTAAATATTCAAATAATAGGTTTATAACTAAAACAAAACCCTTTTAAATAAATAAATAATGATGGTGAAAGATTTTTCTAATTTAGTTTACAAATATATTTAGTTCGATGTAATATTGAAAATGTGATCGGAATTCGTTTTCCGAATTTTCGACCTTTCGTCAACTAAAGGTTATCAGAAATGTCATAACTCTTTTGTATGCACCAACACATATTTGTAAGTTACTTAGGCATGTTTGAATGCATGTGAATAAATGTATATATGCTTAAGAAAATATATATAATAAAGAAGCTTCTAACATAAGCCACCAAAATGAATTAAACAAAGAAGCTTCCCATGTAAGCTAAGTAAATATAATTAAATAAAGAAGCTTTCCATGTAAGCTAAGCAAATATAATTAATAAATAAGCTTCTCATGTAAGTTAAAAAAATATAATTAAATAAAGAAGCTTCCTGTATAAGCTAAGCAAATATAATTTAATAAAGAAGCTTCTTTGAGAAGCTTTGCATGCTTATAAAACTAGTTTTTCTAACTTTTATTTCACTTTTCAATTCTCTTTTCATGTTCAAAACTTCCTAAAGTTTTAACCATAATTCCATGGCTTCCTAAGCACTTTCCAAGTTACAAAAACATGTATATATTTCTATTTAAATCTCTTCCAATGCTTGCTAAAACACTTACACACTCATCTCTTCACTTCATTTCCAAAGTTCAAGCCCTCAACCCATCAAGGCCGTACCATATACTCCCTAAGGCCGAACCTTTATGGTGATTTAAACCACTTAAAGACCTCATTTTTAAGATTATACAAAGATCTAGTCATGTTCGCAAAGATAGTGCAATTCCGGTTAAAGTTAGCAAGCATTTTTGGTGAGTAAAACTTTCTCTTTTAGGCAAAGTTCTAAACCATTATTGTTGATAATAATTGTTGTTGGATTGTTGCTTGGAAATTAATATGCTTGTGTTTTCATATACTTGTTTATACATGATTCCATAATACTATAATGAATTGTTTAACGTTGATGATGTTTGGCTCGGAATTGTTTAAACACGCCTTAGTAATTCGGCCATAACTTTTGCAAAATTAATCAGAATTTAGATTTCTTTAATGATATGGAAAGCTAACTCAAAGGACTACAACTTTTATGTTTATGATATTTTAAATTTCGGAAATCTTAGTCACTGAAATTGAGGTGCAAGTTCAGATAAGTTAGTAAGCTTTAGTAAGTTCGGTGAAATATTGGTGGTTAAAGTTAATTATTTATAAGTAAATGCTCTCTATATGTTGTTCCATAGTTAATTACCTTGTATATAAGTTCATACCTTATTATGTGATGCTTGGTTGTATTGTAATGACATAAGTTTGTTTGCCGAACTGCACGTATAGCGATAGTCGCTATATCGGAACTTTCGGAAAATCACTTCTTATCGAAACCTTTTGGTTTCATCTTCATACTTGGAATTGTTTTACAAGTTAAACAAGATTTTGATTAATGATGTTTTCAAAAATAATTAATTATTTTAATAATGATTATTTAATTTTATTTAATTAATTATTTAATTTATAAGGATTAATGTTAACTAATTAACTTATTAACGTTGTGTTTTAAATTTAACCAATTACTTGGTTAATGATGATTTAAATTTGATTAACGTTTTATTTAATGATGTTTAAGGCTAATTAATCTTTTGATAATGATGGATTAAAGTTAATTAATCAATTAACCAATGATGTTTTAAAATTAATTAATCTTTTTAATTAATGACTTTAAAAGGAAATCAACTTGTTTTAACTTTAATTAATGTTTCCGTAATGATGGTTTAAATTGATTAATCATTTTAAATTGTAACGACCGTAATTTTTACCGTCGTAATAAATATTTTAAAAATCTGTAACGACTGCAATTTTTACCGTCGTATTAAATAATTTAAAAATCGGTAACGACCGTAATTTTTGAATTACTGTCGGAGTGAAAATTTTAAATTGAAATTTGAAAAATAAATTTTATATGCAAAAATGATTTCAAAGTCAGTTAATGCTTCAAAGTGATATACGTTGAAATGCATTACAAATAGTTTCATGTGCATATGTGTTTAGGATCAAGTTTCAAGGCAACGTTGGAACATTTTTGTTGAATTGCTGTCACCAGTTTTATATGGAGCAAAAGTGAACATTTTTGTACCATCATTACATTAATGCAATTGTGTCCTTTCTTCTTTTGTGCACGTCTTCAATTAAATGCCTATGTACAAAATGTTGCCAGCACATTCGTTTTGATCTGTGCACAATATTAGTGAGAGGAAAAGTAAACACTCCTTCATACTTTTCGTTTTGTTTTTCAAAATCTTCAGTAGCGGCAAACGAAATATTAATGGCGTTTTAAAAATTTGGCTCCTTATCAGATCTTGGTTGCCAGTTTATTCTCTAACAAAATAGAGGTGAGTTCAAAACTCACTCTTCCAATTTAATGTAATTATCCTCTACCGTGTACAAATATTATGTATACTTATTACTTGCGCAGAAATGGTCAATTGCATTATTGGTTTCATTCATGCTTTGATAACATGTCCAAGTCATTTATAGTTTAATTATATTGAACGAGGGGACAAGTTATGGTGCACGAAAATATTGTTTAGATATTTTCGTTCTAGTATGCGTGATTTTCGTGTGCAGGCGTGAAAGTTTTGAACACCCAGGTCATTTAATTCTTTTTAACTACTTCATCATTTCGGGCTAAATCGTGTTCCTATGCAAACAAAAATTTCAGCCTACAAATATATATTAGTAATAATCTGAAAACGTAACAATTCAGGTTGTGAAAATTTTATTTCGTTTAAGTGCGTGTGTGCCATACTTGAAGTCAAGTTCCTGGTCACCATCTTTTGCATTTATATTCATTCATACATGGAGTAGCACATGCGTCCCCTATCCTTCCTTTTGCGTGTGCAAAATGAATAAGCCAGACTTTAATTGATTTCATACGTGCACATCAATATGTGTAGTGCAAAGTTTCATATTCTTTCTTTGTTAATCCAAGTCCAGGTTGGTATTGTCTGGCCATTGCTTACACTTGTGTGCGTGAAATTTATACGTGCGTACGTGAAAAATATTATGGTCCAGGCAGTGCCATATTTGGATGCACATGTAGCAGTGTTGCATTTTCTTGTAGTCTTCATTTCACTTGCCTTTGAGCCTGGACAGTTGGTTTCATTGACAATTTGCCTGTGATTACTTCGTGCGTGCAACTTGAATTTCCCTGGCATTATAATTGTTGTGTGCATGTAGTTTACTTGTGGGCATGTATCAGTGTTTGCGTGAAATGGTTATGTCCAGGTCATTTTTTTTTCCAACATTTTTAGGCAATGTTGTATTGTATAGAAACCAAGTCCAAGTTTCTTTAATTTCCTACTTCATTTTTGCGTGCAAAAAGTTCAAGTTTCGGGTCACCTGCTTTTGCATTTTTATTCGTGCGTGTAATATTTTGATGAATTTACAGCAGTGCAATCTACTGTTTAAATTGCATTGAACCGGTGTTCCGTTTTAAAACGTATTCTGTTGCCGTTATTTTTGTAACGGAATTCTTACGCCGGTATTATATTTTTGAAGTGTGTTGTTTTGATGACATTTTTGACAAATAAAAATTACCGTTGTTTTGACTTCGGTAACCGTAAATTTTAAAGTGAATTTTCAAGCGGTTATCCCGCAACGCTGATTTGGTATCCGTTTTTACGGTGTTTTTGAGATACGCAATTTCCTCGTCGAAATTGCTACAGTTGTTGCTGTTTTAATCACGTGTTTTAAAAATGGTTTTAAATTGAAATTGTTTCCAAAAATTTTACAGTTTGCGCTTTCAAAAGAATGAGAAAGCGATTTAAACGATTCAGCAAAATTGAGGACTATGAACCCTTACTTTTACTGATTCGCTTAATTCCGGACTTGTCCATTTGAGAACGTAAAATGTATTTTTATAAAATACACAATTTTGCACTTTCAAGGAAACGATGAAGAGATTTAAACGATTTAGCAAAAGTGCGGAGTATGGAACCACACTTTTACTATTTCGGTTAAATCCGGACTCGTTAATTGAAATATTTGTTGTTTGATGTTTTTGATGATTTTGTGCGCCTTCGAGCCACTATGTTGGACCTTCGGGTCATATGTTGGACCTTCGGGTCAAATACCAGTACTAGACCTTCGGGTCATATGTTGGACCTTCGGGTCATATGTTGGGCGCCAAAAATTATGTTGACAGTACTTGGTAGGCTTCGGCCATATGTTGATGCACGTGCGGCGTAGCTAAAACTCGCCATTTGTTGGGATCGATCCACTTTTATGTTGATTTTTCTAGTTATCTATTTTTGATTTCTAGATTTTGTAAATTGTTGTTTTGAATTCAATTGTGAATTTGAACGTTGATTTTGATGGTGTTTGATGTGATTTCTTCATTTAACTATGTTGATTTCTTATGTTGAATAGTCTCATTCGAGATTATTATTATTTTGCTTTGATGTTATTTATGATGCACTCACATCTAAGAATAAATTAGACTGATCCGTTTATTATTTCTTTTTGAATAATACTCGGGTCAGACCGAGTTATTTCAGGGTAGTCTCTATCTCTGATTCAGTAGCAGCTTCAGCTTTTGGGATATCACTTCATCTTTGGTCTAGCCTTCGAGGAGTTCTTTTGGTTTATTAGTCCTCATCTTATGTATGTATTGATGGTATGTATATGTATCGGTTCATGTGAACTATCGATTGTTGTAGCATGTATTCCAGACTAGTCTTCCGCTATATATCTGATATTTCTGTTCTGATGTGATTATACTATCTGTGTTATTATTATTATGAATTGTTCTGAATTTTTCTTAAGCCACTGTAGTTTCGTTTTAGATTTGGATTGAATATATATCTTTGGGAGTAATTTATACAACTCCTATCGATGTAATCAATACTCGTCTAAGGCATAACTTACGGATGGTCGCTTCTAACAAGCCTTATTCTTCGCAATAGCAGACATTATTCCTTATAATAATCTTTGTTATTGTGAGCATAGAGGTGGGGCGTCACAGCTTGGTATCAGAGCTGAGGTTCAGAACAAATTATAATATACACAGAACAGAAGCAGAATGGAACATGTGTTACAACTATTCGAGAGTTTTAGTCATGCCTTTTCTAATCTATTCCTTCGTTGTCCTTAAGCTTTTGTCCTCTTTAACATGTTGGAATATGTCTAGGAATATATCTCATATTTCCGTAGTATTTCATTTGTTAAATTCCTTTTCAATCTTAGCTTTGAAAGTAGGACATCGGGTTTCTGATTGTCTTACTGCTCCTAGGGGTTTCAAATCTGGGAAGCTTAATGTCGCTTAAGCTTCTAGTGATTCTTTCAGCCTAAAGGTATTACTCCTTCTACTTTGAAAGGTTATATTTTATTTCGTGGCCGTTCTATTAGAGTTCTTTTCGATACGGGTGCATCACATTCATTCGTGTCGAAGAAGCTTGTTGGTGTTATTCCTTTGGATGTTATTACTCTTTGCGACCCTTTGAGGATTGTGAATCCTATTGGTGGATCCGCTACTCTTGGTTTATTGTGTGTTGATGTAAAGATTATTCTTTGTGGGTTTTTCCTTTCGTGCAAATCTGCATGTTATGGATCATCTTGGTTTTGATACGATTTTGGGAATGGATTGGCTCGTCCGTTATGAAGTTCAATCCTATGTCCTAAAAGAATTTTATATCTCAAGCATCCCGATGCTATCGAGCAGTTATCTAGTATATTTCGAAGTATGGACCATCCTTCGAATGCTTTCATTTCTTCCTTCGAATGCTTTCATTTCTTCCTTCGAATGCTTTCATTTCTTCCTTCGAATCAGATGATGTCTTAGCTAATATTCCAGTTGTTTGTGATTTTTCTGTTGTCTTTGAGCCTATTTCGAGTTTGCCGTCAAATAGGGCAATTGAGTTCCGTATTGATCTTATCTCTGGTGCTCATCCTGTCAGTTGTACTTCCACGAGGATGTCTGCTAAGGAAAATGAGTAACTCAAGCAACAATTATCTGAATTGGAAGCCAAACGATTTATTTGTTCTAGCTCATCTCCTTGGGGTGCCGCCGTTGTCTTCGTTAAGAAGCCAGATGGTGCTCTTAGGCTTTGCATCGATTATCGCAAGCTTAATGAGCTCACTAACAAGTATAGGTATCCATTACCTAGGATCGACGACATGTTCGATCAGTTAAGTGGCGCTAATCTCTTCTCCCAACTCGACCTTACCACCGGTTTTCACTTGGCTACGAGTTGCGGAAGTTAGCATTCCACTTACCGCATTCCGCACTCGTTATGATTCTTACGAATGACTTATTACGTCATTCAGTTGCCCAGCCTATTTCATCCATTTTATGAATCGAGTATTCTACGAATATCTCGATGACTCCATTGGTGTATTTATTGATTTTGGATGAAAACAGCAATTTAAAATTTCGCAAATCTTTTTCATAAGATTTATTTACAAGTATAATTGGATTTGTGTTTATCATATAGAAGATGATTTTGTGATTGTATTGCCCATTGAGTGCTTTAAGAATTCTGGTCGATGCGCTTGATCAACGTTATCGATAGGAATCTCCTAAACACTTTGATGAGACAATTTGACACAATAAATCGACCTATAAAAAGTAAATTTTCTTGAAATGATTTCATAAAGATAATTGGAATTTTTATCTTTTCAGGAAAGGAGATTATTTGAAAGAACTCTTTTCCGATACTCTTATCCTTGTGATTCCCGAAGGACCAAGACTTCATTATCTATACCAATACTAGCCGTATTGGTCTCGGTGCTGTTCTCGTGCGAAAAGTTAGTAGTTGCCTATGCTTCTAGACAACTAAAGCCTAACGAGATTCGTTATGCTATCCATAATTTGGAGTTAGCCGCCATAGTCTTTGCTCTAAAGATTTGGCGACATTAATTTTTAGGCGAGCATTTTGTTCTCTTCACTGATCGCAAATCTCTAAAATATCTATACACTCGGAAAGAACTGAATTTGAGGCAACAGTGTTGGCTCGAATTTCTAGCTTCATATGATTCGATATTCTGTATACCCCCGTAAGGGTAATCGAGTTGCTGATGCGCTTAGTCGCAAGCAGCAAGTGGTTGTTTCCATGATGCTAGCAGAGTGGAATTTGTTGGAAGCTTTATCTCTTTGTGATATTAGAGACCGTCCTTCAATTTCTAATTCTCCCATGCTTTTATTTAGCATGGAAGCTCGTCCTAGTTGGTTGGATCGTGTTGCCGATACCCAGAAACAAGATCCAGATCTCTCTTATCTTATTCAGAGTTGTAAATCGGAATCCCGAAGTAATGATCTAAAGGATTTCGATATTGATATTCATGGTTGTATTCGGAAGAAGGGAAGGTTGATCGTGCCTAATGTTTCTATCTTAGAAATGACATTCTTGAGGACTGTCATCGTTCTAAGTATACTATCCATCCGGGTAGTAGTAAGATGTATGCTGATATAAAACACTTATACTATTGGGAGGATATGAAGCGTGATGTTGCAAGTTATGTAAGTCATTGCATGACTTGTCAACTTGTTAAAGCAGAACACCAACGTCCTAGTGGTCTTTTGCAGCCTCTTGAGATTCCATTATGAAAATGGAATCAAATTTCCATGGACTTCATTGATGGTCTACCTCGTTCGAGGTCGGGCCATACTAGTATTTGGGTAATTGTTGACCGATTGACTAAATCAGCCCATTTTATTCCTATCAAGTCCAATCGGACTGCTCCTTTGTTGGCTAAGCTGTTTATTAAAGAAGTCGTTCGACTTCATGGTGTGCCTAGTTCTATTGTTAGTAATAGAGATCCGCTTTTCACTAGTAGTTTCTGGCAAAGCCTTCAGAAAGCTTTGGGCACTAGGCTCAATCTCAGTACAGCTTATCATCCACAGTCTGATGGTCAGATTGAAAGGGTGAATCAGGTTTTGGAGGATCTCCTTCGTGCTTGCATTCTTGATTTTGGTGGTAGTTGGGCAGACCACTTATCTCTTGTGGAGTTCTCTTATAACAACAGTTTCCAATCCAGTATCGGTATGGCTCCTTTCGAAGCTCTTTACGGAAGGCCGTGTCGATCACCATCTTGTTGGTTGGAATCGGGGGAAAAGTTAGTCCTCGGCCCCGATTATATTCGTGATTCTTCTGAGAGAATTGATATTATCAGACAGAGAATGAAGGAGGCTCAGAATAGGCAGAAATCTTATGCCGATCATCATAGGAAGCCTTTGGAATTTTCTGTTGGCGATCTTGTATTTATTCGTGTTTCCCCGATGAAGGGTGTGGTACGTTTTAGTAGCCCCGGGAAATTGGCTCCTCGTTTATTGGACCGTTTCCTATTACGGAACGTATTGGCCCTGTTGCTTATCGTGTATCGCTACCTGTTCAGTTTTCGGGAATTCACGACGTATTTCATATATCTCAGCTTCGTCGATGCCTTCGAGATTCAGATTCTATTATTGATCCTCCTATGTTGCAAGATCTTGAGATCTCACCCGACTTGTCTATTGTGCAAAATCCTATTCGTGTGCTAGCTTCGGAGGTTAAACGCCTTCGGAACAAAGAAGTCCCGCTTGTGAAAATTCAATGGTCCACAAACCCCAAAGATTGCACTTGGGAAACCAGAGAATTCATCGAGCGTTCTTATCCGGGTTTTCTCTCCTCTTCCGGTGGAGGTGAGCATTCTTGATCTATCTTTTCTTTAAAAAAAAAAAAAATCTTTGTCATGATGATTTATTTGTGTTGATTGACTGCTGCTAGTATGAAAATTGCGGGGACGCAATTTTTATAAGGGGGGGAGTCTGTAACGACCGTAATTTTTACCGTCGTAATAAATATTTTAAAAATCTGTAACGACTGCAATTTTTACCGTCGTATTAAATAATTTAAAAATCGGTAACGACCGTAATTTTTGAATTACTGTCGGAGTGAAAATTTTAAATTGAAATTTGAAAAATAAATTTTATATGCAAAAATGATTTCAAAGTCAGTTAATGCTTCAAAGTGATATACGTTGAAATGCATTACAAATAGTTTCATGTGCATATGTGTTTAGGATCAAGTTTCAAGGCAACGTTGGAACATTTTTGTTGAATTGCTGTCACCAGTTTTATATGGAGCAAAAGTGAACATTTTTGTACCATCATTACATTAATGCAATTGTGTCCTTTCTTCTTTTGTGCACGTCTTCAATTAAATGCCTATGTACAAAATGTTGCCAGCACATTCGTTTTGATCTGTGCACAATATTAGTGAGAGGAAAAGTAAACACTCCTTCATACTTTTCGTTTTGTTTTTCAAAATCTTCAGTAGCGGCAAACGAAATATTAATGGCGTTTTAAAAATTTGGCTCCTTATCAGATCTTGGTTGCCAGTTTATTCTCTAACAAAATAGAGGTGAGTTCAAAACTCACTCTTCCAATTTAATGTAATTATCCTCTACCGTGTACAAATATTATGTATACTTATTACTTGCGCAGAAATGGTCAATTGCATTATTGGTTTCATTCATGCTTTGATAACATGTCCAAGTCATTTATAGTTTAATTATATTGAACGAGGGGACAAGTTATGGTGCACGAAAATATTGTTTAGATATTTTCGTTCTAGTATGCGTGATTTTCGTGTGCAGGCGTGAAAGTTTTGAACACCCAGGTCATTTAATTCTTTTTAACTACTTCATCATTTCGGGCTAAATCGTGTTCCTATGCAAACAAAAATTTCAGCCTACAAATATATATTAGTAATAATCTGAAAACGTAACAATTCAGGTTGTGAAAATTTTATTTCGTTTAAGTGCGTGTGTGCCATACTTGAAGTCAAGTTCCTGGTCACCATCTTTTGCATTTATATTCATTCATACATGGAGTAGCACATGCGTCCCCTATCCTTCCTTTTGCGTGTGCAAAATGAATAAGCCAGACTTTAATTGATTTCATACGTGCACATCAATATGTGTAGTGCAAAGTTTCATATTCTTTCTTTGTTAATCCAAGTCCAGGTTGGTATTGTCTGGCCATTGCTTACACTTGTGTGCGTGAAATTTATACGTGCGTACGTGAAAAATATTATGGTCCAGGCAGTGCCATATTTGGATGCACATGTAGCAGTGTTGCATTTTCTTGTAGTCTTCATTTCACTTGCCTTTGAGCCTGGACAGTTGGTTTCATTGACAATTTGCCTGTGATTACTTCGTGCGTGCAACTTGAATTTCCCTGGCATTATAATTGTTGTGTGCATGTAGTTTACTTGTGGGCATGTATCAGTGTTTGCGTGAAATGGTTATGTCCAGGTCATTTTTTTTTCCAACATTTTTAGGCAATGTTGTATTGTATAGAAACCAAGTCCAAGTTTCTTTAATTTCCTACTTCATTTTTGCGTGCAAAAAGTTCAAGTTTCGGGTCACCTGCTTTTGCATTTTTATTCGTGCGTGTAATATTTTGATGAATTTACAGCAGTGCAATCTACTGTTTAAATTGCATTGAACCGGTGTTCCGTTTTAAAACGTATTCTGTTGCCGTTATTTTTGTAACGGAATTCTTACGCCGGTATTATATTTTTGAAGTGTGTTGTTTTGATGACATTTTTGACAAATAAAAATTACCGTTGTTTTGACTTCGGTAACCGTAAATTTTAAAGTGAATTTTCAAGCGGTTATCCCGCAACGCTGATTTGGTATCCGTTTTTACGGTGTTTTTGAGATACGCAATTTCCTCGTCGAAATTGCTACAGTTGTTGCTGTTTTAATCACGTGTTTTAAAAATGGTTTTAAATTGAAATTGTTTCCAAAAATTTTACAGTTTGCGCTTTCAAAAGAATGAGAAAGCGATTTAAACGATTCAGCAAAATTGAGGACTATGAACCCTTACTTTTACTGATTCGCTTAATTCCGGACTTGTCCATTTGAGAACGTAAAATGTATTTTTATAAAATACACAATTTTGCACTTTCAAGGAAACGATGAAGAGATTTAAACGATTTAGCAAAAGTGCGGAGTATGGAACCACACTTTTACTATTTCGGTTAAATCCGGACTCGTTAATTGAAATATTTGTTGTTTGATGTTTTTGATGATTTTGTGCGCCTTCGAGCCACTATGTTGGACCTTCGGGTCATATGTTGGACCTTCGGGTCAAATACCAGTACTAGACCTTCGGGTCATATGTTGGACCTTCGGGTCATATGTTGGGCGCCAAAAATTATGTTGACAGTACTTGGTAGGCTTCGGCCATATGTTGATGCACGTGCGGCGTAGCTAAAACTCGCCATTTGTTGGGATCGATCCACTTTTATGTTGATTTTTCTAGTTATCTATTTTTGATTTCTAGATTTTGTAAATTGTTGTTTTGAATTCAATTGTGAATTTGAACGTTGATTTTGATGGTGTTTGATGTGATTTCTTCATTTAACTATGTTGATTTCTTATGTTGAATAGTCTCATTCGAGATTATTATTATTTTGCTTTGATGTTATTTATGATGCACTCACATCTAAGAATAAATTAGACTGATCCGTTTATTATTTCTTTTTGAATAATACTCGGGTCAGACCGAGTTATTTCAGGGTAGTCTCTATCTCTGATTCAGTAGCAGCTTCAGCTTTTGGGATATCACTTCATCTTTGGTCTAGCCTTCGAGGAGTTCTTTTGGTTTATTAGTCCTCATCTTATGTATGTATTGATGGTATGTATATGTATCGGTTCATGTGAACTATCGATTGTTGTAGCATGTATTCCAGACTAGTCTTCCGCTATATATCTGATATTTCTGTTCTGATGTGATTATACTATCTGTGTTATTATTATTATGAATTGTTCTGAATTTTTCTTAAGCCACTGTAGTTTCGTTTTAGATTTGGATTGAATATATATCTTTGGGAGTAATTTATACAACTCCTATCGATGTAATCAATACTCGTCTAAGGCATAACTTACGGATGGTCGCTTCTAACAAGCCTTATTCTTCGCAATAGCAGACATGATTCCTTATAATAATCTTTGTTATTGTGAGCATAGAGGTGGGGCGTCACATAAATAATGATATTTAATTATTTATTTAATTTAAATAATTATATTTAAATTTATTGATTAATTGAGTTAATGATGTTTTAAAGGTGATTACCATTTTTAATTAAAGGTTATTGGAGTTAATTAATCAACTTAATTTATGAAGTTTCAAAGTGAATTTATCAAAGTAACAAGGATGTTTTCACTTTGCTATTCATTTTAAAAAATGATAATTAATTATTTATGAATTTAATTAATTATATTTTACTAATTAATTGAATTAATAAGGTTTAAATGTGGTTTACCCTTCTTATTATTTAAAGGCATTTGAAGTTCAAAAATCAAATTGTATGATGAAGTTTAAAGTTAATTAATCAATATTGTAACGACCCGGAATTTCACTACTTGAATTGTGAATATTTAATTAATTTTAAATATTCAATTAATAGGTTTATAACTAGAATAAAACCCTTTTAAATAAATAAATAATGATGGTGAAAGATTTTTCTAAGTTAGTTTACAAAAATATTTAGTTAGATGTAAGATTGAAAATGTGACCAAAATTCGTTTTTTGAATTTTTGACCTTTCGTCGGCTAAAGGTTATCAGAAATGTCATAACTCTTTTATATGCACCAACACGTATTTATAAGTTACTTCAGCATGTTTGAATGCATGTGAATATATGTATATATGCTTGAGGAAATATACATAATAAGGAAGCTTTCAATGTAAGCCACCAAAATTAATTAAATAAAGAAGTGTCCCATTTAAGCTAGCAAATATAATTTTATAAAGAAGCTTCCCATGTAAGCTAGCAAATATAATTAAATAAAAAAGCTTCCCATGTCATCTAAGTAAATATAATTTAATAAAGAAGTTTCCCATGTAAGCTAGGAAATATAATTAAATAATGAAGCTTCCTATGTAAGCTAGCAAATATAATTTAATAAAGAAGCTTCCCATGTAAGCTAGCAAATATAATTAAATAGAGAAGCTTCCCATGTAAGCCAAGTAGATATAATTAAATGTAGAAGATTTCCATGTAAGCTAAGCAAATATAATAAAATAGAGAAGCTTCCCATGTAAGCTAAGTAAATTTAATTTAATAAAGAAGCTTCTTTGAGAAGCTTCACATGCTTATAAATACTAGTTTTTCCTAACTTTTATTTCATTTTTCCATTCTCTTTCCATGTTCAAAATTTTATAAAGCTTGAGCTTATTTCCATGGCTTCCTAAACATGTTTCCAAGTTTTAAAATCCATGTTATTCCACTTAAATCTCTTCCAAAACATGCTAAAGCCTCTCTACATCTTCTTCATCACCTTATCTTCTAAAAACAAGCACTCATCCACCTAAAACATCAAAGGATGAGCTTAAAGAGCCCAAGGCCGAACCATATTTTCATGTAAAGGCCATCAAAAACTCCATATTTATGCTTGGGAATGGAAGTGCTAGGTTATACCCTAATTTAGTAAGAGTTTAGATAGCTTTTCGGTGAGTAAAACTCCTAACTTTTTGGAAAATTTTATCTTTAATTTCATTGTGTTATATATAGCTTTCTTGGTTTAGATATGATGTGATTTTGTTTATGTTTAGTTTTGACATGTATATTCTGTGATGGTTGCAAACTTGTTAAGTTAAGTAGTAAGATAAACTAGTTGAAAGTTAGTAAACCTATTAGAAAAGGTTAGTTAGCAAACTAGTTTGTGAGTAAAATTTTACCCTCAAAACCAAAGTTCTTAAACTATATTCATGCTTATATTTATTGCCTATGAATGATGGTTGTATGTGTTTGATGATTGTTTGGTTGTTGGTTTGGTTCATGCTTTAGAAAAGATGTCGCTTTGGTAGTTAGAGAATAAGTAGTAAGCGTTATGTAAAAATAGTAGCCAAAGTTAATTATTTTGTTAGTAAAGCTACATTACATGTTGTATATCATTCTTTACCTTGTATGTATGCTTAAACCATTGCTATATGATGTTCAATTGTATTGTAATGACATAAGTTTGTTTGCCGAACTGTCCGCATAGCGATAATCGCTATATCGACACTTTCGAAAAATCACTTCTTATCGAAACCGTTTGGTTTTATCTTCATGTTTGGAATTGTTTTACAAGTTAAGAAAGATTTTGATTAATAATGGTTCAAAAACAATTAATTATTTTAATAACGATTATTTAATTTAATTAATTATTTAATTTAATTGATTATTTAATTTATAAGGATTAAGGTTAACTAATTAACTTATTAATGATGTGTTTTAAATTTATCCAATTACTTGGTTAATGATGATTTTAATTTGATTAATCATTTTATTTAATAATGTTTAGGCTAATTAATCTTTTGTTAATGGTGGATTAAAGTTAATTAATCAATTAACCAATGATGTTTTAAATTAATTAATCATTTTAATTAGCGACTTTAAAAGAAAATCAACTTGTTTTAGCTTTAATTAATCTTTCTGTAATGATGGTTTAAATTTATTAATCATTTTAAATAATGATATTTAATTATTAATTTAATTTAATTAATTATAATTTATTAAGTAATTGAATTAATGATGTTTTAAAAGGTGATTTACCTTTTTTAATTAAAGGTTATTGGAGTTAATTAATCAATTTATTTTGTAAAGTTTCAAAGTGAATTTATCAAAGTGACAAGGATGTTTTGACCTTGATATTCATTTTAAATAATGATAATTAATTATTTATTAATTTAATTAATTATATTTTACTAATTAATTGAATTAATAAGGTTTGAATGTGGTTTACCCTTCTTATTATTTAAAGACATTTGAAGTTCAAAAATCAAATTGTGTGATGAAGATTAAAGTTAATTAATCAATATAATAAGGATGTTTTAAGTTATTAAATCCTTTTCAAATATATGTTTTGAAGTTAGTAAAATCTTTTAACAAAGTGTTTTAAAGCTAATACTTGTAATGTGAGGCCAAGCATGAATTCAGGTTTTTAAAAGAAAATGTTTGATCCGTTTATAGAAATGAATTAATTTCCGTAAAGCGATTCACTTATATGGGAACAATTTATTTGTATACTTAGCACTAAACGTCGAAGAAGTAGGCTTGTCACTATTTCGAAAGTTAAGAATAATCGTGAGACATGACTTTGAGGTAACACTACCTTGACTTGTCTGGTATTATTGTTAACCAAGAAATAGTGCAAGTTGGAATTTGGTGAGTGGTGATAAGTATAAAAGACTTAATTTCCATATATGATCGTTTTATATTCTCGATAGTTGGTTTCTCAGCTGTCATTTACTTTAGCTTCTTTATTATCGTCACTCTAACACGATGTGTTGCTCATGTGAGCTTTGTTATCCTTTGTCGGAAATGACTAAACCCAAAGAGCGAGTGGAAGCCAAGCTATATGGGGTTGCTCCCATTAGGGTATTTTCACATCCACTCTAGATTGGATACGGTGTTGCGCATTGAGATGTGAAAGACTCGGATACTCGGTAACCGTTGGCGGGGTCTGGCTTGGACTTATCCAAGGGCCATCGGAGTTCTCAAGTATATTTCTAGAGGTATACTTTCGGTATAGGGAGCGCACCTTCCTAGTCATTGTTGGAGATTTTCCTTTCCTTATTTGATTTGAACCTTTAAATCTATTTTCTTTACTTGCAACGGGAAGAGTCAACCAATCTTCACGGTGTTAATTATTGATTTAGTCCATCCTATCGAGTTTGGACTATTATCTTGTTTTATCATTTCTGTCCAGTTTGGATTTCTATTCAAAACGTTTCCATTCTTTCAAATCTGGATGTATATTAAATATGCCCATCATCTATGTTTGGATTTGTTCCTTATTGTTCATTTCGATTTTTGTTATGTTTGGTTATTGTTTATGTGGGAGAAAACCCATTCCGCGTTAGCAGCATGGTCCCACATGATATTTTTAAATATGCCACATTTTTAAATACGCCCCATTTGTCTGACCCAAGTTGTTTATTTTTCATAAACTCTCGGGTACTCAATTATATTTGGGTAGTCCGAGAATAACAAGTTTTCTTTGGAGCTCTTTGAAGACGGCGATTGAGCAGGCTACTCCTTAGTTATCTTGTTATGTATTTCCGCTGTATGATTATGTTGGTGTATTTTGTATTTTAAAATGAAAAGTCAAAATGTATACTTGCAAATCTGTTAGATGTAGTATTTTTTTATAACCCCGATAACTCCTTATAAGAAGTAACCTTTTGTACTATATCATTTTATATTATAAGTAACCATTCCAATGTGAAGTTCATCTATTTTGTCTTGTTCTGTTCTTTATTTTACCCAAGACAACTTGCCTTTCGGATACTTGAGCAACGACACATGAATATCATGGATGTATTAAGTGTCTTTCACAGGGGTCAGAAAGGTGGGTCAGTCACAGATGGTATCAGAGACTAGGTTTAGCGAACCCTTAAGCCTTAGTGGGGTAAACTATCTAAGGATATGATTAGTAATATCCTAGGATAAAGTCTGAGAGTATAAATATATATTGAGTGCGTATTTAGTGTTATAAAATTGTTTTATATTGTGTTGTTTGATCCATTAAGTGGTATATGAATTTTGGTCGATGCGTCTGATCAGCGTTATCGATAGGGATTCCTAAACACTTGAATAGATCTACCAATACAGTATTGTTTTGAAATGGTAAATGAAATAATTTTACCTAGGAATATATTTTTTTATATATAAGAATTATTTTCAAAATTAATATAGTTGTATAGCTGAGTTGATTGTTTAGAAATGATAATATTTTATTGTTATCGTTTAGGATTTGTTTAGTTATGCTCGTCCAGTTTGAGCATTAACTATTGTTGAATAAGTACATAAGAAATTATCCTTAGTAAGGTATAGGTTAGGTAAATTGGAACTAGGGAACTTTGAGAACGAACCCCTTATGAATTAAGTTTCACAATTTTCCTATAAAGTGTTCGGCGAAAGGGTTAAGTTAAAAGTCATCTTTTAACAATGTTAAGCTAAAATAAACTTTTAATAAAAATTTGTTTAATATAATCTAAATGGTAGGAAAAAAAAATTTAGATAAATATTTGAGAAAATTTAATTATAATAAAGGAGAATTATTTAAATGTAAGTTTAACTACATCCAAATTTGCTGTATCATATCTATATGCTATAAACTGTTGTTGATTTCTTGGATGATGGTAAGATTAGTTAGATTGATTGTTTAATCGAAATTAATCTGGATACCATTTAAACTGTTTAAGTGTCGTTATAGCAATCTCCGATATACTGTCATTTATTGAACATGGCGCCCTAAACCCTTGAGTGTGTGTTATGAACTTGAGTAGGTCTTTAAAATTAATTAATCTTTTTCATTAATGAGATTTGAATTTAATCAGATCAATTTAATTATTGATATTGAATTTTAAAAAAATATTTTAATTAATGATTGGTTAAATTTAATTAATTGTTTTAACTAATGGTGTGTTGGAAATTTAGTTAGTCATTTTAATTAATGATATTTGAAATATAGTTAATCATTTTGTAAATTTGACTAATTATCTTTTGGAATAATTAATATTGTTTTCAATTTATAAAAGAGATTAAAAATATGAATAATTATCTTTTGGGATAATCATTGTTATTTTAAGTCTAATAAAAGTTTTAAAATTTGATTTATATTCTTAGAGAAAATTTTGTTGATTATAAAGTTTTAAAAAGAATTTTATAAATCATCCCCAGGACGATTAATATTGTTTTAAATTTATGAACGATGTTTGTAAATGAGAAAATTCTTAAAAGGGAATTGTTTAAAAATAAAGCTCAGTGTAAATTATTTTGGGTTTATGGTTTAAAATGATATTTGGTTTTTTACCTTCATTTAATACACTTAGTATTATAACTTTGTCTTTTAAAAAGAATATTTTAAAGAGTTTTTGAAAAATTTAGATCCCGGAATTGTTTGAAATAATTTCAAAAGATTTTGATAAAAGTAATAGTGATATTATTTGGGTATATTTCTAAGTATAAATATATATAATTTTTTTTAATGAAATGCATTTTGTTTGGGTTAATTCGAGGGGAAAACATTTTGATTAGTTTTGTGGTAATCTGAATAATCTTCTAAGTAACGATCGAATGTTTGCTTAGGCGAACATTGTGGAGTACTTAGTAAACTATTCTCTTTATCATTGTACGATCAAAATGAGTCCAAATTCGTACGAACCCAAAGTGAGTTTTAGTAAATAAAATTGTTTGAAGTTATTTCATAAAAGAAATATATGTAGTATGTTTCAAAGACGAGTTTTGAAAATTTTAACTGGGTATTTAATCTTTAAGTTCCCTTCGTAAGGAATTGATTTCAAAATAAAAAGTAATTCTAACAAGAGATTGTGTTGATAAATGAATTTTTACCCTTAGATAAGATAAAGGATAATTTAACACTAATTTAAATATATTAGATTGGATAGGAAGGTTTTGATAACATTGTTTTATCAAATCCATAGATTTTATTTAACATCCAAGCAGGATAAACTAATTGGTGTTAATTGGGCCAATCCATAAACATCATTCATTATAACACCTTAATGTAAAAAGATAGGAGGGTTTTAATAGACATTGTTTTATTAAACCCATAACTTTGTTTAAAACATTTAAGTGGTGTAAACTATTTGTTGTTTTAGGTCAACCCATGAACATCGTCCATTTTAACACTCTAAGTTAAAGAGGTCGAGAGGTTGACTCGATTTTAAAAGACCCAAATTTTGATTAGATCTTGACCTAAATTGTGAAAAGCAAGATAAAATTTGTATTTGTATGTACTCTTAGGATATATAAGAGTATCATACAAGTAAATAAGGTGAAATAAGTTATTATTTGATGTTTTATAAAGAAATGACTTTATAAAATATATTTTTAAACTTAGGTGAAAATTTATGAAATAATTCATAAATGATTTTGGTATTGAATAAAATACCATATACACTTTTAAGTGATTTAGAAATATTGGAATAATTAAGAAACCAATGATTTTAGAAAGTGACTTTCAATTTTGTCTGAAGGAACATAAGTAATCCTCTAACCAATAACCAAAGGCTGATGAGAAAAATGATACACTTAGGAAATTATTTATATTCTTAGGCAATCAAGAAAGTTTTAAACCTAAGTTAGAAGTTTGTTGTTAATCTTTTGGCATTTTAAATAATGTTGAATGCTAGATTTTTTCCCTTATGGAATTTGAATGATTGGCAGTGTTAGTATTCCTTTATGGAATTTGGTTGATTTGATTTAATTGAATTTGATTGATTGATTGAGTGATCCTATATACCATAGTTTATTATGTTAAAATTTTATAAATAATAGATTTTGGAATTGTTGTTAAAATCCTGGTGCTTTTGAAAAAAAAATGATTTTGAAAATTTTGGAAAGAAATAATAATTATTTACTCTAGTTGTTGTATTTGGAGGAACCAGAATACCAATGGATGCTCCATGTTGTTTTAATTCTAAAGTTTTACATGTTTTCTTAGGAGGATCCCCTCCTAGTTATTTTGGTTTTGATTTGTTCCTCTTAGAAGGAATTTGAAAAATATATTTTGAATATAAAACCCGGGCATTTATTTCCAAATTTTGGAATTATTTTGAAAAATATTGGATGCATATCATTTATTATAGAATATTCTCTTTATTTTGTTGCATGTTTGTTACATTACTTATGGTTGCATCATGTTACCTGATTGCATATGGTTATATTACATATGTTTGTGATAGGAAATTATAACTAATCAGATTTACCAAAAACCAAGTAAGTAAATCAATTTTCTTGGGATAGTTATTACTTCTTCCACTCCGTATTAATTTTGGGGACAAAATTCATTTAAGTGGGGAGGGAGAATGTAACGATCCGGAATTTCACTACTTGAATTTGTGAATATTTAATTAATTTTAAATATTCAATTAATAGGTTTATAACTAGAATAAAACCCTTTTAAATAAAATAATGATGGTGAAAGTGTATTCTAATTTAGTTTACAAAAATATTTAGTTTGATGTAAGATTGAAAATATGACCGGAATTCGTTTTTTGAATTTTTGACCTTTCGTCGGCTAAAGGTAATCAAAAATGTCATAACTCTTTTGTTTGCACCAACACATATTTATAAGTTACTTAGGCATGTTTGAATGCATGTGAATATATGTATATATGCTTAAGGAAATATACATAATAAAGAAGCTTCCAACATAAGCCACCAAAATGAATTAAATAAAGAAGCTTCCAACATAAGCCACCAAAATGAATTAAATAGAGAAGCTTCCCATGTAAGCTAGCAAATATAATTAAATATATAAGCTTCCCATGTAAGCTAGCAAATATAATGAAATAGAGAAGCTTCCCATGTAAGCTAGCAAATATAATTAAATAGAGAAGCTTCTTGTAACGACCCGTAAATTTTAAAGGTTTTAATAACGTAATTAACTAAATTTTTGTGAAATTCTGAATAGTTGAATTTGGAAATAAAAATTTGATATTTGGAATGCGCCTACTTAAACATAGTAAATGGTAAATTTTTATTGGAAATTTTTGAAGTTTATTTTATTGTGTAATTCTATTTCAATTTAAATCAGTTAATAATTGATGATAATAAAATATTTTCCAAACCTGAATATTTTTATACAAAAAAATTTGTAAATCATATTCTGAGTGTGACGTCATCTTTCGTTTCTCCAAATTTGAATTGCTATTGCTTCTTTTATCTTATTTTTCGGCGGATTTGCGGCATTTTCGGTATCGATTATTGACTTCTGATAGGATGATCATACCACTGATATCTGTATACCGTTTTGATCGTCTCGTTGTGCTGATCTCTGCGGTATATTCAATTCTGTGTTTTGAAGTCCTGTACGCAGCGGAATTTGTAAAATAGTGATCCGTATCGATATCATTTGAGCTTTCTGAATTCTTGTGTCTATTCAAATTTCCTCAGTATTAATCCAACGGTCTTTAGCTTTTATTATTATTTACTGAATTCATTTTCGACTGTCACTATTCCCATAACTTCATTATATCTCTGGTGTCCTTTCTCCTCCATTTGTTCGTGCTTTTATTAAAATAATAATATATTATATATATTTTATATAACCTGACTATCTATATTCTTCTTAAAATATCTTTTCTGTTCATCTCTTATATCTACAAAACTCAACCATTACCATTCCTATTTCATTTTATTTTTCTGGTTGATTTCATTTCTTCTGTTTCCACTTCTTTTGATCTGCTCTATAAAACAATAATATATAAAAGTATATATGCATCAATCTGAAGCAAACACTCGGCCTCTCCCCTTCAATCCACTCACTGTACCTTCCACCCCTCAAGTCTTGACGCGACCCCACTCCGTTCAGCACCTCCGGCCCATGCCGATCCACCACCACCTCCGAACCCACGTCAACCGAACCGACCCCATTTTAGTACCCCGAATCTCGACCAAGCCCAGCTGTGGTCGCAGCTGCTCCTCCCTCTACCCATGCCTTAGCACCCCGAGACCATCTTCTTACCCCAACGCCGCGATCTCCTCCACCACTCGACTGCCTGGCCGAGTCGTTCCTCCCTAGCACGCGCTTCTCTCCTCTCTTGCTTTTCTGTGTAAGTATATATATATAGTTTTAAGAAGAAAAAAAAACAATAGTTGTGTTTACTGTATATTATATTTAAAGGAAAGTATATAATATGATATATATTAAAGTATATATATTTTACGTTAAACTGTATATGAGTTACAATACACATGTTTAACAATATTAAATTTATACATTAGTTATGTACTTTTATATGTTAGTTTGATGTCGGCTGTGATAGCTTATATTAATAAAACGTTAATATGTATCAGTATTTTGATTTTTATGAGTGTATATATATATATATCAGTAAGGTATTTTATATTATATTAGGTAGTTGAGTATGTATATATATCAAGCTGTCTTCTTTTTGCTAAGAAGAAAAACAGTATTATATATATTATGTTATAAAGCTTGTAAACAGCCTTAACAAGTTACAGTATATATTCATAATTACAGTATATATAGAATAAAGACGAATGTAAATGTACAATTGTATGTGTATGTTTTAGATATATATAACAATCTGTTAACATTTTAAGCATATGTTGTATGTTTAATAATATATATATATATATATATATACAAGAAGTGAAATTTTATGACTACTGTATATAGGATAAATATTTACAGTATTTAATATTTATAGTTTTTATATTGATCTTTTTTTTTGCTATAAGTGTATAGATATACCAGTTTATATATATGTTAGGTAAAATTTATAATATGTTGTGTAAGCATGTAGAAGTTTTACCGGCCTGTTTGAGTATTATATTCCGGTTTGTCATATATGTATAGAAATATAAATAAACAAGACTAATTTATATTTTTACATATATTCTGAACTATTTTCCTGATACTGGTTTTATAGTAAGCATATAAAGGTTTGTAACCTTGTATATTTATTTTACTTGCTTTCGTATAATATTTAATATATAAAGTTGTTTATATGTGTATATACAAACGTGTAGAAAGACTATATATTGTTATTGAATATTGAATATTGATTTCAGAGAAAAATATAGATGTAATATTTATTTTGTTTCAGCTTATGTTAAGCCAATTTTGATTTGTCCACCGTCAATTTCAAACCTCCAGCTTTGCTTGTTCGTCGATTTCGTGTCTATCGTGCTTTACTTTGAAATTCGTGCTGGATTCGTAGCTCATTCCATTGTCAAATTCTCTAGCCTCGAAAGGTGAGCAATCACTCACGATTAACGTTCTTATATTTATTAAATTTGATTTCAACTGAAACGACAATTGAAATATACTGCTAAATTGAACTGTTAATTATTTAATTGTTATATATGATATGTTATTATCTGTATTGTTCACCTGTGGGATATGACACCATATCCTATTGTTATATTTTATTTAATTTGTTATTGATGATATATGCATGTTGTTGATATGTTATATTTATTATCATAACTGCTTTCACTCTGCAAGTTCCCTATTAGTATAGAATTCCCTATGGGTTGAAATGATACATAGCCGAACGATCTTGTAGAATAGGAGAAAATCGTTATGGGTTGAAATGATAAACCCAAGCGATTTTCATTGAATTGAATTTGGGATTGCGGGTTGAAAAGATATATACCCGTATATATTTAAATTGTGGATTGAAATGATAAATATCCGTATCACTTGACCATAGGATAGAAAATTATATACAGGCACCTTGGTCTATATATATATTTTGAAAAATGATTTCCAAGTCTTTGAAAAGAAATATTTTGGTTTTAATAAATATTGAATTTTAAGATATTATATCTTTAATATAGATTTGATGATAATTTTAAATAAATTGAGTTGGACAGAGAAATGGAAATTTATTTGAATTTTTCTTAAATAAAACCGACTTGAAACTTATTAAATTTGAGATCTTATAGATATGATTTATAACTCAATTTTTGATTTAAAGTGATTAAATGGATATTTCAAGTAAATAAAGTGAAGCTAATATTTAGTTTATATAAATTGTAACTTAAGGTTTTATTTAAATAATATTGAATTGACTAAGTGAATTTTTCAATATAAAATAATGGTAAAGTTGAATTTGAAATATAAATGAAATTAAGCTTTGAAATCTATTGAAATTGAAATTGTTTAAATTGTGGTTTATCTATGTATTTGAAATCGATATAAATTTTAAATGGTTTTGAAGTGAATAGAGATTGGTGAATTGAGATTAAATTTAATTGAATTTTTGGGAATTCAAGTTGATCTGAATCGATTTGTGAAATTTGAGGAAACTATTTTTATTTTATATAAAGTATTTTAATATATATAAAAAAATATTTTACTTTATGAATATATTTCATTTTAAACTATTTTAATATAAAACTATTTAAATATACTAATTATTTTAATATAACTATTTTTAATTTATAACTATTTTATTATATAAACTATTTTATTTTAAAAAATCTATTTTATTACATATACTATTTCCTATGTCTAAACTGTTGAGTGGAAAGGGTTATGATTTCAAAGGGTTATGATTTCAAAGTGTTATAATTTCCAAAGTGTTATGATTTCTAAAGTGCTATAATTTCAAAAGTGTTATGATTTCGAAATGGTTATAATTTTTGCAAGTGTTACTCAAGACCCAGAAGTCGACCTTCGAAAATCGGCACCCGTACTTCCCTTGTACTCAAAATGCCGTAGATTCAAATGCCGAATCTGGTTCTCGGGAGCTTATAACACAGTTAAGTAAATAACACAGCGGAATAAAAGAATAATACATTGATATACAATATCTGATACAACAGAAGGCTAGAAAGAATATCAATATACATCAGAGATGATACAACAAATAGCAGCGGAAAAGAAAACGATAACACCAGCAGCGGAATAGAATGTCTCCAATAGAATGCTCCAAGATAAGCAACGTCAGTCCATGAACTCCAAGAACTGAACTAGCTCCAGATAATCTACTAAACCTGACTATCTGAAAAACCCAACTCTAGACTGCTCGTGTAGAAAATTATGAGCACCCAGAGTTTAGGAAATGAACAATAAACTCCGAGTCAGTCGTGGGACTGGTGTGAGCAACAAAAATAGTTTATCTTTAAACAAACACAAAAGGTTTTAAACATTGAAATCCGCAATGCTTTTGGAAAATGAAACTACCATAAGACCTCCCACCACACACACAATGCAAACGCAGAATTGGAGGAGATTTCTTCTTATGATAGTCAAAAATGCTTACTACGCAAATCAAATCATTTTTTTGATATTATTATTAGTGCATAGTGTATAGAAAACATTTCGAAAGTATAATATTAATCTTAGCCAGCATAGGCATTCCGCACTTATGCCTACTATAGCTACCATCCAAACAGTGGTGACCACCATAAGTGAATGATAGGTTCTACAACTAAAACCGTACAAGTCTCGTATTGTTTCTTTGGATTTCCAACAAATGGTCAGGCTAAGGAACTTCCTATCCACGATGGGTACGTCCCTGGAATAGACGACCCGAGAACCTAACCGGATCTCTGCCAACACAAGGCCGGGTTACCTCTGCAAAAATAGGTAACTACTGACACGCGTATGCCATCCCCCGATCGTCACCGATCTTCCCGAGGATCCCCTATTTCCAACAACCACAAAGAAATAAATTTGCAGTAACCACAGAGGTTAAGTATCTGGGCTCCATACCATGATACCACCTTTATCCAGAAGGAATGACATACACTAAGGGGCGCTACTCCCTAGAACCTTGCCGCATTCTTCCTGTTTCGACCATTTCCGGGGTGTGAGGCTCGTCGAAGTCTCGTCCACAAAGCTACGCTTTCTACAAAGCCATGCTTCGGGTCAAACAAATGATCAACCTATGATCACAAAGATATAAGATCAAACAAATGATCATATCACAAATGATCAAACACTGATCATCACACAGCAACACTCAGCATGCCACATTACCAAATTGGGATATATCACTGATAAATTTCAACTACATAACCTCTGAGCTCGTACGTCTCAGAGAAGGGTGTTAAGCTAAGAGAATAAATTCTCCGCCACCAAACAGAAATGTATTTGAAAGAAATCGGCTTTATATCTCAAAGTGTAATGTCAGACATGTATCCATACAAGTCTGTTCCGGGTTCGAACAGAACCGAAGGCACTTCTCACGAAGCCCTTGCAAATCCGGATAATTTCCAATCACGTCCGGACTTCCCGTCACTAAGGGTGATAAAACCTCTATATCGGGGATCAGCCGATGCAGAGTAACTCGACGGTAATCCTTCCATTTTCAAAAATATCCGGTCTTCAACACCGGTCTTCAAATTCTATCCATATACGACGTATCACATATTCGGAATGGGTTATACGACCCAAAGGTCCTTTCCCGGCTAACCCGAATAGTGAGCGAAATTTTAAAATCATATGGATATGGGATTTCAATTAAGTCACAACTTAAACCCAACTTTCTTTTCAACTGATTTAAGACAAATTTCCATTTTTAAATCTTTAAACAAAAAGATTCATTTTAAACAACCTTCAACGGTTTAAACAATTTCCACATTTAAATCTTTTAAATAAAAGATTCATTCACAGATTTTCCCAATTAATCTCCATTTCAGTTTAACTCGTTAAATCTTTAAATCAAAGATTTAACTTATAGCTTTCAAAACAATTCCATTTCAAATGATTTAAACCAATCATTATTTTAAATCTGTTAAAATAAATCGATTTAATTCATAGCTTTCCAAAAAGAATTCATTTATAACTTGGAAAACCCATTTTTCAATTCGTACTTGAAATTCCTTTAAATTGGAATTTCATTTCTTATATATGTGAAAGCTTTTATCATTTGAAAACAAACAGTTTTCATTTCGGAAAATCTGATTCATTCATACGAGTTTAAGTCTTTGGGTTAAATCCAAATTCTCAAAATTACATTTTTAAATGGTTTAAATTTAGATAAACACATTTATAACATTTTCAATCCCTAGTTTCAAATCATAGGATTCAATTTCAAACTTGAATTCAAATTTAAATCAAATTATTTAAATTTCAAAACTCGATTAAGTTATTCAAAATAACTTTTATCTTTGAAATTCCATTTCAAAAACCTTTCACTTTAAACCCAAATTCCAATTTCAACAAATTTAAATTATCTATGACTTAACCGATTTCCACGTGAAATCCATATTTGTGTGTGTAAAAGTGTAGTCCAGGGGTTTTACACACAATAGTGCAACATCAATCATCACAGATCAAAATACAGAAATATAGTTGATAAGCGATGTAAACTATAACGCTTATCGTACAGATCACAGATATATATCACAGATAATAAATTACAGATCACAACAAAATCAGGGTATAACACAAAGCATCATATATCAAGGATATCAAACAATTCAATCAATCTAATTATCCATAAGTAAAATCAGTTAATTTGTCTGATTATTCAATTCAACTAAATTTCTTATGAATTTCTAATCCTGGTTAATTAATTACAACCCATTTTAATTAATTATCCTTTATCATCTATTAATTAACCTTTAATCATGAATAAATCAATCTTAATTAATAAATCAATCTTTTAATCATTAAATAATTTTCCTTTAATTGTTGAATTATCTTTTAATTCATTAATTGATTTACCCTTAATTTATTAACGTTTGATTAATTATCCTTTCTTATAAATTAATTAGCTTTAAATTTATAATTGATTGATCTTTAGTTAATTATTAAACCAATATAAATTAACTTAATTTTTAAGTTAACAAATTAAAATATTAAATCAACTCTTAATTTCTTAATTGAGTTTTATTTAAAATAAGCCCCCTTTTAATATAAGTTTAAACCATTTTAAATTTCTTAATTAACTTTAGAAATATTATTATTTCAAAACCTTTCAACCCAAATTGATATTTATACTTAACAATAATTAGTTTAAGAAAAATAAGTTTACAAATTAAAATGATTTAAATTTGTTCAAATTTTAAAATCTGGAAATATACAACCCCAGGCCTGCTTCGAGTCATACTCGAGAAAATTTGGCCTCTGCTTCGAGTTTTTCCAGAAATCGACCCGAGATTTCCCCCCGTGAAAACCCTACAGCTAAACTAAGTGATACACCCACCACCTACTTCGAGTCAGACATGTAAAAACTTCGACCTCTTCCTCCTTTCTACTCGAGGCACTCGCGTAACTGCTCCAAAACCAAATACCATCTGATACACCCTTGCACGTGCATATGCACGGAGGCTACAGTTGCCGGCGATCACCAGCGTCGATCGCGACGAGTCAGAAATCAACCCCACGTCCTTCTCCGATCACCACATCTCGACTATTACCCACAAATCGAAAACGAGCTCCAGTTTCGAGAGCCTGGGACTAACAGGTCCTCACCAACCCAACTGGAATCGTCACGTCTTCCAACCTCCGACCAGCGTGGCTTCTGAAACTCCGGCGTCGCCTTTCCCTACGCGTCAACTACCAATTTCCAAAAATTCGTCGAACTCGATGCACTACAGAGACCACGGCGATCAATTCTTCCTAGCTTCACTAAACTAGGGTTCTGGACTTCATCTGACAACCACCACTTCCCCATTGACGTAAATCACCATCAGACATTTTTGTCGAAGTCCCCGCTCGTTCTACCACCTCCGGAAAGCGCGGCAACTTCCCAGACCAACCAGATTACCAGAGAATCTCGAAAAATCATTCCTCAGACATTACTAAATACCACATTCAATACTTCCTTAAAAATTGTAAACTCGGTCTTAAAAATCCTATCTTTGTTATGCGATTCCAATTATATAATAATGTCAACAAATTACACGTTTTGATTTTTGACATTTCTCAAATGGTTCTGTGTTTCATTTGTTCCAGACATTGTTTTCTACCTATAAATCCTTGCAACTATTTTAAATGCTTAGTTAAGTTTTAAACAACATCCTTGTTTTAAATACTTAAGTTCAAAAGTCTTGAATGAGAAGTTCCTTTGAATATTGATCCAAGTTTTAATGTCTATAATAAAAACAGGGGTGATCTCTGTAAATACCAGGCATTCACATAAGTTCTAGAGTCCTTAAACCCATCATATCCACTTATTTCCAAACGTATATTACAAGCTTACATAAAACATAAGCCATATGAATCAAACTAAAGGTATCTCATGATTACAGGTGAAAAACAGAGGTTGTACTTAAATCAGAGCTATTTAAGAACTACTGATATGCACACATATATATTCACAAAACCCACAGATACTCATGCATATAAACAATCATAACACAGACTTTCACAAGTGACTTAAGGTTGGTTTTAAAAGTTTACTCACATTTACAGTTCAGGTCAAAGATTGGAACTGAGATCAGGGAGGTTTTAAAATCTACAGACATGCACACTACATAAAGTCACAACATTTGCACATAAACATACACATAAACAAACTTCATCACAGAACTCATATGCAACAGGAGATTAGCTATTTAAGTTTTAATTGAAAAAAATGTTTACTCACTTGGACAAGAAGAAAGGACAGAGCAGGTTTTTAAAGGAAGAGTTGCTCACCTGGAAAAGAAGAGCAGAGGAGCAGATTTACTTTGAAAACTGGAAGTTGTCTAAATGTTGAACTTCGATTTGTTTGAGATGATCTAATACTTGATTTTGCAGTTGATTTGAATTGTTGTTTATATTTGAATCCTTGTTTAAGTTTGTAGATGATGCTTCAGATTGTATCTTTGATTCTATTTTAATTTTTCTTTTTCTTTTTTCTTCTTTCCTGGCTTTCATTTTGCTAAGTTTTTGATGGACGAAGAGAAGAGGAGATGTATAAAAAGTGAAAGCTTATTTGATATATGAGATAGAAGTGTACAGGTGATATGGTATGTTATTATTTTGTACAATATAGTGATATATTTTTTTCCCTTTGTTCGGCCATGCTTGCATTTAATGCTTTGTACAAATCAACACTTATACCATACTTTGTTTTGTTTACTCCTTGTTGATTTACAACAGTTTGTGGCTGCAATGATATATATTTTATTGTGGGCTAGAAATATCTTGCATTGATTTGTTTACTTTGTTTTATTGTTGAGCATGTATTTCTTTTTCGGCTGATAGATGTTATTTTACTTTGTCTTTGTTTTCTTGTTTGTATTTACAAGTTAATTCACACTTGTATCATGTTGTCTTCATTTGCAAGCTTCACATATATATTTGTATCTTGTTTTGCTTCCAGGTCTACATGTTTACTTTTTATGTTATAATTTATCTTTTATTTGTTTTGGCCTTGTTTACTTGCTTTACAATATAAATGAATTTCTATCTTATTTGTTATTAGAATTTGTTAATGTATCAACTTATATTTTATTTTATTAACCCAAATATTTATTAAACCATCAACTCTAATATTCATTATCATCAATTATCATTATTAAACCATTTATTTAAGATTAAATTTTAAATCCAATATATACAAACATTAAATTTAAATGATCGTTCAAATAAAATTGGGACTCGGGGAAACTCGCTCAAATTTTCCTAATTAAATTTACAAATTTTCTATCAAAATTTTATTTAATTACTCAATTTAATTCAAAAATTCATTTAATTATTAATTTAAATAAATTTAAAATCTGGGGTCGTTACAGTTACTATTCTGGAAATAAATATTATTTAAAGTGAATAATGATATCGAATTTGATATGGTTTTGAAATGAATATGACATTTTGAAATGACCACGGTGTTATAATAACGTTTGGTTGTTAAAGAGACCGGGATCGGATATTGTCATACTCTCTGCCAATACCGAAAACCACTTTAACAACTGTGTACGTGGTGGAGATTCCAGAAATGAAGTAGGATGGTTTGGCGACGATTCTATATGGTATGACGTGTCCCTGACTCCCGTGAGTCAGCTTAGATGTGACTAAAATCAGGAGCTATACCGGGCCAAGTGAGGTCATTCCTCCTATTGGGCATATTTCTTAGATACCATTCTATTGCTTTTGTGATTTGATTTGGTGGCCACCCCTCGATTTTGATTATGGGAGTGTGTCCGAGGTGGGTGGTAGTAGCTGCTATGCGTTACCACCAGTCCGGGAGTGCAATTAGTATATCTACCCTGGCATCTCCTCGTGAGCCGTGTTCACATGCCCTAGCGCGCCTTCTACGAGTTTGGCTTGTACCATACCTATGGAGTGCCCTCTGATAGCCCTCCAGTTTACAGAGGAATTACGGTACTGTATAGACTATGGGAATATATAAAAATGCATTAAGAGGGATATGGGTAACGTCTTAACGCTATTTTAATAGTTTACTTTACTATAAACATATTATAATAGTGTATATTACTACATAGTAGATAGTTCCACGAATCCTTAGAGGATGGTTATCCAAAACATCCTTTGAGTTACTTGTATTTCAGTTGATATTTCACTTGAGTTGGATTTATTCAGTTGATCCAGTGATATATTCATCTTTTGTTACTTGACTATTGTATTGAGACTTCTATGTATTCGAGACTTCTGTTATATCTTGTTTTTAACTCTGTTATATATATAGTAGCTTCATGAACTACTATTCATTTGTTTCCACTGCTTATTATTACATTACTCTATGTCTGTGTGCAACGACCCCGAAATTTATATAAATTTAAATTAATAATTTATTTAATTTTTGAATTAAAATTGTATAGTTAATTGGAAATTTAAGCGAGCTTCCCCGAATACAGATAAATTCTGTATAAATCGTTTAAATTTAAAAATATTGTATATATGTGAATATATATGTATACGGGCATATATGAGTAAAAAAATTGAATATATATATATTTGATTTGAATTTAAATCGTAAATAAATGGTTTAAAAATGAAGATATATATATGATATAAAAGTACAAAGTAAATACTAGCTAGAAAAATAAAATTCAATAACAAATTAAATTATAGGGATTCATTTATAATACAAAGCAATAAGACCAAAGAAAAACTAATATACATTCAAGAAAGGAAAAACAAATAAATGAATATGAGAAGTAAATATAATACAAACAAATGCACTTATAAATAAATAAGAAAAAATATATATATATATATATATAGAAACATACAAAATTATAAATATTTGAGTTAGAGATTGAAATAGAAATGTATACAAGATAAATTATATAGTTTGTAAAATAGAGATAAATTAGCTAAAATTCAAACAACATGTTAATAAATTTTGTAAAATAGAAAATAAACATATTAACTAAAGATCTAACAACACATTAACATAGAAATTTATTTATATTGTAAAGCACTTAGACAAAGCATAAGATAGTAACATACATTCAACTAAGTAATATGACTAAAACCAAAAAAAATATTTGTACATAGGATATAAAACATACCCAGGCAAAGTAAAATGTGTAGCCTGTAAGTAGTTAGGCAAGAACAAGTAAAAAGGAAAATGTGTATCCAAACAAAAGATATGGAACAATTGAACAAATTAAAACAAATAATACATGAGAAAAGGCTTACCAAAGAGGCCACCTCAAATTATCTTCAACTAGTACAGCTGAGAGAAGAATTTTTTATAAAATAAAATAAAATGGTACAAGGTAATAAATGTTTTCACCTCTAGTACATGATTTATCATCTCAGCCACCAACTATCTCCTATATGGTACAGCTGAAATGGGGAAAAGAAAAGAAACAGTATATGAATTTGTACAAGCCATTAATGAAGCCATCACAACACTTCATATCAGCTTAAACAAATATCACCACCCTGTAACACATTCTTTCTTATATCAAGCCTCTCATCATCACTTTGTTCCATTCAAACAAAACTAAGCAAAACTGAAGTGAATGTCATTTTAAACTTAGACAAAATTCAATTAAAAAAACATCAGACAAATCAAAACAAACCAGATTTATCAAAGAAGCAAGAAGAAGACTTCAGCTTGCAAATTTTCACAATCCTGTTTCAAAAGAAAAGTAAAGCTCTGTTCTTCATTTTCAAAAACATGTGGGTAAAAATAATATAAAATTTAAGCTAGCTATAATCAGTGAATGACTCATCTTTAAATTTGTATGCTTGGTATCTTCCTTGTATCAACTCTGTATGTATATGAATTTGCATTTAACAGTGCCGAGTCATGTAGTTTCCTCTCTGTTTGGTTTCTCAGGATAGAGTCAACCAAATGATTAAATCTCTTATCATTTGATCAGTATCAAGCTTAGGTTTTCAAAACAAATAGTTGTGTTTATGCATGAATTATAACTAAAAAAATATATAGATTCAAGAAGAAAGAATATACATTGTGCAAGAAATTGGGTTTCTACAGTAAGAATTTGATTTTTGAATAAATTCGAACTTAACAATTTACAAATTCAAATATATATCTTGGATCCTTATTGGAAGATAGGATTTTTAACGCAAGTTTTGTGATTTTTAATATCATGGGTGAAGAGCAGTTTGGGAATGATCGAAATTGGCATTTTGACCAATTTCCAGCGACGTGTTGATTTGGAGGTGTTGGGGTTGTTCGTGGAGGTGGAGGAGCCTACGTAGGTGATGGGAAAAATAACTGGAGCTGTTCCAGTTCGTCGAGGTGACGACGGCGTAGATTTCCAGTTAGTAAACCTAATTTTCGAGGAGTTTAAATTTTTGATCACCGTGGCCACATTCTTGCATCGAGTGGCGCGAGGCTTTGGGGAACGAAGGCTCGGTGGTTGTCGAAGCCATGGCTGGAAGTTCGAGTCAACTGGTGGTCGGCGTCACGAGGTCGAGGTAGATTTAGCCGAGCAGTGGGTTCCAGTTTTGGAATAGATGGCTCGATTTTGATTCGAGGCAAGTTAGGCTGATTGGATGTCTGGAGATGGTTGCTGGGGAGATGGTTGACGTGCCGGAATGTTCGCCGTTGGTCAAAGTCGCCTCCGGTGCCGTGCATGTGCACGTGATGGAGTGGTGGTGTCAGTGGCAATGAGTTTGGAAAAGAGGCAGTGTGACTCGAAGTCTCACTCGGGGATTGGGAAGAAAACTCGAAGTCAAACTCGAGTTGTTTTAACATGATATCAGGTAGGTTTTAAAAACTTAAACAAAATTTATAAAAAAAATGTGTCACAGGTAGATTTTGACTAGGACTCGAAGCAAGGGGGTGTTTTTCTCGGGTGTGACTCGAAGCGGGTCTCGGGTCTGTTGTATAAATAGTTTTTACTTTAAAATAAAATTCAAACTTTTAAACATTTTTAATTCATGTTTGAAAATGATGACTTTGATTAAAGTTTGGATTAATTAAGGATTTAGTAAGACATTTTTAAAGTAATTAATAAAGGTAGAAAGATGTAATCTTTTAATCTATTAAGTAATTAATGATTTGTTTAATTAAAGAATAATTACCTAACTAATTACTTAATATTAAAGGTTAATTTAACAAATAAATTAAGGTAAATTAATTCGTTATTGATTATTTAACAATTGAGGAGTAATTAATAAAAGTAATTGAGAGTCAATTAATTAACAATTAAGGGTTAATTAATTAAGATAATAAATTAAGGAATAATTAATTTATGAAGTGATTAAGATTTAATTAAAAATAATTACTTAGTAAAAGTAATTAAGAATGGGAAATTAATGATCAAAGATAGATTAACCAAGAAATTAAGGGTAATCACTTTAAAGAATAATTAATTAATGTGATTAATGAATTAAGGTAATTAATTTGAGAATTATAATTAAAGGTTAATTAATTAAAATGGGTTGTAATTAATAAATTTTGATTAACCAGGATTAGTAATTCATAAGAAATTAATCTGACTTGAATTAATCAGACAATTACCTGATATTACTTATGAATGTTTGGATTATATTGAATGGTTGAATTGTTGATATTCCCTGATCTGTGATGCTGTGTGATATATTCTGATTTGTGTGTGATTTGTACTGAAGTTCATTTATCTTGGATGAATGTAATTAATTATCTGTGATATATATATATATATATCTGTGATCTGTGAATAAAAGATAAGCATTATAGTTTATACCGCTTATCAACTATATCTCTGTATTCTGATCTGTGATGATTGAATGATGTGCACTACTGTGTAAAACCCTTGGACCACACTCTTACACGCACAAATATGGATTTCACGTGGAAATCGGTTAAGTCACAGATAATTTAAATTTAATGTTATTGAAATTAAAATTTTAATTTCAATTGATTTTGAAAATGGATTTGGGTTAAATGTTAAAGCTTTTGAAAAGGTGTTTTCAAAGATAAAAGCTATTTTGAATAACTTGGTAAAGTTTCAATTTAAATAATTCAATTTGAATTTGATTTCAAATAATTTGGAATTGAATTCCATGTTCGGAAATTATGGTTAAAGATGTTATAAATATGTTTATATGAAATTAAACCATTTTAAAATTATAATTTTGAGAATTTGGATTTAACCCAAGAACCTTAACTCGTATAAATGAATCAGATTTTCCAAAAATGAAACCTGCTTGTTTTCCAATGATAAAAACTTTCAGATAAGAAATGAAATTCCAGTTTAATTAAAGGAATTTCAAGTTTGAATTGAAAAATGGTTTTTCCAGTTATGAGTGAATTCTTTTGAAAGTTATGAATTGAATCTGTTTATTTTTTACAGATTTAAAATGGTGATTTGTTAACCATTCGAAATGGAATTGTTTTGAAATCTATAAGTTGAATCTTTGATTTAAAGATTTAACGAGTTAATTCAATTGAAATGGAAATTGATTTGGAAAATCTACGAATAGATCTTTGTGAAACTGAGTGAACTTTGTGAGATGGATCTTTTTATGTAAAAGATTAAAATGGTAATGTATTTAAACCATTTGAAGGAAAGTTTTGGGTAATAAGTTGTGACTTAATTGAAATCCCAATATCCATATGTTTTTAAATATTGCGCTCACTATTCGGGTTAGCCGGGAAAAGACCTTTGTGTCATATAACCCATTCCGAATTAGTGATACGATGATATGGATTGCATTTGAAGACCGGTGTTGAAGACCGGGTATTTGCGAAAACGATAGGATAACCTATCGATTGTCTTTGCACTGAGTTGCTCCGGTATAGAGATTTCCTAAGTGATGGGAAGTCCGATCGGGATTGTGAATACCCGGATTGCAAGGGCTTCTTAGGAAGTGCCTTCGGTTCTGTTCGAACCCGGAACAGACTTGTATGGTTACATGTATGACATTACATTTTGAGATATAAAGCAGATTTCTTTCAAATACATTTCTGTCGGTGGCGGAGAATTTATTCTCTTAGCTTAACACCCTTCTCTGAGATGTACGAGCTCAGAGGTTATGTAGTTGAAGGTTATCAGCGATATACTCCCAATTTGGTAATGTGGCATGCTGAGTGTTGCTGTGTGTTGATCATTTATTGATCATTTGTGATCAAAGCGTGGCTTTGTGAAAAAGCATAGCTTTGTGGATGAGACTTCGTCAGACCTCACAACCCGGAAATGGTCGAAACAGGAAAGATGCGGCAATGTTTCAGGGGTAGCTTCCCTAGGGTATGACCATTCCTTCTGGAAAAGGGTAGTATCATGGTGTAACGACCCAGAATTTTGAACTAATTAAATTAAGAATATTTAATTAATTTTAAATATTTGAACGATGATTTAATTTGAACCCCCGATATAACTTTGAAATTAGCGATTAAATTATAAAATTTAATCTAGTGAATGCTGAATAAAAATTTGAATATTCAATTTAAAGTTGAAGAAAAATATTTCGAAAGCTTTTAATATTCGTATTGATAATACCAAAGATAATCGAGGCTTCAGAATTGTATTTCAAACTGTTTCGTTCAGTTTTGAAATTATATCGTTCGTATCGATATTTAAAAATAGCGTTCCGAGGCACAATCTCGGAATTCGATGAAACCAGTTCCATTGGGTCCGTAATAGTTTGTTATTACCGGATTTCAAATTTCGTATTTTTCGGACTTGCCGTGTGAGAGCACGGTGAATAAACGCGTTGAAATAAAATCAAATTCAATTTAAATTTTAAAATTTAAAATTAGTCAACCCAGCCGAGATTCTTTCTTCAGCCTGCTTTCTTTCAACATCGACACTTTTTCCTCTCTGCAAAGTCGCGTACTTCTTGTTCCCTCTCGTTCTTTAAATCATCACTGTCTTCGTTCATTTTTCAGAAGTAAAATGGCAGAAGCAAATTCGAATCGTTTGAAAACAAGATTAATGGCCGCGTTCTCCTCTCTGATAAATCACGTCCCTCCCCTCTGTATAATTCAAAGTCGAAAAGAAAGAAAACCCAAAATCGCAAACTCTTCCTTTCCTCGTATACCTGAAAATCACGTTATTCGATTTCAAATCGAAGTCGCGCTCTCAATCTCGAGCTGCTTTGAATCGTGAGTGGAATGGAGGGGGGTCACGACTTCGACTTCGACAAAAAAGGGAAACGCGAGCAGATCGAATGGTCGCGGCGTCGTTCTACCGGGGCAGTCGAAATTTAAGAAGAACGTCTCGCGCTCGCGAGGTCTAGGGTTCGACGAGATCGTGGTCGGTGGCTCGGCGTCAGTGCAATCCAGGCTGGAGAGCATGGGCGATGTTGGAGGCGATGGCACGTATGGCGAAGTTGGGGTTGGAAGCTCGCGTGAGCGTGGGAGTCTCGACGTCAAGGGCACTCCGTGGTTACAGCATGTCAACGGCAAGGGGAGTCCGAGCTCGAGTAAATTTGGGAATTGGCAGTGAGGTATATGAAAAAAATTTCAATTCAATCTAGTTTTGAATATGAATTTAAATTTGTACAGAAGATGATTTCTATTTCACTAGATTTTAAAATGCGTATATATGTATGTATTTAGATTTAAAAGAAAGTAATTTTACAGAAAAATATTTAATGTTTCACAATTGTAATTGCTGTTAGAATTTAAAGTTAATACATGAAGGTATATAGAAAAAGAGAAAATTTTTATAAATAAGTTTAAGTTGGAAAAAGAGAATTATTAGATTAAAAGAATTTAATCTATTTCGAAGAAAATGTTTTGTAAAAGAAATTACAGTAAAGGGTTGTTTACTGTCTATTTCATACTATGGAATTTAAGTATATACAGGAAATTTATATATATGATTTTTGAAAAAAATAAAATAAATATATACATATGTGAAAATAATGGATTTGAAAGTTAATTATTAATTTAGTATTGAATTTTTGGTTAATTAAATTATTAAAAGAAAAATTTGTTTAAAACTAAGTTACTAGTTGAAATTAAAATTACCAAACAAAAATTTATAGTTTGATTTAATACGAGTATTAATAATTTGTATAACATTTATACAAGGGCTATAAATCGAGAAATCAAGTCAAAATGGATTGGATTGCAAGTAAAAAGCTAAGGTGAGATCTTCTCACTCAAAATAAATTGGGATTACAGTTATTGATTGATATGATTGCTATTGGATGTGGTATTAGATATGATAGGATATATCTATATATATAGCAATATATACATATTGGCATATGTATATATTGGATTGATGATTTCCCGCCTCGTATAGCGGATGAGACCCTATTGCGCCGTTAGTAAGCGGATTTTTATAAAACCTATATACCGCGATATTCCACCTCGAAGTGGAATGGTATTGTGCTAACGTCTTTGGATGCAGGGAAACAGGTTGGAGGGATCCAACTGGATTCCTCACCAGTATTTATTTACAGATATATTGATATAGATCTGTTATCATATTGATATATGATATTGACTGTTGTGATGGACTAATTGATGCGTTGCATCATTGGATTCAAAATTTTGAAGTTTAAAAATAACAATTTTAACTTTAAAAGCGATTTTTAAAGTGATTATTTGTAAGTATACGATTTATTAAATTTTTTGAATTATTTATCTTAAATAAATAAATGTTATAAATTTAAACTTATGAAAATTATAATGTTTGTGAAATATAACCAAAAGATGATTTTTGAAATTAATAGTTAAGTAATTTATAAAATAGTTTAAATAGAGATTTTTGAATTTATTATGAAAGCTCTATATATAAGATTTATAAAATTTGATTTTTATAAATCAAAGTGATGAAATTATAAAGGAGTTTTAAAGACGCTTTAAATGATGTTAAAATGGGTTTTATAAAGGACAGAATAAATGATTTGTGAAGTCCTAACAGAACGATTTTTGTAGATAAACGAATTATAAGTGTTTAACTTATAGAATGGACTTTTGGTAGAAAATTGAGTTATAAATTGAATTGGATAAAAAAAAGGAATTTATAAGTTGAGGTAGTTATAAAATATAAAATTGTGATTTATAAACGTTGTTTATGAATCCGAAATCACTTATTTTGATAAGTGAATTGTAGAAGTTAATTAAAGGAATTATATCCACGATTTTGGACAGTGGATAAGCCTTTAAACAAAATGTGTAGAAATGTTGAATTTGGATAACGAACTATATTCACGATTTTGGACAGTGAATATATTACTTAATAAAATGGTTATGTTTTGGGAAGTTAATATTATGAAATGAAGTAATTGTTTTAAAAGATGTTTTAAAACGTGTTAAAATATCGAAATCATAGATTTCAACATTTATTGTTGAAATAGACGTTTTCGAGAAATTTAAGGAAATGATGGACTATAACACTATTGTTATAGTAAATGATTTTCGAAAGAAAATGTTTTATCTAGTATTGGGATTTACATATCTATCTTAATTTCGAATCCCTATACTAGTGATTTTGAGTCATCGTAACGATGTTTTACGTAACATTCGTTTTGACTCAAATAAATGTTGTTATAGTAATGTTTTCCTTAAAGAATGAATTTATACTTAAATTTTGATTTAAGTATATCGAATATTTTCAAATGTTGAAAATAAAAGATTTGTGAAACACTTATTATTAAATAAGTATGGAATGTTTTCCAATATGAAATGAAATGTTTTTGAGAATTTATCTTCTTAAAGATAAATTGAAAATGAATGTTGAAAACGATTGAAAATCGTATACCAGTAGATATTTTGAAAATATAAATTCACTATGGAATTTATGAAGGAAAGGGAAATTGTTTTAGAAAAATAAACGTTGATTTATTTTTGAAGTGTGGAAATTTTATATCTAGTAAAGATATTTTTGAAGATGAAATAATTTTGGAAAATTATTTGGAATCTGATGATGTTGCGCATCTTTATTGATAGTTAAATAACCGACTATCAATAATTACCTTTAGATAGGTATTTGTTGTAAATTGGATGAAATTGAATGCCACACTTATTTTTGAATAAACGCTCACTATTCGGGTTAGCCGGGAAAGGACCATGGGGTCGTATAACCCATTCCGAATATGTGATACGTCGTTATGAATTGCATTTGAAGACCGGTGTTGAAGACCGGATATTTTTGAAAACGGAAGGATTACCGTCGAGTTACTCTACATCGGCTGATCTCCGATTTAGAGGTTTTATCACCCTTAGTGACGGGAAGTCCGGACGTGATTAGAAATTTATCCGAATGTGCAAGGGCTTCGTGAGAAGTGCCTTCGGTTCTGTTCGATCCCGGAACAGACTTGTATGGATTGTGTGTCTGACGTTACAATTTGAGATATAAAGCTGATTTCTTTCAAATACATTTCTGTTGGTGGCGGAGAATTTATTCTCTTAGCTTAACACCCTTCTCTGAGACGTACGAGCTCAGAGGTTATGTAGTTGAAATTTATCAACGATATATCCCAATTTGGTAACGTGGCATACTGAGTGTTGCTGTGAAATGATCAGTGTTTGATCATTTGTGATATGATCATTTGTTTGATCTTATATCTTTGTGATCATAGGTTGATCATTTTTGTTTGACCCGAAGCAGGGCTTTTTGAGAAAGCGTAGCTTTGTGGACGAGACTTCATCGAGCCTCACACCCCGGAAATGGTCGAAACAGGAAGGATGCAGCAAGGTTCTAGGGAGTAGCGCCCCTTAGTGTATGTCATTCCTTCTAGATAGAGGTGGCATCATGGTATGGAGCCCAGATACTTAACCTATGTGGTTGCTGCATTATTATCTATGTGGTTTGTTGGAAATCGGGGATCCTCGGGAAGATCGGTTACGATCGGGGGATGGCATACGCATGTCAGTAGTTACCTATTTTTGCAGAGGTAACCCGGCCTTGTGTTGGCAGAGATCCGGTTAGGTTCTCGGGTCGTCTATTCCAGGGACATACCCATCGTGGATAGGAAGTTCCTTAGCCTGACCATTTGTTGGAAATCCAAATCCCAATACGCACCTTGTACGGTATTAGTTGTAGAACCTGCCATTTACGTACGGTGGTCACCACTGTTTAGATGGTAGCTATAGTAGGCATACGATACTGGTCGTATGTTGGCTAAGATTAATATTATACTTTCGAGATGTTTCTACACTATGCACTAATAATAATATCAAAAAGATTTGATTTTTTGCGTAGTAAGCATCTTTGACTATCATAAGAAGAAATCTCCTCCAATTCTGCGTTTGCATTGTGTGTGTGGTGGGAGGTCTTATGGTAGTTTCATTTTCCAAAAGCATTACGAATTTGTTCTATTTTCTTTGTGAAAGAATAACTGTTTTACGATCTCACACCAGTCACCATGACTGACTCGGAGTTTATTGTTCCCTTCTAAACTCTGGGTGCCCACCAATTTCCACACGGGCAGCCTAGAGTTATGTTATCAGGATATTCTGGAGCTTGGAGATAAGCTGGATGACGAGACGTAGTATTTGTATCTGATATTATTTATTCCGCTGTATATTCTGTATGAGGACAAGTTATATAACAGTCCATTGTTGTATATTGACCCTGATGATTGATGTATGTATAAAATGATATAGTTCTTTGTTTAAAAGATTATTCAATTATCTATTATATATTGTTCCGCTGCGATGTGTAAGATTCTGATGTTTTTTTCTGTTTCTGATGTTGTTCTGTTGTTCTTCTTCTTTCTTTCTTCTCTTTTTCTTCTATCTTCTTCTTCTTCTACCTTTTTCTTCTTTTTAAAAGCCTCACTATTGGAGTTTCCGGCACTCGATTTCTCGGCAGTCGATAAAGTAAGTATCGATGTCGAATTTTCGAAAGTCGAAAAATTCGGTATGTGACAGCGTGGTATCAGAGCATATGGTTAAGCGACAACCCTGCTCTGTTGGGTGTTACTCATTAGAGATAGAGTCAGCAGTACTCTAGAATGAGTTGAGTGTAATAATAGATACGAGCGCGTATTTGTTAGTTAATATAAAATTGTTTTGTATTGTGATGATTGGTTTATTGAGTGGTATATGAACCTTCGTCGGCACAGTCTTGCAAAACTGTATCGAAGGGGTTTCTAAACGCTCGAATAGAACAATTCGGCACAATATTGTTTTAAATAGGGTGAATGAGATAATTTTACCCAAAACTATTTTTGTATAGAAAAGAAATCATTTTCTATGAATTATTATAGTATATGGTTGCATGGTTGTTAGAAGTGGTAATATTAATTATTATCATTAAAATTAAATAAGAAGTTGGAATTATAACTCCAAAGTTAAGAAATAAATTCACATATACAAATGAAATTTAAAGAATGTAAATTATAAATGTGAATTGTAATTTAAAATGGAATTCCAGAGAAGTTTTTGGAAATGTTTTGAAAAGAATTTGAAAATTTTGGAAATTTGGAAGTTTAATTCTTTTTGGAGTTGGAAATGAATTTCGAAGGTTTTGGAAAGTATTTTGGAGAGATGAAAGCTCTAAACTCTTTTCGGTCGCTGGAAAATCATCCTGATGATGGTGGCCACATCATTAGAATTCATTTTCGGGTTTCCAAAAGAGGAATTGCTGCCAAATTGTTTTAAATGGAAGTTGTTTGAAAAATTTGGGTTTTGTTTGGAAATTCCAGGATAATTTGAATTGTTTTCAAAATGGCTTTGAAATGTTGGTAGACTCTGGAATACCATATTTATGAAATATTATCAAATTGATAACTTATACAATTTGAATTTTGATAGAATAAATTTAACTTAAAGAATGAAGTTAAATCAAAGTAAGAATAAGTGAATATAACTGGAATTGAATTTGATTTGTGAAGTTGAACTAAAATTAGTAAGTAAAGCTTAAAGAATGAAGTTAAATGAATGTAAATACAAGCGAATCAATTTAATGGAAGTGAAATTAAATGTTGAAACTCATTTCGAATTTGTAAGCAAATGAATTGAATTGAATAATTGTAAATGAAAGATGAATTAAAATCCATATGGAAATTGGAAATCCAGTTTAAAGATAAGTAGAATTAAAATAAGTTGAATTGATATCAATTTGAATTAGTAATTGAAACTAATTTAAATAGTGCAGTTGAATGAAAGATAGTTGATAAAAAATTCAATTTCAGTTTATCGATTGAAGTTAAATAAAAATTCAATATTCGGAATAGAAGATAAAATTGAATTCGAATAGAAATTTGAATGTAAAATTGAATGGAAAGAAGGTATAACTCCAACAGTAAATGTATAGGCAGTTTATACTAGAAATTTTGTAATCAAATTTGCAAAATAGTTGGAATATGTAACTAGAATTATGGCTAGTAGGATATACAGGTGTAAAGGAATTTGGATTTGATTTCACAGATAATTTGAATTGCTCGAAAAAGGTATGTATTTAAATTTGAATATGAGATTTGACGACTTATTTCTCTAGCCGCTTGGCATTTTCTTTTTCTTTTTGAAATCTGAGAGTCCGTAGGAACGTTTTGTAGTCGTGCCGTATTAGCCGCGCAAAGGAGACGCTGGCAAAATTTTTCGAAAATTTAAGGCGTTAGAAAATTTTTGAGAAAATTTTGAAAATTTAAATTTGAAATCTAAATTAAAATTTGAATTGTTAAGGAAACAATGTTGTTTTGAACTATAATTGAAGTTGGAAAGCTAGTTGAATTGATAACGAATCTGTAGTAGGGAGATTTGTTTTGAAATTTGATAAAACTATTAGATGTTGAAAAATAGTAGACGAGTTAAGGACTTTTCTTTCTAACTTATAATTTCGAGGACGAAATTCTTTTAAGGAGGGAAGTCTGTAACGACCCAGAATTTTGAACTAATTAAATTAAGAATATTTAATTAATTTTAAATATTTGAACGATGATTTAATTTGAACCCCCGATATAACTTTGAAATTAGCGATTAAATTATAAAATTTAATCTAGTGAATGCTGAATAAAAATTTGAATATTCAATTTAAAGTTGAAGAAAAATATTTTGAAAGCTTTTAATATTCGTATTGATAATACCGAAGATAATCGAGGCTTCAGAATTGTATTTCAAACTGTTTCGTTCAGTTTTGAAATTATATCGTTCGTATCGATATTTAAAAATAGCGTTCCGAGGCACAGTCTCGGAATTCGATGAAACTAGTTCCATTGGGTCCGTAATAGTTTGTTATTACCAGATTTCAAATTTCGTATTTTTCGGACTTGCCGTGTGAGAGCACAGTGAATAAACGCATTGAAATAAAATCAAATTCAATTTAAATTTTAAAATTTAAAATTAGTCAACCCAGCCGAGATTCTTTCTTCGGCCTGCTTTCTTTCAACATCGACACTTTTTCCTCTCTGCAAAGTCGCGTACTTCTTGTTCCCTCTCGTTCTTTAAATCATCACTGTCTTCGTTCATTTTTCAGAAGTAAAATGGCAGAAGCAAATTCGAATCGTTTGAAAACAAGATTAATGGCCGCGTTCTCCTCTCTGATAAATCACGTCCATCCCCTCTGTATAATTCAAAGTCGAAAAGAAAGAAAACCCAAAATCGCAAACTCTTCCTTTCCTCGTATACCTGAAAATCACGTTATTCGATTTCAAATCGAAGTCGCGCTCTCAATCTCGAGCTACTTTGAATCGTGAGTGGAATGGAGGGGGGTCACGACTTCGACTTTGACAAAAAAGGGAAACGCGAGCAGATCGAATGGTCGCGGCGTTGTTCTACCGGGGCAGTCGAAATTTAAGAAGAACGTCTCGCGCTCGCGAGGTCTAGGGTTCGACGAGATCGTGGTCGGTGGCTCGGCGTCAGTGCAATCCAGGCTGGAGAGCATGGGCGATGTTGGAGGCGATGGCACGTATGGCAAAGTTGGGGTTGGAAGCTCGCGTGAGCGTGGGAGTCTCGACGTCAAGGGCACTCCGTGGTTACAGCATGTCAACGGCAAGGGGAGTCCGAGCTCGAGTAAATTTGGGAATTGGCAGTGAGGTATATGAAAATTTTTTCAATTCAATCTAGTTTTGAATATGAATTTAAATTTGTACAGAAGATGATTTCTATTTCACTAGATTTTAAAATGCGTATATATGTATGTATTTAGATTTAAAAGAAAGTAATTTTACAGAAAAATATTTAATGTTTCACAATTGTAATTGCTGTTAGAATTTAAAGTTAATACATCAAGGTATATAGAAAAAGAGAAAATTTTTATAAATAAGTTTAAGTTGGAAAAAGAGAATTATTAGATTAAAAGAATTTAATCTATTTCGAAGAAAATGTTTTGTAAAAGAAATTACAGTAAAGGGTTGTTTACTGTCTAGTTCATACTATGGAATTTAAGTATATACAGGAAATTTATATATATGATTTTTGAAAAAAATAAAATAAATATATACATATGTGAAAATAATGGATTTGAAAGTTAATTATTAATTTAGTATTGAATTTTTGGTTAATTAAATTATTAAAAGAAAATTTTGTTTAAAACTAAGTTACTAGTTGAAATTAAAATTACCAAACAAAAATTTATAGTTTGATTTAATACGAGTATTAATAATTTGTATAACATTTATACAAGGGCTATAAATCGAGAAATCAAGTCAAAATGGATTGGATTGCAAGTAAAAAGCTAAGGTGAGATCTTCTCACTCAAAATAAATTGGGATTACAGTTATTGATTGATATGATTGCTATTGGATGTGGTATTAGATATGATAGGATATATCTATATATATAGCAATATATACATATTGGCATATGTATATATTGGATTGATGATTTCCCGCCTCGTATAGCGGATGAGACCCTATTGCGCCGTTAGTAAGCGGATTTTTATAAAACCTATATACCGCGATATTCCACCTCGAAGTGGAATGGTATTGTGCTAACGTCTTTGGATGCAGGGAAACAGGTTGGAGGGATCCAACTGGATTCCTCACCAGTATTTATTTACAGATATATTGATATAGATCTGTTATCATATTGATATATGATATTGACTGTTGTGATGGACTAATTGATGCGTTGCATCATTGGATTCAAAATTTTGAAGTTTAAAAATAACAATTTTAACTTTAAAAGAGATTTTTAAAGTGATTATTTGTAAGTATACGATTTATTAAATTTTTTGAATTATTTATCTTAAATAAATAAATGTTATAAATTTAAACTTATGAAAATTATAATGTTTGTGAAATATAACCAAAAGATGATTTTTGAAATTAATAGTTAAGTAATTTATAAAATAGTTTAAATAGAGATTTTTGAATTTATTATGAAAGCTCTATATATAAGATTTATAAAATTTGATTTTTATAAATCAAAGTGATGAAATTATAAAGGAGTTTTAAAGACGTTTTAAATGATGTTAAAATGGGTTTTATAAAGGACAGAATAAATGATTTGTGAAGTCCTAACAGAACGATTTTTGTAGATAAACGAATTATAAGTGTTTAACTTATAGAATGGACTTTTGGTAGAAAATTGAGTTATAAATTGAATTGGATAAAAAAAGGAATTTATAAGTTGAGGTAGTTATAAAATATAAAATTGTGATTTATAAACGTTGTTTATGAATCCGAAATCACTTATTTTGATAAGTGAATTGTAGAAGTTAATTAAAGGAATTATATCCACGATTTTGGACAGTGGATAAGCCTTTAAACAAAATGTGTAGAAATGTTGAATTTGGATAACGAACTATATTCACGATTTTGGACAGTGAATATATTACTTAATAAAATGGTTATGTTTTGGTAAGTTAATATTATGAAATGAAGTAATTGTTTTAAAAGATGTTTTAAAACGTGTTAAAATATCGAAATCATAGATTTCAACATTTATTGTTGAAATAGACGTTTTCGAGAAATTTAAGGAAATGATGGACTATAACACTATTGTTATAGTAAATGATTTTCGAAAGAAAATGTTTTATCTAGTATTGGGATTTACATATCTATCTTAATTTCGAATCCCTATACTAGTGATTTTGAGTCGTCGTAACGATGTTTTACGTAACATTCGTTTTGACTCAAATAAATGTTGTTATAGTAATGTTTTCCTTAAAGAATGAATTTATACTTAAATTTTGATTTAAGTATATCGAATATTTTCAAATGTTGAAAATAAAAGATTTGTGAAACACTTATTATTAAATAAGTATGGAATGTTTTCCAATATGAAATGAAATGTTTTTGAGAATTTATCTTCTTAAAGATAAATTGAAAATGAATGTTGAAAACGATTGAAAATCGTATACCAGTAGATATTTTGAAAATATAAATTCACTATGGAATTTATGAAGGAAAGGGAAATTGTTTTAGAAAAATAAACGTTGATTTATTTTTGAAGTGTGGAAATTTTATATCTAGTAAAGATATTTTTGAAGATGAAATAATTTTGGAAAATTATTTGGAATCTGATGATGTTGCGCATCTTTATTGATAGTTAAATAACCGACTATCAATAATTACCTTTAGATAGGTATTTGTTGTAAATTGGATGAAATTGAATGCCACACTTATTTTTGAATAAACGCTCACTATTCGGGTTAGCCGGGAAAGGACCATGGGGTCGTATAACCCATTCCGAATATGTGATACGTCGTTATGAATTGCATTTGAAGACCGGTGTTGAAGACCGGATATTTTTGAAAACGGAAGGATTACCGTCGAGTTACTCTACATCGGCTGATCTCCGATTTAGAGGTTTTATCACCCTTAGTGACGGGAAGTCCGGACGTGATTAGAAATTTATCCGGATGTGCAAGGGCTTCGTGAGAAGTGCCTTCGGTTCTGTTCGATCCCGGAACAGACTTGTATGGATTGTGTGTCTGAAGTTACAATTTGAGATATAAAGCTGATTTCTTTCAAATACATTTCTGTTGGTGGCGGAGAATTTATTCTCTTAGCTTAACACCCTTCTCTACGACGTACGAGCTCAGAGGTTATGTAGTTGAAATTTATCAGCGATATATCCCAATTTGGTAACGTGGCATACTGAGTGTTGCTGTGAAATGATCAGTGTTTGATCATTTGTGATATGATCATTTGTTAGATCTTATATCTTTGTGATCATAGGTTGATCATTTTTGTTTGACCCGAAGCAGGGCTTTTTGAGAAAGCGTAGCTTTGTGGACGAGACTTCATCGAGCCTCACACCCCGGAAATGGTCGAAACAGGAAGGATGCAGCAAGGTTCTAGGGAGTAGCGCCCCTTAGTGTATGTCATTCCTTCTGGATAGAGGTGGTATCATGGAATGGAGCCCAGATACTTAACCTATGTGGTTGCTGCATTATTATCTATGTGGTTTGTTGGAAATCGGGGATCCTCGGGAAGATCGGTTACGATCGGGGGATGGCATACGCGTGTCAGTAGTTACCTATTTTTGCAGAGGTAACCCAGCTTTGTGTTGGCAGAGATCCGGTTAGGTTCTCGGGTCGTCTATTCCAGGGACGTACCCATCGTGGATAGGAAGTTCCTTAGCCTGACCATTTGTTGGAAATCCAAATCCCAATATGCACCTTGTACGGTATTAGTTGTAGAACCTGCCATTTACGTACGGTGGTCACCACTGTTTAGATGGTAGCTATAGTAGGCATACGATACTGGTCGTATGTTGGCTAAGATTAATATTATACTTTCGAGATGTTTCTACACTATGCACTAATAATAATATCAAAAAGATTTGATTTTTTGCGTAGTAAGCATCTTTGACTATCATAAGAAGAAATCTCCTCCAATTCTGCGTTTGCATTGTGTGTGTGGTGGGAGGTCTTATGGTAGTTTCATTTTCCAAAAGCATTGCGAATTTGTTCTATTTTCTTTGTGAAAGAATAACTGTTTTACGATCTCACACCAGTCACCATGACTGACTCGGAGTTTATTGTTCCCTTCTAAACTCTGGGTGCCCACCAATTTCCACACGGGCAGCCTAGAGTTATGTTATCAGGATATTCTGGAGCTTGGAGATAAGCTGGATGACGAGACGTAGTATTTGTATCTGATATTATTTATTCCGCTGTGTATTCTGTATGAGGACAAGTTATATAACAGTCCATTGTTGTATATTGACCCTGATGATTGATGTATGTATAAAATGATATAGTTCTTTGTTTAAAAGATTATTCAATTATCTATTATATATTGTTCCGCTGCGATGTGTAAGATTCTGATGTTTTTTTCTGTTTCTGATGTTGTATAGTTGTTCTTCTTCTTTCTTTCTTCTCTTTTTCTTCTATCTTCTTCTTCTTCTACCTTTTTCTTCTTTTTAAAACCCTCACTATTGGAGTTTCCGGCACTCGATTTCTCGGCAGTCGATAAAGTAAGTATCGATGTCGAATTTTCGAAAGTCGAAAAATTCGGTATGTGACACATGGTATGGAGCCCAAATACTTACTCATGTGGACACACTTTATTTATTATGTGTGATGTTGGTTACCGAGGCCTCGGATAAAGGTCCCAAAGGACCGGGGGTGGCATATCTCAGGTTTACTACCGAGGAAGGGGTTAACCGGCCTTGTGTTGGCAGAGAGCAGGGTGTCTCTCGGAGCGTCCCGCCAGAGGCGTTCCCATGTGGCATAGGAAGTTCCTTAGCCTGACCATTTGTTGGAAATCCATAAGGTGTTCTATTTGCTCGTAGTTCCCGTTTGATACCCGATAAAGCAAATCTCGGTTTTCGTTTCCCATCTTCCAGTACGAACCTTGTACGGTATTAGTTGTAGAACCTGCCATTTACTTATGGTGGTCACCACTGTTTAGATGGTAGCTATAGTAGGCATACAATACTGGTCGTATGTTGGCTAAGATTAATATTGTATTTTTGAAATGTTTTCTGCACTATGCATTAGTAATAATATCCAATGATTTGTTTTGCGTAGTAAGCATCTTTGACTATCATAAGGAGAAATCTCCTCCGATTCTGCGTTTGCATTGTGTGTGTGTGCAGGAGGCCTTATGGTAGTTTCATTTTCCAAAAGCATTGCGGGTTTCAATGTTTAAAACTCTTTTGTTGTTGTTTAAAGATAAACTGTTTTTGTTACTCACACCAGTCCCACGACTGACTCGGAGTTTATTGTTCCTTTCCTAAACTCTGGGTGCTCATAATTTTTCACACGGGCAGTTTAGAGTTGGGGTTTTCAGATATTCAGGTTTAGTAGATTATCTAGAGCTAGTTCAGTTCTTGGAGTTCATGGACTGACGTTGCTTATCTTGGAGCATTCAATTGGAGACATTCTATCCGCTGCTAGTGTTATCTTTTCTTTCCGCTGCTATTTCTTGTATCTCTGGTATTGTTGTATCATATTGATATCATTGTTGTATATCATTCTTGATATTGTATTCATTTGAGTTGTATATGATATCATCTATTTCTTTTTTTCCCGCTGTGTTGTTATACTTAATGGTGTTATAAGCTCCGGGGAGCCAGATTCGGCGTTTGGATCTACGGCATTTTGAGTACAAGTGAAGTACGGGTGCCGATTTTCGAAGGCCGAGTCCGGGATCTTTACATTTGGTATCAGAGCTGAGGATAAAACTTTAGCTCAGGAGTATAACACATTAAGTAACTCATTAGAGATAGGGTGAAGTAAACCCTAGAATGAGTATTCCACAGATATCCATTCGAATGTCTCAGTAAATTCTCTTACTATCCACTGATAGTAAGTATGAGTGCAAGAAGAGGATGAGATAGGGGACAAGGGAATACGACTATAAATGGTCAATACCCTGTAACAACAAGGAAACGATCTTTTCTCTATCAATCTCTTTCGTTCAACATCTCTTCTCAATTCTTCGATAGTTTATGGTAGATCCAGGAAGAAGATTTGATATATTTGTATGGAACATAAACTCCAAAGGGGTCAGAATTATTTGTTTGGATGTATTGGTTGCTTTGTTTGCTATGGTTGATAGGTATACTTTAGTCTAAACTGAAAATTTTGAAATTGTATCCATATATCTATCTATTCTTTGGGTCCCAATATATTCTACGGATGGTTAGTTATCGCTTCAAACTAACCGATATCACTGCTTATTTCGTAGATCTGGATGACCCGAGTATCTTGTGAAATGTTAAATAGATTCGTTCACATATCTATTATTGATATTCTGATTTGGTAAGTCAATTGCAGAATAGATGTTCAGTTTGATTTGATGAAACATTCTTCATCTATCTTTGTGTTTCCTTGGCAATTTCGAGGACGAAATTCTTTTAAGGGGGGAAGTCTGTAACGACCCCGAATTTTATATAAATTTAAATTGATAATTTATTTACTTTTTGAATTAAAATTGTATAGTTAATTGGAAATTTAAGCGTGTTTCCCCGAATACAGATAAATTTTGTATAAATCATTTAAATTTAAAAATATTGTAAATATTGTATATATGTGAATATATATGTATACGGGCATATACGAGTAAAAAAATTGAATATATATATATATATATTTGATTTGAATTTAAATCGTAAATAAATGGTTTAAAAATGAAGATATATATATATATATGATATAAAAGTACAAAGCAAATACTAGCTAGAAAAATAAAATTCAATAACAAATTAAATTATAGGGATTCATTTATAATACAAAGCAATAAGACCAAAGAAAAACTAATATACATTCAAGAAAGGAAAAACAAATAAATAAATATGAGAAGTAAATATAATACAAACAAATGCACTTATAAAATAAATAAGAAAAATATATATATATATATATATATAGAAACATACAAAATTATAAATATTTGAGTTAGAGATTGAAATAGAAATGTATACAAGATAAATTATATAGTTCGTAAAATAGAGATAAATTAGCTAAAATTCAGACAACATGTTAATAAATTTTGTAAAATAGAAAATAAACATATTAACTAAAGATCTAACAACACATTAACATAGAAATTTATTTATATTGTAAAGCACTTAGACAAAGCATAAGATAGTAACATACATTCAACTAAGTAATATGACTAAAACCAAAAAAAATATTTGTACATAGGATATAAAACATACCCAGGCAAAGTAAAATGTGTAGCCTGTAAGTAGTTAGGCAAGAACAAGTAAAAAGGAAAATGTGTATGCAAACAAAAGATATGGAACAATTGAACAAATGAAAACAAATAATACATGAGAAAAGGCTTACCAAAGAGGCCACCTCAAATTATCTTCAACTTGTACATCCGAGAGAAGAATTTTTTATAAAATAAAATAAAATGGTACAAGGTAATAAATGTTTTCACCTCTAGTACATGATTTATCATCTCAGCCACCAACTATCTCCTATATGGTACAGCTGAAATGGGGAAAAGAAAAGAAACAGTATATGAATTTGTACAAGCCATTAATGAAGCCATCACAACACTTCATATCAGCTTAAACAAATATCACCACCCTATAACACATTCTTTCTTATATCAAGCCTCTCATCATCACTTTGTTCCATTCAAACAAAACTAAGCAAAACTGAAGTGAATGCCATTTTAAACTTAGACAAACTTCAATTAAAAAAACATCAGACAAATAAAAAAAAACCAGATTTATCAAAGAAGCAAGAAGTTGACTTAAGCTAGCAAATTTTCACAATCCTGTTTCAAAAGAAAAGTAAAGCTTTGTTCTTCATTTTCAAAAACATGTGAGTAAACATAATATAAAATTTAAGCAAGCGATAATCAGTGAATGACTCATCTTTAAATTTGTATGCTTGGTATCTTCCTTGTATCAACTCTGTATGTATATGAATTTGCATTTAACAGTGCTGAGTCATGTAGTTTCCTCTCTGTTTAGTTTCTCAGGATATAGTCAACCAAAGGAATTAAATCTCTTATCATTTGATCAGTATCAAGCTTAGGTTTTCAAAACAAATAGTTGTGTTTAGGCATGAATTATAACTAAAAAAATATATAGATTCAAGAAGAAAGAATATACATTGTGCAAGAAATTGGGTTTCTACAGTAAGAATTTGATTTTTGAATAAATTCGAACTTAACAATTTACAAATTGAAATATATATCTTGGATCCTTATTGGAAGATAGGATTTTTAACGCAAGTTTTGTGATTTTTAATATCATGGGTGAAGAGCAGTTTGAGAATGATCGAAATTGGCATTTTGACCAATTTCCGACGGCGTGTTGATCTGGAGGTGTTGGGGTTGATCGTGGAGGTGGAGGAGCCTACGTAGGTGATGGGAAAAATAACCGGAGCTATTCCAGTTCGTCGAGGTGACGGTGGCGTAGATTTCCAGTTAGTAAACCTAATTTTCGAGGAGTTTGAATTTTTGATCGCCGTGGCCACGTTCTTGCGTCGAGTGGCGCGAGGCTTTGGGGAACGAAGGCTCGGTGGTTGTCGAAGCCATGGCTGGAAGTTCGAGTCAACTGGTGGTCGGCGTCGCGAGGTCGAGGTGGATTTAGCCGAGCAGTGGGTTCCAATTTTGGAATAGATGGCTCGATTTTGATTCGAGGCAAGTTAAGGTGATTGGATGTCTGGAGATGGTTGCTAGGGTGATGGTTGACGTGCCGGAATATTCACCGTTGGTCGAAGTCGCCTCCGGTGCCGTGCACGTGCACGTGATGGAGTGGTGGTGTCAGTGGCAATGAGTTTGGAAAAGAGGCAGTGTGATTCGAAGTCTCACTCGGGGGATTGGGAAGAAAACTCGAAGTCAAACTCGAGTTGTTTTAACATGATATCGGGTAGGTTTTAAAAACTTAAACAAAATTTATAAAAAAATGTGTCACGGGTAGATTTTGACTAGGACTCGAAGCAGGGGTGTTTTTCTCGGGTGACTCGAAGCGGGTCTCGGGTCTGTTGTATAAACAGTTTTTACTTTAAAATAAAATTCAAACTTTTAAACATTTTTAATTCATGTTTTAAAATGATGACTTTGATTAAAGTTTGGATTAATTAAGGATTTAGTAAGACATTTTTAAAGTAATTAATAAAGGTAGAAAGATGTAATCTTTTAATCTATTAAGTAATTAATGATTTGTTTAATTAAAGAATAATTACCTAACTAATTACTTAATATTAAAGGTTAATTTAACAAATAAATTAAGGTAAATTAATTCGTTATTGATTATTTAACAATTGAGGAGTAATTAATAAAAGTAATTGAGAGTCAATTAATTAACAATTAAGGGTTAATTAATTAAGATAATAAATTAAGGAATAATTAATTTATGAAGTGATTAAGATTTAATTAAAAATAATTACTTAGTAAAAGTAATTAAGAATGGGAAATTAATGATCAAAGATGGATTAACCAAGAAATTAAGGGTAATCACTTTAAAGAATAATTAATTAATGTGATTAATGAATTAAGGTAATTAATTTGAGAATTATAATTAAAGGTTAATTAATTAAAATGGGTTGTAATTAATAAATTTTGTTTAACCAAGATTAGTAATTCATAAGAAATTAATAAGACTTGAATTAATCAGACAATCACCTGATCTTACTTATGAATGTTTGGATTATATTGAATGGTTAAATTGTTGATATTCCCTTATCTGTGATGTTGTGTGATATATTCTGATTTGTGTGTGATTTGTACTGAAGTTCATTTATCTGGGATGAATGTAATTAATTATCTGTGATATATATATATCTGTGATCTGTGAATAAAAGATAAGCATTATAGTTTATACCGCTTATCAACTATATCTCTGTATTCTGATCTGTGATGATTGAATGATGTGCACTACTGTGTAAAACCCCTGGACCACACTCTTACACACACAAATATGGATTTCACGTGGAAATCGGTTAAGTCACAGATAATTTAAATTTAATGTTATTGAAATTAAATTTTTAATTTCAGTTGATTTTGAAAATGGATTTGGGTTAAATGTTAAAGCTTTTGAAAAGGTGTTTTCAAAGATAAAAGCTATTTTGAATAACTTGGTAAAGTTTCAATTTAAATAATTCAATTTGAATTTGATTTCAAATAATTTGGAATTGAATTCCATGTTCGGAAATTATGGTTAAAGAAGTTATAAATGTGTTTATATGAAATTAAACCATTTTAAAAGTATAATTTTGAGAATTTGGATTTAACCCAAGAACCTTAACTCGTATAAATGAATCAGATTTTCCAAAAATGAAACCTGTTTGTTTTCAAATGATAAAAGCTTTCAGATAAGAAATGAAATTCCAGTTTAATTAAAGGAATTTCAAGTTTGAATTGAAAAATGGTTTTTCCAGTTATGAGTGAATTCTTTTGAAAGCTATAAATTGAATCTGTTTATTTTTAACAGATTTAAAATGGTGATTTGTTAACCATTCGAAATGGAATTGTTTTGAAATCTATAAGTTGAATCTTTGATTTAAAGATTTAACGAGTTAATTCAATTGAAATGGAAATTGATTTGGAAAATCTACGAATAGATCTTTGTGAAACTGAGTGAACTTTGTGAGATGGATCTTTTTATGTAAAAGATTAAAATGGTAATGTATTTAAACCATTTGAAGGAAAGTTTTGGGTAATAAGTTGTGACTTAATTAAAATCCCAATATCCATATGTTTTTAAATATTGCGCTCACTATTCGGGTTAGCCGAGAAAAGGCCTTTGTGTCATATAACCCATTCCGAATTAGTGATACGACGATATGGATTGCATTTGAAGACCGGTGTTGAAGACCGGGTATTTGCGAAAACGATAGGATAACCTATCGATTGTCTCTGCACTGAGTTGCTCCGGTATAGAGATTTCCTAAGTGATGGGAAGTCCGATCGGGATTGTGAACCTTCTTCGGAAGTCAGACTTGTATGGTTACATGTCTGACATTACATTTTGAGATATAAAGCAGATTTCTTTCAAATACATTTCTGTTGGTGGCGGAGAATTTATTCTCTTAGCTTAACATCCTTCTCTGAGATGTACGAGCTCAGAGGTTATGTAGTTGAAGGTTATCAGCGATATACTCCCAATTTGGTAATGTGGCATGCTGAGTGTTGCTGTGTGTTGATCATTTATTGATCATTTGTGATCAAAGCGTGGCTTTGTGAAAAAGCGTAGCTTTGTGGACGAGACTTCGTCAGACCTCACAACCCGGAAATGGTCGAAACAGGAAAGATGCGGCAAGGTTTCACGGGTAGCTTCCCTAGGGTATGACCATTCTTTCTGGAAAAGGGTAGTATCATGGTATGGAGCCCAAATACTTACTCATGTGGACACACTTTATTTATTATGTGTGATGTTGGTTACCGAGGCCTCGGATAAAGGTCCCAAAGGACCGGGGGTGGCATATCTCAGGTTTACTACCCGGGAAGGGGGTAACCGGCCTTGTGTTGACAGAGAGCAGGGTGTCTCTCGGAGCGTCCCGCCAGAGGCGTTCCCATGTGGCATGGGAAGTTCTTTAGCCTGACCATTTGTTGGAAATCCAACTTCCAATACGAACCTTGTACGGTATTAGTTGTAGAACCTGCCATTTACTTATGGTGGTCACCACTGTTTAGATGGTAGCTATAGTAGGCATACGATACTGGTCGTATGTTGGCTAAGATTAATATTGTATTTTCGAAATGTTTTCTGCACTATGCACTAGTAATAATATCCAATGATTTGTTTTTCGTAGTAAGCATCTTTGACTATCATAAGGAGAAATCTCCTCCGATTCTGCGTTTGCATTGTGTGTGTGTGCGGGAGGCCTTATGGTAGTTTCATTTTCCAAAAGCATTGCGGGTTTCAATGTTTAAAACTCTTTTGTTGTTGTTTAAAGATAAACTGTTTTTGTTACTCACACCAGTCCCACGACTGACTCAGAGTTTATTGTTCCTTTCCTAAACTCTGGGTGCTCATAATTTTTCACACGAGCAGTCTATAGTTGGGGTTTTCAGATATTCAGGTTTAGTATATTATCTAGAGCTAGTTCAGTTCTTGGAGTTCATGGACTGACGTTGCTTATCTTGGAGCATTCTATTGGAGACATTCTATCTGCTGCTAGTGTTATCTTTTCTTTCCGCTGCTATTTCTTGTATCTCTGATATTGTTGTATCATATTGATATCATTGTTGTATATCATTCTGGATATTGTATTCATTTGAGTTGTATATGATATCATCTATTTCTTTTTCTTCCGCTGTGTTGTTATACTTAATGGCGTTATAAGCTCCGGGGAGCCAGATTCGGCGTTTGGATCTACGGCATTTTGAGTACAAGTGAAGTACGGGTGCCGATTTTCGAAGGCCGAGTCCGGGATCTTTACACTGTGATTATTTGATTATTTTATTTACTGTATATGCTGAGTTTTGCCAAATATAAATTAACAATCTAATATTTTGTGCAATTCAAGTCCGACATGTGTAGATGCGAATGGTTGAAAATACCGGGTCGTTACACTTCTCATGTAAGCTAAGCAAATATAATTAAATAGAGAAGTTTCTCATGTAAGCTAAGCAAATATAATTAAATAGAGAAGCTTCCCATGTAAGCCAAGCAAATATAATTTAATAAAGAAGCTTCTTTGAAAAGCTTCGCATGCTTATAAATACTAGTTTTTCCTAACTTTAATTTCATTTTTCCATTCTCTTTTCATGTTCAAAATTTTCTAAAGCTTGAGCTTATTTCCATGGCTTCCTAAATATGTTTCCAAGTTTTAAAATCCATGTTATTCCACTCAAATCTCTTCCAAAACTTGCTAAAGCCTCTCTACATCTTCTTCATCACCTTATCTTCTAAAAACAAGCACTCATCCACCTAAAACATCAAAGGCCAAGCTTAAAGAGCCCAAGGCCGAACCATATTTTCATGTGAAGGCCATCAAAAACTCCATCTTTTTGCTTGGGAATGGAAGTGCTAGGTTGTACCCTAATTTAGTAAGAGTTTAGATAGCTTTTCGGTGAGTAAAACTCCTAACTTTTTGGAAAAGTTTATCTTTAATTGCATTGTGTTATATATAGCTTGCTTGGTTTAGATATGATGTGATTATTTTTATGTTTAGTTTCGACATGTATATGTTGTGATGGTTGCAAACATATTAAGTTAGTAAGATAAACTAGTTGAAAGTTAGTAAACATATTAGAAAAGGTTAGTTAGCAAATTAGTTTGTGAGTAAAATTTTACCCTCAAAACCAAAGTTCTTAAACTATATTCATGCTTATATTTATTGCCTATGAATGCTGGTTGTATGTGTTTGATGATTGTTTGGTTGTTGGTTTGGTTCATGCTTTAGAAAAGATGTCATTTTGGTAGTTAGAGAATAAGTAGTAAGCGTTATGTAAAAATAGTAGCCAAAGTTGATTATTTTGTTAGTAAAGCTACATTACATGTTGTATATCATTCTTTACCTTGTATGTATGCTTAAACCATTGCTATGTGATGTTCGGTTGTATTGTAATGACATAAGTTTGTTTGTCGAACTGTCCGGATAGCGATAATCGCTATATCGGCACATTCGGAAAATCACTTCTTATCGAAACCATTTGGTTTTATCTTCATGCTTGGAATTATTTTACAAGTTAAGCAAGATTTTTTATTAATGATGTTTTCAAAAATAATTAATTATTTTAATAATGACTATGTAATTTAATTAATTATTTAATTTAATTAATTATTTAATTTAATTAATTATTTAATTTATAAGGATTAAAGTTAACTAATTAACTTATTAATGATGTGTTTTAAATTTAACCAATTACTTGGTTAATAATGATTTAAATTTAATTAATCATTTTATTAATGATGTTTAAGGCTAATTAGTCTTTTGTTCATAATAGGTTAAAGTTAATTAATCAATTAACCGATGATGTTTTAAAATTAATTAATCATTTTAATTAGGGACTTTAAAAGGAAATCAACTTGTTTTAACTTTAATTAATCTTTCCGTAATGATGGTTTATTGATTAATCATTTTAAATAATTATATTTTATTATTTATTAATTTAACTTAATTAATTATAATTTATTAAGTAATTTAATTAATGATGTTTTAAAATGTGATTTTCCCTTTTTAATTAAATGTTATTGAAGTTAATTAATCAACTTAATTTATGAAGTTTCAAAGTGAATTTATCAAAGCGACAAGGATGTTTTGACTTTGCTATTCATTTTAAATAATGATAATTAATTAATTATTAATTTAATTAATTATATTTTACTAATTAATTGAATTAATAAGGTTTGAATGTGGTTTACCCTTCTTATTATTTAAAGACATTTGAAGTTCAAAAATCAAATTGTGTGATGAAGATTAAAGTTAATTAATCAATATAATAAGGATGTTTTAAGTTATTAATCCTTTTTAAATTTATGTTTTGAAGTTAGTAAACTCTTTTAACAAAGTGATTTAAAGCTAATACTTGTAATGTGAGGCCAAGCACAAATTCGGGTTTTTAAAAGAAAATGTTTGATTCGTTTATGGAAATGAATTAATTTCCGTAAAGCGATTCACTTATATGGGAACGATTTATTTGTATACTTATCACTAAACGTCGAAGAAGTAGGTTTGTCACTATTTCGAAAGTTAAGAATAATCGTGAGACATGACTTTGAGGTAACACTACCTTGACTTGTCTGGTATTATTATTAACCAAGCAATACTACAAGTTGGAATTCGGTGAGTGGTGATAAGTATACAAGACTTAATTTCCATATATGATCATTTTATATTCTCGATAGTTGGTTTCTCAGCTGTCATTTACTTTAGCTTCTTTATTATCGTCACTATAACACGATGTGTTGCTCATGTTAGCTTTGTTATCCTTTGTCGGAAATGACTAAACCCAAAGAGCGAGTGGAAGCCAAGCTATGTGGGGTTGCTCCCATTAGGGTATTTTCACATCCACTCTAGATTGGATACAGTGTTGCGCATTGAGATGTGAAAGACTCGAATACTCAGTAATCGTTGGCGAGGTCTGACTTGGATGTGTCCGAGAGCCATCAGAGTTCTCTAGTATATTTCTAGAGGTATACTTTCGGTAAGAGGGGTGCACCCTCCTTGTCATTGTTGGAGATTTTCCTTTCCTTGTTTGATTCGAACCTTTAAATCTGTTTTCTTTAATTGCAATGGGAAGAGCCAACCACTCGTCGCAGTGTTAATTACTAATTTAGTCCATTCTATAGAGTTTGGACTATTATAATGTTTAGTCCATTCTATCGAGTTTGGACTATTATCTTGTTTTGTCCATTCTGTCCAGTTTGGATTTCTATTTAGACTGTTTCCATTCTTTCAAGTCTGGATGTATATTAATTATGCCCATCATCTATGTTTGCATTTGTTCCCTATTGTTCATTTCCATTTTTCTTATGTTTGGTTATTGTTTGTGTAGGGGAAAACCTGTTCCGCGTAGCGGCGTTGCACCATATGTTATTGTATAAAAATACCCCATTTGTTTTAGAGTTTTACTCATACCAGGCATTTTGTCTGACCCGAATTGTTTATTTTTCATAAACTCTCGGGTACTCAATTATATTTGAGTAGTTCGAGAATATTAGGTTTTTCTTTGGAGCTCTTTGAAGACGATGGATGAACATGATGCTCCTTAGTTATATAGTTATTTATTTCCACGATATGATTATGTAGGTGTATTTTGTATCTAAAAATGACAAGTCAGAATCTATAACTGCAAATATGTTAGATGTAGTACTTTTGTATAACTCTGATAACTCCATATAAGGAGTAACCTTTTGTACTATGTCATTTTTTATTATGTGTAACCATTCCGTTGTGAGGTTTATCTATTCTGTCTTGTCTGTTCTTTATTTTACCCAACTGAACTTGCCTTTTGGACACTTGGGCAATGACACATGAATATCATGGATGTATTAAGTGTCATTCCCAGGGGTCAGAAAGGTGGGTTGTCATAGAGTAGATGAGGCAAACAACCGAAGTTTTTGGATGACCATAATAAAGATAGGACATATTGTTTTGTTAGGAGAACAAAGAAATTGAGTATAAAGAAATCAAACACAAAGTTCATAAATTTGGTTGTGTTGAACACAATATATTTGATTAGTTTATTACTAAAAGAAATTGTATTGTTACACATAAGACTACAAAGGTAATAAAATTATAAATGAGGATAGATAGTATGGGCTCTACTACTATAAATATGTGGACAATCCTTTTATGTGCATATTTTTAATAAACAACTTATGTATAATGGTCACACCACTTTAACTAACATGAAATACTTCTTCAATATTCAAAAACTAAATATTTTACATTAGACAATCAAATTGATGATATTGGCACGATCACAAACATAGAAGAAACAAATTATTTAAAACATACTTAAGATGTCATTGTTGGAGAATAAAGAAACCGAGCATAAAGAAATCCAACACAAAATTCATAAATTTGATTGTGTAGAACACAATATACTTGATTAGTTTACTATTAGGGTAACAAAAAAGCATGAATAAAAAGTTCATAATAACACATAAGGCTAAAAAGGTAATAAAATTATAAATGAGGATAGATAGTTTGAAAAAGGTTTGAAAATGACAACATAGAGTGGTTTGAAATTGATAATATTGGCACAATCAAAGACATAGAAGAAACAAATTTTTTAAAACACACCTAAAATGTCATTGTTGTGAATTTTTGTTTTACATTGATTAGTATGATACTCATAATTATGTATATATCTTTTTAGGTAATATGAAACACTTTTACAATAACAGAAGAAATTATAAATAAAATCCAGGAGATAATTGCGCATCACCAAACATGAACACAAAAATATTGAAAAAGTTGATTGTAGACCTGATCTGAAGCAGATAAGATTAAAACTATAATATAACAGTCTAAAAATGAAAACTTACCTATTGATCTGGTGAAAAGAACCAAAGCATTGGGATCGGATGCAAAAACGTTCCTAAGAAAACAACTTTAGAAATGAATAAAATCAACAACTTTTAACTACTTTAAAAATGATGAAATGAAAGTAATCAACAAACAACCTTTAAACTACTATGAAATCGTCTTCGTCGATAATGGTTTCCTATAAAATGAAAACACGTAGATTCCAGTTCCAAATGGTTCTAATTCAATGGTTTCTTACAAAATAAAAGCTGTTTTTAGGTAACATGAAACACTTTTACAATAATAGAAGAAATTGTAAATAAGATCCAGAAGACAACCATGCATCACCAAATATGAACACAAAAATATTGAAAATGTTGAAAAAATGTTTAATAATGAGAACATACAGTAGTTTAATTATAGACCTGATCTGAACCAGAAAAGATTATGGAAAATCTGAAAACTTTATACAAAATAAGGATTAAACCAATAATATAACAATCTAAAAATGAAAACTTACATGTTGATCTAGTGAAAAGAACCAAAGCATGGGGATCGGATGCAAAAAAGTTCCTAAGAAAACAATTTTAGAAATGAAAAAAAATCAACAACATTTAAATACTTTGAAAATGATGACATGAAAGTAATAAACAAACAACTTTAAACTACCGTGGAAAAGATGAAAAGAAATTTACCAAATAAAAAACATCCAGATTCGTCTTCGTCGATGATGGTTTCCTACAAAATGAAAACACCTAGATTCCAGATCCAGATGATTCTAATTCAACGGTTTCTTACAAAATAAAAGGTGTTTCCTTAAATGATTTGAAAGAAATATAGTTTATGAGAATCAAGAGAGAAAATAGAAATGTTGACAAAATTGAAAAACACATTAGAAGATTGAATTAAACAAAAATGGAGATAACAAAATAAAAGGTGTTTCCTTAAATGATTTAAAAGAAATATAGTTTATGAGAATCAAGAGAGAAAATAGAAATTAGAATTGTTGACAAAATTGAAAAACACATTAAAAGATTGAATTAAACAAAAATAGAGATAGGGTTTTAGGAAGATGAATTTGCAAATTAATGGGAAGAGAGGGCGAAGTAATAGAAAAAGAAAGGGGAACTATCAAAAATAAGTTTTCTTAATTATTAATAAATTAAGAGCCGAAGAATGCTAAGAGACAAAATAATGAATAACAATAAATACAATGGATACATGAATTGTAATTGGAAAAGAGTTGGAGGTTGCAATTGCAAATTGTTTACTCAAATCGATGAGAGATAAGTATTTAACTTCGGATTGAATGAGAAATAAGAATACTGAAAATCTTTTATTCTCTTTTATATATAATAGAATAGATTTCAAGTATCTGACACTAAATCTTTGAAATATGTTAGTTTCTCCACTATGATTCATTGAAATTGTTCATGAACCTATATGGCTGATTGAATATAATTGCAATGTTTTTATTTATGAAATATTTTTATAATACTATTTTTTTGAAATGGCTACGATTTCATTTATTAATAAAAATAAAATATGTATAAAGCTACATTTGGCCCAAGTACATCCCATAAAGCATAGTACAATAGTACAACTTAATTTATAAAATAGGTTTGCATTTAGACCTGCACCCAATTCAAGAAGGTTCAGCATTAACCTTAAATCTAATTACATTAATTCATCTACTGCATAATTCACTCTTTCCACAAAATACATTTCATGGCACTGGAAGGAAAAATCCTAAAATTCGACAAAGCTCTTAACTTTTTCACTACTACTCTCTAGATTAGGCTATTTGATGGTAATGGACCCCTACTACAGTGGCATATACCACATTTCTCCTTCTAAGTAGATTCTACCCTTTTGAATACACTGTAATAGTCTGCTCTTTTCGACCATCAAAAGTTGACACTAATACATCCACGGTATTCATGTGCTAAGGATCCAAGTGCTGGAAAGATTGTTGGAGAAAAAAATAAAAGAAAGAACAGAATCTCACATCATGACGAGTAACATATAATATACAACTGATCTTTACAAAAGAAAACTATAATATACATACATCAGTCAGAGTAAACTAATCTACAGCCTGAACAGTTATAACAATCCATCCTCATAAATGCCGATAAATAAAATCTACCGATGCAGCAAAAATAGAATATACGTGAATACATCTTGAAGGCCTTCGGCTCGTCTCCAGAAGCTCCAAAGCATCCATAACTGAATCTGAAAATATGCTCGGTCTAATTCGAGCATTATAAGAAAATAACGACCGGATCAGTCTAGTAAACCAATATGAGAAACACACGTCATATGGATTTTATTGTTATAAAACATTTCAAAAATAAAGGTATCTCATAAGACCACGCCGCACATAAACACAGACAGGTTTTTACCTTACGATAACCAGCTATTTCATAGGAAATCTTGTGATATTATAATAATTGTCTAGGGTTTAAAATAAATATTGAATCTTAACCTGAATTGTTACATTAATTAAATTCCAGCATAATAGGTATACACAACTAAGTCCGAAGGGCACTTATTGGAGAATGGATCTCATACAATGGAAAGACACCGGGGTACCACCTGTTATAGTACGCCTTTAGAAAAATATACCGAGCTCAACAGGAACACCTTGCACCCCTGCTAATACAGAACCGTCATAGCCCTTACTGGATAGTACCAAATTCATCACCCTTGTTGTTTTGCAACCTTTTCCTGAGAGCTATCATGTGCAACTAAATCCATATATATATAGAGAGAGAGAGAGAAGGGTGATGCCCATACTCTGATGGGTGCGACCTACAAAGTTCTGCCGTATATCCTCTGTTTTAGTCATTTTCGATTGGTGAGGCTTGAGGCTACATTTTACCTTTTTAGAAAATCTCACTTGGAATGTTAGCACCACCCTCCAAGCAATAATGCAATGTTTGCATTCATCCATACAAGTTGTTTAGGATATGAACAAATCGAAGACATTACTTCTACTACATCCCTTTTGGAATCACCCTCAGGATTAGTAGCAAGTAGCCCTTGCACTTCAAGAACTCCATCTTCGATTCATCATCTTCAGGATGTCTTCAATTCGAACGCTTATGCCAGTTCGAAGTGGTTTTCGGATAACTCGCATTTATTCGATCCCGGTCTCTCCGAACCGACAAAGATAGTTTTAAAACTGGCCAACATTTGATAGTCGGTTATTTAAGTATCAAATAAAGAAGCGATCAAATCAGAGATTTAATTTCTTATAGGAAACCAACACTGGTTAAGCACATAAGCAATCACTATGCCTCTTTAATTAATCCTTTCATTAATTAAAACCATTTTGTAAATTCTTGAATCAAAATACCTTTACAAAGATATATTCACCAAGCCTTTTTACTCTTTTCAATACTTAGAAAATATTCATATACTTATCTCGATGGTATAAGTATATTCACAAAACCATTTCACTTTTTAATACTTAGAAACTTTCCCATACACTTATATCAACAATATAATTATATTCACAAACACTACATTTCCAATATTTAGGAAATGTACCCATATACTTATTTCAAGGGTATAAGTATATTCACTAATCTTTCGAAAGATTTTACTTCCAAAACATACTTATTTAGGTTAAACAAAGTTAACTTAAACATTTATAAAAGTAAATCCAAAACACTTTTGGTGTAAGTAAACGGGTCATATGGAAACTAGACCAAATATACTTACCACCACTTCCTGTTTTCAAACAGCACCATCTCTCGATTAACAATGAAATTGGACAAGTTAGAAAACTAATCTTGCCTCGATACACATTCTTAATTCTCAAGATAGAGACGAATTCACATACCTCGGAATTTTGTGTTAAGTATGAAAAGAATACTTTCCATACCATCGTAATTTAAAATAATCATTTATGAAAATCAAATTTCATTGTTCTTTTATAAAACTCCTTTTTATAACCTTCTTTATATTTACAAACTCCATTTGTAAATCTCTTTATAAAACTTCATTTATAAAATCTTCTTTTATAAAAGATCTCCTCTTTTACATCTCAAAATATAATTATAAAATCCTTCTGAAAAATCCTCAATTATAATTATAAAACTCATTTTGAAACATTTCTTCCATATTTATAAAACCTTTTACAAATTCCTTTCTATTTAAAAAGCTCATTTTATAAAATTTCCAAATATATTTAATAAACTCCTTTATAAACATCCTTTTATACTATTTATAAAACTCTTGTATATACTTCTTTTAGAAATATTATTTATAAAACTCATTTTATAAATCCCTAAATTTATTGGCAACTCTTTTTATAAAACTCCAAATTCATTTATAAACTCATTTTGCAAAGCGAAACTCCAAATATAAAAAAAACTCCAAACATAAAAAAAAACTCCTAATATAAACAAACTCATATACTTTCCATAACACGATCATTCCGTATATTACAATAAATTCACCACTGTCATTTGTTATTCCACTTTATCAAATTGATAATATTATCCCTTTTGTAAAATACTATTATAACCTACCCTTTTATTTATAAAATACCCCTTATATATATCTCTTTAATTTATAAAATACCACTTAAATCTATTCTTTTATTACAACATTTTATATAAAATGTTTCACGCACATTTATTCCAAAATATTTCTATCTTCTTTAAAAACAAAACCACTTTAAAATAAAAGATAAATCCATTTAATTTCCTTTATAATAAATAGTCATTATTATAATAACTTTCTATAAAGATAAATACTTCCCAAAATAATTTTTAAACATTTACTTACATACGTATATTAGAAAACAAGAATACAAGAAGTTGAAGTAAAATAACAGAGTGTTAGAAAAATAATAGTAAAACAAAATCAGCCTCTATATATTTATTTAATAAACAGACCCACCTATCATAGGTTACAAAAGTAACTCAAATTCACAAGAAAGATATTCGCCTCCGCGATCAGTTCTAAGAATACGAATATAACTCCCAACTTGTTTTTCGACAAAATCTGAAGCAACGAAAAAACTATTTTTATATAAAATATCATAGAAAATCCAAATAAGTAAGATTAAAAATCATTTTTTTCCACATCAAAACTATTTCCAGATCAAATAGTAATTAATGGTATTTTCTTCTTCAAAATACTTATAACAAGACTAGTTACTATAGTATTTAACCAATGCTATTGATGCCTTTTCTACCAAAAAAGTTCAACTTTTAACATATGTTGATGTCACATCTAAAATAGTCAAACTATCAAATTTTAACATCCAACAAATTCATATAACAATTATATAACTTGAATTAAAATCAACAGGTATATAATTGAAATTTAAAATTATAATAGTGATAAATCCGGATTTCTCTACAAATTTTCTCGGTATTCCATTTTAAATCTCATTTGCTTTTCAAAAGCGAATATTTAACCAAACCAAACCAATAAATCATTCAAGCACAAAAACATTGATTTTTACCTACTATACATCATCATGATTATCCAAAAAGGTGAGTTTAACTCATCGAAATTCCAGCAGACGCTTAGGCATTCCAGTATTAACATTTTAGCCCAAAATTCCACTTGCTTCAAATTCGACGAAACCAGTTCCAATGCGTAGCTAACATTCCTACGAGTCCAACACAACTGACCACGTCCAAATTCGACCTCATATGGACAGGATATTAATTTTATAAGGCTTGGATATTGATTAAACAAATCAATTACTTAATTCAATATTTAATCACCAAATCAAATAAATTACCCTCCTAACTATTTCTTACCCAAACAAGATAATGAGCACGCTGACACCAAAACCAACCCCTACCGTCCACGATCAAGCAAGGATACGAAGCTACGCTCCACTAAATCTGGAACCGCCAACTCCGTTGAACTCCTCTTCGAATTCTTCATCTGACTGGCCCAAGCAAAGTAAGCTTGAAACACCCCACACCACTTAATATACCCAAAAAGGGCACACTAAAAATATGGTGCGTTTTAGGTATAGCTAAAAACTTACAGAGACTAAGATTCACAAGACAAAATAAATAAAACAACGGAAACATTTAAAAACAATAACTTATTAAAAATCAAACTTCATAAAATAAGTCATAACCAAAATAAGTCTCAAAATACCAAATACATATGTCATATGGAAAACATCATCTCATTCATAATATCAGAGTACATACATAAAACCATCCCTCTCAACAAATGCCAGTACATGTAGATAAAACTGAAAGGAAGAAGAAGAAGAATACATGAAGAAAAACTCTGCATCTGAATCTCCAAGAAAATCCGAAATCTATTGTCCCTACCTCCGTTGGCCTATGGGGGAAAAGGGGAAATAGAGGAGTGGGTCAGACTAAAAGTCCGGTGAATGAAAGTAATTACTAGTATTCTTAAGCAAGGTAAAGATAATAGGCTTTGCAACAGTTCTAGTATAAAAGGAAATAAAGGAAAAGATAAAGCTGGAATAAAATACGGTTTAACTGTTTGCTTTGCTTAGATAGTTCGTTGGATTGTTTTCACTTTTCTAAAACTGCTTTGATTAGGCTGAAATCCCAATCCTAGTTTAATTAGGCTGAAGTCCTAATTCTACCCTTTGATTGGCCTTCTATCTCTATTGTGCCTACTGCGGGATAGTGCCATCCTGTGGGTCCCACAGTAGAAGACACCTATTTAGCACTTGGAACTCAATAGCAACTTATCTCCCTGCACCGAGGTCGCACGCTCAACCACCGTTAGGCTCGCGCTACCTGTTGCTCCCTCGTTGGACCTCTTATTTACCGTAAACAGCATAAGCGTGCCCAACCTCACCTCCGTGTGTTGTGAGACCACCAATTCCTGACTGAAGGGGAATGCTGCCGATACGGGTCCTAACGAACAAAATCTAGTTGTGCCCCTTGTCCAAATCCCCTGATTTGAACTTCTGGTTATTGACCACTTATCTACCCTAAACAACATAAGCGTGTCCCAAGGAAAATGCTACCAGTATAGGTTCTACTTCTATCTTTGCTTATTAACTTAGTATAAGTCTTTAAAATAAGACTTTTCTGTTTTGTCTCTAATTATAACCGGTATGTTATAACTTTGCTTATTTACTTAACCCAAGGCCTAAGTTTAAAAATAAGCTACTTTTGCTATTTCTTCTATTTTCTCTTTTTAGTTATAATTACATGTTATAACTATGCTTGCAAATGTCTTAAATTTGCCTATTTCAGTCTAAGTCCAATTTATTACAGTTCTTCTTATTTTACATCCCATTTTCTATAAATTCAGTATTCTTATATTTTAGTCCATATTAACAAATTATTTTCTTCTATTTATTCCATTCACGTAAAAAAGGAATTAAAAAGAAACTGACATTTACAGAATAAATCCCAATGTAGAATAGATGTAAATAAAACGTAAATAACTGTAAATACCGTAAATAACTGTAAATAATTGGGAAGGCTATAATTAATAGTAAATAATTGCAAATAACTGAAATAGAATAGCTAAAAGAAAATAGACTATAAAACAAGTCTAAAATTTACTTAAAATAAACTGTAAATAAACTTGCATCAAGGTTATCCCAAAATTGTAGAAAAACTACAACTATTGGAAACCCTATTATTTTAAATTACTTAAAAATCTAAAATAATTACTTAAACACTCACCTGTGGTCCTTAGCTCTTTCCTTTGGCCTTCCCAGATCCACTTGAGGGATATAAAATATTTTAATTAAAAATATCTTCTCCTCGAAAAAATATTCCTTTTAGGGTCCAGCCTCAGGCAATGAACCCAGATGGAGAAAATCTGAATGAGAAAAATAGCTAGGCCTAGGGTCTTATTTATAGTGTCACTTGTGGATCTCAGACCATTGGATTTGGAGATTAAATCTGGTGCAACGACATCATAGGCTCGATGGGAACCGTCGGATGGAAGCACAGACGCACGAGATGGAGTAAAAATAGCAAAATGACGTGTTGAAATCGAACTGAACGAAGCCAGCAAAAGAATGCACGCGGGTCGACCTAGGTGTCAACCTACCACTTGCTAGGGTTGACCTATAGGTCGATCTAGCCATGGTGAGTGTCAACCTAAGGGTTAACCTTGCATATATATATATATATATATATATATATATATTCTCTTTTTTTTTCTCGTTTCTTGTTTATTCCGTAACTTCTTCATTCTAGCTCCGATTTTGACAATCTATATATGGAAATTGACTAGAAAATTATCACGAACACAATGGTGCAACTTCCATAGTCCAATTCTGATAATTTCACAAAGTAATTTTATTATTTAGTTAATTCGTTAATTAATTACTATAGCTTAAATTTTGAGTTATTACGTTCTCCCCTCCTTAAGGGATTCCGTCCCCAAAATATCTAAGGATAGAAGAATGAAATAAATGTTTTCATCCAAGTTTTACAACCAACCACTCAACCATCATCCATTACATCCATTGCCCTTAAGTTTTTCTAACGCGATTTATGACACTTATGCAATTAGTGTAGTGTTAATGTCCCTAACTAATGCAAAAGATTAGGCGGTCTATTGATTCAGTTCACCTCCTTTTATGCAATCATGTCCATGTCATGTATCCAAATGAATGCAAATTCTCTAATGATAAATGATAGTTCTATATGCGTGCTACAATTATCATTCAAATGCAACAATCATGTGATAATCATCCATTTATAGCAACCATGGAATAAAATAAAAATGCAAATGCGCACACATCTATATGCATATGCCCTAGTGTCCTAGTTAGGCCGATCCCTAAGAGATAATAGTGTATAATGTAAGTATATGCATCCATTAGCATCCACTAGTATCCATCATACATAACATGTTCTAATAACATGTCTACACCAAATTCTACCATCCATAGGTTAAATCCTAAGTTCTACCCTTCCATAGGATAATAAAGGAAAGAAACTATTCAAAATTAAAGATGGAAGTAGGAAATTCTAAAACTTACTATTAAAGAGATGCGGATAAGAGGTACGAATCTTCTCTTCAGCTTCCCACGTTGCATCTTCAATATCATCTCCCCACTGCACCTTCATTAATGGGACTTCTTTATTCCTAATCTTCTTGATGTCACGTCTAATGATCTTGGTAGGAATACGAAGAACCGATGCTTCTCTCTCCACTTCAACCTCCTCCAGTTGACTAGGTTCCACAATCTCCGCTGAATCATGTAAGCACTTTCTCAAGTGTGAAATATGAAAAACATCGTGTACTCCCACAAGCCTCTCCGGTACCTTTACTCGATATGCCATCTTCCCTACTCTCTCTACAATGGGGAACAGTCCTACGAATCTGGGAGCTAGTTTCCCACTCGATCCAAACCTCACCACCTTCCTTAGCGGGGACACTTTAATGAAAACTACGTCTCCTACCTCAAACTCAATGTCCCTTCTCCGCTTGTCTGCATAAGATTTCTATCTATCTTGGGTTGTTTTCATCCTCCTTCTAATCAAATCAACCTTCTCTGAAGTCTCCATAACCATGTCAGGACCAAGTAGCAATCTCTCCGTAGACTCCACCCAGCATGAAGGTGACTTGTAAGGTCTCCCATAAAGAGCTTCGAAAGGTGCCATCCTAATGCTAGCTTGAAAACTGTTATTATATGTGAATTCCACCAAAGGAAGATGCTCCTCCTAAGTCCCTCCAAAATCAAGAATGCACATCCTCAACAAATCCTTAAGCACTCTATTAACTCTCTCTGTTTGGCCATCCGTCTGAGGGTGATAGGCCGTATTCAATCTAAGCTGCATCCCTAAAGCCTCTTGCAAGCTTCTCCAAAACTCGCTAGTAAAAATAGGGTCGCTATTCACTATGCTAGAGGGAACTCCATGAAATCAGACTATCTCACGAACATATAAGGATGCCAAATAAGATGCCGTCCTCTTACTCTTGACCGGAATGAAGTAGGCGCTCTTAGTCAATCGATCTACAATCACCCAAATGCTAGTATTCCCCTTCCTAGACCGGGTTAAACCATCTATGAAGTCCATCGAAACACAATCCCACTTCCATTCAGGTACATCCAATGGCTGAAGTAATCCATCGAGCTTCTGCTGCTCTGCCTTAACTCTTTGGCACACAAGACACTTAGCTACAAACTCTGCCACATCGTTTTTCATGTCACTCCAATAAAACATTCTCTTCATGTCCCTATACATCTTATCACCACCTGGATGAATAGTCATTCGAGAATGGTGTGCTTCCTTTAGAACTGCTCTCAACAAATCACTAGTGCGGGGGACACAAAGTCCTCCATCTCTCCTTAGCCACCCTTTGTTATCTATGGAATAGCGTTGGAGATGTCTAGAGACCACTTCTCTGCTAATTCTGTCTAAAATATCCATAAGCTCTGAATCCTCTTGCTGCCTCGAGCCAATCTGATCTATGAGGGTAGGCTTAACCTCAAGTGCTGCCAACAATCCGGGGGTAATGTCCGTAAAGGGCTTAAAATCAAAGATGGAAATAAACTCTAGGCTCTTCCACTCCACAAACATAAGACAAAGGGTTGCTTTCTTCCTACTCAACGCATCTGCAACCATGTTTCCCTTACCAGGGGTATAAGCTATCTCAATGTCGTATGATGCCAAAAACTCCATCCATTCCTGCCGCCTCAAGTTCAAATCCTTCTGTGAGAATAGGTACTTCAATGACTTATGGTCAATGAAAAGCTCGAACCTCTCTCCTAGCAAGTAATGCCTCCAAGACTTGAGTGCAAAACTATAGCAGCTAACTCCAAATCATGGGTAGGATAGTTCTTCTCATGCATCCTGAACTATCTACTCCCATAACATACCACCCTCCCTTCTTGCATCAACACTGCTCCTGGACCTGTCCCACATGCATCAGTGTATACTGTAAAAGGCTTAGCTCCATTGGGTAAAACTAACACTGGTGCACTAGTAAGGGCTCTCTTTAGCATCGTGAAGGAATCCTCACAATCCACGTCCCACACGAATGCTTTATTCTTCTTAGTGAGGCGAGTAAGCGGTGCTGAAATCTTAGCAAAATTTTTGATGAACTTCCTATAATAGCCAGCCAATCCTAGGAAGCTTCTAACTTCGGTAACGTTCATGGGGGCCCTACAATCTTGCACTGCAATTACTTTAGCGGGATTAATGGCTAAACCCTCTCTTGAGACTAGTGCCCCAAGAAACGTACCTTCCCTTGCCAAAAGTGACACTTTGAGAACTTTGCCCTCAACTGATGAACACGAAGTGTACAAAGAACCTCCTCTAGATGAACAACATGCTCCTCCATACTCTTGGAAAACACCAAAATGTCGTCCACAAACACTACAACGAACTTATTTAGGACATCTCTAAATATACGGCTCATCAAATCCACAAAATAGGCCGGGGCATTAGTTAGCCCAAAAGGCATAACCAACCACTCAAAGAATCTGTCGGGTGTCCTAATGATATCTTATTAATGCTATCGTCATCGACCCTAAGCTGATGAAATACAATGGCTAAATCAAGCTGAGAAAATACTGAAGAGCCAACTAACTGGTTGAAAAGATCATCTATCCTAGAAAGTGGATAAAGGTTCTTCTTTGTGAGCTTATTCAACTCTCTATAGTCTATGCAAAGTCGAAGGAAGCCATCCGCCTTAGTAGCGAAGACGACTAGCGCTCCCCACTCAGATATGCTCCTTCTGATGAAGCATTTCTCCAATAGCTCATGAATTTGCTTGATGAACTCCTTCCTCTTCTTATGTGCCATGTGTCTCACGGGCAATGCCACTGGCTTAGCATTGTCATTCAAATAAATTCTACAGTCGATCTCTCTCTTAGGGGTAGTACCCTAACCTCCTCAAAGACATCCGGGAAATCTATGATGACCGAACTAAATCTAACTCTGCTGATGACGAATCAAGGGAATAAAGGAAGCTCAACATGACTGACCCCTGTGGGTTGCAAGAAACCTCGAGAGTCCTACTGCTGCATGTCTCTAGTCTAACGACTCTCCTCTCGCAGTCCAATATCGCTCCATATGTGGATAACCAATCCATCCCCAAAATCATCCCATACCCCGGAAATCCCAATACATAGGCGTCACAATCAAACTCTATGCCTAGGATAAAAATTTTCAAACCCCTACAAATCATAGATAAATGTGTCGATCCTCCTATGGTGTTTGAAACAACTATGGGGTCCACTACTAAGGAGATATCTAAGTGTAAACAATTAACCAAAGAACTAGAGATGAAGGAGTGATGCTCCAGAATCAAAAAGGGCCCGAATGAGAAAATTAGAAATATAAATCAAACCTTCCACGGTGAATTTCCTACCTCTATCTGGTCCGCTGTTGGAAGGTGCTGCATCCAATGCTTGAATCTGTGCTGCCCGTGCACCCGCTCCCTGCCCCGTCTTCTAAGGACAAAATCTACTAATGTGACCGGGCTGTCCACAATTGTAACACTTTCCCTTCATCCGTGCCTTCTTACAGTCTTTTGCGTAATGACCAACCATCCCACAGCTATTGCACTTCCCTCCTTTCTTAATCTGCTTCTGAGGGCCTTCTCCTTTCTTCTTATCTTTATTGTTCTTCCACCATTTCTTCTTAGAACCTTCCATCTTAGAGGCCTCCTTAGACTTTCCCTCCTAAACTGCATTAGACATAAGCGCCACCTCCACCAATGACTCATAGGTAGCTCCTATCGGTACGTGAGTCAATAACAACCCTTGAAGGGGATAATTCAATCCCTTCGCGAACTTTATGGCCTTCTTGTGCGGTGTATTCACTAACTCCATCCCAAACTGCGACAACTCATTAAATTGGTTAACATACTCCTTTATTGAAAGACTTCCTTGCTTCAAGCTAATAAACCTTTCCAACTGCATACTCTCTTCTGCTTGTGACAAAAACTTCTTCTCAAACCTCCCTCGGAATCCAAACCATCCAATATCTCTTCCTTCCAACTCAACAACCTCCCACCAATAAGAAGCCTCTCCTTTCAGCTGCCAAGATGCAAGCTGAACTCTCTGCTAATCCTCTAGTCCCAATAGCCCAATATCCTCTTTGTACTCCTTAACCAAGCTCTCGCCTCCACAAAATCCTCTGTACCGAAAAATGTCTTGCCTCCTAAATTGGCGAAGTCCTTGCATAACTTAGAGAAATTAGTTGCTGCGGGTGGATTGATAGGATTTCCACCCGCTGGTGCTGGATTGGGCACTTGCCCTTGCACCTTTGGAGTCGTAGCTTGAAGGTATCTACGAAACCAGCTTGGGACTTGGACACCCTCAGGAAGATTAGGGGCATCTGCCATTCTATGCGAAGAAAAAGAGAATTTAGGCTCGAAGGAGTCGAAGGAAGATTGAACTGGACTTTGAGGGGATTGTTATAAAAACTCTCTTTTATACTAGAAAACTTTTTCTAAGAGTTTCTTTTTGAAAAATTCTTTTAAAACAAGTTATTTTTGAAAAATAATTTACTTTTTAAAACAAATTTTTATGAATCCTGTAACCTTAGGCTCTAATACCAAGTGAAACATCCCATACCCCATAATATACCTAAAAAGGGCACACTAAAGAATATGGTGCGTTTTAACTATAGCTAAAAACTTACAAAGACTAAGATCATAAGACAAAATAAATAAAACAGTGGAAACATTTAAAAACAATAACTTATTAAAAATCAAACTTCATATTATAAGTCATAACCAAAATAAGTCTCAAAATACCAAATACATATGTCTTATGGAAAACATCATCTCAGTCACAATATTATAGTACATACATAAAACCATCCCTCTCAACAAGTGCCAGTACATGAAGATATAATTGAAAGGAAGAAGAAGAAGAATACATGAAGAAAAACTCCGCAGCTGAATCTCCAAAAAAATCTGAAATCTACTGTCCCTGCTTCTACTGGCCTATGGGGGAAAAGGGGAAATAGAGGAGTGGGTCAGACTAAAAGTCTGGTGAATGAAAGTAATTACTAGTATTCTTAAGCAAGGTAAAGATAATAGGCTTTGCAACAGTTCTAGTATAAAAGGAAATAAAGGAAAAGATAAAGCTGGAATAAAATACGGTTTAACTATTAGCTTTGCTTAGATAGTTCGATTGGATTGTTTGCACTTTTCTAAAACTGCTTTGATTAGGCTGAAATCCCAATCCTAGTTTAATTAGGCTGAAGTCCTAATTCTACCCTTTGATCGGCCTTCTATCTCTGTTGTGCCTACTACAGGCTAGTCCCACCTGTGGGTCCTACGGCAAAAGACACCTGTTTAGCACTTCGAACTCAATAGCGACTTATCTCCCTGCATCGAGGCCGCACGCTCGACCACCATTAGGCTAACGCTACCTGTTGCTCCCTCTTTGGACCTCTTATTTACCCTAAACAGCATAAGCGTGCCCAGCCTCACCTCTGTGTGTTGTGAGACCACCAGTTCCTGACTGAAGGGGAATGCTGCCGATACGGGTCCTAACAAACAAAATATAGTTGCGCCCCTTGTCCAAATCCCCTGATTTGAACTTTTGGTTATTGACCACTTATCTACCCTAAACAGCATAAGCGTGTCCCAGGGGAAATGCTGCTGGTATGGGTCCTACTTCTATCTTTGCTTATTAACTTAGTATAAGTCTTTAAAATAAGCCTTTTCTGTTTTGTCTCTAATTATAACCTGTATGTTATAACTTTGCTTATTTACTTAACCCAAGGCCTAAGTTTAAAAATAAGCTACTTCTGCTACTTCTTATATTTTCTCTTTTTAGTTATAATTACATGTTATAACTATGCTTGCAAATGTCTTAAATTTGCCTATTTCAGTCTAAGTCCAATTTATTACAGTTCTTCTTATTTTACATCCCATTTTCTCTAAATTCAGTGTTCTTATATTTTAGTCCATATTAACAAATTATTTTCTTCTATTTATTCCATTCGTGTAAAAAAAGAAATTAAAAAGAAACCGACATTTACAGAATAAATCCCAACGTAGAATATATGTAAATAAAACGTAAATAACAGTAAATAACTGTAAATACCGTAAATAACTGTAAATAATTGGGAAGGCTATAATTAATAGTAAATAATTGCAAATAAGTAAAATAGAATAGCTAAAAGACAATAGACTGGTAAACAAGTCTAAAATTTACTTATAAATAAACTTGCATAAAGGTTATCCCAAAATTGTAGAAAAACTACAACTATTGGAAACCCTATTATTTTAAATTACTTAAAAATCTAAAATAATTACTTAAACACTCACTTGTGGTCCTTAGCTCTTTCCTTTGGCATTCCCAGATCCACTTAAGGGGTATAAAATATTTTAATTAAAATGATCTTTTCCTTGGAAAAATATTCCTTTTAGGGTCCAGCCTCAAGCAAGGAACCCGAATGGAGAAAATCTAAATGAAAAAATAGCTAGGCCTAGGGTCTTATTTATAGCGTCACTTGTGGATCTCAGACCATTGCATTTGGAGATTAAATCTGGTGCAACGACGTCATAGGCTCGATAGGAACCGTCAGATGGAAGCACAGACGCACGAGATGGAGTAAAAATAGCAAAATGACGTGTTGAAATCGAATTGGAAAAAGCCAGCAAAAGAATGCACGCGGGTCGACCTGGGTGTCGACCTACCACTTGCTAGGGTCGACCTATAGATCAACCTAGCCATGGTGAGGGTTGACCTTGCCTATATATGTATATATTTCTCTTTTTTTTTCTTTTTTTTCTTGTTTCTTGTTTATTCTGTAACTTCTTCATTCAAGCTCCGATTTTGACAATTTATATATGGAAATTGACCAGAAAATTACCACAGACACAATGGTGCAACTCCCATGGTCCAATTCTGATCACAAAGTTATTTTATTATTTATTTAATTCGTTAATTAATTACTATAGCTTAAATTTCGGGTTGTTACAAAGCTCAATCGAGCCAATCACATCGCGACCTGGAGATTAGCCCACCTCCATGCGAAACTGTCGCACTCCCCTAGGAATGATCGAACACCACGGAACTAAGGGGAAAACTGCTCTTCGACATGGAAAACCGTAATCTGCACTTTGATTCACCAAATGCCTTTGAAATATTCATCTATTCGAAACCCTAGTTTCGCCCTTAACTGTTGAATATCATCGGTCATCGCCGCTTTCTACAACACCTATATCAAATCGTAGATTGTCTTAATACGAACTCAAAATTCCTAGCTTTGTATTTTTCTATTGAGTAGATTTTTAGATTTTGATTTTTGAAGTTAAGGAAGCTTACTTCTTTACTTATAGAAAGGTTGAAAATGAAGAGTGAGAGAGAGAGAGAGTAAGAAAGTGAAGTTAGTGTTTTGATTTGTCCTTAATACTGATATGTTTATATTGAAATTTTCAGCATGACTGTACACAGAATTCCATTCGCATACGAACTACGAACGATAATACAAAAATATGATCATGTTTAAAAATACGACATGATTCCAAAACAATTATAAAATACTCTGGTTCTCATATTTTGTAAAATTACAAAAATACCATCGTTTGTCGAAAAATCATCAAACAACAACTTAAATATTTTCTGAATTAAAAATTATGGAAAAATTCTATAAATTAAATTAAAGATACTACAATAAAAGTCAAGTCGTTTTTATTAATAATTGATTTACTTATTATTTACTAAATTTGAATCAGAGTTGAATATTTAAGTAAATTAAATATTTCGATTTGAAACGTTAAAAATTTCGGGTAGTTACATTCTTCACCCTTAAAAGAATTCCGTTCCCTAAATTCCCAAAAAAAGAAAAATGCCACCAAATCCTTAAACCTATAAAATCTCTTACTTAAAATGAGTTATTAATCTTTTAAAATCTCATATGTTTCAGAAAATTTCGATAGCATCTTATCTGTGTGGCTCGATTTGGAAAAACTACAACTCGCCATTACGAGCCAAAATCAATAAAAGGAAACAAAAGCCTAAAAATGCCTCCATATCTGGAGCATAAAATCAACAACAATAATACAAACGTGCACCTATTAGTGGAGCCATCAAATTTTACTCATGAAACCAATAGTAGCTAGCTAGCCTTTGCTTGTATAAACCTATATCTCACTTACACATGCAATCCAATCATATAATTTTCATTTTCTAATATCAAAAACACAAAATCATATTCAAGCCCATACGATGTACATATGTCATCCATACGCAATACCAAATCTGATCATCGTTCGATTATGTAAATTTAACTTTCGAACTAGTATCGCTCACTCGACTTCCCTAGTGTAGACTCTGATCAAGTTTTTTGATTAGAAATCTCCGTTGTCCTTACATAGTCATACACTATGATAGAAAACTTCAGAATGAAATCAAAAATCCATATCATGTGTTCGCCGTTAAGATCAAGTGAAAAATCATAACTCGGACTGGTGTAAATCATCTTGAAACCGTGTACTCGAATCTGGATCAAAACAGTTATGCGAATAAAATGATTTACGTACAACTTATGTATTTATTCCATTAGCATTTTAACTATACCAACTTCTTTTTAATTCAAATCACATTCATCATTTACTTATAGTAAATTTCCTTTTATACTAATCATTTATGAACCATTTCCTAAAATCATTTCATTTAACTTACTTAGGTTAAATTTCATTTCATAGCTCGAGTTCATATTCATATAATACTCTTCAACATCCTAAGAGTATGTATACAAATTTCAGATTTCTCTTACTTAACCATGATGTTCAACAAATTTAAAACTTGTTTAACTCGCTATCTTTTCAAATTTTCTAAGTTAAAAAAACTTATTATTATTTTTATACTTTTACAAAACACTTAGCTTCAATTACTCAATTAACTCGGAAGTTTTTGAATGTCCAAAATCGCCGAAAATTCCCTTTTATTTTAACAACTGAAACTTTACTACATAACAAATGAAAATGAGATGCACAAACCAAATTACCCTATTTCATATGATACAGGAACCCATATAATAACTTAACTGATAACTTCAGAATTTAACGCCCGGTTTTATTTCAACTCGATTTGAAATAAATATAATATGCATGTCTCCTTTGTATATCTAATCATACTTTTGGGATTTTAAAACAAAATTGGTTTTGACAAAACATTATGAAGCAAAGCTACTGTGGTAGCAATCCATCACTTAAAAAATCAAAAATGAATGCCAATGATGCTGCAGTCATCACCAGAATTATTTCCCAGCGACAGAGGTGAGTTCAGTGTTTTCTATCTCCTTTGAAATCCTTTTTAAAATATTTCTATTCATAAAACTTCCAAAATAATACTATTATTATTTTCCCTAAAACTTGGAAAAAAATAATTTCCAGAAACACCGAGATTTAAATTCTCAAATTCTCGATTTTAAATCCTTTTTATTTATAAACCATATTTAGAAATCATATTTATACCAAATTTGCTTTCTTATATAAATCATTTCACAAATGTATGTCTTTGTTTATATTAAACTAAACACCTTTATTAAAAGTTAAAGTTTAATCCAACATTTTCATCAAACGCCTTATAGTCAAATCGTGAAGCTGAATGTATAAGGTGTTCGTATTTAATTTAACTAAAACAATAAATGATCATAAACTCTTCGAGCACAAAAAATCAATTAACAAACAATAGTCAATGCTCTTAAACTGGACGAGCATGACTAATCAAACAATAATGATAATAACCGAATATTATCATATCCTAATAAACAAACACATCACAAACAACTATATTATTTTCTAAAAATTATTCTTATATAAAATATGATGCTAGATAAAATTATTCCATTTACTAGATTTCAAAACAATATTGTGTTGGTTTGCCTTGTTTAAGTGTTTGAAAACCCCTATCGATACAGTTGTTCCTTCTGTACCGACCACAATTCATAAACCGCTCAACCAATAAATCAATAAAATATTAAACATTTTTATAGCACTAACAAATACGCACTCTCATATATGATACAATCAAAAACTTTCTAGGGTATTACTTACCCCATCTCTAATGAGTCTACCCTACCAAAGCGTTGGTGTTCTCTCAACCTAAGCTTTGGTGCCACTTGTAATGACCCACTCTTTTTTATCCTTAAAAGTCGATACTAATACATCCATGGTATTCACGTGCTGAGCATCCACGTGCCGAAAATACTGATTGTTGGGAAAAAAGAAAAGAAAGACAGAACATAATCTCACATCTTGACGAGTAATATATAATATACAATGATCTTTACAAAATAAAACTATAATATACATAAACCAATCATAGTAAACTAATCTATCATCAACCTGGACAGTTATAACAATCTATCTTCACAAATGTTGATAAACAAAATCAACCAATGCAATGGAAATAAAATATATGTGAATACATCTTAGAGGCCTCTGACACGTCTTCTGAATCTCCAAAGCATGCATAACCGAATCTAAAAATATGCTCAGTCTGACCCGAGCATTATAAGAAAATAATGCCCGTATCAGTCTGGTAAACTAGTATGAGAAACTCACATCATATGGATTTTATTGTTACAAAACATTTCAAAAATAAAGGTATATCGTAAGACCACGCCGCACATAAATACAGATGGGTTTTAACCTTATGAGTGGAGACTGTAAAATAGGTTATGCATTAGGGTTATAGGGATGGGTTTTAACCTTATATTGAAATTTTTAGCACGACGCTACATAGAGTTCCATTTGCATACGAACTGCGAATGACAAAATAAAAAAAACAGTCGTGCTCAAAAATGCGATACGATTCCAAAAAAATTGTAAAATACCGTAACGACCCAGTATTTCAGTCATCTGAATTTATAATATTTAATTGAATTTAAATATTGAAAAGTAAATTTTACAAGTTAAATAACTTATATTTTTAATATAGTGATTTATTGGGATAATTAAATTGTTAATTTAATATTCGAAATTGTAGAAATAATTGTAATTTGAATTTAGTAAGAATAAAAATGATTTATTAAGTTGTTTTAAATTCTATTTGAGTTAGAATATAATTAGTGAACTTTTAAATTTGAATTAAAAGTTAATTTACAGAAATTGGAAATTTTAATATTTAATTAACATGAAAAATAGTCATTTTTCAAACTGTCTTGGATTTCAATGAAACTAGTTTCATTGGGCTCGTAATGTTATATTATTTTAGGATTTCAAATTTCGTATCAATCAGACTTACGGTTTGCTCGTGGGAAGCTGAAACGCGTAGAAATTTATTTAAGTAAATTTAATTTAAAATAATTCGATTCGAAAACCTATCATCCAAATATGATGGAATTGGTCTCCGATATATATTCCATTGTGTTCGGAATAGGAGTAAAACATTATAAACGCCAGGCAACACTCTTCGTTTGGAGTTTGAAAATATTTCGGGTGAATAGTGTTTTGTAATTGCCTATATAAAGACGTTCATTTTCACAAACCCTAAAGAATCTAGGTCTAGCCGTCACTATATTCTCGAACGGCCAAGAACGTTAGATTCTTCTCCCCTTAAAATCTCCCAATCCATCGAGTATTAGGAAAAACATTCAACTACAATATTGTAGAGCTAGTTTAGATCTTTCAATCCATACGGTTTTGATCAACTGAAACGTGGTGGATCGACGGCGATTGTCAACGAAAGGCGCGCGTATGGAGGCGTTTTTCTCATCAATGGCGACGAGATAGAAGGCCGCACTTGGCTCGGTGGTGCACGGCGATGTGAGCTTCTTTGTGGTGGTGTTCGATCATCTCCTCGGCGATCGTGGAGGCCGCGCCAATTGATGGACGAAGGCGGTTAGGTGGGTTTCGTTTGTGTGAACGAAACGAAGAAGGGAAGAAGAGAAGAAAAAAACGTGACCAAGATCTACAGTTTTAAAATCAAAGGCCCTGATTGATGAAGGTTTAAAATTAATAAAAATAAAAAGTGTAAATTATTATAAATTAATTTGTGTCATCTTTAAAATTGCATAACTTTGTCATACGAGGTCTGTTTCGCACGAAACAAATTGTGTTGGGTTCATTTTGGCGAACACCATGCGATGGAGCTAGATTGGAGTTGATTAGAGATAGTGAAAATTTTTGCTAAAATTAAACGCTCGTTTAATTTTAATCGGAATAAATTGCTATAGCGACGACTGGAATCAAAATGAGCACAACTCTTTTTCTGACTCGCTTATATTTTATATAAGTGAGAATAAATTTTATTTATGATGATTGATGATTGTTTGAATGATATATGATATATTATCTATATATATTGGTATTTGGATATATTCTTACCTATTGGAGCAGATGAGACCCTATATGTTCCCGTGTATGAGCACATGACCCTTTGTACGTGCATCTGCCTCGAAGCGGACATTGTACATATTTTCTAATATGTATATTTGTTACAAGTGACAGGTTGGAGGGATCCAACTGGATTCCTCACCGTTGTTGATTTTGTTACAGATATTGTTATATATGTTGTTATCATGTGATATATGATGTTTTGATGCCATGGTTGATGTGAATGCCTTTATCTACCGCTATTGCAGCATTGGGCCTTATTTTGGAGAATTTAAATATTAACTTGATGATTTCAATTTAATAAGGATTTCAAAGTGATTTTGAAAATATAAGATTTTTGAATTGTTAAAGGAATGGATTTATTTTAAATAAATAAAAAGTTATAACTTTTATGTTATAAAAATTATGGCTTTGTGAAATATAATCAAAATATGATTTTTGAAATATGGAGATAAATATTTTGTAAAATAAGTTAAATTGGTATTTTTAACTTATTATAAATGGTTTATATATATGAGATTTATAAAATTGATATTTTATAAAGAAAAAGTAATGGCAATATAAACGAATTTTGTAAGTGTTAAAATGGAGTTATAGTTGAATCTTATAAGTAAATAAGATTTATAAATTTATAAAAGGAATGAATTTGTAAATAAGAGATTTATAAGTAAATTAACTAATAATTAGATTTTGACTTATAAATGAGATATAAATGGAATTGGTTAGAAAAGGAATTTTGTATAGGGAAGTTTTATAAAATATAAATGGAATTAATAAACATTGTTTATAAATATGAAATCAGTTTAATTTAATAAGTTAAATGTGAAAGTATATTAAAGGAATTATATTCACGATTTTGGACGGTGAATAATCCTTTAAATTAAATATTTAGAAGTAATGAATTTGGCAAGGGAATTATATTCACGATTTTGGACAGTGAATAATCCTTTAAATTAAATGTGTAGAAGTAATGAATTCGACAAAGGAGTTATATTCACGATTTTGTACAGTGAATAAGCCTTTAAATAAAATGGATGTTTTGGAATGTGATATTATAAAAGGGAATTTAAATGGTTTGATAATAAGATGATTTGTAAATTTACTTATTATTAAAATAAGTGTATGGAAATGTTTTCCAAATATCCAGTAAGTGAAATGGTTTTGAATATTATCTTTTTAAAGATATTTTGAAGTGAATAATTGGGAAGTGTTTTGAATTATAAACGATTAATGAAATTAGGCCTAGTGATTACTTAAGTGCTAGATTTTGTTTGTTGCTTTGATAATTAAATAACCGACTATCAAATTTTGCCATTTTAGTTCATCGACTTGATGTGGAAACTATTTAGTCGTACACTTAGTACGTAGCCATCTGTGTAGGCTTGATTATCGTTTGTGTTGAGGATGTTGATTCGTATAGTGCGGAGTGATTACTCCAATCTATCGAGCTTCCTTCTTGGTCGAAGGATAGCAAGTTGAAAGTTGGAAACGTGATAAGACTATGAGACTTAGTTTCTGTGTGAGGTTGAGAAATGCTTTTGCGTTGTTGGTGCGAAGAGACCGGGATCAAATTTATCTAAAACCACTTCGGACCAACATATATACGATGATTGTGCAGGTTGGCCGATGATATTGATGTTTAGGATTTTCATAGTGAAGGACTGCCTGTTGATCATTTGGGGTTAAAATTCCAATATACATATAGTAGCAGTAGTCTCTTTGTTATGAAATATCCACTGCAAGGACTATTCGCTACTAATCCTAGGGATTTCCCGACAGGATGTGGTAGGAAAGTACCTTCGGTTTGTCCTATTCCTGGACAACTTGTATGGATGAGTGTCTGACATTGCATTTTTAAATATTACGTACATTAGTTTTTACAAACGTACATCTGTTTGGTGGCGGAGAAGACAACTTCTCTTAGCTTAACACCCTTTATTGAGACGTACGAGCTCAAGGGTTGTACTTTTGTGAAAGGCAACTAGTAGTCAACGGAAATGGCAATGTGGCATTCGATGAGATGATGCGATTTGATTTGTGATATGTGAAAGGTAATCGATACCTTTTTGGCCTCACACCCTGGAAAATGACTGAAACAGGGATTGAAGCAGTAAGGCTAAAATGGGTCGCTCCCATTAGGAGATGTCATCACTCTTCTAGATATATCTTTACATGCTATGGCGTTGTGTATCTGATTATTGTTGTGTATGCTTGTGGCCATGGATTTTAGGTCGGTAACGACCTGAGTGATGACATATTTGGTACTATCTCGGAAGGGGTAGGCCGATCTTGTGTTGGTTTAGGCACCGAGTATCTCGACCATAGGTACATCCCTCTAGAGGTGTACCGTGTTTTCGGAAAGGTAGTCCCTTTACCTAGTCATTTGTATGGAAATCCAAAATCCAATATGTGCCTGCCATTTTCTATTGTAAAAAGCCTTGTATTACAAGGTGTATGCTGGAATTTAATAATGTAACAATTTCAGCTATTTTAATATTATTTGTGTGCAATATACACTATTATAATATAAGAGAATTTGGTATGAGATGTTTTGGTTACCGTAAGGTAAAAACCTGGTCGGTATTTATTTGCGATTCGGTCTTACGAGATACCTTTTGATTTGATAAAGGAAAAGTTTTGATAACTTTATAAATTCAGTAGAGGTGTGTTTTCCCACGCTGGTTTACCAAACTAATCTGGTTGTTCTTCCCTTTCAATGCTCGGGTCAGACCAAATATATTTACAGTTTCAGTTTTGGTGCTTTTGGAGCTTCAGCAGGCGAGCTAGAGATCTTCATGTCGTATACACGTATCTGTTTATTATTCCACTACATTACTTTGCATTGTTGTTGTTGTAAATCATCAGCATCTGTGAGGACATGTTATTATAACTGTCCAAGTAGATGATTATTTATTGTGTACTCTGATATTGATTTATGTATATTATAGTTACTTTTTGAAAAGATTATTGATCTATATTATATGTTATTCCACTACGATATGATATACTGTATTGTTTTGGGTTTGCTTGTCTCTTTTTCTTCTCTTCTCTTCTTCTTTCTTCTCTTTTTCTTCTCACCCTCTCTTTTCTTTCTCATGATTATCTGCAATCGGTGCACTCTAGTTCAGATTCTTTCTCATGATTATCTGCAATCGGTGCACTCTAGTTCAGATATGTATGGTTTATTGTCGGATTCAGAGGGTGTCGAGTGCGGGTCGTCACAAATACATTCGTTCTCATATTTTGTAAAATAACAAAAATACCATCGTTTGTCGAAAAATCATTAAATGAAAATTTAAATATTTTCCAAATTAAAAATTATTAAAAAATTCTATAAAATAAATTGAAGATATTGTAACAAAAAGCAAGTCATTTTTAGAAATAATTGATTTTCTTATTATTTATTAAATCTGAATCAAACTGAATATTTAAATAAATTAAATATTTTCATTTGAAATGTTAAAAATTTTGGGTTGTTACATACATTCTTCTTTACTAATATACTTCCTGCTTTATTAGAGCTGGTGGTTACAACTAAAGGAGCAAGCAACAGAAGTCTCAAGCCTCTCGATTTACTTCATGCTTAGATAGATCTGGTGGTTACATCTTTAGGAGCACACGGTAGGAGACTCAAGAGCCTCGATTTCCAAAACTTGTCTCATTTTGCTATATTGCGATTGATGTTGTATCTTTTAAGGTTGTAATTATTAAGATTATCTTAATGTAATTTGATTTGTCAAACGAGCAAGTTCGGCCAGTCTCAGTCATTCGACTGAAAACAAAGAAGGTAACAGGATCTTCATTAAGATTCTAGTTGCTAGCTAAGATAAGTGAATCACTTTTCTTCCGACCCATAAAATTGCTAGGATATTAATTATGATAGCATCTAATTACCCCAAATTCTATAGATGTTCCTATCCCTACAAGATAATATGAAAAAAGAAAAAGCAAGTGGGAAGTAAAGTCGAACCTGTCAGGAGGTCGAGGATGGAAGCTCTAAGCATCGTAAAGCATATATTAATTGCATTGGCTTTCCAAACCCAGCCGAACCAATGTTGGTGGTGAGTTACTTTAAATCCATTGCATGCAAAATGAAGGGTTTGGACAAAAAAGGGCTTAAGTTTCAAAGTGTTTTACAACCTTTCATATTTCTTTTCTTTTTAATCTTTATATAAACAAAAATATTCAGAAAAATACTTTACAAACCGAAATCAATTATAAATATGAGAAAACAAATAATAAATTTTGGAAAAATATAAAAAGAATGAAGAAAATTACTTAAAATACCAAACAGTGTTCAAAAATTATAAATAAATCACTGTCAGTCTTGAAAAACTATACACTTCATTATAAAAATATTATGAAGTGAAAATTTGAATTAAAATAATTTATTTATCATTTTCAAAATAAAATAGATAATTAAATTGGAGAAAATAGAAAAAGGATTAAAGAAAATGTTTAAAATTTACAAACAGGGCATGGAAATTTGCAAGAAAAATACTACTAACTCTGGAAAAATTCCTACCTTACTTTAAAAATATTTAAAAGCCAAAATATATTTTATATAACATAAATGTACAAATTAGAATAAAATATATCAAATAAAAATGTCATTTATATAATTTTAAAATAAAGAATATTGCTGAATAACCCAATATACACACAATATTGAAAACAGTATAACTTTTGCAATTTAAATCCGTTTTCAACGAAACGAAAAGCAGTATTCAAGTTATTAAATCTATTTTTATAATAAAAGATAAAATTCATAAATTTCAAACTTTTAAATTTTCAAGTTAAAAGTCGAAGTTTGACTATTTGACCAAAATTCACATTTTCTGGAAATATTAAATTTAGTCATATTTGGAATTCAAATCCACATACAAAATCAAAGTTTTTATATTTACAATAACAAAATTTATTCTTTTCATAAATAAAGCTTTTAAATCTGGAAAAATCAATTTAAAATTAATTGTAAAATACAGGGTTGTTACAGTATTCCTATTTTGGATAAGGACACATTGGTTTGGTGAAATAAGAGAATCCATGAAGAGACTCATCCTATTACTTAAGAGTTTAGCAAAAATTTTATAATTGAATTTACAACACAAGATAGGTCCATAGTCTGAAATCTCCTTTGGGTCTTTTATCTTAGGAATGAGAGCAATCGAAATGTGATTGCATTCCCTAATAATTTTGCCTGAGTCAAAAACTTCACAAACCATTTACGCGAGTTCATTAGCTAGGACATTCCAATGAATTTTGAAAAATATCGAAGTGAAGCCATCCACACTAGCAGATGTAATATCTTTAACGTGAAATATAGCATCCTTTTATTTCTGCCTTATCAAACTGATCATTCATAAAGTTTCTACCATAGTCTGTAATGATTTTCTTACAAGTCAAATATAGAAGGAAATCAGGCGAATTGGTATTTTTTAAGAAAAATGAGTGATCCTCTATTAATAAAGGAGATCACTCATGTAATTTTTTTTACATTTAAAAAATGAAGCTGTCAACAAGGTTGACATGTAGCGATGTCCACCCCATACAATGTGAAATAAAAATAAAAATCCCAATCTTAAAGTGCTAAGGTCCATGATATATAATATTACAATAGTAAAAAATATTAAATAAGATGATTGATCATATCCTCAAATCGGCGGAATCCTTCTAATCCAATAAGCAAATCTATAGCTGCTAAGAAAACTAAGCAAGAAATGTAAGACTACTATATATATAACACATATCTACATACATACATATATATACATACATATACATACATACATACATATATATATATATATGAAATAAAAATATACTCTAAAATAACATAAAATAAGCAATATTATGATTAAAACCGAGTAAATAATAATAAAGATATAACTCAATCATATTATGTAAAAAACAAACAAATTAACGAAAATTTTACTACAAGGCTAATATCCTACTAATAATGAAGAATCAAATCTATCCATAGAAAAGATATCCAAGGAAGCTAAATTTAGCTCATTACTATTTTTTTCTATTATTTAAAATGATTTTATTTTTGAAAAATTAATGTGAGAATTTATTTTTTAAGAAACTCTTTAAAACTTAAATTTTTATTCAATTTTTAGTTAGGATTTGAAATCCAATTAAAACTAAACAAAGAATTACAGATATTAAATTTTACAAACTAATACTAATATTATTAAACACTCATTGATTTCTTTCAAAAGAAATATACCAACAAGTTATTGTGTATATAGTGTTAAGTAAAAACCTATTGTGATCTTTGTAATAAAATCTAAGACTATTCTAATACAACTCATAATTAATATGCTTAATATTTATTTCAAAATCAAACATATTAAGGACTTTTAAAAGAATAAATCTAGTTATATTACATTTGAAATATAAATGTATTGTATTTTCCATTTTATTATCGCAGAAATAATAATTTTTGTCACTAAATATATTTTTCTTTTTTAAAAGTTCTATAGTATTTAATTTCTCATGTAATATTAACCACATATACATTTTTGCTTTAGGTGGAACACTAACTTTCCAAAGTACTTAAATATGTTCGATTTTGCTCCCGAAAAATTTATAAAATTATAAAACGAATGTGATGTATAATTCTTAATTACTCTTATCCCAACACCACATTTTAATGTCTTTTTCATTATCAATGTTATAAAGTTCTAATTTAGTGCACAGTAATGGAAATTGTGATAAAGTATTTCCCACTAGCATATGATTAAAATAAAATTCCCATGGAAAAATTAAATTTAGCCTATAAATTTCTGAAATTAGTACATTTTTGAAATTACATATTCTATATAAGTCATGAAATTCCACTTTAAGTGAAATAATTGATAACCAACAATCATGCCAAAAAGAAGTGTTATTATCAGAATGCACAATATTATTACTTCCTAATTTATAGACATCAAAATTTATTATTGTTGATTTCCAAAAGCGAGATACATTATTTATATAATAAATAGTAATTAATGTGGTTTAAATTAAATATACTCCCATACTATTGATTTGGTATTAATTCTTTCCATTGGAAATTTTCATTATTATCATTAAATTTCTACAATGATCTGGAAGTTCAGATACTTCATATTTAAATATCTAAATTATTTAAACATTAGAATATTGAATTTAATTCGATTAAATTGATTTAATAATCTTGTTAAACCTCTTTTAAATAATAGCTAATGATAAGAAATTTGTTTATAAAAATAAATAGTTCCAATAAATATCGATAATGTGACCGAAAATTGTTTTATCGATAAACGATCTCGAAACACATAAAATTATCATCTCAAGGCACTATTTCGGATTGTGATGAAACTAGCGCCATCGGGACCGGATAATGAGGTGATATGCATGCCGATGAGTTTCGTGGCAATGATATGTCTATGTGGTTATGCAAGCTCGAAAGGCATAACGTTTTAAAAGAGAAAATTAAATATAACATTTTTATTGTTATAAGTAACACCATACCCCTCCCATACCCTTTCACTTCTTCTACCTCTCTCTTTTATTTATTTTCCTTTCTACTATAAGTAAAAGTAAATAGCCGCCTCCTTTTGATAATTGTTTCTAGAGCTACTGGCCACGAAATTCATTAACGTTGGATCCACTGGACTTAGGGAAGGGAATCTTCACATTGGTATGGACGTTGATGGGTGCAACTGTGTTTGGCCGAGGTCGACCTTGTGGAGACCAAACTAGGGTTGCACTTGGTCGGAACTAGAGGCCACAGTTGGTAAAACAGAATGTGTCGTTGAACTCGTGGTAGCAAGAGAAGTCGATAGTGCTAGTCGAAGGTGGTGCAGCTCTCTTTGGTAGAGTGCGAATTTTACTATAGTCGAAGGGGAGCAGGTGTTGCAATTTCAGGGGAGAGGCTAGGGTTGAGGTGGTTGGGTCTATCATGGAGCATTTGCGAAGTGGAGTTTGACGGAGGTGACGATGGTCAATTTTGTCGAGGAGAGAGTGAGATAAGGAAGAAAGAAGATGTGGACTTAGTAGGTTTGTGCATGTTTGGCTACAGGCAGAGGCATGAATTTGAATTTGGGGAAGAAAGGACGAGTGGAGGTAATTACCGTTAATCATATTAATTAAGTAGTTAATTAATATTTTGATTCCAATTCTTATAAAATCATTAACTTTTGCATACGAGGTCCAATCGTGACATTGTCTTCACTTTACACTCGTATCGAGATTATCTACGTCTTGGTTTGGCTTAGGCTTGGATGAGTTAACTCACTATATAATTTTTGTAATGTTATGTATATAATTGTTGTGTTAAATATAAATTAAAATAGAAAACAATGCAAGTGACAACATTATATACGGTATACATTCTCTTATGACCCTCTAAAATATGTGACGTGGCAAAGACTTGTTGTTTACATGTTTGATAGTGTGTTGTAAATGGTTGAAGCGAAATAGTCGCTATGAACGCACTTTGAAAACCCTTGTATTTAACATATGTTAAATTGGTTAAGTTGTGATTATATTGGAAAAATATACATTTGTTTGTTCCCTACACACGTTTTGGTGCGTTTGATATAGAGGAATTGGTTTGGAAATTTACAAAAAATTATGGTCATACTAAAGAGGAGTGTCCTATTAACTTTGTTCAGAAGTGGCAACCTAAAAAGAAAAGCAATGTGCAGATAGAAGTTAATGATAAAAATACAGATCAAAACACAGCAGATGTTAACATTCAGAGTACTGTTTTTGTAAACAGTGAGGGTATTGTGTTTACAACATTACAAGAAAATACATACAAGGATACTAATGCATCAGTTACTACAGAGAAGGGTAAAGAAATCTATATAATTGATAAATGCAAGGATAAATTGCCATCTCCATCAGAATATCTGATTAATACATCTGAGATGAACCAAGGCGAAAACAGTAGTTCGTTCGGCATAATTGTAGCCTCGCCTTCAACTGTGAAAGATAGTTGTGTAGTATCTGAAGGTGCTTCTCATCACAGTAAGGCTGCCACAATTGTACGGAAGCAAACAGGGTCATTGCCTAATTCTACATAGATTGTGAGATATCAAGGAGGACCTTCATCGAGCATTCAGCCCTCTGATCCTTCAGTGTTGACGTCACTGACCGAAGTCTCAGTCTCTCATTCATCATCAGAGATGGAACATCGAAGGGAGTCTTTACATCATAATGATATTATTACATCTCATACAGTCCATTCAATTCATAACTTACATAATTCAGCTCTAACATCCGATGTGTTTAAATCTAAACAGGTGCTTACGGACTCGATAGACTTGTCGGTTGATCTTCTTCCTCTGGCTCAGTCATGTACCCATCCCAAATACCCATCCCCTAATATCTCTTCTTCTGTTATCCCCAAAGACTTAACCTCTCCAAACCCTGAGTTTGACAGAATTATGGCAGAAGTGAAAAACAAATCGCAGCATGATAGAAAGAAAAACAAGGCTACACATGAAGGTGCGACTCCCACAGTGAGAACAAGGAGTCAAACCAACCCTAGGTAATGTCATTCTTTTGTTGGAATGTGCGAGGCCTTAATAAGGCTTCTCGCGTATTAGAGGTGAAAAATATGATAGCTATGCATAAACCTTCTATGTTTTGCCTGGTGGAGAATAAATTGAGAAGAACTAAATTGCAAAATTTCATAGACTCTTGGGGTAATCAATGGTGCTGTTTCAATAATCTAGAATTCCATCATAAATGCAGAATACTGATTATGATAAATACAGAGTATTGGAACAGTTATGTCATTTCAGCTAGTAAACAACATATCACTTGTATGTTAAATAATGTTGCAGGGGCTCAATGCATCATTAGTGTAATTTATGCATTAAATGTTGAAGCAGACAGAGTACCTTTGTGGAAAAAACTTATCACAGAAGCCAATACATTTAATATCCCATGGTGTTTGATAGGTGACTTCAATTGCATTCGATACTTAAATGAGAAAAAAGGAGGAAGGGGAATTACTCTTAAACAGGTTCAGGAATTAAATAATTTTGTTCTGTCCTCTGGTCTTAATGAAGTTAATATTTCAGGAGTTAACTACACTTGGAGATCAGGACCAGATAGAAACATAGCAACCAGAATAGATAGGTTGTTTTGTAATATTGAATGGATGGAAATCTTTACACATTCAAATGCCCAATTTCTGGAGTTATCAACAAGTGACCATGTACCTATCTTATTTCATTTTAATAAAGTGCATGATTTTTCTGGGCCTAAGCCATTTAAATTTATGAACCATTGGGTTAAATGTGAAGGATATCTAGAAGTTGTTCAATAAGCTTTTCAATTCTCTAAAGGTAACCAATTGTATAATCTTATACAAATGCAAAAGAGAACAAAAAAGGCTTTGAAGGAGTGGAGTTTTGGGGAAAATAATTTAAAGCAGCAAGCAGATAAGTGCAGAAATGAAGTTAATGCAGCATTACTTGAATTAGAGAAAAACCATACTACTCATAATGCACAAATACTGGATAATGCACAAACTAACCTTGTCAAATGTATGGATTTATTATCTATGGACATCAAACAGAAAACTAAATGTCATTGGCTCAAATGGGATGACAGCTGCTCAAAATTTTTCTATGCAAAGCAAACAACCAGAAATTTTTTGAACAATTTTCAAAATGTGCTTAATGAAAAGGGTAAATTGGTTAAGACTCAACTGGAGGTGGAAAATGATGCAGTCAAGTATTTCATTAAAATATATAATAAAGAAGGTTTATCCAGCTCATTCCCATATATTACTCCAAAGAAGAAGATAAATGAATGGGGAAAATTTTTCTAAATGCTGAATTTACTGTTGAAGAGGTTAAAAGAGTAGTGTTTAGTGTTCACAAGCACACAGCTCCGGGCCCTGATGGGTTTAACTCTAAATTTTACAAAATGCATTGGGAGGATTTAAAGAGTTCAATTGTTAATGCTGTACAAACTTCCTTCGATAATGGCAGAATTGTTAGAGAAATAAATCACACAATTATCTCACTCATCCCTAAGGTTTCTAATCCTGAATCTATGGTAGACTACAGACCCATAGCATGTTGTAACATGCTATTCAAGATCATTTCTAAAACTTTGTGTGAAAGAATGAAATATGTGCTTGGGGAACTGATTTCAGAAAATCAAACAGCTTTTCTACCGGGCAGACACATAAATAATGGTATTATTATTGCTCATGAACATATTAGAAACTTCAATAAAATTGGCAGCAATAAAATGTGCATAAAAGTGGATCTCAGGAAGGCATATGATTCGGTTAATAGGGACTTCATCATCCACATGATGAGAGCTATGGATTTTCCTTTCAAATGGATAAAAATAGTTGAAGAGCTTATCTCAACACCAAGTTTTTCAATTGCTATTAATGGATATCATAAAGGATATTTCAAAAGCTCTAATGGTTTGAGGCAAGGTGACCCTCTATCCCCATATTTATTTACAATATGTATGGAATATTTCACTATACTCATGGATCTTAAAGAAAGTAAGGGAAAAATAGAACCCATTGTCAAAAATAACCCAAGTATTACCCACTTATTATATGCTGATGTTCTCTTAGTATTTGTTCAAGCTACTGAAAAAGGGGCCAAGTCAGTGAGGAACTGTTTTAGAAAACTGAAACAGGCCACAGGGTTAGAAATGAATAACATGAAAACCCAAGTTTTTTTTAATAAATATTGCAATAATAAGGAGAAAATTCTAAACATACTTTGTATTAACGAGGGTTTATTACCAGTTAGATACTTGGGTCTACCATTATCTGTCACATATATCAAACATGGAAATTGCAAGCAGCTGCTAGATAAAATACTTAAGAAGGTGAAGGGTTGGGAAAGCAAATTTCTTACTTTACCAGGCAGATTAGAGCTAATTAAATCTGTAATCCACCCAATGGTAAGTTTTTGGATGCAATGCTTTATGTTGCCTAGTTTGACCATCCACAAAATTAATCAAATATGTAAAAAGTTCATTTGGAAGGGGAAGAAAAGCAAAATACCTTGGGATACAATTACAAATCTGAAATCTGAGGGTGGTATGGGACTTAAAAAACTTTCAGACATCAACACTATTTACTGTATCAAAAGAATATGGGAGACTCTTAACAACTCTTCTTTCAGTGCAAAGTGGTTAAACAACAAGTATGCACACAATGAAACTCTATGGGAATCAAATGTGAATAACAATCATTCATGCACTTGGAATAAGATGCTCTATCTCAGGAAAAATGCTCAGAGATTGATAGACAGGAAAATAGTGGATGGTAAATCAACCAGCTTATGGTTTGCACCATGGATCAATGGCTCAACGTTATTAGAAAAACTAGGACATGACACATTATCATATACTAGAGGTCATAGCCAAAAGGTGGAGGTGATTTTGATTAATCAAACATGGAGACCTGATAATATTTCCTACTTAAGGAATATTAGTGATGAAATAAAGCAAATAAAAGTTCATAGCAATAGGGCAGCAGATTTTTGGTGTTGTACTGCTAGCAAAAAAGGGATATTTCATTTTCATGATGTTTGGAACAATATCAGAATTCCTCAACAAACCTGCAGTGTTCATCAAATTATTTGGAATAACATTTCTTTGCCAAAGATGAATGTTTGTCTTTATAGAGCTTTTCACAACTACTTGCCTACTAAAGATAAACTTCGAATTCAGGGTATCACTTCAGATGATTTATGTGTTCTATGCAATAAATATTCGGAGACAACTAAACACTTATTCTTTGAGTGTGATTTTTCTAACTATGTTTGGAAATGGATTAGATCAATGATTGGAGATCCTATTGTGCCAATTCATACCATCCCAACCCTTACTGGTGCAATACAGTATATTTCCCTAAATCATAGATCTAATGGCATTATCAAAGATGTCATAAATGCTGCGTTATCTTCTTCGATATGGTTTATATGGAGATGCAGAAATGTAAAAAATTTCAACAATGAAGTTAATGACAAATTTGCAGTTTGCAGAACCATAAAAAAACAAGTCAAAGATTTGATTTGTATTAGATCTAAACATGATAGAACTGGATCGAACTTCATAGATGATATAATGGAAAGATGGGAAATACCTATTCGCAAGAGTGAAAACCAAACCCAAACCCGATACCATACCTTTTCACCAAACCTTGACTTACCCACCGCCGTAACATCTTCAAGGTACATGACTGCCAGTGTAGGAGAAGAAGCCGCAAGTGCTGGAAAGCCCACTAGCACCGTTAGAGATAGCACTCAGGATGAAGGAGAAGTTTCCACTGCTCGTCGCTCTTTCGAGCCGCCATGAATTTCTAAGAAGTAGGTCAATCCGATGTTTTAGGGTGGACTGTTTGGGTCAACTAGTTTCATTGAGTATCCGGGCTATTGTTGGGCCTAGTTTTACTATATAGGTTATACCCATATGTTTGTAATAATGTTACATTATTATCAATAAAGTTTGAATTTCATTCAAAAAAAAACAATAGTTTTTAATCTTATATACTTAAACCGAAGAATGTCATGATTTATACATTCTATGCTTGATGACTACAATATATTTCTAACATATATTGAGCACTTATTCCTTAAAATTAGGTCTTTACCCTAAATTTGTTGATTTGATTTAAAAGAGAACTATTAAAATCAACCTTTTTATATTGATGTTACTAAAGCGAGTGCTAAAAGTCTTGCGGGTGTAGAGGAAAACAGCAAGGCATAAAGAAGATCTACTGTTCAGTAGTACTAAATTGAAAAAGCATAGCGGTCAAAGAGCGATATATGTTATAACAAGGATTTTGTGGGGCATTAGTGGAGCTTTAACTACATAGTTTTGTTAAATTATTGTAAGATTGTAATTAAGAAATATTTAAGATTACATTTAGAAATATAATTAAGATTATAATTGGGAATATAATTAAGGAACATAATTAAGAATATAAGAAAGATTATAATTAGGATTATACTTAAGATTATAATTAGGATTATACTCAGGAATATAATTAGATATTAGATAATGATTATTTTGAAGATAATTATAAGCGAACAGTTTTTGGTTGTTGAGACAATGTTTGAGTAACACTTATCTTAATTAAACATTTGTAAAAGTAATTAGATTTTTAAAAGAGAGTTTCAAAAGAAACTAATTAAGTATGAAATGGTTTGGGTTTGTAGTAAACAATGTTTTACTAACATTTGTTTTTAAACCCTTGAATTATATTTTAAAGTGGAAGAAATATTATAAATATAATTAGATCTTTAATAATGGAATTTTAATAATAATAACAAGTATGGAATTTTTTGAAATAAAGGCGGAAATGATATTAATTTAATTTATTTGAGAAGAGGTTTATAGTAACAATGTTTTAGTAACATTTATTTTCAACCTCTTCGATTATATTTTAAAGTAAGTAAAAAAATTTATTAGTGATTTTTGAATATACCTGTACAATTAAGATAAATATATTAATACTTTTGAAGTATAAAGAAGAGTATACGTGAATAGTAATATATGAATAGTAAAATACACGTATATATATTTTATAGAGAGAAATAAAAATCTATATACTGGTTTAATAATAAGTTTAATTAATAAGTTAAGTTATTAATTAAGTAAGTGAAGCTTTAATTAATAAGTTAAATTATTAATTAAACAAGTGAAGTTTTTATAAATAAGAAGTTTAATTAAATAACTAGATATTTAATTAATAAGGTGTTTAGTTAATAAAAGATGTTTAATTAAAGGAAGTTTTAATTAAAGGAAGAAGTGTCTAAATAAAAGATGAAGTTTTGATTAAATGAATAAGTTTTATTAGATAAAAGAGTTTTATTATTAAAAGTAATTTTAATTAAACGTTGAAATATTTAATTAAGGAAGTTTTAATTAATAAAGGAATATCAATTAAATATAGGTTGTTTTAGTTAATAAAGGAATATTAATTAATAAAGGAATATTAATTAATAAAAGGAAGTTTTATTAGATGAAAGGAGTTTTACTAATAAAAGAGGTTTAATTAATGAAAGATTAATTAACCACAAAGGGGATTAAAAGTCATTTATATGAGCTAGTTATGCTTTGTGTGTGTTAATCGTGCTTTGTGTGTTACTTGTTTATGGAAAGATTTTAGTCATGTACTTAGCATGAAAGCCGACAAAGTAGCTTGTTTCTATCTTTAAGAGTTAGAATGATGATTCGACTAGGGTGTAGAAGCAATAATGCTCTAACCTATCAAGCTTCACTCTTAACCGAGGGATAATGTAAGTTGAGAAGTTCAAAAATGTAATAAGTATACAAGACTTAGTTTCCATATGTGATCGTTCTTATTGTTGTTGAGATGACCAAATTCATCGACTCAGCCTTGAAGAGACCGATATTGGTAAGTGTTTTACTTATAGAAAACCACTTCAATACTGAGATACGTGTTCTATCTCTTGGAAGTGGATCTGTTCGAGATGCTGGAATCCATGTGTGATTTCGAGATCTATTCGAGATGTTGGAATCCATTTGGGGATTCGTTATTTGTGCGAGTGATGATGGCTTGTGTGTTGAGATGCTAAATGTGACTTCACTATCGGTATAAGATTAAAGATAGAGTAAGATGCATGATCTTAGGGTTTAGCAGATCTATGCGAGGTACATCAACTCCATATATGCTTATCGATATATTACACATGGGGAGTTGATGATACTTGGTTCACATTATTCACGAGAGTGTTCAGATGTTAAGCCAGTTGTGTTTACCTTATGGTATATTTTATCTAAAGATATACGACGCTTGGAAAGTAATTTTTAATCCTTGTCTTTGGAGATCGGTCTCAGTTTACTAGGGAGGTCTTCGTGGAAAATCCATTATGCGAACGCGCCTTAGCGGTTTTGTTCATATGCTTATAAATACTATTGTAGTGTGACCAATGTAAGCACCAATAGCTATTTTCTGATTTATATTCTTTACCCTAGGCATTATCTATTATATCGCAATATGTAGTTAATAGATGGTTTGGCTCTTTTGAGGGGATAACCATTACGATGGTCTCAAAAGGTGCAGTTATATGTTGTACATATATTTCCTAAGTTTCTCATACTAGACTTATGTCTGACACATGGCTTTGTTTTCCTTAAATTCCTCGTGTACATTTTCGATCAGTCTGAGAAAGTTAGGTTTTTATTGATGTTTATTGGGCTCTTGGAGAGGAGCTGGATGTTTACCTACCGTAGAATTCTTATTTCCACCACATTATTTTATGTATATATATCAGCAATTGTAAGGGCAAACTGTTAGAACTGTTCAGGCTGATGATAGTACTCTGATTCGTAACTCTAAAATACTAAAATACTATTATAATAAAATAACACCCGAGTCGGTCTGGAAACCAGCATGAGAAAACACACTCAATTTGAATTATTACTGTTATCAAAATCCTTTGAAAACAAAGGTATCTCGTAAAACCATGCCACACATAAATACGACGGGTGTTTACCTTACGATAACCAAAACAATTTATATCAAAATCATCTAATATTATAATAGTGTCTATGGAAAGTAAATTATAAAATAGCTGAAATGCTTGCATCTCATGTTTCAGCATAATTGGTATACAACTAAAACCGTACAGGCTCGTAGTGGATATTGGATTCCATACAATGACAGGGCTACTGGGGTACCGCCCGCCACAGTACACCTCTAGAAAAATGTATCAAGATCGAAGCTATCAATCTCTGCCAACACAAGACCGGCCTACCCCTTACTGGATAGTACCGAATATTATCACCACTAATGGGCCCCGAAAATGCAACAAATGATAGATAGTGATGATGATAAATGTCCACTCTAGATGAGTGATGATAATACCCTAATAGGAGTGACTCACATAGCCTTGCTGCATCTCCCATGTTTTAGTCATTCTCGTTTGATGAGGCTTGAGGCTACGTATTACCTTAAGAATAGCATTCATAATTGGAATGCTAACATTGCCTTCCAAGCAACAATGCAATGATAGGATTCATCCATACAAGTTGTTCTCGGTCCGAACAAACCGAATCCACTTCAAGATCACAATCTCCATTATCTTCGAGATATCAAAATTCGTAACGCACAAATCAGATCGAAGTGGTTTTCCGATAATTAAATCCGATCTCGATCTCTTCGAAACGATTAACGAAGTTGGCCAGATTTGATAGTTGGTTATTTAACTATCAAATTACACACATAAAGAGCCACTAGGCTCACATTATAAATCTTTCAAAATATTCATTTCAAAATATCTTTGCAAAGATATATATTCAAATTTCTTTCAATATTTCAATATTTGGAAAAAAATTCAAATATTTAAATCTATAACAGGATATTTCCAACCATGTCTTATTTCAACACTTAGAAATATTTCCAAATTCAATTCATAATTCATTTCTTAGAAAAATATTTCCATATAAATCATTTCGTCATTACAACATTTCCAAAACCTTCATTCCCATACTTAGAAAATATTATAAGCCTATTTTTCCAAATCATTCCTAATATCCATACTTCGAAACATTTTCATCACTTATCTCATAAATCTTCGGAATTTTATTAATTCCATTTACAATTTCCAAAAATCGATTATACTTATTTATAATCTCAATTAATAGTTTACAACTTCTTTAATGAATTTAGATTCATTTTCGAAGTTCCCGTATCTAACATTTTGGAAATTTTCTTAAGTCTCCAGAATTCCATTATAAGATTTCTCTTATAAAATCTCATTCATTAAATAAAATCCGATTTACAAATCTAGAGAGTATTTATAAATAATTTCAATCAATTTCCAAAACTCTATATTTATAAAATAATTATTTTAAGAACAATAATAATATTCAAACAAATTTAAGTAATTATTTAAAATATCAAAAACCCCTTTAAATAAACAACGATAACTAATTTCCAATTCTTTTATAAATAATAATAATCGATTTACAAAGCTTGTTTATAAAATTTAGAATTCATTTCAACCATTTAAATATTTAAATAACTAACTTTCTGAAATATTTTGATCTAAATAATAGTTTTTAAACTACATAGTTTAATAAATAAAAACTCTTTTCTGAAAACAAAACTTACTTCTTGGGAAAAACTATTTTTTTTTAAATTCAACATAGCCGATTTTATACTTATAAATCTCTCTCGATTTATCATAAATCAATTTACATTTCCAATTTCACAACTATTTCCAAATTCCAAAATAAAATCCACTATTTTTTCCTAAACCGATTTCCATATTTCATTTTAAATCCACACTGTGAATTTATATTCCCAATTTATCAAATGATAATAATTCCATTTTATTTATAAACATTGTTTATACTTTATAAACTCATTTACAGTTTATAACCAACTTATATTACTAAAATCCATTTATAAATCGATTTCTATTTAAAATTCCATTTGGAAATCTATTTCTCAATAAATCCAATTAAAATTCCAAATTTATTCAAAATTCGATTTCAACTTCCATTTATAATTTACGACATATTATTAAAATCTGTTGTCCAAATTCCTTACATAAATTAATTTCAAAAATATTTATCTGAACCACTTTACAAAATAGTTAAGTGAATTCCAAATCAAATCTTTTATTTAATCCAAACCCATTTCTTATTCAATATTCCAATTTCCATATAAATATTTTTATTTCCAAAAATCACCTTTGAATTTCTTTTTAAGATTCAAAAATATTATTTATGGTATTTAAAATACCAAAATTTGGGCCAGTGCTACTATAGCATCCAATTTATCAAATCACACAACAATCCATAACATATTATTCAATCACACCATATAACACTATATATGAAACAATCAATATATTTTGAGGAATCCAGTTGGATCCCTCCAACCTGTTTCCCTGCATCCACAGATGTTATATAACATAAAATACCAATCTCGCTTCGAGGCGGAATATCGCGGTAATATAGGGTCATCCGCTATTATGCGGGGCACATAGTGTCTCATCTGCTCCAATTGGCAGGAAATATACCCAACTACTAATATATACTACTATATATATAATAATAATATTCAACTGATAATAATATATCAATTCAACAAATCATCCAATAATTAATTTTAATTATTATAAATTAAAATCGGTAAATCCAAAATGAGTGAGATTTACTTACCTTGATTTTTATTTGCCATTTGCTCTCTTTTAGAGTAAATCGAACCGACGTTCAATTTAACCTAAAATTTTAGTTATGTCAAATCGACTCTAAATAAATTCCAGGTTGTAGTTCATATCATTACGAATCCAACTTCGCTGGCTACGTTCGATTCTGACCTAAATCGAATTAGTTAAGAATTTTATAAGCATTCAACTCTAAATAATATAATTTCCTCTACTTAAATATAATTAGCTTATCTTAATCAAGTTATTAATTACCATCATTAACCGTGTTAAACTTACTTTCCCCAAATTTTGCTGATTCCCGCTCCCTGTGAGAACCCACCATCGCCGATGCTTCTCCTCCCATTCTCTCCTTCACCTCGCCCTGGTATCCAATCCCAAACTCGTCGGCGACTCCCCCTTGACGAATTACATCTCTCCAGCTTCCCCATCCTCGTCCATTACCATTACAGCTCGCTTAAACCCACTTACTTAGCATCGCGACCCCCACCCTAAACCAGTCCACGGCCAAAATCATGGCACCCAAGACGCGATCGAACCCCACCAGAAAATCGCCGCCGCCTTTCCTTGTGCTCACCCACTCCTGCCGCGCCGCGCCACCGCAACTGAGCCACCACAGCCACCCACGAATTCCCAAGTCAATTGTCGCGCGCAAACGAGAGCTTCGACCCTAACATCGACCTCGCGATCGCTGCCCTCGCGCTCCACCTCTCCCTTCCACGCCACTCCTCCACTGTTGAATCGCGATATCACTTCTTTTATATATTTTTTTATTTTTTGTTGTTCTGTAAAAATAGAAGAGGGAGGAAATGAAAGTCGTGATTTAAACTGAGTGTGGCGGCTTGGATAGAGGGGTTAGGTTGGCGATAGGGTGCATTAGGCCATCTTTGTTGGGTCCTTTATTCATTCTTATTTTTTTTAATTCAAATATCTCGTTTGACAAACTGGTAAATCTCGAACTCCTATTGAGGTGTGCCTCCTGACGTTCTATATATTTTACCCCTATTCCAAACCCAATGGAACTAGTCTCGAGGCCTAATTCGATCGTATGCGGAAGATAGCTTATTAAAGCGACTATTTTTAATCAAATTAATTCCGTGCGTTTTCAGCTCGCACGACCAAACGGTAACCCCAAATGCTACGAAATTTGAAATTCGATAATAATACACTATTATGGATCCAATGGAACTGGTTTCGTTGAATTGTGAGACTGTGCCCCAGATCGCTATTTTTACGCGTCGATTAAATCGACGATTTCAAAAATTTACGAAATCACTTGAAATTTCAGTTTTAAAAACTTACTGACTAAATTCTAATTCAAATACAATTTATATAAACATTATAAATCATTTCAATTCCTATTCAACTCAATTTCCAATTATTCATCATTTCCATATTACGATAAATCGCTATATTTGAAATTTAATTCCATTCTATAATTTCAACCAAAATATTCATATTCAAAAATAAATTTATATTCCAAATCCAATATATAAAACCATTTAAATATTCAAAATTAAACGACGAAAAATCAGGGTCCTTACAGGAATTTTCGATGATTTTGGACAGTCGGAAACTTTCAAATTGATATAGAAATTTAGAACTAAGGACTTTTGTATTAATAGAAAAGATGAGATTTTATAAATCTTAATTTGAAAAGGTAGCAAGTTAAAACAAGTTTAAAATTTATTGAACATCCTGGAAAAAATAAAAAATAAAGATGAGTGTTTGTATATACTCTTAGGATGTAACAGATTATTATACCTATAATGAACTTAAGTTTTGTAATGTTTTGAAGTGAAATTGTGTTTTAATGAAATGATTTATAAGTGAAAATATGTTTTCATAAAATGTTTATGAACTTAAGTAATATTTTAAGAAATGCTTCATAGATGATTTTATTATTAAATAAGAAATAATATATGAGAAAATAAATACGAATAAAAAGAGAAATTGGTGTGTTTAAGAAACCAATGGAATAAATACATAACTTGTACATAGATCATTTTATTCGGATGACAGTTCTTGATCTAGGATTCGAGTACATGATTTTGAAGTGATTTACACCAGTCTGAACAATGATTTTTCACTTGATCCTTGACAGCAAACACTTAATATGGATTCTTGATATGATTTCGAAGTTTTCTATCATAGTATATGGCTATGTAAGGAGAACAGAAGTGTCTAATTAGGGAACCAGATCAAAGTCCGCATTTGAGAGATCAAGTGATTTATACTAGTTTGGAAGTGAAATCTATCTGACCGAGCAAGTGATAAAATTGACCGGATGGTCCATGTACATCGTATGGGTTTTGGTGTAATTGAATACTGTATTTGTTGGCTTACGAGGAGTTTAGGATATGACTCTTCGAATTGTTAAGGAGTATGAATAACCGACTAAGTAATAACTTGAGGCTGTTGAGCGAAAGATACGCTTAGTATATTGTTTATCGTCCTTGTGCGATACGAAGATTTTTGAACTCGGGCAAACCATAAGCTATGTTTGCTAGTAATTATAATACTGATAAGTGTTAATGTGTGACTGTTGCTTTGGTTGCTTGTGTTGGAATTTCGAGGAAGAAATATTCTAAGTGGGGGAGAATATAATGACCCAAAATTTCAGAAATTTCGTATTTAAATATCTGAATTATTTAAATATTTAAATATTGAATTTAGTTTGATTAAATTGATTTAATAACCTTGTCAAGCCCCTTTAAATAATAGCTAATAATAAGAAATTAGTTTCGAAATTTGTTTAAAAAATAAATACTTCAAATAAATATCGATAATGTGATTGAAAATCATTCTATTGATAAACGATCTCGAAACGCGTGAAATTATCTTCATAGGGCACTCTCTTGGATCGTGATGAAACTAGCGCCGTCAGGGCTAGAATAATAAGGTGATGTATGCCGGCAAATTGTGTGGTGATGGAATATTCTGTGAGTTAGTGCGAACTCGGAACATGTAGCATTTTAAAAGAAAAAAAATTAAATATAATATTTTATTATTATAAATAACACCATACCCCTCCCATACTCTTTCACTTTTCCTCCCTCCCTCCCTCTCTTATTTCTTTTCCCTTTGCCTGTAAACAAAAGTAAAAAGCCGTTCCTTCCCATAATTTTTTCCGGAGCTAAAGGCCACAAAATTCATTGACGTTGGATCCATTGGACTCAGGGAAGGGAAATCTTCACATTGGTATGGACGATGATGGGTGCAGGTGTGTTTGGCCGAGGTCGACCTTGTGGAGGCCAAATTACAGTTGGGCTTGGTTGAAGCTAGGGGCCACGGTTGGTGAAACAGAGTGTAGCATTGAACTTGGGGTGGGAAGAGAAGTCGATGATGCTAGTCAGAGGTGGTGCGGCTCTCTCCGGCGGACTATGAGTTTTTGCTACAGCCGAAGGGGGCAGGTGTTGTGATTTTAGGGAACAGGCCGAGGTTGAGATGTTTGGGTCTATCACAAAGCATTTACGAAGTGGAGTTCATCGGAAGTGATGGTGGTCGATTTCGTCGACCGTAGTGTGAGCTAGGGAGGAGCGAGGGTGCAGCCTTGGTGGGTTTATGCGTGTTTGGCTATAGGCATGGTTAGGAATTTGAATTTGGGAAAGAAAGGATGAATGGAGGTAATTAACGTTAATCAGGTTAATTAAGTAATTGATTAATATTTTTAATTCCAATTCTTATAAAATCAATAACTTTTGCATACGAGGTCCAATCGAGACGCCGTGTTAGCCCTTAGACTCATAGCGAGATTATCTACTTCTTGGTTTGGCTTGGGCTTGGATGTGTTAACTCACTATTTGTGTAATGTTGTGTATATGATTGTTGTGTTAAATATAAATTAAAATAGATAACGATGCATGTTATTACTTTTGGACTCCCTTGCTTTTGAAAGCAAGTGACAACATTATATGTAGTATACATTCTCTTATGACCCCCTAAAATATGTGACATGGCCAAGACTTGTTATTTACATGTTTGATAGTGTGTTGCAAATTGTTAAAGTGAAATAGTCATTATAAATGCATTTTGAAATTCTTTGTATTTGACATATGTTAAATTTGTTAAACTGTGAATATGTTGGGAAAATATACCTTTGCTTGTTCCCTACATACATTTTTGGTGTGTTTGACATAGAGGAGTTAGTTTTGAAATTTATAGAAATTGTGGAACGAAGTTGTGAAATTTAGAAACGAAAAGGTCGCGATGGATGCACTTGAAAATGCCTTATGTTCGACGATTTTCAAAGTTAACTTTTGAAGACATTTTAGGCCTTTTTTGCATCTTTTTTATAAACACTATAACCGTGTTTATTCTTGGAACAAGGGTTAATTTTATTTTTAATATTATTTATGAATTTTTAAACTAAAGATTTTAAATTATAAAATATGATGTTTATTGTTTTTAAATAAATTATAAAATAAGTATTTTTATGTAATATTTAATAGAAATATTTTAATCTGTGTATAAGTATTTTTAAAGAATTTTCAATATATACAGTTTTCAGAAAATTAGTTAAATATTTTATTAAAATAAATAAAAGCTTATGTTATATAATACATTTTTAAATTGCTTTTATTATTAAATATTTTATCTTATAAATAAATTAGTATACATATATAAATGCGCGCACACACTCAGATATATATCGTTTTAAAAAGGTTTTTGGTAAATATATATAAATTGAGAGAATCCAGTTAAATCCTTTGTAAAGAAATAACTGAAGATTTGGATTGTAACACTTCAGTTAAAATAAATGGTTTTGTAAAGTCAAGTAAAAGTACATTAACTTGTTAAATTAGTGTAAGATTATAATTAAGGAAAATTTAAAATTATATTTAGAAATATAATCAAGATTATAATTGGTAATATAATTATGGAATATAATTAATAATATAAGTAATATTATAATTAAGATTATAATTAGGATTAAACATTAGGATTATACTTAGGAATATAATTAGACATTTAATAATGAATATTTTAAAGATAATTATAAGTGAATAGTTTTGGGTTGTTATGGCATTGTCTGATTAATACTTATCTTATTCCCTTATAAAAGTAATTAGATCTTTAAAAGAGAGTTTTAATGAAACTGGGGGTTTGTAGTAAATAATGTTTTATTAACAACATTTTTAAACCCTTGAATTATATTTTAAAGTGGGAAAAATATTATAAATATAACTAGATCTTTAATAATGGAAATTTAATAATAATAAGTATGGAATCTTTTGAAATAAAGGTAGAAGAATTGTGTAAGATCCCTCATTCTAAGACCCAAAACTAAGCGCTACGGATGTTGTAGTCATCCATAGTATTAATTTCCGATGACAAAATGAGATCAGTTAATAGTATCGTTAACATCAAAAGCACAGAAATATTATAATTTTCAAAACATGAATTTCATTAATTAATTTCCATATTCATTACATAATCCTAGAACGTCGCCTAAGTTCAGATAAAATATTATTATTACAAAATATTCAAAGAGCGACATATGAAGATGTCTCCTTGGTTAATCGGAGTTTACTACTAGACAGACATAACTTCCGCCATCACATACATTCAAACGAAATGATAACACGACGGACATAATTAGACTTCTATATAACTAGATCCGCATCCTGCACGTCTTCAGAAGCTTTATTTGTCCAACCTAAAACTTGGAAACTTTACTCTCTAACTACTCAATCGAGTACTTGAGAGTCAAAGGGAAAAAAACTTTGGGTTATACAAAATGTCTAGTGTGAATAATAGTATGCCATCTCGATTAACAAATATCTAGCGAGACCACATTGCTAAGCGGAATGGGTTTCCCCCTCACTAGTATTCTCTAAAAAAATGTCTTTTATAAACCAAGCACCTGCAATCACAATGGTTAAACTAGACGATATAAACAATCATATGCATCCATGCAACCTGGGTAATCATGACCAATCTGTCTAAATAAATGGACTATTTGTGCCAACATCATGGTTTTCTTAGGGTAACTTCAAACCTATGTGGCTGACTTGGGCCTATCAGATATACCAAATTCTCCAAATTACTGTTAGAAGGAAACTGGACGGTCTATCCAAAACTTATTATTTCTAGGGTCACTTTGATTCTGATGGTATTGCAGGCCAACCAATAACCTATCTCATCTTTGTGTATTCCCTTCTGTGCGTAAACCTACTTTTAGTCTCACCCTTGACGAAGCCCTACACACCGGAATTGTGGACTAATATCAGCTAGGGGCTAACAGCGGAAGTATAGAGCGCATCCCTACACCACTTCCATCTGGTTTTCTAATCTCTGAGTTAATTCATTTAATCATAATTTATCAAAATGGCAATAAGAATAATCTCTCTAGTAAAATTCTAGGCTAAATACCCTTTTTATTTCCTTGGAACAAATTTCATTATAAATGATTTAACCTTTGAAATAATACATAAAATAAGAAAACTATAGCCTTTTACTTTATCCAAAATATTGTGCCTATATAAATAAACACTTTTATAAAATAGCATTGATGAATTTCGAAGTCATTTAGAGGTTATCGCACCTCAAAATCATGGGCTATGAAGCCCTATATAATAAAACTATTTAATTGATAAGGTTCAACATTAATATAGCCGCTATGGGATTGTCATGTCCCTCTATATCGAAATCATGTTAAAAGGTCTGATTTATAAAAAATAAGGCTAAAACCATTGTGTCACATATATAGGTTGTTTAAGCAAAGAAGTATAGAATTTGGTTTACGTAAAACATAGACGTATAGCCTTATAAATGGAATGGTGAAATCATGACCAGGCGACATCATTGCCGTAAAACAATCAATATCGAAAATAGTCTATAGCGGCACTATGGCCAAAACACCGTGGCATAAGAAACTAGCGGCATCATTACCGTATAAAACCAATGTCGAAAGTAATGTATATCTATAGTGTTACTACCTCTTTATATAGTTAAAGTCATCATAGGAGTATGCAACATCAATGTTGAAAAGATACACAAGCGGCATAAAAACATGCAGCATAGAAAATATGCGGCATAGAAGATATGGGGTATGGGAGATATGTGGAGAAAATACATGCAGCATTATTGATACCGAATGCATGAATGTCGACATTGATACGTTCCAACCTTAATGGAACCATTGCATACCAACGAGGTTGATATCATATGCTTGTTTACAGGTCAGTGACGACATGTGGCATCGATGGACTTTGGCATTGATTAATGACGCATGGCAATTTCGTAATTAATACAAAAACTGTTTTCTTTCTTAATAAAGCAATATCTTTTCACCAACTCCAATTCTTTGTCAAATTACTATTGGATAATGCTTTATTCTACCAAATCTTTTCCAAAAAACTACTATATGCTAGAATTATTATTTCTAAAATAATTTGCAACCCATATAATTTATATTAATATTTTAATATAATTATTAAGCTTTTTTAGCTTAATAAATTCATAAAAATTCGTAAACATTTAGGAAAAATCCTCAAAAATCACAATAAATCAGACTTATCATATTCTTTAACATATAAAAATTTCGAACTAAAAACAGTATTTAATTATTTTTAATAATTAAAACCCGAAATAAACTATTTTTCTCACTTAGGAAATTCATAAAATATTCATACTTGCTTGGAAAATTATGAAATTAAGAATCCACTTCTAATATAATGTTTATAACATCATATCAAAATTTCAAGTCATTTGGGTATCATATGATAGGTTTTCACACTTAAACCTATTAACTAATTTAATAAATAAATTCAATAAATCATCGATAAGCTTATAACCATCGGTCATTCACATCATGGCATAATAACACACAAAAGATACGGGTTTAATCACAAAACCAAACATAAATAAGAAAACTTGAGTGGGGTGATCATTATTCACCTTGATTAGATAAAGAAGGATGAGATTTGAATTTAAATTTGATTTCCTTATGCTAAACCATGATTTCCTAGCTTTTTCTTCTCTTAAATCTCTTAATATTGGTCGGCCTTGAGTATGTTTATGTTTGCATGAATGTAAATGAAATAAAGGAAAGGAGGGTGGAAGGTTTATGTTAGGAAATGAGAGTGTAATCCCATTTTTCCCTTCTCATAAATCCTCCTTCTTGTTAATGTTCTAAACACTATTATTAATTCATAAATTAAGGCACAACCTATTATTATTATTATCAATCTCAATCTTCTTATCCTCTTACATTATTTTATTTTATTTATCTAATTTAATGTCCTAAATAATGTTAATCAAAATTAGGGATGTTACATACTCACCTCCTTGAAGAATTTCGTCCTTGAAATCACGATAAGGTACATATCAAACATATAACACAGAGATAAAACATACCATCATAACAAATCGGGATAAGTATCTCTAACCTTGTTCTTTGTCTTCTAAGTACATTCTTTCTCATTGTCACTCCACTAGACCTCTACTAAGCCGACTGTCTTGTTCCTTAGCATCTTTTTATCCTTAGCCACGATATGAATTGGTTGTCTAACAATAGTCATGTCCGGTCTATTGCTAATTCTTCCATTGCAGCCTGAGTGATAATAGTCTCTGGATCACGAACACACTTCCTAAGATGAGAAATATGAAAAACATTGTGGACTCTTGCCAAAATGCTTGGTAACTCTATCTTGTAAGCGAGTTTTCCAATTCTTTCTATAATAGAAATGGTCCAACAAATCTAGGTGCCAATTTTCCTTACTTTTCGAATCTTACTACACCCTTTATCAATAATACTTTGACGAAGATATGATCTTCCACTAAGAATTCTAAGTCTTTCCATCTCTTATCTGCATAACTTTTCTACCTAGAGCAAGTTCCTTCATCCTAAATCGGATCAACTCAACCTTTAATGTGGCTACTTCTACTAAATATGGAACAAGAATCAATCTATCTCTGGTATCTAACCAACATATGGGTGATTTGCATGGCCTTCCATATAAAGCTTCCAAAGGTGTCATCCTTATACTAGTCTGATAACTATTATTATAGGAAAATTCGATTAAGTCTAGATGGTCTTCCTAGGATCCTCCAAAATCTAACACACAAGCTCTTAACAAATCTTCCAAGATTTTGTTGACTCTTTCCATTTTCCCATCTGTTTGTGGATGGTAAGCGGCACTCATCTTGAGCTTGGTGCCCAAAACCTATTGTAGACTCTTTTAGAATTTGCTAGTGAATGAATAATCTCTATCACTGACTATACTACTAGGAATACCATGTAACTTAGCCAAACAGGTGTCGTCCTTGTCGACTTAATGGGAATGAAATGTGCATTCTTAGTCAATCTATCCACTATAACCTAAATACTCTCATTTCCCATATTCAACCTTGGCAACCCATCAATGAAATCCATAGATATAGAATCCCATTTCCAAACTAGTATATCTAAAGACTGATCAATCCACTTGGCTTTTGAAGCTCGGCCTTCACTTGCTTGCAGTTTAAGCATTGCTTTACCTATAAGCCTACATATCTTTGCATACCTTCTTAGGAGAAACAACTTTTCATATCCTGATACATCTTGATTCCTCTTGGATGAATAGTAAACTTTGATCGATGACACTCTCTAATAACTTATTTTCTTAGGTCTCTCACATCTGGAACACATAATCATCCCTTCTTCCTCAACCATCCATTTTGATCAAGACAAAATCCTTCAAAATAATTAATCTTAGTTCCACCTTCCAATCTTTTAATCCGTTCAGCTAACCATGAATCATCTCTCTGTTGAGAGGAAATCCTCTTGGTCAATACTGATCGAATTTCTAAACAACATAACATTGCAGTACTCTGATTAGAGCTAGTCGTCGACCTTAATTGCACACTACAAGTAGTCAATGCGTCTAAATCTTTCCACTCTGCTAACATTGCTAATAACGCATTCTAATGTTTTCTGCTAAGTGCATTAGCAACTTTATTTCCTTTCCCAGTCGTATACTCAATACCAAAATCATAAGCTGATAAAAACTCCAACCATCTCTGTTGTTTCATATTAAACTCCCATGTGAATAAGTATCTTAAAGATTTATGATTCGTGTACAACTCGAATCTTTCTCCTAAAACGTAATGTCACCACACTTACAAAGGAAAGATTATAGCTGCCAACTCCAAATCGTGAGTTGGGTACCTAACTTCATAAGCTCTGAGCTGTCGAGAAGTTTAGGCAATCACTTTACCTCTTTGCATAAACACATCTCCAAATTCTGTTCCACACGCATCAACATACACCACCAAATCTTGATTACCATCTGGTACAACTAACAGGGTGCATTGGTCAATAAATATTTTAGCTTCAGGAATGCCTCCTCACATTTATCAGTCCTAACATACTTCACATCCTTCCTTATTAATTTAGTCATCGGTGCTGCTTTACGAGAGAAATCCTTAATGAATCTTTAGTAATAGCCAGCTAATCCAAGGAAACTCTTTATCTCGGCCACCGTCTCAGGTCTCTTTCAATTATTAACAACCTCAATCTTGGCTAGATCTACTGACAACCCTTTCTCTGAGACAACATGACCAAGGAGCTTCACTTTTTTTCCAAAAAATGACATCCCGAAAACTTCGCTTTTAACTGATGTTGCCTCAACATCTCAAGCACTATCTAAGGTGAGTCTCATGATCTTGCTCATTCCTAGAATATATCAAGATGTCATCTATAAATACTAACACGAATCTATCCAAATGCTCTCGGAAGATCTGGTTCATCAAATCTACAAAGAAAGCAGGCGCAATAGTCAACCCGAATGGCATTACTAACAACTTGTACGAACCATATCTTGTTTGAAACACCGTCAAAGGAATACTGTCCTTCGCTACCCTAAGTTGATGGAATCCTGTTGCCATATCTAGTTGGGAAAATACTTTGGCTCCCTTCAACCGATCAAATAAATCATCTATTCTTCGCAAGGGATATCTATTCTTTATTGTCTTCTTATTCAACTTGCGATAGTCAATATGCAATCTCAAGACTTGTCCGGTTTCTTTACGAACACCATGGCCGCTTCCAAAGGCGAACTACTTGGCCTAATAAAACTTTTTCGTTCTAAGTCAACCAGCTATACATTTGACTCCATCTCGGTTGGTGTCATTTTGCTAAGTGGTCTACTCACGGGTTCAGCTCTAAGTACAAGATCTATTCGTAACTCAATAGCTCATTTCGATGGTAGTCCTGTCACAAGCTCAAAAACATCTGCAAATTATCTAATGACAAAATCTCCATTTAACTTGTCTTCCTTTTCCATTGAACACAATAAAGCAAAAACATCAAAATTCGAGTTCTCTACGGAGTATATAATTCGATTGCTATTATTAGGGTGTCTTAGTGATATATCCTTTTCATGGAAAAATATCCTAGCATCATATTTGTTTAACTAATCCATACCCAATATAATTCCAAAGCCCATAAAATCAAGCACATACAAAATGCAGGCAAATATATGACCTAACAACTCAAACTCTAAATGGTCACATCTAACTCTAAGAGTTGCTATTAGATTCGCAACCCTTAAGCAAGTAACAAGTTATGTTGGTTCTAAACAAAGCTTATCTACCAAACACTGAGAGGCAAATGAATGTGATGCACCAGTATCAAACAATACTCTAGCAAGTATGCCATGAATCAAATGCATACCTCCCATCATAGCCTTTCCCTTCTCCTCTACTGTGGGTCTCGAGGTAGGCAAATTCAAAGCAAACATTTTTCCTTTCTCAACCTTAGCTGGTTCTTTTCACTGATTCTTTTTATTCCTTATCTGGTCACAGTTGAAACACTTGATATTCTTCTTTCCAACGACCTTCTTTCCATCCACAGAATGACAGTCATCAGCAAAGTGTACTTTCCTGTCACACTTGTAGAAAACGAGATTAGCTTTTCCCTTCTTGGCTACTCCACCCTTCAGAGCTACCTTTTAATAAAAGAACTTTCTTTTCCGACTTTGCTCGCTTTGAGTCTCCAATGCTTTGTTTTTACTAAAGAAAGCAAGCATCTCTTCATTCCTCAGTGTCATCTACACTACCTTGTCACATGGATCCCTAAAATGTGGCAAGGTTGCCCTAGCAAGCTCTGGTCTTAATCCACGGATGAACTTTTCATTTCTCTTAATCAATGTGTCAATCATGGCATACCCATACCTGGATAACAACTCAAACCTTGTTGCATACTCTAACATGGTCATGTCCTCTTGTACTAACTCAGCAAACTTCCTAAGCAAAGTTGACTTGGCTATTTCTAACATGAACCTCCCCTCGAACCTCCTTTTGAACTCAGCCTAAGTCAAAGTTTCCTCTAGCACTCCAACTGTTACATCGTTCCACTAGTACAATGCAGCTCCTTGCAATTTCTTAGACACCAATCTCCTCTTCTGCTCATATTAAGACCTAAATTAGCAAAAAATCTTTTCACAATAAAGCAGCCAATTCTCTACTTCGATAGCATCCTTAGTTCCAATGAATGGCTTTTCTCTAAGTCTTGCATAATCCCAATTCAAGACAACATGGTTATTGACAACATGAACTTCAAGATTTGCTCCTCCAACATTACCACCAACAAATCCAACCGCAACTTCAGCTTGCATCATGTTGACAAAGAACTGGTACATAGCTCACATATCTACCGGCGGTATTCCGGCACCCACATTAGCAGCTGTTTTTCGACTCGAATTCCTCCTAGTATTGGGCCTAACGTTTCCGTTGGTTATGGTGCTTCCTTCAACAAGATTCACTCTTCCATTTCCTGCCTCCGTATCTTACTTTCTTAAATCTTTATTCGAATCTTAGTAAGATACGGAAGAACAGTCTAAGAGAGAGGAAAGAATAAAGATAAGATATATTCTTATATATAGCAAATACAAGAACGTTACTATAGGATATCTCATACCCTAATTTCATTCTTTAATTTATTAGGAATATTTTTTCAAAAACTCCTTTAATGTTCAAAATTCTTTTAGTTTTACATAAACCTTTGCTTTGATACAAGTTGTAACATCCTCATTCTAAAGCCCAAAACTAGCGCTATGGATGCTACAGTCATCCAAAGTATTAATTTTCAATGACAAAATGAGATCAGTTAATAGTATCATTAACATGAGAAACATAAAAATATGAAAATTTTGAAAACACAGATTTCATTAATTAATTTCTATATTCATTACATAATCCTAAAACATGAGATCAGTAATAGTGTCGTTAACATGAGAAGCAACAGAAATATGAAAATTTTAATAATACAGATTTCATTAATTAATTTCTATATTCATTACATAATCCCAAAACAATACCCAGGTTCAAATAAAATATAATTATTACAAAATATTCCAAGAGTGATATATGAAGATGCCCTCTTGGTTGATCAGAGTTTACTACTCGATAGATGTGCCATTACATACATTCAAACGAAGTGATAACATAGCAGACATAAATAGACTCCTATATAGCTAGCTCTGCCTCCTACACCTCTTTGGAAGCTTTATTCTCCCAACCTAAAACTATAAACCTCACTCTTGAACTACTAAATTGAGTACCTAAGAGTGAAAGGGAAATACAAAAACTTCGGGTTAGATAAAAAGTCTAGTGTGAATAATAATACGTCATCTCGGTTAACAGATATCCAGTGAGACCGTGCCGTAGAGCAAAATAGGTTTTTCCCTCACTGGTATCCTCTAAAATTATGTCTTTTATAAACCAAGCACCTGCAACCACAATGGTTAAACTATACGATATAAACAATCATATCCATGCATGCAATCTGGGTAATCATGACCAATACATCTAAATAAATGGACTATCTATTCCAACATCATGGTTTTCTAAGGGTAACTACAAACCTATGTGGTTGACTCGGGCCTACCCGATATACCAAATTCTCCAACTTACTGTTAGAAGGAAACTGGACGGTCTGTTTGAAACTTACTATTCCTAGGGTCACTCTAATTCTAATGGTTTTGCAAGCCAACCAATAACCTATCTCTTCTTTGTGTATTCCCTTCTGTGCGTAAACCTACTTTTAGTCTTTCCCTTGACGAAGCCTTACGCACTTAAATTGTGGACTAATAATAGCTAGGGGCTAACAGTTGAAGTACATGACGCGACACTACACCAGTCCCATCTGGTTTTCTAATCTCTAAGTCAATTCATCCTATCACAATTTATCTAACGGTGATAAGAATAATCTCTCTAGTAAAATTCTGGGATAAATACCCTTTTTATTTCCTTGAAACCAATTTGTTTATAAATGATTTAACCTTTGAAATCACACTTAAAACAGGGAAACTATAGCCCTTTACTTTATATAAAGTATTATGCCAATATATATATATATATATATATATATATATATATATCTGTGTGTGTGTGGGTGGGTGGGTGCATGCTTTTATAAAATAGCAATTATGAATTTCGAAGTCATTTAGAGGTTATCGCACCTCAAACCATAGGCTATGGAGCCCTATATAATAAAACCATTGAATTGATAAAGTGTGGCATTGATATATCCTTATGGGATTGTCACGTCCCTCTATACCAAAATCATGTTAAAACGTCTAATTTATAGAACATAAGGCCATAAAGCCAAAACCATTGTGTCTCATATATAGGTTGTCATAGTAAAGAAGTATAGAATTTGGTTTGTGTAAAACATAGACTTATTATAACCAGGTGGCATCATTGCCATAAGATAATCAATATCGAAAATAGTATATAGTATCACTATGGCATAAGAAACTGGTGGCATCATTGTCATATAAAACCAATGTCGAAAGTAATGTATACTTGCGACGTACTGCCTCTTTATATGGTTAAAGTTGTAATAGGAGTATGCGACATCAACGTTGAAAAGATACACTGGCGGCATAAGGAACACGCGGCATTGAAAACACACAACATAAAAGATATGCGGCATAGAAGATATGCAGCATAAGAGAAATGCGGCAGAAAAGACACGCAGCTTCATTAATACTGAAGGCATGAATGTCGGCATTGATAAGACCCAACCTTAGTGGAATCAATGCATACTAACGAGGTTGATATCGTATGCTTCCCTATAGGTTAGTGATGACATGTGACATCATTGGACTTCGGCATTGATTAATGGTGCATGGCAACTTCGTAGTTAACATAAATATTATCTATTTCTTAAAAAAGTAATATTTTTTTGCCAACTCCAATTCTTTGTTAAATTACTATTAAATAACGCTTTACTTCACCAAATCTTTTTTATAAAACTGTTATATGATAGAATTATCATTTTCAAAATAATTTTCAACCCATATAATTTATATTAATATTTTAATATAATCATTATGCTTTTGGAGCCTAATAAATTCATAAAAATTCGTAAATACCTGGGAAAAATGACAAAAAATTACAATCAGTTAGACTTATATTATTCTTTAACATATAAAAATTTCAAGACTAAAAACATTATTTAGTTATTTTTAATAATTAAAACCCGAAATAAATAATTTTCCTCACTTAGGAAATTCATGAAATATTCATACTTTCTTGGAAATTATGAAATTGAAAACTCACTTCTAAAATAATATTTCTAACATCATATCGAAATTTCAAGTCATTTGGGTGTCATATGATAGGTTTTCACACTTAAATCTATTAACTAGTTTCATAAATAAATTCAATAAATCATCAATAAGCTTATAATCATCAATCATTCACATCATGGCATAATAACACACCTAAGATTCAGGTTTAATCATAAAACTGGACATTAATAGGAAAAATTGAGAGGTATTATCATTATTCACCTTGATTAGATAAAGAAGGACGAGATTTGAGTTTAGATTGATTTCCCCTAGCTAAACCTTAATTTCCTAGCTTCGTCTTCTCTTGAATCTTTTAATAATGGCCGGCCTTGAATATGTTTATGTTTGCATGAATGTAAATGAATTGAAGGAAGGGAGAGTGGAAGGTTTATGTTAGGAAATGAGAGTGTATTCCTATTTTGTCCTTTTCATAAATCCCCCTTCTTGTTAATGTTTTAAACACTCTTATTAATTCATTAATTAAGGCACGATCTATTATAATTATCAAATCTCAATCTTCTTATCCTCTTACATTATTTTATTTTATTTATCTAACTAAATGTCCTAAATAATGTTAATCAAAATTAGGAGTGTCACAAGTTATAAGCTTAATTTATAAAAGAGAAGAGGTTTGTAGTAAAAATGTTTTAGTAACATTTGTTTTTAACCTCTTTACTTATATTTTAAAGTTTAATAAGAAGTTTAATTAATAAGTTAAGTTATTAATTAAATAAATGATGTTTTAATTAATAAGTTAAGTTATTAATTAAAAAGTGAAGTTTTAATAAATAAGAAGTTTAATTAAACAAGCGGAGTTTTGATTAATAAGGTGTTTAATTATTAAAAGATGCTTGTTTAAAAGAAGTTTTAATTAGTGGAAGAAGTGTTTAATTAAAAATGAAGTTTTAATTAATTGAAGAAGTTTTATTAGATAAAAGGATTTTTATTAATAAAAGTAGTTTTTAATTAAAGGATGGAGTATTTAATTAAATAAGGAAGTTTTAATTAATAAAGGAATATTAATTAAATATAGGATGTTTTAATAGATAAAGGAATATTAATTAACAAATGGAAGTTTTATTAGATAAAAGGAGTTTTACTAAGTTTTAATTAATGAAAGATTAATTAACAAAAAAAGGGATTACAAGTCGTTTATGTGACTTGATCATGCTTTGTGTGTATTAATCATGCTTTGTGTGTTACTTGTTTATGGAAAGTATTTAGTTGTGTACTTAGCATGAAAATCGACAAAGTAGGCTTGTTTCTATTTTCTAGATTTAAGAATGATGATTCAAGTAAGATGTCGAAGCAATAATGCTCTAACCTATCGAGCTTCACTCTTAATCGAGGGATAGTAGAAGTTGAGAAGTTCGTAAGTGTGATAAGTACACGAGACTTGGTTCTTATATGCGATCGTTCTCATTGTTATTGAATATGACCAAATTCAACAACTCAGTCTTGAAGAGACCGAGATCGGTAGGTGTTGTACTTATAGAAAACCACTTCAAGGCTAAGATAGGTGTTCTATCTCTAGGAAGCGGATCTATTCGAGATGCTGGAATCCATGTGTGGTTTTGAGATCTGTTCGAGATGTTAGAATCCATTTAGGGATTCGTGATCTATTCGAGTAATGATGGCTCGTGTGTTGAGATGTTGAACATCACTTTACCATCGATATATGACTAAGACATAGTAGGATGTACGATCCTAGGGTTTAGCTGACCCATGGGGGGTACATCAACTTCATATATAGAGTATGCTTATCGATGTGTTATGCGCAGGTAGTTGATGATACTTGATTCACATTGTACACGATAGTGTTCAGATGTTGGGCCAGTTGTGTTTACCTTGTGGTATATTCTGTCTAGAGATATACGACGGCCGGAAGGTTGTTTCCAATCCTTGTCATAGAAGATCAGTCTCATTTTATTGGGGAGGTCTTCATGGAAAATCCATTATGCGAACGCGCCTTAGTGGTTTTGTTTATATACCTATAAATATTGTTGTGGTGTGACCAATGTAAGCGCAAACAACTATTTTTTGATTTATATTCATCACCCTGGACATTATCTATTATATTGCAATATGTACTTATTAGATAGTTTGGCTCTTTTGAAGAGATAACCGTTACAATGGTTGCAAAAGGTGTTGTTATATGCTATACATATATTTCCTGCGTTTCTCACAGTAGACTTATGTCTAAAATGTGGCTTTTGTTTTCCCTAAATTCCTCGTGTTCTCTTTCGGGCTATCTGAGAAAGGCAGGTTTTCGTCGATGTTCTTTAGGCTCTTGGAGAGGAGCTAGATGTTTACCTACCATAGTATTCTTATTTCTGCTGCATTATGTTATGTATATATATCAGCAATTATAAGGACAGACCATTATAACTGTCTAGGCTGATGATCGTACTTTGATTAGTAACTCTGAAATACTAGGTATATTTGAGTTGCTCTGTGTATTATCTTTTGATATTATATGTTATCATTCTGCTATGAGATTCTTATGTTTTTGTTCTCCTCTTTCTTGTTCTTTTTCTTTTTTTCTTTACCATAACGTTCTGGCTTTCCAGCACTTGGCTGCTCAGCACGTGAATACCGTGGTTATATTAGTGTTGACATTCAGGGGTCGAAAAGGCGGTTGTTATAATTTCCATAACCATTTTCCTAATAAAGATATGTTTAAGTTATGTAAGTATATAATTCTGAACCCTCCTCATTTTTATAATTACAAACCATATCTCATTTAACCAGACACTTAGAGCTACTATTTGAATTATCTCTCCATCATAAAAAATCTCTCCTAATTTTATCTATTTTATCAATTACCCATTTAGAAAAAAGATAAAACGACATCCAATATATAGGTAGTGTGGATAAAACTGAATTAATGAGAACTATTCTACATGCCTTCGATAATACCATTCCATTAGTACAATCTTTTATTAATTTTATCAATTTTAGTTATCCAATCATCGTGTTTAAGTTTTTTTGGTCTTATTAAAAATCCTAAATATTCTATGGGAAATTTAATCATTTTACAATTTGATGGACATGCAATTTGGTCCCTATGTTATCGATGTCATTTAATATTGGTACTGATCTTTTTTCAAAATTAATCGTTAAACCATATAGAAATTTAAAACCATATAAAATGAATTTAAGCGCAATAATATGTTTAGGCAAATAGGATGTAAAAATCATAGTATCACTCGCAAAGTGGAGAACAAGAAGACCATTACTTGTGATCTCATTTCCTATATTATCTAATATCCTATTAGTAATAGCCAATTTGATAATCCTCATAAACACATTAGCTATTAAGTTAAACAATAAAGGTGACAATGGATCCTCTTGTCTAAGTCCATGTTTCGACTGAATTTTATTAATTATTATACCATTAACTATACCTATTTTAAGTAAAGACATTATCCTTCCTATCCATCTGTCACTAAAACCTCTAGCCATTAATAAATCCTTAAGAAAAACCTAATCAATTGAATCTTTAGCAAAGTCAAGTTTTAAAAGCGCACAAGTGATATTGTTTTTACAATAGTAATTAATAAATTATTGAATTACAGTAACTCCATCTACAAAATTTCTACCTTTAATAAACGCTTTTTGGGTATTATCAATTAAATCATTAATTTTAGTATTCAATCTAATAAATAAAACTTTAGAAATGATTTCAAAAGAACAGTTTAATAATGAAATTGTTACACTTGTGCTTCTCAAGCTACATTAAAGGGGAATTAAATAAGGCACAAAGCTGAGAGAGCTGCCCTCATAATAAAAGTAAAAATAAAAGAGAAGAGGTTGAAGCGATCCAACTGATACTGCACAAGGAATCGACCTACGGTCGCGACACCTGATCCAACCAAAATAGCTGCAGCCAAAAAGTAGGAAGTGGCAACCTACAAAATAATGCGCCCATAAGAATGGTTATAAAGTCATTAGATCTGCACATGTCCCTTAGTTTCAATATTACATTATGATGTTAAAACCAAAATCTGGCATGGTCACAGGAAGCAGGTGAGGAAGTACTGGGCTTACAAGCCACAATGAATAAATGATTGAACTACACTGCCAACATCCCCAGAACTCTTGCTTTATCAACACCCTCAAGACGGATATGTACTGCACATACTGAGGTGTACCTAAGTAGTACCGTACCGGGTCAGAAGCATCCCAAAGGGCTACACACAAGGCCACTCAAGCAACGCTCCAATGCAGATTCACACTTATAGGTAGATAACAAAGATATGAGTCACCCTTATCAATAAATTATGCATTAGCAACAAAGGCGATTCAGATTACAATCATCTCAGACCGCAGCCGACTTGGGCTGCATTTGTATACGTATTGAATTAACTCCTAGAAAACCATAAATCATGCGCCCTAAAGCCCAAAGCAACTCAGAACGATCACATCCAAGTTTCAGGCAAGCATATTAGCATCATGCAAGGCAGTACGCATGCCCTTTACTTCGTCAGATCAGAAATGTACAACCTGCTAAGATCTCCCACCTCAATTTCAGGAGTTCTTGCCTTTATTTCGAAATTCTTGCGAAAAACCACAATTCAACTGCCCAAATTTTGCCTTCCCGCCAAAGATTATCAACAATCCAAATGCATCAAACCAAAAATGTGAATGAAAGACATGTGGAATGATCGAAAGCTGGAAGCATAATGACGAAGGAAGGATGGTGGCAATCCGCGTACATCCTCAACACAATAAATATGAGATTATGGGGAACAAGGAGGGAACTTTTTTTCCTTCTTTTTTGAATAAGAGAAATTGTATCTTTCTAATTTTCATCAAACACTTGCATTAGGAGAAAATATATAAAAGGAAGAAAGGCTTGACCCGTGGATGTGGGATTCAAAGGAATCCGAACCATGTAAGATTTTTATGTGTTCTTATTTTCATGCCTTTTATCTTTTTATACTATGTTAGATCGGTACACATTAATAGAATGAGAATTGAACTTAACACTCTAACAAATGTTAGAGTGCAACTACGTAATTATGTAAGTATCCAGCAATATAATTACTTCCAAAAGGCAAGGTTAATACGAATTAAGCTTGTTGATTCAAATTTGTGAATGTTACCCCAAATATTCACCTTTTGACCAAGTCAAAACCTCTTTGAACAAAAAGCAAGAGAGAATAACTCCAGCCATACCTTTCAAAGAAGTCAAAGGGATGCTGCCATCAAAGTTTATAATGTTCAGGACCTTTCGAAGGTGATGGAAGGCTTCTCCAATCTTTATCTAGGAAGACCTTACCTTTTGAAGAAGATAAGGGGGTCGAAAGCACCCTTCCACCTTCATTAACAACCCTTCGACCAGCTAAAGACCTTTCGATTAAGGTGAAGCCACATCTTTCGATGACAATGAAAAATAGCTCTTTGAACAAATGCCAAACCATTCGAAACCAATGGTTTCACTTTCATTCAAGCTGCAAAAAGCAAGTGTTAACTTGAACAACCCCTTCGAAAGCTATAGTAAGACTTTCGAATTGGTCGAAACCAGTGTGGTTCGGTATGGGTTCCGCATCAGATCGAAAAAAGAACATGGGTGAGACCAACATCATTGAAACTAGTGATTGAAAGCTATCGACAGTGTCGGAAGCACTTACAAGATAACTCAAAGAAGAGGAGCACCACCGTCGACAAAGGCGGTAGTTTGCTTAAGTCAATCAATAGCCACCTTTCGACCTGGTCGAAGGCATCAAGGTCGAAAGGTGCCAGGCCGCATCTATAAATAAGACCTAAGGGGTCATGTTTTAGGGATTCCATTCCTCTCATTTTGAACTTGTATTCTCTTATGAAAAGCATTGTAACCCTAGTTTGTAAATCAATTTGGGAATTTTGAGAAATAAAGTCTTTTGAGTTGGAGAAGGGAAGTTTCAATTACTTTATGCTATTTTACTGTATTATTTTAGCTTTTGCTGGATTCACTTTTATATTCCAGGCTCCACCTCCATGGAAGGGCTACTACCGATATAGACGAAACCCCTTTAAGTTCTAATAACTTCTGTAGTCAACTCAGAACGATCTTCTCTCTAAGCTGAAGTCTTCAATAAGGTTGAAACCAAGCTAAAATTCGCTAAAGATTTTCATCGAACATAAAGAATTCAGCTTTAGGCTTCCAACCAGGTAGAAACCTATCTAAAAGAACTTAACTCAGGGTATTTCAATCAGATTGAAAAGAAGGCTTTTGAAGGAGATATCATACCTACCCAATTGGATTGGAAGGTCACTCAACCCAGAAACCAACCCTTTCGACACAGTCGAAAGGCCTGCTTGAGGTATATCATTAAATAAAGCCTAATTGATAGGCAGTTCTAAAAGGATTCACACCTCCTTTCCTGCACTACTCGTATAAAGGATTATTCACCTTTCTAAGCATCATTTTGGAGTGTTAACAAGAACTCTTGTTAAAAAATTTGGCACTAGAAGGAGGGCTCGAACCTCCGACTTAGATAAACCCCCAACACCACTATTCTCTAAACCTTCTTAATCCTTTCTCAAGTTCATCTACTTTGGTTTGATCATGGCCAGAAGAATTAAGAGATCTGAAAAAGGATCCACTGAACCACATTTAATAAGTTTCTCCCAAATAATCATCAAGGACTCCAATCAAGATGAAGAGCAAAGATTGAGGCTAGAAGCTCTTTGAATTATAAACCAAAAAAAAGTAGAGTCATATGATCCTAAGAAATGGAACTTAAACCCTTTTTATGTTGGCCCTACCTCTATCTTTGCACCAAGAAAGAAGACAAATGGAAGTGATAATATCTTCAATCAAATGAAAAGAACCATCCAACATTATTCCAAAAGGCACAACCTTTGAAAAAGAAATAATGAATGATTACATGCCTTTGCACATAAAAATGCAACCAACTACAGCAAGAGCACTTCTAACTCAAGAAATCCAAAGGGTGGCAAAAAGAAAAGCGATCGAAGAACATGAAACAATAAGGCCAAAGAACAAAAAGTCGAAAAGCCATCCTCAAGAATAAAGTTTCAAATCTAGATTTCCAAAGGAATGCGATTTAACGACATCTATGGAAAATGTCTGCTTACTTGCTAAGGATGAGCTCAACTATTGGCCATTACGGAAAAAGAAACCGAAACATGAAAGAAATTTGGGAGGATCCTACTGTTACTACCATATGATGAACGACCATGAAACCAACCATTGTAGAGCCCTGGAGGGGATGATTACAAATTTCTTCCGACAAGGAAAGATCCATGAATTTGTAAAGAGAATTTGAGAGAAATTCAATAAATAAATACTCTTCTAAGAGAAATCTACATGGTGGGGAGTGAAATGCTCCTTATATTTGGATACTACCTAAGATGGTGGTCTACCTAAGATTGTAGAAAACCCTCCGTCTACACCGATTTGGCCAGGGCAGAGCACCTCTTAGAGGGAGGGCAAGTAAGCCTTTAGCCCACCATAAGATGGCCAGGCTAAAGCACTAGACAAGCTCTTGGCCGTGCCTTTGGTCAGGTCAAGGCACCTCCTGGAGGGAGGATGAAGTAATCCTTTATTCGTGCCATAAGATGGCCAGGGTAAAGCACCGAACAAGCCCTTATCCACGCCACAAAAGGGCTAGGGTAAGGCAACTCCTAGAGGGAGGACGGAGTAAGCCTATATCTGTGCCATAAGGTGGCCAGGGTAGAGCACCAAACAAACCCATGTCCGCACCGCAAAAGGGCCATGGCAGGGCACCTCCTAGAGGGAGGTCGGGTAAGTCCTTGGTTCCAGTCTCTAAGATAAGCTAATCAAGAGCACTGGATAACAATGGACTAGGACGTCCTGGCCCAAGAAGAGGCCCACCAAACAATGGACTAAGATGTCCAAGCCCAAGAGGAGGCACATTCTATAATGGACTGAGCCGTCCGAGCCCAAGAGGAGGCACATTCAACAATAGACTAAGATGTCTAAGCCTAAGAAGAGGCACATCAGTTCATGAACTAAGATGTTCAAGCTCAAGAAAGTGGCATTTCAAATCATGGACTAAGAGGTCCTAGCTCAAGGGGCAACTAGACAAATTACTTCTATACAAGACCTGAAGGGTTCACACATCAAAGGAGTAAAACAGGGCTCTGCTTATAAATACCTGAATCTAGGTTTTGGGACTTTCATTTCTAAAACATCATCTAAAAATACCTGAATCTAGGTTTCGAGTCTCTCATGCTGGAATTTCATCCATTAACATCCGAGTCCGGGTTTCGGGTCCTTATATCTAAATGACATCAATTAATACTTGAATCTGGGTTTCGGGATATTCATTTCAGAACTTCACTAATAAATACCCGAATTTGGGTTTCAGGTCTCTATTAACCACCGATTATCTTAATATACCTGAATCTGGGTATCGAGACAATTACTAAATCGAACCCTAATCTGGGTGTAAAATTTCAATAATGGAATTCTAATTTTCTATCACAAATGCTCAAATCTGGGTAAAGGGATATTATCATGTAGATCACTGTAAAGAGTTCCTGAATTTGAGTTTAGGATTTCTAATTTACCAAATCCCATTAATGTCAAGGAACGGGTCGAAAGATTTCTACTTTCGAAATTTAGATAGTGATTTCTGAATTTAGTTTTTTATTAAATATATCATGAATGTTATATTCCAACATTTAATCCCTTGTGATAAGGCAGGCCTTTCTATTAGCAAATTTCAGAAATTCTAGCCAAATGGTTGAAGCTAAGTTCTTAAGCATTTATCATCACGGTTGAAGATGGGATTTAAATGTTTGATATTGATTATCTTTCATGCAATTAACAAGATGATTTGTAAGTAATATACATAGATTGGCATGTCAATTTCAAGATAACAATGAGAAATACTATTTGCTTCATGCTTTACAGGAAAGTCAACATGGCAAAGTGAAATGAAAGATTCAGCAAATTCAGAAATAATGAAGGAACAATCAAAAGGCATTTTAGAAATGACGTCGCAGAAAAGGATAACAAATCAGGTGATATTTTCCAAATTCATATAATTTACAGAAGTCATGAGATGATTTACAAAATTATGAAAATAATCACATCTTTATAACAAGCTTATTCGAATCAATATACAAATAAATTATAAGTCCTGTGCAGCTTTGTCAAGAGTCGTGGCGATTGAAGGATCTACTATATGGCGGATCGCAGCACAGAGAACTTCTTTGAGTTTTTTCTCTTTCTTCCTTACTTTGGTTTCGTCATCAATGGCATCAATGTTAGTTTTCACAGCATGATTGAAGGCTCTATTTGCCGCACTAAGGGTCTTGTTATCCCTTTCTAACTCTGCAACGCGCTTTTGGAGGAAATAAATATCGCACTCTAGTTTTCGATTCTTAGTGGTGTAAGCATTAATAGTCTGAGAATACTTAACTTTCTATTGTTCGTCAAAATATTTGGCTATCTCAAATTTAACTCTACAGCACCAATTTCCCACAACATTTTCATCTAAAGCCGGAGGAGGATTGAGCATAGTAGGGAATTTCTGGGCCGCAAGTTGTGTTGATCTTGTTGGTTTAGTAGCCGTAGGAGTAGAGTGAGGGACCGACAAATCAATACTTGAAATATTTTCCCCCATAATGAATTCCAGTGATTCACACTATGCTTGACTATCCTTTAAATTCAGCTCCAAGTCACTTATTTGGTGAATGAGCTCCAACTTCTTGTGATCAAAATCGATTGAAGGATTTGTTTTCACTTGTCGCTTAAGCGTGGTAATCATTTCATCTTTGCTTTTAATTTCAGCCTCTAGGTGGGTGATGTGATCTTTTTGGCCGCTTGTGATAGTTTTCTGAATAACATATCTTCTGTGCCATCTCACGGCCTCAATATTACCACTAAAGCGTTCTAATAAGATGTCGTCGCTAGGCACAATCCCTCCACTTCTTTGCAACAATTTCTCTCTAATAGCATCAATGCCTGATGGTAAATTATGGGGAAGAGAAGTTGATGATAACTGTAGCTCCTATTTAAGAAAAAGAAATAAAATAGAATCTAAATTAGAATATAAAAAATATCTTTATTATTATAATAACGAATTACAACTTAAACAACAACGAAGTTAAAAGATACAACAAGCAACTAGATTACATCTAAAGTTTAGAAACTGCTTTTCTAACTTTATTTAGTGAGTTAGCAGAAAGTGTAACTGTTGAGTCGAAAGGAATAGTGACTCCTTTTACGGTAATGACTGGCGGGCATTTGCTATAATCCCACTTCCCGGTTGGAGGACTATCGCGACCGCAAATTAATTTTGTATGAAATGTTCTGATCTCCCTAAGAAATTTTTCTTTCTCGTCCCCAAGGAAGTCAAAGTGAAGGTGAGGGTATTCCAAATAATATTTTTGTAAATCTCGAAGAAAGTCAATATCTTGCTAATTTCGAAGTCTTTAAAAGTGATGCCTTTTCGTGATAAAATCCCTTAGTTCAACATATTGGCCTAAATGATCTCTAGGAACAAGTCGACCTAGTGAATAGCCATTCTGTAATAGTATAATAAAGAAAAGCTAAACCTAAAAGGCAGAGCTAAAATAAATATTCATAAATCAATAAACTATTACATATTTACAATCACTCATCTGATTCATACAAAATAGACTTAGAGAAAAACTTAGAGACAAATTTATAATTATAGCACTTAAGCTTTTCAGCGAGAAGATTTTGAGGAATTTACCTGATCCGTGGTAAATTCCAACAAGCTTCGGGATGCGAGTAAGATCCAAATTCGTCTAAGCATCTTTTATGGAAACGTCTAAGTAAACCCCCGCTGAATTCGCCTAAGTACAAAAAATCTATAATCGAATGTCTACAATAAAATTTATACAAAAAATTAACTAAAATTTCTCTTTCTTCAATCATCATCCAAAATAAAGTAAGTAACTCTCGATTCTCCTTTAAGAAAGCATCGTATCGGAGGCGCGCTCTCTTTAACAATGGGGCAGCTCTTTGATATTTAAAGGATGCTAGTACAGAGGTACTCCTTTCGAGATTATGATATTTTTCAGAAAGAACGTTATGCTCCTTTATCACTTTGTCTAATTCCATATATAACTTGTTAATTTCTGCTTGTTTCCTTTCAAGTTTAGTTCTATATAGATGGGCATACTTCTTCCTTATCTAAAACAAGTGATTTTGTACTGATTATTATCTTTGAAGTGAAATCCATTTAAACAGAGACTCCATACCTAAGAAACTAGAACAGAAGCCTAGGAGGCCTGCTCTTTCTCTTTTGGATCTTCAGTATGAATAGGAGCAGATTCGTCCTCATAAGGAGCAGAAGGCCCGGGTGATGAAGGTGGAATATCATTCTGAGGAGATGGCTCTTTTTCAAAAAATCCAGCTTGGTCGCCATCATCTTTTTTAGAAACTTCAGAAGGACCCCCTTTGTCTCCATCAAGACCTTGACCTCCAGCAAGGTCATCATCATTGTCATCGTCGTCATTATCATCATCACTGCCTTCGCCATCATCATCATCTTTTTCCTTGGCGGTGTCATCTTTATCACCCTTCTCTTTAGAGTCTGATTCGATTTCGAAGGAGGGGACATCAAAAGAAAGGACTTTAGAAGCATTAACTTCTTCTTCATCTGCAAGCTCAACCCCCTGCTTCATCTGATCAATTTTCCATCACTCTATCAACTAAGGCAGAATCAAGTGAAGGAAAGCCGAAGTCAGGGCATTTCTTGTAATTGTCGGCATATGCAAGCATAAGAGCATCTTCATAAGTTTTTAGCATCATTGGCCACAGAGTGGCGCTAACAAATTGAGACACTTGCTGTTGGATATTGGTGATGGTGTGGACAACAAGTTTTAACGAGGCTCTGGTCTTCTTGAGTTTTTCCTTTAAAGAGATGTTTCTTGCGACCAGACGAGCCTTCTCGTCTTTTGAAACTTTTAGAGTGAGCTCTACTACAAGTTTTTCATTAGCTAAGAGTTGGCGAGCCTGCCTTTCTGTTTCTAGATCGGTTTCAGCTCTGGCAAGAGAAGCCTTAACTCGTTCCAACTCTGTGGAAACATCATTTTTGGCGGCAGATAGAGAAGACACCTGATTTTTGAGTTCAGTATTTTCCTCCTGGGGCTTAGAGGATTCAGTAGATGACTTTGAAACATGTTCGTTCAAAGCCAACCAACTCTTAGAAATCTGAAAGAAAAATGCAACGCAAATTAGGGATTTAACAAAAAACTGATGGTGATAAAGTCAATTAAAATAAAATTTGCCAGAAGTTGTTGGTCGATTAAGGAGCAGTAGTGCCCTGCCAAATCTGGGATAGTTGAAGGCGAGTGAATAGAGGGAAAGATTCAGAATGCAAAATGAACTCAACTATCTCTTCAAAATTTGTAGATGGTGGAGTAGAAGACGATGGCTTCGGAGGAATTTATTTTACGGAAGGAGACGTCAATAAAGCCAGCTGCATCTGCTCAAGTGCAGTTGGGGAATTAGAGATAAATATGCATGAAAGAGGGTCAGGATTAGGAGGAGTTTGCTCCGGTTTATCTTTGGGGGCTTCAACAACAGAGGTCTTTGGAACTATTTCGAGAGATAAACGTTCCTTCTCCTCCTCCACCTCAACAATTTTGGCGACCTTCATTGTAGGCGCAGCTTCGGCTGGCTCCATCAACTTTCTCTTAAAAGTTCTCTTGGACTTGGCAAGTGATTCGATTATTGACGACACTCCAAAAGTTGGAGGAAGAGGGGCAACACTGCTAGCAGACACTGTGAATTGAGAAGAAGCTGAAACAAATTCAAGCAGATTAAAAGTCAGTCAAAATAATTCAAAGAATACCAGGGATGAAAAGCAAATACTAGGCCAATAACGTACCAGGATGGTCTACACTAATAGGAGACATTGGAGAGAAGTGTTCAGCATCTCCCAGGAAGAGAAAGCGTTTGCCGTGTGAAGTGTGCTGGATAGAGGGTGGAGTTTCCAAAATCTTCTGGCTTGCCGGCAGAAGAGAATGTTTTCGTAGATTGGAGGGAGTCAATAATGTCAGTCTGCTCCCAACTCGACTTGAAGCTGTAATCAGATATTCAACTGTTTTCTTGTCAGAATCACTAAGTTCTTTAGCAGGCACACCTGATAAAAACATAGATTAGGTAACAAAAAACTTCAAGTAAGGAAAAGCAACACAAGTCAAGACTTACGGGGAGAAGCAAAAATCCTACGGACGTTAGAAAATCACTTAACAAAGAAGAATTGGTTTAACCAGTCTCTGAATTTGTTAACCCCATCTGATATTAAATTCTTTTGGAGATTGGTCCTATAAATCTAGCTGTTGAGATTGCTTGGCTTGACTAAACGGGTCAAATGATTTAGCACTTCGACGTTAAGAGAAGGAAGCCTGGATTCCAGTGCCATCATCTCTAGAGACAAGAGATAAGTATAAACATTTGGAGATGACTGGATTGGGGCAATCCCGACATGAGATAGATATGAAGACAAGAATTCTGGGAAGGGCAAGAATCCACCATGCCATATATAGATAGTAGTATACGCAAAAAACCCTTCAGGAGAATTGTTGATAGTGTCAGTCTCTTTTGGTGGAATGGCTTCAATACTAGTGATGCCGAAATCGTTAAGGATTGTAGCGACTTCATCTTGGGTTGAAATGAGAGAGTGCTTGGAGACGGCTTCAGCCTTCTTTGGAGAACTCATGATTCTGCCAGGTGAAAATGTTTTAGTTAAACTTTTGGAGTTAATTATGAGTTTAGCATACTTCCAAAGATTGATCAAAAAAACAGACTTAGATAATTTAAACATAAAAAAATATTAAACTTTAAGTTTGTGCAAATAGTTTAAGTTAAAAATGTAAATAAATTGGGCTTCCGACAAAGTCGAAGGAAGAGGGCATCAACATTTAACAAGCATATCTCAGCATTGTCGAAAGCCTAAATATAGGTATTTTCGAAGCTATCGACATGGTTGAAAGGATATGACATAATAATCATTCATTCATTACTTTTGAACAGTGTCGAAAGCTCTATTGGAACCCGATTGCCAGGGAAAGATAGTGAGGATCAACTCAAAAACTTACACTACAAACATTCCATGAACAAGCAAGAAGACCCTTCGACACCGTCGAAACCAATAACTTAGGTTATCTGAAAAAGATACTAATATTGTCGAAACCTAACCTGCTCATTGAAGTCGAAAGGTCTTAAATTAAACTCATATACTCTTAGGATATTTCGACAAGACTGGAAAAAGACAAATCTAGGCGGTTTCGACCTAGATGGTAAAGGTGGTGTCGGAGGGGTTGAAGGGATCTGATGATTCCAAAAATTAACTAAGGAAAATGGATTGCAATCGAAACCATGGATTTCGACTAAGTCAAAACGTTTTGCTATCGAAGGAGTTCCTACTCTCTACCTAATAGCATAACCTTTCAACAAAGAAGATTTAATTGGCATTACAACACCTTTCGACCCTATTGAAAGGAGCTAAGGAAGAAAAACCCAATGTTGCCGCCTCAATCTCTTTTGAAGGGGTAGAAAAGTCATATTGTGGCGCCAAATTTTTCATTCGTACACGAGAAACTTCCGAGTAAAGGAATTGGGTCTAATTATCCCCCAAACCCGACTACAAATCCAAGTTTTCAAAAATTTCTTAAGGAACAAGTAAATCCAATCTATTAAGAAAATGGATTCAAATTGGAATCAATATGTCTCGATTTCAAAAGTATGAAAATACATAACAAACCGAAAATCCAGATTGATTAACAATGAACAAAAATAGAAAATTTTGGAATAGAAACCCAGACTCGATAAGAAGATGGGTTCCAGCATCAACCACTATCAATTTTATACTCATAAACGGAAAATAACTCTAAAAATTCCTGGAACAAGATTAGAAAAAGTTTCTCAGTAAATTAATTAGAACTAACCTTCATAAAAATTGAGATTCGAATATTTCAAAAAGCGAATTTCAGTTTTAAATTCTATAAAGGTAAAATCCGATTGAAGTTGATAAAATAGAGTTAAATTTAAAACTTATGAATTGGATTTGCTGATGGTTTTGATTTCTGGAAGCAAGATGGAATTTTGAGAATCTATAGAATTCTTTTACTTGTGTTTAAAATTTCAATTGCAAGGATAGAGAAAGAGGAAGAAGAAGAAAAACATACTTTATAAGAAAAGTCGTCCAAGTTATCAACCGTTGGATAAGATTTGAATGAACGGCCAAGATCTATGCGGGAAGCTTCTAGGTTTCGGCAAAGATGACTTGGAAAGTCAAGAGCATCCCTTTGCGGGGGGGGGCAATTGTTACTCCTAATATTCACCTTTCGACCAAGTCGAAACCTCTTTGAACAAAAAGCAAGAGAGAATAGCTCCAACCATACCTTTCAAAGAAGTCAAAGGGATGATGACATCAAAGTTTATAAGCTTCAGGACCTTTCGAAGGTGATGAAAGGCTTCTACAATCTTTATCTAGGAAGACCTTACCTTTCGAAGAAGATGAGGGGGTTGAAAGCACCCTTTCGAAGGTGATGGAAAGCTTCTCCAATCATTAACAACCCTTCGACCAGCTAAAGACCTTCTGATTAAGGTGAAGCCACATCTTCCGAAGACAATGAAAAATAGCTCTTTAAACATATTCCAAGCCATTCGAACCAATGGTTTTACTTTCATTCAAGCTGCAAAAAACCAAGTGTTATCTTGAACAACCCCTTCAAAAGCTATAGTATCCCTTTCGAATCGGTCAAAACCAGTGTGGTCCAGTATGGGTTCCGCATCAGATCAGAAAAAGAACATAGGCGAGACCAACATCATCGAAACCAATGATTGAAAGCTATCAACAGAGTCGGAAGCACTTACAAGATAACTCAAAGAAGAGGAGCACCACCATCGACAAAGGCGGCAGCTTGCTTAAGTCAATCAATAGCCACCTTTCGACCTGGTCAAAGGCATCAGGGTCGAAAAGTGCCAGGCCGCATCTATAAATAAGACCTATGGGGTCACGTTTTCGAGATCTGATTCCTATAATTCTGAACTTGTATTCTTTTATGAAAAGCAATGTAACCCTAGTTTGTAAATCAATTTGGGAATTTAGAGAAATAAAGTCTTTTGAGTTGGAGAATAGGAAGTTTTAATTACTTTATGCTATTTTACTGTTTTATTTTAGCTTTTGCTGGATTCACTTCAATATTCCAGGCTTCACCTCCATCGAAGGGCTACTACCGACATAGACGAAACTCCTTTAAGTTCTAGTAACTTTTGTAGTCAACGCAGAATGGTCTTCTCTCTATGCTAATGTCTTCAATAAGGTCGAAACCAAGCTAAAATTCACTAAAGGTTTTCATCGAACACAAAGAATTCAGCTTTAGGCTTCCAACCAGGTCGAAAACTATCTAAAAGAACTTAACTCAGGGTATTTCAATTAGATCGAAAAGAAGACTTTCGAAGGAGATACCATACTTACCCAACTGGATCGAAAGGTCATTCAACCCAAAAACCAACCCTTTCGACACAATCGAAAGGCCTGCTTGAGGAATATCATTAAATATAGCCTAATTGAAAGGCAGTTTTAAAATTCATACCTACTTTCATGCACTACTCGTATAAAGGATATTCACCTTTCTTAGCATCATTTTGGGGTGTTAACAAGAACTCTTGTTAACAGTTAATAAACATTAACAATCATTTTCCTAATCAACTGAAATGGTGTGAGACAAAAAATCTCACCACCATTTATTTGCACTAGAAGGAGGGCTAACCTCTGTCCCCCGTTCCTAATCTCCAGCAAATCTACCTCATCTCTATTCCTAGTCTTCTATTTTCGACGAGTGTACCGGCACTCCCACCTCCCTCCCATTACAAATAATGAATCATGCTAATCCATTTATTCCCTTTACTCAAAAATGGTCACTCATAGCTCCAAAAACCCTTGTAAATCCCATCCTAGCCACGGTCCAGACCTCCACTAGCCAGGCAAATCAAAGGTTGAAGGGATTAAATGGGATGGTAACCCAAAATACTATTATCTGGCTAACCGTACCTCCACCATCCATAGCCCACCGCCATCACTCACCAGTTATGTTGACTACACAATGGGTGAGTGATAACAACACTCTTAGTAATGCGAATGGTAGGACTGGCCCACGAGTCATTGACAAGTCACCTATCATTAACCCACCACTACTTGATAGATGAACTCAACCTACCCTCAAGGATGATGACGTTGTTACTTATCCTAGCAGAGAAATTCTAGACTATCTTCGAATATAAAGTTTCCTACTAGTAAGAAAAGATAAAGAAAACAAACAGCGAAGGCTTGGCATCCCAAACAACCTCAAATGTCCTTAAGATAGCACTGAAGCAAGGAAGGAATAACCACGGTTTCTGTAGACCCCTCGGCACCCTTAGACATCCCATCTTCCCTAATCTATGCCTTTTTATCCCTAATTACCCTCCTTTATCAACCAACGGCTTCCAGTCAAACTAGAATGCATGGGTATTCATCAATTTGGACAATGATTCTGATGATGGTATAGAAGGATCTAGGAAAACATTATTGTGATTAGGCTGTAAAGGGTGTTTACGTGTTCTGCCCGTAGACCAGGAGATTCAGTTGCTGTGCTTCCAGCACCAACCATCATCTGAGCAAAGCAATAAGCAAAAGTGAGTGAGATGCACGTTGATTTGAAATGTCTCAAGCAAAGGTAGTGCCAAGGCCAAAGGAGAAACCGAGATTAGAAGCATGATGGATACAAAATCCAGTGCAGGAACTAAAATTGGAGCATCAACTATAACTGCAAAAGACAAGTGCTCAATACTACATTTGAAATCCTAGATCACTTTCTAAGCAATCTGCACCGCTTATGTAAATAAGCATTGTAGTTATTATGAAAAGTAGTAGTACAATGAAATGGTCATAGGGATATTAGACGACCCGAACCAGTATAAAATACCTTTCCGTTAATTCTTTTGGCAGAGCTAAAAAAACTCACACTGGACGTAGGGATATTATGGCTCGAACCAACTATCAAAAATTGCATAACGTAAATTGTATTCTCGGCCACACTTGACATAGGGATATCAGACTGCCCGAACTAGTTATCAAAATAGAGCTGCATAACTTGCAACTTGGTTTTCTCGACCAAATTGATCGTAGGGATATTGGACGGCCTGAACCAATATAAAAACCCATTTATGTTAATTCTACTAACATAGCACACTGGACGTACGTATGCTAGACAACCAGAACTAGTTCAAATAATCATGTGCATGAAAAGGTTATAAATACGCAACCTAACATCATAGTCAAATATCAATCTGCCCCCAGCTGGCGGGGAAATCGTGCCAAGCGCAAAGAATGTGAACCCATCTCTAAAATGGAGGGCAGGTTACGCCCCACCTGTAGAAGAATGCACATGTCATAAGCTCAGTTCAGCATTCATAAACTGCATGAGAAATCAACTCAAAAAATGGTAAGGAAAAGTGATACATGGAATGTACCACTGCTCATAGATCATGTGCAATTCCAAAAACTAAAGATTGTCAGGTAAATATCAGAAACTAAAAACTTACTCAAGTTCCCTTAGTTCTATTTTTATTTAACTAAAAAAAAATTCATGAGATTTAATATACCTATTCAACTTCTCAAAAGGTAGACAAAAACAATCACAACATGATTTACATTAAAATTCATGAAACAACTCCAAGAATCTGACTTAGGCTCGGAAGAAGAGCTAGATACGATCATTCTACGATGGAATGATCCATGAGAATGTGATGTCGGACATAGAGGAGAACTGTCTAATAGTTAGAGAGCAGAAGGTGGATCATTCAATTCAGTAATAATAACCAATGAGCGAACAGGAGCAATACGACCATAAGCGGTACTGCCGTAAACCGTGCTTCATAATTGGCGCTTGTCCAAGTATCTTCATAATCTTATGGGTCATACTCATAATCAGCACGATTGTATGATAGGTCAAGTCCGGGTAAGAAACATTTGAAAACATCAATTGCATACCTCTTACTGATTTCTGTCGTTACCTTCTTTACTTTCTCATCATGAATTTACTCTACCAAGGAAGCCCTATTCATCCCACCTCGAGAAACAACAATGGAGTCCAGGTAAGCTTTGCATTCTAGGTTTAATATGTTATTTTCAAGGGCATTCACATGCACCATGGCCACTCTTTTAATCCTTACAATCTCACCAAGAAGGTGTTCCTTTATCTTCTCAGTATTTCTAGAGAAGGGACCAAAGAGCTCCTTTGTAGTAAGAATGAAGGGTGAAACGCGAGTACCCAGCGTACCCAATCCCTTCTTATAATGATCCTCCAGCTATTAAACTTGGTTTCATAATAATTTTTCAAGTCATTCATCCACTTAAAAACTTTGTCCCGGTCGGCTCCGAAGGGAGGCGCGGGGCCAGCACCCAGTCTAGAAGAAGAACCACTAGCCAAGGTCATAGAAGGAGTGTCTTCTTCACTAATTCGTCTTGTAATATGCCTATCTAATTCTTCAACTTTATGTCTCAAAGCATTAATTTCATTCGTATATATGACCTCATATGTTCTTTTGGCATCCTTCAATAAACCTTCCAGTTCTGCAACTCTTGCCAAGGCATAATCTAGCTTCTTTGTAAGAAAGGAAACCTTCGAATCTTAATCAAAAGAAGCGGGCTAAAAATAAAACAAGCCCATATGAAATGAAATCAAGTGAGAGTAAAGATAAATTAAGTAAGCACAAAAAAATCACAAATTTCACAAAGAAATATCAATTCACATAACATGTATACAACCTCGAACATGATGTAAGTTACAAAATCGTTTTATCCTAAAACACCAAAGGCATGGAAGCTAAAGGTGGGGCATAACTAATGGAGAAGGTCCTTTGGGGGTCATAACAAGCTCTAACCTAGTGGTCGATTTGCCCTTCTGCGGTCACTTTGAAACCCGCAATATTACATAAGAAATTCTGATCAAGAAAAGGGTGGAAAATATCAAGAACATCCCTAGTGCGCTGCAGAAGAATCTGCCCCCTCTTACTTTTAATTTTTCTCCCGCTTAAGTTTCCCCAAATAGCAAGTAACCCTGCCATAAGCATTACACGGGTAACCCTTGAGGGCATGAATCCACAATACAACCTCCTTTCTTGTTTTCTCTAAGATATTGATGAGCTAAACCTTAGTCTTCTTAGTTCATCTCGATAAAGCACCAAAAAATCTATGGGCACCGGTTCTCGCCCCCTCGACTACACCACCCTTGTTTGATCAGTCACCGAAGAAGACCTAGAACTCGCAAGAAGAGCAGGAACTGTACCAGAGCGGGGTTCCTCAACCACCCTCTCGCTTTCAGTGGCTTCTTTGTCTCCCTTAGGCGAGCAATCTCCATAGACATATTCTCAATGGTTTTCTTCCGCTTTTCAATCTCATTTTGAAGACAATCCCATGAAGTCTCTCCCTATCTTTCATTAGCTATTGTATCTCACTTAACTTTAATTCAACATCATTAAGCCCAGTACGCAACCTAATGTTTTGTTCATACCGACGGGTGAGCGCATCTTCAGCTTCTTTAAGCTCCTTACTGATGTACTCTAACTCCCTTTCAAGACTTCATTCTCGACCAAGAGGTAGCTAAGACCTGCCTTAATGCCGACAGAAGGATCCTTCTCCTCAACCCTAAATTAAACATGCCTGTCTTATCCGATCTAGGAATGATGGGCATTGAAAGAGGGTCACTAGTGAAGACTTCGAGGGGCTCAGGCACAGTTTCATAGGAGCAAGCCTAATTAGTAACAAAAGAAAATTATGTAATCTTAAAGACAATCAAAAGATACCAAATAAAGGTCCAATATGAACTTCTCTTATTAACTAAATTAATTCAACAAAACCATATACAGAAAAGTAGCAAAAGCAAAACATAATTTAACCCTCATGCAAGTTCCTAAATATTAAGCCAAAGTCATTCCAAGTGAGGGTTATTATGTGAAATGGAATTAGTTTGAAGGGTTTATTGACATCGATGCAGTACAAAGTCACTAAGCACCTCTTTTTTTTTAACTACTTGATCAATCCTTGAAAGAAACTCTTGGGTTTCGTCCTTAAATTTGGCATAAGATCAGTTTAACTCTCTCCCGGGCTTATTGATGGCCGTGACACTAAGACCAAGATAACCTAAAGTTTGGGTTTTGAGCCTGTCCTTGCTTTCCTTCAGAAGCTTAGCAAACAAAGCTTCTTCAAAAGACTAAAACAAACAAAAATCCAACCCAATCATTTGTTAAGTAGTAATAAAGTAAAATAACTACAACAAACCATTCATAACAAAGTCAAGAAGCAAGTCCCATACAATCACACGTCTAAATGTTGATACAAATGGTTTTTAAGTATTTACATTGGGATTTGAAATGACCTCGGTCTTTGTAGTCACGATAGCATCCTTAGGCCCCTCATCTTCTTTGGTCTCTCCCATTCATCCTCATTCGCTTGTAAAGAGAGGGAATGAGTGGCATTCCTTGCAACATCTTTCACAGTAAACTCCTTGTCCCATTAAGCCCGACAACAAGTGTAAACCTTATCAATCATAAACTTGTTCCTCAAAAAGTCAAGATTGATCTCCTTCTTAAATTCGCTTCAAACTGAAGCATACATATTGTAGGTTACAGCGAAAATAATTTCATTAAGCTCTTCCTACATTGTTTTCAACTCTTCTCGCGCTGTTTTCAATCCTCCTACCCCATTTTCAGCTCTTTCCATGTCGTTGTTAGAGCTTTCTCCTTCTCCTTCAACTCATGATCTTTCAAGGCTAAGGCATACGTAGCAGATTTGGAATCATTGTTGACCTTTTTCCAAAATGCTTTAAAATCTTCCTCGACCTTGGCCTTCACGAAAGCAAGGCTAACTTTCTCGGCATTAGCTAAAGCATGGTCTACTTCAAGTCTAGCCATCTGATCAAGAGCAATGGCTTGCTCACCCTCCCTCTCTCGCACTTTTAAGTTTAAGGTAACATGCTATAATAATAAAGAAAATACAGTTAAAAAAAGAAAGAGAGAGAAAGATAATATTGCTTATGTAAGACCATGACTTTTCCAGTTCATTTACTAATTCAAAAGAAAGAGTTTGGGAAGTGGATGAGAAAGAAGAGTGTATGGAGAAGACGGGGAAATATGAGAATATATGCACCGCGGTCTTCCCCACTTTCTCTACTAAATTAGATATAGCCTCCTCGGGCAAAGGCAAGTAGCAAGCACTAGTGGTAGGACTACTCTACAAAGGAGGAACATGCATCGTCATTAAATTAGAAGTGGAAGGATCCTCTATAAAGGGAGAAGAAGTGGAAATAGCCGCTTTTTTGGGATCCGGTCAGAATCAGGGAACGAATCATTGTCTCTTTCTTAGTAGCCTTTTACACTACTTCCCTCAACTAGCAAAGTGCAGCTGTAATAGAAGCATCCATTGTACCTATATAGAAAAAGAATATTAAAATCAGGAGTGGCTCCCAATAAAGAACAAAATCATAAGAACGATAACTCTAAAATCTATCATTGGTAGGTTATACCACTAGGATCAGCCGAAATTGAGAAAGGCTTATGAGTGGAACAAGAATAGTGATGATGTGGATGCAAGAATTCATGCTTTATCAGCATTTCTTTAGTAAAAAATATCCTATGTTCCCTCTTCTCTTCACTTATTTCTTTAGTGTGATCCCTACGCTTCTCATACTCCTTGATGTCTTTATCGGAACAAATAAATTGAGTAGGATGCAGGCACAAAGAAGATGGGAAATCATCGGAGTTGGAAATAAAGAAATACGACCTAGCTTATTTCTGGATCTTTCGTGGAAAGGCCATCAGGATCACTTTCTTGGCTTGGACGTAGAAAAAACCCAACACCGCCCCTTTAAGGACTTTTTTTAATGTCAAATAAAAACCTAAGCTCGTCATAAGAAAGGGTATTTCCATTCTCGGCATAAAGAATAAAAGTGGCTATTACTAAGGAATAAGATAGAGGGGCATTGGATAGGTACAAGATCGAGGGAAGAAAGCCATTAACGAAGGATTGGATGTGGAGGAAGGTATGGCCCACAACATATGTGCTCAAGAGTAATGGGGAGTAAACCCATCTGGAGGAATATTAATACATTCGTGGGGTTCAGCAACTGTAGCTTCATAACCCAAAAATCCAAGTTGATTCAGGATACCATTGGCTTCTTCTAACAACATAATTTTTGAAGGCGGAAGCAAAGGGAGAGATGAAGAGAAAGCCATTTTGAAAATCTAAAGATTAATTAAAAGAAAAGATGCTAAACTAAAGAGATTTAACAGAAAACAAAACAAAAAATATATTACTTCTATCTAAAAGAAAATTTGAATGTAGAGATAGAATTGATTTCAAAACTTTCTTTCCTTCTTTTCCTTTCTTGATAAAAAGTGTAAAAATGAACAAAGAAAAGGCGAATGAAATGTATATATACCTTGTTACCCGGTATCCTGATCCGGCTATATTGGACTGATTGTAGATGGTATATTCGACTGTTATCAAGAATGATAGCAATGGAGCAATGGTTGTAGGACTCGAAAGTAAAGTACAGATGGTTATACGAAGCCAGAATTGAATGGAGTTGGTAGATAAACAATGCAGGATGCTTGAAATATGGACTTTGAATTATATTAGCAAGGCATTGGCATGAATTAGTAGTACCATGGGGATCGGTAAGGTAGGTTAGATAAGGGGTCGGCATGGTCGAAACAAAAGTGGGTTCGACATAGAAAGAGGAATGGATCGACATAGTACAAAGGATCGGCAAGGCTAGATAGTTAGGAAGGGATCAACATAGCATATCAAAGGAATCGGCAAGGTTTGATAGTTAGAAAGAGTTCGGCATGCGTGAGCCCACCAAGGAGGGATCGGCATATGACAGAAACCAAGTTCATTCTTGATTCTAATGATCAATATCTTGGGATCTAGAAGTCCAAAGCAAATGAAATTTGGAGAGCAAGGTATATGGACCCTAGGGAACCTACCCTAGGGATTGCATGTCAAATGGCCAAGAAATAAGGGATCGACATATGGCAATTTAAAGGGTTCGACAAAAAACAGCTTACAAATGGAGATGAACCAAAGATCAATCCATAGCATGAGCTCCACTAGTCCAAATGACTTGATATTTGAAGAGCCAACATATCTAAGCATGAAGAAGCCACCATAGGGATCACTGCCCAAGAATCGACCAATGAAGGGATCGGTACCGATCCCTCTTTATTGGGATTTAGGCCTAGCGACCCTTATAGTGAGCCCATATGGGTTAGAAGGTCCTATAGCCAAAGTTTCAAAGAGATTAGTTGTCAACTTTACCTATAAATACTGGCCTAGGGGGTCATTATGAGAATCTTTAAGCTGCTGTTTGCATAAGTCTTTATTATAATCAAGCTTTTTCTTACTTCTTACTGCTGTAATCAAACTATTAGTGAATCAATAAAGTGGATGTAGGCATACAACGCCGAACCACTATAATTCATGTGTTCTTGATTATTGCTTTGATTTATCTGTTAGTTTATTCTATTCTTCAGTTTCAATTTTACTTTCTTCATTTACTTCTCTACATAAATCTATTCTTGGGTTTTGTGACCAATTTGGTTACAAACATTTTGGTGCTTTCACTGAGGACCTGATTCTCAGCCTGTTAGGATCCCCTATGTTGCTACTGGATTGAGAAAATCCCCCGAAGGAGATCCACGGTTATCTTCATAAAGTTGCATATACTACTCAGATTTACTAAAATCTAAGCAAGGAGATCGATAATGGTGAGACATACTAGATCTACTTCTCAGAATGGGGATGGAAATGAGACTGCTAACATTCAACAAGGAGGCCCAAGCAACCAACTTGCAAATTTGAATGCAGATCCGGTTGAAGTTCAGAACCCTGCCGATTCTATAACCAAAACTAAATTTCATAATCTAATGAGAGAATTGATGGAAAGCCATCGACAACTACATGAGCAAATTCTGACCAATATTAGCCTGATGAACCGTATTACTCAACAACAGCATGGGAAGGCCAGAAGGTATCCCACTCCTTACTCGGCATCGGAAAGTTCAAGCTCATCGGATGAATACCATAGGCATAGGCGTCACAGGGTTGAAGGAGATCACGCAGTGTAACGACCCGTACATTTTTAATAATTAAAGTTGTCAATTTAATAAGATTTTCGTAAATAAATTTGGAAGAAATAAAACAACTTTTTAATTTAATAATGAAATGAATGCCAAAATAACAATGTATTTAAAAACTAATTATTAACAATTGAAATGAAATTACAATTTATTGAAGTAATGTAAATTGTTATACTTGGCTATAAATTTATGTAAGAAAACAAATGCAAACATTAAAATTTATAAATGATTTAGTATAAAATAAATGACCATTGAATAAGGATTAGGTATATAAGAATGGTAACATATGTTTGTGAACAATGAATTCAAAAGTGTGATTAAAAGTTATAGTAACGGTTGTAAGTTACTATTTAATTGGTCTATTAATCTAGTTGTAAATGTTACATTTGGGTATAAAACTGAATATAAGTAAATAAATGTAAGTATTGTATGGATAAATGAATTAGTATATAATTTATGGTAATTGAATGAATTAGACATTATGTAAGCAATTATGATAATTAGTGGACATAATAAACTTGAGTGTAATATAAAGGTAATGATAACATTTATTGCAAGTTACATTTTATTTAGGCTGCTAAATTTAAAGTAGGAAATCAATTACATTTAAATGTAAGTAAATGTTCATTAATATGAGATAGGACAGTAATTGTAAAGTGTGAATATAATGAAATAAATGGAAATGTATATTTTATTCATAAATACAAATAAAAGAATGAAACCAAGTTGAATAAATTGATTAAGGTTTTAATTATAATAAATGTAAAATTTTGATTTTTTTGTAATTTATTTTCCAAATACAATAAAATAAACATTTTCTGAAAATTTTATATTTTGGTCAAATTTTGAATTTAAGTTTAAATTTTTAAATTTGAATTTTTAATTTTTAATCTTTTTCTTTGGAGCAGAATATAATGCTGATATCCGTTCTGCCTTTTCTTTCGTTAAATTCTAATTTATACCTATAAAATTGGATAAATTACAGCGTTTTACACGCAATAAATTTCTGTATTCTTATTTTATATATTTTCCTATATCCATCTCTTTGTTTATTTCTCTATTTATTTGTCTAGACTTTTATTGTATTTATTGGGATTTATTTGTTTATATCTTTTTATAAATGGATGGAGAAAATCAAGGGGACACACGTTACATTGTTTAAATTCTTGCCTTTTTATTTACCTAGCCTCTTTATTATTTTCCTAGCATTCACACCTCTCTTAGCCATTCAAAACTTTTCTTGCCATCCACTCCACTTCATAATTCACGCACAAAAAATTTTATTTCCCATCTCTCATTTTTATTTGCATTTAAGAATAAAAATATATGTAAGTTTTTTTCTCCTTAATTCTTGCCTTTTTCGTTTCCTAGCATTTACTCCTCCTTAGCCGTTTCTTTTATTTCCTTCTAGCTGTGAGAAACCTTCATTATTCACGTGCAAACATTTCTCATTTCCTAACAAATAAAAAGAATTAAATACATCAAGTTATTTGTTGCTTTTTTATTTTCCAAACCATTCAAACTCTTGCCTTAATTACCTAGCCTCTTTATTTCTTACCATAGCCACCTCTTACTTTTGCAAATTACGTACAAAAACATCTCATCTCATCTCAATTATCATTTGCTTCCTGAGGAAAAAAATATACAGTAAGTTTTCATGGCCTCCACCTTCTTCCTCTTTTCTATTTTTGTTTTTCTTCCTCCTATGCTCGGCCTCTCCACCATATTTCCGACCTCATCCCCTCTCCTCCACTTGTAACTTCCACCTCTTCAATTTACAAACCATGGCCGTGCACTAGCTTGCATCAAAACCATCATGGCCGAGCCATGTATTGATGTGGTCAAGCCAAAATACAAAGTGGCCGAGCCCACTTGTTGGTGGAAGCAAGGTTGTCATTTTGACTCATATTTTGTTCATTGTTTTGATTCTAATCTTTTGTATTGAGTCATATTCTTATTTGTTTTATTTTCTTTTTTTGTGCAAGATCTGAATATTGGCTCATCATCTTCTCCTCAAATCTATTCGTGCTTTGTCGTGCTTTTCGAAGTGAAGTTGTGTGTCTTGAATTGTCATCTCTAACTTTAAAAGGTGAGTTTATCACTCTCGACATTCGTACTTATATAATTGTGAAACAATGGCATGTGAATTGTAGAAAATTTATATGTTATGTTAATATGTTCGTATATGCCTGTGATATGATTATATGATGTTAAATTCTGTTTATATACTTGTTACATCATCTGATATGATATTATATGTTCTACTGTTCATTTATTTACTGTTTCTCACACTGCAAGTTCCCTATCACTATGGGTTGAAAAGATACATACCCGAACGGACATTAGAATAAGGAAAAATCATTATGAGCTGAAATGATAGGCTCGAGTGATTTTTATTGTATTTGTTTTATTTGGGATTGGGGGTTTGAAATGATATAACCCGGATTTTTCTTTTTAAATTACGGATTGAAATGATACATATCTGTATCACTTGACCTAGGTTAGAAAATATTATACAGGCCCATGGTCATATTTTAAATAATATTTTCCTAAAATTTATTAAGTATTTTTAAATAATATTTTTCCTAAAAGATTATTAAGTATTTTGAGTTTTATAGATATATGGAATTTTAACTTAAATTTTGATTTAATGCTTTAAATTATAAAGGTGTATTGGTTTTTCTATAAGTTAAATTTTTATAAGTTAATAATTGGTTTTAAGTTAAATTAAAGATCTTTATTGATGATAAATAACTTAATAATTGAATTTGCTTAATATGGAAGTTTTAAATCTAACCTAGTAATTGTTGTGAATTTTACTTTATGAAACGGACATGTTTTGTGTAATAAATCATGTATTTTGAACTGATAAAACGGATTACAGTTTTAATTGGACATTTTGTAATAAAATTTATTTAACTAGAAAATTATAGTTAATTGATGTCTAAATGAATAGATCTAAAAGAAAAAAATTGATTGTTATATTAACTATGATAAAATATTCTTTTGTGAAATGTTATGTTTTGTAAAATAAATAGTTATGATTTTTAAATGGAAAAATGTAACTTAAATTATGACCTAACTTGATAGTTGGAAATTTGGTTTTTAAAATGGAAATTTTAAGTTAAGTAAATAAATAGAAATTTAGTTTTATTTATGAAATGGGTATTTTAAAATAAAGTGTTAGGTTAGTGGTTAAAAATAAAAGTTAAGTAAAATAGTGTATTTTGACTTAATAAATGAATTATGGTTTAAATTGGATATTTATTTATAAAATTTTATTTTATTAAATCATAAGTTAAATGATATCCAAATGAATGTTTTGAAGCATGAAATATGATTTTATTTATAAGTTAAAAATGGCTAAAATTGAAGTTTTAATGTTTCTGAAAGGTCATAATAAAATCTGGAATTTTATTTGTAGCATTTATAAAATGTTGTGGTTTTAAGATGGCATTTGTTAAGTGCTATCATTTCTGAAATTTAACTAAGTTCTGAAATAACCAAATACTATTACAATATTTTATAAGTGCTGCTGTTCTGAAATTTAACTATGTTTTGAAACAACTAAATACCTATTACAACACTTTATAAGTGGTGCTGTTTCTGAAACTAAGCTGTTTGAGAATAACTAAATATCTATTACAGCACTTTATAAGTGCTGCTGTTTCTGAATTTGAACTATTTCTGAAAATAACTAAATAACTACTACAACACTTTATAAGTGCTGCTGTTTTGAAACTGAACTGTTTGCAACACTAAAATATCTACTGTAGCACTTTATAAGTGCTGCTGTTTTGAGTTTGACAATGTTAATATATTTACTGTAACACTTTATAAGTGCAGTTGTGGCTGAAATTTCAATGAACTTTGGAAATGAATATTATTTTAGAAGATTTTGACATTGAATTTAAATGGTTTAAATGAATATGTTTTGAGGTGAAATATAAACCATTTTTGAAATTTATAAGTTAATACAATGTTTTTGAAATTGGTATAATTGAACGAATGAACTTAAAAATGCTATAACTTTGGTAATGAATATTATTTTAAGGGTGTTATGATTTTTCTAAATATTATGATTTCCAAATGATAACAATATAAATTGATATGGTTTCAAAGTGTTTGGTTTCAAAGGTGTTATAACTTTGAAAGTACTATGATTTTGGAAATGAATTTATTTGAAATAGTATTTAATTAAGAATTGTTTTGAATATATTGATTTGCAAATTTAAGATTAAAGAATATGGCTTTATAAAGTGGTTTTGGCTTAAGATGATTTAAAAAGGAATATTCCAAGTTTAAATAAATTGAAGGAAATATTCAGTGATTGGAAATTTGGGTTTGTTCAAATGATATTTTGGTTTTGAAGTATAAACTAGTTTTGAATATGATATTTTGGTTTTGAAGTATAAACTAGTTTGAAATGGATATGATAGTTTGTTTTGAGGTATAAATTATTTCGAAACAAATATCCATGGGTTATAATAATGATTGGTTGGCAAAGAGACCGGGATCGGATATGGGCATACTCTCTGTCGATACCGAAAACCACTTTGACAACCATGTACGCGGTGGAGATTCCAGAATGAAGTAGGATGGTGGCGACGATCCTATTGAGGTATGAACATGGACCCGACTCCCATGAGTTGGCATAAGGTGGCTAAAACAGAAGCGATTCTCGGACCAATGAGGTAGCCCCTCTGATCGGACACACTTCTTAGTATGCCATTCTATTACCTTGTGATTGATATGGTGCGCACCTTTGATTTTGGGAGTGTGGCTCGAGGTGAGCGGTAGCTGGGGCTATGTGTTACCACCAGTCCGGATAGAGATTGGTATATCTACACTGGCATTGGCTAGTTGTGCCGTGTCACCTAACCTAGCGAGCCTTGTACGATTTTGGTTTTGTGCCGTAGCTCGTGGAGTATCCTCTAGTGGTTTCCCGATCAGGAGGGACCATGATACTGGATGGACTACTGGGACTATTATGTGTTAAGGTGGAAAATGTAAAGCCTTAATGCTATTTAAAAGTAAGTTTATTTTACTATTAGACATTATTATAATAGCGAATATTACTACATAGTAGATAGTTTAACGGATCCTTAAAGGATGGGCGATCCCAAGCATCCTTTAAGTTACTTGTGCATTCTATTACAGTTCACTTGAGTTGGTTTACATTGTATAAGTATGTATGTCCTGACTCGAGTGTTTTGTGTTTTGCTTTACACTCGGGTCATACTGAGTTGTACCAGTATTCGAGACTCACCTTCGGAGTTGGAGCTTTGCTTGGAGATCCACCTATCTATTTCGCTTTCAGTTATCCAGTTGATTCCAGTGATGTATTTTGATCTTGTACTTGATCATCATATCGAGACTTCTGTTGTATATTATTACTTCTGTTGTATCTTGTTAACTCTGATGTATCTATATAGTAGCTTCATGAACTACTATTCCTTTGTTTCCGCTGCATTATATTACTCCGTGTCTGTGATCTGTGATTATTTATTTACTGTAAATGATGAGTTTGACAAATTTAAAATAACAATTTGGTATTTTGAATTATTCAAGTCAGACATGTGTGGTTTTATTGTCGATTTGAATGGTCCAAAATTGCGGGTTGTTACAGTTGGTATCAGAGCTTTGGCTCTAGGCAAAACTTAGCATATATGGTAAATTTATTTACAGAATCAATTTCGTTCGAGCTTGAATCTCTTCCTTTTTGACTCGACTTCTTTTGAATTTTGAAACGTTCCATGCGGTTCCAAACCCATTCTTGTCTCTCCGTATTTGTCTTCTTTTGATTCTGGAGTATCCCATGACTCCACTTCGAATGATCTTTATAATAAATTGGCGGTCTCGCCAATCTTTGAATGATATGTAAAGGGGTTAAACTCCTTTACAATTAGCATTGATTCACCGAAGATTTCTGTATCCTCGGTTTACAATGCTATCTATCTCTTGTTATCCCGAATTCTATCTCTTGAGATCTGATGTAGATTTACCCCAGGACCCCACAACGATCTTATTCTTTAAGTCACGGTTGACCCGGTTAAGGTTGCCCACGATTTATATAAGCTTATTCATTCCCTTATTCTGTTATTTAATCATCTTGTCTTTTGTTTCCAACTTATCTTCAAATCATTCTTGAAGTGTATTTTTTGTAAACTAATATTTAAATGTTTTAATATATATTGTGATGTTTGAGTTGTTGGTGTTGATTTGGGTTTCCGATCGATTCGTCTGATCAACGCTATCGATAGGATTTGTAAAACACTTGAACAGAGCAAACTGACACAATATGGTTTTCAAATTTGGTAAATGAGATAAATTTTGTATAATCATAATTTATATATGTATAATTTTCTGAATGTTGATAGTTAATTGAATTGATTGTTAAGAAACAATATTTGACTTTGTATATATATTGTAATCATTGGCTTTGTTCATATATAAATAATCGAACTATAAAATATGGTTATAAATTAATTTGGAAATTTAAATGAATTTAAAATCAATAATTTGATAATTTAAGTTTCCGATGATTTCAAACTTTGTTTTAAAAATCTTAAAGGATATATTATTTAAAATATTTTCGAATAGAAATTGTTTCTAAAGAATTTTAAAAGTTTCAAATCAGTGCTCTTCTCTTTGTCGCTAGAAAATAATTTCGGTGATGATTGCAGCACCATCGACATTCATTTTCGAGTTTTGAAGTGAAGAGACCATTCTGTAGGTTTGCTACAGTTCTGCTTTGAAGAATTAAATTGATTTGAATTTCTAAAATTTGACTTGATTTATAATATATATATATATATATTGATATATGATTTAAAGTAGATTTGATATATATTATGTATATATATTTATTTATCTAGAATAGTTTGAAGTTAACCGGAAATTTAATTCTTAAATTTTATCTTAAAGGATGATTTCAATTATAAAATGAAGCCAAAATTTTTGAATAAATATTTAAGCTTGAATAATTGAATTGGGAAAATTTTATTCGTACAATACTCTATTGCATTCCAATATAACTTACCCTGATTATTCAGAAGTTAACAATGTAATTGAATAATGTACAATATAAAATGGTGTTGAAGGAATTTTACTTTATGAAACGGACATGTTTTGTGTAATAAATAATGTATTTTGAACTGATAAAACGGAATACAGTTTTAATTGGACATTTTTTAATAAAATTTATTTAACTAGAAAATCATAGTTAATTGATGTCTAAATGAATAGATCTAAAAGAAAAAATTGATTGTTATATTAACTATGATAAAATATTCTTTTGTGAAATGTTATGTTTTGTAAAATAAATAGTTATGATTTTTAAATGGAAAAATGTAACTTAAATTATGACCTAACTTGATAATCGGAAATTTGGTTTTTCAAATGGAAACTTTAAGTTAAGTAAATAAATAGAAATTTAGTTTTATTTATGAAATGGGTATTTTAAAATAAAGTGTTAGGTTAGTGGTTAAAAATAAAAGTTAAGTAAAATAGTGTATTTTGACTTAATAAATGAATTATGGTTTAAATTGGATATTTATTTATAAAATTTAATTTTATTAAATCATAAGTTAAAAGATATCCAAATGAATGTTTTGAAGCATGAAATATGATTTTTTTTATAAGTTAAAAATGGCTAAAATTGAAGTTTTAATGTTTCTGAAGGGTCGTAATAAAATCTGGAATTTTATTGGTAGCATTTATAAAATGCTGTGGTTTTAAGATGGCATTTGTTAAGTGCTATCATTTCTGAAATTTAACTAAGTTCTGAAATAACCAAATACTATTACAGCATTTTATAAGTGCTGCTGTTCTGAAATTTAACTATGTTTTGAAACAACTAAATACCTATTACAACACTTTATAAGTGCTATTGTTTCTGAATTTGAACTATTTCTGAAAATAACTAAATAACTACTACAACACTTTATAAGTGCTGATGTTTTTGAATTTGAACTATTTTTGAAAATAACTAAATAACTACTACAACACTTTATAAGTGCTGCTGTTTTGAAACTGAACTGTTTGCAACACTAAAATATCTACTGTAGCACTTTATAAGTGCTGCTGTTTTGAGTTTGACAATGTTTTGAAATGTTAATATATTTACTGTAACACTTTATAAGTGCTGTTGTGGCTGAAATTTCAATGAACTTTGGAAATGAATATTATTTTGGAAGATTTTGACATTGAATTTAAATGGTTTAAATGAATATGTTTTGAGGTGAAATATAAACCATTTTTGAAATTTATAAGTTAATACAATGTTTTTGAAATTGGTATAATTGAACGAATGAACTTAAAAATGCTATAACTTTGGTAATGAATATTATTTTAAGGGTGTTATGATTTTTCTAAATATTATGATTTCCAAATGATAACAATATAAATTGATATGGTTTCAAAGTGTTCGGTTTCAAAGGTGTTATAACTTTGAAAGTACTATGATTTTGGAAATGAATTTATTTGAAATAGTATTTAATTAAGAATTGTTTTGAATATATTGATTTGCAAATTTAAGATTTAAGAATATGGCTTTATAAAGTGGTTTTGGCTTAAGATGATTTAAAAAGGAATATTCCAAGTTTAAATAAATTGAAGGAAATATTCAGTGATTGGAAATTTGGGTTTGTTCAAATGATATTTTGGTTTTGGAGTATAAACTAGTTTTGAATATGATATTTTGGTTTTGAAGTATAAACTAGTTTGAAATGGATATGATAGTTTGTTTTGAGGTATAAATTATTTCGAAATAAATATCCATGGGTTATAATAACGATTGGTTGGCAAAGAGACCGGGATCGGATATGGGCATACTCTCTGTCGATACCGAAAACCACTTTGACAACCGTGTACGCGGTGGGGATTCCAGAATGAAGTAGGATGGTGGCGACGATCCTATTGAGGTATGAACATGGACCCGACTCCCGTGAGTTGGCATAAGGTGGCTAAAATAGGAGCGATTCTTGGGCCAATGAGGTAGCCCCTCTGATCGGACACACTTCTTCGTATGCCATTCTATTACCTTGTGATTGATATGGTGCGCACCTTTGATTTTGGGAGTGTGGCTCGAGGTGGGCGGTAGCTGCGGATATGCGTTACCACCAGTCCGGATAGCGATTGGTATATCTACCCTGGCATTTCCTAGTTGTGTCGTGTCACCTACCCTAGCGAGCCTTGTACGATTTTGGTTTTGTGCCGTAGCCCGTGGAGTATCCTTTGGTGGCTTCCCGATCAGGAGGGACCATGATACTGGATGGACTACTGGGACTATTATGTGTTAAGGTGGAAAATGTAAAGCCTTAATGCTATTTAAAAGTAATTTTATTTTAATATTAGACATTATTATAATAGCGAATATTACTACATAGTAGATAGTTTAACGGATCCTTAAAGGATGGGCGATCCCAAGCATCCTTTAAGTTACTTGTGCATTCTATTACAGTTCACTTGAGTTGGTTTACATTGTATAAGTATGTATGTCCTGACTCGAGTGTTTTGTGTTTTGCTTTACGCTCGGGTCAGACTGAGTCGTACCAGTATTCGAGACTCACCTTCGGAGTTGGAGCTTTGCTTGGAGATCCAGCTATCTATTTCGCTTTCAGTTATCCAGTTGATTCCAGTGATGTATTCTGACTTGTACTTGATCATCATATCGAGACTTCTGTTGTATATTATTACTTCTGTTGTATCTTGTTAACTCTGATGTATCTATATAGTAGCTTCATGAACTACTATTCCTTTGTTTCCGCTGCATTATATTACTCCGTGTCTGTGATCTGTGATTATTTATTTACTGTAAATGATGAGTTTGACAAATTTAAAATAACAATTCAGTATTTTGAATTATTCAAGTCAGACATGTGTGGTTTTATTGTCGATTTAAATGGTCCAAAATATCGGGTCGTTGCACGCAGAAACATTGGAGCACCGCTTGGCAGATCAATATGGTCTGCCAAGACTAATCGATGTCGATCCCTCCCTAGGGATCGGTACCAATCCCTCCTCCAAAGGAGGGATTCCCAACTTACACTTGGGGAATCATGCTGAAGTTATTCTCGGAAGCTTGGATGCTGGAGTTCGATCGAATGTTGATCAGGTACCCCGTCAGAATGATGATCAGATAAATGTTCAAGGTGCACATCAAGAGGATGGTGAACTAAGAAAGCCTGAAACGGCTCGCAAACATCGACCGGACCATTCACGTGAGGTGGAGCACGACCACTGCTTGGCACCCCCCATCCAGACACCAGACTTATCAGCAATGGTCAGGCAACTGGTAAGAGAGAACCAAGGGTTGACTAATGATGATTATGGAATTTTGAGAAGCCATACCCCGTTTACTGACAACGTTTTGCATTCGGAATATTCGAGAAGGTTCAATATGCCATCAATGCCTGCCTACGAGGGAAAAACTGACCCCAGATAGCATATTATTAGATACGAATGGCTAATGGATTTGGAAAGAGCCAATGATGCGACCAAGTGTAAATGCTTTCCCATAACCCTCTCTAGAATAGCGACGATGTGGTTCACGAGACTACCTCCACGGTCAATTTTGGGATTCGATGAGTTGGCAACCAAGTTTGTAGAGCAATTTTGAATGCACGCGACTCATCCTAAAAAAGTGATGTCCCTTTCTGACGTGATTCAAGCCCTGGGGGAATCATTAAAGGATTACTTGGAGAGATTTAATACCGCCACCACGGAGGTTAGTAACCCAAATGATCTTGCTATACTTATGGCCATGACGAAAGGGATTGATTCGGAATCCGAGTTTGGTGACTGGCTGGCTGGAAAAACGCCTGCCACTTTGGAGCGATTCTATTCAAAGGCAACTCAGTTTTCGAGGAAGGAGGATGCCAAGTCCTCCAGGAAAAAGAACATTATAGGACCAAGTGGAGAAGCAGTACAGAGTAATATTTCAATAAAATAGTCTGATGACAGCTCCATGAAAGTCCAGGTGAATGTTCACATTAAGCCGAATCAACAAAAGAATGATGAAAATAGGAATCGAGAGTGGAAGAGGGATTTTAGGAGACTAAAGACTAGGATTCCAATGTATGACAATTACACGCCTCTAAACACTCCCTTGGAGAGTATTTATCTATCCACTTGCAATACCATGCAGTACAGGAAGTCACCTCCAAAAGAGTCGTCAAAGAGATAGAAGCAGACCAGGAAATATTATTGGTTTCACGAATGTTATAGGCATAATACAAATGAATGTAGGCATCTCCCGATGTTATAGAAAAATTGATTCGGGAAAAGAAGCTACACAGTTTGTGAAAACCCCGCAGGATGGTGGACAGGGGATATCTGACCCCAATCGAGGACAAGCTCCACGTAGGACTGAGGAGCCTACACAGACATGTGGAATACTGGTGATAAATACGATAGTTGGAGGACTGCACCCTATGGACAGGAGTTGGCAAGTGATGGATCGTTATGCTAGCGCGATAATGCATGTAGATTTTGAATGTTGTTTGAATACGGAAGATGGAGCTCTGGCAAAATAGCAGTGCACCATGGCGAATGATATTATGTTTAGAAACTGGGATGCAGACAAAGTAGAGGCTCCAACAATCGACCCGATGGTCATTTCAGCTATGATTGGTCCTGCGTTGGTGAGAAGGATTTTGATTGTTTGTGGAAATTCAGTGAATATAATCTTCAGAAAGGCATATGATCAGATGAGAATGGAATCCAAAGACTTAAAACCACCTAAAGCTCGTATTCTTGGTTTTAATGGCATTGCGACTGAGGCTGTTGGATACGTGGAGTTACCTGTTGAATTAAGAGAAGGTGAACGAAGGAGAGTTCGAATCTTATCGTTTATTTTTTTGGATGTTGCCTCTCCGTACAATGTTTTTCTTGGCCGACCGACCCTGGCTGAATTCTGGGTAGCTCTTGCCCCATGGTGTTTAACTCTAAAGTTTCCAATGGATAATGGTGTAGGAGTTGTTCATGGAGATCAGGTGACTGACGTGCCTGTTATGTAGCTAAGTTGAGGGAAGCTCAGTGTAAGGAGAAGGGAAAGGGTGTGAACAAAGCTGTCCGCATCCAAACCACCGAAAATTGAAAACCAGCGCTTGAGCCTTGGCTCGGGCACCACAGTCCATTCTATAAAGATATAGATCTAAGAGATGACGAAGAGGAGTCCAAAGAGACCAAGGTTGCATCAGCTGAGCCGATGATTGATATCACGGTCAGCCACGACGACCCATCATGGGTCTTGAAAATTGGGTCACATCTCAGCCCCTCGATGATGAAAGAACTTGCTGGTTTTCTCCAAGCGAACTTATATGTATTTGCTTGGACTCACTCTGACATGTGTGGAATCTTGCCTACCATTGTGAGCCATGCATTGAATATCGATCCAAAGTATGTTTCGATGAAGCAAAAAAGACGAGGCATGGATTCGGAGAGATTTGCCGCTCTTAAAGAGGAGGTGGATAAACTAAAAGTCAATGGGTTTATCCACGACGCCCTCTATCCCGAATGGATATCTAATCCCGTACTTGTGAAGAAGGCGAATGGAAAATGGAGAACGTGCATTGATTACTCAGATTTGAAAAAAGCGTGTCCAAAAGACAGCCTTCCCCTTCCAAGGATTAATCAGCTGGTTGATTCAACTACAGGACACGAATTGGTATCTTTTATGGATGCGTATTCAGATATAACCAAATCCCAATGCATATCCCCGATCAGGAGCACACCAGTTTTGTTACAGATGTTGGGCTGTATTGTTACGTAGTACTGCCATTTGGATTGAAGAATGTCAGAGCAACCTATCAGCGCTTAGTTAATAGGATGTTTAAAGATCAGACTGGAAAAATAATGGAAGTGTATGTGGATGATATGCTCATGAAGTCACGACGATCAAGATACCACATCAGAGACTTGGCAGAAATGTTTGACATTCTCCGATATTACAAGATGAAAATCAATCCTTTGAAGTGTTTATTTGATGTTGCATCAGGAAAGTTCTTGGGTTTTATTGTCAATGCTCGTGGAATAGAAGCTAATCTAGAGAAGATTCAGGCTATCTGTGATATCCAAGCGCCAAGGACCATTAAACAAGTGCAGAGTCTTAATGGGAAGGTTGCCGCTTTAAATCGATTTATCTCCAGAGCTACCAACAAATGCATTCCTTTCTTTGATTTGATTAGGAAGGGAAAAAGAAACTTCGAATGGACGTAGGATTGTAAAGATGAGTTCCAAGCTCTGGTAAATCATTTGGAGAGACCCTCTATCTTGTCAAAGCCGATAGATCATGAGGAGTTGTACATTTATTTGGCTATATCAGCGCACGCTATAAGTGCTACCTTGATTCACAAGGAGAATATGATACAGAGGCCGGTGTATTACGTCAGTGAATGATTAACAGGAGCAGAAAGGAATTATCCAAAAATAGAGAAATTGGCATACTGCTTGCTAATTATAGCACGGAAGCTTCATCCATACTTTCAGGCACATCCGATCAATATTTACACCGACCAGCCGTTACGACAGGTCCTACAGCGATCTGAGACGTCTGGGAGGTTACTCAAATGGAACATTGAGCTCAGCCAATTCGACATTACTTATCTCCCTCGAAGAGCTATCTAAGGACAGAATTTGGTGGATTTTATAAAAGAGTTTACAGTACAAGATGATCTTCCAGAAGAAAGTGAAATCCCTATTGTACGATGTAAACTATATACTGATGGTGCATCTAATGATCATTGTTCTAGAGCTGGGATTGTGCTTGTAACTCCTAAAACCGGTCGATTTGTTATGCTTTGAAGCTTGATTACCCAGCAACAAACGACGAGGCTGAGTATGAAGCTTTGATTGATGGACTTAAACTCGCTAAAGAACTTGGAGTTAAATCTCTTGAAATCTTTTGTGATTCACAGTTGGTGGTGTATCAAGTTAGAGGAGACTATCAAGCTAAGAGACAACGTCTTGCCCCATATCTTACCCGAGTTCAGGAGTTGTTGACAGAATTTGAATATTATGACATTTCACATATTCCATGCGATCAAAACAGAGAGGCTGATACGTTGGGAAAGTTTGCTAGTACCGGTGATGCACATCAGATGGGTTTGGTGCCGATCAAAGTATTAGATACCCCAAGTATAAACATGATGGAAATCGATCAAATATTGGAGGCAGAATCTGAAAGGGAATCGCAGATGACTCCAATTAAAGACTATTTACTACATGGGGTCCTACCTGAAAAAAGAAATGAAAAGCAATAGGCCCTTCGCAAAGCTTCACGATATATTATGCAAGAAGTAGTCATGTATAGGAGAGGTTTCTCAGCCCTCTACTCTGGTGTATCGCTCATGATAAGATAAACGCGTTTTAAAAGAAGTTCATGAAGGAGAATGTGGCGATCACATTAAGGGGCAAAATCTGGCAAAGAAGATACTCCGTTATGGGTATTATTGGCCAACCGTAAATCGAGACACCACTGATTATGTAAGGCGATGTGATAAATGCCAGATATATGCAAAAGTCCCGAGAGCTCCACCAATAGAAATCACGCAAATGGTCAGCCCATGGCCATTCACCATATGGGGTATAGACATTATTGGTTCATTACCAATCTCTAAAGGTGGTGCGAAGTACGCTATTATGGTAGTTGATTACTTCACCAAATAGGCTGAGGCGGAACCTTTAGCTACGATCACAACCAAGAAAGTAATCAACTTCATCGTCTGAAACATCATATGTCGTTTCGGTCTTCCACAACTATTATAACTGATAATGGGACTCAATTCGATAGTGCTGAATTTAACGACTTTTCTCGAAGGTATCGTATTAAAAAGAGATTTGCAACGGTCACTCACCCTCAAGCAAATGGATAGGTTGAAGCAGTAAACAAAATCATCAAGTCAATCGTGAGGAAGCGTTTGGAGAAGGCTAAAGGCAAGTGGGTGGATGAACTCCCTACGACACTTTAGGCTTATAGAACCACTCACGAGTCCACGACTAGCTATAATCCATTCGCCCTCGCTTACGGTTTAGAAGCCGTTATTCCTGTTGAACTTGAAGTCCCTTCTCATCGAGTGACTTATTACGGTCCTAAAAGAAACAAAGATCACCTCTTGGAACCTTTGGACTTTATAGATGAGAAGTGCGAAGAAGTCGATCTGAGGGCAGCTGCACATCGGCATCAAGTCGCCCGGTATTACAACACTAAAGTACGACCGAGAACCTTCGAAATTGGCGATCTCGTTCTGAAACGGGTTTTTCTTACCCCGTCACACATGAATCCGATTTGGGAAGGACCATATGTCATTGAACAGAGGCTTGGAGAAAGAACTTTCAAGCTAACGACTGTCGATGGCATTACACTTCTAAGAGAATGGAATAGCGAGCATTTACAACGCTATTTCCCTTAGTTTATTTCCTTTACATTTTAATTTTATTTACTTTTAAAGTTTTCTTTAGCATTTGATTTTCCGAATATGTAATAAGATAGTTTGTTTTGTTCCTTTCCATTTAATGAATAAAGTTTCAGGCTTCCTCTGCATTTATATTTGCTATTGCATTGTATGCTAATTACATAGCAAAACTGATTGGTATCGATGTGTATGAACATGCTCCCAAAGTTTGAACCAATCAATCGAGATAACTCCCGATGGGATAAAACAAGATGAGCTCAACTAACTTGTTCATCTAACAATTCCCATTCATATCCTAAGAATGGGATACGTAATAAAGAATGAATATGGCCGACAATCTGGAGATTGAAAAATTCCTGCCTAGAATATGGGACTGAAACAAAAATCAAAAGGACCAAGGTACATCCGATCGCTTGCTAAATCAAAACCCCAAATTCTGAGGGGCAAATTAATCAACCAAAAAAGAGTACGACCTGGCTGCTCTTCAAAACAACTCTATCCCCAGAGTGCGGACTGGAGTATAAATATAAATCGGGTGAAGACCGGCTGCCCGTAAAACAACTCTAAGTCCCTAGAGTGCAGACTGGAGTATAAACATAAATCGGGTGGAGTGACTGCCCATGAAACAACTCGAAGTCTCCAAAGTGCGGACTGGAATATAAACATAAATCGGGTGGAGACCGACTGCCCACGAAATAAATCTAAGTCTCCAGAGTGCGGAATGGAGTATAAACATAAATCAGGTGGAAACCGACTGCCCGCAAGATAACTCTGAGTCCCCAGAGTGCGGACTAGAGTATAAACATAAACTGGGTGCGAACCGACCACACATCAACTGAACCTTATCCCCAGAGTGTGGATATAATCATGAATGAATAGATGAGTGGATTTCGACCATTCTCTATTCCATAAACTCTGGCCTGAAACCGACAGGAGGAGTATAAACTTGTTAAGGATGGAATTCAACCGTCCAGCTTCTGGCCTCGCCAAATCAATGCCGGGGGTAGAAGCACAGTCATTCGAAAAACCGCTGAATTCGATAGCATAATACTAAGGCCCGAGCATGGTGTTTGATACGAATCGAGGCCACGACCACTTGGAGGCCTTGGGATGGAGTTGGTGAATTGTTACCAGAATTTACAAGCAATAAATTACAAGTACATTGAATGGAAAGTAATCGTTCAACTACTTAAATAACAATTCACATGAAGGATAATAGAAAACAAAAGCTTTTATTTACATAACAGGTGTCAAAATTTTAGGTTATTCCAAAAGATTGGGATTTATACCCGTACAACTACGACTAATGAAAGAAAAGACTACGCAAACTATATACATTGAGCTAAAGCAATAACTACTTCTTCGACTTCCTCTCTCTTTTGGATTTCTCGAGGGTAAAACCACTCGTGCTTCTCTTTCGAGACCCTTTGCTGCCTTTGGCCGGAGAGCTTGTAGAGGTAGGAGGAAGTTCATCAGGGGTCGACCCACCCAATGGAATAATTTGCAATGGCACAAGATCAGGATCATCGACGTCCACCTCGGCGGGTTCAATTTTAACCTTTCTTCTCTACAGTTCCTTCTTTTCGATCTACTCCTTTATGCTGGTTTTATCAGTGTGTTCCAAGGCACCGGTAATTATTACGTCTTCAGATTCGTCGGCCGAGAGTGGATCCTCGGTCGTATCTTCATCAAGGGCACAGATGACTTGAGCATCGGGCCCAAAACATCAGCAGCAGCCTGGTCTTCATCCGTTTTCTCATATTGCGCTGCAGCAACACCACTTCTGAGAGTTTGGCTGGATCCCGGAAGACCTACAAAATTTGTTAAAATAGGAAGATTAGCTAAAAACCATTGTGCGTGAAGAAAAAAACTTTTCATATACCGAGGAGTATAGCAAGATAACAACATCTGGTTGACTCTCTGTAGTTGTTGGGGTGCCTTCTTCGAAAATAGGGGATAATATCTTGGATTCGAAGCTAGGCTTGTTCGGATCGTAACCAAGATCCTACTCTATATCAAGAGAAATTGATATTCCGACTACTTGGGATGGAGAGGAACCTTTAGGATAAGTCCCTGAAGATTTGGCAATATTCTCTCCTCCTTTAGTAGGTGTAGAAGCATTGAAAAATCAAAGCTTTGCGACGGCTGTATTCGAAGGCTCGTTTCCACGAAGAATTTCCCTCACTAATTCTTCTTCGTTAAGCTCGGCTTCATCCATTTCTTTTTTCTTAATCTCGACTATGTGCTCCCAAGCTTCAGCGAGCGATTTGAGATAAACCTCACCGAGAAAACTTAAGTCACGATGGATCAGGACTTTGGCATTGTATTCAATAATCAACGGTTCGAATAAGTCCTTAATATCATTCCTACCGGACTCCATGGCAGTTTCCACTCAGTTTCCACTTAGGAGTTAACTTGTTCGATCATCTCTTTTCGGCCCTCTTCTCGAGCTTCTTCTTTAAGAGCTTCGATTTTGGCGAATTGCTCATCGAGTTCGGCCTTTAAACTTCTAGCCTCAACAACTTCTTCGCAGTACTTCTGCGATTCCTCTTGAGCTTCGATTTTTTTCTCCCTTTCCTTATTCAAAAGTTCTTCAAGTTCTTCGACGTGGCGAGCCAGAGCGTCCTTTTCCTTTTACAAGGAGTCCTTTTCTAAAGCAAGTGCCCCGCTACGATGAAGTGTCGCGTCGAGTTCCTTTTTATGAGTAACTTCCAAACGACTTACTTCGTTTGTCGTTTTTTTCTCCGCTTCGGCAAGTTGAGTTTTAAATTTTAACAATTCAACGTCTTGATGCTTGATTATGTCCTTGTCATGTATAGTTTCCAACTTGAGGCGGTCTATCTCATGTTGACGCTCAATAGATACTTCAGTGACTTTTTCTGCCAAGTGTATAAATGATTCGTACTGCACAAATACATCATTGACACACGTGAGAGAACTTTCCTTGGCATGCCCCGGAATTACGTGAATGGAAGGAAGGAATTTAAGACCATCAAAACAAATCTTTGGAAAAGTGGCCTTGAGCTCAGCTAACTTCTCTACCGTGGAAACGTCAGGAGCGGTAACCGACAAAGGTGGATCAGTGGTAGCAAGTGGATGTTTGATTGATCGACAATCAGGAGATTGTTTGGAGCTTAAGGTGTCGGAATGTTGCTCGTGAGATGCAGTGACATGAGGTCGCGATAGGAAGGCTGGTCTCTACTTTGAGCAAGAAAGTCAGACTGTTCGCCTTGACGAGATGTCTGGGACTGGGATTTGTGTTTGGAAGAGGAAGAAGATTCCCAAGAGTGATAATTCTTATACCGTCCCTTGTCCTTCTCCCTGCGCCAAGTGGACTTTGAATCCCGGCTAGATCGGTGGTATGCTGAAGAGCTTCTGAGGCGATCGAAAACTCTAGATTGAGATATTGCAGCTGCAAAGACCAAATGAAAGCATATTAGTAATTTTCGCATGAAAAATTAACGAAAAGTGTATAGTGAAGTGCATGTGGTTGTGAGTGTTCTAGTGTTCCCCCCAACTGACCAGTGACTATAGCTTTGCTCATTGGTGTTTTCTCTTCTTTATCAGAAGGTCGGATGCCTTCGACACTCCTGGTGGGAGAGTTGAGTCCCTCTAAAATAACTATATATATATATATATATATATATATATATATATATATATATATATATTCCAAGTTACACACACTAGATATTCAAACTAAGATACATGAATTAATTATAATTCTCAAAAATTCACTTCAAATGTTAATTAAATAATTGTGCAACACTTTATATACTTAACAAATTATTACCATTCAAGATAATGAATTATTTAAATAGATAACCATAGACTCAAAATGCTCAAGTGCCCTTGGATTCAAGAGAAGAAAGGGAAGTAGACCTTCCACTGTAGGGACCACTTGCACCTAGCCAAACATTATAGACAACCCATTATTAAAATAATGCAACCTAAAACAAATGGTCTAAAATCACAGTTTCTAGCATTTTGTATTAGCCGATGTTTATTTTGACAATGAGAAACAACTATTATGAAATTTCAACTGCAATTAGTTGCAGATGTAGCAACATAAACTTAACATATATTACATTGGCAGTAGCTGCATGATTGCATGATCAAACCTTGCGCAAAGCCCAAAAATCCTAGCTTCCACGCTATAAACACAAAAATTCAAAATTCAGAAATTACAATCACACCTTTCGATTAACAATGGATGTACATATTTAATTTAAAATTTTAATTAATAACTGTTCATAACAATCCTTCTGAATTTTCAAGCGCAACTAAAATTAATCAATAATCAAAATCATGCTCATGAACAATGACATGTGCTCATGAACCACAAACCAATCATATCCAAGGCAGTACTAAAAAATTCAATAATTTATTCTCAGTCGACTAATAACATAAGTCTAAAATTTTAATACTGACTTAAAAAACTAAAATTTACCCTTGCTAGCATACACGGTTTCTTTTGCATTTTTAACAGCAAGTTCATGAAGCTGAGGATTAATAGAACCAACGCCACCAGGTTGCTGAAGATTCCCTTCTAAAAACTTTGCCAAAGCTACTACCTTATTAGTGGCCATAGCCAAAATCAAATATTTAATCAAAATAGACAGAGAGAAATGTTTAACTACTGCACTATGGATAAATGAACATTTGAAATCGAAAGAGAAAACAGTTATCAAAAGATGTCTTAATTCATTTAATATGTATTCATTTCAACTGTAATTAGCTAATTTTCCCCCAAAGCATTATATACAATGTATTCATGGAAGAAATAGAAAAGCGTATGAAATGAGAGTATGTATGAGCAAGGATTCTTCAGTCAGGGCCGGCTCTATAGCATGGGCTGCCCTAGGCAAAGGGTAAAAAAGGATGTGGAGGAAAATTATCTGCAGTAGGGATCAAACCAACAACCTCAAACGTGAAGTCCAAGTGTACAACCATCCAAGCTATAGAACCTTTGCAAATCAAAAGTCATCAACGCGTATTTGTTTACAACATAATATTCACCTGTACCATGCATTTCTTTCATTGTTGCCCCCTTTGAGGGGGGTTGCCCTAGGCGCCGGCCTGCTCCGCCTAGCCCTGGAGCCGGCCCTGTCTTCAGTGTATACTTGATCTAAGCATTAGCAGCAACCTGCTCTTCAGCCATTTGTGATAAAGAGAGGAGAGTACATATAAGATTGCGGTCATCATACATGTTGTCCACATGACCTAATCAAACAAGAAGCCATAAAACAAGTGTTATTAACACAAGAAACTAATTTATCAGAAGATGAATACAAAAGTTAGAAGTTGAGTGATGTCTGTTCACCTGTGGCTGGCCAAAACTTGGAAGCACAGAGCCATGGAGTTGGGTATGCTGGTAGTTGATATTTGCACCATTATTGACTAAAACATGAGATGTTGGACCGATGATATGGGGAATTTGCTCATGGAGTGAACCAGAAGTAGGAACATCAAGAATTACTGCTTGGACATTTAAACAAGCACTTGGAGTACTTTTCGCAACACATCCCTTCCTTTCACTGCTGACCTACCAACACCTACACATTCATTACCCAACCCGGGATAGGCAATACCAGAGCTACCAACTGAAACATTTATATTCCTCAAACCAAAATGAGATTCATTGAATGAACATAAGACAATTGCCGAAAAGGATTAGTTAGATGGAGAGGACGAAATGAAATATTAAGAACAGTCACCTCCTCTACAACTAAGAAGCATCACACCATCACTGAGTAGCATACATCGAGCACTTTCAGACTGTAGAAAGCAGTACAACAAACTTCGGCTTTGTATTCACGTGTCAAAGGCATCATCAATTACATCGGTACAAATGGAACCAGGCATCACAAGTAACAGACGTGGCTAGATTTTTTGCCAGTTCATGGATCTAAATAGTGAGCAAATCGAAGTTTCAAGCAAGCGCAAACTACTCTGAGTACAATCTCGTTCAACAAGTTGGACTCCAACTCGCAACTTCAGATCTTACAACTCACATAGCAAGCACGACATTTCCAGATCCAAACTTTAGCACTGATTTTCAAATCCATCTTCGATTCGAGCAAGCTAGGTTGCAAGCAACTCCAGCGTGTTTAAATCTAGACCGCGACATCAACAGTTCCAGGCCAATAAGCAAGCTTCAGCGGTAGTTTCTACGAGCAGGCAACATTTTTTTGAGTAGGAGCAATGAATGTTTTCTAACGATAGAATAAGAGAGAATGATTTTGTTTGAGCAGTATTTTGGAGAAGGCGAATCAGAGAAAGGGGAGCGTGAACACAAAACAGAGGAAGGGAATAAATTTTTAAAAGCCCTTACAAACTTTATTTAATTTAATATTTCTTTTAGATACATTTTGATATTAGTTAGATGGAGAAATGCTAGTGTAGAATGCGGATGCCGTTGAAATGCTTTAGCTTCCTTTGATCTGGAATGAAAATTTTAAGCGGGAAATAAAAAGTTGGAAGGAAAACTGAAAATTTAAGCAGGAACTGAAAAGTTAATTGGAGGGAAAATGAAAATATTAAATTTTACTTCTAGTTTATTAACTATTATTTATTAATTATTATTTATTACTTCTTGATTGTAATTGAATATTAATTGTTAAATGTTTATTATTATTATTATTATTATATATATATATATATATATATATATAATTAGTTATTAACAGTAATTATTAACTAGTAATTACTAACTATTAAATATTATTAATTTGTAATTATTAATTAGTTATTATTAAATATTATTAATTAGTTATTATTAAATATTATTAATTAGTTATTAATAGTAATTATCAATTATTAATAGTAATTATTAACTATTAAATATAATTAATAAATATTGACTATAATTTACTAACTATTATAATTAACAATAATAGATTATTGATTATGAATTGACAATTAAATATCACTACACCAAAACAGTCATTTGGCAACATTTTTTTTTTCATTTGCTAACGCTTATGTGAGTTGCATTTTAGTCTTACTAGAAAGTGTCACAATCCAGCAAATGTGTGACTAAAAGTAAACATTTACAATTTTAAATACCCAACACTTATTTGCGTTGAAAGCGCAGGTTCAATTGAAATTAATGGGAATGTGCTACAGCAAAATAGTAAATGAGTAATAACTTACGCATACCCTAACCACGCTTCCCCAATTCAGTGATTTTTTGCTCTCGCCTCCGAAAATTCGATCTCACCTCCAAATATTTGCTCACCTCCGAAAATTCGATCTCCTCCCCAAAAAATTTCGACTTCTACTTCAGACGGGCTCTCAACTTCGACTTCGACTTCAAGAAGACTTGGACTTCAGGCGCTTTCTTTGCCTCCACCTCGTTCCAGTACCACCTCCATCAGGTATTTGCACATAAGCATTAAGCGTAGATTGTTCAAAAGGGTTGTCACTTGAGTTACTCCTTCATGATACATATAATATCTAGTTATTAGGATAGACCAGGATGGCGATGTTCTACAGATTGCTAGTTAGGAAAGGTTCAATGACTAAGTACATATGCTAAAAAAAATTTGTGATGGATGTTTAGATGAATGGAATTGGAAGCTTTAAATCTGTTAAAGTTTTGTTTGGAAAATTATGTCTGTATCTGAATTTATGGATGGGGAAAGAAATTTACCTTGTTACTATGCTCATTTGTAATGGTCAAATTTGGATGGCTGTTTCAGTTAAAGGACATGGATTATTATCAATTAATTATATAGATATAAAAACAGTTTGTATTCTATGTATAGAACTATTCATTCGTTCAAGCAACTAATCTATATAGTGTTATTGCAAAATATAAAGCTAAGGCATGAAGATGCATTCACATGAAGTCCATTCCAGTTGCAGTTGTAGTGCCTGAGTATGCAATCATGTAAAGTTTGAAGGCATGCCTAAAGTTAAAAGATATTTAATAAATCTGAATATCTTTGAGTCAATTGGTTAAACTATTTTTGCCAAAATTTAATTTACGAGATGTTTAAAGAATGAGTCGTTAAACTATTTTTGTTAAGCGGCGTTACTATTTATGTTGTCCTGCTTTGAATTTTTGCCATGACTTTGTCGAGTTTCGGTTATTAGTACAATCGGTATTTATCGGTTTGTTTTTTGTTTACTGTGTGTTCTCTTTTTGCTGATTATATTTCTAATAATCTCGCCTGTTTATTCGAATTATTGAAAGTTGCTTTCTGTTGTATTTTCTATAAATTGCTTGTGATGGTTGGAAGCAAGGTTGGTTCACTTACTGTTTTCTTATAAGCAATTGATTGATTGTAACCAAATTTGATTTGTGAATTTTTTACAGTGTATGTTTGCAAAATTTTGTTATGAATTTGTGATACACACTATGTACCGTGGTAGTTAAAGCCATAGTTCTATTCTTATGGTTAGTAGCTAGTTCTTTAGTTCTACCACCAGAAAAATAGTTAATTCTATTCACTATTAAAATTGGTATATATTGAAACAGTTATAATTGGACCTAGCTGATATTGAAATATCAAAGTGATATGCTAATAGCAGTTGACGTTCATAATTTGTGTTCTGTATGCCTGAAACAATGCCATTTTATAATTTTATGATTTAAGTTCTCAAGAAATAAGTTCTTGCTATCTAACTACTGATCATAATGTGTGTGTGTGTGTGTAAAATCGATTTGAAAATCAAAACACTAAAATTGATGTTTTTGTAGAAGAATATCTTGATGGTTTTATAATTCCACTGATGCATGAAAGCATTCTCATACCATGTTTCCTAGAAGCAAGAAACCTAAGTATCCCTATACCTTAGGATTAAAAGTTAGGATTTTTTATTTTGGCTCATAGTATGGCTAGCTCATAAAATATAACAAGATAAAATAGCCTAGTAAAAATGGATCAAAATAAAATACATGATATATGCTTAAACATTGACATTGCCATAATATTTAAAATTCTACCATCAAGTATTACAATGCATTCATGAATCAAATTCAAGGACATGAATATATTGATTATTCTGTTAAGCATCTTAAACCAAAATGCCAATGTATTAGTTTTCTATTCACATTGATCCTTTTTTCTATTGCAGTTGTATAGTTGCTTTTCAATGTATAAATATGATTTTATACATGAAAAAATTAAGAGAATAAGAGATATGTATCGGATAACAGGAATTTGATCAAAATAAGTTAACTTTCTGTTCGCCAGAGTTTGTTTATAGAATGATATTTTTATTCTATTTATTTGGGTTGCAAATTGTGTATATAAATAAACTGACTTATTGGTTATTTTTGAAATACTAGGACACTGTTGCCTTTAATGATGGTGAATAATTTCCAGATGTGGAAGTGTAGATGAGCATAAATTTGGTACTGTAACAGTATTCAATAATTATTCTTCTCATTTTGGTTTTTTAAAATACCTTTCTTTGTTTTCAGGTATACATATAAATTATGTTGTTTTAAATAATAGAAATTGAAAATCGTCTCATTAATTAACCTTTTCCTAGTTTTTTATGTGGAAAAAAAATGTCAACAGTAACAAGAGTTCGCTGATAAAAGCAATTTTTTCATTTGAAAGAGAGAAATAATAGGTTCGTATTTTGTTAAATGAATTTATTAGTTGATCCATGGCGGATTAACATAAGGAAAAAAAGGTGGATTAACTTATTAATACTAGAAGCTGGATTAACTAACTACATATGCGAATAGAAATGTAAATTACCTTTATGAAAAAGAACCATAGTGGTGCAACTTTGAAAATGAAGGTTTGAAATCAAAGGTTTTGAACCAATTCTCATCAGTTTTTTATGCAAAAATTGTAAGCAATGGTAACCGAGCAGTTAACAAACATCCATTGCATGTAAGCATAATATAATGTAGCTTGTTGAATAAGATGCAGGAAAATTGCATGAATATTAACCACTATACCAAAAATATAATGCTAGAAAATTTCATGAATATTAACCATTATATCACAAATATAATAGGTCTAAATTTGAGCTAAGGTTTCTGTTGGGGTTTTAAAGAAGATCTGTTCTTCCTTTCTCTTCTATTGTTTAATGCTTGATTGAATTCAATTAAATATTGTATCAGTATACCATATAAATTGATTGTTTAGACAATTTTATTTAAAGTCCTTATTGATTGATTAGTTGTTGTAAGTTGTCACATTTTATATTGGCAGTTGAATTTTAGATTGTCCAAGTTAAAAGTTGAAAATTGCACGATTATTTATTGTCTTTATTCTTTTTCGAAAAATGTTTTTTATCATACTTGTGTCAAATTAGCTGAACATGTTACTTATATGTGCTGGTTTTGTCAATGTAATTCTTCAGTGATTATATGATGGTCGTTGGCCAAAAATAGACACGACAATAATGTTACTCCATTTCTTCTCCGATCTACTTATGATCTGTTGTGTAATAAAAGTTTTTTTGTTGATATCTCGTTGAATAGTTTCAAAGTGGGGTAGGTCTTCCTCCACCGCATCAGATGTGATTGAGTCTCGAACAACCTACGACCATGTCTTAGTTGCTAAAATTTTCCAATCATTAGGCGGTTTACTTTCTATGTTTCCACCTTTTTCTCACCAGTAACTGTTTCCTCCATTTTCGAATGTATATATCACTCATGTGTGTATATGTTTTAATTATTTATTTACATTAATATACATATATGTTACTATGTATGTGTGTGTGTTTTATTATATATAAAATTCTTATATATTATTTACATGTGCATATATATAATTACGTATACTCATTAATTTTACTGCGGTTATTGTAAATGGTATCCTCTGTAAACGCCATCTAGACTAAAAATTCCAAGAAATCGAATACCCATTAAATTTGCACAGGTGTGAGCTTCTAAGTGAACTACTAACAAGTGGGAAGAAAATTTAAAAGGGAGTGTGTTCGCAAGCATGAGCGCGAGAGGCCATTGTAACACAAAAATTATTTAGTATATTAGTTGGAAGTTCTTTAAAAATTCTTCCATAAAAACATGAATCTTGCTTATGTATGTCATTATTCGTACAACAACAAATTAAAGCCTTTAGTCCCAAAAGACTTTAATTTTGTTTTATATTTGTTTATGCTTAAATCGTTTTAATTATGCACAACATTTTTCTTTAACAGGCCATAAAAACATCATGATCGTAGTTTGTCCTTTATAAACAGTAAATTGATCATAGTTTGTCTTTTTTTTCAAGCAGTAATGCTTTTACGATTCTATTTTTTTTTGGTTACTTGAATTGAAAATTGCGGTGTCCTGCTTTTATTTTTAGAGTAAAGGGTTACACACACACGTCAAAAAATTCATGTAAATCCTTAGAGATTTTTTTGGCCCCGTCTGACAAGTGTTGTATATAATCGTTATATGGATATTCGTTTTTCATAGAACGGACATCTATATTCATCTGATACAATATTTGTTGGATTTGTCCCAATATTGGACAAGTTACAAACACAATAAAGTAATCACATTTTATAAATCATTTCAGGTTGAATGGTTCACAAAATTTCGATGGCACTTCCTTTTTGTTCCTTATGTACACGTATTTGTGTACGATACAGGGAATAAAGGGAAGTGCTGCCGAAATTTTGTTGAATCGTTTAACCCGAAATGGTTTATAAAATGTGATTACGTTATTGTGTTTGTAATGGGAAGTAGGATGATCGACCTTCAAAGTTATTGTAATGGAACTTTAAAATGAAATGAACACTATATTTTTGTTTAACAGGTTCAAAAGGTAAAACTTGAAATTTATGTCTAACTCAAGTTCAAGAGAGTGGATTAAAAGTCCATATAGAAATACTGAAGAATATAAGCAAGGCGTTCGAGACTTCATTAGTTTTGTGAAGAATCACTCATCCCCCGATGTCGAAATATGCACTTGCCCTTGTATCAAGTGCAAGAACTCTAAAAAGCTCTCATTGGAAAGCGTCGAGAAACATTTAATCATTCATGGTATGATTAAAACATATAATAGATGGTTTTTCCATGGAGAGATGAACAAGAATAACACGGGGGTGAATCATACGCAAAATATTATTCCAGATTCTCATATCCAAGATCAAATTCAAACCGATCATTGTGTAGAAGGAGCTCTTAGAAATCTCATAGATGATGCTTTTGGAGTGCATAATATGCCCCAAACTAGCCGTGAAGAGGATGTTCCAGAGATAAATATAGACAATTCTCATTCGTACCATGGAGTAAAGCACAAAAAATATACAAACAAAGCAAACGAAAAACTTTATTCTTCTTGTGATACTATTGATGTTATGCATACTGAGAGAAATATTGTTGAACATCTCATCAACTTTATGTTTGATAAAGGAAAACAATCTTCTAAATATGCATGGGATAAGATTCACAAGCTACAATGTTGTCAAGTCCTTAAAGATGCAAAACTTCCATCATGTCTTGCAACAAAGTTACATGGTCTTATAGGTCTTCAACCACCTAGTTTGCAAATTAAGAAGACATATGATTATCATATTATTATTCAATATTTGCTCCCTATCATGGTTCAACATGCATATCCAAAGTGTCGCGAGTTAAGACGAGCACTTCTACAAATAAGCTTGTACTTCAACATAATATGTTCGAAAGTTCTAGTTCGAGAACATGTACAAGCGGCCAAAGATATGATTGCTGAAGCATTATGTGTGTTGGCACACTATCTTCCAATGCACTTTTTTGATATAAGTATCCATTTGATGGTACATTTAGCAAATCAAGCTCTACTCTGTGGACCATCAAATTATATATGGATGTATCCATTTGAAAGGTAAATATTGTTTTTGCATTCAAATTATTTTACCTAACTACTTTGAAGTAACTAACTGTAAATATGCATATTAATTTTTTTGTCCTAGGGCTATGAAAGATTGTAAAAACATACCTAGTAATAAAAGGTATATTGAAGGATCAATTTCTGAAGCATACCTTGTTTCAGAATCAGTTCGATACGCAATGGAATATATGCCAAACCCACGTGATGGAAATCATAGCTCTAAACAGGCATCCTTTTTAGATGAGAATGGTGATGATATATATGAGCGTTCCATCGTTGAAGGCAAACCGTTAAAATTATCTAGAGTGCAACGATCACAGATTCGACGATGGTTACTATTTAGAATTGATATACCAGAACGAGATGAATACTATAGGTTATCTATTTTCACCTCTTTTTTTTCAAATACTTGTAGCACAATATATAAATAATATATATATTTTTATTTACCATGATATTCAATCTGTAGCGCATACCGCTTATCTTTAGAAGACGGTCTTCGTGGTAAAAGGAAACCAATCACAAAAGCAGAAGTAATAGTTCAATCTGAATTTGTTGATTGGCTACACAAGAAGGTATGCTATATTTATCTGAAAGTAATGTGTTTCTTTTTATCTAATCTTATTCTATTAATTTTGTTAATTTTAACAGCTTGAGGAAAAAAATGCATGAACACAATATTATGGTTGTATGTCAGTGGTCCAAAGTGGGATGTCAGAACTTATCTTAAGTATAGAGTGAATGGCTATACGTTCTCTCCTCGGCATTATGATGACACCGTTTCAACGCAAGATAGTGGTGTCTGCATGGATGCGATCACTACATTTGTTGCAAGTTCAAAAGGTCTAAATCCTACGGATGATAATACTACTTGGTATGGTATTATTAGAGAGATCATGGAAGTTGATTACTATGATTTTCAACATGCGGTATTCTATTGCGACTGGGTGAATGTTGGAGATAAGACAAATGGTTGTAAGGTTTGCCCTGATACAAATTTGTTGATGGTAAACTTAATGAAGCTCAAGAATACCGATGGAGAATATGATGAACCTGCTATTCTCGCATCCGAAGCAAGTCAAGTATTTTACATAAAGAACACACAAAATTCCGATTGGTCCATTGTTCGACGCTCTCCTAAACGCATGATGGATAACATAGATGATTATGAAATACCAACCACGTATCAATCTATTTTGAAAGAACAACCAAACTTAGAACCATTATTGAAATGTATTCAATAGAAATCAACTTGTTGATTGGAACTATATTGCATGTATTTTGCTTATTTTGATCCATGTATTAACTCTTATTGATGTATCGTACAATCGTGTTGTGTTGTGAAATGTATGGTTTTCTTTTATTAATCGTGTTGTGTTGTGAAATGTATTAACTTTTATCCATGTATTTTGTTTGTCTTTTTTATATAGATTTTTCATCAAAATGACAGACGATTATAGCGCAAATGCAAATTTAAGTACAACTGTGACTGTTGAACCCCCCTCCAAAGGTAAAAAGTACTTTATAACAGTTAGCGTTGAGGGTGCAAAAGGGGATGATGCAGATAAATGGAGTTCACGTTGTGGTGCTTTGATTCGTTGTCATATACCTATTGGCTACCAAGAATGGAGGGCGGTAGATGGCTTCTATAAGGACAAACTATGGGAAGGACTTTTGGTACTAGTCTTATTTATATTTTTATTATCATCAATTTCACCATCAAGTTTAAATTATGATATATTTAACCATTTCATGATTTCTTTATTTTTTTTCCTTTTTTGTGATAGGAAGAATTTGACACAGATGTAGATCCTACCATAGCTCGACCATTATTAGAGAAACATTTTCCACCGTTTTATAGATCATTGAAGTCAACATTACGAAACAAACTTCTTAAAGTTGATAAAACTATGATTCCTAAACGTGTTGCTATTGATAGATGCCCAAAGGATATAGATAAAGTGTGGTGGGAAAAATTCCTTGATATTGAGTATACGAATGTAAAGATGGAGCAGTGTAAGGCAAATGCAAAAAATAGAGCAAAAAACTCGATCACTCATACTCTAGGAAGGAAACCTTACCATAGAGTGCATGATGAAATGGTATTAAAATTATCTTTTGTAAATAGTTTATAAAATGTTATATTAATTATGTGTTGTCAACTTTGATCTTTCTTGTAGGTAGTAGCAAATCCAGAAGAAGATATTTCACGAACAACGGTTTGGAAGGCTGGACATAAAAGAAAATCAGGAGAAATACTACCATGTGCCGCGGAAAAATATGTAAGTGTCAGTTTAAAACTCATCTTATTTTTCTTGTTCCTATGATATAAAATATGTCTACATTCGATTGTTCTCCATAAGATCATTTTCGTGCGTTTCTAAATCATACGAGCTATAAAAACGTCTAATCTAAAAATTTCTTTGGTCGTGCGTTCTTGTGATTTTTTTGCATCTATAAATAATTTTTGTTCGTCGAAATTATCCCGTGTATTGATACACGTATATCAATAAAAATACATATAACTATCAAAAATCTCGAAATACATGGTATAAAAAAATCTGAATAGTTACACATATATATAAAGTTGGGTTGAGGAAACGGTAAAGGTTGATTTACTACCACACCAACAAATATAAACGAAGTACAGTAAAACTGAAGTCATATATGAGAGTGGAATTGCACTATTAGATACCATGGCAGCTGCATGGTGAGCACAAGCGAACTATTATTTTGCCTTTTGCTAAAGAATATCGTGTGTTGTCCATTTTTAACCATCATACTACATTTTTCAGGAGGGTACCCTTTTCTACCAACAATTCTGAAATTGAAAATTCTTCCTGCTCAAAGTTGCCTTTTCTATTGCAGTATATTTTGTTTGGTCTTAATAGCTACTTTTCTTTTATGAGTAGAATGTAAATAAATTACAGTCCATATTTGGCTTGGGAGCTTTATTCGATTTTAAGTTATAATAATAGACTATTTTTTATGGGGAAATTCATATTTCATACTGTAATCTGCGGAAAATAAAAAAGATACTGTAATCAATCATACCTAGAGTACTGATATCCCCAACAGTAGCACAGCTCCACAATCCTCCTCTACAATATCCTATAACTTAATCAATCAACATAACAGCTTTTTATTTGATCATTTTGGTAGGGCTGAATAGAAATTATTGAGATCTTAATAGAATATGCCCCTTTTTATTTGATCATTTTTATCTTCTACAAGTACAAGTTCACTAATTGGTTAACATAATACCAGTAATGTCAAGATGTTTGCAAGTTTAATAATATGCAGTGATTTAACAAAATAAAATAAATATCAAAGGAAACCACCAACGCAAACATGACTGAAAAAGAAGCATAAGTCACCAAACAAAATTATATACACAAAAGCTTTAGTTGTCGTTTGATGAATGATCTAAGCCAGCATCTACAAATACATTGGTTTCAATTGTTATTATATTTTTAACTTGAATGTAATATTTTTTATCCTTGCACGTTGAAAACAATAATGCAATAATGTGCAGAGATATAGTAAGATAATCAAAGAGGAAATATGATACTTGATTAGTTAGTACCTCTTTTAAAATAACTACACATGATTACAATGCTACTTTTCAAACTAAATTAAGTCTTCAAAATATATTTAGGATGTAGCATTGTTCATGAGTAATAAGCAAGCATAGACCAAAAAAGCAGCATAGACCATTGCTTACATATATAACATGAAATCCCATAAGCATATCACCGAGTAAAGTATATATAGTTCTATTGATATTATGATTGCTTTACAATCATTATTGGTTTAAATTAATTCATTCCTACGTATTGTGTTGCACCATATATAGATTCGTTTTTTTATCATTTTAACTTTATGTCCCAGTCATAACTTTTACTGAATGCATGTAAATGTGTACGGGTATAATATTCCCCTCCTAAAGGTGATCTGCCAAATTTTCATATATGAAAAAATGCAAACATCGTGTCATGTAAAACTATATAAATGAAGGTTGTATAGAAATTATATCTATTATGCTTAAGTCAAAAGTTTTCTTACTGTTATTTTCAAACAATCCAGTAAACATTACTTAACAATTCAACCTTGACAACGAGTATAATGCCTGGTTCTTATAATAATAAATTTGAACCACTTGCTAAAAACCTTCAAGCCTTAACAACTATTCTGTAAAATGTGATATGCATGTGCTTCAATAGATATACTGTATATAGTTACACAGGTAATCGTAGAAAATTCACATACCCCACTTTAAAAACTTTAGTGTCACTTTGATTTCTTTGATTGCAGAAACTGTGCATCTGTGTTGTTTGTGACTAGAAATATCAAATTGCTCACAAAGATAAATATACATAAATAATAAATAAAAATTCATTAGATTAATATTCGAATAAAAAATACTATTTATATTTAAACTTAATTATATACGACATAAAACAGGGACCAATACGGTAGCATTCAAAACTCTAAAATACTTTGATAGGAGCATATCACAGTAGAAAACAATTACTGCGTAACTATGCAACAAGACACTTTCTGTTTGGAAATAATCGACATTCTAAGTACATATACAAGTATATAACACATATACATTTCTTATGCTAGAGTGCTAATTGAAATTAACAATTCTTTCAAGTTCCCGAGTAAAATCCCTATAATAACTGAAAATGACAAAATGATTTGGCAAGACGTGACCTATGAATGGAAACCATCGATTTGTACAAATTGCTCAAGTTTTGGTCATGCTGAGATCAACTGTCAATTTACCAAAGTTTGGAAACCAAAAATACAAGATAAATCCACACCCGAAGGAAATGCTGACATGATTATTGAATCTGATGGGATTTATGTGGCAAATGAAGATAGCAACAAGCAAGCTCTACAAGATCCTCAACCCTCTAATAATATGACAACAGATGATTCAAATCTTGATCAAGTTATTGAACAGCAACTTTGTCAGACAGATAAAAATAAAACATCTCAAAACATCTCGATAAATCGACAAGCAGTCCAAACAAGTGCAGACAGTTCGAATGTTATTTCAAATGACAATCCAACAGAACTTAACACAGGAAAACTTAAATTGATACAGAAAAAGCACACAATTGCAGAAAACAATAATGGAGTCTCTGATAACACTAATGTAGAATGTCTTAATGTGGATACGAGGACTGAGTCTCTTGATAAAAGTTCCACATCCCTAAGCAACTCAAAACTATGTAACACGAGGAAAGTTAGATCAGACGAAGCCCCATTTGAATTTAAAGCTACTCCACAACTTGACGTGATAGATAATCCTGCATGGATATCCATTGTTAGTCAGCTAAAAGGTAAAAATAAAAACTCGAAGAAAGCTAAGCTATTGGGGAATGCTACTCCCCCAGAAAACAGTAGCAAAACCGAAATCATTAATTAATGGAGTTCCTCTTCTGGAACATTAGGGGAATGAATGCCCCTGCCAAACAGTTGGAAGTTGTTTGGCTCTTAAACAGTAACAGATTTTCGTTTATTAGTATACTTGAGAATAAACTGTCCTTAGATAGTATTAATAAATTTGCGAATAAAATTCAACCTAAGTGGAAATTGTCTCATAACATAATGGATGATCAAAAAAGTCGCATTATTATTTTCTGGGACTCTACTCAGTGGTCTAACATTATTTGTCACATGAATAATCAATACATCACCTGTATTCTTCATAATGCTAATGGCCTTAGCTTGATTTATACCGCTGTTTACGCATTTAATGAGGAAACGAGGAGAAAAGAGCTTTGGAAATATATCAGTGATCAATCTAAGAATATTAACCTTCCCTGGCTAGTGGCAGGCGATTTTAATGCTATTTTAACTCCTACTGATAGACTTAACAACGGTATTCACAATGATAGGGGTGATCAAGATTTCATTGACTGTATAAATATATCTAACCTCATTGAGCCAAATTTTTCAGGTAATACTTACACCTGGCGAGGGGGTATTAATTTTTCTATACACAGTAAAATTGACAGAGTCTTTGTTAATAAACTCTAGACTGATAAGTTCAACAGTTTTGGTATAAATTTTGGTAATTTTTCCATAAGTGACCACACCCCTTCCATGATTAAAATTGTGGAGCATAAAAACAGTAGAGCTTGCATACCTTTCAAATATAACAATGCGTGGCATCTTCAACAAGGCTATTAAAACATTGTTCAGCTGGCAATGGGGCAGGAATACTCAGGTAACTATCTCTTCATTCTTCTCTGCAAAATTAAAAATGTAAAAAATGCTCTGAGAAAATGGTCCATTTCTAATCCCAGCATATATATTCAACTGAATAAGTTAAAAGAGGATGCTAATAATACATATAATCAACTTGTGCGAGACCCTCTTAATACCAACCTATCAGATGAGTATAGTGAGAAGAACTATCAGATTCATGATATTATGAGATGCATCGCTTCTGAAAATGAATAGAGAATGAAGATAAACTGGTTGACGAAAGGAGACAAACCTACTGAATTCTTTTTCTCCTATATCAATTCTAAGAAACCTAGCAGGAGAAATAATCTTATTCTAAATGACAATGGACAGTGGTCATCAGCATCATAAAATATTGCTCTTTCAGCCATAAATTATTTTTCAGATCTTTTTTCTACGCCGAATATTTCTAACCAATTTCCAGACATAACTTGCAAGAAAGTGTTGTCAGATAATGCAAAAAGAAACCTATGCAGACCCTTTATTCTAGAAGAAGTGAAAAGTGCTATATTTCAAATTAATGACAATAGTTCACCTGGACCTGATGGCATCAATTCAAAATTCTACAAACTTCACTGGGATCAACTCAAATATGATATATGCAATGCTATGAATGGTATTCTTAACTCTGGGAAGATTATTAAAGAAATAAACCATACTTTTATATGTCTCATCCCAAAAAAACCAAATGCTACAGATATGAATGACTTCAGACCGATATCTTTATGCAATGTTTTGTACAAAATTCTTGCAAACCTGCTATGTAATCGTATGAAAAGTTATTTGGACTCTCTTATCTCTTATAACCAGAATGCCTTTATTCCTGGAAGAGTTATCACAGAAAACTCCCTTATGGCTTATGAAATGATTAGAAGTTTTAACAGGAAAAATTCTAACAATTTATGTCTGAAAATTGACTTACATAAGGCGTACGATAAAATCAACAGAGAATTTATTCATCATATGCTGATATCGATGAACTTTCCCACTCAATTTGTGGACCTAATCTATGAATGTGTCTCTACTCCAACATTCTCGGTTTTAGTTGAAGGCACACCTTATGGTTTCATTAACAGCTCGAGAGGCCTTCGGCAAGGTGACCCCCTTTCACCGTATCTTTTTGCCATTGCTATGGAACTTATGACGATAAAATTCGACATGGAATTCCTAAAAGGTAACCTTAAACCCATATACCCAACTGAACCGATGATTACTCACTTGATATATGCAGATGACATTCTGGTCATTACCAAAGCTTCTATTCACAATGCCGAGAGTATTAAACATATATTCCAAGACTTGAATTGTATTGCAGGCTTGGAATTAAATAGCAACAAATCTGTGCTATTCCTTAGTAAAGGAGCCAAAAACAAGAATCAAATTGCTAACATTTTAAACCTGTGTATTGGCAATTTGCCAATAACTTATCTGGGCATCCCTTTATCGCATAATAAATTAAGAGCAAGGGATTTTGGATTACTGATAGACAAAGTAAATAAAAAATTCAGTCATTGGCATAGTAAAATGCTAAATATAAGTGGTAGAGCTGAAATAATTAAAACTGTTATTCATCCTATGATACAATTTTGGCTGCAGTTTTCACAATTTCCAGTTACTGTTGTTCAAAGAATTAATTCTTTATGTGCTAACTTTTTGTGGAACTCAAAAAGTCACAAAATGAGCTGGGAGGATGTGTGTAAAACTAAAGACGAAGGAGGCTTTGGTATAAGAAAAATTGAAGACTTATCTAAAGCAGTGGCTGTTAACCTCCTGTGGAAATTTATTAATGGTGAATCGTTATGGGCTAGATGGACTAATAACAGATACAATAAAAAAGATAATTTTTGGTCTGCTACTTTGAATACAAATTCTTCCTACATCTGGAAAACATTACTTCGTGCTAGACAGTGGTGCATTGGTCTTATAAATAGGAATATAGTTAATGGTGAAACCACAAATCTTTGGTTCGATCCCTGGATCAATGGAACATCATTATATAACGCAGTGGGTAGAGATGCCATTGATGTGGCAAATGGACAGAACACTACTGTGTCTGTGCTAATTTCTAATAACAACTGGAAACAAAACATGGACAATATTCCTTCTCAACTTCAAAATATCATTCACAATATTAATATTCAAACTCAAAAAGAAAAGGACTACTGGGTATGGATTCCAAACAGCAATGATAAATGCTCCATGAAATCAGCATGGAACAATGTCAGAAACAAGCACATAGAACACTTCTGGTCCAGAATTATATGGGATAAAGGGTGTGCACCTAAAATGTCTATCTGCTCGCTAATGGCCATTCAAAACAAATTAAATACTAAAGAGAGAGTTAGCAGATGGAATTCTAATATCGATCTTCAATGTACACTTTGTTCTAATCATGTGGAAGACATGGATCATCTTTTTTTTAGCTGTCCTTACTCGAGAAGATTGCTGATCAATATCATGCAAAAAATCAAAATTGATTGTAATACTACCTGCAACATTATTCAAGTTCTGGAATACATTAGACAAAGACAGGGGAAAGACATTACTCTCAGCCAAATCACCAATTTAACTATCACTTCCCTTATTTGGAATATATGGTGCGAAAGAAATAACAGAATTTTTAAAGGTATCGAGATGCCGGAATCTATCAGATTTAATCTATTGCTGCAAGATATTAAAATACTTTTAAAGTATATAGTGCAAAATCAGGTTAAGAATTTAGAGACGAGGCTTATCTTAGCTAATCTGAGCTTCGACATTCATCAACGACCGCCGTGACCTTCTCTCGTCCTCCTCTTGTTTTTGACTGCTGTAGATCCCAGATCTCTTATCTTTGTTCTCCTTCGATGATTTTAGTTCCGGGATCTGTTGGTTGCTTTTGGATCGCCATTAGTTTTCTCTTGGGTTTCCTGATTTAGCTGTTGGTTCTCTTTTGTCCTGTGACGATTATTCTTCCCAGAGATTTTTTTGTGGTCTTCTTTTTGTTGGAGTAGCTGTGCTTAGCCACGTGTAGGCCTCTCGACGTTTTACTTTGTATGGTTGTTTGTTGTTTTCTCTTTGTTGTTTCTCTGTGTCTATATATCAAGGAGCTTTTAAGGGTGTTTTTGAGTGCGTTGTGTGTTAGTTTACTCCTCCATCTTTTCATCTCCTTGTTTTCTATAGACATGATGTTGTAATGTTAATATATGGAAGTGATATGTACTCTTTTTCCTTGTAAGGCACCCGTCTAGGTTAGGGGGATTACAAGGTTTTAATGAGGCATATCATGGAAATATATGCTTTATTCTCTGTTGTTAATAAAGTGCCTTTTTCAAAAAAAAAAAACACATATACATTTAAATTTGAACGAAATAGTTAAATGTTGTAGTTCAAACTGGAAGGAAAATGTAACATATAACTAAATCCTTGCGAGTTCTACAGATTTTAGCAGTGCTTGCTGTAGACTTCTCATGATTCTTGGCTCGCCTGGAGCGACCTTATCCTTCATAAGTCCATTTCTTACAGCTCTAAACAATGGCACCACTGAACTTTCATTTGCAGGAAAAATCAAACAATCGATATACACTACTCATACAGACTGCCAGTTATTTAATGTTTCATACAGACTGCCAGATATAAAGATATGGAAATTATCTATTCATTGTTTCATACAGACTTCCAGTTATTTAATGTTGATTTGCCTCTTGTTTTATAACTTGTTTTTCACATTTCTGGGACAGTATTTTAGAATAAGAGGTGTAGGTGAAAGTGATATTAAGGTACTATTTCTAATGTAATGGGCATTTCATTTTTTCATTTTATTTTTGCAGTCAGCCAAAGCAGCAGTTTTTGGAAATTTTGTTTTTGCATTCCATTTTTTAGTTGATAGGTATGAAAATGCAGTCAGCCAAAGTAGCAGTTTTTTGCATTGGATATGTTTATCTTGCAATTCATTTTTTATGTTTTTGCATTACAAAAAGAATGCAGACCTGTTTGTATTTTAAAATAGACCATGAAGTAGTCGAAACGGCTCAGTTTCCAAACTGAGCCCGGGCGCAGTTTCGAAACTGAGCCGGGGCGCAGTTTGAGCCCAGTTACCACTACACCATAATAGCCATTTTATAACACTTATTTTTTTCAATTGCCAACACTTATTTGTGTTGTAGATTAATCACACTAATATCCGTCGCTAAGTCAAAATTATGTGACCAAAAATACACATTTATAAAAAAAATTATTGCTAACACATATTTGCGTTGGAAAATCTGGTTAAATTGAAATTACCTGAAATTTGGTTGGGGCGAAAAAGTAAATGAGCATCCTTTCCATCCGTAGCCCTAATTCCTATCCATCTCCATGCTTTTTTACTTCTGCTCTGGTGCTGCTGGAAAAAAAAATTGATCGCGTGATTCAATTTCGGTCGCCGCCTCGACTTCAACTTCAGGGAAATCTCGGCGTCTCAATCAGGCGTCGACCTCGACTTCGACTTCGATTTCGCCCTAGCGATTTGATTTTCACCCTCGACTTCAGGTATCGGCCTCGACTTGGATTTTTGCCTGGCAATTTGATTTTCGCCCTTGACTTCAGGTGATTCAATTTTTCCCTCTCCATGCATCATTTTTGCCATTAATTGATTCTGTATTGTGTATTAAACATGTATTGATCAACGATGGATTCTAATTGTTCACGGGGTTGATATTACTGCAAAATTGTTATTTAGATCATGTATAGAAAACCATAAATAATTAAAATTGGATGTTTCTAAGTTGCATTGAGCATAGACATAAAACTACATTTATATGTACAAGAGAATTTATTGATCGCAACTTAGTTTTAACTAGTAAATTTTTGGAAAGCGTGTATTGTATGACTGATGCATACTTTAGGTAAACGAACGATGCTACATGGGCCTTCTTTGTTGCATAAATTATCATGTATTTGGACACAATTTTTCCGATGGAAATTGTGGAACTCAGAGGTGCATTCAGTTTTTTTCCCCATGGCCGGTTAAAAATAAGGCACTGTATTCTGGTTTGAATAGCAATTTCATAATAAAATCAACTTGAACTTTTTATCCCGTCGCTTGCTCAATCAACTGCACTCATGACTGATGTTTGTAACATTTTCTTTTCTTGTATGCTTGCTTAAGAAAATGCATTGTTTTTGTGTTAACCAAACTGGTTATTCTGTAATAATGTTTTATGGAAAAACTTAGAAAACCTAACTAACCATGAGTTCCACAAATTTACAAATTTTCTGCAGTAATATTTCGCAGTAGCATTATCCAATTTCCAACTTGCTTGATCTCTATATTTATTTAGTTTAATTGTAACTTAAACTTACTTATTTTGACTTCCATATGAGTATAGCCACTTTAATAAATTATGAAAGTTTAAGAGGATAAGAAATTGTTTTCTTATCTTTCACATTTTTTGATGTTTATGATCAGGAATAAAACAGCTCTAGCATCACTTCTAACTATAGATTCTTCTTACATCATAATTTTTAGTAAATAAAAGAAATGAAAAAAAATACTAAATGTAAGATTAATATTTTAAGTTGTTGCTTAATCGAAACAACTATTATATCGACATTTAACTACAACTTTTGATCATGAATAAGTGTGAAAAAGAGCTTAGAAGTATAAGAGATAGAAGCAACACGTGTATGTGTGTCAAGCCATAAATTCTCCTCATCTCTTATGTAAATTGAGTTCTTCTCTAATACTTTACTAAAGAGTACATGGCCCTTTAGTCCTTACTAGTAAAATCTTTTGAAATCAGCCACACCTGTCAGAAATTTAACAGTTTCATGCAAATAAAACAAATGCACAAGCTTTAAATGTGGAGAAAGCGTAAATTTTCTTAAATAAAAATATTAATAGAGAGAATGATCTACCTGCTTCTATTGAGAATTAATGAAGCACCAGACGAACAAGGACAGAAGAAGTATGCTTTAAATTTAAAGCTACTACTGAAAATGTCATTGATTATCATGCATGGACAAATCTGTTTCATAACTTAAGACTAAAGCTAGGAAAAGCAAGAGTTTTAAGATGAGTTCCACCCTTGGTAACTCTAAAACCGAGGTACACATTGCAAAATAATTATAATGTTCCTATTTTGAAAGTAAGCGGACTAGTATTTTCCAATTGAACTATTAGATGTTCTTTTCATGACAAATAGACAATTGTTATAAGAACAAATAACATCAGCCCTGTTTTGGAGGTAGAGGTACATCAGTGATAAATGTGTGTTATAACTTACATCCCTGTTTTATGTAACATAGGTTCATGTACTTGTTCTTTTTTTTGGGTACACTTATTAGTTGTTACCGACTAAATAGTATTTAATACTGCAACTGTCCATTCAAATTTCTCAAATTGTATATATGTCATATTTATATTTTTTCATAAGGACAGAAGAGTGATTGGAAAGCTAAAAAGATATGCCTTGATAAATCTTATACCGCCACAAAGTCCAATCCTACTTATTTTTATCTTTTATGTAATTTTATTATAGTGTATCTACATAAATTGACACTACACCATAACAGCCATTTGGTAACACTTTAATTTTCTATTTGCCAACGCTTACTTGCATTGCAGTTCAGCCTCACTGGAGCAGCGTTGCAATCCAACAAATGCGTTAGTAAAATTAAGTATTCTGATTTTTAAATGCCCTAACGCTTTTTTCCGTTGGAAGTCCAGGTCGAACTGTATTTAATTGGAATGTACTAGGGCAAAATTGTAAATAACACGTAAAGCCCTAACCAACGTTTTCCCAATTCCGCCGAACTATCATCCGTATTTTCCATCTTTCCTCCATAATTTCGATCTCCCCCTCCAAAATTTCGATCTCCCCTCCAAAATTAAAATCTCCCGCTACAAAATTTCGATCTCTCCTCCGAACTCCGAATTATTGATCGATATATGCGGCAGTTTCTGTTTCAAGCTAATTTTGCTTATAGGTTTATCTCTTTGTATTCATTTAATTTTAACTTTTAAATGGTTCAGCATCATGTGTTTATCACTTTTTACACACTTTTGATTACTTGTTGAAATGGATTAATAGGTGGATATGTTTGACGGTTTATGTTCATCTTGAGAATTACATGTTTAAAATGCATGTTTGCTGTTTATGCTAGATTATAATTTTGGCTTTATTAAAAATATTGGTGTTTAAAATTTGATATCGAGTACATTGACTGAGTTATAGATGCTGATGCGATCAGCTTGTAAGGATATAGTTTGATGCGATTTAATTTGATTTTTTTTCTCAAACTATGGGTGAGGGTTCGAAGTGGTTCAATTTCGAAGATAGAAAATATATTTCATTAATATTGGCCAAGAGTTTGGTTTTATCCACATACTGGCCAAGAGTTTGCTTTATACTATTTGTAATTAGGCCAGTAATTTTATTCCTTGCTTATTATATGGAAGAAAGTAGACACCTTCCACTGTCAAGACTGTTGATACCCACAAGGTTGAATTTTTCTTTAGTTTTATCATCCTTAGTAATTTTATACATTAACTAAACCTGGTAGTCATTTATCCTTTCCTTCTCTACAATTTGTTAAGCCAAGATTTTTGTACTTTTGATATCTGGTAACATTGTTTTAATTTTCATAGTCTTATAATTAATCGTTTTAGCTTTGTAATTATTGAAAGCTTGAAATTTGGTATAGTTTTGAATTGTGTTATGGTAGTTTGGCACTATTTAGTTTTCAATGGTACAAGTAAATAGGAGAATTGCACAGTCATCGTGTCTTTTCAGTTTACATCAAAATTTTGAATTAGGACAAATGTATAGTATTCATTCACTGTTTGCCAAACCAAAACACATGTTTCGGCTATATAGATAGCGATGTGGATTATTTTTACCTGCATATGTAAATAGAAAAGTTACTGAAACTGCAGTTATGATATACAGGCATGATGTGGACAGCATCAACTCACATAACAACTGCAGTTGTGAGGCAAGTTTGGAGAACCATAAGATCCATATCAGACATGTGCTTAAGCAAAAGTTCTAACAATGCATTGACTCTAACAGGTTAGAACGTCAGTTTTCTTTTGTTGTACTAGATTTTCATTCAAATTAGTTCTATTTGTACTTCTGTAACATTAAGTCATAATATTAAAGACTTTGGATGAAATATTATTGTAACCCATTTGTCGGGTTCATTCATTCATTCATTGAACACTCCTCTTCTTCTTTCTTTCTCTCCCAATCTCTCTTTCTTATATGTACGGGCACCCATTGTCTTCTTTATTCTTTATTTATTCTGTTCATGTCCTCCTCTCTTTATTTCCATTATATACAACTATTACCATAACCTATTGGAAGGTTCAATTTAAATGAAAGACTTGGTACCTTATTTTGATTATGCGAATCAAATCAGAAAACATTTTAATCTCATTTTGATGATGTAATTCAAGTAAAAGAAAATTTGTTTATTTTTGTCTTCACAAGTTTATATTGCACAGAGAAAGAAGAGTTTTTGCTATACATCTTTTGACTAGCAGAGCAGAAATTGAACTTTTTTAACTCTTGATAGTCATATTCTAACTGCTACCCTTCACCAAAACGTAAGTTATTTAATTTTGATAGCAACGCTATAGTGTTTGCATGCTTCGATTTTAACATAACTAATTGAATATGTCAAGCTAACATGATTTAGTCAATGATATCAAATTACTTGCATATTCATAATTAAAAAATATTTTGAATATCTATAGTAAAGTCAACTATTTTAGTGAATAAGCTCTAGTAAAATTAATTTTAGTACTTGTAAATGATTTTTATATACTAGTAATCGACTATTATTTCGAAATCTATATTTTGTTTTCATAACTGTATTTTATACATCAAGTAAGAAAACAACTAAAATTAAAGGTTCACAATAATATAATGTTCAAATTGTAGATTTTGTCACAGATTTAAGACAGTGATTGGAAAAGCTTACATCAATATTTTTATTACCTCAATGAGATGTCATGTACCAGAATTGTATCAGTGCGTTACCTACCTCAGATGTAGTTGTTTAACTCGCTTATTTATCCTGCATTACATTTCAGTAAAAAAAATTGTTTAAGCCGATAGAATTCAATTTTTATTTGAAATAAAAGTTGCATAAAATATTTATATGACTCAACAGAAGCTTAAAACTGTTTGACTATTCTAAAACAAGAATATATAACCTTTTATATTGTAAAAAATAATTTCATTCATGTTTGTTGTGTTCTCGTAATCTACACAAGTCTGATATGTTGGAGAACAAGCACAATTACAACCAATAAATTCAATACTTATAGTGCAACATATCCTGAGATAAAAATTAGGTAAAATAAGGATTAAATGCAAAATTTAGCACAAATCCAGTACGCTATAACGTTTTAACTCATATTAGCAGAGTGGTATATAAAGCCTAAAGGCATATGATTGAATGTGTATTTGATCATCTTTACTGAATTTACTGGAGTTCAATATGAGTTGCCACTAAATTTACTGGAGTTCAATATGAGTTGCCACTAAATTTACTTGAGTTCAATATGAGTTGCCACTAAATTTACTTGAGTTCAATATGAGTTGCACAATTAATTAATGATAATTTTTTCCATGTATTCAAATATAAGGATCAAATTGACAATGTATTTCTTTGCACACAACACGTGCTAATTTATATTTGAATCCTTTGACCTTGGTGAATTTCAACCATCAAGAACCTTCCTCCACATACATAGTTAGCAAGTATGAGACCTTGCCTCGCTTGGGATGGTATCAGCACCTTGTCAAATAAACAAATAAACTTTTTGTATGAATATTACAAGTATATTTTCACATGTGTAAATTGGAGGAATTTTCATGATGAGTTAATTTTTTTGATTAGTATGTTGTTATGCTTACATGACTTATAGAATTCTTTACTATCAAAAACAAACTTTCTGATTTGTGCTGACATATGATTTCCAGGAGAGTATTTCACTGACATATGAACCAATAATTGATACTTTGTGGAGTTATTTTCAAAGAAAAATTATGAAACTTTGAATTGGCTGTTATAAAACAAAGGACAAAACAACAGCCGCTCTTTAAGGAAAATCCAATGGATAGCCAGTTTAATAAACATTCAATTGAACATGTGTTTAGTAAATTTTATTTGGTATCTTTCACAAATAAACTCATCACAAAGATAGCAAGTATAGGTATATGATTATTCAATTGCAAGATAATCCGGCTGTGATTATATTATATTAATTACTGCTGGTATATTTGTCTTTGTAATAGTATGCTGAGTTGTGTTTCTGCTATTGCATCCTTTTAATTGCTAGATAATTGTGTGTTAGCTATTTATTTTGTTCAACTATTTAAGCAAGCCTTCTATGGTTATAGACTTGTTAAGATAATTGAGAAATTGCTGTAAACGTTTGATGTTTTTTCCTGTAGTTGGTTGGTTAATTGCTGGGAAAATGCATCACACGTGAGAGTTGATTATGGAAGTCTAAGACAAAGAAGCATGCTTAAAAAGATGCTGCATTTGCTGCATGGTGTGCATTAAAACAATGTGAGTAATCCCGTCCTTTTTGGTTTACCCATATTTATCACAAAGTGTAGTTGAATGAAGATACTTGTCATTTTAGGAAGGTGATACCGAATGTAGAGAAAGTAATTTGGGTGGTTGATGTTCTTGAACCGGATGCACCAATTTATGATGGTCCTCAAAATGGAATGTACAAGTTATGTGATTTTTCAAATGGAGGTTTCGTTATATGGCCGGAGTTTCGTATTCGGTATTTGTAGAATTTCACTATGAAATTTACGTTGTCTTTTGTATTCCAATTTGACATTGTTATGAAGTAGTTGATTATGTATTGAATTAAGCAACTTAATTATGTATTGTACTTGTTATGAAGTAGTTGACATTGTTATGAAGTAGTTGACTATGAAATTTATGTTGTTATTTGATCATGAATATTGTAAATTTTGGGTTCCTATTGAATGTAGTATAATAATGCATATCATGTCAGTTATTAATTGTTTATTAATGTTAAAATAATTGACTATATTGAGAATGAAAATATTTCAGCGTTATAAGCGTTGGCAATTAAAATTTACCAACGCTTATAAGCGTCAGCATAGAAAATTAAACAATGTTGGATGGTTAATTTGCCAACGTTTATACGCATTGCTAAATAATATACACCAACGTTTATAAGCGTTGGCGAATACAACCTTCCAACGCTTATAAGCATTGGCAAACTAAACTCCCCAACGCTTATAAGCGTTGGCAATAAATTGCGACGCCCCTACAGCGACGCTAATAAGCGTTGCTGAAACTGTTTGCGACAGTTATACTCGTTGGGAATCACCTGTTTTGGTGTAGTGTTAATTATCAACTTAATTTAATGTTCAATTTAATTTTTATAAAGGAACTTCAAATTCAATTTAATGTGATATTAAATGCAGGCACTTCTAGAGGAAGCGGAAAAAAAGAGGAAGTTGGATAATAGTTCTAAGGGTGGAGTCGAAGATCTTGAAGATGACCCAATTGCGGAAGTTTTTGGTTCCGACACGAAAAAAAATTATTGTCGAGCAATTACTTCTACTTCTTCTATAAAACAAGTGAAGATGGCTCGAGCTGTAAAAGCTGTAACTGAAAAGAAGCAAGCCGTGGATTTGTCTATTTGGAAATTGGAGATAGAAAGGCAAGTGCTAATCAAGTTAATAATGCCATCAATTCAATTACTTCAATTTTTATGAAATTTATGCCTAGTTTGCAAGAAAAATATGTTGCAAGTCCTACGACTCCACAAACAGAAGGTGCTTCTAATTTAGGAGATTCTCATACAAACAATAATGTAGTTGTTACTCCAACCGTGTCAAATAATGATATTCAGTCATCTACAATGGAAAAGAAATATGTAATGCTAATGTCACAAGATTTAGAGAAGGAAGTAGCTAAAGGTTATGTTGGAACACAAACTATTTGTCATTTTAGGAAGGTGATACCGAATGTAGAGAAATTAATTTGGGTGGATGATGTTCTTGAACCGGATGCACCAATTTATGATGTTCCTCAAAATGGAATGTACAAGTTATGTGATTTTTCAAATGGAGGTTTCGTTATATGGCCGGAGTTTCGTATTCGGTATTTGTAGAATTTCACTATGAAATTTACGTTGTCTTTTGTATTCCAATTTGACATTGTTATGAAGAAGTTGATTATGTATTGAATTAACCAACTTAATTATGTATTGGACTTGTTATGAAGTAGTTGACTATGAAATTTATGTTGTTATTTGATCATGAATATTGTAAATTTTGGGTTCCTATTGAATGTAGTATAATAATGCATATCATGTCAGTTATTAATTGTTTATTAATGTTAAAATAATTGATTATATTGAGAATGAAAATATTTCAGCGTTATAAGCGTTGGCAATTAAAATTTACCAACGCTTATAAGCGTCAGCATAGAAAATTAAACAATGTTGGATGGTTAATTTGCCAACGTTTATAAGTGTTGCTAAATAATATACACCAACGTTTATAAGCGTTGGCGAATACAACCTTCCAACGCTTATAAGCGTTGGGAAACTAAACTCGCCAACGCTTATAAGCGTTGGCAATAAATTACGACGCCCCTACAGCGACGCTAATAAGCGTTGCTGAAACTGTTTGCGACAGTTATACTCGTTGGGAATCACCTGTTTTGGTGTAGTGTATATACTTTCTAATTATTACTTATTTACTTCTAGCTTATTAATGATGTTTATTAACTACTACTTATTTATTATAATAAATATAATTCACAATTAAATATATTTATTAATTCTTGCTTATTTACTTCTAGTTTATTAATTATTAATTATATTTATTAACTATTAAATATAATTAATAAATATTAACTATAATTTACAAACTATTAATAATTAACAATAATAAATTATGATATATAAACTATTATTTATTTCTAGTTTATTAATTATTATCTACTAATTTCTAGTTTATTAACTATAATTTATTAGTTTACTTCTAGTTTATAAGCTATTATTTATTTCTACTTTATTAACTATAATTTACCAATTTACTTATAATTTATTAACTATTATTTATTAATTATTACTTATTACTTTTTAACTATAATTGAATATTAATTGTTAAATTTTAATTATTATGTATATGTCATTTCGTTTATAATTTATTATTAATAAGATCATTTTGTTTATAATTTATTATTAATCATTAATTATTAATTATTAATTATCTAATACTAATTATTGATTATTGAAAATTATTTATGAAATATTCAATGTTAAATATTATTTCTTGATTATTGATTATTAATTATCAATTATTGAATATACCGATTACACCGAAAATCTATCGTAAATTTAGCGATGAAAAATTCCATCACTACACTTTACCACTATTTTTAGCTTTTCATGTAGTGATAATTTAATAGTAATTATTAATTAATAATTATTAAAAATTAAACATTACTTCTTATTATTAAATCTTACTTATTAGTTAAATATTAAATGTCAAACATTAATTATCAAATATTGAGTATTAATTATTAACAATTTAATTATTTAATAATTATTAAATGCAATTAATAAATATTAACTATAATGTACTAATTATTAACAGTTAAATATAATAAATTATCAAATATAAAAAATAATTATTGATTATTTATAGTAATTAGTAATTATAATCATTAACTATAATATATTATAAATAATGACATATGTAAGCTGTTGTTTATGACTATTAATATGTGCATTTTCTCCGATTAAAATAATTTGCAGTTGCTTCAGTTCTAAAGAAACGATGTAAATAACATTATTTGCTTTGGTGCATTTGTTTCGGTTCCTAAGGAACTGATGCATATAATACTATTTGCTTTGGTTGTAAGGACAACCGAAGCAAATAACACTATTTGCTTTGGTTGTTAACACAACCGAAACTAATGACACTATTTGCTTCGGTTGTTAACACAACCGAAACTAATGATACTATTTGTTTTGGTTGTCCTTATAATCGAAGCAAATAACACTATTTACTTCGGTGCATTTGCTTCGGTTGTGTTAATAAATGATATTATTTGTTTCGGTTGTGAGCACATTCGAAGCAAATGAGGCGAGGACAGAGACATATTTTATACCAGTGTATACTTCTCTCATGTGTCATCATTTATACTTAGTTTAACATATTCAACTGAATTTTTTTCAATAAAACCATAGCATCATCCACAGTTTCTTTCATGTTTTCTAAAAGTACATTACATTGAATTAAATTGTGTGCATGTACTAGTCTTGTATCACTATATATGTTTTCAGCACTATGCACGTTTACAAATTCTTCACAAGAATTTCCATAGTCATTGTTTTTTCCACCATATCAACAGCCTTATTATTTTCCATGATAGTGCATTCAACCCCTTGATGCATCTCTGAATTCATATCCATTTCATCCAAGTAGCTTAAACCATCAAATCTATTTGAAGTGGCAATCTCAAAACTCAAATCTTTAAAACGTTTTGTTATACACTTTCTGTTCTTGGTATAATCAAAACTATCATTATATTCTATTATACTAACCATTTCTTGATCATTCACCTGCAATTGATTTTCTCTGTTCAAAGCTAACACATTGCCATCTTCATAAAACATAAACTTTGACATATGACTCATTACTACTAGATCATATAATAATGAATCAGAATATAAATAATACATAGAATTCTTCGTCATAGCTTCAGCATTAACATCAATAAGCCAACCCGAAACATCATCATTCAATCTAGATTTTGAAATCTTTTCGTCAACAAGATTGCCAACATTAGAAATATTTTCTAGACCACCAAATTTTTCCTCAAAATTTCTACCAATATTAACTGAATTTATAGCATTGAAATGCTTAAAAAGATCCTCCAAAAGTTCGATACCCTTATTTCTCTGTACCCACAATTGATCAAGTAGGATATGCTTTAATTTCATACATTTCAACACAAAATATAAATCATGATCAGTAATACTTAACTGGTTTTTTATGTCTATACCCGAATCGTTAATTTTCCTTAAGCAATGGTCCTTCTTGTAGCTAAAAAATCCACATTTGTCATTTGAAACAACAAATTGGATCATGACAATCATTGGCAAAGTGTGAATTTCCCCCGCATCTAAACATGTATTCGTTTTCTTTTTAGTTCCGATCCAATTTCTGAAAGAAGGCTGTCGGTTGACAGTTTTAGGATACATGTAATAACCTGTATTTTTATCGATAAGATATTTAAATAATTGATTTAAATATTGAATGATTAATTAATTAATGGTACCAAAAATGTGTATTTTCACATATGATTGAATCCGGACTCAAGACCACTTTCGTTGAGTTCGATCGACTTTGCAAATTAAAATGTGTATAAGGATCACTATATTTGGAGATCAAACAATTCGGTGGCCGAAACGGTCTCGAAAAGCGCGAAGTTATCATCCTGGAGCACTACCTCGGATAGTAATGAAATTTATACCATCGAGACCAGAAAAATGAGGTGATGTACGTAGGCGAGTTTCGTTGCAATCGGACGCACCGTTTGATCGTGCAAGCTCAAAATGCATGAACGTTTATTTGAGAATTCAAATAAATAATAATATTTTATTATTTAAAAATTAAAACCCTCATTCCTCTCATTATCCAGTCTCAACCCATTACATTTCATTCTTATCTACTATTCCATTAACAGAAATTGGCCGCCTCCCCAAACTTATTTCAAAAATCTAAATTGAGTGATTCGGGCTAAGAAAAATTATGAAACTAGTTTCATCGCATTCATATCAAGAAAAGCTCCATGCACATATCCATTTTCTAGGGTGCGACATCACTTGGGGAATGGTCATTAGAATGGATGGCCTAGGGTTTGAGATTGGTAAGGATTGAAGCGACAATACGTGAAACGAACACCACCACCATTTTTCTTTTGCCGACGTGCACGTTCCTACCGAGTTCTAGATCTCAGACCCTCTTTATAAAAATGCATCCATACGGCCATAGAGGAGCACCATCAGGTTGCTTTTATATAGGGGATGCCGAACCTAGCTTCGTGGTGTGCATTGCGGAGAAGGTGCATAGACGGATCCATTGGAGAAGACGGTGCGACATTTCATTGAGTATTGAAGGAGAAATTAGTGGATGAAGTTGCGTTAATGGTTTGGATGTGCATGTACAGGGATGTGCAAGTTTGGGGAAGAAAATATTAAATGTTAATTAGGTAATTAAGGTAAATGGATTATTGTTTAAGTTAATTAAATTGCTTAAATAATCCCGATTTTTATAAATGCCATATCTTTTGCATACAAGGTCCTTTTTGGATGCCATTTCTTACATTGTGCTCGTGATGGAGAGCTCTACAACTTGGCGATAATTTGGTCAGATTTGGTTGCTATGAGTTGTCTCTCACCATACTATGATTGTTACTATAGTATTAAAACGACGTTCTGCAATGTTTTCCAGCTTTAAAATGTGATTTCTAAATTATTTAGACTTACAGCTTATATTATAAAAGAATATAAAAGTGTTTAAAAATGGTTTTTGAACTAAATATCACATTTTTTCCATTAACGCACTATTTTGATGACATTGATAGAGTTAAGCTATTTTTGATACTTATCCCCCATTGGTTGCTTGGATGTATTGTATTGTATTGTATTGTATTAGATGTAAGCAGGCTAATATTATAACGACCCTAATTTTATCACTTTGAATAGGAATAGGAATACTTAATTAATTTTAAATATTCAATTGATTGTTTAAAATGATAAACAGTCCATTTTAATTATTATATAATGATAATAAATGATTTATAATGGCTTTATAAATATATAAACTTGTACAAACTTCGTCGCGTTTTGGCGGATCGACGTTGTATTTTTATAAATGGATTAATATTATTTAATATGGTTTTATAGCTTAAATAACCTTGTTTTAATTATTTAAAGAGGATAAGAGATTTATTTCCAAGTTTTGTCCACATAAATAAATAGCTCGATTAAAAACTGAAAATATGACCGATTTAATTCTGGATTTTCAACAGTTTAACAAATAAAAGTTATATTTGAATGTTGCAACTTTGAAAGTTAAAATGACATATATATGCACATATAACAAATTAATAACATATAATTTAACCATAACTAATTAAAACTAAGTTTTATAAGCAAAAGTAAGTAAGGAAGATATTTTTCACAAAAGTTAAAATGAAAAAGCAAACTTAAAATCAACTCACCATCACTTACACACCTACGCACCTAAGACATCAAGAAGTGATGGAAGGCACATGGAGGGGGGGTGTTTGGTCGAAACTACGATGGGATGGGAGGGTTATTTTGGTAATTCCATGCATAGTAAACGATGTCTTAAATAACATTGTTTTTGACCCATTTAAAACATGTTTTGAAAAGATAAAATCTTTACTAATTATGCTAATAATAGAATATGGAAATATTTCCCTAAGTAATTAAAAGGAAATGATTTGGTATTTCCAAAGTTAAAACGAGGTTTAATAATTCTGTATATCCCGAAACAGAAATGGTTTAAAGATATATATCTCTAAAAGATATTTTATTGGATAAAAAGATATCTTCAAAGTTAAATAATATTTTGAGTAAAAGAAGAAAAGAGGATTTGATAAAAGAGGCTTAACATATCTGTATACACATATACACATCTTTTTATCGATAATTTATTCGAAGAGACCGAGATTAGATTTCGGTGATTCCTATCCCAAAACCACTTCAAACCAATACATGTGTTTGAAAGTGAAGACATGTTGAAGATAATGAATTTAAAGACGGAGATCTTCATAATGTAGGGCTGCTTGCCACTACCCTCGTGATTCCCATATTATATACATATGGTGGCAGTAGTACCTTTATTTTGAAATCTTCAATGCAAGGACTACTCTCTACTAATCCTAGAGGTGATTTCCAAATAGGACGTAGTAGGAGTACCTTCAGTTGGTCTGATCCTGAACAACTTGTATGGACGATTGTCTGACGTTGCATTTCTATGACCACATATACTGGTTTTTACAAACGTACATCTGTTTGGTGGTATAGGAGGTAACCCCTCTTAAACTTAACACCCTTCCTCGAGGCGTATGAACACAGGGATAACACTTTTGTGGAAACTAATTTGTGTGTCAAGATGTTACCTCAAGCCTCACACATCGGTAATGGAAAAAATAGAGTAGATGCAGTAGGGCTATGTGAGTCGCATCCATTAGGAGATAATCATCACCTTTCTAGATTTCCCTCTATATACCGGGTTTATTGTGTATGCTGTGGCCACGAATATGTCGGGAACGACTAGGGTGATGTCATATTCAGTACTATCTATGGTAGAGGTATGCAGGTTTTATGTTAGTAGAGGGCAGCGGGCTGTGTCTCGATACATTCCTCTAGAGATGTACTGTCGAAAGGTAGTCCCTTACCTTGTCATTGTTGGAAATCCATTCTCCAATACGTACCTTTATGAACTTGGTTGTATATCTAAATATGCTGTCGTATTTAACAAATGGAATAATTCTGGCTATTTTAATATGTTATTTTAAAGGATTTTCAAAGCAATGTTATTAGAAATAATATCAAATGATTTGATAAAAATGTTTTAGTTATCATAAGATAAATACCCATCCATGTTTATGTGTGGTGTGGTCTTATGAGATACTCTTCTTTTCAAAGGTTTTGTTTGACATCAAAGTTGATCTATGACACTATCATATATATTTTTGATTTGCGTTTATCATGCTGGTTTGCCAGATTGATCTGGCTGTTTTTAATACTCAGGTCAGATCCGAGTAGTTTTAGGATTAGCAGAATACGCTTGGAGTTTCCAGAGGAGAGCTGGAGTCTTCATCAACTTATGGACGTAGTTTACTTTTTCGTTGTGTTTGTTGTTTTTCAGCATTTGTAAGGACAAATATTTATAACTGTCCAAGCGGAGCTTAGGATAGACTTTGATATATGTATTTAAAAAAATTTCCGCTAAAAATATTATTGAAATAATATATGTTATTCCATTCATGTGAGATTCTATTCTGTCTTATTTTTCTTTTTACCCTTAACCATCCGCCTTTTCATTCAATTTGGGTTACACATGTGTGGTTTATTGTCAACCTAAGCTGTATAGAAGTGTAGGTCATTACAGTTGGTATCAGAGCTTAGGTAGAGTGAACACCGAAGCCTCGTGGGGGTAAAGTCTCATCTGAGATAGGGTTAGTAACACCCTAGGATGAGTAACTCATTTGAGATAGGTTAAGTGACAACCTAGAATGAGTTGACATATTACGTATGAGCACGTATTTGTTATGTTATAGAAAAATGATTTTTATTTCGGAAAATTGGTAAATGAAATAATTTTACTTAAGATTATATTTGAATATAAAAGGGTCATCTTTTCAAAGGATATAGTTAATTATAGGATAATAATATTCAGTTGTTACTATGGGTTAGTTAAAAGACATAAATTGGTATAGGAACATCTTGTGATTAGAATTTCACAGTTTGACTATAGGATGTTTCATAAAGATGATAGTTTAAGAAGTTAAGTTAGTAAGAAACATGTTAAAATATGATATTAGATTCAGGTTGGAATAGTTAAATTGCCTAGTATATGTTTCTAAGTATTTCATTGTCTATTGTAGAAGCCTTCAAATTACGGTAGGAATTATTCCAAAGCGGAATCCTCAAGAACAAATCGGGGAGAAAAGGATGAATTAATAATCCTTTCTAGTGATGATGAGGGAATAGAAAAAGGGTCACCTAAAAACCATATGCCATAGGTAAAGGAAGAGTTTGATGAACATACCCGTTATGATGGGAACAGGTATCCCATGGCTATAATGGTAGCAGAACCCAAGATTTTGGAACTTGTATTACTATCCAGTGACAAAGAAGTGATCCAGGTAACAGGTGATGTAAAAGTATGTCAGGAATCGCAAGACAAAATTATGTGGGCAACAGATCCAGAAGAATTGGAACCTAAGGAAGTTCTAGAAGAGAACCACAATATGATGGTAGAAAGGAGTAGCCTAGATTCAGCAACAGATGATGCATAGATTGACGGTATCCCCAACGAATCAAAAGGCAGCAACGACGATCACATTATCTGGGAGATGGGCATTCCCATATCTGAAGGAGAGTTGCACGTTTCAGGTGTGATGGGAAGGAATGATAGAGAATGAGGAAGAAGAAGTGGTTCCGGACATCCTATCGGGAAACCCTGTTGCTCAACCTTAGGTTTCCTAAGGACAACCCTAGCATCCTATAAGATGGAATTTTGAGAACGAAGAAGATGACGGAAATGAAGCAAATGATGAATAAAAGAAAGAAGAGTTTAAATGGTAGTGTTCTCAGATTCAGATGGTCTATCGACCTACGAGTCTGATTGATTGATATGCATTTTGTAGAGTTGGAAGTTGCTAGGGAGTAATAGTATTTTGGATATCCTAAGTATATTAGGAATATGTTAATGTAATTACCATGGGTATGCAAAAAAATAATTATGGTTTAAGTATGGTTGATTGGCAAATATAATAGTTCATATTATGATATATATCTATACATGATCCTAATTATGGCTTCTCCTATCTCATGTTTAAATGACATAGGAAAAGAAAATTATACAAATTTTACTTCTTTGATAATTTTCTTTATGAAGTATAGCTATATCTTTACAAAAATGTTTGAATAAAAGATATATAGTGATATTTTGAAATAATAAAATTGGTATTTGAATTCTTAAGAAAGTTGATTCAAAATAAAAGTTATTTTGAAAAATGAGTGTTTTAACAAATAAGTGTTTTGATAAATGAGATTTTGATAAGTTAAACTTGGTAGAAGATTTTAGTAAAGCCTGGTTTATTAAAAGCCATGTTTTTGTGAAACTTTTAAAAAAGAGTATTTAAATAAGAAGAATAGCTTTTAAAGATATCTTCTAAATTATGGTTAAAAATATTTAAGATATACAAAAAGGTTTAAAACATTTAGATAGGATTTTATGAAATGTTTCCATAAATAATTTTGAAAAAGGAATTTGGTATAACTAAGTAGGTATGAGATACGTAGATCATTTGATCGCACAATTCTGATCTAAGATTCGAGTATGGAACTTTGAGGTGTTTACACTAGTCCGGATAAGGATTTATCCCTCGATTCTTGACAATGAACATCGATAAGGTTTTGTGGTTGGTACTTGCATTTTCTATCATAGTTGAGAGCTATATAAGGGAAGCGAGGATTTCTGATCAAGAAGCCTGATCAAAGTCTGCATTAGAGGATTATGGGATCAATACTAGTTCAGAAATGAAGTTGTGTATTGGAGTCGAAGATCGAATCAGATATTACGGATGATCTCTGTATATCATATGGAATTAATTTTAAAGATAATATTTTGGGTAAATTCTTTTGGGTTTTGGGTTGTGGTTAAATTTCAGGAACGATATTCTTTTAAAGGGGAAGAATGTAACGACCCGTAATTTTATCACTTTAAATAGGAATAGGAATATTTAATTAATTTTAAATATTCAATTAATTTTTTAAAATGATAAATCATCCGTTTTAATTATTATATCATGATAACAAGTGATTTATAATGGTTTATAAATATATAAACTTGTACAAACTTCGTCGCATTTTGACGGATCGATTTCGTATTTTTATAAATGGATTTTAGTATTATTTAATATAGTTTTATAGATTAAATAATCTTGTTTTAATTATTTAAATATGATAAGATATTCGTTTTCAAGTTTTGTTTACATAAATAAATAGTTTAATTAAAAACTGAAAATATGACCGGGATTCGGATTCCAGATATTCAATGGTTTAACAAATAAAAGTTATATTTGAATGTTGCAACGTTGAAAGTTAAAATGACATATCTATGCACATATAACAAATTAATAACACAAAAGTTAACCATAATTAATTAAAACTAAGTGTTATTAGTAAAAGTAAGTAAGGAAGATATTTTTAACAAAAGTTAAACTGAAAAAGGAAACTTAAAATCAACTCACCATCACTTACACACCTACATACTTAAGACATAAAGAAGTGATGGAAGGCACATGGAGGGGGGTTCGATCGAAACTATGATGGTTGGGGAGGGGAATTTTTGTAATTCCATGCATAAGAATTTCTACCCTATAAATACACATGCATATCATCTTCCTTTCTTCACAAATTCACTTCACTTCTTTCCTTCTTCTTCTTCTTGAGCTCTCTAATAGCTCTTCTTTAATGACTTCCTAAATAGTAAAAATATTTCAACACCACATTGTAGGTCTGCTAAAATTGTTTCATACACATACGATATCAAATCGCTTCAAAAAGTTAGTCAAACTCCACCTTTTCCTCACTAAAGTGCACAGCCCCACACCACCACCATCTTAATGCCGATCTTCCACCTCCATACAAGCTTGGCCAAGCATCCTAAAGATCCGGAGGCAAGTTTCATAAGCTCGGTGCGGAGAAAGGGATCGTTTCATCGATTAAAAAACACTTGGAGTCGGATAGCATGAAAGTGAGAACGCTACTTCCATTTATTTAAATTTATCTATAATTGGTGCTATCCAAGTATATATGGTTGATTAGCATAGTTTGGATGCAAAAATGATTGATTATTGGTTGATCGGTTGCTTATATTAATCATATATTGACTTGGTTGAGTTAAGTTGAATTATTTTGATAATAATGTAAAAATCATATCCATCGGATTTGAAATGATCACTTTAAATTGCCATGGTAAATTCATGAGAAATAATCCCTATTATATTTTAAAATAATGCATGTATAAGAAGTATCAAGCCACTTTTGAATTTTAAATAATAAAAAGATGCCATTTATGAAAAATAGAAATGGTTTTAGAAAAGTAAATAGGAGTATTTAATTTATTTGGGAAAAATTAAATCAAATGGGTTGATTTTGAAAATAATAGTTTAAAAGGTGGAAGATACATGGAAAAATATCATACGGTTTAATATAAAAGAATTTTGAATTAAAAAATGGAAATTGAATATTATAATAATATAATATTAAAGATATGGAAGAAAGTGAAATGATATTTTAATAAAGTAAAATAGTGAAAATTTGTTTAGTATAGTTTAATATGGTATTAAAATGATTTAAAAGTGTTTTAGACAAATATTGAAAATTTTGACTAAAAGATGAAAAATAAGCCGTTGCGTTTCGGTAGTTCGTGATTTCACGACCTGAAAAATTGAACGAATGTGTAGGATAAAATATAAGTTGGAATTCTTTGACATAAATTTTTTTTGAACCCTTATAAACATAGTCTTCAAATGAAAAAGAAAAATCAGGATTTCATTTAGTAAGTTTTGAGATATGTCCAAATCAAGTTTTCAAAATCGTCGCGTTTTGGCAGTTCGTAAAATATTGTTTTCGACTCTTTAAAAACAGATATTTTAATCTTTAAAAAATATGAAATAAATTCTATAAACATGTAAAAATGTTTTAAAAGAGATTTGAGCTATAAAAATGGACATATATATAATGAAATTGGTGTTTTGATCTATAATGTTTTAAAATCACTACTCATCGGCAGTTTAGCAATAAAATTTGACAACTTTTGAATAAATCTTTTAAACTTGGTTTTTTCTTCCCAAATCATTTGGAAATGTTTGTCAAATAATTGCACAAGTATTTTAAAAGGTTTAAAGTCGATCAAATACCTTGACCGTCTTATGGGTGATATAGAGATAGTCTCTAGGCTGGAGTTTGGAAAACCAGTTACCTACTCCCCCTAGCTATCCGGACTAGCCTGACGGAGGAGATAATTAATTTGATTTACTCGGATCATATTTTCTTAAGATAAAGGAAAAGAGATTTGGAATTTTTTCCACAAAGTTAAACAAGATTACAAATAGGATTTTGACAGTAAAGAGAATACCTAGTTAAACTCTATATTAAATTCCGAGGAGGGAACTTGTACTATCCATGTGAATTTAAAAGATGATTCCACCGTTACTTGATGAACAGTGCAAGTTGAATATGAAAATTAGTATCGAGTATAATTGATCAAAAATCTATGAATCCTTTTTACTCAATACTAAGTGATTTGGATTTACAGTAAGCAATGTCTTAAATAACATTGTTTTTGACCCATTTAAAACATGTTTCGAAAAAAATGAAATTTTTATTAATTATGATAATAATAGAATATGGAAATATTTTCCCTAAGTAATAAAAAGGAAATGATTTGGTATTTCCAATTTAAAAAGAGGTTTAATAATTCTGTATATCTCGAAAGAGAAATGGTTTAAAGATATATATATATATATCTAAAAGGTATTTTATTGGATAAAAAGATATCTTCAAAGTTGGATAATATTTTGAGTAAAAGAAGAAAATGGGATTTGAAAAAAGTGGCTTAACATTTCTGTATACACATCTTTTTATTGGTAATTGGTTCGGAGAGACCGAGATTAGATTTCGGTGATTCCTATCCAAAAACCACTTCGAACCAATACATGCGTTCAAAAGTGAAGACACGTTGAAGATATTGATTTTGAAGACGGAGATCTTCATAATGTACGGCTACTTGCCACTAACCTCATGATTCCCATATTATATACATATGCTGGTAGTAGTCCCTTCATTTTGAAATCTTCAATGCAAGGAATTCTCACTATTAATCCTAAGGGTGATTTCCAAACAAGATGTAGTAGGAGTACCTTCGGTTTGTCCTGTTCTTGGATAAATTGTATGGACGAATGTCTGACATTGCATTTCTAAGACCACGTACATTAGTTTTTACAAATGTACATCTATTTGGTGGTGTAGGAGGTAACCCCCTTTAGACTTAATACCCTTCCTTGAGACGTATGAACTTAGGGGTCATACCCATTAGGAGATGATCATCACCTTTCTATATTTTCCTCTATATATCAGGTTTATTGTGTATGTTGAGGCCACGAATATGTCATGAACAGCTGAGGTGATGACATATTCGGTACTATCTATGGTAGAGGTAGGCTGGTTTTGTGTTGGTAGAGGGCAGCGGGGATGCCCCCCAGTGCATTCCTCTAGAGATGTACTATCGAAAGGTAGTCCCTTACCTTTTCATTGTTGGAAATTCATTTTCCAATACGTACCTTTACGGACATGATTGTATACCTAAATATGCTGTCGAATTTAACAAATGTAACAATTCTGGCTATTTTAATATGTTATTTGAAAGAATTTTCAAAGCAATGTCATTAGAAATAATTTTAAATGATTTGATAAAAATGTTTTTTTTATTGTAAGATAAAAATTCGTCTTTGTTTATGTGTGGCATGGTCTTATAACATACTCTTCTTTTCAAAGGTTTAGTTTGACATCAAAGTAGATCAATGACACTGTCATATATATTTATGATTTGTGTTTCTCATGCTAGTTTGCCAAAATGATCTGGGTAATTTTAATACTTGTGTCAGATCCGAGTAGTTTCAGGATTAGCTGAAGATGCTTGGAGTTTCCAAGTGAGAGCTGGAGATCTTCATCAACGTATGAACATAGTTTACTTTTCCGTCGTGTTTGTTGTTTTTCAGCATTTGTAAGGACAGGTATTTATAACCGTCCTGGCTGAGCTTAGGATACACTCCGATATGTGTATTTAAAAAAAATTCTACTGTAAAGATTATTGAAATAATGTATGTTATTCCATTCAATGAGATTCTGTTCTGTCTTCTTTTTCTTTTTACCCTTAACCATATGCCTTTTTGTTCAATTTGAGTTGGACGTGTGTGCTTTATTGTCAACCAAAACTATATGGAAGTTCCGGTCATTACAATTATAGACATTTCTATGCTTGTTGGTTGCATGTCTGCTTGTTTGTTAGTTGGTTGAAAACGCCGTTCGAAGGTGATATAAGATTAGAGTTTCATGCATGCTGATTGATCTGGAGACGAAGTATGGACTTGGGATGTGCTTCCGATTTCAGGATGGATGCCGGATGTTTTCATTTGGTTTGTATTCAAAACACTTTTGATTAAGTACATGACCAAAGTGGTCGTTATCGACTACTATGGAGTGGTCGATATCTACCACTATTGTTGATGGCCGAATTAGTTAATCTTTAGCATGGACGGTGAGGAGGCTTCCAGGAGCGCGATGTAGTGATTTGTTCGTGCGGTCGACTCTTGGTCTTGATGTTATTGCTCTACGATGAGCGTTTTGATGGTGAAGTGATAACGCGATGCTTCGATGTGATGACTTCAGGACTTAGTATGATGGCTCTATGACTTATGATAGGTGTCTAAAGATGTTCCAAAGATGATGACTTACGATATGAGTCATGACGGTGATCCACAAAGGCAAGCTTAATGTTGGGGGCTTACGAATGGGATTTGCGATTGTGTCCTACTATGGTGATAACCATGATGGAATTAGGATTGGGTTCCATTTTGGAGATGCATGTAAAGGGATCGTTGATAACTCAGAGGTTTCTATTGTGCTCGTAAAGAAGAGGTATGTGGGTAGCTTTCACCTGGATCTACGATATGTCTGGATCCTGCAATTGTAGATTAACCTGGCTTTTGCAATTGTGTCAAGATCTTGCAATTATAGATTACCCTGGGATTTTGCGATTGTGAGCCTAGTTCCTATCCTTTTGGAGTGGTATGGATTTGAGCACCAATGAAACCGGGATTTCAATTGAGTCGCTGGTTTGCGATTGTGCCATATGAGTTATCATATATCCAACACATACGAGTGATGTGAGGATTGTTTGATGGATGCTATGTTTGCCATGGTTAGCTGTCACTGTGGGGTGTCACACGACGTGGGTATTTTTAATTGTATACTGACATTGTACTTCGATTGTGGTACACTTATATGGCTTCGATAATAGATTAGCATATATCGACTGTTTTGTGCTAACTCTATGGATACAAGTACAAGTCAGGTATGATTCCCTATACCCTCTGTTCCGTATACTATATGACTTTTATAGTATATTAAGATTGTTTGTCGCCCACACTAGACTATTGTTTGACTTGAGATTTTATGATTTTCTTCTTATTATCTCGGGTACTCTTAAATGAGTAGACTATATAGTAGTGTAAATAGCAGTTGGAGCTGTACAGATGGACTTATAGTAGGCGACATTTTCTCATATTTATATATTGGGCTTATTATTGTATATTATGTTGTATGACACTATAGAGCCTTAACAGTGTTGACTACTATTATTAGAGATAGTTTATCACCTGTATAAACCCTATTACTATTTTGTAAGCTATATGAGCCTATGTACTCTGATTCTGTGGTTCATGTAGTTATTATTGCCTAGACTATTTTATGTATGTGGTGACTACTATATTTTATCTGATGCATTATGTGATATACGATAGGTTATATAATTGTGTGATGTTTATTTCTTTCTCTTCTCTTCTATTCTCTTCTCTTCGTTTATATTCTTCTTCTTATTTCTTTTTCTTTCCCCGACTATCGTCCTGCATCGATCTGATGCTCCAGCAGTGCACTATTCGGTTATTTGAGCATCGATGGTGTAGGGTGGTCGTAACATTTGGTATCAGAGCTTAGGTAACATGATTAATCTGAGTTGATACCATGATCTAGTAGAGATAGGGTTTGAGATGTCGCCTTAGACTGGATCAAGAGTATACTTATATACGAGAGAGTTCGTATTTGTTATATATTTTGGTTTTCAAAACTGTATAGTATGGTATATATAGTATATAAGTTGTGTTGCACACATGAGCACTAGTGATGAAGTTTCTTTATGAGAGACTGGTCGTCCTTATTATAGGATAGGAATGATTTGGAATACGAGGAATACTGTTATTGATTCCATCTCCAGAGTTGAGGAATGGGCAGGATTAGAGTCACTAATCCCGATTGATAGGATATATATGTAGAGATGGTGCGAATCATTTCCTGGGATGCCCAAGTTACTCTAACTGATTATGGTGCTCAAGTGCAAGTGGATAAATTCGACTTTACCGAGCTGTATATAGACTACGGGGGTCTAGGAGGCAAACCATTCCTTAGAATGGAATCGGCTATTGAAAGGCAAGATTGTATGGTTACTTGTGAGGGGATCTTCGTTGACTTGGAGTTAGATGATGCCATGAGACAAAAGTTAACCTCTAGATAACTCCAAGGATGAACAATGAACTAGTGGAGTGTCTCTATAGCTTCGATTCCCGAGGATCGATTTATTTTGGATCAGTTCATATTTTACTTTGAAGAAGATTTATCTTGACTTTTCTGAAGTGATGTTGGTTAGGAAGTTCACCGATTTGAAGTATGGCAATATGTCTATGTCGGAATATGTGACCGAATTCAATGTGCTATTGAAGTACGGTCTATTTTCTTTTGATTTCCCATGCAGAAAGAAAGAAAAGTTTAACATTGGGTTGAGTGATCATCTTGGAAAGTGATTGATTGGTCATATTGAGGAGGGCTTCGAGAAGGCTTTGTGATGAGAGTGCCAATACCTAATGTAAAATGGTTTCCCGAACCAGTTGAGTAGGTATAAACTGTGGTGGCATATAATGGTTAACATTTCAATTTCATCCAGTGCTCCATCGATGGAAGAGAAGGGAAATTACATCTCCACTTGAGATATGACTTTCGCTTATGGTGTTTCCATATGTGTTTTATTTTACGGCGAGGTTTCATATTCTTTTATATCTTGATTTTATGGAGGTATTGGGATTGAGACTCAAGATGGTTAAATGACCCTTTGATTAAGACAGACCTATCTAGGGGCTCAACCAGCCTATGCATGGTTCGGTTAGGCCTTGTCTTATTGAGTCATGTATGTTTATTTATTGTTTGCTTGCTATGGATTGTTTTAGGTGGTCTGATTAGGTACTTTATGATAGTTTGGGAATGGAGTGGCTAAAAGGGGATATAGAATAATAGTGGACTATGAGAGGCCATTGGTGATGATTGGGGTTGTGGAGGAGCGAACAGCAATGATTGGTTATCTACAAAGGATAGGATTATGGTTAGCTTTCTATATTCGCTTGATATTCCACTTGATGAGTTATCATCTGTGCCTACAGCTAAGATTGTCCGGACATATTCGATGATGTGATTGGATTACCACCATATAGGGATTGAGTTCCATATCGATCTGGTCAAAGGAGTTAGACCAGTAGTTATGCCTTTAAGGCATATGGTGCCTAAAGAGCATGGGAGACTAGAGGTGCGAGCGGATGACCTATTGAGGTGATGGTTCATTCGTAGGGATATATTTAGGTAATATGCACCGATAGTGTTCGCCAGTCGGGCGGATGGCTCTTTGAGGTTGCTCTTTTGTGGTCATGAGCTGAATAAGATGACGAACAAGTATCCATTCCTATTTATTGATGACTTGTTCAATCAGCTCTATAGAGCGAGGATGTTCTCTTAGTTGAACCTTGCGATGGTTTTACCAACTGAGAGTATTTAGAGAGAGAGTGTGCCGATTAAAGCTTTTCATACACTACATTGATTTTTGATTGGTTGGTTTTGCCATTTGGGCTAACTAATATGTTGACATGCCTTATTGATCTCATAGACCGTGTTTTGAGGGGTCACTTGAGTGAGTTGTGCTGGTGTTCACTAATGATACTTTCGTCTACTCACGGACGAAAGAAGAGCACAAGGTACAATTGGTGATTGTATTGTAGGTGTTGAGAAGATCAATTTATGATGAAATTTTGGAGTATCATTTCTAGAGGAGGGAAGTGAGATGTTTCGGTCATGTTGTTTCAGAGTAGAACATCGCTGTAGATCCTATAGTTATGATAGTCTAGAAATTGAATAGACCTAATGTAGTAGTACCGTTAACCTATTTGATGGGAGAGAATTGGACTTTTATCTAAGACGCGAGGTGTGGACATGCGTTAGTGAGTCTGACTAAGAGGTTGACGAGTGCACTGGTGTTACTCGTTCCAAGTGGAAATGAGGAGGCGATAATACACACATGCCTATGGTACTTAACTGGGTGCGGTATTGATACAGAAAGGAAAGTTTGATGCCCGTTAGTTGACAGCTGAAACTGTGCGAGGGGAAGTATCCAGCTCTTGATTCGGAGTTGGAGGCGATAGAGTTTGCTTGGGAGATTTGGAGGCACTATCTATTAGAAGAGGGGTTCAAGCCATTCGGTGATTCCATCTCATTGGAGTATCTCTTCTCCGAGAAGGATCTTAACCTTCGCCAGTAGCGATGGTTAGTTTTTAGTCTCCTATGGATTTGTCATTTCCTATATGTCCGTAAGGGAAATGTAGTTGTTGCTGCTTTGAGTTGAAGACATACCAGTTTGGGAGCAATATTCCTACAATGGATATTGCTCAAATTTATTGTTGATTATGACTTCATAACTCGATGAGCTATGGCCAAAAGTGATGGCTGGTTTGACCATCAGATCTACATCGATTTACTGGAACGGTACTAGTCGGAGGTGTGAAGCTAGACTAGTGGAGATCACGGCTAAATTAGAAGAATGAGTAGTGTCTGTAATGACTCGATATGCTTCATCCTTGGGATTTCGAGGATGAAATCTTTTTAAGGAGGGGAAAATATAACGAATTGTATAATGATAAGATATTTAAATAATTGATTTAAATATTGAATCGTTAATTAATTGACGGTCCCAAAAATATGATTTTTCACATACGATCAAATCAGGACTCGAGATCACTTCCGTTGAGTCCGTATCGACGTTGCGAATTAATAGCATATAAGGATCACTATATTTGGAGATCAGATGATCCGATGACAAAACTAATCCCGGAAAGCGTAAAATTATCGTCTTGGTATGAAATTTATACCATCGGGACACCATTTCGGACGCCGTTTCTTGCATTACGCTCGTGATGGAGAGTTCCATAACTTGGCGATGATTTGGTCAAATTTGGGTAAGGTAAGTGATATTGTCTCTCACCATACTATGATTGTTATATAGTATTAAAATGACGTTTTGAAATGTTTTGTCACTTTAGAATGAGATTTGTAAAATACTTAGACTTAAAGATTATTTTATAAAAGAATTTAAAAGTGTTTTAAAATAGTTTTTGAATTAAATATCACATTTTTCCCATTGACGGACTATTTTGACAATATTGGTAGATTTAGGCTATTTTTGATCCTTATCCCCCGTTGGTTGCTTGGATGTATTGCATTGTGTTATTTTAGACGTATGTTGGATATTATAGATATTGATATGCTTATTGGTTGCATAACTACTTGTTTGTTCGTTGGTTGAAAACGCCGTTCGAAGGTGATATAGGTAGAAAATATCCCATAGGATAGTATTTCGTGCATAGAGTTTCATGCACACTGATTGATCTAGAGATGAAGTATGGACTTGGGATGTGCTTTGGATTTTGGAATGGATGCTAGACGTTTTCATTTGGTTTGTATTTAACGACTTTTGATTAAGTACATGACCAAAGTGGTCGTTATCAACTACTCTGGAGTGTTCGATATCTACCACCATTGATGATGGATGATTTGGTCGATCTTTGGGATGGACAGTGAGGAGACTTCGAGGAGTGTGATGTAGTGATTTGTTCACACGACGGACTCTTGGTCTTGATGTTATTGCTCTACGATGCACAATTTTAATGGTGAAGCAATGACGTGACGCTTCAACATGATGACTTCGAGACTTAGTACGAGGCTTTACGACTTATGATGGGTGTCTAAAGGCATTCTGAAGATGACGGCTTACAATAAGAGTTATGATGGTGATCCACAAGGGCAAGCTTAACGATGAGGGCTTGCATGTGCGATTTGCGATTACATCCTACTATGGAGATAGCCATGATGGAATAACGATTGGGTTCCATTTTGGAGACGCATGCAAAGGGATCATTTATAAATTGGAGGTTTCTAGTGTGCTCATAAATAAGGAGTATGTGGGAAACTCCCACCTAGATTTGCAATTGTGTTCGGATCTTGCAATTTTAGATTACCCTTGGCTTTTGCGATTGTGAGCCTAGTTCCTAGCCTTTTGGAGTGGTATGGATTCGAGTACCAATGAAGCTGAGATTTCGATTGAGTTCCTGGTTTGCGATTATGCCATACGAGTTATCATATATACAATGCACATGAGTGATGTGAGAATTGTTTGATGGTTGCTATGTTTGCCATGGTTGGTTGTCACTGTAGGGTGTCACACATTGTAAGTATTTTTGACCGTATACATAGACACTTGACATTGTACTTCGATTGTAGTACACTTATATGGCTTTGATAATAGATTAGTATATATTGACTATTATGTGCTAACTTTGTGGATACAAGGATAGGTCAGGTATGATTTCCTATACCCTCTATTCCATATACTATACTGACTTTTATATATTTGAGATTGTTTATCGCAAACCCTAGACTGTTGTCTAACTCGTGGTTTTATACTTTGCTTCTTATTATCATGAGTACTCTTAAATGAGTAGACTAGATAGCAGGTATAAACAGCACTTAGAGCTGTATAGATGGACTTGCAGGAGGTGACATTTTCTCATATTTATATATTGGTCTTATTATTATATGTACCACTATGTGACACTATGGATTCTTGATAGTGTTAACTACTATTACTAGAGACAGTTTATCAGTTGAGTTTATTTATCAGTTGTGTAAATTCTGTTACTGCTTTTTATAACTATATAAGCCTGTATACTCTGATTCTATGATTCATGTAGTTATTACTGTCTCGACTGTTTTATATCTGTAATGACTATTGTATTTTATCTGATGCATTGTAAGATATATGACAGGTTATGTGATTGTGTAATGTTTATTTCTATCTCTTCTATTCTCTTCATTTCTATTCCTCTTCTTATTTCTTTTTCTATTTCTTTACTTGACAATCGTTCTACATCGATCATATGCTCAAGTAGCGAACTATTCGGTTATATGAGCATCGGTGGTGTAGGATTTATTTTAATACTTATGTGTAAGAATGGGATTGCATTCTATAACAATTGGGGATGAGAAATCTTGAGAAAGGAAGAGATACAATAGCATAAGGTGCGGAATTGAAGATTCTTGAGGAAGAAATTGGATATAATTTTACAGCTGCCATTTTTAATCTGTAAATTTTTATGATATTTTTGTATTGGTGTTGTATAGCCTTTTAAAATGTTCAACAGCCTCCTTCCCAAATTTGATAACATTTGAACACATTTTTTCATTTACCTTCAACCCGTGTTCCACGCATTGCTACACCTTTTGTTTGAAATTTTGGCATAAAAGTGTGCAAACGATTCATCACTATTAAGTAGCCGTTCATAATTAGACTTTTGTATGACATCTACAAATTCACGATGAGAAGCCGCCTCGAATAAGCATTTACTTTCATTAAGTTTACTAGAAATGTTGACATCATGCTTTTCGTCAAGGTCCTTCTAGGGCTTTCCATATTCAAACCTTAGATCAACAATTTCCTTTTTGATATCTCTTTTATTCTAGCTCTATTGTGTCAACCGTTCTTTACATAAGTTTTGATGTTGCAAAAGACGAAACATAGCTATACCCTCGATGTTTATCTCTTATATATCTCGTAGCAACAGATGATAGTCTTCATATCCTGTTTAGCAATTCATGAATTTAGAAGATTTTCATATCTGGTTAGTTGACTAAGATAAACTAATCCAAATTTGGTGGATGATCGTTTCTACTCGAGGGAAGATACTTTAATTTCGCACTTAGGAAACTGGTGGATCCAGGCGACATTAGCTAGCGCTCTACTAGTTTTAGTTAAGATGTTTTTCTCCGGACCTGACCATCATGAATAGTTAAACCCTTTGATACTTAGCTCTACAATACCTACTCTCAACATACATAAATCAATTTCTTGCATCTTACTATTTGGAACCGAATTTCCCCTCGGTTTTTCACCAGCAAGACGAATACAGTTAAAGTCTCCTATTCGCATCCAAGGAAACGAAAGCAGCATCTTCTTGTATGCAATATCATAGACCAACTCTCAATAGCTTAAAATTATGGGTACAGATAAAAGCATAGGCTATTGTCCGCCCCTTGTTTTCCTATGCAGTAAAGACATATGTTGATCATTCATCGACATTAGATCATAGTCCTAAGTGTCTGTATTGATTAAGATTAGGATTCTACACTTACAATAGTATTCTACATTACTAACAATTCTCCAACCACTATCAAATTGTTTTCCCCAAATATCTATATCATCGACTTGCAATTTATTTTAAGCAAGTCAGTGTTGCTTGTCGGCACCTATATATATATGAGATTTGACATCTACTTTACTAGAGGGCTTATGTAACCCTCTCACATTCCAACATAGTATATTCATTTAGAGATTTTTACTACTCCTCAATTCGATTCCCCCGTGGCCTACCACCTTCGACTAACCAATTTTTTCTTTACCAAATTATGCTAATCAGGGTTACTCTTAACCAGTATGTCAGTCTTAACTTTGCTTAGCCTTTTGTTCTCCCTGGTGGGGCTATTAGGGGCATTTTCCTTTGGTGGCTAATTGTGATCATACATGCTTATTGAACTATTTGAATGTCTCATCATTAGATGATCCCCTGATTTGATCTCTTATACATGCATAATTTTGACATTATTTAGACTAGTATAGGAATAATGATTAACATTCAAAAGTAAATATGGGGAAATGGAATTCCATGATGATGCTCCCCTCAAATTGGGTGCTGAAGGCATGGATTGGTTGCTAGTTGGTGCTGTCGTGGCTCTTGGATTAGTTAAAGTATAACAGTCAGCATCCGCTACTTCCATCTACACCCCCACTGAAAGGGTAGTTACCGAGTGTCCCTTTATAGAACTATCTTTCCCCACATTAAACTTGGACTGCTTGCCTTTCTTGTTACATTTTGCCTTATCGTTTTCAACCAAGTGAATCAGCTCTCTTATCTCTGAACTTCTCCAATTCACATTTAGTTAGACTATTATGAAATATTCTCTATGCTCCACTATCACTTTTTAAATAATCTCTTTAGCCAACTTTAGTTGCTCAATCGCTTCACCAATATCCCTTTTCATTTTATTAAGTTTCCCAATTTCATTAACTAGCACAAATTTTACCAGATTAAAGTTCCACTGACCTTCAATAGCTTTTGCTTGGTTATGTTCATGTGCCCCTTCCTGTGTATCCTTCTGTCCCTTATCTTGAACTTTCTTCATGCTAGCCCTGACTTTAACCATTAGGTACTGAGACTTGCAATGCCCAAAACATACACAATTATCACATCTTGGGGAGGATTTTCATACTCCACCATTTGCTTATAAATGCCCCATCCTCAAGCACTCCTTCATCTCCTCAAGAAAAACTACATCCGCTTTCAGTTCTACCAGGACTGTAGCAAATGATATTCTATTATGTTTGATGTCGGCACATCCAGTTTGATAGGAACTCCTATCGAGTTGACTAGTGCACTAATAACTTCCATATCCTACACCTTGAAACTAAGTCCTAATAGCTTAATCCATGCTAGTAGCGATAATAGCAAATCTTTGTATATCCTCGTGTTAGGATTAAATTTCTTCATAATAATCGAGTTCCTATAAAAAAACTAAGGACCCTGGCTAAAGCTACTCTTGCAATCTTTTCCACTATTGAAACCCACTATGAAACCTATTCTCTTAGAGTGTAGAGAAAAAGCCCCCTCGGTCTTCCAAACTCTTTTCATGCAGTTTTCTAAGTTTTAAAGCAAAGTTTGGGTCTATCTATGTAAATTAAAATGCAATTATTCTAACCTGATTCAGCTTCTTCTATAGCACACCTAGAAAGTATGCCCTTATTCTTTCCATCGATGTGCATAGGTTCAATAAATCTTATTTTTACCTCATTAGAGCATGTTAAGCCTGCTCCCTTGATCGCTTTGCTATAAGACACCTTTTGCACATGGGAGCTACGATAAATTTATTAGAAATAATGCTAGGCTTGCATAAGATCTAACATCATGAGTTAACCGTCGACGAAGCCTTCTTCTGCCTTTGGTAGTTCACAGCTTGCCGACCTTCCTCATCTAATTTTGCCGTGACTCGTTGGGATCCATCCGATTCCACCAAAACACCTTTGCCTTTCTCCCTTGCTTTCATAGAAGACATGATCCACGAATAGATTCGAGAAAATCAGAAGAGCATGGAAAAGAAGAGAGAAAAATAGAAATCGAGATTTAGGAATCTTTTTTAGAGAAACTCTAGATGCCTAGGGTTAGGAGCCGCCATTATTTTAGATTAATTCACTCCTTACCTTTGTAAAAAGTATGCATAAAAAGGTGTATTAATTTTTTTGAACATGGTTCATTAATTCTGACATGGTTCAACCTCTAGGATCAAACTCGCGACATTTAATCTCGTAGTCTGAACTACCAGCCAACTGAGCCAATCCTAGTGACAAACTTTTTTTGCATGGTTAATTAGGTCCAACAGATGTCACGTTCGAGGCTCGAACTCATGACCTTTGGTCATACAATTTGTATCATCAACTTACTTAGCCAAACATGTTGGCAAACTTTGGACCATTTCTCAATTTGTGGGTGTCATCCTTGCATAGGGCCATAGTAGTCTTTGGTGTATCATTCCAATTTTATCGGATGTCCCCAACGGGACACTTCTTTTCTTTTTATACTTAGTGGTTTTCTCTGTAAAAAAACTAGTTAAGCTACAACAATTTTTGTAAAATAATAATTTCTTTTTTTAACATAGTTCATTAATTCCAATAAGCGTCGATCCCAGGGATCGAACTCATGACCTTTAATTTCATAATCTACACTACTAACCAACTGAGCCAACCCTTGTGGCTTCTAATATTATTATTATTATGTTATTATTTTTACTCTTTTTACGTACAATGTTAAACACAAAGATTCTGTTTTTACTAATTATATATCCCTTTGTAAGTTTTGGGATAAATTGTCCCTTCACAAATAGAGAATAATTGAATTATTTAATATTGAGAATTACATAAGTTATTAGTTGTTCATTCGAAAAATGAGAAAATACCTCTAAGTCGTTATTAGTAGAACTGTGAATACAAGGTATAAAACACAACTATTATATTTATACCTTATTTCACTTAAGAGAGCAAGTCATAGATAAATTGGGCAGAATATAGTGCGCATTACATAAAGAACATAAAGATTTATAGTGGTTCGGCTGAAACATGCCTACATCCACTATTAATACTCATAACATTTCTTATAGATCTTTAGTACAATGCTTGGAATACAAAATGCAAGATCGGTAGCTCAAAAGAATGTAAAATACGACTCTAATTAAAGTGGCTCAGTAGCTTGATTCAAAAAATTTCTCTTTGACTTGTCTTCCATTAATATTCAAACCTTAAGATATTTATAAGAATGAAGATATATAGTGGCTAGCTCAGTAGTTCGGCCAAAATAGGCAATTTATATGTACAGCTTCTACGGTCCATCATCAATGGCTCAGGGGTCATGATTGGTTTGGCCACGCCTTGATTACATAGTAGACTATCAAGAAGAAATTTCTATTCAGTAGTCAGCTATCAAACAAGATTTTCTGTTCATCGAACCAAATATTCAGTTCGGTTTTCAATCAAATTAAGTACTTTGTGTGAGGAATGCGGAATATGGATCTTAAGGCTAGGAATAACACTAGAGGGGGGGGGGGTGAATAGTGTTTATAAGAAATTACTAAATCTTTTGAGTTGTTGTTGATTTGAACACAAATATATGTAATATTCAAACACAGATATAATCACAGAAACAAACACAAATGCAGAAATAAAGTAAATGCAGTAAAGGAAAGAACACACCGGATTTTATACTGGTTCGGAGTTACCCTACATCCAGTCCCGCACAAGTAAGTACGGATTTCCTTTCAAAAGCAATGCAACAATTACAACCCTCGGTTTCAAGGCTACGAGGTACACCCTCCAGAATCACAATCCTCTAGGTAGAGATACTTGATTTCCGGGACAACAAGTTCACCCAATTGATTTCCAAGGCTACAATCACACCTTTTCTCGCTTGATTGATTTCCAAGGCTACAATCACATCTTTTCTCGTTAGATAGATTACAAATAAGCCTATAACTGTGAATAGCACTTGGATCTTGTTGAGATAGTGATAGAGAATCAAACCAGAGATAATCTAGTTAGATTCAATGTTGATTTCGGCAGAGTGATGATAGGATTTTGAATAAGAAAATGTAGAAGAAGAAGAGAAGTGAAAAACTAGAAAATCTGATCTTAAATTCGTTGAATCTAACCCCTATTTATAGAAGAACAACAGTCATGTCCATTCGTGAAAGGTTATGCGAATAGACACTTCTTTTGAAATTCAAATTTTTGAATCTAACTGCCACTATGTCGACATGGGGTACTCGGGCATGTCGACATCCCAAAGGAAATTTTGAAGATTTGATTTTCTTTGAAATAACCTTTATCTTATATTAAAAGCTTTTTAAACTTTATAAATATACTTGACTATAGATAAAATACATAGATAAATATAGAGAATAATATATATAAAATTTTACTATAATTTTATATTTAAATCTAAGTATAAAGATAGTTTAAAACAAACGAAGTTTAAAAACAAGAGTTTATTAAAAACAAAAACAAAGAATATTTTAAGGCTAAAACATCTTTTTGAAAATCATTTGAAAAGATAATTTTTAAGGCTAAAACATTTTGAAAAGCAGTTTTGAAAATCATTCTGAAGTAGTTTTGAAAATCATTTTGAAGTAGTTTTGCAAGCTTCTTCCTGCATAATATCTCCTCATATCAGGACTCGAGAACTTGTACAAAACCAGGACGTTCGTGGGTTTGTAAGCCACTTGTCGTAGGTTTGTAAGCTACTTGTCGTGGGTTTGTAAGCCACTAAAAAGGTAGAAATGGGTTCCATCCCAAAAGAAAAATGGAGTGAAGATTTCAGTGCTATTGTGAAGTTTTAACAAAATTCTAGACTCAATACTTATCTTGAAATCTTGAACTCTTGATAATCTTGATACTCATGAGTCTTCAATCTTGGTATCTTGAATCTCTATACTGTACAATCTTCATTCTTGGTACCTGCATGGTTAAATCCTACATATACATATATATCTAAACTATAATGTTAGTATTTATATTTTATAATCTTATTCTAAGGTTGTTGTCATCAAAACCATCGTCTCAAGGACTAACATTTAGCCTATGTAAAATTCATCTTTTCCTTCTTCTTTTTTCTCTTGCTACCTTTTATCTTCTCACTTTCCTATCCTAGCCTTTTGACCCAGTGATGATACTTTAATTATGGACACTCCTAGCCATTTCTTTACTCCTTAATGTCTTATTACGCATGTCGTTATGTGGGTGAAAATTCCTACGACACTTGCCCTTCAATGAATAATTACATGAATTCTAAGTGTGCTTTGCTTCGCTTTATAATCATTTAGCCTCTCATAAGTGATTTTTATCTCAAACATGGTTTATTTTGGTATTGCCTAATCCATTTATTTGTTGTAGAGTTTTTCTCGTCTTTATATTGAAAATCTCTTAAGTGTATCTAAACATTCTTTATTGCACTATTCACCAGTGTACCTTACTCTTATGACACAGGCCTTCAGAAACTCGTTCCAAAAATTTATTCTTCCTGTTTAGCAGCCCATAGCTTATTTGTTTCGACACTTTTTGATTGGTTCGGTGACCTTGTGTTCATACTAGACTATTTCTGCCTATGCTACAAATACCACTAATGTCTCCAAGCCCATCATTTTTTCCCTCTTTGTTATTATGCCCTGAAGTAAAAACCCTTTGTATTCCTTCATCTAACGCTTTGATTTTCTTTAAAAGCTCCACCAAATCTGCTCATCTTCATCACGAACTATACAAGGTAAGATACACGTCCATTAATCCATGCTTACATTTCGTTGATTTCATGAAAATCACCCATAAAGTCGGCCCAAAGCAAGGTTTTGCTACTAAGAATGCGAACCTTTGGTGTCATTGGATTAGTTGAAGTCGGTTTTAGTTAATGTTTTCTCCGTTGTACTTCATTAAACATGCACAAAAGTTTAATTAGAGCATGTATAAGATTTGCCTTCAAATTTTGGGGTTTGGATATTTTGGCTAAACTGATGTCGATCGAACTAACTAAGGGATTAGTATGTAGTCGCTAGGTTCATCGGGCATAACTCAATAACTCAGTAATTAAAATATACTTTTACAGTTATTTTTTTATCATTGAAATTGCATTCAATGAAATGGGTTTGGTAATGGGGTTTATAGCCGAACTAATTGATGGGCTAGCTTCGTCTTCAGTAACTATTGATATTTTGACAAGGTGGTAGGTGATAAGGTTGTGTAGATGGTTGTGAAACAATCTACTATAGATGGTGGGATTGGGTCGAAATACATATTGGTTCTGTGAATGAATCGAGGATTTAGTATGTTGTCTTTGCCTTAGTACTTTCATACTAGTTTGATGTTAGGATTAAGTTGTATCTATGCTACTTGGTAGGCCACCAACCAGAATTACTATTGTTTGTGGAATGGTGATTTTAGTAATATATATTACTCTATAGTCAGATAGTATGTGAAGGGTTCGGATAAATCACAATCGAATCGGACACTTAGTTTTTAATACGTCCTTCATATTGCATTCATCACTACCTACACACTCGAAGATAATAAATGAGACTGGTTAGTACATCATACATGTGTGTCTATGAGATTCCAAACTAGATCTTCAAATGATGTTGGAGATCTGGCTTTGTCATCTTCAACTACCATAGGTTCTTCCTCGGTGCTGTAGCTAACCAACCTAGCTAGGCTCATTCCCTAGTCGTAGGCTATCGACCATTGCAATTATTGGTTGATCCTACAGACTCAGTTCCCACGACCAGAATCTTAGGAAACTTAACACTATAGCACCGACTCACGAGCTACCTAGGGTTGGTATGTTTTTTCACACTATAGATCAGTAGGCCCATGCTCTCTCGAAGGGGTATGAGGTGTATAGTCATTACCATCGCCTAGCAGGAGCTCTGCCTCCACTCCATGCTTGAATAGCTGGAGTCCTTGTATATTTGAAGATCGCCCCTTTTCAAGTTCAACCTAATGGATATGCTATTCTTACTAGTCTGTATATCATTTTTATAAGAGAGTTTCGATCTGCACCGACATATCATTAGCTTCGTTTCCTTTATGCTACAAAGAGTAAGGCAAAGAGTTACTCGTTTTTCTACGTTGAGATGCACCATTGATTTAAACCCATAGAAAACTTCTATTCTAAATATAGCATGTGGGGCATGGGTATTTTTTCAATAGGGACTAGTCTCCATGCTTTCATCGATGGCTCGTAGGATGCAAGTGGAGTTTGTTCTCATACTTCAATTATTCCCATTTTCGGGATTTAGGCATTAAAGTTTTCCTTCTATTTTCAAGCATCGTGAAGGCTGCTATAGGAGATAACTTAGAAAATATGTTAGGAAAGCCATAGAAGATTCCATCGGAAGCTAGGGAAGCTCTTGCTTAACAACGATTTGCTTAGTCAACACGGGCTATTGGTAGAAGGTAGCTCAATTTGAAGGGTTAGGGCTCCCCTTGTTTAAAGGAACTCTCAAAGGAAAATCTAAATTGTAGAAATGAGAGAGGCATGTTAGGAGCCTTTTTTTATAGTTCCTCCTCCCAAGACTAGAAAAATATTCCTCCATCGAGCGCATATACCGAAATCCCCCTCTTAAGCCTGCTCGGATGGAGTCGATAAGGAATTGGGGGACAATGGCATGGAAGACTCTACTGATGCAACTGAGAGAATCTCACCCTAAGATAGTGAGTCAATAATTTCTAATAAGGAGGAATTCTTTAAGCATTATCAAGCCGGACTTGACCTGATAACAAGTGCCAACACAGACAAGGCTACATGATGCATTCAGCTCCGACAACGATAAAGTGGAAAAGGGGCAAATTTCTACTTTTGATTACTTATAGGATCTGGAGGCTGATATAGAGTTAGATACATATAGATAAGATCCAACAACAATTTGGTTTTATGAATGAGCCTAGTAGTTTGTGTTGCATCTAGGTCAACACCCAACAGGTTAAATGAGTGAATTTCAATTTTTTTTTACCATTTTGGATCTTATTGGACCTATGAAGTACAAATTGATTTAAATCCGATCTAAATTAATTTTAAGTAAAATAATTATTTAATTTATTTTAAATAAAAAAGGATTTTATTTGATGTTAATTAATATACATAGTGTGTACATGCATATCATATACACATGTATGTGTACGTCCATGTGCAACATATATAATATGCATGGTTAAACATGCTTGTATCTAAGTGCTATGATTTACGCTGCAATTGACATGTTAGCCCCTCCATATACTTTTATGTCATCTAATACACACACATACACATACATATATACATATATATAATTATAATGATATAATTTATATTTATATAAGACTATATATATGTGTAATAATATAAAAGTAAGATTATATAAATGCACACACATAAAATAGCATTTACAAATATAAATATAAAAAATTTAAGTTTATATTCAAATTTCAAAATTTAAAACCAGAAATCTGAAAATATTTTTTAAATTTAGATATAAAATTAAGAATTTGCAAATAAAATATATCTTATTAATACATACATACATAAACACACACACACACATATATATGTATGGAATTTTTTAAAATGTAAATAATATATATATATATATATTAAAATTAATATGTTAAAAACATTTATACTATAAAATGATGTTATATAATAAAACATACATATGTACAAAATATAATACGAATATATTTTTTTTCGCCATATTCATATTTTCAGAAAATCAAATTTTATTTCTTACGTACATCCGTACAGAATTCTTTGTAATTTAAAACTAAAATCCGCACAAAAAATTATTGCTTTTATTTTTAATGTGAAACAAAATATCATGCAATGTGTGTAAATTTATATATATATATATATATATATATATATATATATATTTTAAAACACACACACATATATTAAATTATTAAAACTAATTTGATCATTTTATTATAATATTAATTATATTAATTTATATTTTGAATATAATAAATATGTATATAATAAATTTTTTCATAAATAGTATATTTAAAAATTCAACAAAATTAGAAGAATCTTATGTTAAAAATTCAATTTTAATTAGAAAATATCTGTGAACTAATTTTTATTTAGAATTCTATTTTGAATTAGGCCAAAATAAAAGATATATATATATATATATATATATATAAACACACACACACACAACTAATCTATAACATAAGCTAAATAAATAAATATGTATTAGTATGTTACCTCAACTATCACTATACCAGATTTTACGTTTCCTAAAGGTTATAACAGTACTAATTTTCACAACACTTATATGTGTTGCTATAAAGCCATGGTTGTTTAGTGCGCACAATTTTTAACGGTTATTAGTATTGGGTATTAGGATATTGCAACTTTTGTTAGTGGTTGGAAAAAGGATATTGCCATGATTATTAGCGTTGGGAATTAGGATATCACAATAGTTATTAGCTTTGGAAAATGGGATATTAGGATGGTTATTAGCATTAGGAATTAGGATATTGCAATGGTTATAAACATTGAAAGCAAGATGTTGCAACGGTCATAACTGTTAATGAATGTTTCTTTCCCACATTTATACCCATCGCTATAATTTCTGTTGCTATAATTTCTCTAGCAACACTTAATATTGTTACAAATTTAAATGAAGATATGTAATTTAAAGCATAATCTATGTTCTCTAATGTAAATCATTGTTGCAATGTAGTACATACGAGAATTACGGTACCTCACAATAACAAATAATAATCAAACCAAATCAATAACCAATATTCATATGCATCATAAAGTAGAAACATAAGATCAAAAAATTTCCCAATTGGATCATTTTAAGATTTACTTTTCCATTACCACTAGAACTACCACCTTACTTTTGCTATTCTTCGCTTCTTCTATTGGTTTTCATCATTTAACATAAAAGTAGATTGAAACACAATAAATATTATACCATATACATAGAACCACCCAGTGAGGGAAATAAGACTAAGAAACTGAAAAATGTGCATAGACCATTCTTTGTGCTTCATTTGCTGCAATTACTTAAGTGGCGCTCTATTGCTACTCACAACAGCTCCTCTGCTGCTACCCGTAGTTTGGTTGGTTGTATCTTATTCTACCACTAATTGGTTAGACTATTTGTTTCAGGTTGGTTGGTTATATTACATTGCATTATTTGATTTTGCTACAGGACCTATCATATTCTCCTTAAAGTATTGTTTGCAGCCCATTTTCAGATTATATGAACCATTTTATTTGAATACTCAACATTTAGGACATCCGGTTTTAATTTGTCTAACTCAGTTTCAGATTCAGCAAATTGGATTAGATGAATCTTTCTTTTTTTTGAAGAAAAAGGAAAGATAGGTCTATGTGAACTAGCTAACTCTTTAAGTAGGATTTGTCTTAGCTTAAAAGCAAATACATACACATCAATAGATAAATGAGCTTATTATAAGATCTGTAAAATGCATGGATTTTAAATGAGAGGTTAAAAGCATACATATAGATCAATTCCAGTTCATTTAAATCATCATACAAATGGGATGTCAGTATCTGGTTATTTTCCTTATAGATCTTTTATAAGTTTATAAGATTTTAGGTCTAGCCTTAGTAATTCATGCCCTTAATCACTAACTAATGCAATGCAATTTCATCTCCCCAGCTAGAAATTTTTGTTAGAAATTATTGCTCGGATATGGAAGAAGAGGCAAAGACGTGTTTTCACCAGTGTAACACCCCGTATTTTTAGTAACATTATTTAGGATATTTAATTAGCTAAATAAAATAAAATAAAATAACATAAGGTGATTAATAGATTGAGATTTGTGATTAATAGGGGTAGCCATGCCATGTAATAAGTAAATCAAAAAGAGATAACATGAAATAAAATAGATAACGGGTTAGGAAGTAGGTAGGGGAAAAATGGGAACAAGGAAAATCCCTATACCCTAAACCTTAAACCCCTTAGCCGTGTATTCCCTTATTCACTCTCATTTGCAAATTAAAAACATAGAGGCCGACCACCATTTTAGAGAACTAGAGGAAGAAAAAGCTAAGGAAGAAGATTAATCAAATCAAAAGCTAATCAAATCTCAAATCCTTAATCTCAAGCTAAGGTGAATAATGACTACATCTCATTCTTTTAAATGTTTTCGATTTCAAGTTAAATCCGAAGTGTTTTGCAAGATTATGCCATGTGTTTGAATGATTAAATGTGTATAAATGCTTGTTGATAATCTATGCTTGTTCATATAGATTTTATGATATGTTTTGATATGAAAACCCTATTAAATGACATCCAAATTGCCTTGCGATTTTAGATTTAGATCAGAAATGATATTTTAGAGATGGGTTTCAATTTTCATAATTTTTTTAATTATTGTGGATTTTACATAAATTTTCTAGTGTAGAAAATGATTATTTGGGTTATAATTATTTATTTGGATCTGAAAGTTATATATGTTAGAAAACATATTGAAATGATTTTTTTGGAATTTTTGTAGAATTTTCCTAAATGTTTTAATTAATATATAAAATTATTTAAGGTATGGGACTTAAATGTTTTATATATTTATAAAAGGAGAAGGGGTGTTTTATAAAATAAAATTATTGTTTATTTCTGAAATTATGGTAGTACTTTTAAGAAATGAAAATTTAGCAACCAATAAGATTTTAACAAACATAGCAGGCTAGTCAAAAGGTATTTCCCTTTTAAGTTAAAGACAAAATTTACTTGTTTTTAGCCTGTTTCGCCACTATCGGCACTAGGGATTCCGACCAAGACGTTTCGCCATCATTAACCAATGCGCATGGTATTAATGTACTTGGTTTGTAGCGAATTAGATGAACGCGGAAGGTATAGGGTCGAAACATATGGTTTCGATAAGGTTGAAGCATGCCTTTATTTTAAATTGAAAATGCGCCTGCTTGGCTGTCGACTATGTTGCTTTCGACATGGTTGGCTTCCGACAGGGTCAAATGGTTATGGTTTTAAGGAGGTTGAACTTTTTTTTAAATATAGGCTTTCGACTAGGTCGAAGCCCTTTAGCTGCCGCTTTTCTTACATTTCAAAGTCAATGGTTTCGGAAGGTATACTTTGTTTTTAAACTGGGCCACTTCTCTAATGCTTTCGAAAGTATGGTTTTGACACTACCACTTCTTTACTTAAGAATAGGTTTCGAAAGGAATGCTTTCGACTCTAATGAGTTTCAGATCCTTTTGCTTTACTTGAAGGCATAATCCAAATGTTTTCGACCGAAACGGTTTTCAAAGGGGTAAATTTTGAATGGTTTCGAAAGGTGTTTTCCATATGTTTTAAATTGAACCCAAACGCTTTCGAAAGGTTTGCTATTTACAAAGGTTTGATGCTTTCAAAATGTTTTAAATGAAAGTTTCGAAGGTGTGCTTCCCCAATGCTTTCGAAAGGTCTAAAGAAAGGTTTCAAAGGGGTGGTTCCCCAATGGTTTCAAAAGGTTGAAAGGAAAGGTTTCCAAAGGTTTTGAAAGGCAATGTTTAAAGGTTTTAAAAGAAAGATGTCTAAGATTTTAAAGCTTTTCGAAAGGAAGGTTTTTCAATGGTTTAGAAAGGTTTATATAAAAGGTTTTGGCCTTTTGGCCTAAGTTAGAAGAAGAGTTTTACTCGGTTTCGAAAGAGGTGCTTTCAAATGATTCAAAATGGGTACTTTCAAAAGTTAAATGTTTTCATCAACAAAGGTTTGAGTAAAGTATATATATAACATGGCAAGGTGATTCTGAGTAAAGCATAAAGACTATATAATTTCCTTGTTTAACTTTGGTTTAAAAGGTTTTAAATCAATTTCAGATGAAAAGGTTTTCAAGCAAAATTTTGGGAAGGTATCCCTAAGTAAAATGACTCAGATATTAGAATACCAGATGACACTGGTATAAGGTCATGCCCTATACATTAGCTATTAGCCCTAGCTAGTTTAGTCCAAAATTCTAGTGTGTAGGGCTTTGTTATAGGTAAGAATAAAATTATGATTACACACAGAAGGAATATATGTTTGTATACAGATAGCTTATTGGTGAGCCCGCAAAACCATTAGGATCAGGTGACCCCGGGAGATGTTAAGGACAGACCGTCGGGAAGAGAAGTATTTAACAGATAGTTAAGGATAGACCTTCCACAAGAGGTGTGTCTAACAGATGTTAGATTATTTTGTTATTCTATCTGGTGGGCCCAAGTCAACCAAAGGTTAGTAGTCAGCCAAACAAAACTATAATGTTCGGATAGATAGTCCATTTATTACCTGATATGTAAGTTTATATAAAATGCTTTACAGTTTTAACCAGTTCTGGTTCCAGGATTATGAATTGCGAAAGATATGTTTTACAAGGATATTAGTGAGGGGAAACCCATTCCGCTAAGCGATGTGGTCTCACTTAATATCGTATATTCGAGATGTATGGTATTATTCACACCAGGCTTTATGTCTGACTCGAAGTTTATGTTTTCCCCCTTAAACTCTCGGGTGCTCAAAAGTGATTTGAGTAGGCTGAGGGTTGAGGTTTTATAGGTTTTAGTAGGTTGACGAATAAAGCTTCAGAGACGAGCAAGTGGCTGACGGATAGCTATTTAGGAGTTACTGTTTGTTTTGTTTAATTCCGCTGTGTTGTATCTAAGACAGTTATGTCTATATAGTACTTTGGTCAACCAAGGGGGCATCATCATATGTCACTCTTGGCGTATTTATGTAATAATTATATTTTTATCTGAACCGGGAAACGATTATGGGATTATGTAATTTGAATGGGAAACATACATTTTGAAATGTAATCGGTAAAATGTGGTTTTTTGGAAAATCTATGATTTTGTTTCATATTCAAGTGCTTCTGATATTATGGATACCACTAACGTAGCCATATTTGGTCATCGGAGTTAATACAATGGATGACTGTAGAATCTGTAGCGCTTAGCTTTGAGCCTCTAGATAGGGGATGTTACAACTTGGAATCAGAGCATAGGTTTATGAAATGCTTTAACTAAAAATAATTTTTGAAAACATAATCCTTAGGAATTAGAGTAATATCGGGGTATGGGATAACGCTACAGTAACGTACGTGTATTTGCTATATATAAGTATACGCTATATCTCTATTCTCCTATCTCTTTTAGGCTATTCTTCTGTATCTCACGAGGCTTGAATACAAGTATGGATGCTAGAAGAGGCAGAGTTAACCTAGAAGGGGACAACACCACCAATAATGAAAATGCCCGACGCAATACAAGGAGGACTCAAAGTCAGGGTCAAGCTGAGAATAATGGTGTTGGAGTTCCATAAGTGGATATGGGAGCAATGTATCAGTTTTTCGTGAAAATGATGCAAGCTGGGATTGCCGTTGGGGTTGTTGGAGGAAATGCTGTGGGAGGAGTTCAGGAAGCTTCGGTTGTCAACCATTATGCTAACTTGAGTAGAGACTATGCTAGGCTTGGAGGGAAGCCGTTTATCGAAATCGAAGATGCTATAGAAGTGGAGAATTGGTTGATGCACTGTGAAAGGATATTTGCTGACTTAGGGCTCAATGACAAGCAGAAGAGGAGGTTTGCTTCGAGATAGCTCCAAGGAGCAGCTTTATTTTGGTGGAATTGTGTAACAGCTGTTGTGGATGAGGAGACAATGACATGGGCAGAGTTTAGGAGAAGGTTCCAGGAGAGGTCCATGTCGGTGATGGCATAGTCTGTTTTGATCCAAAAGTTTGCTGAGTTAGAACAAGGTGAAATGTCTATTTTGGAGTATGCTAGTAGGTTTGAAGAGTTGGCTAGATATGGGTATGCCTCTATTGATACAATGATGAAGAGGAATGAAAAGTTCATCAAGGATTGAAGCCTGAGTTGGCTAGGGCTACCTTACTACATATCAGAGATCCCTGTGATGTGGTAGTGGATATGGCGTTAAGACATGAAGAGATACTTGCTTGTTTGGAGAAGAAGAAGAAGGAGAAGGAGGTCCAGGGTGGGCAAGATCAGAAGAGAAAGTTCTTTCACAAGAAAGGTGCTAAAAAAGGTGGAGCAGCAAAGAAGGGGAAGTCTAATGTGGTCTGTTACAAGTGTGATAAGAAAAGCCATTATGCTCATGAGTGCCGGATGGGCAAAGGAAAGAAGGATGCTGAGAAGAAAGGAATTAGATGTTTCAACTGTGATCAAGTTGGGCACTACAAGAACCAGTGCAAAGAGCCAGCTAAAGGAGATAAAGGCCAAGTATTTGCATTGGAGCCTGCTACTTCAAAGCCGATAGTGCAAGAGAAAGGAAAGGCAGTTTTGGGAGGTACGCTTCAGATCCATGGTATGTCTGTTAGCGTTTTGTTTGATACTAGTGCATCACATTCTTTTATATCTCGATGTTTGGTAGATAAGCTTAACCTATAACCCACATATTTAGCTACTTCCTTAAGAGTTGCAAATCCGATAGGAGGGTATGCGACACTTGGGATGAAGTGTGACCACTTAGAGTTTGACTTGCTAGGTTACACTTTTGTTTGCAGTTTGCATATATTTGACTTTGTAGGGTTTGGAATCATATAGGGTATGGACTGGTTAAGTGAGTATGATGCTAGGATATTTTGCCAGGATAGGAAAATATCACTTAGATACCCGGACTATACTGATCGAATAGTTTATACTATAGACAACCCTAACTGCGAAGTGAATGCTTTGTTGGGAGTTAGGGAGTTAGAAGATGAGTTGAATCGTGTTTTCTTGGTTAGAGAATTCACAGATGTTTTTGAGCTGGTAGTTGGATTGCCACCGAAACGAGCCATTGAGTTTCAGATAGATTTGGCGCCTGGAGCAGAACCGGTGAGTAGACCACCGAGCAGGATGACTACGATAGAAATGAGGGAGTTGAAGGCTCTGTTGGTGGATTTGGAAGGCAAGAGTTTTATCAGACCTAGTAGTTCACCTTGGGGAGCAACCGCAGTATTCCCTAAGAAGCTGGACGGATCGTTAATGCTATGTATCGATCATCGTAACTTAAATGAGAAGATGATATAGAATTGATATCCGTTGCCATTGATTGATGATTTGTTCGAGTGAAGTCAAGATATTTTCTCAGTTGGATTTGGCTACCGGTTTTCATCAGCTTAGAGTGGTAGAAGATAGTATACTTTTGACGGCGTTTAGAATAAGGTATGGGTCATACGAATGGTTAGTTATGCCATTCAGACTCACTAATGCGCCGACATTCTTTGTGGATTTGATGAATCGGATTTTCCGAGAGCACTTGGATAGGTTCGTGTTGGTTTTCATAGATGATATTCTGATATACTCCAAGGATTAGAAGGAGCATGAAGTTCATCTTAGAGTTGTGTTTGAGATGCCGAGGTGCAACAGCTAAAGGCAAAGTTTTTGAAGTGCCATTTTTGGAAGAAGGAAGCGAAATTTCTTGGTCATGTGGTTTCGGAGAAGGGGTTGTCAGTCAATCCAGATAAGATCGAAATAGTTAATAGTTGGAAGAGACCAAAAACGGTAACTGAGATAAGAAGTTTCCTTGGATTGTACGGATATAATCAGAGGTTTATTAAGGATTTCTCGTAGATAGCAGCACAGATGACCAAGCTAATGCGAAAGGATGTGAAGTATGTGTGGACTGATAATTGTGATGAAGCATTCCAGAGCTTGAAACACTTGTTGACCCATGCAGCCGTGTTAGTGGTTCCGGAGGGAAATCAGGATTTGGTAGTTTATACAAATGTGTGTGGAACTAGATTGGGGGCTATGTTGATGCAGAGAAGTATAGTGATTGCCTACGCTTCTAGACAGCTTAGACCGCATGAGGTCATATATCCAACGCATGACTTGGAGTTAGCTGCAGTGATATTTGCATTGAAGGTGTGGTGGCATTACCTTTTGGGAGAGCAGTTTAGGCTATATACTGATCATAAGTCGCTGAAGTATTTGTTCTCTTAGAAGGAGATGAACATGAGACAACAAAGATGGTTGGAGTTTACCTTCTGACAACCGCGTTGATCCAAACACGAAAATTTTGTACCATGCTTTGGTAGGTTCTGCACAACCAAAATCGATCCGACTTCTTGCACAAATCAACAACAAAGTTGTCTCCATACTCATCGATTTTGGGAGCACCCATAATTACATTCATCCTAAGATAGTGAAATTTCTAGGGCTACACACTACAGCTCACCACACGTTCTTCGTCATAGTCGGTAATGGTGAGAAATTGCGAGGAGAAGAGATTTGCAATAATGTTCTGGTTTGTATTGGAAGGTATAATTTCATCTTAGATTTTTATTTATTGCCTATATCTAGAGCGAAGGGTGTATTTGGAATCCAATGGCTTTAGCAATTAGGTATATTTGAAATCCAATGGCTTCAACAATTAGATCTTGTTATAATTGATTATAAGAATTTAACTATGACTATTTCCTATAAAGACAAGCCCATTGTCTTAATAGGCCAGCAAAATAATTCCAACCCGCTTGAGATTTCATTTCACAAATTAAAAGACTATAATCCACAACCTCATATTCTCTCATTTCTATTTGAACATGGAAGCAGACCATAACCCAATAGCACAGCAAAACCAACAACCATAGATCCAAACGTTCAAATTATATTGAATCAGTACCCCACACTTTTTGCCAAACCCACTAAACTACCACCATACCGCAACTTTGATCACCATATTAACCTCTATGCTAATTCACAACCAATTACCATCAAACCGAACCGCTATCCGTACTTTAAAAAAAGTGAAATAGAATCACAAGTGAGGGACATGCTTCGATTACAAATAATTCAACCATCCACAAGCCCATTTTCATTTGCCATGTTACTTGTCAACAAAAGATGGATCATGGCGTTTTTGTGTCGAATATAGAGCACATAATGCCATTACTATTAAGGACCAATTTCCGATACCAACCGTCGATGAATTATTAGGAGAATTATTTGGAGCCACCTATTTTTCCAAATTAGATCTTCGAAGCAGCTATTTTCAAATAAGAGTCAATCCATCCAACATTTCAAAAATGGCATTTTGAACTCATGAAGGACACTATGAATTCCTCGTCATGCCATTTGGATTAAGGAACACACCATCTACATTTCAAGCCACAATGGATGATATTTTTCAGCCTCATCTTCGAAAATTTATTCTTGTATTTTTGACGACATCCTTATATATAGTAAATCCTGGGACTCCCACCTTTTCCATTTACGACTCACTCTCGATATTCTAAACAAACACCAATTTTTCACTAATTTTTCAAAATGTGTCTTCGGATTGACGGAATTATGTTATTTGGGCCACATAACTTCTAAAGGAGTATATGTATATCCCACCATGGTAGAAGCAATAATAAGTTGACCATCCCCACCACTCTTACAGCTGTTTGAGGATTTTTAGACTTTACGGCCTATTATCGTCGCTTCATCCACAACTATGCTCACATCATAGCTCCACTAATAGATTTACTTCAGAAAGGTGAATTGTTTCAATGGACTGATAAAGCCCAAGATGCTTTCTTTCTCCTCAAGCGTACAATCACATCCACTCCTGTACTAACCTTACCTGATTTTTCCCAACAGCATGACATCTCCACCAATGCATCTGGATCAACATGTGGCACCGTTCTCTCCTAAAATCACCACCCATCACCTTTCATAGCCAAAAGTTACCTTCACGCCTTCAATCCGCATCTACTTATGTACGCGAGATGTTCGTAATCACCTCCGTTGTACAACAATGGCGCCATTGCCTCCTCCGTCTCCAATTCACGATCACCACCGACCACCAGAGCCTCTGCCAGCTAATGACTCAGACAATTCAAATGCCTGAGCAGTAAAGGTGGCTGTCAAAACTCATGAGGTTTGATTTTATCATCAAGTTCAAACCCGGGGTGGAAAATCCAGTGGCTGATGGTTTATCTTAATGGACTATGGAGGCGACAATGGCATCCCTATCAACTCTGTCCTTTTATTTGACTAACAACGTCCGCGCACCCTTCCTCAAGACGTAGCAGCCCAGAACCTAATAATTAAAATTCAATCAGGCATCAATGCTCCATTGCACTTCACCTATCGTGATGGGCTGCTCTTTAAAGGCGGAAGAATAAACGTACATTATAACAAAGTGCTGCATCAAAATATTATTAGTGCATACCATGGTTCAAAGATGGGGGTTCACTAAGGCATCAAGGGGACAATGTCCCAAATTGCAGGTAATTTTATTGGCCCAAACTCTTACAATCTGTACGAGATTATGTGATTCAATGCTCTATTTGCTTACAATCTAAACTAGAGAATTCCCCACCTAAAGGCCTGCTCCATCCTTTACACATTCTCAATAAATTTGAGGAGGATATATCGATGGATTTTATCAGTCACCTACCACCCTCAATGGGAAAAGCGTGCATTTGGGTCATCGTCGACCATCTCTCTAATTATGCACATTTTTGTGCTATACCCACATCCATCACCACGACCCAACTAGCCTCATATTTCGTACAAGAGTATGTTCTCTTGCATGGTTTTCCCAGATCAATTGTATCCAATCGTGACCACATCTTTATATGTAAGTTTTAGAAAGAAAATTTTAAGCTTCATGGCACCGAACTTAATATGTGCAGCACCTATCACCCACAAAGCAACGGTCAAATGAAAGTAGTTAACCATTGTTTGGAAACTTATTTGCGTGCCATAAGCGATGATCTACCATCACAATGGGTCAAGTGTTTACCATGGGCGGAGTTGTGGTATAACACAAGCACACAATCTTCCATTGGCATGTCACCATTCCAAGCCGTATATGGTTGTGCTCCTCCCATGAATCCGACTTCATCTTAAGGAATTCCTAAGATCAAGAAGTTCAAGACTGGACCTTAGCTAGAGACCAATTATTAAAAACCATTAGGGCCAACTTACAATGAGCACAAGCTTGTATGAAAACTCAAGTTGATCGTCACTGCTGTGACAAGGAATTTTCCATTGGCTCTTTTATCTTTGTCAAACTACAACCGTACCGTCAACTTTCCCTTCGTCCAATCCATATCATAGAAAAAATCTGTTATGTTGCTTACAAACTCCTCTTACCACTCGACACCTGCATTCACCCCGTATTCCACATTTCCGTCCTTAAAATTTTTCCAAACCCACAAAACACAACCCCAGCTTCATTACCCCCATCAATTACAGGCCAAGACACCACCAATGATGTTGAGGACAATGTCGAATCTCCAGGGGGAGGTAATGATACAGCACACTCATCTACACTACCTAATGCCACACTACCTAGACCTAAATGCACCATTCATGTACTAGCCAATTATAAAGACTAGGTGCACATGCTGCTACTACAAGAGACTACCTGTTAATGAATAAAGCCATGCAACTTTTCTGTAGAAACTTTTGATAGTGTAACCAATTTTATTTCCAGAAACTTTCTGTTACAAATGAGTGGTTATGATTAAATTACAAAATGTATTGGCTATTGTAATGACACTTGTCAAATTCTATTACAAAGTAGAAGGACGTAATTGGTTATATATGAAGTAGTAACGAATGATTGAAGCAGACTGGATTAAAAAAATTCTCTCACTTGTTATTTTATTCATATTTTCTTTCTCTTTTGCAAATGTTTTTCCCTGTTATCCTTGCGTGATTAAGGTTGCGTTATGCTGCCACAGGGTTTTAAATATTATTCCTTCTCATGATACTTCAAGTTCAAGGACTAATGCTAATTCTAGCGCTACTGATGCAGTTGCTGAGAAGAATTATGATTCATAGTTGGGTATTTGTTATCAGCAAATTGCATTAATATCTCTTGAATGTTCTTGTAAAAATGACCTTGCGCTTGTGCTTGTGCTTTAAAGTGGTTTATTAACCATGGCTCTATAATATGTGAAATTTTTGCCAAGAATGTTCGATCTGTAGATGTAGAAAAGTTAATAGCTTCCTTGAAAAAATACGAGTAACTGAAAGATTCAAATACAGATGAAAGTTTCGATTCCCTTGCTTCGGTTAGGAGGTAAAGACTTAGTGAGGTATCAATATGGTTCAATCCTCATAGTAATATGGGTTTGGTAGCACAGGTAGATCAGTCTTTAAACGTTCTTGTTGAAAATGTGGATGTAGTTGAGAAAGCTACAAGTAATGCATCTTGTTTGCACGAGTAAAGCAAACTTGTAACAAAAAAGGTCTGCATACACACTCTTTTCAGATTAATTAATAGCGATCTTACTTCTAGCAAGGCTAAAAGGATTACCGGCAATGATCATGAAGAGGCAAATTCTAAATTATAACCACTTATATGAAGATATTTATTGTATTGGCAGAAAATTTTGCATTCCCGAAGAGCAAGAAGCCTTGTTCAACACTTAACATTCTCATATCTTATGTATATCATATATGAGATGTATTGGAAATATGATACGCATCCCAACACTCTAGCAGCACATGAAGAAAGAACTCAACCAACCACTAATGCAAGGCCTAGAAGGATGATACAGCTACCATGAAGATCGGACTGAAAGCAATGGTGCGAATTTGTTATAATACAGGACAAATATGCATATGTGTTATTCCTTTTTTATTTTTCTTTATTTTTTCTTTGCTAAAAGTTGTTTTAGAGAATGGTCCCCTGAATGGCCACCAAGGAAAGTTTGTTACAAGGATCCTATGTATGTACATGATATCAATGAGAAATGGTGAGAAATATTTGCTCAAAATTCTCTCTTTTGCACCTCCTTCCTCTTTTTTCTCCTCTTCAGCTACTCTTCTTCATATCTCTTCTCCACAGTCTTCTCCTAATACTACTTAGTACCATATCATTTTGGTGCTTTCACCATTGATCTCTCCTTCCCTTCTTCCTAGCTATCCAAATCACCACATACTACCATAACCGGACTCGACGAGGCCATACAACTCAACACCCACCACGACATCATCACCACCATCCAAACCAACCAAACAAGCCATAGCTCCATGCTAGAAAACCAACATGATGACATCATTGACATTAAAGCCGCACTCCAAGACTTCACCAAATCCATGGTCGATCTCACCCGCAAAATGGATAATCAAACACTGCATTCTCCAAACAACCAAAAATTCACCATATACGACCCAACCCTCAACCATAAACACCACCGATACTACCAACTCATACACCCACCCATACCCCCCAAATGCACCTTATCTTCATTTGATGGATCTAATCCTCACGATTGGATATTTCAAACCGATCAGTTTTTCGCTTATTACTCAACACCGGAAGATCAAAGTGTCAAGCTTGCGAGCTTTCACATGCAAAGCCAAGCACCAACATGGTTCAATAGATGCATAATAACAACCAACTTTCATCTTGGATGGCGTTAACAAAAGCAATAGAACAACGTTTTGGGCCACCTACATTCTTAAACCCACAAGCCACTCCCTCCAAACTTAAACAAATTGCCTCCGTCAAACACTACCAATCCACCTTTGAAACACTTTGTAACGTCATCACCACCTTATCACTCGACTCCATCCTCCAATGCTTTATTTCCGACCTCAAACTACATATTCAAAATGAACTTCACCTTCTCAAAACCACCACTATTTCTGAAGCAATCGACGGTGCCAAGCTAATTGAATGAAATACAGTGACCAAAACAGACTTCCATTTACCAAAAACAACCAACACTCCCAAAATTCCACCAACACTGCACAACCCACTCATTCATTTCCTCAAACACCTTAAGTACAACCCTCTAAACCATCTATTCGAATCAAACAACTCTCCCCAACAGAAATGAACAAAGCAAATAGCAGTGATCATGCTTTAATTGCGATGAAAAATACCACTTCGGCCACCGTTGTAAACAAACCCACATCCTCATGAACTTACCTGAAATCCACACGGAGGAATTTTCCCATGAACCTGAACCTGCACCTGACCCAGAACCACAACCACCTTCTATCATCGATCAACAGGACACCATCGAACCAAACCCTAACATAACACAGGAGATCTGCTTCCATGCCCTGACTGGCACTACCCACCCACGCTCAATTTGCCTACCCACAACAATTAATAGAAACCCAATCTCCATCCTTATCGACACTGGTTCCAACCATAACTACCTCCACTCGAAATCAGCACGATTTCTAGGCCTCGAACTGGACCACACAAATTCACACATTGTTACGATAGGAAAAGGAGAAAAGCTGTGGATCTCCGGCAGTGGTTCCGACATCAACGTCGATACCCAGGTACACCGATTCGACATTAATTTCCACTTGCTGGAGATTGCGAGATTAGATGCAGTGTGCGGAATATAGTGGCTTGAGAAGCTTGGCTCTATTACTGTCAATCATAAAAAACTAACGATGGCTTCCAATTTTAATAACAAGCCCATTTGCTTAACTAGGCTGGGCCAAACTAATCCTTCCCCTATCTCGATCCAGCAACTCAAAAGGTTGGAAGCAACTTCAACCATCTCTAATTACCTCTATTTACAATTTCGGCCCTCTAATCTCTCAATTGACCCACAACCAATAGCCCAAAAACTCCATAAATGTTTATTATCCTAAGCCCACATCTTTACCAAACTTCCACAAAACCGTATCCTTAACCACCATATAAACTTCATTCCAAACACCCAACCAATTAACACCAAACCCTAACGTTATCCTTATTTCCAAAAAAATAAAATCGAACGTCAATTTCAAGAAATGCTCCACTCTAAACTTATCCAACCATCAAATAGCCCTTTCTCTTCAGCCGTTCTTTTAGTTAAAAAGAAAGACATGTCATGGCGATTTTGCGGTGATGGTGCTTCCCTATTCCAATGGTTGATGAACTTCTGGACGAATTTTTTGGCACAACTTTTTTCTCCAAACTTGATCTTCGAAGTGGTTATTTTCAAATCCGTGTGCACACACCCGATATTCCAAAAACAGCTTTTCATACTCATGATGGGTGTTATGAATTTTTGGTCATGCCGCTTGGATTAACAAATGCACCATCCACCTTCCAAGCTACAATGAATAATATATTACGACACCACTTAAGAAAATTTATGCTCGTTTTCTTCGACGACATTCTCATCTATAGCTCATCTTCGGCTTCCCACCTAAACTATCTCCAAACCACTTTGAATATTCTAGACCAACATCAATTTTTTACTAACCTAGCCAAATGTAATTTTGGACTCATGGAGCTTACTTATTTAGGCCACATCATCTCAAGTTAAGGCATACAAGCGGATCCATCAAAAATAGATGCTATGCTTCAATAGACAATGCCTAAATCTATCACCGATGTTCGTGGATTTCTGGGCCTTACTGGATATTATGGATGCTTCATCAAGTAGATGCCCTAATCGCTGGGCCATTGATACACTTATTGAAACATAATAATTTCTCCTGGAACCAACAGGCCCAAGAAGCATTTGAGAAACTAAAATGGGCTGTTACCCATACCCCAACATTATCCCTTCTGAATTTCTCTTAACCTTTCACAATCACTACTGATGCCTTTTCCACTGCCATTGGAGCTATCCCCTCCCAAGCCAACCACCAAATCGCCTACTTTAGCCTAAAAATTCCACGTCACCTCCAAAAGGCCACGACCTACTCTAGAGAGATGTTTGCCATCACGTCCTCCATCAAAAAGTGGCGACACTACCTCCTTGGTCGATCATTCTAGATCTACATCGATCATCAAAACTTCTACGACCTTGCTTCCAAATCCATTCAGACGCCGGAGCAACAGAAGTGGCTGATGAAACTTCTAGGGTTCGATTTCATAATCCACTATCGCCCAGGCAAGCAAAACGTGGTTGCCGATGGCCTATCACGATTCACCAACAAAGCTACTATGCACACGATTTCAGGCCGCACTTTTCTGCTACTGGCGAACATTTATAATGCCTTGCATGATGACCCCAAAGCTCAATCATTGATCAATCAACTATGCTCAAGTATATGCCCTAACCCTAAACTGCAATTGCGCAATGAACTTTTATTTTGGGATAATCGCATTTATATTCCTACTGATGTTGAATTGCAAAACAAAATTATTACTGAGATTCATGATTCCAAAACTAGGGGACATTCAGTAATTAAGGGTACTATATCCAGAGTTGTAAGCAAATTTTTCTGGCCCAAAATTGCCTCTACGGTTCAGACATTTGTCAAACAGTGCTCCATTTGCCTTCAAACCAAATCCGATAACAACTGGTACAAAGGTTTACTACAACCACTTCCAATTCCTAGCCAAATTTGGGAAGACATAGCTACGGACTTCATCATACACCTTCCACCATCCACCGGAAAAACTACAATTTGGGTGATCATTGATCGACTTTAAAAGTATGCTCACTTTTGCGCATTACCCACTTTTGTTTCGTTCACTCAACTAGCTTCACACTTTCTTCAAGAATATGTCCGCTTGCATGGATTTCCCCATTCCATTATATCAGATCGAGACCGCTTATTTACTAGTCAATTTGGAAAGAATTATTTCGTATTCATGGAACAAAGCTTCAAATGAGTAGTGCATACCACCCACAAACCGAGGGATAATCAAAAGTTGTGAATAGATGCCTTGAAACATACTTACGTGCAATAGTCGGTGATGTTCCCACAAAATGGACTAAATGCCTTCCTTGGGCGGAATGGTGGTATAATACCACCAAACACACCTCTTTCGGCTTATCCCCCTTCCAAGTTGTTTACAGACGACCTCCATTAATACTTTCTAATTACATTCTAGGCACTACTCATATTCCAGAACTTGAAACATGGGCTTCTTCCCGGGACCAACTCCTTTAAGTTATCAAGGCCAACTTACAAAGCTCAAGCACGCATGAAAAATCACATCGACCAACACCGTAGTGGCAAAGAATTCAATGTTGGCTCAAGGGTATTTGTCAAACTTCAACCATACCGCCAAACTACCATACGCAACAATCATCATTAACTCTTCAAAAAGTATTTTGGACCTTTTTAAATCATTAAACATATAGGACCCATAGCCTATAAACTCCTCTTTATACAGGAATCCTGTATTCACCCTGTTTTCCATATCTCCCTCCTCAAATTATGCCCAAACCCAACCTCTACCATACCACAACCACTACCACAAACTTTCATTACGACGACCTTGAGGACAAGGTCAATCTTGAAGGGGTGGGAATTGATACGCAAAGAAACACTCAAGTAGCACATGAAGAAAGCACTCAACCAACCACTAATGCAAGGCCTAGAAGGATGATACAGCTACCTAGAAGATTCTTGGATTGAAAGCAATGCAAAAGGGACTGCAAGTTTGTTATAATATAGAACAAATATGCATATATGTTATTCCTTTATTAATTTTCTTTATTTTTCCTTGCTAAATGTTGTTTCAGAGAATGGTCCCCTGAATGGCCAGCCACATAGGAAAGTTTGTTACAAGGATCCTATATATGTACATGATATGAATGAGAAATGGTGAGAAATATTTGCTCAAAATTCTCTCTTCTGCACCTCCTTCCTCTTTTTCTCCTTTTTAGCTACTCTTCTTCATCTCTCTTCTCCATTGTCTTCTCCTAATACAACTTAGTACTATATCAAAATATTATATTAATTGCATTATTATTATTAAAAAGAAAGAAAAACTTATCCGATAATCCACACTTTGGATCAATCAGGCCAGTAACAACCCTCTGTCGCTGCTTGCAGTAATAATCCTCTGTCGCATTACGAAAAATGTAAAATCAAACAAAAATTATAAAAAAAAGAGCTATACCATTACTTTAGTCAGAACAGCCTTATTTCTGTTTAACTAAACTAAAAAAATATATTAAAGCATTAGATTTTTTAATGTAAAAAAGAACACTAATTTATGGTTTTATCTTTTTTATATTAAAAAGTTAAACAATAAAGCATCAAAATTACCAAACCATTTAATAAAATACTAGTTAACGTCATCAAATTCGATTAATTTGATTGCAACAATAACAAACTAAATTGTCTAATAAAATAAACCAGATAATTATAGTCAAAATATTTCACACTCTTATTTTTAGGTATAAAATGCAATTAGTTATATAAAGTTATTCATCTATAATGTTTTTTTATAAAGAAAATTAAGTTGTAATTTGAACCCTAAATATTTTAAACTAAACTTATTTTGTTGATCAAATATTATGTGTAAATATTTGGCAATTTTCTGATCCTATAAAAATAATTATATAACTTGATATGGCTAATTTCAAATCTTTTAATTCCTCAAGTCTGACCAGTTAAAGGGAAAAGAATATTTGAACCTGAGAAGCTGAGGAGCATGACCACAATTGTGCTATTTGAATTAAGTTTTACATAGATGTTATATACTTCTAAACTAGCCACATATTCATTAATATCTAGATAATATGCATCATTCATTACACACCATGGTTCAAATGGCACATAATGTATAGAGAGTAGTTATATGTTATGAGGATCATGCTACACAGAAGCAAAAGTTTGTGACCATATAACTAAAATATACATAGGGTACTACAACTCTATGTAAACCTTTTGTCATTGCTTCTACCTAGAGCTTTGAGAAGGTGCCTAGAGAGATAGCATATAATACAGAGTAAGCATAAGGCTATTATGTCCCAGAAAGTAGTGATGATCCATGGTCTTTGCCATCGCTCATTGAATGGATCTTTTGCCTTGAAGTGAATCTAAAAATATTGATAACATGTATCGAATATTAATAGAGTTAATGGCTATAACAAATCAAAAATACTTAACTTTTTTACATATGTTATGTGTTAACCCATTTTTTAGCAAAGCAGATTTCAACTGGACTTAGAAGATTAAAATAAGGAAAAAAAGTTGAAAATTGGCAAGCACTCTTAGATGGAACAAAGAAATAGCTCAGAGAAGTTTCAACTCAAAATATGCTAAGGAGAGAAGTCGCTACCGACATGATCATTTCGGTGGTGACTTCTCCTGGTTTCGTATTTCTTACTCAAATTTCACATAAATCATTGTCTACCTATTCTAAGAGTGCTCAAGAAATTTGGACTCAAAATACATTAAGAGGAGAGTTAACCCCGACCAGGCATATCAACCCCGACCTCTCTTGTTAACTCCATGTATGCCCCGACTTCTTGGCAAGCCTCCATATGGAATTAGAAGAGTGCTATAAAAATTACAAATCATTCCAAGCTAAGGAAAAAGTCACTACCGACCTTTTAGGCAAAAAGGCTAATATCGGGCTGTTTTGGAGAGAGGTAGGTACTGACTTGTTTTGGACGACCAACGATCGATGGAAATAGCATGAAACACTTAAAAATCAAGTAGCATTAAGGATGCAAGAAGAATCAAAGTGATTCGAACTACGGTGAAAAGTCAACCCCAAAATGATCATGTCGGCGCCGACATCTGATGTTAGCTCGGGAGATTCTGCAACTTTGCACACTTTCGGGCTGATAGTTAGAGTCTACCCCAGGTGGATTTTTGGCCCAATATGACTATTTTTTCTGTAAATACAAGCCTACCTGCAACCAAAATGGGGAGAATTCTATAACTGTAGAGACTATTCCACTTCTTCATCTTTGGCATCTCCTCCATTAAAGTCACCTAGGAAACAACTATCTAATGTTTTAGGACTTAGATAAGCAAACACTTATTACTCGTGACCCTCAAACTCTATAGAAACATCATTGTAAATATGAGATCCACTAGATTATGGTCAGATATGAGAAAACTAGTTGTAATCCAAAGAGAGAATAACTAATAAAAGATTGAAGTGGACGTATATCGAAGATTGCGCCAAACCACTATAAAAACTTCTGTGTTCTTATTTATGTTCTGTTTATTTAATCTGAACTGGTGCCTTAACCTTGATTCTAAGTGTTGATCCATTTTTTAGGTTAAAATTTTGGTGCTTTCACCGAGAACCAAAGCTAGATCTAAAACATTGAAGCTTGAATTTTAAGTTTGGAGAAGATGAAGAGGCCTAATACTAGATCTAAAACAGAAGCAAGTCAACCAGAGCCTGAGGCAGTCAGCAGGTGTCTTCAAATTCTCACTAATCCATCTACGTGACCAAGGAAGAGATGGAGAGAATGATGAAAGAAACACAGGATATAATGATAGCTAGACAACAGGAAATGCTTGAAGAATTCTTTCAATGGATGGGACCACAATGAATAGCTAGAATTGTTGGAATTAAAAATCAAGGACAATGAGCTAACGTAGGAGCATATGAAGATAAAGCAAAGGAAACTAAAGCAATGCACCCATGACTCAGGGACACGATCGATTTGGATCTAGGATGAGCTTAGCTCTTAGAACAAGCGATCTTAGAGCCAGAGTGGCAAATCGAAATACAAATACAAGACAACATGTGTTAGAACTAGAAGCCCACCATTGGAACATGAGGCATAATAAAGTTATGGATCAGAGACTTCCATTGGACGACAACCCCATGATCGAGATGGATTGGGTTTAGGTTTAATTCCTTTAACCTGACTTTGAATAAATGATGCAATATAACCTTAGGCCACTTACACGTGTATGGGATCCTGAACAGTCCATAGGCATGCTCTAAGTTGGATGCTTGAGATAACTATTTAGGTTAATAATAACCCCATACCACTTAGATGTGCACAAAACCTAGATTGGTGCATAGTCACGCTCTAAGTTGGATGTCGGAGATGATTGCTTACGACAATAATAACCCTCGACCACTCAGACGTGCACAAAACCTAGGTTGGCTCCTAGTCACCTTCTGAGTCGGATGTCTGGGATGAAAACATATGATTTCTGCTTATTTGATTTGATTTGGATATTTGAATTTTGAAATTCCACCGGAGAGTGATGACTTAATTTGATCGCCTTAGAGTTCTCACCAGAGAGATGGGACCGAAGTGCAAAGTGCAAGTCCCCTCGCTAGAGAGTGAGTGAACCGACTTGTATGATATTGATCGTGTTAACAAGAAAACTTGTCAACATCCCCAAAGTTATATGGAAGGTAACCAAAGTTCAAATGGAACCAAATTGTTGAGAAGACCTCTTCTTTCAAAACCTATCTTTCGACCAGGTTGACTTAGTCGAAAGGGTTTAAGGAGTTAGCTCGAAAGTACAGGCTAAGGAAGCAGCATCTCATTGAAAACCTTCCTTGTGAATGGATTGGAAGCAACTATTCATTATAGCTTTCCGTTCCTTTCAATGATGTAAAAAGGTTTGTTTTGGCCTTTTCGACAATATTGAAAGGTATCACATTTTGCTAATATGAGATAACTTCTCTCAACCCCAGTCATTTCGCTGCTTTTGTAAAGGAACCCCATCGAAAGGGTTGCAGATGTACTTAGGGATGATCCCCTTTCAAATGAATTCCTCTCTAATCAAACGTTAGCTAAATATAAATCAGAACCCCCATTTCGATCAGTCGAGAGGGGTTCAACTCTTTCGAAACAGGTCCAGTTGATAATTTCCTAAGCTCCACTTTGTTTTTCCTGTATAAGATCGGCCTGAATATCCCCCAGTTTCATAAATTCACCAATGTCAAAACCCCATCACCAATATTATTTACATTATTTAATATTGGTTTTGATGGTGATGCGTTTCGACTGTATACCCAAGTCGATCCTATGCATTTCATAGACAAAAGGAAGTTAAGATAATAGGATAGAATCATGTGCAATGGATCATTAGTCAAGCTAATGATCAAAATGATCTTCCTGATCGTCGAAATCTTTAACGAATCTGCCATCTCCTCTTTATTAATGATTCAAAATAAGTTACAATTATAGAAGCTTTATCCCCAAATTGATTTAGGGTTTATAGAAAATTTTGTTGCAGCTAAGAAGTTGGAGTAAGAGAAATGAATTTAGGATTCCCAAAAGTCGGACCCAAAACTGGACCCCTTGGGTCTTATTTATAGATGCAGGTCGGCCCCTTCCGTGCCTATGCCTTCGACTCAGTCGAAATGACCCCTTTTTATATGCCGCCTCATACCTTTCGACTTGGTCGAAAGGCCTCATCCGGCTTCGATGCTATTGAAGGGCATATCCTTTGAGTCTTTTGATTTACCCTTGCGCTCCCATTATCTTTCTCTAGACCTTTCAACTATGTCGAAAGGGTCTTTTATCATCCTTTCGCCTTTGTTAAGCCTTGAGTATCTGCTGCTTTCTTTAGTCAAAAGGTTTTCAAATACGCCTTTCTCTTCATATTGACTTGTTGTCATTGGAAGTGAGATGGGAGCCTCCGACTCTGTCGATAGGTTGTCCATAGGGTATTCGAAGATGTTGAAGTACCAATGATTTCGATGATGTTGAGTAGCTTTCGAATGCATGCCTATGGAATGAGGAGGGACCTTCCCCTAATGTTATTGGCTTCGACCAGTTCGAAAGGATTGTTTATGCTTTCGAAAGGGTTGTTATAAGGGAGAAACCTTTAGTTTCGAGGTTTGGCATGCATATGGGAGATTAACATTCACTGCCTTTAAAATGGGGGTTTCGAAGCTATCCATCTGTGTCGGAAGGTCTTCAAGAGGCGGATAGATGGCTTTGCTGCCCTTTTTTTATATCTTTTTCGAAGGCTTGTACGTGTTTTATCACTTGTGAGGGTGCCTGCTGCTAACGACTCCTTCGAAAGCCTTCCTAATGCCTTTGATACTTTCATTCATGATCCCTATCGAAACCCAATCCAGTAGAATCTGGTACTTTTCGTATCTTCTTTCATGCCTTTGTTCTTTGAGTGGAGTTTATGGCTAACATTTTGCCCCCTTGTATAAAAGAAGCTTTTGTTCTTTAGGACAAAAATTTCAGAACTCTCTCGCTCTTTATAACTTCATATTTGCTGCAAAATTCAAAATAAGTGATATTTTCTATTGCTAGGTCATTATCATACTTATATGCATTCTTCATGATAAGTCAGCATATTAACTCTTCTGTACTTAGATAGTTAGCTGATCATAATCCTGATTCGAAAGATATGAGGCCCGTAACCGATAGCCATTAATGCACATAACAAATTTAGTTTATGAATTGTTTGTGGGAAATAGCTAATGGCTGTAGATAGGGGCTATGAGTTATTATCTGAAAATAGGCCTCCGTAACCAAACCACTTTAATATGTATCTGGAAATTTTCTTGAAGATTTGAATGATCCTGAAGTCTTCATTCAGATGTTGGTGAGCACCATTTAGAGTTATAAAACATTAACTCTGATTTAGGTACTAAGAAGACCAGTTTGAAATTTATGGTTGTTTGTAGTAACCTCAACCCTTCTACCTTATACCCCATGTTTGGGATTCTATAGGGGTTAGGAAGCAATGAAATTTAACCTAAATTAGGGTATCAACTTGCGAAGTTTAGAAGTTAATAACGAGATATCCAGAATCCAGATAGCAATATCCGGAAATAGTCCTCTGAGTGGCATTTCTAAACACAGATTCAGGTATTTATGGTAGATTAACCAGAGATTTGTAATAATTGTCTTCATGTTGAAATCTTGAGCCCAGATCAGGGCATATGTTGGACAATTAGAGATTATTAGCAATTATCTTTATAAGAAGAATCTTCGGCCCAGATTAGGGCATATGTTGGGTAAGCAGAAATCCATTTTAATTGTTTTCATAATAGAAATCCTTGGCCCAGATTAGGGCATATGTCGAATAATCAGAAGTCCATGGCAATTGTCTTTATAATAGAAACCACAAGCCTAGATTAGGGCATTAATGAAATTGAGTAATAATCTCGAAACCCAGATTTGGGTATAAAATCGTAAATGATTAATAATGTCCCGAAACCTAGATTCGGGTATTAATAGATAATATTTGGAAATGAAGGTCCTGAAACCCAGATTCGGGTATTTAATAGACGGAGTTCTGCTTTACTCCTTAGATTCTATCTTCTTTGACATGCATAAATTCTTTGGGTCTTGTATATGTAGTAATCTGATTGGCTGCCTCTTGAGCTTGGATGTCTTACTCCATAATTAGATATGCCATTTCTCAGGCTTGGACATCTCAGTCTCTTATTTGATGAGCATCCTCTTGGGCTTGGACATCTTAGTCCATTATTTGATGAGCCTCCTCTTGGGCTTGGACACCTTAGTCCATTGTCAAATGATCCTCTTCTTGGGCTTGGACATCTTAGTTTATTGTCTAGTGCACTTGATTAGCTCATTCTTAGAGGCTGGAACCAAGGACTTACTCAAACCTCCCTCCAAGAGGCGCCTTGACCTGGCCAGAGACGCGGTCAAGGGCTTGTCCGGTGCTTTAACCTGGCCATAGTGTGGCATGGATAAAGGCTTACTCCGACCTCCCTCCAGGAGGCACCCTGCCCTGGCCATAGCATGGAGCAGACAGGGGCTTGTTCGATGCTTTACCCTGGCCATCTTATGGCACGGATAAAGGCTTATTCCATCCTCCCTCCGGGAGGTGCCTTGACCTGACCAGAGGCATGGCCAAGGGCTTGTCCGATGCTTTAACCTGGCCATCTAATGGTGCGGTTAAAGGCTTACTCCGCCCTTCCTCCAGGAGGTGCTCTGCCCTGGTCATCTTGGCATGGATAGAGGTTTTCTACCTTCTTAGGTAGACTACCATCTTAGGTAGTTTCCAAATATAAGGAGTACTTCACTCCCAACCATGTAGATTTCCATTTTGAAGAAAGAGATGCTTTATTCATTCATCTTTGTAAAATATGGCCTCAAATGTTTGGCATTCCATGTTCACAGAACCATATTGCCGTCTGGTTGGCATAATTTGTAAGCTTCTGGGGGGATTACTTTGCAAACGATTAATGGTCCTTCCCAATTTGGCCCCAGGGATCCATCTGCGAGGTTTCTGGTATTTGTCATCACTCTTTAGAGTACTAAATCTCCTTCGTGAAATGACCGAGTTCTCACTTTCGAGTTGTAGTACCTTGAGATTCTTCTTTGATACTTAGCGGTTCTTACCGCTGATTCATCCCTTGATTCATGTATCAAATCTAGGGACTCCCTTTTTAGCTCTTGATTCGTATCTAATGCATAAGAGATTCTTCTATGTGTGGGTATTTCAATCTCGATTGGTAACATCGCTTTACACCCATATGTCAAAGAGTAGGGAGTATGTCCCGTCGCCATTTCAGTGGATGTTCGATAAGCCCATAACACAAGTGGTAGTTCTTCTACCCAATTTCCTTTTTCTTTGTTTAACCACTTTTTCAGAATTGTCTTTATGGTTTTGTTTGCAGCCTCAACTGCTCCATTTGCTTTTGGATGTGCGACGGATGAAAATCTTTTAATGATTCCATTCTTATGGCAAAAGCGAGAGAATTCTTCACTCTCAAATTATGTCCCATTGTCAAAAATTATATTCTGGGGAATTCCAAATCTGGTTATGATAGTTTTGATAACGAATCTGAGTACCTTCCTAGAAGTAATCTTTGGAAGCGGTTCTGCTTCAACCCTTTTAGTTAAATAGCCTATGGCGACTATGACGTACTTTGCTCCACCTTTTGAGATTGGCAATGGGCCGATTAAGTCTATTCCCCATACGTCAAGGGGCCATGGGCTTGCAATTGGACTCAATTGAATTAGGGGCAATATGGGAATCTTTGAGTATTTCTGACATTTTTCGCATCTTTTCACATACTCGATGGCTTGGCTTACCATACAAGGCCAATAAAATCCTTGCATCGTTATTTTCTTTGCCAATTTTGTTCTGAATGATCTCCACAGAATCCCTCGTGTGCTTTAGTCATCAATTTTACTCCATCATTCAGGCTTACACATCATAAATAGGGAAGAGCACATCTCTTCTTATAGAGGATTCCATCCATTATTATGAAGGTTGGAGCTTATCTCCTGATTTTCCTTGCTTCGCTTTTGTCAGATGGGAGTATTCCTTTAACAAGATATTCAATGATAGGTGTCATCCAGGTGTCATCATACACGTCACTTGATCTTGGTTAGTCAACCCTTTCATCTGATATTTCCCTATCAATTTCTCTTCTCTCTTCCCCTTGTAATTTAGCTTGAGACCTTGTCAGAACTAATAGTTCCTTTGCCAGTTCGGATGTTTCCTCTCCAATACTTGAAATTTTCTGATATCCTACCGTAACAATACGTATTTCCAGGACTCCACTTGAGCTGGCTAGTTTTTCTAGGGAATCTACTTGTGAGTTTCCGCTCTTGGGGCTTGGTGTATTGAAAAGTCTTCAAACAAAGCAAGCATTCTTAGCATCTTCTTCATGTGTAAAGATAGCTTGGGGTATTTTGTTTGATATATCTATTTTACTTGGTTCACCATTAGCTGAGAATCACTAAAGATTTGAATTTGTGGAATTTTGAGTTCTAATGCTAAGGTCAATCCCGCTACCATAGATTCATATTCTGCCACATTGTTCGTTGCGAAGAATCCAAATTTCATGGCATAATGTAAAAGGTGTCCATCCGGTGTTATGATTTCATATCCTACACCGGCCCCTTGTTCGTTTGATGCACCATCAACAAATAATTGCCACATAGGCCTCTAGTCTTTCTCCTTTTTTGATTGCTCCTTAATAAAATTAGTGCACTCATTAATGAAGTCTACTAATGCTTGCCCTTTGATTGTTGCTCGCGGCTGAAATTCTATATCATATTGGCTAAGCTCGATTCCCAATTTTACCAATCTTCCTGACGTTTCTAGTTTACTAAAGACTTGCTTAAGAGGAAAATTGGTTAATACCCTGATCGGATGTGCTTGAAAATATGCTTTAAGCTTTCGAGCTATGAGAATCAAGCTATATGCTAACTTTTCTATCACTGGGTATCGTACTTCTGCATCCTTCAACCGTCTGCTCATATAATATGCTAGAAGTTGTGCCCTACTCCCTTCTCTAATCAATACTGAACTGACCGCGTGTTCTGAGACTACCATATATAGGTATAAGGTTTCCCCATTCTCGGGACTAGAAAGTATCGATGGCTTTTCTAGGTGGCTTTTTAATTCTTGAAAAGCTTTTCTGCAATCTTCCCCCATTCAAAGTTCTTCTTTTTCTTGATTACGTCAAAGAAGGGAATACACTTATCTGTAGACTTTGATATGAACCTACTTAGAGCAGCCACCCTTCCATTTAAACTCATCACCTCCTTGCTAGCCTTGGGTTCGGCGATGTCCTTAATGGCTTGAATTTGGTCAGGACTAGCTTTAATCCCTTGGGCACTTACAAGGTAGCCTAAAAACTTTCCATAATGGACTTCAAAAATGCACTTTTGTTGGTTCAATTTCATTTGATATTTTCGTAATATCCTGAACATCTCTTCCAAATCTTTAAGATGATTCTTAGCTTCGCCAGACTTTACTAGCATATCGTCCACATAAACTTCCATGTTTCGGCCAATTTGCTCCTTAAACGTCCTATTAACAAATTTTTGATATGTTGCCCCTGCATTTTTTAATCCAAATGGCATTCCTTGTAGCAATAAATTCCCCACTCTATTATGAAGCTTGTATGTTCTTCATCTGGTTTGAACATTGGTATTTAGTTGTACCCTGAATAGGCATCCATGAGAGACAACAATTTGCGCCCGCTTGTTGCATCCACTAACTAATCTATTCGTGGTAATGGAAAACAATCTTTCAGACATGCTTTGTTCAAGTCCGTATAGTAAATGCAAATCCTCCATTTTCCATTTGATTTCCTTACAAGAACTGGATTAGCTAACCACTTTGGAATAGTATATTTCTCGAATAAATTCATTCTCAAGGAGTCTGTTAACTTCCACTTTCAAAGCGTTTGACCGTACCTTGACTAACTGTCTCTTTTTTGCCTAATGGGGGTTGCTTTCGGATTGATGTTGAGTGCATGACACATGACCGTTGGATTAATCCCCACTATATCAAAATGTGACCAGGCAAATACATCCTTGTTGACTTTGAGAAATTGGATCAAATCCTTCTTCAAGTCGCCTTTCAAATCTTTTCCCACCTTTACCACTTTTGTAGCATCATCTGAATCTACGTATGCTTCCTCAAGATCGTCTATAGGTTTTGTTCTTTCTGTTTCTCCTTGGCAATCGAATTCTGTGACAATTGGGTTTTCTTCGGTTGAGTTAGCATCAACTCTCTTCCTCATGCCCCCAGAAGGAATGCACCTTTCATATATCCGTTTGTTAGACTTATTAATTTTAATCTTTGTTTCAAATGTTGGATGTGAAAATCCATCATCCGAAGGCTGTAAAATAGTAGAAGAATAAAAGTAAGTGGAATACTCCCTTTCACATTGGTCTAGAGTAGCAAAATACATCTCTCGGGAGCTGAACTGCTCCCCTCGGATAGTGCCCCATCCTCTTTTTGTTAAGAATTTTACCATGAGATATTTTGGGGAGACGAAGGCATATGTTTTGTCGAGAGCCAGCCTGCCAAAGAAGGCGTTGTAGTATGAGGGTTAGTTGATAATCGCAAAAATAGTCTCGAAGGTTCTGCAGGTTGGTGGCACCCCCATTTGCACAAGCAGCTTTACTTGCCCCACCGGCGTTGATCCTTTGTTATAGAACCCAAAGATGGGTTCCATGCTGGGCTCCAGCTTGTCTTCGGGAATGTTCATCTGATCAAAGGCGTGCTTGAAGATTACATTAACTGCACTGCCTGTGTCAACCATAATTTTAGAGATGATGGATAATCCAATTTGAGCAGTAATCATTAAAGAATCATTATGCGGATGGGAACCCCTTTTTTCAGCTCTTGAGGAGTGACAATAAGGTTCGACATTTGCATACTGAGACGTGGATTCTTTAGTGGGGGCTCTTCTTGGACAGAGAAGATGCCTTCTTTTACCTCTTTGATTTACTTGTTTCAAGGCTCCTTTGCTATTCCCCGCGGGATGCGGCCCTCCATGAATTACGTTGATTCAATTTATTGGTGGGCTTAGGCTCAGGGGGTCTTCGTCTTCCAATATTTTTACAACATTGCTAGGGTGCTTCTATGGACCATCCCCTGTCTGTTGAGCTTTTTGTTGATCCTGAATGAACTCCTTCAGATGACCCTCACGAATTAGTTTCTGGATGATTCCAGCTAGAACCCTGCGCTCACCGATCTTGTGACCATTGGCCTTGTGATAAGCACAGTAATCTCCTCGCTTCCTTTGTTCTGGGTTATTCTTGGCCTTAAAGGAGGTCGGGAATTTGACTCTTTCCTTGGCCACGACATAAACGTAAGACAGTGGCTTGTTTAAAGCGACTGTGTTAGCGATTAGCTCCTCCCATCTTATTCTTTTATGTCCTCGGTCTTGGCCAAATCTCCCCCTTCTTTCTTGAGGATAGATTTCCTATTAGCATAGTAAAGCTCATCCATCCCGATGAACTTGTCAGCCTGAAAATGGAAATCTTGTAAATCTTTACACCCATTAATAAAGAGCTGCTTCCAGAATGGGGTGTTTTCTATCAAGCCGGAATGAACTGCGATAAGCTTGTCTCGATCATTCATGTCTTTGTCTTTTAGAGCTTCAGTGTTTAACCTCCTTAGATAATCTCCCAAGGATTCCCCCTATCTTTGCTTTATGTTGGCCAAGGCTGTGTAGTCTATTGTGGGATCTTTGCAAATGCAAAACTAAGGGGAGAATTCATAAAAGAACTGCTTCCATAAATAGATGGTTTTCTCCCGATATTGTCTATACCACTTTGCTACAGCTCCTTGGAGAGTGACCAGGAATAATCAGCATCTGACAGCTCCAGATGCATTGTACAAATCCATTTGGCTATCGAAAGCCATTAAATAATCGTCCGGGTCTGTAACTCCATGGTATTTCATTGTTGGGATTTTTACATAAGGCGAGATGACTGTAGCCGTGATCTCATCAGTAAAGGGCGGCACTCTTTCATTATCATTAGCATTTTCATCCATAGTCCTCTTCTCTTTCTTGTTCATAGCATCTTTTGTTGCCTTTTCAGCTACATCTTTTAGATAAGGCTCAACATTACAATAATTTTTCTGGTTTGGACAATACTCTTTTGACGTTGAGCTTCCAGATTGTTTAAGCGATTTACCGTAAACTCTCCCTTGATGGTTAGCTTTTGACTGAGGATGCTCCTTCTTCTTGGAGGATGTTAAGTCTATTTTGCTTTTGCATTCATTGGAGTTAGCTTTTAAATTCCTCCTGGGCGAAACCACCTTATCCCCCTGAGTTGGTTGTGGTGTCTTTGAAGATTTATGAGATAGTGCCATTTTGAGTAACTCTTGCAGCTGCTGCTCCAAGTGTTTGATCTTTGCAGTATTCTCATCTTGATGAGCTGGTGATAAAGGCTATCCTTGAACATCCCGATCTAAATTAAAGGACGGAGCTATGTTCTCCTCAAGAGTGGTGGTATGGATAACTCCTTCCTCAATTCCGCTTAATCGTTTAGATCTCATTTTTCCTACGCAAGTCAAATGAACCAAAATTAGTCTATAATATAGTGACAAGGTCGGATGTTCAGGCTCTCCTTCTAGCGCCAAAAATGTTAACACAAAAACATATCAACATCCCCAAAGCTATATGGAAGGTAACCGAGTTCAAACGGAACCAAATTGTTGAGAAAATCTCTTCCTTCGAATCCTATCTTTCGACTAGGTTGACTTAGTCGAAAGGGTTTAAGGAGTTAGCTCGAAAATACAAGCTAAGGAAGCAGCATCTAATTCAAAACCTTTCTTGTGAATGGATCAGAAGCACCTATTCATTTTAGCTTTCCATTCCTTTCGATCATGTCGAAAGGTTTGTTCTGGCCCTTTCGACAATATTGATAGGGATGCACGTTTTACTAATATGAGATAACTGCTCTCGACCCCAGTGTTTTCGCTGCTTTTGTAGAGGAACCCCTTCGAAAGGGTTGCAGATGTACCTGGGGATGATCCTCTTTCAAATGAATTCCTCTTTAATCAAGCGTTAGCTAATTATAAACCGGAATCCCCTCAGAACCCCCCTTTCAATAAAGTCGAAAGGGGTTCCACTCTTTCGAAACAGGTCCAGCTGATAATTGCCTAAGCTCCACTTTTTTTCCTATATAAGATCAACCTAAATATCCCCAGTTTCATAAATTCACCAATGTCGAAACCCCATCACCATTCTTATTTACATCGTTTAATATTGGTTTCGATGGTGATGTGTTTCTATTGCATAACCAAAGTCGATCCTATGCATTGCATAGACAAAAAGAAGTAGAGATAATAAGGTAGAATCATGTGCCGTGGATCATTAGTCAAGCTAATGATCAAAATGATCTTCCTCATCATCGAAATCCTTAATGAATCCTCCATCTGCTCTTTATTGATGATTCAAAATAAGTTACAATTATAGAAGCTTTATCCCTAAATTGATTTAGGGTTTATAGAACATTTCGTTGTAGCTAAGAAGTTGGAGTAAGAGAAATGAATTTAGGATTCCAAAAATTCGGTCCCCAAAAATAGGCCTCTTGGGTCTTATTTATAGATGCAGATCGGCCCCTTCCGCGCCTATGCCTTCGACTCGATCAAAAGGACCCCTTTTTATATGCCACTTCATGCCTTTCGACTTGGTCGAAAGGCCACGTCTATCTTTGACACTGTCGAAGGGCATCTCCTTTGAGTCTTTTGATTTACCCTTGCGCTCCCATTATCTTTCTCTAGACTTTTCGACTAAGTCGAAAGGGTTTTTTATCATCCTTTCGCCTTTGTTAAGCGTTGAGTGTTTCTTCTTGCTGCTTTCTCCCGAACATCTTTCGACATTGTTGAAAGGTCTTCAAATGCGCCTTTCTCTTCATATTTCCTTGTTGTCATTGGAAGTGAGATAGGAGCCTCCGACTCTGTCGATTGGTTGTCCATAGGGGTTTCGAAGATGTTGAAGTACCAATGGTTTCGATGATGTTGAGCAACTTTCGAATGCATGCCTGTGGATTGAGGCGGGACCTTCCCCGAATGTTATTGGCTTCGACCAGTTTGAAAGGCTTGTGTATGCTTTCAAAAGGGTTGTTATAAGGGCGAAACCTTTAGTTTTGAAAGGTTTGGCGTGCATATGGGAGATTAACATTCACTGCCTTCGAAAGGGGGTTCTGAAGCTATCCATCTGTGTTGGAAGGTCTTAAAGAGGCGGATAGATGGCTTTGCTATTCCTTTTTCATCTTTTTTGGAGGCTTGTACGTGGCTTATCACTTGTGAGGGTGCTTGCTGCTAACGACTCCTTCGAATGCCATCCTAATGCCTTCAAAACTTTCATTCATGATCCCTATCGAAACCCACTCTAGTAGAAGCTAGTACTTTTTGCATCTTCTTTCATGTCTTTGTTCTTTAAGTGGAGTTTATGGCTAACAGATCGCTTAAGTCCCAACCGGAGAGATGGGACCGGAGTGCAAGAAGTAAGTCCCCTCACCGAAGAATGAGTGGATGTGCTTGCTTGGTCGTTGAGTTCCTTTACTAAAGAGCAAGCGAACTCAATAAGGATCTAGAGAGATCGTCTCCTTAACTTAAACACTAAGCAATTCGGAGAGATCATCCCCTTAACTTAAATATTAAACGATCCGAAGAGATTGTACATTCAAGTGAATATAAAATAGTCTGGAGAGATCGAACCTTAGAACGGATATAGATTTGATAAAAGGATTTGAACGCCTTGTAATTAGAATAAAACTGATAAATCCTGGATGAACACAGGACGATCCTGGACATGTGATGTAATATGAGATGTGTGATGCTATGCAATTAAAGCCCCACAAAATCCCTGCAATAGTGCATAGCGCTCTTCGACCGCTACAATATTTCAGTTTAGCGCAATTAAATAGTAAATCCGCTTTAAGCCCCGCTACTTTCCGATACACCTGCTAAATCGAGGCTTTTTAAGATCCGCTTTAGCAACATTAGTATGAAAAGGTTGATTTGACTAGTTCTCTTATAAAAAAATCAACAAAGTTAGGGTAAAGACCTAATTTTAAGGCATAAATGCTCAATTTAAATCAGAGATCTATTGTAGTTACCAATCCAGTCTTCATAAATCAATTTATTCTTCGATTTTGATAAAACAATGTTTCTTTTTTTCAACAAAAATGATGTGAGAATGAGAATAAACTAACTTTAAGTATTTGGTTTCTTATCTAATAAAGCTTTTTGCACCTCCGCTATTTTTCGCTATATCCCTACTTTATCCCTGCTATAACTTTTTGCACCTCCATCGTATAGAACCGTTAAGCGCTTTAACTACACAGGTGCGATGTAATAACTCCAAATGAACTCGGAACTATTGTGATGTATAAATTACACTTAAAAGAAGTCTAGAGGCTTAGGCTATAACAGGTTTGGAACGACTCATTATTGATAAGAGAATCTGAAGAAATTGCATGACTCACCAAGATTGAAGTAGCCAGAGAGCTCAACAATCGAAGACTGATTTCTAGAACTTGCTCTTGAGCAAAGAACACCTTAAAATCAAAAGGCATACTTTTGAGAGCAATTGTTAAACTTTTTTTTAGCAAAGAAGATCTCAACTGGACTTAGAAGATTCAAACAAGGACAAAACGACTTGAAAATTGGCAAGCACTCTTAGAAGGAACAAAGAAATTGCTCAGAGAAGTTTCAACCCAAAATATGCTAAGGAGAGAAGTCGGTACCGACATGATCATATCGATGGTGACTTCTCCTAGTTTTGTATTTTTCACTTAAATTTCACATGAATCATTGTCTACCTATTCTAAGAATGCTCAAGAAATTTGGGATTAAAATACATTAAGGGGAGAAGTTAACCCCAACCTCTCATGTTAACCTTGACTAGTCATGCCAACGCCGACCTCCCATATTAACTCTGTAGATGCCGCGACTTCTTGAGATGCCTCCATATGGAATTAGAAGAGTGTAGTAAAAATTAAAAGTCATTTCAAGCAAAGGAAAAAAGTCACTACCGACCTCTTAGGCAAAAAGGCTGGTATCAGGCTTTTTGGAGAGAGATAGGTACCCACTTGTTTTGGACGACCAACGATTGATGGAAATAACATGGAACACTTAAAATCAAGTAGCATGAAGGATGTAAGAAAAATCGAAGTGATTCGAACAACGGTGAAAAGTCAACCCCAACATGATCATGTCGGCACCGACATCTGATGTTAACTCGGAAGATTGTGCAACTTTGCACACTGTTTTGGGCCGATATTTGAACTCTGCTCTAGGTGGATTTTTGGCCCAATACGATTGTTTCCTTTATAAATACAAGCCTACCTACAACCAAAATGGGAAGAATTATCTAACTGCAAAAACCATTCTATTTCTTCACCTCTAACCTCTCCTCCATTAAAGTCACCTAAAAAACAACTATCTACTGTTCTAGGACTTGAATTAGCAAATTCTTAGTACTAATGACTCTCAAATTCTCTAGAAACATCATTGTAAATCTAAGATCCACTAGATTGCTGTCAGATCTAAGAAAACTATTTGTAATCTAGAAAGAGAACAACTAATAAAAGATTGAAGTGGACGTAGGCCGAAGATTACGTCGAACCACTATAAAAACTTCTGTGTGTTCTTCTCCATTTTCTACCTTTTCTATTTATTTAATCTAAACTTGTGCTTTCATCTTGATTCTGGGTGTTGATTTATTTTTTAGGTTAACAATATGGCATATACAGTAGTACACTTAATTGTAAAGGGAAATTATCTTTATATAAAAAATAGATTTGCATGGGTATTATTATGGACATTTTCACCTACATCATGGTGAATACAAAAAGATATCAAGGAGCATAGAAACGGACGGAAGATGCGTAATAAAGGCACCATCATGTGATCATAAGGGTAAGGTAAACTGTTAGGGCAAAATTTGGTATAGTCGGAAAATATAGTCAAAACATTTGTAAAATGTTCCTAAGATCAGGACATGCATCTAGGTTGAAACCGCGCCTTAATCTGAGCAACGGATTGAAAGATATGATCATCTTAAATTTTGTCCACCACCTAATGTATTCGGACCCATCTTAGAGAGCTACTACCTACTTTAGGAAAATGGAACATTCATGGGCATTGAAATATTCTAACCAATGACACAAAGCTGTTGGTCTAATTTTCGTTCAATTCTGACTTGAAATAAAGGAGTAATGGCACAAAAACTTTCAAGTGGTTAAGCATCAAGCTTCCAACGGAGAGGTTGGCAAGCTTATTATTTTTATGGAACATGAGGAATGGTCCGATAGAAAATCTAACTGTTGAGTGCCTAACCATTTCTAACATAAGGAAGAGTAGCACGAGTAGCAAGTGGATGGCAAGGCTAAGGTGTGGAGAAGGAAGAACCCTCCCCCTGTTGGGTACCTAAAGTACCGAACAGAAGTCCTTGTTCGGTACCCTAGGCTACCAAACAGAACATCGTGCTCGGTACCCAAGGTAACGAACATGGAATTCTATTCGATGCCAATGGATGCAAAGCAGTAAAACAAACTCAGCAAAGAAGGGGAGGGGGTTTGGACCATGGAAGATAGGACCGAGAGAGAGCCAAACCTAAGCCAAGTATGAGGGCCGAACAATAAAGGAAGCACATGAATCTGGCAAAGATCATGTCCATATGCACTAACCGGAACTGTCCTACTCTGGACAGGACTTCCAATCGAACCAGACAGCCTGTATATAGAATGAAATGTACGTATGTTTGGATCAACCTAGCTGGATCAACCTAGCAGGAGCAACCTGCCAGGAATAGCTTAGCAAGAGCTGGCTAACATGAATAGCCAAACAGGAATAGGCAGGCAGGAATAGCCAGAAAGGAATAGCCAAACAGACTTCCTTGAGCTATATCTTATCGTGTTTTGAGCTAATGATCATTGTATTTTGTATCTTAGGAATTGTATCAAAGATCTATAAGAAGAATAATGAAAATGTACAGTGGATGTAGGCACATTCTGGTCGAACCACTATAAGTCATTGTGTTCTTTACTTTACTGCAACTTACTTTCTACATAACCTATATGTGAGCTGCTCTCTGAAAATTAGTCATAATATAAATATAGTAGCTGTGTTATATACGCCAAGTAGACAATTGTTAATTATGATAATCATTTAGTAAGAATTCCAATGCGAGTAGACATAATTACTTCAGGCAACCTGAATAGAGTTGTGGCCAATTTAAAGAATATTTCACGACTCGACATTAAGTAATAGTGTACCAACTCATGACATGCTTAGGATAGTCGCAAACTATTAGTTGCAACACTTGAACACAAGGCCGATCCCAATCTATAGGAACCATAAGGCGAAGGGGTCACAATTTGACATGGAATCCGATCAAGAAAGTCAAAGAGAAAGAAGAAGGAACGTTGGAGGGATGAAACGAGCAAGAGTTCATCCAGAAGTTGTATTGGGAAGCATTACGGGGACAAACTGGGCAAGGATGATGCTAAACTAGAGGCAGCTACAACAACCGTTTCTCATTCCCTCATCGAAATTATTGTTAATGAAGGATAAAATGACCACCAAGACAGATCTAAGAGCCATAACCATGCCCGTAACTGAAGATCAAGTCATTGTAAGGAAGATGAAAGAAATCGTTCCCCCCTAAGTCAAAGGTCGGGCTATCATTGACAATCACCCAAACCGAAGAATAGGATGGCTCAAATCATCAGATAATTTGCTCAAACTTGAACAAGTGGGTGAGGAATTGGAGCTTAGCTTAGCAGTACCATCTCCATGGAGATAAGTCTTCAAAGGACCCTAGAGATTCCAGGATGCCTCTATGGAACCATATTAAGGAATCACTGAGCCTGTAATACATTTACGACGGTATACCCCATATGCTGATGAGTGGAGTATAGAGGAAGTATTGTGCAGGTGCCATCCTCAATTCTTGGAAGACTTAACCATTAAGTTGTTATGTGGTTAGCCCTAAGGATCAATTAACTCTTGGGAGATGTTAAAGAGGAAGTTTATTTATCAATTCTGGGTGCATATTAAACATCCAAAAGATGTATACTCATCATTTGATGTGAAGAAAAAGGAAAATGGGTCACTATGACACTACCTATCCCGGTTTAACGTCGCAACTGCTGGAATTAAGAACATGGGTGAAAGGCTCACCTTGATGACTTGTATAGTAAAGTGCACCCTGGAATGAAGTTTGCCAAGAGATCGGCGATGGAGAAACCAGCTACATTAGAGGAATTCGTCTGTGAGTCCACAAAATATATGAGGTTTGGAATGTGATGCATTAGGGAGAAAGCATGGTATAGCTACTAGAGAAGAGTCTGGTAGTGACTGCAAATGATGATTGAAAAATGGTAGCTTCTTTCCTAGCTAAGTATTTGGAGATAATGGAGCATTCCCTAGACTAATAGAGCAAGCAACACAAATTCAGGTCCGGAGAGATCAAGTTTGAAACTCTATATGCAACTCATCAAGAATGGATGTAAGAAGACAGATAAGGTAGTAAGGAGCCATGGAAATATGGACTTCCTCAAACGGAACTAGCTAGGGCTCAAACTAAATCAGACCGATGCATAACTAATCGATACTGGACCAACGATATAGCCCATGTGGGACCAAGGTAGGGTGACTCACTAGAAGATAATGTTGATGTTTGAACCACATTCTTGGTTTCCAAAATGGGACCACCTGATTTTATACCGACCGGTACTTAGATTGCTAATCCATTGCATGGGAGGCATGATGTAGCCCACCAAGCAAACTAAGAAAGCATTTTAGTGGGGGAGGGAGTTGCTAGGATAATGTGTCGTGTGTTAGGCAACCAGAGCAGGAAACCAGAGCTTGAAAAATAAAACATAGTCAGTTCACTCCGAACATTAGAGTTACAATCAACCCCTAGATTTTAAGACACTGATCATGGAATGATACAGTGGAAAAACCAACCCTTTAACGCATTTGAGGTGTTACATTTAGCGTACAGAAGCAGTTGGAACTACGAAGGGAGAGGATGTCATTACTTCCTCTATTCACTTCATACTTAGAGACTATTTAGTTTAGTCATTTGGAGCATTAATTCATTAACACTTGCATATCAAGGAAAACGATGGATAAAACTTACAGAATAATCTTGAATAGTTCAGCGCTATAGCAACCGCTATGCATCAACTCAATAAATGGATTGTCCCTGTGGTTATTTCTTAAGGTATTAATAGGAAAATGGAGTTATATAAGGAACTTAAGAAGAATCAATCTGCCAAATTGGAGGACTTGTACTACTCGGCCTACACGTTTATGCTCTTGGAGGATTTTGATATCGAGGCAGGACTAATAAATGTCAGCCAGGTTGGAGACAAAAAGCCTCGGGATAGGGGAATGCGAAAGATGGATAATAAGATTGGAGAAAGGGAACACTTTAGGAAATATGGCAAGTTTCCATGTTCATAGCTTATGGAGACTCCTAAAATAATCTATCTCGCTAATAAAGAAACCATGGAATATGGTGAATCAAGAACCAAAGGTCAAACTATGGTAGAAATGAGAACCAGTATGCTCCAGTTTAAAACCTAAGGTAACTCCAGTGAGAGTACTATAAACTACCGACTATAGTCCCTCGAGTGAACTGAGTCCTTGCGGAGGAAGGGTATAAACCACGCTTAGGGCACAGTGTCAATTTTCCCCATGGACATCAGAGTATATCCTCCTACTAGATATCCAATGATAGATGTACATGCAAATTATGAAGAATGAAGTAATCAGACAGTGGAGCATAAACTTCCTAGTCCCGGAGATAAGGTTCAACGCCATCAAATGGGAGACCATGTTCAGCTCCTCCACAGATAGTGGAGTGTAATTCTGACCCATCCCTTAAGCAGGGCCGACATCTCTAAAGATGGTGGAGCATTACCTTTTCAAAAGGCCCTAGAGATAGAGTTAACTTCACATGAATATAAAGCATGGTAGTAAAGAGACTGAATACCCTAATAGAATACTGGGACAATAATGCAAAGGAATGACTTATTTTAATGATTAAATTTCAAATGATATTTAATAGAGATGATTAAGGCATAATAACACCATGCCACATGACTATGTGACAACTGCAGAAGTGAGAGAAATACTAATGGTTGGGAAAGAATGAATGTTCTTGACCCTTCTAGGTCGGATAGACCACTTATCTTATAGGCTAGACTGAAAAAATAGAGCCTGGTACACTAATAGAATGATTGGAAATAGCAAAAGAACTAGGAATCAGTACACTATGTGTCCATGGTAACTTGCAAATGGCTTTGAATTGAGCACTATGAGAGTTCTATGTCAAAGGAGAACAGTTGGCATACTACTTAAACAAAAGGGCGAAGGCTTTACTTGATGTGCAAGAATGATATGCAGTTAAGCACATCCCATGGGAGTAAAATCGAGTTGCTAAATATTTAGAAAACTTAGCTCGCTTAGGAAATGGATCACTTTTGGGTTGGCTTTAGTAAAAACTTCACCCTCAAACTGGAATGAAGCAAGGAAGGTAATGTTCAAGGTAATTCGGTACACCATACAAGTTAGCATCATATACATAAGGGTTTTCACTAACCCGCTGGTAAGATGCATGGCTGCAAGAGAGGCTAAGAAAGTATTAGATAACGTTCATCAAGGTAGTCGAGGAGACCACACTAGGGGAAGACCCAAGAAAAGGAAGTCTCAATGGCGTCGATCTAAATAGAGAATTTCTAATGATTGTGAATAGAGATGAGTATACAATAGTGGTTGTGGATTACTTTATCGAGAATGGAGTTCCACTCTAAACAATCTCGGTCAATCAATAATAGTTTGACAGTCAGGAATTCGCTAGCTCCAATTGGTGTCAAGAAAAGTTTTCTAATGCCTCACTCATAGGCCAATGGATAGGTTGAAGAAATCAATAAGGTTCTCAAAACTATCATAAAGGAGCATTTGGAAAATGATAAGGGAGCTCAGATGGATGAGACTCCATTAGACTTTATGCGTATTTCGCTTCCTATGAAACTACAATTGGACATACTCCTTTTGCTTTGGCTTGTGGATTATAGGTTATGATTTCTAATGAAACTATAGTCTTATTTTATTGGAGCATCGACTATGACTTAAAGGAGAATGTGGAATTGCTAAATGTGTCACTAGACCCGATTAAGGAGAATCGGGATGAGGTTGTTTTGAAAACTGCGGCATTTTAGCAAAAAGCGGTGAAACAACGCAACTCTAGGATAGAGCATCGCCCGCACAAGGAAGGAAACATAGTCCTGGAGTGAATTTCCCTTGACTAGGGGCTCTGACCAATTTGGGAAGGACTACATTTTATCTATGAAGATCTAAGGAATGGAACCTACATTCTCGTAATCATGGACGGAGCAGTATCCGGGAAAATACAGAATGCTCAAAACCTATGTTTCATATTTTTCACACTAACTATTGCGGCTACATGAATTATGGATAGGTGTATTGTCAATCATCATAGTCTTACCAAAACCCATGGATAGGGTGTGTGAAACAATGATAGATGATCGATGCTACCAAACCACTGTAAGAACAACCATCCTATGCTAAATAAAGTCCTGATTTCTATGAATACATAGGCGAGGTTGCTGCATACTAGGGGCATCCAACTTTGGCGCATCATGGAAATCTTGGACAGACCTTTGGCCAGCAATAGCAATCAAGATTGGCACATGGTGAGGACATAACTGCCAAATGGGTGTTCGCCATTAATGATCGGCCCTAAACCTTTGGTCAGCAATGGCAAGCCAGATAGTCCATGGTCAGGACATGACCGCCAAATGGATGCTTGCCATTGACGATCGACCCCAAACCTTTAGCCGGTAAAGACGAGCTAGATTAGTCCATGGTCAAGACATAACTGCCAAATGGTTGCTTTCCATTAACGATTGGCCACAAACCTTGGTCGGCAATGGCGAATCATGTCAGCCCATGGTCAGGACACGACCACCAAATGGGCGTTCATCATTGATGATTGGCCCCAAAACTTTGGTCGGTAATGGCAAGCTACATAAGCCCATGGTATGACATGAGCCCCAAAGAATGTGTGCTATTGATGATTGGCCCCAAACCTTCAGCCAGCAATGGTGAGCCAGATCATCCGATGGTAAGGGCATGACCGCCAAATGAGTGCTCGCCATTGATGATCGATCCCAAATCTTTGGCTAGCAATGGCAAGCTAGATCAGCCCATTGTTAGGACATGACCGCCAAATGGGTGTTCGCCATTGATGATCGGCCCTAATCTCACATCGTTAGTAGTGGACCGAAGTTATCTCTTATCCAAATGTCCATCATTGACGATTAACCCCAAACCTTTAGTCGGCAATGTCAAGCTAGATCAGCCCATGGTTAGGATATGACTGCCAAATGGGTGCTCAGCATTGATGATCTACTCTAAATCTCTGGCTAGCAATGGCATGCCAAATTAGCCCATTATCAGGACATGACCATCAAATGGGTGTTTTCCATTAACGATCGGCCCTAAATCTCTTGCCAGTATTGGTGGACCAGAGTGATCCCTCAATCGGGTATCCATCATTGAAGATCGGCCCCAAACCTTTGGCCAGCAATGGTGATCCAGATCAGCCCATGATCAGGACATGACTGCCAAATGGGTGATCGTCATTGACGATCAGTCCTAAATCTTTAGCAGGCAATGGCAAGCCGGATTATCCCATGGTCAGGACATGGCCACCAAATGGGTGTTCGCCATTAATGATCAACTCAATCTTCTCATCGATAGTGCTGGACCAGAGTGATCCCTTAACTAGGTGTCCATTATGGATGATCGACTCAAAGTTCTCATCGGCAATGGTGGACCAGAGACATCTTTAACCGGTTGTCCATAGTTGATGATCAGCTACAGGCTACTGGGAGGGCTATAGAAAACCCGACTTGCCGACGATCACAACATGAACATGTCCTGGTTAGTCCACCCCTGATGATCAACCTAGATTTCTATTAGCAGCATATAATATAGCTCGCCTATGGTAAAGTGTGACTATCAGTCGGGTGGTTCTATGCAAGCAATCGATACTTGAATTGCAGATGAGGACAACCAACATACAGACACTAGGACAAACTTGTATAAAGTTCATGTGGAATATATGCATGAAAACAAACAAGGACACAATGGACTGGATTACAAAAACACTCCACCAGAGATCGCTTGCTCTAGTAAACCCGTCAATGATTGATCATGTGCAAATATGTCAGGTGCAAAGGAAGAGCTACTAAAGAACTAACAAAATATCATGCAACTACTTCACCAGTATGCTCATCATGTCGAACTTGCCAGTGTTGGACCCTATACAAGTACGTGAGCAAGCGATAAAAGATTACTAACAAGCTAATGGCTAAGAAAGGATACTATACAATCCCAATGCAATAACTAATCCAAATCAGGTATGATAATTTCATTTATAATTTCTATAAGATACATATGCGCTTGTATATGTATTCATATAGAAAATTTAAAGTATGGGCCAAGGAAAGCATCAGTCCAAGAAACTGCTTACCCTATCGAACTTGTTGGTGATTGATCCCATAGAAGTATGTACGATAGCAGCGAGAAAGGTCGCTAATGGAATAAGCAAACCAAACAATCACGTGGAAAAACATATCACAATTACTAGCCAGGAAATGGAGAATATGGACATGAATAATATCAGACATAACAATGCATAAACATCAAAAGAAGATTAGCTTCACTTCACAAGCGCATGATCAACCCACGTTCAAAACTTTAGTAGAAACCACTTACCTAGCCAAACTTTTAGTGATTGATCTATACAAGTATGAATGGTGGTAATAAAGGAATCACTAGCGAAATAACTTGGCAATTACGTAAAATATATACATCGCAACCACCAGCCTTAATTGGCCAAACTACAATCAATGCAACAAAATACACATCGTTAAATCCATGTTGCATGGAACCACTTTGTATTCTTTTCCCTAGGGCACCTTGACATTCTTAGAACATTCAAAAGATAACACATGGCCTCCAGGACCTGGGGCAAGGAGGTTGAACTAGAGGGAGTAAAAGCCTACCGAATAGAGATGAGAGTCAGTAGGAAATCATCCTAGATGATTATGCTGCCGAGAAATAATGAACTACGAACATAATACTAATAAAGGATGTCCTGGAATGATGAAAAAGCTTTTATTGAGTGAACAAGGCTCCGCAACAAATTAACAGCAGGAAACTTACCGAAAGGATGGGAATGAGGATATAGATATTTGAGCTTCGAGATAACCATCGCATGAGAAAGAAAGATAAGTTTGGATGAAACAAAGCAAATTTTGTTTTCTATGAAAGTATGCTTTTGGGGGGTAAGTGTTGTGAGCATTTTCACCCACATCATGGCAAATATGATAGACATCAAGAAGCGTAGAAACGGGCAAAAAATTCATAATAAAGACGCTATCATATAATCACAAGGGCAAGATGAAGTGTTAGGGGAAAATTTGGCATAGTCATAAAATGTAGTCAAAGCAATTGTAAAATGTTTCTAAGATTAGGACATGCACCTAGGTCGAAATTGTGTCTCAATCCGAGCTATGGATTGGAAGATATGATCATCTTAGAATTTATCCACACATAAAAGATTCGGGTCCCACCTTAGAGAGCTACCACCTACTTCAATCAAATAGAACATTCAAGGGCATTGATATACTCTACTCAATGATATGAAGCTATTGGTTCAAGTTTCATTCAATAATGACTTGAAATGAATGAGTTATGGCACAAAAACATGTGTAAATCAAGTGGTTAAGCACCAAGCTTCTAACGGAGAGGTCAGAAGTTTGATTCCTGGCAAGCACATTATTTATATGGAACATGAGAAATGGTCGGTAGGGAATCTAACTGTTGAGTGCCTAACCATTCCCGATGTAAGGAATGGTAGCATGGGAAGTAAGCTAGAAGGTAAGGCTAAGTTGTGGAGAAGGAAGCACCCTCACCCTGTTCGGTACCCTAAGGTACCGAACATAATATGTAACAACCCGCAATCTAGTAGGCCTGGATTTTCACTAAATCAAAAGCCTAATTCCACCAAAGTACAGTTCATTGGTTTGGTATCCTGGAAATAAGAAAATGAATGCATATCAGAGCGCTAACGGTATAACTTATAGCAGAAAGTAAAGTATAATAGAACATACAATCACTTACCAAGATTTGACACTTCTAATGCCAAGTGTCCTTGTTAATTTCGAGTACGGATAGGGAACAAAACCCATCACTATTCCTACCTTGTACCAGTACCTGTCAGTCTAAGCTATCATGTGGGTTCTAATGAAGAGGGGGTCAGAAAAATGTTCTAGTGACTGGTTAAATTATACACTTTGTACATAACACTAGTTTATGCCGATTGTCTTCCACTACATGTTATGTCTTTTCATTTCTTTCAATTTAGTCATCTCGATTCCATATTCGCGTATAATACGTCCCATATACTCGTAATAGACTATATCTATGTACCTTATATATGTAAGTACCATGGTCCCTATTTGACCAAGATACTATCACTGCTACTATCCGTAATTCCGCACTACCAGGCATCATCATCAATGTCTAGGTCAAATTGCTCACGTAAAAAGTAGATCCTCCAGCTCATACCTAGTAACCGTGTCGCTATATTTTAGCCGTATCTATCTCATTTTGCTTAGAGATTTGCTAACTTATCTGCTTCATATTATGGACTCAGCTCCATGGATTACCCCATTCATTTTGGAAAGAACTATGTCATGGGTTAACTAGCCATGGCCTAATAATAAAACTAGCAAACAACTGTACCCGTGTATTACCCAACGTGGCCTACCCTAGTAGGAGGCATAGCCTATTAGGTGTAACCTTGTCTTTCCCATTGACTGCTCTGGACCAACGATGCACCCAACCTATGTAGCTCCTACTCCTGATACGGTGCCTGCACTAGCTAACATAACGTCGAGCTGCCTACTATCCTGTTTTAATTGTCTAATGCAATCAAGGCAATACCCCTTTTTCTATTTTTGAAGAAGACATATCTTACTATTGGGGTATTTCTTTATCTATATGCAAGTGTATACTCTGCATGGTTCCTACGTTGGATATGTCTCACATCGGTATAATGTTACACAACGGCTGGTAACCTCTTACGGTAGGCAGGCTTCTATTGTGTAACATTACTGACCCCACATTCCAACCCATACTAACGACTAATGTCTTTCTTATCCATTTAGGTTATTTACATACTCATGTAATTTACACCCGTCGTAAACGCGTACTTGAGGCTACGTATATATATCTTATATATATATATATATAGAAACATTCATTCTTGTTTAATTAGTATGCCCTAATCATTCACAGTTGACAATATTTCTTTACTTTTCTAGTGTGTTTAAATCTTATTTAATTTGAGGTCATTTATCGCTTTCTTTTAAATATCTTTTCTTATTTACTATCATTTGTTATCCTTTTCTTATTTATTGACTTAAGTGTCATTAGTGTTCAATGAATCTTACATAGTTTTACCTTTGTCAAATTTTGTATTTTGAATTCCCTTTTTAACTATTGTTCTTATCCTATTTACTTCACCTTTTATTACATTTATGGACCTTACACCTTAATGCAATTGAACTAATTTCCCTTTCAAAAGGAAATGTTAACGCTATAATTCTCCCTAAATTACACAAAAGAGATTTGTATTTTGTGTGAAATTACAGGGAATTATATTTTATTTCTTTGTTAAAATAGACAATACAAAATATAGAATTTTCCCTTATTTTATACTCTCTTCCTATACATCTGCATTCCTTATTATTTCAAACAATTTGTTTGTGACTTGGATGATTCATAGAAACTTATATTGTTACCCTTTTTCATTTCAATGGATTAAAATATGTCAAGTCCCAACCTAATTACAATAAATCCCAAAATAGTTAAATCAAATTTATTCCATAATCATTGCACATATATAATTCATTATTTCATTCGTTACCTACAAAATTTCATTTCGCATATACAATAAATTATCCAAACCAAGATTTATGTCTAATCATTACATAGTTACAACTAAATATCCAAATTGATCATAAATAGGCATAAATGAAATAGATTATAACGATATAATCTAATCTTATTACAAAACATGTAATTTTTCCACTCACCTCTTTTTAGCATTCCATATCTTCGGATCTAATCCCTATTAATAAAGTTTGACTTTATTTTTCATCTTATTCTGATATATGTCATGAGCATGTATGTATGTATGTGTATATATATATATATATTAGAATCCTAGATTAGAAGAGAGAGATTTGGATTGGTTTATAAATTAAATCCGATTTTATAGTTTACATCGGCTTTGGCGATTTGATTTGACCCTATTCCTTTTTCACTATCATCTTCTACAATTCCCCCAATTGTATACACACCTAAACTAAATCTAGTTTAAAATTTTAGAATTTTGGAGGAGAAGAGAAAATGGTAGAACTTCCGCATCCATTAGAAAATATGAATCTGGAAGTAGGGGTCTAGGTCTATATTTATAGTGGTTTGAATCAATGCAAGTCGTGCGATTAAACTATTTTTAATGCGGGTCATTTAAGCCACTGTTTACTGTGCAGTCATCATAGGTAACGGTTTACCGTTTATGCCCTAGGGTTGATCGCTACCGATCGACTTATGGCCTTGTTTAACGGCAGTTAATTAGCCTAGGTTGATTTGATTGATTGATTGCTTTGTTTAAACGATTATTATCATTTGTTTCCCATGGTATAATGTTTCTATGATTTTGTTTTAACGTTAATTTTTCTTATGTCTATGTAACGATCTGGAATTTTATCACATTAATTTTTGGAATATTTAATTAGTTTTAAATATTCGATTTGGGGTTCTGTTTAAAATGTAATAAAATCTATGTTCCAAAAAACCGCTTGATTTGGAATGACATATGTTTAATTTAATTTTTAGAATTTCTCCATAATTTTCAATTTGAAAAATAAATAAATTCTCATTTGTCGTATTTTACGGCAAACGTTGGCAATTTTGAAAGCTTCATAGAACTTGATAACTTGTCTATTTTATTGTTGTTTTGTGATCGCATCTCAATTCTGTACGCTATCATATGTCATTTTCTATCGTTCGTGGCTTGTACGCGGACGCGATATATGTAGCGAATACCATAATCTATTCAATTTCAAAACAAAATATGTATATATGGTATAAAAGGGCACACATTGTATAGTGCAGCCTTTTCTTTCATCCAGCAGCCAACTTCTTGTTCTTCTTTTCCCCTACAGCTGCTTTGTCCTCCTTCACCATGCCGTCGTTGTGTTCCTTTGTCCCCTGTACTTGCACTTCCATTTAGCATATGTTTTCAATAACTTTGGGTGCTTAACCATATTAGTCTATATATATGTGTGTGATTAGGCTTCCTTCCTCTGCTTTTTGACATTGCTATCTTCTTCCTCTATTCTTTTATTTTTTCCTGTGAAAAAATGCACTTCCTCTCATTCAAAAATCAAAAGCTCGTACACTATCCAATTTTAGCCTCGGCTTTCAACTAAGAAGTTGATCATCATCCTCTCTAGTTTTTTTAAAATTTATCGCGTTCGATTTCATTAAGAATCGAGTGAGAAATCGTCAAATAACAATAAGAAGGAATAAATGTTCTCAAAGTTCAAAAATTCATATCTCTTGATCCGAGTCGAATTGTTTGACGCCGCTAGCATCATTGAGTTCGTATCGTAGCGTAGTATTTTTGATAAGATTTTGGCGATGTTTGGTGATGATGATCGATGATCATCAAATATTAAGGTTTGGGTTAGCTTCGATTCAAGCAGCAAGGATCGATTTGGAGTTTGGCGTTATATCCAGGGAGGAGAGGCACTTGAATGTTGAGATTTTGGTGGTGATCGATGCAAAAAAATGTCGCGCATGTTTTCGACCTGGACGCGGTTTGGAGGGGAGGGCTCAGATCGTGGGCTTTGATCGTGAGGAGGAGGGTGCCGGAGGGTCGAGCACGCGGAGAGAGGTTGCTTGGTGATGGCTGGTTGTCGTTTAGGTGGTCAGAATCCATGTGAGCTTGCACACGTGCACGCTGGTTTGGGTTCAGGGAGAAAGGGGGGTTCGGGGAAGAAGGTACTATTGGTTGGACGTGGGTTGGTGAAGTCGGGTTTGGGCCGAGCCCATTAAGCAATGTGGGTGAGTGTGTACATATATATTGTTATGTTTTTAATTATATATTAAACATGTTAACTTTGAAAATTTATCTCGTTCATATTAAATCCGTTTAACACACAGATTTTTGTGTTGGGTTCGTATGAACGAGTACAACACTGTAGTGTAACTTATTGATAGTTTTGGACAAGTACAAATTTATGACATATTAAAACGCACAGAATTTAAATTACATTATTTAAATTAATAACATCATTTAAATTTATATACCTTAATTATTGATGTTTATTTGGCCAAATAAAATACCGTTGAGTTAAATTAGATTGAATATGGTTACTAGACATCTGTTTAGCAGAATAAAACACCATTCTACATATTAAATTAATTTGGCAATTAATTAGCAGAATAAATCCCCTAACTGCTATTTTATAGGTTTGGACATTCGATTATATATTGTTAATTGATATTCCGATTGAATAAGTGATATGTTAAACAATAACGGTTAAGTGTTGAATTTATATATGTAGTCGTGGATTATGTAAATATCTGTTATTAACTTGGGAAGTTAAATTGAATGATATAGTAGCTTGTTTAAGTAACATTGTGATCATTAAGCCTCTCTCAAATTCTAAAAGTTAATTATGGATTTGAAAGTTATTTTGAAAATAATTATTATTTATTATAAGGTTTTAAAGATTATTATTTAGTAATAAGTTTTAAAAAGGTACTAACTTACAATTATTAATATTATAAAGATAATTAATAATTTTTTTAATAATGATTTAAAGCTAATTATTTTATTAATATGATTCTTAAAGGTTATTTCTTAAAGTCACTTAATTATTACTTTGAAGCTATTTAATTATTGTTTTAGAATGTTTTAGTTTAATTATTTATTTAAAATGTTTAACTATACTTTAATTTTTTAATTAAAGTTATTTAATTATATTGATTTAAGTTATTTAATTTTATTTACAGGTTAATTAATTTTCATATTAATATTAGTTTAAAGTTAACTAATTATTGTGTTAGTAACGTTTTAAAGTTAATTAATTATTATATTAATATTGTTTTGAAGTTAACTTATTAATAAAATAATAGTGTTTAAAATTAATTTAATATATTGTTAATAAGATTTTAAAAGGTTATTATTTTAAATGAGATTTAATTGAAGTGAAATAAAAGGATGTTTAAATAGTAACTCATTATTTAAAGTTATTTTAAATAAATTTATGGTTTGTCAAGGGAACCTTAACAACTTAAAGAGTTTATTAAATAAGTTTGTTTAAATATGGGGAGAGTTTTATAAATGGTTTTAGAGATTTTTAAAAGGATTGTAAATGAGTTTTAAAGACCTGAAAAGGAGAAGTTTTTATAAATGGAGTTTGAGATTTATAAAGAATGTTTTATAAATATATTGGAGATTCATAAAGAAACTTTATAAATAGATTTGGAGATATTTATAAAATAAAGAGATTTGGAAAGATATGGTTGATTTTCATGGCGTAATTCAAGGGGTGGAGATTGCCTACAGTTTACTATGCATTCATTGGGATATCAACGTATCCTTTGTGTAAGCTGAAATCTATGGTGGATGTCGAACGGTACTTTCCATATCTATTTTTAAAAAGTTTTCAAGAATGGTTTATGAATATACTTATTTCGGTGAGATAAGTATATGAGTATTTTGATAAATATTTTTGAAAGAGATTCTAATTAATGGAATTTAATTGAATGAGGCTTAGTGATTTCTATAGGAAATGTAATCTTGTTCGGAATGTTTGTTTATTTGATAGTTAAATAACCGACTATCAAATCTAGGCCTAAATATGTAATCCATCTTAATTTGGTGGTAGGGAAATATTCCCTACTTAACACCGAAGGATTTTTACTATGGAAATATCTAAGAGAAACATAGGGATTATATGGTACAGTTACCGTCGATGGTGCTATATTGTACGTATAAACTCATTTTGTTCTTCTAAGACAAATGATAAGGAGATCCATTCACTTAAATGGTTAGGGGGTGATCCCCGCTCTTATGTATTATCTAATTATTTCCTAAAGAACCGGTATTGAGCATTCTGACAAATCGATAATTGGTTTTTGGAATGCCCGGGAAGTGCAAGAGTGTACTCATAAGAGATTACTCGAAAACCGTAACCACTCTGAAACTATATACGGTTCTATGGAGAAGTTTCATGATATATTGAGATGTTGGAATCCATGTGCGGTTCCTAAACAAGTTGGGGTATGGGAATCCGAGTGAGATTCCAAAATATATTTAAGATGTGGGAATCCATATGTGATTCCAAGACCCGTTGGGGTATGGGAATCCATGTGGGATTCCTTGATCTATTTTGACGGCAGTGAGTGAGCTGGAATGCCAGACGTAGCTTCACCAGCGGAAATAACTAAAACCAGAGATAGGAGGCATGGCTAGTAGGGTTGTAAAACTCATAGGGTGTAGTTGGTTCCTCATAGACGTTACTTATAGTTGTTATGCATGCATGGGGAGATGCACTTGGTCTTAGCAAAACCAACTATGTTTTTCCTATGGTACATCACTAGGAATGTATGCTGCTTCGGATGTATATCTCTAATCCTTGTGTAGGAGGACCGTTCTCGAAGTACTGAGGGCACCTCCATGGAAATCCTACACAATTAACGAAGGTGCCTTATCGGGTTTTGATTATATAACTAGTATTGTTGTGATGTACACTCACGAGCATCACAGCTACATAATAATTATTATTTTCACCCTTAGACATTATTTTAATATCACTGGATTTCTGATAGAAATATTTTTGTTATCGTATGGTAAAAACCCATCCGTGTTTATGTGCGACGTGGTCTTATGAGATACCTTTGATTTTCAAGGATTTTACAAGCTTTAACAAATAAAATTTCTTGTGATTTAAGTTTCTCACGCTGGTTTTACCAGACTGACCCGGGCGTTGTTTTCCTATAATGCTCGGGTCAGACCGAGTATATTTTCAGATTTAGTTGGAGGCTTTGGAGCTTCAAGAGACGAACAGGAGGCCAAGAGACGTATTCACGTACATAGTTATTTTTCTGTTGCATTCATTGTTGTATTTATCAGCAATTGTGAGGACATGCAATTATAACTCTGCGGGCTGAAATAGGTTAGCAAACTCTGATTGACGTTTGTATATACTTATATTACAGTTTTTTTGTAAAGGTTTGTTGTATTGTTACTGCCAAAAATTCCTTTCGACTTAGTCGAAACCAGTTTGAGCAAAAGGCAAAGACTAACAAGGAAAAAAGCTACAGCTAGACCTTCCGAAAGAGTCGAAGGGATGCTTTAGCCGAATTTCGAAAGCTTTAGAACCTTTCGAAGGGATGCTATAGCCAAATTCTGAAAGCTTCAGAACCTTTCGAAGGTGTCGAAAGGATGCTACAACCAAGATCCAGAAGGTTCTTACCATCGAAAGAGTTGAAGGAGTCGAAAGCACCCTTCCGCCTTCAGTAACCACCTTTCGACTAGGTGATTCCATATGCATGAAGACCTTTTGAATGAGTCAAAGCAACACCTTTCGAAGACAATGAAAAATAGCTCCTTGTATATGCGCCAAACCTTTCGAAATCAAAGGTTTTGCCTTCATTATAATCCCTTGAAATCATGTATCGGCTTGAACAACCCATTCGAAAGCTACACCAAGCCTTTCGAACAAGTCGAAGCCATAGTTATTTAAGGTGGTTCCGCATCAAGCCACAAACAAGAGTTTAGAAGCAACCAACAGTGTCGAAACCATCGACACCTTAACATCATCAAAACCACTAGACAAAGCCTATCGATAGAGTCAAAAGCTCTTACGAGACAACACAAAGAAGAGAAGCGCAGCCAATCCTTTCTACAAAGGCGGAAGCATACTAGAGTTATTTAGGCAGCCACCATTCGACCAAGTCGAAAGCATCAGGGCCGAAAGGTGCTGACTCGCATCTATAAATAAGACCCAAGGGGTCATGTTTTGGGGATCCGATCCTTTCCATTCTAAACTTGTATTTTCTTAATCAAAAAAGTTGTAAACCCTAATTTCTAAATTAATTTGGGGATTTGGACTAATAAAATCATCTTTAGCTTGCGAAAGGGAAGTTGTCAATTTTACAGATTACTTTACTGTTGTTAAAGATTTATCAGCTTTAACGTTGTGTTTTAGGTGTCGCATATATCAAAAGGACCCTTCCGACATAGTCGAAACCTTGTATACTTAAATAACTTCAGTTAAATGCTTCAGGCTATCTTCCCCTAGACAACTTCTTTTGACAAGGTCGGAACCTAACCTTAGTCCATTTAAACCTTGGATTGACACAAGGATCCTAAGGATCATGCTTTCGACGAGGTCGAACCTATCTACAAATCACCGTGACTTGAGATTACTAATCCTAATCCAAGACGGTTAAGTCCATAGCTTTCGACAAGGTCAAAAACTCTACCTCAGACCCTTGATCAAAGCCCAAGCCACTCAACGGTTTAAGCCCTCGACAGGGTTGAAATCCTTTAAGTTAACTTTCATCCAGTGACTCCAAAAACCATCCATTTCTGCTACCACTTCGAAACAAGATCTTTCGAAGGGAAAACTCAGATATCTCAGCAAAATCGAAAGGTTGATAAGGAAATGAAATAACCGTTATGACTGAGTCAAAAGGTCGACCTAAGCAAGTTTTCACTACAACAACCTGTTTCGAAAGGATACCAAAGTGAATACGCACATTCCATCCTTCTCAACTCTTCTAAAAGAAACCATAAGGAATTGACCTTTTCCTAAAAAATCTACTTTAGGGTGGTGACAAGATTTCTTGTTAACATTTTGGCCTTAGACAAAGGGCTCGAACCTCCGTCTTGGTTAAACATCCAATAACACTTGTCTCTAATCTAATTCAACTTGGTTTCAAGTTTATCTACTTTTGTCCAACATCATCAAGGAGAAGAATTAAAAGATCAAAACAAGGATCTTCAGAACCACATTTGAGAGGATTCTCCTAAAGAGCCATTAAAAATTCCAACCAAAATGAAGAGCAAAGGCTAAGACTAGAAGCTCTAAGAATAATAAACAAGAAAAAAGCGGAATCATATGATCTTGAGAAATGGAGTCTAAACCCCTTTCATGTTGGCCCCACCCCAATTTTTGCCTTAGGAAAAAGGACAAATGGAAGTGACAATATATTCAGTCAAATGAGTAGAACTATTCAACATTATTTCAAAGGAACAATTTTTGAAAAAGAGATAATGGAAGACTACAACGCCTTTGCACATAAGTGGCAACAAACTATAACAAGAACACTTCCAACACAAGAATTACAGAGGGTGGAAAAAAGAAAAGAAATTAAAGAATACAAAACTGCAAGGCTAAGAAATAAGAAATCAAGAAGCCGTCCTCAAGAAATAAGTTTCAAGTAAAGACTTCCTAAAGAGTGCAATTTAACAACATCCATAGAGAATGTCTACTTGTTAACAAAGGATGAGCTCAACTATTGGTCATCACAAAAGAAGAAACCAAAATATGAAAGGAATATGGGAGGACCCTATTGCCTTTACCATATGATGAATGGTCATAAAACTGATCACTGCAGAGCCTTGGAAGGGATGATAATCAAATTTTACCATCAAGGCAAAATCAATGAGTTTGTAAAGAAATACTGAATGAGATCAATACAAAGCTACTTTTCTTTAAAGAGAATCTACATGTTTGGGAGTGAAATGCTCCTTATATTTGGACACTACCTAAGATGGTAGAAAGCCTCTGTCCACGCCGAGATAGCCAAGGCAGAGCACCTCTTGGTGGGAGGGTGGAATAAGCCTTTAACTGTGCCATAAGATAGCCATGTTAAAGCACCGGACAAGCCCTTGACTGCGCCTCTGGTCAGGTCAAGGCACCTCCTGGAGGAAGGACGGAGTAAGCCTTTATCCATGACATAAGATGGATGGGCTAAAGCACCGAACAAGCCTCTTGTCTGCACCACGCTATGGTTAGGGTAGGGCGCCTCCTGGAAGGAGGTCGGAGTAAGCCTTTATCCGCGCCATAAGATGGCCAGGGTAAAGCACCGGACAAGCCCTTGACTGCGTCTCTGGCCAGGTCAAGGCGCCTCCTGGAGGGAGGTTGGGTAAGTCCTTGGTTCTAGCCTCTAAGAATGAGCTAACCAAGAGCACCAGACAATGGACAAAGATGTCCAGGCCCAAGAAGAGGCCCATCACATAATGGACTAAGATGTCCAGGCCCAAGAAGAGGCCCATCAAACACTGGACTAAGATGTCCAAGCCGAAGAAGAGGCTCATCAAACAATGAACTAAGATGTCCAAGCCCAAGAAAAGGCTCATCAAATAATGGACTGAGACGTCCAAGCCCAAAAGGAGGCTCATTAAATAAAAGACCGAGATGTTCAAGCCCGAGAAATGGCATATCAATTATGGACTAAGACGTCCATGCTCAAGAGGCAACTAATCAAATTACTTCTATACAAGACCTGAAGGGTTTGTGCATCAAAGGAGTAGAACAGAACTCCACTTATTAATACTCGAATCTGGGTTTCAAGACTTTCATTTCTAAACATCGTCTATTAATACCCAAATCTGGGTTTCGGGTCTCTCATACTGAATTTCATCAATTAATACCCGAATCTGGGTTTCGGGACATTCATTTCAGAACTTCATTTACTAATACCTGAATCTGGGTTTCAGGTCTTTATCGATCACTAACTATCTTTATCATACCTGAATCTGGGTTTCGAGACTATCACTTATTTATGCCCTAATCTGGGTTTGAGATTTCAATAATGAATTTCTATTTATCCATCATAAATACTCGAATTTTGGTCAAAGAATATTCTCAAGAAGATCATTATTATAAGTTTCTGTCAATACCTGAATCTGGGTCTCGAATTTCTAATTTTTTAAATTTCATTAATACCCGAGAATGGGTCAGTGGGTTTCTACTACAAATATTCAGATAATGATTTCTAGATTTAGCTCTTTATTAAATATCTCTTGAAAATTATTCTCCAACATTTATACCCATGTTTTAGGGTGGGGTTTCCTATCAACAGACTTCTGCATTCCAGCCAAATGGTTGGAGTTGAATTCTTAATTGTTTCTCATCATGGTTAAAGATGTGATTTAGACATTTAATATAAACTACTTTTCATGCGATTAACAAGATGATTTTTTAATCCAAGAAAATGATATACACAGACTGGTATGTCAATTTTAAGCTAACAATTAGAAATATTGTTTTCTTCGTACTTTTCAGGGAAATCAGCACAGTAAAGAGAAATGAAAGATTAAGTAAGTACAAAAATCAATGTATGAGCTATCAAAAAGCATTTTAGAAGTGACGTTACAAAATGAAATTACAAATCAGGTGATATTTACAAAGTTTGTATGAGTTACATAACTCATGGAATTATTTACAAAACTTATGAATTTATTCACATATATACAAGACAAGTCTATACATTTTAAAGATACAAATAAGTCATAAGTGTTGAGTAGCCTTGCTAAGATTCTCAGCAATCGAAGGATCGACTATTTGACCAATTGTGGTGCAGAGAACTTCTTTAAGTTTCTTTGCCTTCTTCCTTACCCTATCTGCATCATCGATTGCATCAATATTTACCTTCAAAGCGCGGTTGAAAGCTCTATTTGTGCCTCAAGGGTTTTGTTTTCCCTTTTCTAATTTCACGACATGCTTCTGAAGGAAGTAATTATCACGTTCAAGCTTCTGAATCTTGGTGGCATACTCATTGATACTTTGTGAATATTTTGCTTTTTGCTGCTCATTAAAATACCTAGCTATTTCAAACTTAACCTTCCTGCACCATTCACCCACAACGTTCTCGTCTAAGCTAAGAGGAGGTTTGAGCATTGTGGGGAATTTATAGGCAGTAAGGGAAGTAGACCTCATAGGTCTGGAAACAGAGGGAGTAGTGCGAGGAGTTGGTAAATCAATGCTCGAAATCTTATCTCCCATAATGTATTCCAATGATTTGCATTGTGCTTAACAGTCCTTCAATTTCACCTCCAAGTCACTGATTTGTTGTATAAGCTCTGACATCTTATGATCGAAGTCGATTGAAGGTTTGACTTTACTTGTCGCTTTAGTGAAGAAATCGTTTCATCTTTTCTTTTGACATCGGCCTCAAGATAGGCAATTTGATCTTTAAGATTACTAATAATGGCTTTTTGAAGTAAATATCTTTTATGCCATTTCAAGGCTTCGGCATTGCCACGGAAGCGCGCCAGTACGATATCATCAAGAGGTTCACTCCTTCCACATTTTTTAACAGTTTATCTCTAAGACTAGCGAGGCATGATGTCAAATCAAGGGAGAGAAGAGCCATAGATAATTGCAACCCCTATTTAAGCAAAAAGAAACAAAATAAAGTCAAAATAAAGATGAAAAATCTCTTTATTATTATAATAACAGATTACAACTCAAACAACAACAAAGTTAAAAGATACAATAAATAATTGATTTACATCTAAATTTGAGAAACTACATTTCTAACTTTTTCTAATGAATTAGCAGAAAGGGCAACTGTTGAATCAAAAGGAATATTAACTCCTTCAGGAGTGATAGTTGGAGGACATCTGCTATAATCCCACTTCTCAACTAGAGGGCTATCACGAGCACAAATTAACTTAGAATGGAATGTCCTAATTTCCTTAAGAAGTTTCTCTTTTTCATCACCAAGAAAATCAGAGCAAAGACGAGGATATTCCAAGTAAATTTTTTGTAAATCTCTAAGGAAGCAGTGTCTTGCTAGTTTCGAAGATTTTAAAATTGATGCCTTTTCAAGATAAAATCGTCCCAATTTGACATATTGACTAAAATGGCATCTAGAAACAAGTTGGCCAGATGAAAATTCATTCTGTGATAATATAATAAAATGAAGATAAGCATAAAATGTAAGACTAAAACAAATATTTATAAATCAATACATTGTTGCATGTTTACAATTATTCATCTGGTTCATACAAAACAGACTTAGAAAATAATTCAGAGACAAATTTGTTCTTATAGTACTTAAGCATTTCAGGGGGAGATCTTGGGGAGTCGATCTGACCCGTGGTAAGTTCCAACAAGCTCCAGGGTGCAGATCAGATCTGAATTCGTCCAAGTATCTCTTATGAAAATGCCTAAGTAGACCCCTACTACATTCACCTAAATATGAAAAATCAATAATTGAGTGTCTACAATAAGCCTTATATAAGAAGTTGATTAAAATATCTCTTTCTTCAATCAACATAAAAAATAAAGTGGTTAACTCCTGGTTTTCTTTTAAGAGAGCATCATAGCGGAGGCGCGCTCTCTTTAGTAAGGGGGTAGCTTTTTGATGCTTAAAAGATGCCGGCACTGATGCACTTCTATCAAGCCTATAATACTTATCAGAGAGTACATTATGCACCTTTATTTACTTGTCTAACTCCCTATATAATCTATTTATTTCTTCTTGTTTTTTCTCGAGTTTGGTTTTTTATAGGAGAGAACGGATTTCTTCCATATTTAAATAAAAGAATTACACTATTATGGCTTTTGAAGTAAAAGTTGTTTAAACAAAGAGCCCTGTACCTGAGATTCTATGATAGAAGTTTGAGAAACCTGCTCTTTTTCTCTTGGTTCTTCGACATTAATGGAAGCAGGATGCTCTTGAGGAGCGGAAGGGGCAGCGGACTCAGGCGGTGTAGCTTCATGAGGAGATGACTCTTTTTCAGAAGCTTTTGTGTTATCATCTCCGTCTTTATCAAAGGTTTCAGTGTGCCCTCCTCCATCACCACCTAAGCCTTGGCCGCCATTATTGTTGTCATCGTCGTCATTATTGTCATCATCATTATCATCGCCATCATCATTGCCCTCTTCCTCGGTGACATCATCTCTGTTGCCCTCATCCTCTGAGTTAGATTCGATTTCGAAAGAGGGGTCTTTGAAAGAGAGAATCTGAGAAGCATCAATCTCTTCCTTTTCAGCAGTCTCAGCTCCCTGCTTCGTCTGGTTTATCTTGCCCATAACTCTATCTACTAGATTAGAATTGAGTGTAGGAAAGCTAAGCTCTGAGCATTTGTCAATATTATCTGCATAGGCCAGCATCAAAGCGTCTTCAAAAGAACTCAACATCATCTCCCCAAGTGTGATGTTGAGAAACTACGACACTCGCTGTTTGGCATCAGAGATGGTATCGACAACAAGCATTAGGGAGGCCCTGTTTTTCTTTAACTTCTCTTTCAAAGAAGCGTTCTATATTGCTACGTGGGCCTTCTCCTCGTCGGAATCTTTCAAAGTTAGCTACATAGCAAAGTTCTCATCGGCGAGGAGTTGGCGAGCCCTTCTTTCTTCCGAGAGGTCAGATTCTGACCGGGTAAGAAGCTCTTAATCCTTCCAATTCGGAGGTTGCTTCATCTTGTACAGTAGATAAAGAAGACACTTGATTCTTTAAAGCTGAAATTTCCTCCTAGAACTTGGTGGACTCAACATAAGATTTAGAAGCTTGCTTATATAGAGTTAACCAACTCTTAGAAATCTGAAAGAGGAAATGTAGCACAAGTTAGAAATTTAGAAAAGAACAGTAATGATAAAGTCAAAGTAAAGAGAAGCTTACCAAGAATTGTTGTTCTATTAAGGAACGATAATGACCCGCCAAGTCAGGAATGGAGGAAGGCGGGTGGATAGAAGTGAAGGACTCGGAATGTAAAATAGACTAGGCTATCTCTTCAAAGTTGATGGAAGGAGAAAAAGATGACGGCTTTTGAGGAATACGCTTTAGAGCAGGGGTTACCTCTAAAGCTTGTTGCATTTGTTCGAGTGCGACCGGAGAGCTAGAAATGGTAATTCGAGAGAGAGGATCGATGACAATAGGAGTCTGCTCGGGTTTATCTTGGGGAGCTTCAACGATCGGGCTCTCCAAGGCTTTATCAAAAGACGAATGTCCCTCCTCTTCTATATCAAAAACTTTGGCTATCTTCAGAGGAGGTCCTGCTTCAGTTAATAATGCCAACTTCCTTTTAATGATTGAGAGTTTGGACGATGGATGACACACGGGAAGCAGCTGGTGGGGGAGCAGTACCAATAATAGGCTTTGTAGCCCGAGATGCAGCTGTAAACAATTCATATAGACTAAAAGTCGGCAGAATAATCCGAAAAGCCATGCAGAAATAGAAAACGAAGGCAATGTTTATAACTTACCAGAATGGTCTAAACAAATAAGTGACATGGGAGACAAACGTTCGGGGTCTCCCAAGGAGAGGAAATGTTTACTTTTTGATGTATGTTGGATCAAAGGAGGAAGCCCCAAAATCCTTTGACCAGGGTGGAGAAGAGATGTTTCTTCAAGTTAGAAGGGATCAGCAGCCTCAGTCGGTTTCCAAGCTTATTAGAGGCTGTGATTAGAGACTCCACCATTCTTCTGTCTGCCTCATTAAGTCCTTTGGTAGGTGATCCTGACATAAGACAAAGATTAGACAAAAGAAGTAACAGGATAAAAGGAAGACAATGAAAATCTGAACTCACGACGAGTAGAAAAGGTCCCATTGATATTTGAGAAGCATCTAACGAAGGAAAACTGGTTCTCCCAGTCTTTTAAACTTATTAACCCCCCTCTAAAATCAGCTTCTTCGGGGAGTTTTCTCTGAAGATTTGATGATTGAGGTTGCTAAGCCTGACTAGTCTGACTAAGTAATTCAAGATTTCAGCGTTTAGAGAGGGAAGACCAGACTCTAATGCCATTAGCTCCAGAGATAGGAGGTAGATGTAGTGTGACGACCGCCCATGACCCCTGCACCGAATCTAGAGGTAGTGCGCTGTAAAGTGTGCCAGGCGACCATGGACGATTGTCAAGGTAAGATTAAAACAAGAGAATCTATCGTATTACTCACAGCGCATGGACAAAATACAATAGAACATATGTATAGTGAAGCTTTACAGAACAAAATGACATCATATAAAACTCCATAATAGTTGAATACAAGCATCCACATAGTCAATACATCCAGCCTCACTACATATCTCTCAGAGAAAACAAAACAGCGGAATATCCAGTACATATAAGAAGATAATATGCAACCCTCCAGCTCGTCTTCGATATCAGCATCGTGAGAAGAGAACAGCACCTGTCACCTGCTACCTAGTCTGCCCGTCCCAAAATGGACGAACAACCCAAGGCAATAAGAATGAAAACATAAAGCCTTGAGACAGACAACAGTCTTAGTGAGCAGTAAATTAACTAACAACATACCAAAAGAGCATAAAGGAAAAGGAATAAGAATACAACCCTCCCACTCCAACCTCATTCTACAGTGATAGCCCCCAGACACACACTAAGCAGAAGCAAACATAGCAGAGCATACAATTTAAAGTAAAGCAATTGTCACTCGAGTCAAGAGCGATGTTTTCCAAGTACAAATCCCAAGGTCTAAAACCAAGGTCAGATAAGCACCCAGGAAATACCGCTCTTGAGACCGAATGACGATACAACCAAACATCCATGACTCGGCTATCACTGTTATCATTGTTGCGATATCACCGTTAATTGAATGACCGGCACATTCTTTCAGCCGTCCGTCAAGGGCTAATGGTAACCCCGGTTCTAGACATAACTCCCGCACGTCATCGTGACCCGTGCCTAGGATTATCGAATCTACCCAGAGTACTTGACCATCAACTTAGTCTTTTGGGCGTCCCCATGTACTCTTGCTTAGAGTATGCTAGAACCTTCAACAACGATGAGATCTCAACCTCCTAGTCATCCTCCTCGACGACTATTGCCACACTAGCCCAAGCGCCTCTCGAGCATCCATTATCCTCAACTCGAATCATATCACCGAGTTATCAACATGCTTGGAATGATCCCGCCTGGATTAGACCAAGTCTTCATCATATGATGCCTCGCTTCATTACATCCTCGCAAAGCTTCATCTCAACTTCACATCATCAAATCTATGCATAGGAGCTTCATCATCCCGCTACATATGCCACGAGCAGCTTTTCCAATTCAAGAGCCTTTCCCTTAGCTTTTGAATCACCTTCGATCTAAATCTAATCATCAATCATCTAGTTCATAACAATCAATCAAATCAAACATCAATCCAAGCAATCAAGCATTCAAAAATGATCTAAGTAGACAATTATAACAATAATGGCATTTTCGTAATTAAAGAGTTGAAAGTCCAATAAGCATGAAAACATGGATTATATCTCTACAAACTTGATGAATGAACTTGCATAGGTTAACATATGATAAAATGGATGTAACATCATCATGAACAATGGATCTATATGGATCTACACATAGAATGAAGAAAATGCATGGAAATCACTATTTTAACACCAAACCGAGCCAACAATCCGATATACTCCTTTGGATCCGTGTGAGAGATAATCACCACTCACCAAATCTCCTAAACAAACCCAAATCAACACGCTTCAGATCTGGACAGCAAAGGATCAAGCTTGATCTACCACAAATCCGCTTCAAATGAAGAAATCTCTCTTGAAAAGATGAAGATCTTCAATCTAAGCTCTTGAATCTTCAATCTTGATCTTCGATTTGGATGGATGGAAGCACTAGATTAGAGTGGAGAAAAGAAGTGAAGAAGTGTAGAAGTCGAGCTCTCAAAATGGCAGCACTTCGTCGCTTCAAAATCCGGATCCCAAAAAGTGAGAACAACCCCTCCTATTTATAGCTGAAAACTGCCCTTAAGTCGTGACTAGTCTATCTCCTAAGTCGTTTCCGACTTACGACTTAAGCCCCTACGACTCAGCAACCCCCTACGACTTAACCAAGCTACGAGTCAACACACGCTCCTACGACTTAACCTTCATCTGTCTACGACTTATAGCATCTTCCAACTCAACACAAAGACTACGACTCATCAGGGTACGACTCATCAGGGTACGACTCATCAGGGTACGACTCATCAGGGTACGACTCATCAGGGTACGACTCATCAGGGTACGACTCATCAGGGTACGACTCAACTCCTAATTCGTCCAAGTTTTAAGTCGACCAATTCCTTAACTCGTCAGCCGACTTAACACTTAACTCAAAACCTTAAGTCGTCTACAATAACATAAGTCGGTCACTTCCTTAGGTTGTTATCCCTTAACTCGGCAACGACTTACAACCTACGACTTAACACTTGCCGAGTAAACTTCAACCTACTAACCTAGCCCAACTACGACTTATCTCCTTAGGTCGTCGCCGACTCACCCCTTGAGTCCTTAACTCGCCCAGAACTCCTATCTCCTAAGTCGTATACGACTCACGACTCATGCTAAGTCGTGAACGACTTAGGACTTGGCCAAAATTTGCCTAAAATCTGAAATGGCCCAAAACGCTAAAACTCCAGATTTGACGAACTTTTCGATCCGTGAAAATACGGGTCGTTACATGTAGACATTTGGGAACAACTGGATTGGAGCAATCCCGAGATAAGAAAAAAAATCTGGACAGGAACTCCGAAAAAGGCAAGAACCCCCCATGCCATATATGGATGGCAGTATAGGAAAATAACCCATCGGGAGGGTTGTTGATGTTATCAGATTCTTGAGGTGGGATAGCTCCATACCAGAGATTCCATAGTCGTGAAGGATGGCATCTACTTCATCCTGTGTGGATATCAGTAGGTGCTTTGAAATGGCTTCAAGCTTCTTCGGAGAGCTAATGGTTCACCAGGTGAAAATGTTTAAGTTAAAATTTTCAGTTTATTATGAACTTAGCATTCTTTCAAGAATTAGTAAAAACTTACTGAAGTAACTTAAACAAAAAACCAAATATAGAATTTCAAATTCTTGGAAGAATGTTAAAGTTAAAAATAAAAAAATATGGAGCTTTCGACAGAGTCGAAAGGGGAAAGAAAATTGACATTTAACAAACACCTTTCGACTGAGTTGAAAACTTAAATATAAACATTCAGTGAGCTTTCGACAAGGTTGAAAGAAAAGGTTGAAATATATGTTCAATCGGCATCCTTCAACAATGTTGAAAGCTCAATAAAAACTTTGTTGTTAAAAGGAAATGTTTAAAACAAACTTAAAAATCTGAACAAAGTACGTACAACTAGTGCTCTAAAAACAAAGTAACAAGTCCCTTCGACAGGGTCGAAACCAGTGACTTAAATTTTCTAAGGGAAATATGGATGTCGTTTAAACCTTGTATACCATCTAGTCGAAAGGTCCTAGGTTAAGTTTATATAAACTAGGAATGTTTCGACAAAGTTGGAGAAAGGTGATTATATAGGGTTTTTACTCATTAGACACAAAAGGTTTCGAAAGGGTCGAAGGGGCATTATGGTTTCAAAAGCATACTAAAGAGAAAGGGTTCTAATCGGCACTAAGGGTTTCGACTAAGTCGAAACGTATTGCTCTCAAGAGGGATGACTACATTTTGCTTAACTATATAAACTTTCGACAAAGTTGATCAAATTCACGCTACAATACCTTTCGACCCAATCGAAAGGGGCTAAGAAAGCAAAACAAATGTTGTCGCCTTAATCCCTTTCGAAGGGTTAGAAAGGTCAATGTGTGGCAAAGGTCAATGTGTGGCACCAATTTTTCATCCGTACAACTTCAAACTTCCGAGCGAAGAAAACAGAAGCTTCTGTCTTCCCCAAACCCGATTACAAATCCATAATTTCAAAAATTTATTAAATAAATTGTAACGACCCAGTATTTTGGACCATTCAAATCGACAATAAATCCACACATGTCGGACTTGAATAATTCAAAACAATGGATTGTAAATAAAATTTGGCAAAACTCAGATATACAGTAAATAAAATAATTACAGATCACAGACACAGAGTAATATAACAATAATGCAGCGGAAACAAAAGGATAGTAGTTCATGAAGCTACTATATATATATAACAGAGTCAAACAAGATACAACAGAAGTCTCGAATACAATAGATGTCTCGATACAATAATCAAATACAAGATCTGAATACATTTCTGGAATCAACTGAATAACTGAAAGCAGGATCGATAGATAGCTGGATCTCCAAGCGAAGCTCCAACTCCAAAGGTGAGTCTCAAATGCTGTATCACTCAGTCTGACCCGAGCGTAAAGCAAAACACAAAACACTCGAGTCAGGATTAACATTCTTATATCAATAAATCCAACTCAAGTGAAATATCAACTGAAATACAAGTAACTTAAAGGATGTTTGGGATAACCATCCTCTAAGGGTTTGTTCAACTATTTACTATATAGTAATATACGCTATATACAGTAGTGTCTAATTAGTAAAGTATAATCATATCGGAAAATAGCGTTAAGAGGATGGAGAACCTTAACACGGTCGGATCTTAAAATCATAATCGTAGTAAAGCTCGATATGGTAGGTGACACGGCACAACTAGGCAATGCCAGGGTAGATATACCAATTACGCACACGGACTGATGGATACGCATAGCAGCCACTACCGTTCCACCTCGAACAACACTCCCAAATCGGAGGATGGCCATCTAATCAATCACAAATAAGAGTATAATATCGAAGAAATGTGTCCGAGAAGAGGTGCTACCTCACTGGTCCGAGATCGCTCCTGTTTTAGCCACCTTATGCCAACTCACGGGAGTTGGGTCCACGTAACATACCTTAAGAACGTCGCCACCATCCTACTTCATTCTGGAATCTCCACCGCGTACACGGTTGTCAAAGTGGTTTTCGGTATCGACAGAGAGTATGTCCATATCCGATCCCGGTCTCTTTGCCAACCAATCTTTATTATAACCCCGTGGTCATTTCAAAAATAGTTTATACTTCAAAACCAAAATATCATTACTATTTCAAACCCAAATTATCAATGTATTATTTCCATTTCAAAACCCAATTCAATAATATATCTGTAACGACCCGTATTTTTACGGATCGACAAGTTCGTCAAAATCTGGGATTTTCAGCATTTTAAGTCGTTTCAGATTTTAGGCAGTATTTTTCTAAGTCCTAGGTCGTGAAAGACCTAAGAGATAGGTCGTGACCGACTTATAGGTTTAGGATGACCTATAGAACCTGACCGAGTTAGACAGTTCGAGTTAGCGACCTATGATAGTTAGGTCGGAGTATACGACTTAAGAGATTTAGCAGGTTGACCGACTTAAGACATAGACGACTTAAGGAAATGGTGGCCTAAGAGAGGACTTAAGAGTTTCTGGCGAGTTAAGGTTTCGAGCGACCTAAGGAAACTAATAGTTCGCGACCTATAGGGTTAGCGACCTAAGGGTTTGCGAGTTAACAACCCAGTATTTAGCGACCTAGTGGATGTCTTGTTAGCATAGTTAGGTCGTTAGGCGACCTAAGGTGTTAGGTCGCATAAGTTGTTATGTCGCATAGGTTGGTAGGTCGCGTGAGAGTTAGGTCGCGTGTTTGTTAAGTCGTAGGTCGTATTAGTTGTTAGGTCATTGGGTTTGGCTTAGTAGTTAGGTCGCTGAGTCGTTGAGGTGTTATGTGTTAGGTCGCGTAAAAACACTTATGTGTTAGGTCGCTGAAGTGTTAGGTCGTAACATTTTAGGTCGCTAGGCTATTACACTGTTTGGTCGCTGGGTTGTTGAGGCGTTATGTCGTTAGGTCGCGGATGCGCATTTGGTTAGGTTGTAGAGTCTGGGGTTTGTTAAGTCGTAGGTTGGTAAGTCTTTAGGTCAGTGGGTTTTATGTCGGCAAGGTCTTAGGTCGTAGGTCGGAAACGACCTAACTCCGGGTCACGACTTAAGGGATTTTCGCCTATAAATAGAAGGGGGTTGGCTTCATTTTTTTGGATCCGGATTTCGAAGCAACGAAGTGCTGCCATTTTGAGAGCTCGACTTCTACACTTCTTCACTTCTTTTCTCCACTCTAATCTAGTGCTTCCTTTCATCCAAATCGAAGATCAAGATTGAAGATTCAAGAGCTTAGATTGAAGATCTTCATCTTTTCAAGAGAGATTTCTTCGTTTGAAGTGGATTCGTGATAGATCAAGCTTGATCCTTCGCTGTCCAGATCTGAAGCGTGTTGATTTGAGGTTGTTTAGGTGATTTGGTGAGTGGTGATTATCTCTCACACGGATCCAAAGGAGTAGATCGGATTGTTGGCTTGATTTGGAGTTAAAATAGTGATTTCTATGCATTTTTGTAAACCTAAGTGTAGATCCATGTAGATCCATTGTTCATGATGATTTGACAACCATTTTTGTACATGATTAACCTATGAAAGTTCATTCATCAAGTTGCAGAGATAATTATCATGTTTTCATGCTTGTTAGACTTTCAACTCCTTAATTACGAAATTGCCATTATTGCTATAATTGTCCATTTTGCTTATATTTGAATGCTTGGTTACTTGGATTGATGTTTGACATGATTGATTGATGTGAATTAGATGATTGTTGATTGGTTTTAGACAAGGTGGTCGAAGATGATTCAAAAGCTAAGGGAAAGGCTCTTGAATTGGGAAAGCTGCTCGTGGCATATGTAGCGGGATGATGAAGCTCTTATGCATAGATTTGATGATGAGATGTTGAGATAAGGCTTTGCGAGGATGTAATGAAGCGAGGCATCAAGTGATGAAGACTTGGTCTAATCCAGACGGGATCATTCCAAGCACGTTGGTAACTCGGTGATATGATTCGAGTTAAGAGTAATGGATGCTTGAGAGGCGCTTGAGCTAGTATGGAAATAGTCGTCAAGGAGGATGACTAGGAGGCTTGGATAGCATCGTTGTTGAAGGTTCTAGCATGCTCTAAGCAAGAGTACGTTTGGGCAGATTTGATAGTCCCAACGGCCAACTGTTGATGGTCGAGTACTCTGGGCAGATTCGATAGTCCTAGGCACGGGCTGCGACGACGTGCGGGAGTTATGTCTAGAACCGGGGTTTCCATTAGCCCTTGACGGACGGCTGAAAGAATGTGCCGGTCATTCAATTAACGGTGATATCGAAGCAATGATAACAGTGATAGCCAGAGTCATGGATATTTGGTTGTATTGTCATTCGATCTCAAGAGCAGTGTTTTCTAGGTGCTTATCTGATCTTGGTTTAGGCCTTGGGGGTTTGTGCTTGGAAAACATCGCCCTTGACTCGAGTGATAATTTCTTTACTTTACATTGTATGCTCTGTTATGTTTGCTTCTGCTTAGTGTGTGTCTGGGGGCTATCACTGTAGAAAGAGGTTGGAGTGGGAGGGTTGTATTCCTATTCCTTTTCCTTTATGCTCTTTTGGTATGTTGTTAGTTAATTTACTGCTCACTAAGACTGTTGTCTGACTCAAGGCTTTATGTTTTAATTCTTATTGCCTTGGGCTGTTCGTCCATTTTGGGACGGGCAGACTAGGTAGCAGGTGACAGGTGCTGTTCTCTTCTCATGATGCTGATATCGAAGACGAGCTAGAGGGTTGCATATTGTTTCTTTCTTACTATATGTACTGGATGTTCCGCTGCTTTGTATTCTCTGAGTGATATGTAGTGAGGCTTGATGTATTGATTATTTGGATGCTTGTATTCAACTATTATGGAGTTTTATATGATGGCATTTTATTCTGTAAAGCTTCACTATACATATGTTCTATTGTATTTTGTCCATGCGCTGTGAGTAATACGATAGATTCTCTTGTTTTAATCTTACCTTGACAATCGTCCATGGTCGCCTGGCACACTTTACAGCGCACTACCTCTAGATTCGGTGCAGGGGTCATGGGCGGTCGTCACAATATCATTTCCATTTCCAAAACAATTCAATAATATCTCATTTAAATAAAACCAAATAATTTATAAAGTAAAGTATCAATAGTTTTAAATATAATTTAAAATTTCTTTATAAAATAAGATAGTTCTTCAAATTTCACAAATCGATTTAAATTTACTCGAATTCCAAAATTTAATTTAATCAAATCTCAAATCATCAGTTTCAACTCGATACAGCTTCTAAATAAACCATTTCAAATTATCGATTTCAAATACATATCTGCCCCATAAAATAAGCCATTTCAATTTTAATATATTTCAAAGCTTTAAATATTCAACATTTCAAAGCTAAATTCGATAAATTTATATACATATCAAATTCACTTTACAATTATTTAGTTTTGAAATATTAACTTAACATTTCCATAACATTTGAATACAATTTCAATTTACAATTTAAATAAACAAAATATCTCATTTAAATATTTATACGTTTGAAATATCCATTTAAGTCACCTTTTAAAAAATTCAAGTTGTAAATCACTTCTTTAAATTTCAAATTCAATACATTTCAAATCAAACTTATTTAAGTATAATTCTTAAATAAATATAATTTCAATCAATTTCAAATCATTATAAATTCTATATTTCAAAAATATAGATATTAAATAAATACTTAAACATATTATTTATCAACTTTATTAAATCAACTTTAATGAATCTTTAAAATCAATATTTATCAAAACCGTATATTTCTTTCCAAAACCAAAGAAATCATTTTTAAAACATTTATATATAGACCAACGGTGCCTGTATATAATTTTCTATCCTATGGTCAAGTGATACAGATATTTATCATTTCAATCCGCAATTTAAAACATATTCGGGTATATATCTTTTCAACCCGAAATCCCAAATTCAATTCAATGAAAATCGCTTGGGTTTATCATTTCAACCCATAACGATTTTCTCCTATTCTACAGATCGTTCGGGTATGTATCATTTCAACCCATAGTGATTTCTATACTAATAGGGAACTTGCAGAGTGATAACATATATGATAATAAAATAACAACATCAACAGGTATATATCAACAATATAAATAACAGATAATGGTGTCAGATGTCACAGGTGAACATATACAGATAATGACATATATATAACAATGTAAATAACTAACAGAAGCATATTTCAATTGACATTTCAATTGAAATCAAATTTAATAAATATAAGAACATTAATCGTGAGTGATTGCTCACCTTCCGAGGCTAGAGATATTCGACAATGAGTTACGACCCCAAAGAAAAGCTAGACGAACACGATTCGATGAAGAACAGGCACGACATACAAAGCTGATAGATGTGAATCGATGAGAATCAAATCAGTTCGATAGAACCAGAAAATATCTATATATTATTATCAATATTAAATTTGAAACAAATACTAAAATAATATTTGCATATAATTGAATTCATTGCTTTAATTAAGCACATATATTAAAATATGGTTCATATGTATATAGATACAACATAAACAAATTTTTATATAAAATATATATATATACACTCATAACACGGTAAAATATATACATACGTTGTAAAAAATATCAATACTTAAATAAACTGATAGATATATAGGCTAGTGTATAAACATACATACAAGTTATATATGTAAACAATATAAATCAGCTATATGTATACGGAAAAAGAAAAACTACAGATGCATGGAACTCAAAATGTATGCAGACTCATTATATAACTTTCATTATAATATGTACCCATCATATATACAAAGATACAACATACTATTGCAGATATATCGCAATACAACATACCCATTCTTAAACTAGTACATATATAAAACATATATATATTGACAGCATAAACCAATATAACTATTATATATATACACTAAAGCTACAATATTAATACATATGCCGAAGAACAATAGTGAGTATATATTTTATAAATTCATATACTTTACATCAAAACAGAACTCGTATGCTTACAAACTGATGTATATATAACTCGTACAAAACTGCACATTGTAAAACATATATATACAAAACTTATGTACATAAGTGCAATTCAAAATCATTATACTTAAAACTTATGTACATAAGTGCAATACCTGAAATCAGTAATTTTAAAGTTATAACAAATAAAACCCATACTTTAAAACCTATAACAAGCAAACATAACATGTGATCTACTGTATACTTAAACTGAAAATAACTAACATATATCAAAATATTTAAACAAATCACATAGGCATTACTGTAACCAATATATGTGCAGGCTAATTGAAAACTGTTTGTGAAAATATAGAACAAAATACACACACATATATACTTGTACAAACTCCACTATATAACAACATTTGAAAACTTTATACATATATCACATTGTATACTTTACACACTATATATATCAATCTTAAACCAAATCAGTATATGTTGCTGTAAATATATAAACAGTATAACTTATATTTATTAAACAAAATAGCTTATATATACCGCATGAAATGATTACACGTATAACTTATAAAATACAAGATGCATATTTATATTCGAAAGTCCAAATTCATGCAACCCTACATAACTATTCATGTAAACTCATGTGTGTAATCCGCGTATGCATATATAAGCACCAAGTATTGGAAAATCTCATATAAATATAAATACAAATTGTTTAACCCATATATATATATATATAATAATAGTAATAACGCACATAAACTTCTACAGTTTCATATATGCACTTATGCATCCTTAAAACAAAATACTGTTATAGATATATTCGACAGCATACATAAAGTACTATATCGTAAATTTATCTTAAAATTGTGTATATATAAATGTACACTTATTAATATAACAGATATATATAGGAGCAAAATTTTGAAAGCATGAAACATATTTATATAATATAGAAGAGAGGGCTTACGGTTGTTTCACGTGGAGGGTGCAAGAGGAAGGTGGGGCGCAGTTGCGTTGGATCTGGTGAAGGGGTGTATTCGGCCTCGATTGCTGGTGGGTGGTATGCGAGGTAGAGGGCAAATCAAATGGTGACCGGTTATGGAGAGGAGGAGGTGAGGCAATGAATGAAGGCGGAACCCAGGACGTGAAAAGGAATTGACGTGATATGTAAAGAAAGGAGGAGAGATGAGAGGAAGAGGCGATTTGATGATAAATCTCGGGCTGATGGAAGGGTTAGGGGAGATGTTGGGAAGGACAGAAAACTATATTAATTTATTGCAATGAAGTGAAAAACGAAGTTATAAAAGCCAAAATAAATGAACCGTTCGAAAAGAAGAAGAAAAAACGTATACAAGTTTACCCGTTTTGACTTCCCAATGATATGGATGGCAACGGCTGGATTTTAGAAATAAAAGTTAAAATGAGAACTAGTGGCTATTTTATTCTACAATTTGAAATTTGAATGGCCACAACTATCAAAAGTGCAAAAGCGGTACCGGTGTAGTTAACTGTTTCACGGTTTCCCTCGCGTACCGAATGCCGAATCACACAAATGAATACATTACGGAGATTAGCACGACGAGACGATCAAAATGGCATACAAATATAAATGGTATGATCGAGTTATAGAAATTCGAATTTCCATTACCGGAAATGCTGCAAAATTGCAGAAAATAAGATAAACGGAGCAATAGAAGTTCAAATCTGTCGAAACGAAAGATGACGTCTCACTCAGAAGATGATTTACAAATTTTCTATAGAAAAATATTCAAGTTTGGAAAACATTTTATTACCATCAATTTTTAACTGATTTGAATTGAAATAAAATTACACAAGAAAATAAACTTCCATATTATCAGATGAAAATTTACCAGTTGCTATGTTAAAATAGACGTATTCCAAATATTAAATTTAAATTTCAACATTTTATTGTTTAAAATTTCACAAAAATTCAATTAATTAAATAAATAAAACCACTGAAATTTACGGGTCGTTACATAAATAAATAAAACCGACAAGAAAACGGATTTCAACATGAATAAACTACTTTAAATTTCAAATTTTTAAAACGAAAATTCGAATTCTCTCAAAAGTAGCAGTAATCGTAAACACTAAAATAAAATTTGAAATGTGAAACAAAACACATTAATTCATGGAATTGAATCGGGAAAAAGATCTTACATAAATCAAAATTTAAAAATCAAACAATCTCAGAAAATCGAATCAAACATGTTTTTAGAAAGTTAAAATTCATACAGTTTAAAATCAGAACCTCGATTATGAGATCTGAAAAGTTAAGATTCACCAAAATAGACAGAGACAAAGAGATTCATGGAACAAAAACGATTTGACTTACGGATTAGATTTGATTTCTCCTTTGATTAGAATAAAAGAAAATTTAAGGATTTCAGGATTCTTTTACTTGTACTTGAAAATTCGATTGTAGGTAAATGAGGAAGAAGAAAGAAACATCGTACATATAAGAAAAGTCATCAGAAGCTACAAGCCGTTAGATCAGATTTAAATAGACAGCCCAGATTTACGCAGGAAGACTAAGAGGTGGGAAATTTTTGGGTTTCAACATGGTTGACTTGGAAAGTCAAATGCATCCCTTCGCAAGGGAGGGGGGCAAATGTTACTACCCAAAATTCCTTTCGACTTAGTCAAAACCTGTTTGAGCAAAAGGCAAAGAATAACAAAAGGAAAAAAGCTCTAGCTAGACCTTCCGAAAGAGTCAAAGGGATGCTACAGCCAAATTCTGAAAGCTTCATAACCTTTCGAAGTCAAAAGGATGCTATAACCAAGATCCAGAAGGTTCTTACCTTTCAAAGGAGTCGAAGGAGTCAAAAGCACCCTTCCGCCTTCAGTAACCACCTTTCGACTAGGTGATTTCATATGCATGAAGAACTTTTGAATGAGTCAAAGCAACACCTTTCGAAGACAATGAAGAACAGTTCCTTGTATATGCGCCAAACCTTTCGAAGCCAAATGTTTCGCCTTCATTCAAATCACTCGAAAGCATGTATCGGTTTGAACAACCCATTCGAAAGCTACACCAAACCTTTTGAACCAGTCAATGCCATTGTTATCTAGGATGGTTCCGCATCAAGCCACAAACAAGAGTTCAGAAGCAACCAACAGTGTCGAAACCATCGGCACCTCAACACCATCGAAACCACTAAACAAAACCTATCGACAGAGTCAAAATCTCTTACGAGACAACACAAAGAAGAGAAGCACAACCGATCCTTTCGAAAAAGGCGGAAGCGTACTAGAGTTATTTAGGCAGCCACCTTTCGACCAAGTCGAAAGCATCAGGGTCAAAAGGTGCTGACCCGCATCTATAAATAAGACCCAAGGGGTCATGTTTTGGGGATCCGATCCTTTCCATTCTAAACTTGTATTTTTTAATAAAAAGAGCTGTAAACCCTAATTTCTAAATTAATTTGAGGATTTGGAGTAATAAAATCATCTTTAGCTTGCAAAAGGGAAGGTGTCAATTTTACAGATTACTTTACTGTTCTTAAAGCTTTATCAGCTTTAACGTTGTGTTTCAGGTGTCGCCTATATCGAAAGGACCCTTCCGACATAGTCAAAACCTTGTATACTTAAATAACTTCAGTTAAATGCTTCAAGCTATCTTCCCCTAGACAAGTTCTTTTTACAAGGTTGGAACCTAACCTTAGTCCATTTGAACCTTGGATTGACACAAGGATCCTAACGATCCTGCTTTCGACGAGGTCGAAACCTATCTCCAAATCACCATGACTTGAGATTACTAATCCTAATCCAAGACGGTTAAGTCCACAGCTTTCGACAAGGTCAAAACCTCTACCTTAGACCCTTGATCAAAGCCCAAGCCACTCAATAGTTTAAGCCCTCGACAGGGTTGAAACCCTTTAAGTCAACCTTCAGTGACTCCAAAACCATCCATTTGGATTCGGCTTCCACTTTGAAAGGAGAGATTTCAAAGGGAAAACTCAGTTATCTCAGCAAAATCGAAAGGTTGATAAGGAAAGGAAATAACCATTACGACCGAGTCGAAAGGTCGGCTTAAGCAAGTTTTCACTACAACAACCTGTTTCGAAAGGATACCAAAGTAAATACGCACATTCCATCCTTCTAAACTCTTCTAAAAGAAATCATAAGGAATCGACCTTGTCCTAAAAACTCTACTTTGGGGTGTTGACATGATTTCTTTTTAACATGTATATTATAGATTATTCATTCCATTGTGAGATTATGTGTTGCTTAGTTTCTTCTTGGCTTCTTTCTTCTTTCTTTCTCCTAACTATCTGCCTTTCTATTCAATTTGAGTGGGTCATGTGTGGTTTATTGGCCGCTTAAACTGTACGGAAAAGTGGGTCGTTATTGTCTAATTGTACATTAATGTTAGTAATTAACGTTAATTACTTCTTATTACCATAATTACATATATAGTTATTTCCGATTCCAACATTTCAAATGTCAATAATTCTTTTCCTTTGAACCTTGATAGGAAAATTTTATATACGAAAATCGATCGGGAAATCGCACAAATCCAATGGTGCAACTTCCGTAGCAAAATTCTGATGTTTGTGAAAATTTCATTTTTCAGCGTCATTATTTATTAATTAATTTCTATTAATTTAATTAACGTTAAAATTAAAGGATGTTACATCCTTCCATCTTTAAAGGATTCCGTCCATAAAATTCATCAAGGACTGAACAATGTAACATAACGTACAACCATTATAAGCTATCAAATCAATTAGTATGCGAACCAGGCAACCAATCGTGTACAAGTGCATGGTGTATCACAATACATATGGTATGTATGTTGAATAATTATAATTGGTGCCTCCTATACGAATGCTTCTTTTTAAATTAATTTCAAAAATATGATGCGAACACCCTAAATATATTGGCAGTCCTATATGCGTGCAACTATTAAAAACCAAAACTTGTTTTTGCGTCCAAACTTTTCCACACTTCTGCAAGCATCCAAACTTTTCTACACTTCTATGAATAGAAGTATACTTCAACCAATTTTACATTCAATACCTACCATCCAAAAATCATAACACATCTTTGCTAACATCCAAATAGAGAAAAATCCATTTTCTGAACCTATATCTTTACGTCGGTAAAGAGGGTTTGAAATGAAATATTCCTTATTTTTATTTGTTTTCTCTTGCATTCCCAACTTCCCACTATACTTTGGAGCCTTCACTAATGCCCAGATATCTCCTTCCAAATTTCCCAAGTACAGTTCGCATAGCTAATTTTTATTTTAAAGTTACAAAACAGGGTTTATTTCAAAATTCAACTTTTTATTCACCTATTGACAAAGTATAAATAGGAAAAGGTTCCATAGCTAAAACAACCTTCTTGCCAATATCCGTATTTTATTTTATAGCTAATTCTGTTCCATGGTTAAATCTATACTTACAAACCTGTCGATTGTTCTCCCATATCAAGTCTGTGGCATTTAAAAAAAAATTCTTCCTTTTCAATTCAAAATATTTTTATATTACCCTTTATCAACAAAAAATTTCTTCACACAAAATTTCTTTCAAAATTTTTCCACAATAGTATTTTTATTCCCAAAAGTATACCTATATGTTTTTTCTAAAACCAAATTATGCCACATCTCATGAAATCGGGGTTTAATTAACAGTCTAACGTCCATAGTGGACTCTACTCGATTATGCAGTAAATTTTTAAATTTCCAAAAATTTTCTTTTCTTTTATTTATAATAGCAACCAGCAAACAAGTTCAATCAATTTCAGCTTTTTAAGGTTAAATTTTATTTATTTTACTTTAGTATCTAATTAAAAAAATTTCCTTAGTTTATTTTATACTTCCAGCCATTTAATATTTTCTTTTTTTTGCATTAGTTAAGTGCCTTTTTCCAAATTTCCTTGTTTTATTGTTTTCTTAATAATATTGCGGTCCATAGATAAAACACATAAAAAAGAACATTTCTATAAACATCATACACTCTTTTACATAACAGAAACAACTAATGCTTACAATCTAACTAAAAGAAAAACAACTGCTGGAAGGAAATATAACTACTACTAGTAGCTACTAAATACTACTACCTATGGACCTTTCTAACATGCAACCATTTTCCAACCCACATATCTTAACTTTCCTTTATGGCCTCTCATGAATAAGGTCCATCTATTACTTCCATTACCATACACAATTATGCAATAAATTGTGCACCCTTCCATACTGTAGTGGTTAAGAAATACAAACTATACATCTTTTGAATAACTCATCGGTAAATGACTTGGCGGAATAATTTTTCCAGCCTTTATCTTGTCTTCCTTAGCTTTAAGACTACCAATGTTCTCTGTGACGATCCATATTTTTGAACAGCTCAAGCCGACAGTAAACCACACATGTCTAACTCAAACCATTTAAAAGATAGATTATCAATGGGTTTATTTTAAAGAAATAAAATGAAAAGAAGAAACGACAACAGAATCTCGCAGCGGAACGACAAAATATAATAATCACATAAACAGTTCATGAAATTGTTTAATAATATACTTAATTCAATTTACCACATCAATCTGAGTTATACAATACTATCAGAGTTATACATTTTTATATAGACAAAATGAAATAGTGCAGCGGAATAAATACTAGTAGATATGATATACCAAATCTTCGTCTTCGTCCTCCGGAATAACTGTCTTCAATAACTGAAAAACTCGGTCTGACTCGAGCATAATGAAAAACAAAACACTCGAGTCGGGACTAAAAATCCTCATGTAAGTCAAATCCAAAATCAGGTGAAATATGGGTGTAAATAACTTCAATTTTTTTACTTTAAATTTCACATAGAAGTTTCGCAATTCCAAATTCATATCAGGGGTTTCAGTGAATTTATCAACTTCAAATCGGTTTAATAAATTTCACATTTTAAACAAACTTCAATGTTAAAATTTCAAATTCCAGTAAATCACTGAAACAAATACAAGTTATTTTCCAAATAATTTTTATTACTATATATAGTCATAGAAATTTTATAAACCTTTTATTTCCCTTTTTGAGATTTATATATTATTACTAAATTGATAATTTAAAGTCTTATAAATGAATTTCAAATTTATTTTCAAAAATTTGATTTAACCCATTTATAAAATTTAATTCTTTATAACATATAATTTCTTAAAGTTTGAAGATTTAAAAACCATTTAGAGTTGAAAATTCCATTTATGAAAATCTTCAAATTTTGCCAAACGGCGATAGAATCGCAGCAATCACGTTTCTACCAAAGTAGTCAACAATGCATCCAATAGCAAGCATATCAAATAGGATGTCAAAAGGTCCATATCAAAATTCCATGTACAGGTGATCAATCATATCAATAGTGGCAATAACAGGGCGATAACGTGAAAATATCAATTCACTAACACATACAACCAATCAATAATATCAACCAAAATCCAAATCAATCAACTCAGCCATATCACAAAAATCAATAATTATAAATGTCAGGGTGTTTAACTAAAGTGATATGCAATTTAAATATCAAAATTTAGGTGTCAAATTTTAGCTATCAAATTAAATATCACATTAACTATCTGTTTCAACTATCACATTTAACTCTCAAATTTCTTTCAATTTTAACTGTCAATTTAAATTATCAAATTTCATATCAATTTAACTATCAATTTTAAATGTATGTTTAACTATCACTCAATTCAAATTCAACCAATTCAATTTCAGTCGATTAAATTTCCAAACATCAATCAATATAATTTATCACTTCGTTAATTGGTTTAACTAATAGTAGGAAATTTAGTACATCGTGAGTGGATTAAATCACTCACCTTAAACAGATCTGAAATTTCCATTGAAGTGAATCATCACACAACAAACTCCATAGCGTAGACAGCGTCGATACGAATCCAACGGAAGAAACCACGTCTGAGTTCGACCTCGTACGAATAAATTTCGAATGGATTACCATTGGAATTTAATTTTAATTAGATTAAATATATAATTAACGTTAATTACCTTATTTACCTTAAACTAATCCCGTGCTTCTCTTTTTCCCGTTCACGAATGCAACCCAGATCGGGAATTCCATCATGCCGCACCACCTTCCTCCAGCGCGCCTAGTCGTTGATTGCTGCCATCTCCAGCAACCCTCCAGCGCCGCTCACGACTCCTCTAGCCTCACCGTGTGCTAAGAAATCGAACCCAACTCCGTTGAACTTCCTCGAGCAATCTCGACCACCACAGATCGTCAACGGCCATCAAACTCAAACCGAGTGTAGCTCTCCCCATGCTCTTCAACTTTGCTTTAGACCTCGTCGCCTAATTATCGACGATGACGACGAACTCTGACGAACTAGATCTAGCATTTGTGTTCAATTTCCAATCGCCTCGGTCACTTGAAGACGATCATGACCGGTCGTTACACTCATCTCATCGAGCTCTACATGTTTATAGTTGGACACTTCGCCTGAATCGGCCTCTGGAGCCATCGATGGACGAAGGCCATTAAATGGAGGGATTTAATTTATCTGCTTGCGGCTGCGTTCGGAACGAACGAAGAGGATGATGGTATTAGATAAATGATAACCAAATACTATTCATCGGGACCCCAAACGAGATGCGGTCCTTGACGTTTAATACCAAATACCCCTATTCCGGATTCAATGGGACTATTCTCGTGTCCTAATTTGATTGTATATACAAGTTAACATTTTTATCGTTCGATAAAATTTTACAACAAATTTAAATTCAACTGCTTTCCAATTATAGTTATAGACAACCTGCTATTTTAAAATTTTAAAATATATCGTTATGACAATCGCTATATACTAATGAATTTCTATTTAAAATTTCATTTAATCAAATTAAATTATTTACACAAATTATAAATTCGATCGTTTTCTAATTAATTTAAACTGAATATATTTACAATTCCAAAATAAATAAATCTCCATTTAAATTTCCTTTTAATCACGTTTCAAATTAATGCTTTCAATTATTTGCGATGGTTAACAATTTTATTTACAAATTAAATTCCCCATTTTAGTTATTCAACAATATTTAAAACATTGTTATATTCAACAAAGTATTCATCACTTACAAACTAATGTTTATCAGGTTATTAGAAATTGAATTATTTAAATGATCTAAACTTATGTTTTCCTTTCATTAATAAAAATCTAAACATAATTTATTAAATCAATTTATCTAACCAAATCTTATTTATTAATCACCAATTTAGGTTCATCTTATTATTTTACAATACAATATATAACCAAAATATATATCAAATATACATCTCATCTCAATGATGAGGCATCCCGAAGGGAAAAATATAATAACGTAGTATGTAATCCGAGATGTGTACCTTAATATTATTAATACGAATGAGTTCGCTCGTATTAAGCAAGCAAAAGCATATTAAATCCGCATATACATCCAAACGGTCTTCGTAAGTACCTATCTCAACTCACTTTAAGGTATTAGTCATATATAAAGATATAGAAGGCATGTATAAGCTTAATAGACTATATAACATGAATTTTGAATTCAAATCATAAGTATAAACACCAACACACAACATACAACAATCATACGCAATTAAAACAGTTACAACAACGATTTACAACAAAAGAAACCATTCAACAATCATTAATATTCATCTAATTAATCCAAATTACCACAATTTACATTTTCAATCTCCCTATTAAATTTATACACTTCATTCCCATTAACATTCAATTTTTATTAACATTTAGATTGGTTTACTTCAAAGTTATTCATATCTATTTTTTTCACATTAAATTTATTCAATTCAATTTGTTAAATTCCATTTCTTCCATTTTATGTTTAACACAATTCATATAAATTTATTTCTGAGCCATTTCGTTTAACCTTATTTAAATTAAGTTTTATTTCACTATTACTTAGTGTATTCTTTTTAATACCAATCTCATTTATAAACCATTTCATAAAACCATTTAAACTTGTTATAAACATTTTATAAAATGCAACTCATGTTTATTATTATTTTCTTCATAACCTAAGTTCAATATTAATTCTTTGATTCACTTCATTTGTTTATTTCATTCATTCATATCATTAACTTAAGTAAATTTTATTTTATAACTCAAATTCATATTAATTAATTTTCTTTTTATCACAATCAATTTATTCAACTTCTCCTAAGTTAACTTCCATTTTTTTTACCTCATTAATTTATTTCATTCGCATTCAATTTTATTTTACTATCTTTAACACACAAGCAACCAATTCCCATTTGTAACGAAACGTAAAAGTACATGCAACCAAACAACATAGCAATCCTAAGCAAGAAACAATCATAGCTAGCAGTCATAGCATATAATCATTTTATTAAAATCTGTATGATATATATATGCCATTTGTACGTATAACAATTTTGATCTCTTATTTGAATACGAAATTTATTTTCAGAATTAGTATTGGTAACCCGACTACTCTAGTGCGGACTCTAATCCAACTTCTTGATTAGAAACTTTCATCCCCCTTACATAGTAATAAACTATGATAGAACTTCAGATTCGTATTAAAAATCTATATCAGTGTTCGTCGTCGAGAATCGAGCGAACCATCCTAAATCGGACAGGTGTAAATTACCTTAAAATCGTGTATTCAAATCTGAATCAAATATGTAAATACAAATAGAATGGTCTATATATAACTTACGTATTTATTTCATCGGTTTCTTAATTACACTAGTAGATCATTCAAGTGGTTTCTATATTCAATTCTTAAATGTTTGAAATTTCTTGTTAAATATTCGTTTATAATGAAATACCTTTATATCGAAATAATTTTATATTGAAACTACTTTTGATAACTTGATGTTTCAACAATTTATCCTCGTTCTTACAGAATCTAGTAATACATTGATCAGACGAAAGACTAGAAATCTTTAAGTACTTAGTAGACCCGTTTCAACACCCAGTGAAAATACTAAAAAAACAGATATGAAAAGTACCACTCAAAATCTAATGTCAAATGATGATGTTACGATAGCAGTGGCCCGCTGCTGATCCATTGTTTACGCAATGGATACAAAACCTTCCAGAAGGTCCTTCTACCTTTCGGATTCCATAAAAATATCGTAGCCATTTCGTAAACAAAGGACCATCGACCCCTGCTGCAGCGGTATGCTGCTGATTCAATGATTTACGCAATGGATGCACTTCCTTCCCAAAAGATCCATAAACAATAGATCCCAGGATTGAAAGCGCCTCCATTGGGTAAATAAAGAACCATCTACCCTGAAAATTTTCGAGAAACTCATGAATTTAAGTTCAGACAACCATATCTGTTTGAATCCATTTCTGAATTCACCTAGGTATATTAGGGTTTTTTTTCTTTGGTCGAATTCATTCCTAGATTCCCCAAGTCCATCTGGGTTCGAAGCCTATCATACTATACTTCTTCCCGGAGGGTACTTCTCCATACTTTTTACTTGAAAATATATCATACCATATATAGTACCCCTTTCTAAATCATAACTCCAGATATCACACTTATATAAATTACATATTTATACAAGGTTAAATTTGCTTTTAAAAGTCATTTTGCAAATAATAAGTCTTTATAAGACATTTACTATGTTCGAAAACATTTATTGAACTTCTTTCAATTAAAACATCTCAAAACTAATTTCATACTTGTATAATTCAAAAAATCTTATACACCATTCTTATCAAAATACGTAACATTTAAAACTTGTTTAGATTCTATTATTATTATATTCATTAAAGAGTTATATACTATACCTTTATGCTTTTGAAAATACTAAGCTTTAAATTTAAATAACAATTTGGAAGTATTCGACTATTCAAAATAGTCAGAAAAATCAAACTCCAATTCAAAATTGGAAATCAACAATCAATCATCTCAACAAGATGCACAATCAATCCATCAATCAATCAAACCTGATGCATATGATACAAGTGTTCATGATATAATTCAACCCAAAATTCGAGAACTGAACACAGGGTATTATTTCAAATCATTTGAAATAAATATATACATATTTCTCGAATATCAATCATACTTCAGGGATTTGAATCAAATTAGTTTCATTAAACAATCGAGTAGCAAAGCTACTAAAGTGGCCTCCCCCACTTTGAAACTCAAAAATGAATGTCGATGATGCTGCAGTCATCAACGAAATTATTTTTCAACGACAGAAGTGAGTTCCGGACTTTCATTTCTTTTATATCTTTCGAAAATCCCCTTTGAAATCATTTATAACATTTTTATTTGGAAAATAATTTGAAATTATGCTATTATATATTTCCAGAATCTTATAACCCAATTACAAAAACTCCCAGAATAAACTCTCAAATTTCCAGTTTGAATAACATTTTATTTATTTATTAACCATATCTAGATAAACCATATTTCATATATCACTTTCAAATAGTATCATTACTCTTTAAAATGATATAGGGGAAATGAAAGAGTCTATGCGGTAGGGTCGTATAATATGGAATAGTGAAATGGTCTAGGTAGATAGTAATAAGCAGTAAGTAAAGTAGACACCAAGACTTTATACTGGTTCGGACCTCTTGTCCTACGTCCAGTCCCTAAGCTCCTCTTAGGAATTCAACTAACCAACAACCCTCACTTAACCTGGAGGAATAGTTTTACAACTTACCTGAACAACCGAACGAGATTTCTTGCCTCAACTACCGAAGAGGACTTCAACTTGGATACAAAAAGTATTTCTGACTTGTTGTGTTCTTGATAACACTAATGAGTCAATTTTGTACAACTTTCCTATAATCTTATCCTCGAGAGTATACAAAGTGTTTGTGAAGATTTAGGAAATGTGAATTGCTATGAATCAAGAGATGTTATAGTTAAAACAGAGATTCAAGCAATTGGTTTGCTTTTGAAAACTTAAAAGAATCTGAAAGTATGTTCAAGTAAGTAGAGAGATTAAAGCAAGTAGAATTGGTAATTTTCAAATGTTAAAAACATGTATGTATACTTGTAGAAGAGTTGCATTTGTTTGCTAGAGGTGCAGCAAGAGATGCTTCCATTTCCATTGGAGAATGGTTGCAACTCTTGGGAGGAAGAAGGTGTCCTTTCGGAGAAAATTCGCAGTTACAGATTCAGTCGACTAAGCAGGAAATTCAGTCGACTAAAAATACAAAGGAAAATTTTCAGGAAAACATTCAGTCGACTGGGCAGGAAATTCAGTCGACTGAAACTATGCATATTTGTAAATGTGTGCCAGTTTCAGTCGACTGTCCATACCTGTTCAGTCGACTGAACTATAAAAGTATGCACAGTGAACATGTGAATAAAAATGAAGTTTTATGAATGTGTTTTAGTGTTCGTGCAAATCTCTTGAAGATAGATTTTAACAAATAATCTAGACTTTAGACCTATAAAAATCATACTTATGTTTATACTTTGGTCTTCATCGATCTTCCTCTGATTTTGCATATATCTCTTCCTTTTTGTTGAAGCACATTGTCATTGATAAAAATCTTTGTGTATCAACATTCTCCCCCTTTTTGATTGATGACAACACTAATGTGTTATAAGATGTTTTTGCAACTCTTGGGAGGAAAAGGTGTCCTTTCGGAGAAAATTCGCAGTTACAGATTCAGTCGACTGAGCAGGAAATTCAGTCGACTGAAAATACAAAGGAAAATTTTCAGGAAAGCATTCAGTCGACTGAAACTGTGCATATTTGTAAATGTGTGCTAATTTCAGTCGACTGTCCATACCTGTTCAGTCGACTGAACTATAAAAGTATGCACAGTGAACATGTGAATAAAAATGAAGTTTTATGAATGTGTTTTAGTGTTCGTGTAAATCTCTTGAGGATAGATTTTAACAAATAATCTAGACTTTAGACCTATAAAAATCATACTTATGTTTATACTTTGGTCTTCATCGATCTTCCTCTGATTTTGCATATATCTCTTCCTTTTTGTTGAAGCACATTGTCATTGATCAAAATCTTCGTGTATCAACATTCTCCCCCTTTTTGATTGATGACAACACTAATGTGTTATAGAGATGTTTTTACTAATCTTCTCCCCCTGAATGTACGAACTTATCTTTCCTACAAAACAAAGTTAGCTACATAGATTTCTCCCCCTTTGTCATCGACAAAAAGGAAGTAATAATTTGTAGAAGTATATAACTGTCAAACAAAGCAACCACTATCCATTTTCTTTTCTTGAGTGGGACCTCAGATTCTTGAGCCATAAAGCATACATTCGCTTGTTCATTGTCGCTATTATTATCACTTTCAGATGAAGATGAATCTGAATCGTCCCATGTTACAGAGAATGCCTTCTTTTTACATTTGTCTTTCTTATTCTTGTTGTTGAAGTTTTTCTGATTCTCCTTCTTTAGCTCCGGACAGTCTTTTATCATATGACCTTTCTTGTGACAATTAAAACATTCCATATTTGAGGATGAAGGTTTGTTCAAGAAATTCTTTTAGAAACCGTTTTCATTTCCTTTTCTATATTTTAAGAATTTATTGAAATTTTGGGAATAAATTCTAGATCCTCATTTTCAGACTCGGATTCTTCCTTTTCTGCGTGAAAAGCCACATTTTTTCTTTCCTGTGTTTGATCTTTCTTAGCTTGCATGTTAACTTCATAAGACATAAGGTTTCCAATTAATTCTTCTGGTTTCATTGTAGATAGATCGTTTGCTTCCTCGATTGCTAAGACTTTTCTCTCCCATTCATCAGTGAGTGAATTTAGAACTTTAGATACAATATCAAAATCCGTGTATTTTTCTCCTAGTCCTATTAAGGCATGATGAATGTCTTGAAACCTTGAATACATGTCATTGATGGATTCATTTTGTCGCATTCTAAAGTTTTGGAACTGGTTCTTTAGCATGGAAATCTTTGTTTGTTTGACCTTGTTTGTGCCTTCATGTATGGTTCTAAGTGTACTCCATATCTGATGTGAAGTAGTACAAATGCTAACACGATTGAACTCATTTCTATCCAAAGCGCAAAATAACATATTCATAGCTTTGGCATTTGCACTAGCTTCATTCTTCTGAGTATGTGTCCATGTAGAATAATCAGTTGTGGGTACAACGAGTTCTGCTTGAGTTGCATTCCAGGCTTCAAAGCTTGTTGCTTGCATATAAATCCTCATCCTTGTAGCCCAATAATTATAGTTTAGTCCATTGAATAGAGGGGGTCTTTGAGTAGATTGTCCTTCCGCAAATGTAGAGTTATAGGTAGATGTTGTGCTTGTGTTGTTTTCCATATTATCAATATGTCAAATAACGGTGTTATGGTTATAGGACGGCCTTGCTCTGATACCAATTGAAAGAGTCTATGCGGTAGGATCGTATAATATGGAATAGTGAAATGGTCTAGGTAGATAGTAATAAGCAGTAAGTAAAGTAGACACCAAGACTTTATACTGGTTCAGACCTCTTGTCCTACGTCCAGTCCCTAAGCTCCTCTTAGGAATTCAACTAACCAACAACCCTCACTTAACCCGGAGGAATAGGTTTACAACTTACCTGAACAACCGAACGGGATTTCTTGCCTCAACTATCGAAGAGGACTTCAACTTGGATACAAAAAGTATTTCTGATTGTTGTGTTCTTGATAACACTAATGAGTCAATTTAGTACAACTTTCCTATAATTTTATCCTTGAGAGTATACAAAGTGTTTGTGAAGATTTAGGAAATGTGAATTGCTATGAATCAAGAGATGTTATAGTTAAAACAGAGATTCAAGCAATTGGTTTGCTTTTGAAAACTTAAAAGAATCTGAAAGTATGTTCAAGTAAGTAGAGAGATTAAAGCAAGTAGAATTGGTAATTTGCAAATGTTAAAAACATGTATTTATACTTGTAGAAGAGTTGCATTTGTTTGCCAGAGGTGCAGCAAGAGATGCTTCCATTTCCATTGGAGAATGGTTGCAACTCTTGGGAGGAAGAAGGTGTCCTTTTGGAGAAAATTTGCAGTTACAGATTCAGTCGACTGAGCAGGAAATTCAGTCGACTGAAAATACAAAGGAAAATTTTCAGGAAAGCATTCAGTCGACTGGGCAGGAAATTTAGTCGACTGAAACTGTGCATATTTGTAAATGTGTGCCAGTTTCAGTCGACTGTCCATACCTGTTCAGTCGACTGAACTATAAAAGTATGCACAGTGAACATGTGAATAAAAATGAAGTTTTATGAATGTGTTTTAGTGTTCGTGCAAATCTCTTGAGGATAGATTTTAACAAATAATCTAGACTTTAGACCTATAAAAATCATACTTATGTTTATACTTTGGTCTTCATCGATCTTTCTCTGATTTTGCATATATCTCTTCCTTTTTGTTGAAGCACAATGTCATTGATCAAAATCTTCGTGTATCAACAGGAAATTCAGATATATATATTCACTTCTAAATCCATGTTAAAGCATGCGGTTTCTCAAACTGGTTAAATATATTTCAAAACCAAAATTTGTAACCATAGTCAAATGCTCAAATCAACAACCAATAGTCGATGCTCATAAACTGGCCGAGCATGACTCATTAATCAATAAGTAATAATATGCACATCCATATCAATCAAACAATCAATCAATAGAGAAATAACATCCATTCATCACTAACAGTCACGAATAATTTTATCAGCTTATAGAATTCATCCTTTTATATTCTATATATACTCAAAGTAAAAATCATTTCATTTGTTAATTTTATAATATTTTTATATCAATAACAAATACGCTCTCTCATATACGTATATACACTCAATAAGCTTATCCTACAGGTTTAGGTATACGCTAAACCAAAGTTCTGATACCAACTGTGATGATCCACCTTTTTGAATAGTTCAAGCCAACAATAAACCACACATGTCCAACTCAAACCATTTATAAGATAGATTATCAATGGGTTTATTTTAAAGAAATAAAAAGAAAAGAAGAAACAACAACAGAATCTCGCAGCGAAACGATGAAATATAATAATCACATAAACAGTTCATGAAGCTATTTAATAATATACTCAATTCAATTTACCACATCAATCAGAGTTATACAATACTATCAAAGTTATACATTTTTATATAAACAAAATGAAATAGTGCAGTGGAATAAATACTAGTAGATATGATATACAAAATCTTCATCTTCATCCTCCGGAATAACTGTCTTCAATAATTGAAAACTCGGTCTGACCCGAGCGTAATGAAAAAAAATCACTCGAGTCGGGACTAGAAATCCTCACATAAGTCAAATCTAAAATCAGGTGAAATATGGGTGTAAATAACATCAATTTTTTTACTTTAAGTTTCACATAGAAGTTTCGCGGTTTCAACTTCAATTCAGGGGTTTCAGTGAATTTATTAACTTCAAATCGATTTAATAAATTTCGTGTTTTAAACAAACTTCAATGTTAAATTTTAAAATTCCAGTAAATCACTGAAATGAATACAAGTCATTTTCCAAATAATTTTTGTTACAATATATAGTCATAGAAATTTCACAAACCTTTTATTTCCCTTTTTGAGATTTATATATTACTACTAAATTGATAATTTAAAGTCTTATAAATGAATTTCAAATTTATTTTCAAAAATTCGATTTAAACCATTTATAAAATTTAATCCTTTATAACATATAAGTTCTTAAAGTTTAATGATTTAAAAACCATTTAGAGTTGAAAATTCCATTTATGAAAATCTTCAAATTTCGCCAAAAGGCGATAAAATCACAACAACCATGTTTCTGCAAAAGTAGTCAACAATGCATCCAATAGCAAGCATATCAAATAGGATGTCAAAAGGTCCATATCAAAATTCCATTTACAGGTGATCAATCATATCAATAGTGGCAATAACAGGACAATAATGTGGAAATATCAATTCACTAACACATACAACCAATCAATAATATCAACCATCATAATATCAACCAAAATCCAAATCAATCAATTCAACCATATCAAAACAATCAATAATTATAAATTTCTGGGTGTTTAACTAAACTGATACGCAATTTAAATATCAAATTTAGGTGTCGATTTAACTATCAGATAAAATGTCAAATTTTAACTATCAATTAAATATCACATTAACTATCTATTTCAACTATCACATTTAACTCTCAAATTTCTATAAATTTTAGCCGTCAATTTAAATTATTAAATTTCATATCAATTAAACTATCAATTTAAATGTATGTTTAACTATCCCTCAATTCAAATTCAACCAATTCAATTTCAGTCCATTAGATTTCCAAACAGCAATCAATATAATTTATCACTTTGTTAATTAGTTTCACTAATAGTAGGAAATTTAGTACGTCGTGAGTGCGTTAAATCACTCACCTTAAACAGATCTGAAATATCCATTGAAGCGAATCATCACACAACCAACTCCATAGCGTAGATAGCGTCGATATGAATTCAACGGAAGAAACCACGTCCGAATCCGACCTCGTACGAATAAATTTCGGATGCATTAACATTGGAATTTAATTTTAATTAAATTAAATATATAATTAACGTTAGTTACCTTATTTACCTTAAACTAATCCCATGCTTCTCTTCTTCCCGTTCACGAATGCAACCTGGATCGAGAATTCCATCATGCCGCAACACTTTCCTCTAGCACCGGACCTCCAGCGCACCTCATCGTTGATTGCTGCCATCGCCAGCAACCCTCCAGTGCTGCTCACGATTCCTCTAACCTCACCATGTGCTAAGAAATCGAACCCAACTCCATTGAACTTCCTCGAGCAATGCCGACCACCATAGATCGTCAACGGCCATCAAACTCAAACCGAGTGTAGCTCTCCCTATGCTCTTCAACTTTTCTTTAGACCCCGTCATCTAATTGTCGACGATGATGACGATCTCTGACAAACTAGATCTAGTGTTTGTGGTCATTTCCGGTCACCTCGGTCACCTGAAGACGATATGACCAGTCGTTACACTCATCTTACCGAGCACTACATGTTTGTAGTTGGGCACTCCGCCTGAATCGGCCTCTAGAGACACCGATGGACAAAGGCCGTTAGATGGAAGGGTTTTAATTTATCTGGTTGCGGCTGCATTCGGAACGAATGAAGAGGATGATGATATTATATAGATGATAACCAAATACTATTCATTGGGACCCCAAACGAGACGTGGTCCCTAACGTTTTATACCAAACACCCCTATTCCGGATTTAATGGGATTAATCTCGGGTCCAAATTTGATTGTATATACAAGTTAACATTTTTATTGTTCGATAAAATTTACAACAAATTTAAATTTAAATGCTTTCCAATTACAGTTATGGACAATCTGGTGCTTTAAAATTTTAAAATATATCATTACGACAATCGCTATATTACTAATGAATTTCTATTTAAAATTTCATTTAATCAAATTGAATTGTTTACTCAAATTATAAATTCGATCGTTTTCTAATTTATTTAAACTGAATATATTTACAATTCCAAAAGAACTAAATCTTCATTTAAATTTCCTTTTAATAACATTTCAAATTAATGATTTCAATTATTTGCGACAGTTACAATTTTATTTACAAATTAAATTCCCCTTTTTAGTTATTCAACAATATTTAAAACATTGTTATATACAATAAAGTATTCCTCACTTACAAACCAATGTTTATCATGTTATCAGAAATCGACTTATTTAAATGATCTAAACTTATGTTTTCCTTTTCATTAATAAAAATCTAAACATAATTTATTAAATCAATTTATCTAACCAAATCTTATTTATTAATCACCAATTTAGGTTCATCTTATTATTTAAAGTAACTCGTTTAAATTACAATTTAAACGATTAACCATTTTTCTCCATAAGTAGACGTTCAATTTATTCTTACTTATAACTAACATTTATTATTCAATTTCTCATTTAAATCCACCATTTGTGGTTTCAATTCAAATTGTAAATTTTATACAAACTAATATTATACATTTTCATTTATGTTACAATTCCTCTTATTACAATTTGTTCTCATTTTAGAATCCACTTTAACGTTATCGGTTATGTTCTTCTTTTATTAACATAACCAACTACTTGTGTAGATAACATTTATTAATTTAATTATTAATTATTTAAAATTTATATCATAAGATTATATTTAGATTTGTGTTATCATCTTCTATCTTATTATGTCTTTATTCACTCTTTTAAATTCATATAACATTTATTATTTTATCAGTTATTAATTTAACACTATTCAATATTATGAATTTCAATTCGAATATAAGCTACACTCTATCTTATTGACTATCAGTTGTCATTTAGAATTCCAATTGAGATTATCACTTACATTCAACATATTTCTATTGATAACATCATAAATTTTTGTTTCTAACCATTTTTGTCCATTAATTTAGTTAAATTTAATAATTTTAAATGGTCAAAATTTCGGGTCGTTAAATTTATGTGTATTTGCCATCTCATTGCCCTTTGTTCCCATCTTCTTTTAATCCAAATCTTTTAATGATATTCAAATCTTGTTATTTACTTCCTTTATTCTTGATCTTTCCAAGGAGCATAAGCTAGAATTCATAGAAGTGTACATTAATACCATTTATCATTCATTTGCGACTCTTCTTATGGGCTTGAACACATGTCTAACAAAACACTCCTAGGTTCTCACCAGTATTCTTTACACTCTATGAGGATTCCTTATTGCTACTCTAAAAGTAGTCCTAGCTATCTTCTTTATAGCCTTATCTTTTACCCCGTCTTATCTAGACACTCATTTCTACCTACTCCACATTTATAATTTTGGTTTGGTCTTCGCTAACTTTATTCAAAAATTAAAATTAAAATTTTGAATTATTTTACCCCAAACTTTTACCTTTAAAAGTACAAATTAGAAACTTTTTAGCAGATTCAAAAATAACTTTGTAATGACCCTGCTTTCTACATCGTACAAATTAAATAAATTTAACTAAAATAAATGTTTTTGATTTGAAATTTGATAATTATAATTTTTGGAAGTAAATATTATTTAATTATATTATATTTAGTAAAAGATTTTGTTATATTAACTTTAAATTAACTAATATATTCTCTTTGAATAATATTTTGAAATTGAATAAGATGTTTAAATTGAATATAAATTGTTTTTTAGTGTAAATCAATTAATAGTGAATTGATTAGAAATAAATAAAGAGGTTATTAAAAAGAAAGGAAAATTTGTTAATTTGAATTTGAAACCAAAGCCATTTAAACCCCTTTCTTTAGAAGAGTCTTATGCCCTTGCCTTAAACAAAAAGCCTGAAGCCTCTTATTGAATTTCCTAATCCCGATTTTACCCTAAAACCAATATCAAAAATCGATTCTTGCCTTAATTAAAAAATTGAATGAAACATCTCTGTTCACAAACACGCCGACAACATGAAGGCAGGGCCGTGTCATTGTTGGCCATGGTGAGGCAAGGTGGGCTTGGAATCGACGAACGTTGTGATGGATTCTAGCGTCTTTGGCAAGGTCGATGTTATGGTTGGAGCAATTCGTTTAGTACTACTGCAATGTAGTGCTTACAGCAATGGCAATGGGAATGAATAGGGATTTATTGTGAAGTAGGCGGTGTTTTAGGGTAGATGCGAGCAGGCACCTGTAGTGGATGGGAGCATGAGTTATCCAATGACTATGATCGTCGAGACTGTGGAGTTTGACAACTACGAGGTGGAGTGTGGCTGCGATTGTGTGAAGCAACAGTGGAACAGTGTATTGGTGATTGTCATGTGTGAGTAGGCAGACATGTGTGAAGTGCAAAAAATAGAGATGATGGAATGGCATTGGCAGTAAGTTTTCGCTCGATAATTTGGTGAGGTTTATACTCACATGTCTATATTTATAACCCTTACATCTTACATATATTTTATGTCCTATATTGATAGCATTCCTTGGTTGAAATTGTTTGAGATTATCAATTGAATTGTTAATTGGTTGAATTGTTGGTTTGGGATATTTGACTTGATGTTGAGATTTTGTGTTTGTTGGATCATCAAAATGAAAAGGAGACGCTATCTGTTTGCATTTTGATTTTTTTATTTATTTATATGTTGTGTGCATTGTATAACGGCCAGAATTCAATGGAAATCTACTCGGCCACGCAATGAAATTGTTTAGACGATTGGTTGATGATTTTGGAGAATTTCGCTCAATAATTTATATTTTGGACGTTCGATTGATTTTTTGGTTTTAAAACGTTTCTGAAAGTTCGAAAAATTATTTTTAGTTTTTTAAAATTAAATTGAAGTATGTTTATTAATAAATAAATGTGGTTGGAAAAATAAAATGATTTATTGAAAGTTGTTTGCATATAAAAGTTTAATTGAAAATAAAAATAGAGAATTTTCAATATATTGGAATATAGGGAATTTCTATAACCATAAATGAGGGATTTCTATGAATATTTCTGAAAAGGAAAATTATTTTGTAAATTGAATATTTAATAAAAAGGATTAAAGGAAATTTCAAAAGGGGATTTTTGATTAAAAAGGTATATTCTAAAGAGTTTTAAAATAAAATCCCCATTTTATATGTTTATTAGTTCAAAATTGGATTATTTGACTTGATAAAAAGGGTTAACAAATATTTTCGAAAGGGGGTTTTTGGAATATATAATCTATTTTAATGATAGATTAAATTGTGAAATGTTTAAATGGATTTGAGATCTTTGAGTTATAATTCCCTTTTGTATATGGTTTGATTTAAAATGATTTATATTTGATGATTTGTGATTTAATTCTATATAATGTGGATATTGAATAAATGGATCAGTAGTACCGGGTGGTATGGGACGCTCAGTAATATTTTTCTTGTTATTCTATTGACTAATAATATAGAATATTTGTTGTTTGACGGGTGTAGTTTACTAACTTCTAGTAAATGATCTAGTAATATTGAGTGGTATAGGATGCTCAAATAATACTTGTTCGATTACTATTAGTGAGTAAATGTCAGTTATATTTTGGAGATGGGTTAGGAATTTGTGATATCGTCTAGAGGTAACTCCTTAGAGCTTAATAGTCGATAGTTCCATTGCTCTATAAGGGCTATAAGCCAGAGATATGTAGAGATTTATATATTTATCCTCTTAAGGCTAACTAGTCGAGTATATTATTACTTACTCTTAGGACTAGTAGTCGAGAATTTAGTATGTTGTGACGCACTCATTAGGACGTGTGGAGTCGAGAGTATATATTATTACCCTCGTTAGGACTCATCTCATCGAAAGTATATTTTGTTGCATCCTCTAAGGACTAAATAGTTGGGTAACATTATCTACTCTTAGGGCCAGTAGTCAATGATTTGTTATGTGATATGCTCTCGTCAAGACTCATATAGTCGTGTGTAGTTTTTGTCACTCTTATCAAGATTCCTATAGTCGGGAGTACTGCTTATGACTCTCATTAGGACTTATATAGTCGAGAGTATTTTTTAGAAATCTACATCATAGGGTTCATGTCATTATAGAGAGCACGTGAATTAGGCCCACCAGATGGGCTAATTATCCATAGTGGTCCTAATTGCGAGGTCGCTCCCTAGATTTGTGATCTCACCTTATTATGTTTGTAGGCTGAGCGATATTTATCTCTTTAGAGCCATTTCCCTGACGTCACTTAAGGACTAATAGACCGTTACCAAGGGCAAGTAGGAATTGTGGCCAATGCTCAGCGTAGTCCGATAGCATGTTTATGCGATGGATACAAGTGTCATGATTCTGGGAGTAACTTAAGGACTGTAGGAAATGGGTTGCGGTCATCAGTGTTTCCTGAAAAAGTGTTGTGGTACGTCAGTCTCCCATCTAGATGATTTAGGTAGATCCATTATATTTGTGATATTTGATATTACCACCTCATTAGAGACGATGATTTTTGATATTAGAGACTGGCTGCATGTCCGACTGTCAATTGAGATACTCTAACCCCAGGCAACTGTGTGTTGTCTATTTATGAAAATAGAGACATGATGTGAGCTTGTCTGTCATCCTCTCATAAAAGCATATGGTTGGGAGATCTCCTTTTTATATGATTTGTTATTTCTATCTCCTAGGACCATTCAGTTGAGAGTCTTGCCTCTCTAAGGACTGAGGGTCGGGATACATGATTTTGTATATTGAGTTTTGATTGGTTTTGATATAGATTTGAGTTTATATTTCTAGATATCCCTGAGGGCCTAACAGTCGGTAGTTATTTCTTCCGTTAGGACTACGGGTTGAGATAATTATTTAGATATTACTTTCAATATTTTACTGAATTGTGTTTTATTAGAGATTTGAGTTTCTTGTTATCTCCTAGGACTAACGGTCAAAAGATTTTACTTCCATCAGGACTGTAAGTTTAGATGGTGTTCTTGGATATTGATTTCTGTATTTGGTTTGGATTTCGTTCTATTTGAGTTTCATATTTCCCGATTTATCTTTTATGGCTTAGTAGTCGGAAGTTATTACTTCCATTAGGACTGTAAGTCGAGATTTAATGTTTTGATTGGTTATCTGGGTTATACCTTTATGATTTATATTCTTAAGGATTGTCGGTCAGAAGTCTTTACTTCCATTAGGATTGCAAGTCAAGGCTGATATTTTTGGGTTATTGAACCTTAGGTTTGGTTTAATTCGGGATTTGTTCTTTTGTTGGGGATTTATGGATATGTCGCGTGCTTATCCATAGTAATTTGAGATTTCCATGTGTTTGATTATTATTGCCAAAATTTTAGTTGTCGTGATGCTTTTACTTATACTTATTTCATGGGTGATATTAAGGTTTGAGGTATGGTATATTATTATAATGTTTGTGATGGTTGTTATTTTGAGTCGCATTTGTACTTTGCACTTTATTACCACGCTTATTGCTATCTACCCGCATTGGATTTAGATATAATCTGACTCGTTTATTATTTATATAATAATTAGGTCTGTCCAAGACTTTTTAGGTATAAGGACATTAGCCATTTTGAATGATTGGGCTTTAGAGGAGACAGTATATATTTATCACGTCATATTCTGAGATGATGACCGTGTATATGTTCTATTTGAGTGTCTTCTTGTATTCATTTTGATGAGATAGCCAAGAATTGTGTATAGTGAAATTGACTTGGTACCTATTGTCGTATTGAGACAGACATCATTTGGTATCAGTTTATATATATTATATTTTTCTGCTGCGATTAGTGACTCCATGCTCATATATGTATGTGTTGTATATTGTTTTATCCTAGTAAACCCACATGTTTATTGCTTTGTGTCGATACCGATACATATGGAGGTTTTAGTTTCGAGATTTTTAATACGCACCTATGTTAGCCCAAGGGAATATTCATGTATGGTCACCCCTAACAAGCCTCATTCTCCGTATTACCAAACAGTATTACCTAGTAATTCTCTTTGATAGTAGGGGTATAGGGGTGGGCTGTTATAAACTTAGTGTCTTAACTTTTTAAAATTACAATTAAATTTTTAAAAGTTCCTTTTCTTTTTAAACTCTTTTTCTCAACTTTTACTTAAAGAAAATTAGGATTTTTAACTCAAACCGTTTATTAAGTTTTTCTCTTAAAAACTCAATTGTTATACCAAACCATTTCTTTTCAAAAATGCACTTCACATTGTTTCTAAACATCTTTTATAATTTTAAACAATAAAAACTAGAGTAGATAATAACAACTCTCACTCTATCATGTTCTTATCACTTATACTATTTCCACCTCCAATCCATGACGGAGTCTCTAATATCATGTGATGGGACTTTTAAAGGATATTTGCAATAATTACACATAACAATAGAAAATGCCCATTTTCCTTTGTTTTTCCTCTAATTTCCTATATTGCTTCTGATTAGATTACTAGCATTATATTTAATATAATCTCCTAGTGTTATTTCTAATAACATTATTTTATATAAATCCCTAACATTGTTTTTATTTATATTTTATAATGTTACTACTGTTTATCTTTCTTCTACCTAAACCACTCATATTAATGGTTCCTGTTGATTAGCCTTTCTCTCAGCTTACAGTCTTCTTAGTTGTCCCATTGCAGTGCATTCGCCTACTGCTTAATTTTTGGGTTCTAATCTTCTTTTCCGTTATTTTTACCCCATTTCAAAATTGTACCGCTTCCTATTGTCCTCCCTTAAAAAAGAATTTTCCGACTTAAAATTTTTTCATCTTAGAAATATCAACGAGCTACATAAGCTCTACTATTTTTTTAAAAGAATTAATATTTTTATTAAAACCTATTTACTATTATTTTCGGTCCAATAAAATTTAAAATTTTCTACTAAAACGTATAACATAATTATTATATTTTTTTTGAAAATTTAATACTTACTTTTCAAAAATAGGATTTTTCTACCTTCATTTGAAAATCATTTCAAATATATTACATATATATATTCCCAAACTATTATATTAAAATTGTTTCAACTTTTAAAACTATTTTCTATTGGGTCGGACTCAGTGTGGATTTCTCTTTGTCGCTACTTTTGTACTTCTCTTCCTTCAACTTACTTATTGACTTATCTTTTTTCAACTATAAAATCCGGCTATCATCTTCGAGTGACTGCTACACACCATCCTTCGGGAACTCAATTGCTTTCTGATACCTACAACATATGGATTCTTACCTTTCCATTTATTTAGACCTTCTGTACATCATCAATCGACATCATATTGGGTAGGACATTATATATTATTAGTTTGGTATCCTGCAAATAAGCAAATGAATACTTATCAGGGCACCAACGATATAACTTATAGTGGATAAGTAAAGTATAATAGAACATATAATCACTGACCAAGATTTGACACTTCTAATGCCGAGTGTCCTTGTCAGTGTCGAGCACAGTTAAGGAACATGAGCCTCCATTGTTCCCGCCTTATAGCAGTACCTGTCTGTCTAAGCTATCATGTGCGTTGTTTATGTTGATTTTCTTCCACTACATGTTATGTTTTTAATTTAGCTGTCTCGACTCCACGTTCGCGTATAATACGTCTCATCTACTCAGAGTAGACTATAAATATGTACCTTATATATGTAAGTACCACAATCCCCATTTGACCAGGATATTATCCCCATTAGTATCCATAATTCTGCACTACCAGACGTCATCATCAATGTCTAGGCCAAATTGCCAGCATACAAAGTAGAACCTCCCATTAGTACCTAGTAACTATGTCGCTATAATTTAGCCGTATTCTATCTTGTTTTGCTTGTGGATTTTCTAACTTGTCTGCTTCCAATTGTGGACTCAGCTCCATGGATTATCATATTCATTTTGGAAAGTACTCTTTCATGGGTTAACTAGCCACGCCTTAACAACAAACTAGCAAACAACTGTAGCCGTGCATTACCCAACATGAACTACCATAATAGGAGACATAGCCCATTAGATGTAACCTTGTCTTTCCTGTTAACCGCTCTGGACCAATGATGTACCCAACCTATGTAGCTCCTATTGCTGAAATGGTGCCAACTCCTGCTAACATAGCGTCGAACTACTCACCATCCTATTTAGATTGCCTAATGCAATAATGGCAATACTCTCTTTTCAACTTTTAAAGAAGACTCCTCTTACTATTAGGATGTTCTTTTATCTACACACAAGCATATACTCTCCATGGGTCCAATGGTTGGATATGCCTCATATTAGTATAATGTTACACAATTGCTGGTATCCCCTTGTGGTGGGCATGCTTCTATTGTGTAACACTACTGACCTCGCATCCCAACCCATACTAATGACTAATGTTATTCTTATCCATCTAAGTTATTTTGCATATTTATGTAACTCACACCCGTCATAAACGCATACTTGAGGCTACACATATTATATATATATATATATATATATATCAAGGTTTCAAATCTTGGATTTTGGCCAATATCTCGGGCAAATATCTCGGCTGTCTCGGGCGATATTTAAAAGACTTATAACTAACCAAGCTGCCAAATCTCGGATTTTGGCTAATATCTCGGATTTTCATCTCGGCTGATCTCGGGGAGATTTAAAACCTTGATATATATATCTTCATTCATTCTTGTTTAATTACCGTGCCTATATCGTTCACAGTTGACAATATTTCTTTACTTTTCTATGCGTTTACATATTATCTAATTTGAGATCATTTACCGCTTTCCTTTAAATATCTTTTCTTATTTACTATTATTTGTTATCCTTTTCTTATTTATTGACTTAAGTGTCATTAGTGTTCAATGAATCTTACATAATTTTACTTTTGTCAAATTTTGTATTTTGAATTCCCTTTTTAACTATTGTTCTTATTACTATTTACCTCACTTTTTATTATACTTAAGGACCTTGTGCCTTAACGCATTGGAGCTATTTTCCCCTTCAAAAGTAATGGTTAACGCTATAATTCTCCATGAATTATTTAAAAGAGGATTGGTGTTTTGTGTGAAATTACAAGGAATTATATTTTATTTCTTTATCGAAAGAGACAATACCGAATAAGGGATTTTCCCTTATTTTATACATCTCTTTCTTTACATTTGCATTTCTTGTTATTTCATACGATACACCTTTATTTGTAACTTAGATGATTCATAGAAACTTTTATTCTTATCCCTTTTCATTCCAATGGATTAAAACATGTCAAATCCCAACCTAATTACTGTAAATCCCAAAATAGTTAAATCAAATCTATTCCATAATCATTGGGCATATACAATTCATTATTCCATTCGTTACCTACAAGTTTTCATTTCACGTATACAATAAATTATCCAAACCGAGATATATATCTAATCATTACGCACTTACAATTAAATATCCAAATCGATTATAAATCGGCATAAATAAAATAGACCACATTGATATAAATTTAATATTATTACAAAACATGTAATTTTCCCCCTCACCTCTTTTTACCATTCCAAAACTCCAGATCTAATCCTTTCTATTCCAATTTGACTCCCTTTTTCATCATATTCTCATATATGTCCAAGCATATATAGATCTATTAGAATTCTAGATTAGATGAGAGAGATTTGGATTGATTTATAAATTAAATCCGATTTTACAGTTTACCTCGGCTTTGGTGATTTGATTTGATCCTATTCCTTTTTCTCTATCATCTTCTACAATTCCCCCAATTGTATATACACCTAAACTAGATCTAATTTAAGAATTTTGAAGGAAAAGAAAAAATAGCAGAGCTTCCACGTCCATTAGAAAATATGAGCCTGTAAGTGGGGTCTAGGTCTATATTTATAAGAGTTCAAAGCAATGCAAGCCGTGTGATTAACCTGTTTTAAACCTGGGCCATTTAGGCCACTATTTATTGTGCAATCAACACAGGCAATGGTCAACCATTCGTGCCACTTGGTCGACCACTATCGGTCGACCTAGGTGACCTACGGGTTAACTTATGGCCTTGTTTAACAATAGTTCATTAGCCTGGGTTGATTTGTTTGATTAATTGCTTTTTTTAAACAATTGTTATCATTTGTTTCCCACGTTATAATTTTTATAGGATTTTGTTTTAACGTTAATTTTCTTAATGTCCAAGTATACGTTAATGTTAGTAATTAACGATAATTAGTTTCTATTACCATAATTACATATATACTTATTTTCGATACCAACATTTCAACCGTCAATATCTTTTTCGTTTGAACTCCAATCGAAAAACTTTATATATGAAAATCAATCAAAAAATCACCACGAATCCAATGGTACAAGTCCCATAGCTAAATTATGACATTTGTGAAAATTCTATTTTTCAGCGTCATTATTTATTATTTATTTTCTTTTAAATTATTTAGCATTATAATTACAGGGTGTTATAGAATATCCTGTTACCCAAGGTACCAGACATGGGATTTTTTTTGGTGCCAATAGGTACCGAGCAGAACAGAAAATTGACAAAGAAGGGGAGAGGGTTTGGATCATGGAGAGAGAGCTGAACCAGAGCCAAGCGTGGGGGCCGAACAATAAAGGAAGCACGGGAACCTGGCCAAGAATATGTCTATATGCACTAACGCTGAACCAGCCTACCCCGGACATGACTTCCAACCGAACCAGACAACCTGTATATGGAATGAAATCTATGTATGTTTGAAAATGATCAATTATAATCCTAATACTTGAGAATATTCCGCTGAGTGAGTTATATATGGAAATTGCTACATTTGCCGAAATGACCACCATACCTTTCCACTCCTACAAAAACCAAAGCTTCCAACAACAATGGAAAAAATTAGGGAGAGCCAAGCTTAAAATAGTAATGGCAAACAAGTCAGGGAAAGTTGGGATCAGCCTTATAGGATCAACCTAGCAGGATTTGCCTAGCAGGATCAACCTAGTAGGATTTGCCTAACACGATCAACCTAGTAGGAGTAGTTTAGCAGGAACATCTTAACAGGAGCTGCCTAACAGGAACAACCAAACCGGATTAGGCAGGTAGGAATAGCCAGACAAGAATAGCCGAATAGACTTCCTTGAGCTATATCTTGCTGTCTTTTGAGCTACAAATCATTGTATTATGTATCTGTGGTATTGTATCAACGATCTGTAAGAAGAATAATGAATATAGACAGTAGATGTAGGCATATTCTGGTGGACCATTATAAATTTTTGTATTCTTTACTTTACTGCAACTTACTTTTTGCATAACCTATATGTGATTTTTTTTCTAAAAACTAATCATGATATAAATATAATAGTTGTGTTGTACTTCTGTATTCACAGCTCTACAACAAATCGATTGGAGGTGTTTGCCATTTTTTGTGCAAACATGTGATGTGTTATATGCACAAGTTTACAAATATATCCATTCACTTTTAAACTTTTACATTTTATTTTGAAGGGATAATTTAAAACTACATACATCTAGACTATTTATTAATTATGATTCTCAAACAATACGAGTCGGGTCAGGTCAAGAACTTGACTAATGAGTTCCTTTTAGAAAAACAACACATCTTATACTAGGTTTGTTTTCCTCTATATATCTAACCTTTTCTTCTTGATGTGTTAGGAAAATGTGCAAGTCTTGCTTATGGGCAAGGTTAGTTTTGGGCATAATTAGTATCAAAATATATGTTCTATCATCCATAATCCAAAATATGCATTTCAACATCTAATTATCCTAAGCCTAAAAAGAAATGCATTATTTTGATTTAATCTAATTAAGGAACAACCTATTTTATGATAACAATCATTTAAGAACGCGTAAAAATTATAGAGAACAAAATAAGCACATTGTATAAAACATATATTGTGTCATACCCATATTATTGTCCTACCCATGTTTCATTTTATTTATTTCAGTTTTACCTAGATTACAAACTATTATATCCGTAACAAAATAAATTATGTGCGTATAGTCACATTTCCTATTTACCCAACACATGTTTCATATTATAACAATTATTTGACATTGCTAAATGGCAAAGTAAATAAGTGTTGGTAACACCATTATTTTAATGCAAACATTAATGATACATTAATATTAACATCAATCATGTAGATAATTTTATCTAAAGGCAATTGAAATATAAATAAACATTTAATATTCATTGTATAACAACATTCAGTGCTCTAATATAGAAATATATATATTATAAATGTCATTTAAAATTGTAGAAAATATATTAAAATTTAATGAAAAATGATTACTAGATCGAGTTCACTAGCATAAAACCAAAATATTAATGATATTGCCATTTAATATGTTGCTATTTGTTTATCCATATTGAACGGCAATACTATATTGAGTGGCAGTGTATCTACTAAATAGATTACAAACATTAACATATCATTTCATAATACCATTTAGAATATAGTACGAGATATTTCAAATGTAGAATTTACATCTGCTAAGTAAATGTCATTAACGTCATTTTACTATACCATTTCAGATATAATATAAGATATCTAGAATATTGTATTTAATATACTATTGTAACCTGAAACTAGATATACTGGTAATGAGCAAATGAGTATTCTTCTATTAGTAATAAATTCTCACCAAAACTTTAAGGAATAAAAAATTAGAAAAATGATTTATTTATTAAAAACTTATTTATCCAATAAATGAAAAAAGAATATTTGAAATACCAGAGATGTCAACTGCATGCATCAACTTATATTATAATATGAGTTAGATAAATCTTAGATAAATTCCCTATGATCTCTTACTCTCTTGTATATTCAATTTATTGTTGTTTTCTTATTAGTTAGATATATACTCCCTTATTAAATTTCTAGAAAAAGGAGGATAGATTTGGAGGAAAAAAAGGAAAGACATACTAAAGCAATTTAGATACTAACTAAAGTATCTTATAATATAAATTACTATGATGTCTTTATATGCAAATCCATTTTTGTCTAATAAATATATTAGGTGTTTAATATTGTTTAGGTACTTAAAACATCAAATATAAAAAAAATTCTGTTTATCCCAAATGAGCAACTTATTATATATCATATTGATTTAAACATTATGGTATATTGTATAAATTTCAGTACCATATATAAGTTTATTATAGTACAATTTAGATGTTATATTATATTAATTTTACTTATATATGGTATAAAATCATCAAACGTTTATATAAATATCTTTTTTAAGAATGGATTAAATCTCTCTCATATGTACACTTCAGATTAAGATCTAACCTAAATAAATTGCATAAATTTATGAAGAATCGGAATGGATTTAACATTAAAAAGCTTAATATTATTAATTAATCACAAATCAAAATACAATTTAAAAAAATAACAATTTGGATCCATATCCAAAAATTAATTAAACTAATAACTAGAAAAATTAATTTGATGGTAAATTGAATATTAAATACTTAACACACTTTAAAAATTGGGAAAATATAAATTGTCTTATAAAATAATCAACGCACTCTAAAACTTTAAAAGCTAAATCATATATATAAAACTATATTTAATTACCTTATACCTAAGAAGGATATGCCTTTTCTATGAGAAAGTAAGATACAGTAAATGTAACAACTAAACATAAACCTTCATGTGTGATTTTTTTAGAGACCAAGTTCCAAAGCAACATGTTGCCACTTTATAGTTTCAAATGCTAAACATTTGGAGAGTCTTAATATGTATAATACAACAATAAATGCAAAATAGTGGTGTTCATTGACTCAATAGCTGAAACTGAAACAAAATATTTGACAGTACTAACTTATATCGATGGTGTTATATGATGAGCTTGCAATTATTATGTACATGCATTTGTATATACATAATATGGAAAAGGAAAGTGCACAATCATAAAAATTTAGCAATCCAATCAAGATTTTACAAGATTCCTTGGGTTGTTTACAATACTAATATTAAAAACTAGCTTTAAGAAACTAGAGGATAGAAGGATCTCAAAATAGAAACTTAAGAAAATGAGTTCATGTTTATTTTATTGTTGTCTATTTGAAATACCACACATCCTTTTAGTATTTTCATATCAATGTTTCATTCATCCCAATAAATGAATTTATTTTGAACTCTACTTATGATTGAACAATCTTAAAGATGAAATTATATAAATTCCTTACTTTAAGTTACTATGTGAAATAAAGGTTTTAATAGTAAAAAATGTATAAGATGCTTTAACAAAAGCGAAAGTATTATAAACAATTGAATACAAATGATCTAGTCTTAAATACAACATAATATTTACAACTTTAATTAAATGAATAATTTGGATTAATCTAACAATGATTCATAAGACATTAGTTAATGTGGAAGTTGTATGAGTATTATGCAACTTGCCATATGTAAATGGAGAAGGAATAAAAGCCTTTTTGTATATTGAACCAAACAACATACTCTATTGAATTTGGGCAACAAGCATCACTTTAAATAGGTAGATTTAGACTAGATGACCAAAAAACAAAAACAAAAAATTATCCCAAAAATAAACAATTTCATTAAATTTTGACTAGCTAAAAAACATCATACTTATACTTTAAGTCATCAAACAACTATACAAATACATATTTTAAACATGGGTTAAATCCTTTCTCTCTGTGCATTTGGAATCAAACTCTAACTAGTAAAATTACATAAACTTAAGTAAAAAATAATAATTTTAGGAATCAAAACTTAGAATTAGTAATTAATCATAAAACAATACAATATTCAGAGAAATAAATATGCAGATTTAGATCCCAATCTAGAAATAAATTAAGCCAAAAACATATAATGGTAATTAAATAGGAAACTAAGATTGATATACATAGATTAAAATAAATATTTGAACAACAAAATACCTTTGTGGATTCAACTTAAAAGCAAAGAGATATGCCATAGAACTTTCACTTCTTTGTTTCTGAAGATAGCATCAAAACGGTGAGACAATAAAGCGTAAGGCATTTTTGAGAAATAGAAATGTAACATTACAGCCTTACCTTTTGTTTTCCATATATTTTCATTTTACCATGTTTTATAACGGGTACAAGCGTTGCAAACCAATTTCATTCCATTGGAAATAACTTTTCTCATTTAGCAATAGTTTTCATACTGTTACAATGGGATTACACCGTTGTTAGCCTCTAACGAAAATAAGTGTTGGCAAACCAAAAATATATGTGTTTTCAATTCACTATTTTGGTGTAGTGAGATATGAGACTATTACTCCGTGAAAGGTGGTATTTTGATTCTATAGTCCATGTAGCAAACCATTGGATTACAACAAGATCGACCATCATAGTAATTCGGAGGATGAGTCTACTGTATAGTAAATAAAATTATGTTCATGGTTAACTCCATACCTAAAGTGGATGTTTTTTACTATAATATTACAAAATTGAGACTGGTATTTAACGGATTAGAATAAACAACCGAACCATCGAAAGGATTGGGAACAAGACTTTCTAATGTAGAATCGCACTTGCCTAGATTGAGAGCTAGAATTCATGGGTTCGTCCATGTGAAATCCTTATGGATATTGGTAGGTAATCCAAAGAGTAAATAATGGCTTGGATCGGCTACCCCAATTCTACCAAAGCTAACACGGATTGCATTGCATATGGCTACATTCATCCTTCCTATACCAGTAATTGATGTGTCCCTTATACTACAAAACCCTCAAAATGATGTTGTATATGAAATTTGTTGTACATTGATTAATTTTAAAATTATGGGAACTTGAGACCAATTGAGAGAAAGAGCGATGATAGCCAAGTATGAAAGTATGATATAATTCTCCCTAAAAGTCAAAATATAATTTTGTATTCATCCATACGAAGTAAACTTTGGGGTCATGTGTTATACCATAATTTTTACTCGGTTATATTTGACCATGGCTAGTTAAGACGAAACCCGAAGGAAGATCCTTAGGTATTTATTGCATATGAATGTCAAATGATTTAACCCTTTGATCAAAGCCTAGAAGCTCTATTCAATACTCGACCTTCCATAAGTATTAAATGTCAATGCATACTTTGTATATAGTCTCGCATAACTCACTTTGATATATTAGTCTGAAGGTTAAGCACACATGTGGAAGCATGGACAATGTTTAAGGGCTAGATTCTCCTGCGAACGACCAAGGTGTCGAAAGATAAATGTCGAGCCCAAACTATGACCTAGAGGTAGTCTACAATATAATGAAAACAGAGGACCATAAGTGTCACTCGTATTGAAGCAGGTATTATGACTCAGGTCAAGCCACCCTGAAAGTACATGTAAAATGAGAGCTCAATGGAAAGCGATGGTCACCAAGCTGACCATAAACCGAGAGTACATGTCCCAATGCAGGCCCTAAACTAAAAGCATAAGTGACAAGGCTGACTTGTAACTGAAAAGCATCAAGGCATGCTATTAATAAGGCATTAAGGTATGCTACTATACCGAGGCTACATGTTGCCTTCAGTTTATATACCGATACCTTATGAGTGTCTCTAATTAAAGTAATGGCTCAAGGCAGTCGTAATCGAGAAGTGAAGACTTAATGCACCTCATTCAGTATACAAGACTGAAGCTCTCTATACATAAGGCCGAGAGTGCCTTAGTGTATAACTGTGATCAAGGGGCTAAGATAGCTTTAAAATATATCAACGGCTCAGGTAGCCTAAAGCTTATATGAAGTATAAGCATTAAGACATCCAAAGATATATACATAAGAGATGCCAAATCATAAAGCTGGGTCAATCTACAAGTAACCAGTTGACGACATGTGTTCAAATTTTAGCCTACGTGTGCACTGTGTTAACAATTCAAGAGAGAAGCACTCCTTCAATAATAGATCTACAATACGCCTATAAATACAAGGCATAGACCCTATATACGAGGACGATTTTGATTTGATTGACTGATCACTTGTAATCATATTTTAGCTTTTAATTTAAACTTTTAGACAAAATTCATTAATGGTGGACGCGACCATCATATATTTGTGAAGGCATTTCGTCAATTCGACTATGTGTCAACCCGCTTTTAGCAAAGTAGATTTCAATTGGACTCGAAAGGTTAAAATGAGGACGAAATAACTTGAAACTTGGCACGTGCACTTAGACTCAAGAATAGGACATTGAAAAGTTGGAAGCAAAAACGGCTAAGGCCATAACTTGGCCTTGAGTTATGATAACTCAGCCCTGGGTTATGGAGCCTACCCATATTCACTTCCTAAATCATTTTCTACTCCTCCTCTATTCTATTGACTCGGCATGAAGTAGTTTTCCCAAAGTTTGGATGACCTAATCTACAAATTGATTAGAATGAAGGAAAGGAAAGTGGATATTTAAAAGATCGCAAGACTTAGCTCGAAGACGATGGAAAAGAGGATCAAACAAATCAACTAAAAGAAGGAAAAAGCATGCAAGTAAAGTGATGCAAATTCCACCACTTATGATAACTCGGCACCGAGTTATCATTGATAACTCGGCACCGAGTTATCATGATAACTCGGCACGGAGTTATCATGATAACTCGGGGTGGTTAAGCTTTTCTAGTGCGGCCTTGGCTTGGTTCTTGGACTTTGTTGCTATTGGGCCTCTACATCAATGCTGCCTAATTTCCCTATAAATACCATGATACCTGCTAATAGAAAGAGGGCTTCTCTTGGTTGGATTGCTTCAACTACATTACTCAGCTACTTGGATTTGGAGCTACCATTACACTTTCTTCACTTCTCTTTCTCCTCAAACAAACTTCTCTAACTCAATAGAAAAACTGGGATCCACTATATTATGGTCAGGTTGGATCATACAAGCTGTAATCCAGAGAGAGTGCAAATAATAAAACTTGATTAAAGTGGACGTAGGCCAGAGTATGCCGAACCACTTTAAAAATTCCATGTCTCTTTTACTACTTTTTTTGTTTATTTAATCTAAACTAGTGCTATCATCTTGAATTTGGGCATTGATCTAATTTTTGGGTTAACATTTTGATGCTTCCACTGAGAATAAAGTTTGATCTGAAAACCTAAAGCTTGAATCTGAGATTTGGAGAAGATGAGAGGCCTAATACTAGATCTAAAACAGGAGCAAGCCAACCAAAGCCTGAGGGCAGCCAGGAGGTGTCCTTAAATTTTCACTAATCCATCTATGTGATCAAGGAAGAGATGGAGAGAATGATGAAGGAGATGCAAGATGCGATGATAACTAGACAATAGGAGATGTTGGAAGGATTTTTCTAAAGGATTGGACAATAAGGAATAGCTAGAGCTGCATGATTTCAGAACAAAGGACAAGGAGCAAATGCAGGAGCATCTGGAGTTGGAGCGGAGCAAACAGGAACAATGCCCCTACAAACAGATCAAGTCAATACCGAAAAGATCATACTGGGTGGCAACGTTGGTGTGACTACTGGAATGCTGGAGATGGATAATGATGGAGGTAGATATGCAAATCAAAATGTAAATGCATGACAAGGGATATGTCCCGGAGCTTCCTCGTAGGAACATAGGATAGAATGAAACCAGAGCTATGGATCAAAACGCTAATGTGCAACCAGAGGAATATGTACCAAAGTATGTGCCAGAATTCCCCTACAGGAACAAGAAGCAAAGTATTGCTTTTTGACGGAGACCTTCATTGAACAATGAAAATCGGCTTGCTGAGTTAGTAAGGAGAATAATCATAGGTGGACCCCTAGATCAAAGCTTGAAGGATATGAGTAGGAATCCATTCACTTATATCTGAAATGCGAGAAACTCTTCCGATTTCAAGCTTCCGACGCTGGAAATGTATGATGGAAAGTCAGATTTGACGATTCATCTAATGAGGTACATCCAACATATAGAGGTGTTGGAAGCTTCTGATGTGGTAATGGGACGATGCTTCTCATTATACTTGATGAACTTGGTGACGACGTGGTTTAGGCAGTTGGAGAATGGGTCCATTAGCACGTGGACCAATTTGGTGAGTAAGTTCTTGAGACAGTTCAAAGTTCATGTCTTACGACCAAAGAATGTTATGACGCTATGTAACAATCTAGAATTCTACCATCTTGATTTGAGAATATTTAATAAATTTTAAATATTCAAATAATAGGTTTTATAATTAAAATATAACTTTTTAAATAATAACAAATGATGGTAAAATAGATTTGTAATGACCCCAGATTTTGCCACTTTGAAATAGTCTATTTAAATATATTTTATATAATCAATAAATGGATTTTTATTAGCAAATAAACCTATTTTAATTATTTAATAATGATGATAAAATAGTTTTTTTTGTACCAAAATTAGGCACAACACTCTTCGGAAGGGTTTGAAGAGATAAAATGAAGAAATTAAATGGAAAAAGAGGATTATCTAATAAACACTTCAAAAACAAACAGGAAAGTACGCAGAAACATAGAAATTTAGAGTGATTCGGCGTGCTGCCTACGTCCACTATGAAATGATTGATCTTTATTAACTTTTGATTGCTGGTTACAGCGAATTACAGCAATAAATTTCGAGTACAACAGTGGAATCTGACTACAATGGTGAATTCGGCAGAGTATGGACGTCAAAGAGCCAAAAGATCCCTTTTCTGTAGGCTCTGGGATTCTATTTATAGGCATAGGATGCAAATATCTCGCTCAGATCTTGGGAGACCTCTTCTGGCACATGGGTAGGCCCACACAATCGATCCCACTCGATTCGTGATCGATACGAACGAATTTCGTATCGATCAAGATTTGTCCCAATCGAGTCGAAATTTAGCATGAACATTCTTTAGGTTGTACGCAAGCTCCTGTGAAAATTTGATGGCATTTGGACTTGTAGATTGTGAGTTATGATCGATGCAAGTTTGGGCTTCTCGTATGTTGTTTCGTTCGAATCGATACCTTCGTATTGATCAATTCGAATCGCTTTTGAGCACGTGCATGCAAGTTCACGTGGTGCTAACTCCTCGGATCGATCCACTTTTCGTGCCGTGTTGACTGCTTCCTCATTCACATCCAATATCGATGCCTTGTTCGTATCGATCAATTTCGGCCTTGTTCGTATCGATCGTCTTCGGCCTTGTTCGTATCGATCGTCTCCGGCCTTGTTCATATCGATATTAACTATTATGTTCGTATCGATCGTATTTGGTCCCGTTCGTATCGATTGATTGATTTATTATATTCGTACAAAATCGAGTGCTCGGTTCTATTCGTATCGATGGGAAGTGGCTATTTCGTATCGATTATTTCGTATCGATCTGGGGTTGATCGATACGAAGTATGTATGATGTTTGATCGCACGAACTAGACACCTGTATTGAAGTCGATGGATACGAAAGGGACAATAGCTGATCGATTTGAAGTGGGCCTACCTTCTGATGGATACGAAGAAGGCCATCCTCGATGGAAACGAACAAGACAGCTGCTGATCGATTCAAAGTGGGCCTTCCTTCTGATGGATACGAAGAAGGCCATCCTCGATGGAAATGAACAAGACAACTGCTGATCGATACGAAGTGGGCCTGCCTTCTGATGGATACGAAGAAGGCTATCCTCGATGGAAACGAACAAGACAACTGCTGATCGATACGAAGTGGAGTTGCTTGCTGATGGAGTTGAATAGATCGATACGAACAAAGCATATTCCCCTGATGGATACGAAGTAATGCATTTTGATGGATACGAAATGATGGACGCGAATTGATGGAGACGGCCTAACCGATACGAAATGATGGATGCGATCAAGATGATATCTTTGGCTTGCATCGATCATATCTTGAGCATACGAACTCGGATTGGCTTGAAATTTGGAATGTTGGCTTTGATAGCTTTGCTTGTCATGTCTCATCAATTGTAGCTCGATCCGGACTCGGACAAAATTTATCGATATCCATAGCGAACCTCCGTATAACCGATCTTCGGGATGGACTTTCTTTGGTTTCCAGTCAAGTTATTGGTATCACGGCCTTGCCAAAAGGCGGGATAACATTTTCCCCCCAAAGTACGTCTTGTGAAAACACGACGTGCTTTGAAAAGCTGCAATCTTCATTCTGAATAGTTCCATCTGACTTGTCAAACGGTTGCTGTTTTCTCATCGAAAGTTGTAATCCTTGACTGATTTTTCAGTAATATGAATTGTTGACTGCCAACTGCTGTATCGTTTAATGTTTTAATGGATTGCTTTATTATAGCGATTATTTGTTTGTTGTTGTAACCGTCATCAAGCGAATATCCAATCCCTGTGAATTTTGAAAATTAAATATTAGCCCGGCATACATGCATATATGTTAACCTGACTCTCGTTAACGTCGCACGTTCACGAGTTGTCGTCAGTTCTCTCGTATCGAATTCCATATCGATCCTCTCCTGAACCGATATGAAATTCGAGTTGTGACAACTCTTGATGGTTGTTTTGGAATGTCCCTTCGTATCGATCCTCTCCTGGACCGATGTGAAAGGTCGTATGATTATTCTCGTATTTACGTAATTCGCATTGGTGGATACGAAATAAACATTTCGCATCGATAGAACCATGCTGCACTAGTGCAGTCTTGACGTTCCTTTTGCATCGATGCATCTTTATGGATTCGAACAGATCGTGCGAGCTTTGCCTTTGTCAATTGTCGAGTCTCTCTTCGTATCGAGGGACTTAAGATGGATACGAATAGTTCAGTCAGTTATTCGGGTGTTATTCGTATCGATGGATACAAGCCTTCATGGGCCATGTGCTGATGGATACAAACAGAGCAGTTCGTATCGATGCTCTTCAGGTGGACTCGAATGGATGGATACGAATGGATCGCTTTGCATCGAATATACTGGTATATGAATCGTCACTCCTCTTGGGTCGAACCCATATAAATACTTTCTGGACTTAGAAAAATCCCATTTGCTTTCTGTTTAAACTTTTGTCTTCGTATCGTTCAATAAATTCGGAAAAAGACTCTCGCTTTCAAATCGAATCAGGCACTAATCCTTTCGAACGAACTGCTAAAATTAGGTAAACCATCGAACAAACTCGATCTTAGCGTGATGAGACTCGAACTCTCGTGTCACTCCATTCGAATTCGTGGCCGAACGTTAAGTAGAGGAGATGGTCTTGTACGAGGTTGAGGAAGGTCAGGAATTCCTTCATGTTGAATGGGGAAGAAAGTGTTTTGTTCCATATCGGTCTTGCCCTAAAATTTTGCATCAGTCACTGATTTTTGACTTCGTATCGACCATTGGTTCCTGAATTTCGTATCGATTGAAGAAGAAGAAACGAGGAAGGGATACGAAGGAGCTAGTGGGTACTTGTTTGGAAAAGGAGAAGTGTTGGGGAAGCGACCTCGCATCGATAGGGGATGATGGAAGTTCGTATCGATCCGGTGCGATCGATACGAAAACCCAGCCATGTAATCGATAGGAAGTAGCGGCCTGGTCTATCGATACAAACTAGAACCTCGAGTGATCGATACGAAATTCCTTGCTCCACGATCGATACGAAGACGAGAGGCTTGCTAATCGATTCGTACTGGGACCTTGGGTGATCGATACGAAATCCTTAGTTCCCCGATCGATACGAATGGAGCCTCTGGTGATCGTTCCAGGCCTTGACCTTGATGGATATGAAAATTTCGAAAAATTGAACACCTAACTCTGGCGAGCTTCAGTCTGGCATAATTGAACTTGAGTGTTTATCCGCATATTTGACTTCCTTTCGAAGCTCGCCGATGGAACTGCATTTTAACAAGAATTCTAACAAACTTTAACCCGAATCGGTCTCCCAAGTATGGATGGCGCGGTTGTGACGGTCAGCGATGACGGTCATTCCAATTGGGTATCGAAGTCTCATCATTTACATATGTTTTCTTTAACTCTGTAGCATTTTCCAAGTAACATGTAGCACTGCACTTGCACATTCACACACTTCACACTGGGGAACACACGGGCTTACTATCGTCTAATGATGGGTTTTAATGAGTTGATTAGTTATGGAGTCCACAAGTTCACAGCAACAGGAGCTTCAGAGTTCGTCTCCTTTTGTCCTAGAGATACCGACCATCGCGGCCGAAGTTATAGACCCAGCTCCGAATGAGCTTCCAGGAGCAACTTTCATTGCAAACCCACAAGATTATGTACCGTCCAACATCTCTGAAGACATGTTGGGACGTATATGCCTAAGGCACGGTTTGTCATTGGACGATGTTCTATTACCGGGACTGAACGATAGACCGCATGCTCCCCCAGAGGGGTTTACGGCCTTTAATCGCCATGCATGTACAGCAGGAACACTTCTTCCATTTAACCAATATATCAGGGAAGTGTTGTCTTTCCTCGGGATCGCTCCATCACAACTACACCCCAATGGATACGCTACGCTGAATATTTTATTTCTTGTATACATGGAGCATCTCTTTCGGCCACCGACTCCAACAGAGATTAGATACCTTTTTAACATCAATAGTAGGGGAGATAGTCCATCTTTGACATTCCTGAAGGCGGTCAGGAATTGTCAAGTAGTAACCAGATCCTGGACAAGGCTAAGTTACTTTAAAACAGAATGGTTCTACGTCCGATGCCCTCCAGGATTTGCCAGCCGATGGTTAGTCAGACGTAAGTGTTGCAGTTTTCTCCAAGAGTTATCAAGATAATAGTAGTTGATGTAAAACTAATACTTCTTTTCTTTATAGCCACAATTTCACGACCTGAAGGCGGGTACTTCAAAGAAATAGTAAGGGTCCTTCAAGAAGTTCCAAGTGAAATGAGAGACATCAATTCAGTTCTAACCGACGGAAATTTGAGAATCGTGGGGGCTTATTGAGCGAAACCAGAGCATAAGGCTTGAAGGAACACTAAGAGTGGCCCCGACGAAGCAGGTAAAACGCAATGCACCCAGGGTCGTAATTGCTGAGGGAGGTGATGAAGAGAGAACGCCCATAGATGATGAACTTGTTGCTGGGCCTTCGGCCGGATCTCAAGCGACAGAAGGAAGGAGAAAAGGCAAGGCCGCTGCTCACAAACGCCCTAAGTCTTCGAGGTGGAAATCAGTTGTGGTTTCTTTGCCGGCCCCCGGTATTAGAATCTCAGAGGCTCCTCCCTCGCCAACAGAGAGTACTTTTGAAGGGCTTGCCGATATTCCAATTCCAGACTTTGTGTCACTTCCGCATGATACCGGATTAAAGGAGCTTCAAAACGCTCTAGATTTAAGCGAGTCTTTGCCCACTAGTGCGGCCGACATTACCGGTTGGTCGGGGGGTTGCACACACATACACACTTCACGGCATTACACGGTTTCCAGCTTTAAGTTGCATGTTTCAAGAATTCACTAACTCTGTTTTCCTTTTACTTTACAGACACGATGAACAGATGAGATTCTATGCTCAGTAGTATTCGTTCAGCACGCCAATCGTCAGGCACATATTATGAATCCCGTCGGAGAGAGGATGACAGAAACCGCGATAGCGGTTATTCTAGTTAGGAACGCTACGAGAGGGATAGAGATAGGGATTACAGAGAACAGAGGCATCAATCCCGATCACGCTCTCAACCCCCTCGACTCCCTACACAACCTTCGGGCCAGGGAAAACAGCCGGTAGAGCCTCCTCGTCACAAACCATCTTCGCATGCTTCAAGGTCCGAGTCGCAATGCCACAGAACTGAGGTTGATCCTCCCGTCGTCACTGAGCAAGCTATCACTGAGCCCACTGGGGAAGGGGCTATTAGAATTGCTCAGCTAAATAAAGATTTCCCGAATATATGCTTTGACGGCTACATTTTCCCCCCTCACTTAAAGAGAATACCATCGGAGGCGGAGAACATGATGCATGATTACATTCATGACATCTATTCCCAGTACAAAGAATGAGCGAAGGCTGCAGAGAAAGCGTCAAAGGTGGCCTTCGAACAGGCTAAAATAATCGAAAAGTTAGAATCTGATCTCGCCTAGAAGGACCGCATCGTCCAAGTGCTTAATGATGAAGCCGAATCCTCTTGGAAATTGGAGATAGAGGCCACCAAAAAGGCCGATGAGGCGAACTTGGCCATGGAGAGGATGAGGCAGACACACTTTGCCTTGGTGGAGCAGATGGGCCACCGAAACACCACTGTCACCGCTGAACGGGACACCGCTCTGAAAGAACTTAATGAGCTCAAAGCCAAATTTTCCGAAATCATCAAGGAAAAAGATGATGCAAATAAAGCCGCCCAAGAAGCATGTGAACAGGCCGTTGTGCTTTGGGGCGAACGGGATGCGGCCATGGCTAAGGTCCGAGTGGTGGAGACTGAGGTCGAGGAGAAAGTCCGAATGGCTGAGTCTAGGCTAGAAGCTGATATTGAAGATCTCCTTATTGTTTATAATGCTAACATTTTGAGGCACAAAAATCTAGCTTGGCTCGACAACTACCCAACATATTTATACAACGCCTGGGGCCGATTGGTTGAGGAGGAGAAGGCGGTGCATCTGGGTGAATCAATTGACGAGTTTGAGCTTGAGAATCGCATGCTAAATGAAGATGAACGAAAGATTCTCTATGAGTCAATGATTTCGCATGAAAAAGAAAGGCTTGGCACCCAACACTCGGAGGCCGGAGAAGGTTCAGGTGTTGAGCACCAAGATGCGAGTGCAGAAGTTCCTATGCCAACCCAACCCGAATCTACATCTGTGGTTGATTCCCAATCTGTTCCTGCTTACAATCCGGATCAGTCGCAGTTATCTCCGGCTAGAGAACAAGTTTCTGAAGCCGTTCAGCCCTCCATAGGCCAAATTGAGGAAGGTACTCTGAACATTCTCTATGCTTATCCGAAATCGGAACTGGCACCCGAAGTAGTTATTAACAGTTCTTCTTTTGTTTTTGTCCAGTGATTGATGCTGCACCGGTCGTGCCTCCTGCCACCCAAGAATCACATCATATGTAGGATGCCATTATAACTAAAGCAACCACCACAACGACCATGGCATCGACTGACGGAACACAGGGGTGCACGCTTGTTTTCGATGAGCAGATGATGGAGGAACTCCTCGGTCATCACAGTGATCCTTTCGCGGACCTACCATTTGTTATGGATGGAAGCGCACCTGCTACTGGCTCTTCAATGCCAACCACTGATGCTCCCAACGAGGCTCTAGCGATTCATGAGGAAGAAATATTAGTCGAAATCGACGCTGAAATGGAGGCAGCAACTCGTGGTGGTAGTTTTGGAGGTGGGATGGCGGCACCTGGCCCAGCTCCGTTAAGGATGATATCACCTGGTGGTACAGTTATTGATACCAGTCTGCCTATCCCACCTCCTATAGTCGATCCAGTTCCCCCGACTCCACCTTCAGGGAGCATTCCCGTACACTTGAGCTCGGATGAGGAAGTTGATATCATGCCCCCTACTGGAGATCAGCCGCCGAAAGGCAAAGGCTCGAAAAGAAAAATAAGTGGCAGCTCCAGTGGGTCCACACTGAAGAAGAAGCCGAAAAAGAAGAAAGAGTAGACGTGCTTCTTCGGTTTATTTTTGGTAGATAGATAGGAATCTATCTTCTTTTTTCTCTTGTAGGCTGTGTATAGATGCAGGTTCGGCCCCCGCTAGTAGGAATTTTTGAATCAACTTGTACATAATTTCTTTTCACAAATAGTTGAAATGAAACTTTATTTTGTTTTGAACTTAAAGTGTGTTTATTTGCTTAAGTGTTCCAGCATTTGAATTCTTTGTTCAGTACACTTGTGAAGTTTCAACTTTTGAATCTTGTTTGAGTTTATCCGTCAAGTTCTGAAATCATGGTCACAAGTCATGACGGGATATTAAGTTGAACTCTGATGTTGTACTGCTTTAGTCAGTAATCAACACTTAAGTTCTGCCCCCAGTTTTAGGGATGAAGTGAAAAGATCGGCTAGCGGTCGTATTTCGCCTTCAATGCATCATGTTTAGCATCGTTGAATTGATGCTGAAACCAGGGGAATTCGAATGGTCGAATGACACTCGCTCTTTTATCGATGATTGTATCCACGCTCCGGGGATTGCACTTGTGCGTCGGCGGTCGGTTGCATCTACTTAAGTTTTAAGCGCAAGTTCATACTCTGGGGACTTAAGTCATTTTCGCGAGCGATCAGCCACATTCGCTCGACACTTAGCATTTAGTCCACACTCTGGGGGCTTGAATAAATTCGCGGGCGCTCAGTCACACCCGACCTGAGTTTATGCTCCGGTCCGTGCTCTGGGGACTTAGAGTCAATTGGCATTTTATAATCCAGTCCATGCTCCGGGGACTTGGAGTTGGTTGGCGTTTACTCTCCGGTTTGCATTCTGGGAATCCGAATTGTTTCGATGTCTATACTTCGGTTCGCACTCTCGAAATCCGAAGTTAGGTGATGTTTATACTCCAGTTCACACTCTGGGAACTTAGAGTTAGTTGATGTTTATACTCTGGTTAGCATTCCGGGAATCCAGAGTTGGTAAGCAGATGGTCAGTCACATTTGTTGTGAGTTTTTGAATTTCGTTCGCACTCCGGGAACAAAAGGTGCATCAGGATCGTGGATGGTCCGATCACATCCACCCTGAGTTAACAAGTGAGGTCGTTAGATGGACGGGTCCATCCTCCTCAAACTTGGTCCTAATACGGGCGAAGTCGTTAGGTGGACGGATCCACCCTCTTCGAAACCGTATTTATAAGTTTATACTCCAGTTCGCACTCTGGGAATCCGGAGTTAGTAAAGGATCGTCGTGTATCAATCCTTTTTTGACTTTAGTGTGATGGCTTTCCCCGAGCTCGGGTTTCACTTAGTGAGTGATCGGTCATATCACAGTCACTCCCTATTTGAATAAATTCCGCCATATGATGGAACTTAGCTCTCCGTGCATAGTGATGGTCATACGAAGTATTTCAAGTAAATCACAGCTCTGGCCCGAAGAGATTGCACTTTATTGCTTAAATAAGAAAGTACGGCAAAATCAGTTGCCTTACTAGAAATTCAAATTTCGAAGTGCATAAACAAATTGCAAATGAGAAATAGACTGAATAAATAAACAGAGCCTGTTATGTGTAGTAGCGACGAAGACTCTTGCTGTTCCAGGCTCTCGGAAGAGTGAGACCGTCAACGGTCGATAATTTGAATGTGCCATCTTCGAACTTTCGTTCAATAACATATGGTCCTTCCCAAGTTGGCTTCATATGCGAAGGGAACAGATAAATTCTTTTGAGTACAAGATCGCCAAGTTCAAAGGTTCGGGGTCGGACCTTGGCATTGTATAATCGGGTGACTCGACTTCGATATGCGGCTGCCCTCAAATCAGCCTCTTCACGCTTCTCATCCAATAAATCGAGAGATTCAGCAAGTAATATAGCATTTGTCTTTGGATCGTAGTATGTCACACGATGAGAAGGTACTTCTAATTCGACTGGAATAACAGTTTCTGAACCATAAGAGAGAGAGAATGGAGTGTGACCGGTCGCGGACTTGTGGGTTGTACTGTAGGCCCATAAGGCCATAGGAAGTTCATCGACCCATTTGCCCCTGGCTTTTTCCAGTCGTTTCTTCATAATAGATTTTATAACTTTATTAACAGCTTCAACCTGTCCATTCGCTTGAGGGTGTGTAACTGCGAAGAATTTCTTCTGAATGTGGAATCGTTGACAGAAATCCTTAAATTCGGCACTGTCGAATTGGGTCCCGTTGTCAGTGATGATAGTACGTGGGAGACCAAATCGGCAGATGATGTTGCGCACTACAAAGTTGATCACCTTCTTCATTGTGATCGTAGTAAAGGGCTTAGCTTTCACCCACTTGGTAAAGTAATCAACTGCAACGATGGCGTACTTCGCACCACCTTTGGCTAGAGGTAAAGAGCCAATAATATCGATGCCCCATACCGTTAATGACCATGGACTGACCATTTGTGTTATCTCGGTAGGTCGGGCTCTAGGAATTCGAGCATGCTTCTGACACTTATCACATTTCTTGGCATAATCCGATGCATCACGATTTACAATCGGCCAATAATATCTGTATCGAAGTACTTTCTTGGCAAGAGCTTGCCCCCCGGTATGATCGCCACATTCTCCTTCGTGCACATCATGCAATACTCGTTTGATTTCATCGTGAGCGATACACCAGAGTAAAGGAACAGAGTATCCTCTTCTGTACATGCCCCCATTCTGAATATTGAAGCGTGAAGCTTTTCGAAGAATCTGTCTCTTTTCGCTCCTGCGCTCCGGCAGGGTTCCGTGCTCGATATAATTTCTGAACGGAGTCATCCATGACTCCCTCTCGGAAACGGCATCAAATATCCAATCAGTTTCCATCTGATTGATGCTTGGCGAAGGTAATGTTTCTACAGGAACGAGTCCCAGTTGCTGTGCTTTACCTGTACTGGCTAACTATGCTAACGAGTCGGCTTTCTAGTTGTGCTCTCGTGGTATGTAATAAATGGCATAATAGTCAAACTGATTCAATGTTTCCTGAACCCGAGCAAGGTAAGTGGCCAGTCTTCGATCTCTGGCTTGGTACTCCCCTCGAACTTGACACACGACCAATTGTGAATCACAGTAAATTTCCACCGCAATGATTCTTAGATCTCTGGCAAGTTTCAATCCAGCCAATAGGGCTTCATACTCGGCTTCATTATTAGTTTCATGGAAGTTGAACTTTAGAGCATAACATATAGATCGACCTTCAGGAGTTTCAAGTACAACCCATGCAGCCGAGCAATGGTCATTCGAAGCACCATCTGTATGTAGCTTCTAGGTATACTTGGGAGATTCACTTGTTTCGGGCAAGTCCTCTGGGATGGTAAATTCAAATATGAAATCTGCTAAGACTTGTCCTTGGATGGCTCGCCTCGGAGTGTAAGTAAGGTCAAACTGACTTAACTCGATATTCCATTTGAGTAACCTACCAGATGTCTCAGGACGCGTAAGGACCTGTCGTAACGGCTGGTCGGTGTAAACGGTGATTGGGTGAGCTTGGAAATATGGACGGAGCTTCCTTGAGGCAATAACAAGACAATAAGCCAACTTCTCTAGCTTCGGATAATTTCTCTCAGCTCCGGTTAGCCGTTTGCTAATGTAGTAGACCAGCTTTTGTATTCGGTCCTCCTCCCGAACTAGGGCAGCACTGATTGCGTTTTCTGATACCGCCAAATAAATGTAAAATTTCTCATGATCGATAGGATTTAACAAAATTGGCGGTGTGGATAGATGTTGAATTAGTGCTCGGAATGCGCCCTCACATTCCGTAGTCCATTCAAAGTTTCGTTTTCCCTTTTGGATCAGATCGAAGAAGAGAATGCATTTGTCAGTGGACTTTGAAATGAACTTGCTTAGTGCTGCTACTTTCCCGTGGAGACCCTGAACTTGCTTTATAGTTTTCGAAGTTCCAAGATTTCTAATCTCCTAGATCTTTTCGGGATTGGCTTCGATTCCTCGAGCGTTGACGATAAACCCAAGGAATTTTCCGGATGCTACCCCAAAGTGACATTTCAATGGGTTGAGCTTCATTATGTATTCTCGAAGGATATTAAACATTGACTCCAGGTCTCTAATGTGATCGATGGAAATCGTGACTTGACTAGCATGTCGTCCACATACACCTCCATGGTTTTTACAATCTGGTTAGCGAACATTCGATTAACTAACCGTTGATAAGTCGCCTCAGCATTCTTGAGTCCAAAAGACATAACTTTATAGCAATAGAGTCCCATATTAGTTACGAAGCTGGTATGCTCCTGGTCGGGCAAGTGCATGGGTATTTGATTATATCCAAAGTATGCATCCATGAAGGATAAAAGTTTATGTCCAGCCGTTGAGTCTACAAGTTGATCAATTCGTGGAAGTGGAAAACTGTCTTTTGGGCAAGCTTTATTCAAGTCTGAGTAGTCAACAAATATTCTCCATTTCCCACTTGGCTTTCGAACAAGTACAGGATTGGATACCCATTCCGGGTATAATGCATCTCGAATGAATCCATTCATCTTAAGCTTATCTACCTCTTCTTTAAGGGTGGCAGATCTCTCTGGATCCATACCACGCCTTTTTTGCTTGACCGGGACGTACCGCGGGTCAATATTCAGTGTGTGGCTCGCGATGTCCGGTGAGATCCCACACATATCAGAGTGCGTCCAGGCGAACACATCAAGGTTTACCTAGAGAAATTCAACCAATTCCTCTTGCATTTGCTAGCTTAGATCCAATCTTTATCATTTTCGAGTCGCCATCATCGTCGATTGGAACATCGATCGTCAGTTCGACTGGAGAAGCTTGACTGTCTTTACCTTCATCTTCACTTTCGGTATCTCTTGGGTCAAGATCTCTTTGGAATTGCTTGGGGTGCCCGGGCCCGGGCCCAAGCGCTAATTGTCAATTATCAGCAAAGCAGACGCAGAGAGATTCCCCTACGCCCTTTCCTTTTTCTTTTCGCTGTGCCTCGCGCAGCTCAGCAACGTAACAGGCTCGTCCTGTGGCCCGATCCCCTTGAACAACTCCAACACCATTGTCGGTAGGGAATTTCAAAGTCAAACACCATAGGGCGATGGCAGCCCTGAATTCAGCTAGGGCTGATCGGCCCAAGAAAGCATTATATGGGGAGTTTATATCCAAAACAACAAACTGCAGTATTTGGACTCTCCAACGTTCACTAATTCCTAACACCACTGGCAATTCCACCACTCCAGTGGGTATAGTCGCACTCCCGTTGAAGCCATGAATACGAGACAGACATGGCTTCAAGCCTTTAGTCTCCATTCTCATCTGGTCATAAGCTCATTTAAACAAAATATTCATAGAGCTTCCGCTGTCTACCAAGATCCTCTTCATCCAAGCAGGACCTACTTGAGCTGATATGACAAGCGGATCAATAGTGGGGGCTTCGACCCTGTCGGCATCCCGACCTCGAAATATGATGTCATCTGCCATCGATCTTTGTTGCTTGGCTGGAGCCCCATCTTCGGAATTACTACAACATTCAAAGTCCGCATGCCTGATAGAGCTGACATACGACTCCATTTCCTTCTAGCTTCGGTCTGTTGGATGAGGACCACCACAAACAGTGTTTATCACCAACCTCCTGCCAGTACGAGCGGGTTCCTCCTGTCTAGCCGGATTCAGTACATGATTTTGGTTGGATGGGCCCGCACCTCCAGACTGCGGCGCCCGCACAAACTGTTCTAAATTCCTCTCTCTTATCAACTTTTCGATGAGATCCTGCAAGTGACGGTATTCATTTGTGTTATGGCCATAGATTTCGTGGAATCTACAAAACTTCCCCGTCTGAATTTGCTTCTCCGATGACTGTTTCGGAGTAGGCTTCTTGTACTGAATGGTATTGCATGTTTGTAGATATATGTTCTCTAACGATGTATTCAGAGGAGTATAATTATCAAACATAGGAGCTCTACGTCGTGGACCACGGTTCTGATCCCGTTTTCTATTTTGGTTACCATTCCCTTTTTGCTAATCTTGTTTATTCTGAATGTTCAATTGCACTTTTCCGAAACTCTCTTCGGATTTTTTAACAGCAATATTACTCTGAACTCCTTCGACACTAGGCCCCACATCATCCTTCTTCCTAGACTGTTTCGCATCCTCCCTTCTCAAGAATTGGGCTGCCTTGGAATAGAAACGGTCCAATGATGTGGGGGATTTTCCGGCCAACCAGTTGCCGAACTCAGAATCGGGCTTGATCCCCTTAGTCAGTGCCATAAGAATAGAGTTATCATTTGGGTTGCTAATATCAGCACATGCAGCATGAAATCTATCTAAATAACACCTGAGTGTCTCTCCAGGAGCTTGAGTGACAATATATAAAGTATTAACATCCTTCGGGCTCGTGACATCCATACAAAGTTGCTCAATAAACTTGGTTGCAAACTGATCAAAGCATGAGATAGATCGAGGTGGCAGTCGGGTAAACCACATGGTCGCAATGCCCCCTAGTGAGATCGGGAAGCTTCGGCACTTGACTGCATCATCAGCTCGTGCAGCATTCATCAACCATTCATACTTCAGGATATGCTGATTAGGGTTAGAGTTCCCTTCATAAACGGGTAAAGTCGGCAACCTGAATCGCCGAGGTGGTTCAACATAAAGTATCTCATCAGTAAAAGGGGTATGACTCCGGGAGATTCCCCAGTCATCATTGCTAAGACCCTGACTTTCACGGATCATTTGACGGATCATTTGATGGTGTTGACAGGTCGGGCATCTGGACATTTTGAGCAGGTTGGGCAAAGGTATGGTCGGGTTCCACAATGCGAGGAGGGGTCGGTCGCTATCGACAGTCCATGTATTGTCTCCTTGGTTCTATGTCTTCGGGGACGTAAGGCTCATGATAGTATTCACGCTGGTGATGGTTCGGATCTGTCCGATTTCGTGTCTCAGCGCCCAAATCAGTAGCTGTCGTAGTACGGTTATCAGTAGTACGGTGTGGGGTAGCGCCTCCTCGGGAGGAGGGTCCAGTCTGAAGGCTGGTTGATGGGCCAACTCTAAGTTGCCCAACATTCAATGTGTGTTGATGCCCATGGCCTGTGTGTAGCTTCCATCTAGCCATGGGCGTGTAGATCTATGATGATAATCAGAAGAGGCTGAACTCTCGGTGGAAGAGTAGGAAGCTTGATCCCTCCTGGATCTCCTTTGTCGCTGACGGTTCAATTGGTTGGTTAGTTCTGCATTAGCACGGAGCTGTTGAGTGAGCTGTTGGCGGCTCTGAGTCAATTCTTGCATTAACATCTGAAATTCTTCCCTACTGACAGGGCCTTGCGGATTTGATGGTCCGGTAGTATTCTGATCAATTGGAGGCAGTTGCACAGGATTCTGTCTGTCCCGTCCTTCAGGGTCTGTAGCTGTAGAAGTAGTCCTTGTGTTAACCATGATGGGTGATGAAGCTCTCTCCTAGATTTGTAACAAATCTGAATAGGATGGAAGAACTTCTGAAATTGAGATCTGGATCTTCCCCTTGGATGCTTGCAATCCGATATCAGCAGTAGATCCAATGAGCAGAAGGAAAAAACAGGGTTTTTTCTCAGTGAAAGCACCAAAGTGTTTGTACCAAAATTGGGCACAACACTCTTCGGAAGGGTTTGAAGAGATAAAATGAAGAAATTAAATAGAAAAGGAGGATTATCTAACAAAAACTTAAAAAACAAACAGGAAAGTACGTAGAAACACAGAAATTTAGAGTGATTCGGCATGCTGCCTACGTCCACTATGAAATGATTGATCTTTATTAACTTTTGATTGTTGGTTACAGCGAATTACAGCAATAAATTTCGAGTACAACAGTGGAATCTGACTACAATGGTGAATTCGGTAGAGTCTGGACGTCAAAGAGCCAAAAGTTCCCTTTTCTGTAGGCTCTGGGATGCTATTTATAGGCGTAGGATGCAAATATCTCGCTCAGATCTCAGGAGACCTCTTATGGCACGTGGGTGGGCCCACGCGATCGATCCCACTCGATTTCGACTCGATTCGTGATTGATACGAACGAATTCGTATCGATCAAGATTTGTCCCAATCGAGTCGAAATTTAGCATGAACATTCTTTAGGTTGTACGCAAGCTCCTGTGAAAATTTGATGGCATTTGACTTGTAGATCGTGAGTTATGATCGATGCAAGTTTAGGCTTCTCGTATGTTGTTTCGTTTGAATCGATACCTGCGTATCGATCAATTCGAATCGCTTTTGAGCACGTGCATGCAAGTTGACATGGTGCTAACTCCTCGGATCGATCCACTTTTCGTGCCATGTTGACTGCTTCCTCATTCGCATCCAATATCGATGCCTTGTTCGTATCGATCGATTTCGGCCTTGTTCGTATCGATCATCTTCGGCCTTGTTCGTATCGATATTAACTATTCTGCTCGTATCGATCGTATTTGGTCCTATTCGTATCGATTGATTGATCTATTATATTCGTACAAAATCGAGTGCTCGGTTCTGTTCATATCGATGGGAAGTGGCTATTTCGTATCGATCTGTGGTTGATCGATACGAAGTATGTATGATGTTTGATCGCATGAACTAGACACCTGTATTGAAGTCGATGGATACGAAAGGGACAATAGCTGATCGATTCGAAGTGGGCCTGCCTTCTGATGGATACGAAGAAGGCCATCCTCGATGGAAACGAACAAGACAGCTGCTGATCGATTCGAAGTGGGCCTTCCTTCTGATGGATACGAAGAAGGCCATCCTCGATGGAAATGAACAAGACAACTGCTGATCGATACGAAGTGGGCCTGCCTTCTGATTGATACAAAGAAGTCCATCCTCGATGGAAACGAACAAGACAACTACTGATCGATACGAAGTGGAGTTGCTTGCTGATGGAGTCGAATAGATCGATACGAACAAAGCATATTCCCCTGATGGATACGAAGTAATGCGTTTTGATGGATACGAAATGATGGACGCGAATTGATGGAGACGGCCTAACCGATACGAAATGATGGATGCGATCAAGATGATTTCTTTGGCTTGCATCGATCATATCTTGAGCATATGAACTCGGATTGACTTGAAATTTGGAACGTTGGCTTTCATAGCTTTGCTTGTCATGTCTCGTCAATTGTAGCTCAATCCGAACTCGAACAAAATTTATCGATATCCATAGCGAACCTGCATATAACCGATCTTCGAGATGGACTTTCCTTGGTTTCCAATCAAGTTCTTGGTATCACGGCTTTGCCAAAATGCGGGATAACAGTCTTCAAAATTTGTTTACCAATATAGATGGTTCATAGAAAAATAGAAAATGTGACCGAAGAACGTTCTCCGAAATTTCGACCTTTCGAACCCAAAAGTCATCGGAAACGTTGTGCACACTTGGTGCACCATGCACACATTTACATGTTAGGATTAGTATTAATTAAGCATACTTATGTATATTAACTTATATATATTTATACATAAGCATGGATGTGACAGATTATGTTATAAAAAGCATATATATATACACATATAAACACACTTATATGTATACAGATCATCTCCATATCCTTAGTACACACATGGAAGTCTAGCATGATTCAAGGTATGAAATGGGGAGGGGAGAACGTGTACAAGTGATGAGAGGGTGGTATGGAGTGAATGCATGTGTATATATTTAATTATAAGCACTTTATATTTTAAATATACATTCCTAAACCTATAAATACTCCTTCCATTTCATAATTTCATTTTACAATCCTCTTCTCTACTTTAAAATTCCTTAAAAGCTTGAAAATATATATCCATGGCTTCTCTTCATAAATTTGAAAGCAAGAAAAATCACATCTTTTTACTCAAAATCTCCTCTTTAGTCCACTCAACCACTTTTACATATACTACAACCTCTTCTCTTCCAAGTTGCAAGCCTAACCACCTTAAAACATCCATGGCCGAGCCCAAGTTGTCCAAGGCTAAGCGCATTTTAGGTGTGTAGGCATCCAACGACTTCATTTTTGCAAAGTTTTAGCTTGTATTCAAGTTCGGTAGAAGTTTGCCTTGATTTAGGGAAAGTTTGGTGAGTAAAGTCTATGTTATTAAAACTAAAGTTACTAAAATTTTAAAGTTGTAAAATTTATGAGTTAAAATATTGCTTATGTATATGGTAATGTTATATGTTGTGTATGCATGCATATATGTTGATTTGGTGTTGATTGTTTATGTCAAAGTTTGAGTAGGGGATAAAGATTATAACTTGAATAATGGAAAAGTTAGTATTGTGAAGTAATACTTTGTTTATGGTGGGGCTATAATATTATGATGTGATATTATGTTGGAATGTTGTATTTGTTGTATGTGGGTTCATGATACAAAGGTAGTGATTTGCTAACCAAAAGCGACGTAGAAATCCATTTTTTGTCGAAATTTGATTTTTGTTTCAAAGTAAAAGGTTTTCAAGTTTAAAACTTTGATTTGGTTTTCAAAGGTCTATTTTCATGTTTCAAAGAGGATAAGAGTTCAAAAAGGGAATTTTAAAAGTTAGAAATGGAAGTTTCAAATTTTTGAAATTACGGGTCCGTTTAACGATAGTCGCTATACGCACAGTTCTTGAAAAACGAACTAAATTTTCTAAATCTTAAGTGTTTACACTTAAAAACTCTGTAGAGAATGTTTTCTGACTTTAATTAAGTAATTAGAGAACAATTATTTAATTATTTAATTGATTGATATATTGATAAAGGTAATTAGCACTTAATTATTGTTAACAATGGTATTTATACTTAAATGCTAATCAATTAAGTTAATCATGATTTGTTACTTAATTAAAGTTAATTATTATAGATAATTATTAATTATTATTATTTTAAAAAAGGGATTTATTTAAATTAATCTTTGATTAAAGTTAATTATGTTTTAATAAGGTTTAATTAAGCTTTAATTACTTTTAATTAGAGTTTAATTACCATTTAACAAGGATTTTACTCTTATTTACAAGGGGTTTTGATTTATTTTAAAATCGCTTTGAGTTTAAGAAATCCGTTTTTATTTAAAACTATTTTCTTTTTAAATTTGTTTTAAATCAAGGGGATTTTTGTGTCGCTTAACCTTAAGTAACCCCTATGATGAGGAAAACAAAATGACATCTATTAGCAGAACAAAACACCATTCTGCTATTACAATTAGCTTGGACATTTATTTAGGATGATTGATTGTATGTGTTTATCCCTTATATATCTATTGTTATGTAATGTTATTTAGACTAGATAAGTAAAACCAAATTAAAAGCACCATTATGGTCATTGAGCCTCCTTTGATTTTCTAAGGATAAATATTTCATTTTGTTTTTGAGATGGTTTCAAGGTTATTGCATTTTGAACAAGATATTTAAAGAATGATTGAACAAATGGTTTTACTAAAGATCATTTTAACTAATGAGAATGGTTTTCAGTGTTATAAAAAAAAGTTTTTATAAAGAGTTATAAAGGAATTTGGAAATTTATAAGGTGTTTTAGGTAAACGGATTTGAGTTTTTAAGCAAAGAAGATTTCATAAATAAGGAAGATTTATAAAATGGTTTTGCTTATTAAAGGAAGCTAATTTGATTTAGAGTTATTTATGAAGTTGATTAAACGGGAAAGGTTTGTAAAGAAGTTATATAAATGATTTTGAATATTTATAAAAGGGTTTAATAAATGAATTTGGTAGTTGGAAAGTATTTTTAAATGAATTTGAATTTCAAGTAAAAGAGATTTCATGAATTAAATAGATTTAATTAAAAAGGATTATCAAAAGAAGTATAAAAAGAATATGAGATCTGGGTTTCTCTAAACTGACCTTTTAAAAATGGTGGTATGGAACATCCGTTCCACACTTAACATCGATGGAATAGTGTTTTGGGTTGTCCTTACCCTCAAATTAAACAACATTTGTTTAATCCTTTTTAACAAGATTTGGAAGTAAGATGTTAATCGCAAACGTTTGTGAATATACTTATTTTAGAAAGATAAGTATATGATTGTTTTAGACAAATGTTTTTGAAAGAGATTTATTAAATAAAGATTTGTTGTGAGGCTTAATGGTTGCTAAAGATAAATAAATCTCAAATGGAATTGATTGTTGTTTGTTTATTTGATAGTTAAATAACCGGTTATCAAATATGGACCCAAAACGTAACTTTGGAAATATCTAGAAGAAACAGGTAACAGTGAACAAGAGATTAACAATCTAATAAAGCATCTCAATCAAGAATTCAGCATCAAAGATCTTGGCAATCTAACCTATTTTCTGGGCATAGAAGTCAAAAGAATAACAAATGCAAGAATTCAATTAAGTCAAAGGAAGTACATAACAGAAATTCTACACAAAGCAAAAATGCATGAAGCTAATTCCATCTCAACACCTATGGTCAGGAACTTGCATCTGTCTAAATACAAAGGAGAAGCAATATTCAATGACAGACAATATAGAAGCATTGTTGGGGCACTTCAGTATGCTACTATTACAAGACCAGACATCACATACAATGTAAATAAAGCAAGCCAATATATGCAAAATCCAACAGATGATGACTGGAAGGCAGTTAAGAGGATACTAAGGTATCTCAAAGGGACTCTAAACTATGGTTTAATTCTAGAGGCAAGTGAGTCAATTAGCATCAATGGCTATGCTGATGCTGATTGGGCTAATGACCCAGATGATAGGAAATCCACAACTGGGTATTGTATATATTTGGGCAGCAACCCTATTTCTTGGTGTTCAAAAAACAGTCTACCTTCTCGAGATCTAGTATTGCGGCTGAATTTAGAAGCGTAGCAAATGCTACTACAGAAGTCATGTGGATTGAGTCACTACTTGGAGAACTACAAGTCAAAACTGAATGGAAAACGACTATCTGGTGTGATAATCTAAGTATTGTACATCTTACAGCCAATCCATACACTCAAAAACAAAACATGTAGAACTGGATATCTACTTTGTTCGCGAACAAGTAGCAAGAGGAAAATTAAATGTAAATCACATACCTTCCACTTACCAAACATCAGATATATTGACGAAGCCTCTCTCAAAGAATAACTTCAATCAATTCAGAGAAAGGCTGAAGGTTGAAAGCCTTGATGACAATTCACATACTAGAAAGCATATGAACAGTCATGCCAGCTTTTCAGATAACCTCAAACTCACAAGTCAAAGTCATTGAAGCACCAAAATACTTGTTGCTGAAGTTCTGATCAACTGACATCCCTTATACTAGAAGGAATATGAACAGTGGTATCAAAGACGCCAACTTTCCAGTCAATCTCAAGCTTATGAGCCATAATCACTAAAATACAGAAGTATTTGTTGCCGAATCTCTGATCAATTGCTTTCTCCAAATAACAATTGACCAGCATCAATGAGAGAATACTCTTGCGCCTTCTGATTTACTCCAGAAATTTCATTAGTCTCAACGAAATTAAAGCAAAAGAAAATTTGGGAAGAAATCGCCGCAAACTCTAGTCGCATTAGGGTTTGAGGGGGCGTATTGGAGAATGATAACGTATGGAGTGAAGAAAGCTCAGGATATAATAACAGATATTAACTTCAACTCATTGCCGTTGATTCAAGATCAAAGGGCCAATATTATTTCTTTCATTCAGAAGCGGGTCTGGGCCAGATCTTTCAAGTCAGCCCAGAATTCACTTATACTTATATAAATTGTAACTCATGTACAATGAATTGATTCATTCATTTTCATATACAACCCTCTGTAATTTTGCTTAAGTAATAAAATCAGAATTATTTCATTCAAATTCTGATATTCTCAATAGTGGAAGTAGAAATCCAGCTCTCGAATTACTATAAATCTTCTTGTTTTTTATTTGCAGCACTTTATTTTCCTGTTACATTCACTTTGGCATCCAACGGTGGAACTAGTGCGTTTTACTCAAATTTCTAGAGTTAACATTTGGAACCTTGGGATGTACTGGGGACGAAAAATGACACAGCGCTACTTTTGATTATTTTAGTACTACTCATTGCTAATTTACCCGACTGAAGAATCGGATAAATAGTGTGAATCAATACAAGAGTGGCAGTTTAGTTATTTTGCATGTGAGACCTCCTAAATTTATATTTGTAGCCGCATGAATTGACGCACTTTGCTCTGGTGTATTCAATATAATTTTGTACTTCCGTCGGTGTTAGTATCAATCAATTCTCCGTTCAAAAAAAAAATAGTATCAATCAATTCCAAGCTAGTCGGTACCATATAAAAATTAGCATTTTACTATTTGCAGTGTTATTTTATCTATGGATTGATTGATATTCGTCTAATGCCACAATAACGAAATTTTAGTTTTGTCCAAATGACATTAGAGTTGTTCGAATTAAATGCTTTGTACATATTTCTGGACAGAAATACCCTTCAAGGGAGAAAACAAAAGTCGTGAGGGCATAACCGTAGAAGAAACGTTATTTTTTCTTTGCGCTATATCAGAAACGAACACTATATATAAAAATAATAATCTTAGTAGTACCAGCCTAAACCTTAAACGGAGTGACAGTATAACTTTTAACTTTTCTATAAAAACACATGGTGCTCACGGGTTTCCTTCGTTTGAGGGCAGAAATTTAATTTAAGAACAACTACAACTCCATCTCCTCAGACTAAATCATGCATCTCCTTTAATTTTCTGTCTGAAAGCAAACGTTCTCTTCGCCCTGTCGCTTTTCTAAACTTTAATACATTGACTGTACCGTATATAACTGTTTAATTATACTATCCTGTCACAACAAAATCCTGCTTCCTTAACTGGCTAACGGATACATTACGTGTCCGAAATCATTTTCATATATATATATATATATATATGAAAGGTGAAAATCAATGAACAATTCAACGGTTGAGAACCATCGTATCATCAATTGTGTATATTTTTTGTGTTTCAATGGATTTTCCCAAATTGTTTTGTATAATAAACATTCATTTATACATTGATAGTATAAATTATTACCATGACAAAATAGTAGCTATCAATTATATCATGCAGTAATGTATGCATAATCTCAAATAGTATGGATGAATAATTTTTTAACGGGGATGTTATGATATCTGTATTCTTATCACTTTTTCAGATTTCAAATACAGTTCCAAAAGTATTTCAATTATTTCGTGTAATCTACCCTGCATTATTACGTGCATAAATTCTACCCTAGTCTCATCATCTAATATCAAATGCTTTACATGCCCCTAGTCCCAACCACATAAATGTTATGGCAAAATACAGGAAAGCATCAGCATCAGCATCGCATCATTTACTGATAATGGTCCCTATGTATATGATATAGATCCATACTGCTTCTACTCCAAACCAGGAATTCAATTATTACTTATTTCTAAGCCAAACTTATGTTTAGATTTGGTTACAGAACTACCAAGGAGTTGTAACCCTCGTAAGCATGTAAAAATAACAAAGTGACCATACAATGAAATGTCCAAACATAGACGTTTTTGAACATGTACAAAATTCATTTCCAAACTAACTTTTGCACTGCTATAGAATCTGCTTTATGATTGCTTTTTATTTTATCATTTAAGTTTGGTCAAAGAAGATAACGAACCACAGTCCAGTTGTAGGACTGGGCATTCACTACAATACAGGGGTTCCGATTATTTGTGGTAAATGGTGGTTAAGATGAAAGATCCAACCTTGGGTACAGGGTATATTTAAGGAAAATCAAATGAGGTGTACATAGAAAAAGAGTTGATCGGTGAAACAAAACAAAACAGCAAAGAAAAGAACACACAACACATGGATAAATTGTCAAGGGCGGTTGTTAGCGAACCTATTATGCAGTTACACAGGATTTTGGATAAGACTAAATATTAATTACTCATTTTGTTCATATCTCTTTTCATTCTCTATATATATCAACACAAAACATAGTAATAAAAATCTCTCTCTCCCTCCCCCCTTATCTATACTGAGCATCAGCAAGTCCTTCTTCATAGGTTGAAAAGGATGGAGAATGTCTTACATTTTGTCTTCGGAATATTCGGTATGCAAAAACCAATAACTTTTAGAATTTGTTCTATATCATAACTGTAAAATGGTTAGAGGCTGATCCATGGTTTTATACTGATTTTCTTATCAGGGAATGCAACTGCTTTATTTCTCTTCTTGTCTCCCATGTTAGTCTGTTTATTTCTTGCTTTCTTGTTCTTTATTTTGTATATTACTGTTCCTATATCTTACTCAATTAGGTTAAAAACTTTATATCAAATGTTTAACTTTATTTGGTGATCTGTATCTGTCCTTTTCATGCTTGTGCCGACGAATATATAACTTGTTACTGAGTTTACCCAAGTTATAAGCACCTATCTAAAATTGAATAAAAAGATTTTCTATTGACCCATTTTCAAAGTGGTGGTGGCGCAGTTGGCTAGCGCGTAGGTCTCATAGCTTATTTGAGTAATCCTGAGGTCGAGAGTTCGAGCCTCTCTCACCCCACTGATTTATTTTATTTTCTTTTTCTCCAGCTTAACATTCAAAAAGATACTAAGGCAGAAATCAACCGAGGATTTCTCAGGCATTCCGTACAACATGACCATGCTCAACTGCCTTCTATCTGCATGGTAAGCTTCTCTTCTTCATACTTCTTCAACAATTATCAACAACTACCTCCTATAACTTACAGGTATGGCTTACCATTCATCTCCCCAAACAACCTCCTTGTCTCAACAATAAACGGCGCAGGAGCAGTAATAGAAGCCATCTACGTCCTCATATTTCTAGCCTACGCACCTAAAAAAGTTAGAACAAAAACTCTAGCAATTCTCCTTGCAGTCACATCTCTCTTCACTTTAATCGCGCTCATCTCCATACTCGCTCTTCATGGTCAGACAAGAAAGTACTTTTGCGGGTTTGCAGCCGCTATATTCTCCATCTGCATGTACGCCTCCCCTTTGTCCATCATGGTATGCATGTTCATTTCTTCATCTCTGAATCTTTGACTTATAACTGCTATAAATGTTACAACTGCTATGAATGTTGCAGAGGTTGGTGGTTCGGACGAAGAGTGTGAAGTACATGCCGTTCTTTCTATCACTTTTTGTGTTCCTATGTGGGACGTCGTGGTTTGTGTACGGACTATTAGGGCGTGATCCGTTTGTGTCGGTGCCTAACGGATGTGGAAGCGCGTTGGGAGCGGTGCAGCTGCTGCTGTATGCGATTTATAGGAAGAATAAAAGGGATGGGGATGGGAATGATGAAGGTAGTAAGGATGCTGTGGAGATTAATGGTGGTGGTGGTAAGTCTGTAAACGACACTGACTTTAAAGTACAGGTTTAGGTGGTTGAGTAATTAAACTAATTGCGTGTTTTCTGTAAAGATGACTGTTTGTTGCTGTACCCCAAAGGATGTATGGTTGTAGGGTGGGGTTTTGGATGAATTTTAGTGTGTATTACTATTTACTGGCTTTTGTCTAAGGGTGAGAATTGTGACATGTATGTATTCTATGAATTTCTTTTTTTTTCCCCAGCTTGCGAATGCTCTTTGAGTAGTTGGACAAATGGGAGGGGAGGCTTGTTACATTAATTTCAATTGAAAATGTCAAATCAATAAATACTAAGAATTGATGGTGGTTTGATTAAACTGATTTTGTTTAGAGGATGTTAATAAATGAATAGGTGCACTTAAATGTAATCTTATATTTTTAAACTAACACAACCTTTTCTTCTTTGAACTTTTTCTGAAATTGATTGATCCCTTTAAAGTAAAAAAGCCTTGAATACTTTCCTAGTTTGGTACTAAATTAGAAAGTCCATTAATAAATAGAGAGGAAAAAACCCACATTAATTAAAAATAAGACAAATAAAATGTTGAAAATACAACTTAAATCTATCAGCATGTAGACGAAAAAGGAAACAAATCAATTAATTCAATTGATTGATTGATCAAACATACAATAAGAGGTAATTATATGTGATCTTTTCATAGAAGGAGATAGATGTCTACATTAAATCAAAGGCAGATTAAATTATGGAAAAAATGAAAATATTTCAAAATTTGTATGAAATTAATTGTCCGCTTTTCTAATTGTTATTTTCTAAGATTCAGCTTCATCTTGCTCCAATTTAAATTTAAAGAGGTCTCAAACTATTAGAAAAACATCTCATTCTTCTCAAATAATAGTTTCTCTTAGATATTCTTATATAGATTTATAATAGAGATTGGATTTCTCCGCTTTAAGAAATCTCTATCATTTTGTAATCTCTCCTCTCCAAGTTAGTGAAGTAATAAAGCTGTTGGATCTTCCTAGACGTAGGATACAAATTTGAACTACATTAAATCTTCTGTGTCTTTTCTTTCTATTATTTGATCTTGTGTGATAGCGTAATTAATATTGAATTTGTGTTGGTGTTCAATCAACAAAACTAGATCATGGTTAATTGCTTCTACATATTAGTGATAAATTCTTCCCCACATTTTTCACTATAGTTTGATAATAGAGCAAGTTTTTTTGTTCTGTTTGGGAAATAGTGACGAATTCTAAAAAATCTAATGCTTGATTTGGTGTTAATTATAGTGTTACACATTTTGATGGAAAGGGAGATTTTGGAACTTGAAAGATGAAAATGGAGATAGTGTTGAAGAAGGAGAAGACTTATAAAATTGCTTCTGCGCTTGAGAAATTGAAGGACATTAAGGCGGATGTTCTGGAAGAGTTAGAAGATGAAGCTCTTACAACAATCCAGTTGAATCTTTCAGATGAAGTTCTTAGAGAGTTTTCTTAAAAGAAGAGGATGAAGGAATTATAGGATGCATTATCTAATGCATGTCAAGACAAGTCTCTCACAAATCAGATTATTCTTCAACAACAGCTCTATTCGTTTAAGATGAAGCATGAAGCCAATCTTATGGAGCACATTGATGCTCTTATACCTTGATTATAACATTAAGGCAGGAGATGTTGGGGTTAAAGATGTGGCTCAAGTAGTGATCCTATTATGTTCTTTGCATAAGGAGCATATTGTTCTTGTTAACTCTATGATATATGGTCATAGTAAGATTAATCTGTCAGATGTTAAAGTTGGTCTTCATAATGAGGTGTTAAGAGATAAATTGGCGACAACTAATATATACAGTGGCTTAGAGGGCTTATCTGTTCAGAGAGGTAGAAGTCAAGGCAAGTCAAAGTATGGTGGATGTCATAATAAGCCAAGGTCTCAATATAGAGGGCCTAATCGATTGGCTTGCAATTATCGTTAGATACCGAGGCACTTTGTAGCTCAATGTCCTAAGCTCGAAGGATGAAGAAAAGGCCCAAAGCAAGCTTCAATGTCTACTACAGTGACATCAGATACAAAAAGTGATACAGATGTGTTTACAGCTTCTGGTTCTTCTGGAAAGAGCAACTTATGGCTTATTGATTCTAACACATCCTATCATCATCCGATAGGAACTGTTTCTCTATATACTGTGTGAGATTGATGGAGGAGAGGTTCTAATGGGCAACGATGCTTCTTGCCGTATGGTTGGTGTTGGTAGTGTGAATGTCAGAATGTTTGATGGTGTTATCCGTACGATTACTGATGTTACATGTACCTAATTTAAGGAAGAGCTTGATTTCTTTTGGAGCTTTGAGTAGGGTTGGGTTGAAGATTGTAGTTAAGAGAAAGAAAATAAAGATATTGGAGGGTTCCATGATTGTAATAAAATGTGTGAGGATAGAAAATCTTTATTTATTAAAGGACACTACTATAGTTGGTAAATCGGCTTATGTTACTTCGGCTGATTCAGATTCTTCCAGATTGTGGCATTTATGGACGGGCCATATTGGTGAGTGCGGTTTGGATGAGTTGAGAAAGCGAGGTTTGATTGATGGTGTTCATCACTCAAAGCTTGGTATTTATAAGGAGTGTATTCTTAGCAAGCAAACAAAGATTTCTTTTGGTATTGGAGAGCATAAGGCGAAGGTTGTTTTAGATTGTTCATACAGGTGTTTGAGGGCCCTCCCTTTTCCCATCTTTGGGTGGAGTCAGTATTTTGTTTCATTTATGTACGATTTCTCTCGCGGAGTTTGGGTGTACTTTCTACAGTTTAAGAGTGAAACTTTTGATAGGTTTCGAAAGTGGAAATCTATTATTCAAAAGCATTTTAGGGAAGAAGATAAAAGTTCTCCGTTCTGATAATGGTGGAGAATCCGTATTATAGAAATTCATTGATTTTTCTAAGTTCGAAGGTATTAAGAGGCATTACACCACACTTGACAACCCTCAACCTAATAGGGTTGCTAAAAGGATGACATTGTTGGAGAGAAATCGTTGCCTTAGATTGATTGCTAAGTTGAAAAAGGGATTTTTGACCGAAGCTTTAACTATGCGGTTTTCCTCATCAACCGCACACCTTCTACTACCATAGACATGAAGATCCCTGAAGAAGTATGGAAATGATAGTCTATTAGCTATTCGTTTCTCAGAGTGTTTGGATGCCCGTATTATATGCATGAGAGCAGAGGCAAGCCAGAACCTAGAGCTCGTAAGTGTATCATTATAAATTATAGAAGAGGAGTGAAGGGATATAGGATGTGGTGTTCTATCCGCAAAAAGATTATTATGAGCAAGCATGTGACTTTTGATGAGAAGGATATGTTAAAGGTGGAGCCTTCCTCATCCGATGACAGTATGAGGGTAGATTTAGAATACCGAAAACAAGGCAAGCCATCTTCAGATTCTTTTCATAGAGATATAGATGGTGTTTCCGATGGCACTATGGTTGATAAGGATAGTACAAATGTTAGTACAGAGGATCAGACTTAAGGAGGAGATCATTTAATGACCAGGCCTATTAGACAGAGGAAGAATCCTAGGTGGCTTGATGATTTTGTTGGATTGAGCATCGAAAACATTGACTTCGATGAAATGACAACATATGCATTGAATGTTGTTCATAATGAGCCCAGAGATTATAGAGATGCTATCGCATCAGCTGATAGTTCCATTTGGTTAGTTGTTATGGAAGAGAAGATTGAATCTTTGCAGAAAAATCATACTTGGGATTCGGTGCCTCTTCCCACCGATAAGAGGGCAATTGGATGTAAGTGGATCTATAAGGTGAAAAATGGCAGCAATAGTGATTTCAAATACAAAGCAAGGTTAATAGCAAAGGGGTGTGTTCAGAAGGAAGTAGTAGAGTATCATGATATCTTTGCTCAAGTTGTTAGACATACATCCATTTATATTATTTTGGCATTAGTTGCTCATTATGATATGGAACTTGAGCAACTAGATGTCAAACTACATTCTTGCACGGTGATCTAGATGAGGAGATTTAGTTGCGGCAGCCAAAGGGATTCATTGATAGTAGCAGGTTGGATTATGTTTGTAAACTTAACAAATCTCTACTTGGACTGAAGCAGTCTCCTAGACTATGGTACAAGAGATTTGACAAGTTTATGCTTTCATAAGGTTACTCTAGAAGCTTCAAAGACCAGTGTGTTTATTTTACGAGGTGTAATGGAGATATGATATATTTTTTGTTATATGTTGATGAAATGTTGATTGCATCTTGGAGTATAGTCAGAGTTACAAAGTTGAAAGCAGAGCTCAACAAAGAGTTTGATATGAAAGATCTGGGAAAATCACTAATAATTTTGGGTATAGAGATATTCAGAGATAGAAAGCAAAGAGAGTTAAGACTCATTCAGGCGTAATACATGGAGAAGGTCCTCGCTCTATTTGATACAGAGAAAGCTAAACCAGTATGCACTCCATTAGGCTCTCATTTTAAGTTGTCGAAAGAATTATCTCCTTCATCGCATGAAGACAAGAGGTATATGGAAGATACAACTTATTATAGTGCTATTGGTAGTCTCATGTTTGCGATGGTGTGCACAAGACCAGATTCGGCCCATGCAGTGGGTATTGTGAGTCATATCATGTCTAACCCAGATAAAGAACATTGACAAGTAGTGAACTGGATACTCAAATATCTTCGTGGAACTTCATCAGTTGGCTTGTTGTATTGTGGAGTGGATGGCGACATCTCTCTCAGAGGTTACTATGATTTATATTATGCTGGGGATAGAGATGGATGGAAGTTGGTGTCAGGCTGTGTTTTTACACTTGGTATTGGCTCGATTTCATGGAGATCAAAGCTGCAGTCTATAGTAGATTTTTCGACTATCGAGGCCTAGTTGATATCGACTGTGAAAGCGACTAAGGAGGGATTATATTTACTTCAGTTATTAGATGATCAGTCTATGGTGTCGCAGACAATAGAGCTATTTTTAGACAGTCAGAGTGCGATTCATTTTGTAGAGAATCGAGCTTATAGTTCTCATATGAAGCAAATTGATGTCAGAGGTTTCTTCCTTATGCTTGAGGAAGAATGAAGCAAGATTAAGTTGTTGAAGGTGAGTACTATGGATAATCCTTCAAATATGAAGACTAAGTCACTTCCTAAGAACAAGTTTGAGCATTGCTCAAACTTGATTAGCTTAGTCCAAGCTACTTAGTGCCATGGTGCATCGACTAACAACTCGTAGATAATGATTGAATTCGTTTGAGAGATGTATGAATATTTTGAGTCAAGATGAAGTGTTGAAAATATGACTCAAATCTATCAGCATGTAAAAGAAAAAGGAAACAAATCAATTAATTGATTGGTCAAATATACAACAAGAGAAAACTAGAAAAGTGTATCTTTTCATAGAAGAAGGTAGATATCTACATTAAACAAAAGGCAAATCAAATCTTGGGAAAATTGGAAATGTTTCAAAATTTGTACAAAATTGATTGTCTACTTTCCTAATTAATTTCATTTCTTCCCAAGATTTAGCTTCATTCTACTCCTATTTAAAGAGGCCTCAAGCTATTGGAAAAATATCTCATTCTTCTCAAATAATAGTTCATCTTAAATATTCTTCTATAGATTTGTGATAGAGATAATATTTCGCTGTGTTAAGAAATCTCTACCATTTTGTAATCTCACCTCTCCAAATTGGTGAAGTAATAAAGTTGTTGGGTCTTCGTGGACGTAGGATACAAATCCAAGCCACATTAAACCTTTTGTGTCTTTTTTCTGTTATTTGATCTTGTGTGATAGCGTAATTGATATTGAATTTGCATTGGTGTTCAATCGGCAAAACTAGATTTTGGTTAATTGCTTTCGCATATTAGTGACAAATCCTTCCCTATATTTTTCACTAATAAAATGCTCCAATACACTACCTAGACGTTTGGGTGAAACTTTGTGAGTCCCCCATAAAAATGATAATATATTTAGAAAAATTGTAAGGAGGATAGATAAAATGGTGCTTCCATAGAAAATCCTTGATAAGAAGGTTCAAACATCTGCAAGAATCGATGCTCTGTTTCATGATTTCAACTTTCAAGCAACAAATGGCTCCTTAGGTCAGGTCATAAGAAGTAAAGACCTAAAAAATGAAAGTTGAATATTGAAAATACAGACTTCAGAATGAAGATAAGAAACCATCATAATTGAAAATAAAGAAAGACTTATCACCTCATAGATGGGTCCTGCAAGGAAAGCCTACAAGTAATAAATTTCTGGTTCAAGGTGGTAAAAGAGATCATTGCCCTGCATAGGATAACCCTTAACAAAACAATAAAAAATAATAATAAAATAAAATAAAATTTTGTTTGAATGGAGGAGAACCCGGTTGCTTAAAATACGAGATATGGGTGCATATCAACATATAATATGTCAAGGAGTCTATTGAATGGAGGCAACTCCAAACCTATTGATCCATTATTGTTTGACTAAGGGGATAATAGGGAGGTAAATTCCATATTTAATGTGTTCAAAAGTTAAAGTTATATGGTTTGCCAATGGAAGATGAATGCCATCAGAAAGTTGAGCGATACGATGCAACAGCCCAATTTTCTTTTTCAAATAATAATACTTAACTAAGAAATAACTGAATAGAGGAATTGAATTTATAGAGATGATGTAAATTATCAAAATGTTGTATGGATATTCGAAAGAAAACAAATTTACATCGAAGGATTTTATTATAAATCAAGTGGTTAAGTAAATTTTTGGGAAGAAAAATTAGTTATAATGTTGTTTTGAAGATAATTGAGATTTTTGTGAATAATTAAATATTTTCTTGAAGAAAAAGTTTTATGAAAATATTTTGGTGAAAATAGAATTTTAAAGGTGAAGAGAAATTTAATGTTTGGAGGATAATTAATTTATGGCTAATTCTATTTAAACATGAAAACTTGCTGCATATCCCCCTAAATATTTAAAAAAATTCAAGATAGAATTGCCCTTATTTTATAAAGTGAATTTATTAAATAATAGTAAAATGGAAGAATTTCTAGCTCTCTTATTGATTTTAGGAAATTTCTCTATTCTCCTTGATCATATCTTGATAGTTTATATTAAAATCTTTAAATTTATCAATTTTACACTTATATTACTAAACTCCTCCCATCGTTTTACATTCTGATATATACATTTAAAATTTTATAAAATTGTTTACAAATAATTCATCAGTTATCTCCTAACATTTTATATTGAATTCCATATATTTATGCTAATTACATACTCAAACATTTAATCTATTTTATTAACTAATATTTATCAATATTTCAAACAAATACAAAATAATGACAGTTTTTGTATGTATATCACCATTAAACCAACCAAAATGGTAAAACTAAATTTTTTAATTCGATTGCGATATATAAATCACATAAAACAATAATAACAAATTTAAGTTGTAATTCAAATATCTCAATAAATTTATCATACATTGCATGGTAAAATTCTACTTTTAACTTCAAACATCAGATACATTAAATTATGTACATAAACAATAATGACAAAGTTAATTTATAAGTCATTAATAATCATCAATCTCAAAAATTTATCATACACTGAATTATAAAATTCTATTTTTGACTTCAACTGACTCCGCATTAAGATTTCTATAAATTTTTTACAAAATCATTCTTAATTTTTTCCTAATATTTACCTTTAAGTTCATATATTTAAACTAACTACATAATTTTAAATTTAGCATATTTAAAAATATTCAGCTAAATAATATTTGTTAGTTCATTTAATAAATCATTAAAGAACTAGATCAATAGCCTCCTTTATTTAACACCATTTGTAGCTCCCCAAGTTTATATTTATATATTTGGTCAATGTGATAGGAGAGAGAAAGAATAAATATTCAAATATAAACTTGTGGCTGATACTAGAAGGCTACAAAATGGTGCTAAATAAAGGGGTTGTTGATCCTAGCTCATCATTGAAATACGTTAGTTTCAACATGTACCATATTCATCTAGCAAAAATGATAATATTTTTTTACTAAAACATAAAAGTATATAAGCTATATAATATAAATTATACATAAATAATGATAACAATTTTAATTTATAGTTCATTTTTTTCTGAATTTATCATATGTTATATAACAAAGTTCTAATTTTAACATGAAAAGTATAAATACTATATTTTACAATATTACCGTGTATAACGCACGAGTTACACATTAGTTACTTATTAATAGAAAAGAGAAACCTTATTAAAAAAACAAGGAATGACTGCCTAGTCCCCAGAATTGAAAGATGATGAAAGAAAAGTCCCTCCCGAAAAAATTATGAAAATTAGGTCCCTATTTTTAGTTTTTAGCTAATTTATGCTACTTTTGCCCCTGATTTTGATGCTGGGCCGATTTTCTGGGAGGGGACAGTTTGGTAAAAAATAACAAAATAGGGACCTAATTTAGATGGGTTTATGAGTAGGGACTTTTTGTTTATGAGTTTTGAGAATAAGGACCTCTGGTCCAAAACCCCTTAAAAAAACCCTACTCCGGAGAAATCATATTTTACTATATTTATAAATAAAATAATCTTTTATTTGAGTTAAAACTAATATTTTTGAGTTGAAAAATATAAATAGTTTGTGAAGTTATTTTTATTTGATTGATCGTAATGGTTAATCAATTTTTGACAAAAAGCGCAGTTTTTCTGTACTGATAAAAAAATTAAAAATGGAAAATCAAATTATTTTTGTGGAAAATTATTTTTAAATGAAGAGAATTTTCTAAGGAAATGAAAAATATATATTTTTGATTTTCATTGTGTAAAAAGTAGAGTTTTGGGGTGTTTTTGATAAGAAAAAAAATGAATTTTATAGTGCTAAAAACTTGGGGGCTTTTGGATAATTTTCCTTCCCCAACATAATGTACACGATGTCCAAAATTGCTAGTTTAACCAAAGGTAATTAGGTTGTTTCGCCTGAATAAGAAACAAAAATATGGGTTCCCCTATATATTTCTATTTTTTCCCTCGATAATATGTTTCTAGTGTACGTATTTGCAGTATACTTTTTTTGGGTGTTGTAGACTTGTCCCATGCAATCACATTTTTCTTCCTAGTCGTGCACATGTGTTACTCTTTAATCCACGCGTAATTTTTTTAAATCACTGTACCTCATCTTCTTCTTCCTCCCTACCATTCTCAACAATAGTAAATCATGTAAACTCAAAAAAAATCCAAAAATCATAAAACCACTCAATTTGGAATCCATATACAAATCTCCATAACATAGTCTAATTTCAGTCCAAACGGAGGTGTTCCAAAATTTCTCGAATCAGATAACTGAAGAAATTATGAACGAATTGGGTGATGTTTGGCTTGTCAATGATTGTAGACGACAAAGGAAAATGAAGAACATTAGTTTGGTGAGTGAATTCAATAAATCCTTAATTAAAATATTTTCTACTCTATGTATGTTGATTACATCCCTATATAAATATGTTTTGTGATTGTTGATGATGGATAAAAGTTGCAACATGCTTGAACTGAATTTTTAAATGATCAACTATTGATTTCATGGTTGAAATTTGTTAATTTGAGCTATGGGTTCTTTGTGTTTTGAGACATGAATTAGTAATGAAAAAAATGATATTGATATGGTTTAGGGAAGATGTGATGGGGAGATCTTTCCATTCCATATGGTGACTTTAGGTGGCTGAATCCATCCCAATGTTGATTAGAAAAGGAAAAAAAATTAAGTAGTGTGAGTACCAAAATTGATATTCACATGATGGTGCTCCAACATTCCCCAGGCAGCATAAGGAATTGATGCTTGTGCATCAAGCAGTTGTGTGAGCTGCTTCCTTTGCAGCTTATATCAGCATTAAAAATAGGGGCCTTACCCACAGCTCTGTGGGTCAGGAACCCATGTAAAAATATATTCGAAAAACAAATATTAAATTTAGATTTCCAGACCAAATGGTTCAACAACATTTGTGGGGTAGTGGTTGGAAAATGCTCCTCTACCTTTGCCACTTAATTTCAAATCTTGCTTTGGATATTTTTAGTACTATTTGGCTTTAAAGGAAAGAAGAACAATTTGACCTTTTTTAGCTGAAAATTAATTTCATAAAATGGAAATTATGGTTTAAAATTTTTATTTTTCAAATATGTATTTTAAATGTTCAAAATTTTAAAAATAATATTTTAAGTGATTAAATGTATTTGAAATTGATAATGGGCTTTTAAAAAATGGATTTGGACAATGAAATGTTAATTTTTTAAAATTGGCTTTCAAACGATGTACGAAATTTAAACACTTTTGAAAATACCACTTGTCCAAATTTTAATTAAATTATGAAATTAAATTTTAACAAGAAAATAAAACGAGAATAAATTTGAACGATAAGTCTATAATGGAAGTATGCTCATCTCTGTGGCTACCGACATTTAGAATTGTGATAGAAGTCTGCTCACCAATGTGGTTACCAATAGATATAGATTTTGACGAATTTTCCTTGAAATATAATAAATATTTGAATTCCCCACTTTAATTAAAATATTTTAAAATGGGACACTCATGAAGTAATCCAAATATTAGATTTTTAAAGTCTGAATTAGTTTTTCAACCAACATGAAATTATGACAAATAATTTAATTAATGGATTTTAAATCCAAAATGATTTTCCTAATTAATAATGGAAAATGAAAATAGATTAAATAATGCATGTTAAATCCAAAATGATTTTCCAAGTTAATGATGGAAATATGAAAATATTTCAATTAATCGATTTTAAATCCAAATTAATTTTCCAATTGTGGAGATTTGAATTAATGTAATATTGGGATTTTTTAAATCCAGATTAAATATCCAATTTAGTAGCGGATTTATGAAAAGTAACAGTTTAATTGAAAATATATTTTTAATTAGTTTTCATCGAAAATTGGAAATGTGATTTAATAAGAGACTTAATAATAAAATGCTTACTTCTTAAGCAATAAATTTCCATGAGAAATATGATATGAAATAAATGAGGAATAAATACCAAATTCCTTATGTATGAGGAAACGATCCAATATTGGAAAATAACGAATAAGTCGAGCTTATTTGTTTGCTTTTATCTATGAGGATTGTTATTGAGTTGATTATGTATCTCTTATTATTGATGTAATATATGTGCTCACCTTATATATTGAAATTTACCCATAAATGAAATTAGGGATTAAGTTGGATGACAATTAAAATGAGATTATTACTATATCTAGTGACTACGTCAAGATAGACTTAGATATGACTAGAGTCGTATCAAAAGAGATTTTGTGAGGTTCCGGTGAGATAGGCGATTTATGGTGAAAATAATAATAAATGAAACTCGACATATTTAATACTAGCTAACATCCATCTTAGTTGACCAACTACAGGGTAGCGCCTTGGGTTTGTGACAAGTTAGCTCTGTTTTCACTAGTCAAACGATCTTTTACTCGAGTTTGAAAATTAATTATTGAGTAGATGTACTATATGAATATGAATTGACGGAATATGAGAATTTTTTTTATTTGAGTGTTATTTAGGGTAACAAAGAGAACGTGTGGGGACGCTCACAATATGGTTGTAATAAGTATTGTCTCCCTTCTTGTATTCATCTTATAGTATTGCTGTGTTATAGACATAGCGATAACTATATACATTTGAAAAGGGAATTTGAGAACCCATAACTGAATAGGTGTAGACATTAGAGATTGACATGTTTATTATCACTGTATAGTCGAGATTGGGGGTAGTTTATGTGTGTGTGACATTACCCTATTAAGTTGGATACGCATTTTTGGATGATTACATCATACAGTGCTAAATAGGAATGTACCCTATTATTATTGCGCTAATTATATCTTAGTAGGAGAAGAGCAGATTTTGGCATTATTCTTTTATTTACATGCTTTATATCGATATTATTTCTATCCCTTATGTGTTCATTGTTCAAATTACAACTAGAGTTGCATTTGTGGAGTGGACCAACTATATTGTTTATTAGCATGTTATATGTTGAGCACTATATTATATTTTGAATAAAGAATTTTGCTCATACCTAACGTAGTCTGACCCGTGCATTATTTTCCGTACAAATAACTCTCGGGTATTCTTGACCGGGTAGCCCGAGGAGTTTACAGGTACTATCAGAGTGCGTAGCGAACGTTCGAAGATTATAGTATATATTACCTACTTAAGCATTGTTTTCTACCCTTAGTATAACTATTGTATGTATGTCTTATGATGATGTAGTCTCATGTGAGACAGTGTAGACCTTATTATGGAACCTGTTATATATGATACATATTATATATATTGACTACGTGTTTGAGATATATGTTATTTTATGTGCTTGTTTTGTTTTGCTCATGGAAACTCCTTTGTAACGTTGCTTTGTGACAAGATGAGATACATGTATTGAGTTGTATTAAGACGTGTTTATCATTGTGAACACATGTCCATGTTGGCACTAGGAATGCATACGATGGAGTCTTCGTCTAATGTTCCAATTTTTATACATGTGGATAGATTTTACTCTCTAATCACATGGGTATGGGGATCGGGTGTCCAAGCGTGGTATTAGAGCATAGGTTCAGAATAACACATGAGGTAATAATAAATTTATTTCGTAAAAAGATTCCATTAGGGTAGAGTGTCCCTTTTGGTAGGTATTATCCCTAGGCAAAGGAAATAGTAAGAATATAAAAAATTGTAATTGGGGTGAACATTTTGGGAACGTCTATGTTATTTCACCAATTATATAGCATCTTTACTCTTTAATCCCTTCTTAAGAAGTATTTATCTAGTGATTAAATTGGAAAATGGTTACACCAAAGTAAGAAGCCTTAGAAGCAACATTGGTCAAAGAGCAAATACCATGGAAAATGGGCATCCTAGTCAAGCAAGCTAGCGACGATAGTACCAAGATAACTATGGATGGAACTTATGAGAACCGCAAGAGGTGTAGATGGTGTTGAAAATTCAAACGTCGTAAAGTAAACCGGATTTGCTTGCTGTGTAGCGATTTTGGTAACCATGGAGGAAAGCCATTCAAAGGAGATGAAGGAATTTTTAGGGTGCAAATTTAGATAAGGACTTGTGAACTTATCTTTAAACAAATGGGACTTAAAGACAATTAGAAAAGGCAATTAAAATCTTGCCAGCTGCAGGAAAGCGCTTTGGATTGGTATGATGCTTTGACTTCAGAAGTTCCAAAGGGGAACCTTAGCTAAGAGCAGTTCAAAGAAAGATTTGAGCCGAGATTCATGCTAGAAGCGAGGAAAGTCTCTTTGTTCCGCAAGTTCATTGAATTGAAGTCGAAGCAAGGCTAAGTGAAAGAATGTGAGAAATTTCAAAGTTACGTCTAAGCATGGAATGGCGTGAGTTAATAATTCATTTAAGAAGAACGAGGAAATTGTCAAAGGCTTAAGGATGGAGCCAAGGAAGATGCCTTAGAAGTGAAAAATAAATCTCTATTAGTTGACATTCTCAAGCATACTTGTACCACTCATCAAATGGAAGAACTGGGAAAGAAATTGGTCGAATTAGAAGGAAAAGGCTTTATCCATTGAAGCGGTTCGCTTTGGAGTGCTACATCGGTTTTTGTAAAGAAATCAGATGACTCATTGAGGCTGAGTATTGATTATAGAAGGTTGAATGAGCTAACTATTAAGAACAAGTATCCTTTGTCCAGGATCGATGATTTGTTCGCAAATAAGTGGAGCTAAAGTCTTTTCTCAACTTGACTTAGCGACTGGTTTTCACCAACTAAGAGTAGCAGAAAATAGTTCTCCATCTACCGCTTTTCGAACTTGCTATGGTTCTTATGAACGGTTATTAATGCCTCGCTTATTTCGTTGACCTTACGAATCAAGTATTCCGAAGTTATCCCGATAAATTTTCTTTCGTATTTACCGATGACATCTTACTGTAATCAAAAAGCAAGGAGAAAATGAAGTTCACTTGAGAATAGTCTTGGAGACACTGAGAGAAAATCAACTTAAAGCTTAATTTTCTAAATGTTATTTCTAGGAAAGGGAAGTAAGTTCCTAGGATGTGCTGTATCTAAAAAGAGAATTTCCATAGAGCCATCAAAGGTCGAAGCCACTGAAGGAACTGGATCATGTCTTAGTGGGTAAATATGGTGGATTTTAAAAAAAAATCATATTTTTGCATCTACTGGGCTTACGAAGTCTTAAGATAGAATTAGATCCAATCTAATTCATTTAAATAAATAATATTTTATTTGATTTTTTAGATTTTGTTAATTGATGAATTTAATTAAAATTTATATAATTATGACCATATATAAGCTCATGTGTGTAAAAACGTGCATATGCAACATGGCAAAGTTGTTCATGGTTAAGTTTATATATATTTGATATTGTGATTTATTTCCAATATATATATATTCTTTGCTCTTGCATATATAGTATGTATTGCCCGATTAAAAATTTTCAAATAAAATCTACACACACGCACACAAACACAAACACACACACATATAATTTTGAAATTATTATTTGAAAATTTTATAAATAGATTTAAAGTACAAGTTTAACTAAATCTTCAATTTTGTAGTTTCAAATTAAATTATCTTGTTTGTGTTAGTAAACAAATTCAAATTCAAACATAGATCTGAGATATAAATTCAGGGTTTCAGAAACAAATATAGTTTGACTTAGTAATATTTTAAATGATATATATATATATATGTATGTATGTATGTATATGTATATGTATATGTATATGTATATGTATATATATGTGTATATATGTATGAGCGTTATGGGACGTGCTTCGTGCGTGAGTTATTTTTCTACAAATTGCATATGTTTTAACACATAAAAAAAATCACAAATATTTCTTTGAATTTTTATTTCTAAATTCGAATATCTAATTTTTTTTGGAAATTTGGATTTTTATTTTTATTATTAATTAATAAAGAAATTAATTTGTAAAAGAAGTTTATTTGTTAGATCATATTTTAAAGTGGTTAAGATTTAATAATATTTGCAGCGGGACATTTTGAACTAGTAAAAAATTATTTATTAGATCTTATTTTTAAGTGATATTAAGGTTTGTCAATATTTGTTAAGGGACATTTTGAATTTGTAAAATGAGCTTATTCGTTATATCCTATTTTTAAGAGATTTGATAACGCCTACGGGGAACATTTTGATAGTTCACACTGACACCAAAAAAAATGTGACACCATACATTAGAACTATTATTAAAGAAGATTTTATGGCACGTGCAACACACATGCAAGTAGAGAACTCTTATAAACTTATAAAATTTTAAATTTCTATGTCGTTCTGATAAAAAATAAATTGAAATATATAGAGAAAAAAATTATAATTGTTTTGTTGGAACATAATTTTGAACTTATAACCTTATTTACTTTTCAAAATTTTCACTTAAAAATATATATTAGTTTTTGTTCTTTGTAAGATTCGAGCTCTTGACCAATAGTTTGCATATAAGGATATTTTTGGAATTTAATGGTTAGACCAAAAGATTGCTTCTATTCCAATTATTAATAAAGACATACATATATATAATAACAATAAAACATGGCTAAAAATAATTTTTTTTTGGCAAGGCCGACGGGGTTGAATGGACCCTGACCATTTTATTACAGCACCAAAGGAACAAACACATACAATAGTAAGAAAACAGGGGGAAACTTGGTGCAACAAGCATAGGGAAACAAGAAAAGGAAATTTAGAGAAAAAAGGAGGAAACAACCCAGACTTTACATATGGAATGTAGCATGTATCCCAGGATCAACAGAGTATGATAGCAGACTCAACGCATTCTTAATTTCATGTAAGGTCCAGAGCTTGAAATTTTCATCAGATTTAGCATTAATGTCATCAAACAACCTCGTATTTCGCTCTCTCCATACCGAGCTTATATAGCTCTTCAAAACTGTATTGAATGTTCTTTTTCTTTCCAATTTAATACCCGTCTTCACAAATATCTTCTCCCACTCAACCTGATTATTAGCAGAGACATCAAAGCGTTGAAGCTTAGCCATAATGATAATCCAGATGTGTTTAATAACCGAGCATTCAAGGAAAAGGTGCTCAATAGTCTCAGGTAGCACATAACAGAAAGGACAGTATATATCCACATTCATACCCATGCATGCAATTTTTGCTTTAGTCATCAAAGCACGATTTAGTACTTTCCAAAGCAAGAGATTTCTCGCATTCTACTGTCATTGCTCCAGGTTCTCTTCCACCATTTCCAGGTAGGGCAAGAACTGTTCTGCATTATAAATTCATAAGCATTTCCTATCTTGAAGTTAGTCTTTTTTTCTCCCCAAACTAAGCGACCAGCAGTGGACAGGGTAGTGAAAGAGCTAACTTTGTTCCATATATATTGTATCCGCGGATTAGATGAAGAAAACCTAGAGGCATGTCTTAAATATTGAATGTCTCTAACCCTAGTCGCCAAGTGTATCCCCATTTGGAGCATCTCACTGTAAGAAAGCTGGCGTCGAAGAATGTACCCTTTCTCTAACCAAGGATCATCCCAAAAACTCACACTGTATATAGGGTTAGTGTTCATTTGTATGTTAGGAAGAAAAGTCTCCTTTATCTTGAAAATACATTGCCAAGTCCAGCTTAAGTTTTGAGGCTTAGCCATGCTCCACAAACTCCTTCCCCTGATCACGTTCTTTTCAGACCACCTCGCCCAAAGGCTCTCAGTACAGTTGTAGAATGTGTCAATGTGTTTTGCAAAAGCTGCTATGTTCCATTGTTTTAAATTGTGTATACCAAGACCCCCTTGTCCAGAGGCCTCTCTATTTTCTCAAATTTTATCAGGGCAATGTAATTGCCAGACGTTTTGCCCTTCCATATGAATCGCATAAATGCACTTTTGATCATGTTTATTAGTTTGAAGGGTAGAATGAACGTTCTAGCCCAGTATACTTGCATCGAAAAGATGACAGACTTAATGAGAGTGAGTCTGCCTGCTTGACTGAGAGACCTGGTAGTCCAACAGTTTAGTCTAGCAGTTATCCTATCGTAAAGCGGAAGACATTGATTAGATGTGATCTTCGAAGTAGTCAGAGGGAGTCCCAAGTAAGATATAGTGTTATGATTTAGAGTCAATCCGGTAACCTGAGAAATTCGATTGCACTGATCAGAATTGAGGCTAGCAATTATGATATCCGATTTGCTAAGATTAACTTTTAGGCCCGTCATAGCATAGAATTGGTCGAGAGTATTCATAATGTTCGTGACGGTGGAGATATCAGGAGAACAAAAAACAACAAGATCATCCGCAAACATTAAAGCAGAGATATGAGGGTCTTTGCATGCAGGGTGAAGCTTGAATCCTCCTTGGTGAATAAGTCTATCTAACAGTTTCGTAAGTAGTTCCATGACCAGAATGAAGATATAAGCCGAGAGGGGGTCACCTTGCCTGATCCCTTGCTTACTAACAAAAAAACCTTCATTCATACCATTAATATTAACAGAAAATGTCGGGGAGGAGATACATTCGTATATCCAAGCTATAAAATGAGGAGGGAAGTTCATATACCCCATTATTCGAACAATGCTGTTCCATTGTAGCATATCAAAGGCTTTCATGATGTCAAGCTTCATCATTGCTTTAAGGGGAGCATTCTTGCGTTTGTATCCTTTAATTAGCTCGTGAGAGAGGAGGACGTGGTCCAGTATGTTCCTACCAGGTAAGAAAGCAGCCTGATTATTGGAAACTATTTTTGGTAGAACATACTTTAATCTGGTTGCAATAACCTTAGAAATGCATTTGTAAATAGTATTACAACAGGAGATCGGTCGATAATCATTAACACAGTGTGCATTCTTGAGTTTGGGGATTAGGGCTATGTTAGTATAATTAAAGGATCTGAATATTTTACATTTCTTGAAGAAGAGGAGAATGGCATTGGTAACATCGGCAGCTACAATCGACCAACATGAAGTATAGAACCGCGCATTCATCCCATCAGGGCCTCCACATGAATTCGTGTTAAGAGAAAACATGGCTTGTCTTATTTCGTCAGGGGTAACTTCATTGCAAAGAAATGTATAGTCATCAGGACTAAGTCTGGGCAGAATGTCGTTGGGGATCTGCTCAATGTTCGGAGAGAAGTTGTTTATGTTATTGTACAGGGCAGAGAAGTGATTAACAAAAGCTCTCTTGACATCAGCTGGAGAAGAGTGGAGATCTCCATTCATATCATAGATAGAAGTCATGTTTTCTCTTCTCTGGTTATTCTTAAAGCTAGCATGGAAGTAGGCACTGTTTCTATCTCCCTTCTCCCGCCATTTAATTCTTGACTTCTGCCTAATCATGTCATTTTCTTTAGCCAGGGCATCATAATATTTCAGAGATAGCGTACTCTCAGATTCAGAGAGATTTGCGTTATTAACAGTATCCATCATAGCAGATTGAACCTCAGATAGCTTTTCTTTTAACAGAGAGCTCAATTTATCACCTTTGCCATATCTGTTATACGCCCACTGCCTCAAGACTGCCTTCAATTCTTTTATTTTTTCCTGCAAGACAAACATGTGGTTACCATTTTTAGACTTGTTCCAAACAGTTATCACAGTTGATTTAAAATTCGGTTCAGAAACCCAAGAATTAAAAAATTTAAAATTTGTTTTTCCTCTCTTGTCCGCTTCACGAAGGTGAATAATCTGAGGGGAGTGATCAGAAAGGAGGGGAGGAGGTAGAAGGTTGAAGATAAGAGGCCATTTGGAAAGGGCACATTGGTTAGAGAAGGCATGATCAATCATCGAAAAGGTCCTGCATCCATGTCTCCTCTTATTGTTCCATGAGTATTGCATCCCAACAGTCCTGATCAATAAAAGTTCGGCATCGATGAGGGTGTCAGCAAGCGGTTTAATCTCAGTTAGAGAGAGAGGGTTACCACCAGCTCTATCAGACAGAGAGTAGCTACAGTTGAAGTCCCCCAGAATGATCCAAGGATGAGAGGACTGTCTGAGAGTAGGAATGGTCGAAAGTAACGAGGTTCTCAAGGCAGAAGAGTTGAGAGCATATACAAAGGAAATGTAGAATGATGATTTGTCGGAAATATCAATGGCGTGACAGTGTATCATTTGGGGAGTTGAAAGAATGGGAGTTAATTGGACTTGGCTAGGGTTATAGAGTATCAAAATCCTACCGTACGAAGATTCATTCAAATTGTGGATGTATTTCCAATTTTATTAAAATATTTATATATAAACACACACACATACATATAATTTTACATAAATATCAAAATTTTAATTTGGCCGAAAATATGTTTTTTCTTTTTTTAAAAAAACTTTTAATAAATAAAATGTTTACATAATATTTTACTTAATCTAGTTTATAAACAAATAAATATACAATATATAAAATAATATTATTATAAATTAAATTTTTTTCATCGATTTATTATTATTAATTTCCAAATTTTTTTTTATAATATATTAAATTAACTTAAATTATAATCAAACTATTTAAAATACTAAACATTTTTTATAATAATTAATATAATATATATGTATTTAAAAACCATTCAAATTTTTTTGTTTTTTTGATATTTTTGGCAAAATCAAAATATATCTAGAATAAAAAAATTGTTTTTTATAATAACATAGTACAATAAAGATGATATACAAAAGGATCACTGTCAAACATTTAACATATCACTATAATAGGGAATGACATGCATATGCAAGTTGATATATAAGGTATAATACATTAAGATCATTGTATAAAATTAAAAAGGAATTTTACATAAGAAGCTTTGCCTCTGGTTCACACCTATATCTGGATAGCATCCTTGATCTCTTAGATCTGCACCCTCCTTTGCAAGAGACATGCATGAAAACACCGATATAAGTAGTACTTAATCAATGAGATGTTTTTGAGATGAGAAAATTGAGAGAGGAAGAGATGGAATTGGTAACCATGATAGAGGAGGGGGAGAGCAAAAGATCAAATGAAAGTGGAGACTTATGGCCTGAATATATAGTGAGATCAAGAAGCATATATCTCCTCAAATCCCTCATATTGGTTCCAAAAATAATGAACCCCACTTATTCCGTCTTTATGGCTGGCCATATATGAGTCCCTAGTGAACCAAAAATCCCATCAACCGATATGGTAATTTATTTAGTTTAAACCACAATTTAAATTTTTATCGATATCGCATATCAGTGTGTACATATATAACTTTTATATACACACAAAATAAATTTCTAATAGCACCCCAAATAAATATAGATGCAACTCCATTTTACTAAATACACCATATACAACGAATCAATAATAATTAATATTTCATAAATATTAATTATTGTTAACAAGAAAACTTGTCAACACCCCAAAGTAGAGTTTAAAGAAAGAGTGAGTTCTTTTTGGTCTCCTTTTGTTAATTTGAGGGAGCAAGGATATGAATACTTCCTTTGATCCACCCTTTCGAATAGGTCTTTATTGCAAAAATTTCCTTTATTGACCTTTCAATCTAGTTGAAACCAATTTATTCTTTTCTTTGAACCTTCTGAGCTTACTGAAGCTGTTTGATTATCCTTTCGAAACGGTTGAGGAACCCTTAAGGTTGGCTCTAAGGATTCAAGAGAATGGTTTGTTTAGATGGTTTTGACCTTGTTGAAAGTTGGGTTCTTAAATGACTTGGGTTCGATTTTGAAATCTAGGGAAAACAAGTTAGGTTTTGAGGTTTCGATCCACTAAAAGGTGAGAGTTTGGTAAGTGGTGATTCTGGAGTTAAAGACTTGGATTACTTGAAAAAACAGGGGTTTCGACCCACTTGGTAGGCTCCTTTCGATGAAATCGATACCTGTAAAACGTAGTTAAATCCAATAACAGTCTTCAAACAACTAGATAATAAACAATATTGAAATCTTCCCTTTATTTTTCCAAAGATGAAAATGCGGATCAATTTCCCCTAATTTGATTTACAAATTAGGGTTTACAAATTTGCAAAGTTAAGAAAATACAAGTATATAATTAATGAAATCGGATCCCCAAAACCAGACCCCTTGGATCTTATTTATAGATGCAGGTTGACACCTTTTGACCCAAAGCTTTCGACCTGGTCGGAAGGTGGCCTCAGAAACCTTCCGACTCTTTTAACACTTGTGCATCCCTCTGTAATGCTATGGGCTTGAACGCTTCCGTCTTTGTCGAAAGGGATGGTTGCACCTTTTCTCTTTGCATTACTTTGTTGTCATAAGAAGCTAAGGTACGAGCTTTCGTCTCTGTCGATAGGTAGCTTCCTGTGGTTTCGAAGTTGTTGAAGTGTTGATGGTTTCGACGCGGTAGGTAGCTTCCGACTGTATGCTTGCGAATTGATGCGGAACCTTCCTTGGATATTAAAGGCTTCGACCGGTTTGTAAAGGCTTGATTATGCTTTCGAAAGGGTTGTCCTGACTAAGTCAACTTTCTGAGTAGTTTGAATGAAGGAGAAACCTTTGGCTTCAAAAGGTTTGGTGCGCATATGAAGGGTTGTCATTCATTGTCTTCGAAAGCTATTTCTTCAATTCATTCGAAAGGTCTTCATGGATGTGGAAGCACCTTTTTCGAAAGGGAGTTACTGAAGTAGAAGGATTCTTTCGACCCTTTCGTCCCCTTCGAAATGTTGTAATACTTTTAGCCTTTGGCTGTTGCATCCCTTCGACTCCTTCGAAAGGTCCTGCTGGAGCTATTTTCTCTTGTTCTTCTTTGTCTTCAACTCATTCTGGTTTCGACAAGGTCGAAAGGGTTTTTGGTATTAACATTTGCCCCCTTGTGAGGGGATGCCTTTGACTTTTCAAGTCGACCATTTCGAAACCCTCAATGTTCCCGCCTTTTCCTTTTCTTGTGTAAATCATAGTCGTTCATTTAAATCTGATCGGACGGTTCACTGTCTTTGCTGACTTTTCTTATAAACCACGTTTTCCTCCTCTCTTCTTTCATTTACCTACAATCGATATAAACTTCGAGCAAAAATCAAAGTTCTCAAACTCTCAAATTATTTTATCTCCTACAAACAAGAATTCAGATATAAAGTAAGTCTCTATTATCTCATTTTTTCACATTTTTATTTTACAGTGAATCTCGATTTCTCAAATGTTCATGGTTCGGATTTTGAGTTATTGTTTTGATTTACTTGCAAGCGTTCTTTAATTCAGTTTCATGGTTTGATTCGATTTATTTTTCTTGTTAATCTTCATTTTAATCTTACCTTGTTCAGATCTTATTGTTATTGTTGTTTTTAGAGAACTTGAATTTTCATCCCAAAGACTTCAAAATTTTAAATAGTTGATTTGTGTTTAAATTCATTTGCTTATTAGTTTTTGAATTTCTAGGTTGAAATCGGGTTTGGGGAAGAAGGAAGTCTCTGTTTACTTCGCCTAGAAGTTTTAAGCTGTACGATCAAAATTTGGCGCTAAAATTTTACCTTTCTCCTCCTTTAAAAGGGATTAAGGTGGAAACTTTTGTTTTGCTTTCTTAGCCTCTTTCGATGGGGTTGAAAGGTAACCTAGCGCTTCATTTGATTGACCTCGTCGAAAGGTTATATAGTATAGTTAGTATGAAGCCAACCTTTTCAAAAGCAGTTTTGTATTCCAGCGTATCCAGAAACCTTTCGAAAAAGCTGGCTATTGTATCTTACTAGATAATTACCTGATACACTCATTTGTTTCGCAACCTTTAGTACATACTTATTTCCAATTTGTTTAAGTTAGAGATACATGCGTTTTGTAAACATGATTAAAGAAAGGGTACTTTGTATAAGTTGTGAATCAAGTTAAACGATTCGACTTAGACGAAACCTACTGTATTCAACTTAGCCGAAACCTACTATGTTGATTTAAATTTCTATTGTTCTTATGCTTTCAAAACCATACACCACCTTTCGATTCAGTTGAAACCTTTTGTATTTAATTGAGATTTAATCATTATCTTTTAACAATGTCGTCGAAACGTACCAAGTTCTTTTATTTTCTTATCAATATGATTCAAAATCAACACCTTTCAACTTAATTAGCATATAAGGTTTTGATAGCATTCATATTCCCTAAGAAAAACTAAGTCCATGGATTTTGACAGCGTCGAAAGATTCTTTCAAATTGTTTATTGAATGTTTGTAGTGTACATTTTATTAAAATTTGTTGTGTTGGTTTTAACTACTTTCTTTTAATAATAAAACTTCTATTGAGATTTTGACATTGTTGAAGTGTGTTTATCGAACGTGTACTTTCATCCTCCTTTTCAAATTTGTCGAAATCTCAGTAGATTTTATCCTTGGGCTTTCGACATTATTGAAGGATGTTAACTTCTACTTTCCCTTTCAACTCTATCGAAAGCTCAATAAATAATATTTTTCTAACTGTAACATTCATTTCACAGTTTGCTTGTTGTTAAAATTGTTGTCATAGGTTTTTAATACCTTTGAAAGAATGTTAATTTCATAACAGACTATAATTTCTAACTGAAATGATTTCACCTGGCAGAATCATGAGTTCACCTAAGAAGATTGAGGCTATCTCCAAACATTCTTTAATATCCACCTAGGATGAGGTGGATATGATCCTCAATGACTTTGAAATTACTGGGGTAGAAGCCATCCCCCTTCTAAAAACGACACCTTTCACAATCCTCCAGAAGGGTTTTTGCCTATACAACAATCCATATCTGGCATGGAGGATTCCTTCCCCTTTCGAACTTCTTATCCCAGTTCTTGGCCTATCTGGGGATTGCTCCTATTCAGCTCTCACCTAATGTTTACACATATATCCTTTCTCTTGAACTTATGACATTGGAATCTGGAATTCCTTCGCTCAATCCTGAAGTCTTGATTTATCTAGTGCGTTTGGTTAAGCTGAGTAACTTAAACCACAAAATCTTTAGAGCAAATCCACCCAAAAAGCTGATTTCTAAGGGGGTGAATAAGTTTAGAGATTGGAAAACACAATTTTTCTATGTCAATTGTTTTCCCAACATTAGCAGGGCTTTCTCTTCTCCACGTAAGTTAATCTTAGATTTTGTCTTCCCATTTACTTATTTCCCTTCGCCGATCCATGCTTTTTGTCAAATGCTTCCGCTAAAGAGCTAAATGAAGAAGATCAGAAGATAGTAAAGTTGTCGATCGCCACTTCAACTAAGATTGGAAACAGATTGACCCTACTGAACCCCACAAATTTACAAAAGCACTCTCTCTTGTCTGTTGGTCAGATGAGACTTAGCCAACCTCCTATGGTCTAGCATACATCCCGAATCAAACTCTTCCTTTCTTTGGGAGATCCACAAAACTTCTTCCCAATGTCAGTAATCTGCCCCGATCACTTTGGTAAGTTTAAATGTTGTACATGTAGTTTATTCCTGCATTACTTCTTAAATTTATTTTCTGACTTTTAATTTGTTTGAATTTTTTACAGTTGCTCCTTAGGTTGAAAAACCCACAAGTGATCCTGCTCTCCCTTCTTTAACTTCTCGTGCGCCATCTTTTTCCTAAGCCATTGCTAGATCGAAGATGGCCGCCAAAAGAAAATTGTGGAAACCAACTGTGGTGGAACCATCTCCAAAGAAAGCCAAAATCATCAAAGTTCTTGATTCTCCACCACTGATCGAAGGGGGGTTTATTGATATTGAAAAATCTCTAGAAAGCCCAACCATCACAACTTCTCGCGATCAACCTAAGGTGACTCCCACAAAGGTTGATCCACTTTCTCACATCGTCATCTCCATCTCTCCAAGTGTAATCGAGCAGATGTAGAAGGATTTAGGAACTTTGACCCCTACTCAAGAGCTGAATCTTCATGGACCATCACCTCCTATACCATCGAGCGACTTTGAAAAGATAGTCCAATCTATCTTAAACTCTTCGTCCTTTGCCTCGATTCACCCTCCTTCTTCTGTTTCTAATCTGGCGAATCTTTATCGATCTCTTATTGAACAACAACTTTTGGTACGTTTTACTTTACTTAACTTTATTATTATTTCCTTTCCTCAAGTTTTTGACTTATGTTGTACTTTTCCTTTCAGATTTCTAAGAGCTGGTTCTTCTTGCATGAAAATGCATTGAAATCCTCCGCCGAAACATCTAAGCTTCGAGAGGAGATTTCTCACTTAAATAATCAAGTTTCCTCCTTATCTACGGATAAAAATGAGGCTGCTATTGAATTGGAGCGATTGAGGGCCTCTCTCGCACAATCGAAATCTATCATTTTGGAAAAGAGAACAGCTCGCCAACTCCTCGCCGATGAAAATTTAGCATTGAAAATGACCCTGAAAGAGTTTGAGGATGAAAAGACTCAAATGGAAACCAAACAATCTTCCTTAAAAGAGAAGTTGAAGAAAAATAAAGATTCCTTAAAACTGGCTATCGACATTATTTCCGATGCAAAACGGCGTGTATCTCAATTTCTCGATACTTTTCTTGAGGATATCATTATGAATTCTTTTGAAGATGCTATAACGCTTGCCTACGCTGATAATGTCGATAAGTGCCTTGAATTGGGCTTCCCCTCACTCGACCCTGCTCTTGTTAATAGGGTAACAGACAAAATCAAAAAGATGGAGCAGGGGATTGAAGTCGCCGAAAGGGAGGAAATTGATGCCTTAAAAATCCTATCTTTTGAAGTTCCTTCTTTCGAAGTTGAATCCGACTCCAAAGACGAAAGTGACAAAGATGAGGTTGCCGAAGAAGAGGGCGACAACAACGATGATGATAATGGTGGTGATGATGATGATAACGATGATGATAATGTCGACAGAAGTCAAGGTTCAGGCGGCGATAGAGGTGGTCAATCTGATGCTCCTGAGAAAGATAGAGAGGATAACATGAGAACTTATGAAAAAGTCAATCCTGATTCTTCTTCTCATGAAGTAAGCCCGCCTGAACCCCCTACGCCTTCAATCCCTTAGGAGGAACCTGCTTATATTAACATCGAAGAATCAAGAGAGAAAGAGCAGGCTTCTCAAGCGTCAATTCCTGTTTCTCAAGTATGGGATTCTCTGTTTTAACATCTTTCATTTTGAAGATAGTAATAATTTAAATCATTTATTTTAGATAAGAAAGAAATCCATTCACCCCTATAAAACCAATCTTGAAAGAAAATAAGCGGAAATAAATAGTTTATATAGGGAGTTAGGTAAACAATTGAAGGAGCACAACATTCTCTCCGATAAATATCATAGACTTAATAGAAGTGCAGCGGTGTTAGCATCCTTTAAACATCAAGAAGCTGCCCCATGACTGAGGAGGGCACGCCTTTGATATGATGGTCTTCTAAAAGAGAATCGAGAATTGATCACACTTTTTTGGATGTTGATTAAGGAGAGAAATATTCTGGTGGATTTTCTATATAAATCCTATTGTGGACACCCAATCGTAAATTTCTCATACTTAAGTGATTTTAGTTGGGGTCTACTTCGGTGTCTACACAAAAGATACTTGGACGAATTTGGAACTGAGCCGCATCCTGGAGTATGTTGGAACTTGCCACGAGTTAGATCAATTGCTCAAGACTTGCCTTCTGATAAACTTAAATATTATAAAGATAGGTTTATTTCACAATCATTTACAAAGTTAATTTTGTATGAACCAGATGAATAGTTGTAATTATGTAATAATATTGATTAGTGAATGTTTGTTTTAGTTTTGCTTTTACACTTAGTTGTATTTCATTACGTTATCACAAAGTGAATGTCCCTCGGGCAATTATGTCTCTAGAGATTATCTAAGCCAGTATGTTAAACTAAGAAGAGATTATCTTGAAAAGGCATCAATTTTGAAATCTTTAAAACTAGCCAGATATTGTTTTCTTAGAGATTTGCAAAATATTTATATGGAACATCCTCGTCTCCTCTTCGATTTTCTTGGTAAAGAAAAAGAAAAGCTACTTAAAGAGATCCGGACTTATCATATCAAACTAATATATGGTCATGATAATCCTCTTGCCGGGGAATGGGACTATTGTAAATATCCTCTGGTTATTACTCCAGAAGGACTTAATGTTCCTTTTGACTCGACAGTTATTTTTTCTGCTAATTCATTGAATAAAGTTAGAAATGCAGCTTCCCATCTTTAGACGTAAAACAAGTGTCTAATTGTACTTTTTAGTTTCATTGTTACTTGAATTGTAATCTTTTATTGCTGTAATAAAGAGATTGATTACTTAAGTCTTGACTTTATTTTCTTTTTCTTTGTTCATTTGAATAGGAGCTACAACTATCTGCAACTCCATTTTCGTTAGATTCAACATCGCGCTTTATCAATATTAAAGAGAAGTTGTTAACAGATCTTGAAAAGAGAAAACTTCTTGATGATACTTTATCTTCTCGTTTCCAAGGTGACATGGAAGCATTAAAATGGTATAGAAGATTTTTGCTTCAGAAAACAATTATCAGAAATCTCGACGATCAGATTGCTAATTTAGAAGCAGATATTAAGAGAAAAAATGAAGCGATTTTCACATTGAAGCATTAAGTCAAGTCAAATCCTTCAATTGACTTTGACCATAAAATGTCGGAGCTTCTTCAACAAGTGAGAGATTTGGAAATTAAGTTGAAAGATAGTCAAGCTCAGCGTGAATCGCTCGAATTCATTATGGGAAGTAATATTTCAAACGTTGATTCACCAGCTTCTTCCATTGTTCCCTCTGTCGCAAAAATTAACGAGATCTAGTTCCCTTGCTATTCACAAATTCCCTATTATGACTAATCCTCCTCCTGGTTTAAATGAAAAGGTAGTAGGAGAATGGTGCAGGAAAGTCAAATTTGAAATGATGAAATATTTCAATGAGCAATAGAAGATGAGATACTCACAACGCATAAATGATTATGCTGCTAAAATTCAAAAGCTCGAACGCGAGAGGTATCTTCTTCAGAAGCGTATTGCTGACTTGGAAAGGGAAAATAAAACCCTTAAAGGTGCAAACAAAGCCTTTAACCATGCTTTGAAGACTAACATTGATGTTATTGATGATGAAGACAAGATGAGAAAGAAAAAGAAGAAACTTAAGGAAGTTCTTCGCATTTCTATTCATCACATCATGGATCCTTTAATTGCTGAAAATCTAAATAAAGCTGCTCAAGATTTATGAATGACTTATATTTATAAAATGTATATATTTGCTCTGTATACTTGTAAATAATGTCATAAATTATATAAGTCATAATTTTTTTTGTAAATATCACCTGATTTGTGATCTTTTCTTGTAATGTTGTTTTTGAATCATCTCTTTGATAACTTGTTTCATGATTTCTGTATTTGCTGGATCATTCAATTCTTTTTATTGTTCTACTTTCCCTGAAAAGCACAAAGCAAACAATATTTCTTATCATTAGCTTGAAATCTATGTAAAATTTTATCCATGTCATTTGTGGAGATTAATAAATCATTATGTCATCATATGACAATAGGTAAAAAGTAACCGCTATTGATGAAATGCTTTGAAACCCGTCTTTGGTAACGATAAGAGCTAACTAAGAATTCAACTTTAAACATATTATTGAAATATCTAAAGTCTGATGGTAGAAAACCCTTGTCTCAACCAAGGATATAAATGTTTTTAGAAAGTCATCCTATGGAGATGGCTAATAGAAAGTTAGTAAAGACCATGTGATAGAAGTCCAGAGATCATTGTCTGAGTACTTGTGGCATAAATTCAATGACCCAGATTCGGGCATTAATAAATGAAATTCAAAAGCTAAGAAATTTGGAACCCAAATTAGGGTATTAGCGGATAATAACCAGAAATCCACGATAATCTTCTTAATAGAAGTCTTGGGCCCAGATTTGGGCATTAATGAGTGAAGTTAAGTAATAATCTCAAAACCCAGATTCATGTATTACCGGTGGATAATCAGAAATCCATAATAATTATCTTCGTAATAGAAGTCTTAAACCCGGATTAAGGCATTAATAAGTGAAGCATGGTAATAGTTTCGAAACCCAGATTCGGGTATTCACAGATGAAGTTTAGAAATGAGAAACCCAAAACCTAGATTCAGGTATTAATAAGCGGAATTCATTCCACCCCTTTAGGTTTTGACTTCTTTGACATGTGTAAACCCTTTAGGTTTTGTATGTAGTTGTGGTTTTGATTGGCTGCTTCTTGAGCTTGGACGTCTTAGTCCATCATTTGATATGCCACTTCTTGGGCTTGGACGTCTTAGTCCATGATTTGATATGCCTTTCTTGGGCTTGGACTAGACGTCCATGGTTTGATATGCCTCTTCTTCGGCTTGGACGTCTTAGTCCATTGTTGTCTGGTGCTCTTGGTTAGCTTATTCTCAAGCTGGAACCAAGGACTTACCCAACCTCCCTCCAGGAGGCACCTTGACCTGGCCATAGCATGGCACGACCAAGGGCTTGTTGATGCTTTAACCTGTCTATAGCGTCGCGAGGATAAAGGCTTATACTCCTCCCTTCAGGAGGTGCCCTGCCCTGGCCATAGCGTGGCGCAAAACAGGGGCTTGTCGATGCTTTAACCTAGCCATAGCGTGGCGTGGATAAAGACTTACACTCCTCCCTCTAGGAGGTGCCCTGCCCTAGCCATAGCGTGGCACAGACAGGGGCTTGTTGATGCTTTATCCCGGCCATAGAGTGGCGCGGATAAAGGCTTACAATACTTCCTCCAGAAGGTGCTCTTCCCAGGCCAACTCGGCGCGAACAGAGGCTTTAACCATTTAAGGTAATGTCCAAATGAAAGGAGCATTTCACTCCTAACCATGTAGGTCTCTTTAGTAAAGTAACTCTTTATTGATCTTATTCAGTATCTCTTTACAAACTCATTGATTTTGCCTTGATGGAAAAAGTTGATTATCATCCTTTCCAGGGCTCTACAATGGTTAGTTTCATGACCATTCATCATATAGTAATGGCAGTAGGATCCTCTCAGATTCCTTTCATATTTTGGTTTCTTCTTTTGTGATTTCCAATAGTTGAGCGCATCTTTGGTTAGCAAGTAGACATTCTCAATAGATGTTGTTAAGTTGCATTCTTTTGGAAGTCTTGACTTGAAACTTGTTTTTCATAGATGATTTCTTGATCTTTTATTACTTGGCTCTGGAATTACACTTTTATCAACTGGCTTTCTCTTTAAAACCCTTTGTAATTCCGGTGTAGGTAGTGTTCCACTTATCACTTGATCCCATTTGTATGCGAAGGCATTGTAATCAACCATTATTCCTTCTTCAAAGATTGTGCCTTTGGTATAATGTTGAATTATTTTCCTCATTTGATCAAACAAGTTGTCACTCCCATTTTCCTTTTCTCCTAAGGCAAAGATTGGGGTGGGACCAATATGAAAAGTATTTAAACTCCATTTAAGTGGATAATAGGCTTCGAATTTCTTTTTCCTTATGATCCTTAAAGCCTTCATCCTTAACAGTTGTTCTTCTTGCAGATTCCTAGCATTAGTTGTCTTACGGGAGAATCCAATTAGATGTGGTTTCGAGGAACCTTGCTCATATCATCTGACTCTGCTAGTCATGATGAATTAAGATCTTGAGTAGTTAAGCTAAAAATAGGATTGGGTTAGAGATAGGTGGTGTTGGATGTTCAACAGAGCTGGAAGTTCAAGCCCTCCTTCTAGGGCCAGTTAACAAGAAAACTTGTCAACACCTCAAAGTAGAGTTTAAAGGAAGAGTGAGTTCTTTTTTGTCTTTTTTGGTTAAGTAGAGGGAGCAAGGATATGAATACTTCCATTGCTTCACTCTTTCGAATAGGTCTTTATTGCAAAACTTTCCTTTATTGACCTTTCGATCTAGTCAAAAAACTTTTATTCTTTTCTTTGTACCTTTCAAGCTTACTGAAGCTGTTTGATTATCCTTTCGAAGCCTTCCTTTCGAAATGGTTGAGGAGCACTTAAGGTTGGCTCTAAAGATTCATGAGAATGGTTTTTTTAGATGGTTTCAACCTTGTCGAAAGCTAGTTTCTTAAATGGCTTGGGTTCGATTCTGAAATCTAAGGAAAACATGTTAGGTTTTGAGGTTTTGATCCACTAAAAGTTAAGAGTTTGGTAAGTGGTGATTCTGGAGTTAAAGACTTGGATTACTTGGAAAAACAGGGGTTTTGACCCACTCGGTAGGCTCCTTTTGATGAAGTCGATACCTGTAAAACGTAGTTAAATCCATAACAGTCTTCAAACAACTAGATAATAAAAAATATCGAAATCTTCCCTTTATTTTTCCAAAGATGATAATGCTGATCAATTTCCCCCAATTTGATTTACAAATTTGCGAAGTTAAGAAAATACAAGTGTAGAGTGAATGAAATCGGATCCTCTAAACTAGACCCCTTGGGTCTTATTTATAGATGTGGGTTGACACATTTTGACCTAGAGCTTTCGACATGGTCGGAGGGTGGCCTTAGATACCTTCCGACTCTTTTGACACTTGCGCATGTAGGAAATGCGGATTATGGATCTTAAGGCAAAATTAACAATAGAGGGAAGGCGGGTGAATAGTGTTTAATTAATTTTATGAATCTTTTTGAAATCTTTTCAAATTAAACCCAAACAAATGCAATTTAAAAATACAGAGACAATCACAGAACTAGACACAGATGCAAATAGTAAATAAAAGCAGTAAAGGAAAGAACACACCGGAATTTTATACTAGTTTGGACTTACCCTACATCCAGTCCCACATAATTTCTTATGCAGATTTCTTTTCAAATATAATGTCGATATTACAACCTTGATTTCAAGGCCACAAGATACACCGTCCTGTCTCCGAGTCTAGGGCAAACTCTCTTGATTTAACCAGGCTACAAGATCACCTAATTGATTTACGGGCTATAATCACACCCAATTGATTTACGGGCCACAATCACACCGTTTCTAATCACACTTTGACAGAGAGAGACTCGATACACTTTGATCTTTCGATCTTTGATTACAAATGATCCTATAACTCTGAATAGCACCAAGATCGTTGAGAGAGAGTGGCAGAGAATCAAACTAGAGACGATCGAGTTTGACTCACTTAGGATATCGGAAGATTTTTGTTAAGAATGTTTGAAAATAAGAATGGAAGAGAAAGAGGAGAGAAAAAAAAGAAACCTTAAGTGAAAATTCATGGAAAACTACTGGTATATATAGGAGAATAACGGTCATGTCCATTCGTGAAAGGTTATGACGAATATACACTTCTTTTGAAAATTCGAATTTTAAAATCTACGGCTACCATGTCGACATGGGGGTATAGGCATGTCGACATCCCCTAGTATTTTTTGAAAATTGATTTTTGTTTTAAAAGATATTTTCTTTCTAAAGTTTGTCAAAACAATCTTAGAACTTTGTAAACAATTTTGAATATACTTTATGATTATAAAACCATTTGGAAAGTGATCTTACGAAATATAAAAGTAATAAAAACTAAATATATGAATATTTTGAGATTTAAGCTAAAACATTAAAACCAAGAGATAGTTTAAAACAAGAAATGATTTTGAAATTAATATGATTAAAAATAGTTTTTGAATTAAGGCTAAAATATTTAAACCGAGAGAGAGATGTCTTTTTAAAAAGATAATTTTGAAAAAAAATCTAAAAATAAGTCCTTTTGAAAATTTTGTTGATTCCATTCCAATAGAGAAGGTCGTGGGTACCATCCCATTAAAGTGGTCATGGATTCCATCCCACTATTAAAGCGAGAAGGTGGATTCCATTCCACAATTAAAATTCGAATAAAGATTTTAGTGCTATTATGAAGTTTTAACATAAATCTAGACCCTATTACTTATCTTGATTTCTTGAACTCTTGAACTCTTGATAATCTTGATACTCATGACTTCAGTCTTGATTTCTACAATCTTGAATTTGTCAGTCTTGAATCTCTATACTGTACAGTCTTCATTCTCAGTACCTACATATATATATATATATATATATGTATATATATCTTGCATATACATATATATCTAGACAAAGATATTAGTATTTATATTTTATAACAAGTGCTAGGTTGTTGTCATCAAAACCACCATCTTAGGAACTAACAATCTCCCTCATTTTGATGATGACAACCTATGTTTATAAAATATACTCCACCAAACTCTGATTCTACTCTGACTCCCCCTTATTCCAACAACTCCCCCTTTATCTACTAACTCCCCCTTAATCTAAGCCTAACTAACAGCCTAACTATCCTATTTTATAATTCTCCCCCTTTATCATCAACAAAAGCTAGGCCTAAACTACATAACTCCCCCTTAAACTAATACTATGGAACTAAATGCTAATAAAGAAGTATAATAAGCGAACATAAATCTAATTTTATTATATATGATGTTACATTACACATATATAAGAAACATAGACACAAATAAATGCAAGTACACAAAATATACAAACATTAATATAATAACAATCTAACAAGAGTCCTTGACAATTGGTGATTTGTGAATCGAACAATTAGGGTAATGGAGACAAAAGTTTCCATGTTGTTTGACCAAATTACCATTTTTGTCAAAACAGACTTCTCCAACGCAAACAACGTTATCGTCCTCATCCATTTGAGCTTCTTCCTCTTCTTCCTCTTCTTCTTTGTCGTCCTCTAATGGATTATGAATACATATGTTAGAGGAATCATCTTCAACCACAATAGGGTCTGCATGATTATCCATTAGAAATTTTGCAAATTTCTAATAATCTAGCCTTGTTTCTCTTGTTCCTTTGCCATCCTTATTTGCATGACTTGTAATTCAGTCATCATTTGCAGAGTATCCTTCATAATTTCCTCGATCTTCATTACTCGAGCCAATGTAGTACGTCGAAATGGACAAGAATTAGGAGAAGGGAAGGAAATGGTTGCATTTTGGTTTGATTTAGAAGAGGAGGCCATTACTTTGTATTTTCAAAAGTTTATTACAGAGAAAATGAACTAAGAAAATAGATGAATTCGAAATATTGTGGTTATTTAACCACCAAACTGATTTTAGAGGGAAAATCAAAATTTTAAATCTGACCATTGTATGTCGACATGGGGGGTAGGGGCATGTCGACATCCCTTTGAAAATTTTGACAATTTTGTTTTTCTCTATTTATTTAAATATATATGTTACTATATCTATATTCTATATCTCAGTTATAGAACAAATACCTAGTTCACTTCTTAATTTAGTAAAGGTTGATTGATTCAAGGGTTTATTAAGAATATCAGCTATTTGATTTTCAATGTTGATAAATTCAAGAGAAATAATCTCTTTACTTATATTATCTCTAAGAAAATGATGTCTAATATCAATATGTTTGGTTCTGGCATGATGAGTAGGATTTTTGGATAAATTTATTGTACTTGTATTGTCACAATAAATTGGTGATTTTGAAATATTTAATCCAAAATCCTTTAGGGTCTGCTGGATATAGATAACTTGAGAACAAGCCAAAGCAGCAGAGATATATTCTGCTTCAGTTGTTGATAGTGAGACAATATTTTGCTTTTTACTAAACCAAGAAACCAGAGAATGTCCTAAAAAGTGACAGGTTCCACTTGTACTTTTACGGTCTGATTTACAACCAGCATAGTCAGCATCACAATATGAGATTAAATCAAATGAATCAATTTTAGGGTAAAATAGGCCATAGTCTAAAGTGTGTTAACATATCTTAGGATACATTTAACAGCTTTTAATTGAGTTTCTTTGGGTTGAGATTGGTATCTTGCACAGAGACAGACACTATGCATGATATCAGGATTACTCGTAGTTATATAGAGTAGTGATCCAATCATTCCCCTGTATAGTTTTTGGTCAACATCTTTTGACATGTATTCTTTATTTAAGGCTTCATTGGTTGCCATAGGAGTGGGTTTTCCACTCGCAGTGGTCATACCAAACTTACTAACTAGATCCCTTGCATACTTTTCTTGACTAATGAAAATACCACTATCTAATTGTTTTATTTGCAATCCTAAAAAGAATGAAGTTCACCCATATGACTCATTTCAAACTCTTTTGTCATTATTTCAGAAAACTCATTGTTCATTTCATTGTTTGTTGATTCAAAAATGATCATCTACATAAATCTGTACTAATTGGATATCATTTTTGTTTCTTTTAATAAAAAGAGTATTATCTACTCTACCAATTTCAAAATTTAATTGTAATAGGTAAGATCTTAGTCTGTCATTCCAGGCTCTAGGAGCTTGTTTCAGACCATATAAAGCTTTCTTTAATTTGTAAACATGATTGGGAAACTTTTCTTCTTCAAAAAGTGGAGGTTGTTCAACATAAACATCCTCTTTAACAAAACCATTTAAAAAGAAACTTTTGAAATACATTTGAAATAATTTAAAATTGTTGTGGTTTGTGAAAGCAAGTAGAATTCTAATGGCTTCTAATCTTGCTACGGGTGCAAAGATTTCATCGAAGTTATTCCTTCTTCTTGGCAATAACCTTCAGCAACTAACCGATCTTTATTTCTAACGACCTCACCATGTTCATTCATTTTATTTTTATAAACCCATTTAGTTCCTATTATAGTTTTGTCCTTAGGTCTAGGAACAAGTTCCCATACACCATTTCTAGTGAATTGATTCGGTTCTTCTTGCATAGCAAGAATCCATGAATCATCAGATGATGCTTCCTTTGGATTTTTGGGTTCAATAGTTGATATAAAAGCTACATCACTCATCTTGTTTAGTCGATTTCTAGTTCTAACAATAGATTCAATATTTCCTAGTATATTTTCTATAGGATGGTCTTTTAAAAGCTTGATCCTTTTATTAGGATGAACAGTTTCACAATTTGTTTCATTTGATTCATTATTTAAAGTAGCAAAATAATTTTCATCATTTATTTGAACAAAATCTTTGAAATTTTCATCAAAAGATACATGCATTGTTTCTTCAATGGTGTTAGTTTTTAAATTGAAAAACCTATATGCTTTACTTCTATTAGAATATCTGATAAAGATTCCTTTGTCAGATTTAGGATCAAATTTATCCAAATTGTCCTTTGTATTTAGAATAAAGCATTTACTTCCAAAAACTTTAAAATAAGATACCTTTGGTTTCTTATTAGAAAGAAGTTCATACAGTGTTTTATTGGTTAGAGGTCTAATTAAAATCCTATTCAAAATGTAACAAGCTGTAGCGACCGCTTCAGCCCAAAATTTCTTGGTAATTTACTATCTGAAAGCATAGTTCTTGCACATTCTTGAATCGTCCTATTTTTACGCTCTACCACTCCGTTTTGTTGTGGAGTTCTTGGAAAAGAAATTTTATGAGTTATTCCTTTTTTATTACAAAAATTCTCAAAATATTCATTTTCAATTCTCCACCGAGATCACTACAAATAGTTTTGATTTTTAAAGAAAGTTGATTTTGAATTCTTTTTGCAAAAGTTTTAAAAAAATCAAAAGCATCACTTTTATGTTTCAGAAAAATTGTCCATGTAAATCTAGAATAATCATCTACAATTACAAAAACATATTTACTGTGATTTATTGACTGAATTTGAGATGGACCAAACAAATCTAAATGAAGCAACTCAAGAGGATTTGAAGTTGAAATCATATCTTACAATTTGAATGAACTCTTCATAAGTTTTCCTAATTGACAATCATCACATATATTATCGACTTTAAAATCCATTTGTTTTTCTTGATTTGCACCATTTATCCATTGAGTGTTGATTCTTCAAAAGCCATATAACACATATGTTTCTGCACAACACACCAATTTGGTAGATAACGTGATTTTCTATAATAACAATATGCAGACTTATGAGACAATGATGATTTGGACAGTTTTGAACTAGTATTAACAAAATCTCCAAAAATTGCAATTTTAAACTTTTTCAAAATTCAGATTATGATAACTTTGAAAACCAATGCTCTGATACCAAATATAGGAAATGCAGATTACGGATCTTAAGGCAGAATTAACACTAGGAGGGGGGGTGAATAGTGTTTAATTAATTTTATGAATCGTTTTGAAATCTTTTCAAATTAAACCCAAACAGATACAATTCACAATCACAGAGACAATCACAGAACCAAACACAGATGCAAATAGTAAATAAAAGAAGTAAAGGAAAGAACACATCGGAATTTTATACTGGTTCGGAGTTACCCTACATCCAGTTCCACACAATTTCTTATGTAGATTTCTTTTCAAATATAATGTCAATATTACAACATCGATTTCAAGGCCACGAGATACACCCTCCTGTCTCTAATTCTAGGGCAAACTCTCTTGATTTAACCAGGCTACAAAATCACCTAATTGATTTATGGGCTACAATCATACCCAATTAATTTACGTGCCACAATCACACCGTTTTTAATCACACTTTGATAGAGAGAGACTCGATACACTTTGATCTTTCGATCTTTGATTACAAATGATCCAATAACTCTGAATAGCACTGAGATCTTTAAGAGAGAGTGGCAGAGAATCAAACTAGAGACGATTAAGTTTGATTCACTTAGGATTTCGATAGAGTTTTGTTAAGAATGTTTGAAAATAAGAATGGAAGAGAAAGAGGAGAGAAAACAAAGAAATCTTAAGTGAAAATTCGTTGAAAACTAGTGGTATATATAGGAGAATAACGGTCATGTCCATTCGTTAAAGGTTATGACGAATAGACACTTCTTTTGAAAATTTGAATTTTAAAATCTACGGCTACCATGTCGTCATGGGGGGTATAGGCATGTCAACATCCCCTAGTATTTTTTGAAAATTGAATTTTGTTTTAAAAGAGATTTTCATTCTAAAGTTTGTCAAAACAATCTTAGAACTTTGTAAACTATTTTGAATATACTTTATGATTATAAAAACCATTGGAAAGTGATCTTACGAAATATAAAAGTAATAAAAACTAAATATATAAATATTTTGAGATTAAAGCTAAAACATTAAAACTAGGAGATAGTTTAAAAACAAGAATTGATTTTGAAATTAATATGATTAAAAATAGTTTTTGAATTAAGGCTAAAATATTTAAACCGAGAGAGAGATGTCTTTTTAAAAAGATAGTTTTGAAAAAATCTAAAAATAAGTCATTTTGAAAATTTCGTGGATTCCATTCCACTAGAAAAGGTCATGGGTTCAATTCCACTAAAGAGGTCGTGGGTTCCATCCCACTATTAAAGCGAGAAGGTGGATTCCATTCCACAATTAAAATCCGAATAAAGATTTTAGTGCTATTATGAAGTTTTAACATAAATCTTGACTCTATTACTTATCTTGATATCTAGAACTCTTGAACTCTTGTTAATCTTGATACTTATGAGTTTTCAATCTTGATTTCTACAATCTTGAATTCGTCGGTCTTGAATCTCTATATTGTACAGTCTTCATTCTCAATACCTACATATATATCTAGACAAAGATATTAGTATTTATATTTTATAACAAGTCCTAAGGTTGTTGTTATCAAAACCATCATCTCAGGAACTAACAGCGCATCCCTCTGCAATGCTATGGGCTTGAACGCTTCCATCTTTGTTAAAATGGATGGTTGCGCCATTTCTCTTTGCATTGCTTTATTGTCATAAGAAGCTAAGGTACAAGCTTTCGACTCTGTCGATAGGTAGTTTCCTGTGGTTTCGAAGCTGTTGAAGTGTTGATGGTTCCGACGCGGTAGGTAGCTTCCGACTGTATGCTTGCGAATTGATGCGGAACATTCCCTGGATATTAAAGGCTTCGACCATTTTAGAAAGGCTTGATTATGATTTCGAAAGGGTTGTCCTGACCAAGCCAACTTTCTGAGTAGTTTGAATGGAGGTGAAACCTTTGGCTTCGAAAGGTTTGGCGTGCATATGAAGGGTTGTCATTCATTGTTTTCGAAAGGTTTTTCTTCAATTCATTCGAAAGGTCTTCATGGATGTGGAAGCACCTTCTTCGAAAGAGAATTACTGAAGCGGAAGGGTGTGTTTGACCCTTTCGACCCCATCGAAAGGTTGTAATAATTCTAGTCTTTGGCTGTTGCATCCCTTCGACTCCTTCGGAAGGTATTGCTAGAGCTATTTTCTATTGTTATTCTTTGTCTTCTACTCATTTTGGTTTTGACAAGGTCGAAAGGGTTTTTGGTATTAACAATTAATTTAATTAACTTATAACTATTATAAGTCCATTAAATCAATTAGTGCTTCGAAGACTAAATAGATTAAGCTGTGCGGCTCACAGGTGCGAATTTAGCTAAAAATTAATGTTTAAAAAATTTAAATACTAATGTTCAAACGTCACCTTAGCTAGTGTTGTGACTGTTTGACTTAATTTGTCACTTACAAATCTCATCAGTAAAATCTAGTTTTACAATTTAAGCGGTACCTTTTAGCAATGATTATTTTACATCAATTCTCTTCGTCAATACTATATCACTTTAGGACTTATGGAATTTGGTTTTTGGTCAAAACTCCAATATCATACACATTCAACTCGGTTAGTGCATAAACAAAGTCCTTAGTTCAGTAATAACATATATTATTAACCATATTACTCTAACCAGAGATTTTGACTCTGAGTTGACTATAGTTTACTGTGATACTAACCCCATACAACTAAGGAGACGAATTCTTTATTGAATTGTATTCCACTTCCAACGCTTCAACTCAGACCTAATTATAGTCGTTCGATGAATGCCATATCATGATTTAACTATAATCAAAGTGGAGGTTCTGCAGTAAAAGAAACTTTTAGTAAATAAAATATTTGCATAATATTTTACTTAATCTAAATTAGAAACAAATAAATATTCAATATATAAAATAAAATTAACTTAAAAATTTAAAATTTAGTTTTGGTCAAAAGTTCTATTTTTATTATTATTAACCTTTTATAATATTTTAATACAATTTAAATTATTATCAGACTATTTAAAATCCTAAAAAATGTTTATAATATATATATATATATATATATATATATCTGTGTGTGTGTCTTTTAAAATAATTTAAACCAAAAAATTGTTTTTTAAATAATTTGGCTGAAATAGTAATATACATAAAATAAAAAAATTGGTTTTTAATGAAAAACATAGTACAATAAAAGATGGTTTGTAAAAGGATTATTGTCAATCACTAAATGTATATAGTGTAATAAGCAATGACGTACATCTCCAAGGTGATATATAAGGTGCAATAAATTAAGATCATTGTATAAAATGAAAAAAGAATTTTACCTAAGAAGCTTTTCCTCCGATTCACACCGAGATCTGGATAGCCTCCTTGATCTTTCATATTTGCACACTCCTTTGCAAGCGACAGGCGCGTAAACACCATTATTAGTTAATGAGATGCATTTGAGATGAGAAAATGGAAAGGAGAGGATATTGAATTGGTTGCCATGACAGAAGAGGGAGGAGAGCAAAAGCTCAAAGAAAATGGTGGCTTACGGTTTGAATATATATTGAGATATAAGAACAAATTTTTCCTCAAATCCCTCATATCTATTGCAAACACAAAGAACTCCTCTCTTCATGGCGGACGATATATGAGTCCTTAATAGACCAAAACCCCATCAAACCATATAGCAATTTATTTAATTTAAATCCTAATTTAATTTTTTTTACCAATATTGTATATCAATATGTAAATATATAACTTTTATATGCATACCAAACAAATTACTAATAGTAGCCTAAATAATTATAGATGCAACTCCATTTTACTAACTACACTCGATAAAATAAATATAATAATAATAATTAATATTTCACAAATCTTAATTTATTTAATTAATTCATAACTATTATAAATCAAATAAATCAAGTGGTGTTTTAGAGACTAAATATATTCAGTTGCATGTCTCACAAGTATGAATTCAGCCAAGGATTAATATTTAAATAATTCAAATACTAATGTTCACACGTCATCTTAGCTAATGTTGTGATAATTTGACTTAATTCATTGCTTACAGATCTCATTGATAAAATCAAATTTTACAATTTAAGTAGTACTGTCTAGTAACTATTATTTTATATTAATTTTCTTCGTTGACCCTATATAACTTTAGGACTTATGGAATTTGGTTTTTTGTCAAGATTCTAATATCGTCCACATTTAACTCGGTTAGTCCATAAACAAAGTCCTTGCTTTAATAATAACATTTATTCTTAACCATACTACTCTAGCTAAAGATTTTGACTTTGAGTTGACTATACTTGAGTGTGATACTAACCTCGTACAACCGAGGAGACAAAATTTCATTTTATTAATGTTTCACTTCTAATGATTTAATTCAGACCCAGCTATAGTCATTTAATAAACGCTATGCCATGATTTAGCTATAATCAAAGTGAAGCCTCCACATTGAAGTTCAAAAGTATTCTCAAGTCGAGAGAACTGCATAATATCGTTACTCGAGGTTTCCTGTTTGATCAAGTTGTTATTAACAAAACGGGAAACTCACGGATGAGTCATTCCATAGTTATCCAATTACTATTAGTATATAATTCCTTGGTGCCTCCAGTGGCCATGGGTAATACACTCCCCAACATTTGGAGAGTATTACGCACTCTATTCTCAACGGTTGCATCGATGTTCTTTCTTAAATCATCTTGGATTGGAATATTTAAAATAATATGTTTTTTATATTGTGATAATTTTTCTCATGATTACAACTCTTTGTAACAATTATCACATAGCATATTATTTAAATATTTTAAAAAAAATATACATTAAATTTATTACTTAATCAGTTATATCATTATATAATAAAGTGTATATTAGAAATCGAATACTTTTATTACGAATAAGATTGGTTATCAAATTTTATGTGTAACATATTATGTATTTGCACCTAGGGCATTCGCTTAACTCTATCAACCTCCCACTTGCACTTAGGGTCAATTACAAAGTCTCAATTCCATTCCTTCGATCAGTATTCTCTAGACTTATCGGGCTAGTCCCTAAGTGAAAGAATATGCTATATTGTCTTAATTATCTACTCTTCCAATCAACTCTTTCCGACGCTAATAAATTGACTTTACCATGTGGAACCTTTTCGGAGTATGTTTCTCAAATTATAGTGAGCTCCATATTCTTTCATAACCTATATGTTGGTATCGTTATCATATAACAATGACATAGGGTCCTCAACATTTGGAATCATCCCTAGCTCAGTTATAAACTTTTGATATATATATATATATATTTATATATTATACATTACTTCTATCGTGATGCAATTCAAAGTGATGTACATAGCCTCTTAGTCGAATCAGCCATTACCTTTTGTTCGAAAAATTTCTAATTTAAAGTTCTTAGCTTAAGACTGAACATGATTTCTGGATTGACATACACTGCTCGATGTCACTTATGAAGTTCGAGTCTGAGCAGTTCTCCATAAGGAGTTCGTTATTTCTATAAACAATTATCTAATATTTTGTAAATATTCTAGAACACTCTAAACTATCATATAGCGATCTTAGTTTGGACTTGTATTCGCTCAATGCACCAAGTACATAATCAAATTTTGGTATAGTATACTATATAGCACATGTCATAATTTCTCTTGCCAATGCATAAGAAATCAATCTTACATGCTCCACATTAACCATTTTAATATGGTGTCTATATATGTCGTAAGGGACTATCCCACATTCTTTTATACCGATTATAAAAGATGTCATTTCAAATCCAATGTCAAGAATTAAAAAATTAAACTAAAAACGATTGTAACACCAGTACATCGACAATAATCATGAGTTTGTTGTTTACTTATACTTTTAAAAATATATTAGTACCTTTATAATTTTTTCTTACAGACACGCGCTTCCCTTGCATTTTGATCGAAAATCAAACTATTTGATATTTCTGTCAAAATACTTGTTCAACTTTGATGTTTATCAAAGGATATTTTCATATCAGTTCTTGGATCATATCCGAAACCGACAACTTAATATTGCTCCTATTGACTTCGAAGCACTTTGGTTGTTATACAAAAACAGTCCATCTTAAATCATTATTTAGAAATTTTTATTTCAACATGTATACACCAAAACTCCTAACTATAATGGCAATAATTTTGCAAGTAAAATCTATATTAACTTAAAAACATTTAATAACAAATCCATCGTGTTAATTTCAGCAATTGAAATTTACGATGTTCTTTTATCAATATTGCTTACTATATTTTCAACTGCATTGGTATTCTTCTCAAAGACACATTTATGGCCGATGGAGTATAAGCCTTCGGGCACGACTATCAAATATCATATTTGACAATGTACTTGGAATCGATTCCAGATTTGCACATCATGTCATATGGCAAAGTCAATACTCTTATTGGCTTATTGACAACTTAGGAAGATATTTTCTCGACATTGATATGAAACTCGTAGTTCTCTACAATGTGTGAGAGTACTTGTTAGACATTCTAATGTGTTATGTCCGACTAGATTTAGATAATTTCATTTCATCCATCATAATAAGTTTTATCTTTGGATCATATCGAAATCCATTTTACTAGCAATAATTTCTAAAAGAAATTTCTTCACCACGAATTTATTGTTTCTTGAATCAATAGTTGTTTCTCAGCATGATGGGATATGTATTCGTAAAATTTTAATGAATTACCTTTAAGTATGCACAAAACTGACTTAGATTATAGTTCATGAAAGTTATGTTCATAACATAAATTGGTTAATTAATATTTATCTATCTCAAACTCCTTTGGGATGGTCCATCCAAGATCCCTCACGAATAAGTATTACGTGTAACCTGTTGACTCACCCAATCTGTCAACTCCTCGACTTAGGAATATTTGGATTTATCATCAAATATTATCTTATATGATCTTATAAACTATGCTTTAGATGAAATTAATTTTAACCTTATGTACTCATTTTAAGTACACGACCAAAAAAATTAACTTAACTTTACTCATCAGTACTTTTCCAACAAAGTTCGATTACTCCTTATTGATACATCATTATATATCATAGAAAGGAGTGACTTTTGAAATTGAATCTGTATTAATTTTTAGGTAATTTTAGAACTCATTTCCAATATACTCACCCATTTAATCAAATTGAATCATTATATTTCCTTTGCATGTTATTTTTTCTACTTCCATTTTATATTCTGTGAACTTATCATAGATATACTACATATATATCAAATACTCACATTGATGTATGATTTAATTCATTGGTGATTTTAATGAAGTATGTGGAACCATCTTGGCAACATCAAACTTATGATTAGATACATACATACATACATACATACATACATATATATATATATATATGTATGTATGTATGTATGTATCTCAATATAAAGAGTTCATCAACTCTTATGTTGCTTCCACTAAATAGGTGTTTTGCCCTTAATCATTTGAGATACAATTCTCTAACACCATATGTTCCATAATCATATGACTAAAGATGTATTTCTCAAAATTGTGTCTTAGTCCATAATTCCAAAATAATCGTAAAAATTTCAAATACTTTTGTATTTTCTATTGTATAAATTTGTTATGAAAACAAATATCATTTTTAAAATATTATCTTATAACAAATGTTCATAATATTCATATTGAAATAAAATATGTCTATTTTCAATCATTACTGAAAAGTATTATCATTTCATTAATAATATTTGGTTTCTTTACTAAACTATTTTTCCTAAGTTGGTGCGCCCACTAAGAAGTGTTATATGTAATGCTTCCACTATTTCCGCTATTACATAATAGAATTCGAAATACGAAGTACCATTCAACCACTTATTATGGGATTTTATTTCATCCACTATAACTAGTTTATAGACGAGTCTCAGATCAAATATCTTGAACCCGAAGAAATAACCTACATAGAAAAAATTATTCTATCTGAAAATAGTTTGGAATAGAAATCATATTCTCATTCCATATTAGTATCTTTTATTATTTTATACAATCCTCGTTTCCAACTTCTAATTATAAAGCAGAAGTGACTATTCACTCTTTTCATCCGCACTTTGCCTTACAACCATTCTCGTGCATTATTTTTCCTTTCTAAATGGTTTAACCATTCAAAAATAAACCCTCACTATAAGACCGAATTGAACTCTTTGCAAAAGTATATGTGGTCATCCTTCACATTTAAGGATATCAAAAAAGGTGCACTTTATATAAACTAATCAAACTAAAATTTCAGTGATTGAATCTTATATCCATCTTGTAACTCTTAGTGTAGTGTTATAATTAGCACAACATGATTCACATTGTAATTAATGATATTGAATACGCAATCCCGCATCATGTTTTACTTGCTCATTTTGATAGAACTAATTTTATGTTGGTTTTGTACATTATGAATCGTAACTCACTATATAACATTTATATATGATCGAATATGGATAAAATATCCATATTCTTATATTGTTCAAGAGTTAAAAAAAACTCAAAGAAGACAATACACAGTCTCGAGAAAATAATACCTTTATTTACAAAGATATGATGCTTTATTAGTTGTAAAATTTGGCACTTGCTTGGGTCTTGAATTGACAATATACCAAAAGATTTATTGGTGGGTATATTTTAATTTTTTTTTCAATTTTAATTTAGTTCATTTGTATATTTCAATTGATAAACATATCATCAATTATATTAGTTGCACAAAATCATCATGGTAGATTAGTTCGACTTGTATATCATATATTCTTTCAACATTAGAAAGGTTAAATGTTATCATTTCATTTTTTTCTAATGAGGCTCCCACTTGACTTCTATGTTTCTTAAAACCCTAAGAGGAAACTTTGAAATCTTTTGCTCTCTCTAGTGGGCGTTAGGGCATGCATGCCCTGAGAATATCAACAAATCAAAAGAGATTATTCATTCATACTTAACATTTCACGATAATGTTAATATAAATGCACGTACCTTAAGGAAAATCAACACATACATGCATATATCTTACCTCGTCTATTCAATATACTAATAGTGCTACACATAACATCTTTAGCTTAAGAAATATCAACATTAAAGAGTATGAATGTAATCTATCAATATATAAATGATAGTGGACAACATTTATATTAAAGATTATGTAATATATATTCTTTTGAGTGATATCAACTTATCAAATAATGCATTTCTTATGAAATACCCTCATGATTCAAGTGCCAAACACATCAGAAATCATGATATACATACTATATGTATGTATGTATTCCTTAAATGTAATTTGTTTTATTATAGTTCTACTCTATTTAATTAAATAATATTAAATTTAATTCAATTTTATAAATTAATTCATATTTAATTAATCAATTAATTAACATTTTAATTAATTTAGTTTCATCCATTTTAAACAATTTAAGATTATATATATATAACATTTATAGTAATATATATATATATATATATCACTATGCATGTATATTATTTATTAATCAAAATTTAATTAAAACAATTTTAACTAAAATTTTAATAAATTCAAAAATTATTTTAATTTACCTTAAACAATTTTAAGATATATATATGTATGTATGTATGTATGTGTATGTGTATATGTATGTGTATATATATGTGTGTGTGTGTGTGTGTTTGTGTGTGTGTTACACTGTAACATTTGTAGTTATATGTATACACACATGTACATATATCAGTATAAATGTTTATTCTGATTAATAAACTTTTCATTAATTATTCATTTAACTAATCCAATTAATTACAAATAAATTATTTTCAAAAATATTAAAATGTATTTTTAAAACAATTTTGAAAAATACTTTAGAACATTTGTAAAATTTATCTTATATATTTTAAACTTAATTTTTAAATTTAAAATATATTTTAAATTTTCAAATTCAATTTTGAAAATTAGCCAAAGGTCAAAATCTATTTGGGCCTTTACAATGGGGCCAACTCTTTGGACTTAGTCTACACAATCGAGTCAGGCCGGTAGTCGAGAAGTGGATAATACTTTATTATCCAACCCCAAATCCGAGGTTCTACTTTTCTAGACACTCGGTTGGATGGTTAAGTTTTAGTTAATTGGCGCTAAAGTCGCTAGTACCTCTGAAGGACTAGACTAGGTTATAATGAGTAAATAGGGTAGATTTCAAACTCTTTTCCTATTTTTGGATCTATTGGGCCTATAAATTCTAAGATAAAACTAGATCCAATCTAATTAATTTAAATAAAATCATATTTTATTTGATTTATTGATTTATTCAACTAGTGAATTTAATTAAATATAATTTATATAGTTTATGAGTATATCAATATATGTTCATGTGTAAAAATATGCATGTGCAACATGGCAAATGGTGTACATGGTTAAGTTTATATATATACACGATATTAGGATTTATTTCCAATTTATATATAGACTTTGCTTTTGCATATATTATGTGCATTACTTGATTACAATATTTCAAGACAAAATCTATGTTTGTGTGTGTGTGTGTGTATATGTATCACTTTTTGTGTGTGTATGTGTGTTGTGTGTGTAAATTTGAAATTATTATATTAAAATTTTATAAATTGATTTAAAGTATGAGTTTGACTAAATCTTTAATTTTGAATTTCAAATTAAAATATCTAATTTGTCTTACTAAACAAATACAAAACCTAGATCTGAAATATTAGTTTAAAGTTTCAAAAGTAAATATAGTTTGATTTATTAATATTTTAAATAATAAACAAATATGTATATATAAACAATGAATTATGACCAAAAATAATTTGTTAAAATATTTATATATAAACACACACATACATATATATATTATATCAAATTTTACATTATTATTAAAAAATTAATTCGGGTGAAAATATGTTATTTCTTTTTTTAAAGAAACTTTAGTAAATAAAATGTTTGCATAATATTTTACTTTATCTAATTTATAAATAAATAAATATACAATATACGAAATACAATTATTAAAAACTAAAATTTTCTTTCTGGCTAAAAGTTCAATTTTTTTATTACATTAAACTTCTTTAATATATTGACTTAATTTATATTATAATGAAACTATTTAAAATGCTAAAAAATATTTATAATAATTAATAGCATATATATATATATATGTATATATGTATCTAAAAACAATTTGAACCCCGAAAACGGTTTTTTAAATAATTTGGCTGAAACAAAAATATACATAGAATAAAAAAATTATTTTCTTATGATAAAATAGTATAATAAAAGATTATCTATAAAAGGATGAATGTCAAACATTGAACATATACAATATAATAGGCAATGACATACATATGCAAGGTGATATATAAGGTACAATACATTAAGATTATTGTATTGAATTAAAAAGGAAATTTACCTAAGAAGCTTTACCTCTGATTCACACTTAAATCTGGATAGCCTCATTGATCTCTTTGATTTGCACCCTCCTTTGTAGAGATAGGCATGCAAACACCATTATTTAAGAAGATGTATTTGAGATGAGAAAATGCAGAGAGGGGAGATGGAATTAGTGGCCATGATGAAGGAGGGAGGAGAGAAAAAGATCAAATGACAATGGAGGCTTATGGTTTGAATATATTGAGATCTAGGAACAAATATCTCCCCAAATCCCTCATATCAAATTCCAAACACAAAAAACTCCATTGTTTCCCTCTTTATGGTCAACCATATATAAGTCCTTAATAGTGTAAAAACCCAATCAACCCATATAGCAATTTAATTAATTTAAATCCTAATTTAATTTTTTATCGATATCATATACCACTATGTAAATATATAACTTTATATACACACCAAATAAATTACTAATAGCACTCCAAATAATTATAGATGCAACTCCATTTTACTAACTACACCCGATACAATCAATAAAATAATAATTAATATTTCACAAATGTTAATTAGTTAATTTATAGCTATTATAAATCAATTAAATCATGCGATGTTTTGGAGAATATATAGATTTAATTGTGCGACTCACAAGTATGAATTTTGCTAGCGGTTAACATTTAAACAATTTAAATTCTAATGTTCACACATCACCTTAGCTAATGGTGTGACGATTTCACTTAATTCATCACTTATAAATCTCATTGGTAAAATCCAATTTTATAATTTAAGCGGTACTTTTTAATAACAATTATTTTACATTAATTCTCTTCGTCAACACTATATCACTTTAGAAGTTATGGATTGAATTTGTTTTTTGGTCAAAATTCGAACATTGTCCACATTTAGCTTGGTTAACAAATAAACAAAGTCCCTAGTTCAATAATAACATTTATTATCAACCGTACTACTTTGGCCAGAGATTTTGACTTTGAGTTGATAACAATTGACTATGATGCTAACCTCATACAATTAATGAGATAAATTCTCTATCAAATATTGTTTTACTTCAAATGCTTCAACTCAAACCCAATTATAGCCGCTCAATGGATGCCATTTCATGATTTAACTATAATCAAAGTGGAGTTTCCACATTGAAGTTCAATGGTATTCTTAGGTCAAGAGAACTATGTAATATCATAACTGGAGATTTTCCGTTTGACCTAGTTGTTATTAACAAATAGAAAACTCCTAGACTAGTCATTCCATGGTTATCCCTCTTAGTATGTAACCCTTGGTGCTCCCAACGACCATAAGTAATGCACTACCGAACATTTGAACAACGTTATTCACTCTAGTGTTGAAAGATGCATCGATATCCTTTCTCGAAGCATGTTGACTAGAAATATTTAAAATAATGTGTTCGATACTATGATAATTTTTCTCATGATTACAACTTTTGTAGCAATTATCACATACCATATTTATTAAGGATTTCCTAAATAATTTACTTTAAATTAATTGCTTAATAATTATATCATTACATTATAAGGTATATATTAGAAATCAAATATTTTTATTATGGAAAATATTGGTTATCGAGTTAGATATATGTAAAAAATTACGTAATTTCCCCTAAGGCATACCCTTAACTCTATCATCTATAAAAAAAATAAAGCATCCCGAATCTATTACAGAGATAAGAAGCCTTTTGGGTTTGGTTAGGTAATATAGAAGACTTGTTAAAGACTTTTCAAAGGTTGCAATTTCATTAATTTAATTGATGAGAAAAGTGGTGAAGTATGAATGGAACAATAATTGTGAAAATGCATTACAAATGTTGAAAGAAATGTAAGCTAACACACATGTTCTTATTGTAATAGAAGGAAACTAGAATCTTCTTATGTACGCTGATGCTTGTGGATCGGGTCTAGGAGCAATTCTAGTGCAAAACGATAGGGTTGGAGCATATGACTCGAGACAATTAAGACCAAATGAAGTAAGATATGCAACCTACGAATTGGAAAAGTAAACACATTTGCTTTGAAGTTTTGGCATCATTACCTCTTAGGTGAGAGATTTGTACTCTATACAAATCATAAATCACTTAAATATTTATTCCCTAAAAAAGAGAACTGCACATGCACCGACAATAAGATTGCATTTTTAATCTCTTATGATTTTGATATTCAACATACACTTGAAAATAAAGGGAATCGAGTAGCAGATGCATTACGCAATAAACACCAAGCAATGCCGTCCGTGATGATAGAAAAATATCAAGTACTCGAAGTATTGACTGCTTGTGAAATTTGAGACAAAAATGAGACATCTAACTCCAAGTATGATATTGGCAAGTATTAAGGAAAGGCCTAGTTTGATTGAACAAATATCTCCAAGTTAATAGGATAATCCTGTTGTTATTGGTCAATCCATCGTTTAGAAAATGAAGTAGAAATGGATAATTTAGATGATTTTACGATTAACTCGTCTGTTGCTTGAGAAAGAACGGTAAACTATATGTACCGAATGTTGAAAATATTCATAAAGAAGGTATGGATGAATGTCGTTGTTCTAAGTATACTATAGCCATAAGAGGTGGAAAACTGTATGTAGTAAACTGTATCAAGACATGAAGCATTTATTATTCTAGGAAGGCATGAAAAGAGATATTGGTGAATATGTGCGGGAATGTTTAAATTGTAGATTGATTAAATCTGAGCACTAGAATCCTAAATTACTTTAACCTTTGGAAATACCATAATGAAAACGGGATAAGATTTCTATAGATTTTATCAATGTTTTTCCATGATCTAAATGCAGAACTGAAAGCATATGGGTGATAGTTGATATATTGATAAAGTGCGCTCATTTTATTCTGACACGAATAAAAAGCAGTGTAGTAAGTTCGGCCAAGATATATGTGAAGAAAATTATTTAACTTCATGGCGAACCTATGAAGATAGTGTGCCATCGAGATCCTATATTTGCTAGTGCATTATGGAAGATTTTGAAGCATGCATTGGGAATGAAGTTGAATCTAAGTACCTCTTACCATATGTAGACAGATGGACAAACTGAAAGGATTAATAAGGTACTAGGGCATTTGTCACCAGCTTGTGTATTATATTTTGGTGGATCACGGAAAGATCATTTACCACTTATTGAATTTTCTTATAATAATAGTTTCCAATCTAGTACCATAATGGCCCTATTTAAAGTATTATATGGAAGACCTATTTGTTCACCTACTTATGGTTAGAAATGGGCTATAATTAGTTTACGGTCCTAATATGATTCAAGAAACTAGTAAGAAGAATGAATTGATACGAGAAAGAATGAAATGGCTCAAGACGAACAAAAGTCCTATGCTGGTAAAAGAAAAACGATTGGGAATTTTCAGTTAGAGGTAAAAGTGTTTGTTAAAGTATCCCCTATGAAAGGTGTTACGAGATTTAGGAGGATGAGAAAATTAGGACTGAGATATATTGGCCCATATCCCATTTTTGAGTGAGTTGGTAGGCATGCTTATAATATTGAATTACCTCTTAATTTGTATGAAATGTAATGTTTTCCATGCTTCTCATCTAAGAAAGTGTGTACACGACCTCGATGCCATATTAGAACCAAAGTAGATTAAAGATGTGAGCATCAGACATGTCATGACTTATGTGAAAACATATTTGTACAGTTATTACTGATACAAAGCAGCTTAGGAGCAAAGTTATGCCATTAGTAAAAGCCCAATGGTCTGATAATGCTAATGGAACACTTAGAAGAACAAAGAAAATGCCTTGAGTTGTTTGGAGCTTAGTTAGAAGTCGAGATACGTTGTGTATCTCGGTTACGTATTTTTTATTCTTACCAACATGTATATCAATGTGGCGTTGATTATAATGGATGCTATGAAAGATTGTATGTCATATGATTATTTTTAAACAAAGTGCATATACATGTGGATGTAAGATCCTCCTTGGCTGTAAATTGCGAGGATGCATCTTTTATAAGGAGGGGGTTCCGTAACAAACCGATTTTCAAATAATAATATTTAATTAAGTAATGGCTACATAGAATAATTGAATATGTGGAGATGATATAAATTACGAGAATTTTATACAGACTTTTAGTAGAAAACAAATTTACATGAAAGTCGTTGTTAATAAATCGAGTGGTTAAATAAATTATTAGGAAGAGAAGTTAATTATAATTTTATTTTAGAGAAAATTAAGATTTTGTGAATAATTAACTATTGTATTGATGAAAAAGTTTTGTGAAAATATTTTAGTGAAAATAGAATTTACTGTGAAGAGAAATTAATGTTTGGGGGAGAATTAATTTATTTTGTGGGTTTTATAAAGTGAGTTGCTTAATAATATAAAACGAGAAATTTCCTATTTTACGATATTTAAAAATAAAATGTTCTTTTATTTGAGCTAAAGATAACATTTTGAGTTGAAAAATATGTTATGACCGCTTTACACCTCCGGCACACAAATATAACCTGTAAATTGCGCTGTAATGGTGCCCGACCGATGCAGGACGGTTGTCAAGGGTTATAAGTAAAGAAATAAATCATCACATAGAACCTATCATATATTTCATAGAGCATCAAATAAAATATATAATAATCATCGATATAAAATAGATAGTAATAACTGAATGAACCATAGGAATCAGAGTCCACAGATCCATACAACTATACAACATTCGTGATAGAGTTTATACAATTATGATAAATTCAGAATAGATAACTGTCTCTAAATAGATAAAAGCACCAGTAAGCTCCATAGTTAAGGCTATCAATGGATACTTGAAATATCCGAAATCCATTCGCATTCGTATCCGAAAAGTGCTTAAATATCTAATATCCATAGAAACAGATATAAACGGGGATACGAATGCATCCACATCCGAAAATTATCCAACCAATTTTGTTAAGATTATAGTTTATTTTATGTGTATTTTAGTACAATGAAAGATATGTATCTACTGTTTTATTAGTTAATAACTTATATTATATGCATTTAATGCATTTTTAACTGCTCAAAAGTATATGTTATCATCATATTTGTTGATTTTTTGTAATTTTATAATCAACGGGATGAAAAAATAATTATGTTAAACTAAAATTTTCTTATTATATTTCCTTATTTATCAATCTTTAGTGGATATGATAATTGTCTGATATCCGTCCGTATCCATGGATACAAATATCCGATATTTGAAAATGATTTCAGATGTGGATGCGGATGTGACACTATCCGCCTCTGAAATTATCCATTTACAAGCATATCCATAGTATTGCATAGTGGAAAGATAAGCAATAATAGCTAAATATAATAATACATGAGAACATAGCCTTCTGCTCTCCACAGTCCAGCTCCATGTGCTCACTAGACCTGATATCCCTAACTACTCATTTAAGAGTACCCAAAATAATAGGAATTAAAGCATAAAACTCTGAGTTAGACAACTGTATAGTGTGAACAGTAGAGAATCTCAAATACCATGAGGTTAATATACTAGGACAAATGTTATTGGAAATCATACCTGTCACGTCCCTACATCCACAGAGTTAGCAAATAACATAGGATATATGCTACTCTATATCGTAATCATCGTGGATGTACTATATGTCAAAATACTAATTGGTGTCTAAATATCTACATCATGTGATATCCCTAGGGTGATAAGCAGTCAAAGCAAACATAACATCCATCATCCATCCTTACATTCACTCTCTCAGTGCATTGAATATATGATACTCGTATGACCACATCCTAAGTTAGAAACTACCCAACATCCCTTTTTTGATACTCGAATCCATGCCACTCAGTAGGCTATGACCTAGACTACCCATCGTATGATGTCCAGGGTAAGATAGATACAAACATTATGAAATCTGGGGCCCATTGTATGCCCAGTGAGCATCTCACATACCCCTACTTTACGAGTACACATCGAAACTTCCGAGTATCAACGATCCCTTAGCACACGTCATCCGTAGCAGAGCACATCTTGGAACTAATCTTACAACTCGCGTCTAAAGTCGTAAGGGTTGGGACGATTCTCGACAGTCATCGTTAGTCGTAGAATACCATCATTTGTCCCTTAATCATCCTCTAACAATTCCTTAAATTCAACTCGTAGTCCCATACTCTACGTTTTGAAATACAGCCATCCCATCATCTTGGCCATCACTTCCCACCATGAGTCATCATCACGAAGATACACATCTTCGGATTCAACGGCATGCCATCGAGTCACATAACTCGGCACCGAACCGAGACTTAACCCAGAGTAAGAACGTTAAGGACTCAAAGCAAGCGCAAGTGAAATGAGCTCGAAGTGAAGCTCGAAGTATCCATGCTAATGGACCGAAGCAAACATTTACACGAATCGAAGCTCTTTGGCCACTTCCCATTGCCGAACCATAAAGCCTACCAAACCACACCATCGTTGAACTTTGCCTACCGACCTGACTCCTTACTGAACCAGCACATGCACTTATGCCACCCAACTAAGCAACATCAATCTGACTTCTTTGAACCATGCTTCCACCAACCTATGGTGCCACCGATCCAGTACTTGAACAATCTTACTATCCAAAGTGTAGCTCGAAGTGAACACACAAGCGACTCGAAGTGAAGCCTGATCCATCCCCTCCATGACTCGGTACCAATCTCACTTTCTCACTCCACCACCGACCCAAAACTTAACTTCTCATCCCCTATGGGATCTGAAGTAAAGCCTAAAGCAATCAACATATGACTCGAAGCAAGGCTTCCTACCAATCCAACACTTGAACTTCATTGCCGATCCAACTTCATTTGACCATAACTCGAGCAAACGAACTACAAACGACTTAAAACTTGAAATGTAGCTCTATGATGCCTTCCTTATTGCCTCACAAACCCACATCAAGTTTGGTCACTGCCACCTTTACAAATCAGCGATGAGTTGTGAAACTATTCCTATTTCTAAGTCGCCATTCAATCGACGTTTTCAACAAACAAACATCACACATTCAGCAATTAATCTATAAACTATATTCAAACAAACAAACATTTACGTACATCAAATTAGAGACAAAATCTAAGGATAAGAAGAAGGATTAACTATAAGAACAAGGGAGATCTATAAGAATACAAATTCACTAAATTTTATAAAATCATTTAAAATTAACATATTTGATTAGTTAACGTTTAAAGCATGTTTTAGGGCCCAAAAATAATTTTAAAAATCATTTTAAGGTGTATATTAAATAATTAGCAAGTGACAGGTCCCAAACACTTACCTAGAATCCAAAGCAATCCAAAAGAGCTCAAATCCCAAGATGAAAATCAAATCTAAGATGTCTGCACTAGAAAATCCCTCAATCTATGTGCTAGTTTCGCCAATCTCATTCTAATGACAAGATTTGGCTAATTAAAGTCAGTTTTAGAGTGGTTTAAGGCTAAGATGGTGCTAATGGTGGCTTATCTAAATATTTTAGGAAGTGTGCAATGATAAGAAAAAGTCCCATCAGCCCCTTTTGGATACTAATCCTGAAATAGGCCTTGGGCTTAGCCACTAATCCCCTTAATTACCAACTAAGCTGTCTAAAATCAAGTGAAAATTCAAATAGCCACATCTCCCAAACAATAAGTCCATTTTCTATTATGACTACTCTAAGGAAAGGGAAACTATCATCTCAATCTAATGGAAGTGGTTTCAGACCATAATTCGGCCCATATCGAAAGTTATAGTCCATATAAGATTTTTGAGCTCAAAATCGTCCAATAGAAATTCCAATGATGGAAAACGCCTCTTATATTCATTTCCCATAGTCATAGAATCGTACGATTCTATGTAAAAGTAATATTGATATTTAGGATCTTCCAATACGTAAAATATAGGTCATTACAAAATATAAATAGTATGTGAAGTTATTTTTATTTGATTGGTTGTATGACTAATCAATTTATTGACATAAAGCATAGTTTTTCCATAATGATAACATTATTAAAAATGGAAAATCAAATTATTTTTGTGGATAATTATTTTTAAAAGAAGAGAATTATATAAGAAATTTAAAAATATATTTTTTGTTGATTTTCGTTGTGTAACATATATAGTTTGTGGTTGTTTTCGATAAGAAAAGGATGAACCATTGAGTTTAAAAAATGGGGGTCTTTTAAATAATTTTCCTACCCCAACAGAATGTAGATACTGTCATATTTTTCTTTCTATCCATGTACATGCGTTACCCTCCATTCAACTAAACACCATAACCCAACTTCTTATTCCTCCCTACCATTCTCAACTTTAGAAAATCATATAAAGTCAAAGAAAAATTTAAAAATAATAAAACCACCTTATTTGGGATAAGCATACAAATCTCCATTACATAGTTAAATTTTAGCCCAAACGGAGATGTTTAGAAATTTCACTAATTGGAGGATTGAAGAAATTATGGATGAATTGGATGTAATTAGCTTGCCAATGATTGTAGATGGCAAAGGAAAAGGAATAATGCAAATTTGGTGAGTTAATTCTAATCCCTATTAAAATTATTTTCTACTCTATGCATGTTGATTATATCCTTGTTTAAATATATTTTACGATTGTTAATGATGGATAGCAACATGTTTGAATTGAATTTTTTGGGGATTGGTTGTTAATTTTATGGTTGAAATTTGTTAACTTGTATTATGGGTTCTTTATGCTTTGAGACATGAATTAGTAATGAAAAATAATGATTTTGATATAGTTGTACTGCTGGGTTAGTAGGGAAGACGATGACAAAAAAATTTGGGTTCATATAACGATTTAATTTGGTCGAAATATATCCCTATCGTTGAATAAAATAGAAATTAAGTTGCGTTAGTACCAAAAATTTTACTCACGATGATGCACTCCAACATTCTCACACATTTACGTGAGGAATTGATGCTTGCACATTAAGCAGCTAGTGAGTTGCTTCCCTTGTAGCTCACATCAGCATTAAATGTGACGACGCCTTTCATACTACCCTAAATCAGCATCGAATGACAATCTTTGACTCCCAAATACCACAAAAAATAGTTCGTCAGTGTAAAATTAACGCTAAACGTCACGCCAAGGCACGTCGATATAATCTTACAGTGGAATGATAACATTTAATATACTAAATATACATGAACAGTTGATTATAAACAACATATAAAAAATCACACTAGCATAAGCAAATGATAAATAAATATCTATACATGAAGCCAGAATACATCAACTCCATTTATACAGAGGTCTGAATATAATATCTGATGTCACAAGTCTCATATACAAAATAGCCTGTCTGCCATGTAATACATCAACAACAAGTATACTTTATGCCTCCTAAATGCTCCAACTGTCATCAAAGCCTATCTCCAAAAGAACCTGACTCCTAAACTACTCATTCGAACACTCGAGAGTTGTCATGACATAAATAGAAAATGAGAAAACGCGGATTAGATATAAAGCCTAGTGCGAGGGGAGCTATCTCAAAATGCTGTATGTCAATACTATATACATATATAAAACAAGAAGCTAGTAAGGCATAGCCGGTCCACTTCACAAATGTGGCTTAGCGATAATCTAGACTGCCCATGAACAAATAAAGTAAACCCAACTTAAAGGATCGGTATTTATACCTTACTCCACTCTTCTCTTATATCTCTAAGGTTAGTCCATCATAAATATGACTATAATCTGGAACACGCAACAATGAAATGGTCCTAGTATATGAGTGTAGGGTCAACACTACACTCTCTTGAGACTAATAGTGACATAGGCATCCCAATATAAGCCTATCCCTAATGTTAGTTAAATAATACAAGTGTACGAGAACTTCACAATAGAACCGTACTACCCACTATCCGCCACAAATTATCTATTATACGACAAACTACTTAACATTTACTATATGATATACTACTAAACGTCTGCTATGCGATATACCGGCCAATCCATAGCTAGTGGAGTCCTTAGGACCTCCTATGTTATCGACCTTTCATTGACTACCTATTGGAGAATAAACCAAAATAAGTTAATATATAACTATACCATAAACTTCGAGCTACAAAACAATGCAATAGACTCATATAGATCTCACTTTGACCTTTACTATAGGCATAGGTGATATATGGTCTATTCTAGATAGTCGTCACCAACTCTCTCCGAACATGCTCCGGGATCTTGTATGCAAGTCATGCGATTCTCTTATCATATAGCGGATTACTTATTTAATCACTATATATCTTGCTATATGGATAACGAGCGTATCCCGTATAACGTGCTGTTAGCGGCTTGGATTGGCACACCAAAGCCATATAAAAGGTATTGTCTCTAAATCATATGTATTGATGAACAAGAGTCGGTATATAACTCTAATCCCATCTAATGAGTCATACTGTCATGACATCTCAAAGATTACGTCTCCTTCGCTACGAGTTAAAACATCACACCCATTCCACCTCGTTTTGAGCATTGTTTACTTCATTCGAAACCGCTCAAGGGCATCACCTTGCTTTGCATCAAATCTGATGATTCCAGGTCCCTATAGAGGTCCCCTAGAGCTTATAAATCAAGTATCAAAAAGGTTGGATCGAGGTTCAGGTGCAAATCACCCCAGATCTGGGCTGATTGCCCATTTCAGCCAATGATCAGTTACTAACAAACGTCATTGCGATTACGTTCATTACATCGTCTTGCTACCGAAACACAATTCTGGATCCCCGACAACTAAACTACAATCTAGAACATTTCTCTCCTTCAATTAATTAACTCCTTTAAATATACTTCTTGAATTTATACTCAACTAAATATATTTTTGTGAGCTAACATTGGATATATAGACTACGTATAAATGTATACACATTCTTTCTCATGGTTTACACATTCAATTTTTTTAATTATTTAATATAATTCATACGTACATTCCATACAACTATATCAACCAATCACACCATTAAGCAATTTCTATAAATCCTAACATTCAATTCAACTAGATGCATCGTACTTAAGTAATTAATTTGACAATCATATTATTTATTTATCTACTTAAATCATATGTTCTTCGTATTATTTTATTGAAGTCTTAAACTTATTTTATAAAATAATACATGTTACTACAAATATGTATGTCGAACACTTAACAACAAAGGGCCGTCGAGCCTCTACAACAAAAGGAATGTCAAACTTCAAGTAGTTAACAAGCTGATAAGAGGTGCTGTGTCTTTAAGGGGTAACGAATTTTTACAACAACAAGTTTTATCGAGCATTTAACATGTAACAGATGATGTCGAACACCAACAATGAAGAAAGGCATCGAACGCCTAACAATAATAAGGTATCAAATTTTTGAAAGGCGATGGAGATGTCGAACTAGTAAATACTTAGAAGTATCGAGCTGCAACAAACCTTAAGGAACATGGGGTATAGAGCTTCTACAGCATGGAGGTTGTAGAGCCTAAAGATAACTGCGATGATAAAGACATAGGAAGGGATGTCGAACCTCCACAACACAGAGTGTTGTAGAGTGTGTAACAAAGGAAGGATGTCGGCTACAACAAGATGTCGAGTATCTAATCACAAGGGGAGGATATCGAGTTTCTATGGAAAACATGCCTTTGATAAAGCAACTATTATAAAGCCTTTACAATAGTAAATGTTATAGAGCGTTTGTAAATAATAAGTGGTATCGAGCTTCTACAGGGATGACGAATTCTAAAGGAGTAACGAACTTTAACACTAATAGAGGGTTTCGAGGTTTTACAAGCGGCAAGGTATACCGAAAATTTAAAGATGTAAAAGATGTCGAGTTTCTTCAAGGGAGATTATGTTGTCGAACTTATGCAAGTAAGTAATGTCGAATCTTAACAATAAGATGTCAAGATTTCATCAAGATAGTGCTATCGAAGCCCTTGGATTCGGAGCTGTGCCACGTGTCAATTAGTGTAACAACCCAAAATTTTAACCCACGATAATTAATTCGTTAATTAATTAAATAATAAATAACTTTGTGAAATTATCATAATTGAGCCATGGGAGTTGCACCATTGTGTCCGTAGTAATTTTCTGGTCAATTTCCATATATAGAACGTCAGAATCCGAGCTAAAATGAACGAGATATGAATTAAACAAAATAAGCAGGAAAAAAAGAAAAAAAAATATAGGCCAGGTCGAGCGGCTAGTCGACCTGGGCATAAGGGCGGTCGACCCGCTTGTGTTCAGGAACGAAGAAATTTTTTCTTCGTTCCGGAGGCTTCCTATGATGTGTTTTGCATTCTTCATTTCAATCCGGTCCTTCTATTTTTGCATCTGATGGCTCCTATTCAGCCTATGACGTGGTTGCATCCTATTCAATCCCCAAATCCAACGGTCTGAGATCCACTTCTACCCCTATAAATAGAATCCTTGGCCTAACACTTTTTCTCATTCTAAGATTTTCTCCAATTGGGTTCACCTATTCAAGAAGGGCCCTAAGCGGAATAATTTTCCAAGGAGGAAATCATTTTAAATAAAAATATTGAACAACCCCAAGTGGATGCAAGAAGGAAGGGTGGTATGTTATGGTAGTAGGCAGTTGAGGACACATGAGAAGAACTACCCTATCCACGATTTGGAGTTGGCCGCCATAGTTTTTGCACTTAAGTCTTGGAGGCACTATTTGCTTGGAGAGTGGTTTGAGCTTTTCACCGACCACAAGTCATTGAAGTACCTATTCTCGCAGAAGGACTTAAACTTGAGGCAATAGAGATAGATGGAGTTTTTAGCCTCGTACGATTTTGAGATTACTTATACCCATGGCAAGGGTAATGAGGTTGCAGATGCATTGAGTAGAAAGAAAGCAACCCTTAGTCCTTTGTTCGTAAAGTGGAGGAGCTTGGAGTTTATTTCTACTTTTGATTTTAAGCCCTCTACGGACATTACTCCTGGATTGTTGGCGACATTAGAGGTGAGGCCTACCCTTATGGATCAGATTGGCTCGAGGCAGCAAGGAGATTCGAAACTCATGGACATTATGGATAGGATTAGCCGAGGAGAGGTCTCTAGACATTTCCAATGTTATTCCATTGATAGCAAAGGGTGGCTTAGGAGAGATGGGAGGCTTTGTGTTCCACGCCCTAGAGATTTGTTGAGAGCGGTTTTGGAGGAAGCACACCATTTCCGTATGACTATTCATCCACATGGTGACAAAATGTATCGGGATATAAAGAGGATGTTTTATTGGAATGGCATAAAGAAGGACATGGCAGAGTTCGTAGTTAAGTGTCTCATATGCCAAAGGGTAAAGGCAGAGCAGTAGAAGCCCGGTGGACTTCTTCAACCCATAGATGTGCCAAAGTGGAAGTGGGACAACATTTCTATGGATTTTATAGATGGTTTTCCCCGTTCTAGGAAGGGGAATACTAGCATTTGGGTGATTGTTGATCGGTTGACCAAGAATGCCCACTTCATCCCACTTAAGAGCAAGCATACAGCATCATATTTGGCACCCCTTTATGTTCGAGAGATAGTCCAACTTCACGGAGTCCCTTCTAGTATAGTGAGTGATAGAGATCCCATTTTCTCTAGTGAGTTTTGGAGGAGCTTATAGGAGGTTCTAGGGAAGCAACTTAGATTGAGTACGGCCTATCACCTTCAGACGGATAGCCAAAAGGAGAGAGTGAATAGAGTGCTTGAGGATTTGCTACGAATGTGCATTTTGGACTTTGGAGGAACTTGGTAGGATCATCTTCCATTGGTTGAGTTTGCGTATAATAATAGTTACCAAGCGAGCATAGGAATGGAACCATTTGAGGCTTTATATGGGAGACCTTGCAAGTCCCCTTCATGTTGGGTGGATTCTACGGAGGAGTTGATACTTGGGCCTGGCATGGTGAGGGAGACATCGGAGGGAGTGGAATTAATTCGGCGGAGAATGAAGGCAGCCCAAGATAGGCAGAAGTCTTATGCGGATAAACGGAGGAGAGACATTGAGTTTGAGGTGGGGGACTTAGTTTTTATCAAAGTATCCCCACTTAGGAAGGTGGTAAGATTCGGATCGAATGGAAAGTTAGCCCCCAGATTTGTTGGACCATTTCCTATCATGGAGAGAGTTGGGAAGATGGCTTACCGAGTGAAGCTACCAGAGAGGCTCGTAGGTGTGCACGACGTTTTCCATGTTTTGCACTTGCGAAAGTGCTTACATGACTTAGCAGAGGTCGTAGAGCCCAGTCAGTTAGAGGAGGTGGAAGTAGAAATGGAAGCATCTGTTTGGCATACCCCCACGAAGATTGTTGGAAGAGACATCATGCGACTAAGGAATAAGGAGGTTCCGCTAGTGAAGGTGCAATAGGGAGATGATGTTGCAGATGCCACTTGGGAAGCTGAAGATAAGATTCGTACTTCCTATCCTCATCTTTTCGATAGTAAGTTTTTAGAATTTCCTATTTCCATCTTTAGTTTTGAATAGGTTCTTTCCTTTATTATCCTTTAGGAGGGTAGAACTTAGGATTTAACCTATGGATGGTAGGATTGGATGTATACATGTTATTAGAACATGTTATGAATGATGTATGCTAGTGAGTGCAAGTGTTTGCTAGTGGATGCTAATGGATGCATATAGGTACACTAGGCAGTATTATGCTTTAGGGATCGGCCTAACTAGGACACTAGAACATATGCGTATGGATGTGTGCGCATTTTTATCCTACTTTTCATGGTTGCTATAAATGGATGTTTAACACATGATTGTTGCATTTGGATGATGTATGCAGCAGGCATGTAGAACTATCAATTATCATTAGGGAATTTTTGCATTCATTTGGATACATGGCACGGACATGATTGCAAAAAAGGAGGTCAACTGAATCAGTGGACCGCTTAATCTTTTGTATTAGTTAGGGACATTGACACTACACTAATTGCATAAGTATCATAAATTGCATTAGAAAAACTTAAGGACAATGTATGTAATGGGTGATGATTGAGTAGTTGGTTGTAGAACTTGGATGAAATTTTTTATTTCATTCTTCTATCCATAGAGATTTCAGAGACGAAATCCTTTAAGGAGGGGAGAATGTAACAACCCAAAATTTTTACCCATGATAATTAATTCCATATGGGATCCACTAAGCCTCTATAAATTAATCTTTCATTGATTTAAATCTCTTCCAATTATTTAATTTAAAATACCCTCACAACGGATATTTTTCACAAACCCCTTATACTCTTTCAAATACTGGGAAAAACATTCATATACTAGTCTCATCAGTATAAGTATATTAACAACCCATTATATTTTTAATATTTAAAAAACATTTCCAAATACTTATCTTAACGATATAAGTATATTTACAAAACTTAAGGAAGATTTCCTCTTTTCCAAATTCCTATTTTAAATGGGCCAAATCAAATATCATTTAAAAACTTTTCTTACTATAAACCAAACCACTTATTCTTTGGTATTAAGTATGGAAAGAATGTTTCCATACCACCATAATTAAGAAGGATTATTGGTCAAAACAAATCTCATTCCTTATATAAATTCTTTTTTTATAAGCCCATTTCATATTTTCAAATACTTTTATAAATCTCCAAATTAATTTACAAAACTTCTTTCTTAAATCTCTAAAATGATTTATTAAATCCCTTTTCTATTTATAAAACTCTTTTATAAATCTTCCTTTATAACTCCTTCATAAAATCCTTTATAAAATATCATCTTCCGAATATCATTTAAAAAATCTCTTTTAAATAAATCCTTTTATAAAGTAAAATCCCTTATATAAACAAATTATTATTTATAAATACCTTTTATTTAATTAATTCATTTTCTTTAAACATCATAATTAAATAATTAATTAACTTTAAAATCTAATTGATAAATAATTAACTAACTTAAGATATCATTAATAAAATAATTAATTAACTTTAAGTAACTTAAATAAATTAATTATTAACCTTTTAAAAAACCTAAATAAAATAATTAAATAACTTTTCAACTTTAAACATCATTTATAAATGATTAGTTAACTTTTGAAATATTATATTTAAATAATAATAACTTAAACATTTAAATATAGAAAATATTTTACTTTAAAATATGTTAAAAGTCAAAGTAAATCCAAATCCATAGTTTTCCAAATTTTGGAAAAAGACTTAGCGATCCCAAATGACACTTAAACATGCTACCACTTATTCAATTCAACAATTCAGATCATATCACTGATATTTACATAAGCAACAAGTATGTAAGTAAAAATTATAGTTAATAAACGATAGATAATACGTCATCTCTCTAAATCAACTGACAAATCAATAAATGTCCAAATAAATAAAATAGCAGGACGAAGATTTACCATGCTAAAATAGATGTCCAATAATATTTATCCAAATTAAATACAACAAAACAATGTTTTATTCTACTATTAGAATGTCGGTGATAAAATATAAATTACCAATTGACGAGATTATTCTTTAAGACCATAAATTTAACTATATTTTAAACTTCTATAAAACTTTCAAATGCTTGTACATATGTGTTCAATTAGAGGATACAAATCCAATACCGAAATCTGTGGGTTAAACGGACTTCGAATAGATGCGTCATAGGTTATTAAAGTTTAAACATTTAAAAACTTAAAATTTAATTTACTAAATTCTATTAAACCAACATGGCCAAGCCAATACCCGTACCCCAATAACCCAAACTAACCTATGCCTTCACCTTCTCAAATCAAGTAACCCAAATCTTCTCTTCCAAATGAAAACAAACTATAGTCAAAGGAGGCAGTGCACGTGCATGCCACCATTCGACCACCGAGCACTACCACAATGCCACTCAAAAACTCCATCGACCTCGCGCCACCCTCCAGCGCCCTCGTCGATGTCGCCTATGGCCTCTACCTCCATTCGATCATCACACCAAAATTCAAAGCCCGGAGTCATGCATGCGCCCAAAAATCAATCTCGACACGCCATTCCCCTCTGCCTGGACCCATGCCATCGCCTCCATGCGAACCCCCTATAAGCCCTTCAACTCCAGCCGCATCCACGCCGAGCTCTGTGTTTTCATGTGTCACCGCGACCACGATAAAGGCGCACAAAAATCCAAATACTTAAACCCAAAGTCGACCTGGACAATGCAACACAGGCCATCGCCTACCCTGCGACCGCTGCCATAGCTTCACCACGTCCCTAGGTTGCTCCATCTCCATCCGCTCAGCCCCACACCACCTAGATTGCCAGAAATCGATTTTTAACCAAAATCCATTCAATTAGCAAACTCAACCCAACCCACCTCTAGAAATCATGCGAACAACTCCTAAAATCTTAATTTGATGATATGAACACGATGGTATAGGCCATTATTGATTCGTGATGGAAGAAAACCCAAAAATTTTAACCATCTACTGTTATCGACATATAACCCTCTCTCCGCTTGATGAAAAAACCCTGGACTAATTTTAAAAAAACTAAACTTCAAGATAAACTTCTCCCTAGTTGACGGTTTTGGAAAACTCAATACAGACTGAGAGATATTGATTTTAGAAATCTTGAAATGGAAATGTTTTCCCTGTTTTTGCAATAAAAGTATGGATATGTTGTTCTAGTATACTAACAGTAAGCATATTTTCCTATTTATAATTCAAAAATTGATTTTTAAACTATCATTTAACCTAAAGAGATTTGTAATTAATTCAAACAATATATATATATATATATTTCAAACTTTTATCAATATAAAATCAAAACAAATAAACATGAAAATTAGAGAATCTCACCTTGATCGATTATTGCAAAATCTAAGCTAATCTTGTTTTAAACCAAAGATGTGATATTTTTTCCACTTCCAAAACTTTCAAGTGAAACTAATAAAAAAATTGAAATGAACTTGTAATAAGGAGATGAAGTGTAAGATGGAATAATGTATATGTATATATATGAGGATTTTAAAAAGAATGAAAAATAAGGACATAAATAAAAATATTCATTTCAACTCCAACATCACTTCATAAATCACTCAGCTACATTACATACGAAAATAATGGGTATTAGTGTGATTTAAGTCTTTTTGTTTACTTATTTACTTAAGGAATCTTAGGTCATTTCAAGTTTAAATTTTATTTTTACTATTGCTATTTACTCATTCCCTTTTACATTTAAAATTATAAAGTTTCACTTTAAAAATGTAAATATATTTTCTTTCCAACATATACAAGACTATTTACAACTTTTTACACTTGCCGTTCGATAAAAAGCTGAAAATCCGAAAAGCGGGTTTCGGTCAAATTTTCATTTTTCTGTCGAATTACCTATTTATATAAAAAAATTTCAAGAATGATATTTCTATCATTTATTATAAATTAAAGAGGGTTATTTATTTATTTATTTATTACCTTTAGTTGAATATTTAAAATAAATTAAATATTCACAAACCAAAGCGATAAAATTCCGGGTTATCACGTTCTCCACCTTAAAAGAATTTCGACCTTGAAATTTCACCACATGAATGCCCAATATTATTCATAAGTCTGCATGAGGTTCATAGATCATCCATATGCAAAATCTGATTCGACCTCTACTCGAATGCATAACTTCACTTTTGAACTAGTATCATTCACCCGATTCACTAGTGCGGACTACGATCAGGCTTCTTGATTAGAAACCTTTGTTCTCCTTACATAACCATATACTATGATAGAAAACTTGGGTTCCATAACAAGAACCATCACTATGTGTTTGCCGACAAGAAGCAAGTGATATATCCTTATTTGGAACGGTGTGGAACACCTCAAAGTCATATACTCGAATCTTGGATCAAAAAGTAGCACAAGTACGAAATATGCATGTTGCATCGCCTCATTTGCTTCGTTTGTGCTCACAACCTGAGCAAATAGTATCGTTTGCTTTAATTGTGTAGCAAATTCACCAAAGCAAATAGTGCTATTTACTTCGGTTCTTTGGTTGTCAGTACAACTGAAGCAAATAGTAGCATTTGATTCGGCTGTGTTAACAACCGAAACAAATGCACCGAAGTAAATAGTGTTATTTGCATCAGTTTCTTCATAACCAAAACAAATGCACCGAAGCAAATAGTGTTATTTGCATCGGTTTCTTAGGAACTAAAGCACCTTCAAATTATTTTAATCGGAGCAAATGCACATATCAATAATCATAAACAACAACTTACATGTGTCATTATTTATAATTTATTATAATCAATGATTAACAATAAATAATTTATAATTACTAATTACTATAAATAATCAATAGTTATTTTTTATATTTAATAATTTATTATAGTTAAATAGCAATAGTTAGTAACTTATAGTTAATATTTATTAATTACATTTAATAATTAATATTAGATAATTAATATTAGATAATTAATGATTATTAATTAATAATCAATATTTGATAATTAATGTTTAACATTTAATATTTAATTAATAAGTAATATTTAATATTTAATAATTAAGAATTAAAATTTAATATTTAATTAATAAGTAATATTTAATATTTAATAATTAAGAACTAAAATTTAATAATTAATCTTTAATGATTATTAACTAATAATTACTATTAAATATTAATTATTAATAATTATATAATAATTATGACTAATATTTGATAATCAATAATTAATATAAAAATTTATACTTATGAAGTGATATTTAGTATTTAATAATTAATAATAATTATTAAATTATTAATTAATAATGAGTATTAAAAAATTAAAAATTAATAAATAATCAATAATTAAAAAATATATTTGGTAATTTATAATTAATCACCAAAAGAAAATAACCATATTACAATTAGTTATTTGCAATATTCGAAATACAACAGCCGCAAAACTTAATGATTTTTAAGTGATAATTTTTAATTAGCACTCTATAAATTACAAATTATCACTATATGAAAGGCTAAAAATAGAGGCAAAGTGTAGAGGTGGAATTTTTTCGGTAAGAGGCAAAGCGGCAAACTGTAATCAATATATGCAATAATTGATAATATACAATAAATCAATATTTCAGTAATCAAATAAGATAGGGTTACAAGCAATTCATTTTGTCCCACTTGCAATTTTTGTTAGCAGCCTAAATTTTATTTTTTTCCATCTCCTTTGACCAAGTCCCCTCTCTATAAAACTTTCATTCAAAAGAATATATTTTTTCTTCTCGCAATCAAATCAAAGCTCTGTCGCCTCCCTTTTCTATTTCTACAAGGTCTTCAAAGTCTCCGCCTCGCTTCTAAAACTATTGGGAAATCACCTCCCCATCTGGATCTGAAGATGGAGCTTGTGGTATCAAATCGGAGCTACTTGTCTGAAGTGCATGAGTGCTATTTGATATGGTGAAGCTGGCTGAAATCACCGCTTGGAAGCTCGCCACTTATATTAGGATTCCAACTTCAACATCCAACCATAAACTACGCCTACCCTCTTTCCCTTTTTTTTATTTAAGACGTTCTTCCACCAATCCTCTCTCAATTTTTTTTCAAACAGTTCTTTTTCCATAGATTCGCATTAATTTCATCAAATTCCATGAGTTTTTTGGGTAATTTCTTTACTGAGGATCACAATCTGCTATTATTGGCTAGCCTATATGATACAACTGTGATGCTCTTGTTTCTTGGCAGCCTGTGATCTTGTGTTAGTCATGGTATGAAGATGAAGGCAAGGGTTAAGTGACAGAATATAGTCAAGAAGAGGGTGGTGATGAATGTTGGAAATAAAAGAGGAGAATGAAGAAATACTACTGTAGTTAGTTGTAAATGTAAGAAGAGGGTGAAGGCAGATATTAGAGGAGAATAACCAGAAGATAAAAGCAATAGCAGGGAGAAAGTACACAGAGAATAGAAGAATGAACTGGTAATTCTTTTATTGCAAATTCAGATTGTATTACATGTATGCCCATGACTGCATATATATACATAACTACCATCAACTAGCCGTTATATGCCAGCTAATTACATTTGCTAACTCATCATTATTTGACTGATTCTATATGACATTTTCAAACATGCACACATGTGCACGTGCACAGCCCTGTGTTCCCTCCTCGATCAAAACTAGGTATCTTCCAGTGTCTTCTTCTCTATCTGCAGCACTTCTGAGTCTCCATAAACGATAGGAGTAGTTGCTAATGAATGGGGTAGAGCATCTTCCTTTGTTGTTGAAACTGTTTGATGAATTGTCTCTTCATCTAAGCGCCCATCAGATGTTCGATGAAATGTTTGGCTGTAACAACAACTGAATGGTTTTATGATATTTCATTTCATTTGACAAAATTAATCCTATTACGTTCTTTCTATGAGAATTCTCTCGAATTAGTGAGTCGGTACATGGATGCCAATTTTTATATGAGCAACAGTACCTTTTTTAAACATGCCAAAGTGGTTTTTTCTTAAAAAGATTTAGTTTTCTAGCACTGCCTTTAGGCTTGTCAACGGAGGTTTTCGGATGCGGATAGTGCCATATCCGCATCTGCATTCGAAATCATTTTTGGATATCGGATATTCGCATCCGCGTATACAGACGGATATCAAAAATTATCCTATCCGCTATCGACCGATAAATCAAGAATTATAAAAAGAAAATTTTAGTGTAACATAAATATTTTTCAATCACATTGATTGTAAAAATGCTAAACATTAACAAATATGATGATAATAAATAGTTTCGAGCAGTTAATAAGCATTAAGTGCATATAATATAAAATATTAATTTATTAAAATAATAAACGAATATCTTTCTTGCACTAAAATACACATAATTTGAACTATAATCTTAATAAAAATCGGACGGATAATTTTCGGATGTGGATGTCTTTGTATTCGCATCTGCATTCGTTTTTTCGGATATTAGATATTTATCAACTTTTCGGATGTGGATGCGGATGGATTTTTGATTTTTCGAATATCCATTGACAACCCTAACTGCTCTGAATCCGTTATTGTTAAACGTCATGAATTGCCTTATTATGCTTATAAAATAGAATTAATAAAAGGTGCTTGTTGATTTCAGATATTGAAGTTGGTGCCAAAAGGATGATGACTTTGGTTGTTCACAGTGCCGGCCCTACTATCTTTGTTGCCCTAGGAAAAATTTGAGGAAAAAATGAGTGGGGGGAAAAAAAATTGATGGCTCTTGGAATTGAACCCAAGTTAACAGGATACAAGTTAGGCATTAGACCACTGAGCTACATGATGTTTGTTTAATTAGTTGCCCTGCTACTTTCACAAATAAGTATTTTTTAAAGCATCCGGTACTTTTTGTTGCCCTATCCGCCACCACCGGCGGCGTTGCCCTTGACGAATGTCTCGGTTGCCTTGCCTTTGGGCCGGCCCTGGTTGTTCATCTAGCCTACGGGGAAAGTTCTATCTTTCAAAGGCCAGTTTTTTTCTTATTTGCATTATTTGTGTGATGTTGTTTTACATATACACTGTTGTGATATAGGTTGCACTTGGAGATTCAAAGAAACCTTCTGGGGATGTTGATGTTGATGTTCACATAATATACAAGGGAGAGTAGATTGATGTTGGAGTTCTTTATGCAGAGAATTGTTTTCTTGCCATCTAAAATTTGACGCATTATTTGAATTGCACTACAATTCCAAGAGTGTTAGTGTTCATTTTATTGATTATCAAGCTAATAATGATTGTGAGGTTATCTTACTAACATGATAATTTTGGACATAAGTTGTAGATTTATGCTCTAATCATTTTGTCTTAAATGTGCTTAATATTACTGCCAGCCACTTCAATGTCCTTAATATTACTTCCAACTTCAGTGATTGAAAGGGCTCCTCATTTATTCTACTGCTGCTTTCTCATAACTCAGTTCTGAAATAACTAAACCCATCTTAAAACGTAGAACATGGTTGGAAGGTCGATTATTCGTCATGCTCTTCATGAAGAGTATGGAAGCAGTCAAGAAGAAAGTGGCTCTACTTCCAAAAGAGTACCTTTTATTAGAATATACAATTTTTATTACCATATTGTAATATTAATATTTAAGTAAAAAATTTGAAGATCCTCAATATTTTTTCTTCCTGATTCAAGTGGTAAAGCAGATAAGGGTAGCAAATAGCAATGAGGGAAAGCAGCAGATCCCTTAATCATTTTGCTCCAACAAGAATTTTAGGTAATGTTCTTTTCTATGTTGCCTTTTTTCACTCATAAATTTTTCGGATCTGCTTAACCATATGTATATAGGAAATTGTGTGTCTCTATCACCATTTGATCTTCTCCATTTAATTCAATGGCTTGATCAGACTTCTCTTCATGATTTATTGGAAGTAAATCTGCAAGGATCATCCAATTATCTGAAGATACGACCTTTTAGCTTGCGTTTTTTCAAAATTTACATGAAACATTAAACCATAACACTTGTTAGTGGTTGAGACTGAACAATATGATAATAAAAAACGTATAAGAATTTTAATCATACCAGAAATATGACTTTTTCTTCTACATAATTTTTTTAACACCAAGCTTGGGCCTATAAAGCAATAATATGTATTATAACCTGATGAGTCTCGCCGTCATTGCCTTGATAAAGTAGTCGTGTTGTTGCCTTGATAAAGTAGTCATATGAAATATTTGGGCTTTGTCTCGCAACTGTTTTTGCCTTGAGCTGTATCAAATGTCAATGGTTAGTTAGTTTTTTTTGTTTTTTTGTTATAACTTATACAGTGTATTAGTAGTGTACCCAGAATGGATAATTCAAATAAATTAGAATGATATACACTTAGAGATTTAAACTAATTGAGTGGTTACATTCTTCTTTTACGTCTTGTTCTGAGGTATTATGGCTGCAGCAGTTCGCATTGTTTAAATTATTGCTTAAATAATATAAAAATATTGTATTCTAGGATCATATTCCTAGGAGTGAAGCTCTAGTGAATAGGGTGCGTGGCTTTATTTTTAGAATTTGCAAATTTTAGCTAATACAATGTTCTGAAGACTGGAACGGATAAGCTTTTTAACTGCAAAACAAGTAGACCGACTATGATAAAACCTGGCTTTTATTATATATACTTAAGAAATAATACTTATCAACTGGTATAATGAATATGAGTAGTTTGCTGTGAAAGAAGTTCCCGGATCTGATTGTTCCTCATTGTTATTTATGTTTCATAAAATATTGAAGGACATCACTGACATTATATCTATTATTTCAACTTAGGTTTTTGTTTTGGATCAAAATTGGTGATGAGAATGGTGTTAAAAGCGTTTTTGTAGGTATTGTAGTAACTTCGACCATAGATGCTTAAGGTCTAGAAGAATGGAGTCTATGGATTACACATCTAATGTGATAATGAGTACTACGTAACTATATTAGTGTACTAAACTATCTAGACTATATTACTTCTTAATGATTGTATTAAAGATCTGAATTACGTATTAAAATGAATTGAATTATATTATTAAAATGAATGTACAAATCGCTATTTTATATGGATTATAAACACCATAATTAAATTATATTTTTATTTTGTTATTATGTTGTTCAATTTGTATTTTCCATTCAATTTGTTAGTAAAAACCGATGCAAAGTAGAGTTTTTTAAGTCAATGACCCCCATTTTGCTTTGGTTGGTACTAAAAACCAATGTAAATGACCCTCTTTTTCTTCGGTTTTAACAACTGACGAAAAATCCCCACTTTTTGCATTGGTTGTACAACCGAAGCAATAAGTTTAGATCTGTTGCATCGTCTGTATTTGCATTGGTTATTGAATCGAAGCAACATGGGGTAAAAAACCAATGAAAATGAGCTGTTTTGTAGTAATGTATTTGGAAAAGAGAAACGGTCCACGTTCAACTTACGTACTTATTTTATTGGTTCTCACTAATACTAATTCTTTTTTGGTTAATATTTATTTATGAAAACATTTCATAAAAACTAAACTTAATGTACAATACCCTACTATATCCTAAGAGTATATACCATTATCTGGTTCAAACCTTTTCCAAAATACTTTTTGAAATGTTACTATATATTTAACCATGCACACACACATATTATTTTCGAGCCACTCGAGCTAGTTAACATAAACAAAATACTTCTTCTATTTCGAAATTCCTACTTTTCGAAACAATACTTTACATATTTCCAAACAATTAGTTTCAACAAAATCAATTGCCAACCTACTTTGGGTTCATTTGAATTTTAACTTATTTCGATCGTATAATGATAAAGAGAATAATTTGCTAAGTGCACTACAACATTCGCGTAGGCAAACATCTGATTGTTACTTAGAAGATTATTTTCATCACCATAAAGAAAATCGAGACTCATTCCCCAACCAATCCAAAGGAAATATACTTTACTTTAAAAAAAATTCCTCTTCAAAATATTTATACTAGTAAAACTTACAAGAAATACTATCATTACTATTTTTTTCCAAAACCACTTTTCTAAAGTACCGGGATTTAAGTCCTTAAATTCTTTACTTAAATTCTTTTTATTTATAAGCCCCATTCTTATAAGCCAAATTTATAAAATCAACTTATTCTATAAAATTATTTATCAAATATTTACTCTAAAATATTCTAATTTCTAGTAGACATCCTTTATTAAAATCAAATTTTAATCCAACATTAACATCGAACGTCTTATAGTCAAATTGTGAAACTTAATTCACAAGGTGTTCATTTAAATCTTCCCACAATTCCTATGTACCCAAACCATGATTAAAAAAGGGAAACTACTAACGAATCAACAAACAAAAGAAAATGCTCAAAACTGGGCGAGCATGACTGATCAAATCCTAATGGATAATAATTTAATATTATCATTTCCTAACGAATAAATACGTCACAACCGATATTAACTTCTGAAAATTATCCCTTTTATATATAAAATATACACCTTGTTAAAATTATTGCATTCACCCCTTTCAAACTAATATTGTGTTAGTTGGCCTTGTTCACGTGTTTAGGAATCCCTATCGATAACGTGGGCGAGACGCGTCAAACCAAATTCATAAACCACTCAACCGATCAAACACCACAATATAAAACATTTTTTTATAACACTAACAAATACAAGCTCTTATATATATCCACTCAAACTTATTCTAGGGTGTTACAAACTCTATTGCTAATCAGTTTACCCCTACCAAAGCCTAGATGTTCGATCAACCAAAGCTTTGATATGAACTATAATGACCCACCTTTTCGATCCTCAAAAGTCGACACTGATACATCCATGGTATTCACGTGTCAAGCATTGTGCCGAAAAGACAGATTGTTGGGGTGAAAGAAAAGAAAAGATAGGATAGAATCTCACAACATGACGAGTAATATTTAATATACTAATGATCTTTACAAAAGAAAACTACAATATACATACATATCAACCAGAGTAACTAACCTATCATCAGTCTGAATTGATGATACAAGCAAGAACGAAACGACGAAAAGTAAAAAGATATGTGCATACGTCTTGGAGGCATCCAACTTGTCTCCTGAAGCTCCAAATCATCCAGCTAAATCTGGAAAATATGCTTAGGCTGACCCGAGCATTATAAGAAAATAACGCCTAGATCAGTTTGGTAAACCAACGTGGGAAACACTCTTCAAATGGATTTTTAATGTTATAAAACCTTTCAAAAGTAATGGTATCTCGTAAGACCACGCTGCACATAAAAACAGATGGGTTTTTACCTTATGATAACCGAACCATTTCTATTTAAAAATCCAGTGATATTATAATTATGACTAAGGAATGAATATAAATAAGTAATAGTTGTGTTGTGTGTGAGTGTAAAACACATCAATAATAGGTATACAATCAAAACCGCTAAGGCGCGTTCTCTAATTGTGTAAGATTCCACGAAGGTGCCCTTAGTACCTCGAGAACGATCCTCCTGCACAAGGACTAGAGATATCCTTCCGAAGAAACATCCATCCTTAGTTGATGTGCCGTACGAAATACATAGCTGGCCCACATCGGTCAGCCGAGTGCATTTCCCTCGCATGCATAGCAATTCGAAGGTAACTCTAGGATGGAGTCGACTACACCCTTATGAGTTAGCTAAATCCCCAGCTATGCATCCTATCTCTAGTTTTAGTCATATGCGCTGGTGAGGCTAAATCCGGCATTCCAGCACACGAGTCGCCACACGAATAGACCTCAGAACCATACATGGATTCCCATACCTCAATAGGTCTCGGAATCATACATGGATTCCCACATCTCAAAATATATCTCGGAATCACACATGAATTCCAACATCTCGAACAAATCACGAACCTCTTCCAAAGCATAGAACCCATATATGGTTTTGGAGTGGTTACGGTTTTGAGTCATCTCATATAAGTACACTCCCCTACTTACCAGGCGCTCCAATACCAAACGATTTATTTTTCCGAAAAATTCAACACATGTTCTGTAGGACATAAACATGCAATACATAAGAGCGAAGGTTACCTCTTAACTGTTTAAGTGGGCAGATTTACTTATCATTTGTCCTAGAGGAACAAAACAAGATTATACGTACAATGTAGCACCACATATGGTAACTTCACCATATAATCCCCGTGCTTCTCCAAGATATTTCCAGAGTTATATTTTGGCCAAGATTTGGTAGTTTGTTATTTAACTATCAAATAAAATGAACATCAACATAGATTTAATTCTATATGGGATCCACTAAGCCTCTATAAATTAATCTTTCATTAATTTAAATCTCTTCCAATTATTTGATTTAAAATACCCTCACAAAATATATTTTTCACAAACCCGTTATACTCTTTCCAATACTGGAAAAAATTTCATATACTTATCTCATCAGTATAAGTATATTCACAACCCATTATATTTTCAATACTTAGAAAATATATCCATATACTTATCTCAATAGTATAAGTATATTTACAGAACTTAAGGAAGATTTCCTCTTTTCCAAATTCATATTTTAAATAGGCCAAATCAAATATCATTTAAAAACTTTTCTTACTATAAACCAAACCACTTGTCCTTCGGTATTAAGCATGGAAAGAATGTTTCCATACACCATAATTAAGAAGGATTAATGGTTTAAACAAATCTCATTCCTTTTATAAATTCCTTTTTGTAAGCTTTCATTTCATATTTTAAAATACTTTTATAAATCTCCAAATTAATTTACAAAACTACTTTTATAAATCTCTAAAATGATTTATAAAATCCCGTTTCTATTTATTAAACTCCTTTATAAATCTTTCTTTATAACTCCTTTATAAAATCCTTTATAAAATATCACTTTCCAAATATCATTTGAAAAATCTCTCTTAAATAAATCTTTTTATAAAGTAAAATCCCTTTTATAAACAGATTATTATTTATAATTACCTTTTATTTATTTTATCGATTTCCTTTAAACATCATAATTAAATAATTAATTAACTTTAAAACCTCATTAACAAATAATTAACTAATTTAAGATATCATTAATAAAATAATTAATTGATTTTAAATAACTTAAATAAAATAATTGATTAACCTTTTAAAAAAACTAAATAAAATAATTAAATAACTTTTCTACTTTAAACATCATTTATACATGATTAGTTATTTCAAAATATTATATTTAAAAAATATTAACTCAACCATTTAAATATAGAAAATATTTTATTTCATAATATTTTAAAAGTCAAAGTAAACCAAATCCATGTCTTCGTAATTTTGGGAAAAAGGCTTAGTGATCCCAAATGGCACTTAAACATGCTACCACTTATTCGAATTAAACAATTCGGATCATATCACTAGTATTTACATAAGCAACAAGTATGCAAATAAAATTCACAATTAACAAACGACAGATAACATGTCATATGTCTAAGTCAACCGACAAATCAATAAATGTCTAAATTAATAAAAGCAGAAAAGAGATTTATCATGCTAAAATAGATGTCTAATAATATTTATCCAAATTAAATACAGCAGAACGATGTTTTATTCCACTATTAGAATGTTAGTGATAAAATATAAATTACCAATCGACGAGATTTTTCTCTAGGACCGTATATTTAACATTATTTTAAACTTCTACAAAACTATCGAATTCTTATACAGATGTGTTCAATTAGATGATACGAATCCAGTACCAAAATCAGTAGGTTAAACGGACATCGAACGGATGCGTAATAGATTTTTTAAGTTTAAACATTTAAAAACTTAAAAATTTAATTTACTAAATTCGCTTAAACCAACATGGGCCAAGTCCATACCCAAACCCCAAAAACCCAAACTAACCTATGCCTTCACTTTCTCAAATCAAGCAACCCAAATCTTTCCTCCTAAATGAAAACAAACTGGAGCCAAAGGAGGCAGTGCCCAAACGTGCACTTGTGCATGTGCATGTGCACACCACCACTTGACCAACAATCACCACCGCAACGCTTCTCACAAACTCCATCGACCTCACGCCACCCTCCAGCACCCTTACCGACGTTGCCCATGGCCTCTACCTCCATTCGACCATTACACCAAAATTCAAAACCTAGAATCATGCACGCCCCAACAAACCAAGGTCGGCACGCCGATCGCTTCCGCCTGGACCCATAACTTCCCTTCCGTGCGAACCTCCTAGAAGCCCTCCATCTCCAACTGCATCCATGCCAAGCTTGGTGCTTCCATATGCCACCGCGACCATGAGAAACAATCATAAAAACCCAAAACCGTAAACCCTAAGTCAACCTCGATCGTCCACTACAGGTCATCGCCCATCCTATGACCTCTACCATAGCTCCACCACACCCCCAAGTTGCTCCACATCCAACCGCATGGCTCCACACCACCTAGATCGCCAGAAATAAATTTTTAACCTAAATCATTTCAATTAGTGACCTTGTCCCAACCACACCACTAGGAATCATGCGAACGGCTCCTAAAATATTGATTTGACGATACAAACACAATGGTATAGGTCATTCATCGATTTGTAATCGACGAAAACCCGACAAAGTTCAACCATCTACTGTTATCGACATATAACTCTCCCTTCACTCGACGAAACAACCCCGGACTAATTTTATAAAAAACTGGACTCCAAGATAAATATCTTCTTGGTCGATGGTTTTGGAAAACTCCACATGGATCGAGAGATATGTATTTTAGAAATATTGAAATGGAAATTTTCTTTGTTTTTGCAATAACAGTAAGGATATATTATTCCAATACACTAACAATAAGCATATTTTCTTATTTCTAATTCAAAATTTGATTTTTAAACTATCATTTGACTTGAAGAAATTTGTAATTAATTCAACCAAACTATATATACACTTTTCAAACTTTTATCACATATAAAATCAAAATAAATAAACATGGAAATAGAGAATCTCACATTGATCAATTATTGCAAAATCCACGCTAATCTTGTTTTTAAACCAAAGATGTGATTTTTTTCCTCTTCCAAATTTTTGGAATGAAAAAAAATGAAACGAACTTGGAATAAGGAGATGAAGTGTAAGGTGGAATAGTTTATATGTATATAAGAGGATTTTAAACAGAATGAAAATAAGGAAATAAATAAAAAAAATATTCTTTTCAACTTCAACATCAATTCATAAATCACTCATACATTATATATGAAAACATATTGGGTATCAGTGTGATTTAAGTCCTTTTTGTTTACTTATTCACTTATGGAATCTTAGGTCATTTCAAGTTTAAATTTAAATATATTTTATCTTTTTACTATTGCTATTTACTCATTCCCTTTTACATTTCAAAATATAAATTTTCACTATTAAAAATGTAAATATATTTGTTTTCCAAACATATACAAGAGTATTTACAACTTTCTACACTTGAAAATCCAAAAAGCAAGTTTTGGTCACATTTTCAGTTTTCGTCGAACCACAGTACCCTCAAATGCCACACCTTAGCTCATCGACTAAGGTTACTCATACATGGTTTAACATACAGAAGAATGTAACTGTAATGAAAGGTGTCAAGTTTATTCATCTACCAAGTTACAAGCAACAGATGAACATACAAATCAAGTATTGGAAAGAACACAAGCAAGTGACTTGCAAAAGCATACCTCAATACATGAGCTTCTTTCCTTTTTACTGAGCAGTAGGCCTACTAGGACCTAGTAATTCCTATAGGGAAATGCCTATAAGGCATAAATCATCATCACTTACTCCCCCTTTTGAAGCGTAAGTTAATCCTTCTTCAAGTGAACAAGCTAATCGCAATTGAAGAATTAACACTTTACCTATGCCGCATGACATTCTATAGCGAAATGCCCTTTTATGCCATAGGAGCGGCGCACTATATCAGCCCTCTTCTTTGCATAAGGTTGATGTTTCCCTATATCTTGACCTTTGTTCTTTGGTTGGAGCTCTGGTTTGCTTCCCACCTTTGCTACCTACAGTGGTACCTTGTGGGTGCTCTTATGAAGAAGAGCCATCACCATAGACTCTCAAAAGTGGTCCATGCTGATATATGACTATGTAATAAATCTCTAACCGATGCATTAGGGCCATAGGCAAGCTTCCTTGCCTGCTTCAAAGGAGTTTAACCATTTCCACTCTGAATTTTGCCAAAAGGTTAAATTAGCTAACATATTCCTTCATTAACAAACTATCCTATTGCAAATGGATGAAACGCTCAAACAACACACCCCCTCAATATAAAAAATACACTAAGACTTAAAGTGATGTCTACAATCAACCCAAATCATGGCATACTCGTCAACCTCCTTTACAACTATGCCCTACTAAGCCAAAGCCTCTCCTCTTCAAGATACTGGGAAGTAATCCTCTAAGCCTAGGTTAGCGAAAGCCCTCTCATATATAGTACCAAAGCTTGTGCCTCATTAACAGTCTTAGGATATAGATATGAAATTCTGCCTGGGCTAAGGAAAGCTCGGCATAACTCTAGGATTATAAAGCTAATGGAGCAAGAAAGACTAGTGCCCTAAGGGCTACACCACCTCCAACATCTACCACAACTGCTGGAATGTTCGCAGGGGCAGAACATCCCATGCGACAGCCAAATAGGCTATGAACTAACCAAGCATCTCTGTGTGCCTATTTGCAGTTGCTCGTGTACCTCATTTTCTCATACATATAGCCTTAAATGAAATCTTAGGAACTAATAATAGAAATAAATCAATGTTCAAAAGACAAGTGGTGTATGCCGTATAATATAGTTGAAAAATACAAGTGCATTCTCTCAACATATCTCCTTCTATTGGGTTATTTAACTTAAACTGGTCTACTTGGTATGTGTGTTGAGTCCAAGCTCTAATATCGACTGTGATGACCTTCCCTTCGTAATACCCTAAACCAATGTCGAAAGACAATGTTGGACTTTCAAATACCAAAAAGGAAAGTCCATCACGATAAAATTAAAACTTAACATCATACCAAGGCACACCGATACATTCTTACAATGAAATAATAACATATAATATACTGAATATATAAGAATAGAACATGATAAACAATATATAAGAGACTGCACTAGCAGAAGCAACCGATAAACAAATATCAATACAGGAAGTCAGAATACGTCAACTTCATTTATACGGAGTTCTGAATATAATATCCGATGTCACAAGTCTCATATACAAAATAGCCTGTCTGCCATGTACTACATCAACAACAAGTATACATATCCAAAATATAGACTTCATACCTCCAAAATGCTTTAGCTGTCCTTGTGTGAGAGGAACTATCTCAAAATACTATATATCGAAACTATATACATGTATAAAACAAGAAGCTACTACAGCATAGTCGGTCCTTTCGATAAATGCGCTTCAGGGGTAATTCGAATTAACAATGAACAAGTAATGTAAACCCATCCAAAAGGATGGGGAATTATACCTTACCTTACTCTTCTCTTGTATCCCTAAGGTCAGTCTATCAAAAATATAATGCTATGACTATAATCTGGCATGCACAACAATGAAATGTAAGGTACATCCTAGTACATGAGTGTAGGGTTAATACTACACTCTCTTGAGACTAGTGGTGATATAGGCATCCTAAAATAGGTCTAGCCCTAATGTTAGGTAAATAACACAAGTGCACAAGAAATTCACAATAGAACCGTACCACCCACTATCCGCTACAAATCGTCTATTATTCGGTATGCTACTAATCATATACTATATGATATACTACTAACCATCTACCATGCGATATACCCACCAATCCGTGGCAGGTGGAGTCCTTAGGACCCCATACATGATCGACCTTCCATTGACTACTCATTGGAGAATATACCAAAATAAGTCACTATCAAAATATACCATAGACTCCAAGTCACATCATAGTGCAATAGACTCATATAGATCTCACCTTAACCTCTACAATAGGCATAGGTGATATATAATCTATTCTAGATAATCATCGCCATCTCTCTCCGAACATGTTCTAAGATCTTGTATTCAAGTCGTGTGATTCTCCTATGGCATAGTGGATTACTTATTTAATTACTATATATCAATACTATATGGATATAGGGCATATCCCGTATAATTATCTTTCAATGGCACGAATCGGCTCACCGAAGCCGTATAAAACGTATCGTCTCTAAATCTTACATATCAAGTAACAATGTATATAACTCAAATCCTACCTGATGAGTCATACTATCTTCACCTCTGGCAAATTACATCTCCTTCGCTTCGAGTGAAAACATCACACAAGTTCCACTTCGTTCCAATGCACCATTTCCTTTATTAAAAACCGCTCAGGGATCTCACTTTACTTTACGTCGAATCTGACGATTCCAGTTCCTCATAGAGGCCCCTTAGAGCCTATACGCTATGTATCAGAAGGATTGGATTGAGGTTCGGGTGCAAATCACCCAAGACCTGGGCTCATTGCCCATTTTAGCCAACAACGGGTTATTAACCAAACGTCATTTCGACTATGCTCATTACATCGTCTTCCTACTGGAATGCGAAACTGGATCCTCGACAATTAAACTACAATCTACAATATTTCTCTCCTTCAACAAATTAAATCAATAAAATAAACTTCTTGAATATCATACTTAACTAATTTATTTTTGTGAGCTTCATTGAATATATAGACTACATATAAATGTATGCACATTCTTTCGTGCAGTTTACACATCTTATAAATTAAAACACCCAATTCAACAAAATGCATCTTACATAAGTAATTAATCTAACAATCATATTATTTTTTTACTCGAATCATATCTTCTTCGTATTATTTTATAGAAGTCTCAAACTTATTTTATAAAATAACACACTTTCCTATCAATCATATTATAGTTTAATATAACTTAATTCTTCTATTAAAATTATGTTTAACAATTAATAAGACCTACAAATATTTTATAGTCCATGTATAATATATATATATATATATATATCTGTGTGTTTGTACAAACCATTTCTTATGGTCTAAAATTAATAAATCACATTATAACAATACTCCATATTTTATAACATTAATCAAACCCTATTAATAATACATTATCTCATTTGTAATTTATTAACTTCTCAAATCTCCTTTATAAAAATTCACTAGTAAGTTAATTATTGAATTGCACCAAAATAAACCATTATCAAGGCCAAATAAAATTCAAAGCCCTTTTCAAAGTAAGCTTAACTTGCCAAAACCATTAATTTGGCCTTTTAGTTTATTTTTAACATTCATACTCTTAACTTCTGATTAGTAATAAAATATACAATAATATTCTATTACTAATATAACTACAAATTAGAGTTCAGTTAATATCAACTCTATTCAATATGAACAGAACAGAATACACACATATTGATGCAGCGCGATCTACTGGCGCATCTGATTTGAATTATTCAAGGCTTTTAGGTCGCTCACGACCTAGTGAAATTTTAGGTCGCTCACGACCTAATGAATCTATAGGTCGCTCACGACCTAGGGAAGATCGTTCACGAGTCAACGGAATCCGTGTGAAGGCATGCGAACGAGCTAACGAGTTAAAGGAAAAGGCACACGAACGACCTAACGAAGTTCTCATTCCTTTAGGTCGCTCCGATATTTCGAGTGAAGACTGTCTCGAGCTACGACCTAAGGTAGGTCGCGTGAACGAGTTACGACCTAAGTTAGGTCGCGTGAACGAGTTACGACCTAAGTTAGGTCGCGGGGAGAATTAGGTCGTGTGAAGAATCCCAGAAGCTGATTTCTTAAGTCGCTGAAGGTTAAGCCGCATCCATCTTAGGTCGCTCGACCTTATGCGCTGAGAAGTTAGGTCGCTGCCTTACATTTTTAGGTCGCTCATATGTTAGGTCGTAAGTCGTGATGGTTTGTAATGTGTTGAGATGTAAATATTATAAGTCATGTGTTGTTCTTATGTCGTTGTGTTGTAAGTCGCTGGTTTTTAGGTCGCATTATTTTAGGTCGCATTATTTTAGGTCGTAGGTCGTTCACGACCTAAGTGTTGTCAATGTTGAACCGTGTGAGTTGTAAGCCTATAAATAGGCTAGTTGTATCATTTGTAATAGTTAGTTGATTTTGAATAAACTTTTGTTTGAGAGCTTTGTGCCTCTTTTAAAATTGGTAGTTGAGTGTGATCTCCTATCTCCACCTTCGGTTAATCGAGTGCGCTCGATTCAACGATTATTGAAGCCGATTCACGGAATCTAGTGCGCTAGATCAACGTCGAAGAATCGTAGAACTTTAAACACGGTATCGTGCGCGATCAACGTGTTTGGGATAGCTAGAATCCGATATCTTTGGATCAACAGATTTGGGCCATTCGGTATCTTCTATTCCATCGATTGCTACTTTCATCGTCACATTCGTTTTGAGTATTCCGCTGCTGCATCATTTGGTATCAGAGCTAGACTTAGCCAATCATAGCTAAGCCGAGTCTTGGAGCCAATTATTATTCAAGAGTTTGAGGAGTTAGTGAAGCCGAGCTACATCAAGCACAGCCGAGCTAAGTGAAGTTTAGATCCGAGCAAGTGAAGGCGCTAAGTGAAGTTTAGATCCAAGCAAGTGAAGGCCGTGCATCATATTTGTAGATTCAAGCCGAGAGTTGAAGTTTGTTTCATTTGACAATGCCGCCGATAAGAGCTAGCCGTCATCAAAATGTTGAAGATTTGTATAAGCGAGAAGACGCCGAACAAATGGAACAACGCATTAGTAACAAATTCAATGAGAAGTTAGATGAAGGTATTGGAAGGTTAGAGAAATTGATGATGGACATGAATCAGGGTCAAAGAAGAAGGTCGCCAATCTCGAACCATGGAGGAAACAGAGTTTCGCCATCGGGTACGGAAGCGAGGAGGGTGTCGCCACAATCTGATAGAGGAAGAAGAGAATCATCAGTTTCGATGAGAAGAGATCACCATGATTATAGAGATGAAGAAAGGAGAACTCAACGTGAGTTTGAGTATGAGCCATATCGTGATGATGAACGACAAAGTAGAAGAGACATGCGTGATCGAAGAGATGTTGATGGTCGAGATCGATATCGAAATACACGTGAATATGATGAAGAGAGTGATAGAAGCAATAATCATTATCGAGATCGAGACCAAGGACGTAATGCATATCGGGATGTAGAAGATGATCGTCGATGGGAGTCGGGGATGAAAACGGAAATTCCATAATTCAAGGGTGGTATGCAAGCTGAGGAGTTTTTAGATTGGCTGTCTAATGTGGAGAGATTTTTGACTTCAAGGAGGTTCCAGAACATCGTAGAGTGAAGTTGGTTGGTACAAGGTTGAGGGGTAGAGCTTTAGCGTGGTGGCAGCAAACCAAACTTACACGTGAACGGATGGGGAAGTCGAAGATTGAATCATGGGAGAAAATGAAGAAGTTAATGAGAGCTACTTTCTTACCTTACAACTATCAGTCGCTTATGTATCAACGATTGTAGAACTTGAGACAGGGAACGAAGTTTGTGAATGATTATGCGGATGAATTTTATCAACTTATTGCCAGAAATGATATCATGGAGACGGAGGAGCAACTGACAGCTAGATTTGTTGGAGGGTTAAGAATGCAGATTCAAGATATGGTGAATATGTTTGATCCCAGATCTGTCGCTGAAGCACATCAAAAAGCTCTAGCTTGGGAGAAACAAGGCAGGAGAGGTGGTGGTGTGTTTACAAATTCCAACAATCAAGTGAAAGGGGCTAGTAGCAATGCGAATGTTTCCAAGGCTGTTGCAAAACCGATTGTTAGTGAAGTTGCTAAGACCAGAGTCAATAGTGGTATCAAATGTTTCAATTGTCAAGAAGTTGGTCACAAAAGCAATGAATGTCCGAAGCCAAAGAAACGAGCAATGATGGCTGAGGTTGAGGATGAAGATGTGGAGGCAGAATGTTCTAATTCATTACCGGTTGAGGAGGAAGAGTTATTGTTGGGAGATGATGGATATACATTAATAATGAGGAGGAATTGCTTAACACCAAATCAGGAGGAGGAGACTAGCTGGTTGAGGAGTAACATCTTTCAATCAACATGCACTATCTTGGGAAGGGTTTGCAAGTTTGTCATTGATGCAGGAAGCTGTGATAATATTATCTCTACAGAAGCTGTGAAGAAGTTATCATTGAAGACTGAGAAGCATCCGAAACCTTACAAGTTAGCTTGGTTGAGGAAAGGTGGGGAGGTGAAAGTTAATCGAAGAGCTTGTGTTACTTTCTCAATTGGGAAGAAATACAAAGACGAAATTTGGTGTGATGTTGTGGACATGGATGTATGCCATTTGTTGTTGGGGAGACCGTGGCAGTATGATAGAGCTGTACTACATGATGGGCGTACAAACAGCTATAGTTTCATGTTTGAAGGCACCAAGATTACTCTAGTTCCCAAGAAGCGACAACAAGAAGAAAGCAAGTTGGAGGAGATTGAAGAGCTTAAAACTTTGCTATCTTTGAAGGAGTTTGTTAAGGAGGTAGAAGAGGAGCCTGAAGTATTTTTGTTGATTGGACGGGAAAGTCATGAAGTGGTTGAGATTTCTGAAGAAGTAAAGCCAGTGCTGGAAGAATTCGAAGATATATTTCCTGAAGAGTTACCGACGGAGTTACCGCCGTTGAGGGACATTCAACATCAAATTGATCTTGTTCTAGGTGCTGTGTTGCCGCATAGACCACACTACAGAATGAGTCCAAAGGAACACGAGGAGTTGAGAAGACAAGTGGAAGAGTTGCTTGAACAGGGGCGTGTGCAGGAAAGTTTAAGTCCATGTGCTGTACCAGCATTGTTAGTGCCGAAGAAGGATGGAACATGGAGGATGTGTACTAATAGTTGGGCACTGAACAAGATTACTGTAAGGTACAAATTTCCTATGCCTAGATTGGATGACTTGTTTGATCAACTTAGTGGAGCCGCTATATTTTCGAAGATTGATTTGAAGAGTGGTTATCATCAAATTCGAATCAGACCAGGGGATGAATGGAAAATAGCGTTCAAGACACGTGAAGGGTTGTACGAATGGCTGGTTATGCCGTTAGGTCTTTCGAATGCACCTAGTACGTTTATGCGGGTGATGAATCAAATTTTTAGACCATTTATTGGGAAGTTTGTGGTGGTGTAATTTGATGATATACTGATATACAGTGGAAGTCCAGAAGAACACTTGCAACATCTGAGAGAAGTGTTGATGATACTGTGACAGGAACAATTTTATGTTGCAACGAAGAAATGCGTGTTCATGACGTATAGTGTTTTATTTTCGGGGTATGTTATATCGGGAGAAGGTATATAGGTGGATCAGAATAAAGTTGAAGCAATCAGAAATTGGCCACAACCCAAGACGATAACAGAGGTTAGAAGTTTTGATGGTTTGGCGTCATTCTACCGAAGGTTCATTCCACACTTCAGTAGCGTGATGGCACCAGTTACTGATTGTATGAAGGGGAAACAATTTTCATGGTCGGAGGAAGCGGGGGTTGCTTTTGAGCAGATCAAGGAACTTTTGACGACAGCACCAATTCTAGTATTACCAGATTTTCAGTTGTTGTTTGAGTTACATACTGATGCATCTAAAGTTGGGATTGGAGGGGTGTTGAGTCAGAAAGGACGACCTATTGCATATTTCAGTGAAAAACTATCAGGAGCAAAGATGAGATATAATACTTATGATGTCGAATTTTATGCTATCGTGCAAGCTGTGAAACATTGGAGACATTATTTGTTTCATAAAGAATTTGTTTTATATATTGATCATGAAGCATTGAAGCATATGCAGGGACATGATAAGATTGTAGCCAGGCATGCTTCGTGGATCGCATACTTACAACAATTTACATTTGTGGTGAAGCATAAGTCAGGAATTACGAATCGAGTGGCAGATGCATTGAGCAGAAGGAATCATGTGTTGACTACAATGAAGGTAGAGGTGACAGGGTTTGATGTGTTGCCAGATTTGTTTGTTGATGATCCTTACTTTGCTAAGATCATGGATGAAGTCAAAGAAGCGAAGACGGATGAATATGTGTTAGTGGATGGTTTTCTATTCAAGGGAAACAGATTGTGTATACCAGAGGGCAGTTTACGAATGAAGATTGTGAAAGAGTTACATGAGGAAGGTCATGTGGGGAGAGACCGTACAATACAGTTGATTTCACAATCATATTTTTGGCCTACTATAAGAAAGGAAGTTGAACGATTTGTGGAGAGGTGTCATATTTGTCAAGTGTCTAAAGGGACAGCGACGAATGCGGGATTATATATGCCATTACCTGTGCCTATTAAACCGTGGGTTGATATCAGCATGGATTTTGTTTTGGGTTTGCCTAGAACTCAAAGGGGAAATGATTCTATATTCGTTGTGGTGGATAGATTTTCCAAAATGGCACATTTTATCGCTTATAAGAAGACAGCTGATGCCATCCGTATTGCTCAGTTATTCTTTAAAGAGGTGTATCGATTACATGGGCTACCTGAATCTATTGTTTCAGATCGGGATACTAGATTTCTAAGCCATTTTTGGTTGAGTTTGTGGAAGATGGTTGGAACGAAGTTGAACTTTAGCAGCGCCTATCATCCGCAAACAGATGGGCAAATGGAAGTGGTTAATAGATCATTAGGAAATTTGTTGAGATGTCTTATGTTTCCCGGAGATTTGGCCAGGCAACTGAGTACTCGGCATCTAGGAGTACTCGACATCTTGGAGTACTCGGCATCCAGGAGTACTCGGCATCCAGGAGTGCTCGGCATCAGGCAACGTTCGGCTAGAGGCATCGTTCGGCCAGAGACATCGTCCGGCCAAGGGCTTCGTTCGGCCAGAAGACACGTTCGACCAGATGCTTCGCTCGGCCAGGAGGCACGTTCGGCTTCGATGGCTATTCGGCCTACTCTTCCCACACAGCAAGCGCCTCGTTCGACAGAAGGAGAGTGGTTCGGCACCCAACTGTTCGGCCTGATTGGTTCGGCACACATGGACCAGCCTATCTGGACCGAGTTATTCAGCTACCAGGCCCGCCAGAGAAGTCCAACCCACCTTTGTCTATAAATAGAGGAGCAGGGGCACAGTGAAATGGACCTTTTTTGGGAGAACAATGGGGAGACTCTGCCACTTTCAAGACTGATTATTTTCAGTTCAAACTTGTATTCAAGTCATTAATATATGGATTGTATCTGTATCCAACTACTTGTGAAAGAAATAAAGATCAAAACTCAAAGTGGATGTAGGCAGTTACGCTGAACCACTATAAATCCGGTGTTCTTACTTTCAGCATTTAAATTAGCATATTCTTCCTTGTTTAATTTAACTTCATCACTTACATATCTACACAATCTTTCTCAACGAGGTTAGTGACCAATTTTGGTGCTAACACTTTGTGCTTTCACTGAGAATTGAATTCTCAGCTTGATTGGATCTCATCGTCTACTAGTGGATTTCCATATTCGCGAGATAGATCCAGTTGTTTACTAGAAAACTTCCTATTCTACTCAGATTTGAAAGAAATCTAAAGGAAACTGATAGCGGTAGATTGGATTCACTGATGTACGCAAGATCTGGGGATTGGACGTTGAAGTTTGCACTCAAGTTGAATGAAGGCCGACTCTCCTCTGAAGGCAATTCAGCCGATCACTCCAGAAAAGGCTTATGCCGATTGCCTCAGAAAATGCTTATGCCGATCGCCCCAGAAAAGGCGTATGCCGAATACTCCAGAAAAGGCGTATGCCGAACGCTCCAGAAAAGGCGTATGCCGAACGCTCCAGAAAAGGGGTAGGCCGAACGCTCTTCCAAGCCGAACATACCTCTAGGCCGAACGCTCTTCCAGGCCGACTATACCTCTAGGCTGAATGCCCTTCCAGGCCGACCATACCTCTAGGCCGAACGCCTCTGTAATGCCGAACGGTAGTGTATGCCGAACGACTCAGTTGTGCCGAACAAGAATGAATGTCGAGCGCCTCTATAATGCCGAACGGTATTGTATGCCGAACGACTCGGTTGTGTCGAACAGTGTGAATGTCGAACAGTGTGAATGCCGAACACGTGTGGAATGCCGAACAGTGTGGATGCCGAACAGTGTGGAATGCCGAACAGTGTATATGCCGAACAGTGTGGATGCCGAACAGCGTGGATGCCGAACAGTGTGAATGCCGAACAGTGTGGAATGCCGAACAATGTGGATGCCGAACAGTGTGGAATGCCGAACAGTGTGGATGCCGAATAGTGTGAATGCCGAACACGTGTGGAATGCCGAACAGTGTGGATTGCCGAATAGTGTGGATTGCCGAACAGTGTGAATGCCGAACAGTGTGGATGCCGAACAATCTTGTATGCCGAGCAACTTTGTCATGCCGAACGGCCCTCAATGCCGATCGAAACTTAAGTTACACCGGTCTCTTATACGACCCCTATTTACAAAAAAAAACTTTTTCGGGTACGACCCAAATTTTCGAAAATGAGGCTAAAAAAAAATTCGGGGGGAAACCCCCCCGAACCCTAGCCGCAGCGCAGTGCATCCGGATAGTGAATTCAAAACTCAACTTAATAAAGGAACATTCTATCCACTTCCCTGATATCCCATGATCGACTAGGGCATAGAGGATCTAGCGGCAGCTTATGAACGACATCAAGGGAACGGACAAGCAACCGCTATTCAAACGGTACTCCCAAAGGTTGGAGAACATAGATGATATGACTCTAGCAAACGCCAAGATGACTCCAAGCACCATTCTCCGCTGACCCAGCACTTCGAATTTAGTGACTCCAAGCAAACCAATGCTCTAAGAAATTTATTCCAAATACTAACAAGGGTATCATACTGATCGCGTTTGAGGAAAGTCGACCTCTAGATATATTTTGGCAGCTAGTTAGCTAAAGAGCCTCCTACGACTATGGATCGTTTCTTTTACAAAATGAATCAGAACTAAAGTGAGGAGGAGTGGAGCAGACTAAGAAAAATAACAATGAAGGCCCGTTGGCTAAGGATGTAGATCCCAGTAGCCGAAACAAGACTTCAGAATTCAGCTCATATGCTCTTTGAAAGATTCAATTGACAACCTCTACTTGAAGACTCACGACTCGAAGTGGTACTGGAAACCAACCTCGAGAGAGTACACCAAAGTCTAAAGAAAATCAGGGGAATGTTGTATATTCCCAGATGCTCACTGATCCTAACACGGGCGATATAAACACCTCCGAGGTGTGATCGAAAAGATGATCTGGAAAGGAAAGCTTCAATAGTATGTACAAGTCCTGCAGAATGGCGGGCAGCAAATATCCAATGCCTATTAATAAAGGGCTATGATTATCGATTGGATGGTGGACGGCCGACGTCCCTTTGAAAGGAGCAAAGGGTGGAGTCGAATAGCGAGAACACGATGCTGCTTCACATATCAATGAGATTTACCATAATCTTCTTTGAATTATTTCTGTTTCCATCTCTATTTCAATTGTTCTATGAACTACGACTAGCTTGAACTAAACTACTTTCAAAACGATGCAGGTGACCAGGTACTCAGATTTGGTTGCCAACCAATCTACACAGACCATGATCGGACGTGTGGAGTTACATCTGGACGAGCATAATTCTATCGCTCATCATCAACCATATGCCTTTGATTTGGGGCTATGGATTAAAATTGAAAAGTTCATCATGATCAAAGCCCAATACAAAGTCAACATGACCAACCATCCATTCATCGGCCTCCACGTTTGACTCGGAGACCTAAGCAAGGCTTGGAATGGGTATGGTCTGATCATCCACTCAAATCGAGTCATAGAACAAAGTTCGACAAAATACAGATGCCCCTCCTGAAACTCAGTGACGTCGGGATCTGTCTAGAGTAGACATGATTTGTTCATCTACACATCAAATCCTACCTCGAACACAAAAGGTTATTCGAAAGCCCGACTTGGAGTAGTTGTGGTGGACTGCCTACTCATTAACCATCGCTCTCAATATATGGACAAGACTGCACCTTGGAACATATGCAACTTACTTTGTCTACTCAACAATCTATTATCCTTATTTTCTAGAAGGAGATACAGAGCAAATTGTAAGAGGTTTGGCTATCTAACCCAACATGGATGTGATCCAACCATCTATCATATACCTCCTTCCTTGACTTGATTGGAAGAGCAATAGTCACCAAGCGGACGAGAATCGATCGTCTATTTTTCAAATTCCGTCCCTCATCCTAGGGGGGAAAATCCCATTCCGTGAGCAAACGTGGTTCGATTGTTCATTCGATGATATTAGCCTCGATACAGTGGATGAATACAAATTAAAGAGTGGAAATACGACTACTCTCAACTTAAACCTCCAAGTCCCCAGAGTGCGGACTGGAGTACTCTAAGTCCCCAGAGCGCGGACTAGAGTATAAATGACTAAAACCTCCAAGTCCCCAGAGTGCGGACTGGAGTACTCTGAGTCCCCAGAGCGCGGACTAGAGTATAAACGACTTAAACCTCCAAGTCCCCAGAGTGCGGACTGGAGTACTCTAAGTCCCCAGAGCGCGGACTAGAGTATAAATGACTAAAACCTCCAAGTCCCCAGAGTGCGGACTGGAGTACTCTGAGTCCCCAGAGCGCGGACTAGAGTATAAACGACTTAAACCTCCAAGTCCCCAGAGTGCGGACTAGAGTACTCTAAGTCCCCAGAGCGCGAACTAGAGGATAAACGACTTAAACATCCAAGTCCCCAGAGTGCGGACTGGAGTACTCTAAGTCCCCAGAGCGTGGACTAGAGTATAAACGACTTAAACCTCCAAGTCCCCAGATTACGGACTGGAGTACTCTAAGTCCCCAGAGCGCGGACTAGAGTATAAATGACTTAAACCTCCAAGTCCCCAGAGTGTGGACTGGAGTACTCTAAGTCCCCAGAGCGCGGACTAGAGTATAAATGACTTAAACCTCCAAGTCCCCAAATTACGGACTGGAGTACTCTAAGTCCCCAGAGCGCGGACTAGAGTATATACGACTTAAACCTCCCAGTCCTCAGTGTGCGGACCGGAGTACTCTAAGTCCCCAGAGCGTGGACTAGAGTATAAACGACATAAACCTTCAAGTCCCCAGAGTGCGGACTGGGGTACTCTAAGTCCCCAGAGCGCGGACTAGAGTATAAACGACTTAAACCTCCAAGTCCCCAAAGTGCGGACTAGAGTACTCTAAGTCCCCAAAGCGTGGACTAGAGTATAAATGACTTAAACCTCCAAGTCCCCAGAGTGCGGACTAGAGTACTCTAAGTCCCCAGAGCGTGGACTAGATTATAAATGACTTAAACCTCCAAGTCCCTAGAGTGCGGATTGGAGTACTCTAACTCCCCAGAGTGCGGACTCGAATATAAGCGAATCGGATCTCCAAGTTTCCTGAATATGAACTATGACACAAATGACTTGAATTTGTCAAATCCCTGACATACGGGCTAGAAAGTATTCTAAGTGCTCGAAGCACGGAATGGAAGTTCAACGACTCCCGAAGAGTTTCCGAGTTATATGAAGATGGACTGAGAAGTCTATGTTACTCTCAACTGCTTGGATTAAAATCACAATCACAAAGAAAACTGAACAATAAGATTCTTTTGTAAGACAGAAAAAGGAACTAAACCTTATTCAGAAATGAGTTTCTATTACAACCCCTCCAACGTTCGGAGTCGACATTCTATTTACAAGGACTAAGGAAATAGATAAAAATAATTACATGACTTAAACTAACTCTCGTTGAACGAGGATAGTAATCACTTCTTGTGCTTCTTCAACTTCTCCTCTCCAGAGCATTTACCCTTGGTACTCTTCTTTGATAGAGGGGTAACAACTGAAGGAGTACGGGGGCCTTCCATGGTCTTGGACCCGCCAGGAAGGATGACCTTCAACGGCTTGTTCAAAGGATCGTCCAAGTCCACAACTCGGGGCTCTACTATGACCTTGACCATCTCCTCCTTCTCTTTCTCGAGCCGTTCCTCCATGCTCAATTCGGATGTGTGCTCAAAGGCGCCTGTAATTTCTACTTCATAACCCCCGTCGGTAGGAGAGGAGGTTTCAGACTTGTCTTCATCAAGCGCTCCAATCACCTGAGCGTCTGGACCAGGAGCCTCCCCTACGTGAGTGGCTTCACTTGTTTTCTCCCCCACTTCCTTGGCGACATCGCTCCTCGGAGTAGGCTCGGGGTCAGAACGGCCTGCACAAAATCGTGGAAAACAAGCATTAGAATGCAATAGTCCTGCATAAAGAATAACGACCTTCGAAATCTTAAAGAGAATCTTAAAGAGAAGGATTATCTACCAGGTTTAGGCAAACTCTCAGCCATCCGGGGGGTCTCACCCTCTGGAACGGGAGATAGAGTGCAGACTACAGTACTCTCAGTCCCAAGAGCATGGACTAGATTATAGACAACTTCAGAAAAATCCCTAAATCCCAGAAGCGGACCAGATTACTCTAAGTTCCCAGAGTGCGAACTAGAGTATAAACGAGTTGACGAAAATCTCTACGTCTCGAACTGTGGACTAAAGCAACCGTTCGACAAATCTCTAAGTCCCCGGAGCATGGACCGAAGCATGAACACAAATTGGGCACGAGTCAACCGGAGGGAGAATAACACTAAGTCACCAGAATGTAGAGTGGTGTATAAACATCGATAAATAGACGAGTGGATCCTGACCATTTTCTATTCCGTAAACTTCGGCCTGGAATCGACAGGAGGATTATAACCCGTTGAGGATGGAGTTCGACCATCCAACTAGTGACCTGGCTAAATCAATGCTGGGGGCAGGGGTACAAAACACTAAAAAGCCGAATACGACAGCTTACTATAGCCCTAGCATGGCGTTCTTTATAACTTGAGGCAACGACTGCAGGGAGGCCTCAATACAGAACCAATCGTAGCGGCATCCAAAGCTACGAGCAACCTACTATATCATACCTCAGACCAAGGGTCAATGCCGATCCGCACCAAGCACATACGAATGTGACTCGGATGTTTGTTTTTTGAAAACTATGACCCCCAGAGTATGGAAAGGAGGGTAAACCGTGAATAATTGGTCAAAAATTCTCTAGCACCCTCGTTCAATTCGTCAGGAGGAGTATGAAACTGGATGAGCATAACCCGACTGCATTTGTAGCCAACTTTACCCCGAGATCTGATTACAGAACATGAACCAAAGTGGACGTGGATGACCATCCACTGTCCAAATTACGCCCTAAAACTTACGTGGCATCGAAGTATTCCTCTTGGAATGAAAAACCACGATAAAATCCAAGATAGGCGAGACCCAGTCTCCTATCGACTGACATGATCCCACGATTCAACGGGAAAGAGAGTAAAGCTAAAGTGGGCGTGGCTGGCCTTCCTACTTATCGGTATATGCCCCAGACCTAGGGACACGAGCGAGAAGCAAGATGAATGTGAATCGACTATTCACCAATCACCTTTATGTCTTTGGAGTTTAGGTGAAAGCATAAACATAGCTAGGACGAGACTCAACCGTCCATGCAGTACATTTATCAACCCGAGACTAGGAGAAGACGCATGGTTATCCAAAAACTGGCCACGATAGTTCAGTATTAAAACTTATATATAGTGCTTACAGCTACTCAAGGCAACGACCGAAAGGATGCCTAGAGATAGAATCGTTAAATTGATGCCAAAGCTTGGGAGCAACTGACTGTCACTCCAACCCAAAGGGCGAGTGAAGGATCATGAATGCATTGAATAGAAAATGCGTTACTCGAATATACAAGAAAATTCAAACTCAGAGCAAGATCCAGCTATGCAGTTGCACGCAACTCGAGGCTGGCCCCTACTCGACATTTCCTTCAACGTGCTTTTAAGCTTGATCTTTGACCATTTGCAGATAATCAATTAGAGCATTCAGAGCCCTTCATTATTTGACTTAACAACTCATGGCAAGACTCTAGGATTCGACCAGAGTAACCATCAACATTGACCTTCCCAACCATATTTCACATTGAATGTTATGCAAAATAGTTACATCTTTACTCAAAGAATCTGGGATTGCACCTGCTAAGCTGACGGTCAACATAGCAGCCAGCCATGGCGACCCTTTCCGGGTGCTGAATATCGGATCACAGCTCAGTGGAGTGATGATAAAAGAATTAGTTGGATTTTTCAGAATAAATGATGATATGTTCCCTTGGACCCATTCTGACATGCATATGTGATTTCATTAACTATCACGAGCCATGCATTGGATATCAACCCGAAGCTACAAAAGCTAGGACAATCTCTATTGATTTCATCATGAAAGCTCCACTCTTACTTTTAGGCTCACCCCATCAACGTCTATGCCTATCAGCCGTTGCGACAGGGCATACAATGAACTGAGACATCTGAAAGACTACTTAAATAGAATATCGAACTAAGCTAATTCGATATCACTTATTTCCCACGAAGGGCTATCCAAGGACGGAAATTAGCAGACCTCACACCCAAATTCACTACCTCAAATGACTACTCGAAGAGTAGCAGAGAACCAACCATAAGATGGAAAATGTACGTGGATGGAGCATCCAATGATTAGTGTTATGGCATAGGAGTCATGATAATGACTCCTGAGGAACGATCAATCTGCTACGTCCTAAAACCCGATTTACCTGTAACAAACAACGATGCTTAGTATGAAGCCTTGACTGCCAGCCTCAAACTTGCTAGAGGATTTGAAGTGAAAACTTTACATATCTTTTATGATTCTTGATTGGTAGTATACAAATTTAAGGAAGTTGATCTTGCTAGGGGGCATTGTCTTGATCCTTATCTCGGCCAAGTCCAAGAGCTAATAACCGACTTCACGTATTACATCATTACACACGTACTCAGCGAACAAAATGAAAAGGTGTTATGGTTGACTCCTATCAAAGACTATCTACAATGAGGAATTCTTACTGAACGGAGGAATGGAAAACGACAGATCCTCCTCAAAGCTTCACGCTAAATCATCTGAGAATAAGTTGTGTGTCAAAAGGAGTTTATCCATCCCCATGCTTCGGCATATCGCCCATGATGATATCTTGAGCAAAGTCTATGAAGAAGAATGCGGTAATAACGTCAGGGGGAAAACCATGATAAAGAAGATACTCTGCTACATGTATTACTGGCCAACTATCAACCCAGATGCGGTTGATCATGCTAGACAATGTGATGAGTGCAAGATGTTTGCAAAAAATCCGGGAACCCCGCCGATGGAAATTATTCAAATGGCTAGTTCATGGCCGTTTTCCACTTGGGGGCACTGAAATCATCTTCTTGTCGATCCTAAAGGTGGTGCGAAATACACCATCATAGCAGTTGATTACGTCACCAAATGGGCAGATGAAGAACTCTTAACCACGACCAAGATGAAGAAAATAATCAACTTCTTTATCCATAACGTCATCTGTCCTTATGACCTTCCATGATCCATTATAACTGCAAATGGACAGGATGAAGCTGTGAACAAAATCATAGAGTCTGTACTGAAGAGAGGTTTGGAAAACTCCTCAAGTGGCTGATTGCAACCCTTATTTCACAGAAAATACAAATAAGGAATCGCAATTGAATTGCAATTAAACTAGATGGAGTTGGCGACGACTTATGAGCATATAAAACGCATCCGAGAGCCAATGGCAAGAACATGTACCCGAACGTGCATGTGTACGTCCGAAAAAGTTCGACTTCTTGAAATCAACAGAAATTGAATTCTCACTAAGGGTTATTAAGAGAAGACTAGATCAGATAGCTGAAACCTATTAGCTCTGCAGAATCAGACACGGATGACCACTGATATTCTCAAGAAGGCATCTCCATTAGAATTTAGTCAAGGATTTGAAACGAGACATGGAGGATACATAGTTCAAAGCGTATTACGTGCAGTCACATAACACACTTTGGGGGGCAAGTGTTTCCTGGAGATTTGGCCAGGCAACTGAGTACTCGACATCTAGGAGTACTCGGCATCTTGGAGTACTCGGCATCCAGGAGTACTCGGCATCTAGGAGCGCTTGGCATCAGGCAACGTTCGGCTAGAGGCATCGTTCGGCCAGAGACATCGTCCGGCCAAGGTCTTCGTTCGGCCAGAAGACACGTTCGACCAGATGCTTCGCTCAGCCAGGAGGCACGTTCGGCTTCGATGGCTATTCGGCCTACTCTTCCCACACAACAAGCGCCTCGTTCGGCAGAAGGAGAGTGGTTCGGCACCCAACTGTTCGGCCTGATTGGTTCGGCACACATGGACCAGCCTATCTGGACCGAGTTATTCAGCTACCAGGCCCGCCAAAGAAGTCCAACCCACCTTTGTCTATAAATAGAGGGGCAGGGGCACAATGAAATGGACCTTTTTTGGGAGAACAATGGGGAGACTCTGCCACTTTCAAGACTGATTATTTTCAGTTCAAACTTGTATTCAAGTCATTAATATATGGATTATATCTGTATTCAACTACTTGTGAAAGAAATAAAGATCAAAACTCAAAGTGGATGTAGGCAGTTACGCTGAACCACTATAAATCCGGTGTTCTTACTTTCTGCATTTAAATTAGCATATTCTTCCTTGTTTAATTTAACTTCATCACTTACATCTCTACACAATCTTTCTCAACGAGGTTAGTGACCAATTTTGGTGCTAACATCTTGTAAAAGGCAATTTGAAGAGCTGGGATTTGAAATTATGTCAGGCCGAGTTTGGACATAATCACGCTGTTAACCGAAGTACTGGTTTCAGTCCATTTCAAGTTGTATACTCAGCAAGTCCGAAGGGTCCATTGGATTTGATGGTAGTGCCATATCAGAAGGGAGTTGTTAAGCGGGCTATTGATTTTGTGACTGAGTTGCAGGAATGCCACAAAACTGTTCATGAACGATTGCTTGCATCAAATGAGAAGTATAAACAACTGGCAGATAAAAAGCGAAGATGTGTGAATTTCAAAGAAGGTGATTTGGTTTACGTCGTGTTGACAAAAGATCGTTTTTCAGTGGGAACGTATAATAAGTTGAAGGCTCGAAAAATCGGCCCAGTGGAAATTTTGAAGAAAATCAATGAGAATGCATATCAGTTGAAATTGCCTGATAATGTTCATACTTCTGATGTTTTCAATGTCAAATATTTGATTTCGTATCATGGGGATGAGCTTGTTGTGGAAGAGGACGGCGCAAATTCGAGGACGAATTCTTGTCAACGGGGGGAGGATGATGCAGCGCGATCTACTGGCGCATCTGATTTGAATTGTTCAAGGCTTTTAGGTCGCTCACGACCTAGTGAAATTTTAGGTCGCTCACGACCTAATGAATCTATATGTCACTCACGACCTAGGGAAGATCGTTCACGAGTCAACAGAATCAGTGTGAAGGCATGCGAACGAGTTAACGAGTTAAAGGAAAGGCGCACGAACGACCTAACGAAGTTCTCACTCCTTTAGGTCGCTCCGATATTTCGAGTGAAGACTGTCTCGAGCTACGACCTAAGGTAGGTCGCGTGAATGAGTTACGACCTAAGTTAGGTCGCGTGAACGAGTTACGACATAAGTTAGGTCGCAGGGAGAATTAGGTCGTGTGAAGAATCCCAGAAGCTGATTTCTTAAGTCGATGAAGGTTAAGCCGCATCCATCTTAGGTCGCTCGACCTTATGCGCTGAGAAGTTAGGTCGCTGCCTTACATTTTTAGGTCGCTCATATGTTAGGTCGTAAGTCGTGATGGTTTGTAATGTGTTGAGATGTAAATATTGTAAGTCATGTGTTGTTCTTATGTCGTTATGTTGTAAGTCGCTTGTTTTTAGGTCACATTATTTTAGGTCGTAGGTCGTTCACGACCTAAGTGTTGTCAATGTTGAACCGTGTGAGTTGTAAGCCTATAAATAGGCGGGTTGTATCATTTCTAATAGTTAGTTGATTTTGAATAAACTTTTGTTTGAGAGCTTTGTGCCTCTTTTAAAATTGGTAGTTGAGTGTGATCTCCTATCTCCACCTTCGGTTAATCGAGTGCGCTCGATTCAACGATTGCTGAAGCCGATTCACAGAATCTAGTGCGCTAGATCAACGTCGAAGAATCGTAGATCTTTAAACACGGTATCGTGCGCGATCAACGTGTTTGGGATAGCTAGAATCCGGTATCTTTGGATCAACGGATTTGGGCCATTCGGTATCTTCTATTCCATCGATTGCTACTTTCATTGTCACATTCGTTTTGAGTATTCCGCTGCTGCATCACATATACATACACACAGGATCTTAATCAACTATCCAAAATATCTACTCAAACCAATCCAATGAAATGAGAAATAATCATGTGTGTATATATATATATCATTCTACCTCTTCTAAATAATATTCCTAAATATATATAAATACAGGGATTTATACTGAAATACAAATTCAAAGTGTTGATTCTGCTTAACTGAAATGTAATTTCTCAAGTGCTCAAATTCAGTCCAAGCATTTACCATGTCGTTGATAATCTCACTATGAGTGCAATAGCGAAGACCGCATCTTGATTGGACCTCGTATGCAAAAGATACGAATTCAATATGAATCGAGATTTATTAAAATAATTAACAAACTTTATTACCTTCATTACAACTGAACCCCTTCTTCTCGAGCTCTCTGTAGATGCCATGTATGCACAAACCCACATTGTCGTTCTCTCCACCACTACGTAAGCGGTGGTCAATGGAATAACACAAAACACCTCCATACTTCACATTGATCAATGACGAACACAACGGCGCAACCCATGCAAGGTCCGACCTCTTCGAGCAAAATGTGACACCCTCATGCCTTAATTGGCCATGCCATGTCAGAAATCACCCCCTCGACTAGAGCTTCCCTGCTTGACACCAACCGACTCCACCCTGAACCAATTTCACTTTGGCATCCTCCATTTCACCAATCGTCGCCTCTACTTCTACCACCTCATCGTAAAATCCAAGGCAAAGAAAATTGAGCTCGACCAAGCACTGCCAGTGTAACACCCCATATTTTGGAGTACCATAATGTAGGGAAATCAAGTAAATAGATGATAAACTAAAATTTATTATGGGATGAATTAAATATATGAAAAGTTAACCAATAAAGGGTGAACGAATGCAGGAAGAGGAGTTAGGGATTTATTAAGACTAAGCTAGAATGGTTTTTTAGCCCTGGGTTCAAATTCTAATTACTTACATTAAACCTCCATTCATTCTCTCATTTTCCACAAAACTATGGAAAGAAACCAAGAGTTACGGTCGGCTAAACATTCAAGAGGAAGGAGAAGGAAAACTAAGATAAAAGAAGTAGCTTTCATCATTAAAGGGACATTTAACCAAGTTTGATCAAACTACGGTGAATAAAAGTTTCCTTAGTACTCTTCCTAACCCGTTTGGACTCGAATTTGATTTTAATTGAATATTTTTTATGATGTTAAACATGTTTGTAATATTAAACATTAATTGGTAAATTTGGAAATTTAAATGATGGAAGTTTATTCATGTCCTAGGGTAAAACATGAATTAATCATAATTAAATTATTTAGGATTGATATATGATGTTTATAATAATAAAATAGAGATGATTTTTTAATATCATAATTTTTGGAAATAAATTGGAATTTTTATGAATTTTCTAAGTTGAGAAAATAGTTAATTTAGGGTAAATTAACTATTATAAATAATAAATTTAATTATTTTGACTTAAAATTCTGGTATAAGGTAAAGCAAAGATAAAATAGGTTTTTGGTGAATTTTTGGGGGTTTTCCCATTAATTTTCAATTTATTATGAATTAATTGGCTAAAGGAAGAAGTAATTAATTAATAAATGGAGAATGAAATTAGCAAATCCTGAAAAGATAATGGTAAAAGAAGTATGCTAGCCAATAAGAATTCGATATCAAATGCGATTTGGTGTAAAGTAACTACTTAATAAGCTAATAAAATAGGTTTCAAGTTTAATTACGAATATGCCATCTTGACTCACGAAAGCTTCATAAATAGTCAATCTGTTGTAACAAGCCAAAATTTTTGTAAATACTTTAAATTTATTTTTATTTGAAAACTTTGATTTTTAAATCATTTTAAATTGGAATTTGAATTTTGGAATTTTTCCAATGAGATTCCGGATTTGTTTGTAGTTATCTCCCAAATATAATAAATAAAACAATTTCTGAAAACTTTATATTTTGGTCAAACTTTGAATTTATTTGAAAATTTGAAATTTAAAATTTTATAATTCTATTATTTTTATTTGATGTTGTATATAATTCTAATATCCGTTATGCTTTTCGTTTCATTAAATTCTGATTTATACTTTGTAAATTGGACAACATACAACGTTTTAAAAGCAAATAATTTCTGCCTTTTATTTTATATGTTTCTATATCCATCTCCTTATTTTATTTTTATATTGTGTTTGTATAAACTTTATTTTTATTTATTGAATGTTTCTTTTGTATATATCTTTTATTTAATGGTTAGGAAACAAATCAATTAGAGATACATTACCTTGTTTTAATTAGAGACGTTACATTTGCTTTTATTTCTTGCCTTTTTATGTGCCTATCTATTTAATTACCTACCATTGTGGTATATTGCAAACCCTAGCCGCCCCCTACCCTATCAATTCACGTACAAAAAAGTTTCTCACCATCTCATTTTCATTTGCATTCTCCTGAGAAAATACAGTAAGTTTTCAATGGTTTCTCTTCCTCTTTCTTTTTCTTTTTCTTTATTTCTCTTTGTTTTTTTCCATTCATATGCTCGGCCTCCACCATAATTCCGACCTCATCCCTTCTCCACCTCCTCCATGACCGACCCTCATCATCCCATGACCATGCCATGACCATATATGAAGATCTCATCACCAAACAATGATAATAAACCCTAGCCGAGCCTATGGATGCAAACCCCTTCTTTGTTTGCATTGAAACCCTAGCCTATCTCCACCACCTTGCTTTGGCCGTGACCAATCTCCACCTCTTAGCCATGATTCAGATCTGACTTGACTAAGCCTTGCCATATCCGAGCCATGTAGACCTTGAGCCGAGCCCAAACTCCACTAGATCCATGCCTTGAAGCCTTCCATGCCTTGTAACTTGCCTCTATTCACCTTCCTCAAACCATAGCCATGTGTACTTGATCCATGACCGAGCCTAGCTTGCCTCTATGTAACGACCCAGAATTTCGAACAAATTAAATTGAGAATATTTAATTTATTTTAAATATTTGAACGATGATTTAATTTGAATCCCGAATATAACTTTGAATTTGACGATTAAATTATTAAATTTAATCGATTGAAGTTGAACAAAAATTTATATCTTCAATTTTAAGTTGGAGAAAAATATTTCAAAAGCTTTTAAAATTCGTATTGATAATTCTGAGGGTAATAGAACTTTCAGAATTAAATTTGAAACTGTTTTGTTCAGTTTAAAATTTTTATCGTTTGAACCGATATTTAAAAATAGCCGTCCGAGGCGCAGTCTCGAAATTCGACGAAACCAGTTCCATTGGGTCCGTAACGTTGAATTGTTGTCGGATTTCAAATATCGTATTTTTCGGTGTTTATATGTGTGCACACGGTAGATAAACGCATTGAAGTTTTAAAACGAATTCGATTTAAATTTGAATTTGTATTTGGTCAACATCAGCACTTTTGGCCTCAACTCAAAACACTGTAGCCTGTTAACATCAGCACGCAAATGTCTCCTCTCGTACAAAACACCATCATCTCGTTCCCTGGAATCACGTCTTCTTCTGTTTCGATTCAGAGAAAACTTTCAAACAAATTATTTTCGTTCGTTCGTTCGAGAATTAAAAATGGCGAACGATACTCCCCTTTCCAGTTTTAAAAATCAAACGAAAATGGCCAAGAAACAAATTCTTCTAGTTTAAATCGATATTCCCCTCGTTTTCATTTTCCATTTCAAAATCGATTCGCAGAGAAGAAAGAAAAAAAAAATCAAATCAACGGCGACATCTTTTCTTCTTCCCGGCATCGATTTGTTCGAATCGCTCGCGACTCAATATTATCGCGATGGGCAGGAAACTCGAGATCTCCTTAGGGTTCGCGGAGATGAGTATCGGGGTGACCTGGAGGCGTGAAAGGAGGCGGTGTGGATGGTCGATGGCCACGTGTGCGTTCGCGTGGTACTGGAGACGTTCGCGGTGAAGCTCGCGACTAGGTCACGGTGGCACACGTGTGGTCGAGCTAGGGCAGCAGTAGTGCCAGGGGAAAACTCGCGAAGCTCGCGTTCGATCGAAGGCTGAAGGCGTTCTCGGTGGAACGATGATGTCTAGAAGGGGATCGTGATTTCTGGACGAACATTGGCGAGCGAGGCAGTGGTCGACATTGCAATAGTTCTGCGTTCGTCGTAGATGGCATCAATTTCGATTTTAACAGTAAGTATAACTGTTTAATTTAAATTTCTTTTAAACAAATATTTATCTGTGAATTTGAGAGATAAGCAGTAAAAAAAATGGTTTACTGTTTAGTTTCAAATTGAAGAATTTTAATATGAACAGAGGAAAATTATTTTTGATGAACTAGGTTTGAAAAGAAGAAAAAAAAAAGGATTTTTAACAGTCAAAGAAATTATGCACATTTTCATATAGGCAGAGGAAGTTTTATTAAACTGTTTAAATTTTTTTTAAGTTAACGGAAAGATAAAACAGTTAAGTATATGTGGAGTTTTGAAAAATAAAAAAATATACATAAGCAGTTTTCAAATTGTATATATATGTGTGATTTTGAAAATATTGATTTCGGTGAGCTATTTGTTTTATTAACCTATCTAATTTTTGTTACCACCGAAAGAAAATTTATTAAAGAAATTCTAGTTCAAGATTTAATTCTTCTGTTAAATAAATTATTTAAAAGTAATTTGTTTAAAAAAATAAATTATTGGTTAAACCCAAAAATTTAGTTTAGAATAAATTCGGTAGTTGACTAAAATTGTAAATGGATAGTGGAATTGTTGATTTATTCAAATGTTAATAGATTGTATAAAATTATTTATTCAAGGTCTATAAATCGAGAAAACAAAAGAAGGATTGGATTGGAAAAAGATGGCAAATTAAAAGCTAAGGTGAGATTTTCTCACTCGAAGGAAAATTTGTGTTTTACAGTTATTGATTGATGATATGATTGCTATGTTGATGTGATATTAGATATAGTAGGATATATATATATATAGCAGTATATACATATTGGCATATGTATATATTGGATTGATGATTTCCCGCCTCGTATAGCGGATGAGACCCTATTGCGCCGTTAGTAAGCGGATTTATAAAAACCTATATACCGCGATAATTCCGTACTGGAGCGGAATTGGTATTGTGCTAACATCTTTGGATGCAGGGAAACAGGTTGGAGGGATCCAACTGGACCCCTCACATTGATTGATTTTATTTATACTGTGGTATAAATCTGTGAATGATTATAGTGATGCTATTAATCATATTGATATCTGGAAATTGTTTGAAAGCTAAAATTTAGCTGAATGGATGTTTTGACATCATTGGATTCCAAAGATAAACGAAATTGAATTTTTTTGAAATTCAAGCAGAAAAGTTCTAAGTGAATCAATTTGTGAAATTGAAGAAATTTTTAAGAAAGGAATTTTAAAGTATAAAAAGTGAATTTTTATAATCGTATTGAATTAATTCCAGAATCAAGTGAAAATGTTAAATAAATGGATTTCGTAAAATAGTAATTTTAAATTGAAGAAATTTATTTAAATTTGGATTTTTAAATAGATTGAAAGAAAACGATTGAAATTTATTTTCTTAAAAAGGGATTTATTTAAAAGAAGATAAGTTGAAAATTCAGTTTGGAATTTAATTTGTAAATTGAAATAAGTTGTGAAATCAATGTAAAATGATTTCAATTTGAAGAATCCATTTTAAAACAGAATATTGAATAATTTGAGAAAAATAGGGAATTTATTTTAGTAGTGATAAATAAAATTTGAAATCAATCTGCAATTGATTTAATATTTAGAAATGAATTTTTGAGAAATCAATATGGAAATTTTATTCAAACGTTGAAAATAAAATTAGAAATCAATATTGAAATTGATTTGGTATTGAAGCTTTTATAAATAGAATTAAAATTTATAAAAGTTGTTTATAAACCCGAAGTCACTTATTTTGATAAGTTAAATATAGAAGTTGATAAAAGAAGGTTTATAAGTCGAAGTTGTTATTAAAAAGAGAAATAGAATTTATAAACGTGCTTATAAATTCGAAATAGATTGAATGTGATAAATTTAATATAGAAGATTATTTAAGGAAATTTTATTCACGATTTTGGACAGTGAATATATTGTTAAGTAAAATGGATTCATTTTGAAGAAGTAATATTTTAAAAATGAAGTTAAACATTTTAAAGGCGTTTTAAAATGTATTAGAGATTGAAAGCATAGATTTCAACAGTTCTTGTTGAAATAGACGTTTTCGAGAAATTTAAGGAAATGGTGGACTATAACACTGTTGTTATAGTAAATGATTTCCGAAAGGAAATATTTTATATAGTATTGGGATTTATATATCTATCTAAATTCTGAATCCCTATACTAGTGATTTCGAGTCGTCGTAACGATGTTTTACGCAACATTCGTTTTGACTCAAATAAATGTGATTTAAGAATGATTTCCTTAAAGAATGAGATATATACTTAATTTTGATTTTAAGTATATCGAATATTTTCTAAGTGTCGAAAATAAATGATTTGTGAATTACTTATTTTTAAATAAGTATGGAAATGCTTTTCCAATGTGAAATGAACCGTTTGAGTTTTTATCTTTTAAAGATAAATTGAAAAGTGAATATTTGAAATTGTTTTCAAATGGTTAAGTGTGGAAAATTTATATCTTATAAAGATATTTTTGAAGAATAAATAATTTGGGAAAATTATTTGGAATCTGATGATGTTGTGCATCTTTATTGATAGTTAAATAACCGACTATCAATAATTACCTTTAGATAGGTATTTGTTGTGATTGGATGAATTTGAATGCCACACTTATTTTTGAATAAACGCTCACTATTCGGGTTAGCCGGGAAAGGACCATGGGGTCGTATAACCCATTCCGAATATGTGATACGTCGTTATGAATCGCATTTGAAGACCGGTGTTGAAGACCGGATATTTTTGAAAACGGAAGGATTACCGTCGAGTTACTCTACATCGACTGATCTTCGATTTAGAGGTTTTATCACCCTTAGTGACGGGAAGTCCGGACGTGATTAGAAAATTATCCGGAAATGCAAGGGCTTCGTGAGAAGTGCCTTCGGTTCTGTTCGGTCCCGGAACAGACTTGTATGGATTGTGTGTCTGACGTTACAATTTGAGATATAAAGCTGATTTCTTTCAAATACATTTCTGTTGGTGGCGGAGAATTTATTCTCTTAGCTTAACACCCTTCTCTGAGACGTACGAGCTCAGAGGTTATGTAGTTGAAATTTATCAGCGATATATCCCAATTTGGTAACGTGGCATACTGAGTGTTGCTGTGAAATGATCAGTGTTTGATCATTTGTGATATGATCATTTGTTTGATCTTATATCTTTGTGATCATAGGTTGATCATTTTGTTTGACCCGAAGCAGGGCTTTTTGAGAAAGCGTAGCTTTGTGGACGAGACTTCGTCGAGCCTCACACCCCGGAAATGGTCGAAACAGGACGAATGCAGCAAGGTTTTAGGGAGTAGCGCCCCTTAGTGTATGTCATTCCTTCTGGATAAAGGTGGTATCATGGTATGGAGCCCAGATACTTAACCTCTGTGGTTACTGCATTATTATTATCTATGTGGTTTTGTTGGAAATCGGGGATCCTCGGGAAGATCGGTGACGATCGGGGGATGGCATACGCGTGTCAGTAGTTACCTATTTTTGCAGAGGTAACCCGGCCTTGTGTTGGCAGAGATCCGGTTAGGTTCTCGGGTCGTCTATTCCAGGGACGTACCCATCGTGGATAGGAAGTTCCTTAGCCTGACCATTTGTTGGAAATCCAAAGAAACAATACGAGCTTTTACGATTTCAATTGTATAACCTGTCTCCTCAGGAGGCAGCTATAGCAGGCATAATATAATGGTACCTATGCTGGCTAAGATTTATATTATACTTTCGAAATGTTTTCCACTATGCACTAATAATAATATCAAAAAGAATTTGATTTTTTGCGTAGTAAGCATCTTTGACTATCATAAGAAGAAATCTCCTCCAAGTCTGCGTTTGCATTGTGTGTGTGGTGGGAGGTCTTATGGTAGTTTCATTTTCCAAAAGCATTTCGAATTGACTTTAAGATTATCCTGTTGTTTATTTTAAAGAATAACTGTTTTACGATCTCACACCAGTCACCATGACTGACTCGGAGTTTATTGTTTCCCTTCTAAACTCTGGGTGCCCACAAATTTCCACACGGGCAGTCTAGAGTTAGATTATTAGGTTATCTGGATATTCTGGAGCTTGGGAGGTAAGCTGGATGACGAGACGTAGTATTTGTATCTGATAGTATTTATTCCGCTGTATATTCTGTATGAGGACAAGTTATATAACTGTCCATTGTTGTATATTAACTCTGATGATTGATGTATGTATAAAATGATATAGTTCTTTGTTTTAGAGATTATTCATTTATCTATTATATATTGTTCCGCTGCGATATGTGAGATTATGATATTGTCTCTGTTCTGTATCTGTTGTTGTTTTGTTGTTCTTCTTCTCTTTTTCTTCTATCTTCTCTTCCTCCTCTTCTTTTAAATATTAAAGTTTCGCGTTTTCGCCATCCGATTGTTCGGCAATTGCTACAGTGGACGTAGCAGTGTTGGGTTTTCGGAAGACGGATTTGCGGGTCTTTACAGTTGGTATCAGAGCATATGGTTAAGCGACAACCTTGCTCTGTTGGGTGGTACTCATTAGAGATAGAGTCAGTAGTACTCTAGAATGAGTTGAGTGTAATAATAGATATGAGCGCGTATTTGTTATTTGAATATAAAATTGTTTTATATTGTGATGATTGATTTGTTGAGTGGTATATGGATTCTGGTCAATACGAGTAATTAACGATCATTGATAGGGATCTCTAAACACTCGAATAGAACAATTCGGCACAGTATTGTTTTAAAATAGGGTAAATGAGATAATTTTGCCCAAAACTATTTTCGTATAGAAAAGAAATGATTTTCTATGAAGTACTATAGTATATGGTTGCATGGATGTTAGGAAGTAATAATAGTGAATTATCATCACTGAAATTGAATAAGAAATTGAAATCGTAACTCCAAAGTTAAGAAATAAATTCACATACAAATGAAATTTGAGAATATAAATTATAAATGTGAATTGTAAATTGAAACGGAATTCCAGAGAAGTTTTTGGAAATGTTTTGAAAAGAAATTTTGGAGATTTGGAAAGTTTAAATTCTTTTTGAAGTTGGAAATGAATTTCAAAGGTTTTGAAAAGTATTTTGGAGAGTTAAAAGCTCTAAACTCTTTTCGGTCGCTGGAAAATAATTCCGATGATGATCGCGACATCACCGGTGTTCATTTTCGGGTTTCCAGAAGAGGAATTGCTGCCAAATTGTTTTAAAAACGGAAGTTGTTTGAAAAATTTGAAATTTGTTTTAGAAATTCAAAGGGTAATTTGAATTGTTTTCAAAATGGTTTTGAAAAGGTTGAAAAGACTCTGGAATTGTGAATGAACGAATAAATTTGCAAGTGAATCAATTAAATGAAATGAGATTCAAATTGGAAATGAATGAATTAGTGGATGAATGAATAATTTGCAGTTGTAAATGAAATTGAAGACAAATTTGAAATTGTAAGTGAATTGGAATTTGTAATGAGTTAGTAATTGAAACTAAGCTAAAAGAGCAATTATGAATGAAAGTTGTTTGGTTAATAGAATAAACCGAATGAAAATATGAAATGCAAATTAAATTGAATGGAATCAATTGCAAATGAAGTAGAATTAAAATAAATTGAATTTGTATCAATTTGAATTGGTTATAAACTAGAATGGATATGAGTTCATTTTGTTTAAAAACGAATGTAACTTCAACCGTAAATATATAAGCATATATTGAAAATTTTGTAATCGAATTTGCAAAATAGTTTGAATGCTGTAACTAGATATTATGGCTAGTAGATATGCAGGTATAAAGGAAATTGAATTTGATTTCACAGATAATTTGAATTGCTCGACAAAAGGTACGTATTTGAATTACAATATGAGTTTTTGATGATTTCTCTCTAGCCGCTTGGCTTTTTCTTTTTCTTTTTGAAATCTGAGGGTCCGTAGGGACATTTTGTAGTAGTGCCGTATTAGCCGCGCAAAGGAGACGCTGGCGAAATTTTTCGAAAATTTAGGGCGTTAGAAAATTTTTGAGAAATTTTGAAAGTTAAAAATTTGAATTTAAACTCGAATTTGAATTTTGAAGTTAAACAATGTTGTTCTGAAACTTAGAGTTGAAGTCGAAATGTAGTTGAATGATAACGAACCTTTAGTAGAAAGATTTATTTCGATAATTTGATAAAACTATTTAGATTGTGAAAAATAGTAGACGAGTTAAGGACTTTTTTTTTCCTAACTTGTAATTTCGAGGACGAAATTCTTTTAAGGGGGGAAGTCTGTAACGACCCAGAATTTCGAACAAATTAAATTGAGAATATTTAATTTATTTTAAATATTTGAACGATGATTTAATTTGAATCCCGAATATAACTTTGAATTTGACGATTAAATTATTAAATTTAATCGATTGAAGTTGAACAAAAATTTATATCTTCAATTTTAAGTTGGAGAAAAATATTTCAAAAGCTTTTAAAATTCGTATTGATAATTCTGAGGGTAATAGAACTTTCAGAATTAAATTTGAAACTGTTTTGTTCAGTTTAAAATTTTTATCGTTTGAACCGATATTTAAAAATAGCCGTCCGAGGCGCAGTCTCGAAATTCGACGAAACCAGTTCCATTGGGTCCGTAACGTTGAATTGTTGTCGGATTTCAAATATCGTATTTTTCGGTGTTTATATGTGTGCACACGGTAGATAAACGCATTGAAGTTTTAAAACGAATTCGATTTAAATTTGAATTTGTATTTGGTCAACATCAGCACTTTTGGCCTCAACTCAAAACACTGTAGCCTGTTAACATCAGCACGCAAATGTCTCCTCTCGTACAAAACACCATCATCTCGTTCCCTGGAATCACGTCTTCTTCTGTTTCGATTCAGAGAAAACTTTCAAACAAATTATTTTCGTTCGTTCGAGAATTAAAAATGGCGAACGATACTCCCCTTTCCAGTTTTAAAAATCAAACGAAAATGGCCAAGAAACAAATTCTTCTAGTTTAAATCGATATTCCCCTCGTTTTCATTTTCCATTTCAAAATCGATTCGCAGAGAAGAAAGAAAAAAAAAATCAAATCAACGGCGACATCTTTTCTTCTTCCCGGCATCGATTTGTTCGAATCGCTCGCGACTCAATATTATCGCGATGGGCAGGAAACTCGAGATCTCCTTAGGGTTCGCGGAGATGAGTATCGGGGTGACCTGGAGGCGTGAAAGGAGGCGGTGTGGATGGTCGATGGCCACGTGTGCGTTCGCGTGGTACTGGAGACGTTCGCGGTGAAGCTCGCGACTAGGTCACGGTGGCACACGTGTGGTCGAGCTAGGGCAGCAGTAGTGCCAGGGGAAAACTCGCGAAGCTCGCGTTCGATCGAAGGCTGAAGGCGTTCTCGGTGGAACGATGATGTCTAGAAGGGGATCGTGATTTCTGGACGAACATTGGCGAGCGAGGCAGTGGTCGACATTGCAATAGTTCTGCGTTCGTCGTAGATGGCATCAATTTCGATTTTAACAGTAAGTATAACTGTTTAATTTAAATTTCTTTTAAACAAATATTTATCTGTGAATTTGAGAGATAAGCAGTAAAAAAAATGGTTTACTGTTTAGTTTCAAATTGAAGAATTTTAATATGAACAGAGGAAAATTATTTTTGATGAACTAGGTTTGAAAAGAAGAAAAAAAAAAGGATTTTTAACAGTCAAAGAAATTATGCAGATTTTCATATAGGCAGAGGAAGTTTTATTAAACTGTTTAAATTTTTTTTAAGTTAACGGAAAGATAAAACAGTTAAGTATATGTGGAGTTTTGAAAAATAAAAAAATATACATAAGCAGTTTTCAAATTGTATATATATGTGTGATTTTGAAAATATTGATTTCGGTGAGCTATTTGTTTTATTAACCTATCTAATTTTTGTTACCACCGAAAGAAAATTTATTAAAGAAATTCTAGTTCAAGATTTAATTCTTCTGTTAAATAAATTATTTAAAAGTAATTTGTTTAAAAAAATAAATTATTGGTTAAACCCAAAAATTTAGTTTAGAATAAATTCGGTAGTTGACTAAAATTGTAAATGGATAGTGGAATTGTTGATTTATTCAAATGTTAATAGATTGTATAAAATTATTTATTCAAGGTCTATAAATCGAGAAAACAAAAGAAGGATTGGATTGGAAAAAGATGGCAAATTAAAAGCTAAGGTGAGATTTTCTCACTCGAAGGAAAATTTGTGTTTTATAGTTATTGATTGATGATATGATTGCTATGTTGATGTGATATTAGATATAGTAGGATATATATATATATAGCAGTATATACATATTGGCATATGTATATATTGGATTGATGATTTCCCGCCTCGTATAGCGGATGAGACCCTATTGCGCCGTTAGTAAGCGGATTTATAAAAACCTATATACCGCGATAATTCCGTACTGGAGCGGAATTGGTATTGTGCTAACATCTTTGGATGCAGGGAAACAGGTTGGAGGGATCCAACTGGACCCCTCACATTGATTGATTTTATTTATACTGTGGTATAAATCTGTGAATGATTATAGTGATGCTATTAATCATATTGATATCTGGAAATTGTTTGAAAGCTAAAATTTAGCTGAATGGATGTTTTGACATCATTGGATTCCAAAGATAAACGAAATTGAATTTTTTTGAAATTCAAGCAGAAAAGTTCTAAGTGAATCAATTTGTGAAATTGAAGAAATTTTTAAGAAAGGAATTTTAAAGTATAAAAAGTGAATTTTTATAATCGTATTGAATTAATTCCAGAATCAAGTGAAAATGTTAAATAAATGGATTTCGTAAAATAGTAATTTTAAATTGAAGAAATTTATTTAAATTTGGATTTTTAAATAGATTGAAAGAAAACGATTGAAATTTATTTTCTTAAAAAGGGATTTATTTAAAAGAAGATAAGTTGAAAATTCAGTTTGGAATTTAATTGGTAAATTGAAATAAGTTGTGAAATCAATGTAAAATGATTTCAATTTGAAGAATCCATTTTAAAACAGAATATTGAATAATTTGAGAAAAATAGGGAATTTATTTTAGTAGTGATAAATAAAATTTGAAATCAATCTGCAATTGATTTAATATTTAGAAATGAATTTTTGAGAAATCAATATGGAAATTTTATTCAAACGTTGAAAATAAAATTAGAAATCAATATTGAAATTGATTTGGTATTGAAGCTTTTATAAATAGAATTAAAATTTATAAAAGTTGTTTATAAACCCGAAGTCACTTATTTTGATAAGTTAAATATAGAAGTTGATAAAAGAAGGTTTATAAGTCGAAGTTGTTATTAAAAAGAGAAATAGAATTTATAAACGTGCTTATAAATTCGAAATAGATTGAATGTGATAAATTTAATATAGAAGATTATTTAAGGAAATTTTATTCACGATTTTGGACAGTGAATATATTGTTAAGTAAAATGGATTCATTTTGAAGAAGTAATATTTTAAAAATGAAGTTAAACATTTTAAAGGCGTTTTAAAATGTATTAGAGATTGAAAGCATAGATTTCAACAGTTCTTGTTGAAATAGACGTTTTCGAGAAATTTAAGGAAATGGTGGACTATAACACTGTTGTTATAGTAAATGATTTCCGAAAGGAAATATTTTATATAGTATTGGGATTTATATATCTATCTAAATTCTGAATCCCTATACTAGTGATTTCGAGTCGTCGTAACGATGTTTTACGCAACATTCGTTTTGACTCAAATAAATGTGATTTAAGAATGATTTCCTTAAAGAATGAGATATATACTTAATTTTGATTTTAAGTATATCGAATATTTTCTAAGTGTCGAAAATAAATGATTTGTGAATTACTTATTTTTAAATAAGTATGGAAATGCTTTTCCAATGTGAAATGAACCGTTTGAGTTTTTATCTTTTAAAGATAAATTGAAAAGTGAATATTTGAAATTGTTTTCAAATGGTTAAGTGTGGAAAATTTATATCTTATAAAGATATTTTTGAAGAATAAATAATTTGGGAAAATTATTTGGAATCTGATGATGTTGTGCATCTTTATTGATAGTTAAATAACCGACTATCAATAATTACCTTTAGATAGGTATTTGTTGTGATTGGATGAATTTGAATGCCACACTTATTTTTGAATAAACGCTCACTATTCGGGTTAGCCGGGAAAGGACCATGGGGTCGTATAACCCATTCCGAATATGTGATACGTCGTTATGAATCGCATTTGAAGACCGGTGTTGAAGACCGGATATTTTTGAAAACGGAAGGATTACCGTCGAGTTACTCTACATCGACTGATCTTCGATTTAGAGGTTTTATCACCCTTAGTGACGGGAAGTCCGGACGTGATTAGAAAATTATCCGGAAATGCAAGGGCTTCGTGAGAAGTGCCTTCGGTTCTGTTCGGTCCCGGAACAGACTTGTATGGATTGTGTGTCTGACGTTACAATTTGAGATATAAAGCTGATTTCTTTCAAATACATTTCTGTTGGTGGCGGAGAATTTATTCTCTTAGCTTAACACCCTTCTCTGAGACGTACGAGCTCAGAGGTTATGTAGTTGAAATTTATCAGCGATATATCCCAATTTGGTAACGTGGCATACTGAGTGTTGCTGTGAAATGATCAGTGTTTGATCATTTGTGATATGATCATTTGTTTGATCTTATATCTTTGTGATCATAGGTTGATCATTTTGTTTGACCCGAAGCAGGGCTTTTTGAGAAAGCGTAGCTTTGTGGACGAGACTTCGTCGAGCCTCACACCCCGGAAATGGTCGAAACAGGACGAATGCAGCATGGTTCTAGGGAGTAGCGCCCCTTAGTGTATGTCATTCCTTCTGGATAAAGGTGGTATCATGGTATGGAGCCCAGATACTTAACCTCTGTGGTTACTGCATTATTATTATCTATGTGGTTTTGTTGGAAATCGGGGATCCTCGGGAAGATCGGTGACGATCGGGGGATGGCATACGCGTGTCAGTAGTTACCTATTTTTGCAGAGGTAACCCGGCCTTGTGTTGGCAGAGATCCGGTTAGGTTCTCGGGTCGTCTATTCCAAGGACGTACCCATCGTGGATAGGAAGTTCCTTAGCCTGACCATTTGTTGGAAATCCAAAGAAACAATACGAGCTTTTACGATTTCAATTGTATAACCTGTCTCCTCAGGAGGCAGCTATAGCAGGCATAATATAATGGTACCTATGCTGGCTAAGATTTATATTATACTTTCGAAATGTTTTACACTATGCACTAATAATAATATCAAAAAGAATTTGATTTTTTGCGTAGTAAGCATCTTTGACTATCATAAGAAGAAATCTCCTCCAAGTCTGCGTTTGCATTGTGTGTGTGGTGGGAGGTCTTATGGTAGTTTCATTTTCCAAAAGCATTTCGAATTGACTTTAAGATTATCCTGTTGTTTATTTTAAAGAATAACTGTTTTACGATCTCACACCAGTCACCATGACTGACTCGGAGTTTATTGTTTCCCTTCTAAACTCTGGGTGCCCACAAATTTCCACACGGGCAGTCTAGAGTTAGATTATTAGGTTATCTGGATATTCTGGAGCTTGGGAGGTAAGCTGGATGACGAGACGTAGTATTTGTATCTGATAGTATTTATTCCGCTGTATATTCTGTATGAGGACAAGTTATATAACTGTCCATTGTTGTATATTAACTCTGATGATTGATGTATGTATAAAATGATATAGTTCTTTGTTTTAGAGATTATTCATTTATCTATTATATATTGTTCCGCTGCGATATGTGAGATTATGATATTGTCTCTGTTCTGTATCTGTTGTTGTTTTGTTGTTCTTCTTCTCTTTTTCTTCTATCTTCTCTTCCTCCTCTTCTTTTAAATATTAAAGTTTCGCGTTTTCGCCATCCGATTGTTCGGCAATTGCTACAGTGGACGTAGCAGTGTCGGGTTTTCGGAAGACGGATTTGCGGGTCTTTACACTCTAGACATCATGGCCGAGCAAAATATGGTGATGGTTGAACCTATAGGTGATGTGGCCGAGCCCACTTGTGGTTAAAACCCATATTTGTTTCAAATCTATTCATGTCTTTCATTGTTGAATTCATATCTTGTTTTGTTAAGCCATACTTATATTTGTTTTATTTATTTGATTACAAGATTTGAATTTGGTTGTTACTTCTTCTCAAATCCTATCGTGCCTTTTCGTGCTTTGCGGAGTGTGGATATTTTTGTTTTGAATTGATCTCTAGCTTCAAAAAGGTGAGTTTATCACTATCGACATTCGTACTTATATAAATGGTGAAACGATGACAAGTGAATGTGTAATAATTGATATACTATGTTCATATATGCTTGTGATCTGATTATATGAATTATAACCTGATTTTATACCTGTTACATTTCCTGATCTGATATTATATGCTATACTGTTTATTTTATTTTCTGTTCCTCACACTACAAGTTCCCTGTAGAATAGAATCACTATGGGTTGAAATGATACAAACCCGAACAGACATTAGAATAAGGAAAAACCGTTATGAGCTGAAACGATAGGCTCAAGCGATTTTTATTCATTTTAATTGACTTGGGATTGCGGGTTTGAAATGATAGAACCCGGATTTTTTTTTTAAATTACGGATTAAAATGATATATTATCCGTATCACTTGACCTTGGTTAGAAAATATTATACAGACCCGTGGTTATTTTATATATTTTCTAAAAATTATTAAGTATGTTAAAATGTAAAAATTATGATATTTTAACTTAAATTTGGATTTTAATGTTTAAATAAAGTTTTAGTGATTTTCTATAAGTTAAAATGTATAAGTAAATAAGGGAAAAAGGTATTTTGAAAATATGACTTAACTTGATAATTTGGAAAATTTGGCTTTTAAAAAGGAACATTTTAAGTTAAGTAAATAAAATGGAAAATTAGTTTTATTATATGAAATGATATTTTAAAATAAAGTATTAAGTTAATTGTTTAAATAAAAAAAGTTAAGAAAATAGTGCACTTTGGCTTAATAAGTAAATTGTTGTTTAAAAATTTGATAATTATTAATGAAATTTTATTTATAAAATCATAAGTTAAATGATACCCAAATGAACATTTTTGAAGCGAAAAATATGATTTTTATAAATTAAAATGGCTAAAAATTGAAGTTTTAATGTTTCTGAAATTTTATATTAAATCTGGAATTAATATTGGTAGCGCTTCAGAAATGCTGTAGTATTAAGACAGCATTTGCTAAGGGCTATAGTTTTTGAAATATAACTAAGTTCTGAAATAAATAAAGGGCTACTACAACACTTTGTAAGTGTTGTTGTTGTTGCTGAAGCTAACTAAAATCTGAAGTAATAAAGCTACTGCAGCACTTGGTAAGTGCCGTGGTTGCTGAAAGTAAGAAATAACTAAAAGGGCTACAGTAGCACTTGGTAAGTGATGTTGTTGCTGAACTGAACTGTTTTGAAACTAATATACCTACTGTAGCACTTTGTAAGTGCTGCTGTTTCTGAAATTTAACAACGTTTTGAAATATTACTATATCTACCTTAACACTTTATAAGTGCTGCTGTTTTGAAAATACAATAGTTTGAAATTTTGTAATTAAATGAATGAACTCAGAAAATGCTATAATTCTGGAAATTTAATATTTGATTTGAAAGTATAATGACTTCATATTTAAATGATTCAAATGAATATATATATATATATATATATATATTGAAATAGAAATGATATCGTTTTGATTTGGGTTTTTGAAATGTTGGTTTTTGAAATGGAAATGATATTTTGATTTTTTTTAAGTATAAACCTTTTTGAAATTTATAACCACGGGTTATAATAACGATTGGTTCACTACGCCATAGATGACCTTCTGCAACACAAAAAAAATGTTGGCTCAGGCCCGAAAAATGTTGCCATAGGTCTATAGCAACACTTTTAGGGTGATGCAATTTTTGCCGTTGCCTTAGACCTCAAAGGCAACATTTTGACTATCTAAGGCAACATAAGTAATATTGTTGCAATAGAACCCTATTTGGGTCTATGGCAACACCCATAGGTATCTGTAGCAACATTCCAAAATGTTGCTATAGATATTAACTTTCTGAATTTGTGGGGCCCACAATGTAGAGCATATTTGATTTTTTAATAAAAATAAATATTTATTTAATAAAATGTTATTGCACAGAATTTGATATTTAAACAGTAATTTATTTAAATAAATATTTTATTTCAACATTTGAAATAGTACAAATTCCTGACTCCACTATTTTACAATTCAATGATATATAACACTGATATTCACATATACAGATATTCCTCACTACATCACTCAGTTCACTCATTACATATGCAGTTTCAATTTATACAGACACCGACACTGATAAATATATGATGAGCTGAGTGCCGAGCCGAAGGCGAGCCGAGAAGCGGGTCCGGGCGTAGCGCCGGCGGGGGTCCGAGGCACCGCAGTCCCGGCGGGGATCGACCGATTCATCCGATTTTGGAAGATCGAGCCTTCTTTGAAACGACATAAAATGATGCACAAATGGTAATTGCAAGCACTACAACAATAAATGAGGCAACTGTAATAACTGGACCAACAGCCACCTTCAAACCGTCAAAACCCCTGCCGAACACTCACAGCACCACAATAAAACTTCTACCAACAATCACCTCTGCCACTCATAATCTGAACATTGTAATCATCAATTCACCATCAAACAGCAGTACTACATGAAAACGTGCACTAGATTATAAAACTGAACTTGGAGCTCCTAAGTTCAACACTATTTCCCTTAACAACAATTTAAAAATAAAACACTAAAAATTATCTATAAGGAGGATGTATATAAACAAGTCTGTGAGTATTAACTAGTAACCGACATGAAGAAAATGATATAATGTGAATTATATACACATGATACTTGCAAAAATATAACTAGAAAATGATATATAGTTCCAAAGGAGCATTTGCACAAACATATGGGGGCGTACTACCTTATTGAAATTACCAGTACCATTCCAATGCTTATCCTTAACAATGTCATCATCTTGCAATCTATTACCATTAGCAGATTAATTGTTGCGAGAATGACAGCTAAATCTCGAGAGCAGTTAGGGTTTTGGGAGAAATTAAGGCGCTAGAAGGGTTTTCAGGTGAAGTAGTCTAAAGGAGAAAGGTAGAGGGGTTGGTGGCGAGAAAGTCTTCTGTTGGAGGCGAGAGCTGATGGCGACGACAGCGGTGGCAAAAGGGTTTGAACAGAAAACTTTGTTTGGCTTCGGGTTTTGGTATCGTGACAGGGCTCTGGTTGGAGCTAGATGGTCGCGATGGGTCAAGGGGTAGCTGGGGGTGAGGGTGACAATTTGGTGGCGGAGGCGAATGAGGAAGCAAAAGAAGAGGAGGGTGACAATTTGGTGGCGGAGGCGAATGGGAGGAGGCGAATTGAAATAAAAACCAAAAGGGGATCTACTCTGAACTAGTTCAGGCGGGAAAACGAAATTTTGGGGCAAATTGCAGTGGTGATCCATTTTAACAACCAGATTAAATGTAGATCGTTGGATCGTATTCACGCGGATTGCTAATTTTATTAATTTTTTAATTTGAATACATCTATTGCAACACTATATAAAAATGTTGCATCTGTTACACTTGTTTAGCTATAGCAACACATTTTTATGGCTAAGGTAACACCAAAAATACAACGTTGCAGTAGGACCAAAATTTTATAGCTGTCGCAACATTTTAGCTGGCAACACCTTGCAAAAATGTTGCAGAAGGTCATCTATGGCGTAGTGGTTGTTAAAGAGACCGGGATCGGATATGGACATACTCTCTGTCAATACCGAAAACCACTTTAACAACTATGTATGCGGTGGAGATTCCAGAATGAAGTAGGATGGTGGCGACGATCCTATTGAGGTATATACGTGGACCCGACTTCCGTGAGTTGGCATGAGGTGGCTAAAACAGGAGCGATTCTCGGGCCAATGAGGTAGCCCATCTGATCGGAGACACTTCTTCGATACCATTCTATTACTTTTGTGATTGATTGGGTGCACCCCTTGATTTTTGGGAGTGTGGCTCGAGGTGGGCTATAGTGGCTACTATGCGTTACCACCAGTCCGGATGCGTAATTGGTATATCTACCCTGGCATTGCCTAATTGTGCCGTGTCACCTACCCTAGCGTGCCTTGTACGAGTTTGATTTGTGTCATACCTATGGAATATCTTTTCGTAGCCTCCGATCTGGAGGTACGCAGGTACTGTATAGACTACTGGCTCTATTATGTGTTAAGGGGGATATGGGTAACTCCTTAACGCTATTTAAAAGTAAGTTTATTTTACTATTAGACATTATTATAATAGCGAATATTACTACATAGTAAATAGTTTAACGGATCCTTAAAGAATGGGCGATCCCAAGCATTCTTTAACTTACTTGTGAATTTCTATTACAGTTCACTTGAGTTGGTTTACATTGTATAAGTATGTATGTCCTGACTCGAGTGTTTGTGTCTTTGCTTTACGCTCGGGTAAGCCTGAGTATCAGCTTTTGATTTCACCTTCTGGAGCTAGGACTGCTGGAGATCATCTTTTATTTAGTTGCCATCTATTTCCATTCAGTATTTCTATGTCAGCTTTGTATTAGAGACCTATGTATTTGGGATTTCTACTATACTTGTTTCAGACTTCTGTTGTATTTTTTTTAGACTATGTATTTAAATCTGTTTTGAGACTATGTATTGTAGTGGCTTCATGAACCACTATTTATTTTATTTTCCGCTGCGAGTTATTCTGATATTCAGTGTCTATGATTCTGTGATTGGTTTTATTTGCTCCAAATTTATTCATAATCTATTATTTTGTATTATTCAAGTCCGACATGTGCGGTTTTATTGTCGATTTGAATGGTCCAAAATAGTGGGTCGTTACATTTGGTATTAGAGCCAGGTTTTAGGCAAACCTTAGCCTATGGAGCAAAAACTCATTAGAGATAGGGTAGGAATACCCTAGAATGAGTGAAATCAATCTTAGAATCATTTCTTTGTGAGAGAACGTATTTTAAAGTATAAAATGATTTTTTTTTCAAATGATTTTAAAGGATTTTAAAGGATTATTTTTGATATAAAATTTTCTTGTTTTAAATCCCCTTTTCTTAACTTCATTCCTTTCGAACCCATCTTGTTTATTTGAATTCGTTGATTAGGGTTTCCATTCTAGTTGAATCTTATCTTTGTCTTTCTGTTTTACCATTGTCCTAAAATTCATTCTTGATCTTTTCAGGATGAATCGTGGGAATGCCAAAGGTAGGGGTCGTAGTATCGCCCCAGTTTCTGAGCCAATTGAACCCATCGGTTTCACTACTGTTTGCAAGGAATTCATTCAACTTGGTGGTACTAAGTTTACTGGATCTGAGAGCATCATAGAGGCTCAACAGTGGTTGAGGAGTCTTGAGAGGATTTTTACTGGTTTGTAGATTACTGATGCGTAGAAGCGTCAGTTGGCAGCTTGGCAGTTGAAGGAGGCAGTCTTGGATTGGTGGGAGTCTGTCACAGCTCAGACTGTAGAGGCAGACATTTCTTGGGATCAGTTTAGGTATCTTCGGATGTTGTCTTGTGTTCTGTTCAGCTTTTCTCTTTAATATCTATCTTAAGCTTATCTATCTCTTTTCCAAGGAGGCTTTTGTGGCAAAATGGATGACCGAAGCCGGGAAATCTCAGCTTTATCGTGAGTTTATGGATCTCAGGCTGGGTACCATGTCCTTTTCTGAGTATGAGCGGAAGTTCAATGAACTTTCCAAGTTTGGTCCTGGCCTTATTGACACCCAACTTAAGAAGAATGAGAAGTTCATAGCTGGAGCTCGCCTAGAGTTCTATGATTGTCTCATTTCACATGTTCATGACACTTTCACCGAGCTTATGGATATGGCTATCTGTTATGAGAACCCTACTTCTAAGGGTCCTGCTGTTGCTAGTGCTCCTTCATCTCAGTCTTCCTCTGCTAACTCTAAGAAGAGAAAGCCAAATTTCCATCAGTAGAAGAAGAATTGGCTCAAGCATCCAGGATTGGGATCTTCATCTTCTCCTTCTCAGAGGCAACCTATCGACCTATCTTCCATTACCTGTTTCAAGTGTGATCAGAAGGGACACTATGCTAATAGTTGCCCTAATTCAGTTGGTGCTGATGTTCCTCCACCGCAGAATACCAGGAACAACCTTTGCCATGTATGTTTGCAGCCTGGACATTTCAAGAATGATTGTCCTTTGTATCAGAAAGGCAAGCCGTCTGGTATTTTTGCTGTTACCTCTGCTTCTTCACCTGCTCCACCTGCACCTGCTCCTACTCCTAGTGATAACCAAGGTACTCTCCAGGGCACCTTTTATTTATTTAAGCATCCTGTTCGTGTTTTATTTGATACTGGAGCTTCGCATAGTTTTATTTCTATGGCTATTTGTGATAAGTTTGAGCATCGCCTTTCTCCTGAGTATGCTTTGGTTCCTTTATGGGTTTAATCCTATTGGGGGTCCCGCGAACCTTAGTAGGATTTGTAGAGGAGTGAAACTTCTCCATTCTGATCATCGCTTTAGTGGTGAATTCTATGTTCTGGGTTTTTATACTTTTGATTTATTGCTTGGAGATGATTGGTTAAGGAATCATGATGCTCATATCTCTTGTAAATCCCGAACTGTATCTCTTGTTGATGATCTGGGCAATCCTTTGGTTATTCAGTGTCGTATGCCATATAAGTATGCTGGCAGCTTTATTTATTCTCTGGATTCTTCTCCTGTTGATCTTCAGTCGACTCGTGTGGTCAAACTCTATCCCGATGTATTTGGTGAAGTCATTGCTTTACCTCATAAGCGGGAAATCGATTTCCGTATTGATCTTATTCCTGGAGCTTGACCTGTAGTTCTTCCTCCTAGAAGAATGGCACCCCGTGAGAAGATTGAGTTGGGAAAGAAAATTGAGGACTTGTTCTCCAATGGTCTGGTCAGACCTAGCCACTCCGAATGGGGAGCAGCGGTGGTTTTCTTCACCAAGTCCGATGGATCTTTGAGGATGTGTGTTGATTATAGGAAGCTGAACAAGCTCACTATGAAAAACATATATCCAATGCCTCGCATCAATGATATGTTTGATCAGCTTTATGGTGTACTGTTTTCTCTCAGCTTGATCTTGCCTCGGGTTTTCACCAGATCAGAGTTGCTGAGGAAAGTATTCCCAAGACTACTTTCCGTACCGAGAATGGTTTCTATGAATGGTTAGTCATGCCTTTTGGTTTGACTAATGCCCCAGCTTTCTTTGTTGATTTGATGAATCGTGTTTTTCGTGATGTTCTGAATAAGTTTGTTCTGGTCTTTTTTGATGATATCCTTGTCTTCTCTAAGTCCAAGAAAGAGCACGAGTCACATTTGAAATATGTTCTAGAGACTCTTAGAAATCATCAGTTGAAGGCTAAATTTTCTAAATGCCATTTCTGGAAGGATGAAGTCCGATTTCTCGGACATATTGTTTCTGGTAATGGAGTTTCTGTTGATCCAGTCAAGATCGCTGCGATCAATGTAAGCCTTTCTCTCTTCTCTCTTTGCTAATTTATTCTATCTTTTCTGTTGTTCTTATTTATCCCCATTCTGTGCAGGATTGGGAAACTCCTAGGACTCCAACTGATATTCGTAGTTTTCTAGGCCTTGCCGGTTATTATCGGAGATTCATTGAGAATTTTGCTCGGATTGCTGCACCTCTCACCGCTTTGACTCGAAAGAATGATAAGTTTATTTGGAGTGATGGGTGTAAAGCTGCATTCAGTGAGTTAAAGCACAAGCTTACTTCCGCACCAGTTCTTACCGTTCTAAATGGAAATGAGGGATTAACGGTATACACTGATGCTTGTCGTGAAGGTTTGGGAGCTGTTCTGATGCAGGATGGGAAGGTCATTGCTTATGCTAGTCGTCAGTTGAAGACCCATGAAGCCAATTATGCTGCTCATGATTTGGAGTTGCTTGTTGTGGTTTTTGCTTTGAAGCTTTGGAGGCATCATCTTTTGGGAACTAAGTTTGAGCTCTTCACTGATCATCAGTCAGTATATCTTCACCCAAAAGGATTTGAATTAGAGGCAATTTCGGTGGCTTGAGTTTCTGGCTTCTTACGACCTCAATATTAGCTATACTCCCGGTAAAGCTAATGTTGTGGCCGATGCTTTGAGTTGGAAGAAGGCTATGTTGTGTCAGCTTGTTGTTTCTTCTTCTTCTCTTTTGGATCGTATCATGGCTAAGCAGGATGAGGATGAGATGCTTAGATTGATGAAGGAGAGTGTTCGTAGCAGAGTTGGTAGTAGTAGTCATGATGGTAGTGGTGCTCGGATCGATGATAGAGGTATTTTGAGGATTAATAATAGGATTTGTGTCTCGAATGTTGATGGATTGAGACGGGAGTTGCTTCGGAAAAATCATCGATCCAGACTTTCTATTCATCCGGGTGTGACCAAGATGTATCAGGATATGAAGAAGTTGTATTGGTGGAAGGGTATGAAGCGAGATATCTCTATCTTTGTTAGTAGGTGTGCGACTTGTCAGCAAGTCAAGGCAGATCATCAGAAGACCCCCGGTTTATTGCAGCCCCTTGAGATTCCCAGTTGGAAGTGGGAACAAGTTTCTATGGATTTTATTGATGGATTACCGAGGACTAGGAGGGGTAATGAGAGTATCTGGGTTATTGTGGATAGATTGACCAAGTCAGCTCATTTCATTCCGGTCAAGTCTACCTGTTCAGCTTTTAGTTTGTCTGAGATCTATATGAGGGAGATTGTTCGTCTCCATCGTGTTCCTATCAGTATTGTTTGTGATCGTGATCCCATCTTTACCAGTCAGTTTTGGAAAGCTTTTCAGGAATCTTTGGGTACTCATCTGAATCTGAGCACTGCTTACCATCCACAAACCAACGGTCAAACGGAAAGGGTGAATCAGATTCTATAGGATCTTCTTCGTGCTTGTGTGCTTGATTATGGAGGATCTTGGGAAGATCATCTCCACCTTATCGAATTCACCTATAACAATAGTTATTAGGTATAATTTCTATCTTTTATTTTGAATCTTGTCTTAATCTTTTATCTATCTCATTTCTATCTTCAAATTCAGGCTAGTATTAAAATGTCGCTGTTTGCTGCTTTTTACGGACGACCTTGTAGATCCCAATCTTGCTGGATTGAATCCGGTAATCATTTAGTTCTTGGTCTAGATATGATTTTGGAAGCTTCGAAGAAGGTTGAGGAGATTAAGAGGAAGATGAGGATTGCTCAGGATAGGCAGAAGAAGTATGCTGATCGGCATAGGAGGAGTTTGGAGTTTTCTGTTGGTGATTTGGTTTTTCTTAAGGTCTATCCCTTAAGGAATGTGATTCGTTTTGGTCGTAGAGGGAAGCTTGCTCCTAGGTTCATTGGTCCTTTCCGCATATTGGAGAGGATTGGTTCTTTAGCTTATCGTCTGGATTTTCCTGAGAAGTTTTCTTGAGTGCATAATGTATTCCATGTTTCGCATCTTTGTCGGTATCTTCATGATCCATCTCTTTTGGTCCAGCCTTCTGCTCTTGAGAGTTTGGATATTCAGCCTAATCTGACTGTCGAGAGGAAGCCACTTCGTATTGTCGATAGAGATACGAAGCAGCAGAGAAGGAAATCTATCAATCTGGTCAAAGTTCAGTGGAGTACTGATGACCAGGATTGTACCTGGGAAATGAAGGAGAGCATGCATGCTTCGAATCCGGAATTGTTTGTTTCAGGCACTTTTGCTTTTCTACCTGATCTTTCCTTTGTTTTCCTTGTTTCGTTCCTTTTCGAGGACGAAAAGTTCTGAGTGGGGGAGAGTGTAACAACCCAAAATTTTTGTAAATATTTTAAATTTATTTTTATTTGAAAACTTTGATTTTTAAAACATTTTAAATTGGAATTTGAATTTTGGAATTTTTCCAATGAGATTCTGGATTTGTTTGTAGTTATCTTCCAAATATAATAAATAAAACAATTTATGAAAACTTTATATTTTGGTCAAACTTTGAATTTATTTGAAAATTTGAAATTTAAAATTTTATAATTCTAATCTTTTTATTTGAAGCTGTATATAATTCTAATATCCGTTATGCTTTTCGTTTCATTAAATTCTGATTTATACTTTGTAAATTGGACAACATACAACGTTTTAAAAGCAATTAATTTCTGTCTTTTTTTTATATGTTTCTATATCCATCTCCTTATTTTATTTTTCTATTGTGTTTGTATAAACTTTATTTTTATTTATTGAATGTTTCTTTTGTATATATCTTTTATTTAATGGCTAGGAAACAAATCAATTAGAGATACGTTACCTTGTTTTAATTAGAGACGTTACATTTGCTTTTATTTCTTGCCTTTTTGTGTGCATATCTATTTAATTACCTACCATTGCCGTATATTGCAAACCCTAGCCGCCTCCTACCCTATCAATTCACGTACAAAAAAGTTTCTCACCGTCTCATTTTCATTTGCATTCTCCTGAGAAAATACAGTAAGTTTTCAACGGTTTCTCTTCCTCTTTCTTTTTCTTTTTCTTTATTTCTCTTTGTTTTTTTCCATTCATATGCTCGGCCTCCACCATAATTCCGACCTCATCCCTTCTCCACCTCCTCCATGACCGACCCTCATCATCCCATGACCATGCCATGACCATATATGAAGATCTCATCACCAAACAATGATAATAAACCCTAGCCGAGCCTATGGATGCAAACCCCTTCTTTGTTTGCATTGAAACCCTAGCCTATCTCCACCACCTTGCTTTGGCCGTGACCTATCTCCACCTCTTAGCCATGATTTAGATCTGACTTGACCAAGCCTTGCCATGGCCGAGCCATGTAGACCTTGAGCCGAGCCCAAACTCCACTAGATCCATGCCTTGAAACCTTCCATGCCTTGTAACTTGCCTCTATTCACCTTCCTCAAACCATAGCCATGTGTACTTGATCCATGACCGAGCCTAGCTTGCCTCTAGACATCATGGCCGAGCAACATATGGTGATGGTTGAACCTATAGGTGATGTGGCCGAGCCCACTTATGGTTAAAACCCATATTTGTTTCAAATCTATTCATGTCTTTCATTGTTGAATTCATATCTTGTTTTGTTAAGCCATACTTATATTTGTTTTATTTATTTGATTACAAGATTTGAATAGGGTTGTTACTTCTTCTCAAATCCTGTCGTGCCTTTTCGTGCTTTGCGGAGTGTGGATATTTTTGTTTTGAATTAATCTCTAGCTTCAAAAAGGCGAGTTTATCACTATCGACATTCGTACTTATATAAATGGTGAAACGATGACAAGTGAATGTGTAATAATTGATATACTATGTTCATATATGCCCGTGATCTGATTATATGAATTATAACCTGATTTTATACCTTTACATTTCCTAATCTGATATTATATGCTATACTGTTTATTTTATTTTCTATTCCTCACGCTGCAAGTTCCCTGTAGAATAGAATCACCATGGGTTGAAATGACACATAACCGAACGAACATTAGAATAAGGAAAAACCGTTATGAGCTGAAATGATAGGCTCAAGCAATTTTTATTCATTTTAATTGACTTGGGATTGTGGGTTTGAAATGATAGAACCCGGATTTTTTTTTAAATCACGGATTGAACTGATATATTATCCGTATCACTTGACCTTGGTTAGTAAATATTAAATAGACCCGTGGTTATTTTATATATTTTCTGAAAATTATTAAGTATGTTCAAATGTAAAAATTATGATATTTTAACTTAAATTTGGATTTAAATGATTTAAATAAAGTTTTAGTGATTTTCTATAAGTTAAAATGTATAAGTAAATAAGGGAAAAAGGTATTTTGAAAATATGACTTAACTTGATAATTTGGGAAATTTGGCTTTTAAAAAGGAAAATTTTAAGTTAAGTAAATAAAATGGAAAATTAGTTTTATTATATGAAATGGTATTTTAAAATAAAGTATTAAGTTAATTGTTTAAATACAAAAGTTAAGAAAATAGTGCACTTTGGTTTAATAATTAAATTGTTGTTTAAAAATTTGATAATTATTAATGAAATTTTATTTATAAAATCATAAGTTAAATGATACCCAAATGAACATTTTTGAAGTGAAAAATATGATTTTTATAAATTAAAATGGCTAAAAATTGAAGTTTTAATGTTTCTGAAATTTTATATTAAATTTGGAATTAATATTGGTAGCGCTTCAGAAATGTTGTAGTATTAAGACAGCATTTGCTAAGTGCTATAGTTTTTGAAATATAACTAAGTTCCAAAATAAATAAAGGGCTACTACAACACTTTGTAAGTGCTGTTGTTGTTACTGAAGCTAACTAAAATATGAAGTAATAAAGCTACTACAGCAATTGGTAAGTGTTGTGGTTGCTGAAAGTAAACTATATCCTGAAATAACTAAAAGGACTACAGTAGCACTTGGTAAGTGCTGTTATTGCTGAACTGAACTATTTTGAAACTAATATACCTACTGTAGCACTTTGTAAGTGCTGCTGTTTCTGAAATTTAATAATGTTTTGAAATATTACTATATGTACCGTAACACTTTATAAGTGTTGCTGTTTTGAAAATAAAATAGTTTGAAATTTTGTAATTAAATGAATGAACTCAGAAAATGCTATAATTCTGAAAATTTAATATTTGATTTGAAAGTATAATGACTTCATTTTTAAATGATTCAAATGAATATATATATATATATATTGAAATAGAAATGATATCGTTTTGATTTGGGTTTTTGAAATGTTGGTTTTTGAAATGGAAATGATATTTTGATTTTTTTTAAGTATAAACCTTTTTGAAATTTATAACCACGGGTTATAATAACGATTGGTTGTTATAGAGACCGGGATCAGATAAGGACATACTCTTTGTCGATACCGAAAACCACTTTAACAACTGTGTACGCGGTGTAGATTCCAGAATGAAGTAGGATGGTGGCGACGATCCTATTGAGGTATATACGTGGACCCGACTCCCGTGAGTTGGCATAAGGTGGCTAAAACAGGAGCGATTCTCGGGCCAATGAGATAGCCCCTCTGATCAGACACACTTCTTCAATACCATTCTATTAATTTTGTGATTGATTGGGTGCACCCCTTGATTTTTGGGAGTGTGGCTCGAGGTGGGCGGTAGTGGCTGCTATGCATTACCACCGGTCCGAATGCGTAATTGGTATATCTACCCTGGCATTGCCTAGTTGTGCCGTGACACCTACCCTAGCGTGCCTTGTACGAGTTTGATTTGTGTCGTACCTATGGAGTATCTTCTCGTAGCCTCCGATCTGGAGGTACGCATGTACTGTATAGACTACTAGCACTATTATGTGTTAACGGGGATATGGGTAACTCCTTAATGCTATTTAAAAGTAAGTTTATTTTACTATTAGACATTATTATAATAGCGAATATTACTACATAGTAAATAGTTTAACGGATCCTTAAAGATTGGGCGATCCCAAGCATTCTTTAAGTTACTTGTGCATTTCTATTACAGTTCACTTAAGTTGGTTTACATTGTATAAGTATGTATGTCCTGACTCAAGTGTTTGTGTCTTTGCTTTACGCTTAGGTCAGCCTGAGTATCAGCTTTGGATTTCACCTTCTGGAGCTAGGACTGCTGGAGATCATCTTTTATTTAGTTGCCATCTATTTCCATTCAGTATTTCTATGTCAGCTTTGTATTAGAGACCTATGTATTTGGGATTTCTACTATACTTGTTTCAGACTTCTGTTGTATCTGTTTTTTTTTCAGACTATGTATTTAAATCTATTTTTAGGCTATGTACTGTAGTGGTTTCATGAAACACTATTTATTTTATTTTCCGCTGCGAGTTATTCTGATATTCAGTGTCTGTGATTAGTTTTATTTGCTCCAAATTTATTTACAATCTATTTTTTTGTATTATTCAAGTCCGACATGTGCGGTTTTATTGTCGATTTGAATGGTCCAAAATAGTGGGTCGTTACATCCGCGAGAGCTATATAAGCTACCATAATGATAGCACTTTGGCTATCAACCTATGATAACTTAGGGAAAGCTCAACATGCAAAGGCTATGCGGAAGCTTAACGTGCATAACAACCAAGAAGTTTAACTTGCGATAGCTACTGTGTATATCAATATGCGATAGCTCAATTGAACATCAACCTTCGATAGCTTACATAAACACCAACATGTGATAGCTAGTTAAGTTGGTTCAATATGCGACATCTTAAGGGAAGTTCAACCCACGATAGCTAATAAAAGTCATCAACACGCGACAGTCTAGGGGGAGTTCAACCCATGATAGCTAGGGAGATATCAACATGTGAAAGCTTAAACAAACTCAACCCGCGATAGCCTAAAAATAGGTCAACCCATTATAGCTAGTGAAAGCTTTCAACTAGCTTTCAACTTATGATAGCTTAGGGTGAGTTCAACCTACGATAGTCGAGGTTACATCAACATGTGTTGGTTCTAAGGTACTCGACTACAGATAGCTATGGCTATATCAACTCGCGATGATCGTATCAACTCGTGATGACCTTAGTAGGCTTAACATGCGATAGCCTTGTAAAGTTGGTTTGATATAATGAACAAAGTTAGGAAAAAAGGCTAAGTGCATATGATTATTGATTCTAAAGACGAATGACTTTAGGAAATGATAATTTAATAAAGAATAATTTAATTAAAGAATGGAAATGAGATCGAGCTTAATTAAGCTATATGATATTAAGTTGAATCGTTTGTAAAAATTGTTTGTAAAAATTTAAATGCAAATGGAAGGCCTTTGTGGCACTAAGAGGTCTAAACATGACACCTTATTCGATGATTAGTGTGATAAGGACTTAGTGGCAAACATATGAATAAATTCAAACATTATATTTGATGAAAGGCCTATATGGCTACTAAATATCAAACCCATGACATTATAATTGGTATCGTGGATGGAAGGCCTGTGGCTACAAAATGTCAAACCCATGTCATTATTGATTGGTATCGTAGATGGAAGGCCTTGGTGGCAACCAAATATCAAACCTATGATATTATAATTGGTTTAGATGGAAGGCCTGAGTGGCTACCAAATGTCAAACCTATGATACTATAATTAATATTGTTGATGGAAGGCCTGGGTGGCTAGCTATATGTCTAAAACATGACAATGTATTTGGTAACGTTGGTGGAAGCCTTGGTGGCAAACCCATGTCTGTTCACGACAATATATAGGAATGAGGGTGTAAGGCTTGCGTAGCATCCTACAATATATTCAAGTCAAATGAGTGTAGGACTCGTGTAGCACCTAATTATCCAATGATGACAAAATGCAAGAGAGATGAGGTAAGGCCTTTGTGGCAACCAAATTATCTATTCACAATAAGATTTGGAGTAAAACACGTAAGTAAATCTGGGTGTGTCTAGAACCAGTATTGATTTGGAAGGGGTTAGGTCTGAGTGCAATTTGAGATGAAATGACTATAGAAATTAGTCAAACTTGTGTGTAAGAAATCTCACACCTATGATGTATTGATGCTTGTGCCAATAATACTATCTAAGAGTACTCTTTAATTAATGATGATGATTGGAATAGTAAAGGAAAACCTATTTCATGCTTTAGCGGCGCGGTCTCACTATATGTATGCTTGATATGGTAAAGTTTTACTCATACCAAACTTTGTGTCTGAATTGTATTTTTATTATTTTCCATGAATTCATGGGCACTCATTCAATTAGGTCGAGTTTATGGTATAAACAGGTAGCCTTCGAAGGACGAATAAAGACTCCGGAGACAAAGCAGGAGGCTCGCTAGCAAATAAAAGTAATTTTGAAATTCCATTATGTAAAACCAGGATTTATAATTGGTTATGTGTTATGTTGGCACCTTCATATGTCGAAGATAGCACCACTCTTACTTTCTTATCGTATTTAACCTTATATGGGAAACGATTTGGGTTAAAATAATGTAATGAATTATGTAAATAGTTTGATGTAATGAAAAATTATTAGCTGCTCTATTTACTTGTCGTACAAAATAATATTAAACTTACTTTTTCGCTAGAAAATAATTCTAGTGATGACTACAACATCATCGATGTTATTTTCATGTCTTGAAGTGGGGGATGTTACCACCGGACTTGTCAACATCCATATAGATGCGATGCCCTCCTCTCCATGAGTCCAATGCACTTGATTCGTCGTCTAACGTGGTCCATAGCTCCTGCAATCAGGGCAAACCCGAAAATACTCTATGGACTTATTTAACATATTCGAGGGAGAGAAGAGAAGTATGAGAGGGAAAAGTCAGAGTGTGAGGTGTGTGTGTGTATACATATATATTCAAAAAAAATATTTTTTATTTTTTAAATAAATTGCCATATGTTTTGAGCTTGTACGATAACATGATACACCATATCGTCACAAAACTCGTTAGTGCACATCGCCTCAATTTTTTCGGTCCCGATGGGATAAACTTCATCGCCATTCAAGATGGCGCCCCGAGATGATAATTTCATGCATTTCGAGATCGTTTTGACCATCGGATGACCTAATTCCAACTTCAACTATACACCTCATAATGAAGTCGTCATCCCAAAAACACAAGCCATCACTCGAGATTTCACTGAATCCGTCTACCCGTGTATTTTTGCAAAATAAGTATAACAACACATAAATTGAAAAAATGCCATGACTCCAAATATAGTGATATTCATACTCACTTTGATTCACAACGTCGATCTGAACTCAATGGAAGAGGTCTCGAATCCTAATTAGACCATATGCAAAAATTCAAATTTTGGGCCTTCCAATTAATAAATTCTATATTTAAGTTAATAATTAAATATCTAATCGTTAAAAATGTTTGTTGTTGCATTAAATTTTCGGCCTAGCCCATAGCTCCATGGGCCCGACCCATAGCTTCGTGGGCCTAGCCGATAGCTCGGTGGGTCAGAAATGATATAAAAGATTTTTGTGAAAAAGAAATTTTAAATCCATATTTTCAAACTTGATGTCTCAAAAACATTTTAGGTGTTGTGGTTGGGAAAGTGCTCTACTTCCTTGGCCACCCAAGTTTAGATCTTACTTTGGCAATTTTTATTACTATTTTGGTTTTAAAAGGAAGATGAACAATTTGACAATGTTTTAATTGAAATTAATTTCATAAAATGGAAATTATGTTTTTAATATTTTATTTTATAAATGAGTATGTCAAATGATCAAAATTTGGGAAAAAAATAGTCTAATTGTTCAAATGAAATTTATAATGGGTTTTTATAAAACAGATTTAGATAATGACATTTCAATCGGTTGTTAAAATTGGTTTTCAAGTGATGTACAGAATTTAAACACTTTCGTGAAAAATACATCTTATCTAAATTTATAATTAATTGTTTAAATTGAAAATTTAGTTAGAAAATAAAATGGGATAAATTTGAATGGAAAGTCTATATTGGAAGTCTACCCATCTGTGTGGGTACCACCACTCACGATTGTGATAAAAGTTGGCCCACCAATGTGGCTACCAACAGTTATAGATTTTGATGAATTTTCATAGAAATATAATTAAATATTTGAATTCCCTAATTTAACTAAAATATTTTAAAATGGGAAATTCATGAAATAATTCAAATATTGGATTTTTAAAATCCGAATTGGTTTTTCAACCAAATAAAATTTTGGAAATAATTTAGTTAATGGATTTTAAATGCAAAATGATGTTTCTAATTGGTAATGGAAAATGAAAATAGGTGAAATAATGGATATTAAATCCAAAATGATTTTCCAAATTAATGATGGAAATATGAAAAGATTTTAATTATTGGACATTAAATCCAAATTAATTTTCCAATTATGGAGATTTGGATTAATGTAATATTAGGATCTTTAAATCCAGATTAAATATCCAATTTAGTAATGGATTTATGAAAAGTTATAATTAAATCAGAAATATAGTTTTAATTACTTTTCATCGAAAACTGAAAATGAGATTTAATACGAGATTTAATAATAAATTTCTTTTTTCTTGAGCAATAAATTTCCATGAGAAATAAGATATGAAATAAACAAGTAATGAACACCAAATTCCTTATATGTGAGGCAACGACCCAATATTGGAAAAAAGTGAATAAGTCGAATTGAATTGATTGATTGCCTCTATATGTGATGATTATGAATTTCTTATTATTGATGTTATATATGTGCTCACTTTATATGTTGAAATTTACCCTTAAATGACATAGGGGATTGAGTTGGATGATAATAATAATGGGATTATTTCTATACTGAGTGAGTACGTTAAGATAGACTCTTAGATGATTAGAGTCGATTGAAAGAGATCTTGTAACAGCATGCATTTTCGACCCTTAAACGTCGACATTAATACATCCACGGTATTCATATATCGAGCACTCAAGTGCTGGAAAGACAAATTGTTAGGGTAAGATAAAAAGAAAAAGAAGTAGAACAGAAAAGAGACAGCACAACATCAGAATCTCACTAGCGGAACACTAGTATATAATATCAAAAACAGTACAAAGGGTTACTCCGATACAGAAATTTCAGAGTTACAAAACCTAAGTACTATCATCAGCATATGTAACGACCCACCATTCTGATCCTTGGGAATGAAACATAATACATCCTCAGTATTCGTGTGACATTGTCCAAGCATCCGAAAGATAAGTTGTTTGGGGGTAAAATAAAAATAGAATAGATAAACCTCACATCGAAATGGTTACATATAATATAAAATGATATAGTACAAAAGGTTACTCCTTATAAGGAGTTATCAGAGTTATAAAAAATACTACATCTAGCCGATTGTTAGTTATACAATTTGACTTTTTAGTTTTAGGATACAAAATACACCTACATAATCATACAATGGAAATAAATAACTAGATAACTAAGGAGTCGCCTACTCGATCACCGTCTTCATAGAGCTCCAATGAAAACCTATTATTCTCGAACTACCCAAATATAATTGAGTACCCGAGAGTTTAGGCAAACTAAACAACTCGGGTCAGACAAAATGTCTGGTATGAGTAAAACTCTGAAACAAAGGGAAGTGTATTTAACAATAATATGTGGGTCCACGTCCCTAACACGGAACGGGTTTTCTCCCATATAAACAACAACTAAACATAACAAAAATGGAAATGAACAATAGGGAACAAATCCAAACATAGATGATGGGTACAATTAGTATAACATTCAGACTTGAAAGAATGGAAATAGTCTAAATAAAAATCCAAACTAGATAGAATGGAAAAAATAAGACAACTGTCCAAACTTGATTGAATGGACTAAACAAGGTAATAATCTAAACTCAATAGAATTGACAAAACCAATAATTGAACACCGCGAAGAGTGGTTGACTCTTCCCATTGCAATTAAAGAAAACAGATTCAAAGGTTCGTATCAAATAAGAAAAGGAAAATTTCCAACAGTTGACTAGAAGGGTGCGCCCCACTTACCGAAAGTATACCTCTAGAACTATACTTGAGAATTCTGATGGCTCTAGAAAACCTCCAAGCTAGACCCTGCCAACTGTTCTCGAGTATCCGAGTATTTCACATCTCAATGTGCAACATCAAATCCAATCTAGAGTGGATGTGAAAATACCCTAATGGGAGCAACCCCACATAGCTTGGCCCCCACTCGCTCTTTAGTTTTAGTCATTTCCGACAAAGGATATCAAAGCTCAAGTGAGCAACACATCGTCTTAGAATGACGAAATACAAAGAAGGCTGAGCAACCGATAGTTCGGAAACAACTATCGAGGATATAAAACGATTGCATATGGAAATTAAGTCTTATGTACTTATCACCACTCGTCGAATTCCAACTTGTACTATTTCTTGGTTAACAATAATACCGAACAAGTCAAGATAGTATTACCTCAAAGTCATGTCTCACGATTATTCTTAACTTTCGAAATAGCGACGAGTCTACTTCTTCGACGTTTAGTGCTAAGTATACAAATAAATCGTTCCCATATAAGTGAATCGCTTTTTGGAAATTTATTCATTTCCATAAACGAATCAAACCTTTTCTTTTAAAAACCTGAATTCATGCTTGGCCTCACATTACAAGTACTAGCTTTAAAACACTTTGTTAAAAGAGTTTACTAACTTCAAAACATCAATTTGGAAAGGATTTAATAACTTAAAACATTCTTATTACATTGATTAATTAACTTTAAACTTCACACAATTTGATTTTTGAACTTCAAATGTCTTTAAATAATAAAAAGGGTAAACACTTTTAAACCTTATTAATTCAATTGATTAGTAAAATATAATTAATTAAATTAATAACTAATTAGTTATCACGATTTAAATGAAAGACAAAGTCAAAACATCCTTGTTACTTTGATAAATCCACTTTGAAACTTCATAAATTAAGTTGATTAACTAATTTCAATAACCTTTAATTAAAAAGGGTAACTCACCTTTTAAAACATCATTAATTCACTTAATTAATAAATTTAAATATAATTAATTAAATTAAAATTAATAAATAATTATTAATTCTCATTATTTAAAAATGATTTATTAATTTTAAACATCAGTAAAGGAAGGATTAATTAGAGTTAAAACAAGTTGATAAATTTTAAAAATCATTTATTAAATTTTTTTATTAATTTAAAAGCATCATTAACAAATTGATTAATTAGCTTTAATTCATCATTATTGAATGACTAATTATCCTTAAACATCATTAAATAAAATTATTAATTAATTTAAACAATCATTAACCAAGTAATTAGTTAAATTTAAAACGCATCATTAGCTAAGTAATTAGTTAACCTTAATCCTTATTAATTAAGTAATTAATTAAACTAAATAATCAATATTAAAATGATCAATTACTTTTGAAAACATCGTTAATCAGAATCTTGTTTAACTTGGAAAACAATTCCAAGCACGAAGATGAAACCAAACAGTTTCGATAAAAGGTGATTTTCCGAAAGTGCCGATATAGCGACCATCGCTATACGGGCAGTTCTGCAAACAAACTTATGACATTAGACATAAAACCAAACATCATATAGCAATGGTTTAAGTACAATACAAGGTAAATAATGATGATACAACATGCAATAACTATTTACTAACAATTATATTAACTTTAACTACAAACTTTTCATATAGCTAACCACATGCTTACTAATGTTCAAATGCGACAACTTTTCAAAGCATGAAACAAACAAACAACAAAACCATCACTTCACATATACAATAAGAATTCATAGGTTATTAACATTAACATTAACATAGTATAAGCTTGGTTTAAGAAGGTGTAGTTTTACTCACCGAAAGCTATCCAAACTCTCGCTAACTTAAGATATGACCTAGCACTTCCATTCCTAAGCAAAAGATGGAGTCTTGGACCCTTAATGCACTAGGTAGGCTCGGCCCTGAAAGAAGAAGGAAGTGAAACCTGTTTTGGTAAGGTGGAGTGACTTTGAATAATCATCAAACTCTCAAAAATGAACCCGAAAATAGGTCATTTTCCAACTAGTTTTTCGACTATTTACTCTCGGATTTTGAAAAAGTGGTAACGAGGAAAGTTTTATAAAATTCTTTTCTCTATAATTTAAAAAAAGAATCACTCAATTTTGAATAGTTTTGAAGAAGATATGGTCAAAAGATGGAGCATTTTTGGACTTGAAATTCCGGGTCTGAAAATTCTCTGTAAAGAAATGAGATTTGGACATGGTTAAGATCAAAATTAGAAGTTGTACAAATAAAAGTTGTAGGCACTGGAAATTTCTACGGTCTGAAAAAAAAATTGCTCCATTTGATTGAGTTATGAGAAAGATACGGCAGAAGTAAAAGAGGTGAATTGAAGAAGTGAAAAGGGTAATTATAAGCAAGTGAAAATGCAAATTACCTAAACACACCTTGTCCTTTACCCTCCACATTGTTTTACCACCTCAACACCCTCCACCACACATGCCATTTCAGCCTCCACCTTGTCCCCCCTCATCATGTCAAAGAAAACATGTTTAAACATGTTTTGTACTTAGTTGCCAAAATGTTTCTAATGATGTGACATTTATATTTTTATTTAAAACTTTATATACTTAGGTATGAATACATATATATACATACACTAATACACACATATATACATATGTTAACTAATTTATAAATATGTGTGTGTATTTATGCAAAAGAGTTACGATGTTTCGACAACATTTAACTAATGAAAAGTTGAAAATTCGAAAAACAAATTCGGTCACATTTTCGATTTTTCTTCGAACTAAATATTTTTGTAAATTAATTATGACAACTATTTTATCTTTAATATTTATTATTTAAAAGAGTTTTTATTTTAATTATAAAGCCTATTATTTTAATATTTAAAATTAATTAAATATTCGGAAATTAATGTGTGAAATTTCGGGTCATTACAGCATGGACTGTTAGAACTGCCTGTCTTGACAAATGCTGATATGTACAATATCGTAATGCAGCGGAAATAAGAATACTATGGTAGGTGTAACATCCAGCTCACCCTCTCGAACTCCAAAGAACATCAACGAAAACCCGTCTTTCTAAGACTACTTGAAAGAGCATATGAGGAATTTTGGGAAAACAAAAATTAACCATGCGTTAGACATAAGTCTCGGATGAAAAACTCAAGAAATATATGTACATCATACAACAGTACTTTTAAGACCGCATGAAATGCTATAACGATTATCCCCACTAAAGAGCCACCATCTAATAAGTACATAAGGTGATATAATAGATAATGTCTGATGTAATAAATAAGAATATAGCTGGAGTGGTTACATTGGTTACATTCAACATCATATTAGAGGGTACAATCAAAACTAATGAGGAATGTTCGGATACTGGATTTTCCATGGAGATCACTTCGGTCAAGCCGAAATCCAATCTCCTGCACAAGGGTCAGAAACTACCTCCGAGTGATGTATATCTCTAGGTAAAATATACCTTTAGGTAAACATAGCTAGTCCATGCCCGAAAACGTGATCCCATATATCATCACCTTCCGCGTGCTACATCAATAGTATGAGGCCTACTCGGTTTTTTTTCATTTTCTGATATCGAGGTTACGCTCGGCATCTTTCATATGAGTCTTCGTCCCTCGAACAAAACACAAATCCCCAATTGGATTTCCACATCTCGAACAGATCTCAAAACCACACATGGATTCCATCATCTCGAACATATCCACTTCCAAGAGATAGGACACATATCTCAGTCTAGAGGTGGTTTTCGATAAGTAAAACACTTGTTGATCTTGGTCTCTTCAAGACTGAATCCACGAATTTGGTCATTCAATAATAATGAGAATGATCACATATGGAAATCAAGTCTCATATACTTATCACATTTCCAATTTTTTCATCTCACACTGTCCCTCGATCAAGAGCAAAGCTAGTAGGTTAGAGCTCTATTTCTTATATCCCTACTCGAACATCAATCTTAACTCCCATAGATAGATTAGTCTATTTCATCGGATTTTAGTGCTAAGTATACGACTAAATGTTTTCCATAAATGGGTATACATATATAGCACGATCAAGTCATATAAAGCACAATTAAGTGACATAAGCAACTATAATCTGCTTTTTGTTAAATTTATCTTTTATTAGTTAAAACTTCTTTTATTAGTAAAACTTTTTTATTAGTAAAAATTCTTTTATCTAATAAAACATCGCTTATCAATTTCTACTATTCATTTATTATATTTTCAATACTTCAAAACGTATCCATATACTTATCTCAAATGGTATAAGTATATTCACAAATTATTTACAAGATTTATTACTTTAAACCTTTACTTTTTCTATATTTTTCCAAAAGATTCCATACTTATAATTTCCTTCAAAATATCCATTTTAAGGATCTAATACTTTCACAAATCCATTCAAAAAGGTTTAAGACTAATGTTACTTAAACATTATCACTACAAACCCCATTTTAGTTATGTTTATCTTTAAAACATTCTTTTAAAGATCTAAGATAATATTTGGCTAAGTTTGATAGTCAACTAAGCGACTATCCATTTAAAAATGATCGCCTATACAAATCACGATTCATATAGTTAACTCATTTTCAACATTCCAACTTAACTATTCCTCATCCAAGGGTGAAGCCAGGTTAGTTAAAGCACTAGTTGCATATCAAAGCCTTGCCTAGATAATTCATTCTTGAATCTCAAAAATAGATAAATCTACCTCGCCAGCTTTTAGTGTTAAGATTAGTATTAATGACTTTCATAAATGAGTAACAAACAACATGATTAACACATTTTAGCCATTTCTAACTTAACTATTCCTCGGTCAATAGGGAAGCCCGTAGGTTAGAGTTCTATTGCCGATATCCTTACTCGACATCAATCGTAACACTAAAAAATTGATAAGCCTACTTCGTCCACTTTTAGCATTAAGAAAAGTTAATTACTTTTCAAACAAATAAATAAACAATGAGATTAACACATTTTCGACATTCCAACTTAATAATTCCTTGGTCAAGAGGGAAGCTGGTAGATTAGAGCTCTATTGCTCATATCCCTACTAAACATCAATCTTGACTCTCACAAATACAAATGTCAACCTCGTCGATTTTTAGTGTTAAGCCTAGTCAATTACCTTTTTCGAAACTTATATATACTTTAATAATACTTGTAAATAGGCTTTAAACATCTATGTAAAATATTACTTGAAAATAACTAATTTATAATTTGATGAAAAACATGTTTTATATTATAAAACCTCTTACTTTTAAAATACATATATAATTATTAAAAATATATTTAAATTTAAAACCAAATTTAAAATACTTCAAAATAGATTACAAATAATCTCTTAAAAAATTAGAGAAAAATACCAAATTTAAATATCATTTTTAAACACTTAAAATCATAGGCGAAAATTATAGCATTTTTAAATGCTGTAAGAACTCTTTGTTAAAGAACACATTGAAAAGCACGATCTTTACGACTAGTTTTAACCACTTAAATAAATGATTTAAGACTTGAAAATTTTAAAGTAAGTACTAACCATAGGGTACTTAAAAACTATGGAAAGAAACCCTTAAGAATATGTTCCAATTTATTTAAAAAAATTCTTGAAAACAGGCTATATTTACAAACTGTATTTATAACCATATTTTTGCTTCAACTTTCACAACTTCGATTCGAAATTTCTATAACTTTCTAAACCATTTCTTTGCTATCCAATACACTAAAATATGTATATGAACAACCAAATCAAATTATCCTAGTTAATTTCATGAAACTTCCATTTACATAAGTTAAAGTTAAGGGATATGCACCTATAGCGATTATTCTCGCTTCAAACACTTTCAAACATACTTCAATTCAACATGACAACCAATTAAACATCAAGTCAAGGCCATTACACATGCTTAAGAAGGTAGTAGAAGTGATGTTATATACTATAAAGTTTTCATTTGCTTTCAAAAGCAAGAGGGGTCCGAAGTTTACAACTTTAGTTAGTTAATGTCACTTTAACTTTATATTTCAAACCCAACAAATATACACACAATATATAAAAACAAGATAGTGAGATAACTCACTTAGATCCAAGTCAAGCATATGCTTAAGCACAACCAAACACAAGAACACTTCCTGCCATCACTTTGCAACCACCTTCCCTTCCTCCTCCTTACTTCAAACTTGCTTTTCCAAGGTAAACATGCCTTATTTACTCATGACCATTGAGGGAGGGGAAAGATAGGCTTTGCTTCCTAAAAATCTAACATGGTGGAAGCTGATATAATATTGTCCTAAGGCATGTGGAAAAGTTCGAGTGGATTTGGAGTTGTTTTGCTATTTTGTTCTTTAGAACATTTAGAGAAGAAGAAGAAATTAAAAAGCTTGGTTTTGCTTTGAGAATTTATGATTATTTAACAAGGTTATGCCTCTTCTTGTATGGGCTTCATATGGTGCTTCATAAGCTTGTTCTCACCCCACCCTATACCATGTCGTGGAACCCTTATTTCCACACATGTCCATCACATCTCCTTTACATCACTTCACTTTTAATAAAATACTTAAATATACTTAACATGTTAATATCTCTTATCCATTAGAAATTTCTAGAACAGTCCAATTGATTTGTGAACTAAAGTGTGTTAATTAGTTCCTAATGTGTTCATTTGATCATTAGACAAGTGCATAAGAGTTCAAACAACTTATATTGAATAATAAAAGTTGTTTATCGATAAACCTATTTATGGTCACATTATCGATTTTTCTTCGAAAAATATATTTTTGTAAACAATTTTAAAAAAATAGTTTTCCATCATTACTTATGATTTAAAAGGGGTTAAAAGGGTTACTAAATCATTTTATTAACATTTAATCCAAAATTCAAATATTTAAATTATTCAGATATTTAAATACGAAGTGTTTGAATTTCCGAGTTGTTACATTCTCCCCTACTTAGAGTATTTCATGCTCGAGATTCCAACACAAGCAACAAAAAGAATAAACCACGTAGCAATACTCAACAATATTCAATTAGTAGCAAACATAGCTCTTGGATTGTCTAGGTTCTAAAACCCTCTCATCACACAAGGATGATAAGCAATCTACTAAGCGCACCTTATGCTCAACAGTCTCAAGTTATTACTTAGTTGATGATTTATAATACCTTATAACAAATTGAAGAGTGATCACCTAAACTCTGCATAAGCTAACAAAACATAGTATGAAAATATACTAAATCCTGTACAATGTACATGGACCATCCGTATGCAACATTAATTCCAATCACTTGCTCGATCACATAAATTTCACTTCCAAATTAGTATAAATCACTTGACCACTGTAGTGCGGACTTTGACCAGGTTCCTTGATTAGAAATCGTCATTCTCCTTACATAGTCATATACTATTATAGAAAAACTTCAAGATTTTATCAAGAATCCACATAAAGTGTAAGCAGTCAATAATCCGGCGAAAAATCCTTGTTCGGACCGATGTAAATCACCCAAAATCACGTACTCGAATACAAGATCATGAACAGTCATGCGAATAAAAAATCTACGTACAACTCACATATTTATCCTATTGTTTTCTTAAATACACCAATATCTTTTATCACATTCTTTTATTCAAATAGTATGTCATTCTATACTAAATTATTTATGAACCATTTTATAAAACGTAACTTCAAGTTTATCAACATTTTATAACTTAAGTTCACACCCGTAAAATACTCCAGTCATCCTAAGAGTATATACGAAACATCAAATCCATATTACTTAACAAGGATGTTTAATAAATTTAGAAGTTTTTTAAATTCTACTGTCTTCTAAGTTCAAGTGTTATATAAACCCAACTTTTATATTTTCACAAAACACTTAGTTTCAAGCTTTATAACAATTCATAAGTTTTCGGCTATCCAAAATCATCAAAAAACCAGTTTCATTTTAAAAAACGAAAATCGCCAAACAATGTATCATAACATGATATACATACCAAACTGTGTTAACGCGTAGGACACATGTGTCCATAAAATAACTTAACAAATTCAAATAATTTAGTAAACACACTTCACCCAAAAAAGGAAAACATAAACAGTTCCAACTTTTATTTCGATCTATGCCACTACCACTCATGCACCCTACATAGTATACATATAAAACTTTTCTACATTAAAAATTTCATATCAAATTTCTTTCCAAAGAGAAACTTTAGAAGTAAACATCGGGTTTTTGTTTCAAATCGCTTTGAAATAATAATACATACATATATCTTTTGTATTACAAATCATACTTTTGGAATCAAATCAAAATCCATTTTACTAAAATAACCCTATAGCATCCCCCACTTAGAAACCTGAAAATGAACGTCGATGATGCTGAAGTCATTACCGGAATCATTTTCAAGCAATAGAAGTGAGTTCGGTACATCCAATTTATGCCTTTCGGACTTAACCAAAATCATTTCAAAACATGATCAAATACTTCATCAATATTAATAAGTACTATGATCTCAATTTCATAGACCAATTTCTCAAATACTTACTTTCAAATAATACTACTATTATTTTCTCCAAAATTTTGAAAAAAACATTTTCAAAGACATTGGGATTTAAGTTCTCAAAATATCAGTTAAATCCTTCTTGTTTATAAATCATGTTTTATATACATTACTTATATAAAATCATTTTCTTATATGAAGTCTTTTCACAAATGTTTATTTTGCAAAATATCCTATCATTCCTCAGATTAAAATAAACAATTTTTACTAAAGTTAAATTTTAACCTAACATTGCCATCGAAAGCCTTATAGTCAAAGTGTTAAACTAAATTCACGAGGTGTTCGTTTCAATGCATCTACAAATATTGTCTACCCAACTCATGTAGTTAAAAGGTAAACCTATTCATAAAATGGTCGAGCATAAATCAACAATCAACAAACAAAAGTCAATGCTCATAAACTGGCCGAGCATGTCAAATCTTTCTACAAAGGATAGCAATGCTCATAAACTGGTCGAGCATGGCTAAACAAGTTTACGAGGGATAACGAATGAACATAATTAATCCCTACATTAATTGAACAACACTAAAACAATTCACACCTATATAATTTACCCTATATAAGATCTTTAATTTTTGCAGTTATAATTACCTTTAAGGTATACACTTAACAATTACAAATATGCTCTCACATGTATAATACACCAAACTCATGTTAGGGCATTCCATTATCATATCTCTTAATGAGTCATACCCTCCCTAAAGCCATGGTTCTCACTTAAACATCAGCTTGAATACTACATGTAACGATATGCCTTTTCAACCTCCAAATGTTGACACTAATACATCCACGATATTCATGTACCCGAGCACTCAAGTGCCGGAAAGACGAATTGTTAGGGTAAAATAAAAGGAAAACGGTATAGAATAGGAAAAAGAGAACACCACATCATAATATCACTAGCGAAATGGTAGTATATAATATCAAAATAATGGTACAAAGGGTTACTCCAATGTAGAAATTTTGAAGTTACAAAACCTAAGTGCTATCATCAGCCTAGATAGTTATAACTGCATGTCCTCACAAACATTGATATGTACAATATAGTAAAACAACAGAAATAAGAATACTAAGGTAGGTGAAACATCCAGCTCGTCTTCTCGAACTCCAAAGAACATCAATGAAAACATGTCTTTCTAAGACTACTCGAAAGAGCACATAAGGAATTTAGGGAAGACATAAACCCCGCGTCAGACATAAGTCTAGAATGAGAAACTCGAGAAATATGTATATAACATATAATAGTACTTTTGAGACCGTATGGAATGCCATAACGGTTATCCCCTCAAAAGAACCACCATCTAATAAGTACATAAGGTGATATAATAGATAATGTCGAGAGTGAAGAATATAAATCATATATTGCTGGAATGGTTACATTGGTTACATTCAACATCATATTAAAGGGTACAATCAAAATCGATAAGGAAAGTTTGTAAAATGGATTTTCCATGGAGATCCCTTTGGTTAAGCCAAAATCCAATCTTCTGCACAAGGATCGAAAACTACCTCCGAGCGACGTATATCTCTAGATAAAATATACCTTTAGGAAAACATAGTTGGTTCATGCCTGAACACATGATCCCACATATCATCACCTCCCGTACGCAACATCGATAAGCATACTCTAGATATGTAGTGATAAAATCCTATCGCGGGTTAGCTAAACCCCAGGCTACGAGGCCTACTCTGGTTTTAGTCCTTTCTGATATTGAGGTCACGTATGACATCTTTCATACGAGTCTTCATCACTTGAACAAAACACGAATCCCCAAATGGATTCCCACATCTTGAACAGATCTCAAAACCACACATGGATTCCAGCATTTCGAACATATCCACTTCAATAGATAGAATACATATCTCGGTCTTGAAGTGGTTTTCGATAAGTAAAATACTTATCGATCATGGTCTCTTCAAGACTGAATCGACGAATTTGACCATTCAATAATAATGAGAACAATCGCATATGGAAACCATGTCTCATATATTTATCACGTTTCTCATATTTTCATCTCACACTATACCTTAGTCAAGAATAAAGTCGGTAGGTTAGAGCTTTGTTGCATATATCCCTACTCTAAGATCAGTCTTAACTATCAGACAAACAAGCCAACTTCATCGGCTTTTAGTGCTAAGTATACGACTAAATGTTTTCCATAAACGAGTAAGCATATAGAGCATGATCAGATCATACAAAACATGATTAACTCACATAAGCAACTTCTAATCCCATTTTTATTTAATTAATCTTTTATTAATTAAACCTCTTTTATTAGTAAAACTTCTTTTATCAGTAAAACTTCTTTTATCTAATAAAACATCATTTATCAATTTCTACTATTCATTTGTACTCTTTTCAATACTTCAAAACATATTCATATACTTATCTCAAATGATATAAGTATATTCACAAATCTTTAACAAGATTTCTTACTTTAAACCTTTACTTCTTCTATCTTTTTCCAAAATATTCGTACTTATAACTTCCTTTAAAATATCCATTTTAAGGATCTCAGTACTTTCACAAATCCATTCGAAAAGGTTTAAGACTAATGTTCTTTTAGTGTCAAGAAAAGTTAATTACTTCTCAAACAAACAAATAAATAATGATATTAACACATTTTCGATGTTCCAACTTAATGATTCCTTGGTCAAGAGGGAAGCCGGTTGCTAAAGCTCTATTTCTCATATCCCTACTCAACATCAATCTTAAGTCTCACAAATACAGAAGTCTACCTCGTCGATTTTTAGAGTTAAGCCTAGTCAATTACCTTTTTCAAAACTTATATATAACTTAAAAATACTTGTAAATAGGTTTTAAATATTCATGTAAAATATTACTTGAAAATAACTAATTTATAGTTTGAGGAAAAACATGTTTTATATTATAAAACCTCTTGCTTTGAAAATACATATATAATTATTAAAAATATATTTGAACTTAAAACCTACATTAATATACTTAAAAATAGGTTAGAAAACTTCTATAAAAATATTAGATAAAAATACCGAATTTAAATACCATTTTTAAACACTTAAAACCATAAGCGATTACTACAACATTTTTAAATGCTGTTAGAAGTGTTTGTAAAAGAACACATCGAAAAGAACAATCTTTGCGACTAGTTTTAACTGCTATAACAAACAATTTAAGACCTAAAATTATTATAGTAAGTACTACCTTTAGGATACATAAAAACCATGGAAAAAAACCCCTAAGAATATCTTCCAATTTAATTATAAAAATACTTAAAAACAGGCTATATTTACTAACTGTATTGGTTACCATATTTTTTCTTCAACTTTCACAACTTTGGTTCACAATTTCTAAAACTTTCCAAACCATTTCTTTATTTTCCAATACACCAAAATATGTGTGGAGAACAACCAAGTCAAATTATCCTAAGTTAATTTCATGAACTTCCCTTTGCACAAGTTAAGGTTAAGGGATATCGAAATGCACTCATAACGACTATTCTTGTTTCAAACACTTTCAAACATACTTCAATTCAACACATAATCCAAACAACAATTTAAACATCAAGTTAAGGCTATGCCACATGTTTAAGAAGGTAATATAAGTGATGTTATATAATATAAAATTCACATTTGCTTTCAAAAGCAAGATGGGTCTAAAGTTTATAACCTTACTTAGCTTGTCACTTTAAATTTATATTTCACAACATATATACACACAATATATACAAACAAGAGTGTGAGAAAACTTACTTAAATCCAAGCCAAACACATGCTCAAGAACAAAAAAACTCAAGTACACTTCCTACCATCACCTTGTAACCACCTTTCCTTCCTCCTTCTTGCTTCAAACTTGCTTTTCCAAGGCAAACATGCCTTATGTACTCATGGCCATTGAGGGAAGGGAGAGATTGGTTTGCTTCTTCAAAATCAAACATGATGGAAGGTGTCATAATATTTACTTAAAGATTGCAGCAAAGCTTTAGTGGATTTGGTGTTGTTTTGCAATTTTTTTGTTCAGAACATTTAGAGAACAAGAAGACATTAAAAAGCCTAGTTTTGCTTTGTGAATTTATGGTTATTTAACAAGGTTATGCCTCTCCTTATATATGCTTCATATGGACTATCCTAAACTTGTTTATCACCCCCACCATGCCATGGAAGCCTTACTTCCATACATGCCCATCACTTTTCCTTTACAACACTTCACTTTTAGAAAAATATTTAAATACCCTTAACATGTTAATATCTCATATCCATTAGAAACTTCTAGAACATTCCAATTGCCTTATGAATCAAAGTGTGTTAATTAGTTCCTAATGTGTTCATTTAATCATTAGAAAGGTGCATAAAAGTTCGAACAACTTATATTGAATAAAAAAGCAATTTATCAACAAACCGATTTTCGGTCAAATTATCGATTTTTCTTCAAAGAATATATTTTTGTAAACAATTTTTAAAAACAAGTTTTCCATCAGTACTTATGATTTAATAGGGTGTAAGAAGGTTATTAAATCATTTTAATAACATTTAATCAAAGATTTAAATATTTAAATAATTCAGATATTTAAATACGAATTGTCTGAAATTTCGGATCGTTATAGATCTTGTGAGATCCCACCAAGATAGGTGATTTATGGTGAAAAAAATAATGAATGAAAACTAATTATTGAGTAGAACTACTATATGAATTTGACATGATGGAAATATGAGGATTTGTTGACCTTATTGTTATTTGGGATAACAAAGAGACCAAGTGGGAACACACATAATATTATTGTAATGAGTGGCATCAGCAGTAGGCGGTTCCAACTTCACTTGCCTCTAAGGGCCTACGCACTTTTCCTTCTGTATTATTGGGAAATCCGGGAAGGGGAACTAAATGCTCAAAATAGAATTTCTTTCTGTATTATCTCCCTTTCTATACTCATCTTTTAGTATTGTTGTGTTATTGACAGTGATAATCATTATAAAGACCCACCCTTCATAAATCCAGAATCAATGTCGAATGATCTAGCCATCCCTTGCTGCTTCATCCTTTGGAAGAAGCCGCCCATCATCTCCTGTTGTCTAGCTAAGATCTCGTCCTGCATCTCTTTCATCGTCATTTCCATCTCCTCTCTGATCACATAGTTGGGTTGATGAGATTTTGGGGACACCTCCTGGCTGCCCCCAGGCTCCAGTTGACTTGCTACAGCTCAACATCTTGTATTAGTCCTACTCATCTTCTCTAAATCTTAGATTCAAACTTCAATTCTTCAAAACTCGTTCAAGGTTCTCAGTGAAAGCACCAAATGTTAACCCAAAAAATGGATGAACACCCCGGATCAAGTGTGAAAGCACCAGTGCAGAAAATCAGCAGCACAAATCTCGAATAAACAATATATAAAAAGCATAAGCAAGAAAAGAGACATAGAATTTTTATGGTGGTTCGAATGACTTTGGCCTACGTCCACTTTAATCAATCTTTATTATGATTATACAAGTTTAATCTCTTTGGATAACAACTAGTTAGTCCTTAGAGCTAAGTTACAATGAGTTAGAATAAGTCACAAGTACAAGGGTTGACTGAAGAATCACAGTAACACCCTTTATGACTGTTGTGATGGAGAAGAAAGTTAAAGAAGTGAAGGAATTCCAATAGAGTAATGACGGCTCTCTCCTCGAGAAAGATCCATCTCTAGTTGTAGGTAGGTGAGAATTTATAGGGGAATTCAGTGAGTATTGGGCCAGAAGTCCAAGTGTAGAAGAGTCCATTTGTTACGCCAAGTCATCACCGAAAATCTCAAATCAATCTTAGTCATTTATATGGATCACTAGTTATCCATAGAGGATGGATCGCTAGCTATCCATCAACTTAACATATTTTCCTACCAGAAGCCTTTACTTAGTGCTATGAAGGAGCTCGGAAAGTTTGAGGGCGATCCGACCTATCTTAATGGATCACTAGCTATCCATAGGGGATGGATCGCTAGCTATCCATCCATTTTGCCTATTTTTGAGTGATCATTGTTTGGTTGTCTTCCTATCTCCTATTTAAGTACTTTGTCCAAATATCAAGTCGTTTGGAGTTAGTTTGATCATCCGTTTTCATGGGCCATCAGGTCCATAAGAATCATCCATAACTCACTCAAAACTTAACAAAATTAGATAAAACTTTTGAAGTACTCTCTCTAAGGTGTGTGGGACCTACCATAAAAATTTGAGGTGGTGGAGCCCACTGTACATGGGTCGCTAGCGACCCATCAAGATGGATCTTCAATGATCCATCATACTAACTCCAATTAATCCCTTTTTTTGTGATCATTCTTTTATGTCTTTTAAGTGTTCTCCTAAAATTTCTAGTCAATCGGACTCCGTATGAATTCTTTAAGTTAGCTACTTTTGGTCAAACAACTTAAATCGAATGAATCTTCACTTTTTGAGCTAGATTGTTTGACATGCTATAAAACTTGACAAGCATGCTTAGAAATGGTAATGAATCATGTTGCAAGAGGTTTGGGCAACTCATGATGCTTCTTTATGGATCTCTAGCGATCCATGGGTGATGGATCGCTAGCAATCCATCTATTTATTATTTTATTGGCTGATTTTCCTTGAGTCTCATGAACTTGTTCACTTGATTGCTTTGGTTGAGTCTTGAATTATTCTAGCATAGTCTAAATGTTCTAACTCCTATTGAATTCTGATGGATTAAAAACCGGTCAACACTTGCCCCCCAATGTTCCCCTTTCGAATGGAAGGTGTGCTTTGCTTAAGAACAAGTTCTTAATTCTCTAGTCTTTGATAAATGAGCTTTCCAGGTGCTTTATCCTTGGTGAATCATTCAATTCCTTCGAATTCTCTTACCAATCATAAGTTGTTCCAAATGTGTTATATCCTAAGACTCTAGGCTCTGCCTAAGTGTAATCTATACATCATAATCATTCTGGTTTCATTCAGAGTTATTACATCACATGTCTCTAATTACATTACACATCTCTAATCGTCCCGTGTTCATCCAGGATTTACATCATTGCCACTTAGATTTAGTTTATATTTATAATATCATATATCAAAATCACATCATATATCGAAATCATATCACATCATATATCAAAATCACATTATGCCACATCATATATCAAAATCATCCTGTGTTCATCTAGGATTTGTCCATTTTATTCTATTTATAAGGCATTCAAATCCTTTTCGCAAAGTCAAATCTATTTAAAGGTTCGATCTCTTCGAACTATTTAAGTTTAACGTGCGATCTCTTTAGGTCATTCGATGTTTAGTTTAGGGGACGATCTCTTTGGATCATTTGTTGTTTCAGTTAAGGAGGATGATCTCTCTAGATCATTTGCTTATTAAGTTAAAGGGGGATTAAGTAAGCCCATCTGCTCACTCTCTGTTGAGGGGACTTACTTCTTGCACTCCGGTTCCGTCTCTCATGTTGGGACCCTATGGCATTCGATATCGTACAAGTCCATCCATTCGATCTCCGACAAGGGGACTTGCACCTTGCACTCTAGTCCCGTCTTTCCGGTCGGGACTCTATGGCTTTCAAAATCAGTCATCACATTAAGTATGGATTTTACAAAATTAAAATTTCAAATCAAAGCAAATAAGCAGAAATTAAATTAGTAGAAATCCTAAATGTTTATCTCAAACATCCGACTTAGAGCATGACATGGGACCAATCTAGATTTTGTGCACATCCAAGCGGTCTGATATTATTATCGTAAGCAGTCATCCCAAATATTCGACTTAGAGCATGACTAGGAACAAATTTAGATTTAGCACATTTCTAAGTGGTCTGAGGTCATTGTTGCCCTAAATAGTCATCTCAAGCATCCGACTCAGAGCGTGCCTAGGGATCGTTCGGGATCCCGTACACGTGTAAGCAGCCTGAGGTTATTGAAGGCATGTAGTAAGGAACGAACCTACCCCCTATTCCAACTGTGGGCTTCTGGGTTTCGGCTCATGCGATCATGTATTTGTACTCTGATTTGCTACTCTATCTCCAACATCAACCGTTCCAAGCGTTAGAGCTCATCTTGGATCCAAATCTATCATGCCCCTAGTCGTGTGGGCATTGTTTCAGTTTGTTTTTCTCTAACTCCAAATGCTTCTGCATTGAGTCCTATTGTTGATTCTAGCATTGGCCCCAAGTATCGGTTTCTCTGCGCATGGGGGAAAGACTCTATTTTGTTCCAATCCAACTCCGATAGCTCCTATGTTGTTCCCTGGAGTTTGATTCCCATTCCCTGCAGATCTAGCCATCCCTTGCTGCTCCATCCTCTAAAAGAAGCTGACCATCATCTCATGTTGTCTAGCTAAGATCCCATCATGCATCTCTTTCATCATCCTTTCCATTTCCTCTCTGATCACATAGTTGGGTTGATGACAATTTGGGGACACCTCCTAGCTGCCCCCAGGCTGTGGTTGACTTGCTACAGCTCGAGACCTAGTATTAGGCCTACTCATCTTCTCTAAATCTTAGATTCAAACTTCAATTCTTTAGATCTCATTCAAGGTTCTCAGTGAAAGCACCAAAATGCAAACCCAAAAAATCGATCAACATCCTGGATCAAGTGTGAAAACACCAGTGCAGATAATCAACATCACAAATCTCAGATAAATAACAAACAAAAAGAAGAAGTAAGAAAAGAGACACATCATTTTTATAGTGGTTCAATTGACTCTGGCCTACGTCCACTTTAATCAATCTTTACTATGATTGTACAAGTTGAATCTCTCTAGATATCAACTAGTTAGTCTTTAGATCTAAGTTACAATGAGTTAGAATAAGTCACAAGTACAAGAGTTGACTGGAGAATCACAGTAAACCCCTTGATGACTGTTGTGAAGGAGAAGAAAGTTGAAGAAGTGAAGGAATTCTAGTAGATTAATGGCGGTACGCTACCTAGAAAAGATCCATCTCTAGTTGCAGGTAGGTGAGTATTTATAGGGGAACTCAGTGAGTATTGGGCTAGAAGTCCAAGTGTAGAAGAGTCCAATTATTATACCAATAATCACCGAAAATCTCAAATCAATCTGAGTCAATTCTGTGGATCGCTAGCTATCCATAGAGGTTGGATCACTAGCTATCCATCAAATTAGCATATTTTTCTACCAGATATTTTACTTAGTGTTACAAAGGAGCTCGGAAAGTTTGAGGGTGATCCAACCTATCTTGATGTACCGCTAGCTATCCATCCACTTAGCATATTTTTGAGTGATCTTTAGTTGGTTATCTTCCTATCTTCAGTTTAAGTGCCTTGTCCAAATATCAAGTTGTTTGGAGTTAGTTTGATCATTTGTTTTCGTGGGTCATCTGGTCAAAAAGAATCATCAATATCTCACCCAAAACATAACAAAATCACATGAAACTTTGCAGGCACTCTCTCTATGGTGTGTGGGATCTATAATAAAAAATTTGAGATGGTGGGGCCCAATCTCCGTGGGTCGCTAGCAACCCATCAAGATGGATCGTCAAATATCCATCATACTAACTCCAATCAACCCCATTTTTTCTATGAGCCTTCTTTTATGTCTTCTAAGTGTTTTTCCAAAATTTCAAGTCAATCCGACTCCGTATGGGTTCTCTAGGTCCATTTTAAGTTAGCTACTTTTGGTCAAACAACTTAAATCAGATGAGTCTTCACTTCTCGAGCTAGATTGTTTGGCATGCTATGAAACTTGGCAAGCTTTCCTAGAAATGGTAATGAATCATGATGCAAGAGCTTTGTGAAACTCATGATGCTTCCCTATGAATCGCTAGCGATCCATCTACTTAGTATTTTACTGGCTGATTTTCCTTTAGTCCAATTGACTTGTTCGCTTGGTTGCTTTGGTTGAGTCTCAGGTTATTCTAACATAGTCTGAATGTTCTAACTCTTTTTGAATTCTGATGGGTTAAAAACCCGGTTAACAAATAATAATGGTGAACTCATTTTGTAAATTTATTTAAAATAATAAATAGTTCAAATAAATAAAACTAAAATCAATTGCTGATAAAACGATTTGATTTTTAGTGACGTATTTTTAATTTAATTTATTGATTTTCCATAATTTTTAATTTGGAAAATATTTAAATTTTTGTTTGACGTATTTTATGGCGAACATTGGTATTTTTAAAATTTCATAGAATAAATAATCTGTGTATTTTATTATTGATTTGCGATCATGTTACAGTTTGGTGTATGATTGTATTTTTAGTTATGTCGTTTGTGGTTCATATGCGAACAAAATATTGTATAGTGGAATACCGCAAAACTCTCTTTTCAAAATATTTTTATCTAATCAGAGTTTAAATATTTTACCAAGCCATTATGGTTTATTTGATTTTGATAAGAAGGGTTGGTTGAATTTTTGGTTTTGTTTAACCTGTGTTTGAAGTAAGAAATTGACTTTTGTTTATAAATTAGACAAATACACACTTAGACTTTTCTCCCCCTTCACATTTCATGTTCTCTCTCTCTCTCTCTCTCTCTCTCTCTTGTTCTACATTTCTTATAAACAAAAAACTTGGCCTCCTCCTTCAAAATTAGAAATCAATTCATGCACTATAGTAAAATTCTTGAAATTAATTCCTTTGAGTTAGTTTTGGCAAGAGCTTCATTTCTATGTTGGTTTGGTTGTGCGCTAGGTAACTGGACGGTTGTCGACGTGGTGATGGTGAAGCTAGGGTTAAGAATTTAGAGAGATTTAGGCAGAGTTAGTGGAAATGGAGACCACCATCGTTATGCACTTGCCGACATTCACCTCTCCACCCAATTTCAGGAGCTACAGCGCCTTATGGAGTGGTATGACATTTTGATGATGCAGAGGAGGTGGTGCTAGGTTGCAAATTGGGGAATGGAGTCGAGCTCGTCGTTAAGCTATGGGTTGTGATATAAATGCATAGTGGAGATGAATGGCAAAGGTGGTTTTTCGAATGGTGGCCTGGAGATGGAGAAATCGCATGCATGCATGGGCCTGGAGTGGGTAGTGATACGTATACAGGAGGAAGGGTAATTAGATTTGGAGAATATGAGGTTAGGAGGATTAATTATATTTAATTAGTGTAATTAATTATATTTTTTATCTCAAAACTTAAATTAATATCTTCTCCATAAGAGGTTGGATTCGAATGTGGTCAGTTGCATTGTACTCGTGAAAATTTTATCTTCACATTGGAATTGGATTCGTCGAGTTTAGAACAAGTTGAGTTTTGGGCTAAAATCGGACGTTGTTCGATTTTAGATCGAACCGAAATGCGAAACCGTCAACTGGAATTTTGGTGAGTTTACTTACCTCTAAATAAACTATATGATACCTATGTCGCTATATATTATTTTTGAATGCTTGGATGACAATATTTTTTTTTTATTGTTTGTTAGGATTTGATTCCCACTTAAAAGCATATGGCATAAATAACCATTGTGTTCTAGGGAACAAAAACAAGAGGAAAGTCGAAGTGTACATACCAAATAGGTCGCTACGGAACACTTAAAAGTACATATTCATATATGTGATTTATAGGGGACATTTGTAGAGAGACCCTAAGGGGTTTCTCACCAATATTGATTTACTTATATTCTTATGTTGCTTATATTGATGTTTGGTTGAAATTTTTGTGACATACTGTTTGATTTGTAAGTGTTATTGTAGCGATTATTGCTATACCGTCACTAATGAAATATCATCTCCTTAAATTTTTGTGTGTGTTGAACTTGTGCTTGTATTTTTAAAAATTAAATGTTTGCTTGCATTTTTGTATTTGAAAGTTGTTTAAACTATATTTTCAACTATTTTTGATGATTTTGAAATAAAGGATAAGTGTTGTAATTTATAAAAAGAATATAAATTTGATTAATTATCTTTCGGGATAAATAATGTTGTTTCAAATTTATAAAAGAGTTATATCAATCATCCTTCGGGATAATTAATTTTGTTTTAAATTTATAAAAAAAGAAAATTTTGATTAATTATCTTTCGAGATAATTAATGTTGTTTTAAATTTATAAATGAGTTATATCAATTATCTTTTGGTATAATTAATGTTGTTTAAAAATTATAAAATGATTATAAATTTGATCAATTATCTTTCGAGAAAATTAACATTATTTTAAATTTAAAAAAGATTAATTTGTTTGCATGAAAATTGGTCACAAACACCCAATTGCCAATGAAAGCACCCCGTTCACAATCACAGATCACAGATAGCAAGTATGTAGAGAATATAAATATGAAGAACACTCAAAATTTAAAAGGAAAGTAGTAGAAACACAAGATTTATAGTGGTTCGGCGTTGTAGCCTACGTCCACTTTGAAGAGTTGTTGTTTTATTGATTATAACTCGCTGGTTACAGAGGTTTACAACAGTACAACCGAGTTACAACAATGATTCCGATGGAGTATCGGTGTAGAAGAGCCACAAGATCCCTTTTCTGAAGCTCTTGGACTGCTATTTATAGGTGTAGGCTGCAAATATCTTGCCCAAATCTCAGAAGACTCCTTCTCTCACGTGGGTGGACCCACGTGATCAATCCCCTGACATTTCGACTCGATCGATGATCGATACATACCAAATTCGTATCGATCCAAAATTGCTCCTTTTGGGTTGGGATCGATCATGGACATTCTTGAGGTTGTACGCAAGCTCCTGTGAAAATTTGGTGGCATTTGGACTTGTAGATTGTGAGATATGATCGATGCAAGTTGGATCTTCAATGTGCAAGCGATTTTGTGAAGCGAGTTTGTGAAGCGAGTTTGGGAAGCGAGTTTGGGAAGCGAGTTTGCGAAGCGAGTTTGCGAAGCGAGTTTTGGAAGCGAATTTGGGAAGCGAGTTTGGGAAGCGAGTTTGTGAAGCGATTTATAGAGGTTTTTCTTGATTTTGATCGGTTAATATCTCGAGCATACGAACTCCGATTGGCTTGAAATTTGGAACATTGGCTTTCACAGCTTTGCTAGTCATACCATATCGATCGTGGCTCGATCCGAACGGGTGAAATTTACCAATATCCATAGTGAACCTATGTGTAGCCGATCTTCGGGACAGACTGTCCTTAGTTTCTAGTTAATTCCTTGGTGTTGCGGCCTTGGCAAAAGGTGGGATATCATTTCAAAATGTTTGTTCATCGACTATGTTAAATTTTAGTCTCGTGATCATGCTTACTATCCGTGAAAATATAGCTTTGACCATCGTGCAGTCGATTGGGTTAAATCCTCCTGTATGTTGCCTTGCCAAAAGACGAGTTAACACTTTGCCCCCCAAAACATGCCTTGCTATAGGAAGGTGTGTGTAACGACCCGTAAATTTTCGATAATTAAAATAGTTAATTTAATAAGATTTCATTGTTTAATGTTGGATAAATTGAAAATATGTAATTTATTTACGATAATAATAACTAGAATGAATTGCAATAATATTTATCTAAGTAAATTTCTAATGAATTGAATGAAATTCCAATCAATTGAAATGATTCAAATATTATAACTTGGTTATAAAGGAAATATAAGAAAAACAAATGTAAATATTAAGTTAACTAATGAAATAAGATATAGTCTATGGTAATAAAATCTAATTAGTATTATATAGAAAATTGTGACACTTGTTTGTAAATAATATATTTATAATTGTGATTAAAAGTTAAAGGTGATAATTATTATAAGTTACTTGTTTATTTAGTCGTCAAATTGAATTTGGAAACCAATTGCAACTTAAATGAAATTTTATATATTAACTGGGTTTATGATCAATAACTGAAGCTAAATAATAATGTGAAATTCATTGGATATAAATAAAGTAATTGATTGATAATGAAAATTCATTTAAAATCCAATATTGAAATTTGTCGAATATTGAACAATTAAATTGTTTAAATTTAATATTTTGAATTAACTGAATAGTTGAATAACGGGAATTGAATAACTATAAAATGGAAATAATTTTTCTATAATTTGAATTCGTTTTAAAGATTTAATCTTATAAGTTCATTTTTCAAATATTTTAAAGATAGTGAATTTTTGAATAATCAAAATTGTTTAAATTTAATATTGTAAATATTTGAATAATTGAATTTTGAATATAATATGATTGAAAATGAAACAGGAAGTTGATGTAAAGTTTATTTTAACAACAATGAAATTTGTTAACATTTAAAAATTGGATTTTTAAGTGAATAACTAGAAATTGACAATTTTATATTATAATCGACGAGTAAAAATGGCCTTCCGAGGCACAGTCTCGGAATTCGACAAAACCAGTTCCATTGGATCTGTAATAGTGTATTATTATTGGATTTCAAATTTAGTAGCAATCGGAGTTGCCATTTGACTGTGGCAGTTGAAAAAGCTTAGAAATTCATTTAATCGATTTAATTTAAAATCGATCGTTTATTTCCATAACTCACACGACGATCGAATTATCCTCCGAAACACATTCCATTGTGTTCGGAATGCGGGTAAAACCTTATGAACGCCAGGCGGCACGTCTCATTTGGAGTTCGTTTGAAAAAGCTTGAATTTTTGGAAAATAATATTAAATAATTTGTTATGCGCGTATATATACACGTTTGCTTTGTGAAACCCTAGTCGTTTATCTTGTGGCCACCTCTATTCATTTAATGGCTGAAATCTTCCCTTGTTCTTCCTTTTTGATCTCCCCATCCACAAACTATTTCAAAAAATCTTCCAACAGCAAAACTGTAGAACTCTCCGAGCTCAATACATCCAACGGTCGAGATGGGATTTGGCGAGGTGGATGGAGAGAGAACTGCCTCCGTTAGTGGTCAGTTCGAGCGTGTTTTCGAGTAGCTAGAGGTGACCGAGCTCGTCCATGCTCAGTGCGGTGGTGGAGCTCACGGAGGCGCGTCATTTGGCGTGTGTGGATCGAGTGCTTGGTGGCATGGGCGGGATCGGCGGCGTGCCCTAGTTTGCGTGATGGGTTCTTGTGTCGTGCAAACATCTGGGAGGGAGCGCGAGTGAACGAACGGAAGAAGATGGCATCTTGTGGCCCTGATTCCAGAGGCTTGGTTGAACGGCCACGATTTGATTTGGTTGATTAAAGAGAAATTGTAATTTATTTTATATAAATATGTCTTCGAATCTTTAATCACTTATATCTTCGTCATACGTTATCAGAATCGAACGAAACTGGCAACATTGGAATCGCAGCGACGAGAGCTACACTGTAGTGCAGATCCAGGAGTGCTTCGAGCTCGTTAAAATTTTAGGTTAAATCGAACGCGCTCGATTTAATTTAAAATTTGAACGATTGGCAACGTAAACTCAAGGTGAGTCTTTTATAACGCTCAGAACGTACTAGAATATTTTGTGTTAGTTAAATTTGATATTATGAAGTGATATGATTTTTATTAGTCGTTGTTGATAAAATTTAACTGTCATCTAGATTGTCATTGAATATAATGTTATAAATTGAAATTGACTGTCAAATTGAAATTGGAATTTAATCGCAATTAAATTACCGAACATTTTTAACTATGAAATTTCCATGAATTATATTGTCTGTTTGGATGATTGGTTGCAATGGATGCTATTGATTGATATTTGAAATGTTTGGATGTTTATTTGTTTGTAGATATCCTATCATCACCCTTTGTATTAATTACAGTTGTAAATTGAATAATTTTGAATAAATTGAGAAATAGGTTGAAATGATATATACCTATGACACTATGATTTGAATTGAAATGATATATATCTATTCCTGAAATTTAATTGAAAATAACTAATCACTTGGCCATAGGATAGAAAATTATATATGGGCACCAGATTGGTTAAATTAAATAATTTTTAAAATCTTTGATTTGGAATTTTTTTAAACGATTTGGTTTAAAGGAATAAATTTTGGTTAAACAATAATTGTTAAATAATTGAAGTTGAGACTTTGAAATTTAAAATCTTGATATGATTGAATTTCGAAAAATTAATTTGATTTTAAAGGATCTAACTCTTATTCGGACTTTGAATATTATTAAGTAAATGTGAGATAAAGACAACATTTTGAAATTGAGCTTGACATTGAATTACATTGAAGAATTGGATTTTTAAACTGAATATTAAGGAATAATTTGTTTTAAATGTTTGAATTGATATTTTGAAAATCGAGTTCGAAATCATTATAAATTGAAATCGAAATCGAGACAATTGAATTTGGGATGGAATTGAATTTATTTGAAATCGAGATTGATTTGAATTGAAATTGAGATTTAAATTGACTGAATGGAAATTTGAATTTGATTCAGATTGGTAAGTTAGAATTGAAATGGTTTGACTTGAAGCTATTTCATTTTGGTTTCCTGAGTTATTTTGCTATATAAACCATTTTTAAATACTTAAACTATTTTATACTAAACTATTTTAACCTATATTAACTATATTAAGTTATTTTAACTTATTTAAACCTATTAACTTATTTTAATCTATTTTTAAATCTACTTAACCCAATTTAATTTATTTTAAACTAATTAACCGTTTCAATTTATTTTAATTATATTTTTATCTATCTTAAAGCTATTTAACCTATTTAATTTTATTTAATCTATTTTAAATCCATTTAACTATATTAAATCAATTTAAACTATTTTGAAATCTATCTTTAATATTTTAGAGTATTTTAACTATTTTTAATTATCTAATCTATTTTCAAAAAAATTCAAGCTGGTCAATAAGGTGAAATGTTTATATTTAAATTGTGGATTTAAAAATATGAATTTGGTTAAATTGAGGTTATAACCTAAATTGAGATTCGAAACGATTTTGAAATCAAAATGTGATATTGAGGTGAAAAATGATTTTTGAAATGGAATAGTATATTTTTGAATGTATATGATGATTTTGGAATGGATTTGATTTTTGAAGCGAATATGATATTTTGATATCAATTATGAATGGATTCTTGAAATTATAAAAGAGCCATCCGGTGTGTAATAAGCGATTGGTTGTTAAAGAGACCAGGATTGGATATGGGCATACTCTCTGTCGATACCGAAAACCACTTTCACAACCGTGTATGTGGTGGAGATTCCAGAAATGAAGTAGGATGGTTTGGCGACGATTCTATATGGTATGACGTGACCCTGACTCCCGTGAGTCAGCTTATATGTGACTAAAATCAGGAGCTACGTCGGGCCAATGTGAGGTCATTCCTCTTATCGGGCATATTTCTTCGATACCATTCTTTTGCTTTTGTGATTGTTTTGGTGGCCACCTGACGCAGCGGATATTACAAAAACAATGTAGATCGTTGAAAGTAGTATTCGGTGGATTGGAAGATACTGAAATGCCCAAATTCGTTGATCCGAAGATACCGGATTCTAGCTATCCCGAACTCGTTGATCGCGCACGATACCGGGTTCAAAGATCTTCAATTCTTCGAGCGTTGATCAAGCGCACTTGATTCCGCGAATCGGCTTCTACAATCGTTGAATCGAGCGCACTCGATTATCCGAAAGAGGAGATAGGAGATTACACTCAACTACCAATTTGAATGAAAGCACAAAGCAATCAAAAGAGAATTTTATTCAATATTCAACAACCTTTACAAATGACTCACACTTGCTATTTATAGCTTTACAACTCAACACGCAAAAACTTCAAAAAAATACAAGTACTTAGGTCGGAAACGACCTACGACCTAGAATAGACGCGACCTATCAAAGTCTCCGACTCAACATAAGTCGTACACGACTTACAACAGAACATATAAAAAACAGACGACTTAACCTATAACAATTGCGACCTACGACTTAGTATAAGACGGTAGCGACTTAACAGCAGCTTCTTCACACTTTAAAGAGTCAACGGTGTAGATTAACTCGGCATGAGATTCTACGGCATCCAATGCTTCAGCGACTTAAAACATTAGCGCATCAGAAACTTCGCGACCTAAGCTTTAGGTCGGTAACGACCTAGAACATGTAGCGACTTAAGGACTTTGCGACTTATCTCCCCAGATTACTCCGCGACCTATCATAGGTTGAGACCTTTTCATGCGACCTAACATAAGTCATGATTTGTTAGGTCGGAGCACCCCATTAGCTCGTTCCAGCTCCCTCTTTCCTATTTCGCTAGGTCGTACGCGACCTAAAAGTATGTTAGGTCGTTCCAGCGACCTATCTCCTTGTTTTGGCTCGCCCTCCACTAACCCGTTAGGTCGTAGCTCTTTCCTTGGTGTTATGTTAGGTCGTTCACCATGTTGCACTGCGAAGTTAGGTCGTTCGCGACCTATCAATTCCTTAGGTCGTAGACGACCTACGACTTTAACTTTCCATCGTTCTTCACAAGATGTTAACTCCTTAGCTTTAGGTCGGATTCGACTTATCAACATGTTATGACCTACGAGTTTGCTAGGTCGGTCACGACCTAGTACTTGGCCTGCATCATCCTCCCGTGGTTGAGAGAAATTCGTCCTCGAATTTGTAAATTTTGCATCCACAACAAGCTCGTCTTCATGATATGGTACGAGATGTTTTACATTGAACACGTCAGACGTATACACATCATCTGGCAACTTCAATTTATAAGCATTTTCATTGATTCGTTTCACAACTTCCACCGGACCAATTTTTCGTGCTTTCAATTTATTGTAAGCGCCTACCGAAAAACGATCTTTTGTTAACACTGCATAAACCATATCTCCTTCATTAAACTCAACATTTCGTCGTTTCAAATCTGCAGACTATTTATACTTCTCATTTGCTTTCTCTAATCGTTCCTGAACGATTTTATGACATTCCGCCAACCCCTCAACAAAATCAGCAGCTTTCTTAACTGTCTTCTTTGATTGTGGCACTACAGTTAGATCCAACGGTCCCTTCGGTAAACTTGAATATACTATCTGAAATGGACTGAACCCAGTACTTCGATTCACAGCATGATTATAAGCAAATTCTGCCTGGCATAACTTCACGTCCCAACTCTTCAGATTGTCCTGTACAAGATACCTCAACAAATTTCCCAATGATCGATTAACAACCTCGGTCTGTCCATCCGTTTGTGGATGATAAGCACTACTGAACTTCAGCTTCGTTCCCACCATTTTCCACAGACTCAACCAAAAGTGACTCAGAAATCGAGTATCTCTATCCGACACGATAGATTCTGGCAATCCATGAAGTCGATAGATCTCCTTGAAAAACAATTGAGCAACATGAACAGCATCCGTCGTCTTCTTACAAGCGATAAAATGTGCCATTTTCGAGAATCGGTCAACTACCACATAAATGGAATCATTACCACACTGCGTTCTTGGTAACCCCAACACAAAGTCCATACTGATATCCACCCATGGTTTTACAAGTACGGGTAACGGCATATATAAACCAGCATTAGTCGCAGTTCCTTTCGAAACCTGACAAATATGACAACGCTCCACAAACCTCTCTACTTCTCTCCTCATCGTTGGCCAAAAGTAGGACTGTGAAATCAACTGTAAAGTTCGATCTCTCCCAACATGTCCCTCTTCGTGTAACTCCTTGATAATCTTCATTCTCAGACTACCCTCCGGTATGCACAATCGACTTCCTTTAAAAAGAAAACCGTCAACCAACATAAACTCATCAATCTTCCCTTCATTGTCCCTTTCAACAAATTTCTTAAAATAAGAGTCTTCGGCAATCTGCTCCGGCAATAATTCAACACCTGTCACTTCAACTTTCATTGTCGTCAACAAATGACTCCTCCTGCTCAAAGCATCAGCCACTCGATTCGTCACCCCTGACTTGTGTTTAACAACGAAAGTAAACTGTTGTAGATATGCAATCCACGATGCATGTCTCGCTGAAATCTTATCTTGCCCTTGCAAATGCTTCAATGCTTCATGATCAGTATACAGAACAAACTCTTTCTGAAATAGATAATGCCTCCAGTGTTTAATAGATTGCACAATAGCATAAAATTCCACATCATATGTACTGTATCTCATCTTCGCTCCTGACAACTTCTCACTGAAATATGCAATTGGACGTCCCTTCTGACTCAACACTCCCCCAATCCCAACCTTGGATGCATCAGTGTGTAGTTCAAACACTAGCTGAAAATCAGGTAATACTAGAATTGGTGCAGTTGTCAACAACTCCTTGATCTTGCCAAAAGCATTCCCTGCTTCCTCTGACCATGAAAATTGTTTACCCTTCATACAATCAGTCATAGGTGCCATCACACTACTAAAGTGTGGAATGAACCTTCGATAGAATGAAGCCATTCCGTGAAAACTACGAACTTCCGTTATCGTCTTGGGCTGCGGCCAATCTCTGATAGCTTCGATTTTACTTTGGTCAACCTGTATTCCTTCCTCTGATACAACATACCCCAAAAATAAAACACTTCTCGCCATAAAAACACATTTCTTCGTAGCAGCATAGAATTGTTCTTCTCGAAGAATAATTAACACTTTCTTCAAATGCTGAACATGCTCCTCTGTACTAGCACTGTAGATCAGAATATCATCAAAGTAAACCACCACAAATTTCCCAATGTACGGTCTGAAAATTTGGTTCATCACCCTCATGAATGTACTCGGTGCATTCGATAGACCAAACGGCATTACCAGCCATTCATACAAGCCTTCCCTCGTCTTGAATGCTGTCTTCCATTCGTCCCCTGGTCTAATGCGAATCTGATGATAATCGCTCTTCAAGTCAATCTTAGAAAAAATTACAGACCCACTAATTTGATCCAATAAATCATCAAGTCTCGGCATCAGAAATCTGTATCTAACTGTGATCTTATTCAATGCTCTACTATCTGTGCACATCCTCCACGTTCCATCCTTTTTGGGTACCAATAAAGCTGGTACAGCACAAGGACTTAAACTCTCCTGCACACGCCCCTGTTCAAGCAATTCTTCTACCTGCCTCCGCAACTCTTCATGTTCCTTCGGACTCATTCGATAATGTGGTCTGTGTGGCAAAACTGCTCCCGGAACAAGATCGATTTGATGTTGTATGTCTCTCAAAGGCGGTAACTCCTTTGGTAACTCATCTGGGAATACATCGTCAAATTCTTTCAAAACTGGTTTAACTTCTTCTGGAATTTCAACCTCTTCTTTGCTCTCACGCCCAATTAATAAAAATACTTCAGGCTCTTTCTCAACCTCCTTAACAAACTCCTTCAAAGATAATAAAGTTTTCAGCTCTTCAATTTCTTCTGACTTACTTTCTCCTTGTGGTCTCTTCTTCGGAACTAGGATAATTTTCGTGCTTTCAAACATAAAACTGTAACTATTGGTCCGACCGTCATGTTGTACTGCTCGATCATACTGCCATGGTCTTCCCAATAATAAGTGGCAAACATCCATCTCTACTACATCACACCAGATTTCGTCTTTGTATTTCTTCCCAATAGAGAATGGAACACGAACTCGTCTATCCACTTTCACTTCTCCTCCTTTTCTCAACCATGCTAACTTGTATGGACTCGGATGTTTCTCTGTCTTCAATTTCAACTTTGTCACAACCTCGGTTGAAATAATATTATCACAGCTTCCTGCGTTAATCGCAAACTTGCACACCTTCCCCAGAATAGTACATGTTGACTGAAAAATATTACTTCTCAACCAACTAGCTTCCTCCTGCTTTGGTGTTAAACACGATCTCCTCAGCATTAGATTACAACCTTCATCTCCCGACGCAATATCCTGCTCATCCTCCTCAACTGGACTAGAACAATCCCCATCACCATCCTCATCCTCAACTTCTGCAATCATGGTTCTCTTCTTTGGCTTTGGACACTCACTGCTTTTATGACCCAATTCCTGACAATTGTAACATTTGAAACCATTGTTAACCCTTGTCTTCTCAGCCTCTTTCACCACTGGTCTACTGATAGGTTTAGAAACATTAGAACTTCCACCAACACCCTTCGCTTGATTGTTAGAATTAGTAAACACACCACTCCCTCGTCTACCCTGTTTCTCCCAAGCCAACGCCTTTTGATGTGCTTCTGCCACAGATCTTGGATCGAACATATTAACCATGTCCTGAATCTGCATTCTCAATCCCCCAATGAATCTAGATGTCAGCTGCTCCTCTGTTTCCATAATATCATTCCTTGCAATAAGTTGATAGAATTCATCAGCATAGTCATTCACAGATTTCGTCCCTTGTCTCAAGTTCTGCAATCGTTGATACATCAAAGATTGATAATTGTAAGGTAAGAACGTTGCTTTCATCAACTTCTTCATCTTCTCCCAAGATTCAACTTTTGACTTCCCCATTCGTTCACGTGTAAGCTTGGTTTGTTGCCACCATGCCAAAGCTCTACCCCTCAACCTTGTAGCAACCAACTTCACTTTACGATGTTCTGGAACTTCTTTAAAATCAAAAATCTCTTCAACATTAGCCATCCAATCTAGAAACTCCTCCGCTTGCATACCACCTTTGAATTCAGGAATTTCTGTCTTCATCCCCGACTCCCACTTGTGATCATACTCAGAGTAATTTCTTCCTTGTCCTCGTCCTTGTCCTTGAACGCTACCACCATCATAATCCTCTTCAAAATCAGATGTATATCGTTGTCTATCTCGTCCACCCACACCTCTACTACCATCACGTCTACCACCATCATCCCTTCTATCTACGTTTCTCCGTTCACGATCATTCACGTTCCTCCCACGTCCTTGATCATTTTCGACACTTCTGTCTCGATTGGAATGTGGCGAGACTCTACTACCCCCATGGTTAGATTCAGGTGAAACCCTTCTCCGATTTTGATTCATTTCTGTCATAAGCTTCTCTAACCGGCCAATTCTTTCGTTAAGCTTTTCACTAAAGTTCTCATTGATTCTTTGCTCCATCTCATCAGCTTCTTCTCTTCGATACAAAGCTTCTACGTTTTGGTGGCGATTAGCTCTTCTTGGCGGCATACTTGAAATCTTTACAAACACTTCAACACTTCAAAATTCAAACACTTTTCGGACTTTGATCCAAAATGAAACGGATCGAAAACTTCCACTTTGTAGCAAATCGCGATGAACACGATGGACAAAGTTTCGGCTTCCAACGCAAATCCGATCAAACAATCTTCGAACAAGCCTTCTTACTCTCGGCCGTGATAAACAAATTCGAATCTTCACTTCAAGCTCGGCAAATCTCTTCAACTTCTAAATGAATAGGCTCCAAGTCTCGATCTAGCTATGATTGGCTAGAACAAGCTCTGATACCAAAACTGACACAGCGGATATTACAAAAACAATGTAGATCGTTGAAAGTAGTATTCGGTGGATTGGAAGATACTGAAATGCCAAAATTCGTTGATCCGAAGATACCGAATTCTAGCTATCCCGAACTCATTGATCGCGCACGATACCGGGTTCAAAGATCTTCAATTCTTCGAGCGTTGATCAAGCGCACTTGATTCCGCGAATCGGCTTCTACAATCGTTGAATCGAGCGCACTCGATTATCCGAAAGAGGAGATAGGAGATTACACTCAACTACCAATTTGAATGAAAGCACAAAGCAATCAAAAGAGAATTTTATTCAATATTCAACAACCTTTACAAATGACTCACACTTGCTATTTATAGCTTTACAACTCAACACGCAAAAACTTCAAAAAAATACAAGTACTTAGGTCGGAAACGACCTACGACCTAGAATAGACGCGACCTATCAAAGTCTCCGACTCAACATAAGTCGTACACGACTTACAACAGAACATATAAAAAACAGACGACTTAACCTATAACAGTTGCGACCTACGACTTAGTATAAGATGGTAGCGACTTAACAGCAGCTTCTTCACACTTTAAAGAGTCAACGGTGTAGATTAACTCGACATGAGATTCTACGGCATCCAATGCTTCAGCGACTTAAAACATTAGCGCATCAGAAACTTCGCGACCTAAGCTTTAGGTCGGTAACGACCTAGAACATGTAGCGACTTAAGGACTTTGCGACTTATCTCCCCAGATTACTCCGCGACCTATCATAGGTTGAGACCTTTTCATGCGACCTAACATAAGTCATGATTTGTTAGATCGGAGCACCCCATTAGCTCGTTCCAGCTCCCTCTTTCCTATTTCGCTAGGTCGTACGCGACCTAAAAGTATGTTAGGTCGTTCCAGCGACCTATCTCCTTGTTTTGGCTCGCCCTCCACTAACCCGTTAGGTCGTAGCTCTTTCCTTGGTGTTATGTTAGGTCGTTCACCATGTTGCACTGCGAAGTTAGGTCGTTCGCGACCTATCAATTCCTTAGGTCGTAGACGACCTACGACTTTAACTTTCCATCGTTCTTCACAAGATGTTAACTCCTTAGCTTTAGGTCGGATTCGACTTATCAACATGTTATGACCTACGAGTTTGCTAGGTCGGTCATGACCTAGTACTTGGCCTGCATCACCACCCCTCGATTGTTTGGGAGTGTGTCCGAGGTGGGCGGTAGTAGCTGCTATGCGTCACCACCAGTCCGGATCCGCAAACAGTATATCTACCCTGGCATTTCCTCGTGTGCTGTGTTCACATGCCCTAGAGCACCTTCTACGAGTTTGTTTTGTACCATACCTATGGAGTTCCCTCTGATAGCCCTCCAGTTTACGGAGGAATTACGGTACTGTATAGATTATGGGAATATATAAAAATGTGTTAAGGGGGATATGGGTAACGCCTTAACGCTATTTTAATACTTTTACTTTACTGTAGATATATTATAATAGCGTATTGTACTACATAGTAGATGTTTTAACGGATCCTTAAGAGATGGAAAATCCCATAACATCTCTTGAGTTATTGCACGCACGTGTCACTGGGTAGGAGATGTCAAACCCCGTAAACATCTCTGACGCCGTTACACCCATATTTATTTACGATTGATTTAACTTACATAGGGATATTTTAGTCCTAACTCGAGTGTTTTGTCCTTTCATTACGCTCGGGTCAGTCCTGAGTTTTTCAGCTTATTAAAGATCTATTCTGGAGGACGAAGACGAAGATTTGGTATACTATTACTATTATTATCCATGCATCATGTTGTCTGCTGCATTGTTTTATTTGTTCTGTTGTATATGTATAACTCTGATAAATGATGTATAAATGATAATCAAAAGTATATTAAACAGCTTCATGAACTGTTTATTTGATTATTATATTTTATCTTTCCGCTGCGAGATTCTGTGGTTGTTTCTTGTTCCTTTTCTCTTCTTTTCTTATTTACCCCATTAACAATCCTCCCTTTTGAATAGTTTGAGTTGACATGTGTGTTTGATAGTCGATTTAAACTTTCCAAAAAGGCGGGTCGTTACAGTTGGTATCAGAGCTTTGGTTTAGCGATAACCTTAGCTTTGTGGGGTCTGACTCTTTATAAATAGGGTAGTAATACCCTATGATGAGTCGCTGAGTGTATATATATGAGAGAGCGTATTTGTTAATGGTATAAAATTGTTTTATACTGTGTTGGTTGATTTGTTGAGTGGCTTATGGATTCTGGTCAATACGAGTAATTAACGTCATTGTTAGGGATCTCTAAACACTTGAACAGAACAATTCGACATAGTATCCTTTTGAAATTGGGTAAATGAAATAATTTTGCCATAATTATATTTTGTATATAAAGAAATAATTTTCAAAAATTATTATGATTCATCCAGTTGTTTGGTTGTTAGGAATGATAATATTGATTGTTATCATTAATTGGATGTTGTATTATAATAAATAAGGTTTATTACAAAATAAACAATGATAAAACAACTTGTGGAATGTTTTAAGAAAGTAAAATTTTGTAAGAATAATTTATAAATGTGACTTATAAATTAAAATGAATTTAAATTGAGAAATATTGAATTTAAGACCCGGGGATTTTGAAAATGGTTTTCAAAACTTTGAAGAAAATATGTAGAGTGATATGAGTTGAAAATATTTATGGGAAATATTTTAGAAGGATTTTTAAGAAGGAATAAATTCAGTACTCCTCTCTTATGTCGCTGGAAAATAATTTCGGTGATGACTGCGCAGCACCATCGACGTTCATTTTCGAGTCTCAAAGTGGGGGAGACTTCTGCGAAGCTTTGCTTCGAAACTGTTTTGAAAAAAAAATGCCTTTTGGTTTAAACTCCAAAAGTATGATTTGATATATATAAGATAAAAATGTATATATTTATTTCAAATGATTTGAATGAACCGGGCATTTATATTTCTAAGTTCTATTAATTTATATTTTTCAAAATATCTGAATGAAATGTGAATAATAAGAACTTATATAACAAGAAAAAAAAAACTCTAAGCTAAATGTTTTGAGAAACTTTAGAGTTGAAGTGTAACTCTTAAAATTGAAAGTATTGAAAAGTAAAGAAAATTTAAACAAGTTAAAATTTTGAACATTCTAATTAAGTAAAATGAATCCTATAAATTTGTATTGTATCAAATTGCATTCTAATAACATATAATATGACTTACCAAATGTTTAAAAGTTAAAATGTTGTTTTAGGGATGTAATGAGATATTATACAAGTAAGAAAAACTTAAAGGTAATTAAAATGTATATAAATGGGAATTTGGTTATGATAGAAAAAAATGTATATATACTTAAGTATAATATGAAATGATGAATGCCTAAAGGGAATAAGGAAGTGAACTTAAGAAAACAGACAAATGAATCAAAATAATATCTTTGTAAATTTGTTACAGAATTGAATATAAATTTGCAAAGAAATGGTGAAATTGGAATTTGTAGTTTTTGAGGTAATTATAGACTTAGATAAAGTCCAACTTCTTATATATGACTTTTATATGATGATTAATAATCTAAGTTGATGATTAATAAAATGTTCCACAAATAAATCTGTTATTAACTAAAGTTATGAAATTGAAGTAAATGTAAACAAAGGAATTTGGTATAGCTAAGAATAAATTGAAAAAGGAAATTTAATTTAATTAAATTGTATGGAATGTTTAAAGTGAACTTAAGTAAGCAAAAATCCTATGAAATGATGTATAAGAAATGATATTATAAAAGAATATGCTATGTGATAAATGGATATACCAAGTAAATAAGGGATATGAATAATGGATTGTGAATAATAAATTGTAAATGAAATAAAGGTAGGTAAAATAATTTAGTATAGATGAATTATATAGGAATCTATTGAAAGGTAATACGTAAGTTGTACGTATATTATTTTATTTCACATAACAATTTGATCCGAATTCGAGCACAGAATTTCGAGATAACTTAAATCGATCCGAGTTAAGATTTTTCACTCGATTCTTGACGGCGAACTCTGTATATAGATTTTTGATTTGATTCTGGAATTCTTTATCATAGTATATGGCTATCCAAGGAGAATAACAGTTTCCGATCAAGGAACTAAAGCTGAGTCCGCGCTAGAGAGTCGTGTGAACGATACTAGTTTGGAAGTGAAATGTTGTGATCGAATGAGTGATCAGTTTTGATATTGCGTACGGATGATATATGTACTTCGTACAAGTTTAAAGTAAAGCTAATATTGAAAATTGAAAATGCAAATTATAAAATGATTTTAAATTATATAATTTGATGTCATTGATAAATAAGATTTAGGTATTTAAGAATCAAGGAATTTGGATTCCCGACAAAAAGGTACATGTTTATTTGTCATTGGATTTGGTGATTTTTGAGGGAGCCACTTGGCTTTTGATTTTCTTTTGTTGGTTTAAGGCCCGTAGAGGCATTTTTGTAGTTGTGCCGATCGAGCCGCACAAAGGAGACGCTGCCGAAATTTTTCGTAAATCCAGGTTTTAGAAAATTTTCAAGTTTTAAAATTTTATAACTTCTTTGGATATCTAACTGTAAATTTCGTAAGCCAATCGGAGTAGCTTAGTGGAAGTGTAGTAACGACTTTTCAAAATAAAATTTCATTGTTTTATTAATTGATAATTTGGAATAAAATATAACAACTGTTGAATTCTTTACTTAGTTCCTTTTCCCTTCTTTTTCCTTTTCGGGGACAAAAAGTTTTGAGTGGGGGAGAGTGTAACGACCCGTAAATTTTCGATAATTAAAATTGTGATATCCCGAAAATTTGGCAATATCAATTTAATAATCTTTATTTATAATTAAATTGATTTAAAAAAATATATATATAGTTAAAATAAGTTTTTCAAGCATATATAAATATGTTATAAATATTTGATCAAAGTATAAGTTACTTAAATAATAGTTTTCACATTTGTATATTTATTAAAAATCTTAAAGCTTATATTATCAAAGGATAAATACATTATATACATATAAATATTTCTTAAATACATATAAATGACTTAAATAAATTAATTAAAATAAGAATTAATACTTGTAAGCATATTAAGGTGGTTTAGTGACATTTGTAAAAATGTAAGCATAGGTGTAAGCAAATTAATACTTAAAAGACAAGTGGCTATATTTTAATTAAAGCTTTAAAATAATAAAATTTATATGGAAGAAGAAAAATCTGTATTCATTTTTCAGTTCAACATCCTTCTTCTCATTATTCGATTAAAACTAAATCCAAAATTTAAAGAAAGATAAAAGACTGGAAATCTAAATTCAAGGAAGAAGTAAATCTGGAATTGCTAATCAAAAGAAAGATCAAGGAAAAATTCAAATAGCAGTTTAAAATCTTCAAACAACTTGAAGTTCAGAAGAAGGAAATCAAGCAAGTAATCAAAGATCAAACAACAAGATTCAAATTCAACTAAGCAAAAGAAATCAAGTTCAAAAATCAACATGCAAAGCCTGGAAACAACCCTGTCTTCTGTTTTCTGTTCTCTGCTCTTTGATACAGGTGAGTAAACCTAAGTTTTAAAAACAGTTTTAAATCTTGGATTTCTACTTGTTCTTGTGAATGAACATCTTCATGTTATCTGAATACTTGAATTAAAATTGGATGCATGCTTGAATTATACATTTTTGAATGTCTGTAGTTTACATATGTCTCTGTTTAAAATAACAGTGAGAAAACTTATTTTTAAAAACAGTTTTAAACCCTGAATTTCATCTTGTTATTTTGAATTGAATATCATGATGTTCAAATACAATTGGATTACTTGCCTGGAAAATTTGATTGAATTGCCTTTAGTGTATATTTGTTTACAGTGTGCTTATAACAGTTCATGATCTTCTGATGAAATTCAAATACTTGATCGTGAATTCGAATTAGACTTGGCTTTATAAATGAAAGTTGTTGATAAACAAGTAATTCATCATCTAAAAATATTTACAAGATTTTTAAGTGAATCATCAACTCAGAAAATTTAAATTTACAGTAAGAATCGAATTTGGTCAAAATTTTATAATTTTGATTTTTATTTTGATCTCATATTTGAATTGCGAATGGCAAATCGTGATTTTTGAAGCTAGTATCGTGATTTTTAGATTTGAATTTCGAGAGAACTTGGGGTTTGATTGTTTTTGGCATTATGGCCAATTCACGGTGAACGGCGACGATCGACGTGCCGTGGGTGAACTCGAAGGTGGAGGGGGAGGTAGTGAGCTTGGGAAAAATCATTCGTGAATTTATTGGTGATTGAGTTGGCCGAAATCGATCGAGTTAGGGTTTAGTATCTGTTTTGTTTCGACGAAGTTCAGTGGGTTATCGCGGCGTCGATAGGCGATCGGAAGCAATCGCGTAGGGTGCTGGAGACTTGGGGGAGTGAGGCGAAGCTACGGCTTCGATGGCGAGGGATTTCGAAGCCTTGGTGGCCCTGGGGGATGGTTTTTCCGATGATGGATGGGTTCGAGGATGATAAATCGGTGTTCGATTGTACCGAGTTTTCTGGGTTGCGTGTTTGAATGTCGAGGTCGAGAGCGATGTAGTGATGGCCGGAGGAGGGTTCGTCGTCGATCAAGGGAGTCGTGCACGTGCACGTTCACGATTTCGTGCATCTGGAAGAATTGGCTTTGGGAAGAAGCTTTGGCTCGGGTTTGAAGTCGCGTTGCCATCGTGAAAGACTCGAAGCAAGTCGTAACGTGGGTAGCTTCGAGAGTTACTTCGGGGATTTTTAGTGTTTACTCGAGTTTTGGGTGGGTAGATTTCAGTGGTTTAGATTTTAAAATGTAACAGAATGTTTAAGTTTTTAAAAGCAAAGTTAAACAAGTTTTCACTTGTAAAATAAATGGTTTTAAAATAAATGTTTTAACAAGCTTTAATATTTAAATAGATAAGTTTGTTTTAGGGTATATAAGTAGATTTTTAAAATGTTTGTGTATTAAAGTTAATTTAATAACTTTGGAAAGTTTAAAGATTTTAAAAGTTGAGTAGAAGTTTATAATGTTTTAATTATAATTGATTTCTAAAGTGTTTTAATTTAAATAAAGTAAATGATAAGAATTTAGTAAATCAATTGTAATAAGGAGTTATCCTTAAAGTAATTAAGAGATTTTGATTTAATTAAAGATATTTAATATGTGAAATTAATAAGGGTAATTAAATTATTGAAATGATTTAAGAGTAGATAATAATTAAATTAAGATAATGATTTTTCTTAAATAAGATCTTTAAGAATAAGTAGTTAAGAAATTATTTAATTAATTTTAAATAATTAGTTAAATAATTAACTAAAGAATTAATTAGTGATTAATTGAGATAATCACTTATAAATTAATTAAGTATAAGTACTTGAAGAAGTAATTAAGGAATAATTACTGAATGTAATTTAGTAAAAGGGGAATTATTTAATAAAGTAATTAGAGGATAATTATTTTTTATTATGGAAATGATTAAGAGTTAATCACTTGTTATTAATTTAATAATTTATTAAATAAAATTAATTAAAGGATTAGATTAATCAAAGATGATTAATAATTGTGGTTTAATTAAGGTTAATTAATAATGTAATTAATTAATTGTTAAGATAATTAATTAATTAAGGAAAGTAATTAAGGGAAGTTAATTACTAGATTAGATTAATCAAAGGTGATTAATAATTGTGGTTTAATTAAGAATAATTACTTAATGTAATTAATAGAATAATTAAAGATGTAATTAGAAATCATTAGTTTATAATTAATTAATGATGTAATTAAGAGTTGATTAATTAAGATTAATTAATCAAATGATAATTAATTAATTGTAATTAATTAAGGATTAAAGTAATTGATTATAATTAATTAATTAATGAAGTAATTAAAGGTTAATTACTGTATTGGTTAAGAATAATTAATTTGTGAGATTAATTAAGGATAATTACTTAATTGTAATTAAAGTATAATTAATCAAGGTGATTAATTAAAATGGATAATTAGAGAAGATTAATTAATTTATTTGTAATTAATTAATGATTATATAAGTAAGATTTATAATGAAGTAATTAATTTAATTAATTTTAAATTAATTAAGAGAAGAAGTAATTAATTTAATTCACTTTAAATTAATTAAAGATAGAGATAGTTAATTTAATTCATTTTAAATTAATTATGTTGTGATTAAGTAAATCATTGCTTATATAAGAATGAATGACAGTGACTGTCTTGAATGGATGTAATCTCAGAAATGAGATAAGTAATGTGGTGTGATATGAATGCTTGGTTGCATTATGATGGTAATATAGATTAACTATTGTGATGTTGATATGGATTACTTATTTTGGTTATAAATCATCTGTTTAATTGATAATGTGATTATCAATTGTGAATTGTGAATTATCTATCTGTATGAATATAGATAAGTTGAATTGTTTAAACCTTTAAACAACTTGGCCTTAAAAGATACGTTTTGGATTTCGATGAGACCGGGATCGGGTTTCCGTATACCGGAATTCCAGGTCTGGAGACCCGAATACCACATCGATCCAAATTAACGATAGGTCGTGAATCTCAAGTGAAGATGAAGATTCAGAGTGCAAGGGTTATTGTCGTTAACTCTGAGGGTGATTCCAAAACGAGTGTAACGAGATAATGCCTTCGGTTTCGTTCGAACCCGGAACGAACTTGTATGGATTGAATGCTTTCAACACATCGTCAGGCGGACGATGAGCATTCTAAGTGATATGTTCTGATTAAAGGTAATCGTAACCTCAAGCCTCATCAACCGGGAATGGCTAAAACAGGGGAGGTGCAGCAAGGCTTCGTGGGTAGCACCCACTGAGAGCAAGATAGATCCCTGTCTAAAGGTCCCTTTTCTTTTCATTCGGCTTAGTGTGTGGTTGGTCGCGCCAACTACGGGGTTATCTTGTTCGGGATTATCCAGTAAGGGATGGTTCCGGTTTTGTGTTGCAGGGGAGCGGGCGTACTCCTCGGTACGGTGATCTAGGCCACGTACTGTGACGGGCGGTACCCCAGTAGCCCTGCCATTGTATGGAATCCAAACTCCAATAAGTGCCGTACGTATTAGTTGTGCCCAACTATGTTGGAATGTGAGATGTAAGCATTTCAGCTATTTCTGTATTTTACTTGAAAACCCTAGACCCTATTATAATACAATCGGATTTCCTATCAAATGTTTTAGTTAGCGTAAGGTAAAAACTTACCCATGTTTATTTGTGGGGAGTCTTACGTGATACTTTTGTTTTCAAAGGTTTTCAAAGTTAAGCAATCTAACCGTTTACTCACACCAGACCCATGTCTGACCCAAGTGTTTATTTTCTGTTTTATTAAACTCTTGGGTACTCAATATTATATTGAGTAGTCGAGGGATTCAGGTTAGCTTTGACGAATTCTGGAGGAGATTTGGAGCAGGAGGCTTCACCGTGTAGATATATGATGATTCCGCTGTGTTTGTATTAGTCTGTATTGTACTGATGTACTTGTGTTGTATAATAGACAGAAGTTTATAACTGTCTATTCTGTGATGTATAAGTTGTGTACTCCGATGTATATGATACTATGTAATATTCTATGTGATATATTATATTTCATTCGTTTCCGCTGTGAGATTCTTTTGTGTTGTTGTTTTATCCTTTCTTCTTCTATCCCTTTCTTTCTTCATGATGATACGACTTTCTGTGGAGAAAAAGTCGGGTCGTCACAGTTGGTATCAGAGCAGTTGGTTGAGTGAATACCTAGGCTCTGAAGTGGTGTCTATCTTGAGAGCGCGTAATTGTTAGTTATATAAAAATGGTTTTATATTGTGTTAATTGATCGGTTGAGTGGTATATGGATTCTGGTCAATACGAGTAGCTAACGTTATTGATAGGGATCTCTAAACACTTGAACCAGGCCAACGGACACAATATTGTTTTAAAGAGGTAGATGAAATAATTTTACCCAGAAATAATTTCTATATAAAAAAAATATCATTTTAAATATATATATTTATGTATTTCTACCTATTTATTGGGTTACCTGTTCGGGTTTTCCAATATAAGTTATAAAGGTAGATAAGGTGGTAGTGTGTGTAACACAATTACCAATAGTTGGAGTTTGAATGTTTGAGGTTGGAAGTATATATCGAGACTGTAAACCCAATATCGTCTCGAGTAAGTTGGCAGTATGGAGTAAGGATGTCTCAGATCTCTGAAGAAAATCCTTTTCAAGATTCGGAGTCCATTATTGGAATGTAAGATTGGTTGAGCTCGGGTGAGCAGATTTTCTAGAGTTGAATCTATCAGTTGTGCAGAAGTAAGTGATGGTAGCTTGGCGACTTCAGGAAGGAGCAGTTGTGTGATAAGACGCAGTATCTATGGATGTTCTCGAAGGAGATTTTCTTTTTGGAACAAGATTAAGAAGGTATTGGAGGAACAGTTGATGTCTTCCGTAGGAAAGACTCGACTGTATAGGAATTCTCTGATATCAAGTAAGAGAGTTTTGTCTATTTTGAAGTATGGGACTAAGGTCGATTAGTTGTTCTTCGGACATGGTCTCATTGTTCCCTTAAGAAGAGTAAGTTATTGGCGATTGGTTTGGAGCCCGAGTTTCTTTTGGATGTCTGCCATCTCGGAGATTCGTTGAGAGGTTTGTTGATGGTTTTAGTTTTGAGAAGCCTTTGGATTAGAAGTTCTTGGTTAGCTGTGATAGCAGTGCAGCTCGGAGTGTTCGGTGTGCTATCGAGATAGAGTTTGGAAGCAGCAGTGTGGTTCGTTTCTTCGATGGTTCCGGAATCTTTGTGGTTCTTCTATCAGCAGTCCGGGAAGATGGTGAATGTTTTCTTGAAGGGTTAACCTTGTTCGGAAAAGTTTAAGGCTGTTTTAATTAGTAAAGAGAGAACAGTTTCTTTGGAATCCGAACTAGGTAGGATCGCAAAAAGTGAATTGCGATTATTTTGAGAGTTCATCTTGAGTAATCTTTTGTATGAAATTGAGACATCTCAAGAGGAAGTAAAAGTTATCGAAGAGGTCAAAGATTTAGTTTATATCGATTTGGTTCCTAGAGAAGGATTTGGTGAAGTATCTTAGAATTTTATGGAGTATCTGTGTTTTCTCTTCTACTTCTAGTTTCGAGTTTCCTCTAGCCAAGGATAGCTGAAGACAGTACCCTTGACCGAGGACTCGTCTATTCTTTGAGAAGTTGGTTATGTCTTTAAGATAACCAATGTTTCCGCTTGTTTGTGGATCTAGTTTGTGCTCGAGTTCATCGACATTCTCATCTATTTCAAAATCAGAGTTGTGCAGCGGAAGCAAAAGTAGTAGCTGTGCAGGAAAGGAAGTAACCTCAGATTTCTACAAGAAGTTTATGTGAATTTCTAAGTGTGTATAGAATTTTCTGGAATCTGGAAGAAGGAAGTTCAGTCTTCTATTTCTTGTGGAGTAGAGTTTGTGGATTTCAGTAGATTTTGGAATACCATTTTGTTGAGAAGGATCCGGAAATTGGTTTGATGTTGGTCTAGATTATTTCAGGAAACATCAGCAAGGGCTAAGCTGATCAGGAAGGATGAAGTGACTCAGGATCGTCAAGAGAGGTATGCAGTTAAGAATTGATGGAATTTGGAATTTGAAGTTGAAATTTGGATATTATTTAAGTTTTCTCCAATCAAAGGAGATATAAGATTTGATAAGATTGGAGTGCAAGCTCCGGAAGTATTATGAGATTTTTCTGTGTTCTCAAGAGGATTAGTTCTTTGATATATAGAATTGAGTTGCCAGTTCGGATAACTGGAATTCATTGTATTTCACGTATCTCTGAGGAATATGTGTATGTTTCATCGAGTGATGAAATCAGCAGTTCAGAAGGATTTGGTAGTTGGGATGATTTTGAGCTTAGTCTAATATCTTGTTCAGATTGTGATCTAGAAGGGAAGGAATTCTAGATTATTGTAGATAGTTAGTTAAGATCCTATAAAGCAAGTATTCCAGTATATATACCTGGGAACTCTAGATAATATTAGGAAGACCTATTCTGAATTTGTATCAGAATAAGTTAGATTTGGTTGTTAGAAATAAATGGTTGCTATGATTAATAGTGTATGATTGATATGTATGGTTGCTGTCTAAAATTTTGCTGGGTTATTAAATTATCTTTGCTTTTAAATTTCGGGGACGAAATTATTTTAAGGGGGAAGGAATGTGATATCCTGAAAATTTGGCAATATCAATTTAATAATCTTTATTTATAATTAAATTGATTTAAAAAAATATATATATAGTTAAAATAAGTTTTTCAAGCATATATAAATATGTTATAAATATTTGATCAAAGTATAAGTTACTTAAATAATAGTTTTCACATTTGTATATTTATTAAAAATCTTAAAGCTTATATTATCAAAGGATAAATACATTATATACATATAAATATTTCTTAAATACTTATAAATGACTTAAATAAATTAATTAAAATAAGAATTAATACTTGTAAGCATATTAAGGTGGTTTAGTGACATTTGTAAAAATGTAAGCATAGGTGTAAGCAAATTAATACTTAAAAGACAAGTGGCTATATTTTAATTAAAGCTTTAAAATAATAAAATTTATATGGAAGAAGAAAAATCTGTATTCATTTTTCAGTTCAACATCCTTCTTCTCATTATTCGATTAAAACTAAATCCAAAATTTAAAGAAAGATAAAAGACTGGAAATCTAAATTCAAGGAAGAAGTAAATCTGGAATTGCTAATCAAAAGAAAGATCAAGGAAAAATTCAAATAGCAGTTTAAAATCTTCAAACAACTTGAAGTTCAGAAGAAGGAAATCAAGCAAGTAATCAAAGATCAAACAACAAGATTCAAATTCAACTAAGCAAAAGAAATCAAGTTCAAAAATCAACATGCAAAGCCTGGAAACAACCCTGTCTTCTGTTTTCTGTTCTCTGCTCTTTGATACAGGTGAGTAAACCTAAGTTTTAAAAACAGTTTTAAATCTTGGATTTCTACTTGTTCTTGTGAATGAACATCTTCATGTTATCTGAATACTTGAATTAAAATTGGATGCATGCTTGAATTATACATTTTTGAATGTCTGTAGTTTACATATGTCTCAGTTTAAAATAACAGTGAGAAAACTTATTTTTAAAAACAGTTTTAAACCCTGAATTTCATCTTGTTATTTTGAATTGAATATCATGATGTTCAAATACAATTGGATTACTTGCCTGGAAAATTTGATTGAATTGCCTTTAGTGTATATTTGTTTACAGTGTGCTTATAACAGTTCATGATCTTCTGATGAAATTCAAATACTTGATCTTGAATTCGAATTAGACTTGGCTTTATAAATGAAAGTTGTTGATAAACAAGTAATTCATCATCTAAAAATATTTACAAGATTTTTAAGTGAATCATCAACTCAGAAAATTTAAATTTACAGTAAGAATCGAATTTGGTCAAAATTTTATAATTTTGATTTTTATTTTGATCTCATATTTGAATTGCGAATGGCAAATCGTGATTTTTGAAGCTAGTATCGTGACTTTTAGATTTGAATTTCGAGAGAACTTGGGGTTTGATTGTTTTTGGCATTATGGCCAATTCACGGTGAACGGCGACGATCGACGTGTCGTGGGTGAACTCGAAGGTGGAGGGGGAGGTAGTGAGCTTGGGAAAAATCATTCGTGAATTTATTGGTGATTGAGTTGGCCGAAATCGATCGAGTTAGGGTTTAGTATCTGTTTTGTTTCGACGAAGTTCAGTGGGTTATCGCGGCGTCGATAGGCGATCGGAAGCAATCGCGTAGGGTGCTGGAGACTCGGGGGAGTGAGGCGAAGCTACGGCTTCGATGGCGAGGGATTTCAAAGCCTTGGTGGCCCTGGGGGATGGTTTTTCCGATGATGGATGGGTTCGAGGATGATAAATCGATGTTCGATTGTACCGAGTTTTCTGGGTTGCGTGTTTGAATGTCGAGGTCGAGAGCGATGTAGTGATGGCCGGAGGAGGGTTCGTCGTCGATCAAGGGAGTCGTGCACGTGCACGTTCACGATTTCGTGCATCTGGAAGAATTGGCTTTGGGAAGAAGCTTTGGCTCGGGTTTGAAGTCGCGTTGCCATCGTGAAAGACTCAAAGCAAGTCGTAACGTGGGTAGCTTCGAGAGTTACTTCGGGGATTTTTAGTGTTTACTCGAGTTTTGGGTGGGTAGATTTCAGTGGTTCAGATTTTAAAATGTAACAGAATGTTTAAGTTTTTAAAAGCAAAGTTAAACAAGTTTTCACTTGTAAAATAAATGGTTTTAAAATAAATGTTTTAACAAGCTTTAATATTTAAATAGATAAGTTTGTTTTAGGGTATATAAGTAGATTTTTAAAATGTTTGTGTATTAAAGTTAATTTAATAACTTTGGAAAGTTTAAAGATTTTAAAAGTTGAGTAGAAGTTTATAATGTTTTAATTATAATTGATTTCTAAAGTGTTTTAATTTAAATAAAGTAAATGATAAGAATTTAGTAAATCAATTGTAATAAGGAGTTATCCTTAAAGTAATTAAGAGATTTTGATTTAATTAAAGATATTTAATATGTGAAATTAATAAGGGTAATTAAATTATTGAAATGATTTAAGAGTAGATAATAATTAAATTAAGATAATGATTTTTCTTAAATAAGATCTTTAAGAATAAGTAGTTAAGAAATTATTTAATTAATTTTAAATAATTAGTTAAATAATTAACTAAAGAATTAATTAGTGATTAATTGAGATAATCACTTATAAATTAATTAAGTATAAGTACTTGAAGAAGTAATTAAGGAATAATTACTAAATGTAATTTAGTAAAAGGGGAATTATTTAATAAAGTAATTAGAGGATAATTATTTTATTTTATGGAAATGATTAAGAGTTAATCACTTGTTATTAATTTAATAATTTATTAAATAAAATTAATTAAAGGATTAGATTAATCAAAGATGATTAATAATTGTGGTTTAATTAAGGTTAATTAATAATGTAATTAATTAATTGTTAAGATAATTAATTAATTAAGGAAAGTAATTAAGGGAAGTTAATTACTGGATTAGATTAATCAAAGGTGATTAATAATTGTGGTTTAATTAAGAATAATTACTTAATGTAATTAATAGAATAATTAAAGATGTAATTAGAAATCATTAGTTTATAATTAATTAATGATGTAATTAAGAGTTGATTAATTAAGATTAATTAATCAAATGATAATTAATTAATTGTAATTAATTAAGGATTAAAGTAATTGATTATAATTAATTAATTAATGAAGTAATTAAAGGTTAATTACTGTATTGGTTAAGAATAATTAATTTGTGAGATTAATTAAGGATAATTACTTAATTGTAATTAAAGTATAATTAATCAAGGTGATTAAATAAAATGGATAATTAGAGAAGATTAATTAATTTATTTGTAATTAATTAATGATTATATAAGTAAGATTTATAATGAAGTAATTAATTTAATTAATTTTAAATTAATTAAGAGAAGAAGTAATTAATTTAATTCACTTTAAATTAATTAAAGATAGAGATAGTTAATTTAATTCATTTTAAATTAATTATGTTGTGATTAAGTAAATCATTGCTTATATAAGAATGAATGACATTGACTGTCTTGAATGGATGTAATCTCAGAAATGAGATAAGTAATGTGGTGTGATATGAATGCTTGGTTGCATTATGATGGTAATATAGATTAACTATTGTGATGTTGATATGGATTACTTATTTTGGTTATAAATCATCTGTTTAATTGATAATGTGATTATCAATTGTGAATTGTGAATTATCTATCTGTATGAATATAGATAAGTTGAATTGTTTAAACCTTTAAACAACTTGGCCTTAAAAGATACGTTTTGGATTTCGATGAGACCGGGATCGGGTTTCCGTATACCGGAATTCCAGGTCTGGAGACCCGAATACCACATCGATCCAAATTAACGATAGGTCGTGAATCTCAAGTGAAGATGAAGATTCAGAGTGCAAGGGTTATTGTCGTTAACTCTGAGGGTGATTCCAAAACGAGTGTAACGAGATAATGCCTTCGGTTTCGTTCGAACCCGGAACGAACTTGTATGGATTGAATGCTTTCAGCACATCGTCAGGCGGACGATGAGCATTCTAAGTGATATGTTCTGATTAAAGGTAATCGTAACCTCAAGCCTCATCAACCGGGAATGGCTAAAACAGGGGAGGTGCAGCAAGGCTTCGTGGGTAGCACCCACTGAGAGCAAGATAGATCCCTGTCTAGAGGTCCCTTTTCTTTTCATTCGGCTTAGTGTGTGGTTGGTCGCACCAACTACGGGGTTATCTTGTTCGGGATTATCCAGTAAGGGATGGTTCCGGCTTTGTGTTGCAGGGGAGCGGGCGTACTCCTCGGTACGGTGATCTAGGCCACGTACTGTGACGGGCGGTACCCCAGTAGCCCTGCCATTGTATGGAATCCAAACTCCAATAAGTGCCGTACGTATTAGTTGTGCCCAACTATGTTGGAATGTGAGATGTAAGCATTTCAGCTATTTCTGTATTTTACTTGAAAACCCTAGACCCTATTATAATACAATCGGATTTCCTATCAAATGTTTTAGTTAGCGTAAGGTGAAAACTTACCCATGTTTATTTGTGGGGAGTCTTACGTGATACTTTTGTTTTCAAAGGTTTTCAAAGTTAAGCAATCTAACCGTTTACTCACACCAGACCCATGTCTGACCCAAGTGTTTATTTTCTGTTTTATTAAACTCTTGGGTACTCAATATTATATTGAGTAGTCGAGGGATTCAGGTTAGCTTTGACGAATTCTGGAGGAGATTTGGAGCAGGAGGCTTCACCGTGTAGATATATGATGATTCCGCTGTGTTTGTATTAGTCTGTATTGTACTGATGTACTTGTGTTGTATAATAGACAGAAGTTTATAACTGTCTATTCTGTGATGTATAAGTTGTGTACTCCGATGTATATGATACTATGTAATATTCTATGTGATATATTATATTTCATTCGTTTCCGCTGTGAGATTCTTTTGTGTTGTTGTTTCTTCTTTTCTATCCTTTCTTCTTCTATCCCTTTCTTTCTTCATGATGATACGACTTTCTGTGGAGAAAAAGTCGGGTCGTCACAAAAATAGTTAATTTAATAAGATTTCATGGTTTAATGTTGGATGAATTGAAAATATGTAATTTATCTTTACTACTAATAATGAGAATTCCTTGAATAGGAATTCAACCGTGTCTTTTTGAAATACCAGAAATACCCCTCATTATAATAATGGAAATCGCTCACTCTATCTTTACTACTAATAAAGAGAATTCATTGAATAGATTTACTCAGTGTCCTTTTGAAATTCCAAATATACCCTTTTACATCATATAGAGAAATAATATTCAAATATGGGAATATAGCCTGTTATTTTCTAAGTACAACTGTCAGTCCCCAAGGAGAACTACAGTATACGTTCACAAGATGAAGTATCCGAGTGTTTCATATTGTCCGTAATTTAGGTGGGAGTTAATCGGTCGAAGTCTCGCCGGATTCCGAGTTAGTATGAAGAAAATATTGTAGTCTGAACAAAAAAAATAGCGGCTTCTGCACTAGGCGGAGTTCAAATATGGGGATGTGGTATCCTGTTATTTTCTAAGTACAACTGTCAGTGCCCATGGAGAACTACAGTGTGCGTTCACAAGATGAAGTATTCGAGTGTTCCATATTGTCCGTAATTTATGTGGGAGTTAATTGGTCGAAGTCTCACCGGATTCTGAATTAGTATGAAGAAGTTATTGCAGTTTGAACAAAAAAATAGCGGCTTCTACACTAGGCGGAGTTCAAATATGGGGATGTGGTAGCCTGTTATTTTCTAAGTACAACTGTCAGTCCCCATGGAGAACTACAGTGTACGTTAACAAGATGAAGTATCCAATTGTTTCATATTGTCCGTAATTTAGGTGGGAGTTAATCGGTCGAAGTCTCGCCGGATTCCGAGTTAGTATGAAGAAAATATTGCAGTCTGAACAAAAAAATAGCGGCTTCTGCACTAGGCGGAGTTCAAATATGGGGATGTGGTATCCTGTTATTTTCTAAGTACAACTGTCACTGCCCATGGAGAACCATAGTGTGCGTTCACAAGATGAAGTATCCGAGTGTTCCATATTGTCCGTAATTTAGGTGGGAGTTAATTGGTCGAAGTCTCACCGGATTCTGAATTAGTATGAAGAAGTTATTGCAGTTTGAACAAAAATATAGCGGCTTCTGCACTAGGCGGAGTTCAAATATGGGGATATGATAGCCTGTTATTTTCTAAGTACAACTGTCAGTCCCCATGGATTGTTATGTCAACATCACATCTTTATCTTTACTACTAATCTTTATCTTTATCTTTACTACTAATAATGAGAATTCCTTGAATAGGAATTCAACCGTGTCTTTTTGAATACCAGAAATACCCCTCATTATAATAATGGAAATCGTTCACTCTATCTTTACTACTAATAAAGAGAATTCATTGAATAGATTTACTCAGTGTCTTTTTGAAATTCCAAATATACCTTTTTACATCTTATAGAGAAATAGTATTCAAATATGGGAATATAGCCTGTTATATTCTAAGTACAACTGTCATTCCCCATGGAGAACTATAGTGTACGTTCACAAGATGAAGTATCCGAGCGTTTCATATTGTCCGTAATTTAGGTGGGAGTTAATCTGTCGAAGTCTCGCCGGATTCCAAGTTAGTATGAAGAAAATATAGCAGTCTGAATAAAAAATATAGTGGCTTCTGCACTAGGCGGAGTTCAAATATGAGGATGTTGTGCCATGTTATTTTCTAAGTAAACTGTCAGTCCCCTTGGAGAACTACAATGTGTGTTCACAAGATGAAGTATCCGAGTGTACCATATTGTCTGTAATTTAGGTAGGAATTCATCGGTCAAAGTTTTGCCCGATTCCGAGTTAGTATGAAGAAGTTATTGCAGTCAGAACAAAAAAATAGCGGTTTCTGCCTAGGCGGCGTTCAAATGTGAGGATGCTACTATCAAATCTACTTTCACGAGTACAAAAAAAATGCATGCACATTGTGGTTAAATGCAGGACCACCTGGGCGTGCATATGTACTCGTTTATGATAATAATAACTAGAATGAATTGCAACAATATTTATCTAAGTAAATTTCTAATGAATTGAATGAAATTCCAATCAATTGAAATGATTCAAATATTATAACTTGGTTATAAAGGAAATATAAGAAAAACAAATGTAAATATTAAGTTAACTACTGAAATAAGATATAGTCTATGGTAACAAAATCTAATTAGTATTATATAATAAATTATGACACTTATTTGTAAATAATATATTTATAATTGTAATTAAAAAGTTAATGGTGATAATTATTATAAGTTACTTGTTTATTTAGTCGGTCAAATTGAATTTGGAAACCAATTGCAACTTAAATGAAATTTTATATATTAACTGGGTTTATGATCAATAACTGAAGATAAATAATAATGTGAAATTCATTGGATGTAAATAAAGTAATTGATTGATAATGAAAATCCATTTAAAATCCAATATTGAAATTTGTCGAATATTGAACAATTAAATTGTTTAAATTTAATATTTTGAATTAACTGAATAGTTGAATAACGGGAATTGAATAATTGTTCTATAATTTGAATTCGTTTTAAAGATTTAATCTTATAAGTTCATTTTTCAAATATTTTAAAGATAGTGAATTTTTGAATAATCAAAATTGTTTAAATTTAATATTGTAAATATTTGAATAATTGAATTTTGAATATAATATGATTGAAAATGAAACAGGAATTTGATGTAAAGTTTATTTTAACAACAATGAAATTTGTTAACATTTAAAAATTGGATTTTTAAGTGAATAACTAGAAATTGACAATTTTATATTATAATCGACGAGTAAAAATGGCCTTCCGAGGCACAGTCTTGGAATTTGACAAAACCAGTTCCATTGGATCCGTAATAGTGTATTATTATTGGATTTCAAATTTCGTAGCAATCGGAGTTGCCATTTGACCGTAGCAGTTGAAAACGCTTAGAAATTCATTTAATCGGTTTAATTTAAAATCGATCGTTTATTTCCATAACTCACACAGACGATCGAATTATCCTCCGAAACACATTCCATTGTGTTCGGAATGCGGGTAAAACCTTATGAACGCCAGGCGGCACGTCTCATTTGGAGTTCGTTTGAAAAATCTTGAATTTTTGGAAAATAATATTAAATAATTTGTTATGCGTGTATATATACACGTTTGCTTTGTGAAACCCTAGTCGTTTATCTTGTGGCGGCCTCTATTCATTTAATGGCTGAAATCTTCCCTTGTTCTTCCTCTTTGATCTCTCCATCCACAAACTATTTCAAAAAATCTTCCAACAGCAAAACTGTAGAACTCTCCGAGCTCAATACATCCAACGGTCGAGATGGGATTTGGCGAGGTGGATGGAGAGAGAACTGCCTCCGTTAGTGGTCAGTTCGAGCGTGTTTTCGAGTAGCTAGAGGTGACCGAGCTCGTCCATGCTCAGTGCGGTGGTGGATCTCACGGAGGCGCGTCATTTGGCGTGTGTGGATCGAGTGCTTGGTGGCCTGGGCGGGATCGGCGGCGTGCCCTAGTTTGCGTGATGGGTTCTTGTGTCGTGCAAACATCTGGGAGGGAGCGCGAGTGAACGAACGAAAGAAGATGGCATCTTGCGGCCCTGATTCCAGAGGCTTGGTTGAACGGCCACGATTTGATTTGGTTGATTAAAGAGAAATTGTAATTTATTTTATATAAATATGTCTTCGAATCTTTAATCACTCATATCTTCGTCATACGTTATCAGAATCGGACGAAACTGGCAACGTTGGAATCGCAGCGACGAGAGCTACGCTGTAGTGCAGATCCGGGAGTGCTTCGAGCTCGTTAAAATTTTAGGTTAAATCGAACGCACTCGATTTAATTTAAAATTTGAACGATTGGCAACGTAAACTCAAGGTGAGTGTTTTATAACACGTACTAGAATATTTTGTGTTAGTTAAATTTGATATTATGAAGTGATATGATTTTTATTAGTCGTTGTTGATAAAATTTAACTATCATCTAGATTGTCATTGAATATAATGTTATAAATTGAAATTGACTGTCAAATTGAAATTGGAATTTAATCGCAATTAAATTACCGAACATTTTTAACTATGAAATTTCCATGAATTATATTGTCTGTTTGGATGATTGGTTGCAATGGATGCTATTGATTGATATTTGAAATGTTTGGATGTTTATTTGTTTGTAGATATCCTATCATCACCCTTTGTATTAATTACAGTTGTAAATTGAATAATTTTGAATAAATTGAGAAATAGGTTGAAATGATATATACCTATGACACTATAATTTGAATTGAAATGATATATATATATTCCTGAAATTTAATTGAAAATAACTAATCACTTGGCCATAGGATAGAAAATTATATATGGGCACCGGATTGGTTAAATTAAATAATTTTTAAAATCTTTGATTTGGAATTTTTTTAAACGATTTGGTTTAAAGGAATAAATTTTGGTTAAACAATAATTGTTAAATAATTGAAGTTGAGACTTTGAAATTTAAAATCTTGATATGATTGAATTTCGAAAAATTGGTTTGATTTTAAAGGATCTAACTCTTATTCGGACTTTGAATATTATTAAGTAAATGTGAGATAAAGACAACATTTTGAAATTGAGCTTGACATTGAATTACATTGAAGAATTGGATTTTTAAACTGAATATTAAGGAATAAATTTGTTTTAAATGTTTGAATTGATATTTTGAAAATCGAGTTCGAAATCATTATAAATTGAAATCGAAATCGAGACAATTGAATTTGGGATGGAATTGAATTTATTTGAAATCGAGATTGATTTGAATTGAAATTGAGATTTAAATCGACTGAATGGAAATTTGAATTTGATTCAGATTGGTAAGTTAGAATTGAAATGGTTTGACTTGAAGCTATTTCGTTTTGGTTTCCTGAGTTATTTTGCTATATAAACCATTTTTAAATACTTAAACTATTTTATACTAAACTATTTTAACCTATATTAACTATATTAAATTATTTTAACTTATTTAAACATATTAACTTATTTTAATCTATTTTTAAATCTACTTAACCCAATTTAATTTATTTTAAACTAATTAATCGTTTCAATTTATTTTAATTATATTTTTATCTATCTTAAAGCTATTTATCCTATTTAATTTTATTTAACCTATTTTAAATCCATTTAACTATATTAAATCAATTTAAACTATTTTGAAATCTATCTTTAATATTTTAGAGTATTTTAACTATTTTTAATTATCTAATCTATTTTCAAAAAAATTCAAGCTGGTCAATAAGGTGAAATGTTTATATTTAAATTGTGGATTTAAAAATATGAATTTGGTTAAATTGAGGTTATAACCTAAATTGAGATTCGAAACGATTTTGAAATCAAAATGTGATATTGAGGTGAAAAATGATTTTTGAAATGGAATAGTATATTTTTGAGTGTATATGATGATTTTGGAATGGATTTGATTTTTGAAGCAAATATGATATTTAGATATCAATTATGAATGGATTCTTGAAATTATAAAAGAGCCATCCGGTGTGTAATAAGCGATTGGTTGTTAAAGAGACCGGGATCGTATATGGGCATACTCTCTGTCGATACCGAAAACCACTTTAACAAATGTGTACGTGGTGGAGATTCCAGAAATGAAGTAGGATGGTTTGGCGACGATTCTATATGGTATGACGTGACCCCGACTCCCGTGAGTCAGCTTAGATGTGACTAAAATCAGGAGCCACGCCGGGCCAATGTGAGGTCATTCCTCTTATCGGGCATATTTCTTCGATACTATTATTTTGCTTTTGTGATTGTTATGGTGGCCACCCCTCGATTGTTTGGGAGTGTGTCCGAGGTGGGCGGTAGTAGCTGCTATGCGTCACCACCAGTCCGGATCCGCAAACGGTATATCTACCCTGGCATTTCCTCGTGCGCCGTGTTCACATGCCCTAGAGCGCCTTCTACGAGTTTTTTTGTACCATACCTATGGAGTGCCCTCTGATAGCCCTCCAGTTTACGGAGGAATTACGGTACTGTATAGACTATGGGAATATATAAAAATGTGTTAAGGGGGATATGGGTAATGCCTTAACGCTATTTTAATACTTTTACTTTACTGTAGAGATATTATAATAGCGTATTGTACTACATAGTAGATAGTTTAACGGATCCTTAAGAGATGGAAAATCCCGTAACATCTCTTGAGTTATTGCACGCACATGTCACTGGATAGGAGATGTCAAACCCCGTAAACATCTCTGACGCCATTACACCCATATTTATTTACGATTGATTTAACTTACATAGGGATATTTTAGTCCTGACTCGAGTGTTTTTCCTTTCATTATGCTCGGGTCAGTCCTGAGTTTTCATCTTATTGAAGATCTATTTTGGAGGACGAAGACGAAGATTTGGTATACAATTACTATTATTATCCATGCATCATGTTGTCTGCTGCATTATTTTATTTATTCTATTGTATATGTATAACTCTGATAAATGATGTATAAATGATAATCAAAAGTATATTAAACAGCTTCATGAACTGTTTATTTGATTATTATATTTTATCTTTCCGCTGCGAGATTCTGTGGTTATTTCTTGTTCCTTTTCTCTTCTTTTCTTATTTACCCCATTAAAAATCCTCCCTTTTGAATAGTTTGAGTTGACATGTGTGTTTGATAGTCGATTTAAACTGTCCAAAAAGGCGGGTCGTTACAGGTGTGTTTTGTAGTACCAAAAGCTGGATGTTCATATCATGTTGATGACCTGTAAAGAGATTGATAATCTTACATGATTATAAATAACGATCACTCAAGATCGTATTGCCATTCGAGGCCAAATGTGACCGTTCGAGGTCGGGTGCTGTTCGAGGCGAATTGTGACCGTTCACGGTCGGGTGCCGTTCGAAGCGAATTGTGACCGTTCGCGGTCGGGTGCTATTCGAGGCGAATTATGACCATTTGCAGTCGGGTGCCGCTTGAGGAGAATTGTGACCGTTCGCAGTCAGGTGCCCGGGAGGGTTTTAATGCCAGATTTCACGATGGAGTGAGTTTCTGAATCATTCATTATGGCGGTTCATCGCTATCCCAGAGCATGCCTAAGGACCGTTCACGATCCCGTACTTGTGTAAGTGACTTAGCCATTATGGAATTATGAATACCATAATTACATTCAAATGAGTCTTACAATAGAAATGTCAAAATCAATCATGTTCAAGTGCAAAAAAAAACAAAAAAAAGCAAAACAGACACGTCAAAGTGCAAACACCCCTACTATCATAGTTCATAGTCGTATCAGAGCATGCCTGAGGACCGTTCGTGACCCCGTACATGGTTAAGCGACTTAACCACGCTAGTGCGGAGTTTGCGACTTATTCGTCATTATTTTAATCAATTGATGACAAGATGATGCCTTGATCCTGAGCCATCCTCGGTTGATGCAGCCTGTTCCACCATCACTGCTCTCCTTTTCACATACTGTAGTAGCAATCCATTCCAGATATGTCCTTCAACTTCATCCCACATATGCCTGCAACCATTCGTACTATGCCCGCTTAGCTCATGGAATAGGCAGTACTTGTTTGATTTCATTTTATTGTTGGTTTGATACCTTCTCATTGGCCTCCGGTAGGGAACCTGCCCCCTGGTGTCTTGATATATTCGCTCCAAAGTCTCGCTCAACTCCGAATAAGAGGTGAATCTTGGCTCCTTTTACAGCCGCCTCGACTCGCCAAAACTATTCTCTGCCTTTCGTTTTCCTTTGTCCTTATTCAAATTTTTCCTGGTGGGTCTTTGCCTTTAACCGCATAAGCTTCAACTTCATCTCCTTCTTCTCTCTCAGCCTTTGCATCCTCCTACCGCAGACACCTTTCTGCTTCGTGGTAAAACTCTCCCAGATCCATAGGTGGATCCCTTGTTAGTGAATTCTTGAATTCTGTGCCATCAGCTATTCCAAATACAGATGCCATCAAAATCATGGATCGATCTGGGCGATCCACCGATGCTGCTGCGGCGTTAAATTGTGTCAAAAAGTTCCTCAGAGACTCCTCTGCTTTCTGTTTCAGTGTTGTCAAACTCATTACATTCTTGAGCCTTAATATATGAACTCTGAACTACCTCATGAACTTTTAAATCAACTCGACACATGTTCCAATCGAACCGCTCTCCATTTGCCTGAACCATAATGCTGCTATGTCTGTTAAATATAGTGGGGAGCATCGGACCATGACTTCCTCTGATGCCCCCAGTACTTCTATATGCCGCATATACCTCGTCAGATGAACAGCAGGGTCTGTTCTCCCATTGTACGTCTCTAGTGCTGGTAGCTTGAATTCAGTTGGGTTCCTAGCCTGCCAGATTGCGCGGGCAAATGAGCTCCTGTTCACATCTTCCAGATCTCTATTCACTAGCCATTCCCTTATGGCTCGTCTGACTATCTCCGCCAGTTTGTCACTATCATCAAGTGGGGGTCCTTGTATGTTTCCTCCGATCTACTCCCGAGTTCAGGAGGGAATTCTAGAATCTGCTCTCCTAGACGAGCATCCATTCCTCTATCAATGCCATGTTGCACAGTTCTGCGTGGTATCCTGCCAGGGATTGGATCTATATGCTCCAAGGGCATGCCCCTAGCTCGTGGACTACTCCTGATAGTCCAGGTCCATTCTGAATACCGGTTGCTCCATGCTCCTGATCCCGGTTTCCAATGCTTCCTGTAGTTGTGTTTCCTTGATTTTGCACTCTAGCTCGTCCAATCTGCTGGAGTAGGTTGTGCATCATCTCTTCTTGTCTTTTCAGCATTCCTTCCTATATCCATCATCATCTCCATCTCGTTTCGGGTGATGAAGACTGAGGCCTGATTCGCTCTCGAGGAAGCCTCCTGACTCCCTTCATGCTGACTCCTTTCTGCTCTTGGTTTCCTTGCTGATTGCTTCACCATAGCTTTCCAGATCCAAGTCCTTAAGCTTTTAAATTCAATATCCAAGATGTAGGATTCTTGAGTTCAACTCTCAATGAAAATACAAAAATGTTTGTGCCAGAATTGGTCACAAACACCCAATTACCGATGAAAGCACCCGTTCACAATCACAGATCACAGATAGCAAGTATGTAGAGAATATAAATATGAAGAACACTCAAAATTTAATAGGAAAGCTGTAGAAACAGAAGATTTATAGTGGTTCGGCATTGTAGCCTACGTCCACTTTGAAGAGTTGCTGTTTTATTGATTATAACTCGCTGGTTACAGAGGTTTACAATAGTGCAACTGAGTTAAAATAATGATTCCGGCAGAGTATCGGTGTAGAAGATCTAAAAGATCCCTTTTCTGAAGCTCTTGGACTGCTATTTATATGTGTAGGCTGCAAATATCTCGCTCAGATCTCGGAAGACTCCTTCTCTCACGTGGGTGGATCCACGTGATTGGTCCCTTGACATTTCGACTCGATCCATGATCGATACGTACCAAATTCGTATCGATTCAAAATTGCTCTTTTTGGGTTGGGATCGATCATGGACATTCTTGAGGTTGTACGCAAGCTCCTATGAAAATTTGGTGGTATTTGGACTTGTAGATTGTGAGATATGATCGATGCAAGTTGGATCTTCAATGTGCAAGCGAGTTTGTGAAACGAGTTTGAGAAGCGAGTTTGCTAAGCGAGTTTGGGAAGCGAGTTTGGGAAGCGAGTTGTAGAGGTTTTTCTTGATTTTGATCGGTCAATATCTCGAGCATGCGAACTCCGATTGGCTTGAAATTTGGAACATTGGCTTTCACAGGTTTGCTAGTCATACCATATCGATCGTGGCTCCATCCGGACTCGAACAAAATTTACCAGTATCCATAGTGAACCTGTGTAGCCGATCTCCTGGATAGACTGTCCTTAGTTTCCAGTTAATTCCTTGGTGTCGCGCCCTTGCCGAAAGGCGGGATAACATTTCAAAATGTGTGTTCATCGACTATGCTATATTTTAGTCTCGTGATCATGCTTACTATTTGTGAAGCTTTGACCATCGTGCAGTCGATTAGGTTAAATCCGCATGTATGTTGCCTTGCAAAAGATAGGTTAACAATAAATTTGATTAATTATTTGTCAAGATAATTAATGTTGTTTTAAAGTTATAAAACATAGTTCATAAATTAGAAAAGAATTCATGGATTATAAACTTTTGTTATAATAAATGATTTCGTAAAGTTATTAAGAAAACTTGTTATTTGAGTTAATAAATGTTGATATTCTTAAATCTTTTTATTTTAAAGATAATAATAAGTTGATTTATAAATGATATTTTATAAATGAGAAAACTTTTAAAAAGGAATGTGTAAAAATAAAGCTAAGTGTAAATTGTTTAGGTTTATAGTAAACAATGTTTTAATGACATTTGTTTTTGACCCTTCTTTTTAATATACTTAGAAATATAATTATCTCTTTAAAAAGTTTATTTTTAAAGAGTGTTTTACAAATATTTATGAAGTGAAAATCAAGCAAAAATGTGTGTCAAATGTTTTAAGATATTTAATTTTCATATACGAACATTTTGTTATTCCCGATAGTTAACTTATTCGTTATCAATTCGGCTATCTTCTTTGTATTTGTAGATTCAAGACAATTTTATTGCTCATTTGGGGCATTTAAACTCTTGTTATTCTTAAGTTAAGAATGTTGTCATGACAAGGTAGAAAGTAACACCACTCTTACTTGTTTGGCTTCATTGTTTTCTCGAGGTAGTACTAGTTTATTCTGATAGTTGATTCATCGACTATCAATTTTGATATCCTTCTTTATGCTTCGTCAATCTAAGATGATTTGTAGCTCATTTCGAGCATTGGTATCCAATATTAGAGAACTAACCAAAGTGCAAGTAGGAGCCAAACCATGTGGGTCCATCCATTAGGGTATGTTCACATCTATGTAGAGAGGTTTCGGCATGCATGCATTAATGTGAAATATTCGGATTCCCGTGTGAGGTGGAGGGTCAAGCTTGGAAGTTCCCGAGAGTGATGCGTATGCTCTTAAGTATATTTTGTCTAGGGGTATACTTTCGTTGAAGAGGGGTGCTCCCTCCTAGTCATGTTGGATATATTAATTCTCCTTGTTTCGATTCGAACCTTGGAATTAATCTTTTCTTAATTGCATCGAGAAGTGCCTTATGCTCTCCTCTATGTTTAATTATTTTTGTCTATTCTTTAAGTTTGGGTTTTTAGCTTAATTGTGCCCATTCTTTCAAGTCTAATTTTGTTTTAACTTGTTTCCATTCTTTCATCTATTGATGGTTTTCTTATGAGGTAAAACTCATTCCATGTTTAGTGGCGTGGTCCTACATATTTTTATATGTTCATTATATTTCTTGATTTTTCTCACACTGGTTTTTCCAAACCGATCGTTGTGTTATTTTATTATAATCCTTGAGTCAGACCGAGTATTTTTCATGTTGTCGCTAGTGGGACATGGAGCTCATGCAGTAAAGCTGGATGTTCACCTACCGTAGTATTTTTATTTTCCACTGTATTATTATATATGCCCATCAGCAATTGTAAGGTCAGAAAGTTATAACTATCCAGGCTGATGTGGTTTGTTTTTAACTTTGATATACCTTGTAACTTAGAGTGACAGCTTTTACTGTCTTTGTTATATTACATGTTATCGTTCTGTTGTGAGATTCTGTTTTCCCTGTTCTTTTTCTTTTTACCCTAACAATCTAGCTTTCTGCCACTTGGATGCTTGGCATTTTAATACCATGGATGTATTAAGTGCGACTTTCGAGGGTCGAAAAGGCGGGTCTTTATAGGAGGAAAGTGTAACGACCTGTATTTTACATATCGGAGGGTCGTAAAATATTATTTTTTAAATTCTTATTAGGTATCAGAGGTGTAGGGTAGTCTTCATGGTAAATGGCATAAAGTTAAGGAGATGAACTTATATAGTAAAGAAAATCAATCTAGGCCACAAAATCTCAAATGAAGCATTAATTGTGGGGAGTGGGGTAGTGACTTATGAAATGATCTTAAGGCTATTTTAACACTAGGGGGGTGGGTACTGTTTTATAACTTTTATGAAACCTTTCGTTTATTTTAATATTTGAATAAATGCACAAATATTTAATCATAGATGTATATACTAGCAAGCAATCACAGAAATATATATAAGAAGTAAAGTAAAAAAAATAATGAGTTAGAGAGATGACACTGGGATTTTATACTAGTTTGAATTTCCCCTACATCCAGTCCCGTATGATTTCCTATACATATTTCTTTTCAATCGCCTACTTTAAACAAGTAGCAAGCAAACCAGAATATAGTCTCTATTTCAAGGCAACGAGATACAGCCTGTGATTTTCAAGTTCTGGGTAGACTCTCATGATTTAATCAGGCAACAAAACCATCTTGATTTAATCAAGCAACAAAACCATCCACCTGATTTAACTGGGCTAGAATCAGACCTACATGATTTGAACTGGAAACAAGCACACCCAAACAAATAGTAGTAAAGATTTATTGATTTCCAAATACAAATAGTTATACTTTGGACATAAGATATTCTATAGCCCTTTTCATAGCACTTTGATCTCTAAATTGATGAGAGAGTACTTGTAGATGAGTGAGTAGTTTATAAAGAGAAAAGTAGAATTTGAATTTTAGAGAATATGTAGTGAGAGTTAAGAGTAAGAAGAAGATAAAAAAGTTAGTTAAGAAATTCATTTTCTAACCCTTTATATAGTGTTTAAAAAGATGTATCTATTCATGAAAAGATGTAATAAACAATCATAACTTTAAAAATAAAAAGGCATTTTTCTCTGGTTTAAACAGTGTTTAAAAGGATATGTCTATTCGTGAAGCAGTGTGATCAACAATTCTACCTTTTCAAAATTTAAAAACCATCCCTCTAATGGTCTATATGTCGACATATCTATGTAGCATATGTCGACACATATATGTATGTTTTGAAAAATAAAGTCTTTTACGATGTTACAAAATTCTTGAACTCTTATAAAATTATTTATACATAGTTTCTAAAACATTTTAATATAAAAACCTATAAAAAACTTTGTAAAAATATACATTTGAATATAAAATAAAATATTTTGGTAAAATAATAATAAACGTTTGATAAGAAAGTATTTAGAATCAATGGTTGCTATCCTTGGATTTTGATAAATTATTCTAATGTTTATTTACTACAAATTATAGTCTTGAACTCTTCTCTTCAATTATCTTGATTATTTCTGGATCTTGATCTCTAGTCTTTTTACTAATCAGTCTCTTTAAACTCGATTATCATGTACTTGTATGCATATCTATAATATCCTACAAAAATACTTTATACAACTTGGGAAAACATTAGTACCTTTATTTATATGGTTTTTGTCATAAAAATCAATATCTACGGAATTCACATTTATTAAAGACACAATTTTTTTATCATATCAATTAATGGTCTCGAAACATAGATCACCGTATTCTGACTTAGAAATGAAGTGAGAAAAAGTAGAGTGTGACCCATTTAAAGAGCATTAAATGCAAAAAGTCAGATGAGACATCCAAACATGGGTAAAATACCTTTACCTTAGTATGCATAATAGGGACAAGTGTAACATCCATTTCTAGTTAAAAGGAGGTCATAAATTTTTATTGGTTAAACAAAGATGGCATAAAGGGTAACTGTTCTAGCCTCATTTTGAAGACCAAGATATAACGTTTACTGATGCTCACTAAAGAAAGGAAGCGCGGTATGAAAGCAATACTTCCCTAGTCCACGCAAACAGGAATTGCATTGCTCCAAATGTGCTACTTAGGGTACTTCAAAAGAAGTGTACTACCTAGTCATTCACTAAGGAGTTATCTATGAATACACAAAAAACTGCAACGAAAAAGTGCCCAACTACACATTTATATGAGTCAAATGCTCTAAGGCAGTTGTCATTCATCCATAGGAATCGCGCCAACCCCGACAAAATTAGTTTAAAATTTGATATCCTACCATTACTAAAATATAATCCTACCTAAAACTATTTTATCCTACATTTAACTTTATTAATCCATGGCATGCATCCTAAGGATGATTTAGATGGATAACGCATGGAAAAATCTAATGACATGCATAAATTTCATATAATGAGATCCACATGTTTTCCACTTTTTATTAATAGATAGAGTACAAGAGCATAAGAAGGAGAGAAATTAAAAGAATATAAAAGAGAACTTAAAGTGAAAGAAATATGTATGAGAAATGTTAGACTTGTAGTGCTTTATCAAAATCTATTCTAATCATGAAATGAAATGGGTAATTGCTTGTGGATGAAGGATTCCTTGATATTCGAACCATATAAATTATGTGGGTGGTTCACCTACTTTGGTATGTTTTATATCTCCTAAAAATTAACTAGTTTTACATGCATTTAACCAAATAGTTGATTTGTGACTTCATATATGTTAAAGTGTACATCATTATGTATACTATAAAGTCGTGCTGTAAGATCCAAAATTTCTTACTAACATTGTATATAAGTCTAATAAAAGGTCATGTATGATGATGCATAGTAGTTTTTATTCTTGAGAATTCTACTAGATTATGTGTGAAGACCACGGATTGATTACGAAAAATCACGTGAAAATTGATCATGCTACAGTCATAGTTGGGTATGTGTTAATAAACCTAAAGCTAAACACTACTCAAGAGAGAATTCATGTCCTCCAACATAGAAGATTAATGTCATTGTAACATGAAATTGAAACGGTGTCACAAAGACCATGGCTGTGGTAGTATGGTTAATGTAACAACCCATATTTTTACATATTAGAGAATCATAAAAATATTATCTTCATAGCCAAATTGGGTCCAAACAGGCTATACCTTTGGAAAATGTTGAGTACAACCAATTTTCACCTATAGAATAAATTATGGACGGTTTTGGCCCTAAAATCCTATAAACGCTATAACTTTTTATAGAAGCTGAATTGGGTCCTAAAACCACTTCCAAATAAAAGATTTGATAGTTTGAGTTTGCGTAAAGTGGTCATAATAGATTTTTAGCCTTACAGTTTAAGAGATATAGCTGCTTTAAGTTTGGCAGTTTTAGGCAGATTAGTTTGTAATTATCTTAAGCTTGAATTAAGCCCATTAAGTTATTTAGGAAACCGTGCCTAATCCTAGCATCACAGACAATTCTAATCACTTTTCTACTTTCTAAAAACTATCCTTAACCTCTGTCAAACCTTCACTTATCAAAATTCAATCAATCTTTACTAAACTAGGCCTAATCATGCACTTAAGAGTAGATTAGCAAGGGGATTAGCAAGGGAATCTCCAAATTACTGTTTTGGGTGTTTTGGGATCCATGCATCTAGTGTTTGTTTTTGATCTACACTAATTCTGGTGTTTTTGATCGATTCTACGTGAATAAATGAGTGATCTATCATCTACAACCTCTTTTTATGCTTATATATGTTATAAACATTTTAATAATCCATTTTCAAAACTAAAAATACGATCTTTGACTTATTAGAACCTATAAATAAGCTATGGATGAATTAAAATGGATTTAAATAATAGTTTTCATATTATAGTTTATTGCCTAAGTTATGTAATATGAAATGGATGTAAAAGGAAGTACTAGAACTTTGACGACTTGATGTATGAGTCCTTTGAATTAAACAGTTCAAGTGGAGAGTGTCCTTAAGATCTAATGATGATCCTAAGAGGCAATTTGTTAATTTGGGACTATATAGTTGAATATATGATGTGTTCTACTATCAAGACATATGCCAAAGGGATTGATGGATAACTCGGAAATGTTATATGTTCTCATAAAGTGAGGCTATGAGGGTATGTGAAAGTGTTCACCCCTGTATCATGAATCATAGTGATGGTCTGACTTGCCTTAGTGATGGTATTTGTTTGAGTATCAATGTAATCGTGACGTAATATGATTACTATCTTAGTGATGGTCATACGAGTTATCATATATCCAATGGAATCTGAATGGGTAATGTAGAATTGGTTGATGGTTGCTATGTTTACCATGATTATTGTGTTTCTATGATTATTGTGCATTGAGATGGATATCATATGATGTAGATACCAGTGAGTTGGGTATCCTGACACCTTATATATCATACTTACTGTAGTACACCTATACAATGATACTGTATCATATATCATTTTTATGTGCTAACTTGTTGGATGCAGGGAATAATTAGGTATGATTCTCTATACCATGTGTTCCTACATTACTATACGTCTTTTATATCTATTATGAGATTACACATCACTCATACCATGCTTGTGTCTGACCTGAGCTCATTTGCATTGCTTCTTATTATCTTGGGTACTCATATCTATTAGTACATTGAGATAGCACATGGGGTTGTGTGGAGAATGAGCAAGAGGCATACACTTTCATATATCTATATTTGGAGCTTATACCGATATATTCCGCTTTGTATAACTGTGGAGCTATAGCAATACTTATTATTAGTAGAGACAATTTATCTACAGTTTATCTACAGTTTATTTGATCAGATGTATAAACTCTATTACTTCTTGCTTTGTATAATTGTGATGAAACCGATACAGTCTGATTATTTTTTGGTTTATTTAGTTATATTATTATCTTTCTTGTTTTACATCTATGTTGGTTATTATAATTTTCTATATGCTATGAAATATATGATGGGTTCTGCTTTGGATTTTCGTTACTTCACCCTTGATTGCCTCCTTAAATCAGCCGATACCAAATCAACGCATGGTATAAGATGTGTGTTTGGGTACCAGAGGTTTAGTGTGGCCGTCACATTTAGTATCACAGCTTAAGCTGAACAATTAACCTATGTTGATGCTAGAATCCATTAGAGACATGGAAGGACCTATCTCCTTGGAATGGATCAAGAGATATACTAGAGAGCGTACTTGTTATATTTTTTGGTTTTTAAATTATGTTGTTGTAGTAGTAGTGTGTGTAGTAAGTAGCTTTGCATACATGAGTACCACTTATTCCCTTATGAGAGACTGGTCATTCTTATTACAATCAATAAGGATGATTATGCATAATAGGATTGCATCAAGATACTTGTTTTTGGAATTGAAGAGGGAGTAGGTTCAGGGGCAGTAACTACACCAATCTATAGACTATGCTCTCGACTATGATTAGAAACATGTGTAGAACACCCAAGGAGGAGCTTCTAGTGGTGTAATAGGTGGTGGACATCCAGTGTAAGAGCCAAGAGATGATTTTGCCAAGTTGAATAAGGACTTTTTATTCTTAGGGGAAAATCATATTTAGGGATGGAATCAGTTATAGAGGTATAGGAATGGCTTGATACTTGTGAACACGTCTTTGACGATCTAGAGTTAAAGGATGCAATGAAGATGAAGCTGACTTCTAGGAAACTTTAAGAAAGATCCACATGCTAATGGAACGCCCTTAAGATTGCTACTCCCAAGGACCAGTTCACTTGGGCATAGTTTAAAGCTTGGTTCGAGGAGAAGTTTATTCTGGCTGGTCAAAAGTCAGTTTTGTTCAAGAACTTTGCAGACTTGAAACTGGGTGAGATGTCTATTTTAGAATATGTTGTTGAGTTTGACATAATGTATAAATATGGGATATCATTTATTAATCCTACTTCAAAGAAGAATGAAAAGTATATTATAGGTTTGGATGAATATCTAGGAGAGAGGCTAGCAGGCCACATAGGTGAAAGCTTCGAGCAAGTTTTGAAAAGTCTCTGCAATATGAGAGTCTTTATCCAAAGAGTAACATCCCACTTCTAACTTAGCGAAGACATTGTCCCCAACTTAAACACCTCCGCCCCACAGGCCAAGCCAAGGTGTGGGGTTTTCTTCCTCAAAATGCCTCATCGCAGTACTAAGGAGAAGGCTTTATTATATAAGCACCCACTTCATAGGCATTTTCCATGATATGGTACTTATTATTCTCATTCCAACTAAGGGGTGTTACAATCTCCCCCCTTCAGAACCCAACGTCCTCGTTGGCTCAAGAACACCTCACCAAGGCATTGTGGTGGACACACATGCGACAATTCCGACTGGGTACTGGCTCTAAAACCACTGTAATAGCCCGCTTCTTATTCAGCGAAGATATTGTCCCCAACTTAGACACCTCCTCCTCACAGGCCAAGCCAAGGTGTTGGGTGTTGTTCCTCAAATGACCTTGTCACAATTCTAAGGAGAAGAATTTACTATATAAGCACCCACTTTATTGGCATTTTCCGTGATGTAGGACTTATTGTTCCCATTCCAACTAAGGGGTGTTACAAAAAGCCTATAGCTAGTGTTTTTGCAAAGAAAGAGCCAAAGATGAAATGAGAAGGGATGGAAAGAGATAGTGGAACAACAAAGGCAAAAGGCAGTTCTAACGTAAGGAGGGTCAAAAGAAAGGAAAGCAGAGCCTTCTTGCTTCAATTCTAAAGAAAAAGGCTACCTTATAATTTCAAGAACCCGAAGAGTGAGGAAGGGAAATTGTTCGATTTTGACAAGATTGGGCGTTATAAAAAGGATTGTTCCGAGCTGATGAAGGATAAGCAGGTTGTGTCAGCTTAAGCTCTTAATGTTGTTATAGATTCGTCAAGTACTACATCAGTGAAGGAGAAGGGCATTGCTATCCAATGTATGCTTTCTATTTATGGAATACGTCTTCATGTTTTATTTGATACCAGTTATTACACCATTATTTTTACTAAGTTATATTTAATCTTTAATGGTGTAAGTTAAAATCCAAAAGGAAAACTCCAAGGTATTTATTGCACATGGATACCTAAAGCATCAACCTTTTGGCTTAAACTCAAAAGCTCTAATCTAATATGTATTTTGCTTCCCATAAGTATTAAAATCAATGAGAAGCTTTGTATATAGCTTCTTTGATATTTCAGTCCGAAGGCAAAGCTCTCATACTGAAGTATATATATGCAAATATCTGAAGGATAGATGCCAAGAAATATACTAGGACCTAAGGTACATGCCAACAATACAAAGAAAACTTAGGACTACATGTGTTACTCATACAAAAGGCAATGGTCAAACTATAAACCAAAAGTATAGGCCTCAAGACGGGCCTTCAGTCGAAAACATAAGTTACGAGATCAAACACATACTGAAAGACTAAAGGCACTAAGGCATGCAACAGTCTCAAGGCTATACACTGCCTTCATATTATATACTAAGACTTAAAGGAATGTCTTATTTAAAGTACATGGCTCAACATATGGTACCAAAGCTGTCCCTACCTAAGGCAAAAAGCATTATGACATACAATTAAGATCAATGGCTAGGATAGTCTCTAGACACATCAACGGCTTAAAAGTCTAAAGTATTTGGGTCATGGCACCCTAAACTACTTAAAGAAAACCCACGTCACCAATTTGCGACAATCACTATGTGGTCATATGATGATATATATCCAAATCTTAGCCCTACAGTTGGGCCAAGTCAGCAATCCAAGAGAAAAGTTTGGCACCAATGAAAAAAATGCAAGTTGCCTATTAATACAAGGCACTGGTCCCCATAATGAGGATTCAAATCCTAAAGGGGCTTTGCACGAAAGGTCCCTATTTCTGATGGTGTTACAAGAAAAGTCCCTGTAGAAATAAGTTTGTAAATTAAGTCCTTGTTTTTTCTAAATAAGAAAACGCAAGTTAGCTTGCACTTTTTAAAATTTCAAAATTTTCAAAATCAGAAAGCGCAAACTAGCTTGCGCTTTCCTGATAGAAAGCGCAAGTTACATTGCGCTTTTCAAAAATTTTAAAAGTTTTAAAATTTTCAAAAAAATTTCAAAATTAAAAAGCGCAAACTAGCTTGCGCTTTTCTAATAAAAAGTGCAAGTTAACTTGCGCTTTTCAAAATTTTCGAAAATTTCGAAAAATATTTCAGAATTAAAAAAGTGCAACTTATCTTGCATTTTCTATTAGAAAAGTGCAAGACACTTTGCGTTTTTTTATTTTTGAAAAAATATGAACCAAATTTACATATTCATTTCTGCAGGGACTTTTTGTATAACAACATCAAAAACAGGACCTGTCTTTTTTCTTGAATCCTAAAGGCCTGACAATATATTGTCGTAATCATTTTGCAATTGTTTTAACTTTTCAAGACTTGAGCTTTTTCATAAAAATCAATAACGGCGGACAATGTCAAACAAACCTTATAAAGCCATTAATGACTTCATTGACAAAGTACAAAAGAATTTCTTAGCAGTGGATGCAACTCCCGAACTACTATAAATCATCATGTCTTTTATCTCCACCACTTTAATTTTCTACTGCCTACGACCTAGGCATCCTGTTTTCAACTAACTTTTGTTTTACTACTGCTTTTGGAACCTGTTTCAGAAAATTGGCTAATGGACTTTGACTAATAATTAATTCAATATTTTTGACGCTAGAAGAACGGCCCGTTAACATCCGTTCCTGCTTGATACTTCATGCTTCCTATTAATCTTCTACTTAAAAACGAAAGCTAAATCATCTTGGAGAAAGGATCCTTAGTCTCAAATAAGTGAAGAAGATATCCTTAAAACGAAACCTGAAATGGTAAATCAAACTATTTTTGAAGGATTTGCTCCTCCAATTGCATTGGATTAATAGTTTTGGCAAATGATGTTAGCTTTTATCAAAAACACTATGAAGCGCATGGACGAATACCATGTCGTCCTCAAGAAAACTATGGAAAGTATGGGGGAAAGCTGTTAGTTTTGGCATTAGAGAAAGTCGGGCACCAAGAGCTGATCTAAACCCTGTTAAACGATAAATGACTAGGGAAGAGCATGTAGTTGAATTCGCTAGAGATGCTGCTATTAAAGCTTGGGAATAGTCCTCTCAAATAGCTAAAGAAGTTCAACTCCAAAAGGCCCCCACTTAGAGCACTAAAAGAATAAGACTTGGTAGGCATGTAGGGTTCGACTTGAATACCTTCATGTTGATATTGTACCCTATCATCACCAAAGTCTCGACATTGACCAAAACATGGATAGATTATTGCTAAAGTTATCTGAACAAGTACAGAAGCTTCAAGAAGAAAAATATGGTTCTTACATTGAACCAAAAGTTAAGTAAATTCAACCATATTTAATTGATATCATGCGGTACCTATCGAGTCCAAAGCTATCTTATGATGGATTGACTAATTTGAAGATTACATCACTTTTTATGAAATACAGATGCTTGAAATTTGGGCCTCTGATGAAATTAAGTATAGATTTTTGTTGGCCACCTTTACTGGGCCAGCACTAAAATGATTTCAGAACTGTCCCCAAACTTGATCCATTCCTATGATTAGCTAACTATAGAATTTATCACACAATTCTTCACTTCAATTGACACTTGGGTCGGTTTAAGTTTTCTTGCAGACATTAGAAAAGGGAAAGGGGGTCCCTTAAGGATTATTATCGAAGGTTTAATGACATTGCCGCTGTTATCCCATTTTTGGTCAAAATTGGAATATCAGTGTTGGGTGCGTTTCCTCCACGACTGAACCAAGAAGAAGCAGCCAGCAAGCGTATAAGAGTCTGGGATTTCACTCATGATTCAAGTGTAAAAGTCCATTCGGTATCAAAGGTTTAAAGTTTCATTCGGTAATCAGCATCACCAAGGTCATTCGGCATTCACCTTCCCAATATCATTCGGCATTCAAGATGCCATGGTTCATCCGGCATTCCCAGTACAGTAGCTCATTCGGCGCTCCCGAGTTCATTCGGCATCTCACTGCCGAACCAGCTGCACCTCCATGAACCATCGAATCACCTCCACCGAGTCACCTCCACCGGACCAAGTTCCACCGGTCCAAGGCCTCGCCGAACCACAACTCCAACAACCCTCCACCGGACCAAGTTCCACCGGTCCAAGACCACCGAACCCAAGCTTCTCCAACCTTCTCCAAGCACGGCCGAACCAAAGCTTCGCCGAACCGGAACGCTGCCAGGCCAGACTACTTCAGCCCAGGCCCACCAGCAGCTATGTACATCCAAGACCCCTGCCCCCAACCTCACTCTATAAATAGAGGGGCAGGGGTACAACAATGGGGGACAAGTTTGAGAGCTCAAGCACGGAAGGAACTTTCAAACACTTTTAGATACTTGTACCAAAGCTTTGTACTTGTAATCTGAGATCTAAAGGAGAAATAACATATAAAGTGGACGTAGGCACGTTCTGGCCGAACCACTATAAATCTGTGTGTCTTTTTACAGTTTAGCCCCTGCTTTTCATATATTTGCACAAGTCACCCAAATCATTAAGAACAACATAAGATCTACTAAATCATACAACTTTGAGGTGTTTGTCCATTTTTTGTGCAAACATTTTTGGTGCTTTCACTGAGAAGAACAAGGGAATCTCAGATCTGAAAGAAGAAATTTAGATCCAGAAAACGGGTTCCTAGATCTAGCTTTTAGAAGACGAAGAAGCCTCATACAAGGAAAAGCGCTATGGAAGGAACTCAGCAAGGGGGCAGCCAAGAGGCGTCCTCTCATTCAAACTTTCCTTCTACCATGAAGCAAATAGCTGGGGGCAACCACCAAGGACCAGAAACAAGGAGCATGCGAAGCCCCTCACTCAGTTAACATCTGTCAAACATCCAAAGAAATGAGAATTTGATGCCGACAAATTTGCTTTCACCAACACAAGTTCTTGAGCGAAGCATACCTCGTTGCCAACAAGGCATACTTCGGAGGGCCACAACGGTGGAATAAGAACGACCACCGCCCGCACCAACTGAAGACGGCTCGGGATCGAGACGTCGGTTTGTTATCCATTGATTGAAATAACGACGAACGAGCAGCAAACTCCACACTGATACGGTTAAGTTGTTTACACATGTACAGGACCACGAACGATCCTCAGGCATGCTCTGATACAACTATAAACCACATCGATATAGGCGTTTGCACTCCGACGTCACTGCTTTGCTTTTGTTCTTTACTTCTTAAATCTGGATTTGACTTTGCTGAACATTTCTATTTTAAATTTCATCAGTTGAATGGATATTTGGTTTTGATAATTCTAAAATGGCTAAGCTACTTACACATGTACGGGATCGCGAACGATCCCTAGGCATGCTCTGAGATAGTGATAAACCGCCACAACAGACAATCCAGAAACTCACCCGAATGTGAATCTGGTTTGGATGGTATTAAGTCCCCCCCGGGCACACATCAACTCGCCTCGAACGGCACCCCGACCACGAACGGTCACAACTCGCCTCGAACGGCACCCCGACCGCGAACGGTCACAACTCGCCTCGAACGGCACCCGACTTCGAACAGTCACAATCTCGCCTCGAACGGCACAACTCATCTCGCCACAAGTGGCTCGATCGCGAACGATCGCCATTTGAGGTCCACCCCCTGACCGCCAACAGTCGCACCTTACCACGAATGGCTCGATCTCGAACGATCGTCATTCGAAGTAAGGCGCTTGACCGCGAACGGTCACATTTCGCCACAAGTGGCTCGATCGCGAACGGTCGCCATTTGAGGTCCACCCCCTGACCGCCAACAGTCGCACTTTACCACGAATGGCTCGATCTCGAACGATCGTCATTCGAAGTAAGGCGCTTGACCGCGAACGGTCACATTTCACCCCAAGTGGCTTGATCGCGAACGGTCGCCATATGAGGTCCGCCTTCTGACCGGGCTCGGTCGCACTTTACCTCGAATGACTCGATCCCGAACGATCGTCATTTGAAGTAAAGCGCTTGACCGTGAACGATCACATTCCACCACAAATGACTCGATCTCGAACGATCGTCGCACGGATTTAGACGCTTGACCGCGAACGGTCGCACTTCACCTCAAATGACTCGATCGCGAACGGTCGTCATTTGAAGTTAGGCGCTTGACCACGAACGGCCGCGCTTCATCCCAAGTAGCTCGATCCCGAACGGTCGTCATTTGGGGCCATATAAAACTATCAAGCTCTTTACAGGTTGTTGACAGGATACGAACATCCAGCTCATGGCATTACAAAACACGTCTTCCTACCGCAAGTCATGTTTTGGGGGGCAAAGTGTTATCCCATTTTTGGTCAAAATTGGAATATCAGTGTTGGGTGCGTTTCCTCCACGACTGAACCAAGAAGAAGCAGCCAGCAAGCGTATAGGAGTCTGGGATTTCACTCATGATTCAAGTGTAAAAGTCCATTCGGTATCAAAGGTTTAAAGTTTCATTCGGTAATCAGCATCACCAAGGTCATTCGGCATTCACCTTCCCAATATCATTCGGCATTCAAGATGCCATGGTTCATCCGGCATTCCCAGTACAGTAGCTCATTCGGCGCTCCCGAGTTCATTCGGCATCTCACTGCCGAACCAGCTGCACCTCCATGAACCATCGAATCACCTCCACCGAGTCACCTCCACCGGACCAAGTTCCACCGGTCCAAGGCCTCGCCGAACCACAACTCCAACAACCCTCCACCGGACCAAGTTCCACCGGTCCAAGACCACCGAACCCAAGCTTCTCCAACCTTCTCCAAGCACGGCCGAACCAAAGCTTCGCCGAACCGGAACGCTGCCAGGCCAGACTGCTTCAGCCCAGGCCCACCAGCAGCTATGTACATCCAAGACCCCTGCCCCCAACCTCACTCTATAAATAGAGGGGCAGGGGTACAACAATGGGGGACAAGTTTGAGAGCTCAAGCACGGAAGGAACTTTCAAACACTTTTAGATACTTGTACCAAAGCTTTGTACTTGTAATCTGAGATCTAAAGGAGAAATAACATATAAAGTGGACGTAGGCACGTTCTGGCCGAACCACTATAAATCTGTGTGTCTTTTTACAGTTTAGCCCATGCTTTTCATATATTTGCATAAGTCACCCAAATCATTAAGAACAACATAAGATCTACTAAATCATACAACTTTGAGGTGTTTGTCCATTTTTTGTGCAAACAGCCGCTAAAGTCAAAGGCATATCAGACAAGAATGTACGTCACTAAATGAGTTCTTTCATAATGCTCGGGGAGAGATCCTGATTGAGGAGTCAATTGGGGCTTAAGGCAAGAGTCGAGAGTGGTTAGATGAAGGCTGAAACTTTATCCCGACGAAGAAACCAAGACGAGAGTTCCAATTGTGGAATCCCTTTCATTACCTCACTCATATGCCAAGATCAAATGCTAACTCAAACAGGTTACAATATCCATTGACAACAAATAAAGGCAAACCGGAGCTTGATTGTCGGAGAAATATTGTTATTAACATAGGTAAAATAGCCATCACATAGAAGATTGTAGATTTCTTGAATGTTTTATAAACATACTGGTAAGAGTAGGAAAGCTTGATGAAATTTTGAGAACCGAGAGTGTGCAAGGGGGCATGCCCTTGGTTAAACCTAAAGCAGCACAACAATAAGCACAAATGCTGAGATTATTACCAGCAGCATGAAATTTTATTAATGTAATCTTAGGAAGCCCACTTCTGGCTAGTCTAGTAGGAAAAGATATATTAATGAGGTTCGATGGGCTAAGAAAACTGTATTCTAAATAGGTAGATCCATAAAAATAAGGAAGCTTGAGCCAAGGATCACTTTTGTGGATCTTAATAAGCAGGGTGTCTACCACCCTCATAGTGTTGCCCTCATGATCATCTCTCAAATTGGTCTTTCGAAAGTGCCCACAATAGTAGATACTAGAGCACCTGTGTGCATCGTCATTAAGCTGACATTCAATAAGATAAACTACCCGAGCCTGTACTCAAACTAAACCAAACACCCATTTATAGCTTCAATGCTGAAGGAGCCATCCCTCTCGAGGAGTGCAATGCCGTATTGAAAGTTAGCTCTGGTTCATACTTTTAGATTTTTAAAACAACTTGTTTCAAAATTAAATGTTCCTTGAATATATAAGGCCTTCTTTGGAAGGTCATCCCTAGACGCCAACGATTGATCTGTCTCAACTAAACATCTATTGTTGCAATTCCCCACTGAAAGTGGTGAAGTGTGTGTAAGAGTAGACCAGTGGGTCTCAAGGCAACTATACTATGTTAGCTTGAATATGATTAATAAAGGAAAGAGTTCAATGTATGAGAATGATTTAAACTAAAAGAAATTACTACTCCTTTCATAAACAAAGAAAATACTAAAAGATCCGTTAATTACACTAACTCTGAAATTATGAGATACAGACAAAAGTTCTTAAGAATTCCATCAAAATATGAAAATGCAACTATGAAAAGAAAGCCAGAGGATCATGTGACCGAAAACAACTTAACGAGATACTCTTGGGCCAAAGTAGTAACCGTTCGGTCAAAAAAAAAGTGTGCCCGCATAGTGCAAGAGGTTCCAAAAGAAAAAAACATTAAACTCGAGTAAGATCCAAGAATAGAAACTCAAAAGGCTACAGCTGCTGAAACTCTTAAAGAGACGTGTATTGATTTATAAGACCAAACCAAAACTATACAGATTGGAACTTATCTTTACCCATCAGTCTTAAAGGAACTGATAGCATTCCTTCAAAATAGTTTGAATGTCATTACGTGGTCCCATAATGACTTAGCAGGAATAAAGCCTTTGGGGTCATATGCCATTATTTAAATACCAATCCCAAGTATCCCCTGTAAGGTAAAAAGGTAGCCTCTCGAAAAGGTTTGGTATGCTGCATTATAGTAAGAAGTCGAAAAGTTTCCAAAAGATAATTAAATAAGGATGTAAAATACCCGAAATGGATTGGCAACAAAATATTGGTAAGGAAACTGAACGGCAAGTGGATAACTTGATAGATTTCACTAACTTAAACAAAGCTTGTCTAAAGGATTGCTTTACTTTACCAAGAATATATCAACCAGTTGTTGCCACTAGTGAACATTAGTTACTTTCGTTCATGCATGCGTATTGCTGCTACAACCAAATCCCTATGTTCATACCAAATGAAGAACATGTAAGCTTCGTTACAAATATGAGACCATTTTGCTATATAGTAATGCCCTTCAGTCTCAAGAACGTTGGGAAAATCTACCAAAGAGTAGTCAATTGGATGTTCACAAAACAAAAAGGACAAAACATAGAGGTATATGTTGATAATATGCTGGTAAAATCAAAATAGTTGGAAAGTCATGTTTCAGACTTAGCTGAGATGTTTGAGGTCCTTCGAAAGTGCAATATGAAACCAAACCCTCAAAAATGCTCTTTTGGAATTTAATCTGGAAAATATATAGGCATCAGGGTAAGTGGAAAGGGGATAGACATTAACCCATATCAAATCAAGGTTATTACTAATAAGAAAGCGCCAATAAATGGTAAAGAACTCTTGAGTTTAAATGGTAAGACTATAGCCCTGAAAATATTTATGAGTTATTCAACCAACAAGTGCATTCTTTTCACCAATCTACTCAAAAAGCATGTTACTTTCGAATGGACTCCCAAATGCCAAAAGTCCTTTGAAGATTTACAAAAACAACTCAGTGCACCTCCAACTATATCAAAACCAATAGATGGGGAAGTCATGTTTCTTTACTTAGATACTATGGAGCAAGCAGTAATCTCAACATCGCTGCAAAATGAAGACGGGGTACAACGCCCTTTTATTACATCATCAAAAGATTAGTTCCAGCCGAGAAGCACTATCCGACTGTTGAAAATCTATCCTATTGCTTAATCTTCATAGCAAGGAAACTTCAACCTTACTTCTAGGTGCAACCCATCAAATTTCTAACATACCAGCCTCTACGATTAGTATTCAACAAGCCCAAGACCTCAAGATGGCCAATCAAATAGGCCATAGAACATAGCCAATATAACAACTTGTATATTCTCAGAACTTCTAATAATGGATGGATACTGCCTAATTTCATTTCTGAATGTACATGTTCTGATGCCAGGACCTCAAGTGATGACAAGCCAAACAACTCTCATGGAAACCCTAAGTTGATGGAGCCTCCAAAAAGCACGGGGGTGGAGGGTAGGAGGGGGTAGTGGCAGGCTATGTTCTAATTACTCTAGATAACCCTCAAATTCATTGTGCTATTAAACTTGCCTTCCAAACAATATAACTAAATACAAATCCTCAATAGCAGGGGTAAGAATGGTAGTCTCCATTAATGTTTCATAGAACAAAATATAAAATGATTTCCAACTAATTATCAACCAAGTTCTAGCAAACTATTATGCCTAGATCCTAGACTCTCTCTCTCCATGCAAAGTAAGTAAAGTAACTACTTGACACTTTCATAAGTTATAACATCGAAAAAATAACACGAGATCCGAATGCAAGTGTTAACCCGCCTTTTGGCAAGGCAACATACAGGCGGATTTAACCCAATCGACTACACGATGGTCAAAGCTAGATTTTCACAAAATAGTAAGCATGATCACGAGACTAAAATATAGCATAGTCGACGAACAAACATTTTGAAATGTTATCTCGCCTTTTGGCAAGGCCATGACACCAAGGAATTATCTGGAAACTAAGGACAATCTGTCCCGAAGATCGACTATACATAGGTTCACTATGGATACTGGTAAATTTTGCCCAAGTCCGGATCGAGCCATGATCGATATGGTATGACTAGCAAAGCGGTGAAAACCAATGTTCCAAATTTCAAACCAATCGAAGTTCGTATGCTTGAGATATTGACCCATCAAAATCAAGAAAAACCTCTACAACTTGCTTCCCAAACCCGCTTCCCAAACTTGCTTCTCAAACTCGCTTCCCAAAATCGCTTCCCAAACTCGCTTCACAAACTCACTTCCCAAACTCGCTCCCCAAACTCGCTCCCCAAACTCGCTTTCCAAACTCGGTTCTCAACCTCGCTTCCTAAGCTTGCTTCGCAAACTCGCTTCTCAAACTCAACCCGCTTCCCAAACTCGCTTCCCAAACTCGCTTCCCGAACTCGTTCCACAAACTCGCTTCTCAAACTCGCTTCACAAACTCGCTTGCACATTGAAGATCCAAACTTGCATCGATCATATCTCACAATCTGCAAGTCCAAATGCCATTAAATTTTCACAGGAGCTTACGTACAACCTCAAGAATGTTCATGATCGATCCTAACCCCAAAAGAGCAATTTTGGATCGATACGAATTGGGTTTGTATCGATCATGAAACTCGCTTCCACATTGAAGATCCAAACTTGCATCGATCATATCTCACAATCTACAAGTCCAAATGCCACTAAATTTTCACAGGATCTTGCGTACAACCCCAAGAATGTCCATGATCGATTCCAACCCAAAAAGAGCAATTTTGGATCGATACGAATTTGGTACGTATCGATCATGGATCGAGTCAAAATGTTTGGGATCGATCACATGGGCCCACCCATGTGAGAGAAAGAGTCTTCCAAGATCTGGGCAAGATATTTGCAGCCTACACCTATAAATAGCAGTCCAAGAGCTTCAGAAAAGGGATCTTTTGGCTCTTCTATGCCGATACTCTGCCAGAATCATTTTTGTAACTCGGTTGTACTATTGTAAAACTCTGTAACCAGCGAGTTATAATCAATAAAACATCAACTCTTCAAAGTGGACGTAGGCTACAACGCCGAACCACTATAAATCTTGTGTTTCTACTGCTTTCCTTTTAAATTTTAAGTGTTCTTCATATTTATATTCTCTACATACTTGCTATCTGTGATCTGTGATTATGAACGGGTGCTTTCATCGGCAATTGGGTGTTTGTGACCAATTTTGGCGCAAACAGCAAGGGCTAATGGCTTAGCCAAATGTGCAAGTTTTCGGGATATGCAAGAATATAAATTCATCCCAGTAGAGGTTATTGAAAAACCAAGCATATAAATGCCAAATATAGTTATAGTCATAACTCTAGCTGAAGTGGCCTAAAACAAAGCCTCATAGTCGATTGTGGTTAAAGAAAACTAGACACCCCATACAGTTGATACTGAACTTGTAACGACCCGTAAATTTATTAATTTAATAAATTAAATTTATATTTAAAATATTCAAATTTAAGCTTTTTAACATGGATTATGATGTTTTGAACAATAAATAATATTAGTAATCTTATTTTGAATAAATATTTGCAAAAATATATACTTTGGAAGATATATCGATTAAATGACCAACAACCGTTTTATCAACAAACAGCTCTTAGACCATCTGACATCGTGCACGGAGATGGATACATACACTCATTTTTCTATATGAGTGAGAATATGTAATAAAATAATTTATTTTGGAAAATTAAAAGTATATATGACATCATTAATAATGTCGCTATTTTGGAATAATTGATTTTTGAATTTAAATTGAGTTTAGATAATTTAATAAATATTTTAATTATTAAATAAGGTCTTTTAATTATTATATGGTAGAAATATTATTATCTAAATTTGTTTACAAATATATGTATACTAACAAAGAAGGGAAAATATGACCAAAAATCGAAATCGAGATTCATAACGATTCAGTATGTAAAAGTTCTACAATGTTGTGGATTATATGTGACATACATATGCACGTATACATGTACATATACATGAAGACATTCACATACACATGGATACACACATATAGACATATATTTTAATATAAAATAACAAAAAAAATATCAAGATATTTTCCATATACTTCAACCTTAAGCAAAATAAAAAGTCAACACTTACACATCCAAGTACATGCACATGGGGGGCATGTTTCGGCCGAAGCATGGTGATTATGGAGGGAGGCGGTTGGTGATGGTAGGATGATGCAAAGGTGGAGATAATATCATAATATTTTTACTCTCCCATTTGCCTATAAATACCACACCTCTTCTCCACTTCATTCTTCACTTTTCTCCATCAAAATTCCTAAGATCTCTTCACTTCGCTAATGGCTTCTCATCTACGAAAAAAGATGGAGAAAATAAATGCAAAAAGAAATTAAATTATAATATATATATATATATACATGTGTGTGTGTGTGTCAAAACACTTCAAAACTCAAAGCAAACTCCGCATGTCCACCTAAATTCTCCACGACCACACCCTCAATTCTCCCCTAGCCAAGGCCGTGAGTACCTCCCACCATCCCAAGCAAGGGCCGAGCCTCCTAGGAGCCAAGGTGCAAGACTTCGATTTAGCGAAGCTATAGCCATTTTTAAGTTAATCGTTTAATCCGAGGTGAGAAACTCTATATTTATATATACTATCTATTGGATGCTATAATATAGTTTGCTATGCTTGTTTATTATGGTTGTTTATCATGTTTGAATGATGATGGTATTATTGTTTGATTGTATTAACAAGTCATGTTTAATACACGTTGAAAATCACAAAGGAAATCACTTTCCTATAATAAATAAAATGGTTTATATAAAATTTGTAAACCTCTTTTAAATTAGTTTAAAAATATTTAATAATGTTTTATAAACATTTAAAGGTGTTTCGATGAAGTTTGAAAAGGAATTAGAAAATGAGTTGAAATAGGCGCGTCGCGTAACCGCAGTTCGTGATTTCGTGCCGTAGAAAGTTAAATCCATGTATACGGTGGATTCAGAGTCGGAATTCATTGTAATAAGAATTTTTCAAACTCTTAAAATCATAGTTTTCAGATAAAAGAAAAGGATTGAGATTTCCTTTAGTAGATTGTGAGATATAAGCAAATCAAGTTTTCAAAATAGTCGTGGTTTGGCAATTCGGAAACCAAAGCGACAAATTCTTTATAAATGTTATTTTTAATTCTTTATAAATTTGAAATAAATTCTATAAATTTTTTTAAAATGTTTTAAAAGACATTTGACTTATAAAAATAGATTTCTAAATGATCGAAAAGTTATTTTGATCAAATAAGCCTTAAGAGCACTATTCGTAGCACTTATTGCAGCACTTTTAATAACTTTTGAAATATGGCTAACTTAAGTATTTTTTCCCAAACCTTTTATAAATGTTTTCAAATAAAAAGTTAAGCATTTTAAAGATGATTTGGAGGTTTTATAATTTACTTTAAGAAGTTTAAATAAATGATTTAAACAAATGCTATTAAAATGAAGTGATTTAATCTTGGCTCTAAAAGCCGACTAGTAGACTGGATTTTTCTATTCGTGGAATCTGGATGTGGGGTGCTTAAGCTAAGAAGATGTTTAGGAGAAATCAGTGCCCTGGCTCACCTGGCCTATTTCCTGGGTGAGGGATAGATAAAGTCGAAATATCGGAAATGAGACAAGTATAAAAGATTCAAAATTTATAAATTTAATTTGATACAACTTGGATTGTATGGAGATAATCTTCTTATACTTGGTGTTAAATTCCAAGGAAGGAACTCGTACTAACTGTATGAATTTTAAAGGCGATTTCACCATTATTCGACGGATAGTACTTGTTCAATATGGAAATTGATATTGAGTAGAATTAGTATAATTTCTATCAACCCCTTTTTTTACTCTATAAAGTTCCTAATATGAATTATGAAAATGATTTGGTATTTCCAAAGTTAAAGAGAGGTTTAATGATTCCGTATATACTGGAAAGAAATGTTTTAAAGATATATATCTCTAAAAGATATTTTTGATAAAAAAGGAAGTAATTAATCAAATGATCAGCACCTATTTACCTAACATCTTTTTATCGATGATTAGTTCGAAGGATCCAGGGTCGGATTTGAGTGATTCTTATCCGAAAACCACTTCGAACCAATTTACGTTTTCGAAGTAAGGACATGGAATGATAGTAAATAGAATGGAGTGCTGCTTGTTATAGAGCCTCGGGGAAATTTTTCCATATCATAAATATGTGGTAGTAGTATCTTCATTTGATCTTCTAAACAAGGGCTGCTCGCTACTAATCCTAGTGGTGATTCCTAAACTAAAGGAAGTAGGAGAGTTCCATCAGTTTGTCCTGTTCCTGGACAACTTGTATGGAAAAATGTCTAACGTTGTATTTCTAATCACATTGATTGATCTTTATAAATGTATCATCTATTTGGTGGCGGAGAAGGCAACTTCTCTTAGCTTAACATCCTTTCCTGAGACATACGAGCTCATTAGTTATATGTTTGTAGAAATCAATTGTGTGATCATGGAATGGAAGTGTGGCATTCAAAGTGGAATGTATGCTATGTTAAAGGTAACCATTACCTCAGGCCTCATTAACCGGTTATGGAAAAAATAGGGTAGATGCGGCAGGGCTATGTGGGTCGCTCCCGTTAGGATATAGTCATCACCTTTCAAGATCACCCCCTATATTTTAGGTATGTTGTGTATGCTTTGGCATCCCAGGATAGGTCGAAAATGACCAGGGTGATGGCGTAATCAGTACTACCTATAGTAAAGTTATGTCGGTTCTGTGTTGGTAGAGGTTGGAGCCTCAAGTGCATTTTCCTAGAGTTGTACTATCGGAAGGTAGTCCCTTACCTTGTCATTATATGAAAATCCATTGTCCAATAAGTGCCTTCGGACTTGATTGTAGAATCTAATTTGTAGCTAGTATGTTGGAATTTAATCAATGTAACAATTTTGGCTAAGATTCATAAGTTTATTTGAAAAGTATTTTCAAAAGAGTGTCATTAAAAATAATATTCCCATATTTTGCATAGCAGTGTTTTGGTTATCATAAGGTAAAAACCCATTCCATATGTATGTGCGGCGTGGTCTTATGAGAAACCCTTTGATTTTAAAAATTCGTATTTTGAGTTTCTCACACCAATCCTATGTTGACCCGGAGTTTATTTTCTTTTTCCCTTAAACTTTGGGTGCCCTATTTTTCCGAACATGCAAGTAGTGGGTAATCTTGGAGCATTATGGATGGAGCATGGAGCATTTTGGGTTCTTTGTAGAAGTTATCTATCACTTTTCGATGTGTTTGTATTTTGTACGATGTATCTACCAACACTTGTGAGGATAGGCAGTTATAATTATCCTGGCTGGATTAGTACTTACTAGTACTCTGATGGAACAATTTGAAGTAATTGCATGTACTACTCATATGTATAATTATGTGTTGAATACGATCTGAGATTTTATTATTGTTTTATCTTCTATCCTTATTTTCTTTACCTCATGATAATTTGCCTCTACGGCACTTGGATTTACGGCATGTGAATACCGAGGATGCATAAGTGTCAATTTTTGAGGTTCAGGGAGGTAGGTCGTTACATTTGGTATCAGAGCTTTGGTTGAGCAAAAACCAAAGCAGGATCGGGGTAAAGGTTCATCAGAGATAGGTTAGTAATACCCTAGGATGAGTAACTCATTAGAGATAGGGTTAGCAACACCCTGGAATAGTTGATAGGTATTATATATTCGAGTGTGTATTTGTTAATGATATATAAAAATGATTTTTGAAACATATGGTAAATGAAATAATTTTACCTAGAATTATATTTTATATAAAAACAATACATTGTATAAAGGATATATAGTTAGATATATTATAACTTGGAAGATTTTTCATCAAGATTTGTAAAATCTAAGCATAAACATCTTGTGATTAGAATTTCACGGTTTGACTATAAGATGTTTAACAAATAACACTTAGAATATTAAGGGATATAAATAATAAATAACACCCGATAAGTTGAAAAACGGTTATAAAATGAGGATTTTAATCTAAAAAGGTTTTTTAGAAAAAAATGTCAAAGAAGTTGAAAGTTGATAATAGTAAATATTCAGTTATTATCATTGATTAATCAATTGTTTGGTTAAAAGTTTAAATACAAACACTTCGTGAATTTAGTTTCATGAATAAGGTGTTTGATAATAATATTGGGTTAAGGTTGATGAATTTATAAGATAATAGATGAGCACATTGTATAAAAGTGTGTTTTACAAGAAAACCAAATGATTTTGTAAATATGAATTTGGAGGATATGTTTTATAAAAGAGATTTTGAGAATTTAAATCCTGGAGTTTTGAAAATTTTTGGCAAAGTTTAAAGAAATTGGAGAAAAGCCATCCAACATAAAGTAATTAAACATTTTATATAAAGTGATATATATATATATATATATTAGGAGCAAAATTTATAGATGTGATATTTTATAAATAAAGTAATAGATTTATAAACGGTGTTTTACAAATATTAAAAATGGATTTGTAATTGATACTTTGTAAATGGATTTATAAATGAAATTTTATAAATAAATGAGATTTATAAAAGAGTAGAGTTATAAATGGAATTTTATAAATAAAGAGATTTTATAAGAAGAAGTTTTATAAAATAGAAAGGAAATTTATAAACATAGTTTTATAAATATGGAAATGATTTGTATTGAGATTTAAGTATGGATTTTATAGAGAAAATACATTCACATTTTAAAAGTTAAAATAATCTTTTAAAGGAATGTTTTGAAAGTGATATTTTTCAAATGAAGATCAATAACTTTAAAAGATGATTTAAAATGTACTAAATAATTAATACATAGATTTCAACATTTACTGTTGTAATAAATGTTTTTGGGAAAGTGAGAAAGGCATGGACTATAACGCTGTTGTTATAGTAAGTGATTTCCGAAAGGTGATGTTGCATATAATATATGGGATTTATTCATATCCTATATTTGATATAAATATTAGGAGTGGGTAACTTATATCCATTTTTAAGTTGAGAATGTCATCAATCAAGGTCTGAGAGGTAATGATACCCCAACTTGACCGGCTTTATTGTTAACCAATAAATTATTTAAGTTCAAACTCGAAAATTAATACTTAGAATAATTAATAAGATCCCTATACTTATGTTTTTGGGTTGTCGTAATGATGTTTTACAAAATATTTGTTTTGACCTAATAAAGTGTGTTTTGAAAAATATGAAGCTTTCCTCAAAGATTTTTATGGATTTAAGTATATAGACGTATTTTCTAAGTGTTGAAATTGAAATATTTTAATTGGAAAGAAGATAGAAATTTTGGTGAATAATTTTTTTAAAGTAATTATATATAAAGAAGCATCTTTATAAAAATGTTTGAATAAAAGTTTTTTGAAATGTTTTCATAAAATATTTTGGAACGGTTAATAAGTACGTATGAGGTACATAAATTATTTCATCGTACGATTCTAATCTAAGATTTGAGTATAGAACTTTGAGGTGTTTACACCAGTCTAAAAAAGTATTTTATCACTCGATTCTTGATGACTAACATTGATGAGGGTTTGTGGTTGGATACTTGAGTTTTCTATCATAGTTGAGAGCTATGCAAGGAAACCTAAAGTTTTGATCAGAGAGCCTGATCAGAGTCCACACTCGAGAATTGAAGGATTAATATTAATTTGGAAGTAAAGTTGTGAATTCGAATAGTAGATCGAATCAAATATTACATATGGATAATCCATATACATCGTACAAGTGTAAGTTTAAAAATAAATATTTTGGGCGAACACCTTTGGGTTTTGCGTTGTAATTTCGCGGATGAAATTCTTTTAAGGGGGAAGTATGTATCGACCTGCAAATTTATCAATTTAATAAATTATATTTATTTTTATAATATTCAAACATAAGCTTTTTAACATAGATTATGATATTTTGAACACTAAATAATGTTGGTAATATTATTTTGAATAAATATTTGCAAAAATATATACTTTGTAAGATATATCGATAAAATGACCAAAAACAATTTTATCAACAAACAGCTCTTAGATCATCCGACATCGTGCACAGAGCTAGATACATACACTCATTTATCTATATGAGTAAGCATATGTAATATAATAATTTACTTCGGAAAATTAAAAGTATATATGACATTATTAATAATGTCGTTATTTTGGAATAATTGATTTTTGAATTTAAATTGAGTTTAGATGATTTAATAATTATTCTAATTATTAAATAAGCTCTTTTAATTATTATATAATGATAGAAATATTATTATCAATTTTTGTTTACAAATATATGTATATTAACTAGAAGAGAAAATATGATCAAAAATTGAAATCGGAATTCGTAATGATTCAACATGTAAAAATTGTGCAACGTTGTGGATTATATGTGACATACATATGCACATATACATGTACACATACATGAAGAAATTCACATACACATGGATACACACATATATACATATACATTTTAATATCAAATAACAAAAAAAATATCAAGATATTTTCCATATACTTCACCCTTAAGCAAAAACAAAGTCAACACTTGCACATCCAAGCATATGCATATGGCCATGCACATGGGGGGCATGTTTTGGCCAAAGCATGGTGATGATGGAGGGAGGTGGTTGGTGATGGTAGGATGATGCAAAGGTAGAGATAATATCATAATCTTTTTACTCTCCCATTTGCCTATAAATACCACACGTCTTCTCCATTTCATTCTTCACTTTTCTCCATCTAAATTCCTAAGCTCTCTTCACTACTTTAATGGCTTCTCATCTAAGAATAAATATGGAGAATATAAATGCAAAAAGAAATTAAATAATATATATATATATATATATATCAAAACACTTCAAAACTCAAAGCAAACTCCTCATATCCACCTAAATACCCCAAGGCCACACCCTGCATCCTCCCCTAGCTAAGGCCATAAGCACTTCCCACCATCCCAAGTAAGGACCGAGCCTCCTAGGAGCCAAGGTGCAAGAGTTCGTGAGCATAAAGTTTGAGTTAGACAAGCTATAGCCATTTTTTAAGTTAATCGTTTAATCCGAGGTGAGAAACCCTATATTTATATATACTATATATTGGATGATGTAATATGGTTTGCTATGCTTGTTTATTATGTTGTTTATCATGTTTGGATGATGATGGTATGATTTTTGATTATATTAACAAGTCACGTTTAATATACATCGAAAATCACAAAGGAAATCACTTTCCTTTAAAAAATAAAATGGTGTATATGGAATGTTTAAACCTCTTTGAAATTGGTTTAAAGTGATTTAATAATGTTTTGTAAACATTTAAAAGTTTTTTGATGAAGTTTGAAAAGAAATTGGAAAATGAGTGGCGTGTCGCGTAACGGCTGTTCGCGCTTTCGCGCCATTGAAAGTTAAATCTATATATACGGTGGATTTCGAACAAAAGAAAATGATTGAGATTTTGTTTAGTGGATTGTGAGATATGAGCAAATCAAGTTTTCAAAATAGTCGTGGTTTGGTAGTTCGGAAACCAAAGCGACAAATTTTTTATAAATAATATTTTTATTTCTTTAAAAATATGTAATAAATTCTATAAATGTTTTAAAATTTTTTAAAGGAGATTTGAGTTATAAATATGGATTTCTAAATGATCGAAAAGTTATTTTGATCAAATAAGCTTTAAAATCACTATTCGTAGCACCTTTAATAACTTTTAAAATATGGCTTTAAACTTAAGTATTCTTTTCCTCACAAATGTTTTCAAATAAATAATTAAGCATTTTAAAGATGATTTGGAGGATTTATAATTTATTTTGAAAAGTTTAAATAAATGATTTAAAGAAAAGCTGTTAAAATCAAGTGATTTAATCTTGGCTCTAAAAGCCGACAAGTAGACTAGATTTTTCTATTTGTGGTATACGAATGTAGGGTGCTTAAACTAAGGAGATGTTCAGGAGCAACCGGTTCCTTGGCTCACTTGGCCTCTTTCCTGGGCAATGGATAGATAAGGTCGAAATGTCAGAAACGAGACTAGTATAAAAGTTTCAAAATTTATAAATTTAATTTGATACAACTTGGATTGTATGGAGATAATCTTCTTATACTTGGTGTTAAATTCTAAGGAGGGAACTCGTACTAACCGTATGAATTTAAAATGTGATTTCACCGTTATTCGACGAATAGTACTTGTTGAACACAAAAATTGATATTAAGTAGAATTAGTATAATATCTATCGACCCTTTATTACTCAATAATGTTCCCAATATGACTTTGATAATGATTTGGTATTTCCAAAGTTAAAGAGAGGTGTAACGATTATGTATATACCAGAAAGAAATGTTTTGAAGATATACATCTTTTGATAAAAAGGAAGTAATTAATCAAATGATAATCACCTATTTACCTAACATCTTTTTATCGATGATTAGTTCGAAGGAACCTGGGTTGGATTTGAGTGATTCTTATCCGAAAACCACATCGAACCAATTTACCTATTCGAAGTAAGGACATGGAATGATAGTAAATAGAATGAAGGGTTGTTTATCACTTAGCCTCGGGGAAATTTCCCATATCATAAATATGTGGCTATAGTATCTTCATTTGATATTCGATGCAAGGGTTTCTCGCTACTAAACCTAGGGGTAATTCCCGACATGATGTAGTAGGAGAGTTCATTTGGTTTATCCTATTCCTAGACAACTTGTATGGACAAATGTCTGACGTTGTATTTCTAATCACAATGATTGATCTCTATAAATGTGTCATCTGTTTGGTGGTGGAGAAGGCAACTTCTCTTAGCTTATCACCCTTTCCTGAGACATATGAGCTCAGCTGTTCTATGTTTGTAGAAACCAGTTGTGTGATCATGGAATGGAAGCGTGGCTTTCAAAGTGGAATGTGTGCTATGTGAAAGGGAATCGTTGCCTCAGTCCTCATCAACTGGTAATGGAAAAAACAACGTAGATGCGGCAGGGCTATGTGGGTCACTCCCATTAGGATATAGTCATCACCTTTCTAGATCACCTCCTATATTTTGTTTATGTTGTGTATGCTTTGGGATCCCAAGATAGGTCGGGAACGACCAGGGTGATGGCATATTCGGTACTATCTATGGTAAAGGCAGGTTGATTCTATGTTGGTAGAGGTTGGAGCCTCAATTTTATTTTTCTAGAGATGTACTTTCGCAAGGTAGTCCCTTACCTTGTCATTGTATGGAAATCCATTCTCTAATAAGTGCCTTCGGACTTGATTGTAGAACCTACTTTATAGCTAGTATGTTGGAATTTAATCAATGTAACAATTTCAGCTAAGATCCATAAGTTTATTTGAAAAGTATTTTCAAAACAATGTCATTAAAAATAATATTCTTATATTTTGCGTAGCGATGTTTTGGTTATCATAGGGTAAAAACCCATTTCGTGTTTATATGCGGCGTGGTCTTATGAGATACCTTATGTTTTTAAAAATTCGTATTTTGAGTTTCTCACACCAATCGTATGACTGACCCGAAGTTTATTTTCTTTTCCCCTTAAACTCTGGGTGTCCTATTTTTTCGGGCAGCCAAGTAGTCAGGTAATCTTGGAGCATTATGAATGGAGCATTTTGGGTTCTTTGTAGAAGTTATCTATCACTTTCCGTTGTGTTTGTATTTTATATGATGTATCTACCAACACTTGTCAAGATAGGCGGTTATAACTATCCTGGCTGGATTAGTACTTATTAGTACTCTGATAGAACAATTTCGAGTAATTGCACGTACTACTCATATGTATAATTATGTATTGGATACGATGTGGGATTTTATTATTGTCTTATCTTCTATCTTTATTTTCTTTACCCCATGATAGTCTGTCTCTCCAGCACTTGGATTTACGGCACATGAATACCGATGATGTATTAGTGTCAATTTTTGAGGGTCGAGGAGGTTGTCACATAACCGATAAAAATTTAGCCTTTGGATATTGATGAAGCAAAGAACAAAAAGTATAATGCTCCTAATTTTTCTATTACAGGTGGAGTACCCTACATAAGGGGCTATGTAACCCTTATACTCATTGTGTAATTGCCACCAAAGGAAATAGGTTGATAGAAGAAGCCTAGATAGCATATGCAGAGGCCATTTCAGAGTCCATAAACTGGCCAAAAGGATACTTGGACAAAGCTTCTATTGACCAACATTGAACTAAGATGCACTAGACTATACAAAACGGTAAGACAAATGCCAATTCTATGCTAAAATTTTGAGAACTCCACCCAGAGAGTTTACTCCTAATATGAACCAATGGCCATTCGATGTTTGTGGCATTGATCTTGCAGGCCCGCACCCAACAACTAAAGGAGGGGCAAAATTTTCCATTACAACTGTCAACAATTTCACAAAATAGGTTGAAGCCGAACATTTATCAACAATAACAACAAATTAAGTTGTTAAATTCACCATGAAAAATATAGTGACAAAATATGGTCATTCATACAAGATAATGACACACAGTTTGAAATTTGATAATTCACCGAATATTACAATGATCTGGAATGCTCAAATGTTTCTATTTAATGCCTCATCCACAGGTCAATGGTGTTGTAGAAGCAATCAACAAAACAATCAAAGCTTGCCTAAAGAAACTCTTAAACAAAGCTAAGAGAAATTAGGCAAAAGAATGTGCTATTCGTGTTATGAGCTTATAGAACAAGGTCCAAAACTTCAACGAGACATACCCCATTCTCATTGGTATATGACTACGAAGCCATGCTCATGATAGAACTTGAAATAGATTCTCACCAAAGACTTTATTACAACACTCAGCAAAGTTTTGTACTAAAAAATGAATCAATATATTTCTTGCTCGAACTTCAGGAGCTAGCTTCACTAAGAACAATAGAGTACATCCACCGAATGGTTAGATATTACAATCAACCGATCCAAACTTGAATGTTTGAAAGAGGGTACCTCATCCTTTGCAGAATAATGCCAAATATCAAGGATCTAGTAGATGAACCCCTCATTCCAAACTAAAAAAAACCAATAATATTCCATGACATCATTCCTTGAGGAGCATATCGACAAAAGAGGCCAGACAACAACATAACACCCCCAACATGGAATGTTGAACACTTGAAACATTACCGTAGCACATGGCTTCTACCAGAATAAATTTTCAAGTATATCAAAGTTACAAGCACTTTTAATTAAATCAGATACTTTAGCCATGATCAAGTAGTATCATGCAATAATACCAATTTCAAATATATCAAAGAGTGAGCCATGGCTAAGTAGTATCATGCAAGTGGAGCTATGGCAAAGAAGTGTCATGTAAGCATAAACACGAAGTTGCCACTAGTAGTTTCAAGATGGCAAACATGTATTACTCAGTCTCATTGGCTGGAGCCTTTTGCCAAATATTAACTAAAACAAATCATTGCGACAAAGTTGGCCCATTTTTATATAATTTTCAATCTATGCTATAGTTTTCGGAACTTCCACCGAAACCACAGAATGATATTGCTTTTAATCAAATATAGAACTACTAAAGTTTTGATCTCTTTAAACAACAGCTTTGAGCCTTTTGAAATTATCAGTTGTTTGAAAGCTTTGATCATAAAACCATTTAGCTCCGACCTTAAATATAAAAACTACCAAAAGGTCACATTTGAAACTACAGTCTGTTATCCCACCTTTTGGTCAAGGCCGGAACATGAACAAATTGGCAAGGAATAATGGATATCAGGATTGGAGATCGAATGGAAACAAGGCTGTAATCGATGTCGTCAAAATTTGGCCGAGCTCCGATCAGGACGGAATCGATTGAAGATGATGATGAGGACTAGGAGAGGCTACGTTCCAAGTTTCAAATCGATCGGAGGTCGTATGCACAAGATATGGATGGATTCAGGTGCGTAAGGCATGATTCGTATCGATGCATTTCGCATCGATCAGCAGATGGTGGTTCGAGACGATACATTTCGTATCGATCTTCGAGCAAGGTTTCGACTCGATACATTTCGTATTGATCAGCATGGGCTCGACTCGGTGGTTTTGTATCGATTAGATAGGAAGGCTGGAAGGATTTGGCACTTTTGTATCCATGGGAGGCCATCATAGTTCGTGTCCATCAGGTAAGGCTTCATTCGTATCCATCTGTGTCTAGCTTCGTATCCATATGATTGGCCCTTCGTTCGTTTTTCGTATCGATCGATAAAACATCGCATAACATTATTTCGTATCGATCGGATAGATCGATACGAAACACAATCCTGAAATCGATACGAATCAACGGTACGATGCAAGCAGTTAGATACAGATGCAAAGCAAAATTATCGGCACGAACGAACGCAAAGTATGGATGTGAGTGCGATTCGAGGGAAGAAGCGTTCAAAACGGCGAGGAATATGGATCTCCCCTGGTTTATCGTACCACGTCGGTGAGCGAGCACGTGCGCATGAATGACACGAAGGGGATGGATTCGAACCAATGGATTCGAAATCTGCAGCCTACGAAGAACACGAGATTGTATCTATCATATCTCCTAAACGACAAATCCAAATGCAACGAAATTTTCACAGTGGCTTGCGTGCAAGGTAAAGCATGTCCCTACCAAGTTTCAGCTCGATTGGATCATTTTTTGATGGAGACGAAATGGTTTCGTAACGATCACAGGTCGAGTCGAAACTTGGTGGGGTCGGTCGCGTGGGTCCCCTCACATGCCAGAAGAAGTCTCCCGAAGTTTGAGCGCGATCTCAGCCTCCTACGCCTATAAATAGCCCCCTGAAGCCTCCAGAAAAGAGGATCTTTTGGCCATCCAACGTCCAGACTCTGCCGGATTCATTTCTACGCTTCAACATAATCATTGTAGTTGGAATTCTTCATTGTAACTGCTGTAATCATCTGTAACCAGCAAGGATAATCAATAAAAGATAAAACTTCGAAGTGGATGTAGGCCGGAGATAGCCGAACAACTATAAATTGTGTGTTTCTGTTCATTATTTCTGGATTACTATTTGTTGCTTGCTTAGATCTGTGATTTGTGTTTGGAATATTGTTGATCTACATTCATAACTTGGTGCTTTCACGATATTTGGGGTTTGTGACCATTTTTGGCGCAAACACTTTGGTGCTTTCACTGAGAAGGGCTGGCACCCATTACATCGGATTGAAGTTCAGATTTGGAAAGCGTGAAGAGTTGAGATTTGAAAGACAATGACTCGACAAACAAGACAGAGAGCTGAGCGAAGTCAACAAGGAGGAAGTCAAGAGGCATCCTCCAAAGCTGGAGAAGGAAAAGCTTCGATTTACATTACTAGAGATGAAATGGAAGCTATGGCAAATTCATTGCATGAGAGGTTGTTGAAGAGTCAACAGGATATGATGCAGACTTTCTTCGAGCAGATGAGAGCTGCAGGGACACAGAACCTTGGACCAACTGCAGCGACTACAAATGTGGAACAAGGAACCAGGATTGCGGAAACCAATGAAGGTCGGGTTCAAGGTCAGAATGCAGAACCAGGAGACAATCAACAAGGGCTTGGGGGCATGCCCACAGGATCCAACACAGGAGGACCTTTGGAAGGAGTTCAACAGGCTAGGGCCAATGTTAATGCTAATGAGCCACACGAAGAGTATGTACCAGAGTTCCCTCGGGGTCATGAGGGGCAACCTTTGACAGAAAATGCTGGATTAGTCGAGATTATTAAGAGAACTATGCGCGGAGGTTTGACTAGCAGAGATTTGGAAGGAGTGAACCGGAGTCCGTTTACTCGGGAAATCAGGATAGCTCGGAATCCACCCAAGTTCAAGCTACCTAGCGTGGAGGTATACGATGGCAAGGCTGATCCAACCGATCACCTGATGAGATACACCAGACACATGGAAGTGCTGGGGGCATCGGAGGATGTAATGGCTCGGTGTTTCCCTTTATACTTGACGGACTTAGCAGCAATGTGGTTCAGGAAGTTGGAAGAAGGATCTATTAGGACTTGGAGGGAGTTGGTGGACAGGTTTTTAGGACAGTTTCGGGTCCATATCAAGAGACCAAAGAACGTAATGACGCTAACGTCGGTAAAGCAAAGGACGAATGAATCACTAAGAGCTTTTCTAACTCGGTTCAATGCGGCGGTAGCTTCGGTGGATCGGCCGGATCCATCGATGGTTTTGATGACGACGATGTCGGGAGTCAGAGAGGATTCGGATTTTGAGGTATCTTTAATACGAGACCCACCACTGGATCTCGGGGAATTCTTTCACGAAGCTGAAAGATTCCTTCGGCAAGAAGACGCATGTATGGACTTAAAGTTAAAGGAGGTGAATGCGACTGAGGGTGGAGGACCATCCAACGGAAGCTCGGGTAAAGATAAAGGAAAAAGGGAGCTGAACGACGATTCAGGAAAATCCAGGAAGCGATGGAAGGATCCAAAGTTTTCCACATACACGGGATTAAACGAGACACTAGAGCGGATATACATGGAAACCCAGAATCGCCTTCCTTACCGGAGGCCGGCTAGGAGAGAACCATCCGAGCGGGAGAGGGCATCAGGAAGGCATTGTCTCTTCCACGATTTGGACGGGCATGATACCAACAGCTGCAGGCACTTAAAGGATATAGTTGAGGAGCATGTGAGGAATGGACAATTGAGGCAGTATGTTGGGGCTCGTAATGCAGCGGCGGAGGAGGAGCAACCACCGCCTACCTCAAGCCATTAGGGTGTGAGGCCCAGGAATGATGGTCGATTGGTTATCAATTGACTGGGGTAATATGAAATAAGTAACAAACCATTGGCAAGCAACCAAGTCATTTACACATGTATGGGGACGGAGATAGCCCCTAGGCATGCTCTGAATGATGATAAACCGCGAAGCCATGGTTTGTGAAATCTGTCTTTTGTTTTTGGATTAGACACTCGTTTTTCTGGCTTGGTTTTGGAGTTTGGTTTGAACTCCTGATTTTGTTTGCTTTCTGGTTTTGGCTTTCGTTCGGGTGATTGTTCTCCGTTTTTGATGACGATTTGGATTTTTAATAAGGATTTCCGGTTTTTCGATTTGATTTGGATTTTGGATCGGATTTTTGATTGGACTTTTGGTTTTTGATAAATGGTCGTCGGGTATGGATAATATCTGGCAAGGGGTGATTCATTTTGCCCGAACGAGGTAAATTGACTCATTCAGGTCGTCGAGTATGGACTATGCTCGGCAAGGGTCTAGAGTGACCAGGATTCGGCCTAGGACGTAGGCCCTATACTATCGGTTATTATTTCAGGTCGTTGGGTATTGACTATGCTCAACAAGGGTCCGGAGTGACCAGAACTCGGCTTAGGACTTAAGTCCTGGCATTATCTATGTCCAGGGACACTGGACCACGGTCGTCGGGTGTGGATTGCGCTTGGCAAGAACCCGGAGAGGTCACGGATTTGAACAGCGACCCGGAGAGGTCTAGGATTCGGCTTAGGACTTAAGCCATGGCACTACTCAACGTCCAGGGACACTGGACCACGGTCATCAAGTGTAGATTGCACTTGGCACGAACCCGGAGAGGTTATGGATTCGGATATTGACTTGGAGAGGTCATGGATTCGGTTATTGGCTGATGGATATGGATGGATTAAAAGCTCGACCATCGAGTTCGGATGGACATGGAATTGGCTATGGACTTGGATATTGGGTTCGGAGTTATTCAAAACACACCTTCTTATCAAAAGGCATGTTTTGGGGGGCAAATGTTATCCCACCTTTTGGTCAAGGCCGGAATATCAACAAATTGGCAAGGAATAATGGATATCAGGATTGGAGATCGAATGGAAACAAGGCTGTAATCGATGTCGTCAAAATTTGGCCGAGCTCCGATCAGGACGGAATCGATTGAAGATGATGATGAGGACTAGGAGAGGCTACGTTCCAAGTTTCAAATCGATCGGAGGTCGTATGCACAAGATATGGATGGATTCAGGTGCGTAAGGCATGATTCGTATCGATGCATTTCGCATCGATCAGCAAATGGTGGTTTGAGACGATACATTTCGTATCGATCGTCGAGCAAGGTTTCGACTCGATACATTTCGTATCGATCAGCATGGGCTCGACTCGGTGGTTTTGTATCGATCAGATAGGAAGGCTGGAAGGATTTGGCACTTTTGTATCCATGGGAGGCCATCAGAGTTCGTGTCCATCAGGTAAGGCTTCGTTCATATCCATCTGTGTCTAGCTTCGTATCCATATGATTGGCCCTTCGTCCATTTTTCGTATCGATCGATAAAACGTCGCATAACATTATTTCATATCGATCGGATAGATCGATACGAAACACACTCCTGAAATCGATACGAATCAATGGTACGATGCAAGCAGTTGGATACAGATGCAAAGCAAAATTATCGGCACGAACGAACGCAAAGTATGGATGTGAGCACGATTCGAGGGAAGAAGCGTTCAAAACGGCGAGGAATATGGATCTCCCCTGGTTTATCGTACCACGTCAGTGAGCGAGCACGTGCGCATGAATGACACGAAGGGGATGGATCCGAACCAATGGATTCGAAATCTGCAGCCTACGAAGAACATGAGATTGTATCGATCATATCTCCTAAACGACAAATCCAAATGCAACGAAATTTTCACAGTGGCTTGCGTGCAAGGTAAAGCATGTCCTTACCAAGTTTCAGCTCGATTGGATCATTTTTTGATGGATACGAAATGGTTTCGTATCGATCACAGATCGAGTCGAAACTTGGTGGGGTCGGTCGTGTGGGTCCCCTCACGTGCCAGAAGAAGTCTCCCGAAGTTTGAGCGCGATCTCAGCCTCCTACGCCTATAAATAGCCCCCTGAAGCCTACATAAAAGAGGATCTTTTGGCCATCCAACGTCCATACTCTGCCAGATTCATTTCTACGCTTCAACATAATCATTGTAGTCGGAATTCTTCATTGTAACTGCTGTAATCATCTGTAACCAGCAAGGATAATCAATAAAAGATAAAACTTCGAAGTGGACGTAGGCCGGAGATAGCCGAACAACTATAAATTGTGTGTTTCTGTTCATTATTTCTGGATTGCTGTTTGTTGCTTTCTTAGATCTGTGATTTGTGTTTGGAATATTATTGATCTACATTCATAACTTGGTGCTTTCACGATATTTGGGGTTTGTAACCATTTTTGGTGCAAACACAATTCATGTAGTAAGCCATTGAGCTCCGAATGATGGACCATCGTAGTAAAATTAATGGATGGGTCTATTACTAAATAAATAAATATTACATTCATAGTTATTTCTACACCCAAAGTAGAAGTTTTTATGGTAATATTTCAAAATCAAAATAAGTATTTAAACAAGTTAGAATGATTATATCGATTAAAAGGACGTAGAACTTAGCTTATGTGCGAGAATTTGCACTTGGCTAGAGTACGAGGTAGAACACATTGGGCCATCCATATAAAATCATTGTATCTTCAATAAAGATTCTTAAAGATTTGGTACAATGATCCCATAGACCTCCAATAGCAATATAACCTCAAAATCAACAAGGAATAGAGTGAGATCAGAGAAAGAATGATTGATACAAACTCTCTAAAGTAGTGTGGTTTGAAAATCCTGGGAAAATAGGAGCGAAAGAGTGTGGATTTGCAAAGAGAGTGGAAGAATGTTGATGGATCTTTCTCACAAATTTGTGGAAATGTAAAAGTACGAGAAAATAAGAGTATTATATATATAAAAAAGTAGTTTTGAAAGTCTTTATACAGAGAATGAAGAGCTAATTTTTGGTGAAAGGATGTAGGGAATTGTCCAGTCATTTAAATTTGAAAATTTGTCCAGTTATCATTATGTTGACATATGGTTTTTTGGTATGTTGACATAATCATCTCTATACTGACTGATGAGCCAAGGTTATGTCGACATAATCTTGTTGATTTTTAAAAACACTTTATAAAATAGTTTTAATCTTCATAACTTTAAAACTTTATTGTATTTTCATAAAAAGATATTAGATATGAAAATAGAGTTTAGTAAAAGAGAAATATCAAAGATATTTGCTATGGCTCTTTGACAAAAAATTCTAAGACTCAAACAGACTTACTAAATGCTTCAAATATCTCTGTCATCAAAGAACTTGTGTTCTATTTGTCTTGAGTCATTTTTTCTCTTCCATCTGGTATAATCATTTGCTCCATAGAGTTCTTGTTTATTACTATAAAATGTCTCCATAGTATATCTAAAAATACTACATAATTCGGAGAAACAATAGTAGTAATATTTATATGCTTGATGTCATCAAAATCAGTATTTAGGGTGTTAACAATACTATATTTGGAGTTTATACCGCTATATTCCGCTATGTAGTACTGTGGAGGTATACTAGTACTTATTATCAATTGGTACATTTTACCTACAATTTATTTGATCGGATGTGTAAACTCTATAATTTCTAGCTTTGTATAACTATGTTGACCTGATGCACTCTAATTTATTTTGGTTTATTTAGTTATATTACTGTCTCTTTTATTTTATGTCTATGTTGGTTATTATTATTTTTTTATGCGCTATGAGATATACAATAGGTTCTGCTTTGGATTTTCATTACCTCGCCTTTGACTGCCTCCCTACATCAGCTAGGTACCGATGCAGTGCACTATAAACGACATCGGATGTGTATTTGGGTATCATAGGTATAGGGTGGTTGTCATAGCTAATAGGTAAATATTATCAGATGGTACCATTAACTTGAAAGATGGAATTTCACAGCTAACCAATAATGTTATTTGAGTTTCAACTGTTGACCATGCTCTAGATGCATAAGGAGAGGAAATTAGATTTCTTTTCCCAATATATTTTCTTTATGGACTATTTCCTATCTATAAATTATAATTCTTAGGTTTTATTTTATGGATCCATAATTCACATTTGTAATTGTTTACAAGTGATTAAAATAGAAGTCCCAAAGAAAGGGTTCGATGGAGATTTGCATGCCAAATGGTGTTATTGTAGCAGTTGAGGCAACGAAACACTATCATCAAACACTTGCTAATGGACATTTTTAGAATTGGTCAATTATTATAGTGTACCAAACTTTATGGAATAATATATATTTCGAGTTTGATTGAAAATGGATATAGTTTTGCTGGTTTATTTTTGATGAAGGAGTGGTCCTTTAATTGAGGAGAGCACTCAAAAGTCATATGACCATATAGCATAAGGGCTACCAACAAGCTTGTTAAATGACGATAAAAGAGCATGTTAACAACACTGATGAAGTAAATCGAAAAAGATAATTAGATCAATTATCGAGAAAAAATTGAATCTTCCTGGGCAATATACAAACCACTATTCTGTTTTATATTAAACTAATACAAGAGATACCCAACATCGTGTGCAGTACATATGTGTAACATGAAATTATGTATTTAGGACTAATTATAAACATGATATAAACACAATATACTAAAGGAAATATTTGGTATATATAGATATATAGATACATGCATAAATACATATATGTGTGTGTGTATACATACACATATATACATATATGTAAATATATGTACATATGTTCATACGTATGTATGTGTGTGTGTATATACACATATGTATGTATATGCAGGACGGAAGGCAATGTACTGAGGCAGCATTTGTTGTAAATAAAGATGTATATTCAGCATACTATAATAATGTATGTTGGGGAAAATCCCTTCAGATGATTAGTCAAAGGGAATAAAAAACCCAACGCAGTGGAAAAACAACGAACTGGACCGTGATTGTAGTGAGATGGAACAAACAGAGATAAACACCAGAACAGACAGTCACAGATCAATGCAATGTAGAAAAATAAATAACACCAGTATTTATAGTGGTTCCACTACTGTGAAGGTAGTGTACGTCCACTTGGGGAGAGAGGAGATTTTATTAATCACTGAAAGATTAGAGTTACAAGATTGATTCACTTTTGGAGGCTATATAATAGAAGAATTTTCAATACATACAAAATTCTACAGAGTTTCAGCTCTCTAGGATGGCTACCATTGTTATCCAAAAGCTCCACTATATATCGAGTGAAGAAATGAGGAGCGGTAGCTGCTATATAGCAGCCATAGGGTTTGGTTCGTCATCCATCTGGTTCGACATAATTTGGTTCGGTAAAAGGCCGAGCGAAAAATTTGGACCAGCATCTCCAAAATACCGAACGAAAAATCTGGTTCGGCAAAAACTAATGCCACTCCAATTATTTTCTTCGGTAAAAGCATTTTTGCCGAACAAAAAATCCGGTTCGACAAGAACATTTTGCCGGACGAAAAATATGGTTCGACAAAAACATTTCGTTCGGCAAACTTTCCACTGCTCAAGACTTATGCCTTAATTCCTTACCGACCCAAATCATCACTTCTTCAACTCTTAATCGCTTCTTCTTCTTCTTTCCACTTCCACTTCACCGAACGAGGACTTCGTGGCATTCTCCTCTTCATTCGGTAAATTTGAATTTAGGGTTTCGCCTCTTCTTTCGAGTTGAATTCAGGTATCAAATTCAACAATCTCCACCTTGATACCGAATTCCAAGCAAGCCTTCCAACTTCATCTACACCTTCATGCTTCAAGCAATGGATACTTACCCAATGAGCTTCGGCAATGCCATCACCCATTACACTCTGTCAACGAACTCTGGCAAGGCCACCGCCCGTCAACAAAGTGTTCGAAGTACCCAGTCCATATAGAACATATCAATCTCCACCATGAAAACAAACGTCTTCATGAACCAGCTCAACTCTCCCCCCGTGCCACCATGTGACACCTAGCACTTCATTAAGCAAATCAAGTCCAAGCAATGCTCGAACTTAGCAACCGGCAACAACTTGGTAAACATGTTTGCTGCATTCTCCTTTGTGTGAACTTTCTGAAGACGAACTAGTTTCTCTTCCCTCATCGAGACAAGGAACGACTCTCTCACCTCAATATGCTTCGTCCTCGAGCCGAAGGTTGGATTTTCAGCTAAGTGAATTGCACTTTGACAGTCATAGTCCACATTCAATCCTTCGTATGAGAAGCCAAAATCACACAACAGTTGCCTCAAATAAAACGCTTCCTTAGCTGCTTCAAATACAGCTATGAGCTCTGCCTCTGTAGTGGACAAAGTCACAATCATCTGCAACCTCGCTCTCCAATTGATCGCTGTCCCACCAATGGTTAACACATATCCAGAGGTTGACTTCCTTCAATCTCTATCACCAGCATAGTCGGAATCAAAAAATCCAACCAAGCAGAAATCTCTTCCTCTGCCGCCAAAGACATGTCCATGGTTTGGAGTTCCTCTAAGATATTTGAAGATACACTTCACTGCTTCCCAATGCATCTTTCCTGGATTTGCCATGAATCTACTCACCAATCCGACAGCCTATGCAATGTGAGGCCTAGTGTAGACCATGACATACATCAATCTGCCAACTGCACTTGCATATGGGACCTACATCATATAAGCCTTGCCCTTTTCCGAGATCGGAGAGCCTTTAGTAGAAAGTTGTATGTGCAAAGGCATGGGTGTGCTGATTGCCTTTGTCCCTTCCACGCTAAATCGAGCAAGCACCTTTCGAATGTACTCCTTTTGAGTGAGGCTCAAAATTCCCAGCTTTCTATCCTTTTGGATTTCCATACCCAAAATTTTCTTTGCTTCACCAAGGTCCTTCATTTCGAATTCTGCTTTTAGCTTTCGCTTTAAACTATCGATTTCAGCTTTATCCTTGGAAGTAATCAACATATCATCCATGTACAAGAGTAGGTACACCCATCTACCATTCTTTAAATGCTTGAAGTACACACAAGCGTCTTTGATACTACGATCAAAACCAAGTGAAAGCATAAAAGAGTCAAACCTCTTGTACCATTGTCTAGGCGACTACTTAAGTCCATACAACGACTTCTTCAATTTGCAAACACAATTTTCTTTCACATCTACAAAAAATCCTTCTGGCTGCTTCATGTAGATGGTCTCATCTAAGTCTCCGTTCAAGAAAGCGGTTTTCACGTCCAGTTGCTCCAGCGCCAAGTCATGAGCTGCGACGATAGCGAGAAAAATGCGGATGGACGTATGTCTCACTACTACAGAGAATATCTCATCATACTCCAATCCCTTTCTTCATGAAAAACCTTTAGCAACTAGTCTAGCCTTGTATCTCCCATCATCCTTCACCTTGAATACCCATTTTCAACCTATGGCTCGACTTCCTTGTGGAGGTAGTACCAAATCCCAAGTCTTGTTCTACTTCAATGACTCTAACTCCTCTTCCATAGTGCACTTCCACTTCGAAATGTCACATGACTTCAAAACTTCATAAAGGTCAAGCGGCTCCTCATGAACCATGTCTAAGGCATAGTCAAATTGATCACCAAGGCTAAGGTTCACAAACTGCCAATCACCATACCTTTCGAGTGGCCTAATAGTCCTACGACTGACCTGGGTAGGTACTGCTGCGCCTAAACTCCTTTCAGCTCCACCTTGAACTGAACTTCCTCTAGATTCATGCACATCACCAGCACTACTTGAAGGTACCCATGGACTATCCTGTGATGTTTCATCAACTGTGTTTTCCTCGACTGCATCAACAACAACTCTACTATTTGGCTGGAACACGGGAACTTCTTCCATCTCCTTAGGCCTATCATAATCTGCTGATGTGGTAGGTAGCTTCTCCTTCGGATTGAACATAGCAAACTCATCAAAGGTAACATGTCTGGAACAAACATTCTTCCGATCAACATGGTTCAAAATTCGATACCCTTTGATATCATTGGTGTATCCCATTAGTATTCCATTGTATGCTCTAGCTCCAACTTGTCATCACCTGTATCGTGAACGTACACAGGACAACCAAAAATTTGGAAGTAACCAAGATACACTGCTTTACCTCTCCATTTTTCCTCTGGAATCTTTCCATCTATGGTTGAGCATGAAATTCGATTTATGATATGCACCGCAGTTGATAATGCCTCAGCCCAAAAGCTTCTAGACAAGCCCGCGGTCAATCTCAAGCAACGAGCCTTCTCTAGTAGAGTCCTGTTCATCCTTTCTGCAACCCCATTGGATTACAGATCTCCGGGTGTAGTGAAATGTCTCTGAATGCCATGCTGTCTACAAAAGTCGAGGAACTCCCTAGAGACAAATTCACCACCATTATCAGATCTCAACACCTTCAACCTAGAACCAGATTGGTTCTCAATAAGCGCTTTCCAGTCTTTGAACTTCTCAAAGCTCTCTGATTTGGCCTTCATCACATACACTCATACTTTTCGAGAAAAGTCATCAATGAAAGAGATAAAATACTTTGGTCCTCCAAGAGAAGGAGTAGCAACTGGTCCCTGGACATCTGTATGCACGTACTCAAGTACTCGCCTCGATCTATGGAGTCCAACTCCAAAAGATACTTTAGTTTTCTTGCCTAACACACACTCCTGGCAGAAGTCCATCTCGTCGAAGCTTTCTCCTTTGATCATCTTCCGCCTTCGAAGCAACTCTAAGCTTTTTTCTGAAATATAACCCAACCTGAGATGCCAAAGCTTTGTGGCATCTAAAGCACGGGAACTGTCTACTCCAACACACGAGTCTCCAAGAACTATGGTTCCTTTCAACAAATACAGATTTTGGAACACATCTCATTTCACATGAACTAGTGCACCTCTCAAAACCTTTAGACTATCCTTCTCGATAGTTACCTTGCAACCCTAAAATGCCAATTGTCCTAGAGAAATTAAGTACTTTCGAAGACCTGGAACATATCGAACACCTATCAAAGTGCGTATCACTCCGTCAAACATCCTAATCCTCACTGTACCTTCACCCATTGCTCTACAGCTAGCATCATTATCCATAAGAATAGAGCTTCCCACTCGTACAATGAAAGAATTGAAGTAATCCTTATTAGGCGTCATATGGAAAGACACCCCCGAGTCCAGCACCCAATGGTCTAGGACATCCGACACTACTGCAGAGAACACGTCGTCAGATACAGACTTCTCCACTACAAATGATGAAGATTCATCTTCTTCCTTCTTCTTCAAATCTGGACAATCCTTTTTCCAATGACCAGGTTTCTTATAGATAAAGCATTTCCTATCCTTAGACTTTCCTCTCCTGCCATTACCAGGCTTCCTGGACTTGGAACGCCCTATAGAGTTCCAATTCTTCTTATCATCTCTTCTTCTTTCAACAAACAGGTCGTGACTACTACTTCCACCTCTACTTCCTTCACTTATCTCCTTCATCTGATCTCTCAAGCCCTCAGATAGAAGGCCTGACTTCACATCTTCTACTGTCAATGTGTCTCTAGCAAAGATAAGGCTGTTAGCGAAACCTGTGTAACGCTCCGGAAGAGAACACAAAAGAATCATTGCCATTTTCTCCACATCCATCTTCAAGTCAACAGTCTTCATCTTCATCATGAGATCATCAAAGAAATTAAGATGTTCCTTCACTGAAGTACCCTCTCTCAACCGCATGGTGAAAAATGTCTTCAGCAATATCAGACGGTTAGTCAGAGATTTCTTCAAGTAGAGATTTTCTAGCTTGGTCCAAGTGCCCTTAGCAGTGGTCTCACCGCTAATATTTGAGATGACATTCTCTCTCATAACTAGTTGTAAAGTAGTAAACGCCCATTTCTCCATCTCCTTTCTTTCCACGATTGAGATGTCATCCGTCAACTCCTCAGGGGCAAACACTACTGGATGGGCTTCATTCCTCATTAGAACAACCTGCATCCTCCATTGCCACTTCTCAAAGTCTTTATCCCCATTCCATTTATCAATTGCCAACTGTGATCCTAACGCAATATACATCCCTCTAGTATAAGGTCTTGTAACAACTGGAGTCGCTTCATCTCGTGCCATAGCGTCTTGCACTCCTCAATCAACCTTGCAGCTCTTATACCAGACTGTTGGGGAAAATCTCATTAAATGATAAGTCTAAGGGAATAAAAAAACCCAATGCAGTGGAAAAACAATGAACTGGATCGTGATTGTAGTGAGATGGAACAAACAGAGATAAACACCAGAACGGACAATCATAGATCAATGCAATGCAGAAAAATAAATAACACCAGTATTTATAGTGGTTCCACTACCGCGAGGCAGTGTACGTCCACTTAGGGAGAGAGGAGAATTTATTAATCACTAAAAGATTAGAGTTACAAGATAAATTCACTTTTGGAGACTATACAATAGAAGAATTTACAATACAGACAAAATTCTGCAGAGTTTTAGCTCTCTAGGATGGCTGTCATTGTTGCCCAAAAGCTCCACTATTTATAGAGTGAAGAAATAAGGAGGGGTAGCTACTATATAGGAGCCCTGGGGTTTGGTTCGTCATCCATATGGTTCGGCATAATTTGGTTCGGCAAAACGCTGAGCGAAAAATTTGGACCGGCAACCCCAAAATACCGAATGAAAAATCTGGTTCGGCAAAAACTAATGCCACTCTAATTATTTTGTTCGGCAAAAACATTTTTGCCGAACGAAAGTCGAACAAAAAATCTGGTTCGGCAAGAACATTTTGTTCGGCAAACTTTCCACTGCTCAAGACTTCATGCCCTAATTCCTTACCGACCCAAATCATCACTTCTTCAACTCCTAATCGCTTCTTCTTCTTCTTTCCACTTCCACTTTACCGAATGAGGCCGCTCCTTCACCGAACGAGGACTTCGTGGCTTTCTCCTCTTCGTTCGGTAAATCTGGAGCTAGGGTTTCGCCTCTTCCTTCGAGTCGAATTCAAGTATCAAATTCAACAAGGTAGTGGGATGAATGTGGCAGAGTAATACAAGCAAAGAGTCCTGAAACTGGTTATGAAGAACAGAGGAATTGTTGTAGTTCGGCAAGCACCAACATTAGAATGAAGCATAATGCAGACTGGATACTAAAATTTGAGCATAGGACTGTTTTGAAATTTCAAAGAAGAGATAAAATCGAGATGAAGCTATAAACTTGCAAGGGCTGTTGTAAGATCAATAAAATGAAGTCGAGTGCAATGAATGTAAGGCTGAACTGAAACAAGATGTGAGTGGCACTGGAGGGAGGC